>CM057453.1:406782500-409527500 GCA_016271365.2 Neoceratodus forsteri
TCATGAACCCAACCTGGGACATGCCTATCAGGTCCGGAGAACCAATGTTAATCTATCCCAGTATCTTAGAGAAATTTTGATGTCTTGATTTAAAAGGGATATGGGCCTATAGCTTTGTACTAGCTCTGGATCCTTATCCGGCTTGGGGAGAAGGACGATCAGGGCTTCAAACAAATAGATGTCTACCTCAACCCCGGAGAGAATGTGTTGGAATAACCGATGAAGCATGGGCAGTAAGAGTTCTCGGAAAACTTTATAAAGAAGTGAGGAGAATCCGTCTGGCCCCAGGACCCTATCCAAGGGCAAGGCCCCGATAACCTCCGAAATCTCCTCCAGGGATACTGGAGAGACTAAAAAGCTCCTGTGCTGTTCAGATAGGGCGGGCAGCTGGGAGTCCCTTAAGTACGCTTCCAGGGTCTCCAGGGGAGGAGGACTATCCATGTCCCTTTATAATTGCTCATAGTACTGTGCAAACTCTTGTACTATTTCAGAAGGGGATACTCTCAGAGATCCGTCCACCTGCGCCCGAATTGGGGGAATGAATTTTGCAGATTCCTGTTGTTTTAACCGTAACGCTAATAAACGCCCCGCCTTCTCTCTCTGATCTGTGTAACTAACTCTAGTTCGGATAATAGCTAACTCTGCCTTTCCCCTCAGCAAGGCTAAATATCTATCTCTAGCCTCCAGAAGTGTCTTTCTGTCCTCGCTTGAAGTGTAAAGAGAGGATTTAGCTTCTAAAGATCGTATTTGGGATAATAAAGATAATAATTCTTCCTCTTGTACCCTTTTCCTTTTCGTTGCTAAACTGATTAGAATTCCACGCAATTAGGCCTTGAAGGCACCCCATAAAATATCAGGTTTTGCACTATCAATCGGGTTAGTTGAGAAGAAAAGCTCAATCTGTTCCTTTATAAGTTTGCAAAACCTGGTATCCTTTAATAGCTGTTCATTAAGTTTCCAATGAGTCTCCCTTCTCGGCGTATTAAGGAAAGATAAATTACATATCACAAGGGAGTGGTCAGAAATAGTGCCAGGCTGAATTGAGGCGGACAGGATCCCGGGCAATAGCCCCTATGAAATTAGTAAATAGTCAACTCGGGACTGCGAACTGTGAACCGATGAGCTGAATGCATATTCCTTGGAGCTAGGATGCAGCACACGCCAAGCATCACATAACCCACACTGATCCACCAAGTCCCTGAATGCCCTTTGCCCGGGGGACAGCCCCCTCACTCCACCACCTGATCTATCCATGTTGGAATCCAAAGCCAAATTAAAGTCCCCACCCATGATGATCGTGATGGGAAGCATTGGGAGGATAATAGTAATCAGCCTCGTGAAAAAGCCAGGATCATCTGTATTGGGCCCGTAGATACTGCAAAGTAAAAGTGGTACCGACCAGAGAGAGCCCTGAGCCAAGAGAAACCTACCCCCTGGATCCTTAATGACACGTGAAGAAATAAAGGGAATGGCTCTATTAATAATTAGCATAACACCACAGCTATTAGTGGACCCCGAGACATTGAAAACTTGACCTACCTGCTGCCTCCTTAGTGACAGAGCTTCTGACTCTAATAAATGAGATTCCTGTAGAAACGTAACCTGGGAACGCAATAAGATTAAATGCTTAAGCACCTGATATCGTTTCGCTTTTTTCCTAATCCCCTTCACATTCCAAGTTGCAAAGACCACGTTATTAACCATCTAAGTCAGTAAAATTGAGCATAGGACAATCCTCATTGTACAATATCGGCAAGAAATCACAAACCAAATTCCCATGAATACTGCTGCACCCCACACCCATCCCCTGCCCCGATACAAACCATTTCTTCCCAACCCACCCCCATTAAACTCCCCCATCATTTGACATACATTTAAACAATCCTTCAGACCAAACCTTAAAACCCCCACCCAGCCACCCCCACTGTCATAAACAACGTTCCATAGTACCGTTTCCCTTCCTCATCTCCCAGCCCCCCGAGAATGCCCTTCAGCTCCAGAGAAATGTAACCCCCCTCTGACAACAGCAAGCAAACTATGAGACGAGAGCAAAAGGATTCTTCTACCTAACCAACTCCGGGTAGCTTAAGAGAGGTGCTAGGCTTATGACATGAAAACGCAACTAGTATACTACTATAACAAGTAAGATTGGACATCAAGTAACCCCAGAATAATGACTCAAAAAATAGAACTCATTTACCTGAGGATCTTGCCAGCCCCTCGGCCAAGTAATCCGGTGAAGAGTATAATGAGTAACCCAGATTTTGAACCCAAAGCCAAGCAGAAAGAAGCAGGCCCTGGTATATCTGCAAACTCCAATCTGCAATGCTTATGCACAGGGCCCCCTCTCGTGGCTTCGGAGCGCATGTACATCGCTGCGCAAATACAATAAACAGCCCAGCACATCCCCTAAACTAAACTACACCCAAATTACAGTAATAAACCAAAAAGATACGACACAATCAGCTCTCTTTTGCTAAACACTGATACTCCCAACTATACAACACGGAGAACACTTTACCCAAGTAAGTAAACGAATCATTCAGAGCGAATCAAAAATATAGCATCAGTCCAATGCTAAGATTCAATGCAAATGTGTCCCAAATCGAATTAACACGGCGAGATGGTGACTTTGCCATTTCCCAAATCGGGTTCCCCCGACCACATCCAGTAATCACAGACTGTACGATCCTTCAAAATAAACAGCAGACTCAGACTATGGATTCAAGGCGCCCCCTCAAGCTTGGTGCAGAGCTCCTCAAAGATCCCGAAACAGGTCAGGCAGAGCGAATTTGAGACCAGCTAGGGCTGAGTCTGGATCTTCATAAGCTGACCAGGATCCATTCACTAAGACCTGCAGCCTGGCTGGGTACCCCATCCTGAACTTGAGCCCAGCCGCGATGATCCTGGACACGATGGGGTGGAAAGCTGTGCACTTCAGCCGGACAGAACCCGGTAGATCTTGAGCTATTCTGAGCTTAGAATTCTCCCAACGGACTTCTTGCAGGTCTCTCGCTTTAGACAGGAGATGTTGCCTCTCTAAATTATTTAAAAAGCGGCATATGAAAGGGTGAGGAACTGCCCCCAATGGAGGTTTCGGCTGTAGGGACCTGTGCGCCCTCTCGATGGTATAAGTAGAGCCAAAGGGAGAGGGGCCAGCTATCCGTTCCACCAACTTCTGCATGAAAGTAATGGCATTCTGACCCTCTTCACCCTCTGGAAGCCCCAAAATAACCACATTGTTCCTCCTACTCCGGCCCTCGAGGTCCTCTAACTTTGCCTCAACACGGGAAAGCTTCTGCCGCATAGCCACTAGCCCAGGCTCAATCTTTTCTAGGCGTTTCTCAAGGGACATGATGCAAGCTGTATTATCGGAGGTTGTGATGGAGATCTCATCCAGTTTTTTAGAGAGAGCTTTAAACTCTGTCACCATCACTTTTACTTCCTCGCGAAAGGGTTTGAACTCTTCTAAGAACCTGCTCAAGGTTAAAGGCTCCTGGTCCGGGGGCTGGGTGGGATGATCAGGCATTTCTGGCCCACTCGAGGCCCGAGATTTCTTCGGGGCCTTCTCGGGAGTTAGAGGTGGAGTGTGTTTCTGCGGCTGTTTTCTCATATATACCTCCATCAGTGATCGCACTCGTTTAGCCAAGACTTGGAATGATCAGAAGGCAGAATTAAATGAAAGCGAAGGGTTTTAGATAATTTTGCAATCAGAAATATCTAAATATAAAATCTGGAGACTGGAGCTACGCTGAGGAGCTTCTACTCAGTACCCTGCATCACGTGATCCTTCCATACCCGCCATACCTTTTGTGGGAGGGTGTGCTTGGGGACTACCACCTTTCGGAAGCAGTCACAAGCCCTACAAGCATGGTAATAATAGGAGGGGATTTCAACACCACTCTATCCCCTCATTTAGATAAATCTGGACTTTGCCCTGGTAAAAAATCCTGTGCATCCTTGGCCCTATCTTGCACAATCTACGAATATGGTCTCCTAGACATTTGGAGGCATTTATACCCATTGGTGCCAGACTGTTCTTACTGTTCTCCCCGTCATGATCTATACTCAAGGCAAGACTATTTCTTAATTCCTACCAGCTGGGCCTGGGCAGCCACGTCTGCCCAGATAGGTAGCTTTAAGTCTCTTGGACCATGCCCCTGTAACCTTAAAATTGGTACTGGACACGCCAACAAAACGCTCCAATTGGCAACTTAATCTTGGACTACTTAGCAGGGAAGAATGTAAAATTTTAATTAAAGAGGAAATTCAATCCTTCCAACAACTAAACCCCCCAGAGGATTCTCCCCCCCACCATATATTGGGACACCCTCAAAGCATATCTACAGGGCAAACTTATTTCTTATTCTTCCAAAGTGAATAAAGAAAGGTTGAAACAGCAGAGGGAGTTAGAAAAAAGAAATATTAGAGCTGGAAAGTCAGCATAAAACAAATTTATCTGATGCGGTCAGACATAGATTAGAACAGGCAAGAAGGGATCTTCTTCAGCCTTTGAACCACAAAATAGAGGGTACATTAAGATATGCCAAACAGAAATTCTATGAATAGGGTAATCAAGCTGGAAAATTACTGGTAGCACAGCTGAGGAAAGAAGCAGAAAACAGAGCAGTCCTTAAACTAAAACATGACAATACAGGAGAAACCCTGGCCTCTCTTAAAGCGATCTCCCAACAATTTGCAGAATTTTATAAATTATTATATTCTGTTGAGAGAGGCTCTCAGCATTCAGAAGATATTCAAAGATATTTAGCCAGTATCAGACTTCCCACCCTCTCTCAGTTACAGGCAGATATTCTAGGGGCACCAGTTACCCTTAAGGAACTTGGCATTCAAGTATGGCATTTAAAAAATTCTAAGGCCCCTGGTCCAGATGGGTATCCGGTGGAGTTTTATAAGTCCTTTCAGGAAGATTTACTCCCAATGTTACTAAAGGCCACTAATGACATACTAAATCAAGACAAGACCATCCCTCCCTCATGGTGACAGGCACATATTTCCATTTTATTGAAACCAGGTAAAGATCCGCTAGAGTGTGGCTCTTATCGACCCATTTCTTTACTAAATACTGACCTTAAACTTTTCTCTGGAATCCTGGCTAACAGACTTCAACAAATCATTCAAGGCCTAATCCATCACAACCAGACATGATTTATAAAAGGTAGACTTTTGCAAGATAACATTCAAAGGTTTTTAAATATAAGATTGGTCCAGATGGGACAGAAGCATTTCCAACTGGACATAAGCATAGATGCCAAGAAGGTGTTTGTCAGGGTGGACTGGTGTTTCCTGTCTGGAACCCTATCCAAATTTAAGCTAGGAGATAACTTCATCAAAACTATAGCGGCATTATTTTTTTTTTTTTTTTTTTATTTACACTTTTTGGCATCCACGGTCGTCAATTTTGGCCCTGGTCATGGCTCCCTTGGGTTCCCACCTCCAGTAATTGCCAGCGCTCTCCTTTCTCACCCCTGGCTTGCCCCCCAGAGGGTGGGGCTGCGGCACTGTTCCCCTACCAATGCTACACTACTGTATCTGGTTGGGAGAGCCAGCACCCAAGGCTGATCGAAGCCCAGGGGAAGGGCTTCATAGAGATGCCCAGGATGTGTTTTTTTCCCCCTGTAAGCATGGGCAGGGACATGCAATGATGACCAGCGTCCTCCCCGCCCCTGAATTGTTATGATGTTGGTGCATTGCGGTGAACCCAGCCTCCACTGGGTGTCGCTATTGCACCACACACACAGCCCTCCCTCCCTCCCCCGCCCGTAGAAGGAGAGCAGTCCAAAGGCCGATCCTTCTCCTCCCAGCTGGTCCTCCAGTGACCCAGGTCCATTCCCAAATCCGGGTCACCAGCGTCGCAAGTGGAACTCCAACTGCTGCACCAACGGGCCGGCCTGAGGCGTTATATTCTAACCCTGAGGCAACTGTGAAAGTCAATGGTTCTATGTCCGAGAGATTTCCATTGGGCCAGGGTACATGCCAGGGATGTCCCCTTTCCTCATTGTTGTTTGCCCTCTCTTTGGAGCCCCTAGTGGCTCAGATCAGAGAGCACCCAGGTATTGGGGGGGTTAAGGTGGGACAACAAGAGCATAAAATAGCTCTATATGCCGACGATACCCTCTTCCTCCTGGGAGACCCAGTGAACTCCCTACAACCTCTTCTAAATATTCTGAAAAAATTCCATAAGACAGCAGGCTATAAAATTAATTTAACCAAATCAAAGGCAATGGTTTTAAGTGGTTGACCCTCGATGGACTTCCATACAAAATTCCCATTTGCCTGGGCACCCCACAATAGGTTCAGATATCTTGGTATTCAAAAAGCATCAGACATTTCCAAACTATATTCAGATAACTACCAACAATTATTACATGCAATAAAACAAGATATCGCTAGATGGCATATCCTTCCTTTAACATTATGTGGTAGAGTGCAAATGGTTAAAATGAACATACTCCCATGACTGCTGTTTCTCTTTCAAACCCTCCCAATTTCAGTTCTACACACTTTTTGGAAAGAAATTCATACCATTTTGTTTAAATTTATATGGCAAGGCAAACAACCAAAAATTAATCTATCTATTTTATACATGCCTAGGCAATTTGGCGGCCTTGGTCTTCCTGATCTGAGCAGGCACACCCTTGCATCACAAGGCCCATGGTTTTACTCCTGCTTAAAACAAAGGGTATAAGTAGGCTGTACCAAATGGAACTGCAGCAGCTCACTTTCTGTGCCATTTGAATGGTAACCACAGGTTTCATCTCGCCACACTTCCTTCGAAAGGTCTCCAATCCAACACACTCTATAACAACCTTGCTTCAGATACATAAATAAATGAACACTCCAAGTGAACTTGGCCCATTGGCCTAATCAGACATCACGACCCTTTTACCGCCCCCCCCAGCTTAGACCGAGGATATCAATTCTGAGAAGCCTGAGGTCTAACTAGATTCATACATTTATATATCAACGGAACCTGTACCACATTTTATCAACTACAACAAAAATATAAGTTAAGGAAGGAAGATCATTTTCGTTTTCTACAAGTGAGACATTTTATTTTATAGCCACAACAACTGTTGAGACCCCAAACAGCCCTTGAAGAATTGTTTTATAGTTGGGTCACATTGAGGGGCAAGATGAGGCCCTTGTCACAGCTTTTATCATCTTTTGATAAATCAGTCGATGTCTCAGACAGATAAAATCCACCGTAAGTGGGTACAGGAACCCTCTAACCCATTACAGAATGGAACTGGGTGACCTCTTCCAGTGTGGATGGAAAATAACATCATCCCCACTGTGGGGAGAGTTTCACTGGAAAGTGGTAGATAGGCTTTTTAGAACACCAACAATCACAAAATGTTTTAATACCTTCCACACTGATCAGTGCTGGTGGTCTTGTGGCCAAGTGGGATCCCATTTTCATATTTTTGGGGCCTGCCCTATACTGGTACCATGTTGGCAACAGATACAAGCACAGTTACAAACCATTTTTGAGACCCCCATCCTGCTGACATTTACAAGTCTAGAGTTAGGTATATGGGAGAGGGCCGATGTCCTTGAAACAAATCAAAAAAAGAAACTTTGCCATATTTTAAGAGTGACCGCCCTCAGATGTATCACTCAGAAGTGACTCTCCCGGGAGCCCCCCACCATACAACAATGGAACAAAAAGACAGAGGAACTGGAACAGATGGAAATAATTACTGCCACCGTAAAGGTTAACCTAGATAAATTTATGGAGATTTATCAGCCTTGGCATAAGCTGGGGAGGGGAGCCTCAGGAGGTAAATAGAAAGCAATGCACATTAAAATACATACCACTTACCTTGGTCAGAGGAGAGGGTCTGATTACATGGGTATTATTTTATTAAATATTTTTTTAACCCCTTTTAGCTCTTTTGCATACATATACCAGAGGAATTAAACCTCTCTTTAAGTAGCATTCACTCATGATTTATACTTTATCTTGTTATATCCTGAATACTATGAAAGCCCGTTTTGCCACAATGATACAAAGTAAATAATACACAGCACACACATTATCTGGTTGATTATACTAGCTCATTTATTAACTTTAATGGTTTTATAGAGTCACATGGTACACAGTTTCTGGTTGTACTAAGATTGTATGTTTGTTTTCTTTTATTGAGAAATGTACTGTTTCTTCATCTCATTGGATAAGCTGCGGCCTATAACTACACTTAAAGACTCCTAACACTTTCAAAGGGACTCTTTTCCAGCAGCCAATCTGTTTCTTTCATGTTTGTAAAAGTAAAAACAACCATGTTATTAATTGTATTTTTAATTGTAAGACAAGCATTTGTTCAAAATCAAAGATGTTAGAAATAATATGGTATTACATGTATCGCTATATTGCAACAATAAAAACTAAGTTAAAAAATTTTTTTTCCAGCTTGAGTGACAGCTGAAGTCAAAACAGTTTACTGGAACTTGGATGGTAACATAAAACTGCATAAGGCTGCTAGCTAGCTTGTCCAAAAGGTGACTAAATATTATTAGCAAATTGAAATTTCACTTTTGTAGAAAGACATCTTTTATCATTTGATTTTTCAATAAAAAGTGAAACATTTGTGATGTTTTTCACTCACTTCAGTTTTCCTCAGTCTCTTTCCACTTGGGTTTCCAGTCTTTCATTATGAACTATCAAATTTAATCTGTCTTTCTCAAGTTTGTAACCATGCTCATTGCTTCCTCACTCCTTGCTGCCTTTGTGTGAGCTATAGTCCACCACTGCTCAACAGTGACTCCAGCGTCTGTCAATGCTATCATTTTATTTTTTTTATGTAACATCAGAGGCCAAACAGTGCAAAACACTGTAGTGGTGCAAAGGAGGGCACCCCATAGCCCAGATACATTTATGTATTTATTTAGATGATCCAGACAGGGTGGGCAGAATGAGAAGAGATCTGGATAAAATGGCAAAATGGTCGGAAGAGTGGCAACTGGAGTTTAATGCAAAGAAGTGCAAGATCACACACATAGGGAAGAGAAACCCTGAAGCCACCTATAGGTTGGGAGGGAGTTGCTGGCAGTCACAAGAGAAGAAAGAAACTTGGGCATCATCATCACAGATGACCTGAAATCATCCAAGCAGACCACTAAAGCAGTAGGTAAGGCTAGAGGGATGTTGGGGTGTATTAGTAGGGGTATCACAAGTCGTAAGAGGGAGGTAATAATCCCTCTTTGCAAGACACTGATTAGGCCCCATCTGGAGTACTGCATGCAGTACTGGAGACCACACCTGCACAAGGACATTAACAAAATGGAGGCAGTCCGGAGAAGGGCAACCAAAATGGTGCAGGGACTGCATCAGAAAACATATGAGGGCAGATTAACAGAGCTCAATATGTATACCCTAGAGCAAAGGGGGGAGAGAGGCGATATGATTGAAACATTCAAACATCTTAAGGGCATTAACAAGGTGAAAGAGTCTAACGTGTTACAATATAAGAAAAATAGCAGGACAAGAGGACACAGCATGAGATTAGAGGGAGGCCGATTAAGGGGTAATGTGAGGAAGTTCCTTTTCACAGAAAGGGTGGTGTATGCATGCAACAGCCTACCTCAGGAAGTGGTGGATATCAATACAGTGCAGGGCTTCAAATAGGCATGGGATAGGCATAAGGGAGCAATACAGATGAGTACAAATAGATAGGCCATTGACAGAGTACAGGCCAATGGCACATTCATAAGGTAAAAAAAAATGGGCAGACTGGATGGGCTCTGCAGTTCTTATCTGCTGTCAGCTTATATGTTTCTATGTTACTAAGCTGAAAGCCAGTGTGCTTTTGCTGGGGGTGAAGTCCCACCCCCCTGAAATAGTGTCGCTTGCCACAAAATGCAAATTAGTTGATCCAGGTGTTATGTTGTACCCACTAAAATGCTGGATTATGACAGCTTCAGGTAGGTAGGTTTGTTTAGTGGTATGGGGTCCTTCCATATGCTTAGGGTATCAAAACACAATAGAAAATAATACAATGACAGGGCAGACTCAACAGCCTTGCTGTGCAGTCACAAGGTGTGAGAGCTCCTATCTTTTCAGAAGAATTATATCAATAAAACATTTGCAATCACCTCAGGTAATACCAGTTAACATACCTAATTGCTACACACACCATTTTGTGGGAGGACCAGAGATATTTGGAAGCCAAACAAATGGTCGACTAGCTCCTAATAGGTGACATTGTGGAATTCAGGCTCCAGTGGTAAATTTGCAACCATGCCAACCAAGCCAGGGTATGAGCCCTCTATGACTTCTGTCCTTCAAGCCGTACAAATGGCGTACAAAAATGCTGAGGCATTTATTGTCAGAATTGTCCTCATGGTGACCAGATCGGACACTGCATAGGGAGAGGCAAAGGAATCATGGTGGGAAGCCTTGCTTATAACCATGGGCTTACTGAAGGAGACTGCCCTCTTGTGGAGCTGCCTTGAAAAGTTTGAAAATGCCACCAAGGAAAAGCATGCATGGGTGATTGGCATATGAGAATGGAAGGAGAGGTTCTTAAGGGTTTTCTGCAGACCTGGGCTGCAAAGTAGCTATCTGTGAATTTTCTGCTCACAATCTGGAGCGCTTACTGAATCACTCCATGAAGAGTTGCAGAAGTGGAGCTGAGCCACACAATGTTGGGTATGTTTGAATGTATACAGATTCTGGACATACGGTATATACTGTGTATATATATATATATATATATATATATATATATATATATATATCTGCAGTTTAATAAGGGTTATGGTCACTGGGAGCATCAAGAATAAGATGGAGTGCTACAGGTGGTCCAACAGTGTGCAGTTTGAGTAAGTGGGAGTCTATTTTTTCCCCAGCCTTAGGCACAGCACCAGACAATGGAGAAAGCTTTGATGGCATCTTGACTTTCTGAGCCAGGAGTAAACTGTTATTTGCTTCTCCTTGCCAGGCTAAAGATCCATTATAGCAATAAGGTGTTTCTGTATTCTAACCGCACAGATGCCTGGAAAGTAGTGGAATAAATAAGGATGGAGTTCCTGTTGCAAGTGGAGGTCCACCAGTGGGAATCAGACTCTGAACTGTATGTTGGTTACTGCCATACGTACATACATTTTTATCACCTTTTGATTAGGTGAAATATGTTGTGAGATTTTATTTGTGAACTGGGTGTTTGCACTGGTCCCCAGTAGTGGATCCAGGGGGGTTTAGTCGGTGCAGGTACACCCCCCATTGTAACTTGCTTGTTGCTGCTGCATTTCACTTTGCTGGAGAAGTCTAATATACTGATTGTAAGAAAATATACATTCAAAACTATAGATTATGTATATATTTTCTGTCAAAAATGTAATGAAAAGGATAGTATAAAGGATTAAAAACACAATAAAAAGTTACATATTAAGTAGGCACACCAGCACAGCACCCCCCCATGGTAAAATCCTAGCTCCGCCACTACTGGTCCCAGTGACCATTTTCTGGAATGGGCCATGCAGTCAAGATGCCACCTACTAGTTAGTAAAAACATACAGGTCTATGATTACTGTATATGTTTGAGGCAGAGTCGCCCTGGAACATTTAGAGTGTGTTTGCTTACCCATAAAACGGTGTGTCAATCACTATCATGTTATCTTGTTCCAACATTCTTCCTAATAAGAGTGCAGCTTTCCTGGCAGCTGTCTGATTCATCTCAGGGTCATGTTTACTTAGTTTACTTGGTTGTTTAAATAGAAGTAGGCAATTTGCCCATCTAGTCCATTTCCTGCTTACTGGACTTACATTACTGTGTTTTGTGTTGTTGTCAGATGTTTAATTTATTTTGAACATAGTGAAGAATGGTATCTCAGCTATCTCTTTTGGTAACACATTTCAATGTCTTACAGTCCTTTCTGTAAAGAACGTGTCTCGATTATTCTTCTTTGCCCTACCCAGGTTTAATTGCTGACTATAGAACTTTAATGTTACTCCTCTATTGACATTTTCTAACCTACAATCTTCCGTAAGTTCCTCATGCCCTAGAACCTTGTGTAGCTGTAATAGGTCTCCAAGTTAAACATGTTTAATTCCCCATTCTCTCTTTGTATTATGTATTCCAAAATCTGGGTATTGATTTGACTGTCTTTCTCTGTATGCTTTCAAGTAATTTTATATTCTTCTAAAGGCTCCAAAACAGTGTACTGTAAACCAGATGTGGTCTTATTTAGGTGTCATACATTGTGAGACAAACTGTATGAGTCAGTTTGATATTCTGATGCTTGTTTTACATCAGTACAGTTTTTGTACCTTATTTTTCTCTCTCCATGTGCTGTATGCACTGTTAGAGATGGTAAATGCCAAAACCACTGCATTCCAGGTCACAGAAGTATGCTCCATAAACCCAGCCCCAAAACAACACATGGGGCAAGGATGCACTTAGCCTGGCTGGCCCAGTACACAGGCGCATGGATCTGTGTAAGGTGCGAGTCCAGTCAGGGGGACAGATCTACGCTGAACAGTGAGCATCTTGTTGGGAGTCACAGCCAGTCCCACACTAGATCCCCTGCTCTGAGAGAGAGCAGAGGACCATGGGATATAGCTGTATGTGTAAAGACTGCCATGCCCCAGTCTGCATAGTTACCTTTTATATTTTGTTTTACAAGGTGCCCTGCTGCCTTCGTCCTCTCCCCAGCCATCTGTGACAAGGAACAGGGCAGGAACCCATGGCTGTGGGGCAACAGTACATCCACAGTATAGCTGTTGGGTGATGTACACCTGTTACACCAGCCCTCTGATGGGCATAACAACCCCCCCCCCCGACACTGTTGTTGGTAGAGCACAAATGGCTTCCTGAATGCCGACATCTGCTAGCCCAGCCCTGGACACATACTCTGCCAGCCTCAGCCATGCAGATGCACGTGTACAAGTTCAGTCAGGGCCTGGGAGGGTCATGTAGCAGGGGAGGGGTGTTAGTAAATCCATGGATGTTCTAAAGACCCCCGTATGCAAATGGTACATAGGAACATAAATCTATGGTAGTACTTCTGAGATATGAAAGGAGGAGGAGGTTTATTTTGAGATTCCTCTCTCTTTCTGTTAAGTTTCTTCCTCATTACATAAAAGCCATGCTAAAGTAACTTTCCAAGACTTTGGTGAGGGACATTAAGCTGCAAGAATGGCAGACATTTTGTGGAACTATTATTTTGTGTTCTCCGCTTATGCTCATGTTGACCACCTGGTCATCTGTGGACATATTTAATTGTTGTATCTGAGACAATTGATCTCAAATGACTTAACAAATAGAGTGCTGTAGTGATCCTGTTTCAAAGGCTTCATTTACTGATGTATATGATGATCTCACCTGTGCTTATGCTTGTACTTTCCTGACATGCAATAAAAAATAAGTTTTAAAAAAGAAAACAAGCTTTGGCTGGTGCCAGCAAGACTGGTCTTGCTTTCTTATGTTGTTATCTTTGTTTATTTTTGTAGCAGGTCTTACTGTCTCACCAGTCTCACTATTATAATTGTACTTCAATGAGGACTACATCTAATGTCAGATTTACAGATTTTTTTGTATACAGTGCCTACAGTGAGGGTTCTGATGCAGCAGCACTGCATGTCAGTGATGCCCCATGCCATACACAATGTTTCAAGTAAACCCAACACCAGGCATATAGTTTAATCCCCCCATATCAAAATCATTTATAGCAACCCCTCCATATCACCATTTTTTTTTTTTTAATTCTCTTATGGTCCCAGTTGGACACTGGACAAAAGGGTAACAGATTGTTTTATTCCCTGATGTGCCAGGTTGGGCAAAATACCTGTCAGGTAGTATGAGGGAGGGAGGGAGGGAGACAGATTTTTTATTCCCTGATAAATTGGGCTGGGATTGGAATTAGTCAGGTTCTTGAGAGGAGTGGGATGTTTTTTTTTTATTCCCTGATGGTATTGGTCTAGCCCTGGATTCATCAGGTAGTTGGGGAAGGAGGAAGGGAGGCATATTTTCTTTCATTCTCTAACAGATCATGTTGGACACTGGACCTGTTAGGTAATTGGGGGAGGGGGACAGGGTTTTCTTTAATTCCCTGCTGAGTTGTGCACTGAACCCATCAGGTAGTTAGGGGAGGGGGAAGATATTTTTTTAATTTACTAACTTGCAAAGTTCCATAGGCAACTGCACTCTTATGCTTTGAGTTTGGTATGCTGCCCCCTGTCAGTTATACAATCAAAATATGTGGGAATTGGGGGAGCTCGGCCTCCTTTTATACAAAAGAGTAAACCAGTCTTGTACTTAATTTTCTAACCAGTATTGTAATTAATTTTAAATGGATTTTACTCATCTCCCAATGTTTCACCAAAAGACTTCTTCGGGGGACTTATTATCTGAGATGTTTGGCTATTTTGGTAATTTCCACAATTTTGTAAAGTTCATTTATATCTTATGTTCAATGTATGCCTGCAGTATACTTTTAGTTGACTAAAACTCAGAATCCCAACACCCAGGATCCCGAGCCCAACATCCCGATGCAGCTGTTGCCTGATGGACCACCATCCTGACCATGGAAAGCCCTACAGTGGAAATTGCCATGACACAGAGTTGATTATAATATTTTTTGGGTGTGCGCGGGGGTGGAGTCCCCCACCAGCCCATAAACACGGCATAAGTCCAGTGTCAGGCTCTCCGTGGCCGGGATGGTGGTCCACTGGGCAATAGGCGCATCGGGATGTCAGACTCAGGATCCTGGGTGTCCGGATTGTCAGTGTCAGGATTCTATAATATATCCCTGCCTGCACACCGACGACTACACTTTGCTTTATTTTGGAAATTAATTAATTACTTACATGACTGGTTTATTCTTTTGTAAAAAAAAAAAAAAGTGGTTGAGCTCCCCGAATTCCCACATATTTAAAAAAAAAATTGTCATTCTCTGATGGGCTGGGCTGCTCACTAGCCCAATCAGGTAGTTGGGAGGGGGGATAGATTTTTTTTAATCCATGTGAGGCCTGGTTGGGCACCAGAAATTCTATTCTACTCTATTCTATTCTATTCTATTTTACATTCCCTGTGCTACCAGTATGGAACTTCTGTAGCTTGGAAAACACTTTGGGATGTAGTGTGTATGGAAGTCATGTTGGCTAAGTGGTGTTTTGCAAATTGCATATTCTTAACTCCCCTCTCTTGCTTCAGCAACAGATCTCCCTGCCCCTAGTTTTCCCAGTCCATGGCCAAGCCACTTGTACTGACTGGAAACTCAGCTGTTTTTTCATTATACAGAGAGGTTAGGATAAATACTTTGTAGATCTATAGCTAGGATATCTCTTCCATTGGGCCACACCTTTGAACTGTAAGCTGTTGGCATCAGGACCACTCGGAAACATTTGCTAAGTGGAGGCCACACATGATGATGTGCAGCATTGGTGCCTATAAAATGGGGGCAGCGCCATGGCTCCTTAGTTCTTCCACTTTGACTGCTCATTGGATCTGCAGAGAAACAATGTCATAATTTTCTTCAATATTTTTTATTTTCCCATTGTCCTGGTATGCCATCATCGAAAGAACCTTTATCTAGGTTTTGTACTTGTGATTACAAGGTCTACAAAGATGATGCTCACATCATGTGTGTTTACTGTTTTGTTCTATCCCACAATGTGAGGGACTGTAAGATCTGCCAATAATTTAACCAGGCCTCAGGGAGATGCTAAAAGAAGGCACTAGAAACATTCTTCACCATAAAGGCCATGAAAACCCAAACCAAGGCCACAGGCTCCATGCCGGCTTCTCCCTCATGCCAGAGTGCCACCAGCAAGAATACACCCTGGGGGGCAGCACACTATCGCTGCTGAGGTCAGCAAGGACAATGGAGAAATCTAAAGAGAAAGAAAAACTGCTGTCAAAGCACTCCTCCTCCGGCCATCGCCATAAGCATGAGGAAAAACATGCTTCACTAGTGCAGTCGAAGTCTCCACTGAAGGAGGGTAAGTCCTCATTGTCGTCCGTTCTGGCAATGCCAACTACAGACTTCTGACTGTCTCTGAGCCACAAAGGTCAGGGGCAGCTCTGGTACTGCCATACCTAGTACAGCCGGCTATGCTGCCTCCAGCGTCCAATTCTGTCCCGATGATGACAGCAGTCACAGCCCTTTTTTTGCTTGTTCCTGTCACTGCCAGCATCAATACCAGTAGTTCCATTGACATGTCCTCCCCAGTTGGTACCATTGTCATTGATTGGACTTGAAAGTATGCCTATAGTTCCTCCATTGCAGCCCAGCCTCCTTTGATGGCTCTGTCTATTGCCTCCACTGTCATTCAGGATAATGATGGGGTAGATTACAGTCCTAATTTCCTGATCATTGAGGAGGATTTGGAGGATGAAGGAGAAGAAGAGGACTCATATGATGGAGGTTTCCCTTCCAGCTCTACCATCTCATCTTGCAGTGAGGATTCTGAGGTTTATAACTCCAGGTCTTCTTGTGAAGAGCCCTAATGTCAGGCTTTGCTCAAGCAAATTCAAGATGTTATGGGATTTGGGAGTGAGAAGGAAGTCACCAGTAAACGGAATTTGATAGTGGTCTTAGAGGTTAGGGCTACACCTACTATTGCAGTGCCTACTGTATACCCTGCTTTGGAGGATGCTATCTTTGCTGCCTGGCACAGGCTTAGCAATTTACCTGCAATCCACAGCAAGGCTGACAAGCAATACCCTGCTCCGTTTGTCAAGCCCTATTATGCTGCACAGCCAGAAACTGATTCAGTGATAATCATTAAAAACAGAATTCAGTGCACACATACCCCCATGGCAAATCTTTCAAATATAATAGTATTTCTGCTCAAATTGGCCACTTATTTATTTTATCTCCAGCAGGTGTGGGGGTTTCTTGGTATTCACATCAGGGCCCTGCTGTGATGTTGCCCAGCTACCAAACATCATGGTAGATTACTCATCAGCTGAGTCCCTGTTCTAAAATGTAACTGCTTGAATTGGCTTCTTTCATACAAGGTGCACTGCCTAAACTGGCTTCCTTTAATTAAGGTGCAATCCCCAACCTATGGGAAGCTGGGCAACTTAAGAGCAGGGCCCTGATGTGAATACCAAGAAATCCTCACTCCTATTGGAGATAAAATAACAAATGACCAATTCAGGCTGAAAGAATATTATATTTGTAAGATTTCTCATTGGGGGGGAAGGTGTACCCCTGATTTCTCAGTTTTTACTGATGTATGCCATAAAGAAGTAGCGTCCCTAATGAAGAAGTCATTTAAAGCCTGCAAATGAGCAAGGGCTGAGCAGCTAATACTGCTTTTCTTCAGTGACAATCATGAATGCTTATGATCACTCTAGGGTCCCTAAAGGGATGAGCACTCTACCTCCTGAAAAAGAATCCAGGAGAGTGGATGTGATGATCAAAAGAAGTTCTACCTCTGCCACCATGGGTTTCAGAAATGCAGTTTATCAGGCTTATGTGATTAAGTACATCATACATTATATGATTAATAACACATCATACATTCAAAAAGAAGTTATATATGAGCTGGCCAGGTGGCGCTGAGGGTTGAGGCACTGGACACCACACCTCGCGCCACGCTGGTGACCCAGGTTCGGGAATGAGCCCTGGTCATCGGGGGTCGGCAGGGAGGGGAAAGGACCGAGCATCCCCAGGACTACTCTCCTTCCCTGGGGTGGGGGGAATCCACCTGCCGATGCACTGGTGACCTCTAGCGGAAGCTGAAGGCACTATAGTGCTTGGCCGCAAGTTGCTGGGATTGGAGCTGCGGCAGATGTCAATCGGGGGTGTGCGGGAGTGTGCACCAGCCGGGCTGGACATCATTGCACGTTCAAGCTCCAGGGACATAGAAGAACAGGGAAAACAATGGCGCCTTGGATAGGCAACGGCACTGAGTCCCCCATGCCCACCACCAGGCCAACCCTAACTGACCTTCCAGGTCCTCCACAGTCAGTCCTACCCTGCAGCCAGAGTCTGTCTGTAAGAGCGCCTAAGAGGAGTAGGGTGACCCACCCTGGGAGGGTTAGACCAGGGGTACCGGCTGCAGGGAGGAAGGGGGAGAGAGGAGGTACAGCTCGGGGGGGGCTTCTCGTGGGCAGGATATGGTCTCAGATGCCTGAGAGAGGTTCAAGGCGCCACGACCGGAGGGAAATAAAGTTGAAAAAAAAAAAAAATTATAGCTGCACCCTTGTCAACACTAGTGGCTATGACTGCTTCCCTGGGACCTAATCTCAAACTCGATGCATGCATTTACTGTTTCCCCTCTCCCCATCCGACCAGGTTACTTTCCCCCACTACACTGTCAAGAATCTTCCTCTACCTCTCATAACCTATATGTTCTCCCCTGCAATTGACCCTCTCCCTCCCTCCCTTCTTGTTTGGCCCTCAAGTATTTACACCCTTGCTCCACTTTGCTTACTATACTTTTAAGCTATTCGCCTGGGACAATCCCTAACTTCATGGGCGCTTGAGAGTATTCTGATAGTTGTTGATTCACTGCTGTTCTACTAACAATGTGCTGACTCTAAGTGTAATAACTGCATATAATAATCACCATAAGCTGCTTCCTGTTGCTTGTTTACCTGTCACATACTGTTGTATTTTTTGTTAATTGATGTTTGTGCTATTTGACGTGGAACCTTTGTAAATGAGCTTCTAGCTCCAAGGTTGTTTTCAAAGCTGAAATAAACAAATAAATAAATAAAAAGTATCAGGAGTGTCCTGTGGAAATCTGCCATGACTACCATTTAGGTGCTGCTTGATAGTCCTGCAAAGGCTGAGCTTCTTAAAGCCACTTCAGCTGGCATTGATACTGGTAAGCATCTGTTACACTCAGTGCATGATGCTTCTGATGCCTTTGTCAGGGCTGCTGCTTCTGACATTGGCCTTGGGAGATATTCCTGGCTCAGAGAGGCTGGCTTTGCTACTGTCATACAGCAAGCCGTACTGAATGTCCCTTTTAGGGATTGAAAGTTATTGGGAACAAATGTGGATAATGCACTCAAAGACCTTCAATAATCCAGAATAACTCAGAGATCTGTAAAGTTCTATTTTTTTGTATTTTCTGTTTATTCATTTAAAATAAACATAAAGTTACATATCCATGTATCAGACTTCATAACAGCATAGAGAGATTGTTAAATGATACAAGGATTAATAGCCTAGCTATACAGTTTATGGATATTGGAGGTAGTTCATGATTACTAGAATGCCCCAACAGATAATATACAGGATAGCTGCACTCTGCAAGAACTGTGGTCTGTCCAAGCTCATTAGAAAAAAGTTCGAGTATAAAGAACTCAACATCCTGTGTTGATGAGACCATCTCTCTGATCAGAGTCAATCCTAAAATGTATAACATCCCGCCAAAAAGATGACAAACACATTAAAATTTAAACACTTAACCGCACTGAGCCTTAAATAACATCAGGCTTTACTGATTAAATTTTTATATATGCTTTTAAATCCCTTTAATTAGCAGAACCTTAATAGTATTTGAAAACACAATGCCTTGCTAAAACAGCAATAGAACTTTTAACTCACAATTAAAATCAGAGACCCCCAAGATTTACCAAAGCCCCAGTCCACTACACTGTTTAAAGAGAAAATAGAACCTCAGAAATAAATGTCTCTTCAGGCGTCAGAATCTTCATCCGTTTCTACTTCTGGAGGCAATCTAGCTCAGGAGGCCTCGAACTCTGCCTGGATCTTTTCCACTCTCTTTCCGGCTTCCAGTGGATCTGTGAATTGCAGCGTATGGCCTCCATAAAAAATTTGTAGATAGGCCGGCATTAACAGCGAGTACTCAACACCCAGCGATCTCAAACGAGCTCGAATGCCATCAAACTTCTTACGGCGAGCCCTTGTCACATAAGCCAGATCCGGAAAAATATGCAGAGTCTGCCCCTCGAAATGAAGATGATCAGTGGATCTTGCCGCTTTCATAATAAGCTCCTTGGTGGTCGCACTGCTGGTAACTAGGAGCACTGTACAGGGTAAATCCCTTTGCACTTCTGCCGATCTTGGGGAAATTATGTATGCCCTTAAGAAACTTTCTCCCAGCCCCATATCTAGTTGTAGCACTGTCGGTAGCCAAGTTCTTAGAAAAGAGAGCAGATCAGGAGTTTCAGCATCCTCCGGGAGGACAACAAGATGGATATTGGGAATTCTATTTGCATTCTCGAGTGCCTCAAGGCGATAGCGAAGCTGGGTATTTTCCTAGACCAATTTCGCTGAAGTATTCAGGGCCTGGGTGGCATTAGATTCAGCCGTAGATGCCGTCTTTATTGCATTTTCAATGTTTGCATCTTGTTCCCCAAAACGCTGTAATAGTGTTTCTACTTTCAAGTCTATTGCCATCATAGATGTTTGTAGCGCCTTCCACAGAGGTTCTACACTTGATTCAGAAGGTGCTGGGCCCGAGGCCTGCTGCACACCAGGAGGCTGAGATGTTGAGCTACCGGATAGATTTTTCTGTGTCTTCCCCATACTTGCATTTGGTATCAAACCACTCTGGTTGATGAGATATATCAAGCTCTATTGCTGTAGTATATCCAAAGTTTTTAAAAATTTCCGAAAACAAGCTCTTTTATCTGTGTTTGTCAGAGTTCTAGAGAAATGCGTCCATTCAGTAGAGTGATCAACAGTGCCCTCAGATCTGTAAAGTTCTTGAATCTGCAAAATACAAAAGAACGTGGTAGAGGTGCATTTCATAGGCCTACAGGCCATGGTGGTCATTGCTACCATCAACAGTACTATGATCAAGGAGATAGCCCCCTCTTTCAGGTCTCTCTGCCCCTGGTGGCCATTCAAAGGCAACCAAAGCTACCGGCTCAGGCAGCCCCGCTGCCCTGTGTGCCTTCTGACTCCCCAGTTCCTCCCTCTCCACTGTGGCCCCTGGCAGTGTAAATGGTGGTGGGGGGGGGAATATCTCCCTTCACTTACCAAAATGGGAGGAGATCACCATGGATGAGTGAGTTCTGGAAATAGTAGAGAAAGGGCCTCTGGATTTGTTGTCCAAACCTCCAGTGCACCTTCCACCTCCTTCTCATTATCCTCCAGGTCACTTGACCCTTCTGAGAGAAAAAGTGCAGTCTCTCCTACTAAAGAAAGCACTCAAACCTGTCCCTCCCAGGAAAAAAAAAACAGGGGGTTCTCGAGTCCTATATTGGATATCAGAGAATTAACAAAGTCATCGAATAGGAAATGCTTCAAATGGTGTCTCTTAAAGCTCTTGTCCCCTACAGCAAAAAGGGGATTAGTTTTGTGATCTGGACATGCAGGATGCCTACATTCATATCAAAATCTGACATTGCCACAGGAAGTACCTCTGCTTTATGCTGGAGGACAGCCATTATAAGTTCTGTATATTGCCCTTTGGTTTATCTTTGGCACTTCAAGTGTTTACCAAATGCTTCGCAGTTGTGGCAGCAGCCCTCTGGAAGGAAGGAAGGTCTTTTTGTCTTTCCTTATCTGGACAACTGGCTATTGCAGGGTCCATCCTGGGAAGTTATTCAGTACACAGTATCCAGAACACAGTAAATTGTTTTAGAATCTGGGGGTTAAGGTCAACGTAATGAGATCTGTGCTCTTTCCCTATTAGTGCCTCCAGTACATTTATGAAGTACTGGACAGAGCAAGGGGCAGTGCATTTCTGCCCACAGGCAAGGTCTGGGCCCTGGTTGTCCATGCTCATCTGATACACAACAGCCATTATGCATCTGCCTGGACAATGATCCATTTCCTGGGACTTATGGCAGCTGCCATTGTGACAGTCCCATTGGGCTGCCTCCATATGCGCATCCCACAATAGATACTTCAGATACAATGGGATCAATTAATGGATGAGTTGGAACAGATGGTTCTTGTCACATCTTCCCTTCAAAAGTCACTGCTGTGGTGGCTGAATCCCCTGTACTTAAGAGCATGCAAAATTGCCAGCAGAAACAGGCCTCACGGTCTTTCGAGTCTGCTCGAGTATGCAGCTAGCACCTCATCTTGCAACTGCCCCTCCCACCCCCATCTTCCCAGTATCCCTTATCCTTACCCTATCCCAACCCCTTTTGAAACTGCCCACTGTCTTACAGGACTCTGTCTCATCTGGTAAGGTGTTCCATTTTTCCACCACTCTTTCAGCAGAAAAATGTCTCCTCATCTCCCTCCTGAATCTTCCCCCCTTCAATCTCAGTCCATGCCCTCTCATGTCCCTCCCCTTTCTCATCTGGAAAATCCCTTCTGTGCTGTCTTATTTATCCCCTTAGATACTTAAAGGTCTCGATCATATACCCCCTATCCCTCCTCTCCTCTAGTGAATACATATTCAGCTCTCCCAGCCTGTCCTCATAGGGCTTGCTCTCTAATCCCTGGAGCATCTTTGTGGCTCTTCACTGCACCCCTCCAACAATCTGATGTCCTTCAGGAATGGGCACCAGTACTGCACGCAGTACTCCAGATGGGGCCTGACCAATGACCTATACAGGAGCAGGATAACCTGAGGAGATCCCTCTTGCAATACACCCCAGCATTTTGTTGGCTTTTGCTGCCAACTTCCTGCACTGAGCATTGTTCATGCTCCCCGTAATGATCACTCCTAGATCCTTCTCCTCTGTGGAGCTCCCCAACTGTACCCATTCAAGTGATAATCCCTTCCCTGGTTCCTGGATCTGAAGTGCAGAACCTTGCACTTCTTGGCATTGAACCCCAACTGCCATGTTTCCGCCCACTCCTGCAGCTTAGTCACATCCTCCTGCAACCCCTTCCACCCCCTCTGCATCGTCAGCCACAATTCCCAACTTGGTGTCATCTGCGAACAGACTGATCTTGCTCCGGATGCCGTGTGAGATATCTGCAATAAAAATCCCAAACAGCACCGGTCCTAGTATCAAGCCCTGTGGTACCCCACTTGTCACTTCTCTCGGTGATGAGAGGTCCCCCCTCACCCTTTGCTGTCTTCCCTTTAGCCAGTTTGTGATCCATTTCGCCATTTTTGGTCCCACCCCCACATGTTCCAGTTTCCTCCCAACCTTCCATGTGGCACTGAATCAAAGGCCTTGCTGAAGCCTAAATACAGGACATCCACTGCATAGCCCTTGTCCAGTTCCCATGTCACCCAGTCGTAGTACTCTACAAGGTTTGTCTGGCAGGATTTGCCAGCTACAAACCTGTGCTGTTGACCATCCTGGAGAATGTTATCCTCCAAGAAGCTCACTATCCTCTCTTTTAGGACAGTCTCCATGAGCTTTCCCACAATCGATGTGAGGCTCCCTGGCTTATAGTGTCCTGGTTCATCCTTTGGGGTACTTTTGTTGATGGGCACCATGTGGGCCATTCTCCAGTCCCATGGTACGCATCCTTTGTCCAGAGAGGTATTGAACAGGTCAGCCAGTGGCCCCGCCAGGACATCTGCCAACTCCCTTAGTACCATAGGGTGAATGCCTTCAGGTCCAGGTGCTTTGTCCACCCTTAATGCCCTCAACCCATCTAGTACCCTGCTCTCTGTAATCCCTACATCTGTCATCCCACCCCTTGCCTGGGGTATCTGCCCCCCCCTTCTTCTGCGTGATTACAGAGCAGAAGTATTTGTTCAGTGCCTCTGCCTGCTCCACTCCTTTCTCCACCCACCCTCTGTCCTTCTTAATCCTCACCAGCTGATCCTTGCTTCTTCTTCTCTGTCTCTCTCTCTCTCTCTGATGTAGTGGAAGAAGTCTTTTACTCCACTTTTGATTCCCTGCACCAGTCTCAGCTCCCTGGATGCCTTGGCTGCCCTGACCAGTCTGGTAACTTCCCTGGACTTCTCCATGTATGTATCCTTATCTTCACCCCTCCCCAATTTCCTGTACTTTTGAAATGCTGCCCTCTTGGCCCTCACCCCTTCCATAACCTCCTGTGTCAGCCAACTGGGTTTCTTTGCCCTCTCCTTCTTGCTCTTCTTCCTAGTGCAAGACTCTGTAGCCTCCGCCAGTCCTTCCTTTATGATGTCCCATTTCTGGTCTGCATCCATGTGTGGTTGCATACCTGCTAGGTGCCTGCCCCAAATTTCCCCCATCTTCTTAAAGTCCGCCCCTCTAAACTCAATCATCCTTGTACCCATGCCCCCTGTTTCCCTCCCCATGTTGAGTGTAAACCACACCGAATAATGGTCACTCCCAGCCAGTGGTTCCTCCACTTCCAGATTCCTTACAGCTTCCCCATTATCCAGTACAAGGTCCAGAGTCCTTTCTAACTGAGTTGGCCCCTGGACCAGCTGTGTCAGAAAGCTGTCTTGAAATGCTTCTCACAGGACCCCCTTCCTTGGACTTGTGGTGGATGGGGTGTCCCACTCCACCCCTGGTAGGTTGAAGTCTCCCACCACCACTGTGTTCCCCTTCCTGCAGACCCTCCTTATTTATTCAGCTAATTCCCTATCCAGGTCACTCCCCTGGGCTAGTGGCCTGTACACCACCCCCTCAGTGTCCTATTCTTTGCATCTTGGAACTACATCCATAGTGCTTCTGTCATCCTCCTCCCCTTCCTCCCTTACGCACATTATCCTCTCCCTTACATAGATCGCCACTCCCCCCATTTGTCTTAGCCCTATCCTTTCTGAATAACCTGAACCCCGGGATCATCATATCCCAGTCCTGGTACTGGGTGGCCCACATTTCTATGATGGCTGCAATGTCCACCCTCTCCACTGCCAAGAGAGCCTGTAACTCCGCTGTTCTATTTCTTAGGCTTCTTGTATTCAGTGAGACCACCCTCTAGCCTATCCCCTTCCTTTCCCTACCCCTATTCTTTCCCCCTTATCCCTCCCTGTTCTGCTTCACCCAAAACTAGGGAGGTGAACTCACTAGGCTCCCCTTTCTGGACCCTTTTCCTATCAGTGGTCCCCTCACCACCTCCCAATCTAGTTTAAATCCACCTTTGTTTATATATACCCCTCTATTCCCCATTTTAGTACTCCCTTCCCCTTCCTGCTCAAATATAACCATTCCCTTGCATATAGGATACTATTTCCCCAGGTCCTGCCCTAGTCTGACACTAATCCATACTCCCTGGTATGGCACCAATCCCTCAGCCACTCATTGAACTCCTCTATCCTTTTTTTCTTCACTGTACTCGCACATGGTACTGGGAGTACCTCAGAGAATGCCACCAACCCCCTACCTCCTCACACTGTACCCAAATCCTTGAACTTCCCGTTTCTCAACTCTGCCATCTTCTCTGCCAGGTCATTTGTACCCACATGAATCACTATGTGAGGTTTCTTCCTTCCCTTCCCTTCCATGCGCACTTGAAAAGTGCCTGCTCTGCCCTTCCCGTGGTCAACCCCGAATAGCCTAGACCCAGATATGACTGTGCCTTTCTCCCCTTCCATCCCATCTGACTCCTTTCAGTATAGAATCCCCCAGCACTAGTAACCCACCTTCCTGCTGTCCTGTATCCCCCTCCTCCTGTTTTCCCTATCCACATTTCCAGAGTCCACACTGCCCTGCTCCTTATTACCTCTGTCTGCACAATTTGTGGCTCCTACATCTCCCCTTCCCTGTTTCCACCTCTCCCTCTGCCTCTACCCTGCTCTTCCCCTTCCCCTTCTTTCTTTCTTTCCCAGCCTGAGTCCTGACTCCTGGGCCTTCGCTACCCTTCTCCCCCCCCCCAACCAATCTCTGACACTCCACTATCACCTCGTGCCAACACTGAAAACCTTGACCGCACCCCGCAGTGTGGTGCCTCTTCTCTCCATCCCCTGCCCTGAGCCTTCCCTTCACTTACTGCCCCTCTGCTTTCCTTACCCCATCCCCTCTCCCTATATCCTCATGAGATTTAGCCCTGCTGTTCCTCCTCTGCTTCTCCCAGCTACTCCTCTCTGGGGTTCCTCCTGCCCCAGCCCCCCTCCTTCACCATCTCCAGCTCCCTCCAGAGCCCCTGTACCTCCTCTTCCAGTCTACTCAGACTATAACAAATTGGACAACCCCCCCCCCAGTTTCCATAGTATGTTCATCCACAGGGTCAGACACGGAAGCAAAGGGCCCACCTGGAAATGGGTCCGGGGGGCCTTGGTACTGGCCCCCCCTGGGAGGCACACTACAAAGTCACAAGGGGGGCCTTAGTACCAACCACCCCCTAGTGTATAAACTGTGGCCCAATTTTTACAGACTGATACGCTCTGGCATGCTGTAGCCAAGTATAAGATCAGCATGTATTCTATTTGTAAGAAAGCCATTTCATTACTGGTAAAGTTTAATTAACTGTTTTGGAGACTTTAATCCCATTGATTTAAGATGAACTCTGCTACCTTGCAAAAATGCTGTTGGCAACATTACATTGTTTTTTAATAACTCAACCTCACTGTCCTGCTGCATGGTTGCAGGTGAGCTGAGAGTTCCCCTTCCAAACAAAATCAATGGTTAAGCTCAATGCCCCGGCAAGACACCTCTGGAGGTTGAGGCCCTACCTTTCCCTACATTTTCCCTGTCTGAACAGTTTGGCAGGCAACTGGGTGTTAAGAGGAAAAATAGTGCAGTGCAATGTGTGCTGTGCTAAGATTTTTCCAAAAGCCGCCTAAGTGCCCCCCAGCACAATGTTGTTACAGTAGTATTGTTAGCCCTAATTAAACAAAACTGGAACATAACCTGCAATGCTCTGCCTGAAGACAAAAATTAGGTTGATCTCTGAAAAGATTGGGGTGTTGGCTTATTATATACAGAGTGAAAAAAGTTTCTACCAATGTGTTTTCAACAAGTTTTGAAAAATTCATAATTTTGCTTTAGGTTTCTTTTAGATCTACATACATACAGTATATAGTTCCACTCAACAGCTCTGCTTTCTGTTCACATGTCTGAGACATTCTATGACCTCGATAACACCACTCCATTCTATGCATCTCAATGGTCTGTACTGGTGTTATTGAGGTTACAGATTGTGAAGACAGTGTGAAAAGAGCAGCAAGTGCTGAGTAAAAGAGGAATTCAGGGTAGCTACAAAGGCAACATAATGGGTTTAACCAAAAATGTCTGTGAATCAATAAAGGTCAACTGAATTGCCATCTCGGGGTGTAAAAGGACTTTGCCTATGTGTTATACTAGTGATTTTAGTGCTGCAAATATTGACTTTTATACTGCATCATTATACTGTTCTGCATTGTGTTACATGAATGTAGTGTTTTATAATTGATAAGTGAGACACACTGAGTTTAGGCTCGTTTTCAGGTACAACCAGGTTGAAATGGGAAAAGGAAAAGCAGTTACATGCAACTAAAACTAGTCATGTGGTGTTACAGCAAAGGAGACAAAGCACAAGTTTAGTGCACCACCAATAAAATGGAGACACATTTATATGTAACCAATGCGAACTGCTGCCCAAGAGTGAAGGGAGGCCAAGCTGGTGCTCAAGTTAGGGGTTAAAAAACAGGGCCATACAGTTCAGTGTGGTTGCCTCATCTATTGGGGGAGGGGAGAAAGAGGTGAGGGGTGGTTAAAGGGCCATCAAAGGTATAAGTGTTGAGAAACCATTTTCCCGGACACTCTTGAAAATGGGCCTTTGACTCAAGAGCCTTTGTTACACAGCACCTGGCCCATCCTAATCTGTCCCTACACTCTCCCTAGCTCTAAACACAATCTGTATTGTAACATCTCTGTTGTACATTTTACATTATGACATTTGATCAGGTATACATTAAAGTCTGCCAACATAGTGCCTGGAGTGTCATTTAACAAACTGACCTGTGTGTTTTGTGTCTGTATTCTTTTCATTATGACATTTGATCAGGTATACATTAAAGTCTGCCAACATAGTGTCTGGAGTGTCATATAATAAACTGACCTGTGTGTTTGTGAGTCTATGTCACATACAAGGTATGGAAAACATACAAATTGAATGATAAGGTCTCAATACCACCATTATCCAGAACATTGTATACAGTTTTATTTATATAGTCACTATAGACTACCGTCTGCCTCAGGGAGATCTGGCTGCACAAGACACATGATCCCATTACCCCCTCCGTACAGCCTTGCAAAACTATCAAGTCACCACAGGGTGAGCACTACCCAGCTCAAACCCCCCCACAAGTACTTCACACCGATGCTTTCTCCAAGTTGCAAATGGACAGTAGGCTGCAAGTGTCAAACTGATAAGACTACTTCTGGACCCAGGCGTGTTTAGCCTAGCATCCAGCTTCGGCCCCCTAGCTTGACAGTAGCCTTCCAGTGTCAAACTGACAGTACTCATTTGTATGCTTCAGATCATTGAATTAGTTTCTGGATGACATCTTCTGCGTGCACTCCATCAAGAAGGTCTCTCTCAATCACCATAATCATGAATGCCTCTAGCGTCTCTTGCCTCAGCAATGAGTGCAGTCAAGTCTTTATTATATTTAGCTTGCTTAAAGCTCTCTCGCAAGACACCTGGTTAAACGATAAAGTCAACAGGTACTCATAGACGATGAACAAGGTTGAAAATGCAGATGAGTGCATGTTGTATTGTGCCAAAATTTTAT
Source organism: Neoceratodus forsteri (assembly GCA_016271365.2). Lineage (NCBI taxonomy): Eukaryota > Metazoa > Chordata > Ceratodontiformes > Ceratodontidae > Neoceratodus > Neoceratodus forsteri. Next base: position 406,810,966 of record CM057453.1, read on the forward strand.
AACAGCACATTAGGCATTCTTTGCAGGACTTGCATTTGTCTGGCAAATCATCTCCTCTCTCTCGTTTCTCATTCTGATCACTAGTTTCACCTTCACAAGCGTCTTCAGAGTCACGAAAGTCAACATCCTCCATTAACACATCTTCACTGTATTCTTCAGGCAGTGATTTTTGCAGTCATCGGAATATTTTAGCAAAAGCCAGCAACTCCAGTTTAAGTTTGCTCTGGTCTACTTCTGATAGCGTTGCCACTTTCCGCGAGCTTTCATTTTGGTATGTCATCTTAAATTATACTTTTGAAGTGATGTGGGTCCATGCAGCTGGTATCCAGAATCAGTTGCTTGTTGTTATCAAACCGATCACTTAAGCTCATTCGAACTTGATCCATGATGCGGTCGTATACTTCACATTCAAATTGCTTCACAGGATCCACCACGCATTCATCACTGACATTTTCCCAGGCATTTTCTTCTTCTTAGATACCCTTTTATTTGGCAGATGGTCCTCTATGACAATATCAATATCAAAATCATCAATTTCTTCTTGTATTCTAGCAACAAAGTTAGAAGTTTTTTGCTGGATGTTTATAAATTCAGACTGTTGCAACTCCATCTTAGTGTGATCCACCATGTGCCATGCTGAAAGATAGTTTAGTCCCTTAGTCTGCAGATACTTTGATGCTGGCCCATTTACTGTAAAGATCTTCATAAACACAAAGGCTATCAAAATAACGTCAGACTTTTTCCATTTGTCCAGGAGACTTTTTCCATTTGTCCAGGAGTGAATCTGCCTCACTGGCAGCTTTAGCATCAAACTTTCCAGGGGTACTAATAAAAAGCAAAGTCTGAAGAAGTGACCCATAAAGATTCTTTTCTTGATTTTCTTATGCTCCGAAGATTCATGCCAGTGCTCTTGGTTTTGCCCACCATCTAGTTTCACCAATCTTTTGAAGGAGTCGGAGCTTGTCTTGTCCTGTCTCATCAATGCTAGATTTCCATATAGTCATCCTTTTGTGAGATTCGCTAATGAAGACTGATGTCCTTTGTAGCAACCCAAAAAGTGTCTTTGCTTCCACAACTGCTTCACTACAATCCGAGATGCATAAATTGAGAACATGTGCATAACATCAGGTGTACACACTGTTTGGTGAATCCTTTTTTATCAACGCTTGTAACCCCACAAACTCCTCATGTTGGATGCACCATCAAATGACTCCTCAACGATGTTCTTCACATCGAGTCCATGCCTGTCAAAGTTCTCTTTTAAAACCTTGTGTATTCCTTGTCCAGAAGTGTCCTGTACCTCTACCACAGCAAAGAGACACTCATGAACTTGTAAGTCTTTCACATACCATAAAATGATGGCTGCTTGGTCAGTTACACCGATGTCCTGTGTGGTGTCCATCTAAATGCTGATCTTCTGGTTTGTAGAATCTCGTACAATGCCATTTCTGATTATCTGCAAAATAATCTCAGCAATTTGATTTACCGTTGTCTTCGACAGCAGGGTAATCAGCCCTCCGTGGCCACAAGCTTCAGAAGTGCCATTTTCTTTCTCCATTCTCTGCTTTCTTCTCTTGCACTGCTCTACTGCTTTTTGGATATGTGTATTCAGAGGAACATCAAATTGGGAGAACAGAAGAATCAACTCTAAGAAATTTCTGTGGTTAAGCACTGGGTTCTCCAAGCTATATAAAGCTTCATCTTTTCCACGATATGGTAAGCACTGGCGTCCAATAAATTTAACAACTTCAATAATCCTCTTCATAACATCAATGTTCTGCTGGACTTGTTTCCTACGACTCTCAACCATATCTTTGTTCACCAGTGTTTCAATATCAGCATCTGTTCTGCACGCCAGATATGAATGCACAGCTGCATTGTGTGCTTTGTAATTCTTGTGTTCCACCATGCCTTGGTAGATATGATTAAAGTCTTTGTATCCTGTCACAAATCTAGTTTCCACATCAGAAAATGCCATGCAGATACTGCAGTGGATAGAATGCACCAAACTGTCAACCACCTGCACAGTAACACAGTTCCTTGGTACAACTTTTTTGCTTCCAGGAAGTATCCACTTATAGATTCTTGAAGGACTGTATAGTAGGCCTTTAATGTCAGTGGGTCCAGGCTGCATTGGATGCCTTTGAACAAAGGCAACCTTTTCAGATTGAGAGGCAGTCCTTCTTGGGCATTGAAAATTGGGATTATTAGTCATCTCAGTATCAAGTTGCATAACTGTTCCCATTGTAGAGTCCAATGGCTGCATTCCTTGAATATCTAGAATCTGAATTGTAGTGCAGCTGGTCACACACTGAGACACACTTTGTCCAGCTTCTTTTATTACCGCTACCTCATCAGAAGTATTTTTGTTCTGCAGGGTACTGCCTTTGTTTTGTAGACTTGTAAACAGTGATAGTGATAGCTTGCATTGTTTTGAATCAGATGATGCTGCCAACAGACCTGACAAGTTTGCCTGTCTCCTTTTCTGGGCACCAGATTTGACTTTGCTCAGCTCAGACATAGTTACTCTTCTGTTGACGTGCATGCTGGGATGCTCCTCTACTCACTGTTCCAGTATCTTCTACTAATTTTGGTTTTCTTTACACTTGTTGAACCTGGAGAAAGGTAGTAACAACCAGCGACAAACAGATATACCAAAACTACAATGACAAACGACAAACTGTACCAAAACGACAATGACAAATGACAAACCATACCAAAATGACAATGACAAATGACAAACTGTACCAAAAATACAACCTGGTTTACCATTGCTGGCTCAGCTCCTCTGGTCAGGCCACACTGTTACTGATGTTGTACTGCGCCAAGATCCATCTCTCCCTCCGTTGCCACAATCTTCACTCTGCTCCTGATGCTAGTTACCTGCCCATTATAGTAATCTGGTGTTGAATTATATGGCACAGACAATCGTGCAACAGTAGCAGTGGATGACCAGTATCACTAAACATTTTCTTTCTTTCTGCAACACAGTCTTTCAAAATGTAACTGCAAACCAGCTACTTAGTTAGCACCCCTAGTGCATCTACTGAAAACTTACCATCTGTGCAACACTAAAGCCGTACAGCCCTTAATTTACTCAGCTCTCTACATGTTTTAGGGTAGTCTCACAAACGTAAAATCGTATTCATGCACTTGCAGGATGGCTTCATCTTCTTAAAATTCTTTTCTCCCACGGCATTTTGGCTTCTAAACATTCTCTTGTACAGCAAAAACATGTATCATTTTTATGCTGCTGGTCCATGCCAAAACATGGATCATTTTAATGATGATCTATGCCATATCACTTTTCACTGGGAAAAGGTACCATCCTTTAAGGGGTGTTACCTCAGATGGCCTAATGAGGGTACTGGATCTATCGGGTGTACTGAATGAATGCGAGGATCCAAGGGGATATAGTACTTGCCTATAACAAGGCGGCAGTGATGGCGGCCCTGGATTCCATAGCACCTGTTCATGTTCGCCCCCTCACCCTCCGCCCAAGGTCTCCCTGGTTTGATCAGACCTTGAAGGACTTGAGGAGAGTGGGGCGAAGGTTACAGCTGAGCTGGCAGAAAATCGGGCCTGGAATGTGACAGACTTATGTTGATGGACCATTATGTGGTCTATCAATCAGCAATCACCCATAAGAAGGCAGAATTTCTGTACAGGGAAATTGCTGCTGCACAGAACCAACCAGCTCAGCTCTTCCAGATGGTAGACAGATCATGCAATCCAATCTGTCTCCAGTGTGGAGGAGCCTTGTCACAAGAACGGTGTGATGAGCTTGCTCAGTTTTTGGCAGATAAGGTTGCCACAATCAGGTCCGATATCTGTCTGGCTCACTCTAATGGAAGTTGCAGTGGTCGGCAGGAGATGTTAGGCCCTCAGTTTACCTGGTCTGACTTTAGTCTACCCGCAATCACTGATATAATGATGATCATCAAGATGCTGCGACCAACCAGCTGTAGTTTGGACCCGGGCCCCACACGCCTCCTGGTAGGATGCATTGATGAGATCAGGCCAGTCCTAGCTGAGATAGTCTGGAGGTCATTGGAAAGGGGGATCTTCCCAGAACCCCTGAAGGAGGAGGTTGTTTGGCCCCTCCTTAAAAAACCCTCCCTTGACCTGGACTGTTTGGCGAACTACAGACCTGTCTCTAACCTACCCTTTGTGGGTAAGGCTATTGAGAAGGTGGTTGCATCGCAATTGGATGATCATTTGACCAGCCACAATGTCTATGATTCTCTCCAGTCAGGATTTAGGAAGAGGCATAGTACTGAGACGGCCCTTGTCTGGGTGCTAAATGATCTCCTAATAGCGAGAGATTGGAAGACTTGTTCCATCTTGGTCCTCCTTGATCTCTCTGCAGCGTTTGACACTATGGACCATGGCGTGCTGTTGGAGCACCTGTGGCTCATCTGTGGACTGTCTGGTACAGTCCTCAGATGGTTTCAATCTTTCCTCGAGGGTAGGACTCAAGAGTGGTGTCTGGGATTTATTCTTCGGACCCTCTCCCCCTATCCTGTGGGTGCCGCAGGGCTCCATCTTGTCACCCATGTTGATTGCAGTGTATATGCTGCCATTAGGAGAGATTAGGCAGTATGGTCTGAGTTTTCACTGCTATGCAGGTGACACTCAGCTATACATGTCCTTTGCACCTGGTCAAAATGTGTTCTTCTCAGTATTTGATAACTGTCTCTCTGAGATCCAGGACTGGATGAGTGCGAGCTGGCTGCAGTTGAACCCAGTTAAAACGGAGGTGCTGGTTGTGAACCCTGATCATCAGGAGGTGGGTTTGTCAGCAGGCTTACCCTCTGGATTATGTCTTGGGGGTGTTGCACTGAATACCTCAGACTGAGTGCAGACCCTGGGCGTTATTGTTGACTGCTTGACCCTGAAATTGCAGGTGTCAGTCATCAAGACTGCTTTACCATCTGAGGAATATCGCCCGGGTGAAACACCTGGTTCCTCCCAATGATCTTCCAACATTGGTCCATGCCTTCATAACCTCTTGTCTTGCCGCCTGCAATGCCCTTTACCTAGGGCTACTGAGGGTTGATGTCCGCCACCTTCAGCTACTGCAGAATGCGGCAGCCAGGCTGTTAACTGGTACATCTGGAACCAGTCACATAATGCCTGTACTTCATAGACTGCACTGGCCTTCAGTGCAGTGGAGGATCACCTTCAAGATTGGTTTGCTGACCTATAAAGCCCTACACAACCAGGGACCCAGTTACTTGTAAGATCTCCTTCACCCTTACTGCCCCCACCCTGCCCTCTCTGATCCACTGATGAGGGATTGCTAGAGATTCCTAGGGTCCATTTAAAGATCCGGTCTTTTAGCTTTGTGGCCCAAACCCTGTGGAATTCTCTACCTCGTCGGGTGTGAGATTGCCTGACGGTCCAGGAGTTTAAAACTGCACTAAAAACCTAGTTATTTGAATTGGCATATTCTGGTTTTTAAGGGTAGTATTATAATTGTTAGTTTTAAATTATCAGATTTTATTGATTATTGTTGATATTTATTGTAGCTGTTTATTATGTACAAGTGCCTTGGTTGTAAGAAAGGCGCTTTTTATAAATAAAGTATGATATGATAAAGGAGACACTAAAATCATGAACAAATAAAAACAGTACTTGTCAGTTTCTTCTGTTTCAATCCATAAAACAATGCCTATGTTAGCAGGGAAAAATAACTTGCCAACATAACTATTCCACAAATCAGGATGCATGCATGGGTTTGCCAGTGCAACAGAGTCCATATTCAAATGTGAAAGCGCTAAAGTGTCAAGTAGCTGAGGATGTGGTGGTGGGCAACAGCCTTGACTTCCATCCTGCCCAGCTGTCGGCTGCCTGCTTGAAATCTGGTTTCCCCATCCATTTTAGGGCAAGTGTAAAGTTCAGTGAAAGCCAGCACTTTTGTTGTTTAAAACAAGCAGTTCCACGAAAGCAACGGCTTCCCCACCAGGGAAGAGTCCAACCTTCCCCTTCCTCCCTCCAGAAAGATATGAACTAACAACCACGTCAGGATTGCAGTGGTGGAAATGAACCCTTAAGCTGCTGACAAGATTAGAACATATAGGCATTCTGGACTGATTCAGTCCGCAGCACAGTAAGGGTCAAGTTTTGCAATGACTAGCCAACAGGCCCCTAGTGACTAGCCTTACCATCTTTTCCAATGACCCAGCTGGTGTACTTACTAAAATGTTATCTTCTCCAGTACAAGCCCACAGGGCTAGCTGAGGGAAAATCTTACTAGCCTGATACAAAATCTACCAACATTTGGCTAGTAGGCTGGTGCCAGTTCTGACCCCTAGAATTGCATGCAGACAATGTATGAAAAGCAGTGATGTAGCAAAATCAGCAGTCGAAACTAGCATGGTTCCAGTAACCAAATGCTGGTAGATTTTGTATCGGGCAGGCTAGTAAAGCCATTTTAAGTGCTTGTAGTGGAGAAAGTAACATTTCCCCAAGTACACCAGCTGAGTCAATAAGAAAGTCTGTGGGGTTAGTGTATTTTCCTAGTTATTAGGACCACTGGCTAGTGGCTGCACTGAACCCCTGGTTTACCCTGCCTGCGGCTTGCTCCAAAAATCAAGCCCCACACCACCATCGCACTGTCAACAATACCAGCAGCCCTTTCCAGAGTCAGACAGACTCAGACCATGCTGGCTCTGCAGTTGCCACTTGCACAAGCCACAATGCTGGCTCTTGGTCACCCACAAGCAGTGGCACAACCACAAGTCCTATTCTCACTCTGGCCTCCATTTGGAGTCAGAGCACACAGGTTCTACCAAACTAAATTATAAAAGTTGTCTCAAAAAGCTGCAATCTGACCATTAGGAAGCCTTACATTAATCAGTGTTACACTGTCATGCAGAGCCGGATCACCATGGGACAGGGATTCTTCCTATCAGCATTCTATCCTCTAGCATTGCTGAATGACTGGAATGATGCATTCTAATTTTGAACCAGCATTCTTAAACTGTTAGTGGAAGAACGCATTTTTTAAAAATCTCCTCTAAATGTCAGGAATCAAAATGTATTCTTTTGGACTCATATAACAGCAGTAAGGCCTTCCCAAGAGTTAGACTGTTAATCACCCACTAGGGGTAATATGACACTGTGCTGTGCCTTGTGCTACATTACACCCCTAGAAGGTTGATTAACAGACTTAATGTAACCCCTGGTCATGCCTTATTTGCCAAAAGAGCAGTTACATACTTCGGAACATCCCCCCCACCCCCAAGATGCGATATCTCACCTGCTCCACAGTTAACCCAGCAGCTCATTTCTTTCAGTCTTGTATAAAAGTTATATCACTCGTAATTTTTACCCCACTATAAATGGAGCCACTTCATGACACTGTCACCATGCCCCCCCATGCAGGTGTGCGAAGACCAATTTTGTGATGTCATAAAACGGAGGCTTGCTTATACAAGCTCCATTGACTTTAAGGGGGGGGGTGATATTTCTGAAGGTTTTACTACTATCTAAAGTTATTATTTGAAACAAAGAGCCCCCTTGACCAACAGGGACCCTGTTAGACAAGTAGTCACTTTGTTTCAAATTGTAACTTTAAATAGTACTAAAACCTTCAGAAATATCACCCCCCTTGAAGTCACTGGAGCATGAATAAGCATGTCTCCATTTTATGACATCACAAAATGGGTCTTCGTGCACCTGCATGGGGGCGTGGAGACAGTATCAGGAAGCTGCTCCATTTGCTTTCAGAAAAAGAGATGTGCAAGAATAAGGGGACACAATTTGAAGATAGAGGAAGGACGGTTCAGGGGCATTGTGAAGAAGTATTTTTTCACAGAGAGGGTGGTGGAACCACCTTTCTGAGGAGGTTCTGGGGTCAAAAACTGTGGGAGAATAAGAATGCATGGGACAGTCGTAAGGCAATTCTTGTGGGGAGTAGGAAGAAATAGGCTGTTGGTTAACTAGTATCTGCAGCTTATCCAGTAGGTAGGGAAATGGGCAGACTAGGTGGGCCAAGCGGTCCTTATCTGCCATCAAAGTCTATGTTTTTATGTAGTGGGGTAAAAATTATGAGCGATATAATTTTTATACAAGACTGAAAAAATGGGCTGTGGATAACCACCAACTCTAGAGCAGGTGAGGTATCGCACCTGGGGTGGGGTTGCATGTTCTGAAGCATGCATCTGCTCTTTCAGCTTCAAGAAAAAAGTATAGGGTGCAACTTAAGGGTTAGGAAAGGAGGAGAGGATCAGAGTAGCAAAACATATCAGTACTCACAAGTAGCAGCAGTGGGTCAGCACCTTCTCTCATTCACGGAGGCACATGTCAAAGTGCAGAGCTGCTCTTTAAGCACTTAAAAAAAAAATTCCCCTTCTCTGATGAATCAGACATGCTTTATTATCACACGAAAAATTGAATACTGATCCTGGTGACTCCTCCAGGTATTGTGTAAGGGTAATGATGACATTTTAGCATGCATCAGCAGACCCATTCCTTCTTCCCACATTATAACAAGCCATCTGTATAATCTCCAGTGCTAACTCAGTGGCTATATATATATATATATATATATATATATTCATGGCAAAAAAACTCTGTTTAATGCATCAGTTAGGGTTGTTCTGCGACAAAGTGAGAAATTAGATGTTAGGGTTCCCACCCACCTTGCACCCTACCCCCACCAATGGGCATCGGGATGTGCGTTGAGTCATCGGTCTAACTCTCACCCCATCCTATGTGCAAACAAGCTGAGGTGGTGTAGTATAGGAGAATGGGGTGAGAGTTAGGACCGACGACCCCAACGCACATCCCAATGCCTGTTGGTGGGGGCGGAGTGGGGGTGAGGTGCAAGGGGGGTGGGAACCCTAACATCGAATTTCCTCACTTTTGTCACTGTGGAACAACCCTAACTGATACATTAAACAGAGTTTTTTTGCCATGAATTTCCCTTCTTTTTGAGAATGTGCAATATAAATAGTGAAGTAACAGCAGCGTAAACGCAAATGCACATGGTGATGCAAATGTAAATGATAACGGTAATACAAATACAAGCACAAATGTTAATGAAAACAGAAATGCAAACACAAGTGCATACGGAAACGCAACCCGTAACACACACTGGCACGGTAACGTAATTGGAAATGCAGACAATGCAATGCAGGGACATAACCAGTAACAAACCAATCAATCAACGAGTAATGAAATTGTAGAGATGCAACTGGTAACACATCAATCAACACACCAACCAGCTGTGGTCAATAGGTTAAAGGCTGAGTTGGTGGGGGGGAGGAGGCAGAGCAAAATGACACAGTAGGGAAGGAGCAGTAGAAAGCTTGGAAACTCTCCCTAATTCCTGGACATCTGTCTGAGTGGCTTATAAATGAGAGAGAGTGGATGCTGAGTGCTGAAAGCCTAAAAGCCTAGTGAATTATACGTTAGGTTTTCATTTGTTTGAAGTACGTTGAAGTGAGATGCTGAGGTGAAATGCCAGCACAAGAAAGCTGGGACTCCGAGATTTGGAGCATAGGAGTTTTGTTTTCACAAGAAAAAAAGCTGAAAAAAAATCCTGAAATGCTGTATCAGCGGGGTGAGTGAAATACTTCTGAGAAGTGAGGTGCTGAGGTGAAACGCCAGCACAGCACGCCAGCACTAGAAAGTTGGGGCTCTGAGACTCGGAGCATTGAAGTTTAGAGTCGACAGGAAAAAGGTTGAAAGCTGTATTAGCTGTATCAGCATGGTGAGAAGAATGCTCCTGAGAATATCTCAATACCCCTCAGAACCTCTATATTGTTTTTATGTGCTTCTAAATTAAAAAAAGGGGAGACTGTATTTTAGCAGTCTTTTTGCTCTAAAATCTTTTTTTTAAAGCAGCCATGCGATGAAAATACATTTTTCCAAAAAAGCTAGCTTCAGTTACAATTAAGAAAAATATTAGCATACCTGTCAGATATAATTATTTAGGTACCTCCTATGCTAAGCACATAGAGTCTTTTTTTTTTTTCAATCCTAACCCTTGCCAGGTCTATAATGTTAATTCTATGCAAAATGTGGCAGCCATCTTTTTTTTCTTGATTAAAAAACTAAATTAAAACATTTAGAAATACTAAAATGTTGGTGGAATTAGAAAATTGTACCACTAAATAAAACTGGAAGATGTCTGGAATCTTTTGTAGTGAAAAAAGGGTAGGGTAAAATTTTGTTGCTCAATTTCATTGCACTGCTGCTTTAAATAATTTCTATTTATTAACTACACAGAGCAAAGCAAAGTCAAAATAAAAATATCATCAATTAGGCAACAGCAATCAGACATGTGACAATAAAGGAATAATGCATGACAGGGTGTGTGTCGTGCTGGGATAATGCCATGCCTGAGGGGGTTGGGCACGAGGCCACAGGCCGAGTGCGTCCAATGCCCCAGGCATGGCGTTATCCCAAATGACACACACCCTGGAGTGCATTATTCCTATTATACAATGGCTTGTTGTCATATATAAAATAAAAAAAATAATTTTAAAGAATGTTTTTATTAGTGTGGAAAAATACTTTTGTTTCTTAAGACGAGATGCAAAAAAAGAGCAACAATCAAACATGCAACAATAAATCCTCAATTGATTCACAGTGCTGAGACTAGACCCGTGGTGTCATGCTGGGATAACGCCATGGGTCCAGCCCCAAACTGACCAATCACAGTCCAAGATTCTTTCTTGCCATTGTATAATATATATTACATGTGTCCCAAGCCTAGCCACCAAACAACCCGCATGTTTCAGTCTTCCCTCTTGTAAGCATGGACATTGACATTAGGAAAAGTACAATAAAGAATGTTTACAAAAAAAAAAATGTTAGTCTAATATGGGACACATTCTCTATTGTGAGCCAACACACTGTATTGTTAACCCAAGTTTGCCAATTTCTCTGAGATCGTGTCCAGTGGCCTTGGATATATGCTAATATCCTTTCCATTTCATAAATATCAGTTAGAACCAACTACCATGCTTTCACCATGGGGGTATGCAGTTGCATCCAAGTTCCAGTGATAGCCTTTTTTTTGCTGCAAGGATATGTAAATATGCCATTGAGTGAGAAGGGAGATGTAGACCCGGGGGGAGGGGATCGACAGCAACACCATTGTGTAACAGATCAACTCTGTGGGCAACAACACCAAATCAGATTGTTGAATTATCTCCTCCCAGAAAGGGGATACAAGAGGACATGACCAAAATGCATGCATTCGATCTGCTGTAGTGTGCCCACAATGAAGCCAACATTGACCATATCTCAGACATAAATTTGGCAAGAACCGCTGGAGTACGAAAATAACATGAGCGGCACTTCCAGGCAAATTCCCACCACCTGGACAAGGAATTGATCTTAATGGCTGATAAGGTGTATTTAAATCAGGTTTCTGAGGAGACCGCAGTCCCTATTTCCCAATGCCACTTTTATAACACCATGGGCATTGATGCTCCAAGTCATTCTTGGAGGCCTTAGTAAAAATTTTCCCATGAGATTATCCCAGCTTGTGCCCCTTAAGCTATCCATCATCATTTTAAAACAGTAGAGGTGAGTTTTTTTAAGCGTGAAGCCCTCTCCTTACTCGTATGAAGCAGACATGTTCCAGCTTGCAAATAGCAGAAATGTTTTTGCCTCATGAGCCCATATTGGCACAGTAAATGTTCAAGAGGTGCCACCCCTTGCGCATCTAAGAATTGAAATGTCTAAATAAGACCCAGCTGTCTCCATCTAGCAAAGAGTTATCCAGTTGAACAGGGAGAAATTCTGAGTCTATGGAGAGCGCTCGAAGAAAGTAAAAACTCATCTCCAATTTTTGGGGTGTCTCTGCAATGAAAACCTTACTTTCAATATAGCTGCACTGTATTGGGTATACTCCGTTAAATTAATAAGCGAGAGGTGATTTGCAGACAGCAGCATCAGTATATCATCTGTATCATTCAAAGCAAATTCTGTACATTTCCAGGGTGGGGAATGGGGCTGGCAGAGCCACCAGGAGACCATCCACAAATATGTTACTTTAGCATAGTGAACCAAGTCTGGGAGATTTTAGGCCATCTTTGGCCAGAGGCTTCTGCAAGATCAAGAACTGGATTCATGACCATTTACTGCCCCAAAGAAATTGGGAAATTATTTTATTTCTATAATTAAAATAGTAAGCTGTGGGAAAAAGAGGAAGGGTTTGTAAAAGATATAAGATCAGTGGTAAAATATTCATCCATTGTGTTTCAATATGGGAGAGAAATGGGAGAAGTAAGAGCACTCACTTCGCCAGATCATCAGTAATAGTATTAGTAAGTGGTTCATAATTCAGGAGCTCCAGATTCTGAAGGTGTTTTGGTATAGATATCACTAAATATTTGAATCGCATTCCTCTACATTTGAATTTAAACCATTGACGGGGATAGGAGGATGGGACAGAGTGTAATAAAAGCTCACCAGTTTTCTGTAAATTGGGAGAAAAAACAGCTAAGCACCCACATGTTTGTAGGACCATCCAGGCTGTGGGAATAAATTGCTCAGGGGAAAGAATGATCAATAGTATATCAACTGCGTGAAGTGCAGCCTTATATTTCACTCCCATGAGAGGATAGGTATGGGGCGATACGAGTAGGGAGATAATGGGTCCTTTCAAGGTTTCGGTATGGTAGATAATGTTGTGTATTTTCAGGAGGGATGAGGATGTTTCCCCACCCTTACCTCTTCAAATGTGTGAAGGGGACTGGGGACCAACTCTTTCTGAAATCGTTTATACCATTCTGTGAGATACCCATCTGAACTGGGGCATTTCTGTGTTTGGGCTTTAGATAGGATGAAAAGTAATTCCTTGTTTGTGATAGGAGTGGTGAATGCCTCCTGTTGTTCCGTGGTAAGCTTGGGTAAAGATAACTGTGAATGGAAGTAAGTAAGGGATACAGGGGTACCACTGAGGTATCTCTATGCAATTGTTAATAATCTTAGAATACTGTTTTGATTTTGTGATCTTACATAGTGACAGCTCCTGTAGATAAATCCTTGATTTGGGTAATGCAAGCTGTCCATCTCTGATGCCAGAGTTTACATGCCAATAGATGGGCATCCCATAACCTCATAACCTCCCCCCGCCCCATATATAATTTAAGTGTCTGAGAAAGGTTCGGGCTAGGAGAGCCCTGTTAGCCATAATTTCCTGCTTCAGATTTTTTAACATTGTCTGGTACACCCTGGTCTCCCGAGGTGTAAAGCAACTGATGCGGAAGCCTGGTTCATAAAGCACAGACTAGTAGTTAATCTAAAAAAAAACAAATCCATGCTCTTTGCACATCCCCAAAACAAACGCAGTAATTTCCCACTCCGTATCCTCCCTGGCTCTAATCCTCCTCTCAAGCAAGTCCGCCTGTACAAGTACCTTGGGGTCTCCTTTGACTCTGCACTCACTTTCCATGACCACATTGATGCTCTAGCCTCAACTGCAAATACACGGCTAGGTATCCTTTATCGCTACAAGCACTGCCCCCGAAGCCCTCCGACTAGCAGTCACCTCCTCAATCTTGTCCCTTGTGGACTATGGCCTGCCTGTCTATGGTGCCGCGGATATGACTGCCCTCAATAAAATTCGACATACCTTGAACAAGGCCTGTAGGTTAATCACGGGAGCTACTAGATTAACCCACACCTGCCAGCTATATGACTTCACAAAGCTGCTCAACCTGGATGAACGGCTCAGATATCAAACCTGCCTCCTAACGAAAAAAACACTCCTTGGGCTATCCCCTCACGGTCTGACAGCCTCTATTCACCTAGCTCAACCCTTAGTCCAAACTCGTAGCTCCTCCAAGGCCACCCTGTCTATCCCAAGAACCAGGACCACTCATGGTCAACGGTCCTTCTATTACAGAGCCCCCACCTGGTACAATACTCTCCCCAGCTCCATCACTGAAATCCGTTCAATCTCCAGTTTTAAAACTGCCCTTAGAAGTCAGCTATTTAATATGCGTAGCTGTGCTTGTCCCCAGCTGTAGGTGTTCAAGCTCACTGTACCCGACAAAACTCTCTGAGTAGCTTCACAATCTACAACTGACAAAACTCCTGAGTGACTTGCCCCCTAACTTTCACCTACCCTGTCCTCTAGGCCACCTGTTCCAACTAACCTAGCAGTCCCTGCTCAAGACTAATTTTGTCGGTTTAACCAATGTTTGCTTACCTCTCAAGCTTATCTGAATTAACTGTTATACCTGTCAATACCTAACCTGTTACACTGTTATTGTAAACAAAGTAATTTACAGCATATATCTGCCTTACTGTTGCCTGCTATGATGTAAAAAAACAAAACAAACAAACAAACAAACAAAAAAACGATGTTACCTACAATGATGTAACGAAATGTTGTGCTTGTATTTGTCCTCTTTGTGACGAGGTACCTTTGGAAATGAGCCGTTGGCTCAAAGGTTGTAAACTGATGTATAAATAAATAAATAAATAAAATAAATAAAACTGCAGGGTCTGTAATTGGGAGGTAAAAGAGTTGTATCTAGCAGTTTGTTGTTTCCTCTTTCTGGGAGTACAGGAAATTAATTATTTCTCCCCAGAGTATGGTTTTGATCGTGTCTCAGAGTTGCTTTAAAATTTTTGAGAGTTTTAAAATCTGTGAGCAATTTGTAAGAAATGCAGATTTTGCTTCACATGTGGCGAGTTAATAACTGCCTGATCACTATTTGCATGTTGTGCTGAACCATATTATTGAATATGCTAGTGAATCACTTGCATATCTCCACATGGTGTGTTAGAAGCTGCCTGAATGCTGTTTGTATGCAGTGTTTCACTGCCTTCAAAAGACCAGGGCCGAATTAAGGCATAGGCAACATACGCACTAGCCTAGGGCCCCACCTGCCAGAGGACCCCAGCAATCCCCCAGATATATTAACTACACATCCATTTCTTTCTTAGCTGTATGTTTTTGTAATGCATTTGCCTGCTGAGTAATCTGAGCCAGGCAAGAGCTGAACTATGATGTGACTCTCACCTCTCTGATTAGGTGTGAAGTACAGCTGATAGCTTCAAGGAGGGCTAAGGTGTAGACAGTCTTTTTTCCTTTGCTTTGTCTGTCTGAATGTGAATCTCATCTTACTGATTAGGTGTCAACTACACCTGATAGCTTCAGGGGGCTCCAGCCAGACTGACCTTTAAGGTGAAAACAGGCCCTTTTCCACTGCTTTTGTCTCCAACCCCATTGGTATCCCAAGTGGTAAAAAGTGGCTAGAAAGACTCTTCCCCCAGTTGATGATCCCGATAGGATGAGTGACTGGTGCAAATCTTAAATGGGGCCCCCTGCAGTAGTTTGTCCACTACTTGCTTCATCTCATGCATTTAGGGGGCCGCTGTCATTCATATTGGAAGGATCAGACAGCCAGCAGATCCTGTTTACTGAAGAGACTGCTCCAAGTTCTAGGTGCCTTTCTTTACCACATGGATGTTCTGTGACACGCCCTGCCCTGGTTCATGTCGTATCCAGATATAGGTGGTGGTTCGCAAATCCAAGTGTTCAGAGTCCACATGTTTTCCAGACTCTTGGCTTGGGGCTGTATCATTTCTTTTCTCAGGGAAAATTAGTAAGAGGGTTCATGCTTGAGTTTGGGTTGGGTCAATGAGTGTCATGAAAATGATCATCCTAGTTATGAAACAAATGTTAAGTCCTTTAACAATACTTTATTGCAATTTGCAAACAGTGTGGCTAAGCCTGATCTTTAAAACCACCTATGAAACTACATTTTAATGACACAAAGTAGCAAAGAGGCTACAGTGCTATAGACAAGCCAGCAGGGGCAGCAGTGGCCTTTAGATCATATTTGTTTAATTTGCAGGTAACTGTATATGTTTTGGAGCTATATACAGACAATAATACCCCCCCCCGGCCATTATGTACAATTGCCTGCAAAGTAAACACATCGTATCTGAAGGCCACCTCTATAGCACTACAACTCATTCTCTGTGGTTTTGTGGGTGGGGTTGTATCAGGAAATAAGAGTGTACTTGCAGTAACAAAGGTGGCAGTCATGTATGCTGAGAACAGTCTTACACATACAGTGATCCCTTAATAATCCATCAAATATCTGTACAAAATAATAGCTATTCCATTGTCCCTTGTTATCTCACACCCTTGATTATCCGACCAGTTTTGCTTGTACTAAAATGGGTGGATAGTCAAGGGTGCACTGCAGATTATCAGACTATAATAACTGATCAGCAATTTTTCTCAATGCGCTGACCCAGTTGATATTTTCTGTAATAACCAGCTGGTTATTATGGCAATCATGGGCACAGTCATTGAAAATTAGTGCTCCCTCATTTGCTCTTGTCTTGTTTGTGGGCGGGCTTAACACTTTTGCAAACATTGCGGCTCTGTCTCTCGCTCACTGCAGAGCTGCCACAACATAACCCATTCATCCTTATTTTTATGATTTCCTTTAAATATATTTGGTTGATCCTACCTTTCACAGCTTTTAAAAAGCTGTATCTGGTTGATCTTGTTGTTAGTATGCTTTGGAACGGTGCCAGCGCGTGACTGCAAACGGAACCGTGGCTCACTGTTATAGCACTGCAGCAAACTGTATGCAAGCAGAGATAAAACAGAGGCATCAAAAACTAAAAAAGAAAGAAAAAATGTTGATTCTGATGAACCCCAAAAACCTAGTTTGTGTGTGTGTGTGTGTGTGTGTGTGTGTGTGTGTGTGTGACTGAAGTCAGGCTGGCAAAACAATGTTAATAGATCTGATCACTTTAGTCATGCTGAAGAAAAATTGCTGACCAGTGTATTATAAAAAATAAAAGAAGTGAAAGTGTGCATATCAGAATTTAATTCACACCCTCAGTGTGGGATGCTCCTCGGGCTTTCTGTAGCATCCCATACCTTGGGTGTGCATTAAATTCTCATATCACACGCTTCCCCATCATTTATTCTACATAAAATTAAACAGTATGAGACACTTGGAGAAAAGGGAAAGGAGAGAATGGTGTGCACTGTCATGAATATAATTTTGAGAGAGGGTAACAGAAGGGCAGTAATTTCCATTTGCATTCTGTTGCCCGTACCTCTTTACATACAAACTGTATCCTAACATGAGATACAGTTTGTATGTAAATGGATTCCCAAGGTGCCTTACAGTCTGTGACAGGGTCACTTTGCGGCAAAGGTGCATGGTCATGGTGAGAGGGGGCCCCAGATTTCTCTTGAGCCTAGGGCCCCAGGTTACCTTAATCTGGCCATGCAAAAGACTAGCACTCTTTATAATCTTTGGAGGTTTTTGAGATCAGTGAATCCTGAGCCCTCTGTGGGAAATTAATTCTAAAATGAAAAATGCCAAAGAGATAAAAGAGATTCTTCTAAGCCAAAATCCAGGCCGAATTTTAAGAAGGACAATCTGTCAGAGATCCTGCCAAATGCTGGAAAATATAACACAAAGAGAGTAACAAGCTGAGCTCTCACCCACTCAGCTGGTGCAGATGAAAACTCAGCTGTGCCTATAGCTACTGTAAGAAGAAACATATGGATCCCAGTGTGGACATATCAACACACTCAGTACATTCAGAGGGTCTGCAAGACATAGCAATTGCTACTGCTACTGAAGGGAAAGCAAAACATCCAACTATCTATAAAAAAATCAAAATCACTTCAAGTGACTGGTGAGAATGGAGATGATTGCAACCTACAGTTAGAAGACTCGACTCTATCAGGGCAAAATGACATGGAAGGGAATAAAATGTTGTAAGAAGCACAAAGCAAAAGAGCAGAAGAAAGTACGATACAGCAGGACTCTAAAGTGGACACTCTGTGCCTTTATTAGCAATTGGAGGGTGGCGACAATAAGACAACAGAAACTTCTGTAGAGTTTGCTACAGACATTACATCAGTAAATGGCAGGATGATGTGGCTCAAATTAAACCGTAACCATTGTGCCCAGCCAGGGGATGTGCTACGGCTCAACTAAATGTTTAGAGTTGATGAAGGAAATCTTC
The DNA here is from genome assembly GCA_016271365.2 of Neoceratodus forsteri. Taxonomy (NCBI): domain Eukaryota; kingdom Metazoa; phylum Chordata; order Ceratodontiformes; family Ceratodontidae; genus Neoceratodus; species Neoceratodus forsteri. The sequence continues at coordinate 406,828,954 of CM057453.1, forward strand.
GAGCAGACAGACTCGGATATTAAGTTGACATCCTACTCAACTCATTCTGTCATTTTGCCACTGCCCCCCCCCACTTACCCATCACTGCCACCTCTACTCAACTCTCTCCCCGGCCCCGCTCTCCCACAGGAGAACCATCCACAGTGCCTCACTTATAGCTAAATATTGGTTTGGCTCCCTGCCCTCCACCTCACTTCCCGCCTTGTACCGGCCAGTTCCCATGGCTACTCCCTCTGCAACAGGGACGCCCGCCCTTTCCACCTCCCACTCACTGCTACCAGTCAAGCTGCCTTTTCATACCATCTCCCCCTCCTATGGAACAACCTCCCACCTATCCTTCACCAGGCCTCCTCCCTCTCAGCAGTTAAACAACACTCCAGGCTCCTCCCCTCCCCTTCCCTCTTTGCCAAAGATGCTTCATGAGACCCACCCCAACATGGGCCTAACATACAGTAGGAGGCCTCAAACAGTCGATATTGTATACGTTAGCCTCAAACTTTACCAAATTCCTGTGCTTATTTATACCATGCTGTAAAGATAAATGTTTGCACTGTAGCTCTAGATGTTGCACAAACTGTCTGTAACCAAGAACTGTTGTACTTTTTCTGCATACCTCTGTGCACACCTTGTACCCAGGTTGCACCTGGAAACGAGCCTCGGCTCAGTGTGCCTTTCCCAGTCACCAATTTTAAATAAATAAATTAAAATTAAGGTAGCAACAGCTGAAGCCCAAAGGTTAGGTGGACAAAAGACTCTGCAGGTTGCGGTTGACTTTGTATTCACTTTCAATGCAAATGATAAAACCATTGCTCGAATAACTTCCTTTGCATCTGATAAAGGCTTTCATGCTGTAAAAAGCAATGACAGATGAGGGACATGATACCTCTCCATGTGCAGCAGCTAATGCTGATAAAGATGCCCAGTTTTTATAATCTGACTATCCAGCAGCAAGGAAAAATCCTAATGTGATGAAGCATAACATAGAGGATAATGTATGGTCCTCTATCAGTAACCGGTATGTTAACTGTCGAGAGGTTGCCATGGTGACCGTGTAAACCTTGAGAGCGAAGCTCGAGAGGTTTACTTCGCCAAGGCAACCTCGAGACGGTTAACAGTGACCGGTTGCCAATAGAGGGACCATACATTATTTTTTATAGTGTATGGTCCCACGTAAAAAGTAAAACAGCTGCTTACTTTTTCACAAATAGTCACTGCCGCGGCAGTTCAGTCTTTCCCTAACTGCTGCGTTCATCCATCGGTTCCCCGTGTAAAAAAAAAAGGTGCGCACATGCGCAGACTGATCACTGTTGTTAACCTATTGATGTGACGCAGCATCGATAGGTTAACAACACTGCCACGTCACATTGATAGGTTAACAACCTTAGGAAATGATGATTTCCTAAGGTTAATAGCGTTCTACCATACATTATATAGAAGGAATGTTCTACAGTCAAATTATGGAAAATATTTGAACGTACATACTGTTTGGATGTGCACAAGGGAACGAATGATAATGAAGTTTGGGAGGGGGGAACTGATCTAGTTGAAAATCTACAGTTACAGATACTCCCAGAGTTATCTTCAAAAGATACCACTGAGGAAATAATATGTATGCAGGCAAAGCCACAGAGGAAAAAGCTGCCACCCTCACCCTAACCTCAATTCCAACAAAAGCGAAAAGCATTATGAGAATAACCTGAGATCAAGAATTCAGAACTAAGCATATTACTTGGTGAAATGTGACAGCAATTTCAAGGCCTGAATCTAAGAAGTGAGCAAGTATCTAGAGAGGTTACAATGACAAGAACAGAAGTAAGATCTATAAACAATAGGCTATTAGAAATAAAAACAAGGGTGCTAGATGTGGAGTATTTCTCATCTCAGCTTGAAAGTAGAACAAATACTGTACTACCCTAAAAGAACTTCAAGGTTTACAAGCTGGCCTGGTAGTGCAGAAGGCTGAGGCGCTGGACATCTTACCTCGCACTATGCCGGCAACCCGGGTTCAGGAACAACCTCAGGTCGTCGGGGTGCTAGCATGGGCGGGAGGAGCAGGATCGAGCAACCTTACAGCAACTCTCCTCTCATGGAGGAGGTGGTCACCCTCCTGTAGTCCTGCTGCTGCCATGTGGAGGTCCGGTGACAGCACAGGAAAAAGGGGCGACACAAAGGGAGGGTGTCCTGATGCATGGAGTGCACATGCCTCCACATGCGCATGCGTGCCAAAGATGGGGGTGGGAGAAAAACGTGGTTAAAAACTACAAAATACATATGGAAAATAAAATAACTTAAAAGTTACAAGAAAAGGTGGCCAATGTGGACTGGCAGGATGGCAGAAATAATTTGAAGTTTCTTGACTTGGCATAAGATACGGAAGGCAATAATATCCCATTTTTGGAAAAATGGCTATTGGAAGATTTGGGTAAAGATCTTAATGTTGACAGAACTGAGACTGAGAAAGCACATAGGACAGATACAAGGAAGCTACAACATACACAACAATATCCTAGAATAATATAAGTGAAGTTCCTGCACTAGCACAACAGGGAGGAGATCTTGATGTTAGCCAGAAAAAAAAGGCCTGCATTTTCAAAACCAGCAGGTACTGGTGTTTCCAGATTTATGGCCGAACATTTATAAAACGGCTCCTCTTTAATCTGTTAAAATAAATCCTCTGGAATAGTAAAATTAAGTTCCAACATCTCATGCCCAACTTGCTAAAAACCTTCTATATAGGCAAACAAATGGTGTTTGACACTCTGCTGGAGGCTAAGAGATATGATTGAGAGGTTATTGGTCCTGAAATTCCAGAAGAAAGAACTTTCTACAGGGAACCAGATTAGGAATATGGCCAGAATCAAAATGCATAATTCCAAGCCCCTCCACCCAATAAAATGAGACACAGCAAGTGATTAATACAAAAAAAAAAACTCAGAAGAACCCCAAGCAATCTCCATGGCTCACATCCATCCAGGACCACTTATACCTGAACTTGTATCGCAACCTACTGAAATATTACAAAGCAACTGGGGGGAATACCCTCCTGCCTATTGTACCTACTAACAATCAGTTAAATGTATAAGTATGGTTAACTGAGACTATATGCAAAGTTTGTAATAAGGGTCTATAGAATAATTTAATTAGTTGTTTGGTTCTCTAACCTTGCCAAGTGTTTAAAAGAAGGCGGGGGGGTCACCCCCCTTACTAATAAATAAATTGTTTATGTTATAGTAATGACAAAAAAGAATATATTATTATGTTCGTGAGCACTAACTTAAGTGCAAAAATCTAATCTACAAACACTTTTTTGTTTGGATAATGGTGGAGGTGTGTGTGTGTTAGGGAGGCTGTTCTGCAGCAGGAGGGGCTCTATCTTGAATTGTAAGTAGTTGTGGGTACTTTTTGAAACCTATATTGCTTTATGGGTTAATCAGTGGGGATTAGAGGGGCCGGGGAAGAGGTTTAGGTAATAGGTAATGGTTAGTCTTAATAATAAAAAGTAAAAAATTTTTTGCATTAAAGGGTTATAGGAAACATAATCAACTTGGTCTATACACTTTTTTCAATATACAGTACATGTTATGTTGGAACTAAGGGGCAATATATCTGTGTTTTTCTTCTGAAGAGGTCTGTGCTGATGTTAAAGATTGTAACATGGAACATAAATGGCTTCAGTAATCCCACAGAGAGAAAAAAAATTAATTATGCAAAGAAGAACAGTGTAGATGTGTTTCTACTTCAAAAAAATGCATCTAACAGTACAAGAGGCAGAAAAAGTAGATGAAGTGTGGAGTATGAAAGGATCCCATTCAGTACTGATAAAAATAAATATTACAAGCTGAAGTAGAAAAGAACATGACTTTAGGTAGAATTACTATCATACCTATTAGGTGTATGAGTAATAAATAATTTTGTCTTTAAATGCACCAAACAATCCATCAATATCATTATTTAGCAATATGCTCTTAACAGCAATTTGCTTTTTCCTTATCTCTGTATTATAGCTGGAGATTATAATTTAATAGTATATGGTTAGAGCTTATTATATATAGAAATCAGTGGCTGCTCAAATGTTGTGCATGTTCTTAAAGTTGTTCACTTTCTAAATGTTGTTGTGCATGTTCTAAAAGTTATTGTTCATGTTCCGTTATTAATTATTAAAATTCACCTATCAAACTGCTTGTGCTGTCTCCCCCGAACACTGATGCCTTCAGGGCTCCTCGACTTCTCTCGCTGACTTCAAACCCACAGTAGTAACAGACAACCTAACCCCCGTCCCCCCAAAAAATGTCTGCTGCAATCTTCTCAGAAGAAATGACAGAGAGGGAAAAGTTCATTGAAGAACAGGAAAATAAATGAACAGCACAGAAAACAGCTTCAGATATTTGGCTAGTAAAATCCTTTCTCGCTGACAGAGGTGAGAGTAGAGGCCTACAGAAATTCTGGTTGAAGAACTCGACCCTCTACTAGTAGATTTCATTTTTTAATTTAAAAGCGTAGGCAACTCAGAGTATGAATCAAGCAGACAGTGGAGCTTCTTAGGTAGCATAGAAAGCTACCTCATAAAACATAATTATCCTAATTTAATATATCACGGTAAAAAATACCAAAATAACTGTTCTCTCTATGGTGGCTAAACAAAAGTACTTAAACAATTGGCAAAGGAAATAAAAAGAACCAAGTGGAGCCACTCACAGACAACGAAATCTAGTTACTTTACACCTCTGGGACACTCGGACTGCAGAACCCCACATCTCTATTCAATATGGTCTTCTTTAACATTAGGCTATACATCATTCTGCATATGGCAGAGCAATATGCTCTAAAGTGGGGTGAGATAAGAATTTGCACAGATTCAGTTGGACACACATACCTAGAATACAGTGAAAGTCAGACTAAAACCAGAACTGGAGAAAACCCACAAAACATAAAACCTACGAAGCCCAGAATGTATGGAGGGCTGAAAACCCTGACAGAGATGCAGCAGTAGCATATCAGAAGTATGTGAGCAAACAACCACCAAGGGGTGGCCCCCTTTTGCCTGACCCCCCGACAGTGAAACATGGAAAAAGACCACTACAGTGACAGTCGCTGTAATGGTCCATTTCCGTGTTTTGCTTTCCCCCAGTGTTCTGCCCCCTCTCCAGACCAACTCTGACCTGGAGTTGAGAATCCTAAAGTCCAGAGGTGCGGGGGGCAGAGACCCTCACATGGGGGGTGTGGGGGGATTGGGAGGCACAATACCTGCATTGGTATTGTGCCATCGCTGTGTGGGAGGCCGGCAGTTTTACTGTTGAGCTAACTTGGTGCTTCCCCACCAAGTATGCTGAAGCCTGATGCACCATTCTATTTGGCCCATAATTTGAACTACAGACCTGATGCTTCCTACTGGTATTGTTCCGTGTACATAGGGGAAAATAAAATCCAGCACATGATGCAGCAAATGAAGGTTAATGCAGGGCTACCAGATACAAAAAGGATCATGAATTACTCAACAAGAGAAATGTCAATCCAGAAGACAGTAGATGTAAACATTCCACCCACCATTGTCCAGCAGGTATCAGGACATAAAATCAGCCAGTCTATCATTGCTTACTCTGTTATGTTTGAAGAAAAACAAAAGCAAAACTCAACAATCTTCGCCTCTGCATCTTTGGCTCCTGTGCTGTCAGACTCAAACCAGCAGCCACCTAAAATACTGAAGTCTACAACAACAAGCTACCGAGCAGACACGTCACTGAAAACAGCAACGCAAGAAGCCCACAGCCAACAACAAGCCAACGGTGCACAGCTGACTCGAGCTCTATGCAGCTCTTCAGAACAAAATTCACATTCCATTCTGCTATCAGTGTTAAAATAATTAAATACGACAACCCACCAATGAAAAGAAGATTAGTAAACATCATATCAGATTCTTTAGATGACTCTGAGTTGTGTAAGTCACAGAAATACTTTTTAAGACTTATTTTAAAGATTTTAAAGAAACAGAAAACTCAGAACTACTCTTTTTTTTTACCTATTGCAGATTCACAATCACAAGGCATCATGGGACAAGTAGGATTAGCTGTATTTTGTTCACTAGAGGCATAGTTATGTTGTTTAAGAAAAAAATACAAAAGAAAAAGAGTGATTTTAACATTCTATAAATGTTCTACATACTGTTGTTGTTCTATACATGTTCTGCTTACTCTTGTTCTATAAATGTTACAATTTTACCTTATTAAAAATCACAGCAAATAGTAAGCAACTCTCCTTAAATCTTTTTTTCTTGAACCATATACTATAACAAATATAGTATGGGTGCCCATGCACAACTCACCTTGTATTTCCAACTCTGGGCTGAGATACCAGCATGGACCTCTCAAGGTCCATACACTAGTATTTCAACCCCTTGATAGAAACACAGGCTCGTTGTGTATGGGTGCCCATACTTTAATGCTTATATAATAACTGGTCAGCAATTTTTTCAATGGGCTGACCCAGTTATAATTTACCGTTATAACCCATGGGTTATAACGGCAAACACGCGCCACATCAGTAAATGAAGAGCCGCATTCTGATTGGCTCTACACTTGTAATGGGTGGGCTAAGTACTGTCACAAACATGGCGACTCCTCTGTCCTGCTTAGCGAGGAGCCGCCACACCATGAGCGTGAATACTATTGTTTTTTTTTGGTACTTTAAAACTATTTGTATCTGCCTGATCCTGCCATTCACAACCTGCATGGGCATTTCAGAGCCCCACCAGAGAAAAGCTGCCAGGAATGACTCGCGTGCACTTCACCAAGAACGGCTCTGACCTCGCTTCTTGAGGTAAGAAGATCGCAATCACGATGTCAGCACACAACGCTGCTCAAATGAAACAAACCCAAAAAAGGAACTGTAACAAAAGAAAAGTTAAAACAAAAGATGAAGGGGGAGACAGAGTGTGTGTGTATGTTTGTGTGTGAGAGAGAAAGAGAGAGAGAGAGAGAGAGAGAGAGAGAGAGAGAGAGAGAGAGAGTGTCAGTGAGTCAGTGTGTGTATGTGTGTGTGTGTGTCTCAGACTCAGGGCTGGAAAAATTGCTGCCCAGCAATTATAAATAATAAAAGATGGGGAAATGTGCTTAAATTTGAAATTAATGGTTGCCCTCGGTGTGGGATGCTTTAATAAACCCCTCGGGCTTTGCCCTCTGGGTTTCTGTAGCATCCCACACCTCAGGCAACCATTAATTTCTCATTAAGCACACTTCCCCATTCATTAATGTATATATAATAACTGGTTACCCTCATTATCAACTGGTTTTCAGTTGTTTTTAAAAGCTATAATAACTGGGTGTGACATCACACCCAGTTATTACAGCATTGTCTTTGACTCATGCTTTCCCTTCTCTGTAGAGGCACTGTTTGCAAAACATAGTACCAGGAAAACATAGATTGCGTGCCACTTTCAAACTTCCTGTTGTGCACAATAAATGAAACCCAACATATTACTTCTCTCACACTAGCCTCGGTCACCATGAATATAGGGTTGAAAATTGACTTTTTGAAATGTGCATGTCTCCAAGAGTGGCACAGGTCTGATTGTGAACATCATGGTGAGCTGCTTACAGCAGCATGCTACCAGCTGTGGTAGCAAATTCTAAAAACTACCGTTGCTGTCTGTCTCACTGGCAACTGGGAGACCAAGCAAAGTGAAGATACAGGTAGAAGTTAAAAAAGTGTTATTATTACCTTCATTAGCAACTATATGTTTTCAAATGTACTTCTGAACTGACATGTTTGAGTCTAGAATAAATAAGATTTCTTCACTCCTAATCTTAAGTTAGGGTCCCTAGCAAATTATTTGTATAGAAACACCCTGCACCAGTTATTATAAAAAAATAAAACATATTCAAGTGTGTGCCTATGAGATTTTTTACACACCCTCAGTGTGTGATAACCTCATAAACCTCTTGAGCTTCACTCTCGAGGCTTATGGGTTATCACACATTTCAGTGTGTCAAAAAAACTCATTGCACACACTTGTATATGCATTATTCTCTATATACTGGACCCCACTATAGACTCAATAAACAGTTCATAGGGTAACAAACAAAACTGGAATTAATACAAAACAGAATGCAGGATTTGGGACTCAGTGACATATGGAGAATCAGGAATCCAAACATAAAAAAAAAAGTTTTCCTATTTTTAACTGAGATTCAAATCATATTCATGTATCAATATATTATCAATATATTCTTAGTATCCAAAACACTCTTTCATGATAGTGTTGATATTAATTATGAACCAGGAGGCAGTGTAGTGTAGTGGTTAAGAGCACTGAGCTGCAAACCTGGTGAACTGGGTTTGAATCCTACAGCCACCACTTGCATAATGTGTGACCATAGGTAAGTCATGTAACTTCCCTGTGCTCCCAGGACACACGTGGAAACAAGCCTCAGCTTAGTGTGTTTTTCCTACCCATAAATTGTACAAATAAAAAAGATTAAAAAAAATACTAAAACAGATTACTCCCCTACCATCCTGGTTCTTGCATCCAGGGATACCACCACAAAGCATAGATCTTGGAAGCTTGGCCCTTAGAGCTTAAGAACACAAAGTTCACAAATATAATTATTAAAGAGATAGAGAGTTGTGTTTTAAAACAGAAATAGAGAAGCATCTGAAAACATAATATGGGACTCTTATAAAGTATATCTCAGGGGAATAATTATATAATTTTCTGCTAACAAAAGAAAAAAAAAAAGAAATTAAATACATTGGAATAGTAAATAAAAAGCATATAAATTCTCCGTGCACAGTCTCATTCAAATATTTATCTGAACCTTCTAGAAAACTTGAAACATGAATATAATACAATTTAAATGAAAAGAAATAGAAAGGTTAATGGTGTTTTGTAAAACAAAATATTACACTCAATCAGATAAAAGTGGCAATCTCCTAGCACATTACTTATAGACAGAGAAGTCAGAAAGACTGGTAGAGGAAATTAAATTAGAATCCTAGCTTGACCAACTTTCAAACAATCAAAAACGAATACATTTAGAGTTATTAAACTACTGTCAAAATCTTTATCAAACTCATGGGAAAAATAACAAAATGGAAAAGTCAGAGAGACTGGTAGAGGAAATTAAATTAGAATCCTAGCTTGACCAACTTTCAAACAATCAAAAACGAATACATTTAGAGTTATTAAACTACTGTCAAAATCTTTATCAAACTCATGGGAAAAATAACAAAATGGAAAAGTCAGAGAGACTGGTAGAGGAAATTAAATTAGAATCCTAGCTTGACCAACTTTCAAACAATCAAAAACGAATACATTTAGAGTTATTAAACTACTGCTAAAATCTTTATCAAACTCATGGGAAAAATAACAAAATGGAAATGTTCCAGGATATGCCAAAACTACATGACAGACTACACACATTATTAAACAAGCCAGTAACATATATTACAAAAGGTGTGTCCGGCAAATAATTGAAAGTGGCAAAGGAGCTTGGCACAGATGGTGTTGCTATTGATTTCGTTAAGGTTTTTAGAAAACATATAATCCCTCAGTTTCTTATTTTGTTTAATGCATTTGATAGCATGCTCCCTCCTTCCTTTGACAAAGCTCTTATATTACTAATCCCAAAGAAAGGAAAATATCCTATTAATTGCATATCCTATCGTCCAGTCTTGCTCCTCAATGCTGACTATAAAATTCTCACCAAAATACTATCAGCAAGACTGGAAAAATTACTACCATCATTAATCCATCCAGATCAAATGGGCTTCATCAAGGGAAGGAGGGGTTATAATACTATTAGGAATGCATTGAACAGTATTCCTAATGCAACAGATCATAATCCTGTGGTGGTGTCACTGGACGCAGAAAAGGCCCATTATACGGTAGAGTGGCTATATTTATTCCATATTTTAGAAACAGCAGCAAATATGGGGGGACTTTTTGCTCTTGGAGCAGAACAATATACAACACTCCAAGGGCTCAAACCCTAACCAATATTACTATATCTCCGACATTCCAGCTCTATAGAGGAACAAGACAGGGTTGCCCTCTTTCACCTTTGCTGTTTACTTTGGTAATAGAACCTTTGACTAATACCATTAGAACATCTATAGAAATCAAAGGGTTTAACCATGGAAATAAAAAGTCAAGCATTTCACTGTTTGCATAGATGTCTTATTATACCTAAACCCTGAGAGAGAGAGAGAGAGAGATAGAGAGAGCGTTGGAATGTATATTGCAGCTAGTGAGAAAAAAAATATGAACAGCAATTGGTTATCATATAAATTGGAAGAAATCTGAGGCACTTCCAATACACCCAGAAACAAACAGAATAAGTCATTCTAACGTTCCTGTATTAAAATAACTTAGCATAGCTGGGAATTCAACTAAATAATAACCTTCACAATTTGATACATCTTAATGTAAACCCTAAAATAAGTGCTATTAGTCAGACCACCAGGCTTTGGAAAGGACTCCCCTTACACTATTGGGTAGATTTCAGGTAATTAAGATGACTATATTACTCAGGTTACTATATATACATTCCATTCTATACCACTTTGCATTTCTAAGGGTTTTTGTTTTCAGAGATTGAGAAACATATAACAATTTTTTTATGGAAGGGTGGTAAACCTAGGTTAAAATGACAATACTGACTGCTCTGTACAATAAAATCAGACTGAAGCTACCAGAGAAGGAACTTTACCACTGGTCTACATTGTTGGAACATCTAAAAGAATTCATAAGTGTAGATCCCCCTTGGGCATATTCTGAGACTGAACATATTCTATATGGAAGATTACACTCTGTTTTATGTCAGAATATCAATAAATAATAAAAAAAAAAACTAACCAGCAAAGAAAACATATTTTTAAAAGACATTTTGGCAATCTGGATAAAGATACTGTACATAAAAGGATGGGTAAGAAATGGAAGATAAACTCACTTACATATGGAATAACAACTTTCTACTTTTGAAAGAAATTATATAAAATTATGTAAAAAATATGGTGTTGACGTTATTGATGATCTGTACATTGGCAAAAATAATAAATCTTTCCAACAACTGCAAGAGCAGTTCAGTTTACCAAGGATGCTTTTTTTTAGTTATTTACAAATTAGAACTGTTCTTGCAAAATTGGTTCAACAGAATTACAGTTGTCCAAAAGATAATGAATTATTTGATATCATATTAACAGTCCCAAGTAGAACAAAGTTAATCTGTAATATTTATCAGTATACTTTGAACTTAAAAAAAGAGGGGCTAGAACATTTTAAAAATAGTTGGGAGAAAAACTCCAATTTGCAATTTCAAGAGAAAAATGGGAACTTCTTATCTTTTCACAGACATTTTCAATAAATTACAATTGTCAGATGCAATTTTATATAATTCACAGAATTTTTCATACCCCTTATATACTTAGTAAGTTTAATGTATCTATCTCACACTACTGTCATAGAGATTTCGTGAGATAGCTACACTATCCCATGTATTTGCTGTTTGCCCCAAATTGTCGGTATTCTGGGATCAATGATTTTCTACAATAAATATAATATTAAATATAAATCTAGTAAGAGAAACAAAAATATGTATTCTGTTGACCTCTTCATTTCAAATTGCTCCTAAGGGGAATCATTTAATCTTAATAAATATGGCAGTTATTAATGCTAAGAGATGCATGGCATGAAACTGGAAGAATCTCAATTTTCCAACATGGGAGCTATGGCAAGGTTTACTATTAGGATGTATGAATACAAAACAAACTTACTATTATACATCAAAACATCTTATTAAATATTTGGGAACTTGGAACCAATTACAAAATTTACTAGATCAGGGGAGGATATAGCGATAATCTGCATTTTCATAATTAGAGTTGATACATACTAGAAATAAGTGCTTACTATTTTTTTGTAACAGTATATAAATATACTTATGGAATAAGTATTGTGTATTAGAAAATATACTTAACTAAGTGATTTAAATAAGGTATTCCAGCATTTCTAAATACATATATTGTATAAAGTGTATCATGTAAACTGTGGCATTGTTAATGTAATTCTTATATATTTAATAAACATTATTCTCTTTTTGTAACAAGTATTGTTTTTTACAGTAAAAATGTATATAAAAAACAACCAGTAACAAACAAATGCATCAATGAGCCAAGAAAATTGTGGAGATACAACCAGTAGCATACAACTCAATCAACCAGCACGCCAATGAAACTGTAGGGATAAGAGGCCAGTTTGGTGGTGCTGAGGGTTGAGGCACTGGATGCCACCACCTCACACCATGCAGGTGACCCGGGCTTGAGAGCAGGGGGGAGAGGGGATTGAGCATCCAGAGGACTGCTCTCCTCATCTGGGAGGGGGGGTCTTCCAGCAATCCTCTTAGACTGCCACCACACGGAGACATGATGGGAGGGCAGTTGATCTAAGAAGTTGAGGGACAGCCTGTGGCAGAACATGTGGTGTGTGCATGCCTCCACACCCATGTGCACTAGTGCTCTTTTCACACCACCAGGTCATGGGAGAAAATGGGAAAAGCCAGCAGATGACAATGTATATGGAACCCATGGCTAACTACGTAGATCGATGGATGGGGCCAGAATGTCACTTCGTAGAGCTCAGAGCTAGAACCCTTATCTCCAATATCCACATACTTAACAAAGAGGTCCTCTCACTCTCACAGAAACTACTTTCCACTAGTATACCCATAATGGGACACAGAGGGGTCTTGGGAGATTTTTTGTGTGACTAGCCCTCTCTCTCTCTCTCTCTCTCTCTCTCTCTCTCTCCTCTCACCCCCCAAAGTTTTTTCACTTACCTCAACATTTATCATACCAGGGACTAGGCAGAAGAGTTAGGAATTAAGATATTATTGCATGTTTGCATCCTCTGTATCAAACAACTGAGGTGCTCTGATGCACACAGTGGTTCTTTATAGAGTCAGTTTAAATTTATACTGCTATCCCATTTGTACTGTGTAACTCAGTTGACTTCAAATTCTTTAATGTGTACTTGTTTAATTATGAAGGTTAACTTCTTAATAAATAATCTTTATATTTTAATAGGTGTGCCAGCATTGACAGGTTATGTTTTATTTTATTAAATAATAGACAAGAGTGCCATAGGCAGCTGAAGTGACAGGTTTACTGCATTCAGATAGTGTCTTTTTAATATGGGGAGAGGGATGACTCCTGTACATCAAGGACCATCTACAGGCCTCACTGCTCACTACCTAGGACACTAAGCCATCCTCTGAGTTCTTAGTGGCCAAAATCAGATTTGGACATGGAAGCAAGAACCTAATTATGGCTGTCGCCTATATTCCCCCTAACATGGTTTACTCGGGTCAAGACTCCTTTCTTGGTCACATCACTTGTCTGAACCAAAGCCATGAAAAGCTCATCTTAGGTAATTTTAACATCTACTGGTTATCACCACATGTTTAGTGGTACAAAAACAAACTGGTTGACTGCTACCTTAACCAGATGGTCAAGTCCCCTACTCGTATCAACTACAAAAGATCAACAGAACTGACTGGACCCTGGCTTCCAACCCCAAACGTCTCTCTTGTGTAAAGGTACTATATATTAACACCTATATCTCTTACATGATAAGAAGGTTATGTCATACTGCTTTGGGCAAGAGGACTGCGAAGCAAAGCTGAGCAGTTCTGTCAGACCAAAACAGCATGAGATGTTCTTATCATGTGAGAGACATAGGTCACTATATGTATTAATATATTATGAAGCGATGTAACTGCCTCTACTGAAAAAAAAAAATTAGTCAGAGACTGTAATTAAAGTGAAATAATATAATTTATTTTCTTTCACTTTTGCACTCCCCCTCTGTCTACATCAGTCAGTGGTATGTTCCAAGATGCCACTTACAGGGCAGTTAACAGCAGTGGGATACAAAGAACAGGTGGAGCAGGTTTACAGTTTGAAAACTTTTAAATGATTTCATGCTGGAATTACTTTGGAACAAACAAAACTACAAAGTAAATGGGTTCAATACTAAAGCCTTCTAACATCAGAAAACAGCTTCAGCTTGGCAGGAATCAGCTGATTGGAGGAGGGCAAGGTGCCGACTGTACACTGGATAAGAGGTACAGTAAACTAGTGCTCTGATTGGCTGAGACAGTTACACAGCATTATAATACCAAATCTGATTAATGATCACTCTCCTGTCTACTGCTCCTGGTCCACCAGAAAGCAGAGACCCCCTCCAAAATTCCTCTACACCCACTGACTAAAGGGAGAGAGACTCTTTGATCTTCAAAACCACCTTTGTTACACTGATTGGCAATACCTGGATTGCATTCCTGACATCAACCTTACCTTTGGAATCTTCTCACAGACATTCCAGGCTGTATGTGACCATTTTGCTCCACTAAGAAAGAAGAGAGTCAGGGGAGACACTAATAGCTGGCTCACCTCGGACTGTCTTGCTCTTTTCAAAGAACAGGTCAAATTGTGGGCCTCATACAAAGAATTAGGCTCCTGCCAGATCCTACATAAGTACAAAGAGCTGGGAAACTGGTGTGAATCTGCCATTCATAAATCCAAAAGCAAATTCTGCAAAACTTAAATCCTTGAATCTGGTAACAAATCCAGGAGTCTATGGGAATCTATCAACAAAGTTCTAGGACAGGAAAGCTGCTTCACCCACAACATCCTTAATGTCAACAGGGTGAATTCCACTGACCCTCATGCCATTGCCAAGGTGTTTAACTGTGAACATGGGCAAAGACCTGCCCCCTGGCTCCCAGCCTGCCACACCTGTTCCCCATGGTCTCCCAATCTCCTCCAGCACAAATAATCACACATTCAATTTTAAGTGGGTACACCCCAATACAGGTATAAAACATGTACAAAGCTCAACAACCAAACAAGTTTTGGACCTGACTCCTTGGACTTGAAAATACCTAAAATGGCCATTGAGGAACTGGCTCTACCTATCCAAAAAATATTCAACCTTCCCTCCAATTTGGCTCCCTCCTCAACATCTGGAAACAAACCAACATAGTTCCAGAATCCAGTGACAGCATGGCAGTCTCTAATTATAGGCCAATCTCTATCTTGTCCCCGCTCCCTAAGGCCTTAGAAAAGATTGCAGCAACCAACTGGTGTCCTGTATCATGGATCACAACCTCCTCATGGCTGAACAACATGACTTCAGAAAGTCACATAGCATGACAACCACCCTAATTGATCTATCTGAAGAACTCCACAAAGCCCTACACAAAGGTGAATAGATCAGCACAGCCTTTCTTGATCTCTCCAAAGCCACTGACTTCGTTAGCCATGACCAACTAATCATAAAGCTCCGGGAGTTGAGCCTCTCAGATGAGACCATAGTGTGGTTCTCTGATTAGTTAGTGCACAGTTCACAACAAGGCTAGATGTGAAGAGGCGTTCTTTAGCTTGCAGCCTCTAACCACTGCAGTCCCACAAGACTCAGTCCTTGATCCCCTGCTATTCAGTCTGTTCATCAAAAACATCCCAGAAGTTTGTGTTCACTCCAAAGCATTACTGTATGCTGATGACACAGTCATCTTCACCTCACACCACAACCTAGAGACACTGAAATGCAACCTATGATCTGACTTTGGCAAGCTCTGCAATTAGTTCACATCAAACAGGCTGGTCGCTAATGCCAAGAAAACCAGATCTCTTCTGTTCGGAAGTACCCATGCCCTGAAGGGCAACCCTGAGCTGCACATAACCACACCAACTGGGGAACCGATTTAACAGGTCTAGGTCTTTAAGTAACTGGGTGTACAAGTTGACGTGACCCTATCCTTCACATCTCATGCAAAATCCCTGGTCAGACATATCCATCAACACCTTGACTTTCTATACAGAAACAAGCACAACTTCACCCCTGATGTAAAAAGACTCCTAGTATACAGCCTCATCATCTCACTGTACTGACTATAGTGCACTCATCTACTTTGCAGCCAGTAACACTGTACTCGAGAAAGAATCTCAGTAGAGTTCAATTGGGCCTGCAGATTTGCACACAACTTGAAACCAGACTCCCACCACTGTGGTCTATACCTCTCCACTAACTGGCTTCCTTTCCACCTTTGAGTTAACCTCAATGGAGCCCCTCTATGCAAGACAGCACTTCTTGTTCAAATGCCATTGCATGTCTGCAACCTCTTCTCCCCGATCATAAACAAATATGGAACTCGATCAATGGGGGATCAAAAACTCTTTCTGCCCTTCAGAAAAACTACTTTTGGCCAACACTCCTCTGCAATGACAGTAGCACAGTCAAAGCCTGGAACTCCCTGCCCACAGCCATCACTGCTCTCCCTCACTTCTTCTCCTTTTAGGCCAAAGTCACCATGCACCATTTCCAGAAACTGCACTGCATGTGTACGTAGACTGTATCTGCTAGTTGCATTGGCCTATACCCCTTGTTGATGCCTTCTGCAATTGCAGAAATCTGTTGTTAACTCATTGCACCTTATAATAAGATAATTCTTGCTGTTTCTGTTGTTTACTGTATTTTTGCACTGGCAAATGTAATCTGTTTGGTTGTATGTAATTTTATAGACTTGGACACCTTTGAAAAAGGGCTCTTCAGCTCTGGGGTCCTCAAAACACAATAAATAAAATAAAAAATGTAATGGTCCGCCTCTCACCAGTTTGAAATGATATAATTTCATATCCTAATTTGGACAGAGGTGGGCCTTATCAACTAATCTGTTTACTAAACTACCATGTATAATTATCAGGCAAACTGTCTGATAGACAATGCTATCAGGCTGCTAGGAATAAATGCACCTGGGACATATGCAAGGCCAAAGCTGACCACTACAGGGCAGCCCTCGCCACCTCCTGGGGCTCTGGCCTCAAGTTTTGGGATAACTTGAAGGAACTCAATGGAAAACTGTACTGGCTCCCCCCACCTAGCTCACTATCAACAGCAGTGTCTCCACTGACCCACAGGTCATCGCTGACTCCAACTCCTCCTTTTCTGACCTCAGTAATGTACTCCCCACAAATTTCTTTGATCCCCATACCCCCCACTCCCATCCATCTCCCCCACCTTTTCACTTCAAAATTCCCACTTCTTGTGAGGCTAAACCCTACATCCTAAAAGCCTTAGGTAAGTCACATTACAGTTGTGATTCGCTGGACCTTAGACTCCTCCACATGACCCTGAATGTAGTCCTAACCCTGCTAAACAAGATTCTTAGTTGCTTCTGGCTCTGCCATGGTGAATTCCCCTCAAAATAGAAAAATGCTGTTATTACCCCCATCCACAAAAATGGCGACTGCACTTCTCCCGGGAACTACCACCCCATCTCCACCCCCCCAAAGGCCCTTGAAAAAAATAATCTCTGATCAACTCACAGACCACCTCACCAAATACGACCTACTCTGCTGGGAACAATGGGAACAACACGGATTTCGCAAAGGGCACAGCACCACTACTGCCCTGCTGGAGTTCTCCAGTGCTATACATACCGCTGTGGACAGAGGGTGTCTGGTTGGCTCGGTCTTTGTAGATTTGTCAAAAGCCTTTGACACCCTGAATCACTCCCTTCTTTTATCTGCTCTCTCCCATGCAGGTCTCTTCCAGGACTCCACAAAGTGGTTTGCTGACTGCCTAGCTGGTAGGTCACAACAAAAGTTAAAATTAATGACACGCTCTCCTCCTGCCTCCCGGTTAAGTCAGAGGTGCCCCAGGGTTCCATCCTGGGCTCCCACCTCTTTAGTCTATTTCTGAACACCCTTCCCAAGGCCTGCTCTGGGCAATTACTCCTATGTGCTGATGACACAGTTCTCTTCTCCACCCACTCCGATCCACACTCACTACAACTATTCCTCCAGAAGTCCTTCACAGATGCCGAATCCTGGTTCACTGACCACCGCCTGGTTCTAAACCACAAAAAAAAACCAAAGTCATGATGTTCACTCAGAACCAGAGCTGACACAAAGGCTACCCACTAATTAGTCACAACTCCCAACTAGTACTCCTTGAGCAGGTTGACAACTTTAAATATGTCAGGGTCACCCTTGACTCGGCACTCAATTTCCACGAACATATACACCGCCTTAGCTCCACTGTCAATGTCAGAATTGATCTACTCCACCGGCTCAAACATTGTCTCCCCCAGAAGCCCTCCAACTAGCAGTCTCATCATCCATCTTGTCCCTTATCGATTATGGGATCCTGGTTTATGGGGGTTGGCCAATACCTCTGCCCTCTGCAGAATCTGTGTTTCCTTAAGCAAAGCCTGTCGCCTTGCTACTGGCTGCTCTGGTTAGATACACACTTGTGCTCTGTACAGTCTCACCAATTGGCTTGACCTTGGTGGGAGACATAGGTACCAGACATGCCTCCTAGCCAAAAAGATCACCATTGGCCTAGCCCCCCCCCGGCCTCTCCAACCTGCTAAAACCTGCACCCTTAGTGATACCTACTCGCAGACCCACCATCCTGAATTCCCACTGTCGAACTACTCAGGGCCAGAGATCTTTCTGCTATAGAGTCCCCCTCTGGATGAATACCCTGCCCAGTGCCATCTCCTCTGAAAATAAAACAGGCCACTTTAAAACCATCCTCAGGGAACACCTCCATTCCTTGAGCACCTGCGACTGGTACTAGCCCACCCCCCCTAGTGCTTCTTCCAACCATGGAATGTATGACTTCTCCAAGCTTGTCTCTTTTCCCCCGCTGTTTCTCCCTCAGTTCCCCCTTCCCCCTCTCACTCCCCTTATGGCATGAACCTGTTCCTTTAACCTAAGTCCTTGACTGCTCTTGAGCTACAACAAAGGATCTCCATCCTGCTAACCCTCTGATCACTGCACTCCTACTGTTTTCCTCCCCCAACTTCTGAATACCTGAATTTTACTTACTGCTTGCTAATGTATAATTGTTGCATATACATGTAATTACTGTTCCATCACTGCCTCTGTATTGTATCTCTGAACACTAGTTTGTACTGTTTGTAATGTGACGTGGAGCCTTTGTAAATGAGTCTCTGACTCAAAGGTTTGTAATTCTGATACCTCTAATAAATAAATAAATAAATAAATAAATACAATTTGTCTCTGTTATAGGATGTATGTTTGTTTGCAAGAATCCTTTTGTTTTTGTATTAAGGTTACTGGTTATATTACACCTGTATTATGATCCTTTGTATTGAAAATTTCCAATTAACTATTTAAAACAAAAAAGAACAGATGCTGCTTTTTGAGTACAGGGATGATGGCCTCTCTGTGGATGCTTCAAGCACCTTCTTTAACAAACCCAACCTGTGCTCTGCATTACCAGCCTCATGCATTTGCTCTACACTCTTGATCAAAAGGGCCTTCATCCTTGGCAAAATCTGCTTTTCTTAAGATCCAGGTATTGGTGACTGAGACCCTGCTAGTTTTCCCTGTCACCAGGGAGAAGGTTACCCAGTTGTGGTCACTGTCTTCCTCTGGTTCCTTGACATTCACACAAGAGATGATCTCATCACCACTGCTGAGAACCAGGCCAAGGGTAGCCTCAAACCTAGACCCATTGGCCATGGTGTTCTAGATAGCAATCCATGAAGGTGAACTTAGTCTCCATCCTGCCATTTTCCCTTTCAAAATGATCTTCTATGCCCAGGAAAATGAAATCTCCCAGGATTACCGCTGAATCCAATAGGGCTTCCCTATTAATTTTCCTGGCTAGCTGGACATCATGCTCTGCTTAGCTGTTTTGGGACCTGTATTTGGTCCCTTTTCCCCTTGCTTGACCCAGATAGACTATGTGACACTGTTTTCCCCCAACCCCCTCCTTGTCTTCCACAGTAACTCCCTTCCTTACAAAGAGAGATATCTCGTCTCTTTTCCTGTCAGGTCTCTCCCACTGGAAAAGTCAGTATCCCTCTATCCTGGTGTCCCAGTCATTTTCTTTCCCCCAACCAGGCCTCAGTGAGTGCTACTCAATCCTGTCCTTTGCAATGCATTTTGCCCTCATCTCACCCATTTTGCTGGATGTGCTTCTCAGACAGGCCTAGATGCAAGTGAGGATGGTTGCCCCTCTACACTTCCTCCCCAACCAAAAGGCTCTCTTCTCCTAATGCTCTCATGCCTCTGTTGTCCTTAAGTTGATGATCTTCTGAACCTACCTCCCGCCATCAGTGATCAGCTGCACCAGTCTCCTCCTCCTAGCCTGTAGTTTAAATCCCACCACCTGACTCCCTACCTGTTCTCCTTGCTAGTACCCCCATGCCCTCCTGGTGCAGGTGCAGCCCATCCTGAGCATACCTACTGTATGTTATTTGCCCCAGAAGGCCTTCCAGTTGGCCAGAAAAAGAAAACCATCTCCCTTGTACCAGATCCTTAGCCAAGCATCAGCCTGCTTAACGGCATACTGCCACTTCTCAGGAGTCTCTAGGACAGGGAGAATCTCAGAATAAATCACCACCAGTTGTGTTAATAATAACAGTAATACATGCTAGCATGCCTTTGGGGTTGATCCTTGATTTTATTGAGCAGTACCTCTGATTTTAGATCTATTTATGACTGTATTTATTTTGTGGATTTTATTATGTAATTTATTTTATTTATGATGTATTTATATGAAGTGTCCTTAGCTCTTCGGATAGGGCACTCCAGAAATAAAATTGCCTTGCTTTGCCTTAATGGTAAAAATAAAATGATACGTGCACTGACAATGAATTTGAAGCATGTGCCTAAGGGAAAACACAAGTAGAAAGCAATGTGAAATAATTAATAATTTGAAGTCATTTAAACTTCGTTCTCCTGCCATCTCACATGCAGCTGAAACATGAATTTGTTTAGCACCAAGAAATGTGAATATACTGCGGCTAGAAAGAGGATACAGGCAATGCCACAGTCTGACTCAGAATGAAAGTCTGTTAACAGCCTGTCACAAGACAAAGGCTTAATCATCAAGTCAGCAGGAAGATAGGGTTTGCTATTATGAAATACGTTAGTACAACAAGGAAACACTAAAACAGCTTTCAGCTCCATGAGATGTCAGTGACCCCAACTACTGGTTATAAAAAGAAATTGACAGCATCAGTTATGGCCTACCAGGATCTCTAAATCTGCAAGAGAATGTATAAACCTGTACTTTACATACATACAGTGAGACCGCTACTATCAAGAGTAACAGGTAGTCAATCAATCAATCATCAAAATCTTTATTTAACCATGCGGACACCGTTGAGCAGAATTCATTTTCGAGGTGGACGTGGGAGAATAACACACAGGTACAGAAGGAAACAACACGATTGAAATTGCTGTCAAACACAGCAGTATACATTATATCAGATATAAACAGGCTATCGCAGAGTCATCACACATAAGGAATACAAAATAAAGTACAGCAGTAGATATGTACAGGTTAAAAGCATGGTATAGTGTAATACACGAAACTGGAATAAACTAGTTACGATTTTCACCAGGGAGAAATCGTTTTGTTTTTTTTAGTAAAGGGGCAGAAGGGTAAGAGAATGCTTAGGAGAGGGGGGGGCAAGGCATGGGCAGAGAGTTAGGTCAAGGGGTGGCAGAGAGGGAGCAGGGGTAAGCACAACGGCTGCAGTCCAGGGGATTAAAGGAAGCAGTTGCAGGATTCCTTCAGTTGGCGGATGATTAAAGCTTTAAATGCAGCAAGCCTACATGGAAGGTTTATTTTCAGTTTTTTTTTGCAGCTTGTTCCACAGCAAGGGAAGTACATGACTTGTAGACGCCCTGCCAAAGCGGGATCTAGTCTTAGATGTTTTCAACATTATGTAAGGTAGTGACTCCAGTCAAGTTAAAAAAAAATGCTGGAGGAAGTACCGCAGTGATAGTGACTGTCTGTACAAGATTGTTCTTGCTGGGAAATGTAGAGTACTGGCAAAACAATTCTAGGTGAACAAATATTACTTAAACAAAATGGAGCCCCAGGCCCTGAACAAAACTGCTGCTTCATCAAGGCTCCAAAAAGGTTATTTGGTGCCAGATGCACGGATAAGTAAATCAGAAGGGTAGTGAGATCTTCACTATTAGCATCAGCACTTAAATGGCACAAGTAAAATAAAGCGATAGCAACCAAACATGTTTTTTTATGTTGATTGTGCACAAGTGCAAGATACATATTGTGGCAACTTTCTCCAGAAGCAGGCTGTGGAGGTGTGGCACTGTTGTGACCAGTGCCCCCACAGGCTTTAAAGGCATGGCCCACTTCCCCCAATGCCGTGGCATGCTGCTGCTGACACTAGTTCAGCCAGCGTGCCACAACCTTGTAAAAATTTAGCTGCTGCAATCAGGGGCCGCCTCGTCATTGCAGCATCAGCCAGTCGCTGCAATGAGGGAGCGACCTGTCATTTCAAGGTGGAACCTTGAAACACTGATATTGTTTGTGAACATGGCGATCTTCCCGCCATGTTCACAACACAATGTCCACCCCACCGGTGCCCAATCCCCTCGGCAGCATGTGCCCCCCAACTGTGTTTGTTTGCCGATAGAGCCCCAATCCCTGTCGGCTTCAATAGCCCCAGGCTTATGTTGCCGATGGGGAGTCCACTCCCATCAGCATTGTGTAACCCCCACTTTTGTTGTCTGCCAACGGGGTGCCCAACCCCTGTCAGCATAATGTCACTCCTCCCTTTTGTTGTGTTCTGACATGGGTGCTCAATACCCGTCAGCATAATGTAAACCCCCCCCTTTTGTTGTGTGCCAACAGGGGTGCCCAATCCCCCATCAGATACAGCTGCTCCCCCCAAGAAAAGTCTCCTTTGGCATGCTGGGAGCCCACCCCAGCGTGCCACATGCCTCTGTAAAATCAAAAACGGTCTCAAGATTTCTTTTTTTTTTTAAAACCTGTAAAAAAGGAAACGGTCCCTCTGTGGTCTCCCTGCCCCCTCCCACAATCTGCGCCCACGCACTGCACACCCTACCTCCCCACACCCCCCTCACCCCATACTTACCTCCGGAGTCTGGCGCGATGATCTTTGGTGGACCGGGAACACATCTGCACTCTTCAAAGCCGACTGCGAACTGAGGACATGCCAGTAAGCTGTATAATGGAATAAATAGAGTTTTTTCAACTTTGATGCATATCTCAGGCATTGTTTGGAATTTTGGCACCAAATTTTCAACATGGGGTTTTTGTGACCCCCTCCTCTTGAATTCTGGCACTGTCATAGCATTATTCAGCCCCGACAGATGATTTCGCAGTCACTGCGTGGAATCCCCTTTCAGGACCGATTAATGAAACAACAGTGCCAGTGCTCATGAGGTGGGCTCTCAAGAAAGCCTATTCTGCAAATTTGGTGGGAAAATCCCCAAGATGACTGTTTTACGAAGTGTGTTGCGCGGATTTTCACCAGCTTTCAATAACTATGGTACAATATTTTGGTGTGCCAGATTTTCAACTTTGGCATTTTCAGACCTCCTTGTAGAGCAGTACAGCTGTCATTTTCCATATCCAGTCGAAATGTGTTTTGCACTTCCGGCGCAGAATAGCGTGGTCGGTGTGGGAAATCAGTGTTCAGGACAAATTAAGAAAATAACAGTGATACTGTTCATGAGCAGAGGTCCTAAAATGCCTATGTTGAAAATTTGGTGATGATACTCCATAAAATGACTGTTACGAGCGTGCTTTGCGCAGTTTGCATGCACGCTCGTAACTTCATGAATTAATAATATTTTCATTCCAGATTTTCAACATTGCCATTCTTCTGCACTTCTTTGTGAACAGTACACATGTCATTTTTCACATCCTGGCTGAAATGTGTTTTCACAGTTACGGAGCAGAATCGAGTGGTCGCTGTGGGAAAGCCATGTTTGGGATACATTATGAAAATGACAGTGGCACTGTTCATCAGCAGAGGTCCTAAAATGCCTATGTTGAAAATTTGGTGACGAAAGTCCATAAAATGAGTGTGTTACAAGTGTGCATTGCACAGTTTCCATGTACGTTCATACCTTCTCAACTTTGCAGTATTTTCACTTCAGATTTTCAGCATTGCCATTTTGCCACACCACCTTATGAATAGTGCAGCTGTCATTTTTCACATCCTGGCTGAAATGTGTTTTTGCTCTTCCAGCGCACAATAGCGCGGTCGCTGTGGGAAATCAGTGTTCGGGATACTTTAAGAAAATCACACTGACACTGTTCATGAGCAGAGGTCCTAAAATGCCTACGTTGAAAATTTTGTGATGAAACTCCATAAAATGACTGTGTTACGAGTGTGTGTTGTGCAAGTTCCAGGCACCCTTGTTAGTTTGCAAATTAGTAATATTTTCAAGCCAGATTTTCAACACTGGCATTTGTTCAAAGCTCCTTATGAACAGTACAGCTGTCATTTTTCACATCCTGGCCAAAATGTGTTCCTGCACTTCTAGCGCAGAATACCGCAGTCGCTGTCAGAAGTCAGTGTTTGGGACAGATTAGGATCGAGCGACTTGGTGGGGGGGGTGACCGAGCTCAGCTGAGCTCTGCCGGGACTCCTGCGGATTTCTTTGAGGGCAGGAAAAGGCGACAATGCAGGCAGGAGCCCAGTATAAAAGGGCAGCCTGCAGCACCGGGAGACACAGAACGAGCGAGTGAGAAAGAGGGAGGGAGTGAGTGAGCTCAACAGAGCTCTGTTGGGACTGCTGTGGATTTCTCCGTGGGCAGGAAAAGGCAGCAGTGCATGCAGGGGCCCAATACAAAAGGGCAGCCTTCAGCAGTGGGAGAAACAGAACGAGTGAGTGAGAGAGGGGGAGTAAGTGAGCTCGACGGAGCTGTATCGTGACTGCTGCAGATTTCTTTGTGGGCAGAAAAGGGTGGCAATGCAGGCAGGAACACAGTACAAAAGGGCAGCCTGCAGCGCTGGCAGAAACAGAATGAGTGAGTGAGACAGGGGGAGTGAGTGAGGCCAATGGATTTCTGTCAGAACTGCTGCAGATTTCTTTGTGGGCAGAACAAAATGCCAACAGAGGCAGAAGCCCAGTACAAAATAGAAGCCTGCAGCACCAGGAGAAACAGGATGAGTGAGTGAGATGGGGGAGTGAGCCACCTCAATGGAGCTCTGTCGGGACAGCTGCGGATTTCTTTGTGGGTAGGAAAAGGTGCCAATGCAAGCAGGAGCCCAGTACAAAAGGGCAGCCTGCAGCACTGGGAGAAACAGAATGAGTGAGTGAGTGAGAGAGGAGGAGTGAGCGACGTCAACAGAGCTGTGTCGGGACTGATTCATCTGTCTTTGTGGGCAGACAAAGCCGGCAATGCAGGCAGGACCCCAGTACAAAAGGGCAGCCTGCAGTAGCGGGAGACACAGAACAAGCGAGTGAGGGAGGGGGAGTGAGTGAGCTCAACGGAGCACTGTTGGGACTGCTGCGCATTTCTTTGTGGGCAGAAAAAGGCAGCAATGTATGCAGGGGCCCAGTACAAAAGGGCAGCCTTCAGTGGTGGGAGAAACAGAACGAACGAGTGTGAGAGGGGGAGTGAGTGAGCAAGCTCAATGGAGCTGTAGCGTGACTGCTGCAGATTTCTTTGTGGCCAGAAGAAGGTGGCAATGCAGGCAGGAGCCCAGTACAAAAGGGCAGCCTGCAGAACCAACAGAAATGGAATGAGCGAGTAAGAGGGGGAGTGAGTGAGCTCAATGGAGCTCTGTCGGGACTGCTGCAGATTTCTTTGTGGGCAGAAAAAGGTGCCAACAGAGGGAGAAGACCACTACAAAATGGCAGCCTGCAGCACCAGGAGAAACAAAATGAGCAAGTGAGACAGGCGGAGTGAGTGACCTCAACAGACCTCTGTTGGGACAGCTGCAGATCTCTTTGTGGGCAGAAAAAGGTGCCAATGCAGGCAGAAGCCCAATACAAAAGGGCAACCTGCAGCACTGGAAGAAACACAATGAGCGAGTGAGAGAGGGGGAGTGAGCGAGCTCAACGGACCTGTGTCAGGACTACTGCAGATTTCTTTGTGGGCAGAAAAAGCCGCCAACAGAGGAAGCAGCCCAGTACAAAAGGTCAGCCTGCAGCGCCAGCAGAAACAGAATGAGTTAGTGAGAGAGGGGGAGTGACCCACCTCAACAGAGCTCTGTCGGGACAGCTGCAGCTTTCTTTGTGGGCAGAAAAACGTGCTAACACAGGCAGGAGCCCAGTACAAAAGAGCAGCCTGCAGCACCGGGAGAAACAGAATGAGTGAGTGACACAGGGGCAGTGAGCGAGCTCAACGGACCAACGCAATCAACATTTGGCATTGACAAATGCTTGTTATTACAAATTTCAGGTATAATGCGTATTGCTTGTAATAGTTCAGACTCAGGATTCCAGATTTCAGATTGTTATGCAGAGACACTGTCACTAAATTCTATACGAAAAGGTAAAAATTCCTTGTGTTAAAACCTCTGAATAACCAGCAGAACTAAGAAGAAATGGTTGTGCACTCCCACAGGTACAAGCATGCACCACTTAAAGGAAAACTCCATGTTAAAATCAGAAAAAGATATGTAGTAGTCTTTTTCTCTGTGTTCTATCCAGTTCCCAGCGTTTTCTTTTCCTCTGACTGTGAGAGATGTTTTTTCTAACTTTCCCTAACTGTTTTATTGCCCTTGGAGGTTGCCATTCTGGTTTCTGTTATGGCCTCTAGTTTTCCCAGAGTACCCTTTGGTATGATGTCTAATTGCCCCTGCAAGAAGCCAGTGTCTTGTTACAGGGTCTGTCACAGCTCAGCCACAGAGAAAATACTTCTTCCAAAGAAGACACACTGCTAGATTTTGGGTGAGTGTAATCATTATTACTTTTTGATATTGTACCTTGTCCTGCTATGTTCTGCTGTGTGTGTGTGTGTGTGTGTGTATTTGAATCATGTCACTGTTTACTGTATTCCTCTCAGTCACTTTCAGTTTTTACACCAGTACTGAGTAGCAAAAATTAAACATCACCTTATAGATTGTAACATAGCAGGACAAGGTACTAATATCAAAAAATAATAATGATTACACTCACCCAAAATCTAGCAGTGTGTCTTCTCTGAAAGAAGTATTATCTTTGTGGCTGAGCTGTGACAGACCCTGCTAAATCTAAGGGCATAACTACATCATTGTCACATGAGCCAGGGTGCATCGTAGTAGAAAGAAAGCCAATAAACCTATTGGTGATGGAGATCCCCAGGTGTCGTAAAACTACCATACAGCTAGCAGGCTAATTTAGGAAAAACTCCTAATAGCAGACAGAGGGAAGGACGTACTAGGACTTAACATACATATCAAAACACTCTACATAACACATGTTTTTGCACATTCTTGGTGGACTTCTCCTTTAAGGATCCCTGGTGTCCTGAGACTGAACTGTTGCCAGCAATAATCATTATATCTGCAACCTGCAATAAAATAATTGTTTGGTGCAAGGTAAGAGACTACCTCATTAGTTTACTGGTGCCATTTCAGTGCTAATGCTAATAGTCCATTTCTGACTACCCTCCTGAATTACTCAGTTAATGTTTCTGTGAACATTTAGTTACTCTAACATTAGATACTAAAAAACATTCACGTAGGTAGGTATTCTACTTTTAATAAACAGTACAACTCGCAAGTGGTAAAATATTGTTTTTGTACTTGTTTTCCTTGTTAAGCAAAATACATTGCAAAGGAAGTCTGAGTTTCACAAACATTTGCATGGCAGTCATGCTGGATATGAACTAGGAAATGCACTACAGTCAGTCCAGCAGTGATAATATTTTCAAAATCCAAGTCCAGGAAGGAGCATGCGGTGCCGTGTCAGGAGTTGGGCCTGACCTCAGCAGCTGCTAGGCAGCAGTGCACTGTGGTCAAGGAGGACTGGCGCTGCAGGTGTCCAGTGACCCCTACGGTGGGTCAAGAGAGCTTGCTTCCTCCACAGGAACATTGCTATGTGCATCCAAGGCCCAGATACTAAATGCACACCAGGGGAGGAGGGAGGCTGAGAGAAAAACAGAACCAAAAACATGATACTGCCTCTATGATGGCTGGATTCCTGGACCTCCTGGGTTCTAGTCTCTACCGGCACTGGATATTGGCTCACATAGTAAGCTGCCTTAAGGGGTGAGGACTACCTGCTCCCAGGGGTCCCCACCATGGGGAAATAGTAGTGGAGGATGTTGTGGGGTTGGGGACCCAGAATGAATTATAGATCAATGAGCCTGATCGGGGTTCATTACTGGGACCAGGGCAGATACCTGGAGGAGCATGGACAGGGGGAGGAAACATGAACAGAAAAAAATTCTTATAGCACTGTATATTCCTGCTGGGTTAACAGTGTGAGTCTCTGCTCCCATCTCCTAATGCGTAAGTCCCTTTATATTCATAGCATTCAATGGGCCAGATTTTCAAAGCACTTTAGTTACTGAAATTCCTGAGTATGTTGGATATATGCCATATGGGACTTATGGCAAAACCTCAGGATTTTCTATCCCTGCATCTTACAGACACCAGCTCGATCACATTTTCATTGTCTAGTGTGTGTTGGCACCACCGTGCATGCCTCTTGTGGCTCATCACAGCCACAGGCTGCCACAAAGCATGTCTAAGTGTCATATTATAAACCATAATATTCTTAGCCAATCAGGATTGTTTATATCTAAACATTCCAGGTACCCTTATATAAGTATATGGGTTGTCCGAGATGCCTCTTGGCTAATCAAGAGTGTCATCTCAAGACATCTTTGCATTCAAGAACTATGAAGTGAAGCCAAACAGTTCTGGAAAGCAAAGATATTTCAGGATGATGCTCTTGGTTAGCCAAGAGACATCTCTGACAACCCATTACTTTTTTTTCCAGCTATATTATTTGCTCCCTTTGCCGGTGTCAGTGACTGACGTACCAGCTTTGTCTTGGCCCCCTTGGTTAGTGCCCATCAACCCATCAAATGTTTATGAAGCATTTCTTTTTTTTTTTGCACATCATTTGGCATTCCTTTTTTGGGTACTAATTTATTTTACAGGCAATGTGGCACTGAGCTTGGTGTGCTGTGATTAGCCGACTGCAAATGAATGAAGTCTTGGTTCTTGCAAGAGTACATGACAATGCTTTGTTGTGTACTGAAGACAGGGTTTACTTTAATTTTATTTCACTGTTCATTTTTTTTATCTTTATGTATGGTCTTCTTATTTACAAAGTGGTCTCCGAGGGCTTAGAAATTAAGCAAACTTGTAGAATATGGCTTAAAGTGAAAGTCCCTTCAACCTGTCCTTTGTATACCTATGTAGACTGTAGGCATGAACAATGATTCCCTTGCATCCCCCTAATTTCATCCTCATTTAAATATAAATGATGTTGCTTCACATTCTTCTGCCCTGGTGTAAAAAACTGCTTGACTCCATTGCAAAGCTCATGACCTGACAAGGCATCCTGGGAATTCTATGGCATTTTAGTGCTAAAGCCTGCCTGCAGTAGTTATACCATATTAGTCAGTGTTGTTGCTGTCTTCTGCAGTCCCTATGTTCTTGTCTTATGTTGGTAGGGTTGCCACCTTTAGATGAGGCAAAAACTGGACCCTAAACTCTGTCCCTAGCCCCACCCCTTTTCATGACTGATTGTGAAATTGCTCCTCCTCCAATGCTATTTGTTAGGTCAGTGAAAGACAACACTTAAAGCAGCAGTTCAACAGAAATTTTAACATACTGCAACTGATAAAGTTACTTTTCTAAGTTTTTCCTAGTTATTTATTTACTTATTGTAATTGGTTTACTAAGTAAACACACAGAGAAACAAGCATTTGTCAATGCCAAAAGTTCGCCATTGGTATTGCTATTGTACTGGGTGAGGCAGGACTACAGTTCCAAGCAGCCTCAGTTGCTAGCTTATTTACATGCGCTTTAAAAAATATACTTTTGCGGCCCCTCAGATTCCTCTCTCGTATGTCCGGACCCCGATTAGGCAATTCGGTGGTCTGCGAGCATTGGGTCAGGGGACCTCCATTTTACCTCAAGAGCTTTGTCCCTCTAATAGGGAAGACCTGTGATGGCTCCCATTGATTCCCAAACAGCCAGAGTAACACCTTGCTGTAATGAATACCTTGCTATTGTGAACAGATCAGCTTTACTTCAAAGGTGTTCAGTATAAAGAGGAACCACTGTACTGTGCTGGCAACAGCTCCCTTCCAGGAGTTTCCTGGGGGAAGGGGAGGGGGAAGGGAGTAAACATGATGCGCATGTGAAAAGAACAGATACAGTAGTAATACAAGTAAAAATACAATACAAAGTGCTTTACAAAAAATAATACTAATAATACAGTACGGTATGCTGTCTCCATATGCAGATAAGTATTCAGGGCAAATAAAATGCAAGAAGAAACAGTACAAGTTAAGGTATAACTGCAGTATAGTACTGGGAGAAGCACCAGATAACAGGAGAACACTAATACCCATATTAAAAAGGTGTGGTAGTTTATCAATGCCAGTGCAGTAGGATAGGTACAGGAGCAAACATGTATGCTAATATTTTGATTAATTGATGATACATAGATACACAGACACTGTTGGCAGATAAGGGCCTATGGCCCACCCAGTCTGCCCATTTCAGTCAATCAATCAATCAATCAAAATCTTTATTTATCTAGGCAGGCACCATTGAGTAAGGCTCATTTGCTAGGTGGACCTGGTCATGAATACATCAAAGTACAGTACAGAAGCAGGTATACAAAAAGCAACAATATACAAGGAAGAAAAAGTATATACAGTGTATACAGTACAGTACAAGGTTGAAATAAATAAAAAAAAGCATTATTTTACAATTGAAGAAGTCAGCAGATATACAATGAACCATAGGCATACAGGGGTTATAAGCAGAGATCTTTTGAGTGAGGCAGCCGGCAACTACACATATAGGGGAAAGAGGCCATGTATGGGGTGGCAGGTTAGAGAGGTAAAGAAGAGGAGGGCTATATTACTGACGACGGGGAAAAATTGAGCTAAAACCACAGAAAGTGACGCTGGCTGTCGTGTACTTGTTTATTATGATAATGACTGAGGAGGGGTAGATAATTGGGACACTACTATGGATGGGGTGGGACTTTAGCCAGGCTGGAGTGGACAGGGAACAGTGTGTGCAGCAGGAAGAGTTAACAGAGAAAGAGTGAGAGCCAGGGGTAGAAACATGGCGAGCGTCAGGATGGAAAGGGGGAGTTGTGGAATTAGTGGGCTAGCAGTGAGGAAAGCATTTGCAAGGTGCTTTCAAGAACATGTAAGTTCCCTTTATGCTCTTCTAGAAGTCTGTTGCCCCTTAACCCTGACCTCCAGAATTCCCATATGTCTATCCCATGCATTCTTAAATCCTGTGATTGTTTCAGCCCCCACCACTTCCTCTTGCAGGGTGTTCCACTTGTCCACTAGCTTTCTGGAAAAGCATGATTGGCCACACTGCTGTTTTAAAAAGTTATAAGAGCTGATACATTGATTGATGTCCATGCCCTTGATTGCTAGTACTTTTCCCCCTTTTGAGGTATTATTGATTCAGTCCAGGAGTGCTCGTTAACCAGGACACAATATTTTCTGTCCCTCATTTTATAAACTACTGTATGGATGTTTAGATATAGCAGAAAATATTATTGATGAAACACTTGTGGCAAATGTAGACTGCATTGGTCTTAGGCACATATAAAAATCACAGATACACTACTGATATGATCTGTGGCATTTCTTGTACATGATACTGTATGGTACATTGGCGACCACCCTTACTGTAGCCGCCCCAACCTTCCTCCACTTGCACACCACTGAGGAAGACTGCTGCTGCTCTCCTCTCTCTCTCTCTCTCCCTGCAGTACTGTGCACTACATGACAGTGTAGCGGCTCTCTCGCTGATTTCGGCCTCAGTAACACAGAGAGTGGGAGACACAGACACGCGTGCATGCACACGCACACACACACACACACACACACACACACACACACACACACACACACACACATTGTCCCAGGTATGGAGGTCAGGGGGATCAGGAAAGAACAGAAGAAAGAACTGCCAACACAGTCAATGGGGGGGGGATAAAACCTTCTTCCAGTATGTGAGTGAGAAGAGAAAGTCAAGGGAGGGGATAGTCAGGCTGAAAAATGGAGAAGGGCAGCTGGGGGAGGAGGACCAGGGGAAGGTGGAAATACTCAACAGCTATTTCTTTTCAGTATTCACGGCAGAGGAGGAGGGGGAGTTTGAGAAAATCAAGGAGCATGAGGTGGTGGTGGGGGGTTTGACTCTAGTCATTTCCAGGTGGAGGAGGCCCTGAGGGAGCTTGATGGTTTGAATGTGGCTAAGGCGATGGGCCTGGATGGGGTGCACCCCAGGGTACTGAGAGAGCTTCTAAGATGCTGTTAGAACCTCTGACCAGCCTCTTCAACAGATCATTGGAATCAGGGGAGATCCCTGATAACTGGAAATGGGCGGATGTGATCCCCCTTCATAAGGGTGGAGACAAGGAGGAAGCAGGCAGTTATAGGTTGGTTAGCTTAACATCAGTAGTGGGCAAACTCATGGAAAACCTGCTAAAAAAGAGAATCACTAGCTGCCTAGAAGCCAATGGACTACAGGACCCGCGGCAACATGGGTTCACTGAGGGAAGGTCATGTCAAACGAACTTGACAGAGTTCTTTGACTGGGTCATCAGGGTACTGGATTGGGGGTGGGAGTCGGTAGATGTCATGTATCTAGATTTCCAAAAGGCATTAGATTCTGTGCTTCACAGGAAACTACTGCACAAAATGAGATGCCTTGGGCTGGGGCCACTTGTGCTTAGGTGGGTGCAAAACTGTCTGGAGGGCAGGAGACAGAGGGTTATTGTTAATGGGAGTACCTTCAAGGGAGGGTATGGTCACCAGTTGGGTGTCTTAGGAGTCGGTGCTGGGGCCACTCCTTTTCAATATATCTATAGGGGAAATAGTGGAGGGGCTGGAGGAAAAAGTGTGCCTTTTCGCAGATGACACAAAGGTCTGCAATAGAGTGGATACGCCTGAGGGGGTTGAGAGCATGTGCAGGGATGTGGAGAAACTGGAGGAATGGTCCAGGGAATGGCAACTGCCCTTCAACATAACCAAATGCAAGATTATGCACTTAAGCAAGAATAACCAAGATGTGGAATACAGTATGGAGGCATGCCCTAGAGGTAACTGAGCTGGAAAGGGACCTGGGCATAATCATTTTATGGGACATGAAGGTAGCTAAGCAATGTGGGAAGGTGGTGGCGAAGGCCAGTAGGATGCTGGGATGTATCAGCAGGGGTATACCTAGCAGGAAGAGGGAGGTCATAATGCAGTTGTACAGGCAGCTTTTCAGGCCTCACCTTGAGTATGGGGTCCAGTTCTGGAGGCCATACCTCAAGAAGGATGCGACTAGGGTGGAGCACGTCCAGAGGCAGGTGACAAAAATGGTAAGAGAACTTAGTTATCTGCCATATGGGGAAAGACTGAAGGACCTCAGCATGTACTCCCTTGAGCAAAGAAGGGAAATGAGGGGACATGATTGAGACCTTCAAATATATCAAGGGTATCAACAGAGTGCCAGTAGGGGACATCTTCCAGCTAAGGGAGCAGTCGAGAACAAGGGGCATGATTTGTAAATAGTAGGGGGAAGGTTCAGGGAAAACATCAGTAAATTCTATTTCACAGGGAAGGTGGTGGAAAACTGGAACAAACTTCCAGATGAGGTGGTAGGGACAAAAACTGGGGGGGGATTCAAGAGATCGTGGGATAGACACAAGAGTCTGTTAGATCAGTGGAGGGCGGAAGGCAACAGCAAAGTCCTAGCAGCAAGCTAGGCATACTGGGCAGGCCTTGCGGTTCTTTTCTGTTGATGCAGTCTATGTTCCTAAGTCCTGGTGTGTGTGTGTGTGTGTGTGTGTGGAGTGAGAGAGAGAGAGAGAGAAAGAGAGAGAGAGAGAGAACATTATTTATGTGGTGCTCATCATGTTCCCATTTACTGTGCTCTGTCTCTCTCTCTTTCTCCTCCCCTCTCTCAGATGCTGTTGGACTTTGACTATCACAGTGAGCCCCATAACACTTTCAATCCACCCTTCCCGTTTCCAGCACCCTCCCAACCCGGACCGACACTGGATACAAACGCGTGGTTGCAGCAGTGGCTTCAAGTTCACTCACCACACTGCTGCCCGGTGAACGAAACTTGTGGGGGGGAAGGAGCAGAAAATTGTTATCATGCTGCTGTCTGTCTCTCCCTCTGTATGGATGCAGGGTATGGTGTCTGTCTCTTTCATGCTTTCTTTGTACTGTACGGGCACACATGTGGCAGTGGGTGACACGTACTCGGTGCTACCGGTTACGGCCACAGCCATGCTGTCTCGCTCCCTCCCACTCTTGTTAGCCATAGAAGAATCACCACCACCTGCTGCCCAATCGTCCACTCACCCATTGTGACTCTTTATGTACAGCGAGAGAGAGAGGCAGAAGCAATTCTCTAGACTGACTACAGCATATTCCCATAGAAAGAGAACAGGAATTGTTGTTTTGGATGAGCACCTCACTGTCTCTCTCTCTCTCTCTCTCTCTCTCTCTCTCTTACTATCATACTGCACTCCGAAATCTCCTGCTGTCAGTCTGTCTCTGTCTCTCTCTCTCACTCTTTCTGTCTCTCTTACTATCATACTGCACTCCGAAATCTCCTGCTGTCAGTCTGTCTCTGTCTCTCTCTCAATCTCTCACTCTCTAGCACTGGACACAGCACTCCGACCTGCTCGCTGGCTCTCTGGGGGATGGGGTGGCGGCCCAGCAGCCCGACCTGCAATTTACAGTACAGCCACTTCAAAGGAGGACAGGCTGTCTGGGGGCATTGGGGAGAGTTTTGTCATTTACGCTTGGGTACTATGAGCAACAGAGAAAGACAAAGGGCACTGCAGCAACTTTGGTTCTCACAGTGAACCCGGGGAGTGCCATCTCTGTACTGGGGGCTGTCACTTGCCCCTGCTGTGCATCTGTTACTGTCTCTCTTTCCACTTTTACACTGATCACTCGCAAGACACAGAAAGACACACAATATAGAGAGATGGCGAGAGACACACTGCCCCGATCTGCACCCTTTGCAACTATACATTTGAAGCACTGATTAATGAGGTGGGGGAACAAAAAAACAGATGGGGAGACAGCACAACTGTTGTTGACGGGACTATATATGGCTGCCAGCACATTTGGTTTTGGACTACTCCAGAGAACAAGACCCATCAGCACGTTGGGAACCATGGATTAAACAAAAATATCTTCCACCACTGCTACCACCCTCTTCTCTGCTTGCTTACAATGGGGTCAGGGGGCTTGAATTGGGCGGCAGCACAGGGGAATGGTCTCTTCTGAGTGATAAGGCAACAATGTAATAAATACTGTGTATTCATTAGGGAAGGTGGAGCGATAGGGGTATGAACAAGGTGAGGAACAGGGAAGAGATCAAATGAGATCACCGCAACAATGTTGCTGTTAAAACAGGACCTGCGGTTTAGGGAGATTGGGACCATTGTGAACCAGAGCGGAGATAATGAGGGAAGGGACTGGTGGGGTGTTGAGGGGGGAGCACAACAAAAGGGGGGTAACGTCAGCCAGGCTGATCAGGACACTGAACAGCAGTTTGCTGGGCGGTGTCCTGCAGATCAAAAGAAAAAGCCACCATATGATTGGTTCAGCTTTTTCTTTTCAAGTACCCAAAGTTTCTGCACAACAAGGGAAAACAGACATCACAATCAGCATGGCTAACAATTGGTGTGGCACTGTCGAGCCCTTTGCAGAACACTGTGCATAGGACAAACAGTGTTGCACCCTTCAAAAGTCACTCATTGCAAGAAATTTGTGTGCATGCACAGCGAACTTAAAAAGAAATTTAATTTACAGATATGAACTGGGGGCAGACAAGGGAAATGCTGTAAATACCATACAATGGTATACATAGTATATAATGATATATAATAAAGAAATTGTTTATTTCCTATAGTGTATACTTTATATATTTTTCTGGCTCAATTTCCTTTGTCCACAATTCAGAAATACCAAAATTCAAATGAATAAATAAATAAATAAAATACCATTTCAAAGCCAAAGAAGTGACCATACTGTTTTCTTGAAGGAAAGAAAAAAAAAATTTAAAACATTCCAAAATGCTTACATTTTGTTAGAGATGAAAAAGTTTATCAACAAAAGAAAGTGGAAAACCGCTGGAACTTTTACTGTTACAAAAGGAGGGTGACAGGCTTTTTGCCCAGCTTCGTTGCTATGGCACTTTAAGATGTACTGTGGAAAAGATTAGGTTAAGTAACTACTAATGGTCTTAATGGCCACACTTAACACCTCCCAAGTTGACTGCTTTCACAGACAAAGGGCTACATTGATGAAAGAACATGTTTGTAACATGGACATGCAGCTGAAACGATGAATGATATAACAAAATCTGTTTCAAAAGTATGTGAGCACTCAAAATGGCTCATGGCTCAAAAACCTGACCAGCACTGAGCAAAATCGGATTACTGGATAGGAACCCAGAAAACTGGATTACCAGGTGAAAAACCTGATGGTGGCAACCGTATATAATGTTAGCCATTAAACTTTTCAAAGCTTAGTAAGTGCCTTGCTGTTTTCTGTAGTTTAAAGGAGAAGTCCACCCAGAATGTGCAAAAACATGTGTTATGTAGAGTGTTTTGATATGTATGTTAAGTCCTAGTATGTCCTTCCCTCTGTCTGCTATTAGGAGTTTTTCCTAAATTAGCCTGCTAGCTGTATGGTAGTTTTACGACACCTGGGGATCTCCATCACCAATAGGTTTATTGGCTTTCTTTCTCCTACGATGCACCCTGGCTCATGTGACAATGATGTAGTTATGCCCTTAGATTAAGCAGGGTCTGTCACAGCTCAGCCACAAAGATAATACTTCTTTCAGAGAAGACACACTGCTAGATTTTGGGTGAGTGTAGTCATTATTATTTTTGATATTAGTACCTTGTCCTGCTATGTTACAATCTATAAGGTGATGTTTAATTTTTGCTACTCAGTACCGGTGTAAAAACTGAAAGTGACTGAGAGGAATACAGTAAACAGTGACATGATTCAAATACACACACACACACACACACACACACACACACACACAGCAGAACATAGCAGGACAAGGTACAATATCAAAAAATAATAATGATTACACTCACCCAAAATCTAGCAGTGTGTCTTCTTTGGAAGAAGTATTTTCTCTGTGGCTGAGCTGTGACAGACCCTGTAACAAGACACTGGCTTCTTGCAGGGGCAATTAGACATCATACCAAAGGGTACTCTGGGAAAACTAGAGGCCATAACAGAAACCAGAATGGCAACCTCCAAGGGCAATAAAACAGTTAGGGAAAGTTAGAAAAAACATCTCTCACAGCCAGAGGAAAAGAAAACGCTGGGGACTGGTTAGAACACAGAGAAAAAGACTACTACATATCTTTTTCTGATTTTAACATGGAGTTTTCCTTTAAAGCATATCTGGGTTTGATAAGAATACTTTTAGAGAATACAGGGACTTCGAAAGACGTAACAGAACTGAAGGAGAATATAACTTCTGCTGGCTTGTGCAAGTATGCATCAACTCCCATGATGCCTTGCATGAGTGGGGTCATGACCTTTGCAATGGAGACAAACCGGTTTTCACACCAGGGTAAAACAGAGTGAAGCAACCTATTTTATATTTAAATTAAAATGAAATTAGGGGGATGTAAGAGAGGGAATCATAGTTCATGCCTACAGACTACACAGGTATATAAAAAATAGGTTATGGGACTTCCTCTTTTACAGTGAATAGCAGCTCATTTCTAATTGCTGCCAGTTCTACCATTTGTCAGTACTAACACTTGCCACCAATTTCAGTATTGAAATAAAAAAGAAACAGAGCACAGCATGGCCATTCTAAGTGTGTAGTGCGTGAAGACCTCTTAGCTGTATAAGAGTTCTCATGCGTGGATCCATGACTGGACGACAACTTTTTTCTGATGCAACACTACAGTGACGGATTTATGGGGTTGGCATAAATCCGTCGGGGAAACTGTCTATTTTTTTGTGGGGGCTTCACCCCCCCAAACCCCTAATGTGGGGGCCTCTGCTCCCACACCCCCTGTAACTAAGGATTATGAACTCCAGGTCAGAGTTAATTTGGGGGGGGGAGTAAACCCCAGAGAAAGCAGTGCCGGGGTCTTGAGGGTACATTACAGCAGAAACAGTGACTTGCCACTGTAATGTACTTTGTTATCGAAGTGTCACTGTGGCATCGGCATATGCTCATGCGCTGCCTCCGCTGCAGTACGTTTCTATATGAGAAAAAAAGAGATGCGGTATAATAACAAGAGGGTGTCTCATGCAAATAGTTCTAAAATTCTGAAGTTCTAAGTTCAGTTGGCAACGTCCATTTCAAACACAGGGGTTTCATTGTATTTTCTACAAAGTAAAACATTTTGAATTTAAATTCAAATTCCCTTTTTTAAATTGAGAACTTTAACATGATTTATAATTATACGTACAGTTCCTATGTCTCATGTGGTTGTAAGAGTTTCTTTTCAAGTCCTTTGCATGCGAGAAATGCTCAGCTTCACTTCACAGTTCTCTCACCCCAAAAACTGAAGAGTGTGCTCTTATAAACACAAGAGACACAGGAACTCTGCACATAAACATATACATGAACCTGAGATTGGAAACTATTGCATAGTTGCAGCACTTAGATGTAGCACACCGGCAGCACCGAAGTGCCTTTGGCTGCAGGCACTGTGCCTGCATTGGAGAATCTGCCCCACTAAGCAGTCCTTTTTGTGTTAGTAATGTTTTCCATGTGACTATATTCCAAAACCTCAAAGGGAGATTTTTTGCATTGGGACTGACTTCAATATATGTAACTTCAACAGCCTATCACTTTTCCCGCATGTAGCTTCAAATGTTTGTTGTTTACTGAAAAAAAAGTTACATTTAAACATGAGTTTTGTTCAGCCAGCAAGTTGGAGCAATGGCTAGGCTGCCACTCATGACGCTGGTGACCCAGGTTTGGGAATGTGCCCAGGACACAAGAGAGTAGCTGGGGTTGAAATGAGCTCTGAGTGTCCAATAGGCTACTCAGCTCCTCAGGTAGGGCAGCTGTCTGCTCCGGCTGTAAGAGCTCCACAGGTGGAGTCAGTCAGGGAGAGAGTGTAGCTGGGAGAAGCTCATCTTCAGCACACAACACATGCCAGTAGTGTACCTGGGACATATGTGTTCACATCCAACATTTCAGGCATGGGGAAAAGAGAATAAATACCCTGGCTTGGAAGGGTGAAGTGCCCATAGATTCGAGGCCCACATTATCCAGCATGAGAGGTCTCTGCCCTGACTTCAGAGAGCTCCAAGAGAGGGATTTGCTACTACCTGAAAGCCTACCATAGAGGAAAACCCATGGGGCAGGTAAGGATCCTCATGGGGTACAGGTTTGGGTGATAGGTCTAAATGGCTGCTGGAAAGCTGATGGGGGCTGTAACTTGGACAGCGGGAGCATAACGAATAAGCACATTTAAGAAAAGGAGCTTTCTCTCACAGTTTACTTGTATTGCCTCAGCATACAGTGATGTAATAATATTATATTTGTGACATCATGAAAGATGACTAGTCAGATATCATTCTAAAATGGGCTACTTTGTCTGTCCTCAGTTAAAGAGCAGCTGATGCTTGAGATCTCTGGAAAAATAATATTTAAACATGTTTCTGATTATATTTCACATATTTTCTGTAGCTTCCTTCTCCCCATTCTTAGAAACTCGGATGAAAACAAGATCTTTGCTGCTTAGAACTGATCTACTCCCACTGCTTAGTCCTTACTTAAAGGCATAGTCCTCTGCTTGTGACATCACAATCTGTTGCTGCAAAATTTACTGTGTTGCAACAAGAAGAGCATCATAACCTCAGGTGACGACTAAGCAGAGGTAACAGATTGACTCCAAGGGACAAAGATCATATTTTCATGCAAATGTCCTCAACAGAAAGGAAAACGGTAAAACCAAATATAGACAAAATGTGATATATAAGCTACATTTTGTCTAAACATTGTCTTTTTTAAAGTTCTTCCTGAAGTGTCACCTGCAATTTACATCTAACATTGTACTCTTTCTGACTGTAGGCCTGTGGTGAAAATATGTTCTCAGAAGCACTAACACGGAAGGGTACAAGGTGATATGAGCAATACTTGGCAAGAAAGGTAGGACCAAACTTGAGCAGGTCTAGAGCAGAGTAACAAAAATGATAAAAGGCATCAACAGGTCACATACAAGGGCAGGCTGGGGAACTGAGCTAGTTCCTACTTGAGAAAAGAAACCTGAGAGGGAATATGATAGTATAACAATAGAAAAGCAGGCTCCACTCGCTGACGTGCTCCTCACAGAGAATTCACATAAACAGCATGAAATGATATCACCATCCACCGCCATTTATAACTGCTGTGTTTTATTGCAAAAAATACATAAAGCAAGATAAAAAATGTAGCAAGGCACCACGTAGGTGCTCAGACACTCCAACAGACCCGACCGGTTTCACGCATGCATGCTTCCTCAGGAACGGCCTTACACCTCAGGTGAATGAAAATAAAAACATATACATTTAAAGTGACAGTGTATCATACTGAAATAGCAAACAATCTTAAGTGCATAAAAATAACATAAAGAGGGCCAAAAAAACACAATATTGTGGTGCTAAATGATCTTACTAAAGATTATTAAACATTATCATATATAAATAGCTGTTCATAATCGATACATGCCACATACACATACATATCAATATAGACAGACATATCAGCACCACAAGGGCGGTGATTTCTGGCTTAATCAAACACATGTGTGGCCTTTGGAAAAACTATAAGAGAAGTAAAAGGTGATCATTATACCCATTACCACAATTAATAATTCAAAAACACAATTATGTACATATGTTATCCAAAGGACCACACACGTGGACAAATTAGGTGCTGAACAGGACAGAAATTATTATTATTATTATTAATAATGGAAAGAGTAGTATGCCACCTCAATAGTTTTTGATAGTGATATAACCCTGTCCTGAAAGAGCACTCTTTATTCAAGGTTATGGGAATGCTCAGAGAGTGCTAAAAAAGAATGCATTATTGTATCACACCAAAAATTAATTCATTGTCAGTGTTCTTGAAAAAATACATACAAATACGTACAAATGCACAGTATATAGTGCTCTTTCAGGACAGGGTTATACCAGTATCAAAAACTATTGGGGTGGCATAATACTCTTTCCATTATTAATAATAATAATAATAATAATAATAATAATAATTTCTGTCCTGTTCAGCACCTAATTTGTCCATGCTTGTGGTCCTTTGGATAACATGCATAAATAATTGTGTTTTTGAATTAATTGTGGTAATGGGTATAATGATCACCTTTTAGTTCTCTTATAGTTTTTCCAAAGGCCACACATGTGTTTAATTATGCCGGAAAACACAGCCCTTGTGGTGCTGATATGTCTATCTATATTGACATTTATATGGCATGTATTGATTATGAACAGCCATTTATATATGATAATGATTTATAATCTTTAGTATAGATCATCTTGCGCCACAATATTGTGTTTTTTTGGACCTCATTATGTTATTTTTATGCACTTAAGATTGTTTACTATTTCAGTATGATACACTGGCACTTTAAATGCATATGTATTTATTTTCATTCACCTGAGGTCTAAGGCCGTCCCTGAGGAAGCATGCATGCATGAAACCGGTCGGGTCTGTTGGAGTGTCTGAGCACCTACGTGGCACCTTGCTACGTTTTTTATCTTGCCTTATGTATTTTTTGCAATAAAACACAGCAGTTATAAATGGCAGTGGATGGTGCTATC
Source organism: Neoceratodus forsteri (assembly GCA_016271365.2). Classification (NCBI taxonomy): domain Eukaryota; kingdom Metazoa; phylum Chordata; order Ceratodontiformes; family Ceratodontidae; genus Neoceratodus; species Neoceratodus forsteri. Next base: position 406,870,757 of record CM057453.1, read on the forward strand.
ATTTCATGCTGTTTAAGGGAATCTGACAGTCACATACATTTATCAGAGGTAAGCGTCTCCATGATTGTTCAGTAGCTAGGTGACAGCAAAATAAGAGGCTACCAGTTCAGAATTAAAGAAGACATGTATAAGAGAAGATGAGGAAACACTCCTTCACTCAGAGGGTGAAAAAATACAGAACAGGCAGCCTCAGCAAGTGGTGGAGGTATAAAGTAGTCATACTACAAAGGCAGACTGTACAGTCACCTGGAGAAAAAAGGCACGGGAGTGTGACAGCTGAGCAACATATCATCACCAAATGGAAATGTGACCACAGAATAGTAGGACAGAGTACAGTAGATGGACTAAGGTCTCCAGTCAAAGCTGGCCCGGTGGTGCTGAGGGTTGAGGTGCTGGACGCCACACCTCGTGCCACGCCGGCGACCTGGGTTCGGGAATGGACTCGGGCTGCTGGGGCTTGGCTGGGGAGGGAGAGGATTGAGCATCGGGAGGACTGCTCTCCTCTCCCAGGGTGGGTAGTGGGCATTGTGCCACTTAACAGTGGCCCCTGGTGGAGATCGAAGGCACTGCAGCTAGTGTCACCATAGATGGGGGTGGAGCTGTGGCAGGCATCTGCATGCATGGTGCACCAATGCCATTACACAGCTGCACTCTGGGGGATAAAGAAGAAAAAAAAAACACTTCCTGAATAGGCAACAGCACCCTTCAGGGCCTCCACCATCACACGCCCAAGGTCTGGCTCAATCCTCTGGCTCTCCCGATCCCTCCAACTTGCCTATGTCCGACGATGGTAGCACTCCTGGCTTGCCAGATCAGGTAGTGAGGGGGAGTGTCTGTCCCCGATTTCCCAGAGGGGAGAGTCTCAGACGGGCGGTAGAGGGTGGTAGGTGAGAGAGGGATGCTAGAGAAAGTTCCGGGATAGTGGGAGAAAAAAATAGTTGTAAAGAAAAACAAAAGGTATCCAGTCACTCTTGTTTCCCAAGTAAGTATCCTCCCGCTTCTGGAGCTCCCTCCCCAAAGGTCTATGCTCTTCTCCTTCCACTCCCTCTTCAAAACTCATCTTACTGATTAATTGCTGACTGGCTCAGTCAGCAGATGTTCTACATGATAAACTGTTACTGCACACTTTATGTGTATAGGTCTCCAAATACCTCTGTATGCTAATGCATTGCAAAAAACTGCTTTTGGGCATCAGTTAGGGTTGCTCCTTAAAACAGCAGTAGTTGGTAATCACCATACAATGTTTTTCAGCAATTATGGTTTTCTAGCAAAAGCATCAATATACCCATTTTTCCTTTTGCCTTCTTTCATTTCTCCCAGAATAAGATTTAATTGTGAAGTCATTAAAAACTCCTGCTTCAGCTACATACCCACCATGATGAAATTAAACTGCTTGGCACACTGCTGTGCTGTTTACCATCAGAAACATGTGGTAACACCGTGCCAACACAGCCACAGCAGGATTCTAGTACGCACATTTAACAGGTAATTGCAACAGAAGGGATCTTTAAAAAGTGCGAGTGGTGGTCATCTTGAATGACACAAGTTACTAAATATAAAATTAACTATAAAAGGGACTTTAAAAATATCAGCAAAAATTAAAAATATATGGAGGATGAATCTAAGGATGTCAGAAATACATTTTTGTTAAACAAGTACTTTATATGATGAACATTATTGCCGATTACCAACTACCACTGCTTTAATGTTACAAAAGTGAGGAAAAGTGATGTTAAGGTAAAAGAAATCACCACGAGGCATGGTGAATCTGTTGGATAGTGTTTTTCTGGGTTTGAATGATCATCTGACACTGCCCTGACATTGCCCAAACTTCCGCTCTGTGTTTCCAGGCACAGAAGAATGCTCAAACACCAATGCTTGGAGAGAGGATGCATTAATTAGGGTAACACCAACGGTGCACTGGACAAACGTTCAAGCCTCAACAAATACTGCATGACAGATTCACCAAGGTTCTGGGGAATGGTTTTACCCTATACATTTCTTTACTTTTGTGATGATACAGGTCATCTGTAAGTAATGCCTAAACTTTATTTTTTTTCATGTATTTCCTTACTTTTTATAAAATAAATTTAATAGCTGATGCACTATATTTTGCATTACCAATGGCATTGTGAATACTTTTAATGGTAAGTAGTACCTGGTCACTGTCTGTGCAAGACAGTTCTGGTGGTACACTGGCATGCCTGCCTTCACCCCACCCCTGTCGAAAGCAATCCCTGGCATACACCGGTACCCCCACCCCCTCCCTTCACATTGAAAAGGAACAGTACACTTGAGAGGCAAAAGACTGCTGAAAAAAATGTATTGAATAACGTACATTGGGCAACAGTGGAAAAACTGATAATGTAGCCAGAGGTTCTGACCAGTAGTTCCACTATTTCTCAAAGTGTTTACCGTAATGATTTTTTTTGAAGCAACTTTTTGTCTTTCAAGTCTTCCATGTCTTTTTACTGCTCAGTTTTTGCTTCTAGCCGGGAGTTCAGTTGTACTGTATTCTCCCTGGGATGCCTCCCATTTTGTCTTTCTGTTCTCCAGTCTAAGTATCCCTGGCATCCAGAGGTCCCCTCCACAACACGCATTATTTCAAGCATCCCTGGCATCCAGAGGTCCCCTCCACAACATGCCTTATTTCAAGCACCCCAGGCATCCAGCGGTCCCCTCCACAACATGCCTTATTTCAAGCATCCCTGGCATCCAGAGGTTCCCCGGCCCCACAACATGTCTTATTTCATGCATCCCTGGCATTCAGTGGTCCCCTCCACAACATGCCTTATTTCAATCATCCCTGGCATCCAGAGGTCCCCTCCACAACATGCCTTATTTTAAGCATCCCTGGCATATAGCAGTCCCCTCCACAACATGCCTTATTTCAAGCATCCATGGCATCCAGAGGTCCCCTCCACAACATACCTTATTTCAAACATCTCTGGCATCCAGAGGTCCCCCTCCACAACATGTCTTATTTCAAGCATCCCTGGCATACTGCGGCCCCCTCCACAACATGCCTTATTTCAAGCATCCATGGTGTCCATTGGTCCCAATCCCCACCCCTGCCCCATTCCGTGTCTATCTGGTGTCCAGTTGTACCCCCTACCAGAACCAGCACTGTTCTATGTTTGTCCCCGCATCCAGTAGCACCTTCTCCCATTTTCTGCATGTTCAAGTATCTCTGGTATCCAGTAGCATCCCACTCCCACACCCTGCCCCATGTCCAGGTATCTCTGACATTCAGTGGCACCCCCCCACACCCTGCCCCTTGTTCAAGTATCTCTGACATCCAGTGACACCCCCCTTCACACCCTGCCCCATATCCAAGTATCTCTGACATCCCATGGCACCCCCCCACACCCTGCCACATTCCAGGTATTCCTGGTGTCTGCTGGTACCCCCTTGCTCATTAGAAAGATTGGCTGCTGCAAGAATGGCACTGGTGGAGGTAGGAAGCACACCAGCTGGGGGTGTAGCAGCCATAGTGGTAGCTGTGGGAACACTGGTGGTGGTGATGGTGATGGTGGCTGCTGCTAACTGCACAGGGCATGGAAGCTCTACAGCCCTTCTATTACCACCAGAGGAGGATGTAGCAGTGAATATGCAGATGGAATGAGTGGTGACACTAGTAGTGGTAGCAGTAAAAGCACTGTGGTATTAGTACTAGTAGTAGTACTTTCTCTGCTCCCAGAACCAGAAGGTTTGCTTGGGCAGAAAAATATTTTAGCCCACCAAATACACTCAGAAACCAGTTTATAAGTCTGTCACTCACTGCGTAGGGCTGGTGGTACAGATGCCTTTCTTGGGCTACACCAAGCACGTCTGCAAGGTTGCTAAGACAAGATGGAGCAGATCACCAGTGGTAACTGTGCTGAACCCAAACAGAGTATGTGTGCATGCATATGTGTGTGTGTGTGTGTGTGTGTGTGAGATACTTCTCTTGGTGCTCGTGGAACAACAATAATATACACACTAACCTTAGCAATTATACTGTACTATATCACGGGGGAATGGGCGCATGAATGAAGATAAGGGGCGGAGCAGCAAGATGGCTGCGGTGCTGCTCCGTTCCACGCTGCACGGTCTTGCTTCTCGTTCACCGGCTCTAAGTAAGATTTTTAGTGGGTTTTATGAATGAAACCCATTTTGTTTTTGACTTATAATGCTAGAAGTGTGCTTTCCCTTGCATCTGGGAGAGCCACAGAGCTGGTTTTATCTTGAACAACTGTTTTGGCTGCTGGTTAGCTCTGGCATTCTATCGGAAATGTGCTGAACTGGAGCGAGTGCTGGCTGAGTGTTAAAAAGTTTTGAAAGTCCTCCTGAATGAAACTTTTACTATTTTTATTCATAGTTTCCAGAGAAGTGTTTTGTAATCTGGAAAAAAAACGCTAATTGTTTTTTAGCTCCGAGTCCTGTTTAGTCACATTGACCATCCACTGATGTTTGGAATGCAGCTGGATAATTAAAAATGCAGGATGTAAGAAATTCAGAAAAAGGCACATCAATTAAACCGGTACGGTTCTTGAGTCGGTATGGAGGAAAAATATTCTGAATCAAAGCCGGCACTGAGGCCTTGGAAGCAAGAAAGGAGGAAGGGAGCTGCACATAACGGAATCGGGGAATAACAGGTATGGAGAGTTGGAGGAGGCGATGAATGGAGTGCCTGCCTGGATTTGGTCTTATCGAGAGAGAGGATGATGGTCAGTTTGTTCTATTAAGTGTGGAAGAAGAGTGCCTTTCTGTTATATTTTCAGATGGATCACCTCCCCGAGACTGGACTACAGATGCCACAACCATATGTAATGCTTTGGAGGGACTCAGTTATGGCTGACAGAGGAAATCTTTGGCATGGAAAATTGGGGTTTCTGAAGAGGAATTACGGGACTCTGGACTCTGACCTGATATATGGAGCTGAGTTTGAGCTTTGGTAGTGGTAAACTCCCTTTTTACATACTTTAAAAAAAAAGCACTGTATAATGGTACAAGGAGAATTGTGATGGACAATTTCCCCTATGAGGACACTGTCTGAGGTGAAAGCAGGGGTGACACAGTTAGATGGACTCCTTAATACAAACAGAGCCTCTTAGCCTTCTAATTTATATGTATCAACTTATGGACTCATATCATATCCTTAAATGCTGGACTAAAAAAAAAATGAGGGGACTCCTGACTATAATGGAGCCAGAATTTGGTTAGGCTGAAATCTACTTTTAACATTCTATGCTAACAAGTCATATGAATGTTTTAAAGCATGTATGCTAATATGTTTGTTGATTACTTTTTAATATTCATTCATATTGACCATTTCTTATTGTTCTGAATTGTTTTGAATTAATTAGCATTGATTATCATACTTAAATTACAGGACAAAGGGGTGTGGACTATTAATCTCCTATCAGAGTTTGTTTAAACAGCCTGATTATTATAGTCCTAACCATAATCCACATTTAATCATTTAGATAGTTGTTACTAAGTGGAACTATTAGCTGGCAGTCTGTTACAGTTTTAATATGTGGTTGTTAGCTCTGGAATAGGAGTTGTAAAACTTTCCAGGACAAGGTGTTTTAATTTTTAATATAACCTTTAGGTGCTTGCTACTTACATTATTTCTGTTATGCTGGCTATATCTGATAATTGAGTCTGGATTGCTAATTAGAGTGACAGATGTTTTGTCTCCTAAAGTATTCATATAAGATAATTATAGGGGGAAATGACAAGGTCAATTTAAATTGATCATCTGTATTAATATTGTATATTTTTTTAGGTGTAGGACAATTACCGTTGTCTACCGTAATTGTAATCTTATGAAGTGTACTGTATTGTATTAATGCCCAGGACCACCTTGAAAATGAGCTTGCTCAATGGTGTTTATGCCTGGTTAAATAAAGTGATTGATTGATTGATTGATTGATATGACCAATGAAAGTATAGGTTGCCATGTCGACCAGGGCTTTTTAGGGATTTTAGATATTGGATTGCTATATGCTTTTAGTATATAGGTATATTGGGATAATGAGCAGTCAGATGCTTTTTAAAATGGAAATTCTTTTTGAAAATGTCATATGCTTTATATGCTTATATGTGTTATGCTGTACATGATGTATTACATTGTAATGTCCTAAATGGCCGAACAGTAAACCATTGTATCATGTACTACAGAACTCAGTAGAAAATAGAAATAACGCAGCTTCTATACAGGGAGAAACAGAGGATGTTCTCATCAGTCACACGAGGAACTGAGCTCAGAACCAATAGACATGCAGACAACTCAATGAGTCACACTTGACCCAGTGAGAACTGCAGAGCAGTGTAATTAAAAAAAAGTGCACACAGCTGTGCTCTGAGGGAATATATATATATATATATATATATATATATATATATGCAACACGTGAACAGTGAGGTGTAGGAGGAGGAGGAGTCAGTCGACAACCTCCTCTGCTGCACATGGAACCAAGCCAGGAAGCAGCTGACCCACAACACTCAAAACTCAGTGAGCCAAAACTGGCCAACTAAGAACTGCAGCAGTTTAATTCAAAAACTGTGTGCACTCAGGCTTGCACACTCAGGGAGCAGCCTCATGAAAAATTAAACTTAAGCACACTGTGGCAGCACATGCCCTGTGAGATGCAGGAAGGGGAGTCAGCCGACAACTTCCTCAGTCATACAGAGAACAGAACAACAATGAAAAAGGAAACACACACACACACACACCCCAACAACATTTCAAAACAAACCCACAATGGAGCTGTGAGCAGTGCGCAGCAGGGCTGGGAGTCAACAGAGTGGCTTCCAGTTCCCTGTTACTGAGCTCAGCAGCAAGGAAAAACAAAACAAAAAAACACAGCTAAAAAGCCAAGCCAGACTTTCCTGAGAGTGATCAGACAAACATCTGACCAAAAAAAGTCAGTAGAGCACAAACACGATCTCTTAAGCAAGATGTAGGCCACAGAGTAAACTGCAGAACTAGCTCTCACAGAAATGTGTCTCCTGTCCTCTTCCGATAATGATTTTAGTAGCATGGTGTGCAAGAGTTTGAGCTCCACAAATGGCCTCCAACTGTCCAATGACGCAAAGGCAGACTTTGAAATTTTACAGGATAGTCCTTTGCAAATAGCATCCATATAATGGATTATTCGGGAAGGTGAATATTTGAGAAGTGTACTATCCTTGGTATTCAGAAATTACTAACTGGCCCCTGAACAGCCCTACCAGGCATCCTTGGTACTCAGTGATACCCCATCCAAGGACCTGCCTCGTTCAAAAAACCCTGGCACCTTGTGGTACCCACCAGCCTCACCAATTCTCCCCTCTGGTGGCTGCCCACCCATTCAAACACTGGGTCCAATCATGTATTTGTGTAATAAAGGTCATACTTTTTTCTGCTTGCCAAAGTGCTCTTAAACTTTTGCTGTATGTATAACTGAAGTGTCATAGTTTAGATAGGTTAACACTAAGCACTATAATTTAAAGGATGTGGTTCAGAAGGGGTGTACAGACAGCCACATACAGGTCAACTGAAGAAACCACTAGGAAAACTGACCAGGCTGTCAATGTTTGGGCAGCTTTCCTACTTGTGGACAAAGTTGCTGTGAGTTGCACAATACTGCTCTTTTTTGAACACGTTTTGCATGGATGACTTAAAATACTTTTTATGCCGGTATGTGGACTGGTGCTGCTTTTTTTTTCATTTCAATTCAGATTAATCCTAAATCGACAAACTGGATCAGATTTAGGGGGATACAACAAGTACCCTTAGCTTCAGTCCTTAGTGCCACTGACAGCTGCTTCTCAAGCGGCATTGAATTTGTTTGAACCGTATTGCCAGTTTCATGCATTATAATGCTTCAGGCGAAGACCATTAGTTCTAAATTCATATTCTCACTAAAAAAATCCTCAGGGCAAGTTAGTAACAACTCCAAGTGGGATATGATATTATTTTACATGCAGCACAGTTCTGTCTTCCAAAAATGTACCCTTTCAAAAAGATGCATAACTAACTATGCATTATCACAAAACTGCGCATTTCTGTCATTCACAAATGGGCACTTTTGGAACTATGAGGTAGGCATGTAGAAAGTGTCAAAGTTAGGAAACACAGAAGGAGCAGGACAGAGAGCTGTACCAGTTAAGGCAGAAGGAAGCAGGGAAGGAAGTCAGAATAGCAAAGGCCCAAACTGAAGAAAAGATAGCCAACTCAGTTAAGAAGGGGGATAAAACCTTTTATAGGTACATCAGCGCGCGTAGAAAGGCAAAGGGAGGGATAGTGAGGCTGAATAGAATGAACTGTGGGTGGGCAGAGGGGGACAGTGAAAAAGCAGGGATACTGAACGAATATTTCTGCTCAGTATTCACAAAAGAGGAGGGGGAGGTGCCTAATCCAATTAACAGAAGCACTCTTGATAGGGGGGTCGATCCCAGTCCTTTCACAGAAGAAAGGGTTCTGCAAGAACTCCTAAAACTGAAGGTGGACAAAGCAATGGGTCCTGATGGAATTCACCCCAGAATTCTAAAAGAATTAAGGGAGGAACTAGTGAAACCACTGGCTACTCTTTTTAATAAATCATGGGAGGATGGTGTGATACCCGAGGACTGGAGGACGGTGGATGTGATTCCCCTTCACAAAAGTGGGACCAAGACAGAGGCAGGAAATACAGACCTGTCAGTCTGACCTCTGTGGTAGGGAAAGTGATGGAGTCACTTCTGAAGGAAAGAATAGTTGAGTACCTAGAGGCCAGTGGAGCACAGGACCCAAGGCAGCATGGATTCACAGCGGGAAGGTCATGTCAGACGAATCTAATAGATTTCTTTGACTGGGTGACCAAAGTAGTAGACCAGGGAGGGGCTGTGGACATGGCCTACCTAGACTTTAGCAAGGCATTTGACACAGTCCCACACAAAAGATTAACAGTCAAATTAACCAGCCTGGGAGTGGGTCCCAGGGTGGTAGCATGGGTAAAACATTGGCTGCACAACAGGACACAGAAGGTAATTGTAAATGGAGTCCACTCTGAAGAAAGAGAGGTTACTAGTGGGGTACCGCAGGGTTCAGTATTGGGTCCAGTCCTTTTTAATGTCTTCATCAGTGACATTGCAGAGGGACTGGAAGGAAAAGTATGCCTTTTTGCAGATGACACAAAGATCTGCAACAGGGTTGATACACAAGGAGGTGTGGAAAGGATGAAAAGGGACTTGGCAAGGTTGGAGGAATGGTCAGAAGTATGGCAGCTAGGATTCAATGCAAAGAAGTGCAAAATAATGCACCTGGGAAACAAGAACCCAGGGAAGAATACACAATGGGTGGGGAGGTAGTAACAACAACAAAAGGAAAGGGACCTGGGGTAATCATATCAGATGACCTTAAGGTTAGTAAGCAATGTGATAAGGCAGTAAGGAGGGCTGGGGGTATACTGGGATGTATAGGGAGAGGCATCAGCAGCAGAAAACAGGAAGTTGTTATCCCTCTGTACAGACAGTTGGTGAGACCCCATCTGGAGTACTGTGTCCAGTTCTGGAGACCCCTTCTCCGCAAGGACATAGACAGGATAGAGGTAGTCCAGAGGAGGGCAACTAAAATGGTGCAGGGTCTGCAGGAGAAGCCGTATGAGAAGAGACTAAGGGAGCCTAATATGTATACCCTTGAGGAAAGAAGGAGAGGGGACATGATAGAAACTTTTAAGTACCTCAGTGGAATCAACAAAGTCCAAGAGGGTAGCATCTTTCAGAAAAAGAGACTTGCAAGAACAAGGGGACACAATTTAAAGATAGAGGGAGGGTGGTTCAGGGGCAATGTGAGGAAGTATTATTTCACAGAGAGGGTAGTGGATGCATGGAACAGCCTTCCTGAGGAGGTTGTGGGGTCTAAAACTGTGGGAGAATTCAAGAATGCATGGGACAGACATAAGGCAATTCTTGTGGGGGGTAGGAAGAAATAGGCTGTTGGTTAACTAGGATCTACTGCCTATCCTGTAGGTAGGGAAATGGGCAGACTAGATGGGCCAAGCGGTCCTTATCTGCCGTCAAAGTCTATGTTTCTATGTTTCTATGTTTCTATGTAATGCTTCAGGCGAAGACCATTAGTTCTAAATTCATATTCTCACTAAAAAAATCCTCAGGGCAAGTTAGTAACAACTCCAAGTGGGATATGATATTATTTTACATGCAGCACAGTTCTGTCTTCCAAAAATGTACCCTTTCAAAAAGATGCATAACTAACCATGCATTATCACAAAACTGCGCATTTCTGTCATTCACAAATGGGCACTTTTGGAACTATGAGGTAGGCATGTAGAAAGTGTCAAAGTTGAGGTAGGTAAGCAAAACATTTCAAAGTGCACAATTTGAAAAGATTGAGTAGGCTGAAAGTGCATGTTTTAGATGCAAATGCACTTTCAAGTGATGTTAATTGCTTATCTGATATCATTACACAATTTAGCTAGCAAGAACTAAAGTTTCCTTAGCCCTTAACAGCAATATAGCATAAACTATTTGAATTTAACCAAGCTTCTGCCATGAAGACACCTATTCAAAACAGGAGAGTTTATATCCTGTAGACTGGCAAATGTTTCACAAATTTGTTAAAAGCTCCAGAAACACAGAATATTAGAACAACAATAAGGAAACTGCTTGCTTTCATTAAATCACTGGCTTCTGCTTCAACATAAAGGAACCTAAACCCAAGGCTGCCCTTACATGACCTGAGAAAACCACTATTGCTCATTGCTACAACTTAAGCAAGAACTACTGGAGAGGTTACTACAAAAAAAATTCTATAGTTCTCTTTTATGCAGCCTTAATAAGGCTTCCAAATTAACCCCTTTGGTGCCATGTAGTGTACAGTGTATGGCAAAGGCACTACTAGCCGCGTGGCTACTCTGATGTATTAGTTACATCATACTGTAAACTGGGGCTGCTAATGTAAACAACATGGCTGTTTACTGGTGCTGAGAGCCCTGAAAGAGAGGAGCAAACAGAGCAGCTTACCTGCAAGGAATAAGGTATTTAATACTTAAAGGGGTCATATGGGTGGGTAGGTAAAAGTAAGCGCATTTCAGTGTTTTCTTTCACTGGTTTCTTACCTTATGTTGGGGGATGGGGGATATGGAACAAATGGAGGCCCAGTAGACAGAGTCTTTTGTAGGTGCTCACAGGAAGTGAAGAGGAGTGCTTCCAGATTATGAGGCACCAGGAAATATATAAGGCCACTTCCCTCGAGTGTTGTGAGTTGCACGTAGTGATTGTCCCACAAGGTTAAGTGCTGCACAGAGTTAAGTGCCATATGAACTTTAGTGTGGTATGAGCTTAACCAATGATGACACAGAGGAAGAGGGGCAGGAGGTAGGCCACTCTGCTTGAGTTGAGAAAGGGACCAATACAGTACCAGAAAAGGGAGGGAGATTGAGAGAGAGATATAGTGCAGTCTGTATCCATGCAAACCTATAGAACACATTAGCACCATGTTTGGGTGGACAGACTGATGGGAGAGAGAGAGAGAGAGAGATGGTCAGATGTAAGGATGTGGTGTCACCATCTTCCAGAGACTGCTTGGGATGTATAACCAATGACCAGTGTGTAGGAGGACTGGGGCCCTTGCTGATGAAACTGCTGCCCTTAGAAATGAAGGAGCATCTCAGGGCAGGGTGCCTTTGGGGCCTGTAGCTCCACTCCACCAGAGTTGCCCCATGGATCAGTGCCTGTGAATGGACTGTGGTGGGAGACAGTAGGGAGAAAGGGAAAAGGTAAATGGTTTAACCAGGAGAGGCACATTAAATCAAAGCATGTTTCCAGGTGTGACCTGGGAGCACAAGGAAGTTAAGTGACTTGCTCAGAGTCTCACAGTATGCAAGTGGAGGCTGTGGGATTCAAACCCAGGTCTCCAGATTTGTAGCTCAGTGCCCTAAACTACAGTGCTATACTGGGAGAAGAGAAGGAAGAGGGGGAGGTACTTCACTGGGGAAGGAGAATTCCACTGTAAAGACCACAGTCCACTTCACACCTCTGGCAGAACCAATCCAGATTGCTGACCCCAAAGGGGCACAGCATTGGAATCCCCAGGCCAGGAGGCTGCGGTGGAGAAATGTGCTCAGATGTTTCTTAAGACATGGCAGTTGTGATAAGGATTCAAGTACTGAGAGACTATAAAGTCAGAGGTACAGGGAGGTTGGTGTATGCCACTATTTGGGAAGAGAGAACAGTCTACTGCTTGCCTGGGGCAACAATGAGCAGGGAGCTCTCTCGCTAGGAGAAGTACAGCAAGGTAAGGCAAGGGGACAGTTTTTACGGTTGCATGGGTGGAGCCCTGCAGTTGTTTTGGGATCACATCACGGTAGGAGAAAAGCTGAACCGATGTCCATGTTCTCCTACGGTGATGCGGGCTCCTGTCCACAGCACTGAAGTCGCTTGTGGTCTGCGGTGTCTCCTCCCCATCATGACGCTCAGCCCCCCTTCCCCAGTGCACTACTTTCTGCCCCTCTGGAAGTGATGGCCCCAATGCTAACTGTGCATGCGTGAGGACCATGTAAAAGCATCTATCCTAAATAGATACTTCTGCTCAGTATTTACTGAAGAGAAGGTAGGGCAGGGCCCACAGCTCTGCACCATGGACACTGGGGGGAGGGAGGTGTGCACTAGTCCTTCACAAAATAAAGGGTCCTACAAGAGCTCAATAAGCTCAGGGTGGAAAAGACAATGAGAACTGATGGCATACATCCCAGGGTACTAAAGGAGCTAAGGGTGGAACTAGCAGAGCCATTATCAGAACTGTTTAATGAGTCTCTGAGCACAGGAGAGGTTCCAGAAGACTGAAGAAAGGCTCATGTGATCCCGCTCCACAAGAGTGGTAGCAGGGAGGAGGCAAGAAAGTACAGACCAGTCAGTCTTACCTCAGTAGTGGGCAAGATTATGGAGACACTCCTTAAGGAAAGGATAGTGCAACACCTGGAATCCATAGGAGCACAGGATCCAAGACAGCATGGGTTTACAAAAGGAAGGTCCTGTCAAACTAATCTCATAGATTTCTTTGACTGGGTAACCAGAGTGGTGGACCAAGGGGGAGCAGTTGATGTTGCCTACCTTGACTTCAGCAAAGCTTTCGATACTGTTCCACATAGAAGATTGATTAATAAGCTGGGTAGGATCGGGGTGGGTTAGACGTTAGTCAACTGGGTGGCAAACTGGTTGACGGGCAGAAAACAGAGAGTGGTGGTAAATGGTATATAATCAGAAGACATGCAAGTCACAAGTGGGGTAACTCAGGGATCAGTCCTGGGGCCAGTTCTCTTCAATATCTTCATCAGTAACATTGCAGAGGGACTGGAGGGTAAGATTTGTCTGTTTGTGGATGACACCAAGATCTGCAACAGAGTAGATGATCCAGATAGTGTGGGCATAAAGAGAAGAGATCTGGATAAACTAGCAAAATGGTCAGAAGAGTGGCAACTGGGGTTTAACGCAAAGAAGTGCAAGATCATGCACATAGGAAAGAGAAACCCTGAAGCCACCTATAGGCTGGGAGGGGAGTTGCTGGCAGTCACAAGGGAAGAAAGAGACTTGGGCGTCATCATCACCAATGACCTGAAATCATCCAAGCAGACCTCTAAAGCAGTAGGTAAGGCTAGAGGGATGTTGGGGTGTATTAGTAAGTATATCACAAGTCAGAAGAGGGAGGTAATAATCCCTCTTTACAAGACACTGGTTAGGCCCCATCTGGAGTACTGCGTGCAATACTGGAGGCCATACCTTCACAAGGACATTAACCAAACTGAGGCAGTCCAGAGGCCACACCTTCACAAGGACATTAACCAAACTGAGGCAGTCCAGAGAAGGGCAACCAAAATGGTGCAGGGACTTTCATCAGAAAACATATGAGGACGGATTAACTGAACTCAATATGTATACCCTAGAGCAAAGGAGGGAGAGAGGTGATCTGATTGAAACATTCAAACATCTTAAGGGCATTAACAAGGTGAAAGAGTCTAACATGTTTCAATATAAGAAAAATAGCAGGACAAGAGGACACAGCATGAGATTAGAGGGAGGCCGATTAAGGGGTAATGTGAAGAAGTTCTTTTTCACAGAAAGGGTGGTGGATGCATGGACCGGCCTACCTCAGGAAGCGGTGGATATGAATACAGTGCAGGGCTTCAAACAGGCATGGGATAGGTATAAGGGAGCAATACAGATGAGTATGAATAGATAGGCCATTGACAGAGCAAAAGCCTATGGCACATTCATAAGGTAGAAAAAGAAATGGGCTGACTGGCTGGGCCTTGCGGTCCTTATCTGCCATCAACTTCTATGTTTCTATGTTTCTATGCTTCTATGTTCCTATGTTTCTATTTATTGCACATGCACAGGTCTGTCAGAGCCATCCTCTTCAACATGGCAGGCTCTAGTGTGGTGAGCGCTCCAACTATGGTTTTACTCACTCTTGCTCTCTCTGCACAAAAGCTCCACAGTTGCTCTGGGCAGCCGTATCGGCTCTGACCAGAGTTTGTATTTATATGGCACCAAATCCTGGCGGTTCTGTGCACCTTACAATGTATGCAATAGGTTAAAACATTACTGATAAAACAGTATAAAATGAAAAAAAAAAAAAAAACAGCAGAAGAGAGATTACTAGATAGGAGATGGGATGCTAGTCATGGTAATTCATTTAGGAACTAGTGACCTGGCGGGCAGTAGCAAAGAAAGGGTAAGAGACAGCTTCTATGGACTGGGGAGGAAGCTGATGGCAGACGCAGAGATTTTAACCTTCTCAGAGATCATACTTGTGCCACTTGATTGTGAGGCTAGGAAGAAGAAAATTAGGGAGTTCAATACATGGCCAAAGGGCCGGTGTGGGGATGAGGGATCATTTTCTTTCTGGGGGACCAGGGAACATTCTGAGAGGAGCATTGGTTGTTTGCTAGGTTTAAATCCCCCCCCCCACACACACACACACACTCCTGTACATACGTATGTATATACACACAATTGTCATCCCTTGAGCAATGATAGACACAGAGGGAATATTTAAGGGGTGCATAAAGAATACAGGGAGTGTATATAAGGAAAGGAAGGTAGGGCTGGCATTTACAGGGGGAAGGACAAAGTTAGCTTGTGAAAGGGAATTTTAATTAACACTAGGAGCTGGGAACAAATTGGAGGACTTCCACAAAGTGGAGATGAGATCTCAACCTGAGTTAATAGCAGTCACAGAAACACGGGTAATGCAGAACCATGACTGAGACTTCACTTTCCAGGGATATGCTGTATTCAGAAAGGATATACATTAGAGACAATATTATAGCAGTGGATGCCAAGACGAAGAGGAAGAAGCAGAATAATCAGCATTTATATAGCATTTTCATACACACTGTATCCTAAAGCACTTTACCAGCAATGCTAGACTGGTAGTGAAGTGACTGAATGTGTAGTGGCAGCCTTTTTCACACATCAGCACCCACACACAGCCATAGACAGTTGCCTAAACCAGTTTAACAGGAAGGGAAATGTTGGTCAGGACACCGGGAAAAGTCCCCTACTCAACTGTAGCGGGAACTGTGGCTGTCAAAGGATGGCTGGCTCAATCTCTGAGGAAACTGCAATGGAGATGGACGTGTGGGTGGCTGTGGAGCAGGTCTCCTCCTCAGCTATGGAACCCCCTGAGACCGAAGAATTCTATGATGTATCGGGCTTGTTGGAACTCAGCTCACAGATAGACAAAGATGTGGCACAAAAGCCTACGATGGATGCACATAAGAGTGAAATTTCAATACCAACAGGAAAAGATATGGACACGGAAACAGGAAATTTAAATACCCAATCTATACAAACTTTACAGGACCTACTTCGTATTGAAGAGGAGAAATTTTTAAAAAGAAAAAAAGAACTTTCAGAGGCTTTAGCAGAAGCAAGCACTGCTGCTGCAGAAGCGGCCCTCCCTGACAACCAAGCCACCACTGGAGGTATTCACTTGGCAGAGGAACAGATGAGTGAACCATCATGCACAGCCACTTCACCAAACCCTCAACACGTAATCTTTCAAACCACTAGTGACCAGCAAAATGCCACAGTATTCTCCTTTACAACAAGAAATGAGCAGTGTGCTGCATCAAGAATAAAAAAAACATGCGGTACTGAGTAAAACTTCATGGGTGGACCTCTCTGAACTGGACGACACATCGTGAATGGTAGAAAAATCTTTAAAAGCTGCAGGCTGGGTTCGTTCACCTACAACTCAGAACTGGATATCTGATTCACTCGTATTAGGATCCTGGGGGTAAGCTTAAAAGGCTTACAATTTAATACTCAAAAAAACTCTGTCTCAAACTGTTAATAACACTACTGCTTCTGCAAATTAAGTACCAGATGTTAACAAATCATGTTTGGGGGACAAAGCAGCACAAGTGGGTTCTCCATGTAGGTTGCCACCAGAATTAACAATGACTCAAAATCCAGTCTTGCACTTACCTAATGGGGATATTCTTAATCAGCATAAAAAAGCAAGCACAGATAAAGATACAGACAAAGACATGGGCCAAGGTGATAACCATAGTGACATTTCAGAACTGTCTTACATTACTGACTCAATGCCTAGCTCAAATAGCAGAACTGCAGACAATCAGCCTCATTCTGCAAATAATCCACAAAATGTTCCGAACTCAAGGCCTTATGCCTCACTGTTTCATCAACCTGTTTCCTCAGCCAAACAGCACAATGCAGTACGTATTCTGCATAAAGGACATTTCAAGGTGTTCCCAGATAGAGTGTATGTAGGAAGAACTTTACTGAAAGAAAACTTACAGTTTCATGCCACTGAATTGTATGCATTAATACATGTGTCAGGGGAATCTTCATTTGACGTAAGCTTTAAACTTGGTAGTGGGTTAGAGAAATGTTAGTCTAGATGTCAAAAAGTTAAAAATACACCCTTGTGGACACCTTTTGGGGGTTATACCATTAACTAGACCAGCTCACAGAACCAGTATGGTACTGTTTCGAAATGAGGGGATGAGTGTCACTGACCTCACCTACTGATTTAAACAGCGTTGCACAGTGATGGGCCACCCAGAGGTATTTTTGACTCTGACAATACTTGGATGGGGTGGATGGAAATAAGAGTCACCTTGCGCTCAGATGATTCTGGGTTTCAACATCTCCCAAAGTGCTTTTTCCTGGGTAGGGGTAGAGGAGTCCTCTTTTACCCAGGACAACCAAAAACATATTACGAGTGAGGATCCCCAGGGCACATTAGCAGCACCTATGACCAGTTGAGGTGTATGTTATGAAACATATTAGGACATA
Source organism: Neoceratodus forsteri (assembly GCA_016271365.2). Taxonomy (NCBI): domain Eukaryota; kingdom Metazoa; phylum Chordata; order Ceratodontiformes; family Ceratodontidae; genus Neoceratodus; species Neoceratodus forsteri. The sequence continues at coordinate 406,888,052 of CM057453.1, forward strand.
CTAGTGGGCAGTGCAGGAGCAAAGCCATTTGTAATTTGTGTGGTACAAGGGGACATTCATACACAAAATGTCTAAATGCAGCACACAGTAATGCAGATGCAGTAGACGCTGAGGAATAAAGACTTCTGGTTACTTTGACACACAGGGCTCACTCAAAAACTTCACAAACCCTAGTGCATTCAGACCATCTAGAGACACAAGGACCCTCTCCCTCTTTAGATGTAGAGGAACAAAGGCAGGATAAATGCAGTGATGAGACTGCAGCAATTACTCAGCCCCCCACCTAAAGAAACATCTCCCAGTAAAGAACCAAAAACTACTCAGGAGGCAATGAAAGATGCCCCCCTCATTACAATTCTGTCCACTGTGGATTGTATCTCCATGTCATCCCCACTGCCACAAACAGAAAAAATGATCATGAGGTGGAGACATGCATGGTCACAACCTATACCAAAAGTACCCACAATTTCAGTTATCCCCACCTCCAACAGGTATCAAGCTTTAGCCACAAATGTGGATATCTCTGACAATGATTCAGAGGGTTCTTTGGTGGAATCAGTGCAACAAGAGGGGCATTCAGAAACCAATTTCAGTGAAACAGAAGGAAATCCTCACCCTAAAAGTAAAGGAAAGCAAAAGATAGGAAGAAAGAAACAGGGAAAGAATGTTACAGTGCAGAAAGTGAAGCCATTATAGTTGTTGAACCCAGAATAATATCACCGCTCACATAAAAATCCTATGCTGCATCCACTAACATTGGTCACTATTAATATGAATAGCATAAAACATAATGCTAAAAGAGGGGCAGTATACTCTCATCTTTGACCAAATAGGGCTGATATTTTTTTCTACAGGATACCAGATTATACACAATTCCAGAAATCACACAAGCTACTAAATCCTGGTTTACAGGGGTGTCCTATTGGACAATGGAGTTAGAAACATGTTCAGGAGTAGGTATTTTGTTCCATAACATAAATGTTACAGTACTTAAAATAATTGATTTAATACCCGGGAGGGTTTTGATACTGGACATCAGATATTTAAACAATTATTTTAGATTGATAAATATTTATGCTCCACAGAAGAAAGCAGACAGGACTTCTGTGATATGACACTTTTAAAATCCTCCATACAAATGGTTAATTTTGTGGATGCTTATCAGGCTATTACAGCTAGAGCAGATTTTACCTTTCAAAAGGGCAACTTGGCAACCAGAATTGATTTTATTTTTGTGAACAAATCATTACCAATTCAAAAAGCTGAGACTATTTCACTTGAATATTCAGACCATAAAACTACATGTTACCATAGGACCAAGATCGGACTTCCAAGGTCCTGGTTTATAGAAATTCAGTTCCTCTTTATTACAACAAGAATGAATTTTATGAAACATGGCATACTTTATTATGACTAGAAAGTTACTGTATGAAATGTATGACCTGTCTCTTTGGTGGGCGGACGCTAAGATAGAACTGAGGAAATTACTTAACTCTAGCAGTAAAATGTGTAGGAATGAGGAATATCTTCATTATCTGAAAAATAGACAACACTTGCAACATTTAATGACTTTGGCACAAACAACAAAACACAATTTTTCTGAACAAATAAAAATAACAAAACTAAACATGCAGCAGTTTCACTAGAAACAAACAGCATCATTAAAGATGCAGCAATCTTATGGAAGCAAGGGAAATTTGATACCAAATGTTCCTTTCTTAATTGCAATGAGCGTATAAGGAAAAAATCTATGACAGCTGTACATGACTCTGAAAACACAAAGCAAACAGCACCACAAGACATTATGAACACTGTTTCAAAGTATTCTGTTACTTTGTTTCAGGAGAATAGAACAACTGTGGAGGAAGCTCCCATCTCGTTTCAGAAATTTGAAATCCCTACTTGTCCACCAGAAATTTTAACTGAACTGACAAAACCTGTAGAAGCCACTGAAACAGAGGTGGCTATTGCATCCCTAAATAATAGAAAGGCACCAGGGAAGGATGGTCTGACAGCTGAACTCCATAAGATCACAAGCCCAGATATAGCTCCAGAACTAGCTCAAGTTTTTTAATTTCCTTTTGTCAAATCAGAATTTACCTTTAGAAATGACTGAAGGGATTCTTATTTTTCTGTATAAAAAGGGAGATAGTTCCCTATTAGCCTCCTTAATATTGATGTTAAAATTCTAACAAAAATTCTAAATAAAAGATTATTAAAAACTGCCAAATATCTAATAACTCTGGCACAATCAGGAACAGTACCCGGTAGATCTAGTATAGACCAACGCATACTATTAAGAGATATTATTGAAAGAGACAAGATCGCTGGCCTGGAAGGCTTTATTTTATCCCTGGATCAACAACAGTCATTTGATTATGTTAGTCATGCATTCCTTTGGTATACTTTGCAAAAATATGGCATTCCAGACCTCTTTATTAAGTGGCTACAATCTTTATATAGAACAGCAACCTGACTCCATAGTTCCCATGAAGAAGGGAGTATGACAAGACTGCCCCATCAGCCCGCTGTTATATATATTTAGCATTGATCCCTTATTAAGAATAATAAATGAGACTGACACTAGTCTCCCCATTCAAATTTCAGATAGTACAATACCTTACACTGCAATGGCATATGCAGATAGAAACAGAGAAACATAGACTTTGATGGCAGATAAGGACCGTTTGGACCACCTAGTCTGCCCATTTCCCTACCTACAGGATAAGCTGCAGATCCTAGTTAACCAACAGCCTGTTTCTTCTTACCCCCCACAAGAATTGCCTTATGTCTGTCCTATGTATTCTTGAATTCTCCCACAGTTTTAGAACCCACAACCTCCTCAGGAAGGCTGTTCCATGAGTCCACCTCCATGAGTCTGTGAAAAAATACTTCATCACATTGCCCTGAACCGCCCCTCCACCCATCTTTAAATTGTGTCCCCTTGTTCTTGCACATCTCTTTTTCTGAAAGATGCTACAATCTTGGACTTTGTTGATTCCACTGAGGTACTTAAAAGTTTCTATCATGTCCATCCTCTCCCTCCTTTCCTCAAGGGTATACATATTAAGCTCCCTCATTCTCTCCTCATATGGCTTCTCTTGCAGACCCTGCACCATTTTAGTTGCCCTCCTCTGGACTGCCTCTATCCTATCTATGGCCTTGCGGAGATGGGGTCTCCAGAACTGGATGCAGTACTCCAGATGGGGTCTCACCAACTGTCTGTACAGAGGGATAACAACTTCCTGTTTTCTGCTGGTGATGCCTCTCCCTATACATCCCAGTATACCCCCAGCCCTCCCTACTGCCTTCTCACATTGCTTGCTAACCTTAAGGTCATCTGATATGATTACCCCCCAGTCCCTTTCCATTTTTGTTGTTGTTACTACCCCCCCCCATTGTGTACTCTTCCCCTTGGATTTTGTTTCCCAGGTGCATTATTTTGCACTTCTTTGCATTGAATCAAGCTGCCATACTTCTGACCATTCCTCCAACCTTGCCAAGTTCCTTCTCATCCTTTCCATGACTCCTTGTATATCAACCCTGTTGCAGATCTTTGTGTCATCTGCAAAGAAGCATACTTTTCCTTCCAGTTCCTCTGCAATGTCACTTATAAAGACATTAAAAAGGACTGGACCCAGTACTGAACCCTGCGGTACCCCACTAGTAATGACGGTTGTATATTGGTTAAAGACTCATCCTCAGCAACAGAAGCCATCAAAACTTGTAACTGTTATGGAACAATTTCAGGAACTGTTTTAAATACAGCAAAATGTATTGGAATGGAATTAGGGAAAAATAGGAATTTTCAAACACATATTGCAGGTGTAACCTTAACAACAGATACAGTGAACATTTTAGGGATATAATTTAGTACAGAGAATTTAGATATTTTAAATTGGGATAAGAAATTACAGCGAGGAACAGCTATAGTCAAAAAATGGAACCAATGGACTGTGAGTAAGGCTCAGCACATCTAATTAATTAAGACTTGTTTCTCATCTGTCTTTGTTTTTATCAGCAATATCTTTCCTCTACCTAAATCAAGAGAAGCAACTGTTTTAAGTGTATTTTCCCAAGATATATGGGGCAGAAGGTTAAATCCTATCAAAAGAAATGTATTATACCTCCCTTTAAATAAAAGAGGATTAAACATGATAAATCCCATCTTATTTTTTTACTGCCAGTTCATATTCTCTAATTTAAAGCCTTTGCTGATAAATGCTGGGACATTTTGGACTGACCTTTTCTTCTCTATTATTTCCACCTGGTTCCCACTTTGGGAAACAATAACTTTAAGGATTATTAAGAAATGCCTACAAGCACCAATATGCCTATGAGAAGTATTTGTAAAACTGAAAACATGGCAAATCCACAGTTCAGTAATACTTACAGGGACTAAAAACAAGTTTATATGCAAATTTTAAACACCTATTTTTCAGAAGCTGGAATTTTTCCAAAATGCCCACCAGACTGTTTATCTACCTTATAAAACTTGATTTTTGATAAAAGAATACTGCATAAAAAGGAAAGATATCCACTGGTTGTGTTGCCATGAATGCCTGAATGTCAAAACAAATCAAAAGCATGAAACGATGGAAGCGAGAATCTGCTCCTGGCCAGCATGCATCCAACAACTAGAAACAATACAACATTTATTTTTCACTGTACATATATTAAGAACTTCTGGGATTATGTAGCCCAACAATGGAAAACAGTACTTTTTTCCACAGTTGATTATAAAATTCTGATTTATGGATTGTATCCTAAAGAAAGGAGGAAATGGGGAAAAAAAGTACATTAAATGTTATCTTTGCAACTTTCAAGTGGTACATTTGGAATACAAGAAGTTTGTTTACACTCCAACAGAAATCCATAAATTACATAGAATTGTTGTGTAAAATAATAAATGAATTAAAAAGAATCTATTACAATGAAGCAAACTGTAATAATCAACAGTATTTAAAAAAGACATGGAGGAATTTGCATTGGATTCCAGATAATGATATTCCAATTAAATGAATATGCCTATTGATAATTTAAAGTCCTTGATAGTTTCCTATTTATGTAATCATTTACTTTGTTTTCCTGTATTTGATTAATTGCAATATTCTGTATATGATTTGTATGATATCTCAATAAAAACAAATGTCCCCACTCTTGCAAAAAGTGCCTTGGATTCTTTTATGGCTACCTGGACACTTACCAGGACAGCACCAGAGATGGGTAGAAGGGGCCTCAGTTTAATGTCTCATCCAAAGCACAGCATACCCCAACAGTACAGCACCCCCTAGTACTGCACTTGGGTGCCAGAGTTTAGATATATACCCAAGCTGGGTATGGGACCAGAACCCACAACCTTCTGGCCCAGAGGTGGATGTGCTACCAACTGAGTCACTGGCACCACAAGGACTGGGGTGTGGTGGGGGGACAGAAACCATGTGGCTGCAGCTGGTAGTTGAAAATGGGAAGAATCTGAGAATGGGAGTGGCCTCCAGACCACCAAATCAGTCTGAGAAGGGGGACAAGGAGTTAGGGGAGCAAATCAGAAGGGCTTCCATCCTAGGGAACATGATAATAATGGGTGATCTTAATGTTCCAGATGTGACCCGGGAAAACATTAACTGCTAGGAGGGGAAGGAGCCAGGCCATGTAGATTTATTACAGGAGGGCTTTCATGTACAGTGCATGAAAGAATCCACCAGGAAGAGAGCCATCCATGATCTAGAAAGAAGGGGGGGGGATGGGCGTTCAGTGGCCCTGGCTATAATATCACTGCTGTATCTCATCAATATTTCTCTTGTTTATATCCAATGCTAAATGTAGTTAAAGCCCAGGGCAGTCTAAATATCACATAATACAAATTTTGTGGTTTTACCAAGTATTGATCACCACTATGGGTGACATTTTTTGTTAAAATATGGGCAAAGTTTTAGGACATTTTATCTTCTGTCCTCCAGATATGGATGAAGTTCAAACCCCATGTTTATACCTGGGCTATGTAAAGCTTTTAGCTGTATAATGCAAAAGGTTTCACGTTTCAGTGCAAGATTGTTGTAATTTCCTCCCCTGGGGTTCTTACAAATTCTATCAACAGCCATAAATGTGAAACTATGTAAATTCCTCTCCTGCACTTACAATATGCGCTGCCATCACATATGTGGGGTCATCCCTTTTGATTGCTCTAAGGTGTTCGCCCATCCTGGTTTTGAAACTCTGTGTGGTTTTACCCACATTAAATGCACTGCAGGAGCATGTGGCCAAGTAAATAACCTCAAGAGAGCTACAGTTTGTGAACTGTTGTATTTCAAAATCCTGCTCACAATTGACAGTTCTAAAGTATTTGCCCTCTTTCACATGTTTACAAAAATGCAGTTTTTACATCTAAAACACCCCGGGTATTTAGTAAGCCATGTATGGCTGCCTTTTTTTGTCTTGATAATGGCTGTGCACCACGGCCTGTCTTTTAAACTAGTTGCTCTTCTGTATGACAGTTTTGCTATCCCACGTAAACCTTGATCCACTGCCAAGGACCCCCAATGTTTGTTTATGATATTTTCAAATAGTTTTGCATGTACTGCATAAATCATTATTACATTCATTCTCATATTTATTTCATGGTTATGTTCTTGATTCTCTAACAAAACATCTCTGCTGCTGTTTTGTGCATAATCTCTCACTTGTCTGATTTTCTGATGACTATACCCCTTTCCCTTAATCTATTACTAAGATCGTTTGCATCTCTACCAAAGCTTACATCTGTGCTGCAGTTTCTGCGTATTCTTAAAAACTCCCCTTTGGGTATATTTCCTGTCACATGAGATGGGTGGCAACTTTATGCAAGTAAAACTGTATTTCCATCTACTGATTTCCTACAGATATCCATATTAACTACTCCATCATTTTCTTTTGTTATTTTTAAGTCTGGCTAAGAAACATTGTTGTTACTGCTTGTATAAGTAAATCTCAGGTTCAGATTTGTACTGTGTACATATTTTAAAAATTCTTGCCTTTCTGTTTCAGAACCTTCCCATAAAAGTATAATGTTGTCAATAAATCTTTTCCACATTACAATTTTACTTAAAAATGGATTTTTTGATGCATTGCATATACAATCTTTCTCCCACCAGCCCCCATACATATTTGCCACCGATGAGGCGCAAGTTGCCCCCATCGCCGTGCCCTTTGTCTGCACATACATTTGATTGTTAAAAATGGACAGATTACATTTTAAAACATACTCCAGTAACTTTAAAAGGAATTCAGTTGGTGGCTGAGTTTGATTGTTTCTCGTAGTCAAATAGCATGTTACTGCATCCAATGCTCCCTTATGGGTAACATTGGTATAAGGTGCCTCTATATTAAGCGTCACTAATACAGTGTTTTTCGTCAAATTCATACCATCCAAAATGTTCCAAATATCTTTTATATCTTTGACATAGGATGGTAAGGTTTCAACATACTGTAAGAGCTAAAGAATGAATCCAAATATTTTGAGCGAGGCAATGGGGCTGCCTGGGGGATTTTCCAAAGTCTTGTGTACCTTCAGCAATATATAGAAAGTGGACAAAACTGGATAAGAAATTGTCAAATAATCTCTGGTAGTTTTACTTATATGGCCCACTCTCTAAGCATTTTGAACAGTTTCATCAATGGCAAATTTTAAATCACCAGTCAAATCTTTATCAACCTTTTTGTAAAAGTCACACTTTCCCGATTGTCGCAATGGACTTAGATTTCAGGAGAGCAGATTTTAGGAGAATGGAGGAGACCCTTCGAGATAAACTGACGGGGGTTGAAAGGGTTGTGGAAGTAGAGGAAATATGGGACCTTCTTAAAGGTAGTCTGTTGGAGGTGACTAAAACTTGTCTCAAACAAGTATGGAGAAACAAAAAACACAAGAAGTCACTCTGGTTCTCTAGGGAAGTCAGAGACTTAGTCCAGGTAAAGAGGGCTGTATTCAGAAACTATAAGGGGGATCAATCTGAGGGCAACAGAGAGACTCGCACAGTGAAAATGAAAGAGGCAGAGTTGGTGCAAAAGCTAAGTATGCATGCATATGCTGATATTCATATATAATGCATTTTAAAACAGTGACCATAGCTTTTACTGTGAGAAGTGGAGCACACCCGCTCAGATGCTGTAATCATGTAGCATGGCAGCGCTATTTTGTGAGTCAAGCAGCAGCTCAGAGGCATGACCATTTTTGACATTTGCTTACATTGCAGAAGAATTTTCAAACATGAGGAAACTGATGTAAACTTTCAAAATAACGGTAACAACTACCATGAGTTAATCCAGCATCCCTTATTCTATGCTTACATGAGAAGAGTTGCGATATGATGGCCCCACTAAACTGATGGTTTACTTATCCATTTATCAGTGCAGTAATAATCAGCACTTTTTCTGGTTCACCTGATCTTACAAATTTTTGTTTTTATAAATAGTTTATAAATATATAGATTTGTAAACTTATTTTAAGCTATTTTTTTTAATCACATGACCCCCTCAGGATAGTTGAACACCAGGCAGCAGAAGTGTAGTAACACAGTCTGTAAACCCCTGAAGTTCAGCGCAGATGCTTAGATGAAGTAGTGTGTCGCACTGTTACATTTTTACATAATCACTGTTCAGATAATTTGGTTCTATTATAGCTTGGATAGCATAGCAGAAGAACAGGAAGAAGAGATCTCTGCAAAATATTCCAAACCATATTCATCTGGGGTTTGGATTGTGGATCCAAGCTAATGGCTACAGGTCTGGTTCTTGCGGAACTGGGGTATGATGCCTCCTTTTTAAAATTCTTCATTTGGTCTCAAGTTTATTAGTGTGATTTATATGGCTCTTAAGTGTATGTCTACACTGCATTTTTATTTTGTTCCTCTTTAGCTTTTTAAAGGGGAATAGTCACTGTCAGGGGTCCCACACCCAAGTGGAGGGGGGCTGGTTTCAATATGCACTTGGTGTGCAAAAAAAGTTTGTTTTACTTACTGATTACTGTAGTATATGTAAGTCCCCCAACTCTATTGGGCTTACCTTGTTTGTGGTTCCCATTCCCCCACATCCTCACTGCCACTATTCTCGGGTTTTATTGAGTCCCAAACTCTCCTTCTGGACCCAAGTGTGTTCTTCTTTCTGAATGGGGCTGGAGGAATAAAGATGCAGAACCACCATGTTGCTGCTGCATGAATGTGTGAGCAGTGGTCCGCACATGCTCAGTACTGCATTCCTGTTTTCTCTTCACTGCTGCGGTTTATCAGAAGCTCCCCTGGTGCTCCCAGACTCTCAAATCTGTTAATCAGGGTCTGGAGACACAAGGGAGGCATATGCAGAACCCCAAAATTGTTTAGTTTGAGTGCCAATAAGCACTTTAGGGCCTGCAACATAAATATTAATGGTCAGCTATAAATATTAATGAGCCTACCTACTGCCTGGGAGATGGCAGTTATCGGCAGCAATGACAAGCAGAAGAAAGGGTGTTATGTTATGTGCTATGTTATAACAGTTATAGCAGATGATAAGGCAAGCAGGCTGCTACTGAACTGTGGGGGAAGTAATTTATAGAATTAAAATGTTTGGTTGCAAGGGATGGTATGAGTTTGGGATTTTACTTGGGACTGTGTATACTGCAGGCATGCTTGTTGCCTTTAACCCCTGCCACAGCCAATCAGATAGAGCCTGGATTTTGCAGAGGGCTCTTGGGATGGAAAAAAAGGACTTTGGGAGAAATTACAGGGACAATTCTTGGTACCCAAACGAGTAGCCTGTAGGGCGTCAAGTGAGGCAAATGACTATTAATTTGTTCAGCGGGACAGCTGCTGCAGCCAATGAGAGGGGGCTGCTGGAAAACTGATAAAAAGGGTCTCTTTGCCTGCCAAAGGGGAGTCCAGAGAGCTGCCAGAGAGGAGAGGAGAGAGACTGCTGTGGGCTTGCTAGCTCTAAAGGCCTGCACGTTTGCCCAAAGGCCCTGTCTGCCCCAGGATTGGACAAGTTGCAGAGTATCTGGAGAAATAAATAGCCCCTGGTAAAGGAACTGGGCTGACTAAGAGATTCCCACAGTAAGCCTTGAACCTATGGCTGAGTGAATTTGCTACTGACAATTTGAAAGCTGCTGCTGAGAACTGAACCTGCGCCTGTGACAAGAAAGTCTCTGCAGCTAGAGTTAGATACTTTGGAGAACTGCTGCCAGAGAAAGGGAGTGACTGTCCTGCAGTGCAGAATGAGCCAGTGGAGTTTGGCAGCTGTAAACCAGAGACTGTAAATGTCAGCCTAAAACCACAGTGTCTGCAGCTGAATATAAAGTGACCTGCAAGCTGTTTCCCCCCTCGGTAGGGTAAGTGCATTGAGACTGCTTTTACTGCAAGCCAGAGTGACTGTCAGTGCTGGTCTAGAGACTGTGCAAAGCCCAGCTTCTTTACTGCAGCAGAGAAAAGTGTGTGCCAGCCATCAGTCTGGGGAACCACTATCTTGCCCTGTACCCAGATCAGAGAGGAAACCAACAGAAAGAAAGACGTTGAGAGGCCTGTCAGGTGAACACCACATACAAAGGCCTTTAGAGACATTTTGGGCAGCTGCTGTTGGGAAGCTGAGTGCGCCCATAGGTGGGAGATGGGGATTGTGAGGGGTAGAAGTGTTTCTATGGTTGTTAATGTTATTTTCTGCTATTTTTCTTTGCTTTTCTTTCCTTTCTGCAAAATTAAAACTGTTAATTGTGAATGTTATATTCTGGTACTGTGACTCATTGCAGGAAGGGGGAGTTGTTTTTATGTGTGGAAGGTACTGTGGGGGCGGTTATGTTATTTTCCTGGGGGTTGGTAACCTGCATTTTATCCACAGGTATCCCCTATCACTACCCCAGGTGGAGGCACCATGTGCACTTGTCGTTCTCGTACCACTTGTCCACCAGAGAAACTAGGCCGGCCCCTCAAGATGTGTCCAGGGAAGACCCGAGGGTCCTGGAAACAGCTGAGATGAGTCCCAGGAGCTGTTTCACATAGTACTGTAGATTGTATCATACTAATTTTGCTTACTTCTCAGATAACTTCTTCTATAACTACAAATCCTAGTATTCCCTCCAGCTGACAGCAGGGAGATTCAACAGCCTGCAGTGCATGTTAAAGTTTATATAAGCTTTGATCTTTAGTTTGCTGGTCCTGTTGTCCTCCCAGGGCTAAGTATAGTCACAAGGGACTATACTTAGCCCTTTTAGAAAAGTGGAACTGGAAAACATCTGATCAGAGGGAGCTTATGAAAGCTTTAATGGAAAACACTAATTATCGTAATCCTCCCACCCCCTAAAGCTCTACCCCCAAATTAAGCTTTTCACATAGTAAAAACATTTTAATGTGTTTTCCTTTAACATGCACTGCAGGCTATTGAATCACCCACTGCTGCAGTCTTGCTGTGATGTCTGCTGCAGTGGGTAGGAAGAAGTCCAAGATGGCAGCTTGAGGGAACGGATGTGCAGAGGCGAGCTCCACATCCCTTCAATGTAACCAGATTGTACCTTCTTCAGCGAGCAGCAAAAATACCTCTTTGATATATGCTAAACCTGTGATAAGAGATGCTGTCATGTCAAAAGCGTTAAGAGGGACTAAATTACAACCTAAAGCTCTGGAAAAGAAAAAAAGCTAAAAATTCATCCAAGAGACATTTTCTTCAAGCAAGCCCAGGGAGCAGCGCAGTATCATATCTGACTGTCTACACTTCAGATGCTGCATCATGCTCATTGGTGCTGACTACCACTCCTAAGGCATGAACATGGTTGCAGCAAAAAAAACTCCAGTTTCTACCACTTACTGAACAAGGCTTTTTAAAAACTCCAAACCTACTATCCCCGATTAGCACAACTCCACTTCCACAAAGGGTTACTAATTACAGAGACACCACATTTTTTTTTCGATGCAGAAGAACGGATTACACTCCCCTCTTCATCTGTGACGCAGGTTGGTGATGGTTTAAAAAGCAAAGTGCCTGAAATAACTACCAATTCTCAGCCGGGGAAGGTAAGACAAACTCACCTTCCAAACGTAAATGTACTTGATAACGAAACACTAACAGCCAAAGGCATAGATACTGCTGCTTCAATTGATAGCTCATTGATGGTCTTAGTCGATCTAATAGGAAACATGACAGAAGAAGGGCTGTTATTACAACAGACCATAGCTACCACAGATGCTGCTAAACAAAACTCCATGATCCGCACAGTTAGAAATCCAGGAACTAGCCAAGAAGATATGTCACCAAATCCCCATGATATAGCCGATTTAAACAGAATGAAAGATTAAAGGAGAAATTAAGATGGGGTTTGACCAGATTACTAAAGTATTATCGGGCCTTACACTCTCCATTAATGACTTAAGCACAAAAATTGATTCCTTAACAAAATGTACCACCGAAGTTGAAAGCAGGGTGGGTGTTCTAGAAGATACAGTATCCCCACTACAACCTCAATTGTCAGAATGCCAGGCCCAATTGAAAAATTTACAAATAAAAATTGTGAATCAAGAAGATAGGTCTCGATGGAACAACTTGAGATTAATCAACATCAATGAGGGTGTAGAAGGCAAGGAGGATCCCACGCAATTCTTTGAGGAACTTTCGAGAAATATTATGGGGCTAAAATATCCTGATGAAAAAATGATTGTAGATCGTGTTCATCAAAGCAGGCTGTTGCTTAACTAGGATCTGCAGCTTATCCGTTAGGTAGGGAAATGGGCAGACTAGGTGGGTCAAGTGGTCCTTATCTGCCATCAAATTCTATGTTTCTACATACAGGACAGCAAAATACTCCTTTCCAATGTCAATTTGCCAGACCTGTCTATGTTAGAATACATTATCACCAAGACTGAGAGAGACTGTTGCATAATGCCAGAATTGAAAAGGGTTTGCTAGCCGAAGGTCTGAAATTCTTGGTGTTCCCAGACTTTAGCACTGAAACTGTCCAAACTCGGAGACGTTTTGATAAAGCCAAAATAATGCTGAAAGAAATGGATATTCATTTTTCTATGTTGCCCCCTGCTAAACTGAGATTCTTCTGGCATGGCAGGATGCATTATTTTACTGATCATAAACTAGCCGAGACTTTTCTGAAATCTCAGTTTGATAACAACTCCCTGATGCAAACCCACCCACCAAAGGAAGGAATGACGAATCTGAAAGAATAAAGCTTAAAAATTATTAAAGACACAATACATTAATTACAGCTATTGCAGTAACAACTGGGAAAAAAAAGGGTGAAGAAATTATGAATCCGAATGATTTGAACATATAAAAATCTTTAAAGACATAATACAGTATTTACTGTCATGGCAGTAGCAATGAAGAAAAAAGGAGGGAAGACTATCTGCATATATGAAACTGGGTCTCATACATGAAATGCTGAAGTATTACATGGAAATACTAGAATATATATATATTATATATATGTATAAGCATCTATATAAGTATATGCAGCTTTGACAATTGTCTAAACAAAAGGGTTTAAATTCACAAAAAGGGGAGAAATAGAAATATATTTACAAAATATAAAAGAGGGGGTTCAAATTAATAACTAGAAATTGGTGTTTTGAATTTGGATTAATCAAGGGTGCTGATAAGATAAACGCTGCAAGGTAAAGAATGAAGGGGGAGGAACTTCCACTCACTTCTTTTTTTTTTTTATATTCAAGTTTATTGCATATTTGGCACTTATACATATCCATTACATTTCATTTTTCTACATTGCACAGTGTAAGAGGACAGTACATGGTCGGAATTTCCTACTCACATCCCCCCCCCCCCCGGTCCTTTCTATTTTATCCATGCTATTCATGCTATTACATTTCAATCACATTTTCATTTATATGCTTTTGTGTAATCCATCACCTCGACTGAGGCTTAACCAGTTCAAACAGGACTTCTTGTTCAAATATTTTCTCCGCCTCCTGTTTTCTCTTTCCCCTTTTTCACTCTCTCTAGTCCTTTTCTTTATTCTCTATCTCCATAAACCAGGGGGTCCATCTCTCCACCCAGGCTTGCCCTCTCAGATTTATTCTATATGTCACCTCTTCCATGTCCTTGATTTCATTTACTATTAATTCCCAGTCTTGATTTGTCGGGGGTGGGGTACTGGTGAGCCACTTTCTGGTCACGCCTTTATGGGCTGCCACTAGCAAGATATTCCACAAATAGGTTCGGTTTGCTCCTTATTTCTTCGTAGTATCCCTAAAATTAGGTTTTCGAACCTAGATATGATTGTATATGTAGGATCTTTTTTATCTTTGTTTCTACATCCTTCCAGTATTGTGTAAGTGCCCGGCATGACCAGAACATATGGAGATAGTTTGCTTTATTAACTCCACAGCCCCTCCAACAAGACCATGTGCAATTTTTGTCCCATTTGCTTTGTGTTTCTGGAGTATAAAAATACTTTACCCGGACCTTCCATTTGTATTCTCTCCAACAGGGAGAGGACGTGGTGCGCAGGGCCCCAGCCAACGCTGTTGTCCATGCCCTTTCCTCCAGGTGTTCCCCTATTTCCTTCTCCCATCTGTTCCTAATGTGTGTAGTTTGATCCCCACCTCGATCCCTCAGAGCTCCGTATATGGCCGAAATGAGGCCCTTTACTCTCGTTAGGTTCATTATATCAACTATAGTATCTCTCAGCTTCGTTGTTTGAACCAGGTTCACGTGGTTCTTTTGTAAGGTATGTATATATGATCTTATTTGAAGATACCTAAAGTAGTCTGACTGTCTTAGTGAGAATTCCTCCTTAATCTGAGCAAATTCAATAACGCATCTAAGAAACTGGCTGAGAGGTACAACCCAAATCTTCCCCAATTCCAAAGGTAAGGTCCTGCCTAGCTGGGAGAAATTCGGATCCCAGGCAAACCATCTCAGCGACCAGGTCTCTCCCTCCATCTTATGTTTATTCCATAGCCTTCTGAGAGAGCTCAGTGTATTTCTGACTGCTATTAAAGTAATATCTTTCTCTCTACCTTGTACCTTAGTTCCCATTACTCTAGCTCCCAAAGGTACACCATCTGTTAGAGCTACCTCTATTGTTTTCCATCTCGACTTACAAGAGCTAATTGACCAGAGCAGGGCCCACTTCAGCTGTGCGGCCAAGAAATAGTCCTCTAGGTTAGGTACATTCCGACCTCCCAGTTTTTTATTTGACTGTAGGACTCCTGCCTTTAGTCTTGGTCATTTTTTGTTCCAGATGAACCTTGTTAGCATCCTTTGCCAGATCTGGAATTGGTTCTTATGTATTTTAATGGGGAGACATTGGAACATGTAAAGGTATTTTGGGAGTATATTCATAGATACTGACTGTATCCTTGAGTATAATGGTAAGTTGAGTGACTCCCACCTTTTAATATCTTGTTTAATCAGACCCGTTGTATGTTCAAGGTTATTTGCATACAACAACATTAGATTTTAGGAATTTGTATACCCAGGTATTTAATCCTTTCCTTGTTCCATTGTGTCTTCAGGGTCTGGAGCACCTCCTCTGTGGTGTAATAAAATCTCAAGACATCTGTCTTGTTCTTATTAAGTGTTACCCGAGTACTGATGGAATTTATCTATGAGTTCCCATATTTTGGGATGGAGTCATCTGGATTAGATATGTACAGGAGAGCGTCGTCTGCATACAAGGATATTTTATGTTCCTCTCCTTCTATGTCTATCCTCTAATCTCCTTGACTCCTTATTGCTTGGCTAGTGGTTCTATATAAAGATCGGAATAAGAAGGGGGACAGGCAGCCCTGTCTAGTGCCTCGCCCCATCACGAATCTCTGTGAAATCCCTCCATTAACTTGGCGTGGGCCTGTGGGGAAGCGTATAGAGTTTTGATTGCTTCTATAAATGTCAATGGAATCCCATTCTCCCAAGAACTAGGAAAGAAATTCCAATCCACCTTATCAAGCGCTTCTCCGCATCAAGGCTCATGAGACAGGCTGGTATTTTCCTTTTTGTTTATTATATCAATAATGTTTATGGTTGCCTCACTCCTCAGGGGCCTGCCTACCCTCCACAAAGCCGTTTGTCCGGATGTATAATATCTTGCAAAAAGATTGTAAATAGCGATGCTATGATCGTGTGAAATTTTATAATCTACATTAAGTAGAGAGATCGGTCTGACGACCCGCATTCCCTCAGATCCTTCCCCTCCTTCGGTATTACCGATATGGAGGTATAGTTCCAGGATGGTGGGACATTAACCCCTTCCAACCATATTTGGTTATACACCGTATTTAATAAGGGGTTCAGGTCTGCCTGAAATGTTTTGTAGAATTCCCCTCCAAAACCATCCAGACCCGGACATTTATTTGCTTTTAACCTACCTATGGTGTCTATTATTTCCCTTTGTGTGATTGGTTGCTCCAGTGTTTTCCTATGTGCCTCGGTGAGCCCAGGCAGATGCAGGGCCTCTAAAAACCGAACTGCCTCTTCGGGTCTTGTGTTCTGCTGGGGATGGTATAGGTTTTTGTAATATGCAACAAAGCTCTCTGCTATTTGTTCCCACCTATGCCTGATTACCCCCGTACCCGGATGTCTTATTCCTGTAATATTTGCCCTAGCCGAATGCTGTTTCAGGCGATAAGCCAGAAGGCGAGTGGCTCTTGGCCCCCCTTCATAGTAAGTCTGTTTTATGCGTATTAATGCCCTCTCCGTTTCTAGGAGTTGCATCCGCTGTAACCTTTGTGTAAGATCCCTTATCTCTCTCCCTCTCTCTACCTTAAATTTTACCTTCTGCTGCCTCTCTAACTCTTGGAGTTCCTTTTGGATTTGCTCTCTTTGCTTTTCTCTCTCCCTCTTTTTATAGGTAGCTATTGAAATTAGTTTCCCCCATACTAGTGTCTTAATCATATCCCATAGAATTTGAGGAGCAATTTCTGGGGTCTCATTTAACTGAATGGTATTCTTTATTATTTCTTTTACTTCTTCTTTAATCTTTTCATCCCTGAGTAAACTTGTATTTAACCTCCAGTGTGTAAATTTTTTGGGGAGTTGGAGATCTAGGTTAGCGAACAATGGTTTGTGGTCTGATATAGTTTCCGTACCCACCCATAGAGAGTCAAAAACTGAAATGTCCCTGCCATACGCAAAGAACATATCTATTCTTGAGAAAATGCCATACCTGGGTGAATAATATGTATAGTCTCTTGCCTTATGGTATTTCTCTCTCCAAACATCCGCTATGCCCATGTCTCTCATGAGCCTCTTCAGAGACCTAGAGATCTTTTGATATGGGGCCGGTATGTTTGAAGTAGTATCCAGGGCCCTATCCAGCACCACGTTCCAATCCCCCCCAGCAATTAGAGTCCCCTTTGCCTTTTCCGCTATTAATTTAAATAAGTCTGCAAAAAAAGGCGTCTGTGTCCCCGGAGGGGCATACACATTTAGTAAGGATATTTGAAGTTCCTGGACATGGCCTACCACCAAAACATACCTGGCTCCCTCATCTCTTATTACCGCCTCCACCACAAATGGGAGCGCATTCGATAGTAGAATGGCCACTCCCCTTTTCCTGCCCGTGGGCAGAGATGCATGGTAGATGTTCGGGAAATCTCTGTTCCTCAATTTAAGAACTTCCTTAGGAGAAAGATGTGTTTCCTGAATAAAGTGTATTTCACATGCCTGTCTCTTTAGAAACTTCTGCAGGCGTTTCCTTTTATGGGGTTTTAATCCCATTTTCGTTCAGTGAGAGTATTTTGGTCTTTATTTTATCCATGATCGAATTCTTCGAGTTGTTTTAGTGATCTAAGCTTTAGAGTGATTTCAAGAAGTATCCTTCCCTTCCCCCCACTCCTTTCTCTTCTTGTAGGATCCCCCTCCACCTTCAACTTGTTTCCCTCATTCACACTGTGCCTTAGTTCAGTATAGTTTTTGTGCCATGCCTGTTGTCTATAAGTATTCACATATACGACGTAGCTATCTCCAAACTGACAGCTTTTTAGTATGTCTATAACAGATTTCCCTGTAATTGCCCTTCTAAGTGGGGCTACAAACCATTTAACCATATAAACAATTACAAACATTGAATTTCTAACTGCAAAACTGCTAATTCTATGTAACGACTCTATCTGCAGTCTAAAAGACTGACCCACTGCACCCCCGTGTACAAGAATTTTTTTGCTTCCAACAGCATTGCTTTTAAGGGGTTCCAGTTTCAAACCTTGTGAAATCCGGTTTCCTAGGTCAGTCCACCCTGCCTTATGTAGACTGGAGTGTGTCACCCTTGTGGCACTGTGCCCCGGATGATGTTCTAGGCTAGTTCCTATCAGGACTTTATTCTGGGGTCTAAGCCCCTGCCCTAGCGTTACACTCAACATCAGCAGGATCAGATGGCAAACAAGATTTCCCTCGATCCATCTTTACATTACTTTCCTTTCCCCAGCTTCTTTTCCTTCTGCCCCCAAGGAGGGAGGAAATACCCCCTCCTGCCCTTTTCCTTTTTCTTCCATAGTATGGGTAATCCCTGACACATTATTTGAGTTACAACCCATAGAGACCCCTCTCCCAGCCAATCACATGGTTCTCTATGCATCACTAATCCCTAATTTACATCAGGATCAGGAAATCCCCATATTCTTCCACCCCGAGTCACCGTCCTCTGTACGATCAGGCGTCTTCCTTCCACTAATGCTCTCACCAGGTACAATAGCATAGCTGAACACATTTCTCAATTCGAGCCTTCCTCCCCCACCCCCCCCCGCACTCGGCAACACCGTGCAACCCTCCTCACCCCCACCCTTCCAACAGCTTCCCTCATGAACACTACTCACCCCACGCCTGTCCACCTCCACCTCCCCCACATCCACAGCCCCCCACGACACCATCCAGTATCCCATTGCCCCTCCTCCAGGCCCTTCCGACGAGGTCCCCCTCCAAACACCACCCCTTATTTATTCGCTCGGATATCCTATTTGCCCATTCTTGATCTTCCTTCTTACCCTTCCAACCCTCGAGCCTGAGAGGCTCTATTAGTTTAATTATTCCCGGTCTTTTCCCTTCCCAAGTCTCATTTTGCACTTTACCCCACAGTTCAACCTTGTCTTCTACAGTCCTTCAGGGTGTTGTGCAGCCGTTCACCTCGAAAATCTTCTCTCTGTAGAGTGTCCATTGTTTATATTCAGATGTCCTCTGCTGCATCTTCTTCCAGAATGAGGCCAGTTAGTTGAACCCCCGAGGCATACGGCCTAATCAGAGCCGCTACATCCCTCCTGAGACTCGTGGCGTTTGATCTCCCCCGACTCGTCAACCCTCTCCGCGCCACGGACCATGCAGACTCCCTTAGCTCCTTCTCCAATCTCTCTTTTTCAAGCCCTGGGACTGATATACCAATTTCTTCCAGAAAGGGCTTGGCGGCCAGCAGATTTCCGAAATTCTTTATTCCTTGTCCCGATTCCACCCTTAGCCTTGCCGGAAATAGCATCTGTGCTTTCACATTTCGGGCCCTCAGTTGTTTCACCACCGACCACATGTTCCACCTTGCTTCTTGTACTCCTGCTGAATAATCATTATCCAGAATTATTCTATGTGCCCCGTACATTACTTTTTTTTCCCCCCATGCTCTCTTTAGAATTTCCTCCTTAGAGGTGTAATTTGCCATCCGGACGATAAATGAGCGGGGTCCTGAGTTCGGAGTCGTCGGTCTGGGGGCTAGAGAGCGGTGTGCCCTGTCCATGGAGACATCCATTTCTGGCGGGAGATTTAAAAGCTCAGACAGGAGCTTTTGCATAAAAGCGATTAATCCGGCTCCTTTTCTGTTCCTTCTGAATGCAGATACTCTAAGGTTTTGTCTCCTGCTGCGCCTCAAGATCATCTAATTTTGCTTGCAGTTCTCTCTCCGGCCTTCAGATACAGCACCAGTCTGTCGTGTCGGTCGGTCTGTTCCATCGATTCGTGAGGCCCAACTCCAGCTTGTCCGCTCTGTGCTCTATCCTGCTGATATCTGCTTTCAATTCTGTGAGGTAAGATCTATTTTTGAACTGTTTTGCTGTTTTGTAAGATTGATGTGATTAATTGAAGTGTCGTCCCCTCGGACAGCAGGTCTACGGAGTTACGCCCTTCTCCTCAGTAGGCCCAGTCATCTTCCCACCGTTCCCCTTGTAACAGTATTTGTAGCTTCTCCGCTGGCGTTAGACTGTTTTTGCCATTCCCTGCCCTTGATCTAGTGCTTTTTGCTGGGGATTGCATGTCTTGGTGTCAGGGATGCCGTTTGATTTGATCTGCAGCTGGGGGGACCTCTCAAGTTAAGCTGCCATTCCTCCTGCTGATGTCACCGGAAACCCTCCACTCACTTCTGATGCACTATCTGCTACTCCTCTTCCATGGCTATCATGATAGATGAATGGGGGGGGGGTGTAAGGTCACCATGGAGGAAACATAAAAATGGTAAAAGGTTTAATAAATTTTGTCTTGGACCAATGGTAAGGGGAAAATTAGTCAGGGCAGGGCCATAGGTTGGTGAAGAGAAAAACGCTAATAAAAAATGCCAACAAAAAGATGGCTTGGTACATATAGGTATCAGAAAGAAAAATTGGAATATTTACTGTATTAGACTTAAGTGTTGCAAAATAAGTAGAAATATCATAGATGGTAAATTCGGTTGTTTTTTCTTTTCTTTTCTATTTTTTTGTTATGGCTACAGTAATAAACTTAAAAATTGCATCATGGAATGTTAAGGGTATGAAAGAAAGAGTGAAAGGTAGGAAAATATTCAGCTACTTAGATAATCAAGCAGTTAATGTCTTAATGGTGCAGGAGTCACATCTCCTATCAGCAGATTTCCAGTATTATGCAAATACATGGGGACATGAAATTACTGCTCCATTTTGGTCAAATGCCAGAGGGGTGGCAATATTTTTCAAAAGGAATATAGGTATTACTGTCTTAAAGGAAAATGTAGACCCTAACGGCAGATTCATAATGTGTGAAATATTGGTACTGGGGATGATCCTCACATTACTTAACACATATGGACCCAATGAGAATTCACTAGATTTTTTTATTCAAATATTCTTAACAGTAGCATCCTATAAATCACCTTTAATTATAGCAGGTGATTTCAACTTAGTTCTTAACCCAACACTGAACAAATCAAATATCATAATTCTCAAATACAAACGACAGCCAAAAAGATTATTCAGTTCATGGACGAATTTAGTTTAATTGATCCTTGGCATCTTATTTTCCCTTCAACTAGGCAACATTCCTTCTTTTCACCTGTACATCAATCATATTCTAGAATAGACTTCTTTTTAATATCAAAAAGTCTTTTATATCTAGTAACAAAAACTGAATATAAAACAATTCATTTATCTGATCACACCCCAGTCATTTTGACCCTACAAATCAAAAAACTGAGCCACAACAACCACTTTAGATTTAACAACTTACTACTTAAGGACACACTGTTTATTAATAAAATTATGCAAGAAAGTGAAGCTTTCTTTTCCCTTAAATATGAGAAAGTGGTGGCTACCATGATCTGGGACTCATTCAAGGCCTACATTAGAGGCATTACTATTTCACATAGTGCAAGGAAATTTAAGGGGAAAAAATCACTTTTATTGAAACAAATTATATCTCAAAAAGAAAATGTATATTACATTAATAAAGATACCACTACCTTGCAGGAATTACTAGAAATTAGAAACCAATACAATAAAAGTTCAACCTCTGAAGCAGAATGCCATTTGTTAAACACCAGATCAAAATACTGTGCTCTAGGAGACAAGCCAGATAAAATATTAAGTTGGCAATTAAAAAAAAGAGAAAGAAAACAACTCTATCATCAATATTAGAGATGAATCAGGTATCTTAAAATCTGACCCTGTGGAAATTAACAGAACATTTGAAATACATTACAAAAAATTATATACATCAGAATTATATACTGAAACAATAAATACTAAAGATTATCTACAAAGCTTAGATATTCCCATAATTAATGTGGACGATGCCTTAATTTATACAGAAAATTTAAATATAATCTATTCTGAACTAAGTCTAAAATTAGAAACATTTGGTAATCATTCAGGTTACAAGATCAACTGGGAAAAAACAGAATTAATTGAATCAAAAAAATCACTCGAACCCATTCAACACTCTTACGAATCCAAACATTAAATAAGTTAACAAAATCAAATATCTTGGATTACGGTTAGATAATAATAATAATGAGCACATTTTTCAAAATAACTTTGAACCCCTATTTGACAAAACACAAGAACAACTTCTTAAATGAGAACCACTACTGCTAACATTGATAGGTAGGGTCAATGTCATCAAAATGAATACTGTTCCCAAATTTCTATTTTTTTTTTCAGACTCTCCCCATACTCATAAATAATAACTTATTCAAAAGAATGGAAAAAATAATTAAAACATTTTTATGGAAAGGCAAGAGTCCAAGACTGAAGATAGGAAAAATGTATCTTCCAAAGACTGAAGGGGGCCTGTCCCTACCAATTTTTTTCTGGTACTATCTAGCTGCAAACCTCTCAATAACTTACAAGTGGTTTCAGCAGGAACACCACCAGGCAAACTGTTAATTGAAACTATCCCAGACACCATTTAATTTCATTAAACATATTTTGTATTCGGGCACTTCATGTGCCATGATCAAATCGATTCTTTTCACAACACAAACAACATGTAAATTATGGGACATAACTATGAGCAAAATCATTCAAGCAAACATAATATCACCAAATACTCCAACTATTTTAAATGGGGACTTCATCCCATCTGTAGGAGACAAAGG
Organism: Neoceratodus forsteri; assembly: GCA_016271365.2. Classification (NCBI taxonomy): domain Eukaryota; kingdom Metazoa; phylum Chordata; order Ceratodontiformes; family Ceratodontidae; genus Neoceratodus; species Neoceratodus forsteri. The sequence goes on from CM057453.1 coordinate 406,910,811, forward strand.
CTTTAAAATGTGGTATTCAAATGGAATACCAGAACTCAATCTCATATACAGTAATGATGGATTGATGTCCTTTAATCAAATCAAACAACTCTACAATATACCCAATCACCATTTCTTTCGATACTTACAATTAAAAAATGATTTTGAGAAAAAAGGATTTCTTTATAGTAAACCTACACTTAATGAGTTGGAAATTCAACTTATGATAAAAAATAATATTAAATTAATATCAACAATATGTGCTATACTTCAACAACAAAAAAAGTAACCCATTAACGGCATTAAAATCAAAATGGGAAAATAAGCACAAGACCTCAGTTCCGGATACAAAATGGACTCAAATCATTAATCTTAAGAAAATAGGATTATTATCAACTAGCCTGATTCACATTTACTTCAATATTATACATAGGACCTACTATACACCCCACAAACTAAATTTGACGAATCCTCATTGCCCCAATTATTGTCCCAGATGTAAAAATCAAAATGCTACCCTAGAACATATACTAATATTTTGTAATAAAATAAATGTTTATTGGCAAAAATTCTTGAAACTATATATAAAACGACAGGTCTGAAGCGTAGTAAGAATATGGAAAATGCATTTTTGACAATGGGATATTTGGTAGAACAAGAAAACTACAGTCAACAATGTTTAATAATGCTGATAATCATTAATGCACATAAATGCTTATTAATGAGGTGGAAAGACCCACAACCTCCAGTGTATCAAATGTGGCTTAATATCATGATTGATGTATATAAGATAAAAAAAAAATACATTACTGCCTATGTGATAACTACTTGCAATTCAATAAGATATGGAAACCATTTGAGAATTTCATATCCTCAAGATATTTTGTGTAAAATGCATTATGAATATGAAATAATATTAAGTAAAGATAAATAGAAGTATGCAATCTCAGAATCAAGGATGCTTAAGTCTCTTGACTATATATATAGCTATCTATGTCAAAGAAATATTGTATATCCATGTATCACCCATCTTTGAACTACAATGTATATTTGTTTATGAGACAAATAAAAAAAGGATGTCTACTGCAGGGAATACTGTGAGTCATAGTTACAAAAGATGTCAGCCTTGAAGTATGCAAAGTTAGTATGATACATCTACTATACTACATTAAACAGTAAGTAAACCAAAATGTTTTTGAATACAAAATGCACATTGGGACCAGCTTGGGTGTGGGACCCTGTGTGCTGACTTTTAAGGACATATGATTCATTATTTGTCTTAACTAGCTGACACTAAACCTGCCCAAAGCCTGCTGGAACAGTTGATTTCTTTTTGGCCTGACCTAGCAAATGGCAACAATGTTATCATTTTAGAACATGTAAACCCAGTTCTTACAGTTTATGGCCACTATATTACTTGGTTACAACATTCTTTTAAGATTACAGTATTTATATACTGAGTGATGTCTGTTTTTACATGCTGTTGTTAACCGTCAGACCAGTTTTGCCAGTTATGCCTATTATACTGTAAAGAAAGCTGGGAGAATGATTTTTAAAATGGCCCTTGTCAGAAACCAGCACGCTGATCCTGGATAGATTACTTTTCACAGAAATATTACAGATTTTACAGAGTATTGAAACTTTGGAACATTTCTGCACAGTCCTGAACTATTGAGCTATTAAGAGACTATTTGGACTTTATTGCTGTCTTTTTGTTAATCTGACATTTTACTTGGTAATTTGCAACTTGCGGTCGCTCATGGCTATTGTTATGATTTTACCTCACTGAAGTGGCACCCTTTAACCTATGACTGTTTAGGCCTCTGGTCTTGGATGGTACAAATATTATTTCTTTGTATACCTGCAGACTTTTTTGTGACATTTACATAATACTGTGTTTTGGTGTTTGTTAAGTTTCTATATTCAACAAAATACTTTTACTGTCTTGGACTAGTGATAAACCTAACTCCTAACTAAGATGGAAACTAGACATTTGAGGAGGGAGAAACAAGAATTAGGTCAAATAGAGGAATATATGCAAGAAAAAATATTTAATCTCACCTGTAAGGAATAATGAAACAATGGTGGGGCACAGGTGATGCGTAAGCATTAAGCCATGACGAAGGTGGCATCTAATGCTGGATTGATGCATGGTTGAGAGGGTTGTGGCCCGAGGACGGAGGCCGAGGGCGAACAACCGGCCAACCATGCATCAATCGCATTAGATGCCACTGACGGAGTGGCTTAATGCACTTGTAACATGGGCTGCGCGAGGAGACAGTCGCCAGGAGCCGATTTCGTGTCGCTTCCACTAGATCAGACGGGGAGTCGGTGTGCTGAGCAAACTTTTACAGTGCACTTAGAGATCCTGTGAGAAAATGGCATTATGCTGCTGATGTGGTCAAACCACTGTGTACCTCTGCTGATAGCAACCAGTGCGGCTCACTTGGTCGTCCAACAGCTGTGCCGATGTACGCGGCAGTTTGTCTGTTATCGCCCGTTGGAGGTCTCCGGTGGGCACCTCCATTGCTGCGGTGTGTGGTGGTCATAAATTAGCATACGGGCTCGCTCACTTCCCGTTCCCGCGCTGCCTCCTCCAACAACACACCACTTGCCTGCATTGGGTCTCTGTGTTGGACTGTGTTACCTATCCCTCCTGTGCGCGCCTGCCTGTCTCCCCCCCCGTGCTTCCGTCTGCCTCTAACTCCTCTCACTCTACCTGTGGCACGCTTCACTCCCTAGCACTCGGTGCCCACCTGTGCCCACTGCTGCTATGCTGGGGGTCTCGCTGCCTTGAGTACTACCTCGTCACATGCTGCCCACCAGATGCATGTCGCAGATGTCCGCCACAGGTTCTGGTCCCTCCTCCCCATTTCCGAGCTCGGACTGCTACTGAGGCTGCCACTCCGCCACTCCTGTCACTCCTGCTCTCGCTCCCCCACAGGACCCAGTGCTGCTAGGCTGGGGGTCTGGCTGGTCGCGGTACTGCTGAAGCGGGCACGGCATATAAGCTGGGTTAATGCCCGCTCTGGCTGCAGTCCCATGACTCTCTTGTGCCTATCGGTGATCACCATTTTGTGCACAGTATTAATGCCATGTTACAAAAAGTAATGCACCCCTGAAAGCTTCTACTCCTTGGCCTGGAGATAAGATGAAGGCATATATTTTGCCCCCAAAAGAAACATTTAGAAGGGAGTGATCTCTTTCAAAGCATTAAAATACTTGAGGGAGACCAATCAGGAAAATCAGTTACCGCTCCAGTGGTGGAAAGGACACAGAAGGAAAATGTGGATATGACTGGTGAGGACAGCTTGAAATATGTAAAATTACCAGAGCACAAGGAAACGTAAAGTGGGGTGTGTGTGTGTGTGTGTGTGTGTGTGTGTGTGAAACTAAGACAAGTAAAACAGAAATTAAAAAGGTCACTAAAGGGAAAGCAAAAGGATAACGTAGATGTAAAAGGCCAAATCTCTGTTTCCAATTATACTGAAACTAACACAACAAGCATTTGTCAATGCCGAATGTAGCTTGCTGGTATTGGCATTGGTAGTGCAGGAGTTAGAGAGATGCATAATAGGAATGGCAGTGAAGTATTGAACTGACGCTACCCATACCCCCACCCTGCAGAGACTAAGTGGCATTGGGGTGTGCCTTTGGGTCATTGGCTATATCGTTCACACCATTTCACCTCACCCTACCCTGCAGACACCGACAAGTGTCATGGTGTGCCTTGGGGTCTTTGGGCCTTATGCTCACCCCATTCCATAAGGAAATATGCTGAAATGGGTACAGTATAGGAGAATGAGGTGAACTTTGGGTCCAAAGACTCCAAGGCACACCTCGATGCCTGTCACTGGCTGCAGGGTGGGGGTGGAATGACGTAAGCATTACAGCTGACGATCCCAAGTCACACCCCTGACGCCTGTCAGTATCTACAGGGTGGGGCATTGTGGTTAGAAACCCTAATGCCCCAGGCGTTTGTTGGTATTTTCACTCCAAACTTTCAGCATGGGCTTTTTGTGATCCTACCTCATGAACAGTGGCACTATCAGTTTGTTAGGCGAAAGGTGATTTTGCACAGCGACTGCGCCATTTTGCACCACAGGTGTGAAAACACATTTCGGGCAGGATGTGAAAATGACAGCTGTACTGGTCTGAGGAGGTGTAAATAGCAATGTTGAAAATCTGGAGTGAAAATATGAAAATTGGTGAAGTCACGAACGTGTGTAGAAACTGCACAATGCACGCCCGTAACAATTATTTTTGGGATTCTTTTTACCAGATTTTCAACATAGGCATTTTGTTACCTCCGCTCATGAACAGTGGCACTGTGATTTTTTTATTCTGTCCAGAAAGTTGATTTCCCACAGCGACAGGGCAGGATGTGAAAAATAGTAAAAGAAAAAAATGTCTCAACGCCAAACAATAGGTGCCAACAAAAAAAACTGCAAACACTCACAAAACCACAGTCAGCAAACTGTAACACTTCCAGATGAATACCCAGGAAATTATGCAGATCATAAAGAAAAAAACAGCTTTATTCCATAAAATCCATGAGTAAATCCAAACAGCATGCAGCAGTGGGCATAATCCAAAATGGACAGCTACCTCCTCCCTGATGACCAAGTCTCACAGAGTCAAATGTTTTCGCGCCAAACTCGTGCTTTCTCAAGACTGGTGAGACCTGGAATTACATTCCTTATAAAGGATGTTATTTAAAGTGATAAGTGCTAAAAAACAATAGTGAAAAAATAGTGGTAAAATGGAGTGCTGAAATCCACTAATAAAATGAGTGTTTTATTATTAAAAACAGTATCAAATACTTTTACGAAAGGGCCTTGCATTCATCCCTACTAAAAATCAAAATCTTTTTGATACCACAGAGGATTTGTACAAATTTACACGTAAACAACATTTAAAAGCCTTTTTCAATAAAGAAAAAGATGTGCAAAATTGGAATTCAGTTCTGAATACTGACAATGTAGCTAATGGTGGTGTAACATCTACGTCTACTTGTGGGAATAGTTTCAGAACTAAATGCGCCTTCATGTCACCACAAAATACAGTGGTTATTGCTTTTGAAAAAACATGTATAACAGATCTAGAAGATTTAGATATTCCTGTGGCTCATTTTTATAATTGTACAATAGCTGAAAAAGAAGCAATTAAAGCATTGAAAAATAATAAACAAATCACCATCAAACCGGCAGATAAAGGTACAGCCACAGTCATCTGGTCCAGACAAATATTGTAAGTTCATCTTTAGTGCCTTTCACCAAATCTGCAACATAGGCTTTTTGTGAACCCAGCTCATGAACAGTGGCACTGTCATTTCATTAATCAGTCCCGAAAGGTGGTTCCGCACAGCGACCAAGAAATCACCTTTTGGGACCGAATAATGAGATGACAGAGCAAGTGTTCATGAGGTGGGGTCCCAAGAACCCCATGTTGAAAATTTGGAGGCAAAATTCAAAAAATGGCTGCGATATCCCAGTTGACCCCCCCCCATTGATGCCATTATATAGCTTACTGGAATTTCTTCATTTTGCAGTTTGGCTTTGAAGAGTCCAGGCACATCCCACTCCACACACGATTGCAGCGCTGGACCTTCGGAGGTAAGTATGAGGTGAGGGGTGCAGCGAGGTGGGGTGCACAGAGTGTTGGTGTGGGTTGGGGTGCCAGGGACTATGAGGGACTGTTTTCTTTTTTACAGGGAAAAACAAAAAATGGACATCGAGGGACAGTTTTCTTTCTTTACAGGTGAACTAAAAAAAAAATGTTGGGTACACTAGGGTGGGCTCCCAGTGTGTCCCATGAATTTTGTTTGGGGGGAATGTTGAGCACACTGGGGTAGGCTCCCAGTGTGCCCCATGATTTGGGGGGTCTGATGCTGACGTGGATTGGGCCCCGTCGGCAAAGAAAGTGTGTGTGTGTGTGTAGAGGGGTAGGACTGATGCTGATGGAGATTGGGCCCCATCTGCAAAGAAAGTGTGTGGGGTGGGGGAACATGCTGATACGGGGGACTGGACACCCCAATGTTGGTATGGGGATTGTGTGTGGCGGATGGCAGGAGCCACCATGTTTATTGAAACATTTTATCAAGAAAGGCACACTGGGGAGGTGTATCATCCGTTGCTGCATGATGAGCTTGTCTCTAATTGCAGCAGCAGATGTCTTTCAACTTGGTGGCACTTTCCATAATATTCACGTCAGCGCTAGCATGCTCTCTAATTGCCCCATCAGCAAAGAAAGTGTGTGGGGTGGGGGAACATGCTGATATGGGGGACTGGCCACCCCCAATGTCGGTATGGGGACTGTGTGTGGTGGACAGCAGAAGCTGCCATGTTTATTGAAATGTTTCAAAGGAAAGGCATGTTGGGCAGACACGTCATCTGCCGCTGCATGACGAGCTTGTCTCTGTTTGCTGCGGCAGATTTCTTTCAAGTTGGTGGCACTTTCCATAATTTCTGCATCAGCACTAACATGCTTGCTAATTAGGGGATGAGGGACACACCTACTAAAGTGTGCCCTGCATTCGCCAACACTGACACACCTTTCAGTGTGGTACTACCGCAGATGTTGCTTGCACCTGCGCACAAGGCAACATAAAAATGAAGGCTTCTAAAGATATGGAAATTGGGTACTCTAGAGGTGGGATCCAAGGTGGGAAACTGGGAAATAAACTGGTTAATGGACAGGAAACAGAGAGCAGTGGTAAATGACACTCACTCTAATGAGGGGAGAGTGACCAGTGGAGTGCCACAGGGCTCAGTACTGAGACCGGTCCTGTAAATTGTCTTAGTAACATTGCAGAGGAGCTGGAAGGGAAGCTATGCCTTTTCGCAGAGGACACCAAGATCTGTTATAGGGTGGATATTCAGGAGGAAGTGGAGAGAAATTACAGTTACGTAAGAACTTACCGTAACAGTAGATCTTCGAGAACAGCTCTTCCAGCAGGTTACACCATTAGGACTGAAGCCGTCAGGCGTCAGGACCCCAAGGAAATCTTCTAGCTAGCAGTCTTCAGCGGGGACCGCCTCTGATGTCGGTCCTGCCCCCAACGTCGGGCGTAGTACATAAGGAGGCGGTCCCGCCAGAATCCCCAGTTCTCCCGCCGGAGACTTCTGGCCGCTGGATGACATCAGAAGAGGAGACTGAGGACTCGCCATCAGATGGCCCAGACTAAAGACAGACTTTTCCAATCCGAAGGATGGGTGTTAGGTAAGAACCTACTTCCTCCAAGGGGGAATGGTGGGTGGGAAGATACCTGCTGCAAGAGCTGTTCTCGACGATCTACTGTTCTTACGTAACTGTACTATCTTCTTCGAGATACAGCTCTTGCAGCAGGTTACACCATTAGGACTGATTCCCAAGCAATGGCAACATTGTAAAGCCATTGGAAGGAGGAAAGACGGAGATTAAGACCCCTTCTGAGCCTAAGACAGAAGTCCCTGGAGGACGGCTAGGCCGAAACCAGCCCTTCGCCTTGAGGCGATGTCCAGGCTATAATGCCTGATAAAAGTATGCACTGAGCTCCAGGTGGCTGCAGCACAGATAGCTGAAGTGGACACATTCTTCAGTGCTGCAAAGGAGGTAGCCACTCCTCTGGTGGAATGGCCCTTGACCGCTTCTGGCAAAGGTTTTTTGTGTTTGTCATAACAGAAAGAGATGCACTGAATAAGCCAGCGTGAAAGGGTCTGCTTCGAGACGGAGGCCCCTTTCATCCTCTCAGTGAAGGATAAGAACAGCTGCTCCACTTTCCGGTGCTGTTTGGTTCTGGTCAGATAATATCTGAGACACCTGTGAACATCCAGGGTGTGAAGCAGTGCTTCTCCTCGATTGGTGTACTTGGGAAAGTACACTGGTAAATCGATGTCCTGATTAAGGGTAAGGACTGAAACCACCTTAGGCAGAAACTTAGGATTTGTCCTCAGGGATACCCTGTCCTGGTGAAAAATTAAATAAGGCTCTTTACACATGAGAGCATGTAATTCGGGGATTCTTCTCGCCGAAGTAACAGCAACTAAAAACGTTTTCCACGACAGAAAACATAGCTCGCAATCCACGGCTGGTTCAAAGGGTGGCAGTGTAAGCTGCTCCAGGACGAAGGGCAAGTCCCAAGGAGGGATGGGATCTTAATGGGTGGCCTAAGGTGGAGGATCCCCCTTAGAAAGGCACGAGTAGCATCCAACTGGGCCACCATGCGATGGCCTATGGGGGCATGATAAGCTGAGATTGCACAAAGGTGCACTTTGATCGAGGAGTAAGCTAGCCCGGATTGAAAAAGGGAAAGCAGGTACTCCAGAACCAGCTTCTCAGGACAGTCTACGGGCAAGAAACCGCGTGTTTGAGTCCACAGGCAAAACCTGCGCCACTTCATGGCGTATGTTGCGTGTGTTGCCGGTTTTCTGGCGGCAGAAAGCACATCTGCCACCTCGTGCGAGACCCCATGTCACAACATGGCTATGTCTCTAGGAGCCAGGCATGTAGGTTCAATTAATGTAAGTCCGGGTGGACTAGTGAACCCTCCTCCTGAGACAACAGGTGGGAGCTGATTGGCAAGAGAAGCGAAGTTCCCGGGACAACTGATTCAGAAGCGGGAACCAAATTTGCCTGGGCCAAAAAGGCGCTATCAAAATAAGCATCGCGTGCTCCCTCGCAGTTTGAGAAGGACTCTCTGGATCAGCAGGGAAAGGAGAGAAGGCATAGAGGAATCTGCCGCCCAGGAGGGACAACGCATCTCGCCAGAAAACACCAGGCTCTGGATCTAGCGAGCAAAATTGGGCAGTTTTTGCTGGATGGGGGACGCGAATAGATCCAATTCTGGAGTGCCCCATCTGTGAAACAGATCCTCTGCCACCTCCTGTAGAAGTTCCCACTCATGGACTCTGGCCTGGATGACTCAGGCTGTTCATGACAGTGTTGTCCACCCCGGGAACGTGAACTGCAATGAGGTTTGGCGCCAGACAGACACCATTCCCACACCCTCATGGCCTCCTGCAAAGGGGTAGGAGGGTGCCCATGTTTGTTGAGGTAATACATCACCGCAGTATTGTCTGTTTGTAACAGGAGAGTACTCAGTGGAATCTCCGACTGAAAGGCTTGCAGGGCATAAAGGACCGCCCTCATCTCTAATATGTTGATATAGAGATGAGGTTCCTGGGTAGTCCATGTTCCCTGAGACCTCACCCCATTCAAGTGCGCTCCCCTACCCAGCCCTGAGGCATCTGTGGAGAGTGTTATCACCAGGGATGGTGCTGTGAAGGGAACCCCCACAGAGAGGGTTCCCGGATCTAGCCACCATTGCCAGTCCCGAACCACGGCCTTCGTGATTCTGACTGGATGCTGCAGATGGTTTTGCCTTTGGTCCCACTGCACTCTTAACATCCACTGGGTTACCCGCATGTGGAGTCTTGCCATCGGGACTGTTGGAATGGCTGCAGCCATGTGTCCGAGCAGACGAAGGACCAATCTGGCTGGGATGGTCTTCTTCGCTGATAGGTCCCTTATGAGGGATCGGATGCGTTCCGCTGTGTCTTCGGGAAGAAAAGCTTTCCTCTTGACGGTGTCCAGAACTGCCCCTATGAACTGCAGTTTCTGGGACGGTACCAGGAGAGATTTCTCGTAGTTGATTAGAATGCCCAGAGACTGAAAAAGGGCCTGAGTATGCTGAATGACCATCAGCAATACCTCCTTGGAGGAGGCCATGAGAAGCCAATCATCCAGGTATGGGAACACATAGTGGCCCTGTCTCCTCAGAGACACTGCCATGACTGCCATGCACTTGGTGAATACCCTGGGTGCTGATGACAGCCCGAAAGGAAACACTCGGAACTGATAATGGCGGCCGAGAAACTCGAAGCGCAGGAACCTCCTGTGCGCTTGAGCAATAGGGATGTGCAGGTAAGCATCCTGCATGTCCAAGGACACCAAGAAAGCGTCCTTCTTCAGCATGGGGATTAGTCCCGGAAGGGTCACCATGCGGAAGCGCTTGTAAATGACTGACATGTTGAGGTCGCTGAGGTCCAAGATTGGATGGAGGTCCCCTGTTTTCTTTGGAACCAGGAAGAAGTGTGAATAGTAACCTGCACCTCTCTGGTTCCCTGGAACATGCTCCAAAGCTTCTTTCTGTAGAAGCGTGAGCACTTCCTGCCATATGAGCAGGGCGTGCTGACCCGAATAGCGGGAGAGCAGAGGAGGCCTTGTGGAAGGGTTGTCTACAAATTCTATATAATGGCCTTTTTCGACCAACTGTAGCACCCACCTGTTGGTGGTGATCGACTGCCACCCTGGCAGGTGGTCCGTGATGTGACCCCCGACCTTCGTTTCCCATTGATCCTGAGGAGGGGCGGGGGCCGGGAAGGAGTCATGCTGTGGCAGCATTGGATCCTGCAGGTTGGGCCAACTTGGTAGCTCATTGGCCTCTGCCTGAGGATGTCTTAGCCTGGGCTTTCCAAGAGAAGAAACCCCTCTGTTGCTGGCCGGAATGAGGTTGTTGACTTTGGGTCCGGCTGCGAAAGCGACTCTGGTTCCTACGAAAGGAACTAAGTCTAGATCTGTGCATGGCATGGACAGATCTAATAGGCTTCCCGGCTTCCTGCAATTTGGTGATCACCTTTTCCGAGGCGTCACCAAACAAAACTTCGCCATAGTAAGGAGCGTCCATGATATTTTTCTGGACGTCCGGGGTAAACCCGGAGACACGAAGCCATGAGTGTCTCCGGAGACACACGCCTGAGGCTGCCGCTCTGGCCGAAGAGTCCGCAGAGTTGTATGCAGCTCTGAGCACCTGGGTCCCCACGTCTGAACCCATACGGAGGAGCTGCAGGAGTTCCTCCTTTTGGCCACTGTCTGGCAGTTTCTCTGCCAGGTCCTGTCCCTGTTCCCACAATGCGTTCTGGAACTGAACCATGTGGGTGAGGTAATTCAATGATCTAATGGCACAAGTCGCGGATGCATACGTGCGCCTGCCCATCACGTCCAACTGCTTGGACTCCGGGTCCGGTGGCTGCATGCTCAAATGTTGCAGTTTCTGAGACCGGTCATGAGAGGCTGTAATGACCAGGGAGTCGGCCAGAGGATGGTTAGCCAGGTACTGGTCCTCCCTTGGGGCTTTGTACAGGTGGTTAGCCTTCTTCAGCATTGCCGGGGTCAAATGTGGACACTTCCACGCTGCCTTGGTGATGTCCAGAAAGGTGTCCACCAAGGGTGGCACTACCACAGGCTTGGGGTCTTTTTGCCGAAGGTAGCGGGCAAGACGTAGTCTTTCAGGGTCGAGTTCCTCGGCATCCCATCCCATGTTCTCCTGAATATGCCTCATTATTTTGGAGAATGAGGGGTCATCCGGAGGAGACCTAGGGAGGTCGCGTGGGTCCGGAGAGGGGATGCTGATTGGTGAAGGAGATCTGGAGCATTCAGAGATGTCAGATCTGGAATCCTCCGTGGACGGTGAATACCGGCGTCTTCTGGGTCTCTTGGGGCTGGGTGACCCTGAACAGGATCTTGACAGAGGCCTTCTCTTCTCCAAAGATCTACCCCTAGGAGGTGCTGCTGGCTCCTGGGGAGAAGGTGCTCGTCCTGCTGACCCCTTGGGTGAAGGAGGGGGTGCAGGCATCGGGGGTGCCGCGGGTGCGGGAGGAGGCTGCATGGTGACCACATCCTTTTTGATGGTGTCCCATCAGAAGGTGAAGAGCTCCTTCACTTCTGACAAGTTTAGGCTCGACGACGGACCGGGCACCGGTGGCTTGTCATCGGGGCCAGGCGCTGGCTTCCTGGGGGTCTCTGGTTCTGGAGAGGGTTCCCGTGGGAGTTTGACGGGTCCGGGATCACCCACCTGGTCTTTGGGCTGGGTAGACTCCTCCTCCGACAGTGCCTCCCGACCAACGTCGGTAGGCGGTGGTGTGGTCCTCCTGACTGCGGTATCTGACGCCGGTGCCCCCGCCGGTGTCCTGGGGGGTGAATGCCTGACCAGCGACGGGTGGCGAACAGTCACGGTTCCCTGGAGTGCTTGTACCTTGCCCGATGTCGGGTGGGCGGCGTCGGTCGGCGTCCGCTTAAGGAGGTCAGCTCCTTGGTCTTGCGCTGGGGTAAGCGGCGGTGAGGAGACTGACCCGGACATCGGAGGCCTAATGCTGGAAGATGACTTGTGAGACTCCCCAGACCTGGACGAGGCCTTAGCCGAGGAAGTGGGCCTGGAGGTCTTGGCAGGCCGCAGAGTAGAGGAACCACTGACTGATTTGACCACAACCGGGGGAGGCTGAGAGCGGGCCCTCAACGGAGAGCAGTCTGACCTGGAGCCGGAACTGCGGGAGTCCGAGGCCCTGGAGGGGAATCTGGGTCTCACCTTCTCCCGGTGCTTCTCATGGTGCTTGTGTGACTTCCCTGAAGATTCCCCTTTGGAGGAAGGTTCCATGGCCTTAAGTTTTTCTTCAAGGAGGAAAGCCTGGAGGACCTTCTGTCAGCGGATTCTCATTCGGCTGTTAAAGCCCTGACAGAAAGAGCAAGCCTGGGTGTCATGGTCCGGGCCCAGGCAACGAACGCAGGCTGAATGAGGGTCTTTGAAAGGAATCTGCTTTCCACAGGCACACTTCGAAGAATGGCCCTCCACTGAAGTTGGGGAGGACATCAGATGAAAAAACGGCTGAAGAGAGTTGATTTTCCAAAATTTGAAAGTTTTCCTGGTCGTCGCGGCACTAGACTAACCGAGAGGTCGAGACATGCAAAGTCGATGGCGGGGAAAGAACTGGGATTCTGAGTGGGACTGCCTCCTTATGTACTCGCCTACAGCGTCGGGGCGGGACCGACGCCGGAGGGTCCCCCGAAGACTGCTAGCTAGAAGATTTCTGTGGGGTCCTGACACCTGATGGCTTCAGTCCTAATGGTGTAACCTGCTGCAAGAGCTGTATCTCAAAGAAGATTGAGTAATGACATAAGAAAACCTGACTAATGGTCAAGGGTAAGGCAGCTGGAGTTCAATGCCAAAAGTGCAAAATCTTGTATCTAGGGCATGGAAACTCAAGAGCTAAGTATGGGGGGAGGGCTAATAGTCACTAAGCAGAAAAAAGACCTTGGGGTTATCATATCTAATGACCTCAAAGTATTGGAGCAGTGAGATAAGGCAGTAAAAAGGCCAGTGAGATAATGGGGTGCATAGTAGGAGACATCAGCAACAGAAGGAGGGAGGTGATGTTACCACTGTTTCAGTCACTGGTGAGATCCCCCTCCTAGAGTACTATATACAGTTCTGGAGGTCGCATCTCAGAAAGGACATTGACAGGTGGAAGCAGTCCAGATAAGGACAACTAAAATGGTGTAGGGGCTGATGTGGAGCCTTTGGAAATGAGTCTATGACTCATGTTGTAATTCCAATGTGAATATAAATAAATAAAATATAAATAAATAAAAATAAAAAAAGCCCTACGAGGAGAGACTGAGGGATCTCAATATGTATACCCTAGAAGGGGGGCATGATACAGGCCTACAAGTACCTCACGGGAATGAAGAGTGCAAAAAAGGAGAGTATATTTCAAATGAGGAGGTATACCAGGACAAGAGGGCATGCAATGCTGCAGATCATATTTTAGAAAAGTATATTATTGTAAAAAGCTAATTGGTCAAATAGCCTTTACAGATAAATCTTGGGCATTCGAGTCTCTTCATAGGAATATACTTGGCAGGAGATGATAAATGTGGGACTGGAGGACATCGGGATCCAGATAATTAATCAGCTTTATGCAGAAAAGTGGTGTGAAGCATGGTATGATAATTGTGGAAATCTAACAAAGCCAATATAAATAAATAAGGGGGCAAAACAAGAGCATATATGGGCCCCGGTGCTGTTCAACATTTACATTAATAACCTAACTCATGTTCTGGATAATAGAGCTTTTGGCTACCCAAAAAGTGGCACAATAACTTGCCCAATACTGGCATATGTCAATAATTTAGTATTGTTATCTCTTACATAAAAAGGTTTACAAAACCAGTTACATCTTTTAGGAAGGAGATGTAATGAGTCTGAATCTAAAATTAATACAGAAAAAAAGTCAAATTATGGTTGTCAGTATTAAAGGGAGAAATTAAAAAAGTGAAAATTGGTTAATCAAAGGCCACAAAATGAAACAAATTATGCTTACTCGTAACTTACACTTAATACATTTAATTAGAAAGACGAAATATCAAATCTGCACAGAAAAGGGCAACAGACCTCTCAAGGTATATTAAGGTTTAACAGCAAAGCTGATGATAAGGTGGTTGAATTCATATTAAAAGTTAATAGTGCAAAAACCATGATGTATTTGCTGTATTGAACAGAAATCTGGGGGTATGCTGCTATTGGTCAAGTGGAAAAACCTACTGATGCCTTTTAACGCTAAGACTGCCACACACTGTAGTGGGCTACAGCATAAGGGCTGAGCTAGGGCAAGTATTGGTAAAACAGTAAGTCACTCAGAGAGTGTTACATTTTGGCGAAGCACACAACATAAGTCTGGCTTAGTACAGCTCTGTTTAGAAGATAAAACTGACCAGTTGAATAAAAATTGCAATACACCCTGAATATTTTTTATCCAGAATAACCTGGAATAAAATGGGAATGGGAACCCTTGAGCTTGGCTTATATCTAGGATTACTATCTCACAGAAATATACTTCTATTCTGAAAACTAAAACATTAGATATGGACAAAACAAGAGGAAATGGCAAAACTGACCATAAGTAGACTTAATCTCTCCCTAGTGATACTTAAAAATGTATTCCGAGTTGAACTGCATTTGGATTTCATTGTGATCCCAATATGAGACCAAGACAGTAAAAGAAATGAGGTGCAGGGTGGGAGGGGATAAACTACCAATAGGTATTCACCCCAGGCCAGGCACAAAGAAGGACAGGGGCCTCTCCTTTTGTGGAGGCCCTTCACACTCAGACTCTGGGAACTCAAATATTCTTCCAAGTGTGAGACCAGTGTTTGTGATGATGGGGTGGGGGAAGGACACATAGTCCTTTGGTCTATCTGCATGAAGAATGAAGATGACCAAGACTCAGAATAAATATCCATGTTCTTGGACCTGTGAATGGTGGAAGGTTGGATGGATGGCCACACCCAGATCAGCTCCATAAGTAAGGATCAAGCCCCTGCAGGTCCCTACTGAGTATGGGGTGAATCTTGTGCAAGGGCACGATTTGCTTAATGTGAAATGCATGTGAAAGTAAAGTTTAAACCAGTCGCCCCAACTGATGCTGAGGGCTGACAATTATCCTGTTCCAAGTCATTGTAATATGCTGGGTTTTTCTAAATAGCCTGACGAATTTAACCATCAGTCGACATAAGCACCTCTCTAAGGAGTGTCTGAAACTCCAGAATTGCTGACCTTGTTAAACTCAGCAGCTCTCTTCCCAGTTCAGTCTCCCTTTTTAGACCTAGGCTGGTGCAGCTTTTACTCATTGCCAGCACAGCAGACATTTCCATCACAAGATCCTCACTAGAGCTGCCTGCCTCCAGCACAACCCTGTCGATATATTGTATTTTTTTTTCTCCAATTGTTTAACCAGGTGAGACACACTAAGCTGAAAGCTTGTTTACAGGTGCAACCTGGGAGCACAAGGAAGTTAAGTGATTTGCTCAGGGTCACGCAGTATGCAAGTGGGGGCTGTGGGATTCAAACCCATGTCTCCAGATTTGCAGCTCAGAGCCTTAAACCACTGTGCTATAATGCCTTTCTATGTAGAACATGGTTCTGCATAGAAAACTGTTTGGAGCAAAATGTTATTCTTCTGCAGTAGTGAGATCTGTAGTGCAGCAGAATGACTTTTCAGTCTGCTGTAGTGCGGATGTCACACTGACTTGTCCTCTAGCTGCACTGTTGTCAAATGCACCAATCATACTCGCATTCTAGTCTGTTTTTCCACGGCCCCCCCCCCCAAAAAAAAAGCAGTTCAAAAGAACACTGTATAATCTTTCAACTGTTGTAGCCAATGTGGAATCAAATTGGGCAGGACCAATGTTTGGGTCTGGGAGGAGGAGCGAGAGTGTTTTACAGCAATCAAAGTGAATAACTTGACAGCCTGTCTTTTGCTTCACTGGGAGGAGTGGGGGTTCAGCTCATTGTGGATTTCGTAGATGACATACGCTGCAAATACTGCTGTTTTGATAAACTTAGGATGTGAGCTAACTGCATGTTAAGTAAGTACACTAACACCATCTTACAGTGGTTCCCTTTTTCTATATCCACAAAGCCTGAATGGCAACTGTTACTAGGAAGTATCTGCGCAGAAGTTGATCATGAAAAGTAAAATAGAAAAAAATGTAGTGCTCAGAGGGGCACATATTAAAAAGAGAAGAGAACAGTAAAGTTTTAAGTTGTGTTCACAGTTTACTTCCATGTCTCTGTTTCTTTTGTACATCTGGGATAGAACACACACTTTGTAGAAAAATGTATGGCATCCCGTTCATGGCTACTGTTTATCCTTGTGGTTACTATGACAACTGAACGACCTCTTGAGCTTTGCTCTTGAGGTCAACAGTCATCATAGTAACCACCCAAAAAGCATAACTGTAGACCTCATACTTCAGAGAAGTGCAAAAGAAAATAACACAGGCACAGAATGTTTACTAAAGAAACAAGAGTCTGTAAAAGAAAAAAGTAAAACAGGAGGGACAAAAAGTCCCTCCAAAAACTAGAAAACAAACATAAACATGTGAAAACCCAGAAGAGGGAACACTTGACAGAGATTCAATTTCTACACCCAATGGTTGGCAAAAAGAACAGAAGGTAATGGGGCCAGACATCTTATACAGGAGAGCTGGTGGGGGCAGTGAAGACAGCATAAGGTGGGTGGCCCCATCTACAGTGATAGCTAGCAAAAGCTGACTGCTAGCATGTGTATGATTAGTCATGCATTGCAGCATTTACAACTGAATAACATGTATTGTCCTAGTACAAATACTGCACTATACCACGCTACCAGTCAACTTTTGCACAACTACGGCTGTATTGAAAAATTCCTCATGGAGTCCTAGTGGCTGTGGTTCTATTCCAATGTATTATGGCTCTATGGAGGATATGTCCTGGAAGAAGATGGCTCCTTCAGTTTGCTAAGTTACAGCTCCGTGATTGCCTCCATCTGTTCACACTTGCATTTTGACCTCCAACACCTCTCTGGAGAACTAAATACATTTTCTTTGATTCTTCTCCTGCTTAACCTGCCTCAGATATTCTTTGGATACACTACCTACTGGATTAATGCTTAATGGTGTGGGCATATTGTGCCTATAACAGCAACACGTTTTGCCTGTTTTCAATCTTAATACCTGTATGCCTCACTTTACAGGTACAATACCACCGCATTTGCCTCCTGTCCGTACCCAGTTGTACTGCTGGGTGGATTAAATCTGCGACGCCACATAATCAATGAGAGCGAAGCTCCAGTGAGTAGTTGTACTGGTATCACACACTGAATCTGTGTGCAATAAATGAGTACCTAATGTGGCCCATGATTTATTTTGTTATAATTAATGGTTTTAAGTAGTTCCCCATTTTCACAACCTCCGCTGCCACTATTCTCAGCAATGTCTGTGTGGTGTGTAATGTCACTTAAATAGTCCCACCCGATACCATACCTAAGTCCTCAAAGTGGAGTAAGTTTTTTTCCCCCAAGTTTCAAGTTTATTTACGGATACATCATTGAGCCAAGGCTCACTTGCATTGATGCCCCTACGTATGTACATATCACTGTTACATCATATACAGTATTTAAATAGTGCTCTACTGAAGTATCAGAGGTGCAGACTACCGTATCATCTGCATGCAGATGGTAGACTACACATCTGATGCTTTCTCCTAAGGCACTTAGGTACAATTTAAATAATAATGGGCCTAGTACTAACCCCTGGGGAACTCCCCTTTTCATAAACAGTTCTCCTGATTGTCTTCTGTTCACCATAGCCTTCTACATCCTATCAGTTAAATAACTACTAAACCAGATAAGGGCCTTGCCTCCCAACCCAACCTCCCTCAGCTTCTCTAGTAGTACCTTATGATCCACCATGTCAAAGGCCTTGGAGAGGTCACAAAAATAACCCCAGTAACTTTTACAAGCTCCGAGGCCTTGGTGACGTCATCCAAGACCTCCAACATGGAGAAAACTGTACTATGGATTCTATGGAAACCAGACTGAAATTTATTCCATTCACTGCCCTCATCCAAAAAAGACTAGCTATTTTGCCAAATTCTTTTTCAGCAACTTTGCCACCACTGAAAGTATCGATATAGGCCTATAATGTGTCATGAAGTCAGAGCTGCCCCTTTAAAAATTGGGGCAACTCTGGCCCACTTGCATCCTAACAGCAACTCCTTTGAAGTCAAGGACCAGTTAAAGGTAGGCTAAAGGCCCCGAAACCTGTAATGTAGCATATTTCAGAAATTTTAGGGTGAGATTATCATGGCAACAGCTTTTGTCGCTCCAGGTCTTTGCAGTTGTAGACAAACCTCCTACACTGTTATTTCTTCAAAAACAAACTGTCTGCTGGCCTCATCAGTAGCATGTATGATATCTCTGCTTTCCCTCTGAGCAGCTTCATCATCAAAAGCTCCCTCATTAATGAAGAATTTTTAAAGTTATCTAGTAAGTCCTTCTCTTTGATGAAATTGTAGTCATTATTAGTTATTCTCATTTCTCCATTCATTTTACTTTTCCATTAAGGACTCAGATTATGTCCCCAAACCTTTTGGGTCACTTGATAGCTCCCTTGTCTTGTTCTTGAAGTATTTTCCTTTTGCAACCTTAACTACTTTCGTATATTTATGTCTTGCTGCTCTACAGCTAATCCAGTTTTCTGGACTACTCTCTTTTCTAGCCAGCTCCCATAAGTTTTTTTTTCCCTTTTTAACTGTGTCAATTGTCTATTAAACCACACAGTTAAGTTCTCTTTTTTTTTTTTTTTTAAAGGGGACTGTTTATTGTAAATTATACTCAATTCTGAGATCATATAGTCCCAAGAATCATTTATATCGTGAATCAGCTGCAGTCTTTCCTAGTTCAGTCTATCCAGATCAGCCACGAAGTTCTGGAACCAAGCTGTAGTTATAAAACTGAATATCAGATAGGAAACAGGCATATCATCAAGGAACCCTGAAAAAAAAGAACAATATCATTATTTCAAAGCTTATTGGAAAAAGGAATCCTATCGAGAGCAAGGAGATTATGCATATGCTTTTATTTCCAATTATAAATTATAAAACAGTAAAGAAACGTTTATGTTCCCTCATCCGATGTTAAATGGATGTGCATTTTGGAACTGTTGGCAGCCTACTCTGTATTAAATGCTGCACTTCTTCTTGTATGTACATATGTACTAGTTGTACACTGTGTGGAAATCAAGCAGGAAACCTTCAAGTTTACCAGAAAAGCACAGAAACATTTACTTCCTTACTTCTGCAGGAGTCCATTGGTGCTATAATCCCAATTTTGTAAGTGCTGTCCATCAGGAAGGAAGGGATCGTAATTCTTCCCTGTGGAAGCAATCAGTTGATCCCTTCCCTTCCTGGTTTTCCAGCCTTGTCCGGCACTCAGATGTTTTGTGACTTCTAACCAGAGTGCAGGGGCATGCCCTGTATAGTTTATGGGGCCATTTAAAATAAGTTTTTAAATATGTTAAACCTTCATTTGGCAGAAATCAAAGCTACCATTCAACTAACGAGAGACTTGTTAGTTGAGCAGTCCTTGTTAGTTGAGCAACGACTTTGATTTCTGGCATAAGATGGTCTAACATATTTAAAAAGTTTTTGTATGTAAATACATATACTGTACATATATACATTTAACCTCCCCCCCCCCGCAAGGGCTAGGGGTTATAGCAGACTCATTCACAGGGAGGAAGCTCACTAAAATAACAAATCCACATACAGTACTTGACTTCCTAGGCCTGTGGTGACCTCCTGGGTGCAGGGACATCGTTCAAACTGCGTAAGGCTGCAAATCCACTGGTTAGCAGGCAAACACTTTGCAGCTAGTAGCCAAATGTGCAAATCAAGGGTAAAGTCCAGCAGAATCCATTTTAATGAAAATAAAACTCATGAGCACATTTTTACAAGTGGCAAAATCATAAGTCACAGCTAGGAGGGTTTCAGGTATTTCATATCCTACAGGGAATGGAATGTCTCTTATGAACATCAACTTGTTAATCTGGGAGGCACTTCATCCGGGCACCTGCTCTTTAATCGATATCTTTATAACTTCTGGAGCTGTGTGCAACCCTGGAGCAGTAGAACATTAACTGAAGCTCCAGATTTCATACCCAAATTACTAGCTAGGACGAGAATGAGGTAAACCTAACTTAGACACCAAGATGAGATTTCCAAAACACCAGCAATTAAATAAAAATGTGACAAACAGGCTTTCTTCTCAGGAGCTACCAGGGGAATCTAGCCTACCAGTCATGTTCTAGACTTGGTACTTACTTCACAAGTGCTCCCCAAGGGAGGGTCCACCATAGCCCAGCCTGGGTTCTGGTGTCAACCTCCATGTGGAATTATGGTCGTCAACTTAGAGGCCCTGGAGCCTATGTAATATCCACCTTTTCCATGCTTCATTTCCAGCTAATCCAGGACCTGTGTGGCTCACCACACAATTTCAAAGGATTACAGAGGGACACTTCTCTCACTGCGGGACTGCAGCTGCCATGAGACATGCCTCTTCACATTCTACTCTATCTGTCCCCATGGAGCAAAGGATCCTGGGCTAAATGGTAGCACCACCCCATTACAAGGTAATTCCCCCTGCTACCCAGGTGGAGGGAGTACTGAGGTACTTTAAACTCTTTCTTTTCAGTGTCCAGAACAATTACATTTTACTTCAGAGGCTGCACACTTAGCTTTGTGAGTAAAATAACTTCCCCTGAGGATCTGCATATAGTCAGGTGACACTCCACTGGGGGCTCCATTTTGCAAGACAAGCAACGATCCAAAAGCTTGGGTGGTTTCCATTTCTACCAAGGTTTGGACTCCTTCAGCTGCAGACTGCTGCTCTCTCCACTCCTCTCCCAGAACTGAATACATAACCACACCCGATGACTCACCACTCACCAGGAGCTTGCACCAACCCCAAAAACTCCCTGCCAATTCACCCAGCAGGGAGTCTCGAGGCTGGCTAGAGTTAACCCTTAGAGATACGTGAACCTACTGGGGGGACAAACCAGGAGCTGCATATGTAAAATGACTCTCTGGACTTATTTATTTATTTTTATTTATTACATTTTGTTAACTGGGTAAGGACACTGGACAAAGTCCTTTTTCAGGTCTGACCCAACATGAATACAACTGAACAACAAATAATAAACAATAACAAATTAAGTAAAACAAGTACAAACATCCTGTGCTCATAAATAAACCTTAAAACTGAGTTTAGAATTTTGTAAGGAAGAGGCAGAACGTAAATTGTCTGGTAAATCATTCCGAAACAAAGGAGCTGCATTTGAAAAAGAACAGGACCCAGACTTGAACTTATGTGCAATGGTCTGAAGAAGAATGCCTTTGGACGACCTCAAATTAATAGGAGTATAACAAATAGTAACTAAATCCGTAAGGGAAAACAAAAATCTGGAAAGAAATAGCCTTAAATATTTGGAGTGTGCTCCCCGTTCTCTCCATGGTTAGATGCCACAAAACTACTGAGCATGGGATGGGACTAGAAATCTGGCAAGTGGAAGGGACTGACTGGCCAGCTCCTCAGAGCCACTTTATGAGCCCTTTCCTCCCAATGGACAGTACTTACAAAACAAAATTGGGATTATAGTATTAATTGCACCCTGAAGAGGTAAGGGGTAAACATTTCTGTGTTTTTCTGTTAAATAGGAAACAAACATTTAATTTAGGTGTTTTTTTTTTGTGACTCTGTGAAGCTCACCAGTTTGAACTCTGCTAGTTCAGCAAAGCTCTAAAATACAATAAATTACTGCAGAAGTGATCCATTACACCTTATGCCATGACTAAGCAGTGCTTAAACCCTGCGTACAACTGTAATAGGAAGTGATGTGCTGTGGTTTTTTAACTTCATTTTATTAATACAGTTATCAAAAATTTTCAAAAAATAATAACCATCCTATTTATATACCTCTGGCAAAGTAGTGGAGATTCTAGAACAAAAGCATACACAATGTTCCAGCATTTAAGAGCTTAGCGTAACAACTCTTCCTGATAAAATAAAAAGTATAATTACCTTTTAATTGAGTGGGTACTTAAGTAGCTAAGTACAAACATAGCACGAGATAAGGAAATCAATACATGCAAACTTCTATCTCAGAACAGTCCATAAAGCATTGTGCTATCATTATCATATTTTTATATAACCTTCAAGTGTAAATAAGCCCTTACTCAGACCATGGCATGGGGGTTCTACGACATCCTTTTCTCATCTGGATAGGCTGGGGGAGTAAAATTTATGTTATGGTTAACAAAAAAAAGGCAATCTGTATAAGGTATGCAAATGTATTATTAGAATCTGAGACCCTGCTCCTTTAATAAAATGCTTTTTTATTTGATAAATGTGTCTTGTAATTTCATACAGTTCAATTACATCCAGAGGGTCTTATTTAGCTACCTCCAGCCACTGTGTTCTTAGCAGCCACCACCAAATAAGCTTAAAGAGTTGTTTTTGTAATTCTGTCTTAGATGCTGCAGTTTTGTTCCCAAAACCAGCAAGTAATAATTGTTGTGGATCACCTATGTTCAAGATATATTGCCCATAATTCTTGTTTTATTATTTTAGTCACAATTTATATGTTACCTTTGACCAGGAAAGATACTCTAAGCCATAACAGCTCATTTCCAGGTGTGTCCTGGGTGGGCGAGTGGGTTACATGGCCTTGTTGCAATGATGTGGTATGCTGGTCAGGACACTGGAGAAAATCCATTTAAATGTTATGGGAAATTTAAAACATAAACTTATCACAGAGAGAATGTGTTCTAGAGGTAGTTGTATTGAAACTGAAGAAATAATGCAACATTTGCTTTTAGAATGTCCTATATCTTTTGGGTTTAACTGAAAAGGTGTTGGCCTTTGCCTTTCCTTACTAGTTTAACCTTTCCTGAGACAGTGTACTGGATTTGGGAATAAACAGCTTTAGGATTTCATGCTGGCATTTAGGTCTGACTTTTTTTTTTAATCTGGACTTTTTCCCCTCCTGCCATCCCCCACACTCAACTCGTTCAGGAACTCCCGGGGTAAGCCCCTGTCCCCCTCATCACCAGCCACCTACACATACCTGCCTCCATGGAGCCATGGTTTGTCCCCCAGGTGGGGTCAGGGTACGGTATGTTTCCCTGACAGTGGATGCTCATCAGGTGGTAGTGAGGTGGGTCATGGATCTGCTGGGGCCAGTTTCCCCCTGCTTTTCTCCCCCAAAGTCCTCAACACACTGGCAGTAGAGACACTATGCACAGACATGCACACCAAGCATACTGCAGCACAACCTCTGCAATCATCTCCCTGCTCATGGTGCATCAACCATGTAGCTGCACTTCTGGGCATGCAGGTGGTACTGCTGCCACAGTGTTACGCAGCCTCCCTTCCCACAGAAGGAAATCTTCCACTCCTCCCGCTGCTGGTCCCCAGCTTTCTCCTGAACCCAGGTCACCGGTGTCATAAAGAGTAGCTCTACCACTGTGCCCACGGGCCAGCAGCTTTAGGTCTGATTTTTAATACTATAAAACATCACATTTGGTTAAGTCAGGGTTCAGTGGGTCCTGCAGAATAAATAGCTGTAAGGGGAAGGTTGGTTTATTTCTTTATGTTTTTGGTAACCGGGTAAGCAAACTAAGCCAAAGGACCATTTTTAGTTGTGATTCGGACCATGCAGTGGCATAAACAATAAGCACATGTTATAATACAGTGAGCATATATAATACAGTGAGCATACATAACACAGTGAGTACAGTTGTAGCAGAAACAGTGGTACATAATATCAGAACATAAGTATGGGTTAATGACATAAAAGGAAACACGGTCATAAACAACTGATGAAGCAGCTATGCTTGCTGCGAGACCTAGGATGTACACTTACAGCAATCAAGGCTTGATCAGAAAGTCAAGGGTTCACAATACAGTGCACAAGGTATTACACAACATCAACCAACATTATCACATTTTCATGACTGAGTCTAAAACATGTCTACTGTTTATTTAGTAGCATGAACTTGGAAAGCAATGCAGGTGGTAGACTGGGCCCCAAGGCGGGTTACTGACTAGGGTGACTATTATTACTATTATTAGACTGACTAAGGTTTGGTTCACTTGATCCAGAATAATAAAAAAACACTAATGAAAATGAACTGAGGACCTTCCCTGCATATACTACTGGGGATTATTGGGTCTTATTGGTAAATTGTGGTAATGTTTGCATTACTTTTTGTCATATAGATTTCTTCCCACTTTGTTAATTAAGTGATGTTTTCATTTGTGATGCTCTCTTCAAGAATTATCTATTTTTAAGTGTTGATTCATATCAGGTTTTGAATGCTGTCAATACTTTCGTTATTAAAATCTTAACATAGAAACATAGAAGTTGATGGCAGATAAGGACCACAAGACCCATCCAGTCCGCCCATTTCTTTTTGTACCTTATGAATGTGCCATAGGTCTTTGCTCTGTCAATGGCCTATCTATTCATACTCATCTGTATTGCTCCCTTATGCCTATCCCATACCTGTTTGAAGCCCTGCACTGTATTCATAGCCACCACTTCCTGAGGTAGGCCATTCCATGCATCCACCACTCTTTCTGTGAAAAAGAACTTCCTCACATTACCCCTTAATCAGCCTCCCTCTAATCTCATGCTGTGTCCTCTTGTCCTGCTATTTTTCTTATATTGAAACATGTTAGACTCTTTCACCTTGTTAATGCCCTTAAGGTGTTTGAATGTTTCAATCATATCAACTCTCTCCCTCCTTTGCTCTAGGGTATACATATTGAGTTCAGTTAATCTGTCCTCATATGTTTTCTGATGCAGTCCCTGCACCATTTTGGTTGCCCTTCTCTGGACTGCCTCAATTTGGTTGAGGTCCTTGTGAAGGTGTGGCCTCCAGTACTACACGCAGTACTCCAGATGAGGCCTAACCAGTGTTTTGTAAAGAGGGATTATTACCTCCCTCTTCTGACTTGTGATACCCCAACTAATACACCTCAACATCCCTCTAGCCTTACTCACTGCTTTAGAGGTCTGCTTGGATGATTTCAGGTTATCGGTGATGATGACGCCCAAGTGTCTTTATTTCCTTGTGACTACCAGCAGCTCCCTTCCCAGTCTATAGGTGGCTTCAGGGTTTCTCTTCCCTATGTGCATGATCTTGCACTTCTTTACATTAAACCCCAGTTGCCACTCTTCCAACCACTTTGCTAGTTTTTCCAGATCTCTTCTTATTCAGCTCTCCCAATCTGGATCATCTACTCTGTTGCAGATTTTGGTGTCATCTGCAAACAGACAAACCTTACCCTCCAGTCCATCTGAAATGTCACTGATGAAGATATTGAAGAGGACTGGCCCGAGGACTGATCCCTGAGGTACCCCACTTGTGACTTGCCTCTATTCTGACTGTAAACCGTTTACCACCATTCTCTGTTTTCTGCCCATCAACCAGTTTGCCACCCAGTTGACCAACGTCTGACCCACCCCGAGCCTACCCAGCTTATTAATTAATCTTCTATGTGGAACAGTATCAAAAGCTTTGCTGAAGTCAAGGTAAGCAACGTCAACTGCTCCCCCCTTGGTCCACCACTCTGGTTACCCAGTCAAAGAATTTTATGAGATTAGTTTGACAAGACCTTTCTTTTGTAAACCCATGCTGTCTTGGATCCTGTGCTCCTATGGATTCCAGGTGTTGCACTATCCTTTCCTTAAGGAGTGTCTCCATAATCATGCCCACTACTGAGGTAAGACTGACTGGTCTGTAGTTCCCTGCCTCTTCCCTGCTACCACTCTTGTGGAGCAGGATCACATGAGCCCTTCTCCAGTCTTCTGGGACCTCTCATGTGCTCAGAGACTCATGAAACGGTTCTGATAATGGCTCTGCTAGTTCCACCCATAGCTCCTTTAGTACCCTGGGATGTATGCCATCAGGTCCCATTGCCTTGTCCACCCTGAGCTTATTGAGCTATTGTAGGACCCTTTCTTTTGTAAAGGGACTCATGCATACCTCCCTCCTCCCTGTGTCCATGGTACAGAGCTGTGGGCCCTGCCCTACTTTCTCTTCAGTAAATACTGAGCAGAAGTATCTATTTAGGATAGATGCTTTTACATGGTCCTCCTCCTCACACGCCCCCTTATTCCCTTTGATCTCAGCAATACTCTCTCTCTCTGGACTGTCTCCTTTCACTAATGCATCTATAGAAAGCACTTTATTTATTTTATTTTATTTATTTATTACAATCTAGGATTACAATACCTTTGAGCCGAGGCTCTTTTACAAAGGTTCCACATCAGCATGTGCAACAGTCATCATTTTTAGTTACAGACATAACGTAACTGACTTACAGACATGTAATAAGCAGTACAAAGACTTGAGCTATGAGCAAGACAAGGGGAGGAGGGGGTTGATGGGGAGAAGTGAGGGTAGGAGATCAAGGGGGGTAGGAGGTGCAGGGGTAAGGGGGAGTACGGGAGGTGGGCGAGGGCAGGGCAGGAGTGGAGACACGGGGGGGAGAGGTGGGCGAGGGTGGGAGACAGTGCAGCCAGGGGGCCTTGTTGAGGGAATATGCCAGGTAAGGTGTTAGGGGTACAAAGACTGATTGTAAGTGCTGGGTGCTGGGGCATGTGCAGCTGGAATGGTGGAAATGTTAAGATGAGCAATCACAGGATACAAGCAGTGAGAGGCGCAGCTTGGACTTGAAAAGGCCGAGTGTTGGAGCGGTCACTATGTCGCTGCCAAGAGAGTTGAGCCAGTTGGATGCCCGATAGGCAAATGATCTTTGTCCTTGGGTTGTGCGACATCGTGGGATATGTAGTAGATGGGAATTGGATCTCCTTATAGTGACATTCCTATGTCTAGGCTTAAAGAGGGCACAGACACAAGGTGGGGTAAGTCTCATTATGATTTTCTTGGCCGTGATGCAGGTTTGGTATTTTATGCATTTGTCCAGTTGAAGCCATCCAGATTGGGAATAAAGGTCACATGTGTGGGTATGGTGATGTGAGCCAGTGATGAGATGACAGGCCTTATTCAGGGAGGTCGCGATACGTTTGAGAGCAGTGGTAGTTGCAGACCCATACAGTATATGATAAGACCATAGTCTATGATGCTGACAATGGAGCTTTGGACGGCCACTGACAGTGCTTCTGGGGTTAGGTGTTTCCTGTGCCGGATTAATATGCCTAACCTCGCATTGGCAGACTTTACCACATTGCTAATATGGACAGCGTATGAGAGGTGGGGATCAAGGGTGATGCCAAGGTACTTGAACGATTGTGTTTGCTCTAGGATGGCTCTTTGTTCGGTTGCAATGGAGAGGTTGAGTTGTTTGTTTTTGTTGTGGGGGCTGCAAAAGATGATAGACTTGTTTTTTTTCTGATTGAGAAGCAGTTTATGATTTAGGAACCAGGATTCAATGGAGGAGGAGAAGGCCCGCTGAAGTTTATTTTGTAATTGGTTTGGATCAGGGTCTGAGGTGAGGATCACAGCATCATCAGCGTAGAGAATTATTTGTTCTGGGCAGCTGTCCGGTAGTGAGTTTAAGAATAGGCTGAAGAGGAGGGGTCCCAGAATGGAGCCCTGGGGGACTCCCAAGCGGACCGGTCTAGGGTCCGAGAGTGTATCAGTGATTCTTACTGTTTGGGACCGTTCTTCAAGGTAGCTCTTAAACCAGCCAATGGTGTCAGTTGACAGCCCAGTGTTCGGAAGCTGGACAAGTAGGAGGCGGTGACTGAGGGTGTCAAAGGCTTTAGTTAAGTCAATGTAGATTGAGCCAAGTAGTTCACCGGAATCAAGTACGTTGTGTATTGCACTGGTGAGTTCAAGTAGGGCTGTGGAGGTGCTGTGACCTTTGAGGAACCCATGTTGTTGCTTGCACAGGATATTCTACGTATCCAGGTATTCTATGAGCTGGTCCGAGACGATGCGTTCTAGTGCCTTGGAGAGTGGGGGTAGTAGGGAGATAGGTCTGTAGATATCGTGGGCAGTTTTGTCACCACTTTTATGGACTGGGGTGACAGTGGCAGATTTCCATTTACTTCACGTGTATGTTTTATTCAATATCTTAAACATTATATTTTTCATTTATAAAAATACCCCTACTTTTACAAATAGTGCCATGGGATCTTTAACTTCCACCTGGATAGCAGGGACCTCAGATTCACATCTCATCCAAAGGATGGTATCTCAACCTCCCCAGTGCTACACTGCAGCATCAGTACTGGGTATTTAACCTAAGTTACTGATGTGGGATTAGAACCCACAGCTTTTAATTTTTCTGGCCCCAAACTGCAACATGAATCACACTGAGCCACTGCCACTGGTAACACTGCTTGCTACCAGCACCTACCGAATTTTGGACAGGACCAAAATATATGCGAGTGTGAGAGGCATATAACTCTCAGCATCACCTCCAGCAGTGAGCACTTATTCATATTCAGATTGTATTAGCAGAGTTTTACAAAAACAAATCATTATTTTCCGGGCATATACACACAGTACTTGAGTGCATGGCATTATATTGTTGCATAAATATCCCACCCATTTCAATAGTCAGTATACGAGTCTCAGATTCTCATCCATCATTCTTCAATATAAGTGGAAGAATTTGGCTACATGACTTTGTACAATAGGTATAATTTGTTGTTTTAAAGTATCAAAGGAATCATTTAAAGCTATTTTCCATGTAAAATTTTGAATATTGGTTCCCATTCTATAATTGTTCAATCTTTATTATCCTAGTAAGCTCAGTGGATGTTACTGATTTTGTTACTGATACTGTTTCAGCCTAGCTATATCTTGCCAGCATTGGTAACTCACCCTCTTTTGCATTTTACAGCTCCCTCAAAGAGATTAATGGAAAACAGTGTGGCAAGATAGGCCTAATCCTTTATTAATATTCCTATTGTATGTGCTGCAATGTACTTTAGAGTTTAGATACTGACTCTTTAAAATTCCAGAAAGAGCCAAACAAAACAAAACAGAATTACCAAAAGCTAGTTTGGGTCTGGTACTCATCTAGATAAGAAACACACAGGTTTATGACCAAAGAAGTCATAATTCTTGGATCAATGGTCAAACTAGACAGCCTCCACTAGCAGGAAAGGATCAGCAGAAGGCTAGTTTAAGGTCAACCCAGGCCAAATTATGCAGAAACCAGATGATACAGGGGTTAGACATAGAACCACAGTGACACCTGCAGGATGAGGTGAAACTGTTGCACCCTAAACTCTATATCCCAAAAGGGGTGGGTGTGGCTTGAAAATGACCATTCAGACTGTATTTATCAGGTACACATTTTGAACATCAGTGCAGTTTAACTTGGAGTCAAAAGCCTGAGGACTTGGTTAAAGTGTATGTTGGTCTCTTGGACTACTTTTAGAACAAGACCTGTGTTTTTGTGGAAACCTGATTTTTCACATGCAAAACAGAAATTCTGATTTTTAAGTCAGAATTTGGGAATGAGGACTTCACTTTTCAAAATAAACCCTGAGTTTTGAAAAAGAACACATTTCTGGACTTTGAAACCTCAGAATAAGGTATCGTTTAGAACAACAGTATATAGTGTTTTCTGTAAACCATCCAGTGCTATTTTGTATTGTCTGCAGTTCAAAGATCTTCCAAATTGTAGAACTTACTATATTGTTTTTATTTAAGTAAACATTTATGATTTTCTTATGAACTCTGTCTGGGGCTGATTGCGTGAGCTAGCATTTTAATAGAAGGGTTTTGTAAAAGACTGTGGGCCAGATATTCAAAACTTTGCGCTGGGCAAAAACCATTTGTGCAGGTTTAGCGTGGGATTAGCGCGGGTCTGCCATATTCAAAAGGCCAAATAGCGCGGGCAAACTGCATTAGCGCTGGGCAAAATTATAATGTATGCAAGGGGCAAACTGACATGAATACAGGCGCAATGCTATATTCAGCGACTAGCGCCACACTAAGTGGTTTTGCGCGAGCTTAGCTACGACTCTCAGCGCTGCACATTACCGCCCAGGAAAAGCTGGTCTTAATCCTGGCAATCAGCTTTGCGCCGACATTATGGCTTTGCGCCGCTTATGCTGGCTTAGCGGTTTTATGCGATCTCTAACAAATAAATATGACACATAGATAAAGCCAACATAGAGGAAGCATGTTGTTAACTGATGGCATCACAATGATGCCAATCTGTCACCAGTCCCAGCCATGCCAGGCAGTAAGTGGTGACCCTGCCACCAGTGGACAGGCACGGCAGTGTGGCCACAGCACACACCTGTGGACCACACTTCCGCGGACACCAACAGATGCCAGCACACATGCAGCACTGTGGGCATGGAGGATGTTGAGGGGAGCATATATGGGTGGCGAGGCTGTGCTACAGATCAGGTGTGGCCACAAGGTTGGGACACATCATGCAGTGTACATGGGTCAGTATTGGGAATACCCCAACACCAGTGTGCTTCGATACTATATGCCCCTCCCGGCCACATATCACCCTACAGCTGTACAACTGCCATAGCACACAAAGCCAGAAATGTACATGCCACAGGTGCAGCATCTGTGGGTCACACAACAGCGTAACAGTAATGTCCAGTGTCAGAAAACATCCGCAGGTTGGGTCAGCCACTGTGTATAGTGCAGTCATCATCACTGCCCCACACACTATAGGCATTGCTGTGTCCCCGCACTACTGGCCCCCTGTTACTGTAGTTTCTGCTGTGCACTGTAGCATGCCCTACAATGTGACAGCGTACGCAGCACCACCACTACCTGTGCCTATGGTGTCCTGTCCCCTGGGGTATAATATGCTATGCTATGCTGTACTGTTTACATGTAGCCTGCAGCTATCATCATGCACTGCCAGACTGACCTACAGGTGGAGCTGCGGTTGGACCTGGTCAGCCCCTGTACTTCCAGACTGACCTACAGGTGGCTCTGTGGGACTCTGCAGTAATGCTGGGCAAACTGCATGCAAATCAGGGTATAATGAGATACTAATCCGGTTGTTTGCCCAGAGACTACGTGAAGTAGGCTCATTTGCATAACTTTGAATATGGCACATTTTAGCCCCAGCGATGTTTGCTCCGGCTAACTGCTTAGCTCGCGCAATGCGCGCTTAATGTGTTAGGCCGCGCAACGGGTATCGGGAATATTATACAGTTTTGATCACTGTTCTTTCACATCTGCTGCTTCCTGCAGCTGTACTGAGTCCATGCATTTGCTGGCGCACACATTGGCCACGAAGTTGGCCTGTACCTGCCCACATGTTGCTGTGTACTGTGTTGTTGTTGTGGGTTGTACTTCCTGAAGTTGCTTTATTCAGTGCTGTCTTATTCCAGGGCTATTTTGCCCTGCACTCCCAGCCCAGTTTGCATGGCCTCATTACCATGCCATATTCGGAAGCTGTTTGCCCTGGGCTATTCCTTTTGAATATAGCGTGCTCTGTGGTCCGGGCTAAGTTTGCCCGCTGGGCAGTGCTAATTTTGTCCCAGGGCAAAGTTTTGAATATCTGGCCCTGTATGTCTTGATAACGAATATAGTGACTGCTCGGCTATCCTACAAAACTACTTAGGCAAGAGGCTGCCAGCGGCAGTGGTGGGATTCAAACCTGAACATAGTACAGAGTCAAGTGGACTTGAAATTACAGTTTCCACCTTCCCACTGGGAAAAAGGAAGGTCGGTAATACTTCTTGAACCCTGCAACTGCTCATGAGTTCTGTAAAAAGGGGATCCTCCCTGCAAAGAGGAAGTCCTGCTGTGCGCCTGAGGTTGGACTAGTGACAAACAGTTTTATCTATAAGTCTTAGATTTGACATGAACTTTGGACAGGCAACAAATTTTATCATTTTGGAACTGGTAAGACTTGGCAAAAGTTGTCTGGGAGGATGTAAAAATAGATTACCCATTGTGCATGTATTACTAGTTGGCCCAGTGGTTGATAATGAACATTTTCTAGGACTATCACATTGTATCTAAGATTAGTACTTGTAGCACTCAGGATAAAGTGAGTTTTGTTTCCTGAACAACTGAAAATTGCAACATTTTGTTCTCTGACTAAATTTACTGTAAAAGCATTTCAATTTTTGGAAACATGTTTGTATATTATTGTATTTGTATGTCGTTTTGTTTTATCTTGTATGTCCAACCATTTCAGCTATGCATGTGTTTAATCATTAAACTTGACTACTGATCCCCATTCTATAATTGTTCAGCCTTTGTTGTCCCAGTAAAGTTGGTGAGTGTTATACTGATTTACACATTGGTAGTAAGTAATGTTGTAGAACTGTATGAAGTAGTGTTTCTCTTTCAGCCAAAATTCAATATTTTTTTACGGGCCTTAGTACCAAGGTACCAGAAATACTGAACAATAATACAATGAAAATCAATATTTTATTTAAGAAATGCAACGTTTCTTCAGGGTAAAAAAACGTACCAGTTCAACTGAATTCTCCTTTGATGAAAGCTGTATTGAAATCTTATTGAGTAACTGAATATTCAGTCCAATTTGATAACCTTTGTATGTGATTCCCTAAAGCTATCTAACAAAATCTGCTTGTCTCCGAATATATTTTGCATTCAGGTATGTACAGTAAATGAGAGCAGTTTCTCTTCATGAAACAACTAGAGGTGTGCAGAAACCTTCCTGCATCCAGGGCTTAATGCCCCATCAAGGCTAAAGTGGCTGATATTAAAACCTGGTCATGTGGAAACCATCTCAACAAAAAAGAGGGAAAGACCTGCTGGAATAGGCAGTAGTGTGTTCTGCTACCATGTGGAAGACCAGGGTTTGTAACATGATCTAGACATCCAGCCATGGCCCAAGGAAGTCTCAGAGGCACTGCGGGAGATAGTGCATTCAGACTCAGGCAGGGGTGTGCTTCTCCCACTAACACAGCATAAGGCATAGCAGTGATGGACTAATGGACAAGGTGGAAGGGGTGACTACATAGGGGAGAAAAACTAGGGCTAGCAAGGTAGGGTGATGCCTCCAGCCAGCCCACACCCAAATTGTCTTCCCGTCTCTGTAGTAGTGAATTATGGATCTGTGTGAAGGTTTTTGTGCTCTGTTGTGGGGGGAAGCCACAGGGACTGGATCCAGGGCAAGGATCCTGGAAAAGGCTTGGTTGTGTCAGAATAAAAGTGAGAACAAATGTTGAAGTAAGGCAGCTATTCCTTAGGGATACAAAAAGGTAAACAAAAAAGGAAATGTTTGATTTTTCTAACATTTACTGAAAACCAGCCATACAAGGATATGCAGGTATAATATAAACTGATCAACAGTTTGCAAGTTCAGTGGAACTTTAGCTAACCTGCTGCTCTGTGGATGGGCAGAAGAGCTAAAGTATGGTAGGTATCAGCTAAGAATCAAAAGTAGTAAAGAAAAGAGAAATGCAAACGTGAAATTTGATTTGTACAGTAAGGGTGGAGAGTCACAGTAATTGGTCTAGTTAGCAGGTAGAGCAGGAATAATAGTAGGGAGCAAACAAAGAAGAGGTATGGGATAACCATTAAGGAGGGGGGAAGGGGAAGTGAAGTGGAGGGATCAGGGCAGAGATAGACATAGGGAAGCATGCAGAGTGAGTAGTCTAAATGCCAGTCACCTTGGAAACACAACTGGGAACTTGCAGGTGTTGTTTACAAAGTGGCAAGTAGACACAATACCCTTAACAGGAATGTGGGTTTCACCCAATCATGATTGGGACTTCTCATGCATCATGGGACTGATGGAAGCTGTGGGTGCATATAACAGAGCTACTGAGTCAGCATTAGATCTCTTTGTACCTATTCATGTATGCCCACTGGTTTGTGCCTTGGCTCGCCATGGTGCAACAGTGAGCTAAGGGAGTTGAAAACAAAGGGGTGGAGGTTGGAGCATTGTTGGAGGAGATCTAGGGCCTAAGGGGACAGACTGACTTTGTTTGCTCACCAAGATGAGTATCAAAGGGCCAACATCCAAATGAAGGCAGGGCTTCTGTCTAGGGAGATTACTGCTGTGGGGAAATCAACTGGTTCAGTTTTTCAGACTTTGCGCAGGCTTCTCCATTCAGCCTGTCTAGAGCTTATTAGAGCTTTTTTACCCATGAAATGCCAGCAGTTTGCTTGATCCTTCCTGAACAGGATGCCCTCCATTAGGGCCTGGATCTCACCAAGTGAGCCGTTACAGCCCAACATGGTTGAGCCTATGTGTCTCAAGTGCATTAATTGGTCCTGGGGAGAGTTCAGACTAGTAACAGTGGAGGAGGTAAGTGAGGTGATCTCAGGTCTGTGGTAAACATTTTGTGAGCTGGATCCAGGCCTGACACAACTACTAATAAGTTGTGTTGGGCAGCTGGGCCCAGTGTTTACTGAGATAGTTCAGTGTTCCTTATCAGAATGGGTTTTTCTGGTTGCATGGAAAGATGTGCTGGTGAGGCCCCTGTTGAAAAAAACATGATTGGATCAGCATGTCCTGGTGAATTACTAACCAGTCTCTCACCTGCCCTTGTTCAGCAAGGTTACTGAAAAGGTGGTTACACAGCAGCTTGAAGCACACCACACTACCTTTGACATCTATAAGCCTCTCCAGTCTGGTTTTAGATCCAAGCATGGCACAGAGACTACACCATAAGGGTGCATAATAACCTGCTCAGGGGGCGTGAGACAGAGGACAGTGGTCAGTACTTGTTCTCCTTGATCTCTCCACACCTTTTGACACCGTGGACCATGGGTTGTTATTGGACTGTCTCAGGAAGTAGGTGGGGCTCACCGGTAAAGTCATCTGCTGGTTTGAGTCCTATCTCAGTGGCAGGACACAGTTGGTGGTGTTGGCAAGGTTTGCTTCATCCTTGGTGTCAGTGTCCTATGGGGTGCCCCAGGGTTCGGTCCTTTCACCCATGCTGACCATGGGGAGGATCATTAGACAGTATGGACTTGAGTTTCACTGTTATGCAGATGATGCCCAGCTCTGTCTGTCATTTATTACCAGGATGCAGCTGCTAGGTGTGGTGAATGTGCCGAATAGTTGCTTGGCTGAGATCCAAGTCTGGATGTAATTGAGCTGATTAAGACTCAGCCCTGACAAGTCTGAAGTGTTGATCTTTGAGCTGGCTTATACAAGGGATGTGACAGTTACCAAGAGGGAGACAGGACTTCAGCTCAGTTCCTCTGGGCTTGTGGTTGCCATTAAGATTAAAAATCTCAGCATCATCCAGATGAGGGACTGACATTTGAGGCTCTGGTATTGGCAGTAATCTGTATTACTTTTACCATCTCAGGAACATCACCCAGATTAAATCCCTTATTCTTCCTGGAGTCATGGCCATACTGGTACATGTGTTGTAACTTCCAGGCTCGATTACTGGAATGCTCTGTACCTTGGGGTCAATGGTGGTACACAGCGGTGCCTTACAGTTGGTGCAGAATGCAGTTGCTAGGTTGCTGACCTGCCTTTCAAGGTCATGTCATGTCTCCTCAGTGCTGTGTGACATGCACTGACTGCTGATAGTTATTTGTCTCCTTTTAAAGTTGGCTTGCTAACTTATAGTACCGTACATGGGTTAGGCCCAGGCTATCTGGTTGATCTCCTTCATCCTTACATGTCCTTGTGTCGCCCTCTCTGCTCCACTGAGGAGTGCTTCCCTGTGGTACCGAGGGATAGGCTGAAATCTTGGGAGACAAGGCCTTTGAGGCAACGGGTATGGTCTTTTGAAACTCCCTCCTGAACTCCCCGAGGGAGGCTCCCTTGGTGGAGGCATTTAGGATTAGTCTTAAGACCTTCTTGTTTCATCAAACATTTGGGAATTAATCCCCAGTTTCCATCAAGCTGACATTCCAGTTATGCATTTATTTTTATGGTTTTATGCTGCTGAAGTTTCAGGAGACAACTGTTTAATTGTTTAAGTAGCCATGTATTTATTTTCTTGTTTTTCTTTGTTGATTTCTGACTTGTGTTTTTAGCTGATGCACTTTACTGTAATGGTGCCCTGAGCCTCTTGGGAAAGGTGCCAAATATAAATAAAAGCTACTACTAGTGTTACTACTATTACTACTATTGTTACTACTGTTACTACTACTATTACTACTGTTGTTACTACTGTTACTACTGTTGGTATTACTGTTACTACTGTTGTTACTGCTATTAGTACTACTCAGTTCCAGGCTATGCCCTCTTCTGGATAGAGAAACAGGGAGGGGGTACCAGTGTGTAACTCGGTAACACCCTTGTAGATTGCTAGGATAATAAAAGCTGAACAAATATAGAATGGGAATCAATATTTAAAAAGCACTTTCTATAGGAAAAAAATGCAGCTTCAACAGTTTCCGTTAATACTTTGCAACAAAAAATTGTACATATTTTATAAAATCATAAGTCTATGTTGTCTGTACCTGTTCAGCTCCTTTTAGGATAATATAATTTGTAATTACTGGCTTTCCCTTTTTCTCATAGGGAAACCGTGGCATAATTTGCCATAATAAAGGAGTGTTTATTATGGCAAACATGTGCACGGTGTTCCTCATTCTGCGCATGCATCCACCGCAGTTCCTTGTTTCCTGACCGCTCTCCTTGCCTTCGCTGAACGGCTAATGGACACTGTAACTGCCAGTCCCGATAACCGATAAGTAAGTAATTAAAACAAAATGTACCACAACCATTGAAAAATTAACTGGCCACACACAAAATAAAAAAACTACTTTTAAGTAAATGAAGTCAACCACAGACCACACGCTTATAACCTAACGG
The DNA here is from genome assembly GCA_016271365.2 of Neoceratodus forsteri. NCBI lineage: Eukaryota > Metazoa > Chordata > Ceratodontiformes > Ceratodontidae > Neoceratodus > Neoceratodus forsteri. The sequence continues at coordinate 406,947,662 of CM057453.1, forward strand.
ACCGCGTAGACAGCAACTTGTTTTTATTTTATATAATTGCTGAGGCAAAAATGAAACCTAGCAAATACATAAAATAAAATGTAGGGTGTAAACTCTGTTTACACACACCCTTTGGCAGGTGGATGTTTATTAAACCCTCACTGCTACTCTCAGGCTTATGTAGTATCTAACACCTTGGGGGTGGGGGGTTGGGTGACACATACTACCCCATACTTTATTACATTTATTGTAACAAATTAGTCACTTTTTGCGTGGCAGCTTGCTGACATTTTTTCAGAATGGTTGAGTATAGTGCATAGTTTTTTGTTTTTTTTTAGGAAACATCAGTATCAGTGTACCATCAGGGTGACCTCCTCCACCCCCAGTTGCCTCCCTGCCTCCCCAGTGCTCAAAGAACAGTTCATAGCATCAGGCTTTAGCTGTGAGGAAGCACAGTCAGAGGTCTTCTATAAGACCCTGACAATGGTGCTAAAGAGAGGCATGCTGTAGCCCTGCCCAGAGAATGAAAACATCCCTTCTACAACATATCTACCATTGAATCAGATGGTGTCTCTCAAATCCGGACTGACCCATATATCAGTTTAGCACTCTGCTACTGCTGTGCCACTGAACTGGCAGTTTTTCCTTTCACCTTAATCTCTACGCTAGGTTACCAACAGAAGTAGCTTTTAAAACCTGAATTAGGGAAGGTCGGCCTGTTGGTGCAGTGGTTGGATTTCTGCTTGCAATGCCGGTGACCCAGGTTCAAGAATGGACCTGGGTTGCTGGAGGGCCAGCCGGGGGGAGATGGATGGAGCTTGCTCTGGACTGCTCTCCTTCTCCGGGGGGAAGGGGAATGAACATCCGGTGCATTACGGAGCCCTGGTGGAGGCCAGGGGCTCTGCCGTAGCCGGTGTCTGGACGTCCGGGGGGTGGGGTGGGGCGGATGTGGGACATCATTGCACATCCCTGCCCCCGAGGAAAAAAAGTCCTTTCCGGGACAGAAAAAATCCCCAGCCAGCGCCTCCATGATGCCCTCCTCACTGCCTCTAATATGCTCCCAGGCCGGTTCCCCCGACCCAAACTGATGTTTGCGACACCAGCAAAGTGCCGTGACCTGTCCTGGAGGGTAAGCTAGGGGGCACGGGGAGAGTGTGGGTCATGTGGGAGCAGGGGGCGATGGGGGCCATGACCGGGGCCAAGTTCTGGCGCAGGCTGGGACAAAAAGCATACTAAATTAAAAAAAAAAAAAAAAACTTGAATTAGGTTTGTTAATTTGCTATTCAATAAATACGGCTTCCTCATTTTTCTTATTTGAATGTTCCTTTGGAATATGATGCTGCCTGCCAAGCAAATATATTTTATAGTGTATCCCCGTTCTTCTGTGAAAATGATTGAAAGCTGCTCCAGTACTGTTTGGAGTTCCTTTATGAGGCTTGCATGAGGAACGCTAATACAATGACATACAGTTTTAACTGCTATAAAGTCTTTCATGCAGTGCATCATAAAATGCTTCACACATTTAGCTGGAATTAAACCAACAGCAGGACCACGGATTGTACAGTGATACAGAGTTCAAAAACTAAGAGCCTAAGACACTGTGGTGGTTGTGTAGGGAGTCAAAGGCAATGGAAAAGAGTTGGGTTTTTAGAAGAGATTAGACAGGTGAAGGGAGCATGGCCAGAGTTAGAAAATGGCATGACAAGGCCCAGCCCAAATATGCAACGTATGGCCCAATGTTACTTGATTCTTCCCTAGAGTTTTTTCCTCCCCCTTCAAAGCATGTCCATTACATATGTGTAATCCTCCCCCTCCCATGGTGGGGCTTACATTTTGGGCTGCCGGAGGCCAAGGGTGGGTCCACCATTGCTGCTTATGTTCTCTGACTGGAACTGGTGTTCACTGGTGGTCAGTCTGTTGGGAATTTTAAAGGGAATTCTGGAAGTCAGGGGTAAGAGGCAACAGACTTCAAGAAAAATGTAAAGGGAATTTACAAGCTCAAATGGGCAAACTGGGTGGACCATAGGTCCTTATCTGCCGACAGTGTCTATGTGTCTATGAAAGGAGTGCCTCCTCATTTGAAGAGGACATTCTATCAGGTATCTGACCAGACCACCACGATGATTACCGACACACTGGACATCAGTTTTAGAAAGGCTAATCCCAACAGACTGATCACCAACATTTTCAGCAAGAAACTGACTGAAATAAATAACTTTGCAACTAAGTGCCTTTGTAACCGTGTGGACGTGCTAAAGGTTTAGCAAGCTCAGCCTGGATAAAACACAGATTTTATCACATTTCTCCTCAGTGGTCACCTGTGAGCCTGTTATGGGCCATAGCACACTTAATAAAAGATAAAGCCAGATAGTGGTTTCCATATAAGAAAGAAAGAAAACAGTGGGACGTCAGCTGATATTGGCATGTTAAAATCTGAAGTGTCGGTACCTGACTGATGAAGAGGTTACCTCATTGTCGGTGGTCAGGCTATTCGTGATTCAGCCAAATGATGAGACAAAGAACCCTGTTAAAATGACTGAATGAAGACAAAGTAAGGAAATAAAATTAACTAAAATGAACTGCAGGCTTTCAAGCTGCTTTTTTGGGGGTGAAGCACTGATACTTGACTGTTTGATTCTGGGTTTTGTCATACACCAGGAGCACCCCTGAAAAATGTAAGAAAAAATGTATCAGAAGTGTACTAAAATATCTGTGTATTAGCCAGGGTTGAGATTGTTAAACCTCTAACATTGTATTTAAAACAGGAACGGTGTGGCCTTCTCTTAATTAGTAAGCTCAATGGTCACCTGTGAGCCTCTTATGAGTCAGAGCACACTGTGTAAAACAAATAAAGCCAGAGTATGGTTTCTACATAGGAAAGAGAGAAGGCAGCTTGACCACAGGTCACATTAGCATGTTAAAATTTAAAGTGTACGTACCTTACTGATGAGGGGTCACCTTGTCATCTGTGGTCAGGCTAATCGTGATCCGGCTGAATGATGAGACCAAGAACCCCTTTAAAATGTTAAAATGACTGAATGAAGACAAAGTAAGACAATGGAATTAATGTAAATGAACTGCAGGCTTTCAAACTACTTTGTTTTGGAGGGGGGCACTGGTACGGCAATGGTTTGATTCTGATTTTGGCCACGCACAAGGAGCACCCGCTGCAAAATTGAAGAAATATGTATAAGAAATGCAATAAAATCTCTGTATTAGTCAGGGCTGAGCTTGCTAAACCTTTAATGTTGCTACTGGAATAACCTTACTAGGCTCAGTTACTGGAATGTCCACCGGCAGAGGTAGTGTCAGAACCGGGGTATCCTTAATCCCTTTATAGGTATTAGGCTGCCAGGGCCTGCCATTTGACCTTTGCAGAATTTCTGGAAGAGAACAGTCATTATCTCCATGGCCTTGGTCCATTCCCTTTCTATGCAAGCACACTAACTGTGAACACAAGGTGTAGCTGACTAAGATTGGGACCAAGACCTGTGCTTCTATTTGTGTCTCTTATGTCTCATTCTCAATGTAAATATGAAGGTATTATATGTATTATCATGTATTGTCTCTTATGCTCCCTAAAGGTGGAGAAGGCTATGGGACCGGACAGGATATATCCAAGGGTACTAAAGGAACTCTGGGTGGTACTAGCTACCTCACTGATGGCCTTAGTCAACAGTTCACTGGAAACAGGCATGGTTCATAAGAACTGAAGGACAGCAGATCTGGTCTCGTTACATAAGAGCAGCAGCAGGTAGGAGGCTAGCAACTACAGGCTGGTTGGTGTCATTTCAGTGGTGGGGAAATTTAATGCAAACCCTGCTAAAGGAAAATCTGGTCAAGTTTCTTGAATCCAGTGGACTGCAAGACCACAGGTAGCATAGATTCACTGGGGGTGGGGGTGGTCATATCAGACAAATCTGATTGATTTCCTCGACTGGGTGACCAGGGAAATTGATCAGGGGAAGGCAGTGAACATGGCCTATCAGGACTTTAGCAAGGCTTTTGACACTGTGCCGCACAGGGAACTGATAAAGAAAGTGAGCAGTCTAGGGGTGGCATCCAAAGTGGTGAGCTGGGTTAGAAACTGGTTAATGGACAGGCATCAGAGGGTAGTGGTTAACAGCACTTACTGTATGATGGAAGAGTGACCAGCAGGGTGCCGCAGGGCTCAGTACTGGATTAAGTTCTCTTCAATGTCTGCAGAAGAACTGGATGCATGCCTTTTTGCAGATGATAGCTTTGGAGGCTGCTCCTCAGAAAGGGCATAGGCAGGGTGGAGGCAGTTCAGAGGAGGGCAACTAAGATGGTGCAGCGGTTGCACCAAAAGCCCTAAGAGTAGAGACTGAGGGATCTCAACATGTACAACCTGGGAGAGAGGAGAGTGAGACAGGACATGATAGAGACCTACAAGTACCTCACAAGGGTAAACAGGGTGCAGGAAGGGAGTGTCTTTCATATCAGGAAGAGCATCAGGACCAGAGGGCATGCAATGAGATTGGTGAGGGGGAGTTTAAGAGGGATGAGAGAAAGAACAGATGCGTAACAACGTACCGTAAGTTTTTTTGGAAGCCCCCCTTTCTGTCTAGGGGTATCCAGATGGTAAAGGTGGGGAGGAGGGCACTGTACAACGTAAGCAACCACTGTCCAAGAAATCAGAACAGAAATAGCTCATTACCTGGTTCGTTGATAGTAGTGACTGGGAGTCACAGCAACAGGGGAAGCAGGCACCATGTTAAGGCAGATCTTACCAACCTGTAGGGACAAGGTTCATCAGCAGACAAAAATGCACATTCCATGATTGAGTTCATTGTCCACTCCTAAATCAAAGTGCAAAAAACAATTTAATTAACTTTAGAACAGTAACAACCACTCCATGGAGCGTGGGGACATTACATTCGGTGGGTTTCCTTCACAGACATAGCTGGAAAAATCTACTGTAACAGCCTCTTGAACTAACAGACTGGATCCTTTCAAGCAGATCTCCCTTAAGTCATGCGGACTAAATTCCTTGCAGCACTTCAGGGGCCAAAATGGCCACCCCATACGGTAGCTTTGTACTGATACACTCTTAACTCATATCTCATTCCTTAGCATTATTTTCCAGCAAGTACATTTCTTTTCAGCTATGCTCTCTTCTAATAATTCCATTCCTATACCTTCACACTGGGCTCATGACAGCACGAGATGTTTCTACTGTCCCAAACCCTTTCCACTCTCTCTCGTTTCCTTCTCAATTGCCTGGACTCACAACTTCTCCACCCAGGGGGTTAATACATATGGAGCAACCCTTCTTCTTTCCAATGGTCTTATTTCTGTAAATTTCATTTGATGTTCCCTTAGCAAGAACCGAACCACCAGAACCCTTTCAGACATCGAATCGCTGATGCCAGTGCTCAGCAGCTGGGCCTTATTCTGGACAGTTTTGGGTACCCTCGGCATTGATCCCAGTAACTTGCAGCATTTTCTGCTCATGCGGTGATTCCAACCTCTGAAATGATTCATCGGGGGACCTCTGCCAGTACCACACTAGATCCCCCAACAGACTGTCACTCCACTGGGGTCCCAAACATCACTCCCCCAAATGGACTTTCCCTGCCTCCACAGACTGCTCAACTAGGGAGTCCCAACTCTGCAGCGGTCACCAGCCTGGGGATTAGGGGTAGTGCTGCCACCACTATGGTGCCAGACACTGTGTGATACCTCTGCAAAAGGTTGGGCCACAGTAGAGTAATCATGAAATCCAAGCTGTACTCCCTCTGCAAGGACAGAGTCACACTAGTAGGACTGCATGCTGCAAAAGGGGAGATATGCAAGTCCTCTAATATCCCTGCAAGGAAACGCTGATAACTAGTGAACTCAGCATCAGAGGAATGGTGGACTGAGGAATCCTCTTCCTCAGAGGAGGAAGACAGGGAAGAAGAAAAACTTTTATCAGGGAAGGCTGTGTTGGGGGTTCAGATCGAAACATGACCTCATCCAGGGCCCTCAGGTATCTGGGGAAGCTCCCACCATAGCTCTGAATTCTTTCCAGGTCATGGGGCCAGCAGGAGCAGAAAAACCTGAGAGAGAGGGTGGGGAATGTACAGGAGGAGAGGAGGAGGGTCACAGCAGACCAAACTAGGACCTCTTTCAGGGCTTCAGGAATGTACGGGGACCCCTTTCAAGGGAGGGGCTGTGCAACCCAGCCACCTCAAAATGCCCAGCTGTGGCTGGGTGAACAAGATGGGGCCTTCAGGAACCCCCAGGTAAGGAGATCAGAGCCGTTTACATCCCACAGGGTGGCCCCTATCCCCACCTTCTGCAGAACTTGCTGGATCCCTAGGAGAGGGAAGGCCTGAATCTGCACTGTGGCTTCTCCCTGGACCTGCTCCTGCTCCATCTCCAGCGTGGAACACTGTGTAAGACCTGAACTCCTGACCCCTGTATCATTGGACATGGCCCTGCAACTCTGAGAGGATATAAGGACTAAGGGTCAGACAGAAGGCCAGAGGGTAGCGGAACCGGTGCTGCACACAGTACTGGGATGTGCCTTGGTGCCACAAATGGTTCCTGAGTTAGAAACGGTACTGACAGTGGCACCAGAATCCAACCCAGCTCTGAAGATGGCACCAGATTCCAGCTCGGCAACAGACCCTACATTGCCATCCCCTCCGGCACCAGAATCAGCATCGGCAGTGTCCTTGACGCTGCAAGGAGACACAGAACAGGCGGCACTGAGGCCAGTGCCGGTAAGGGAGCTCCGGGGTTTACCAGGCCACACAGTCCTAGAACTAGGCCCAGATGGATCCAGGGACTCCAAGGAGTTGGGCTGCCAATCAGGATCATCCTGCTCATCATCCCCTGAGTCACAGGATGAGATCAGGGAGCTCTCCAAGTGGGCAACTCCCTGGACTGTCCCTCTCCCAAGACCGCAAACGGCAGAAAGAGGGGACCTAGTTGTGCAACCAGCACTGCCTTGCTCACCGGCACCTGGGGTGATGTCAGGAGCTGGGGTGGCACCAGGTTGTGCTGCCAAGGGGTCCACGTACACAGGCTACACGTGTAGCTATGACACAACAGCTGGGGACGTCTGGACCACTGAAGAGGGACCAGACTGTGAAAGGTGCTTAACCGCCTCCCCTAGAGGAGGTCAGCTGTCCACCTGACCCCTCGCATAGGCCCCCAGTTCCAGCAAGACAAGGACTAGCAGAAGCCTGCTGTCCCTTAGTATGTACAGTTCCAGGGAGAGGCCCAAGGGAGGGGTAAAGGTCTTGATCCTAGTGTCCTGGGTGCAGCGCAGCACTCCAAAAGTGGGGGGGTCCCACCCCAACTTCACTGTGTGGATCTGAAGGGCACAGAAATCCACTGAAAAGCAGGCATCACTTATGTCCATAGTATGGTGTGGACCCAGGCAGGTGAAACAATGATCATGACAGTCCGTTTTGGACATGGTTTACCACAGGGGCACAGACTCATAGGGGCAATTCCCTCCTTGGTTTTCCTGGACTTTGTAGGCCCTGAACTGGACATGATCAAATGATGGAATGTAGAATAAAAAAGACAGCAAAAGTACTCAACGCTGCATTGAAGAGGTAAGAAAAAAATGGTGGAACGGTGTTGGAAACGGAGCTGAATAACTGACGGCATCAAATATCATGGATCGCATCATGCAAAATTGGCTGAACAGAACTGAAGCAGTTTCTTCAGTGCTGCTTCCACTAAGTGATGCTGCCTCGATGGTGGGGAAAAACAGACTGAGGGGGAGAGGGAGCCAGTGTCAGTTACTGGCCAGTCTATGAGTGCCACGTCATATGTCAGCCTCGTTGGCTGTGCCGTCTCCAACATTGGCTCCTTCCCCCCCAAAAAAATCTTTAAGCTATTGCTCCTGCGGAGTTCTGCACCTCTAGCTGGCACCCAACAGTGCTGAATGGTGAAGACTGATCCTTGGAAGAGCAGGGCGAACCAATGTTTAAAAAATGTAATGGGTTACTGTACAAGGTTTGTATTAATCCTCAGATGCAGGAACAGATAAAACTATTGGTCATACCTGAGAAGTATAGAAATGAGTTGTTACAGATATAAAAAGAAATAAGAAATTCATGGTATAACAAGAAATTCAAGGCATAACAAGAATTTCAGCATATAAAATGAATAAAACGAACAAAAAACATGAGTAAAGTGAAAAAAACTGCTTTTTGGGGGGGGTACAAAATCTAAATAAATGCTTGCAGCAGTTATTGTTTATGCGCCCTTGTTACCACAGAGACAGTCCACAAGGAAGCAATAGCGGAATTGTTTCAGTCATAAAACCTTGCAAGACCATCACCTAATGCTGCTTAATACAATGTAGTATACTAGGAATGTGATTTCTAGGGTGTATGAGGCCAGTTTGAGGTAGTTTATGAATGTAAATGTGATAACAAGAAATAAAACTAAATTTTCAATGAATAAAAAGAAATAAGAAATTCCAGAAAAAAAAAAAAGAATTTCATGGGTCTCTACAGATAGCACGTAACAGTCCTATGGCTGGTCACTCAGGAAGGGGTCACACCCTTGCCAGATTGCTGTACAGATTTTACTGGCCTGAGGCCAGCCAATCAGCGCAGCGGTATAGCTACCAGTTGCGACAACAGTGATACAGGTTTGGTAGTGAGCCCAGTTCACTGAGGGCTGGCTGGGGGGGGAGAATGATTGAGCGCTTGATTGGCTGCTCTCATTCTCTGAGGAAGGTAGGCTGTATATCCAGCTGCTATACCACCACCTGGGTGACCACAGATGGCAGTGCAAGTCAGGGAGGCAGAATCCTCAGGGAGGGGTAGACACTGGCCGAGGTCCGGAACAGTGGCACATCTCTGTGTGCTGTCAGCTCCTTGACCCTCCCAGTACATTGTCTAGGGGTGGAACCAGAACAAGGAAAAACACCCTGTGTGTACGCCAGGAGAGGGGCCCAGGCACCTCGATGGACACAAAAGGGTCACCCGACACGCTGGACGTTGGCTGGGGGGCATAAGTAAGGGGCACCTCACCCCACCTGAGGGGTTATCCGAGTTAGGGTAGTCTCTCGTGATTCTGCTGAGGTTGCATTGGGTGTCCCTGAGAAGGGAGCACACATGGTGAAAGGAGGGGGCATAAACAGCAAGTAAAAAAAAAAAGAAAAGATTTTGCTGGCCTGGGATTCACAAAGATGTTGCTACCTATTGCAGTTCTTGTGCTGAATGTCAGAAAGTTGTCCCAGTGACTAAAAAAGACAAGATTCCCCTGGTGCCCCTACCCTTGATTAATGTGCCTTTTGAGAGATTTACAATGGATGTGATTGGCCTCTTAGACAAAAGTAAACAGGGTAATCGATTCATTTTGGTAGTATGTGACTATGCTACTCGATACTCAGAGGCAGTTCCAGTGCATACTGTTATAGCCTAAAAGTGGCAGCAGAGCTTGACAACATTTTCAGCAGGGTGAGCATTCTTAAACAGAAAATTATGGAACAGGGTAGTAATTTGGGGCTGCCTTGCTGGGGGAGCTGTACCAGTTGCTAAGTATCATTGCCATAAGAACTTCCCCTTATCACCTTCAGGCAGACAGTCTTGTTTAATCAAATCCTAAAATGCATGCTAAAAAGGTTTGTGAAAGGTGAAGGCAAAAATTAGGATCAGTACTTACATTATCTGCTTTTTGCTTACAGAAAAGTGGCACAAGCAACAGCAGGTTTTTTATCATTAGAAATGCTGTATAGTAGACAACCTAGAGGGCCACTAGATGTAATAAAAGAAACATGGGAAGATAACCCCACTCAGAAAAAAATCTATTACAGCTTATATGTGTGCACTGAGAAAGAAATTGGCAAAGTATGTTGAAATTGCCCATAGTAATCAGGAGGAGGCCCAAAACTAGCAGAAGGTGCATTATGACCATGGAGGTTAAAGAAAAAGTTGTTGAGCCAGGTGAAAAGGTCTTGTTACTCTTACCCACTACAGAAAACAAACTGTTAATGAAGTGGCTAGGGATTTAAAAAGTGGTTAGACGTACTGGTATAGTTACCTATGAAACTTAGACCCGACAGGAAAAAATATATGCCATGCTAACCTCCTGAAGAAATGGGTTGAAAAAAATGAAAATTATGTACCTACTGTAATTCTTCATCTTCTTGGATGAAGTCTCCACCACTCATTCACACTAATGGTACTGCCCAAAATCTTCAGGAGGGCCGGCGCCAAGGTAGGACCACGCGTACACGGCTCCGCGAGACTGGCTCACGTTGTATTGGCTATCTCGGCGTTGACCCTCCAACCGCCTCAATATCTTATTTACCGAAGAGGTGCAGTGCAAACTAACCTATGTCCGACATAAAATAGTCTGAATGACTCATATAAGAAGGATTAACACAACAGAGTCTTCATAGCCCAGCCATCGAGGGAGTGAAGACCAAAAACAGATAAGTGAGCTCGGGGGATGGAGGGTGGGCTTGTGAATGAGTGGTGGAGACTTTGTCCAAGAAGATCAAGAATTATGGTAGGTATGTAATTTTCATATCTTCCTGGACATAAAGTTTCCACCACTCATTCACACTAATGGGGGAGTACCAAGCTAAAATAATCCCCCGAGAAGGGTGGCAGGAGAGAGGAGCTCACTTAGGACAGGAGTCCATTAAGGACTGTCCTGTCAAAGGATTAATTCTGCCTGGTATGGACATCCAAAGCATAGCGCTTCACAGTAGTGTGCACGAAGCTCCAAGTAGCTGCATTGCAGATATCTGCAATGGGCATGTTTTGAAGTTCTGCCAGAGATGCCACAACTGTCCCGGTAGAACGAGAGTATACTCTGCCTTCCAGTTTAACCTGTGCCATGGAGTAGAATTGGCGAAGACATGCCACTTACCACACCGAAATACATCTGATAGCAACAGGCTGAGACAGCTGGGCAATGCTGAAAGAGATTAAAAGTTGTTTAGATTTGCTGATCTCTTTAGTTCTGTCTATGTAGAACCGAAAAACCCTTTTAACATCCAGAGAATGTAGGATAAGTTCTCCCTCATTCTAGAAATTCGTGAAGTAGGCTGGAAGAACTGAAGGCTGGTTCAGATGGAATTCCAAGACTTCTTTAGGGAGAAACTAAGGGTGAGTTTGAAGAACCTTCTTGTCTTTGTGAAATACAGTACATGGAGGGTCTGTGACTAATGCATGTATTTCAGATACTGTACTCTGCGAGCAGAGGTAATGGCTACAATTAAGGCAGTCTTCCAGGCAGGAACTTCAGCTCACAAGTTGCTACGGGCTCGAAAGGTTTATGGGTGAGCATATCTAGCACAAGGTTAATGTCCCAGGCAGCTACCAGTCATCTTACTGACGGCCTAGTGTGAAGTATACCTTTAAGGAACCTCTTGACCAAAGGTAGCTGAGCCAGAGACATGGAATGTATGGGCTCATGGTACATTGAGATCACACAGAGGTGAACCTTCATGGTAGAGCTTCGTAGTTCTGTATTTGACAGGTCTAGAAGATACTCCAGGACTTTGTTAGGTGGGCAAGAGAAGGGGTCTAGGGAGGACTTTGCACACCAGATGGAGAACCGCTTCCACTTTGCTGTGTAAGCTTTCCTAGTAGCCAACTTGTGTGCCACTAGGAGAATATCTGAGACCCTATGTGAAACGTCAAGCCTACTCACTTCTATCACCTCAGGAGCCATGCGCGGAGGTGAAGAGATCTCAGGTTGGGATTTACCACTGGGCCCTGGGAAAGCAGGTTCGTTTGAAGTGGTAGCTGTCTCAGTGAAGTTTCCGATAATCTGTCGATTAATGGAAACCAGATCTGGCAAGGCCAGACTGGGGTGATGAGGATCATTCTGCCCCCGAGCCTCCAGCTTGAGCAGTACACTCTGAATTAAGGGAAGAGGAGGAAATGCATACAGAAAGCGTCTTGTCCACCACAGGCTGAATGCATCTTGACAGAAGTGCCAGGTTCTGGATTTCTGGAGCAGAATAGAGGCAGTTTTGCGTTGACTGGGGACACAAAAAGGTCCATGTCTGGTGTTCCCCACTCTTCAACGACGCTTCTGTTGAGAGACCACTCATGAGGGTCCATTTCCGATCTGCTGGGACAATCAGCTAGATCAATCTGCACTCCCAGAAGATAAACTGCTTGGATCGGGGCTTTGTGCTCCAGGCACCACTCCCACACTCTCATCGCTTCCCTGCACAGGGGGTAAGAGTGTGCTCCACTCTGCTTGTTCATGTAGCATACCACTGCTAGGTTGTCCGTTTGAAAGAGAATGATCTTGTGACAGAGAATGTCCTTCAGAGCCTGGACTGTGTACAGGACAGCTCTCATTCCTAAGATATTTATGTGGAGTTGAGACTCATCCTGATTCCATTAGCCTTGGGTGTGAAGATCTTGATAGTGAGCTCTCAATCTGAGTAGGGATGCATCCATGGTGATGGATATCTGAGATTCCAGTGGGGCAAAAGGAAACCCTTTCAGAAGGTTGTCCTCGAGTCCACCAGGTGAGTGACTGTATTAGAGGCCTCCGTCACCTTGATGTGAAAGGACTGGGGATGTGTGATCGGGGACCACTGAGTACTGAGCATTCACTGAGTAGTTCTCATGCGAAGATGAGCCAGAGGCACAGTGAACACTGAAGATGCCATGAGACCCTGCATCCGCTGTATCAACAGGGTTCAAACTGAGTCGTTCTCCCTGATGAAGTGGGCCATTTGAAGGATGTCATTCCTCCTGTCCTCTGGAAGAAAGGCTTTTGCATTGGGGGTATCCAGAAGGGCTCCTATGAAGAGGAGCCATTGGGAGGGTTGTAGTTGCGATTTTGCTAAATTCAACAGAACTCTCATGGTCATGAGGAACTTGGAAGCCATAGCCACGGCTTCCTGAGTCTCTTGTCTGGAGGGGCTTGCTAGGAGCTAGTCAACCAGATATGGGAAAATCTGAATTCTGAGCTTCCTGAGATGCACTGTGAGAACTGAAAAGTACTTTGTAAAGACTCAAGGCACCAAGGATAGCCCAAACAGCAGGACCCTGAATTGGTAGTGTTGGCCCAATGCCACAAACTGGAGATAGCTGTAGTGGTTTGGGTGTATGAGAACATGTTGTTAGGCGTCCTGCATGTCCAAGGAGGCCAGCCAATCGTTCTGATGAATCAGAGGTAAAAGTGCTGAGTGATATCATCATGAATTTCTCCTTGAAAAGGAACTTGTTCAACTTCCTTAGATTGAGGATAGGGCGCATGCCGCCTGTTTTCTTTGGAACTAGGAAGTAGTGGGAGTAGAAACCTGTGTTCCATTGATCCAATGGAATTACTTCTACTGCCATGTTGTTCATAAGGCCTTGAATTTTGGAAGCAAGAAGGTCTGACTGAGACACAAACAGCTTGGGCTGTCGTTTGGGTGGATGATCCGGAGGGGTTTCTGAAAGATTTAGAGAGTAACCCTCGAGGATTATTCTCAGCACCCATTTGTCTGATGTGACTGACTTCCACTGGTTGTAAAACTGAGTTAGATGACCTCCTATTGCCGAGGAAGACTCCCCCTTGGACAGCTGAGGTGAGATTTGGGCCAGAATCTCAGAGGGTGGCACTAGGTGCTTTTGGGCCCTGTGCCTTCTGCTGCATTTTCGTCTGTGGCTGGGGGGCTTGATTTTATTGAAGCTCCCTCTGCCTTTGCCATGAAAGGACTGACGGTTATGAAACTGCCACCAGTTACCACCCCATTGAAGGGCAGTAGAAGGCGGCCTGACCATTTTGATAGCCATTCTAGTTTTCTGTGTGGTCTCTAGAGCCTGCCTGACTTGAGGGCCAAATAGGTAAATTCCATCAAATGGTAAACTCATAACTCTCTGTTGGGCATCATTTCAGAATCTTGATGTTCATAACCATGAGTGGCGTCGGGTGCAAATACCAGCTGCTGCTGCCTTGGAAGCAGTGTCAAAGGTGTCCATAGGAGCTTTTAGTTGCTGATTGTTGGACTCAGTGCCTCTAGTTATGGTCTGGAGAAACTCTGAGCTAATGTCAGACTCCGGGAGAGCTTCCACAGTGGCTTTGAGCGAACGCCAAAGGGTATACTCATACTGAGAGAAATAGCCCTGGTAGCTAGCAATGTGCATTCCCAGGGTAGAGGCAGTGAAACCTCGCTTCCTCAAGGTGTCAACCTTATGAGATTCCTTATTTACTGGACCTGCTGTAGATTCCTGAGGAAGGACAGCTTTGTCATTCTCTGCCAGGACAACTATGGCATTAGCAAAAGCTTGAGAGGCCAAGATAGGTCGATCCTTTTGGAGGGGGGGCGTACTTCCTATCTATGGATTTAGCCATGGAAGGAATAAGCGCTGGATTATCCCACACCATTTGTGAGAGTTTCTCAAAAGAGGGCTGCACCGAAGGAGTCAATTCCACAAGAATATCCAGAACGTGCAGATACTGCAGATGCAGCAATTTCCCTGGATCAATCTCTGAAGTCTGGAGAGAGAAAGTGGAATTCATGTTCTCTAGCAAAGACTTAAAGGAAAGGGCCTCGACCAGAGGCTCTGCTGAAGGAGAGGGTGTATTTGCCACTCCGAGGGAAGAATCATCGTCAAAGTCATCTCCTGACCATCCAACACCTCCTTAACAAGATAGTGGAATTGACCAAAGGGACATTGATCCAGGTGGGAGACTTTAATATAGTCCCTAGCCCTAGTTTGGATTCCACTAACCTCTCCAGGGGTAAACAATTTGCCCCTCACAAATTCTTTAAATGTTTTGTACAGGAGGTGGGCTGGGTGGACGTGTGGCATTCCCTTCATCCCAGGGGTAGAAGATAAGACTTTTTACTCAGCAGTACACAGTACTTATACCTGTATCAACCACTGCTATACTGAGAAGGAAAGTCTGGCAGCAATAGTAGATGCTTCAATGGGAGATATTGCTCACTCTGACCGTGCCCTTTGGTTATTTCATGGGACCTGGGGATCGAGAGCTGTAATACCTTTTGGCGCGGTTTAACCCGATCCACCTCAAGAACGAATCCTTTAGGGAGTTTCTGAGAGACAAACTTGAGGAAAACACCGACCCAGAAATCTCCCCTCCCATTATATGGTATACCCTGGAGATAGTTCTAAGGGGACACCTAATTCAGTATACAACCTCCCTTGCGAGGATTTGAAAGGAGAGGCACATACATCTAGAACAGACTGCATTTCCTGCAGTCTGCACACCAACAGGGGGACCACTCTGTTGCCGCCCAGCTTGCACAGGTTCGACGGGACTTGGACACCCTGTGCACCCAGCAGACAGAGATAGCACTCACTTTTTTGAGGCAGAGATACGGGGAAATAGGGCCGCAAGCATCTCGCCTGTTAGCCTATTGTTTACGTAGGCAACGTACGTTCTCTACCATAGTTGCAATAAAAGACCCTGCCACCGATGCCCTTCATACAAAGCTCAGTAACATTACTCAGGCATCCTGTGACTACTGTAAGACCCTATATACCCCAGAACAACCGGTCGCCCTGGCTGTTATTGACACCTTCCTGTCGACTCTGTATCTCCCGGGCCTGAGTCAAGACCAACAACAGACTTTGATGACCCCCATCACCCAGGTGGAACTGGCTGCAGCCATTTCCAGATCCAAAACCATGAAGGCCCCAGGCCATGATGGCTATGGGGCGGAGTTTTTCAAATGCACTGCGCAAAGAGTCAGCCCACTCCTTCTGCGAGTCTACAATGAGGTTATGCAGGGGAATTCCAGCTCCCCCCAAGCTGGTCATATGCTACAGTCTCCCTTATCCCTAAACAGGGAAAGGATCCCTTATCATGCAGCTCTTGCAGACTGATCTCAGTCCTGAACATGGACTACAAATATCTTATGTCCATCCTGGCCCATCGCCTCGACTTGGTCCTCCCATCTCTGATCAATCTCGACCAGACAGGCTTTGTGAGTTCCAGATCCACAACAGACAATACCTGAAGGGCTCTCCACCTGGTCCATGAAATGCAGAACCAAAAAGCTCCCTCTACCCTTCTCAGCCTAGATGCTGAGAAGGCTTTCGAAAGGGTCTCCTGGCCTTTTCTTTTCTCCACCATGGTGAGGATGGATTTCCCTTCCCCCTTTATTGCCATAATTAAGGCATTATATGCCTCCCCTCAGGCCTGTGTCAAGGTCTCAGGATATCACTCTAGTTACTTCCCTCTCTTTAGAGGGACTAGGCAGGGCTGCCCCCTCTCTTCTGGACTCTTTGCCATCTTCATCAAGCCATTGGCCCAGGCAATAAGACTCTTCCCCTCAAATATCTGCTGTCCGGCTGGGGGGGGGGGGATGGAACACTGCATCGCCCTGTATGCAGATGACATCCTAGTCTTCCTCTCAGACCCATCCCAGTCTATCCCCACTGTGTTTTACATCCTCAAAACTTTTGGGTCATGTTCAGGATACAAACTTAACACCTCTAAAACTGACACCCCTGTGTTTCACTATACCCCCCTAACCCTCCGGTAGGCCTACCCACCTCAGTGGGATCTTGATAAATTGAAGTACCTGGGCATCTACCTATCCCATAAGGCACAGAATGCAATGCGAAGTAATTATGACCCCTTCTATACCCAGTTTCAGCAAGATCTGGCCAGGTGGCGTGTTTTTCCCCTTGAACTTATACAACAGAACAGAGGTCGTCCGGGTGGTGGTTTTGCCTAGGGCTCTCTACCTTTTTCAGAATGTACCACTGCACTTACCTACCAAATTATTCCATATTTGGAATAAGACTCTGCTTGAATTTATTTGGTCTGTTAGGCACCCAAGAGTGAAGTTCACCATCCTCTCTATCCCCCAAAAAACAGGGAGGCCTTGCCCTTCCCAATCTGTAGCTTTGAAACTGGACCTCTCACCTATCTTTCATTGTTGCTAGATACATGAGGGCCTCCCCCACAATCTGGATGGAAACAGAAGAAGGGCTGTTCCCCTACGACAAGATGATTAGGGCTACTCTACACCAGACTACTTCACACTCAGGCCAGGCCCCCTCAGACCCTGGATTCAGCACCAGGTCAATACCTGGAATGTGATCCACAGGCACCTTTCTCTTCCTTCATTCCTGATGTTACTTTGCCCGATTACTCTGCTGGAGAACTTTCTCCCTGCCCAGTTGGATCACACATACCATAGGTGGGGCCCCTTGGGTCTCTCCTTTCTCTTTCAATTTCTGAACGGTCCCATCTTTAAGACATTTCAGGAGATGCTCTGCTCCCATGAGCTACGTCCGTCAGATTTGTTTTAGGTATTTGCAACTGAGGCACTATTTGTATTCCCTTCCCACTCTGGCCCATCACCCTGATGGATAACCCCCTCTCATTACACTCCTCCAAGGTCTTCTATTCTCCACTGGGATGCCACATGTGATTTCTGTGATATACAAGGCCCTACTGGGCTCAGTGGGGGAATGCCCCAGGAAGATCCTTGACAAATGGAATAAGGAGTTGGGAGTGAGCATCACACTGAAACAATGGGACATCAGTTGTCTTGCCATGTGTAAACTCACATTTTCCCATACCTGGCATCTCTTCTCCTGGCAACTCCTTATCAGGTATTTCCATACACTGGCCATTACTCCCCATTACCTCGCTACTGGCTCAGTGCACTGGTGGCACCAGTGTGGTGACCCTGCAGCACATCACTGTTATGTATTTTGGCTGGCCCCAGGTTGCAACCTTTTCTGGCATCCCTAGAACAAGAGTTGGGGACCCTGTTTGGTCAATGGATCCCTTTTCCGGAGAAATTTTCATTTTGCATATATTCCCCCCGGAGCTCAGAGTCCCTCTCACATGTTGCCTCTTGGGAGTAGTCCTTCTGGTGGCCAAGAAGGCCATAACATGGTGCTGACTCGTGGCCCCAATTCCCACAGTCTCAGATTGGTGGGACATCGTCAACTGCATATATAGAAATGAAAAAATCTCCTTTTTTTCTGAACGACAAATCAGAATGTTGCCCACTGAGGTGGAATAGATGGATTTTATATTTTATGTCCAAGGATCCAACCTTTATTCCCTGAAGAATCAAACTGCTTGTTGTGGCTGGGATGACGGGGTGCCTCCTTGAGAGGGTGAGCAGGCGGGGGGGCCCAGGATTGGGAAGATTTAGAGTCAGAAGCCTGAATTCTCATGTATAATGTGCTGCTTCATGCAATATTGTATTGCTAGCCTGTTTCTGCATGTATTTGTCTATGAACTTTGTGCCAGAACTACCTATGTCCTGTATCCCTGTATACATAAACTGACTTTTTATTGATGAATTTGTGACTGATTGTACCCCATTGTAAATGGAAAAATGGTTAATAAAGATTATATTTACCAAAAAAAAGTCATCGTCTCCTAATCGAAGATCAGGATCAGGCTCAATATCATCCCCTACTAGCCCTGGAGGGATAGTATAAACAGGAAAAGGAGGAAAAAGAAGAGGAGACGCTTTGTGATGCATAGTCAAAAAAACTGAATGCACAGATGGCGCCTGTGCAGGGTGTGGCACCGAAAGAGAAGACGGTGCCGGCCCGGGTGTGGTGCCACTAAGACAGCAGTTGAAGTCGGCGCCGCCCTAGGTGCCACAGAAACACCAGAGGGAATACTGAATGACTATAGCTGCTGTTGTACAGACATGAAAATTTGACTCCTGGTGGGCGAGCAACGTCATCACTGAAGCGCACTCTACGGCGGGAAAAAAAGAGCTGAGGCAGTTGGAGGGTCAATGCCGAGATAGCCTATATAGCAAGAGCCAGTCTCGCGGCACCGCACATGCATGGTCCTACCTCGGCACTGGCCCTCCTGAAGATTTTTGGCTCCCGCTGGGTCCTAGTTCTCCAGCATAGTTCCATTAGTGTGAATGAGCGGTGGAGACTTTATGTCCAGGAAGATCACCAAATGTGGATTTGTTAGTATTAGCAGAAACTGATAAAGACGACACTGATATAGCTTATGACAGACGAGAACTTCTGATGCAGTAAAGATAAATGTTTCCATAACCCAGAACAGACTGCAGAAATCTGTAACTTGGTAAAGACATTTAACAGTACTTTTATCACAGTGTCAGGCCGAGCAAAAGGGGTTAAGCAAGTAATAGTGACAGGGAATGTTTGCCCTATAAGACAAAAGACATACAGAACACCACAGCGGTTAAGAGCAGATGTAATTAAGGAAATACAGAAAATGAAAGAGTTGGGTATCACTGATGAATTGAGAAGTGGCTGGTCATCACCAATGGTGACTGTAAATAAAAAAGAAATGGGTGTAAGAATCTGCCTTGATTTTAGGAAACTTAATCAACTGCCTGAATATGACAGCTATCCTAAGCCCAAGATAGATGATCTGGTGGACAGATTGGGAAGTGCCAAGTATATTAGAACCCTCAATCTCATCAAGGGTAACTGGCAGATTCCTTTAGCTAAAGAATCCAGAGACAAAACTGCATTTGCTACTCCTATTGGATTCTATCAGTTTACCACAATGCCATTTAGTTCACATGACACACCTGCTACATTCCAACAGTACATGGATGTAATTCTAGCCCCTCACACTGGTTATCATGCTGCTTACCTGGATGATGTTGTGGTGTACAGTCCAGACTGGAAAAGCCACCTGGAACACCTACGAGGAGTTATCCAATCTATCAAAAATGCAGGTTCAACCATTAATCCTACCAAGTGTGTATTAGGCATGCGGGAAACCAGATACCTGGACTATATTTTGGGAAATGGAGAAGTAAAGACAGAGACTTGTAAGACAGAAGCTATAGCTAACAGTCCTATCCCTAAAACAAAGAACATGTCACGTAATTTTTAGGGCTGGCTATTTACTACTGAAGATTTATTCCTACCTTTGCCCAGTTAGCTACTCCTCTCATTGAACACATGAAGAAACAGTGCCTGAATAATGTGAAACGGACCCCAGAGTGTGATGAAGCTTTTCGGGCCATCAAGGCTGCATTATGTTCAGTCACTGTTTTAAGAAGTCCAGACTTTGAGAACATTTTTTTTATTATAGACAGATGCATCAGAGGTAGGTCTAGGTGCAGTCCTGAATCAAAATACATATGGGAAGGAACACCCAATTCTGTATATCAGTAGGAAATTACATGACAGAGAGAAAAGGCACTCCAGCATTGAAAAGGAATGCCTTGTGGCAAAATAGGTCATGTAGTCCCTTCATTTTATTTGCTAGGAGCTGACTTTTGCGTATAACATCATAAGCCTCTCTGTTGGCTTAATCAAATGAAGGATAAGAATTTCCGAATCACAAGATGGCACCTGGCACTACAGCCATTCAAATTCAAAGTGATACACAGATCTGAGAAAGAGAATGTCAGTGCTGATTTTCTGTTGAGAGATAGATCAGGAATTGAGAATTCAGGAGATTGGAAAAAAAATGTGTACTGTAATCTGAACTGTTTGCTGTTAAATGTGGTATGAAAAAAGGGATACTGCATATGCAGAAAACTGTAACTGGTTTATGGTAATCTTAAAGAGAGAATTAAAAGAAGGTTTTGGGAAACCTGTTTTTTTTTTTAAATTGATTTCCTCTTAAAGAGAGGGGTAAGTGACAGGGTTGGATAAGCCCGTCACATTTATTATGCATAGAGATGAAAGCAAGGATCTATTCTGTCCTCTCCTTTTCTACCAATCGTCTGTCTTTGCCTGTTTGACTGCACAATCACATCTTTTTCCTGGGCACTGAAGGAGTTGGCCACTCCAATGAACCCACAATTACCACCTCTCCTCCATCTCCCTGCCTTCACTTGCTGTTCACGTCTTTTCTTTCTCTCTCACCTCTCTGTGGTTAAAACATGTGAAACTGTTTATATGAAACTGGGATTCCTTGATTTGCAAACGCTGTATAGTTATTTGAAAATGTATTGCAGAACGCTATGAAGGAATTATAACAAAAGGCAGAAATCTGTAACACAGGGATCTGACCTGAAGAAACCTTTTGACCTCAACGTTGTTAAGAGATCTATCTACAGGACCCCCCACCCACCCGACAGAATGTTCTATAGCTTAACAAGGCAAGACGTAGAGTTAAAAAATCTGCCAGGCAAAGACATCATATAAAGACGGCAAAGTTTTAATTTTCCAGTTGGAGGTTAAGATATTCTCTCAGGAGGACACTTGTTTGGACTGCCTATGCTTCCTGACCTGGAATCTTCGACATAGATCATTATGGCTGCTCTGTCCACAGATATTATGTTTTTCTTGTACACTTTTCCCATTGTAGCACTTTTTTTTTTTTTACTGTAGGGTCACCTAATTTATTACACTTTTAATAAATTGGAGTAATTTTTTTGTGATGGGGTATGATTGGCTTATATGGAAATTCAAACTCTCCTTAAAGAATATGTATGCCTCGAAATTTGCCCTTTATAAGACTCCAGTTGATGAGGTCCTCCTTAGCTCTGATAAAGCATAGCAGTTGGCAGGGCAAAATGTTAGGCCTTGTGGCACTGTTTGATATCACTGGTTTCTATCTTGTCATGTAAATGTGTATATTGCATTCCACAGCTAGTAGCGCTTTGGACACAATGGAAATACAATGAAATCTTACTACTCTTGATTCCACTCATGTCTTTTTGTGGGTGCTTTGCCTTCTAATATTTTTTGCAGGCAGCAGTGCAGTTTCCCTTGATGCAACCCCCCCTTCCCCGTTGTAGGTAGGTTTAGGGAAGACTAGATGGGCCTTGTGTCCCACCTCTTCTGGTAGCCTGTTCCGCTCTTTCTCCTACCCTATCTATGAAAAAGTACTTTCTGGTATTTCTTTTTTGCCCCCAACCAGCTTTATGGAATTAACTTTGGAGTTTGTGTTCCCACTCTGCTTGAACAGTTCCAAACTATCCACCTTGTTTACCCCATGGAGGCCTTTGTATGCCTCAATCATGTCACCTTTCTCATGTTGTGTGTGTGTGTGTGTACTGTATGTATATGTTCAGGTACTTCCATCTCCCCACAAAAGTCATTCCCTGCTGTCCCTGGATCATTTTGGTTGCCCTTCTTAGACTGCCACCACTCTGTCCTTCCTTCTGTCTTCCTCAAATTTGGTCTCCAAATTGAAGGACTTATTATGGCGGTTACTACACACAATATTCCAGGTCAGGACGCAGTCCCCGTCTTTTGTTGCGTTTTTCACTACTACCTCCCCCATTATGTACTCAGTGTTTGGATTTCTTACCCCACCATGCATTACTTCACACTTCTTGGCATTACATTTTAACTGCCATACTTTTGACCAATTCTTCAGTCTACCCAGATCCTATTTTATAATTCTGACCCCCTTCTCTGTATCCATCTGGCAACAGAGCTTAGTATCATCCATGAAAGAGGTATGTCTTGCCCTGTATCCTTGTCCTAATGTTGCAGATGAAGATGTTGAAGAGGACTGGCCCCAGAACCGATTCCTGTGGCACATTAGTGACCACCCTTTTTCTCGAGAATCTCCTATTACCACCCTCTGGGTTCTGCCACTCAGCCAATTTCCCACCAGTCTTGTGAACCTGTCCATCAGGCCATGCATCTTCTTTACCAACTGTCCATGTGGGTTAGGAAGGAAGGTTTTACTTAAGGTACAGTATGGCTACTGCCTGCCCCTTATCCACTACCCTTGTCATTCAACTGAAGAAACTGATCAGGTTTGTCAGACTCGACCACCCCCTGTGAAATCATACTTTTCCTGAAGTCCATTTACCACCAAGAAGCTTACCAGCCTCTCTCTTATTTCTGTCTCTCGCAGCCTAAGCACTATGGACATTAATCTGACAGGCCTGTAGTTCTCCAATTCATCTCTGCTCCCACTTTTGTGAAGGGGAACTACATTCATGGTCCTTCAGTCCCTGGGTACTATCTGCGTCTCCAGTGAGCTGTTGAGCTCAGTCATTGGCTCTGATGGGGACTACCCCCATTTTATTTAGCACACAGGGATGCATCCTATCCAGGCCCATAGATTATTCACCTTCAGTGTGCTTAAGAGTTTAGCACCATTGTAACAGAGATTGGAGCCTCACTGTCACCCTCTCCCTCCCATGTGAGACTCATAATTTCACCTGGATCCCACCACGAGAGTCCATCTAAGAGATTATCCAGACACAAGTCTTCCTGAGAGGGATGTCTACAGACCACCAGTCTAAGCTGGGGGACCAGAGGCAGGACCACCAACTGGTTGACCAGCTGAGCACAGTCAATAGATTAAGATGGACCAACAGAGTTGGGCTCCACCACATCAACTGATTGACTGGCACCACCAGTCCAAATGCTTATGGACTTATTAGGGTGGTTGCTCTCAAATGCAGTCTGCAACACAAGGGTTTGAAGTCATGCATTCTCAAACTCCCTAGACTGAGGACTGAGTATGATCATTACCGACTGGTTGGGAGCTCAGAATTTGAACTGTGCAGTCTTCATTGCGGCAGAACAGGCCACTGAACTGAACCATTACCTTTATCCTTACCCAACTTACACTGGTAGAACGCTCACATAGACAGCACTTATATTGTGTCACCAACTCAGGCAGTATGGTCTGGCACAAAGGCAGGTCTTCTGGTCATGCAGCAGACCAAGGCAAGCCAGGCAAATGTCATGGGGATTCATCCTTGATATGATGTTCTTGCAGCTGTTACACTACTTAAAGCCAAGTGTCCAGTCTGCCATGTTTGTGGAGTCTAGCTCCCCATGTTACAGTCCTCCAAAAAATAATGCTGAATCTGTCATCATGATGATGGACATTAACTCTGAGCAAGGTAATGAGAGAAAAATATTACCGAAAATCAGGAAAGCAATCAAAGAAACTTCATGAAATGGATCTTTGGGCCATGCTACCAAGGGATGACCTCAAATTTCTATCAGAAAGGCAGGTTTGTGGCATGGAGGGGTGAGGACATGAGATATAGGGGAGGAGCTCAAATGGCTTTCCAAAAACTTTGGGCATGCTCAGCATACTGCACAAGTGTGACTACACAGAAGGCATGCAGGTAGTTATAAATTAACCATCCTGATGTGGTGCTGTTCTGGTTACCATCAGAAACATAAGCTAGTACCACCCCAATACATCTACAGTACAAACCTAGTTTGTACAGTCAGAAATTAACAGAAGAGTGTCCACCCCCCACTGGCCCAGCAGCAATGTGATGTGCTGTTGTCCTGGCAACCCAGGTTCCTGGGTGGACTCTGTACGCCCACATCTTGAAGCAGGCTGAGCTGAGAAAGCTACCAATAACAGTGCCACTGAGCCAAGGAAGGTTAGCAGTGGGTTCCGGCACCACAGGGACCCCTGCAGAGGGCCTGCAAACTAGCTCTCCTACATGGGCAGAATGTGCGTACTCAAGGCCAGTAGTTGGCAGTGCCCACACCATAGAGAGGTGGAAGAAAATGGGGGAGAAGTCACACTGCCACTGGGATGATGGATGGTGTCATTCTCAAGCTCTGCATCATGGATTTCCACCAGAGGAGCAGTGGGGTTAGTGGAGCATGGGGTTAAGAGAGCCACCATGGTTGTATGCCCTCCAGGCCTGAGGACTGGGTGGATGGTAGTGTGGTGAAAAAGCTTAATGAAAAAGAGAGGTACAGATGAGATGTTTTTTTCAAAATTGCTAGCATTGGCCACATTTTTCTAGTTGAGTGATTAATTACAAAATTAGTATTAAAAGCTGGCTTATAAATAAGTGAGGGTATTAAAAGGGAAGCAAAATGCTGTTGTTTTAATTGATATGTTTGTATTATTTTGTATTATTTATTGTGTGTAATTATGTTGTGACTGGGCGCCAGTGAAAATGGGCATATTATGCTCACTGGTTATACAGTATAAAAATAAAACAACACAAAACAAAACAAAAAATACATAATGAATCTAATTACTGCTAAAGAGGCTGATATAATGTTTTGCAGACTGCTGCTATAGTTACGGCTGTCCCTCCTCCTTCTCTGGCCAGGCCCCCTTTCTCACAGGCTCCTCCAGCCCCATCAACCAGCTTCTCGTGGACTTGATTCCAATTCTGTTCTCCACTTGTCTCACCATTTCACCCATCGGGGGGGGGCGGGCCAAACCTCCCACCACACAGGCCAGATCCCAAATAGAGGAGTGTCACGTCACTGCTGCCAGGCCTGCAGAGAGCCAGTGCTCATCCTGCCTGGCCAGGGCTTTTTCCTTGTTCTTGTCCCCCTTTCCCTGAGGATACAAGCAGCAAGAGTTCACATGCATGCAACCGTGTCCTCCGCATGCCTCTCTGACTGCACTACCACCTGTGGTCACCCAGATGCAAGTGGAGCAGCGGAGCCAGCAACCTTCCCTCTCCAGAGGAGGAGAGTGTCCTTTGGGACACTTGATCCTCTCCCCCAGCAGGGCCTAGTCGACCTGCATTCGTTGCCGAATGTGGGACGTGAGCACTGCAAGCGGTACAGCTGCACTGACAGGATGGCTAGTTACGGATGTTTTAAAGCCTATCATACTTCAAGAACAAATATTTACTGTAAAATATGTGCACTTTGACCTTTATGATACAGGGCCACGGTCACATCTGCAATTTGTTGGGGGGGAAAAACCCTACTCTTTGAAATAAGACATTCACATTTTCTTTTCTCTCTAGCTTGCTGGAGACTACCTACCTTCACCCAAACTCCTGCTCTACCATGGTTTGCTCCTGCAGATCTTATCCTGCAGTGTGGCTTCTTACTCCTCCAGGAATGCAGTGTGGGCTAGGAACTTTCAAAGATATTAACAGGCCATTTGGGGTCTTAGCACATGGCAAGCATTATTGTACCATCCTTCCACCACTAATTTTACCCACTGTAGGGCCCTCCCCCTCCCTCTGTAAAGCACCATCCTGCAGTACCAAGGTTTGGAAGGGACTGACTGACATTGTGCAGTCACACATGCCAGTGCCACTGCAGATCTTCACCAAACCCTCACCAAAGGACACGCTCAGACAGCAAGGCAGGCCTCTCCTTCACCATGGAGTTGAAGCATGCTGCCTCTGTAACACGCTCACGAGATCCCCAGGCCTGTGTGAGAGCTGGGTTCAGGTTACCCCAGTGACACCTGGCCAGTATTTATATTCTGCATATTAGGACTGGGCTTCTACATAGACATAAATGCAGCCTGACACCTGATGCCCTAAGACTAGCTATCCACCGCTCCATCACCTCTATTAGTGATTATGGACTGATCATCTACGGTTCAGCCTCCCCCATGGCCCTTCGCAGGATATCAGTGGTGCTCAATAAAGCCTGCAGACTCCTCACTGGAGCAGCCTGCCATACGCACACCTGCGATCGGTACGCCCAGTCCAGCTGGCTTCCGCCGGATGCTAGAATTCAATACCTGTCCTGCTTGGTATCTAAAACGGTAATTCTTAGGCTCATACCTCCTGGTGTTGAGCAGCTCTTTAGCCCCTATTCCAGCTCTCAGCATACCCAAAGCTCAGCAAATCAAATTTTCCTTTTTCCTAGATGTTGGACCTCCCAAGGACAAAGGTCCTTCGCTTATCGTTCACCCCTGTGGATTAATGCCTTGGACAGTGAAATCTTGTCAGTTCCAAAACTGGGCACTTTCAAACTAATGCTCCGCCAGCATCTCTCAGCTAGCAGTAACTGTGACTGCTTTACCTAACTGCTGCTGCTTTCTGCTACAGTACCTTGCATTTCACTACCCTTACTGTAACTCTCCCTTTCACACAATCCTGTCCTACCTTCACCCTCCCTGCAAGCCGCTCCCCTACACTGTCCATCCTCCCTCCCCACTCAACCCATACTTGCTTCCTCTGCTTTTGTTCCCTTGCACCATTACCCTCGTGCACTTTTCTAACTCGCTGCATTGACAATGCTACCTAGGCTGCCTCCTCTCCAGTATTAACTAGTTATTATCCTATACTGCTACATGTTGTTGAATTATTTGATACACTGTACTATTATTTTCTTTAAACTGCTCTACGTTGTAACCACTGTAATATTTTGCTTTGTATGTTTGTTACCCTTCCCCTCTGACGTGGAACCTTTGTGAATGAGCTGTTTTCTGTTCAAAGGTATTGTAATCCAAAACTTAAATAAATAAACAAAAAATAAACTTTTGAAGCATGTGTCTACCAGGTTAAAAAATAAATGGTTGGAAAACGGGTAAAGAAAACATTCAAAATGCAGAGATTTAACTACTGATCTTTAACGTAAATGCCATCAACATGGACATTTATGACACGGTGTATGGCATCAGTAAAGAAATTTGTACACAGCATTTCATTTGTTGGAGGGACAAAGGCCCTCTTTTCCATCCTTCAGCATCAGGGTTGCAGTGGTTGAGCCTTTGCATCCAGCTAAGAGGGCAGGCATGCTTTGTAGCCAATGACAATGCTGCTTATGGTTGGCCAGCATGGGTTGTGTGAATGCCACCGGTTGACATGACTACTCCCCTCCCAGGGAGTCATGTTTCTTACTTCTGCAATGCACCTGGCCCTTTGCAGGTCCCAGAATGGTATACCTGACTATGTACACTAACGCCGTGTCACCCAGGTGGCTGCTGCCACACGTCAGGACAGGCACTGCATACCATGGAATGGTAATGGGTGTTCACGAATTCAGACAAAATCAAACTACTTCCCTTTGTGGCATCAGGCTTAAAAAATACTCCATTCTACACCCCTCTAGTGGGCTACTTGTTTAATCAGCTTGGTCGACTCTGTGTGGACTTTGCAGTTGGTGGACTCAGTCAGAGAAAGGCTCATGAAGACAGATGTGGCTCCCTAGGAGAAAATACCTCACTGAAAATGAGGAGTACAGAGACAAAAGAATACACAGGCAAAGCAATACTGTCTTTGCCAACAATAATCTGTTTTTAATTGAACAGTGTAGATATTTCCATTACATTTTTAGTAAAAAAGCTAATACATTCAGTGATGGCACTGAACACATTCCACTTAAAGCACTGTCACTGCTATAACTTAAAACTCATTACAAGGCATATTATTGATAAGTGAATATTTCACAACTGTTTTGTTGATAAGGCTTCATAGTACTATATTTACATTACACCTTTTGACAGTCCAGTGTTTGCTCACTGTTCTTCAATGGCAGAAAACAGGAAATGCAAATTACATTGTGAAAGGTTATGATGTCCAAATTGAAGGGATTTGTATTTTAACATCTAATGGTCTCCAGCAGTCTCAAAGCCATACTTTGTTCTAGAAATCGAGACACAATAAAAATATGTTTTCGTTGGGGTGGGGGGCAGACAAATTTTAAGTGGAAGCAAGACAGACAAACACTGACCTTTTTAATGCTCTTAAGAATGTACTGTGCTCAAAAATGTTATACTGGAAATAAATTACTGTACTGAGATACCACAACCCCATTCCTCAATCATATGTACCTCCTTCATTTGAAACTACAGCTAGATCTAATTCACCATTTTGTATATTCTAAATGAAAACTCCGAGTGGACATAATACATTAATTTAAAAAAGTTAAAAACTTTTTTTTTTGGTTATACCCATCTGCCATCAAGCTGTACAATCCATGCAATTTAGATAATTATCAATGTCTGCTGCAGGCAACTGGTCTAGATAAGGCATTTTAAGACATCCTGTGTAGAATATGGGCTCATATCCCTGACAGGTCAAAGCCTGCCCCTAGACCAATACAACACCAAATACAAATCAAACTGAGATGTACAACTGCGGAATACTGTACATTCAAAAATAAATCATCGGGCATTGAAAAAACAACAATTACCCAGTGTTTGGATGATTCAAGGTTTGAAGTCTTTGGAAGAATGTAAAAGACACTACCTTGGAGGATATTCTTTTCTGGTCTCCAAACCCCGAGATAAGTAATGTAGACTTTTAATGATATGTGACTATTGTCGAGAATAAACAGAAAAGGATGACTATAGAAAGGAATACAACAATGTGTACATTTTCCAAAATGTAAGAATATGGATTTACGGCTGCACCATTTCCCTAAGCCACCTTAAACATCTTGAAATGGTATCAGACAAAACAGTACAAAATTGCACTTAGATCTCCGTTAATTCAGGGATACAACTCATGCCCATTCCTTGCTAATGTTGCTCATTCATACAGGATTCCTTCGGAGAAAGAGTCAAAAAAAGTTTCAAATTAAGACTGGTCCATTCTTGCAAAGTTTGGTTGCCACTTCATAAAATCTCCTAAGTCTACTACCTATCTTGCTGGTCACTATCTGATTTAGTAAGGTCAGGGACTGAGAGTTCTAGAACTGGATTCACAAACCCTGCATACTCAGAATTGCCATTGTCATCAATTTCAGCACTAACAAAGTCATTTTCCCATTCCAGTCCATTGGAATCTTCTGAAGCAGAAGTTGGATTACTTCCTGTGCTTATGTTGCTGGGACGCAGTGCTGCTTGAAGTATGTCCTCCTCTGTCCTTGAGCGTTCTCTCATTGGGATCATTCTGCTCATTCCTTTAATATAAAAGATGATATACTGTCAAATACACAAGACAAATATTTCTTTAGGTTAGTTAAACTAACACTCCCATAGCATTCCTTGGAAAACCAGTGGACCATTAATATACACTATCATCTTTTCTCACGTGGTTGAAGTCAATTGGTCTATGGCCTCATGCTTCAAAACACACCTGAGGCAGGCCTAGAGATACTGCAAAGTTTTAATTCATTTACGAAGTATGACAAAGTCATCAACTTCACCTTCATGGATCAATTCACAAATGTTTGCCATTTTACTGGGAAATTTGCTGTTTGTAACTTCACCTGCAACTTTGCCTTTGGGGTGCATGTGGGTGAAGTTTCTTCAGATCAAAGTTTCAGATAAACAAGTGCCTGCAGATCACATGGAAGTAACTCCTGCAGGTCACAGGCTACTTCTCTATGTACAGACTGAGCCTTAGTTTCATTCTGCAGTCTCAGTGAGTTAGTGGGGGAGGTCAGATCTGCTGCTCTCAGAGGGTTTATAAAAGCAACCAAAAAACGTTTACAACTTTTTTTTTTTTTTGCTTTTCTTGTCATCTTCTGTTTATCTAGCAGTTTGTATGGATTTATTTAGTTGTTGTTTAGGTGTATTTTTCTTTATATTCCCCACTTTTATTTGTTCTATTTTTTCATGCTTTTACTCTTTTTTCCCCAACTTAAAATGAATGGGACTGGTAAGGAGCAGACTGGGAGGACTGGGAATGGAGAGGCCAGCTCATCCTACATTGCACTGTCTCCAGGCTGTCCTCATCATTCTTCAGGTGAGGACTCCAGAACTGGACACAGTACCTCAGGTGGGACCTCACCGGCAGTCTACAGAAAGGTATAATACCTCCTTCCTTCTGCTGTCAATACCCCTTCCTATGTACCCCAGCATCCTGTCTGCCTTACTGTAGGCTTTGTTACACTGGCTTGACCGTTTTAGGGTTGTCAATGACCCCTAGGTCTCTTTCTTCAGAGGCCGTGCTCAGCTTTAGCTCCCCCCACCCCAGCAGTCTTTCCTGGGATTCTTGTTCCCTATGTGCATTGCCTTGCACCTTCTGGCATTGAATTTCAACTACCAAACCTTTTACCACCTCTCCAGCTTTTGCAAGTCTCTCTGCATCTCCCCAACTCCTTTCCATGCTGTCTAACCTGCCACAGAGCTTAGTGTCATTTGTGGAGAGACTCATCTTGCCCTGGATTCATTCTCCCATCTTGCTGATTAACATACTGAAAAGGACTGAACCCAGGACTAATCCTGACGGAACCCTACTAGTTACCTCTCTCTCTTCTGATGTGATTGCGTTAACCATAACCCTCTGCTGTCTCCTCACCCATCTAACTGTATCCTTCGCTACACCCACATCCTCTAGTTTCTTCAGCAACCTTCTGTGAGGCACTGAGTCAAAAGCCTTTCTGAAATTGAAGTAGAGAAAATCCACAGCATGGCCCTTATCCACTAACCTTGTTACCCTGTTAAAGAATACTATCAGGTTGATCTGACAAGACCTCCCTGCCACAAAGCCATAATGCTTACTATCCTGGACTCCACTGCTCTCCAAGCAGTCCATGAGTTCCTCTTTGGATACTGTCTCCCTCAGTTTACCCACAACAGATGTAAGGCTGAAAGGTCTGTAGTTATCTGGTTGCTCCCCCCCCCCAAAAAACACACTTATGAAGCTGGACTTCGCCAGCTACCCTCCAGTCTTTTGGAACTAACCCTGTCTGAACTGAGCAACTGAATAGCCATACCAGGGGTTCAGTTAGTTTCGTTGCCAATTCCTTGAGCACCCGTAGATACATCACATCTGGCCCTGGGGCCTTATCTGCCTTTAGGGCTGCTAGCCCTTTCCGAAGCCTTTCACTGGTAAATACTTGCTACTCATCTCTGGAATCCTCCTTGCAGCTGCCGTAATGCCACTCTCTGACTCGGGTCCTTCGTCTTTCCTTGTGAATACAGAGCAGTGGTAGTTAATTTATTTATTGAAATGTTTCACCAGGAAGGCACAATGAGAAACAAGTCGCTCGTCTCCCGGTGCAACCTGGGGGGGAAGGGGTACAACTGGAATGAGACATTATACATTCAAGTTACAAGATTAACATACAGTTGTAAGGCAGGTGTTACAAACAGTGTTACAACAATGTTACGTATAACATATAGAAAGACTGGCCAATAGTAAGTGCTGGGTTAATAAGTAAACAAGTGCTTACGTGAAAGAAAAGGGAAGGGTGGGAGGGTGAGGTGGGGAGGGAGGAAAGAGTCGTGCCCCTGGAGACCCCTTCAGGATGCGAGGAACCCTGTAAGGGGACTGGGGGGACCAGAGAGAAGGGGATAAGGCAGTGTCCTAGAGAGACCCCTTTAAGATGGTGGGGGAAGGGAGTAGATAAGAGATACAAGCCCCTTGGGGGGCAGGAGAGGGACCCACGGAGAGCATTCAGGGTCCTATACAATCTGTGAGAAATCAAGGGAAGTCAGTAAGGGGGAGCAATTAGGGGGAAGGGGAGAAGGGCTAGAGGGGGTAGGTGTGCACAGGGTCAAATGAAGGTGAGGGTAGGGTTTGTCTAGGGCTTAGAGGAGGGAATTAGGGTGGGACATGGCAGGAGCAGCTAGGTGCAAGGTAATTATTGAGGGCAGAGTTGATGGAGTAGGCAGAGGATGAGTGACGGATTGGGGGGGGGGATTCCACATTTTTGGGAGGCAGTGAGAGTAACTGGACTGGCTGATTTGGGTGGATCTGTGGGGGACAACCAAGGTACAGAAGACAGTTGATCTAAGGGAATGGGAGGGTGAGGGGGTGTTATAAAGGAGGAGGTGAGATAGGAAGGAAGCTCACCCAACTAGTGCTTGAAGGTGAATTTAGCACAGTGGGAGAGTCACCTATTTGTAAGAGAGGAGAAGGATAGGGCATGATAAAGATCACAGTGATGGGTGGAAAGGGGGGGCAAAGCGGCAGAAGGAATTGAAGAGGGTGTCCAGTCTGGCCAGGGAGGACTTAGTGGCAGCACCACAGACCACATCACAGTAGTCAAAAATGGGCAGTATCATCTTCTGAACAAGTTCACATCTAGTCGTAGGAGGGATGCAATGACAGTTCCTGAACAGGGCACCAAGCTTGGGGCACAGTTTTTTCTAGATGGCGTCAATATGTCCAGAGAAGTTTAGGTGTTGGTCCAACCAAACACCTAAGTACCTGAAGGAGGATGTGTCCTCTAATTATCGGCCCATAGCCTTGCTACCAACCCTCAGTAAGATTTTAGAGAAACTTATTCACCTCCAGATCTCTGCTCACCTACTGAACTTTAATCTTCAGTCTCCTGCTCAACACGGTTTTAGGGCTGGACATAGCACCACTACCGCCCTCATTCTACTCACCGGTGACATTAAGTCCAGTATGGACAAAGGTCTACTCACAGGGGTCATGTTCATAGACCTCACTAAGGCATTCGATCCAGCTAACCATCCTCTTCTTCTAAACAAACTACATCTCTTAGGTGCCTCCAGACCCACCCTGTCATGCTTCGGCAGCTACCTAACCAACTGAACCCAATCCACCTCTTTTGGCAAAGTTCTTTCATCCCCAGCTCCCATCTCCTGTGGTGTCCCACAAGGTTCCATCCTGGGATCATTACTCTTTTCTATATTCATTAATGACACTCCCTCCTCACTTCCCCACTGTCGCTCCATCATGTATGCTGACGATCTGGTTTGCTACGTCACCTCTCATTCTGTCTTGGACATTAATGCCCACCTGTCCTCTGCATTCAAACAGATCCAGCACTGGCTCTCCTCCAACTCACTAATTCTTAACCTACCTAAGACCCAGGCCATGCTGTTTGGGTCTGCTAGGAAAGTCTCTGCTGTGTCTACTAAGCTTCATGTGCCCAGCTGCGGCCAGGTCTAAAGTGGCCAGGCTACCGACTCCTTCAAATACCTTGGGTTACCCTTGATCCCGTTCTTGATTTCTCTGTACATATCAACGAGGTATATGAAATCTGTTAATGCCCAAACTAAGGGCAGCTTGCGGTAATCATACACCTAACCCCTGCTGCAGAATCTCTGTTGTACGTGGGGTACTACTTCCTCGGCTTCTGTACGCTCTCCCCACTCTCTCCCATGCAAACGCAGGAATCCCTTGCAAGTGGGACATCTCATATAATCACATCTGTAGATTCGCCCTCTCTGTCCCTCGACTAACTCACCACTGCCACCTCTACTCCACTTTGCACTGGCTGTCCCCCCATCTCAGCGCTCCTTCGCTGGGTTGCTTTATTGATTCCATGAACCCCCCCGCCCAGACAGCATAGGTGCCACGCTCACCCCTGTGACATACTCCCGCACACTAAGGTCATCTAATCAACCTCTGTTCTCTATCCCTCTCTGCTCAACCAAGATGAGGGAGCAAGCCTTCTCCCATTTTGCCCCTAAATTCTGGAACTCCTTACCAGCCTATTTAAAGGGCTCCTTATCTCACTCCGCCTTTAAATCAGCACTTTTTTCCCACCTTCATGTACTCGACTCCTGCCACTGTACCTAAGCATTCCTGTACTCCTCCTACTCATCCGTATTTCAGCTCTACCTAGTTGTTACTATACCGAACTGTACTGAATTGTCTGACTGTTCATTGGTCCTATCCATCCCTGCGTTGATGGCTACTACTTGTTGTTATACCTTGATCTTCTCTGTGGAGTTCAACTCTTATGTAATTGCTACTTGTGTTTGCTTGTTTTAATTTATTCAAAATTATGTCTGTTCCTTTCGGATGCCTGTTACTGCTAATGATCTGTACTTGTTTTTGTGTTAATTCTCTGGTTTGTGTACTATACTCTCCTGGGTCATGCTTGAAAATAGGCAGGCCTCTTGCCTAGTGCACTTACCCGGTTACCAAAAGCAAATAAATAAAGTCCCCTCAAGGGTGTGAAAAGTGGGTAGGAAGGGAAGCCTAGAGAGTCTCTGCCTTGTGCCAAAGGTCATGGAAACAGTCTTTTTGGTGTTGAGGAAAAGTTTATGGGTAGCAAACCAGAGCTGAACCTTGTCGAAGTCTTGCTGTAAGCTGACTGTAACCTCAACAGGACAGGAGCCAGATGCATACAAGACTGTATCATCTGCATACATATGTATAGCGGAGGATGGGTAGCAAACAGAGAGAGATCATTTAAGAAGATGGAGAATAGGAGGGGCCCTAATATCGAGCCCTGGGGGACTCCAGTGCTAATTGGGAGGGGCGGGGAAGTGGCATCCAAAATCTTAACTGATTGGGTACTAAGTAGGCCTTGAACCTGTTTGTGGATGAGGGAGATAGGCCAGCTGCTGGGAATGAGTTGAGGAAAAGGGAGTGCGAGATGGTGTCAAAGGCCTTGGCCAGGTCGACAAAAATGGCAAAGGTAATTTGCCCATTGTCCATCCTGGTTAGGATGGAGTCTGTGAGCTGTAGGAGTGAGGTGGTGGTTGAGTGTTTTTTCCTGAAATTGGACTGGAAAGGGGTGAAAAAGGATGTGTCAAATAGAAAAGAGGTGAGTTGGGAGAGGACAATGTGTTCTTGAAGCTTGGGTAGGGAGGAAAGAAATGGGGCGATAGTTGCCAGGGGTTGAGGGGTCACCCCATTTGGGTAGAGGGAGGACCTCGGCATGTTTCCAAGAACAGGGGACAGAGGCAGTAGAGAATGAGAGATTTAAGATTATTGAGAGGGGGTAGGCAATGGCCGTAGCGGAGAGGGAGAGGAGTTTTGCATCAAGGTCATCAAGGGAGGCACCTTTAGAGGGGTTGATGGTGAGTAGCGAAAGAGAATGGAAGGTGGGAGGGTGGTGGAGGTGGCACACCGGTAGAGGGTAGGAGGGGAAGGATTTCAGCAGCTCAGTGGCGCAGTTGGTATAGTAGGAGTTAAATTCTGCAGCTACAGCTGGTGGGTCGGACACTAGTGAGCTATTTACTTTAAGTACCGGGGGTGGTGGGCGAGATGAGGGGGTAAATAGGGTGTGCACCACCTTCCAGAGCCTTGAAGGGGAATTTATGTTGGTGATGAAGGCAGATTTGAAATATTCGGACTTGGCTAACCTTGTAGCCCTGGTGCAAGTGTTTCTGAGCATGCGGAAGTTCACAAGGTCACTAGGATGCTGGGTAGCTTTATGACGCTTCCAGACTCGATCTCAAGCCCTGAGATAGGCCAGGAGTTCAGGGGTTATCCAAGGTAAGTGGTTACCTCTGACTCTGGTTTGTCTGAGTGGGACAAATGCATTCCAGTTTACAAGAAAGATTTCTTTGAAGTAGGCAAGGGCCTTGCCAACTGAGGCGAAGGAGGTCGGGGAGACCACTCAGAAGTGGCAAGGTTACTCAAGAGAGATTCGAGGTCGATAGACTTGAAAGAGCGCAGTTGTATGGTTTTGTGTGGTGATTTAGTTCTGTGGACTTTCCTAACTATGAATATTGGGTTATGATCATGGAGAGAGAGAGAGCACCGGGGAGGATGCCAGAGGTGATGACACAGTGGGGGTGGGAGGTAAGGGCACAGTCGAGTAGGGAGTATTGTTGTGTCTTGTGGTTTGGGCAGGTGGGTTCGGAGATCAGTTGGGAGAGGTTTAGGGCTCCGATTTCATTTTCAGTTTTGGTAGTTTTAGGGGACAACAAATTTATACTAAAGTCACCTAGGATGACTCATTCCCCAGAGCGAGCAAGGGAAGTGATGGAGGTTAGGAGGTCTAGTGCGACCGAAGGATGGACAATTGGGCGTCAGTATGTGCCGGGTATGAAGACTGGGAGAGTGAAGGGGAGGGTCACATGGATAGCTAGGGCATCATGAGTCTCAGGATTGGAGGATGAGCAGATGATAGAATACTGGATGGAGGCTAGGACATAAATGGCCACCCCACCAACCCTGCCAGCATGGTCTTGCCTTAGCAGTGAGTAGCCAGGAATGGAGACTGAGTGGTCAGGGATACTGCTTTTTAGCCAAGATTGTGAGAAGATTAGAATGTCTGGTTTTAGAGTGCACATTATGGTCTAAATCTGGTCTATTTTTTGCAACAAGCTGCGGGTGTTTAGATGCAGGATCTTTAAGTCCTTTGGGAGGGCTGAGAGAAGAGCAGCGGGAGGTAATACAGGAGGAGGCACCAGAGGAGCACGGGGCAACAGGGCCTGGGTTGGGGTGGATATCCCCAGCGGAGAGCAAGAGGAGGATGAGTATGAGAAAGTGGAGCTTAGATGATTTTGATGGGGCTGGTGAGGAGGCTGGGAGTTTTGAGTAGAAGGGAGTGGATGAGTGAAAAACAAGAAGGTGGAGAACGGCAGAGAAAGTGGACACTGTTATCAAAGCCACATGAGGAATAGTGGTAGAGTGAGACCATATTTCAAATGGCAGGGAGGGAGTGATAGCATGGATGTGGGTAGGGGACTGGAGATAGTAACTGGTGGGGTTGGGAGAGTTATTAGGAATGGTGAATAAAGAGCAAGTGGAGGTGGTAAAGAGAGGGATATGAGCAGAATAAGGGGGAGAGAGGACAGTAGGGGATGCACTGTTCAATTAAGAATGTTAAGAATGACTGCACCTTTCTGTCCATCCTCTTTAATTACTCTATCCTCTGTTAGCCTAACAATTTTTCCTCTTTTTCTAATTTCCATAAGATATCTGAACAATTCTCTGATGACCACCTCTGCGATACACAGTTCTGTGTTTGATTTGTCTCTCTGATTGCCCTCTTGGGTTTCCTTGTTCTTATTTGGTACTCTCTCCATTCTTCCTCAACTTGTTTTTCCTTGTACCTTGTGAAGGCTGCCTTTCTTGGTTCTCACTACTTCCCTGACATTTCCAGAGAACCACAATGGTCTTCTGTGCTTGCTTCTTTTGAATACTGTTCTCATGCAAGACTCTGTTCCCTCGAGAATGGCCCCCTTGATTGCTCTCCATCTTTCCTCCACATCCCTGATGCTGTCTTCTCTGACCAACTTGTCCAGGACCAGCTTCCTCATATGGCTGCAGTGTGCCCTTCTGAAATCTAGGACTTCAGCCTCTAAGGAGGGCTTACTTGTCCCAAGGGCCAGGTCTAACCATACAGAATAATGGTCGCTGGATCCTAGTAGCTTTCTTACCCTCACTCCTCCAACCACTTCCAAGCTGGTGAACATCGTATCAAGAATGGCAGCCTGTTTAGTGTGTTCCTTAACCAGATGTACCAGCAGGCAGTCTTGCAATGCATCCAGTAGGGCCTCACTTCTGAAGTTCCTGGCTGCTGGAATGTCCCAATCAGTATCTGGCAGGTTTATATCTACCAGCACCACCACCTCTCCCTTTGCCATCCCCTTTTCTAGTTCTTACCCTAGCCCCTTATCTCTTTCTTCCTCCTGTACTGGAGGTCTGTAGATCAACCCTATCTATAGTGTCTTGCCTGAGGCTGACATGAGCTGAACCCACAATGATTCTGTTTGCCTATGACCTCTCCTGATATTTCCATCCTCTACTGCCTCTATGCCTTCCCTGACATACAGGGCTACACCTCCTCCTTTAACTTTCCCTCTGTCCTGTCTAAACACCATGTAGCCTGGAACTGCCAGGTCCCAATTGTTATTCTCTGTGACCCAAGTTTCTGTGATGCTACTAGGACCACCTCAGTGACTGCCACCATCGCCTGGAACTCACCAAGTTTATTTTCCAGACTCCTGGCATTAAGGCTGAACTGTTTCAATCCTTCTCTTAATCCCCTCTTGCTTTTTCCTGTCCTTCTCCTTTATTCCTCTCTAGTCTCCTTAACCCCTCATTGGCCTCTTTCCCTAACATAATTCAAAATTAAATCTTAATATAACCCGCCTTGCTGCTACTAGTTCCCTCTTCAGGGGGAAGCCCTAGCTAGGTTCCTCACCACTCTCCCTTCCATGTGGTTCCCCTAGCCTCATTCTCCACTGTAATCAGTTGAATTGTCCAATACGATGTCTAGCTTCTGCCTCAGACCACTGGCCCCATCTTGTCAGGTGAAGGCTGTCAGCCTTGAGGAGCATCCTGTCCCAGAAGCCCCTTAGTTCCCCCAAAAAGTGGTATCCCTCCTCCTGATACCATCCCTTCAACCACCTATTAAACTCCTTAATCTCTTCCTTCCTTCCTTACTCTATTGTTTCCGTTTCCCCTATTCCATATGTCTCTTGAATTATATACTGTATATCCTCCTTCTACATCTGTATACTGTTTTGGTGAATAGACATATAATGTTTTAGTGAAGGGAAACTACTACAGTGGATATAAATTAAATACAACCTCTAGGCTTGTGGAGGGCACTGTGGAGTTGCTGTATATAAGCAACAAGAAGAGTTTACCAATTTAATTCTCAATAAAAAAATTTCTAACAGAATTGCAACACAGAGGACCTGAGGAAGTTACTATGCCACAAAATGATGCCCCACAGTTATGCGGAGTTAAAATAAAGAATTGTAAATCTGAAATTCAAGTGACGTTCATCCTACTTTCTTGGAGCTTCTGAACTGCGTTTTTCGGATGACCCAAGACCTAAATTCCAACCTCAGAAGAGGAAGGGCAGCCTGGACAACTCTATAGAAAACTGATTCCATGGTAGGATCTCAGAAAAGCTCAGGGAAGCCGAGTGCACCTTCAATCTGTCCCTCAGCCTCTTCTTCCTTCTTTGCCATTCTCCCAGTGCTACAGTATCTATATCCTGGATGACTGATGCACCAGGAAGGAGTCTGACCCCACCCCCCGGCCACCACTCTCTCTGTTTACCCACTCTCAAACATCCAGAGAAGACAGGAGCCCCTCTCCTTGGTTTTAATGATTTGGACAGTCACTGAAAGTTTGTTGGACTGGTTTAAAGTAAACTTAGATACCACCTTTGCAGAAACGTAAGATGAGTTCCAAAGTACCACCTGGTCCTTACAAAACCACTAGTAAAGGCAGGTCAACCACCAAATCTTATAATTCCAAAATCTGGAGAGGTAGGGGCCACTAACCACACAGTTTTCCATCTAAGGGATTCATAAAAGGTTGACAAATGCACTTTAATGAAGTAGTACTACAAACCTGACTGGGAAAAGTGAAGCAAGTACTCCAAGATCCTCTGGACTGGACAGTGTAATGGGCCTAAGGACCTGGACTAATGATGGAAGCTGAACCACTAATACTTAAGTGAGTGCTTGTGTCATGTGGAAGTATTTTTGGCCACAAGGAGGACGTATGACACCTCTGGAGAGATGGCAAAATGGGTAATATATATGTTCTCAGGAATCTCCCATGGAGCTGCAGTAATGGACAGTCTGGGTGCAGAAGTCCACCCTAAAGTTGGGAAAATAGACCCCGGCTGAGGAACAACTGAAATATAGGTTCCACACAGCCAATCCACACAACAGAGGAAACCAGACTTATCAGGGCCAGTGACAGGCTATCAGAATCATGGTGGATGACTTGTTCCTAAGCTTGACCAGTGTCCACTGAAGCAGTAGAATTAGATGGCAGGCATACAGGAACTTACCCTTCTAACACAGGCACTAAGTGTGTTGCCAAAAGATCAAGGCCCCAGGGCAAACAAGCAAAATCAGCAGTTTAACATTGTGTGGGGATGCAAAAGGTCCTGCTCTTGTTGCTGCCCTCCCCCCACTGGAACAGTAATATCCCCTTGAAGCTCCAATGCTTGAAGCTGTTCTTGCAAAGCTGCTGAGACCTTCAGTGAGCACATTCTGAGCACTATCTGGCAGTTACAGTCCTGACAGTTGCACTGCACTTTCTGCTCCACTGCCCACTTCCAAACTCTTATCGCCTCCCTGCAATGACGGGAAGGAGTGTGTCCACCCCTGCTTGTTCAGACAGAACATGATGCACACTGGTTGCCTGTCTGTATCAGCAAGGTTTGTCCCCATGGAGCAAAACGAAGGTCTGCAGCCCATACAACACTATTCTTTTTTCTAAGAAATTGATTTTGTGGTCTGGGACCAGCCATACTGGGTCTGAAATGAACCCAGGATGCACATTTTGTTAGGACATGCTGTGAGGGTTCAGATAGGGCCCCCCAGTAGCACAGTCTGCTTGGACATCCACCAGCATCTACCTCCAGAGCGATGTGGTGCTTGAGTGACAGTCATGTTGGAGTCCATTGAGACGGCAGGACCCACTGAAAAATCTGCATATGCAGCTGTACCTGTGGTACCCAAAAGTGAATGCTGCCATGAGACCCAGCAGATGGGTCAATGTTCTGGCAGGCATCGTCACACTTCTGGCAACCAAACTGGCTTGAACTGGCATTAAAACATATGTATTAAACCTGGGTTTTGCTAAGGCATTCAGTTTGATGAGTTTTTTTTTTCTCAGTTGTTTAACCAGGAGTGGCACACTAAGGCCCCGTCCACACTACACCGCTCAGACCCCGTAACAGGCAGAAACCGTTACAGCCGGGGAGCGGTACAGTGTGTCCACAATGCAGCAGTGACCGGTACTGCCACTCCACACCTCGGGGACTGGGCGACCGTTATTGTGGTGCCCAATCCCACAATACAGCTCGTGTTGCGCTACAGGCCCTGCAGGGGACCGTTACCGCCCATCCACACTACCGCTGGTAACGTTACTGAGGCGGGATCAGTTTCATAACCGTTGTTAAACCACCTCATATGTGGTTTCAACAACGTTACAAAACGCCTTCTCTGTAACGTGCTACAGGTAAAACGCTAAACCGCTAAGTGTAACGGTTTGGGCACTCTGTAACGTTACAGAGGCATAGTGTGGACAGGGCCTTAGCTGAAAGCTTGTTTATAGGTATGACCTGGGAGCACAGGGAAGTTAAATGACTTACTCACGGTCACAGAGTATGCAAGTGGGGGCTGTGGGATTCAAACCCAGGTCTCCAGATTTGCAACTCAGAGCCTTAAACCACTGCGCTATACTGCCTCACGGGGTGATGGATGCAGTGTGCAGAGCCAGACCAAAAAAAAAAAAAACTGACATTGCAATTCCTTACTTCTTTCACTTTAAATAATTAACCCTTACCAGTGGGTTAACATCGTTTTGGCAATGAATAGTCATTCTATCTGTCTGTCTATGTATATATCCATCCATGTATCCACAAATCCCCAGTGCGTAGTGTGTGTTTGTCCAAGACATGTAAAAGATGCTACTCTTAGAAATATTCATGTGGGGTATACTGTTGAGCCTGGTGCTGCTTCATTTGAGTTTCTTACTTCCAAAACCACACATAATTAATAATTTGCCCCTGAGGGTATGAAAAAACCTACAGTACTCCAACTGCGTATACAGCATTAATTTATAAGGAAAATAACATTTCAAAATATTTTTCCCACAAAGAATATGGTAATTTACAACAATCAGAAAAAGACGGAAGAATTTTGTAAAAAAAAAATATTCTGCAAGGAGACCTTAAGAAGCACTTGCAATATGACCTCGACAGTACACTAGTGTGTGGGTAGTAACATTTGCTTTATCACTCTGTTGGAATTTATTGCCTAACTAGTTTATCAGAAAATGTGCAGCTTACTGTAATTCAGGAAAAACACACACCACCATCTTATTTCCTTTCCTTGTTCTATGCTTAGTTTTCTCCCCGAAATGTAAAACCACTGTGCTGGGTAATTTGCATTCTCCTGCAATCTCCCCATCTCTGGAACAGTCTTTCCCTTCTTATCTGCTCATACTCCTTCCCCCTCTTAAAAGGGAAACTCCTATAGAGTCCCTAAGTATAGCAGCGGTTGCAGAAATGCCCGATTAGGGCTTTTAACATATATATAATTTTTTTATTTATTTACCTGCTGCCTCGGAAATTTTAATTAAAAACATCTGCTCCATCAATAATGGCCACACAATCCCGGGTGGACATCTCACACACTCTGGGTGGCTTCCAATGTGAAGGTTATGCTAATGAGGGCTATCAACAAATGGCAGATGTCGGCAGCCCTCCCCATTATGGACGGAGAAGATCTTTTTAATTAATATTTCGAGGCAGCAGGTAAGTAAAAAAATTACTTTTATGTTAAAAGCCCTAATTGGGCATTTCTACAGCCGCTGCTGCACTTAGGGACTCTATAGGAGTTTCCCTTTGAAGCCTGAGGAATCACTTTGCCTCCTCCTGTGACTGCTTTAGTCCATCCATAACCTTTCACTACCCTGTTCGCCTTTCTTTTTCTTCTGTTCTCTGCAGGGGTGGATCTAGAATTTTTTCAAGGGGGTAACACTCTCTGAAAAATATAAACTGTCCCCCTTTCAAACTTATTTTAGGCTGAAACAGATACTGTTTGATGGTCTAAGGGGGTAGCGGGTGCTACTTTGTTACATAGCTGGATCTGCTAGTTCTCTCTCTCCCCCCCCCGACCCTTGTGCTACTCCCACCCCCACCTCATGTTTTCTACTTGCTCCTTTCCTCCTTACACCCCTAGCCCTCTCTCTGCCAGTTGCTAGCTCCTGTATCACACAGTAGTCTAGTTTTGTTACATATTGAATAACACATGGGACTCTATCTGAGACAGTGCTGTGGTGCTATCAGGGACTCCATGACATTAGGAACCTGAGAGCGAAGCTCGAGAGGTTTACAATGTTATGGAATCCCAAGATGGTGTTATCACACTGTAACAGACAGTGTCCCATGTGTTGTTGTTTGTAATGCATGGGAATCTTTGGGACTGTTTTTTTTTTTTTTTTTAACCCCCCCCTCCTTTTTTGTTTGTTAAGTATTTGACTCATTGTCACAGCACTTGGAGCAGGCACCCTCTTACTCAGACTGCATCAGTTCTCATGATTCTTTGTCTCTCTCACTCAAACTGCGATGGTCACCGTGACAATGACTCCGGCAGCGCAGTGACCTATTTTTGCATGTACGCGTCTGCCCTCACGCTCTTCATGGCAATGGCGAATGTTTACCAGAATTCCAAGTCATAATATACTCGATCTGACATCAGATCAATGGTATTATGACTTTGAATCCTTAGAACGGTACTATTAGGAGTTCTACTTTCCCTGGAGTCCCCGCAGAAACAAGGCTATCCATTTATTGCACTGCTTAGTATTCGTTTGCTTCTTATCTCATTTAACACTCTTTCTCAGGTCACACCTGGAAATTAGCTCCTTCTCAGGGTGCTTTTTCTCAACAACGATTTTAAATGAATAAAATACATTTATATGTACAGTTCCTGGGTCACTTATGGCTATAATACTGTATTTTGTAAGTTCCTCGGGTGAGAAAATTGTGATGCAGTGCAGAGTATTTCTGGAACCAAAAGGACTTACAAAAAGACACTCATGAGAGACCCAGTAATCATAAACATAAACGTATCAGTTGCAAAACAACTACACATAAGCATCAGTTAGGATTGAAACTTAAAGCCGCAAAAGTAGGAAAACGCAGCATTAGGTTAAACATTTCCCTGAATCTTTACTCTTGAGAACAGTGCTATTCCTCTGGGTTTGATCAAGTGCTCAGCCTAGCGCTGACATTGGGGGCT
This sequence comes from Neoceratodus forsteri, assembly GCA_016271365.2. Taxonomy (NCBI): domain Eukaryota; kingdom Metazoa; phylum Chordata; order Ceratodontiformes; family Ceratodontidae; genus Neoceratodus; species Neoceratodus forsteri. The sequence continues at coordinate 406,991,483 of CM057453.1, forward strand.
TGCTCTTTGGATTGCCCAGCAGATCTAGGTGGAGGTAGGTCTCTCTGATAATTTTTAGCACCCCCCCCCAGTTTTGTCCCTACTCAGTTACCTCTTCTCAAGTGTGTTTTTATCCCCCTGTAAGTCCAACAGACATATATTGTCAGCTGCCTCACTTCCAAGCATCTCCCCATGCTGATGGAATTTGATTCAGAGCCCACCTCCGATCAATTTCTGTTTGACAGTATTTTACCATAATGTGATGTGGAGCCACCTACCAGCATTCATGATTATGGGAGGATTTCAATGTCATCTGGACAGCTAGTCTAAGGTGGTGAGAGAAGGGTCTGTGACAGCTGCTATCCCTCTCCCTATCACAGCTCTTGCATCCTTCTGTTTGGTGGAATGGGGTGGATGTTGAGTGTGTAGGGGAGGGGATATGTCACTGCCATTTTTGGCCAGGCTAGCAGGGTAGAGATGGGATTTGGTTTAGCTGAGCAAGTGAGGGAACGGATGTTTTACTGATTATTCTTTGAGGCTGGGTGAGAGTGGGATTGGGTGCTGCTCAGTGGGAGTAGAACGGGGTTCATAATATTGGTTGGGGTTCAGTGGAGGATATGACAGTATGTTATATGAGGATGGGAGACAGAAAAGTAGAAGAAGAAGAATCATCATTTATATAGTGCTTTTCATACACAGTATCCCAAAGTGCTTTACAAGCAATGCTAGACTGGTAGTGAGGTGACTGAATGTGTAGTGGCAACCATATCGCACATCAGCATCCACACACAGCCTGGATAATTGCATGAACCGGTTTATGGGAAGGGGAATGTTGGCCAGGACACTGGGAATGCGCCCTGTTCTTTGCGAAGAGTGCCCTGGGTTCTTTTACTTCCACCTGGACACCCACAAGGACAACATCAGGATGGGCAGAAGGGACCTCGGTTTAACGTCTCATCCGAAGGACGGCACACCCCAGCAGTACAGCACCCCCCAATACTGCACTCGGATGCCAGCGATTTTTAGGTGCAAGTCCAATCCTGGTGTGGGACAAGAACCCACAACCTTCTGATCCAGAGGCGGATGTGCTACCAACTGAGCCATGCTGACACCTGTACAGTTACGTAAGAACTTACAGTAATGGTAGATCTTTGAGAGAAGCTCTTGCGGCAGGTAACACATAGGACAGTAGCCAGTAGGCAGCAGGACCCCATGGCAAACTTCTAGCTAGCAGTCTATGGCGGGGACTGCCCCCCCAATGTCGGCCCACCCCTGTCACGTATGGATAAAGGGTGGGTGGTCCCTGCGTGCCTCAGTTCTCCCACCGGAGACTCTGGCATCAGGATGGAAGGTGATCAGAACCAAAGAACCAAGGCCAATACCTCACAAAGCAATGAGAATGTTGCCAATGTAAACCAACTGCAGGAGAGAAACCTCTAGGGAGGAGGAGGGTGGGAAGCATATCTGCTGCAAGAGTTTCTCTCGAAGATCTACTGTTATGGTAAGTTCTTACGTAACTGTACTAGCTCTTGCAGCAGGTAACACATACAGGACTGAGTCCCAAGCAGTACAGGAGACCAGACTAGTCTCGGGTGGAGGAAAGGGAGATGGTGAAGAGGGAAGTGCCCTCATGAGAGGAGTCCTTGCAGAACTGCAAAGCCAAAGCCTGCTCTGCATCGAGAGGCAATGTCCAGACTGTAGTGTCAGATAAACGTGTGGACTCTATTCCACATGACTGCTGCACAGATGTCAGCTGAAGACACATTTCTGAGGGCGTCAAAGGAGGCTGCTACTCCCCTTGTGGAGTGACCCTTTACCGAGCCCGGCAAGGGTTTATCGTCGTCCTGGTAACAGAAGGAGATGCAACTGATGAGCCATTTTGAAAGGCTCTGTTTGGCTACAGCAGCCCCCTGGATCCTAGGGGCAAAATAAATGAAAAGTCAATCAGAACGTCTGAAGTCTTTTGTTCTGGATAAATAAAATTGCAAAATGTGATGAACATCAAGTGTGTGGAGAAGAGCCTCTGCCAGTTTGAGTGATCAGGGCAATACTCTGGGAGATGGATGTCCTGATTTAGAGTCAGCTTGGACACCACCTTTGGTAAAAACTTAGGATTAGTCCTGAAGGCCATTCGGTGCTTGTGGAACACTTAAAAAGGCTCCCTGCACATCAGGACCTGAAGCTTAGAAATTCTTCGAGCAGAAGTAACAGCAACTAAAAATAATGCTTCCATGACAGAAAGTGAACCTCGCAATCTGCGGCTGGTTGAAACGGGGGTAAGGTCCAGGGTGAGGGGCTTAACCACAGTAAGCTGAGAGGGAGAATGGGTCACCTGTTAGGCTGAGTCCAAACTGACCCTGGAGGCAGAGTGGGAGCCAGAAGATCTGGATCTCAATGGGGACCTCTCCTTCTCTCTCTCCTTCCTCCTTTCTTTGTGCTTCCCCAAGGCCCAAAGACCTAGAGCCGTGGTCTTTAGTGCCCTATGCCTGGACCAGAGTGGGGGGCTTAACCACAGTAAGCCAAGAGGCAGAACAGGTCACCTGTGAAGCTGAGTCCGAATTGCCCCTGGAGGCAGAGTGGAAGCAAGAAGATCTGGATCTCGAAGGGGTCCTCTCCTTCCTCTTTTCTTTGTGCTTCCCTGAGGATTTCTTATGGTGGGAAGAGCCTTTTTCTGAAGAGGAATTCCTCTGCATGGCGACCAGACGTTCATCAGCAAGGTAGGCCTGCAGGGTCTTCTGGTGTCAGATTTGCGTCCACCTATTAAATTTCTGGCAGTGCGGGCAGTTCTGGGTGTCATGGTCTGGGCCCAAGCACAGCAGACAGGCCGAGTGGCCATCCTTGGATGGGATCTGTTTCCTACAGGCACACTTGGAAGGGTGCCCCTTGGAAGAAGGCATCTGAGAAGACGACATATAGAATCGGATAGCTGAAAAGCGGTACTTTTTTGAAGAAAAAATACGAAATTCGACTAAACTGTACAACAGATATGGTGGTCAAACTAGTGAGAGGAAAGCCACGGAGCCGATGAATGCAAGTCGATGGCGGGAAAAGAACTGGGGTACACCAGGGACTGCCCACCCTTTATACCATACATGATGTCGGGGACGGGCCGGCATCAGAGGGGTAGCACCCGCCACAGACTGCTAGCTAGAAGTTTGCCGTGGGATCCTGCCGCCTGCTGGCTATAGTCCTATATGTGTTACCTACTACAACAGCTGACTCTGGAAGTAAGATCTTACATTTTTAAGACATACTTTTTTTTTTTTTTAATGTACATCACACTATAAATTGCTGTTGCAGTGCATGCTTATTTATTTCATTTTGATAACAGAATAAGCCCACTGGAACCAGAGGTCCCTTTTCCAGGAGTGACCAGAAGTTAATTACATGCAAACAGTCCAGTCTTCATACAGCGTTTATAGGAGGAAGGGCTACACAGTAGTAAAAGTATGTCACAGTGCCAGGCAGTGGATGAGCCATTTACACTGACTACAACATGTGCAGCAGTGTTTCACTTGAAATGAGAACATAGCTAGTTCGTATTTCATCGCTGAGAGGGTCTTGGAATCCCCCCGATAGTTAATTCTGGGGGATTTCAATGCCTGGGTCGACGATGAACTCGCGCTTTTTGGACAAAACCTCCTCCAACTGACTGATTCATTGGGCCTGACACGGGTTATTACTACTGCAACCCACCAGGGGGGACATTCATTGGAATTGATATTCCATCTGGGGATGGAAGTCTCTGATGTAGAGGTGGAGCCCATCAGTTGGTCTGACCATCATGGCCTGAGGTTCAGTTTTGCGACCCCCCGGAAGAGGCCTGCCCCTACGGAGATAGTACAGTTCCGTCCTTTGAGAGGAGTTACCTCAGAAGGCCTAATGATGGAGCTTGACTTCTCGGGATTTCCAATGGATAACATGGACCCAGGGTCTTTAGTGCTGGCCTATAATAGGGCAGTTGTGAAGGCCCTGGATGTCATTGCTCCATTCCGTGTTTGCCCCTGTACCCTTCACCCTGGGGCCCCGTGGTTTACCACAGAGATCCGTGGGTTGAAGAGACAGGGCTGAAGATTGAAGAGATGCTGGCGGAAGACTCACTTGGAAGTTGACAGGCTTAGACTGTTAGATCATTACAAAAAGCTATCAGTTAGCAATCTCCCATAAGAAGGCAGCATTCCTGTCCAGGGAAATTGCTACAGCAAAGAATAGACCGGCCCAGCTCCTCTGGACTGTGGACAGACTGTGCAATCCAGTCTGTCTTCATGCCGGTCGAGCATTATCACAGTTGCAGTGTGAGGAATTCACGACGTTCTTTGCTGATAAGATGTCTACTATCAGATATGAGATTAGCCAGGGCCTCTCCATTGGGACTTATAGTGATCAATCGAGGGACACAAATACCCAACTAACTTGGTTCACTTTCAGTCAACCAGTGGTCATGGATATAGTGAGAATCATCCAGACTTTGCATCCAACCTGTTGTAGTTTGGATCCGGGCCCTACTCACCTACTTGTGGGGTGTGTAGAGGATATTGGCCTGATCCTTACTGGGATAGTAGTGGCATCATTGGAGAGAGGGATCTTTCCTAATCCCTTGAAGGAGGCAATAGTACGTCCCCTCCTGAAAAAGCCCTGCCTTGATCCCGACTGCCCAGGAAACTACAGACCGATCTCGAATCTTCCCTTTTTGGGGAAGATTATCGAGAAGGTGGTCGCCCTTGCAGCTGGAAGATCATTTAAACATCCACAATATCTATGACCCTCTCCAGTCTGGCTTCAGGAAACAGCACAGTACTGAGACGGCTCTTGTACGGGTACCGAATGATCTCCTAATGGCAACAGATCAGAGAACTCGTTCTATCTTGGTTCTCCTTGATCTCTCAGCAGCGTCTGACACCGTGGATCATGGGGTGCTGCTCGAATGCCTGTGGTTTCTCTGTGGATTAAGGGGGGGTGGTCCACTGTTGCTTTAAATCTTTTCTGCAGGGTAGGACTCAGAGAGTAGTGTTGGGGATTTATTCCTCGACCTCTCGCTGCCTACACTGTGGGGTGCCACAGGGTTCGGTGCTGTCCCCCATGTTATTTGCGGAGTGCATGCTTCCATTAGGGGACATTATAAGACAATATGGTTTGAGTTTTCATTGCTATGCCGATGACTCTCAACTCTATATGTCTTTTGTGCCCGAGCAGGAGTCTGAGTCAAGTGCATTGTTTAACAACTGCCTCCTGGAGATACAGAACTGGATGAGTACCAATTGGCTGAGGTTGAACCCAGGAAAAACAGAGGTATTGGTGGTGGAACCGGACATGAGGATATCAAGTCCATGGGTGGGAAAACCCTCAGGTTTATTTCTGGGAGGAACCCCGCTCATGGCATCCGGTCAGGTACATAACCTTGGTGTTATATTTGACAAGGGCTTGACCCTGAGGGTGCAGGTGTCAGCCGTAGTCAAATCATCCTTCTTTTATCTAAGGAATATAGCACAGGTGAAACACTTGATTCCATCAGAGGATCTTCCTACCCTGGTCCATGCCTTTGTTGCCAATCGTCTTGATTACTGCAATGCCCTTTATCTAGGGCTGCCCGGGAGTGGATATCTGCCGCTTACAGCTGGTGCAAAATGCGGCAGCTAGGTTGTTGACTGGAAGCCTGAGGTCCAACCATATAACACCTGTACTTCGCGAATTGCAATGGCTGCCTGTACAGTGGCAGATCACTTTCAAGGTCATGTTAATGACCTATAAAGCCCTACACGGTTTGGGACCCCGCTACCTGAAAGAACTCCTGACTTCTTACTGTCCTTCCCGCTCCCTCCGATCCTCTGGTGAGGGATTGCTAGAGATTCCCAGGGTAACCTTAAAAACATCCGGGTGGAAGAACATTTGGCTTTATGGCTCCTACCCTGTGGTATTCTCTAGCTTGCCAGATATGCAATAGCCTGACTGTGGAGAGCTTTAAAAAAGCTCTAAAGACCTTCCTTTTTAATCAAGCATTTTTAGTGACATAAATTATGTTAAATTTTATCTTGAATATAATGTTATTTATAATTGTGGTTTTTAATATTGTATGAAGGATATTGTAAAGGTGCCCTGAGCTTGGGAAGGGCGCCTTATAGAAATAAACATTTACTTACTTACTTACTAGTTCAATAAATTCAGTGACAAGGAATAGTCCTAAGCTAAGTGTAAGAGTAACCTGTAGTGCAAAGTCTGGCACTATGCTAAAGATTTGTTAACAAAATAAAACTTTACAGCACTAGCAGCAAGTCGTCCCCTTACTTGACCACTGGAGTTCTTTTTAAGACACTCCAGACTAGGTGTGCAGAACAGCTTCTGATTAAAATGAGCCACTTAGAGCTTGGGTGGCTCAGAAAGAACACAGTTCCAGAAGGAACCTTTCTGGTTCAGATCAGAGGTTTTTGTTTCTGGTAACTTTCCTCCCCCTGCAATCCAGAGTGGCCTTGCCTATAATGAACAAACTCTAGTGCTTTAACCTGATAAGGAATATTGAATGTAGTGCATGAGTCCATCAGGCCTCGACACGCATGCCAGCCCCTTGTGAGGGAAGGCTCCCCAGCCTGCCACAAGGTGCCATCTGTGCATGAGAACACTGCTCTGCCCCTTCCCAGGCTGGAGCTGCAAGTGAAATGGGTCTGACAGAGCTAGCCCAGAACAAAAGTAAAGGACTACTGAGCTTACTTCCCATCAGACCCTAACCTAATAAACTATTGGTAACTGAGGAAGTGGGGTATGCTTCACGGACTCTTGTCACAAAAGATACAGGTGGACAGGATGTCCACAAAGTGGGGGCTAAAAGTGTGTCAGGAGGGAAGACAGGCAGACGGGGGTTGGGGGGAGTACCCTGTAAAAGTAGTTTGGTCCAGTAGATAGAACAGAGCTGTGAATCCAGAATCTGAGAATTGAATCCCACCACTACCACATACCATGTGACCCTGAGCAACTCACATCACTGTCCTTTGTTTATGTTCTCTGTTATCCACTAGCTAGTTAGACTAGATAGCAGCAATATTCTCTCCCCTCCATCTCAAGGACCGTAAAGCAATATGGGATAGAGTTTGTATGGAAAATGCACTGTGTAAAACTAACCTGTATTCCGTTCCACAGTCTCTGCACTACCAGTATCCTACTCATTGCTTTGTAAAGCACTTTGGGATGTACAGTAGTGTGTATGAAAAGTGTTGTAAAACTAACACTTTCGTTTTCCACTGGGGTGAGGAGTATTAAAGTGTTGAGTGGGAGGGGAAGATTGTCAGGAAGCCAACATGTTATGGGAAAGTCAAGGGAGACCTTAGACGTGGCTCTTCTGCTACATAAAGGGAAAGGCATGGTTACAGTTAGTGAGAGGAAGAGTAGCCTTAAAAATGGTATGGGGGACACTGCTGTCTTAAATCCAAAACAGCAAACTGAACCAAAATTGTTAATGATTTGGCAAAACCAGAACCTGAGCTTCCTTGAGTTTTCCCACTTCTATTTCAGATTAATTAGGAATTCATCTAATCAATTAAACAAAACAATGGCATCATAGAAACATAGAAACATAGAAACATAGAAGTTGACGGCAGATAAGGACCGCAAGGCCCATCCAGTCTGCCCATTTCTTTTTCTACCTTATAAATGTGCCATCGGCCTTTGCTCTGTCAGTGGCCTATCTATTCATAGTCATTTGTATTGCTCCCTTATGCCTATCCCATGCCTGTTTGAAGCCCTGCACTGTATTCATAGCCACTATTTCTTGTGGTAAGCCATTCCATGCATCCACCACCCTTTCTGTGAAAAGAATTTCCTCACATTCCCCTTAATCGGCCCCCTCTAATCTCATGCTGTGTCCTCTTGTCCTGCTATTTTCTTATATTTAAACATGTTAGACTCTTTCACCTTGTTTATGCCCTTAAGGTGTTTGAATGCCTCGATCATATCACCTCTCTCCCTCCTTTGCTCAAGGGTATACATATTGAGCTCCGTTAATCTGTCCTCATATGTCTTCTGATGCAGTCCCTCACCATTTGGTTGCCCTTCTCTGGACTGCCTCAATTTGGTTAATGCCCTTGTGAGGTGTGGCCTCCAATACTGCACGCAGTACTCCAGATGGGGCCTAACCAGTGTCTTGTACAGAGGGATTATTACCTCCCTCTTACAACTTGTGATACCCCTACTAATACACCCTAACACCCCTAGCCTTACCTACTGCTTTAGAGGTCTGCTTGGATGATTTTAGGTCATCAGTGATGATGATGCCCAAGTCTCTTTCTTCCTTTGTGACTGCTAGCTAACTCCTCCCAGCCTATAGGTGGCTTCAGGGTTTCTCTTCCCTATGTGCATGATTTTGCACTTCTTTGCATTAAATCCCAGTTGCCACTCTTCTGACCATTCTGCTAGTTTATCCAGATCTCTTCTCATTCTGCCCACCCCATCTGGATCATCTACTCTGTTGCAGATCTTGGTGTCATCTGCAAACAGACAAGCCTTACCCTGTAGTCCATCTGCAAGGTCACTAATGAAGATGTTGAAGAGGACTGGCCCCAGGACCGATCCTTGAGGTACCCCACTTGTGACTTGCATCTCTTCTGACTGTATACCATTTACCACCACTCTCTGTTTTCTGCCCGTCAACCAGTTTGCCACCCAGTTGACCAACTTCTGACCCACCCGAGCCTACCCAGCTTATTTATCAATCTTCTATGTGGAACAGTGTCAAAGCTTTGCTGAAGTCAAGGTGGCGACATCAACTGCTCCCCTGGTCCCACCACTCTGGTTACCCAGTCAAAGAAATCTATGAGATTAGTTTGACAAGACCTTCCTTTGTAAACCCATGCTGTCTTGTATCCTGTGCCCCTATGGATTCCAGGTGTTGCACTATCCTTTCCTTAAGGAGTGCCTCCATAATCTTGCCCACTACTGAGGTAAGACTGACGGTCTGTAGTTCCCGCCTCCTCCCTGCTACCACTCTTGTGCAAGCGGGATCACATGAGCCCTTCTCCAGTCTTCTGGGACCTCTCCTGTGCTCAGAGACTCACTAAACAATTCTGCTAATGGCTCTGCTAGTTCCTCCTTTAGCTCCTTAAGTACCCTGGGATGTACGCCATCAGGTCCCATTGCCTTATCCACCCTGAGCTTAGCAAGCTCTTGTAGGACCCTTTCTTTTGTGAAGGGAGTAGTGCTCACCTCCCTCCCCCCTGTGTCCATGATGCTGAGCTGTGGGCCCTGCCCTACCTTCTCTTCAGTAAATACTGAGCAAAAGTATCTATTTAGGATAGATGCCTTTACAGGGTCCTCCTCCTCACATGCTCCCTTTTCTCCATTAAGCTTAGCAATACCCCCTCTGGACTTTCTCCTTTCACTAATGTATGTATCTACAGAAAGTCTTGTCACCTTCTTTTACTGTTCGTGCTAGTGTTTCCTCAGTTTGGGACTTTGCCTGCCTTACTGCCTTACCTGCTTCCCTTAGGGCAGTTTGGTATGCCTCCCTATCTTCATCCCGCTGTGTTCCCTTATATTTCCTGAAGGCCAGCCTATTGGCTCTGACCTTAACCAGATTTGATATAAACTTACAGTGTGTAAACAACAAAAAGAAGTCTATCATACTGTGCTTGCATGTTGAGCCCTCAGTTCTATTCAGGGTTTTTATTTACGTAATAAACTACAGGATCAAAGCACAACAGAAATATTTATGTACACTATAAGGTCAGTCTCTGTTTGAGTTTGTCACAGATGAATAAATTTGTTTTCCTGTTACTAGAATGTTACATGAATTAATCACCATTGTTTACCTTAGCATTTGTTTCCACATTTAAAAGGTAACAGACAAGCACTGTTTAGGTAATAAAGCTGATAGGACAATCAGATAAGTCTAGGATACAGGTTTCAATCAGTCACTGTCTACAAAAAGCATGCAGCATTCTGGGAGAAGTAGTTCTATGATCACTATTATGCCATTCATTGCAAAGGTGAAAAAAAAAAAGCCTACAGTTCCCAGCAGCTTCTTTTCTGCAGATTGTTCCTCAATTTCCGACTGTGCAGTTCTATAGATTCCTACACCTTCTATAGCTCTGAATTACAGCTGCACAGGTCTCCTCCTCCTGAGGTGCTATACCTTGGAGGAACACAACAGGATAATCTGCCTTCTTCCATTTTAGACACATCCACCTGTCTGCTAACAAGAGGTGCTTTTACATACAACTTAACTGGAGTGGTGCCGTCTGAAATGACTTTCTCCGTTCCGACTGCACTGCTGGCCTGATCTCTTTACATGCTGTGGCTACGTAGTGTTCACGATGGCCTTCAATTGTTTTGGGGGCATTTCCATGAGAGGGGTTTGGGAATGGCAGTGGCACTACTGCAGGTGAAGCAGCGTTTTTACACGCTTGCAAAAAAACATCTGCACTGGTGCACACTGGTCCACATTCCCAACAAAGCGAGAATGCCCTGTCACAACAAAAGTAGCAGATGACAAATGCTGTGTTAGCTCTTTACACCCGGATCTGCACCAGTGCAACTCATCTGCACCGCTGGCACCGGTGCAGATCCAGCAGTGTAAAAGCCCCCCAATGAGTCTGCTTGCAGCTTCACTAAGCAGCCTTAAACATGGAGATAAACAGGTTTATCAAACTACTGGCCTATTTCTGTAATATCAAATTTAGTCAAAAAAAAGGGGGAACATTATTTATTTATTGGAATCTCAGATAGCACCTTTGAGCTAAAAGCTTGTTTACAAAGGTTCCACGTCATAAGGCAATAGACAAGGTACGTAGACATTACAAAACATACGGGTATATACAGCAGGCAAGTACATTATGGTACATACAGATACAGATTCAAGCAAGTACAGTTGAAATACATCAGGTAGGAGAGGTCAACGTTATTGTAACAGTACTAAGAGCATACCTAAGGTGGACAAGCAATTTATAGTGGTAGCTGAGCTTTAGATCATGCAGGTAGAGTTATGGAGGGTCAGAAGTGGTGGTGCCCAAAGGATGGGGAGGACAGAATAGATGAGGGCAGGGGCAGAGACAAAGGGGGTGACAGAATAAGGGGGTTGAGTAGTCAAAGGGGTGGGATCGGATAGGAATCTACCCAGGGTTACGTAAGTAGGTGATAGGGCAGGGCTGGATAATGGGGGAGAGAGGGATAAGGAAAAGGGTTTTAAAGTGGGGGTGAGGTGAGGAAATGGGAGGAGTGAAAATTGGGGAGATTATTTGTGAAGAGAAAGCAGGAAGGTGGGGGGATAAAGAGGGGACGTGGGGCTAAGTGCTCAGTGGGGTCACACTAGACAGGGGAGGAAGTGGGGGCATGGGTGCTATGCAGAAAAGATAAGCTATCAATAACAATAGGATTAGGCACAGGTGATGCAGTCTCAGTTACCAAGAGTGGCCAGGTACTGCAGTAGCTTGGCATTAAATGGGCGTAGTTTCGTTTCCTCAATCAGCTCAGAGTTAAGAGAATTTAGCCAACAGGGGGCCCTGTATTCGAAGGACCATTGCTCTAGTGAGGTCCAGCGGAATGGATAATGAAGGCAGCGTCACTCGACCCCCTAGTTAGTCTGGAGGAAGTGGAGTTTCTTAGCAGTTGCCTCACTCCAGAAGGAGCAAGACCTAGGGTGGATTTTTTTAGCTAATAGACAGACTTGGTACTGAATTCTGCTATTTTTGGAAAAACAATCTAATGGTACTGCCAACATGGTTTCAGAAAGCACTGCAGTGCAGTAACAGCCCCAGTCAGTTTTAATGATGAGACCTAAAGGGCGCAAGATCGAGGTCAGGGTCCTGTGACTACAGTGGCTTTTCTGGCCCATTCAGAAGCATCTGACCTGGTTGATCACCAGATACTACTAGATAGTCTGGGACAAACTCCTGTAGGAGTGGTCAACTATACCCTATACACTTGCAGTACAGTGCAGTGGTTTAAGGCTCTGAGCTGCAAATCTGGTGACATCCAGCAGACCAGACCTGGGTTTGAATCCCACAGCTTCCACTTACATACTGTGTGACCCTGAGCAAGTCACTTAACTTCCCCCTGCTCTCAGATCGCACCTGTAAAAAAGCTTTCAGCTTAGTGTGCTACTCCTGGTTAAACAACTGGAAAAAACAAACAAACAAAAAAAAAACTTAGGTGGCTAGTGCTCTGGTGCTACTCCTACTGAAGAAATACTAAAAAAAAAAAACAAACAAACAAAAAAAAACACTCCTTGGACTATCCCCGCCCAGACTGACAGCGTCTCTTCACCTAGCTCAACCCTTAGTCCAAACTCGTAGCTCCTCCAAGGCCACCCTGTTAGTCCCTAGGACAGGACTACTCATGGTCAACGGTCCTTCTGCTACAGAGCCCCCTCCTGGTTCAACACTCTCCCCAACTCCATCACCAATACCCCTACAATCTCCCGCTTCAAAACTGTGCTGCGAAGTCAGCTATTCAACATGTGTAGTTGTGCCTGTGCCTGGCCGTAGGTGCTCTAGCTCACTGTACCAGACAAAACTCTCTGAGTAGCTCCTCAACCAAAACTGACAAAACTCCCTAAGTGGCTCGCCTCCCAAACTTATTCACCTACCTTGTCCCGTAGCCACCTGTTTTTACTAACCTCTAGCAGTATCTGCTCAAGACTAATTGTCTGCTTAACCAATGTATGCTTATCTCTCGATTTTATCCAAATAACTGTAATAACCTGTGAATACCAAACATGTAATACTCATATTGTAACAAAGAAATTACTGCATATATCTACCAAAACTGTGTCTGCAATGATGTAATAAGCTGTATCTACAATGATGTAACTAAATGTTGTACTGTATTTGTCCTCTTTGTGACGAGGTACCTTTGGAAATGAGCCTCTGGCTCAAAGGTTTTAAACCGATGTACAAATAAAATAAAAAGTGCAAGTTACCACAAGGATATTTTTAAAAGTTGCTCAACTGGTAGATGAAATCCCAGTGAAGACAAAAATCTAATAGTATTTGACACTAAATCAAAGTTAACCAAAATCAATTCCTCTACAGTAATCAAAAGTGGTACAGGTCAACAAATAGAGCAAAAATCAACAATAAAATACTTGGGTGTCTACTTACACAGTTCTTTCAGTTTTGAGTCTCATATTGCTCATGAAACCAAAAGTATTAATCTGAAAATAGGATTTTTGTATCAGTGCAAGGACAGTCTAAAAACAGAAGTAGTAAGAATTACACTTGCAATACATGTGCTACTGCCCATACTTAGTATGGTAATCATCACTTACACAGGGTGGCAGATTCAATCAGTACAAAATACTAAGTAGCTTTTAGCAAGATTTGCTGATTTGCAAATGTAGTGCAGGACTCGTCACTGTACCCTGCACAAGCAACGAAAGATCCTTCCGCCTGCTGTAAAAATAACCACAAACACGTACATTCTGATATACCATGTTGCTGCAGTGGAAACCCTTGAAAAACGATTCAGCTTTATTCAGGTACAAACAAATGTCCCATCATTAAGAAAGCACACAACAACAAACTACTAGGAGGGTCTATGTAAAACAAACACAGCAGAAAGAGCATTTTCAACACTGCAAAACATCTGAATGTTTTACCATGGGATCCTTGTGTCCTACCTTCTTTTTGAACTCAAGTTTATTCAAGCTTGTTCAGCCTTTACAGCCACAAAATACAGAACTCAGCTCATCAGCACAGTATGTAAAGCAAGCAAATAGATCAGGAGGCCAGCTGTAGCCTCCTAACTACACAAAACAAACAGAAGACAAACCAGCATCTACTGCAAACTTCAGACGTGACAGATCAGTTACAGGTGTGGATGAAAAAATTGCACAGATGGAGTCTATAGTGTTTAAGGTCCATGGCAAATAGTCTGTTAATAGCCACAGGGGCCATCCTAAAGTGTAATGACTAACAAAAATAAATACAAAAGTCTCTTCTTCAACCAACAGTCCTCTGAATTTTCAAGTTGTCATTGCAACTAAAATGGTGTCTCAGGGTCACCAACAGGCCACAAATGCCTCCCTTCAAAGTTGAAGGTAAGGAGTTATTCTCTTTCCATATCCCACACATCTTGCCTCCTCACCCTCCAAGTGGAGATCTGAGGGGTTACATCTGTCTCGTCTGTAACTGAAGTTCTAGGAGTGGTATACAGTTCACATCCACACAATGACAGTTCCACTGGAAGTGCTGATTCACTGGAACGTCTTCAAGCTAAGCTCCTCCCAACACCCGGGTGGTATATCCTCTGGCTCTGCCCTGTGATATCAGATCTTGCACGCTGGAAGCAAAGATCTGTGTGCCATTTGCCAGGGGAGGCCGGTTGGGTGGTGTGGATGTCAACTATATACCACTCCTAGAACTACAGTTACAAATGACTAACCTATTTTTCTAGGAGCATGGCTATAGTTCACTATCCACATATTGTCAGACTTCCAGCTGTTCTCTGGAAGGAGAGGAAGGTGCGCACCCCTATTTGGCAAACAGGGATTGGAGAACTGAGGTCTCAAATACAGCATTCTGATGAGACTCAAGGTCGATACAGTAATGGTAAATGAACCTGTGTACTTACTTTCAGGTGGCAGCCCTGCAGATTTCCTGGGTAGGAATGTGTCTGGAACCAGCCACTGAGGCAGCGGTAAGCATGGTGGAATGAGCCCTAAGCCCTACAAGAGGCTCCCTACCACTCAACTTATAGCAGATATCGATGCAGGATGTAATCCAGTTACCAATCATCTGCTTTGCTGCTGGTCTGCCAGGTGCACCTTCATCATAAGTAATAAACAGCTGGCAAGACTCACCCTGAACTCCAGCCGTGTGCTCCTTTAATAAGTGCGCACCCTCCGCAGGTCCACCGTATGCGTCTGCAGTCAGCCTCCGAAGACGGGTTGGAAAAATATACCAGAAGGTTCATCACCTGGTTAAGGTGAAACTCCAATGTTACCTTTGGGAGGAACTTTGGCTGGGGGTGAAGGATGACCTTGACCTGTGGTAGACAAGAAATGGAGGCTCCACCAAAAGCGCCCGAAACTCAGTGATCCTTCTGGCTGATGTAATGGCCACTAATAAGGCCATCTTCCACGACAAGTGTAATATCTCATGCCTGTGCACAAGCTCAGATGGCTTGCCCATAAGCATAGCCAGCACCAGCAGTAGGTCACGTGGTGGTGGATCTTCACGCACCAGAGGGGACAGGTAGTCAAGGCTCTTGAAAAAATGCTCGACTGTTTTCCTGGGCCAACATCGGCATACCAGTCCACACCCAGTATGCAGAGAAGGATGCCAGGTGCACCTTAAGGGTCATCACTTGTGGTTCCAACTGACAGAGGAACTAAAGGATACTAGCCACAGAGCTGGCATGGGGATCAAGCCCCTTGCCCTGACACCAAATGGCAAATCTTTTCTATTTACAGGCGTAGCACGGGTAAGTTGACTCTTTCCAGGAGGCCTCCACAACATGTAGCACAGCTTCTGAAAGAAGTAAAACTTGGAGCTCTAGCCACCCAGGAACCAGGCCATGAGGTTCAGGGACTGAAGATACAGGTGCAGGACCATACCCTGTTGTCTGGTCAGCAGGTCCAGGTAAAGAGACAACTGCCACAGAAGCCTAATGCTGAGGCTGAGGAGATCCCGGTACCAGAACTGCCTGGGCCATTCTGAAGCTATCAAGATCATCCGCATCTTGCTTTTTTGGGCCTTGACCACCCACCAACTTGTGAATCAAGGGGAAGGAAAGGAAAGTGTACATGAGGCCTGGGGTCCAGGGCCTCATGAATGCATCTCCTAGCAGTGTCCCAGACTGTGGGGTATGGGCACAAAACAGCCCCACTTTTGTGTTCCATCATGAGATAAACAGATCCACCAGAGGTGTGCCCCCCACACACAGGAAGAACAGGTGGTTCATCAGCTCCAGATTCAGAGGCCAGTCATGCAACGTCTCTCGTATACGGCTGACAGCATCTGCCAGCTGACAGTGAGATCCCACAACACGGATTCCCAGGAGGTATGCAGCATGCGAGGGTCCACGTGTGGAGGGCCTTCTGACCAAAGCATGGGAGTGTGTTCTGCTCTGACTGTTGTTCAGGTAGAAAATGGTTGTGGTGTTGTCCGTCTGGACCTGCACAACCTGACCCCTGACTACAGAACTGAATTCTGTCAGAGCAAGTTGCAATGCATGGAGCACCAGCAGGTTGCTGCAGTGACAGAACTCCCTGGGTGACCAGAACCAGTGGGCTCTGTGGTCTCCTAGATGCGCTCATCATCCCACCAGAGATGTATCTGTCATGAACATGATGGTTGGCTCTGGGCACACAAATGGGATTCCTTCCCCTAGGTGTTCTGGGATCAGCCACCACTGGATGGCATCCCACATCAGCTGGGTCTCTGTGACCAGCTGGTCCAAGTGGACTAGACGCTGGGACCACTGACGGCCCAACTCCCACTGCAGGTGGTGCATCTGCCAGCGGGCCCAAAAGACGATGCTGATGCAGGGCGTTATGTACCCCACCAGCCACGGGAAATCCCAGGTAGGGTGTGAGAGCCCAACCTATAAATGATCGTTAAATGGAGGTAAGATCCAGTGCCCATTCCGCAGGGAGGCAGGCCTTGGCCTGCAGGGAGTCTAGTTCTGACCCAATGAACTTGATCACCTGTGAAGGGATCGGTTTGAACTTGCCCAGGTTGACCAGAAGGCCCAAGTCTCTGCAGATCCTTGGATGACCCAGCTATCAGCCAGTCATCCAGGTAGGGACACACCTAGATACTCTTTGCGCTGCAGCAAGGCTGCCACCACTGCTAAACATTCGAGGACCCTGGGTGCGGACAAAAGGCCAAAGGCATGACCTATAACTGATAAAGAACCCCTTCTGTGGGGAACTATAGGTACTGCCAGTGAGATAGATGGCTTGGGAGATAGAACAACACATCCTGGAGATCCAGGGTGCAGAACTATATGCCCTGTTCCAGGACTGGGATAATCTGGTTCAGGGTGACCGTCATGAACTTACACTTAAGCATGAACTGATTCAGATTTTGCAGAACCAGTATGGGGCACCAGCCTCCCATCCGTTTTGGAATCAGAGGTACCTGGACACACATCCCTGACTTGCCATCATGTCCACGACAGGGGCTATGGCTCCCTTCGCAAAGATCTGAGCAATATCCTCTCTTAGGGCTGACAGCATGTCTGGCAACATGGAGGACTCCAGAGGATCATGGGTTCGGTAAGGTGGAAGAGCCTCAGGATCGAGAGGCAGCCCTCTGCCTATCACCTCTAGTACCTACTTGTCCGTAGTAATGGTGGACCAATGTGGCCAGAAGTGGTGCAGCTGACCTGCCACAGGAAGCAGGGTCAGGGGTTGGACAGATGAGAGGCTGACACCCCTCTTGACCCATACCTGGACTACTTTGGAGGGCACAACTTCCCCTACCCCTGCCTCTTTTTGGCCCCTGGTCAGAGAACTTGGCCTTGGGATGTCAGGATTGGTATTGGCCCTGCTGGGGCTACTACCAAGGCTGCTGTGTCCGAAAGGATTGAAACTGAAAGACCTTCATTTTAGGCTTCTGGGCCTTAGGGTCCCTTTGGGATGAAGTCACAGAGCCCAGGGTGGCACTGGATTTCTCAATTCTGGGGATATATTTTGCCACCCTGGGGCTAAAGAGGTCAGTGCCCAAGAAGGGAACATCAGCCAGTTTGTGCCGAGTGTCTGCCATAAAAGTGGACAGCCTCAGCCTGACCCTGCGATGCATTGTGATGGCCGCTGCCATGGCACAGGCACAGGAGTCACCCATGTCTAAGGCCGTCTGGAGCTGTTTAGGCAGTATTTGACCTTGCTCCATGACTAACTTCACTGGTAGCTGCTTGAAGCAGGAACATGAGGAAGGATGTCATCCAGCACTCCCAACAGGGAGTGACCAAAGTTGATCATCACTACAGCACAGCTCGCCTCACAGAGACCAAGAGGAAGTAGCATAAACCTTTTAGGCCATGTGGTCAAGTTTCTTAGGCTCCTTGCCAGGGGGGCTTGTCCATGTCCCCTTGATCCCTGGACTTCCAGAAGGCCAAGTTCAAAACCAGTCCCTTGGCTGAGGCATGATCCGAGAACCCCAAAAGGGATCCAGTAGGGAGTGCGTACTTGTGGACCATACAGGTTGAGAGTGCCAGACAGGATGCTGGATGCTGCTAGAGCTCCAAAGATAGTCCCAAGATTGTCTCAGCCATGGGAAAGGCTACCCCAGGGGAGTTGTCCTTGTCCAAAATGGCCGTGAAAGGGTATCTCACCCTCTTCTGGAGTGGGTCCAAGGACACATGGATGCCACCCGAAATCAGATGAAGGAGAGTCCCAAATGACACCAGCCAATGGTCAATGGACAAGTCCTCATCCGAGGCATGGTCAAAGGTGTAGGTCTTCGAGAGCAACATAGACTACCTGTCAGAGTCACCTGAGGACTCTTCGAAAACAGTCCACTGCCATTTAACACCTCTGACCACCCTGGAGTCTTCTGACTGGGTGATTTCCACTGACAACTGATCTGGAAAGCCAGCTGCAGCATGGGAGGCCTTGGTTGGGACCCCCCGCAAAGGCTGTGATTGACACGGCTCCATCCACAAAGAGGGGAAGACAGATGCCAGAGGCATCTACTGAGGATGGACTGGCATGGACAATAATGGTGCCTGCCAGCTGACCAAATGTCCCGGAAGTAGAGCCCTACCCTGCCCCGCAATGGTTCATTGCAGTCAGAAGAGTTCATTGTAGCAGCATTGCACTCTGGGGCACTGCCTTTCCTTGCCAGAAGAGGATGGTAAACATCAAGAGCAGCACCTCCTGGTAGAGTGGGATCAAGAGCGCAAGTGGCACCTCAACAATGACCTTGACCTGAGGGCCAAGGAAAAGCCACTGGAGGGTCAATATACACCACATGCTGAGGTGCACTGACATGCATTGACTTTGGCAGCATGACCTCTGGTGGAGGCTGGTCCTAAGTGGAACTGGCTGGGAACACCAACTGGTCCAGGTCTTCCTGGGTGTGGACGGGGAGAACTAGGATCTTGGAGATAACTACTCGTCGATCTCCTCCACAACTAGTCGATAAGGTTGAGAAATATCTTGACAGCCTGATCAGCCAGTGCCAAGGTCAACAAGCCCAAGGGGGGCACTGTGGAACTGTTGACTGATCCCTCAACCAAGTGGAGCTTAGAGTCCAGCACTTGACACATGCCTAGCAGTCGAGGGAGTTGAAGGAGCAGGAGGACCATGTTTTTTCTCAGTCCCATGACCGACACAGCTTATATTTTCTTACTGTGGTGGACAGGGCTCTCCCAGTAGGCCTGGATGGCCCAACATATTTTGTGGAAATCCTTCAAGAATGACCCTCCATCACTGGCTCCAGCTGGGAGCAGTGCCAAGACCGAGGAAGTGTCCACCGCGGCAGCTGCTACTGCTTCTTCCATGGCCTCAAGCTGAGCAGCAGACCCTGCTGCAGCAAAGGCCATCTTGAGGTCCTTTGGCCGGAGTTTAGGATCACTGTCGGCCAGCCAGCCAAGATGAA
Source organism: Neoceratodus forsteri (assembly GCA_016271365.2). NCBI lineage: Eukaryota > Metazoa > Chordata > Ceratodontiformes > Ceratodontidae > Neoceratodus > Neoceratodus forsteri. The sequence continues at coordinate 407,010,988 of CM057453.1, forward strand.
GCCTGGCTGTGCAATCTTCTAAGGAAAAGGAAAGCATCTTCTGACATACGCTCCAGTCACAAACACTGTACGCTGCCCCCAGACAATACAGACAAGATATGTGTGGGTCTGCTTTCGACATTTTCTGCCTGACATGTGATGCAGAATTTGAAGCTGCAAGTTGGCTTTGCTTCCTTGGAGTCCATCTTCCATTGATGAGGCAGATCAGAAGTGAGGGATAGGAACTCCACAAAGGAACACTGCAAGTCTCAAACAAAGCACAGCAAACTCGCCAGTGGCGCACTTTGGTAGCCTACAATGCTGCACGCGAGGAGATACGAGTCTTCCAGTGGAAAGGAAGATCTGAGGTCATGGGGAAGAGCAGACTGATATATTGCCCGGGTGGTGGGAGGAGCTTAGTTTGAAGACATTCTGATGAATCAGCACTTCCAGTGGAACTGCCAGTGTGTGTATAGTGAACCATCTCCACGCCCCTTGAAAGGGTAGTACTTTTTAACGCCACAGTCCTCATGATGTTCACCAGTCCCCCCTTTATTTCTTTGCTTGGGCAAACTGCAGAGGTACTAAGGACCATATACTGGAAGATGTAAGGTAAGTCCATCCCTACAACTCAATGCATTACAAATGCACCTTCTGCCAATATCTGTGCAATCCAGGACATCTTCAAAAGATGTGATGGTGTGTTCTCACTTCCCCACAGTGCCTACAGGAGGTGACTCCTCCAGCAGAGTCGTAGTGGGAACACACCATCACATCTTTCAGGGATGTCCTAGATTGCACAGAACGATGTGATGGTGTGTCCTCACTTCCCCACAGTGCCTACAGGAGGTGACCCCTCCAGTAGAGTCATAGCGGGAACACACTATCACATCGTTTGGGGATGTCCTAGATTGCACAGAACGATGTGATGGTGTGTCCTCACTTCCCCACAGTGCCTCCAGCAGGTGTCATTTCTAGTGGAGTCATAGTGGTTGGTGATGGTGGAGTCCTGAGAAACCGGACCACCACCTTCCACAAAAACTCACCCCATGTAGTGAGATGTGACCTTCCACCCACACTGTAGGTGCCTCTCCCATTCCCCCACCTCCAGTTACACTGCACTCCCCTGTTCCCACATCATCCTTGCTCTTTCCAGTGGATGCTCCTTTCCCTTCCCTAAAAGCTCATATAATTCTGAGATATAGTGGAATCTGTTTTTTAGCACTACCCACTAGGTAAAGAAATCCTCAAAAGGAATCTGCTCTATAGATAACTTTTTTATGTTGTCCCCTGTTGAGATAAAGCCTCTAAATTCCAGATCCCCCCCCCCCCAAAAAAATCAATTTTCTAGACCATAATTCCGCAGTAATTCTGGAAAACCCACTACTTTCTCCAGTGCACTGCATTGATAAAACTTGGTGAGACCCCCAATGACAGCACCCTCAACCTTGCAATGGTAGTGGTGAAAAGTACCTGATTAAAGTTAGAGGGCCTAAGTCATTATTTGGTGTGACCATTAGTTTTTGAAGTTGCTTCAAAGTGTATAGGGAATGTTAACCCATATGTTATCAGCCTCTCCCATTATGTCAGGGGCCAATTTGCTTGTTGGAAGCACAAATAAGGGCCATTCCAATTCCATGCAGTTCTCCATGTGATACCACTAGGAAGCTATGTGTTGCTTCACCCAGGTCATGACAGAGGCCACCTGAGTGGCCCAATAATAGTTTCTCAAATCCAGTATAGCCATCCCCCCTCTCCCTGGGCACCACCAGAAGTGTTCTATTCACCCTTGTGCAAAAGAGGTTTACAGCATTCCAGGTCAGTAGGCAAACAGATGCTTCAGTCAAAGCTTTGACAAAAAAGAGGTTGTTTTATTTTTTTTCCAAACCACAGCATGCATGGTTCCCAGTGCTTCGGACCCACAACTGGACCTTCATCAGCAGGAAGTGTAACACACACCCTGATAAAGGCCCAGTTGTGGGGTCGAAGCGCTGGGAGCTATGTATGCTGTGGTTTGAAAAAATAAAGCAACCTTTCATTTGTCAAAGCTTTGACTGAAGCGTCTATTTTGCATACTGACCTGGAGTGCTCTAAACCTTTTTTGCATTTGGACTTTCTGGGATGAGCCCTCTCATTTGCAAGCACCCCGGACTGAACCTGTGTCACACCTGCATTGTTTGTTTCCTCTGGTCACCCTCGGCCTGTCCCCTTTCTAGACAAACTTCATCATATCCCCTAACACCTTTTCCCAAAAGGATTCCGAAATCCAGATGGGCAGTGATTGAAATAACACAAGGAGCCTAGGGAGGTGGTTCGTTTTAAAGGAATTAATCCTACTCAAAAAGGAGAGAGGCAGCACCTTCCAACAGGCTGACTCTTCCCACATGCTAGAGTACAGAAGGGCATCATTCAAGTCAAACAGCCAAAAAAGACTGGGCATCACCCACACACCCAAGAATCTGATAGTTATTACGAGCCCATGCAAATGGATAGGACTGCTAAAGGAGTGCAGGCAATGCCTGCTAATCAGAACAGACTCTGACCTTTGATAGCTGATTTTATACCCTGCCAGCCCACAAGTTGCCCCAAGACCCTCACAAATGTTGGACCCGACATCAAAACCTCAGAACAAAATGGAGAAATCGGCATAAAGAGAGCCCTTGTGTTCCTGCCCCGGACCATTATACTAGAAATATTGGGGTTCTGGTGTATAGCCAGAATTAACAACTTCAGACTCACCACAAACAGCAGCAGGGACAGCGGGGCATCACTGACTGGGTTCCCTATTCCCATGGGAACCTGTATGAATTCATGCCATTCACCTTGAGCAGTGCTTCTGGATATATGTGTGTGTGTGTGTGTGTGTGTGTGTATAGGGTATCTCCATTTGCTGTAACAGGAGGGTTTTCTTTGCAGTGATGGAATGGTTCAGGAGGGGGGCAGAAGTCTCCAGGTGCAGGAAAGATCTGCTAAGTGCAGGAACTATAGCAGCGCCAGACAGGATGCAGCACAGTACCATGCAGTATTACGGAAGAGTGCTGCAGGAAAAGTGCAATTCAGTGGCAAGTGAGCCCTTCTGTCATACAAAATTTTGTGACGTGTCCTTTACTGCAAGGAACTATGCTGTACACAACACAGTCAAATGTGGGCACTCACCAACCACATCAGAAATCACACTGGGCTCTACTAGTTCAAGAAAGTAGTAGTTTATTCCAAGACACACATAGTCTGCATGCTTGATGCGTTTTGGACGAATTTTAGTGAATTAAATCTCATGTAACAGGTTCAGCAACATCACATGATATATATACAATTGGACAAGGATTAAAAGACAAGGGGGTTAAGCCCAGAAAAGGGTCATATCAAAGTGGGTCAAAAGAGGGGAGGTGGGGGGGGGAAGGAAAACATTAGTAAAATAGCAGCGAAGGCAATACAACTATAGTTGTCTAAATGGTGACTTAAGTCCTTACAGTTGCAAATGTGCAAAATGTACAATAAAAAAAAACTTTTATCCTTTTTAAACTTTATTTCTTTTTTTAAAAAACCTATTTCTTTTTTAAAAAGGGTTTCAAATCAAATCCTGCGTTCAAGCCTGGGAAATGTGTGGCTCCCAGGTTTATAATCCAAAAAGCTTCCCTTTTAAGCAGTAAATCATTGTAGTCCCCCCCCGCCCCCAAGGATTAGTGATCACTTTATCTATGGCTATAAATTTAAAATTATGAATTGAGCCATCTCTACTTGCTGTAACATGGTTAGCAGTAGTGTAACCCCCCCCTGTTACCCGGGGTTACTAGAATCCCAGTAAGACCTAGTGGTAGGCAGGGAAGGCAGCTAGTGAAACTCCAGTTAAATGGATTTCACACTGTCTCACTCTATTCTCAGTCTCAGCTGAGACTAAGGGATGACATCATTTTAGAACTGTCGCAGCTGCATAAGCCACACTGGAATGTTGCAGTTGGAGGTTAAAGTAGAATGTTGTGGATTCTGAAGACAGTCCAGCAGAGTCTGTGGCAGTCTGTAGTAGAAGGTGCTCTGCTGTAAGCAGGCCCTCAGAGCTCTAAGTTCTGTCAAATAGCTATTTTTTTTTTGTATAGGTGTGTGTTCTCACCTGAACAGGAACACAAGAAGAGCATACTGAAATGGTAGAGACCGCGTTCAGTGGTTCAGGGACCCATCCCTGCGGGGATAGAGGGAAGGAATCAGCCTATTTCCAGGGGCAACCCCCCTGGTCCAGCTAGGGAAAAAAAGAAGCTGCCTGATTTAAGTTCGTGCTGAGGCACCAGAAGTTCTGGACGAGATTCCTTTGAGGAGAAAACGCCTGTGGGGCGCCTATAACCAAGGGGTGAGTTCGCTCTGCTAAAGGGCCAATGTGTTTTCATCTGAAACAAGATAAAACGAAAGTGATTGTTACTGTGGGGTCAGGAAAAGACAGCTAAGTACAGTTTGGAAGATGTGGGGATTCGACTGCTTAACTTTGTGGGTGGTCTAGAGTAATGGACACAGCCACTTATTAAGTATGTTCAAGTTCAGCACAAATGGGATATAAAGACAGTAGATTGAATGTGACTACATTTAAAGAGAATCTACATAGCAAAGTGTTTTCAAGGATGAGGTGTTACAGTCCAGAGAAATGGCCGGGTATGAATTATGGGAGCGAGAGGTGGGAGACCCCCCCATCAGTAGTAACCAAATTCACCTCTATAGGTTTGCTTTGGGGCACCTGTTGCTTTCCCTCAGGTACTTGGCCAGTGCCTGAGGAAAGTGCCCAGACGTGGGGTTGATGAGGAAGATTCCCTGATGGAACCAGAAGTGCTCATAGGTGGTTTAGGGAGCCACCAGTAAATGTTTCCATGCTATATGGAAAGTGTCCAAAGGGCTGGCATGATAGCCGAGCCATGGAAGAAAGGTAGTCCAAGTGGCTGGCAAAGGAGCCGAGCCAAGGAAACCCAGAGCAGAGTACAAGTGGCGGGCAATGTGCCCGGTGTGTTTCAAAGCCTGAGGGATAAAGTGAAAGTGAATGTGTTCTGATCTCCATAAATCTGCATTACCAGGAGTGTAGCCCTGTGGGGGTCCATCTATGCTTCGATTATTCTGTTGGATATGAATAAAAGCCACACTTTAGAATCCCACTTCTGGTATTGGACATTACAGTTATTGCTTCCATCGTCTGGAGTTACTTGGGTGCCCCGGGTGCAGAGTAGCCAAACCTAGCCAATGTGCCGAGTGACATATTTCTCCCTGAACTCAGCCCACCAAGTAGTGCTGCTAAGATGGAAACGTATACTCATGGGGTTACAGTAGCATAGGCTATATCTCCTTTTTGAGGGTCTACATGCTTACCCTTACTTTTGCAATATCTAGTTGTCTTCCTACATAGAATGTCATACAGCTGCAGGTTGGTAAGTATATAATGCCACTGGTGTCACAACTGATCATTTGTCTAATAGCAAAACTTTTTTTCCGAATTAGTACCACTTAAGTGTTTCTTAGTTTGTATGTGGTTGCAGAACGTGCATCGTTTGCACTGGTGGCAACCTTGAGCACCTTGTGCTCACCAAGTGTTTTTATGGGGTTCGACAGTACTGTGCTGCATGCTAACCAACTCCACAATACTTGCAAGAGGAGGGATGGGACAGAGCAAGAAGCTGTTCTTCAGTGGTACAGATCCCGATGAGATCAGTGTCACTGCATTACAGCTGTGCTGTGGCCCGCACGCCACTGAGGTTTTCCCTTACAGTGAACAAAACAGTTTTATTCACTTCATTCCTTTTAAGCCATGCCCACCACTCTCCTTAACAGCCATAAAAAGGGCTCTCAGCTGAGGCTGAGTGACCAAAAGAGACTTATTTCACACTCCTATATTAAGCTCCCCACATGTTCTCAGTATTCTGTCTGCTAGCATCTGTCACGAAGTGTATTATTACAAAAAATGACTTCTCACAAAACTAAGATCTTTTATTTAAATATATGTTTACTGAAAAGTTAGATGCAGTCCCATGGCCTGGCAGTTCCTCAGACTAGGATTCTGTTGTGAGCCCTGGAATCTCACACTGTGTGGGGCCAGCTGGGGTCGAGTTTACACTGTGGATATGAGGCACCCAGGGGAAGGTTTTAGCTGCAGTAACTTTGATATTCAGGCAGGAAATGATGAGGGAAATTCCAGCTTCCTATAACTCACACTTGCGTCCCACTACCAGCAGCTGCTTTTCTCCATTCTTAACAGAGGCGCAGCTAAGGGTGTCAGTCAAGTCTTAGTCCACAGCAAGAACTGACCAACATATTACTATGTCCAGATCTCCTACAAAAGACTGCTTGATGTTATTCGACCCCAGACCAATACACTTTTGTGATGTTTGATCAAAGCATGAAATACCTGTTAAGGTCAGTGATTATTCTGGGATGAAGGAAGATATTTGTGACACAAACTGAGTACCTTCAAACTGTAATTATTTTTTTTTTGTTGATTCTGTTTATGCACCGCTGCCCTGGAACTCTCTCGAGCTGTTCCTTCTCGCTGGTACCACTCTACCACCCACCTGGTCCCTTGCCTCCTCAGAGGGAAGCTGCCCTCCATCAACCTCCTGCCGACAGATCCCCCAGCTCTGAACCCCCTGAGGTAGGGCCACCTCCACTCTGGCACTCTATAATCTAATTTGCTAGCCAAGGTGGTGGAAGTGCGTAGGGGCGGAGGCAAGGCCCAGTATTGGGGGTGTGGTGGTGCGGTACTGAGGAGAGCCGTTGCCTATCCAGGTGCAGGGATTTTTCCTTGTTGTTTTCCCTAAGAGCGTGGATGTGCAATGACGTCTGCACGGCTGAGCCATTGACGTCTGCCACGCTCCTCCTCCTGTGCTGCTCCACACTAGCTGTGCCCCCGTTCTCTACCGGGGTTCACCACTGTGCCAGAGACACCCTGGATCCCTCTCCAGGGATGCTCAATCCTCTACCTCCCCTGCCGACCCCTGGTGTCCAAGCTCATTCCCGAACTTGGGTCACCGGCGTGGTGTGAGGCGTGACGTCCAGCGCCTCAATCCTCAGCGCCAATGGGCCAGCCTTCAAACTGTAATTTGAATTCAGTTTGTTCGCTGCACAGTATTTTACCTTGAAACATAGAGTTAAAAATATAACAATAACACATCATTTTTTTATCCGCTATGATTGAGAGCTGAACTATAAATCAAAACACTTGGGTCAAAATCCCACCACAGCCACCTACATATTTTGTAGCCTTCAGCAAGTCACTTGGCCTTGCAGTGCTCGATTATAACCTCGAGCAAGTCACTTGCTCTCACACTGCTCAACTATAACCTTAAGCAAGTTACTTGACCTTACAGTGCTCATTTGTAACCTTGACCAAGTCACTTGACCTCGCAGTGCTCATTTGTAACCTTGAGTGTGTTACTTGACCTCTTGGGCAAGTCAACTGACCTTGCAGTGCTCAACTGTAACCATGAGCCATTCACTTGACCTCGCAGTGCTTGACTGTAACCTTGTGCAAGTCACTTGATCTTGCTGTGCTCGACTGTAACCTTGGGCAAGTCATTTGACCTCACAGTGCTTGACTGTAACCTTGAGCCATTCACTTGACGTCGCAGAGCATGACTATAACCTTGGGTAAGTCACTTGACCTTACTTGTGTTTGACTGTAAACTGGAGCAAGTCACTTGTCCTCTCAATGCTTGACTGTAAACTGGAGCAAGTCACTTGACTTCGCACTGTTTGACTGCAACCATGAGCAAGTCACTTGACCTCGCAGTGCTCGACTGTAACCTTGTGCAAGTCACTTGACCTCACACTGCTCATCTGTAACCTTGAACTAACCACTTGGCCTTGCAGTGCTCATTTGAAACCTTGAACAAGTCACCTGGCCTTCATGTTCTTTACCTCCTTCTGCGACTAATTGGAAACAAGTAGCACCCCACTGAAAAGGAGCTTTTGTATCTCTGGTGGGCTGTCCTATGTAAAATGGGTAAGAAAAATTCAGTGATGTGACTGGTCATGTCAGTGGCTCAGCAGGTTGCTCACTCGCCTCTGAGGTCGGAAGATCAAAAAGGTTGTGGGTATTAGCTCCACACCAGGCACCTGGGGTAAATCCCAATGCTGATACTGTAGTGCATCGGGGATGCTGCATTCCTGAGGTGCTGTCTTTTGGATGAGACATAAAATTGAGGTTCTGTCTGCCTGTTCTGGTGGTTGTTCAGGAGGACGTTAAAGATCCCATGGCACTTCTTAAAAACAGTAAGAGAATTTCCCTGGTGTCCTGGCCACATTTCTCCCAGTCACTAAAAATACCAACACCACCTTAATCTGGTTCAGTTTCAGTTGATTACCATCTGTATTCCCCCAAGTCACCCTGGAAAGGGACTTCTAGTCTCAGTGGGCTTACCCAGTCAACAAAGTTCAATAAATAATAAATACAATAGCCATCCAGACCTGTGCAGTAATTGACCAATAACTGTATGGGTCTGGAAAATGTCTTGCAAGTCTTGGAACTTGTTTTCTAGGGTGGCCTACTGTAAGTGCACAGAAATATCACTACACTACTTTGGGATTCTCATTAACTGTGACAGTTGGGAAAAACCAAAACGTTCATCTGAATGTTACTAGTTTGCTAGAATGAATCCGTGTAAAAGGGACTAATTTTTCTTACTGCATGTTAACTTATGAGAGATGAAAAAATAAAATGTAAATTTTGACTTTGTTGTTCCTAGCGATGTTATTTTGGGGACATTTTATAAGCAGAATAACACACGTCAGGATGAGTGGTTATTGGGTAATTACCGCAAGCCCCCCTGCTGAAGGGCACCTGGCTAGCACCTAGTGCCTCCAACCCGGGGCAGGGAGAGGGGGGCAGTAATTACCCAATAACCTTATGACCTATTGTGTGTTATTGCTTACTTAACTTATGCTCATCCGGTGTGTGCAATTGCTTACAGAATATAGAAGGTCTAGTATAAAAATCTGCAGTCCATGCCCCATCTACTGACAGCCACCCTTTGCAGTAAGCACACTCCCAACCCCCCTCCCATCTGCTTATACTTTCCCATCCCAGTAGGCACATAGTCAGTCTTCCTCCTATCTGCTGGCACGGACTCATCTCAGTAAACACCCTGCAAGCTCCCCACATCTGATGACATCCTCACATCCCAATTTCTGGTTCTGGTTTTCTACATACCTAGGCTTATTGGTAAATCTGCATATACCTCAGCAGTTTATCATGGGAACAATCAGAATCTTTGTGTTTGGTCCCTGTATACCCTATATGCATATAATAACATTTACTATACCCTTTTTTATTTATTTAGTAAAAAGTGTATGTTTTTATTTATTCAGTACAAATATTTTGTCAATAAATGGTAATAGAGAAAATAAATTCTCATTTTCCAAGTACATCCTGGAACAGAACACAGGAGCAAGACTAGTGTCAGAAAAACAACCCTATCAAACCATCCCCCCCAAAACTAAAGCAGCAGTGCATATTAACACAGAAAATGTTCCTTACATGAGAGTGCCTGCAAATCCCCATTTCACCTACTGTAGCAGAGCAAACTGAGAGTAGATAGCATCTCTCAATGGAAAGGATGTCCTCTGATTCTTGCAACACCACAAATGGAGGATCGCAGAGTCCATGAAGGACTGCATTAAGGTCTCAAGGCAGAACTGGGGATCTATACACCAGTGTGGTTCTGCAGTGAGCTCTGAAGAACAGACAAATGTCAGTGTAAGAGTCTAAGGGATGTGCCTAGAAAAGACCAAGCCCTGTGCCCAGTGCCGAAACTTGTACTCACAACAGACTGCTGGCCAGTCTGCCACTTCATGAAGGAAATCCAAAATCTAAGGCACAGATGCTGTCCTCGGTCTAATCCCAGCTTGTTTGGCCCACTATCATAAACAAACAACATAAAATGCTTCTTTCATAACATCAGAAGATCCACAGTTTCTCAGAATATCTTAGCCTGAGAAGCACCTTCCTCTCAGGAGCCAAGCTTCCAGCTGCAGCTGAGCCAGATCTGGATGCTTGATTAGATCTCAAAGCAGAAGATGTGCTGAGGGAGCCAAAAAAATTCTTGAAAATGTACTCTGACCAGGTCTGATAACCACGGCCTTCTTATCCATTCCTGTACCACTAAAACAAACCAATTGTGTGATCACCATATGTTTCTGGGAATGGCCAGGGGTATAGAAAATGGAGGGAACAGATACGCCCTCCTGGCAGACCATGGTTGAGACACATTGTCTGTCACTTACACTATTGACCACACCACCTGGGGCTGGTTCAGAACCACCACCCAACCCCAGCCTGTCAGGTTAGCGTCCATGGTCAGAATGAGTTGTTCTGAAGGGATTAATGGAGACTCCCTCAAAAGGATTTAGGTTCTCCCACCACTCTGAGTGGTGCCCTGACCTCAGTAGCCAGATTGGTACAGGGTTTGATTAAACTCCAAAAATTGATTAGCGTTTTGCCCATAAAAGTGCTAAAACATTGTGAAAATGCATAGCACTTGCCTCACTTTGTTTAACAAGCATAACACTTCTAGAAAACCTATATAAATACTTTCTGTAGAGTTGCATTGTCTCAAGAAAAAAACTGCTAATCAATTATTTAAAACCCTGTTGGTACCTGTTATGGTTCTAAAGTCAGTGACCAATGGGAATGAAGAAAACCCTGGAGAGGTCTCATGTGTGGTCTGGCCCAATGGACCATCTCTAAGGTAGCAGTCATTAAAGCTAAAATCTGGAGGCACCTAGAGGCTCATATGATCTTGTGCACTCTGACCAGCTCTGTCTGCTTGATTAGACTGTCCTTTCTGCTCTACAACAGAAACACTTTTTCCAAGTCTGTCCAAAAGCATGCACCTAAGTGCTCCAGAGACTAGGAAGGGTGTAGGGAGCTCATATTTCTGTTTATCAACTGGCCATGTTCCTCTAGGATCTGTAAAGTCCTGCAGACTGAATGTTGAGCTGTTTTTTGTGAGTCTGCCAGGACAGGAAATCTTTCAAGGAAGGATAAATATAGTACCTCTCCCACTGATGGAGGGCCACCATGACTACTGGGACTTTTGTAAACTCCTTTGGGCAGAGGGCAAACTGAATGGGAGGGTCCAGTGCTTGCAGAGATACATAGAATGTAATAGCAGATAAGAACTGCTGGGCCCACCCTGACCGCCCAATTATGTTATTTATTTATTTAAACACAGAAACATAGAATGCAACAGCAGATGGGGACTGCTTGATCCATCTAGTCTGCATATACCCTTACCCTCCCATATGACTTATTTCTTGATGACACCTTTCTATCTATCCCACGCATTCTTGAACTCCCTAACAGTTTTAGCCCCCATGACCTCCTGTGGCAAGCTGTTCCAGAATTCCACCACTCTCTCGGTATAAAAGTACGTCCTCATATTGCCCCCGAATTTCCCTCCCTGCAGTCTCATATCATGTCCCCTGGTTCGTGTGCAGTCTCTGACCTGAAAGAGGTCCTGCACCAGCACCCTATTTACTCTCTTGAGGTACATGAATGTCTCTATCATATCGCCCCTCTCTCTGCTTTGCTCAATGGAGAACAAGTTAAGTTCCTCATATGGCCTTTGGTGCCATCCCTGTATCATTCTTTGAAGCCTTCCTCTGCACTGTCTCCAACCTATCAACCACCTTCCTGAGGTGCAGCCTCCAGAACTGGACACCGTACTCCAGGTGGGGTCTCACCAGGGACTGTTTGGTTGCTGCCAGTTTCTCCCCCCCCCCCATGTTAGTACTCCCTTATCGGGTTTCCTCTACCCATGTGCATGACCTTACACTTTTTGCACTTGAATTTCAGTTGCCATATTTTTGACCACTTCTGCAGCTTCTCTAGGTCTGATTCCATTTTCTTCACCCCCTCTGGGGTATCTACTTTATTGTAAATCTTGGTGTTATCCTTGAATAGACACACCTTCCCTTGCAACCCATCGGCAATGTCGCTGATGAAAACACTGAAGAGAAGAGGTCCCAACACTGACCCCAGAGGCACTCCACTAGTCACCTCCCTCTCCTAAGACAATGCGCCGTTCACCTGCACCCTCTGTGTCCTTCCGCACAGCCAGTTTCTTTTCCATTTGATCACCCCCTGTCATACTCACATGCTGCCCAACTTACTTATCAGCCTGTGTGGGACAGAGTCGAATGCTTTACTGAAGTCCAGGTATACTATATCCACCGCGCTCCCCTGGTCCACTACCCTGCTGATCCAGTTGAAAAAGTCAATCATGTTAGTTTGGCATGATCTGCTTGTCATGAAGCCATGCTGCTTTGTGTCCTGCTGCTTGCTTTTTTTCCAGAAACTCTAGTATCCTTTCTTTAAGCAGTGACTCCATCAATTTGCCCACCACTGAAGTGAGGCTGACCGGCCAGTAGCTCCCTGCCTCCTCCTTACTTCCTGACTTATAGACAGGGACAGCTGTTGCCTTCCTCCAATCTTCTGGGACCACCCCACTGTTTAGGGACTTGGTGAATAGTTAAGCCAGAGGTGCCGAAGTTCCTGTGCCAGTTCCTTCAAGACTCTTGGGTGTATTTCGTCTGGGTCCATGACTTTATTCACCTTTAGCTTGTTTAGTCCTTTTAGCACTTGTTCTTCTGTGAAGGGGCTCGTGTCCACCTCTGATATTTATGTCTTTTTTATTAGTGTAGGTCCATTTCCCTCTTTTTTCTTTGTGAAAACTGAGAAGTACTTATTTAAGACCTCTGCCTTTTCACTGTCCTCCACTAGCCCACCTCTCTCCTTGTGAGCCTTACAATCCCCCCTCATTTCTTCTCTTCTCCCTGATATATTAAAAAAGGTTTTGTTGCCCCTTTTTACTCCCTGTGCCATCCTTACTTCTGTTTCAGCTTTAGCCTTATTATTTTACCTACCTCCCTCAGTTTCTCCTTATTTGTTTCTTTGTCTTTTTCACATCCAGACTTCTTGGATTTTCTGAATGCTAGCCTTTTCTCCCTCACTTTGGTTGCCACCTCTCTTGTGAACCAAAGTGGGTTTCTTCTCTTTTTAGCCTTACTAAAAAGCCTCCTGGTGCATTGATCCATGACCATTGTTGCTGCTTTCTTCAGGTTAGTCCATGACACTTCATCCCCCCCCCCATTTGGCATTCAAGGTTATCTACTAGGCAGACCCTCATTTTTTGAAAATCCACCTTTTTAAAATCCAGAACTTTTGTTTTTGAGTGATTGGCATCCTCAAATGTGCTTACCTTGAACCACACAGAGTGGTGATCACTATAACCTAGATGGTTTCCCACCTCTACGTTGTGCAGCTTATTGCAGTTTGTAAGTATCAGGTCAGAAGAGCTGACCCCCCCCCCGTTGGTGCATTGACGAGCAGCCTCAGACCCACCTCCCACAGGGCTGCCAAAATAGCCCTGCTCCTTGTTGATGCTGACATGTATGGGCCCCAATATATATTGTTAGCCATGAACCAGCACCCCTAATTGGCCCCCTACCTTGCAGATAGTAATACTTAGGGGGAAGGCACTTATCATACAAGCATAAGTGTCAGGATCTGAGTTCTATTGTATTTCTACTGAGAATTATTATGCGTTTGCTATCATTCTAATTGTACCACTTGGTAGACACCTGTTTATACAATTGTCTAATCATTAGTTAGACAATACTGCAATCTTTAGTTCTAGTGCAGAACAGCAACTATCTATGCAATTATGTGTGCAACCACAAGTGGCCTTCACAAGGGAAAGGGGAAATTGTTTAACCAGGAAAGGCACACTAAGCTGGAGTTTGTTTCCAGGTGCGACCTGGGAGCACAAGGAAGTTAAGTGACTTGCTCAGGATCACACAGTATGCAAGTGGAAGCTGTGGGATTCAAACCCAGGTCTGGTCTGCTCGATGTCACCATATTTGCAGCTCAGAGCCTTAGACCACTGTGCTATACTGCCTCCTACAAATACAGGCCCTCTGTTTAGTTATCTTGTCTTTCTGCTAGCTCAGCATGCTTTCCCAGGCTAGTAAGAGGTTAGGTTATTTGTTATTATCCAATGATGAGACTTTTATATATCTTTTTAGTAGTTGCTATGGTTATTATCATGGGTATAAGCCCCTTCGCATTGCACCTTTTTCTCTGAGAAGAAACATATTGTTGCCTACAGGTAAGAAAGATTGGAGGTGTTCTCCCTGGTGTTTATCACTGTAATGTGATTGCAAGCCTGCTTTATATACCAGAAATAAATCACTTTATGTGCTGGACACCACTTGTCTGTAGTTCCTTCACTTTTGTGCAGTTCCAACAAGAACCTGAGAAAGGTAATTTTATTACCCAGTTACAATATCCAGCAAACTGAAGTCCTTTACTAGAATAATTTCACCTTTATCTGCCATTTTATGTATGATTTCCATTAGCTCTAGATCCCCCTTTTCCCCCTGCTCTGGGGGGTCTATAGATAATGCCTTCCCGGATCACTGTTCTGTTTTTGCTTTCAATTGTTATCCACAGAACCTCTGACTTACCCTAGGTCACCTGTACTTCCATTGCATTTATTCCCTCTCTGATGCAAAAAGTGACCCCTACCTCCATTTTTTCTTTTCCTGTTCCTCCTAGATAGATTGAAACCTGGGATGGTTATGTCCCAGCCATCGTTTTCAGTGAACCATGTTTCAGTCACAGCCACCCAGTCCAGCTTATCCGCCTCTATCATAGCCATGAGGTCAGGGATCTTGTTGGCTAGGCTCCATGCATTTGTAACCACTGCCTTATTAAGGGGGAATGTGAGGAAATTCTTTTTCACTGAAAGGGTGGTGGATGCATGGAATGGCTTACCACAAGAAGTGGTGGCTATGAATACAGTGCAGGGCTTCAAACAGGCATGGGATAGGCATAAGGGAGCAATACAAATGACTATGAATAGATAGGCCACTGACAGAGCAAAGGCCGATGGCACATTTATAAGGTAGAAAAAGAAATGGGCAGACTGGATGGGCCTTGCGGTCCTTATCTGCTGTCAACTTCTATGTTTCTATGCCTGCCACATACTTGTCTCTCCCCTTTGTTGGTGAATGTTCTTCCCCTATGGTGTTTCCCCCTCTTTTTCTTCTAAACATGTTTCATTTGGGTTTTTATGCACATGTTGCTCCACCCCTTCTGCAACACTTGTGCTTGGGCCTATTTGTTTTTTTAAGTGCTGTTGGGGAAGTGGCGACTGGCTCACTAGTGTGTACAAATGCTGTCACCATCTCTCCATTCCTCAGTTTATTTATTTATTATAGTACCCTCTACCTACCCCCATGATTCCCTTGTGACTATTCCATGCGTTTCTGAAGTCATTTACTGTTTTTGCCCCTACTTCCTCTGGAAGGCTATTCCAAGTATCCATCATGCTTTCTGTGAAAAAGTACTTCCTCACATCCCTCCTGAATTTACCCCCTTCCAGCTTCATATTATGCCCCCTTGTTTTAGAGCACATTTTCCACTGAAAGATACTCTCCTCTTGTACCTTATTAACCCCTGTAAGGTATTTAAGGGTTTCTGCCATATCCCTCCTTACCTCCAGGATGTACATATTTAGCTCCTTAAGTCTTTCCTCATATGGTTTTTGATGCAGACCCTGCACCATTTTGGTAGCCCTCCTCTGGACTGCCTCCACTCTGTCTCTATCTTTTCTGAGATGTGGTCTTCAAAACTGTACACAATACTAAAGGTGGGGTCTTACAAGTGATTTACATAGGGGCATAATCCCATCTCCCTTCCTGCAGGAGATACCCCTACCTATGCACCCCAGCATCCCACTGGCTTTCCCGACTGCTTTATCACACTGCCTGGCCACCTTAAGGCCATCCACTATGATAACCCCATGGTCTCTCTCCTGCTTGGTCTTTTGTCAGTATCACCTCACCCATCTTGAACTCCGTTCATGGGTTTTTATGGCCAAGATGCATTAGTTTGCATTTATTCACATTAAAACCCAGCTGCCATACCCTTGACCACTCTTCCAGTCTAATTAGAGCCCTACACATTCTATCAATCCACCCAGGTGTGTCTACTCTGTTCCAGATCTTGATGTCATCTGCAAAGAGGCAGACCTTCCCTTCCAGTTCTCCACTATGTCGCTTATAAAGATACTGAAGAGGACTGGTTCCAACCCTGTTCCCTGAGGAACCCCACTGGTCACCCTCCCTCCCTTCCTTTGAGCACACTCCATTCACCACTACTCTATGTGTCCTATCTGCCAACCAGTTTCTAATCCAGGTTACCACCTTACTATCTAACCCCAAGTTACTCAAATTGCTTTCCAGTCTCATATGTGGAACAGTGTCGAAAGCCTTACTGAAATCCAGGAAAGCTACATCCATGGCACCTCCCTGGTCACCCAATCAAAGAAGTCTATCAGATTTGTTTGGCATGACCTTCACTCTGTGAAACCATGCTGCTTTGGGTCCTGCAGTCTGCTGGATACAAGATATTCCACACTCCTTTTCTTCAAAAGTGTTTCCATCAACTTACAGACCACCAATGTCAGGAACCACACCAGTCTCCAGTGAACTGTTAAAAGGTCCATCAAAGGTGCAGTCACAGTACCTCCCTAAGTTCCCTCAGTATCCTTGGATGTACCCTGTCCAGCCCCATAGTTTTGTCTACTTTCAGGCTGTCCAGTGCTTTTCTGACTCCCCACTGAAAATGGATTACTGTCCATTTCTCTCACCTCTAAGTTTCTGGTACCTTTTTGTGATTCCTTCCATTTCCCTTCTACTGTGAAAACTGAGCAGAAGTATTTGTTCAAGATGTTTGCCTTATCTTGATTTTCCTCCATGTAGTCCCCTCTCTTCCTCTTTAACCACACAATCTCTCCCCCTCCCCACTTTGACTTCCTTTTTTCACTCACATACCAAGAAAATGTCTTGTCCTCTTTTAATAATCCCTGAGCTATTCTTTCCTCAGTTTGTGCTTTTGCTCTCCTTACTGCTTTGCTTGCCTTTCTCCATTTTTCCCAATACACTTCACCAGGTGTTCAGTTAATTTTTATTGGAATTTTAAAACTTCCATGAGTCAAAATCTGGAAGTCATTCCAATTTTTTGGAAGTCAAAATACTTCCAGGATCCCACTTTTGGAAATCAATATTCTAGGAAAGACCAATTTAAGGATGTTAATATATTAGTGGTAAAATACAATTTCTTTAAGAAAAATTCATCATTATTTGACTTCCATGCCTGCAGTTTTGGAAGTCATCTAGTTTTTTGATTTACATCTGTAAGTCAGTGACTTTCCCTTTATTCTGTAAGTTTTCGCCTTATATTTAGAAGCTAAATACTCCAAAAATGTATTTAACTGAATCCCTATACGTCCTTATCCTCTTCTTTCTGGGTTTCCTTGTACCTTCTGAATGCTACTCTTTTGGCCTTTACCTTTTCTGCTACCTCCTCTGAGAACCATAATGGTCTTCTCTTTCTTCTACTTTTGCTTACATGCTTAACACAGAGGCTTGCTGCCTTCACTATGCCGTCTTTTAGTCTTTCCCACTTTTCTTCCACCTCTCCTCGGTTCTCATCCATCAGTTCATTCATGAGGCATTCACACATCATAATAAAATCAGTCCTTCTGAAATCCAGGACCCTTGCCTTTGTGTGGTAGGCTTCTGCAGTTGTTCTAATGTTGAACCACACTGTACGATGATCACTGGTCCCCAGATGGCTTCTCACTCTGACATCTGCAACACTGTTTTTGTTCGTAAGAACCAGGTCCAGTACTGCACCATCGCAAGTGGGTTCCCTGACTAGCTGCCTAAGGAAGACACCCTGCAAGGAGTCTGGGATGTCTCTACTTCAAGCTGATACAGCAGCAGGGAGGCTCCAATCTACATTCGGCAGATTGAAGTCCCCTACCAGCAACACCTCCCCCCTTTTCTGCCATTTTTCTGATTTCTTCTAACATTATTCTATCCAAGTCCTCTCCCTATGCCAGAGGCCTGTAGCTCACACGTGTCCAAATATTGGCTTGTTCTTCTGACTCAAGGGTAACCCACAGCATCTCAGCTCCTCCTTGAGTTCCCTGCATTTCTATTGTTTTTATGCTGTCTTTCACATAAAGCAACACTGTCCCTCCTTTCCCTGTCCTAACTGAATAACGCATACCCTGGTATGACCATGTCCCAGTCATGGTTTTCAGTGCATCATGACTCAGTAATGGCCATGCTATCCAGGTGAGCCTCCGCCATGATGGCCTCCAGATCTGGGATTTTATTTCCCAGACTCCTAGCATTAGCACACATGGCCTTCCACATTTTGTCTGCCCCTTGTTGGCTGCTTCTTCCTTTTTCCTTCTCCCCCCTCCTTAGTCCCTTCTTTTCATCTGTCTGCCTAGTTCCCCCCTTTATCCTGCTCTACCCCCCCCAACTTATTTGATTTAATTTATCCAAAGCGGGACTTTCTTTACCCAGAACCTCTGTACACTCCATTTCTGCCTTTGGGGGGGTCAGTTTCTGCTTCCTCTTTTTCTTCCACCCTCCCAGCTAGTTTAAATAAACATTCATCAGAAAAACATTTAAACCTTTCACTAAGAACTGTGGTCCCCCTTCTAGGTGGATGCAGGCCATCACCTATTTATAGATTCTTATTTTCCCAGGTGGACCCCCAGTCCCCAATGTAGCCATGTCCTCCTCTCTGCACTAGTCCTTTAACTATGAGCTGAAAACCTTGGTGTGGAGCTCCTTCTCCTTCCCCCTATCGTAGATAGGCAGCACTTGCGCAAATGGTACAGAGCATGCTACCTGCCTAGGACTTTTTCCCACCTCTCTAAACTCATCCTGCTTTGTTGTTGCTTCGCCCCTAGCTAGGTCATTTGTCTCCAGATGGACAATGACACCCAGCTCCCCTTCCCCTCCTACTGCCCTAGCTATCCTTAGTATTCATTTCTCATCCCTCCTGGCTGTGGCACCTGGTAGGCACCTGACCTCCCTCACCCCCTCCTTTCTTATTCCTAACTCTATTCTCCTGACAGTAGAGTCACCTACTAGTAATTGCTTCCTCCTTCTACAGGGTACCCTTTCACCCTTCTTGGGACATCCACTTAAGAGGGCTCCAATTTCCTCCCCTGCCACTCCCACAGGTGGTTCCTCTTGGCTGTCCTGCTCTGCCAAAGTGGTGCATGAATTCTGCAGTGATACCAGGTGTGTTTGAGGAATGTTCCTGTGACTCTAGCCCCCCAACCTTCTTGATCTCGCCACCCCCTCCGTCATTGAGTCCACCTTAATCCAGCCACTCCTCCTGTCTGGCATCCTTTGAGGTAATGGAGTCAGATTTGATGGCCCCTGGGTAGGGGAAAAGATCTTCTCATTCCCACCCAATACTGCCTTGAGCCCAGCAACCTTCTTCTGGCTCAAAATTAATGTAGCTTCAAGTCTAGAGAGCCCTCTAGTCAGCCCACAGAGGTACATGCAGATGGGGTAGCATCGCAGTCTCCAGAAGGTCTTCCTGAAGACTGTTGCTCCACAGCTACTGCACTGCATCCCTCTCCACATTCCCTAAATATTTTTGTCCTTATAATTTCTGTCCTCCCTTCCCAATATCCAGTAAGGACAAGCTGTCTTCAGTTCAAGTACTACACTATATAACTTATACTTCTAATGTTAAGGGTATAATGTAACAAGTTACAGTACATATTTTTTCTTTCTCCCCCTTTTTTCTTTTCAATGTGCTGTAATACTTTAAGCGCTATACCATTTACACATTCAAACACTAGCCTTTTATAGAATTATGGCCTACATTTATCTATGTCCCATCAGTGAGTGCAACAATGAGAGAAAACAGACATTTACCCTAGCCACCGACAGGTTCCTCATCTTCCCCGCTTCCTCTTCTGGTGCCTGCCGCTGCCTAAGATGCCAACCTTTTATTTCTTCCACTTCTTCACTGTTTCACTCACTTAGTGGGACATGTTACAAATAATCTCTTATATCTTCCTGAGAAGACCAGCCCCCAAGCTGCTGATGCTCCTGACTGGAGCAGAAGGTCAGGAGGGTGCGCAGTCTTCCAACCAGGAAGCCCTCAGATCTTCAGAAAGCTGCAGTTGTCCAGGGCAGCTCTCCAAACTGCTCTAGCTGCTGCCCTCTAAGCCTGACTGGCTCCGATCCACTCGGCTACCACAGAATCCCCAAGACTGCTTGTATTTAAACTGTGAACCTTTTGGCTCCATTCCACAACTGAGCGTTCAGTTCAGAGACCCACCCCCCAAGCTGCTGGTGCTCCCGATTGGAACAGAAGTTCGAGGGGACCAGACTTCTAACCAGGAAGCCCTTGGATCTTCATAGAGCTGCAGTTGTCCAGGACAGCTTTCCAAACTGCTCCAGCTGCTGCCCTCTAAGCCTAATTGGCTCTGATCCACTCAGCTGCCAAATACTTAAAGTGGTGATTACAGCTGGCAAATCTTAGAAATCTTTGGTGCGACTGTTGAATCAGAATGTGTAGATATGCACATGAGTAGACTATCAACAGAGTGGACACCTCGGAAGGGGTGGTGAAAATAAAAAGGGATCTGGGGAAACCTGTCTATGGTGTGGCAACTGGATTTTAATATTAAAAAGTGCAAGTCATGCACCTGGGGACAGGAAACCTAGGGGTTGTGTATAAGACTGGGGGGAGGTACTTAGAGTCACTAAGCAGGAGAGGGACCTTTGGGTAGTTATACTGGATGATGTCAAGGTGGCAGGGCAGTGCGACAAGCAGTAAGCAAGGCCAGCTGAATGCTGGGTTGCACAGGGAGGGTGATTTCTAGCAGGAAACGGGAGACAGTGTTGTTACTATATTGCTCTTCAGTGAGACCCCAGCTAGAGTACTGTGTCTAGTTCCGGAGGCTCCATCTCCACAAGGACACTGTCAGACTAGAAGACGTCCAGAGGAGGACTACTACAATGGTGCAGGGACTGCACGAGAGGCCATATAAGGAGAGGCTGTGGGAGCTCAACATGTACTCCCTGGAGGACAGGAAGTGAGAGGGGACATGATTGAGACCTATAAGTACCTCACAAGGGTGAACAAGTTGCAGGTGGGAAGTCTGATTCAGTGGAGAAGTACTAGAACACAGTGGCATGCTATGAAGCTTGGGGGGAGTTTAAGAGGGATGTGAGAAAATACTTCTTCACAGAAAGGGTGGTGGATGCCTGGAACAGCCTAGCAGATGAAGTGGTGGGGCGAAGCCAGTGAAGAGCTTAAAGCACGCATGGGATAGGCACATAGGCATAACTGGTAGAGGAAAGGGAGGAGTGGGACACCTGTGACCAAATACAGTATATAGTGTAGAAACAGGCAGGGAAAACAGGGCAGACTAGATGGGTCTACCAGTCATTTTCTGTCGACAAATTCTATATTTCTGTCAAGGTCAGAAAATTGTTAGGCTGAATAGCTGCAATGACTGACCTCAGATACTCTGTATTAAACAGCCATAATGACTGACCTCAGAGACTCTGTATTAAACTGGATTAATCTCATAAACCCGTTCAGGCTGGAAAGATCAGGATCAGACTGAATCCTCCCGATTTCTTGGGCACTACAAAGAAAATGGAGTAGCACCCCTGCTCCGTTTGCTTGGAAAGAGCTACAATCACTGCCCCTATGCTGAGCAGATGATCTATTATCAAGTCTATTACTTGGGCTACTGAAGCTAAGGCCAACAGGACATACAAAAACAAAACAAAAAACAGATGCTGAATATGTACATTCACAGACCATTTCCAGATGTTTATCATTCGGGTGTGAAACAGTAGCTGCACCCATCACTGGAATAACGGTTGAACTACAGGACAGACGTCTGCATCCATGACAGGAGGAACATCACATTGACTTAGCAAACTACTACTTCTTGTCCATATTATACCATTCTTCATTAACTATTGCTGCCATTAAATGGAACTCAATCCCTCCACTGGTGCAAAATAAGCCAATTTATTCAACTTTTAAGTCCGCTATACTGGATTTATACACATTTAACTGCTCTTGTTATCACTGAACTTTACATGACGTTATTACTATATGTGTGTATCTGTTTTCTTCATTTGTACTTGTAACTAAGTATATGTCCTTTTATTACGCGTAGAAACAGTGTAACAGGACAGCCCTGAAAACAGACTCATGCCTAATGCCACATCCTTGGTGACATATAAGAATAAACTGAAACTGAACTATCTGCACAAGGGGTTTGAATTCATTTCATTTTTTTTCATTTTATGAAGGGTTGTAACCACTGAGCACCGAGCAGAGTTCATTTACAACAGTGACCCAAAAGAGCATGAACAAGCAGTTGCCATAATAAATACACTCAGCAATTCGGGGAAGCATTTAGACATGCTCCCTGAGAAGGACAAGATAGGATTAAGGTTCTGTGTAGTAGTGGTAGACTGCATCTCCGATAGCTGCAGAATCCCACAGGTCTCCTCAACAAGGAAGGAAGTATGCTTTGGATAAAAAAAGAGATGGGATCAAGGAAGACCGAAGTTCCTCCACCCATTCACCTTCCTCTTTATCTTCTTCAGAATCTAGAGTGCGCTCTGGGTCCTGAGGTTCAGTAGCATTATTGCTGCCTTGGGAACCTAACAGATCACCTGGTCTGGGGGGCTCCCTTGCCTGCACATGTCTGGGACAACATTCAGAGCTTAAGACATTGTCTTCACCCAAGAGCTCACTGAGATAAAGGAAGGATCTGAGTAACTGTCTATTGCCACTGCCAAATGTTAAACCAGATGTACTTTCACCTGGACCACCACCAGTCTGTGGTGGTGTAGAGAAATAAGCACTTTGCTAGCACAGAACAGACAGAACATACAACATTTATTTAGTAGGTTTCTGGTGACCAGGTAGGTACACTAAACAATTAAATGCCTACTTTTAAGTATGACCCGGGAGAGTACACAACAAAATTCCAGTATAGAGCAAATACAAAAACAAATTCAGAAAGCCCACAATTACAGGCATAGTACAGAAAAGGGACACAGTAAAAACAATAACATACTGCAATTAGGGCACAGAGTACAAACTCTGATGGAGAATGTCTCAAGGTCTTTACATTTCTGTTAGTGGAAAACCGCTTGCAGAACTCCATGGTGTCTTTCTCTGTCTGTAACATATGAAAAACTATACAAAATGGATGTCTGTCAGAAGCTTTACTCACTTCTGAGCTTTGTCAACGTTTTTGTACATTTGCATCACTTGTTTTCCACTTGTGTCCATCCTTGTGCACTTGCATCCATCCTTGCACACCTGCATCCATCTTTGTACACTTGCATCCAATCCTTGTTCACATGCATCCATCCTTGCACACTTGCATCCATTCTTGCATGATTGCACCCAATCCTTGTGCACTTGCATCCATCCTTGCACACTTGCATCCTATTCTTGCACGCTTGCATCCATTCTTGCACACTTGCATCCAATCCTTGTGCACATGCATCCATTTTGGCACACTTGCATCCATCCTTATACACCTGCATCCAATCCTTGCACGCCTGCATACCTTACCTCTTGTGTATTTCAATCTAGTGCTGCACACCTGCATCAAATTTCCATGAATGTGCATCAAAATATTTACACCGTTGAGCCAGTTTCAACAAAAATTATAAAAAAAAAAAAAAAAAAAGCGATGCAGCCGGGGAAAATCCTGCATATTGCGTCACAATGAAGTGGCAACAATCAAAAGAACAGTCTTTCAAAAAAAACAAACCTTGAAAAGGTCAAGAAACCCTTCGAGGGGTGCAGAAACTCAGGATGAGCAAGAGGAAGCAACCTGAGCAAGCCTAGGCTGAGGAGAAAACCTGATCAGATAACGTAGTCATAGAGCAGGGAGGAAAAATGCCATGAGAGAGAAAATTTGTTAAAAAGGTTTATTTAGGCACCAGGCTAAATACAGACCACAAAAGCAAGATCTCTAATACTTATTCAATACCCTATAAAGAATTTGGGCAGAACAGCAAACACCCAGCCTGACAGGAATCAGAGGTTAAAGCATGATCCAATTAAGCAAACAAACAGGCACATGTTTAAATTTAGAAATTCTGCCCATAAAAGCAACATTCTCTGCTGAGAATTACCACTGTGATGGTGGTGGGAATCGGCTGAAGAAAGTCTTCAAGTAGAAGAGCTCCTATCTACAGTACGCTACCTGTCCCTCTGACCTGACCTACACACAAAGACTGAAGAATCAAAGTCAACAGTCATGGAATGGGGAGGTGCCAGGGTTCTATGATGATGTCACAGCTTCTGGAGTGGGTTTGTCCTCAGTACATAAGCATGTATAACCCAGCAGTAAATTACAGGCCAGTGACAAGGTTGAACAACACAGAAAGTATATGTTTCAAGTGTTCTTGCGGTAAATTTTTTAAAGGTGAACAATGCACCCACAATAGTTACTGAACTGATGAAATTTTCCACAGGACAGAGGAACTTTATGAGAAAATGAGACTTTGCCCAAGGTTTTAATGTAGCCTGCTATTCAGACAAAACAAGAGTACTGGAAGACCGTAAAACAATTATCGTTATGTGCAGTGAACACTAACAGTATAGATAAGGGGTTGTTTAATTCAAAACATTCATTTTTAAATGTTTTTAAGACAGCTTCACTGTGCTGAGGGCTCATTTTCAAGATTCTTGGGGCTCTAGAATACCTGTTCAACAAGGATACAAAATTTCAAATGACAGGAGACAATTACACATGTAAATTATTATAACAAAAGAATCTGTGACTGGAGGCACTATGCCCCAGTGCCATTTCTAATCTGTGACCGCAGGCACTATGCCCCAGTGCCATTTCTAATCCGTGACCGCAGGCACTATGCCCCAGTGCCATTTCTAATCCATGACCGCAGGCACTATGCCCCAGTGCCATTTCTAATCCATGACCGCAGGCACTATGCCCCAGTGCCATTTCTAATCCGTGACCGCAGGCACTATGCTCCTGTGCCATTTCTAATCCGTGACCGCAGGCACTATGCTCCTGTGCCATTTCTAATCCGTGACCGCAGGCACTATGCTCCTGTGCCATTTCTAATCCGTGACCGCAGGCACTATGCTCCTGTGCCATTTCTAATCCGTGACCGCAGGCACTATGCTCCTGTGCCATTTCTAATCCGTGACCGCAGGCACTATGCCCCAGTGCCATTTCTAATCCGTGACCGCAGGCACTATGCTCCTGTGCCCATTTCTAATCCGTGACCGCAGGCACTATGCTCCTGTGCCCATTTCTAATCCGTGACCGCAGGCACTATGCTCCTGTGCCCAGTTCTAATCCGTGACTGCAGGCACTATGCTCCTGTGCCATTTCTAATCCGTGACTGCAGGCACTATGCTCCTGTGCCATTTCTAATCCGCTGACCGCAGGCACTATGCTCCTGTGCCATTTCTAACTGCGGAACGCAGGCACCACGCCTCCCTGTGCCATTTCTAACTGCGGACTGCAGGCACTACGCCCTGTGCCATTTCTAATCCGGTGGACCTGCAGGCACTACGCCCTGTGCCATTTCTAATCCGGTGACCGCAGGCACTATGCTCCTGTGCCATTTCTAATCCGTGACTGCAGGCACTATGCTCCTGTGCCATTTCTAATCCGTGACTGCAGGCACTATGCTCCTGTGCCATTTCTAATCCGTGACTGGAGGCACTATGCTCCTGTGCCATTTCTAATCCGTGACTGGAGGCACTATGCTCCTGTGCCATTTCTAATCTGTGACTGGAGGCACTATGCTCCTGTGCCATTTCTAATCTGTGACTGGAGGCACTATGCTGTGTCCAAAGTGCCATGTGTGGATGGTTTAAGGTCGGTGCCTAAAACCATAAATCTGGTTTGATAAAAGAGGAACTGTCAACCCTACTGGAGCTGACCATGCATCAATACTAAACATGTACCTGAATTCCAGCAGTGAAATTTTGTCTGTTCTTCATGCTATGAGTTCTACAGAAAATAAAGCAGCAGTTCACCATTTTAGTGTGAGTCGCTGAAACTGAATTTTTGTTTTCCTCATTACCCTGTACCACTCTGCAGTCATTCCTTCAGGTTTACAATGCTCCAGCTTCCAATTTCATCACTCACACTGTGATACACCACCCCCTAACCCTTCTGGGTCCTGGGAGTCCACCTTTCTCCATCCCCAGGCCAACCTCAGTCTCTGGCAATGTTGGGTATGCTTCTCTTTTAGACAGGATCAGGGAGGAAAAAGAAGTGTGCTGATCTTTTTTTAATTTATATTTTATCCCTTTTCGCCATTGCTTACCCCATCACCTGTGTATTATTCTAACCCCATTCATGACTTCTAGGGCACTTATACCAACCACAGGGCTTACACCCCCCGGGAGGCTGGGCCACCTCAGGTGAAGGGAGAACTCTCAGGGGTGTTGTCTGTCTGCTCAAGACACTCCAGAAAGAAAGTCCCACCACAGGTAGGAAAATACAAAGGAGAGGTTACACGTGCAAGAAGCCAATCATGGCTACACAGCCTTTAGGGGACTAATGGCTCTTAATGTAGATAAATCTCCAGGTCCAGATAATATGCATCCAAGGGTGCTGAGGCAGCTGGCAGCAGGACTGGATGAACTGTTCGCTAGTTCCCTAGACACAGGCATAGAGGCAAGAGAGTGGAGAATTGTGGATGTAGTGCCCTTGCAATTGAGCTGGACTCAGATGAGCAGGGGAACTACAGGCCAGTCAGCTTGACAACAATTGTTGGCAAGCTGGTAGAAACTGCTCAGAAAGGTTGGTTGAGTTTCTTAAGGCAAATGGCTCCAAGATGACAGACAAGCACACATTTGTGGCAGTGACATCATGACAAACTAACTCAATTTTTATTTTTGGAGTGGGACACAAAGTTGGTGGATAAGGGCCAGACAGTAAGCATACTGTACCTGAATTTCAGCAGCATGGCCTTTGACTATGTACTCCATAAAATATTAGATGTCGGGGTGGAGGGAAAATGCCCATTTGGGTGTCAAATTAGCTAGAAGGGAGAAGGCTGAGAGGACTACTCGGAGGTGAGGGACGTTACCAATGGGGTATCACAGGGGCTGGTGCTTGGACCAGTGCTGTTCCACATGTTCATAAATTACACTGGTGATAGTATTAAGGGCAAAATGTGCCTTTTCACAGGTGACACCAAGCCCTGTGGGAGGGTGGACACATAGGAGGGTGTCAGATACATGAGGGAGGACCTAGAAAGTATGGAGACAAGTTCTGGAATCCATCAGTTGGGGTTCAACGCAAAGAAATGCAAAGCCATGCACACCAGGGAAAAAGAACCCAGAGGTGGAATACAAGCATTGGAGGTCAGTCATGGTGCTTGAAGAGGAGAAAAACTTGAGAATTGCAATTACTAGCACCCTGAGGCCCTCTACACACTGCAGTAAGGCTGCAGCAAGGGCCAACAGGATGCTAGGTTGCATAAGTAAAGGGTTCACTACCAGAAGAAAAGTGGTCATGTTACCTCAGTACAAACCCATGGCGCAACTGTGCCTGCAGTACTGCATACAGCTCTGAAGCCCGTACCCCAAGACAGGCATAAAACAGCTTAAAGCAGTGCAGTGTAGGACCACAAAAAGGGTTTAGGGACAGCAGGTGCTCTCATTCGAGCAGAAACATGAGAACCTGAATAAGTACTCACTAGAGGACATGACAGAGACTTTTAGATACCTCAAGGGCATAAATAAGGTAGACCCCCTTTGAATATTTTAGGGCAGCAAAAACACAACGAGAAACAGTTATAAATTAGTTGGGGGCAAGTTCTGAAAGGAGGCCAGGAGGCACTTCTTCAAGGAGAGACTGGTAATGGGTGGAACAGGCTACCGAAACATGTGGTAAGCAAGAAAACTGTGGATGGTTTCAAGAGGGGCTGGGATAAAGTTAGGGAGAGGGGCAGAGTGTTGGGGAGGGGCAGCATGTAATGTAGGATTCATGGACTCTACAGAGGGCAGACTTAATAGGTATTTTTTCTGGTGGCAAAATTCTTATGTAGTACTGTCACCCTGGTGAGGACCAAAAGTACTGGTGGCATCCTGCCATGTGATGAGGCATTCTCCCCCTTGTTCTGTTCCTATCCCCTGGGATGTCAGCACTCAAGGGACTTCACGGATACGTTCACATTGGGCATGGCAATACCAGGATGAGTTGGTGTCCTCCCTTCCATTGTGCCTGCCGCAGCACTGCCACCAATGGCCACCATGGTAGCAATGTTGTAGTGAAGACAACAACTCTCCCACCTCAAAGGAGGGGTGGGTCAGCTGGGATGCTCAGCTTTTCTCCCCCTACCGACCCTCCAGTGGCTTGGGCTCTTTCAAAACCTAGGTCACTGGTGCCATGCCTGATAGTTCTACCACTGGGTCTATGTGATGGCTGCAGTGTGCCTGTGCTTTGAGGGTGTAGGGAGGACATCATTAAAGGTGTTGTATGTTATGATGGACACTAATAATGTGGGGAAGCAGCAGTCATATTCTTGCAGTGGAGTGTTCCACTGTCTTGTGTCCCCCACCATGTCTTCAGGACACAGGACCACAATGCCAACCTTCTCCTGTGAGTGCTGGACATCCTCTATGCCCCTTCTTTCCTAAGCTAAAGTGTCTCTATTTGCTGCCTCTGCCTGGTGCTAGGAAGAAGTCAGTAGTGGGACGCAAAAATCTTCCCCTAAGGAAGAGTGACTCAATGAACCTTAAAATCCTTCCCTGCTGGTATCTACTCCTGAAGTCCCAGATGTGGTGTACAAACCGGTGTGACCAGCATGCCAAGTGGCCTGTTCTACCCTTCGTGCCCTGGAGCCAGCTTGGACACTCCTCTTTTTATGTTTTCTATTGCTGTCTTATTCTACAGCTGACAACATTTTAACCAGCCTACATGTTGTGCACTGTTAGGAAAACTGGTGTCAAAAGTAGTCACAATACTTTGTTGATGCAAAAATGATGAAAAGCGCATAAATGCTGTCTCCATGTTTTAGTCTTTCTTTTTCATTTATGCTAACACCTGAAAAAATTATGATATTCAATGTTTTACCAGTTTTATCTTGCCTGAGGCTATACTTTTTTTTTTTTTTGCAATATTCTTATTAAAACTTTTTTCTTTCCATTACATCAAAATAGTGTAAATGTATATGAGTGCCGAGACAGCGATACCTAGATGATACAGCCTGTACACACGTGATGAAACTACAAGATTTACAACCACACCTTCCTTCATCATTCTACCTTGTAGCTATTATTCAGGAGTGGGAGGTCAAGAAGAGAAAAAAGTGAGTCACACAGAAGGAGAGAAGGACAGCAAGGTAACACTGACTCAAAAGCAAGTTTGGAAACCCGTTGTTTACTTCGTTGACTGTAATCTTTAACTAACCATTCTGTACTGTGGAACAATTATAGCATTGACATGGGTTGTAGAAACACCTTTATGTATGAAGAGCCATCATGAAAATATTTGGAGTATTCTCCAAGAGGTATTTTAGTAATGACCAAGTTAAAAAAAAAAAAATCAAAGGTGACTGGCAGTCAGCCAATTGTGATGGCTCTTGCAAACATCTAATCAGCACAGCTTTAAATGATGGGTAATCATTTATTAAAGTTTCAAAGAAAGCCTTTCGGCTATATTGGAGTTATCACACTTGTAGGTGCCAGGTGTCCATACTGAACAAGATATCAAGTTGAATCTGCCTCCTCAAATTTGCTACAGCTAAGAACTCCAGCTTCAAAGTATGCATCCATTCCAGTAAACTATATAACTCATTTTGTGGCAGTGGACATAGGACTCCTGGCCATCCATTACAGCAACCCCCCCGGAACACTCACTTCAATTACAATGGAATCGTCACAAGGGTTTATGTTATTTCTTAATATTTGAGAGCTATGGTGCACATGATACTATGCTAAACTCTAGTTCTGGGGTTTTGACTTTCAGAAGTTATGCACCATTATAAGATCTTTCCAGGTAAAAGAAATCTACTGCTTCTCATTTGCTCTCTGTGACAGATCACACTGTTTTTAAGGTTAGTTCAGGTTACTACATGCACATATAAGGAACATGCAGTGGGGACCTGTGTGAGACATTATATATCCACTCAAGAGCAGTTTGGCCTCGGGTAACCTCACGAGTGATGTGCCTGAGGTAAAATTGCTTGAGTGCAGATAAATAATGTATCACACAGGTTCCCATTGTATGTGTTGTCCTATTTATACAGTAGGCTGCTGTTTTTCTGAGTCAGGATGAGTCACAGGTAGTGTTTATCCAATATATAAGTGATGAATTTCAGGATGTAAAATTTACCATTCATATGTGGAGATTTTTTTATGACACTGGATTTGTGTCCACGCATATTGTGTAAATTGATTTATTATCTAGGATTTTGTTTTATTCAAGACATAAATTAGTTCTGAAAACCTGATTAGCAGTCTTTGCTAATTAACATAATTCTGATTAGCAACCAGCCAGGCTTGAGGAGCAATTTCACTAAATTGTTTTTTTATTTATAAGACACAGTCTAGAAGACTGCAAATGCAGGGAAAAAGTGTTGAATTGTAAGGAAAAACTAGTGCAATTCTGTTTTTTTTTTTTTTTCACAGTTTTAGGAGAAAAAAATACCACAGTTCAGAAATGTTATGCCAATGCTGCAAATCAGTTGATTAGCAACTCCCGACACACGGCTGTACTTGATTAGCATATAGTGGTTCTGGGGGTAGCAAACAGTGATGCAGCATGCTTGTTTTATGCTTTATTACATGGATTGCTCAATTGTGCATCAGTGTACTGTACTGCTACCTGGGAGACCACACATGCTCCCTTTACAGTACATGGGATGTGCACTCCCTGGAATTCCATACAGTAGCTGGCCAAGGTGGCAAGAGAAGGGCTATGCTGGGCACCGTATGGGTTCCTGCAGCGCCAACGAAACCAGTAAGGTGCATCCCACTGCACACCAGGGAAAGTTTTAAAATTCTATGGAACAGCAACTGGAGGGTGGGGGACCACTAGACACCAGGGAAAGTTTTACAGTTTTACGGGACAGTGATCGGAGGGCGAGGGGATCACTAGACACATTGGAAAGTTTTACAATTGCATGGGGTGGCGATCGGAGGGTAGGGGGAACCACAGGACACCAGGGGCTTACTTTACTTTAACAGGGCCAGGGTTTGGGGGTGCCACTAGCCACCAGGGAGCGTGTGTTCTCCCCCACTGCCAACATGGCTGTTGGCTGCAGTGGCTCCACCAGTCACTAGGGTTGCCCAGAGTAAGTCAGACTTCTTCTCAGAGGTAACTGTGCAGTGCTACTGCACTGAATATTGTGCTGCACTGGGATTCCTGTCCCCATGCCTCCCTTTGCCCACTGCACACATTTCTTTTGTATGAACTAACCCTTTTAGCATGCACCACAGCCCCCTTTGAATACTGCGCACAGGCGCAAACCCCGGGCAAACAGGGTGCAGTCACTTTGCCCATCAGGCAAAGTTTTTAATATCTGGCCCATGAAGTCATCAATTAAGTGAGCCCTTGTTAGCGCTGTTCTTTAAAAGAAAACTGCCATGTTGTCAATTAAATTACTTTGTAATGGTAGACTGCCATTTCAGTTATTAGTTTAAATTCTTTTTATTTGCAGTCAGTGTTGTATATGAGAAAAGGATAATCTACACAAAACAGTGCCATCCACAGTAGTAGTGAAAGCGGTAACAGTCAAAGCTGAACCGAGAGAATTTCTTTCTGTAATAAATTGTTATGGGACATTTAAACCAAACTTAGCCACTCCACTAAAACTTATGAAACAAATGCTGAAGAATGACCACAAAATGTGTTTGGTTAAATGAGCTGCACAATCATTTACTTCAGACTATCAGAATCTATCAGATAGGAATGACTATTGGAGGGCAGTGTCCCTGAAAAAGGTAGAATTTCTACCACTTGTCATTGCCTCAAGGGTAATAATATACCAGCTCAGCTCTTCCAAACTGTGGACAGGTTAATAAATTCTATTAATGAAAAAAGGTAGCACACAACACAAACTGTGAAAAACAAATACATTTATTGGAAGCTCACGCAAAAAGATGTCTCCACATCGAACAAACACCCTTACACAGTGCTGTGAAGTGAGGCTTTGCCATATGCTTGGTGCGTCTTCGCTCCGGTAGCAGCTTGCTCAAGGTTAATAAATTCTCCCTGTCTACAATTCAGAGGAGTATTATCTCACAAACGGTGTGAGGAGTCTAGCATCTGTTTCCTGGACAGGGTGACCTGAATCGCTCCTGGTGGCCTATCAGGGGCCAACAGTGGTAGACCTGAGGGTACAGGGGCCTGCCCATGTCTTGGAGTGAGCTTAAGCCAGTTTCTAAGAAGGAGGTGCTCAAGGGGTTCTCTGCTGTGCTTCACGTACTGTGAATCAGATCCAGGACCTACATGGCTGTTGATGGACTGCCAGGAGGTTCCGGGGCTGGTTTTCACCAGCACTGTCCCATGTTCTTTGATGGTGGGATGTTTGCCTGCAGCCTTTAAAAAGGGCATAGTGAAATCTCTCCTGAGAAAGCCATCTTAGACCCGGTTGTGCTGGCAAATTACAGACCTATCTCGAACCTTTTGAGGCAAGGCATTTGAGAAAGTGGTGGTCCTGCTGGAGGCTCATCTTAAAAACTTTAACATCTATGAACCTTTCCAGTTGGTTTCAGGCCTTGCCACAGCACAGAGATTTCACCTGTCAAGGTGTTTAATGAACTTTTCCTTGTGACAGACTGTGGGGGAGAGTGCTGTACTGTTGTTCTCCTTGGTCTCGTGTTGTCTTCTGACACCACGTAACATGGGGTTTTGATGGTATGCCTTAAGGAATACAGAGGACTTACCAGAACAGTCTTTTTTTTTTTTTTTTTGACTTTTTATCATTTTGCAAGGAACACTTGCAATTGATACATCCATGGAAGCGTACCAAAAATACATAGATGCCAAAACCTAATTTACAAAGGAGCTCTATGACACCTTCACAGAAATAACACATAGCGAAGAAGTACAGTGGTCTTATATTCAGTCAATAGTAATCATACAGGCATGCTTCCAAGGAACTATACAGGGAATAAAGATTTAAACCTTAAAAACACATTCCCTCTTACCATGAAGGGTTCAGCCCACATATTCCCTCATATAACAACAATTAATTCCTGCATGACACAGGTCTTCCCCAAGAGAGATTACTTGTGTGTTCAAACATGTAGCAAGGCACATGTAACAACATGTAAGACTGAAATAGCCTAAACAGTTAAAATACTTAACTATTTTGACAGGAGATTCGAGTACTGATGCATAATTCAGAGTCTAGAGATTGAATAACATAAAGCAACTGACCACTAAGCCTGCACATTAGAGCAGTCACTATAAGGGTAGTTTGAATGAGCAGTCTCAAGGAGTGGGAGCCTGCCGCATGGAAGAACAGTACTAAACAGCTCGAACAGTCTCCAATGCAGCCATCCTGGTTATGTGCAGACGCTATATCACCCGTCAGAGAGGATGAAGACAACAGTCTTGGTAGGAAAGCGCCATCTCACCCCGTACATTTTTTTTTTCAAAATTGTGCACACTATAATTAAAGTGTGAACCATGAAAGCACTGCACCAGGAGAAAAAGAGGCATTCGGCAGGCAGTATATTCTCCCCACATTTAAACCATCCCCAATACTCGGATGAGCAGCAAAAAATTAAGGAAACATAAGCATTATTTAGAAAAACAGCACAACCCCATTTACAGTCTGAAAATAAACTCTTTTGTAAGTTACCAGCCTACAGTCACCTGCAATAAGTGTCCCGCTCAGGAAACAAGTCAATTTCCCTCTGATTTATCAGACTCGGCATTCTCCTGTGGAACCAGTTCTTTCTCAATCTTTTGCAGCAACTTACCTGCCTCCCTGGGTTTCCCTGAAAAGACAGACATGTTCATTCCAAACCACGTGAAGCTGAGCAGGTAAAAAGTTGGTGTTAGATTTCAGCGACCGCAGAGAGCTGCGATTTTATTAAAAGCTTTGCGTCTCATGCGTGTACTGTAAGAAAACTTGGGCAATAAAGAGATCTCTGCTTCACCGTAGCATAGTGTCTGCTTTTTTCTAAATGTTGCCAGGGCCCTATCTCGATCTCCGACCTCAGTGCAGAAGACAATAAATGTCTTAGGAGCTGTTGAATCTGCTGCAGCATGTCTAGCAGCAAGTCTGTAGGCTTTTTCTAGTGAGGATGCTGGTGGGTTTCAGTGCTTTTTTTTGGCTTCTGATCCCCCACGGGGATCTCAGCTTCCGCTTGCCACCTCTCCATGCCCAGGCTTACCCCCCAGGGTGGGGCCATGGAAACGGGACCCCACCCGGCAGACATAGTAGTTGGCAGCGAAGGTGGTGGAGCAGGGCTTCACGCTCAGGGCTGGTATTTTTGTGTGCAGTACGGGGGGCGGGGACATGCAATGATGGCCTGCGTCTACCCTGCCCCCCCACTAGTACAGCACCGACACAGTGAATTCCCCCAGCCTCTGCTAGGGATCCGTAGCATGCTGGACACACTATCCCTAACCCACAGAGAAGAAGAGCAGTCTCTAGGATGCTCAATCCTTCTCCCTCCCGGCTGGCCTTCCGACGTCCTGAGTCTGTTCCCGAACCTGGGTAGTCGATGTCACAGACAGACACACTGCTTCTGCACCAGCAGGCCAGCTGGTTTCAATATTGTTCAATAAATTATTGAGAAGAATTCGGGCAACCCCAGGGTGTCATCCCCCCTTGGCAATCTCTGGTAAGCTGACCACCCACAGGTTATTTTCTCGCATTTGATTTTCAAGTGCCTCCAGCCTTTGCCGCAGCTGGATATTTTCCTTTACAAGGGTGGCGGTCATATCTTGAGATTTTAGAGATGTTGTTTCTGCCCTCTGTGCAGTCTGCTCTACAGTGTCGAGCCACGTTTCCAGCTGCTGGACTCTAGGGGTAAGATTAGCCAGCTTGTGGTCCATATTTTGGACTGTCTTGCTGAGCTGTCCCAGCACAGTATTGACTGTGAGGAGACTCACATTCCCAGGGATTCCCCAAATCCGATGCTGCGTTATGCTGAGCAGGCCTTTCTTCTTTCTGTGACTTCTTCAGTGTGAAGACATCAGGCGGCGGTGCAGCGGTGCGTGTGTGCCCATATTGCAGAAATATGTACGGTATCCGCTATTGAGTAAACTGTTTAAATTGTGAAAGTTTACCCAAAAAAAGAATTATAAACTATATTAATAGCTATCTCTCCCAGGAGCTAATACAAGGAGCTTCTGTCCATCTCAGAAGCTTAGCCACACCCTGCCCCATCAGAACACAGTGGGTAGTGATCAGATCTTTCTCGACGCAATCTGATGCTATTCCTTGTGGGTCTGTTCTAGTCCCCATGCTTTTCGGGGTGTACATGTTTCCTCTGGGGCAGTCTGTTAGATGGTATGGTATGAATTTTCATTCCTACTCAGCTGTACCTATCTTTTACTCCTGACAGGTATAGAGTAGTTGCTGTGCTGGAGCAATGTCTTCAAGAAAGTGCAGATTTGATGGCCTTCAGCTGGCCGAGACTCAACCCTGTCAAAAGGAAGTTGCTGCTGGTAGAGCCAGAGCCTCATGGGTGAGCTGCTAAGAATTATGCCGCAGCTTATCTTGCTTGAATGGCATGACTCTGACAGCTGTGGCTAGGGTCAAACATCATGGAGTCACTGGATTCCCAAATGACACTTGAACGTTAAGTGTCAGTTGTGGTCCACAGTTGATTGTTCTAGCCACGGAATATCTACAGGATTAAGCCCTACCTGGTGCATGCCTTTGTAACCTCAAGACTTAGTTACTGTAATGCTTTAATCTGGGGGGTGGGGGGGGAGTTGCACTGACTGCAGCTGGTACAAAATGCTGCAGCCAGGCTGATTATTGGGACATCCCATACTGAACATATCATGCCTCTGCTGCAGCATTTTGCACTGGCTACCTATTAGGTGGCACACAACTGTTAAGATTTTGTTAACCTAAAAGGCCTTGCATGGTTTGGGTCCCTACTTTTTATTTTCCCATAGATTCCTAGAAGTAGCCCACAGATAAGGACCTCGTGGACCACCCAATCTGCCCATGAGAACTCACAAGAAGTATCCTATCACTGGGGGGGCCTTCAAACCTGCCCCTTCCGCCTGTAGTATACCCATATACTTATCCCACGCATGTTTGAACTCCGTGATTGCTGTCGCCCCCATCACCTCCCCAGGCAAACTATTCCAGTCATTCACCGCCCACTCAGCGAAGAAGAACTTCCTCACATTACCCTGGACACTGCCACCCATCAACTTCATACTGTGTCCTCTAGTGCTAGAAGCTCCTCTCCACTGGAAGAGACTCTCCACCTATGCCTTGTTAATCCCTTGTTGCTACTTAAATGTCTCAATCATATCCCCACTTCTCCTATCCTCCAGGGAGTAGAGGTCCAATTCCTTGAGCCTCTCCTCATAGGATATCCCCTGCAGTTCTTGCATCACATTGGTAGCCCTCCTCTGCACAGCCTCCAATTTGTCTTTGTCCCTGTGGAGGTAGGGTCTCCAAAACTGCACAGAGTATTCGAGGTGGTGTCATATCAGTGATACATACAGGGGAGAAGCACCTCTCTCCTTCTACTGGACATCGCCTTTCCTGTACATCCCAGCATTTGGTTAGCTTTTCTTACCTTAAGTTCACCAATAATAATTACCCCCAGGTCTCTCTCTCCTCCCTTGTGACCTCCAACACTCCCCCCAAATGTATAAATTGCTCCTGGGTTCCCGAGTCCCAAGTGCATAATTCTGCATTTCTTTTTTTTTTTGTCCGCCCTTTGGGGAGATTATTCTGAAAAAAACTGAGGTATGCTTTACAAAATATGTCTAATATAGAACAATGAAATTTCCTTTACATAAGAACTGATTCTGGAATTTGGGACTTAATAAATTACATTGCCCCCCATCCCAATCGCCAACACAAGATCCTATAACATTGTTAATTATGTTTTGTAACAAGGCATTAATAAATGAGAGTGAGGAACAAAAGTAATTGGTGCAAAGACATCACATGGTCATGTTTCAACCATGCATTAATTCCTTAGATATGCACAGTTGTGTAGTACCAGTAGTAACCACATGATATAAAAACAAAAGTGAAAATCTGTGCTACCCACCCAGTGGACACAGTGCATCTCATGGCAACTCGTGTACCATCTGTAGGTAAAACACACATTTAAAAAGCAGTATTGATCCTACAGACAGACGCTGTATGCCTTGCGGAATCTTTCTGTGGTTTTTCCAGTGGTTCAGAGTAAGGCCCCCCTCTTTGTTTTACAGTGCAATGATGGACAGCCCAGGAAGGGGGATGATGCAAACTTACAACTACCTAGCCCCAAGGAAGTAGCTTCAGAGTGGCATAGTTTATACAAGTCGATTACACGTCCAGGTTTTCAGCGTGTGAGGTCTTTAAAGCTGGAAGTGGTAGCATGTCATGCTACAGCAGTGAAAAGTATGCACTGCATAGCACAGTTCTGAAATGAGAAACAGTAAAGTGTGCAGTGACAGTGTAGCAGTACGTCTGTCTGGACGTCTAGTATCATAACCACAGTTTACCATTGAAAGTTTTTGACTTTCGTGTAGGTGAAGATGGTACGGCAGTTAGTTTCCAGCAAACGTTGAAATTCCAAAACTTGCAACATTTATAAAGTGTGCGGTGAACCAGAAAATAGTTTTGTAGCGAGTAATAGCGAGCAGCACCAAGGTATGCAAATACTTATTTATACCCAGAAATCGTTGCGTCTCAGTATAAGAACCATAGCGAGTTATTTTTTTTCCATCAGTACAATACTGTTTTGCAAGTTTTAAACACTTGCATGGCAATATCAGAGCAGTAGTAAAGTAACAGCGGCATCTTTTCATTAATGACTATTGAAGCAATCACAATATTAATGAAAATTGCTGAATTTTGCCATTATTTGTATTTGAAAACAGCTTTTTCCATAAAATAAATGTGAGAATGTCTTGCATTATTTCTGTTTTGTTACAATATTTGTTGCAAGTGCTTGCCATGTTACAATTGCATTAATCCCCGAGAAAGGAGGCATTTCCTAGGAATTAATGCATGGTTGGATGGTGGGAAGCACTCTGCCTTCAGCCTCTTGCACCCCAGCTACGCATTAATTCCTAGGAAATGCCTCCTTTCTCGAGGTTAATGCTTACATATCCTTTACACATTAAGTTTAGCAAGCCACAGAGAATATGGTGTTATAAAAGTGGAATATGAATTTTGCACAAGCAGGTTTCTTCCCCCACTATACATTTCTATATATCCATGTGAGCCCTTATGCTCACCATGTATTTATGACTTTTTCCACTGGTTACACTGAGGTTTGAGCCTTTTTTAAAAGAGATGAAATAGTAACATTTGTTTCCGAATGTTTTTTATGCAGCTCTGCAATAATCTGTGAAGAAACAGGAGTGTTTCGAAACCTTATTAAATGTGGACATTAACAGAGAGCAAATAAAATACTGAGTATAGAATTTGAAGAGTTGGTCAATTTTTAACTATCAATATTGACTGAGTTACAATAACAGAATAAGGGTTGAGTGTTACTTTTTTCCTTTGGTTCTGAATATCCGGTGTTGGTACAGTACATTCCCTATGGCAATCAGCTCACAGAAAGGGAACCGTGGGAGACACTATAACATTATTTGACATTCCAAGACAATTCATGCCAAGTTTTGGGCAATTTCATTGAATGCCACCAAAGAAATTAACATTTAAAACCCTACTCAGCCCTAACTATACTGGCAATACAGCGCCAGTATATTATGTGTGTATGTGAATATATATATAATTGCAAAAAACTTTGTTAATGCTCTAGTTAGGGTTAAAACCACAAAAGTAGGGAAATGCACCATTAGGGTTTCCAAACTTAACACCCTGCCCCCACACTGCACATACCAACAGGCATCGGGTATGTGCCTTAGGGTTGTCAGCCCTTATGCTCACCACATTCTATAAGTAAATAAGCTGAGATAGGTACAGTATAGGAGAATGGGGTGAGCATTAGGGCTGTTGACCCCAAGGCACACCCCCTTCCTGTTGGTGTGTGCAGTGTGGGGCTGGGGTGTTAGGTTTGGAAACCCTAACACCACATCTCCCTACTTTTGTGGCTTTAACCCTATACCTAGAGCATTAACAACATTTTCTGCAATTAATGTCCTTACTTTTTGAGATAGTATAATCATATCCTTATTTGCTGTGGGAGCGCATGACCTTCCCGGCCCTGCGCTCCCATCCCTTCATAGATGTGTATATGTATGTAGCTGTGGATCAGCATAGCCATTGTATTACCCCCACCTTGTACCCGGTACAGAAAATGTTTGAATCCCTGTTAAAACATAATTCTGTGCAACTGCAACACCATTCCGCGGCCATAGGTGTGAAACCACATTTTGAAACCAGCCTGGTGTCACTGGAGGCTGAGGCACTGGTTGCTGCACCTCGCATCATGCCGTTGACCCAGGTTTGGGATACAGCCAGGGCCACTGGGGGTCGGCAGGGGGGAGAGAGGATTGAGTGCCCGGAGGACTGTTCTCCCCTCTTGGGGGGAGGGAGACTTGTCATCCTGCTCGTTGACTGCCCTCTGGCGGTGGCTGGAGGGCAGTACAATCCAGGAGCCTCAGTTCAACGTCTTTATGCTGGTAGAGGAGGGGGAATAGGAGAAAAATGGAGTAAAAAGAGCCTGGCAGGCACCATAATAGTCCACAGCTCCAAGGGGCCATCCCTGGCTTCTGGACTGGGTCTCCGGGAGGGGGAGAAGCTGGCATCCTCCTTCCTGGCCCCACCATGGGGGAATTACCAGGACCGGAGAGAGAAAGGCCACCTGCCAGGGCTCCGGAGAGGTAAAAACTTATATATATAAAAAAAAAAAACACATTTTGGCCAGCATTTGAACTATAACAGCTGTGACGTACATGAGGTGGGGTAATAACAAGAAGGCTATGTTGAAAATCTCGGGTCAAAATATTTAATATTTCCAAAGTTACAAGCATGCGTAGCAAAACTGCAACAAATGGTCATAACTTTGCCATTTTTACATATTTTTACCCACATTTTCAACATAGTTTCTTATAACTCCCACCTCATGAACAAGGACAGGAAAAATGTTCAAATTCCACCCAAAAGGTGAATTCGCTAAGCTGCGAAATCACTTTTGACGGGAATTGTATAATGACAGTCACATTGTTCATGAGGTGGGGTCCCCAAAAGGTCATGTTTAAACTTTGGTGTTAAAATGTCAAAAATTGGCTAAGTTATGCACCAAAGTTGAAACCCCATTGAAATATGTTGAACCTTATTTTCTCATATTGCAGTCGCCAGTTTCTGCAGCAAGATGTGTCTTCAATTGGAGTGTGGATCTCAAACCTGGGACTTGTTCAGGTGAGTAAGGGTATGTGGGGGTGTACTGGGGGGTCTGGGGTGGTGGGTGCTGAGTGGGAGTTGGGGGGCTGATCAGCAAGGGACCATTTTCTTTTTTTTTTTTTTTTACAGGTTTTGAAAAAAAAAAAA
This sequence comes from Neoceratodus forsteri, assembly GCA_016271365.2. Classification (NCBI taxonomy): domain Eukaryota; kingdom Metazoa; phylum Chordata; order Ceratodontiformes; family Ceratodontidae; genus Neoceratodus; species Neoceratodus forsteri. The sequence continues at coordinate 407,051,488 of CM057453.1, forward strand.
GAACTCACTGAAGGACTGTTTTCTTCATTTCAGGGTTGTGCCTGAAATGGGAGGGTGCATGGTGCCACTAGACACCAGGGAATAAAGTGAAAATAATGGGGATGGCAATCAGAGGTTGGGGGTGTGTGCCACTAGACACCAGGGAATAAATAAAAATAACGGGAATGGCGATCAGCGGGTGGGGTTGACACTACACACCAGGGACATCGAGAACAGCGATTGGCAGGTAGGGGGTGCCACTAGACACCAAGGAATTCTTTATGGGGATTGTGATCAGTGAATGGGGGGGGTGCCACTAGACCCTAGGGAAAGTTTTTATTAGAAAGAGAACAGTGATGGGAAGGATGTGGGTGCTACTAGACCCTAGGGAAAGTTTTTATTAGGAAGGGGACAGTGATGGGAAGGGTGGGGTGCCACGAGATCCTAGGGAAAGTTTTTTTTTTTTGATGTATTATTTCTTTCAAGCTCCCAGCTTCTGCCTTCAGTTGTCCCACAGCGCAACCCTCCCCTGCAGGTTTGACCCCCTTCCTTGTGCATCCCACGACTTCCCCTTCGTGGCAGGGTGGTCGGGAGCGACTCATCCCACCGCAAACCGATCCATGCCAGGGAGGTACCTTCTCGGAGGTGGTGCTGTGGGGACCACGTCATCCAGCTGGAGCTATTTTCCGCTTTTTCTCCCCTCGTGAGGAGGCAGAGCATGCAATGACGCCTGCGGTGAGCGCACGTATGCTACCGCACGCGCTCTCACCAAGCGTCTGCCTGTCTCCTCCCTTTCAGCTGTAGTATCAGTGCGCTGCCCCCCAACAGCCGCTAGGGGCCAGTGGAGCACCAATAGCTAGTATCCCCCTACCCCGGAGAAGGAGAGCAGTCCAACGGATGCTTGATCCTTCTCCTTCCCCGTCCCCCGACAACCTATGCTCGTTCCTGAATATGGGTCGCCGGCGTGACTTGAGGTAAGGCGTCCAGCACCTCAGCCCTCAATGCCACCGGGCTGGCCCTAGGGAAAGTTTTTATTAGAAAGAGGACAGTGATGGGAAAGGTGTGGGTGTCACTAGACCCTATAGAAAGTTTTTATTAAAAAGAGGACAGTGATGGGAAGGGTGTGGGCACCACTAGACCCTAGGGAAAGTTTTTATGAGAAAGAGGACAGTGATGGGAAGGGTGTGGGTGCCACTAGACCCTATGGAAAGTTTTTATTATAAAGAGGACAGTGATGGGAAGGGTGGGGCGCCACTAGACACCAGGACAACATCACACATTTCAAGAGATGGCAATGGAGTGTCGGGGGGCACCAAACACCAGGGAAACTGCGGCTCACAGGTCACACTGCAGCTGGCAGCATGAGTTCAGATGCGGCTGCAGATGTCAGAAATTCCTGTTGTTCTCACACAGAAAACGTGGGGAAAGCTGTTCTCTCGCTAAGCTGGGCACCTGGGATTTTGGGTGCCCAGAAAAGGTATTTATGGGCATCATATTAAAAAACAAACATCAGAATCTAGCTAAATGGGTCCCGTTTAGCTAGGTTCTGATGTTTGTTTTTTGAAATCCTGTCATTTTTATGTGTTTTCCACTTTTGTTAGTTCATGGAAAAAATTAACAAGGTGGCGGCTGGCACGGCATAAAAATGGTTGGTGCCCGGCCAATCAAGTGGAACGAAAGGAAAAATGGGCATTTGCGGCATCAAATTTGTATTTTTGTCACAGAACATTATCTGAAAAACCCTACTGCACATGCACAGGTTGGAAAACACTAAATTTTAAAGTCTTATAACTTGGGAAGCCTTTAATATTTTTTCACCAGCCCTGTCAAAGGCACTACCTTCGGACATGACACATGTCCCCTGCAAGTTTGGGGGAAAAATTATATTTCATGTAGGCTGTAGGGGACAGCAAAAAATCCCATGTTAAGTGTAGGACAAAAGTTAGAAGTTTACAAAAAATTACACATGCGGATCTTAGAAACAAACTGCCATCGCAAAAAAATCCACAGATCAAGATAATGCCTCCTAGACAACACATACAAAATTTCAGTTCATTTAATGAAATGCAGCCAAATATATTAATGTGCAAAGTTAGGGGGTTAACATTGAACAGGCTACTCAACCCTAACTATAGGGGTGCTACCACACCCTTATAATCTATAGAATAAAGAATGGGTAAGGGTGGTATACAAGGATGTGTACCCATCGAGGGGGCTAATTAAGGCTGTAAGGGGCGAGTGACTTTATTGCCATAATTAGCCCACAAGATGTGTATACTTCGAAGTGGTCCACCATTACCCACTGTTTGCTGAATGTAATAATCTATAGAACAACATAGCTTTCTTATAACTCCCACCTCATGAATATCTAGGATGGATATTGTTGTGGAGATCACATTTGTGATCATGTTATGGCATCTGAGGGTCTCTTGCAGCAAGGAGGGAATGGTGTGTAGTGAATGCAGGTAGGAGTTTTGGAGATTTCTGGGTTTAGGAGGGTTTTCTGTAAGTGTCTTTTTCCCAGCTTCTTTTGCAGCTTGCTAATTGGCTTGGATAGCTTCCTAATGCCGTATTGTTTAATTAGTAGTATCACATAGAGTTTAATGTAGTGCACTTATGTACTTTTGTTTGATTAGTGCAGGTTTATAGCTTTTTTTTTTTTATTATTATTTCTCCTCCAGAGCTCCTGCTGCGACCCCCGCTATCCGTTGTTCCCCCAGCACCATCCCTGAACATCAGACCCCCTTCCTTATGCACCCCGCGACTTACCCTTCGCGGCAGGGTGGTGGGAATCGACTCAACCCACCCCAACGGATCCATGCCAGGGAGATGCCCTTCCAGGAACGGCGCCGCGGGGAACAACTTCATACTGCCAGGCTCTCTTTTCCACTGTTTTTCCTCCCGGCGGGTCATGGCGTGCAATGACGCCAGCGACTAGGGTGCACGACGCTCCTGTGCGTGCCCCAATCAAGCATCTGCCAGCCCCCCAGTAGCTTGGTAGCTGCATACTGTCAACCCCCAGCTTCCGCCAGGGGTCAGGCAAGCACCGCCGCCTGAATCCCTCCCGGAGATGGAGAGCAGTCCTGGATGCTCAATCCATCTCCTCCCACCACCCACAGCAACCCATGCCCGTTCCCAAACACGGGTCGCCGGCGTGGCGCGAGGTGTGACGTCCAGCGCCTCAACCCTCAGCGCCACCGGGCTGGGTTTATAGCTTTAATTAGTGTAGGTATATAGCTGTGATTGTTTGATTAGTGCAGGTATATACTTTGAATTGATAGTCACAGATATACTTGTAATTGATAGATTAGTCACAGGTATACAGGGAAATAAATGATGACCTTTTCTATGGGGAAGTTCCAAGCCATGTATTTTATTATAGGGGCACGCCCCTACAGTTAGGGTTAAGTAGATTTTTCAAAGTTAAACCCCAAATTTTGCACCTTAATAACTTTGGTGTTGTTGGACAAAATAGCCCAAAATTTGGTGTGCATGGTCAGGCTGTCAGTCTCAAGACGTGGAAAGTTTTGTGACGGCATCTTGTACAATTTTCAAGACATGGAGTGCCAAAAAAACAGAAAAAAAAAACATATTTGGTTTCCCTATACTTAACATTGGGTATTTGTTTGCTCTCACCTACAGCCTAGACTGTATGGCACGTTTCCATTAAATTTTCAGTGTTGAAGGGGCCCAAGCCAAGGGTGTGCATTTGGAAGGTGTGGTGAAAAAAATATTACACCGGTTTAGTTTTACCAGTTTTTGAGTTCTGTGACTGGTTAAAAAAAAAAAAAAAAACTATTGCAGAACGTAAAAAAAAAATATCGCGAGTGGTTATTTGCATGATTAACTTGTGTGGGGGAAAAGACAGTTGAGAAGGTCACCATTTTCCTTTTACTGTTTAAACTTACAAACACTAAAAGTACATACAAATTATGTATTTCTAAAAAAACAGACACTTGAACCTAGCTAAATGGACCCATGTACCAAGATTCTGGTGTTCTTTTTTGATTGTTTTTATAAAGTTGCCAGAAATACCTTTTCTGGTTCCCCAAAACCCAGGGTGCCCAGCTTAGTAAGAGGAGCCATTCACCCACGTTCTGTGTTTGAGAACAGTGGGACTTTCTTGACTTTTGCAGCCGCAGCTGGAACTTGTGCTGTGGGCTGCAGTGAAAGCGGTGAGCCATTGTTTCCCTGTTGTCTAGGGCCCCCCCCAATTTACCGTCACGTTATGTATGTAATGTTGCCCTGGTGTCTAGTGGCACTTTCCACCCTCTGATCGCTATCGCCATATTTATTTACTTACTGTTTTCCTGGTCTCTAGCTGCACTCTCACCCCCGGCCCGACTGCCGTTCCTGTAAGGTATTTGTCTTTCTCTGGTGTCTAGCGGCACTCCCCACTCTCTGACTGCCATCCCTGTAATGTGTTTGTCTTTCCCTAGTGTCTTGTGCTCCCCACAATCGCTGTCCTGGTCTGAAATAAAACCGTCCCTCTATGTTTTTTTTTTTTAAACCTGCAAAAAAGAAAATGGTCCCTAGCTGATCTGCCACCCCCACCTCCTACTCACCACCCCCCAGTACACCCCCACACACCCTCACTCACCAGAACAGGTCAGAGGGTGAAGATCCACTCTCTGATCGAAGGCACAACTTGCTACTGTAACTGCTGACTGCAATATGAGAAACAAAGGTAAGTGTGGTTCAATATATCTTAATGGGGTTTTGAGCTTTGATGCATGACTTGGCCATTTCTTCATATTTTGACCTCACACTTTCCAAATAGCCTTTTTGGGACCCCACCTCATGATCAACGGCAGTGGAATAACGCAAATCAAGACCCAAAGGTGATATAGTCATTTGGCAAAATCACCTTTCGGGTGGGATTTGAATATTTTCACCACCCTTGTTCATTCGGTGGGGACATAAGATGTCTATGTTGAAAATCAGGGGTCAAAATATGTAAAAATGGAAAGATTATGTGCATGCATTGAAATGTTACTATGCTCGCTCATAACTTTGCTGATTTTAAATAGTTTGACCCCAAATTTTCAACATGGCCATTTTTTTACATCACCTCATGAATGTGACAGTTGCCATTTTTCAAATCCTGGCCAAAATGTGTTTTCTCACCTGTGGTGTGGAATGAAGTTGTGGTGGCGCGGAATGATGGAATGCCTTGGGGTCATCAACCCTAACACTCACCCCATTCCATAAGTAAATAACTTGAGATGGGTACGCTTTAGCAGAATGGGGTGAGTGTTAGAGCTGACAACCCCAAGGCCCCCCCTCGGGCACCTGTTGCTGTGTGCAGTGTGGTGGTGGAGCGTTAGGCTTGGAAACCCTAATGCCACATTTCCTTACTTTTGTGGCTTTAACCTCAACTAGAGTATTAAAGCATTTTTTTGCCATTTATTTCCTTACTTTTTGAGATAGTATAACTGTGTCCGTATTTTCCTGTGGGAGCGTACGACCTTCCAGGCCCTGTGCTCCCATCTCTCTGTAGATGCGTACAGTTTAGGTATGTAGCTGTGGAAGCACAGGGCCCTTCAGACCCTTTGCTTCCATTTATAGGACAACAGTGACCAAACTGTCAGCACAGCCAAACTATTACCCCACCTCATGTATTTAGTACAGCAAATCTTTGAATACTGGCCAGAACATTATTCTGTGCAACTACAATGCCATTCTGCACAACAGGTGTGAATACAAGTTTTTGGGGCAGGTTTTAAAAATGGCAACTGTGACATTGGGGTGATAAGAAGGTAATGTTGAAAATCTGTGCTCAAAATATTTTGACCCCAGATTTTCAACATGGTCTTCTTATGACCTCACCTCATAAACCCTGTAGGTGAAAATTTTCAAATCCATGCCAAAACACCATTCCACACCGTGTGTGAAAACACATTTCAGATAGGATGTGAAAAATGACAGCTGTACTGGTTATGAGGTGGTGTGAAAAAATGACTATGCTGAAAATTTGTGGTCAAAATATTAAAAATTACTGCAGTTATATGCTTGCACAGAAAGATTTCAACGAATGCTCATAACTTGGGCATTTTCAGGATTATGTTCACCACCTTTTCAACATGACCTTTTTGGACCCCACCTGATGAACACTGTTGGTGAAATTTTCATTATTCAGTCACAAAAGATGATTTCGCACAGCGACCGCAAAATCACCTTCTGGGCCCAATTAACAAAATGACAGTATGAGTGTTCATGAGGTGGGGTCCCAAAAAGGCCATGTTGAAAATCTGATGAAAAAATTCCTACAAATAGCAAAGTTATGAACATAAGTTCAAAACTCCACTGAAATACATTATTTGGCACATACCTTGATTCCGCAGTTCACAGTTCAGCTCTGAAAAGTGCAGATGTGTCATGGTCCACAGATAACAATGTACAACCTCTGGTGGTATGTATGGAGTAAGGGAGGGTGTGGGGTGGTGGCTGATCAGTGGGAGGGTCAGGATGAGGAGGAGGGGGATGGTTGGGATGACGAGGGACATTTTTTTTTTCAGGTTTAAAAAAAAAAAGACATTAGGGGACTGTTTCCTTTTTTATAGACTTACAGTACATAAATATTTTGGGACACTAGTTGTTGGCCACACAGTGTCCCACTCTGCTGGAGTGGGGTAGGGCTAAAATATAAGAATAAGGGGGATGGTGATTGGAGGGTGTGATGTGTCACTAGACACCAAGGACTGTAATTAAAATTAGGGGACATCAATTGGGGATGGGAGGTGCTACTAGACACCAGGGAGTGTAATTAAAATTAGGGGATGGTGATTGGAGGATGAGGGGTGCCACTAGGGGATAATGTGTTTATTTTTTTCTTTAAGTGGGCAGCAATTGGAGGTTGGGGGTGACACTAGGCACCAGTAAAAAGGGTGGCTCACAGCTAGCACTGCAGCTAGCAGCACAACTTCAACTGCGGCTGCAGAAGTCAAGAAGTTGCCAGTGTTCTCATACAGAACGCCAGAAGCGGCTCCTTCCAGTGTTTTCTCGGGCACCCAGGATTTTGGGTGCTCTAAAAAGTATTTGTTGGCAGCATTTAAAAAATAAACAGAAACTAGCTAAACAGGTCCTGATGTTTATTTATTACATTCCCAGCATTTTTATTTAGCTTCCACGCTTGTCAGTTTGTGGAAAGAATCGACAAGATGGCGGTTGGCATGGCACAAAAAAAATGTTCAATTCTGGGTCAAAACGTTCTTTTTGTCTTTGAAAAATCTCTTGGTACTTAATTTTCTTAAAAATAATATTTATTTCTTATGACTGTATATAGCTATAAATTTAAATTTCTTTACTTGCACTTCTTATGCCTTTAAACTTCTTTCCCCCATTCCCCTTTCAACAATGGTTTCAGTAAAATAAAGTCTCACCTCTGACTTTTATTTCCACTGTAGTCCATTAATTTTTGACTTTCAAAGCCTTTTTGGTTACCTGAGAAAATGTTTTATTTTATTCTAAAGATATGTACATTGTTACAGATTCTTAAGCTCATACTGGTTTAGTTATTTAATTTATAAGGGGTATTCCTTGCTTATCTTTGAACAAGGTAAAAAACGGAAAGAGAAACAAGGAGAGTGAAGTTAGTAAAGATAAGGATATAGTATGCATAAGTTTGGAATGGAATTTCGAGAGAAGAAATGGCAAAGCGAATTTTGCATTTGAAAAAAAAAAATAAATGCAAATTTTGCATTACTATAAATATATATGAAGGGGAACATAGTGGAAATATATTATGAATGAGCATAAACAGATAATTTGGGAATTTTATTTCTCCCCACTTCCCCATAAAAGAAAGAAGAATATATTAATATATTAAATGACGAAAGGAGAAATAATTAGTGGATTATTAAGATTTGTGTGCACTTGGTTTAGCTAATACATGTAATTTGGTGACTTATCCACTCCAAATTCTTAATAGTAACATTACAAAAAAAAGATTAAATATTCATGCAAGAGACATAGAATAAAAAAAAATCAAAGAATGTGACATTTATAATGGATTTATCTGTTTGACTTACAGCCATTATTCCCTGATGAAGAGGTATGCAAACCTTGAAACGTTGGATATTTAAAAAAAAAAAAGTGATGTTAAATGTCTTGAAAATAATGGATTGTACACAATAAATATTTCTGAGAGATTTCTCAAAGACAAAAATAACTTTTTGACCCAGAACTGATTTATTTACATATCTCTGATCCGGCGTTAGAAGGGGTCTAGGGACTAAATGGAGAAAGAGGATATTGGATAATCTGGAAAATAATTTATACAAAAAATATTTGGTGCTGTGACAATTCAGTGACATGAAACCAAACACCAGCAGTGGAGGCATCAAATTTTTACTTTCGCCACAGAACATTATCTGAAAAACCCTACTGTGCATATGCAGGACAGAAAATACTAATTTTAAGTCCTTTAGGGGAATGGGTCTTGGATGCCTGGGGCTTCATCAAACGCTGCAGAGGGGTGCTAGATGGTGAGACCCTGCTGGTCCCGATTAGGGAACCCTTTTTCTCTCTAGCTTATCAGATGGAGCAGTATGGGGAGTAGGAGTCCGGGCATGGGTGCTTGGAAATCTGTATAATCGAGAGGGCTGAGCTCTTTGTGTACCTGCAGGGAACCACAGGCCCATCGCACACACAATTCTTTAGATATTTACAGGTCAGAACCTATCGGAGAGAGTTGAAGAGGGCCCCAGCAGAAGCCTCAGTGTTGGCCCCTGTGGAGCAGTTGATATACACTATCTGCAATGACCCTAAAGGGGAAATCAGAAAGACGGTGAGACAGGATAGGCAGTTTGTACCGGACCTTACAAAGAAGAGTAAGGTGTTGTGAGAAAGAGATCTGGGTACCACTATCTGAGAAGAGGACTGGGGATTATTATTACAATCTCATATGTGGATTTTGCTTTGTAATAAATACAAGGAATCGAAATTTAAGTTTATTCACCATCTGTATTGCCCTCCGCAATTTGTACTCAAGTATCACCCAGGAATATCCCACTTATGTGGTAGATGTCAAACTGAAATTGGTACATATATTTCTGGACATGACCAGTGTTGCAGAATTTTTGGAGTACAGTGGCAGCTGGGATATCAACAATGGTGGGATACCATTGCCTGTAATGCCTGTTGCTCTGTTATTTGGGATGGAAGACCGTGGGGAATAGGGGTAGGAATTATTTCCCTGCTGGATCAGAGTATTGGTGTTTGCTAGACACTGCATCCTGAATACTTGGGTGCCAAGCGCAGTGCCCATGATTCAGGCAGGGAAGAATCTGGTGATATAGGCTCTGGCCATGGAATGCCTATCTTTCATCCCAAAGGACAGAGAGGACCACTTTGTCAGGGTTTGGGAACCCTTCTTGAGCTCTCTGTCTCCGGTGAAGGCTTGGGCCCTAAGGGAGGACATGGCATAACTTGCTCTGCCTGAAAGTGGTGGGCACTTTGGATTCTGAGGACCCACGGGTTTTTCTCTTTTTCCCTTATGTTTCTTGGTATGAAGGTATTCTTTTACCCCTTTGTTTTTTCTACAGCTTATGAGATCCGCCTGTTCTGTGCTTGCCCGACTGAACTACTCACCACTCATAAAATACATAATGGATTTTATGTTGGACCGTATTGCAGTATGATAGTGATTCTGACGGTTTGTGATTAATTGTTGTATTAACCTTGTTTCTGGTCCTATGTATTGTCATGTCTTTTTATTCTAGGAAATTTAATAAAAATATGATACAAAAAAAGGAAAAATTAAGTCTAATAACTCTGGAATTATTTGATATTTTTTCACTGGCCCCATCAAAGGCACTAGCTTATGACATGACAAATGTCCCCTACAAGTTTGGGGCAAACATTTATTTCCATGTAGACTGTAGGTGAGAGCAGAAAAAAAACAACGTTAATACAGGAAAAAAGTTTAGCTTCTTTTTCAAATATTGACACACGCGGATCTCAGAAACCGCACTAGCTGCTGTCACAAAAATGTCCACACATCAAGACACTGCCTCCTAGACAACACATACAAAATTTCAGCTCATTTCGTCATGCAGAGCCAAAGATATTAATGTGCAAAATTTGAGGTTTAACATTAAACAGACTACTCAACCCTAACTATAGGGGTGCTACTGCGCCCCTATAATATACACACACACACACACACACACACACACACACACACACACACACACACACTTGTACATATACACATAATATTTTCAAATCTGTCTGCGAGATCCCACTGCAAGTTGTTTCTAAATTGAGGTTTAAATGAATGTTGCTCTCTTGTGGTTTTCTGTTGAAGTGCATTAGCTCCATGTAAATAAATCAAGGCAAGGGGAGTTGCTAACAAGCTTCAGGTCTGTTTATCTGTAACTATCACACAACACAGGAACAACTAAACAATTATTACAGTGCCATAATTCCATACAGCCCAGTTATAATACAAAAACTGTCACACAATACATAGCTAAGAAATGAATTACACATGATGAGGAGATGCAATATTTTTTTACAGCACCATGAGAGTGGCAAACAAGTGGATATAAGAGCAGAATAAGTTTTTTTTTTTTGAAATAGCATTTTTTTTTATTATATCTTAATATAAAGACAATACAGATAGTTCAGAATAACATTCATATATAAAAAGCAACATTGGTATGTCTGGAACTATACCATTAATAATTAACCAACATATCTGATTTAGTGTGGTTGGACATCCATGCTTTTTTTTCTTTTTTTTTTATCCCTTCCCTTCTCCCTTTCATGTCTTTTCCACACATAATAAGTATCCAGAACAATTTATTCCAAATAACAGTAGAGGCAGACAAGTCTCTCATAAAGCCAGAAATCAGTAGAATAGAGACCTGTCTATGAAAGTAGGAGAGAAAAAAGGGGGAGAAAGAGGGGAGAGGAAGAAAGAAAAAGACGGACTATTATTGTCTTAGCTTTACACCTCTTAATATGAGGAGAAGACAACCATACTACATCAAATCGTATAATAGGCTGCAATTAAAGAATAATCTCCTCTTTGGGAAGGACGAAGAGAAGACATCGGCAGACCCCCAATATCATCTCACTGACAAGTATATTTAACCAAAATTTCTAACACATTAATTTGTTCTCTTTGAGCTTGAAACTTAAAAGGGCATCCATCTGGATTTAAATTTATCTTTTGCAATCTCACCTTAGCAGTAAGGTATTCCATTTCAAGGATAGACAAACAATTCTTATACCATACCTCCAACGCTGGAGAAACTTTAGCCAACCAATATTGAGTTGTTGCCTTGAGAGCCGGAGGCCACCAATATATTGAACAGGTATCGCTGAGTTTTTAATTTAACCAGGTTGAGGTACTGTCCAAGAACCCAATATATAGGATCATTAGGATAAAATACCCTAGAGCGGCACTTACTTGATCCCTCACCTGTGCCCAAAAATTACTAATGTGAGGGCATTCCCAAAATATATGGATGTGCGTCCCTCTGTTCCCACATTCCCTCCAACAGAGGTCTGTGAAATATTGACCAAAATGTTTAGTGATTACCGGAGTCCGAAAATATCTGGAGACCACTTTCCACCGAAACTCCCGCCAACTGTTAGAGGCAGTGGTTGAGAGTATAACCTCCCACATCATATCCCAAACTGGGTCCGCTATGTCTTTTCCAAGTTCCCTGATCCAACTTGTTTTAATTGAAACCGTGGAATCTGGTTCCAGGTCCAAAAATTGGCCCACCATCCTTGAAATAAAACCTTTTGACTCTGTACTGTTGACCTCCGCTCCCAGGGCATCCACCAATGGATTATTACCTATATCTCTAGGTCTTCCCCTCTCAAAATCCTTGCCCTGTAAGAAATGTCGAATTTGTATATATCTAAAAAAATCAGAGGCGGGGAGGGAGAACTCTTGTGAAAGCTGTTGAAATGTTTTAACCCCTTCCCCCAGAGTATAACTGTCCAATTTTAAATAGTCCTCTCTGATTCCATCGCAGAAATCCTATATCCCGTGACAAAGGTTCAAAATCCAGGCAAGCCTTAATTGGGGAATCCATCCCCAAAGATAGCTCCATACCTAATGTTTTATTAATCTCCCGCCAGGTGGAAATTATCCGACTATCTCCCCCTTTTTTCTTTCCTACTTTCATAGACAGGTCTCTACTCTACTGTAGCCTTTGTATCCCATCATAATCCATATATATCAAATCTCTGATATCCCCTCTAGAAGACTAGAATAAGTTTTAATGATCAGTCCATTTTCCATGTTCTACAATTCCACTGTCCATTCATTTTCAATATTCAGTTTGTGCTTCCGATGTCAAAATGGTTAACTGTTAGATATGCCCACTATATGTCAATGTATAAACTGTCATGACTACTACATCTAGGGAGTGACATCACTTGTCCGGGGGGAAGGGGCAGGAACTCATCGCTCAACCTTTATATGTCAACCTACTATAGTTTGTGTTACAATCAAGAATGAATGAATACAACTGTTAAAAATATATTTTCTCCAGACTGAATTCTGGGGGGTTGCTGGTTTCTATTGTTATTCAAATGGAGGCCCACAAGGCACACCGAGCCAAAGCTCATTTCCAGGTGTGATCTGGGGGTGAACAGTATACATAGCCATTAATATCTAATACAATATACAGTATTGCATGCCAAACAGGGTAGCGAGAAAAAGTATGACATTTTAAAAAAAAGCAGTTAAATATAGATAAGGGTTTATCTTGGCATTAAAACTAGTGAAATACCATCTACGCATTGGCAAAAATAGTGGTGCATGCTAAATAATTGTTAGTGCCATGCCAAACAGTGCAGTGTGACCAGCAAGAGATGAGAACAAATATGTGATACCATTAACAAACAGCAATTGTTCATTCTGTGTGCTCAAGTGTAGAGGACTAGGAGAGCAACCATAAACACTTGAATGAAGCATGTGGAGGACTAAAGGGGTAGGGAACAATGTGCAGGAGCAAACACGGGCTGTGAGCTCACCAAGTTGGACTTCCACAGCATATAAGGATGAAACATGAAGGGATACACCCAGGGGCTTCATAGGGCGCCAGGCCCCCAAGTGACTGCTGTGTGTGTGTGTGAGGGGGCAAGCTAGGTACTCGGATAACCTGGGATGGCTAAGTGAATAATGAAGGCATGGCTATGGGATGTCATCCAACTTGCCACACCTTTTTCTGTTTATAACCTGCCCTTCCTTCCACAGTGGTGACATTGGATGGAACATGCACCTCTGTATGTCAATTAAGATTATAATTCAAAGGGCTGCTAGTGCCACTCACCGTGCTTCGAGGCACAGCATCCTGCCCTCCCCATGTCACATCAGGAGGCAGAAATACACCAAGATGCACCTCCCTCACATAGAGATGATCAATTCTCCCACTGGGCTACAGCAATGCTTAGGGCTTGTGATGCAGACTTGCAAGGCAAGCAACGTCTGACCACTGAGTTATCTGGTTAGTCTATAACCTTATTTTAATTTTTAAATCTGTGTCATTTTAGGACACATTTTTGTAATAATAACTGGACAGCTGGGGTTTCACTTGGGAAATAACAGAATCCTTGACCATTCATCAGATTAATATAGTGTTAAATGTTTTGTAAACCTGGAATGCCCACCCTTATCATATAAATAAACAAACTCTACTCCGTACCTTCTTCATCTTCCCACTCCAAATCCAGTGAGGTGCTGTCCTCATTGCCACTGGTTGATTTGGTTTTGGTGGTCAAGTCACAACTGCTTTCTGTGTTTGGTGTCAGAATGGCAGACTCTGAGGAAATCCCTATGTTAAACAAACGCACAGAACACCAGTCTCAAATCTGAACTGCAAAGCAAGATTACAAAGTTGAACTTCTGATAAAGTCAGTGAGCAGAAACCTTCACACATATAGCATATAATGTTATCTCACATTGTTAACACTCCGCTCCATTGTTCTGGGTAGTGATTTACAGGGTATACAGTATAAACATCTGCTATTCTGGAGACTGATGGCTATTTTATAGTCAGGCGAGTGGATAACACAAAGGAAAGGATGTTCAGTACCAAAACACTTCCTTTGTGGTAAGTCAGTGCTTACCTGTGTGTTTGAGAACCCTCGTAAAAATGAAGGAGTCCACGTGTATAAGTTTTATCCCAGACTAATGTAAATGGATGGTAATTCACCACGATGTTTGTTGCAGGTGGCAGAGTGGAATGCTTTTTCAATTTTTATTTTCACAACAGGTGTATTCTGTTGTATCTTAAAAAATACCTTTTCTACTTCACCATTTCATCTAATTTTTTTAACCCTTCCTCTGCTTCACCTAATTATTCCCTCTTTTCCTAAGGCTGTCAAAAATCCAATTAGTGGGGTGGCCAACAGCCAGATAAAAGTCAGTCGTGGTCCCCACAAATTATATATGACGTGGCCACGTGACCACTATTCTGTATAACAGCATGAAATGGCCACCATTGCAGCAGCTTTGATCTGTAAAAATGCTAGTCTATTGGTCACATGGTCACCGCACCTGAAGCTCCACTCCTACCCATTTACCCCCACACCCCTCCCAGTCTCCCACCCCAAGTTCCATTTCAGGTACCCAACCCCTGGTGAAGTGGTCCAATTACTCAGAACAAATGACCCAAGACCATCCAAGGGCACCGACAACATTGACATCAGAGTTTTTCATCTTTTCTGTGACTCCCTGGCCATCCCTCTCAATAACATCCTCAACCACTCCCTCTGCATGGGGTCCTTCCTGAAAGTATGGAAGTGTGCCATTGTTAAACCTCTTCACAAATCTGCTTCCAAAGATCTAGTATCCAACTACTGTCCCATCTCCCTCCTTTCCCCCCCTCTCAAAAATTTTAGAGAAAGTGGTCCACATGCAAACCATGGAATTCCTCTCCAAATACAACCTGCTCACAGAGGCCCAGCATGGGTTCCATGTTCGACACAATATCGAAACTGCCCTCATCAAGTTCACCAACTCCATAGACAAAACTAACAACGAAGGCCTCTACACCAGTGCTGCATTCGTAGACCTCACCAAAACCTTCAGCCTCATTAATCATGAAGTCCTCCTCCGTTCCCTGGTTGGCCTCCATTTGTTACCCGAGGTCTGCCTCTGGTTCAAGGATTACCTAATGGGCAGAATCCATCACACCATTATTGGCGGTGTCCTCTCTGAATCCTGCCCCATCAAATACGGTGTCCCCCAAGGGTCCATCCTGGGCCCTCTTCTCTTCTCTCTGGTCGTTAACTCCCTGCCTGACATCTGCACCTCCTCCGAACTCATTCTCTATGCTGATTATGCAGCCCTTTTCTGTCAAGACAAAAACCCCAATGCTCTCATTAACAAACTCCAATTTGATTTCAGCAGACTTCACACCTGGTTCATGTCCAAAAGTCTTGTACTGAACTCCAAAAAAACTAAGGTCATGGTTTTCTCCAGCCCCCGCAAACCCCTTGGCTTTGACCTCTCCCTCTATGACAACCTTGGTAACTCCACTGAAAGAGTCAGTGAATTCCAGTACCTTGGCTTACTTCTGGATAGCCACCTCAATTTTTTTTTTGCCCCTTCTCTCTGCTACGGTGGAACTTCCTCAGGGAGCCCTAGATGTGACCCCCTAATCCCTCCTCAGGTATCTCCCGTGGTGACGCTCAGACCTACCTCCATGCTGCCTCGGGCTACCTCCCCGGGTGGAAGGAGGGGGATCCCTTTAACCCCTCCAGTCCATTAGTGTGTCTCAGGAGGTCCATCTGCAACATTCACCAGGAGCCCGGTTGTGGGTTATCTGGGGCAGCTGGGTCCCATCTCCGTCCTCCGTGACTGGGTCCCTTTTTCCTGGTTTTTCTGGTGCCATCCCCCAATGATGTAGGCACACAAGGGTGGCCAAGGGGCAGAGCACGTCGTGTCATGCAGACGCACTGGCTCCAAGCCTACATCCTCCCCTCCCACTGGCTGTCTATGCTGCACTGCCACCTGTGGTCACCCAGGTGGTGGTAGGGTAGCGGGACAGGCAACCGTCCCCTCCCTGGAGAATGAACGCGGCCGATGGGTGCTCAATCCTTCTCCCCCCCGGCCGGCCCTTCAGCTACCCAAGTCCATTTCCGAACCCAGGTCACTGGCACCACAAGTGGTAAACCTACCACTGCGCCGCCGGGCCAGCTGAGCGACCTCAATTTTGATGCTCACCTTAGCCTCACAATCAAAAAAGCCCACCAATGCCTTGGTATCCTCCACAAAAATACAGGTTACTCACCTGTAACAGGAGTTCTAGGAATGGTACATGTTGTTCATCCACACACTCTGGCAGGTATCCTTGCCGCTTTAATTCTTGCCGGAAGGTCTTCAAGCTGGCTCCTCCCACCCACCTGGGTGGTAAAACTCTCGGCTCCACCCCATGAAGCCAGATCTGGCCCACTGGAAGCTCAGGTTGTGCGTCGAAGCTGGGGAGGTCAGGTGGATCATGTGGATGAACAACATATACCATTCCTAGAACTCCTGTTACAGGTGAGTAACCTGTATTTCTAGGGACATGGATATGTTGTTCATCCACACTCTCTGGCAGACTCCTAGCAGTTCTCTGGGAGGAGGGAGGCAAGGCGCACACCCCCGATACTTACTTGGGAAAGAGAGACTGGAGAACCGAGGCCCCAAAACCAGCATCCCGGCGTGACTCGAGGTCGATGTGGTAGTGGGTAATAAAGGTATGTGCCGACTTCCAGGTAGCAGTCCTGCAGATATCCTGGATATCCCCTGTTGTCCCTGGATGCAGCTACTGATGCAGCGGTATGGCGGGTAGAATGAGCTCTTATCCCTCTGGGAGGCTCCATGCCCGCCAACCTGTAGCAGAGCTCTATGCAGGAAGTGATCCACCTGCCTATCGTCCGCTTTGCTGCAGGTCTGCCAGGGGCGGCTTCAGCGTACGTAACAAACAGCTGGCGAACCTCTCCCCGCACTTCAGCCATCCACCTTATAGGTTAGCTAGCGCTTAGGTCCAAAGTATGGAGCCTATACTCGGCCTTCGAGGTGTGATTGGGGTAGAACACCGGCAGAGTCAACACCTGGTTAAGGTGAAACTCCAACACCACCTTCGGAAGGAATTTCAGGTGGGGCGCAGGACAACCTTGTCCCTGTGGAAGACCAGGTAGGGAGACTCGATGAAAAGCGCCTGGAGCTCTCCCATCCTTCTGGCTGACGTGATAGCCACCAAGAATGCGGTCTTCCACAACAGGTGTGAAAGATCACACCTGTGCATTGGTTTGAATGGCTTGCCCATGAGCTTGGCCAATACCAGCAGTAGATCCCACGGAGGTGGAGGTTCTCGCACCGGAGGGGAAATGTGGTCAAGGCCTTTGAAAAAGCGCCCGACCACCTTCTCCTCTGCCACCGACTGCTTGCCGGCCCGCGCCCGGTAAGCAGAGATGGCTGCCAGGTGCACCTTAAGGGTCATCGACCGAAGCCCTTGCTGCGAAAGGGACCACAGGTAGTCCAGAATGCTTGCCAAGGGGCAGTCAGAAGGGTCTAAGTCCTTCCCCTGCCACCAAATGGAAAACCTCTTCCATTTGAAGGCATAGCATTTCCTGGTCGACTCCTTACGGGACACCTCAACGACGTTGAGAACCTCGTCGGAAAGACCCAAAGCCTGGAACTCTAGCCGCTCAGGAACCAGGCCGTCAGGTGCAGGGATTGAAGGTCGGGATGGAATACCTTCCCCTGATTGACTGAGATCAGGTCCGGGCAGGCTGGAAGCCGCCTCGGGAGCCTGGAGCTGAGGCTGAGGAGATCTGGATACCAGAACTGGCTGGGCCAGTCTGGGGCTACCAGAATCACCTGTGCCTTGTCCCTCCTCGCCTTGAGAAGCACCTTGAGGATCAAGGGAAATGGGGGAAAGGCGTAGAAGAGGCCCGGGGTCCACAGCCTCGAGAAGGCATCCCCCTGCAGCAAGCCCTGCTGATGGGGGCGGGCATGGAACGGACTCAGCTTCGCATTCTTCCTGGAGGCAAACAGGTCCACCTGAGGTGCGCCCCAGTGGGAGAAGAGATCTTGTACTACCTCTGTCAGGAGAGACCACTCGTGAGACGCAGCCCCTATCCAGCTTAGGGCATCGGCCAGGGTGTTGGAGGCTCCTGCCACGTGAATGGCTAGGAGATCCGCCTCCAGGCTGCGCATTAGGGACCAAATGTGGAGAGCTTCCTTGCATAACAGCATGGAGCGCGTCCCGCCCTGGCGGTTCAGACAGTACATAGTCATGGTGTTGTCCATCTGGACCTGAACCACTTGACCCCGTAGAAACAGAGCGAAGGCAGTGAGACCTAGACGGACCACTTGGAGCTCCAGCAGGTTGATGTGGCATCGGGACTCCCGAGGGGACCAGAGGCCGTGCGCTCGGTGTTCCCCCAGATGGGCACCCCAACCCATCAGAGATGCATCGGTCGAGAGAGAGACTGTCGGCTCGGGGCAGATGAATGGGATACCCTGCTGCAGATGTGCTGGAACGATCCACCATTGGAGAGCGTTCCACATCTCCTGGGTCACTGTCATGGGCCGGTCCAACGGATCGCAGCATTGTGACCATTGGCTGGCCAGTCCCCATTGTAGAGGACACATGTACCAATGGGCCCAACGGACCACGCTGGTGCAGGCCGCCAGGAGGTGCAGTAAGTCCCGGGCAGGGTGCAATTGCCCAACCAGAAATGATTGGGCAAAGGAGGAAAGAACCTCGGCCCTGTCCGCCGGCAGCCGTGCTCTGGCTCGCAGAGAGTCGAGCTCTGCCCCGAAGAACAGAATCACCTGCTTTGGCACGAGTTCCGACTTGGCCTTGTTGATGAGGAGGCCAACCTGAGAGCAAACCTGGAGGGCCAGACCTCTGGACTGCTCCACCTCCAGTCTGGAGGGGGCTGCTATCAGCCAATTGTCCAGGTAAGGGTACACCCGGAGCCCTCGGCGCCGCAGGAATGCTGTCACCATTGCCATGCATTTGGTGAAGACCCTGGGAGCTAGGGAGAGGCCGAAGGGCATGGCCCAGAACTCTTATAGGGATCCCTCAGCTCTGAAGCGGAGGAACCTCTGATGGGCTGGACGGATTGGGACGTGAAAGAACACGTCCTGGAGGTCCAGGGAGCAGAACCACATGCCTCGTTCCAAGGATGGGATTATCTGAGCCAGAGTGACCATCCTGAAGGTCCGAGACCTTAGGAACTTGTTCAGGTCATGCAGGTCGAGAATGGGGCACCACAGCCCCCTGTCCGTTTTGGGACCAGGAAGTACCGGGACACAAATCCCGGGTCTGGAGGAGGATCCGCCACCTTCCTGATTACCTCTTTTTTGAGGAGCAGGGCAATATCGGCCCGGCGGGCCGACAGTGAGGCTGCAGACCTGCGGCCCGAGGCGACGTGTCGGTGCTACGGAACCTGCTTGAACTTCAGAGGCAGGCCTTTCCTACCACCTCCAACACCCAGCGGTCCATGGTGATAGTGGACCAGGTGGAAAGAAGTGGCGGAGCCGTTCTCCATGGGGGAACCAGGGGCAGTGATGAGGTTGGGGGTGGCACCCCTCAACCCGTCACTGGGCAGGTTTGGAGGAAGAACCGGCCGAGGGACCTCCCGGGCCTTTACCTCCTTGCTTCCTGTTGGAGGAAGCCGTCGGCTTGGTCTTGGGATGCCAAACACGAGCCTGCTGGCCCTGTTGCTGGTGCTGCTGGGCTGGTCGAGAAGCAGGGACCGAAGGATGAAAGGACTTCTGCTACTGACGGTGGCCTTTGTCCCTCTGGGCGGAGGTGACTGAGTCCAGAGTGGCACTGGACTTCTCGATCCGCTGGAGGTGTCCCTCCACTCCAGGGCCAAAGAGGTCAGTCCCCAAGAAGGGGACGTCCGCCAACTTGTGCTGGGTATCCGCCGTGAAGGTGGATATCCTCAGCCAAGCCCTGCGTCGCATGGCCACCGTGGCCGCTACTGACCTGGCACAGGAATCACCTATGTCCAGAGCAGTCTGGAGCTGCTGCTTTGCCACCGCCCTACCCTGGTCCCGCACCTGGTGGACCATGGTCTGCAGGTCAGGTGGGAGATGAGGAACAACCTCATCCAGGGAACCCATGAGGGCGTGGGAGAAGTGTGCCATCAGCATGGCCAAGCTGGCCTGTCGGAGGCCGAGGGAGGACGCAGTGCACACCTTGCGCCCGGCAAAGTCCAGCTTTTTGGACTCTTTGTCGGGGAGGCTTGTCCACATCCTGAGCGTTACTGGAACGCCGGAAAACGCTCTTGGTGACTAACCCCTCGGCAGAGGGGTGTTCTGAGAAACCGGGCAAAGAGGGACTGCATACTTCCTGGCCATCCTGGCCGAGGGCGCAGGACAGGAAGCAGGCTGCTGCCAAAGCTCCAAGGCTGGGCCGACAATGGCCTCAGCCACCGGAAAGGCCTCCGTGGGAGAATCCCCCTCGGTCCAGAATCTCCGTCAGGGGATACTTGGTCCATTAGGACACGGGCTCGAGCTGCATCGCAGTGGAATCCGAGATGAGTCGAAGCAGACCCAAGAAGGACGATGGGCTATCATCCACTGACTGGCCCCCGGAGGACTCCAGATCACACTGCCTGGAGAACAGGGAGGAATCGTCGTTGGATTCTGAAGAGTCTGCAAAGAGCTGCCTCGGCCCTGAGCCACCCTCCACTTGCCAAGGACGGTCGGGAGTGAGGGTGACCGACAACCTGTGGGGCAGGCCATGACCCGACAGAGAATTCTTGGTCGGTGCCCCCGACTTCGGTTGAGGAGGCGAAGGTTCCACCACAATCGGTGGACCAGCTGGTTTCGGCTTAGCAACCGGCCCTGGAGCGGGCAACTTGACTGGAACGAGTGGTTGCTTCGGGGCTCAGGCGAGAGCCACTTGATGGCCGGGGTCTTGGCTGGGGTAGGCTTAGGCCCGGATAACAGCAACTGCTGCCACATAAGATCCGTAGCGCCGGCCCAACTTATGCGCAGCCTCCTCACCCAAGGAGGAGGGCAAGGAAGAACGATGCTAGCCGCTACTGCACCCAGACCGAGACCACGATGTATGTAATGGCTGGACCAAGAAGAGGTCCGAGACCGAGACCTCGGGACATCAAGGCAGATCTGGAAGGGCGGGATACCGCCTTCCCCGCTCGGAACTTTAACGGGGACTGCGGTCCCGAAGGAGCAGGCAGATCCTCGGTATCCACCGGGGGAACCGGTGAAGTAGGGTTGTCGCCTTCTCCAGTCGACAGCCCGTCTAACGGATCGAGAAAAATCTCAACTTCGTCGATGGGAGTCTCAGCAGGCTGGCCTGACGGGGGCACCGTGAAGCCAGCGGCCTCAGCTGCAACCACGACCAAAGTCGACAGTCGGCTGTCTGGGGAAGGGGACCTCTCCCACTCCCTCGAACGCCAACGGTGGGACTTACCTTTCGACTCCCTTTTCTTGGGCTGAGAAGAAATGTCCCAAAGGCCCCTCTCCTTTCGTGGAAAGGGACTGGCAAAGCTCCTTGAATGAAGCTGTATACGAGGAACTCAGAGAGAGCGGGATAAATGCCGCGGCCGAGGAGGAGGAAGATGTGGCCTGGGCTGCCTCCTCCTCGAGGGCGATCATCTGCTCGAGCTGCTCAGCCGAGCCAGCCGCCGCGGACACCGTCCAACGAGCCTCTTTGGATTTTACCGGCAGAAAACGTATCTTGGGGCGCCCAAGCTTTAAACGGGCAGCGCAATCATCCAGAATGTTGGCCGAGAAAGAGCGGCACAACTCGCAAGCCTACGGGTCGTGATCTAGGCCTAAGCAGTAGACGCACGTGGAGTGTGGATCTGTCCTGGACATTTTCTGCCCCCAAGGGCACCTCCGAAAGCCGGGAACAGATTTGTCCATTGCAGCCACGAGGGAAGATGAAGACCGAAGTTTAGAAAACTTCAAAACCAATTTCGGCCGAACTGAAGAATTAGGATCCAGTCTAAAATGCAGAGCGCTAAGGAGGGAACCTGAGCTTCCAAGCGGTAAGGAAGATCTGGCGTTGTGGGGCGGAGCCAAGAGTTTTATCACCCGGGTGGGTGGGAGGAGCCAGCTTGAAGACCTTCTGGCAAGAATTAAAGCAGCAAGGATACCTGCCAGAGAGTGTGGATGAACAACATATCCATGTCCCTAGAACCAAGCATTACCTTAACAGGGAATCCAAATTCCTCAGTCTCCAGTTTCCTCCTTTCTGTCTTCGACTATGGTTCACTTTTCTCCCTCCCCTGCCTCTCCATCAAACATTTCTCCAGACTTCGAAGCTCCTACCACAACGCTATCTGCTTTGCTTCTGGTCTCCCTAAACTCATACACCACTATGAACTTTATAAGCTCACCAGTCATCCCTCCCTTGAGGCTCGCCTCAACTGAAAGATTGCCACCTTCTTCAAACTCTCATGTGGACTGCTCCTTGAGTGCCTCACCTCTCTCTTCCAGACAGCCGCCACCACCAGAACCACTAGACTGTCCTCCACTCTGTCTTTCACTACTCCTTTCTGCCGGACCACTCAAGGCCAAAAAACACTCTCCTTTATGGGACTCGAGCTCTGCAACTCTCTTCCCTCTGGACTAAAATTCTGCCCCTCCACAAATGCCTTCAAATACAATATCAGGAGACATTTCTACCTCACCTGCACCTGCTCTCAGCCCTAATCTGGCTCCCCTTCTACATTCTTTTCCCCTCACCCTCTGGTTATCCATCTCTGGCACTCACCCTCTCTTTCTAGCACTTGTAGTATTGTTAATCCACCTAGGCTAGTTTTCAGACTGCACTTAAATTTTTAGTTTCCCACTGTTATTATATTATATTATTGTTAACCCCTCACTGAATGCTTAATGTCACCTTGTATTTGTTAATTCACCAAGGCTAGTTCATGGATTGCCCTTTAGTCTATATCATCCTGATTTTATGTACCATTGTATTAACCCTCGCTGTAAGTTCAATGTTTTAGCCTATGTCATGTCTCATGATTGTTGTATGTAACTGGACGCTTGTGTAAACTGGTAGCAATGCTCACATGCCTTTCCAGGATAACCAATAAAAATGAATGAAAATGATTTTTTATACTTTACCTTTCCCACAAATTTAATTTCTTTAGGCTCGATCTGCCCTTCCCTTCTCTTGCCACTTTTAAGTTGGATTGTTATACTTTTTTCTACATAACCTCTTCCCTTCCTTCAGTTTGTTTCTCCTATAATCCCGCTATTTGCTCCTGTACCACTGCCTTCTCCTACTATCGGACAGTTGTGGCGACAACCTCTCGTCCCTATCTGCTACTCCCACCACTGTCAGAGTCAGTGTGGATCCATACGGTGTGGGGCCATGAGGATCAGCAGCCATCATACAGGTGGCAGAGGAGACATGGGAGTTTGTTCGTGTTTTCTCCCATTCCCTTAAGCCCTCCAACCAAGCCACTGCTGGATAGTGCCCTGACAAGCCTTGCACACAGACAGCAACATCCCAGTGGAGGAAGCCAACTTCCCTGATCAACTGTAGGGATCAGTGAGGTGCTGGAACCACAGCGCTACTTTCCAGCCCCCTTGGCCACCTGACCCAACCCTGAGTTCGCTCCCAAACACAGGTCACCAGTGCAAGGGTGTGACGCACTACCCACTGGGTCATGGTGGCCTCTGGGCAACCCACCTTTCCTTCAATTTTGATTGCCTATTCTGAATGCCCTTTCCTCTCCCTAGTGCTATTTCTGTTCACAACACTTCACGAACTACCAATAGCACTGTAAAATTGGTCCAGTATCATGTTCTTTGAACTGCACAGCTAAGCTTATCATGCTGTAGACCCGGAGATGCTCATTTAAACACCAGAAGTATGCTACATAAAATTCCCTTGCTGTTCCCCCTCACAATTACCCTGTCACCTGATATTTTTATCATCTCCGAAACATGGCTAAACTCTAAGGTCCCTGACTGCTTTATCTCCTTACTTGGCTAGTCCACTGTCCGCCAAGACATTCATGGTGGAGGTGTGGCCATGTACTTAGCTTCTTCCCTGCAATTTTCCTCCATTCATGCATCCACTTCTGCTGATGCTTATGAATTACTAATTGTTAAAATTACTCTCCCCACCTTCTCCCCTATATTTATAGCAGGGTTTACTGTTGCCCTAGCATAACCCCCTCCATATCTGCCCTCTTGGCAAACATCCTGTCCCATACCTCCACAGGAGAATTCTATGTCTTTGGCAAGTTTAATCTTAACTAGTTATCCCCTCAACAAACAAAAACACGTAATGACATATCCTCACTCTACCTGATACAGCTCAATTCTGATCCTACCTGCCGAAACATCAACACCTTCGATCACACACTCACAGATTGGGCCGCACTACTCACTAGCACTGTATCATTGCTGCAAGTCTATACCCTGATGCTATAAGTGATCACCACCTAATCTACCTTATACGCAAGCTCCATCGCTCTAAAGCTCCCCCAAGATATACTGTGTCTCGTTCCTACAAATCCCTGGACCTAAACCCTGTTCTTATTAAACTATCAACTGCTGACTGTTCCCCCATCACTTCTGCTTCCTCCATTGATTTGGCTTGGGAATTCTTCCATATCAAATTCACAACCATCTGGAATAAGTTTGCACCCCTCAGGCAGATCAGAGTGTGGGGTAATCACTTCCTCTGGATCACCCCTGAACTCTTAGCATATATCCGGGCATGGGACCAAGCCAGGAAAACTCATAAATAATCCGGATCCCCTATTGATTTCCAGTATTATTGCACCCTTTGCAACTCTTGCACCCGTGCCATAAGGTGTGCTTGAGCAGAGTATTTCCATTTCACCTTCAGCACCAACCTGAACCAACCTTCTAAATTTTGGAAAGTGGTTCAAGCCCTATTCTCCCCTCCCATTCAACCCCGTCCCCATTCTCCACAATGACACTGTTATATCTGGCCCCCTACAGGTTGCCTCCAAATTTAACACCTACTTTACCTCCTGCACTGCTTACCTTCTCTGTTCTCTGCCCTACCACCCCCCTCATTATACAACTCTACCAACCACTCCATCCACACCCTTTCTCATTCTCCAATGTATCCTCCTCCACCACCCTCAAGGCCCTTCTTACCTTGAACCCCTCTTCGGAGTCCTCCCCGACAGTCTGGATCATAAACTCCTCTTCCTTTCTGCCCCTGCTATTGCTATTAGTGTCACCTCACTCCTGAACCTTTCCTTCCTTCCCCTTTCATCTATCCATATGGCCTGGAAACATGCCATAGTCATCCCCCTTCCCAAAGGGGGTGACTCCTCCTTTTCCGGCAACTATCACCCAATCTCCCTCCTCCCTATTCTGTCCAAACTCCAAGAACATCTCGTCTTATCTTAACTATGCTACTTTGACTTCTCCTCCTTCTTAACTCCTTTTCACTCTGGCTTCGGGAACAGTCACTCCACTACTACCTATCTCCTCCGGCTCACTCTACAGAAAAGAAACCGAGCACTGGAAGTTCTGCAAATACTATTTGAAAACTCAGGGCCAAAATCCCACGCATGTGCAACAGAAACCTTGGCAAAGATCCCGTGCATGCGCAAGAGTGTGTTATTCTTGCGCATACATGGGATTTTGGCCCCGTGTTTCAAATAGTATTTGCAGAACTTCCAGTGCTTGATTTCTTTTCTGGAACCCCAAGAACACTTTGGATTAATGTGACAGACCAGCAGAGCATGTTTTTAAACCATGCATGTGAAAAATATGCAGTTTGGAACAGCGCTCATGGCAGATGCGCGTTCCTGAGCTCTCTATGCTTCTGGTAGGTGCGTGATTTAAGCTCGTCCCGGACAATAAACATCATATTAACAAAACA
Source organism: Neoceratodus forsteri (assembly GCA_016271365.2). NCBI lineage: Eukaryota > Metazoa > Chordata > Ceratodontiformes > Ceratodontidae > Neoceratodus > Neoceratodus forsteri. Next base: position 407,077,308 of record CM057453.1, read on the forward strand.
GGTAAAAAGTTTGAATTTTCAGACACAGAGGGGCATTCTATGGTAATCATTTCATAGGAGGGTGACTAGATGCATATTGATGTGATACAGAACAAAACAGAAGGGTAAAGCTGACAGTGCCCCTTTAACACTACAGACTGTCCCCCAATCACTGTTCCGCTATTACAGTTTATGGATTGCTGTGATGTTAATTGCACTACTTGTACATATTTATATATTGCTATACAGTATTTCCCCCTTCCCCTGATTGCTGCACAGTTGTCATGTTTTACCTGTATGAAACATTTTACTGTATTTCCCCCATCCTCTCTCCCCCAGGTTGCACCTGGAAATGAGCCTCGGCTCAGTGTGCCCTCCTGGTGAAACATTTTTTAAATAAATAAAGATGCAGCACAGTGAACGTGGACTGCATTGGAGACCTTCCTGAAGTTACAGAGCTCAAGAGTCCCACATGAGGGATGGCCATTCATACTACCAGTTAGCCCTCTCTGCCCCAAAGGCGGCACAAAATCAACATTCCATGTGGAAAGCAATGATTTTAAAGGACAACATACAAATGCTGTATTAGCATAAAATATTTTCAGAATAGTGTTTTCTCTGCATGTGTGGGTCATCTTGCTCTGTTTTCTCTGTATGTGTGTGTGACGGTAGCCAGGACACTAGCCACCTCAGAAAATATGGAAAGGCAGTGGCTGTTGTGGGGGTACTAGAGTGGATGTATTAACAACAACCCTTTTCAGAATCTACTTTATGCATGTGAAGTGTGGTTTATCAAACTCTATTATGTTTTTTCCCTTATAAGTGACTCTACCATCACCCAACCCAAAGTAGGAACTGTCTGTGGCACCATACTATAAGAAGGGTATGGTCAATTTTCTCACCTTACTAGCTCCTTCCCAACTCCCAAGTCCTCAAATATTTTCAGAAGTCTTTTCTGCAGCACTAAGTTGAATGCTCTGCTGAAGTTGAAATAGCGTAAATCTACAGCTAGCCCCTTTATCCACTGCCACCCATCAGCAATTTGCAGCTCTGTGTCTGCCTTTGCACCCCTAACCACTTTCTTTGCCTCCTTCGGCTTGATTTGGTATTCTCTCCACTCCTCCTCCCATTGGTACTCTTTGTACTTAGTGAAGACTCTTTTTTCAGTCTTCTACACCACCCTTACCTCCTTGCAGAATCAAATAGGTCTCTTCATTTTCTCCCATTGGTGACTGTTCTCACGCATGAGTTAGCTGCTTCGTGAATGGTCCCTTTAATTTCTCCTTATTTTCCCTTCTCTTCCTCTGACCTCATTCACACCTACCATTTCCTCCAATTTGTTCCCTAATCTCATCAAAGTCTGCTTATCAGAAATCTAGAACCACATTTTTTGACTAGGTTATGCCAGTTAAAATCATACGGTATTCTGGCTGCTGGACCTCAGCAGTTTGGTTCCGTGTGACAACGGTGATCACAGAAAGGCAATCGCCATTAGGGGGAGTGTACATCGCTGAAAATCAATATTAGCGATGTACACTACTGGCGTACAGCAAAAGAGTGCTGGAGAGATACTTTTTTTTATTTATGCGGGGGCTGCACCCCCCCACATGGGGGGCTTTGCCCCCACAGCCCCTACTTAAGGATTCTTAACTCCGGGGGGGGGGGGTGCAAAAGAAACAAACAAACAAATTCCCGGATGGCGCACAAAAAACCAACTGCACCCAGGACCAAGCCTGGTACCCTCCCAACCCTAGTCTGCCACTCACCCACTACGTCACACAGCCAACTGTGCAGCCAACTGCCACACTACACCCCACAAACTCTCCCTCCCCTTCAGCCTGTTGTGTGGTGTGCTCACCCCCCCATGCACATATACATATAGCAACATCCTGTTGCTATATTCGCAGACCCCCCCATCCGGTTGTCCTCCCTGCCTGATAGCTCTGTGCACAGGTGCTGTGATTGAGTCACCCTTTTTGAAAGCGCTCAGTTGTGGTTGCCATTGTCACAGGCTACCAGCAGTTCCCAAACCCCCACACCACCCACCATTTCCAAGATGGCAAGCACCACATATAGACTGGCAGATTGTCTTGAGGGCTCCATGACCAGCTTTACCAGTAAGCAGTCCTGCAGGGTGCTGTGCTGTGGTGTTCCTTGCTGCATGTATGTCACAGTCTATGTCTGGTAGATTAAGCTCCCCCATGACCGCTTCCTCCATGTTGGAACCCCTTTCTTAATTTCTCCCCCTAGTTCCTCATCATCATTTGCCTCTGTCCCAGCAGTCTACAGACTACCCCCATTTTTGTTTTTTTTCTCAGAGGCAGTTTTTAGCTGCACCCAGAGCGATTCCATATCTCCTTCCATTCTCTTGATGAATCTTTCCTCTGTGGCCTCTATGCTGTCCCTGGCATAGAGGGCTACTCTCTCCCTTACTGTTGCCCCATCCCTCCTCTATACAATATGCCCTCATACAGTCAGGTCCCCAGCAGTATGTTCAGTGGCCCAGGTTCCGTAATGGTCACCAGGTCCAATTTCCGCATCCCCCCCCCATCGCCTGGAGCTCACTGATTTTATTACATGGACTATGGTGTTACAGCAGGCCACCTTCCAGCTCCTGCTCCTTCCTGTCTATGCCCTGTCCTCCCCTGCTCATTTTCTTCCTACTTTTCCTGTTCCCTGCTTATTTATTATGACCCCCCCTCCCAGTAACACCTCTTGAACTAGTTTCTGCCCCTACTGTGCTGTACCCAGACCTATTTCTCTTAGTCCCCATTTCTGGGGGGGGTCTTAACTGTTTCTCTTAGGCCCCCCCATCCTTGAAAGTTCCTCTAGCAACAACCCCCCCACACACTTTTTAGATTAAATGTTAACCTATGCAGATGTCCAGTTTCCCCCAAGCACATTGGTTCTCTCTCTCGTCAAGTGAGGGCTATCAGCCTTAAAGAGCCTTCTGTCTCATAAGTCCCACTAGTCTGCTACAAAGTGATCTGTTACCCCTGCCACCATCTCATCAACCATTTGTTCAAAGCCTCTATTTTGTCCTTCCTCCTCCTTTCCTCTACCTTGCTCCACACAGGAAGGACATCTGAAAAGGTCAGTGAGGCTATGTTTCTCTTCAGGCTATCTCCTAACTTCTGGAAATTTAGTTTGACTGCTTCCAGAGTCTGGTTTGCCAGATCACTGGTACCTAAATGTACCAGGACCCCAACGTTACCTTTTGACCTTAAACCATTCTCCCTATCCTATCCATATCCCAAATGGCCGATGAACCTGGTAAGCATCTGACCCCCCCACATACACATCACACCGTCCACACGAAGTCCCGAAGTACTAGGATTTTTCTGGCGGTCTTCTTCCCACCTCTCTCATTGGGTGTCTCACTTCAGTCAGCCTCTCTTCCCGAATGGCTAACAGTTCTACGGGGGAGTCAGGTACCAATACCTCTTCTAGTAGTGCAAAACAATTTAAAATCAGTAGTTTAAGTTTTAAGTTATTTAACATCAGCAAAAGTAGGCAGAATCGGGTGCAAAATTCATGAGGATTGCTGGCATGGCTGTAGTTCAGTGGGTATGATGCTCCACATACGGTGTGATTATTCAAAAATTCAAGATAACAATAATCGACAAACAAAATGATTATGAAAACTCTAGGAGTTGAAATAACATGCACCCTAATTCAATTTTGTTTAATTCAAGTGACAGAAGAAAAAATTACTCACCTTAGTAATGTTGTTTCTTCTAATGGAGTCTTGCTATATTATGACAATTAGCAGTTTGGTCCTCCTCTAGAACTGCCCCGGAGATGAAAGAGTTAACTCCATACAGGATGGAGTTCTGAGCGCGAGCTCAGTTTTCAAAGCTCTATCTGGGCAGTTTCAAACTGAAACTGTCAGATCTTTACGAAGCAAGAACTCACTAAGGGTCTGTGTGGAAGCTGTAACCTACACTAGCCTACTGGCTACCTAATAACAACAATAGCAACAATAACAACAACACTGCTGGACCCTACCCAAAGACTCAAGTCAGGGGGCCAGCAAAAAATACCATTTAACAATAGAAACAACACTCCCCCAAAAACCCCAAAAGGGGAAGAAAATCCTGCAACGGCATAAACAGTGCCTGCACTAGGTTGCCCATCCCCTACCCAAGTAGAAGTTCTGAGAGGGGCAGGCTGGGTGGTCATAATATAGCAAGACTCCATTAGAAGAAACAACATTACTAAGGTGAGTAATTTTTTCTTCAAACAACATGAAGTCTTGCTATATTATGACAATTAGCAGACTACACAGCAGTACCTCCATGGAGGAGGGACAGAACCTACTTAGGGAATAGGCTCTGAAGCACAGCTGTGCCAAATCGAGCATCTCTCCTGCCCTGGATATCCAGGGAGTAATGCTTGGTGAAGGTGTGTACCGTTTTCCAGGTTGCAGCCTGACAAATTTCCAAAATAGGAATGTCTCTAGCAGCAGCTAGAGACCGGCTGTACCTCTGGTAGAATGAGCCCTCAATCCAGAGGGGGGGTCTCTACCCAGTTTCTGGTAAAATTGGATACAAGAGACAATCCATCTGGCAACTGTCCTCTTAGTGGCAGGTTTCCCTTTGCCAACCTCACCATAGGTGAGAAACAGTTGATGGGATTCGAACCTGTGACCCTTGGTACGTTCTAAATAGTAACTCAATGCCCTCTTAACATCCAAACTGCAATCTCCTCTCACCAGAGGAAGAATGCTCAGTGAAAAATACTGGAAGGGAGATGGATTGGTTAAGATGGAAATCCGACACCACTTTAGGTAAAAACTTTCTGTTAGTCCTGAGGACTACCTTATCCCTGTGAAAAGAAATAAAAACACTTTCTACTGAAAGGGCTTGTAACTCACTTATGCGTCTAGCAGAAGTGATGGCCACTAGAAATACAGTTTTCCAAGTTAAAAACTTAAGCTCTGCGGAAGACAGGGGTTCAAAGGGAGGTTGCATTAACTGGGCAATGCAAACATTAAGGTCCCAGGCAGGGGCTGGGTCACGAAAGGGTGGATTGGTATGGAGTAACCCCTTAAAAAACTTGGAAAATACAGGGTGAGCGGAAAGGGAGGAAGGCTTTCCTGCTGAAATAAAAGCAGAGACAGCTGCCAAATGAACTCTTAAGGTAGCTGGCCTGAGGCCCAAAAGAATTAAGATGGACCATGTAGTCAAACAAAATGGGCAAATCAGCAGATTCTGGGGCAATATGCTTCCCAGAACACCAGATGGAGAACCTTTTCCACTTGGAATTATAAGTGGCTCTAGTGGAAGGCTTCCTAGAGGCCTTTAGGATGTCAAGGATACCTTGAGAAAGGTGCAAATCAGCAAATTCTAACTCCTCAAGAGCCAAGCTTTGAGGTTCGGATACCAGACTCTCCCCTGGGCACAGGTCAGCAGGTTGTGAATCCTGGGAAGACACAGGGGAAGGTGGACTGCCAGTGATAGAAGGAGTGGGTACCAGGGTTGCCTGGCCCAGTCTGGTGCAATCAGAATCACCTTGCAAGGCTGGGATCTGATTTTTACTAACACCTTGAATAGGAGAGGGAAGGGGGGGAAGCATAAAGAAACTTCCCTTCCCAATCCAAGAGAAGGGCGTTCAGGGGGACTGAGCCCACCACTGGGGGCCTGCAACAGAACAGTGGAAGTTGGTGGTTGTCTGGGGCTGCGAAGAGGTCTATCCGAGGGGTGCCCCATCTGGCAAAAACTGTCCCCAACCGCGAGGATTCAGGGACCATCTGTGATGGCCCTGAGAAATCCTGCTGAGGGCATCCGCTAGGACATTGTCTTCCCTGGCAGGTGAACTGCTATCAGAGAGGTGTTCAGGAGTAGGCCAGAGACCACAAATCATTGCTCGGTGCACAAGGCCGACGACCGAAAGTGCCCCTTGTTGTTGATGTACCACATTGTTGTGGTATTGTCTGTTCTGACCTGGACTACTTTGTTCTGGACAGATGCAGAAAATGCTTGAAGAGCTAAAAAGACAGCTCTGAGTTCCAGCAAATTGATGTGGAGCAGAGATTCCTGGGGGACCACACCCTGGGTGGAGAGGTCGCCCAAGTGTCTCCCCCACCCAGGAGGGAGGCATCCGAGTGAGGGTGAGGGAGTGGAGAGGAATGAAGGGACCCTAGTCTTAATTGCTCTGATCCTGCCACCACTGAAGGGCTAGGATCAGGTTCAGGTCACTGGAATCAATTTGTAAGGGGTCCCTCCTTTGAGACCAATAGGCTCTCAAGTGAAACTGAATGTCTCTCATCTGGAATCTTGCTCCCTGCACCACGGCTGTGGAGGCAACCATGTGCCCCAGAAGCTGCAAAAAGTGTCTTGCTGGTCGAGAGACCTGCAGAGTGAAAGAGGAGGCCAGGGCAATCAACTTCTCTACCCTTTCCAAGGGGAGGAAGGCCCTGGCCAACTTTGTGTCCAATTCCGCACCTATGAAAGTGAGTACCTGAACTGGTTCTAGAACTGACTTTGGTAGATTTAGCAGGAATCCCAGGGAGGTGAGAAGCTGCTGGGTGACTTGTAAGTGGGATTTCACCCGTTCTGGAGACTGTCCTACAATGAGCCAGTCATCCAGGTAAGGGAAAACAGCAATCCCTTGCCTCCTTAAATGAGCCACTGCCACGGCCAGACATTTGTGAATACCCTTGGGGCAGAGGTAAGGCCGAAGGGCATTGCCCTGAACTGGTAGTGGCCTGAGGGCAGTTTGAACCTGAGGTACTTTCGGTGAGAAGGCCTGATGAGGACATGAAAATAAGCGTCCTTGAGGTCCAGGGAGGCTAACCAGTCCCCTGGCCTCAGGGAGGGTAAAATCATTGCCAGAGTTAGCATTTTGAACTTTGGTTTCAAAAGGTGCTTGTTCAGATATCTTAGATCTAAGATGGGCCGCCATTCTCCTGTCTTTTTTGGGGTAAGGAAGTATCTGGAATACAGGCCTTTGCCCTGGTGTAAGGGAGGAACCCTTTCTACTGCTCTGAAGGTTAACAGGGTAGAGACCTCTGCTTCCAGAGCAAGGGTCTCGAGGGGGCTTGCAGGTGGAAAATGCCTGGCTCTCATCTTTGGGAATTTTTGAAGTGAGAACCAGGCCCTGGCTTACTACTTCCAGAACCCATTTGTCCGGGTTAGGGACACCCAGTTCTGACTGAAGTAAGCCAACCTGCCCCTACTGGTAACAGGAGAATCGACCCTGGGCACCCCATTAGGGTGCCTGCTTGGCAGTTGCCTTAGGCTGAGGGGTGGGGACCGTTTACCTGCGCCTGCCTGCCTCTGCCTCTGAAAAAGCCCCTCTGAGCAAAAGCAGAGGAGGCTTGGAATTGATAAAAAGGCCTGTGGAAGGGCCTGCCCCTACCTCTGGGTGTGTGCCTCTGGGGAGTGGCTTGCCGCTCCTTGGCTTGGGCACTTTTGTAGGTAGTTCTGTATTCATCCATCTTTTTCATATAGTTCTCTGTCTGCTCCCCAAACAGAGAATTCCCCACCACAGGAAAATCCATAGCCTTAGTCTGAGTGTCCTGTGACAGATTAGTACACCTGAGCCATGCCAACCTACGAAAAGCTACAGAAGTGGCCATGACCCTGAGGAAACATCATTAACATCCACAGCAGCATGAAACTGAACTTTAGAGGCTTCAATGCCATCAGCAGCCACCTGTTTCATTCACTCAGCCAGCTGGCCATGGCCTGCTTGGCTAACTGCATAACTGTATCCCATCTAGATTTCTGATATCTCAGCCACATAGCATATAATTTGCCTGCCTGAGTCCCAGAGAGGCTGCCATACTGCTTTTTGCCATGGCATCAATCTTCCTGGAATCCTTGTCAGGAGGATGTGAAGCCAGGGAATGTTAGCCTTGTCACAGGCTGCAGCCTGCACTACTCCTACATGACTACACTGCTCAGAAAGGAAGTCTGTATCAGGACCTGATAGAGTATACCTCCTGCCCATCTTCTTATCGACAGGAGGCACAGAATCAGGATTTTTCAAAATTTTTATTGTTTGCTTCCTAAATGACTTATGCAAAGGAATAGACAATCTCCTAGACTCTGGAATATCCATCATTTCAACATAATCAGGCTCCTCCTGCTCATCCACCGCCTCTTCTAAGGGAAGCTGGAGGGTTTCAGCAACTTTCTTATAAAACATAAAATGAGATGGGAACTCAGACAGCATTGGGGGAGATTCTAAAGGTCTGTCTGGAGAGATGTCCGGTTCAATGGGCACATCCAGACCCTCCCAGCCACATACGCATTGTTCATAATCCTCCTCCCTCCTGTGGTTCATAAAATTCCTCAACATCATACTCCTGAACCACTGAGGCCGGACGAACCAACCTTTTGCCAACTAGTGGTGGTTCGGACGGCCCCTGAGACAGTGACTGGACAATTTGTATGGCTTTTGCTATTTCTGCAGCAGTTGGAGAGGAAATTTTGGACTCCAGACCTGCTGATTTTCTAGATTTTTTACTGGGGCTGGTTCCTCAGAACCAGCTTTTCTTTTGCCCGAGGAAGTATCGCCCTGGTCAGAGGGCACTCCCTCTGGTTCAGTTGGCACTGAACCGGGCTGGCCATCCGGGTCAGCGGACTTTTTGGCCTCTCGTTCCCTGAGCCTGCCCAATCTTTTTTCCAGGGTGGCTGCAGGGAAAGTTTTACATACCTGGCAGTCTGACTGGAGGTGGTCAAACCCCAGACAATAAACACATGTGGTGTGTGGGTCAGCCTTGGCAAAGGCTTCCCACAAGCATCACAGTGTTGAAACCCAGTGGCCCGGTTTTTCTTTGGGTTCTCAGACATAATGTCAGCCTAACCAAAAATCCTGCTCCTTTAATGGCAGTGCCAGGTAAGACAACTCTTTATCGGTTCCTAACTGTCACGGTATTTGAAAACCGTAATGAACCAAATTTTTTAGAACCGATAAGAACTGGGAACCTAGATTTATATATTTTAAAATGTTTAAATGAGTTTTAAGGCAAACCGATCAGTTCAAAACCGAACCGATAATGACAATTTCCACACAGACTAAAACCTTGTACTTACGGTTACCAGATAGAGCTTGAACCGAAATGCGGTAAAATAAAACACTGTGCTCGGTTAAATTTAACCGAGAATACTTAAAATGAACCGATAAATGAACCTAGCTGAAGGAGAAATTTCCGGAGCGACTGTTCAGTGAGGCGGAGTAAAGAATCTGACAGTTTCAGTTTGAAACTGCCCAGATAGAGCTTTGAAAACCGAGCTCGCGCTCAGAACTCCATCCTGTATGGAGTTAACTCTTTCATCTCCGGGGCAGTTCTAGAGGAGGACCAAACTGCTAATTGTCATAATATAGCAAGACTTCATGTTGTTTGAAAATATATTTTTATAAATATAAAAATAATATAATAACTGGTGACCCCCTTTATTACACTGATTATCTCAAATGCCATAATAACCAGGTATGACATCAGTTATTATGGTGCCTGGTGCACTCATGCTTCATATTTACTCACTGTACAACCGTGGGAAACACGCTCTCTTTAAGTTCCTGCACCAGTTATTATAAAAAATTAAACAAATCACTTGCCAGATTTTAATGCAGCAAAATTTATACTGATTTTTAAGGCACCCCTTAGATGAGCACAACTTGAATATCATTTAATAAGTCATGCCAATATATCAGATGACTGATGGAGTCAGCTATATCTAATTTAGTAGAGTCAGTTTGGTTGTCTCCAGGTTTGGTCACCTGTAGGCTGGTTCTCTCCTTCACTATAGTTTCTTTCACCATGGTATTGGTTTTGCAAAAGTATTTTTCAAAGAATAGTATGTAATGGGCATATAAGCACATTTGTACTAACAAAAACAAAACTGTTAGTTTTTTATGGTATATGGCTGAGTGCTGTTGTGTATGAAAAGCCATCACTGGGGAAAAAAAGTTATTGTACCACAAGTTAAATGTGTCAGAAGTTTTGTACCTCAGCAGTGATGTTACTTCTATGGTACAACATTTTGACCTTGTGCCATTTCAAATTCAGCAGATGCTGTGCTGCTATCCCCACTCCCCGACGCTCCACCTGTCCCATTTTTCTGTAATTTATAACAAAATACCCTGCACCAGTTGCTCAGTAACTACCCACCCAGTTCACCTAAATGATAACTGGTAAAATAATTTTACTCATTAAAAATTTCACTGCCAAGGGTGGACTTCTCACTTTAACTGCTTCCATAATTCGACTCAGTCAGACAGAAGCAGAAAAATTATGGAACAGAAGGGAAAAATTAGTGTTGGAGGGGTGTTCAAGGAAGTGTTTTTATTTAGGAACCATATACTATAAAAACTGATGGAAAACCATATACACATAAAGCACGTGTTTCCATTTCGGGGTTCTGACAGCATCATAGACCTCTCAAGCTTCACGGTCTATGATGTCATCAGAGCCCTCTGTATGGAAACAGCCTTTTTGTGCATGGTATATAGAGATAGCTATAAATAGATATATCAAGACCCCCCCCCCCAACTCATGGTAACTTAGAAGGCCACTAAATGCAAGTATTCATGGTGTGGTTACTGGAGATGGTGGTGGGGTTACTTGCTAGGACTTAATCAGATCCCTGCATGCAAATGAGATGAGCAACTTCACACTGATGTATTGCCTAGCTTGAAGTGGCTTACTTAAAAATTCACTGGGAGGACCCATCACCTTTGTTCCAAGATCAAACATACCTGACAGGGACCTAGGGACACATTTCCCCATTATAGGTTGCATTTTTATCCTTTATTTGGTTAGTTTTAGGTCTTTTGGGGGTTCATTATGTTGGCTTGCCGCGCTTGCGCGGCAGTCAACATATCGGGAGAGTGCAGCTTTGGGGGCGCGGCTGCTGTTGGGTGAATGCAGGGCACGCATCAGTAGGTGCGTCCCTCATTCCCCAATAAGCCAGCATGCTAGTGCCGACACTAATATTATGTAAAGTGGACATAACTTCTAAACAAAGTGCCGCTGCAATCAGAGACAAGCTCGTCATGCAGCGGCACTTTGTTTAGAAGCTATGTCCACTTTATGACGTGCCGTTCCCCCCCCCCCAGTACAGGGTGCCACGCTTGGAGCCTACCCCAGCGTGGCAACTGATGCCATGGCTGATGGGGTGCCCAACCCAGTCAGCTCCACTGTCCCCCGAGTACAGGGTGCCACACTGGGAGCCCACCCCAGCGTGGCAACTGATGCCATGGCCGACAGGGGTTCCCAATCCCCTGTCAGCTCCACGCCCCCCCAGACGTCCTTCTGCCACGCTGGGAGCCCACCCCAGTGTGGCAAACGTCCCATGTCGTCTTTTTTTAAACCCGCAAATTAAAACGGTCCCACGGCGCTTCTCCCTGTCCCCCTCACAACCCGCACCCACCCACTGCGCACTTGCCTCCCCACACCTCCCCCCCCATTCCATACTTACCTCCGAGTCCGCGCCACGATCTTCAGTGGACCAGGAACACGCCTGCACTTTTCAAAGCCACCATGAACTGAGGAAATGCCGGTAAGCTGTATAATGGGCTAGATAGAGTTTTTTCAACTTTGTTGCATATCTCAGGCATTTTTTGGAATTTTTGCACCAAATTTTCAACATGGGGTTTTTGGGGCCCCTCCTCATGAATTCTGTCACTGTCATGGCGTTTATCGGCCTCGAAAGGTGAGTCACTTCGTGTAATCACCTTTCGGGGCCCAATAACGAAATGGTGGTGGCAGTGTTCATGAGAAGCCCTCTTAAAAAGCCTAAGTTCCAAATTTGGTGGAAAAAATCCAACAAATGCCTGTTTTATTAATGCAGCATTGGCGCAGGTTGCTACGCAGGCTCAGTAATCTCGCAAGATTCACAATATTTTACTGTCGGATTTTCAGCATTGTCATTTTTGTACACCTCTCCTGTGAACAGCATAGCTGTCATTTTCCACATCCTGCCCGAATGTGTTTCCGCACTTCCGAGACAATAGCGCAGTCGCTGTGGGAAATCAGTGTTTGGGCCAGATTATGAAAAATGACAGTGACACAGTTCATGAGCAGAGGACCTAAAATGCCTATGTTGAAAATTTGGTGATGATACTCCCATAAAATAACTGTGTTACGAGGCATGCGTTGGCACATTGCACGCTGCGCTTTCGTACCCGTCATGCATTTGTGATATTTTCAGTCTGGATTTTCACCATTGCCATTTTCCACCTCTTGATGAACAGTACAGCCGTCATTTTGACATATCGTTACCCAAAATGTGTTTCGCACTTCCGCAGAATAGCGTGGTCGCCAGCGAAATCACTCTTGGACACTTTGAGGAAATAACAGTGACACTGTACATGAGCAGAGGTACAAATGCCTATGTTGAAAATTTGCGCCGAACGCTATAAATGGCAGTGTTGCAAGCGTGCATTGCATATTTCAGACACACCCTAGTAGCTTCTCAAATTTGGTATATTTACATGCCACATTTTCAGCACTGGCATTTTTTTACACCTCCTTATGAACTGTGCAGCTGTCATTTCTCACATCCTGCCCGACATGTTTTCCCGCACTGCACTACCAAACACCCAAAGGGACACCATAATGCTTGTCACTCTCTGCAGGGTTGGGGTGGGTTGGCAATACTTCAATACTTCACTGCCATTCCTATGATGCATCTGTCTAACTCCTGCACTACCAATGTCAATGCCAGCAAGCCAACATTCGGCATTGACAAATGCTTGTTTTGAACAGGAGCAGTCTTTTAAAATTTTACTCCTGGAAGGGAGTCACACTATAAATTTCACTGAGTTTAGTTTATTGCTCACAAACTGCAACAAATTCCAATAACCGGACAGGGCGAAGTTCATTACGTATGTTGAAAAATTAAACTGAACATTAAACTGCATACCTTTACGTTAAAAAGAAAAAAGGAGACAATGTTCCACCTAATACAATAATTTATGTGCCTAAATTATTAGTACTGCATATCAAAACCTAAGAAAAGGAATAGATTTTTCATAAATTACATGTTAAACATACTACAAAAAAGGGGCATAAAATACACACAAACACATTTCACGCTCCTTACAATATTTTTAGTATTTGGTAGTTACCAAGAGAGTCACAAGTATCCACTAAAACATGACAGGCTGTGTGATTAGTGCCGAATGCCTTTAAATACCCGAGAGAGAAGTGTGGTTATTGGCCATAACACATTCCTCGAGTGTTTCATTGCACTTATAAAATGTGTCCTGCACAATACATTTGAAAAAGGGAGCAAAATTCCTTAAATTCTTATACAATAACTCTATTAGTACATTGTTGAAATAAAAAAAAATAATTCCCTTGGTCTTTTGACCTGTTTGCCTTCAACCAATTTCCAATCACTCTGCTGAGCTTTTTCCAGCAACCGTTCTGGGTTCTGACAGTAAGCGGTTTCCAGCAACTGTTCTGGATTCTGACAGAGGAGTGAGGCAAACTGAAATAAATTGCTGTTTTCCCGCTGCTGAGCTGATGTCCAGGAGTGCGATGACCTGGAAAGAGTCACCGGGTTTGGGCGCTGGGCTCTGCTAAAATGTCTCCCACTCCCAAATTCCAACATGTGGGTAATGCTGCCATGGGAGCAAGATGAATTTGTGGCAGGCAACTGCAGGAGTAAAAAGACGTGGTTTGCATTTAACTCATTCAGGCCTAGATACGCCTGTAGGTGACGTCTGAAAGCATAACGCCTGTAGACGTACTCAGCTGACTTTCACTCAGGCCTAGAAACATCTGAGGAAGTCAGCAGTTTTTACCTAACTATTAAACAAACTGAATTGCTTAGAATTGATTGCATAGCACCGTTAGAAAGGTAATTTTGCTCTGAACAATTTTGCTGCCGATACTTTGTGTCTATCATGTATATTTTAGGAGTGATTCATATTTGTTTAAGGTATGGTGTGCATGGCTAACATTTGTCTCTCAAGCCTCACCTAAGCACTTTGAATAAATCTGAAAAAAAAACACAGTTGTTTGGTATTTCAGCTACTGTAAAATAAAAACTAAATGCATTACAATTGATTGCATAGCACCATTAGAAAGGTTATTTTGTACTGCACAATTCTGCCACTGACACTTTGTGTCTACCACATATACTTTAGGAGTTGATTGCATTTGTTTAAGGTATGGTGTGCATGGCTGACATTTGTCTCTCATGCGTTACCTAAGCACCTTGAAAAAAAATCAGTTGTTTGGTATTTCAGCTAGTATAAAATAAAAACTAAATTGTTTACAACTGATTGCATAGCACCATTGGAAAAGTAACGTTGTGCTGAACAACTCTGCCACTCATACTTTGTGTGTAGCACTTACGGTTCAAGAGGTATTTACGTTTGTTTGTGGCATGCTGATTATGGCTTGATTTTGTTAGAAAGGCCCAGGATTCAGTGCTAAGAGTATACAGGGCACAAGTGGTAGAAGTCTCAAAGAGCTCTTGTGGTGTGAATGAGTTAAGAGACTTCCTTACTGTCGACTGCAGGGGGTGGATTAATATTCTAAGACATGTTGATGTGAAATGGCAGGCTTTCTGGCAGGTACTACAACATGTGCAATTATGGGCTAATAATTACATGGGTTGGAGTGCTTCTCAACCAATCCCATAGCTGGATTTTTCTGACACATTTTATAATGACTCTTCATGTACATTAGTGAACACAAGAGATTATGTCTCACCATAATCTACTGTATTCAGCAGAGGATTTCACCAGGGGAAATCCCCACACAGACCACATCAGACACTGGTTTCCATTTATTGATGATGTGGCCTATGTGTGGCATGGTACCCAATCAGAGGCCGAGGACTTCATGAGGTGGTTAAATTCTAACCATTGGAATTTAAAATTCATGAATACAATACATGCTGAGGAAAGTACAGTTATGTAAGAACTTACTGTAACAGTAGATCTTCGAGAGAGGCTCTTGCATCACATATAGGACTAAGCCGCCAGGCACTAGGACCACATGGAAAACTTCTATCTAGCTGTGTCTGGTGGGGGACCGCCCCCGTGACGTCATGTGACTGACATCAGCGTGGCACTACATAGGGAGCGGTCCCCACACCCGCCCTCCAGTTCTCCCACCGGAGACCTAGAAAGGTGAGACAGGAGAGAAGGAGTGGTCTTCTGGAGCTAAATGTAAGTAAGACTTTATTCTTATAGCACCTTTCCAAAACCAAGGCGCTGAACAGGTTTAAAATACACATTCACAACATAAATTAACAATAAAACAATGAATATAATGAATTAAAAACAATCAGGGAAGGCTAAATAAATAAGTTTTCAGCATGGACTTGAAACTATTGACGGTCAGGCATTCTCTTTATCGATGAGGTAGAGAATTCCACAGGGTTGGTGCTGCAAAAGAAAAAGCACGAGCACCAGAAGTCTTTAAACGAACCATGGGAATCTCTAGCAATCCCTCATCAGCAGATCAGAGAGGATGAAGAGGGGAGTAGGGAGTCAGGAGATCTTTCAGGTGGTCAGGTCCCTGTTCATGTAGGGCTTTCAAGGTTAGTAAGCCAACCTTATAGGTGATCCACCATTGAACAGACAGCCAGTGCAGTCTGCCCAGCACAGGTGTAATATGACTGGTCCTTGATGTACCAGTCAATAACCTGGCCACAGCATTCTGCACCAGCTGCAAGCGGCGGATGTCAACCCAAGGAAACCCTAGGTAGAGGGCATTGCAGTAGTCAAGACGGGTGGTAATGAAGGCATGGACCAATGCTGGAAGGTCATCTGGGGAACCAGATGTTTCACCTGGGCGATATTCCTCAGATGGTAAAACGAGGATTTAACAACGGCAGACACCTGAGATTTCAGGGTCAAGCCATCGTCAAAAATAACACCCAGGTTACACACCTGGTCTGAGGTAGTGAGCTGAACACCATCAAGCCATAGGCCTGACACCTGTCCAGCCCTCAAACCCGCCCCAGGACGACCACGGTCCACCACCAACACTACAGTCTTGTCTGGATTCAGTCTCAGCTAGCCAGTGCTCATCCAGTCTTTGATTTCGGCGAGACATTTGTTAAGCACTGAAACAGCATCAACCTGTCTGGGTAAAAAGGACATATACAGCTGAGTATCATCTACATAGCAGTGAAAACTCAAGCTGTAACACCCAATTATGTCTCCCAATGGCAGCATGTACACTGTGAACAGCATGGGTGCCAATATGGAGCCCTGCAGGACAGAGGGAGGGCTTCAAAGGAATAAACACAGGAGAAAGAATAGAAGAAACCCAGGGGGTGGGTGGGAAGGAAAGCAATACCTACTGCAAGAGCCTCTCTTGAAGATCTACTGTTACGGTAAGTTCTTACGTAACTGTGCTACCTTACTTCGAGAGTGCTCTTGCAGTAGGTACTTACATATAGGAATGAGTCCCAAGCAGTGACCTGAGACAAGTCTGAGACATGGAAGGACATTAACCAAATTGAGGCAGTCCAGAGAAGGGCAACCAAAATGGTGCAGGGACTGCATCAGAAGTCATATGAGGACAGATTAACAGAGCTCAATATGTATACCCTTGAGCAAAGGAGGAGAGAGTGATATGATCAGACATTTAAACACCTTAAGGGCATAAACAAGGTGAAAGAGTCTAACATGTTTAAATATAAGAAAAATAGCAGGACAAGAGGACACAGCATGAGATCAGAGGGAGGCCGATTAAGGGGAATGTGAGGAAATTCTTTTCACAGAAAGGGTGGTAGATGTATGGAATAGCTTACCACAAGAAGTGGTGGCTATGAATACAGTGCAGGGCTTCAAACAGGCATGGGATAGGCATAAGGGAGCAATACAAATGACTATGAATAGATAGGTCACTGACAGAGCAAAGGCCGATGGCACATTTATAAGGTAGAAAAAGAAATGGGCAGACTGGATGGGCCTTGAGGTCCTTATCTGCCGACAACTTCTATGTTTCTATGTTTCTATGAGGTAGGAATGGGTTTGCCAGAATGAACAGGGTACTCATGATAACGAGTCCCTGCAGAACAGCAAGGCCAAAGCCCGCTCTGCACCTTGAAGCAATGTCCAAACTGTAATGTTTGGTAAAGGTATGGATAGAACTCCCAAGTTGCAGCTGTGCAAATGTCTGCAGCTGAAACATTCTTGAAACAAGCAGTAGAAGCAGCCATGCCTCTGGCTGAATGTCCTTTGACCTGCTCTGGAAGGGGTTTGTTGTACTTCTTGTAACAGAAGGTAATGCAGTTTGCCAACCATTTGGACAAACACTGTTTTGAAACAGCAGTGCCCTCTCTTTTGGGCGTAAAGGAAGCAAACAATTGGTCAGTTTTATGGACAGGTTTCATCCTGTTAGTGTAGTACCGAAGAATTCTGTGTACATCCAAAGTGTATAGAAATGCTTCACCCTGGTTGGAGTGCTCTGGGTTTCTACCAAGTAAGTGACTGAATCAAGGTGGATTCTGATACCATCTTAGGTAAGAACTTCAGATTGGTTCACAGAGCCACTCGGTCTCTGTGAGAAATCAAGTAAGGTACCTTACACATAAGGGCCTGAAGCTCAGAAATCCTTCAAGCTGAAGTGATGGCCACTAGAAAGAGTGCTTTCCAGGAAAGGTAGCACATGTCAGAACTCGCTTCTGGCTTGAAAGGAGGCAGAGTGAGTTTCTCTAGTAAGAAATTCAAGTCCCAGGGTGGAGCAGGGCTCCGTACCGCTGGTTTTAAATGAAGAATCCCTTTTAAGAAGGTTTTGGATACCTCCAGCTGGGACAGAGTTTTGCTTCCCACAGGAATGTGGTAAGCAGAAATGGCAGATAAGTGGACTTTCAGAGTCGAGTAACTGAGACCTAGATCATAAAGATGCAGCATGTAATGCAAGACCTGTGTGACTGGACAGGAGAAAGGTTCTATACCTTTTGAGTCTGCCCATATGGAAAATCTTTTCCATTTCATGGCATAAGTGACTCTGGTGGAAGGCTTTCTGGCCTCCTCCAGAATTTGTGCTACCCTTAAGGAACCCCTGAAACATGCAGCAGCTATGTCAGTAGGAGCCATGCATGCAGATGAAAGGACCTGAAACCTGGATGCACCAGGATCCCCTGTTCCTGTGTCAAGAGATCTTGAGAGACTGGCAGTGGAAATGGAGGTTCCACTGACAGTTGTTGCAGTAGACAGAACCATATTTGTCTCGACCAGAAGGGAGCAATGAGAATCATTCATGCTTCTTCTGCCTGGAGTTTCATTAGCACTCTCTGAATTAGTGGAAGTGGAGGGAAGGCATACATGAACCTCCCCCACCAGCTTAGAGACAGAGCGTCTCACCAGAAAACACCATGCCCTGGAGCGAGCAAGCAGAAGTTGGTAGTTTTGCATTGAGTGGGGAGGCGAACAGGTCTCAAGTGATCTCCCCATCCCACGCATAAGGCAGCCGTCGTCAGGGTTAGGGAGGGATTGTCTGAGCAGAATGGGACACCCCTGGAGAGGCTGTCCTGGTTTTGCCACCACAAGAGTTCCCGGGCCATCAAGTCTGAGACTAGGATCTCATAGTTTAGATTGTCTGATCTCTAGTCCCACTGCACTCTGAGGGTCCACTGACAGACTCTCATGTGCAGTCTGGCTAAGGGGACCAAAGGGATGGCTGCAGCCATGAGCCCAAGCAGTCGAAGGAATTACCTGGGTGGTATCCTCCTCTGTGATGCTACCAGGCATGCCTGTTGCTGTAACGTTGCCATCCTGTCCTGCAGTAGGAATGCCTTGCCCTGGACTGTGTCCAACACTGCTCTGATAAATTGGAGCTGTTGGGTAGGAACAAGGTGGGATTTGGCATAATTGACTGTGATGTCCACCTGTTGAAAAATGTCCAAGGAAAGGGCCAAAGAACCAGCTAGGGCAACTCTCGATGATGCAGAAATCAGCAAATCGTCCAGATATGGGAATACCTGGACTCCCTGTTTGCATAAAAAGGCTGCCACTACCGCTAGGCACTTCGTGAACACCCTGGGTGCCGATGAAAGGCCAAAGGGGAGAGCTCTGAATTGAAAATGCTCTCCCTCAAAACAAAAATGGAGGAATTTGCGGTGTGGCGGACAAATGGGGATATGTAGGTAGGCATCCTGCATATCCAGAGTGCAGAGCCAATGGCCCTTCTGTAATAGAGGAAGTAGGCTGGGAAGAGACAACATTCTGAACCTCTTGTATGCCACAAAAAGATTCAGTGAGCTCAGATAAAGAATGGGTCTGAGGTCCCCTATCTTCTTGGATACCAGGAAGAAGTGAGAGTAGTAGCCTTTCCCTTGATGTTTTTCGGGACTGGCTCTATTGCTGTTTTTGCCAGCAGGGAGTTTATTTCCTCTCTTACCAAGGGTATGTGGTGAGGTGGGTAGAATGAGTGACCTGGAGGATTTGTTGGAGGTCTCTCAATGAATTCTACTGTGTGGCCTTTGGCCACTATTTGTAGCACCCCTGAGTCCGCTGTTATTTTCTCCCACTCTGGTAGGTGAAGGGAGAATCTTCCCCCTACTGGCTCCTCAGTGGTGCAGACCAGTGGAGGTGGGAGGATTAAGGAGTCAGGAGGCGGTGGACATGGAGGAGGCTGCAGTGCTCAAGGCCTTGTGGGATTTGGCCGGGGAAGCGCTACCAACCAAAGGCATCCAACGTTTGTTTTGACGTTGGTTCTGATTTTATCTTTGTTGGCGACGTTGCTGCCTCTGAAATGGCTGCTTAGGTTTCTGGGGTGGTCTGTACATAAACTGTACAGAGCGTAAGGCTTTGCCCTTATCCTGGAGGTCAGTAATTATGTCCTTGATATCTCCTCCGAAAAGGACTGCCCTCCCTAAAAGGGGAATCCTGTATGGCTGTCTGGACCTCCGGAGCCAGGCCTGATATCCTAAGCCATGCGTGATGTCTAAGGCTAATGGCCGAAGCTGAGCCCCTACCTGCAGCATCAACTGCATCGTAGGTGGCTCATAACATATGTCTGCATACAGATCTAGCTGACCTGACTAGATCTGCCATTTCCTCTTTCAGGGATGAGTCTTGGAGAGCGTTCACTTTGGACTCAAACTGACCCAAGACTGATTTCTGGTAGTCCGCCATATGGGCAACGTAATTTAAGGCTCTGATTCCTAAAGTGGAAGAATAAATCTTTTTCCCATACTGGTTAAGAACCTTAGACTCCTTATCAGGAGGGGAAGCACTAAGATGTTTAGGTTTTGCGGACCTATCATGGGCCGCACTAATGATCACTGAATCAGCCTTTGGGTGTAGGTTGAGGTAGTACTTGTTGTCAGGGTTTTGGTAAAGCCTGTCTGCTTTCCTGGCCACCAGGGCCAGTGAGGAAGGCTGTTTCCAGAAGGCTGTTTCCTCATGTGGCTCTATTCAGGGCAGAATGAGGGTTGAAGAAGAGTCTGCTAGATCCAAGTGAGCCGCCAATCTCTGTCACTGCGGATCCTGAGTGACCATATGCCAATCATACACCGCTTGGATCTTCTTGAGGAGCTCCAAGAAGGAAGGGTCCTCGGGGGACTTGGGAGACACTTTAGTTTTGGAGTCCTCCAGTGTAGGGGTTTCAAAATTTGAGCAGGAGGGGACCGAATCACTGTCCAAGTTAGATGACTGGTTGTCATCAGGTGAACTGATGGTGGGAAGAGCTATGTCAACTGGCCTTGAAAAATCATACAGCCGGGAAAATTCCCAAGGCCATGGATTAGGTAAAGGTTCCGGTCATCTGTCCAATGTTGGGGCCTTAAGGCCTGACGGCAGGGGAGGTTCTGGAGAAAGAGTCCTTGGGGCTGGCGTAGGAGCCATCAGCGGTTGGTGCTTCTCAAGCTCTGCATGAGCTGTGATTTGCCTCCCACCACCACGATTTAAGGACTGCCTGTAAGTCCACTTCACGGTTGTGGTGCTGGATTATTGAATCCATAGCTTGGGTACCCATAGTAAGGGTAGTTAAAACCCAATGGAGGGTAACCACCCAGCACTTGAAAACCAGACATTGGATAGTGTGGCGTCAGATAGCCTGGCGTCGGCTGCCCAAAAGGGTAGCCAGACAGTTCCAGCATAGGACCCGACGGAGGGTCCGAAGGGCCTGGTGTTGGTCCTGATGATGGGATAGGTAGATCTGGACAACATCCTGTTGGGGGTACGAAAATGTGGGTCCTGATGGTCTGGGTGTCGGGCCCATCAATGGACCTTGAGGGACAGAGAGTCCTGAGGCATTCGGAGGGACCTTCGCCTGGTCCAACGGTGGCTCAGGTGTCTGATGCGCTGGTGTAGGGGGTGGCAAAACCCCCAATGGCAGGTGATCTCCTTCCTCTGTGTCCCCTGCGGGTGGAGCTGGAGGTATCGTCTCAATCGGCGGTAAGGAAGTCGGACAAATCTCCGTCAGCTGCACATTCGATATCAGCTGGTCCGTCACCTCTTCGTCAGGCCTGTTATCGAGGCCTGACGGAGGATCCGGGGCTGTGAAGCTGGCGGAGAAGCCGGCGGATGACTTAGCAGCCATAGCCGTGCGAGAATTGGAGGAGCTGAACTCGACTTAGCGGTCCCACTGCACCGCTAGGGCCTTCTGACTCTTTGAGGCCTTAGAGGAGGTGGGGTTTCTGTCGGTCCGAGCCCGGACCAGACGGGGGGGGGGCCGACAACCATTTGGTAGCCACCAAGACGGACATTGAAGGCTGATCCCCCTGAGGGGAAATTACTTTAAGGGCCGTGACTCTGTCTGGAGGCAGTGGGATTGCTGAGGTCCCTTCCTGGTCCTGATGTCTTTCCTTGTCCTTTTTCTTTTTGTGGTGGCCTTCCAGAGAGGACAACGATTGAGTTCCTTCAGCTTCTTCTCCATATTAGCCATCTTTTGTTTTAAAAGATGTACTTCCAGGGACTGCAGATGGCATTTGCATGTGGCTGAATTAAACTTTTGGCAGTGCTCACAACCTTATCGCCTGGGCCCAGGCAAGGAAGGCAGAGGGAATGGCTGTCC
Organism: Neoceratodus forsteri; assembly: GCA_016271365.2. Lineage (NCBI taxonomy): Eukaryota > Metazoa > Chordata > Ceratodontiformes > Ceratodontidae > Neoceratodus > Neoceratodus forsteri. Next base: position 407,099,236 of record CM057453.1, read on the forward strand.
TTGTGAGGGAGCAGAGTCCCACAGGAGTCACACTTGTTCTAATGCAATTCTGAAGGTGTCGGAAACGACATGCGCAAACCATTTCAGAATTAACAATAAGCAAGAAGTCGTAAGAAAAACAGACTTTTAAGCAAATATACTCATGGAAAGATGGCGTCGACAGTAGCAGCGTTCTTCTGTGAGGTCCGACATGCGCAGGTCGATGGCGGGAAAGAACTGGAGGGCGGGCGTAGGGACCACCCCCTATACAGCACAATGCTGATGTCAGTCATGTGACATGGGGGGGGGGTGGTTCCCCGCTGGACGCTGCTAGCTAGAAGTTTTCCATGTGGTCCTAGCACCTGGTGGCTTAGTCCTATATGTGAGTACCAACTGCAAGAGCCCTCTCGAAGTGAGATTTACATTTTCTTGATGTTATTCTAAGAACTGATGGAAGTCATAGGACCAACATTAAGACCAGAAACTATAAAAAAGAATGGCCACTAATACTATCTTGAGATTTGACAGTGTGCACCCTAGAAAGCTAGTTTCGTCTATCCTCTGTGAACAGTTCTGAGACTCAGGAGGAACTACTCAGATAATACGGAATTTGAAGAAAAAACAACAGTGTGATACATTTGTGGAGAGGGGACATGAAACAAGCTTTAAATGAAGCACTATATAAAGTGAGATTACTTGATTAAAGAGTTTTACTGGTCTCAAAGCAAAAAGATTCAGATACAAATCATCAGATTAATTTCATTATGGATTTTAGCTCTATTAGTGGAAGTATAGGAGCACTGATAAAGAAATTATGGCCTATTCTTCAGAATGATGGTAATCTAATACAGCCTGTAGGTTCCACTCTAATAGTAATGTTTAGAAGAGGAAGAAATTTAAAAGACAGAATGGTATATAGTATATATAAGCCACCACTGAAACCCACGTCACATCTAAATTGGTTACCTCCCAGGCCAAAGGGGATTTTAAATGTGGTAACTGCAGTGTCTGCCAGTTTTGCCACCAGTCCGCAGTTTTTGAGCCTCCACATCTAAACAGAAAAGTGGAAGTCTGGGAATTTCTGAATTGTAATTCAAAATTTGTAGTTTACGCTCAACGGGCAATACGCACAAAGCAGGCGGTGGCATGTGGAAAATGCGCATACCCTGCCAGTGTAGCTGCACACCCACGGACAGGTGCACACATGCTGGTATTCACAACCAGCACCCACCTTTCTGCGGCTCCACCCCCCCAGCATGCAGGACTCTGCAGGGTGGCTGGGGGTAAAGTTGCGGACCCAGGTGGCATCCAATGGGATGCTCATCCTGGGTCCCACAGTGGATCCCTTACATGGACCAGTGTGGATCCGGGTACGTGAATGCCAATCACAGGCACCCGGACCCATGTAGCATGGACCTAATGTCCGGTGTACCAGTGGACCAGCCCTTGCCACCCCATGCCTTCCCGGTGCACCACAGGACCCCCAGTAGGTTGACCACCACACAGCCGTGACCAGCCGAAGTGGTCACACACCTGGAGTCCCCCGGGCCCCATCCCAATGGACCCCCCCAATGCCATGTGCCCTGCATGCATGACCTGCCTGGGACAGACCTGTAGCCACATCCCTGACCCCGGATCCTTGTGCCCCCCAGTGGTAGCAGTGTCACCCCCCCCCGTCCCCTGTAGCCACCAGATTGGCTATCCCAGCCCTCACCTGCTGCCTCCTGGGCAGGGGCGGCATGGAGGGTCTGCATCCGGTCCCGCCATGACCAGCAGGGTACGTCCATTAGGGCACACAGTAGGTTACGGCAGAATGCCCACTGCCATAACCTGCACCCATGCGGCCAGCACTACGCAGTTTTGTGAATACCGCGTAGTACTGGCCTGCCCCCAGTGCATTAGTTTGCACTGCCAGAGAAGCAGCACAGTACCTGCCTTGCACCCCATTCATGAATGCCATGGGACCCCTCTCCGTGGCATTCAAGTGCATCAATGCCAACATACTCAGTTTATGTGGTGCGTTGGCAACAAGAATAGCGCCCAATGGTGCAATTGCACAAAAGTCTATATAGGGTTTACAGTATGGATAATCCGTGAGCGTACTCATACGAACATACAAAAAAGCCAGCAGAAGAAGGCCATTTGGTCTATCAAGTCTGCTTGTATTGCAGGGTCCACAGCTTGAGCTAATGTCCCTGCCCTCCCTCCCCACTCCTCCCATCCTCCCTACCCATGACCCTTACCCTCCCCCTGTACCTGTCCCAGCCTCTCTTAAAGCTGCCCACTGTCTTCACTGAGATTACCTCTTCTGGCAGCACATTCCAAGTGTCCACCACCCTCTCTGTGAAGAAGTGCTTCCTGAACTCCCTCCTAAACCTCCCACCCTCCAGCCTAAGACTGTGCACCCTTGTGTTATGGTTGCCACTCAGCTTAAAGAGACTCTCCTTATCAACCTTATTTATTCCTTTCAAGCACATGAAGGTCCCAATCATGTCCTCTCTCTCTCTCTCTCTCTCTCTCCCCTGTCTTCCAGGGAATACATGTTCAGTGCCCTCAACCTCTCCTCATATGCCTTACCCTGCTGACCAGCTACCATCTTTGTAGCCCTCCTCTGGACCTTCTCCAGCAGCTTAATGTCCCTTTTGAGGTGTGGGCACCAGTACTGAACTCCATACTCTAGATGCGGCCTTACCAGTGACCTGTACAAGGGCAGTATAACCTCCTCTTCCTACTACTGATCCCCCTAGATATGCATTCCAGCATCTTGTTTGCCTTTGCTGCTGCTTTCTTGCACTGCATGGAGTGCTTCAAATCACTAGTGATCATCACTCCCAAGTTCTTCTCCTCTTCTGATGCAGATACTCGGACTCCATCCAAGCAGTACCCTGTCCTAGGATTCTTGGCTCCAATATGTATAACTCTGCATTTCTTGGCATTGAAGCCAACCTGCCAGATCCTGGACCACCTCCCCAGCTTTTCCAGATTTTCCTGTAGGTCCTGTATCCCTTCAGCTGTGTCCACTCTCCCACAGAGAGTAACAAGTGACATGTAACATGAGGAAAACTAAAGATCCCAACAGCAACACTCCAGTAAGCAACCACTTTAGGGAAGTACATGGGGGTGATCTGAATTGTTTCAAATTCATAGCAGTGTAAGGGTTGGTCTTGGGGGGGGAGACAGGGTAAAGCATCTCCTTCAGAGAGAAGCCTATTGGACTGTCTACCTTGCTAGCGTAAGCCCAACTGGTTTAAGTGAAACATAGAACCTGAAGCCAGTTTTATGTTTGCTTGCACGCATGTGCAAGAAACATAGTGCCATCATCTGAGTCTTTCAGAGGTGTGTCAGCATCTTCCAGTTCAGTCAGTGTGTTTGCAGGCGTGGTCACAGTTCTCCAATCACTTCTGGAGCTATGACAGCAGTTGAAAATGCAGTGGCATACAGTTGAAAGGGAGCTATGCTTCAGTGAGCAGCTCCTCCCCCCCCCCACACACACACAGATCAACTGTGTTGGTTACCTGATAGGATGGTGTAGTCTTGTCTAGCTTAGAGAGACAAGCCACACATCATTACTTTAATAAACTGTTCCCTGCCACAGCAGGACCACCAAAATATGTGGGTGCCTAACAGTCCTTACACACGCCAGCTCTCCAAAGCACACCTTCATGGACTCCATGGGTTCTAATCCTCCAGAAAAAAAATACCTCGGCATTTGATGTGAAAACTCAGATTTCGTTGTATGTGTAATTCCAAGAGTTTTCTCTTACTAGACTCTGTCAATGTGAACTCCCCGCTGCTAAAACCTATGCAAACAAACTTGAGCGTACTGTACTACCTGCAGCTGAAGCAAAGAACAGCCAGAATGCACAAAGGAGAACATACTGCTATGCATTTCAGCAGCAGCCAGTGGGGGAGGTTTTCATGACTGAAGCACTTTACTGCGCCTTTTAGTGCTGTCATATACACACCCCTGTGTGGTAATTCACTAAACTGCACACTTAGTCTGGTAATGCAGCTTCAAAATATTTTATTTTCTCTGAATTGCTGTGAGCTGGCATTTAGATAGAATCACATAGCTCTTTCTCAAATCAGATGCTCAATGAAGTCACATCACCACATCTTAGGGTTGGACATGTGCCCTAACAAAATAGCGAAAACTAGGTATAGAAAAAGAAAACACAAATTCAACCGTAGCTCACAATCGAATCCACCCTTTCCTCCGGCAAATCTGAAGCCGCCTAACAGCCCACCCCTGGGTGCTCATGCACTCCCTCCACCCGCACAACATATGGCCGACGGGGGTGCTGTTGCATTTTATTTCATAATTTCTGATCCGTTGCTGCCACATTACTCGATACAGTAATTCTTTATGGCTCGAGAACTGCTTGACATTAGCTGAATTATAAATGGCATCCTGTTTGACGCTGTGGTGGAATACGGTGGTGCTCAAATTTTAAGCCAAGTATTACGTAGATATGTTGTTATTGACTCATGTCACTTACCATTTTATACAGCTATTGATTTTTTCAATTCACTTTTGCTGACAAATGTTGATCGTAGGATTCTGGTGTCACAATTCAGTTCAGTGACGTGTAACATCTTAGTGCAGATGCTAAGTAACTGTTTTAAAATGCTGAAAAAGTTAACAGCCATGAAAATGCATGAACTTCTTTCTTCAGTGTCTGGAGCTGTAGTGGTGTTATGTTACAAGTGTATGTCCCTTTGCTCCAGATCTATCAGTGAGATGTCTATTCTGTGCAATGGACAGTGGCTGAATGTTCTCAGCTGACAGTTTTCATTTCATTACCAACAGATAAATATTCAGGACTTTGCAAATGCAACTTTGCTGGTAGCACAGTTTCATACCCCCAAGTGTCTGTCATCAGTTAGTGGTTATATATTAACCAATAATCACAAAAAGTATGAAAAAGATTTGCCACTGAGTAATGTAAATGCCAATCCACCTAAGCACCTTTAGGCTGCAAACAGAATTTGAACGTATAGGGATTCTGGACCGGTGTATCACTCCGCGGCACAACAATGGTTAATAAGTTTAAGCACATTCTCAGGACATTGTTTCACTTGCCCCCTCTCCCCACTACGATCCTGGTCACCTGAAATAAACCTGACATTTTAGTATCTGTTTTACATCTTGGCTCAGTTAGGCAATCAACGCTGTAAGAACATAAACGGACATATAAATGGGGACTATAAGAACATGTTCACCTGAAATAAACCTGACATTTTAGTATCCGTTTTACATCTTGGCTCAGTTAGGCAATCAACGCTGTAAGACCATAAAAGGACATATAAACCGGGACTATAAGAACATGCCGTGGGTGCTTGTGCCTTAGTCCAGCTGTGCAACATCAGCCTGAAGTTCAGGTAGGGCTTACTGTCTACCACTTTGTTCACCCCCCCATGTACCTGTATCATTTCACATCCTCCCTTGCCTTAGTCCAGCTGTGCTACATCAGCCTGAAGCTCTGGTAGGGCTTACTGTCTACCACTTTGTTCACCCCCCCTCAGCCTGAAGCTCTGCCAGGGCTTACTGTCTACCACTTTGTTCACCCCCCCATGTACCTGCACCATTTCACATCCTTCCTTGATCTACAGTGAGTGGATCCCTCATTCATACGTCACATATGCACACACAAAAAACAACAACCCGGTCTTCAAAAATTAAGATACATTTATTATATTTGTTATGTTTGCCTGCACGCATGTGCAAGAAACATAGTGCCATCATCCGAGATTTCGGAGGTGTCACCCCCTCTTCCAATTCAGTCAGTGTGTTGGCAGGCGCGGCCCCTGTAAGCCAATGCATGCTGGAGCTGTCTATGACAAGCTCCAAAATGCAGTGGCATACAGTTCAAAGGGGGAGCTACGCTTCAGTGTGCAGCGATAAGATATCGCTTGCTCTTGCGCAGCCCCCCCCAACACACACATGCACATGCAGGCGTGCTCGCCCCGCACGCACGCACACACTGTATAGCCGATAGGTGCCCTATGACCCGCCAGCTGTGCTGCACCCCGCCCCTCCCAAAGCTTTCAAATGCCACGCTGGGTGCCCACCCCAGCGTGGCAACTCATGATATAGCCGACGGGGTGCCCAACCTCGGCCGGCTCCACTGTCCTCAACCCCCCGATGGGTGCCACGCTGGAGCCCACCCCAGCGCAGTAATCGATGTTTATCGACGGGGTGCCCAATCTCCGCCTGCTTGAACACCCCCTAACTGCCCTTGTGCCATGCTGGGAGCCCACCCCAGCGTGGCAAACGCCCCGGCTGCCATTGGAAACAAAAAGAACACTGTAGAAGAAAAACGGTCCCACGTAGTCTCCTGGCCCCTCCCACAACCCGCACCCACCCACTGCGCACCCTACCTCCCCACACACCCTCACCCCATACTTACCTCCGACCTTGGCGACGATCTCGATGGACCGGGAACACATCTGCACTCTTCAAAGCCGACTGCGAACTGAGGAAATGCTGGTAAGCTGTATAATGGGCTAGATAGAGGGTTTTCAACTTTGTTGCATATCTCAGACATTTTTGGGAATTTTTGCACCAAATTTTCAACATGGGGTTTTTGGGACCCCTTCTCATGAATGATGTCACTGTCATGGCGTTATTCAGGCCCGAAGCGTGATTTCGCAGTCACTACACAAAATCATCTTTCAGGACCAATTAATGAAATTACATTGCCAGTGTTCATAAGGTGGGCTCTCAAGAAGCCTATTTTGAAAATTTGGTGGAAAATTTCAAAAAATGACTGTTTTACGAGCGTGTGTTGCGCAGTTCCTATGCACGCTTGTAAGTTCGAAAATTTTTAATATTTTCACTCCAGATTTTCAACATTGCCATTTTACCACACCTTCATATGAGTAGTACAGCTGTCATTTTTCACATCTCACCCAAAACATGTTTCCGACCATGTAGCGCACAATGGCGCAGTCGGTGTGCGAAACCAATGTACGGGACAAATTAAGCAAACCTCAGTGACACTGTTCATGAGCAGATGTCTTAAAATGGCTATGTTGAAAATTTGGTGAAAAAATTCCTAACAATGACTGTTTTACGAACGTGCGTTGCGCAGTTCCTACGCACACTTGTAAGTTCGCAAATTTTCAATATTTACACTCCAGATTTTCAACATTGCCATTTTACCACACCTCCTTATGAGCAGTACAGCTACCATTTTTCATATGCTGCCCAAAATGTGTTTTCGTACATGTAGCGCACAATGGTGCTGTTGGTGTGCGAAAGCAAAGTTTGAAATCGCAGTTACACTGTTCATGAGCAGAGGTCTTAAAATGGCTATGTTGAAAATTTGGTGACAAAAGTCCATAAATGACTGTGTAATCTAGTGAGCATTAAGCAGTTTCCACGCACTGTAAGTTCATGACTTTGTAATATTTTAAGTCCAGATTTTCACCAGTGGCATTTTCCACACTGCCTTATTTACAGTACAGCTGTCATTTTTCACAACATGGCCGAAGTGTGTTTTCACACTTTCAGCGCAGAGATGCGTGGTCGCTGTGGGAAATTATTGTTCGGGACAGATAAAGAAAATCACAGTGACACTGTTCATGATCGGAGGCACCAAAATGCCTAAGTTGACAATCTGCTGTAAAAAATCCCAACCTAATTATATTACGGGTGTGCGTTGCACAGTTTCTATGTACGCTCGTGACTTCACCATTTTTTTAAATATTTTTACTGCAGATTTGCAACATTGCCATTTTACACCTCCCATGAACAGTACAGCTGTCATTTTTACATCCTGTTCGAATGTTTTGCACCTGTAGTGCTAAATGTCGTAGTCACTGTGCATAAGCAGCTTTCGGGTAAGAAACTGATATTCCCCCTGTTCATGAGGTGGGGTCACAACAAAACCATGTTGAACATCTGGAGTGAAAATACCAACGAATGCCTGAGGTATTAGTGTTTCCAACCATAACGCCCAACCCTGTAGAGAATGACAGGCATCACGGGTGTGACTTGGGATTCTTGCCTGTAATGCTCATACCATTCCACACCCTGCAGACAGTGAGAAGCATCGAGGTATGCCTTGGACTCTTCGGCCCCAAAGTTCACCCCATTCTCCTATATCGCACCCATCTCACTGTATTTCCTAATGGAATGGGGTGCACATAAGGACCAAAGACCCCATGGAACACCGTGACACTTGTCAGTGTCTGCAGGGTGGGGTGTACTGAAATGGCGTGGCCGTTTTGCCTGACGACCCAAAGGCACACCCCAATGCCTGTCACTCTCTGCAGGGTTGTGGTGGGGTTAGCTTCAGTTCAATACTTCACTGCCATTACTATTACGCAGCTCTGTAACTTCTACACTACCACTGCCAATGCCAGCAAGCAAACATTCGGCACTGACAAATGCTTGTTGGTATGCGCATCACTCCAACAGCTAAGTTTCTCCAGTTTCCCTTGATTTCCATGATCGGGGCTTCCCCTGATTCTCAGTTTCCATGTGTCATGCATTTATCCCATAACCCGGCCCCCGCCCCCAACAGTCGTAGCTTCTGCAGTTGGGGTTCTGTTGTTTGTAACTTTTAAATGCCTTCAATAATGAGTTCAAGCATATTTTTGCAGCTCTGTTTGCTTTAGCATATAATTCTGTGTAGCGCAGTGGTTTAAGGTGCTGAGTTGCAAATCTGGAGATCTGGGTTTGAATCCCACAGCCCCCACTTGCATATTGTGTGACCCTGAGCAAGTCACTTAACTTCCCTGTGCTCCCAGGTTGCACATGTAAACAAGCTTTCAGCTTAGTGTGTCTCACCTGGTTAAACAATTGGAAAAAAAATTAAAAATCTATGTTCTTTTCTCTTTTTTTTCCAGAGCAAATGATACTTGTCATGACAGATCACCTCAGTAAAGACCTCATTCCTCTTGGGTAGATCATTGCCATCAGGCGACATTATGCCACGTGGCCTTTCTGGACATTAACTGCACTTTATTTAGCAATTTTTAATTAAAATATAGTGTAAGAGACAGAGTTTTTGTTTCGCTTCTGTCTTTTGGGGTTTGGAATAGATTAATACACCAGGTATTTCACATGTATGTATTTGAAAATTGTTAAATGAAGTTCTATTTTTGTAAGACAGTACAATATATAAGTTATTTGTGACGTTTGTGGTGATGTCATAATGTCTTTGGCATAGAAGTCTGTCAATCACCAATTAACCCCGCCCCTTGACGAAGGTCCCATGACTGAAGCGCTGGGGTGTTATCCGGCTTGTGTGATGTGGATTTCACAATAAAGCACTTTAACTTGTATCTCTCCATGCTTTGAATTTATCTGTTTTTATTTTTTTCTGTTTTTTAAGTTCACTGTTCACAGGCATAGTGTGTTTGCCTTTACGAGTACTGGCGGTACTCTCAGCTGCACCGCCAGCACATGCTTGAGTGCAGGGATCTCTCCTGATGAGTTGTGAAGGGAGTCTGAAGTTTCCTTCACTCTTGGAACATACCTCCCCTGTGTCCCACCCCCCTTCCCACTCCGGGGAGGGTGAGTGTCTGGATCACATTATTTTATTTCTGGAGCTTAAAATGATTTTCAAATTTCTTGCAAAGAAAACAAAAAAACAAATTACAGTTGGTGTTGGCAAGATTTAAATCTCATCTAAACACTTCAAAGACCTTTTAACAGCAGGAGATTCCATTCTTTATTACAGAAGACATTTGCATAACAAACCCGTTCTTTGCCCCTCAGACTTAGTTCCTGCTGCTACTGATTTTCTGGTGCCCTAATCTTCTGATTGTGACACCAGAATCATTTCTGTGGTGGCAGGGTTTGATGTCAGAAGCAGAGGATTTTGTTTTTGTGGTTGAGTATACGCAATGGGAACAAGCAATGCCTAAGAGGAAGATCCTGTATTAATGAAAATGCCTTCAGTAATAAGAAAAGAGTAAGGTCCTGAAATTCAGATTTTGGGGAATCAGTTTGTGTAACTCAGTTCTGCTGAAGTTAAGCGTGAAGTCTGGCTGAAAACTGAAATAGCTCGTTAAACATCTAAGGTGTGTGGGAAGCCCTGGGCAAAGGTTGCCAAAGATAATATCTACGTTGAGTGGGAAGCCCTGGGCAGAGGTTGCCAAGATAACATCTAAGTTGTGTGGGAAGCCCTGGGCAGAGGTTGCCAAGATAACATCTAAGTTGTGTGGGAAGCCCCGAGCCAAGGTTGCTGAGATAATTCATCTCATTTTGTACAGTGTCCTTCACAAAAACCTGCCACAATGTGCTTTACAGAGGCAGAGCCTTTTTAAGCAAGTACAAACTAAGTCCAAACCTGAAGCTTGGCTAGAAATGCAAGAACTTACTACTACTTCGGAAGGCTTCAGACTGAGACTTCACTGTTTGTAGATAGGATTCAAAGTCTTCTGCACCTGAGCTGCAGGAAGAAGAATTTTAACCCAGTGTTACTACTTCCAGCAGCAATACAAACATAATGCAATCTTATTGCAAAACAACAGAGGCGTCAGTAATCAACAGAATCTGATTGAATCAACAAAGCAACACAAAGAAAGTCTGGTGGCCTCAACATGACCTTTCTTCTTTATGATATACTACCGTTATATATAACTTATGGCATAACAGTGCGTAATGTAAGTGTCTCATGTGCCCAGTCTATCTGCACCTACTTGTGTGCTTGAAACTGAAATAAAAGAATAAGAGACAAGCAATATAACTCTCAAATGTTATTCACAGTTATTAAAGGGAAACGTCCACGTACAGGCGGACCCCACCTCCATGTGAAGTGAAGCCCGATTAGTAGATGGTAGTAGAAAAAAAATAAATAAATGTAATTGCTTCTCATTTATTTGAAATTGTATCTGGTTGATCCTGCGCCCTCATTGTCCTGGCATTTTAGGAAGCAGAAGAGTTTTTCAACGCTTCATTGTTACCACACCCTCGCGGATGAGCCAGGCGGGAGCAGTCAAGTATATATACTTATTGCGTGACTTCTTTCAATAGTTTCGTTTGAGCCCGACATTCTTTCGCGCTTTTGATAGCATGATCATACCCCGCCAGTCGGTATTGTTCGGTAATAGATACAAGATTCTAAATCGAGTTATCTGAAGATTTGGCAATATAGTAATCTGTATTGCCAAATCTTCAAATAGCTTCGATTTAGAATCTGTGTGTGTCCGGGCTACACCGAGACCAAGTACTGACTGGCAGGGTACTTGTCAGCCAGTACTTGAACCAGGAATGCCCAAGAATGTCCAGGCTCCAAACCGGAGCTATTTTTAAAAAGGAGCAACATATTAAGTATATAGATGCCCCCAGCTGCTCCCCGCCTGAAACATCATCACGGGGACAGCTGCGGGTGCTTGTGGGCGCGACGGGGAGGACCTTGCTTCCTAAAATGCTGGGGCAACGAGGGCGCAGGATCAACAGGATACAATTTCAAATAAATGAGAAGCAAGTATGTTTATTTTTTCTACTGCATCTACTAATCGGGCGCCACTTCACATGGAGGTGGGGTCCGCCTGTACGTGGACGTTTTCCTTTAATGAATTACTATATCTATGCCCTCCTGGCATGCCAGTTGGGGTGCATTACAAATAACCAGTCAAGTGAAGAATATACGCAACGTAACCACCATGATTTGAGGAAATATATCATATGCTTTCCTGAATAAAAATACATCTTGTGGCTTTCTCAGCCGTGCATCTCTTACCTTTTGGGAAGATCTCCCTTGCCAGCAGCGTGAGCCCTCTGCTTTATCCTGTGCAACCTCCGCTGCTACCAAAAAACAAAGATAATAGTTTGCAAACCATCACCTTGAAAAGCTTTGAACTACTGTCCATCAGGAGGAACAGACAAGAACAAGGTACTGCTGAAATCAACTATGACCTGTGACTTATGGCAAGACACCTATTATCCTATTGTAGCATTTTCTAGAAGGCTTTTGTTTACCTTGCCCAGTAGAAATGAAGTTTATACCTTGAATACAGATATTTTCCACCGTGCCAAGGAACCTCTTAAAGAGCAGCTGACACCTTTGGGAAAACTTTGAAACACATTATATTTGGACATCATTCAGCTTGTATTTCACATATGTTCTATATATTTCTTCTCTACATTATTTATTATTGAAGAAATTCCCACAGAAACAAAACAGTTATCCCTTAGAGCTTATCTACCGCTATAGCTTAGTCCCCGCTTGAAATTATAATGCTCTGTTGTGACATCACAGTATGCTGCCTTGGTAATAACTGTGATGTCGCAAGCAGAGTATTATGATATCAAGTTGGGAAAAAGCAATAAGAATTGATGCACCCTCAGGGAACAACCATCCTGTTTTCATGCCTTTGACCTCAGTAATAAACAACACAGATAAGAAATACAAAGCTAATAAGAAATATGTAGCTGCTCTGTGGTCCAAATATTGTGTTTTTTTAAGTTTTTCTCAAGGTGTCAGTGGCTCTTTAACTTTTTATTTCTTTTACACTTTATCAGCCCATGATAACCTAGCTGAGATGTAATACCTTACTTTCAGTGCATTTTTGCTTTTATCCAATTTTCCAGCTGAGTGAACTGAAACACAGGGAGGTTAAGTAACTTTATCATGTGGGATTCAAACCTGGGTCTCCTGCATAGTCGGATTCCCAAGCCTGAGCTCTAACAGACCATGCTGCCTGGAGTTAGGCTACTGCCCATTACTCTAACCCTTGGAGAATCCAAGGTACAAGGTGACACTGAGTGCCTTATGTCCCGAAGGACAGATTAGCAAAGGTAACCCAGCTCCTGCTGTCCCCGAGTGCCACTGTTAAACTATACTGGTTTTATCTTTTTTCTATTTGTTTTATAGATTTAAGTCTAACTGCTCTAGTGTACATGCAAGTTTCTAGTCTTTAGCCTCACCCTTTTAGTAGGTAAACAACCAATCAAAAAGCTTCATTTCCAGGCATGATTTTATGACATAACATATATAAACACTACACCCAAATCAGGCTGCACACCTTTTTAAAAATGGCATGCCCTCTTGACATTTCCATTTGATCTCAGTGGTTTTCAGCATGTACTATGTGAAGCTCTGTCCCTAGACCTGTCAGAAAGCAGGAATGACCTTTCATGACAGTGAGGAAAACTGACTTTAAGTGCACTGGCTGGCTGGTGTGACTAGACATGATACATAGATACTGTCGACAGATAAGGGCCACCAGGCCCATCCAGTCTGCCCGTTTATGTTACTTGACTAAGCGGTCAGTGACCCTATCTGGTCACTGGATTTAGCTTTTTCTTCCCATCTCTAATATTCCTTTATACCTGTCCCATGCATGTTTGAAGCCTGTCACTGTACGGGCGGCCACCCCTTAGTCGGGGAGGCTATTCCATGCATCCACCACCCTCTCTGTAAAAAAGAAATTCCTGACATTACCCCTTATGAGGTCACCCATCAGTCTCATATCATGCCCTCTTGTTCAGGCACTACTGTTAAACTGGAATATGTTGTCCACTTCCACCTTGTTCATGCCCTTGAGGTATTTGAATGTTTCCATCATGTCACTCTCTCCCTCCTTTGCTCCAGCATGTACAAATTGAGGTCTCTGACTCTTTCCTCGTAAGGCTTGTGATGTAGACCCTTCACCATTTTGGTCGCCCTTCTCTGCAATGTCTCTATTTTGTCAATGTCCTTATGAAGGTGTGGCCTCCAGAACTGGACACAGTACTCAAGGTGAGGCCTCACCAGGGTCCTGTACAGTGGAACTGTCACCTCCCTCCCTTGGCTTGTGATTCCCATTCCAATACTCCCCAACATCCCAGTAGCCTTCCCCACTGCCTTGGCCATCTGCCTTGTGGCCTTCGGGTCATCTGTGATTATGACCCCCAAGTCCCTCTTTTCCTTAGTAACTGCCAACAGCTCTCCCCCCAACCTGTAGCTCACCCCAGGGTTCCTGCTCCCCACATGCATGATTTTGCACTTCTTTGCATTAAAAACCTTAGTTGCCATGCCTCTGACCATCTCTCCAACTGTTCCAGGTCCTTTCTCATCCTTTCCACCCCCTGTTGCATATCTTGGTGTCATCTGCAAACAGGCAAACTTTTCCCTCCAGCCCATCTGCAATGTCACTGATGAAGACACTGAAGAGGACTGACCCCTTAAGGGGCCCCACTGGTCACCTCCCTTTCCTCTGATTGGGTTCCATTTACCACTACCCTCTGTTTTCGGTCCTGTAACCAATTTTCAATCCAGTTTACTACCGTGTGTCCCATCCCCAGGCTTCCCAGCTTATTGACCAGTCTCCTATGTGGGACAGTATCAAAGGCTTTGCTGAAATCTTGGTATGCAATGTCTACAGTACCCCCCCCCCCGGTCTTTTCTTGGGGAGTGTCTCCATTATTTTTCCTACTACAGAGGGCAGACTAACTGGTCTGTAGTTCCCTGCATCTTCTTTACTACCGCTCTTGTGAAGAGGGACATTTGCCCTTCTCAAGTTCTCTGGGACCACTCCAGTGTCTAGGGACTCACTGAACAGGGCTGCCAGTTCAATTCTCAGTTCCCTTAAGACCCTGGGATGTATGCCATCTGGACCCATGGCTTTGTCCACCTTCATCTCTGCAAGCTCTTCTAGGACCCTCTCCTCTGTGAACGGACTGGTATTTACCTCCTTTTCCTCTATTCCTTTAAATTCTAGCTGTGGGCCCTGCCCTTGTGCTTCCACAGTGAAGACTGAACAGAAATATTCACTCAGGATCGTTGCTTTCTCCCCGTCTCCCTCCACTATCTATCCCAACTCCTTGAAGCTTAGCTACCCCATCCTTTGCCTTCCTTCTCTCGCTAATGTACCTGAAGAATGTCTTGTCTCCCTTTGTAACTGACTGAGCTATTCTTTCATCAGTTTGCGCTTTAGCACTTCTCACTGCTTTTTCTGCCTCTCTCAGGCACTTCTGGTACATTTCCCTGTCCTCACCTCTTTGTGTCTCCTTATACTTCCTGGAGGCTAGCCTCTTGGCCCTTACCTTTTCAGCCGCCCAACCTTTGAGAACCGAGGCAGTTTCCTTTTCCTTTTTCCCATGTCTATCAACCTAACACATTATTTTGTGACCTCCGCTATGGCCTCCCTGATGTGTGCCCATTTCTCCTCAACGTCTCCCCCATCCCCCTTTTTTCCAGTGATTCCCTCAGCTGAAGTCTCATCCTGGTAAAGTCCGGCCTTCTTAAGTCTAAAACTCTTGCCTTCGTATGGGTTGACTGAATTCCTGTGTCCACCTTGAACCACACCATATGGTGGTCGCTGGACCCTAGCTGACCTTCAGCCTCGAGCCCTGTTATCCTGTCCCCAGGATTGCCTGGTCTCTGGTAGGTTCCTGCACCAGTTGCCTAAGGCCTTCCCCCTCAAAGGAGTCAACAAAGTCCCATGCCCTGGCTGAGACCCCTGCTGGGATGGACCAGTCTATTTCCAGCATGTAAAAGTCTCCCATCAGCAGTACCTCCCCCTTTGCTGCCATGTCATGCATGTTTTCCAGCAGTAGTTTGTAAATTTCTTTTGTCTGAGCTGGGGGTCTGTAAATGACCCCTGTGCAAATGGCTGTTCCATTGCCTGGCTCAAGAGTGACATAGACTTCCTCCATTTGCTCAAGCCTGTTTTGAATTTTAATTGCCTTGATACTTTCTCTGATGTAGAGGGCAACCCCCCCTCCCCTTTTACCTTCCCCGTCTTTTCTGAACTGGGCATAACCAGGTACACTTATGTCCCAGCTGTGGTTCCTGGTGTACCGTGTTTCGGTTATGGCCACAATGTCCAGATCAGCCTTCATTATTACAGCCAACAGGTTTGGGACCTTGTTCCCCAGACCACGGGCATTCGTCTACATGACTTTTCATGGAAAGTGGCATCCTCTTGGCCCGTCCTTGTGTTTAGACTCTTATTCCTGGCATATTCTATAGGGTGCTTCCCTTTTACTACCTTTGTTAACGATGATATCATCTGGCCCTGTCTGCAGCCTTTTCTGTCCTGTGGTACTGGTGAATCTACCCCAAGCACAATGTCCTGATTCTGCATGATGTGTGCCATAACCTGTGGGGGAGGGCTGTCTGTAACTCCCCGCTACTGACAGTCCCCCACCCACCCCCACAGTGGCTAGTTTAAATGTTTTACATGTGACAGTAAATGTGTTTGGCTCAGAATGAAGAGAGAATTTTCCTTTATAATTATATAGGAGAAATAGTAGGCAAACTGCTAAACTGTTGCAAGAAAAAAACAATGTATTAAAAATATATGAAGGAAAAAGATAATCGGAACTAACATGAAAAAATACATACTGGAAAAGGTTTCAAGAAATTACTTTTCATTTGGTCTACATCCAAACAGGACATCACAGATTTTAATAAAATATGAGAGACTGAGGACTTTTGTGCATTTTTTTTTTATCCGAGAGCAGTGACTGAGTTAACAAAAGAGATACTGTCACAGACACTAAGTTTTTTTTTTAAACAATAAATATGTATAAAGTTACTCTTATGTAGTAGCTGCAGTAGAATAAATAAAATGGTTGCTCTGATAACCAATGGGGTTTTCATCCCCTCACCTCCAAGAGCTTTCTCTGCTTTGCTGCCCTGGCTGCTTCTCGCTGCGCAGCATAAAATGCCTCTTCTTCTATCTTTAACTTCTCTTCTTCTGCCGCTAACTGTACATGAACAAAACAATAAAGGTTAACAGAAGTAGAACCTGTCTATCCTTCCTATCCTGGAAACGAACAGCAATGGTTAAACTGAAAAATAAAATATGAAAGTAAGACAACAACATAAATAAATATAAGGTGTGGCTCATGATCCTGATAGCAATCCAGCTTTGTACACTTTGACACCCAACTTAGACATGCACGACCCCTTCCCTACATGTCATTTGTTTCTCTCCTGCCTTGTATTCCACCTTTCTTCCAGTTTGTTATTAGCTGCTTCTGACAGCTGCAGCAGTTGTAGCTCTAGCTCAGTTTTACTATTGTCAATTTTGAGGACACACTAGAAAAACAAAATAAGAAGGAAATGGCTTCACATATATATTCTGTCTTGATACACATTCACATTTTAATTAACAATGCAACTATTTACAAATGATGGCCCTCATGCGCGCACAATTGTTACAGCAGCAAGAAATCCCCAAGGCTAACTTTGTTCATAGATGAACTTTCAATAGTGTCTTCAATATTTCCGTTTATTAAACAGATACCATTTTTTTTTTTGCATCATTTGTTTATTATTTTCTTTTTTTTTTTTCATAGTGTTAACATACAAACATACACACATATAGACCTGTGCTACATGAACCTTAATTCATAACCTATTTACATCAAGATCCAGTTTGTTATTCCAACATCTCATTCTACCCATTCAGTTAAAAAGTTTTTATTTTGAACAGTTATCCCGGATGGTAAGGAGTCAGGGCCCCTGTTGTTTTGGAGTCCACATTTACCCCTCTCCCTTTATACTCACTTCAAACCAAGCCCTCTTTCAGTATTACACTCTCTGCTACTGTCAACGATGAGAGGTATGGTTGCCATATTCTGTAGAAAAGCTCCTCTTTATCTTTGACAGCGTATGTCAACCGTTCCAGAGTGATGGCCTGTATTATCAGGGCTTTCCAATGGGCTATAGTAGGCCTCGCGGCCGTGACCCAAGTATTAAGGATACAGTGCCTAGCCATGTATATTACAACCCTAAGCCATTTTTGCACAGGGGCCCAGTCCCCTTCAACTGCTTCCTCTACCCCAAATAACAACAGGAGAGGGGACAGAGGATATTGCTGTCCTCCTATCCTTCACAATTCGGACACGACCTCCCCCCAAAACTTCTGTAAAATCGGGCAAGCCGGAAGTAGTGGTAGTATGAGGCTGGGCTGTTGTTGCATCTAGGACATATAGATGAAACTGCAGGGTTATACTAGAGAACAACCAGAGATGGGCAATATAATCTATGGCAAAATTTACAATAGGATTCTTTATGTTTATTACACAACAGGACACCCTGATGCAGCTGGACAAGAATCTTCCAATTATCCGCTGAAATTATGATCCCTAAATCTCTCTCCCAGAGCATCCTGGTGTTCTGCGTTTTATCCAGAGGCCAGGTTTTACTTTCCTTAGCCATTCTCCGGATGGTTCCTTTAGGTTTTTTTTGTCCTGCCACTAGTAGCTGTTCAATTGTCTCCCACTGTGATATAGAACAGATACCATTTTGATGAACAGTTCGAGCATAAATTCATTAACTGCTACGTTAAAGCAATTCTTGAATGATGGGAACTAATCATCTAGTCTTGTTTCAGTTAAAAGATGACAGTTCAACAACGTGCGGCAAGTCATAAATTGTCACAGAAACGCAAGTCCTTTTTGTTTTATCTGTATTTTATTTACTTCAGGTTTTGGCCAGGTAAGCATGTGGAGCACAAAGCTTTTTTTCCAGGTGTGACCTGGTGAAGAGGAGGAAGACAGGGAAGTAGGGGATTACACAGTAAAAAGCACTGGTTATAGGCACCAACAGAACAATGCAGCATAAATGCAGAGTGTGTACAAAGCACAGTTACAGGGGTGGGAAGAACACAGCCACAGAAATATAAATTGCAGGAAAGGAGACAGCAACACAGCAAACTAAATACATACTGTAGTAACAATGGGATGGGATTCTACGTCCCTGTCAGCATCCCCTACTTCACTAGCAAGGACTGACAAATATGTTGTGCAAACAGCTACTTATTTATAAGGGTTATCTACTCTACTACCCAGGGTACCTTGTGATTATCATGGCTTACCCTGAAGGCATGTACTGTCTTCAAGTCCACTGTCTCCACTGGCAGGCAGTTCCAAAGGTTCACCACTCTCTGGAAGTAAACATGCCTCCCAATGTTACCCCTATAATTTACCATCACTGAGCTTCACAGCATGTTCCTGCATCCATCTGCAGCACACCAGATCAAACATCTCCATCTGTTGAATGTTCTCAGTACCCTTTCACTATGCAGAGCACAGAGGTGCTGCACCCCCTTTTTTCCAGTCTGAACATGTTAAGAGCCTACAGTCTCCCTTTATAGCTTTTGTCCTCCACACCCCATAATCATTTTGGTGACCCTTCTTTGCACTTTTTCTGCTGCTATAATGTTGTTTTTGTATCGAAGGGGCCAAAACGGCACACAGTACTCCAGGTGGGGTAAGTGGCAGGATTCCGTCCCTTGCTGTGCTGGCCATCTCTCTTTGACGCACCCCAGTATTCTCCCAGCCTTCTTGACAGCAGCTGCACACTACTTGTCATGCTTTAGCACCTTGTCTATTGTTATAATAATAAGCATGAAGAACAATTATGCATTATATACAGAATGCAACAAACAAGATGAGCAGTATATATAAATTATTCAAAACAAGTGCAAATGTCAGTCACTGAGGGGACAAGGCCTTATACAGAGCACAATGGATGAGAAGATGGAGTCGAGTGTGTGTTACGGATGTGTGTGGCACATAAGCAGGTCAGAGAATGGGATGGCACTAACCCACTGTGATAAAGAGAACCCCTCCAGACCAAAAACACTATGCCAGACCAGGCAGTTTGCAGGTGTGAGAGAAGAGAGCAGGGAAAACATGAGCTGGATGACAAAATGGAACAGAAGGTAACAGCTAGGTGAAGGGGGGGATGAATGCTACATACAGGCGCAGGTGTGGGTTCTGAGCTGTCACACAGTAGAACTTTCAACGTGAAAGCAGGAGTAAAAATGGAGGAGGTCAGGGAGTTTGTTCCATGGGAGGGGAGACAGCAGGAAAAAGCAGCACGGTCTGGCTATGGACTTGGGGCGGGGGGGAAGACAAAAGAACAGCTATACGCCTTAACTGTATTACTGCCATCTGGAGCCAGAAGGACTGTCCTGGCATGTAAACAATCAACATGGGGTGATGACTCCATACGAATACACGCAACACACAGTTCCATGTAAAACCTTGTGACACCAAAGCAGGACAGGAAAGCAGAACACAGCTATGTTCATGAACTAATATTCTACAATCCCCTGTGGCTGTCATTTTAATCACCTGAAGTAAGTGTCCCCCTTTACTATCTGAAGCAGAGATCACTGCCTTCTAACCCTGATCAGGTAACTGAAATGGTAGTCCCAGCAGACTGTAGAACATCAATATGTCTACATCGCTGGCAAGATTATATATTTTTTTCATTTTTGTATCCCACTTTGCTTTTGCATGGTTTTACATGCAACAACTTGCTACATGTACTCCTACGGAGTTGCCACTGCCATCTTGATTGTTTGTGTTCCAAGCCTTATTCAGAATGTATAGATGGTGGCATGTGACTATAGGTGTATTCGAGTTTGGGAGGGAGGGAGGAAGAGAGAAGGGAACAGTGATAACAGGGAGGGAACCAAACCAAAATTTGAGGATAAACGAGGCACAGCCTGAAGAAAACATAATGGTGGCCAAAGTACTGGATTATAAAATACAAATCAAGACATCATCATTAGTCAAGCAGGATTGCTTATTTCTGAACATTCCAGGTACTCTTATAACCACAAAAAAATTTCATGCTAATAGCGCTAACATTCTGAAGTTCTAAGTTCTGTTAGCATAGTACATTTCCACTCTCAGGTGCATCTCCAAAGTACTATTTTTTTTTAAATCGGAAACCTTCAATAGGATTTAAAATATGTTTATATGTACTTATCCTGTGTCACTTATGGTTATAAGAGTTTCTTCTCAAGTTCTCTCACTCAAAGAACATAAGAATGTACTCGTAACCATAAAAGGTGCATTATCTGCCCACATCATCATATACATTTTGACCGCATCATCCACTAAAATCTGTATGCTTACTGGTCAAGCAAACATGTATTATCAACTAGTAAATGCCTAGAGAATGCTACATTATAAAATGGACAAGAAAAATCCTGCCATCTGATTGGTCAGTCTGGTCCTTTACCCATGAGTAAATTTCACTGCGCGTATACATGTGTAATGTCCCAGCTGTTAATAATATACTAATTAGAGTTTTTTCTCTTTGGGTTCATGTTATAATTACAATAATGCACTCCAGGGCATGTTTTTGGATTTACCCACTTCTTTGTGTGGTTTACGGTACTCGGCTATGCCTCGTGCCACCCCATATGAGATATGGGTAAATCCCACACCACCACCTGCCCTGTTGTGCATTATTGCTTAAATAATGCACGACAGGGCAAGTCCTGTTGTGCATTATTGCTTAAATAAAACACCATTTGTTTGGTTGCTATGTTCACTACAGAGAACCTAACAACATCTAAAACTGTTTTGACAGTTAAACGTGGCCTTTTCCTGCTAGGGGTGCGATTGCATGGCTCTAAATGAGGGGTATCACAAAGAACTTTAGATTTATTCCAAATCTGGGGCTGTACACAGGCATCACACACACACTATATCTGGAGTCTCAAACGAATGCATTATTAGCCTTTACTGTCTCAAACATTTCCAAGGTTCAAATCCTGTGCAACACTGACACCACAGGGCATCATCATCATCTTCACACTTGATTACACTGTTTCAGACAGCCTGAACTTCAGCATGACTTATTTATATGCCGAAGCATTTGCTAAACCATGCTTCTCATTTTTAAGCTGCCTTGTCAAGAAGTATTTGGTGATTTCCCATAAGAATCTTTACCTTTAAAGCCTTATGATTTTACAGTCATAGCCCAGAAGCATATGCTGTTGTTGTCTAAGCCCTGAGGCCTCTCTGGGCTCCCTTCTACAGCGGCACCTAAACCACATCAGAAATCCACGGTGTTCAGTGGTACTCCATGGACTGTGTGAGGGCCTGTAGGCCCTTGGTGCCTCCCTGCATGAAAGATCCCCCCTTCCCAACCCCACACCTCCTCCTTCTCACAGCTCCATTGTGCTGTGAAGAACCTTTTTAATAAGCTAGACTTATCCCACTGATTTAGGGCCAGATACAGCTTTCTACTACTCTGCCAGGCTTCAGGAAGACAAGTGGCCTAATAATATAAGCATTCACTTTAGAGGAAGGGAGTGGTATAAGTTTAAAATGGCAATAAGGTCTGAATAAACAGCAATACGGCCTGAATCCGAGGAACTTTCTAGAAGGGTTCTTCCTGTTGAGAAGTTTAAGGGACTGCGCTCTGCTTTAGGCCTTTTTTAACTTGTCTTTATTAAAAGATTTTCCATTGTAGACAAAACAGTAGTCGACCCACTCGATGTTCCAAAATCCTGTGATAGATATTTTTTTGTTGCAAGGGCTAAAAACCAGTAAGAATTTTATGGTGGGGCCCCGCAAGGAGCTTCCCTCCAGGGGGATTGTGAGGAGAAGGAGGGACAGAGTAATCTCTCCTGGACAGAAAAAGATCTCTTTAAGTTTCTGAATGACTACCTACCAGAAGGGGCGGAGGCAAGAGCAGTCCCAGAAAGTGCCTGCTTCTCAAGAGGCTGGCTGCATCCTCTCCTGCAGAGCCCCTGGAGTGGTCCCATATATTTAGCTATTATGTCCGATGAACAGAAAATATGATACCTGAGTTTCCAAGAGAATTCATGCCACTAAGTGGCTGAGGTCAGTCTGTAGGCAGGAATTGTAAACTTATGTCAGATTTCAATCGTGTGGCTTGTCTCTTTGTTCCATCTCAGCAAGACAGTGGCAGAAGACTCCATAGAGGTACTCTGTGGTGTCCTGAGAGATGGCCAATAAGCTGGGTCCAGGTCTCACCACGGAGGTGAGACAAGAGTGCTTGGTGAAGTTTGGGGAGTTTTCCAGGTAGTCGGCCACATCCTTCGTTCTTCTCAATCAGGCAGGACCAAAGCTGCAGGTACCGATAATGATCAGTTGCTGGAAGCTGGTATGCAGCCTGCAAGAAGGAAAATGGAAGGACGCCTTGTGAATTCAGTAGCTGAAAAATAAATTGGAGGTCCAGTCTACCCCATCCCTGCATGGCCTTGTCCATCTTGTGGGGTGGGGAGGGGGGAGGAGTAAGCCGTGTCATGGAGAACAGCTTGGAGCTGAAGTAGGTGGGTGGGTGTCAGGAAGTTCTTCCAGATTACCAGCCATTGTCAGAAAGTTTCTGCTGTGTATTGTTGAAATTTGGACAGAGGGAGACAGCCAAGAGGTTTACTGAGTATGAAATAGTCCAAATTATATATATCATTCAGCACAAATTCTATTTGTTTCCAGTATATTTGCTGGGAATGGTGATTTCCATATACATCTCAGGTGTGTTGCCAACACATACTACCGGAGGTCTGAGAGCTTAACTCCTCCTCGCTCCCTGGCTAAGTGCAAGATACAAAGTCTAATCTAAGGAGGGGTCCCTTACCAAATAAATCTGGAAATAGCCCTGTCCCAGGATTTTGCTTTGAGCCTTAACGTTTCTCAGTGTGCATTATCCTGCTAGAAAAGTCCTCAAACTCAGGCCTTGTTGCTTTATTAGTCCATCTTCACAAAAGCATCTGATGTGGCATCCTCTGCATCTTAGCAGCCATCGCTGGTTTCCTAATTTTGGGCTGACACTCTCTACCAGGTCATTTTCAGCACTGATTTCTTTAATAGTCAGGGAGGAAATTAAGGTGCATTACTGAGCTGTACAGTTACTTATCAGCCATCTTTGAATTTTTTTTGTTTTATTTTTTTTCAGTTAAATCTGTTCTAGTTAAAGGTTCTTCATTTTGTAATATCTGTAGTCGAAGGAAGAGATCTGAGATACATTGATTGGTCAATGGGGACTTAGTAAAGACAGGAGAGAAGGAAACTGCAGACTATGTTCATGAATTTTTAATAAATCAAACAGGGGTAGACATAAACATAAAATATAACATTCCTAATAAACCTCATGCCCAGGAACTGAAAGGTACCTGGAATGGGGATGAAAGGTTTGCATTTACCCCCATTCTTGAAGAAGATGTGCTGAGTCTTTTAGAGACACCTGATGAAAGGAAAGGTAGTGAACCAGATTTGCTTTTCTCTAAAATATTGAAACTGGCAGCAATTGAAATCACAGGCCCTCTGACATGTCTGTTTAATCTGACCATTACTAAGGATACTGTGCCCTCAATCTGGATGGAATCTATAGCAGTTCTGATTTTTAAATCAGGGGACAGGACAAATGTTGCAAATTACATGCCACTTCACTACTGCTAATTCTAGGAAAGTTACTGGAAAAATGTGTATTTAAGCAACTGGTGTCTTATTTTGATTCAAATGGGCTACTGGTTAAGCAACAGCATGGATTCAGATAGGGTTATGGTACGGCGATGGCTCTGGTTGGGTTGACGAGCACTGTACATGATGCCTGCGACAAGGGATTGATGACGGGTGCGGTGTTCGTCAACCTGCCCATTGCCTCCGATGTAGTTGATCATGAAACATTGTTACAGAAACTATACTCCTGTGGAATTACAGGGATTAGTCTGGAATAGTTTAAGAGCTATCTAAGTGCCAGGGTACAAAAGGTAAGGATAGGTCATTCCCTATCTGAACCACTGCAAATTAGGTCAGGTGTTCCCCAGGGATCAGCAACGGGACCCTTATTGTTTTCTGTCTTTGTAAATGACCTATAGTACCAGGGAATTCACAGGGACAGAATGTATACTATATGCTGATAACACGGTCTTCTTCAACGCGGACCAATCTATCAAAGGGCTACAAAATGCATTGCAGAATGATTATAATAAACTGACAAAGTGGTTGACCCAGAATAAGCTGAAACTGAATGAGAAGAAAACTAACGTGATGCTGTTTTGACATCATAGAGGCTGGACCAAGCAGGAGAAGACCTATCCATTAAGGGTAGTAATGGGGTAGGAATCTTAAGAGTGCTGCTTTTTAAATATTTGGGTGTCCACTTGGACCCTACAGTAAGCCTTACGGGTCATTTGGAGGGTGAGGGGAAGGGAAGAAAATACATTAGACGTTGTTGGGCTTCCTTTAGAGGAACATTGACGCTTTAATAGACGAGGCACGTATGGTTATAGCCAAGGTCTCCAGTGCTCTGAGGCAGCATTTTCTGATTTCTGTGGTAGGGCTCCTAGGCTTCTGCAACAGCATTTTTGGATTTCTACAGCATGATTTATTCATTTCTGTGGCAGAATGCAATCCTGCCATTGGCTAAAATATGGTGCGATGTCACTGATGATATCACCTGTCAAGCACAGAGGAGGGGCTTCAGGATAAACAAGATGGGTACGGGAGCCTGGCACTATTCAAAAACTGTATATTTCAATGAAAATTTATGAAAAAACAATGAATTCTGCGGCACCATCTGAATTCTGTGGCACGATGCAAATTCTGAGGAAAATTCCACAACCGCAGAATCACAGAATTCCAGGGGCCTTGGCTATAGCCAAACAAATACTGTTGCCAACTCTGGATTATGGAGCAGTTCTGGTTATAAATTAGGGAAGCTCATTTATCAATAAGTACCAACTTATCCTGAATAGTATCTGCCAATTTGGCTTGAGGGTTCCAATAAGAACCCATCATCACTGTCTCCTGTTCGAGAAGATGAATATTCTGCCACCATTACAATGAATAGAGTATACTGCTGCAGTTTTTACATTTACAATCTACCATAGCTCTTTACCTCCATGCCTCTCCAAGAGGTTTATTCAGTACATAGGTTCATACTCGACCAGACACAAATTGGATTCTCTTTTTTTACTCAACTTTACCAAAATTAGTTACCAGCCATTGTTTGTTTACATGGTTTGTTCCAACACTGTTAAACGGTTTGTCAGCCTTAATTAAAACAGTAAATACTGTAAAGCATTTTAAACACCTGTTGAATGCCCACCATCCTAAGAATAATTTATGCACTTCTGTTTGTTGAAATGTTCAATATATTTTGGTATTTGTTATGTTTGTTGAATGTTCAATATAAGTTTTGTACTGTAATGTACCTGTTGTCAGACGTGACTGAAAAAGGGCTTGTTAAAAATAAAAAGAAAGAAAGAAAGAATACTGTATCATTTATACCAGCTGTCTGAACCAAGGATTCCATTTCTTTTTCCTCACTGATAAAAAAAACATGTTGGCCTATGTATTCCATAATTTCTCCAAGAACAATTTTAGGGGATGGCTCATCTGACACTGTTATTTTCTTTCTAAATTTCAGAGTTCTATTTCTGAATAAACTGTCAATAAATTGTAGTCTAACTCCGTCCTCACTTGTGCAACAAGAGTAGACAGAACAAGGTCACGTCTTTACCATATGAACAAATTTCTTTTATCTCAGTTTTCTTCCATTCTTTAAAACATTTCAGATCCATAAAGCAAGACTCTCAACCTTAGATTTAAAAACCGTGGTAAACTGCAGTCTGTTCTGGCCTTCAAATTTGTATTAAAACCTTAGAACTGCTCTGGTCTCTTACTCACCTCTCATTTAGTTTTTATGCAACATGCCCACCAAGATAAATTCCACGTACATTTCTTCTTCCTTCTGACAGATGTCTACAGTGGTGGTAACAAAACGGAACATCACTGTGTAGGTATCTCTCCTGTGGGTCTCTGCCCGTGCTGAGGATACCGCAGATCCAGTAGCATGTGCAGCTTGTACAAGGTTTCATAGGACACTTCAGTCCGCCCCCTTCCCTCACCACACACACTTTTCCCATTCCCCCTTATAATGGTCCAATGTTACTCACAGTTTAGTGCTCCTTTAGAACAGCAGCACATCTTATGAGGCTAGCTAAATGCAGACACGCTGATAATTTATTAAGTGGATTGTGCAATTCCTTGAGGTGGGGGCAGAGGGTATTCTCCATTAATTATGTACGATATGGCCATTCCTGAGGCTCTTCTTTTCCGTGGTTTGCAACAAAAGTAAAAGATTAGTACCTGTGGGGAAACAGTAGTAACATACTGCTGTTTTCCAGAATGCAACCCAAGCAAAAAGGGATCATAAAGGGGAGGCAAAGAGCTCCATACACATTAAATCCTGAAATGTATTCTGACATTTAGTGACCATTACAACCAAATGATATACTAGAACAATGTCTTAAACGTGTTTCTTCCTTTTGTTTACGTCAACACCCAGTCCAATTTTCCACAATAAAGTGACCGAGTTATTTAGAACAAGAATGAAAAAAGTGATTTGAGCTGCATGGTCTTGGAACAAGGTAGTCATGATACTAAAGAAATTACTGGTTCAGATGGTGGACCAAAACCTCACAGTAAAATCAACCGTTAAGTCAAAATCAATTTCAAGTGATAGCAAAATCTGACCCCCCTCCCCCCCATTGCAACTGACTAAATAAGACAAAAAAAATCCCTAGAGTGGCCCACACATGCTGTGAAAATAATCACCAGGTACCCCAAAAATCTGTTTTGCATTTCTGGTTGAGATTCCTACTGCTTTACTTCTATGCTCCATAAAATATAGCTCAGCTGAATGGGAAAAAATAAATAAATAAAAACAGGTTAGCGCCCCCTCCCCCCAAATGTTACTTGTACAGCCCAGTTAAAATTTGATCCCTTCTTTTTTATGACCTGCTATTCCCATCCTCCTGCCCTAATGCAAAAGTCTGTCCATCATTCACTCCTGGTCACAAGTTAATGACTCCCAGTAAAAAATACCCAACAACTGGTTAAACAGTCCTCATCTTGACTGTTGCTTTGTCTCCGATTAAAATGTCATGTGATTCCTACAGCAGAAATACAATATTTCTTCTGACGGCAGCAATGCACTAGGCAGGAAGCAAGCCCTGTTCCCAAGGTTCACTGCGATGTTGCATTCCTGTCCTCTGAAGAGTATTGCAAGGCAAAAAAAAAAACTTCCATGATGCACTAAGATAATAACAGAACATTTACAAAGAACAGCTAATTGCATTATTCAACTGGATTTTGCCCTGCCTTGCCTTTCTCTTTCTAGTGCAGTTACTACAGTCCTGCATACACTGCAAGCTAATATTTTGGTGGGTTAGCTTACTGCTGGTACTGGAAAGTAGACAGAAAAAAGTAGTGACTACTTTATGCTTCACAACTGCTATCAGTTTGACTTTCTACTTATGCAACACTGTAACAGCAATAATTAAAGCACACATTTTCCCCCCAAAATCTGTATTAAACGTCTACAAAATGAGCATGTTTGGTAAAAGTCACTTAAATAATGGAAATTCCCACCATCTGGATCTGTTGAATCACTTGAAAGATTTCCATTAAAGAGATGTTCTCATTTCCAGCAAAAAATGTGCAATTGGCATCAGCAGAAATTAGTTACATAATATCCCCCCCACACACACTTTTCAGGAACGTCTCTTTTTTAAAAAAAGTATTATGCCTGAATTTATTTTCATTAAAGCAGGATCACTGCCCTTTTAGACTTCATCTGTTCACGTGATACACAGACCTCCAACAAAAAAGATAATGGGGGAAGTCATCACCATGCTAGCAGAAAAGGATAAGTGCTGCTGGTGGGGGACTTCCACCTGCAGGACGTAGACTGAAGCATGCCAACCGTGGCCTTGGCTAGAAGTAGGGCCATCTTATACTCCTCGGAGGGGACATTTCTCAGGCAACTTGTCAGAGAGCCTACCTGAGCTGGGGAAATTCAGGACCTTGTGCTCACAAATAAGGATGATATAGCAGACGTCAAGGTGGGATGCCCCCTGTGTATCAGCAATCGCCGTACAGTGCGATTTATCATAAGGACGGCAGCGGAGACAAACAACACAAGAACGAGGGTCCTGGACTTCAGAAGGGCAGATATTTTTTTTTTAAATGGGTGAATGCCTCAAAGACAATCTAGAGGGAGGGACTGCCAAGTGGGGTGGAGGAACAAAGGGCCAAATATAGTGAAGGCAACAAAGCTCAGTGTGAAAGGAGTGAGTACCAGCAAGAGGAACAAGAGACCACTGTGGTTCTCTAGGGCAGTGGCAGAGAAGGTAAAGGCTAGAAGGGTGGCATTCAGGAGGTACAAGGAGACGCAGAGGGAGAGGATAGGGAGTGTACCAAGAAAAGCAGAGAGAAGAAGGCAATGTGGTAAGAGGCACAAACAGAGGAAAGGACAGCCAAAGGGGGTAACTAAAAGGGGACAAGACCTTTTTAGATACATAAGAGGAAAGAAGAAGAAAAGGGGAGGGATTGTGAGGTTAAGAAGGCAAGAGCAGACTGCGCAGAGAAGGCTCAGGAAAACGCAGTTACACTGAACAGATACTGTGCTTCTGCTCAGTCTCCACAGTGGAAGGAGAGGGGGATGGACCACACAGAAGCAGCAGGAACACTGAGGGCGTGAGGCGGACACAAGTCCATTCACAGAGGAATGAATTCTGCAAGGTCTTGTGAATCTGAAAGTGGATAAGGCTATGGAGCCAGACAGGGTACATCCTAGGATGTTGAGGAGGCTCAGGGAGGTACTAGATGCACCTCTGATAGCCCTGTTCAACAACTCACTGGAGGCAGAAGTGGTTCCAGGGGACTGGAGGAGGGCAGATGTAGCCCCGTTTCACAAAAGTGGCAGCACGGAGAAGTCATGTAACTATAGGTCAGTCAGTTTAACGTCAGTGGTGGGGAAGTTAATAAGAGACACCATTACAAGAAAGGCTTGTGGATTATCTTGAATCCAGTGGAACACAAGATCAAAGGCAGCACAGATTCACGAGGAGGAGGAGGTCAAGTCAGATGAACCTGATTGATTCCTTCAACTGGGTTACCAGGGAAGTAGATCAGGGGTGGGGTGGTGGTCATGGCCTTAGACCTCAGTAAGGTGTTCGACACCATACCACTTAGGAGGCTTATAAGGAAACTGGGCAGTTTGGCGGTGAGATACACGGTGGTAAACTGGGTAAAGAGCTGGTTGATAGATCGGCAACAGAGAGTGGTGGAAAGTGGCACTCACTCTAATAAGGGGGAATGTGACAAGTAGGGTTATCTCAAGGCTCAGATCTGGGATGAAGCTCTCTTCAATATCTTTATAGGTGACACTGCATAGGAGCTGGAGGAAAGGTATGCCTCTTTGCGGATGACACCAAAATCTGCAATAGGGTATAAACTCCAGAGGGGGTGGGAGAGAATAAGTGTAGATCTGAGGAAACATGAGAAGTAGTCGAGAGTATGGTAGCTGGAAACTCAAGTAGTGGTCAAAGGTACAGAAGCTGGGTTTCAATGTAAAAAAAAAAAAAAAAAATGAAAATTACATACCTATTGTAATTCTTGATCTGTCTGTATATCTTCACCATTCATCACTGGTGGATTCTAGCCAGAGATGCTAGGACCCCATGGGAAGTTTTTTTAACTTTAAAAAGCTTTTTTTCTACCTGGAGTAGTGGATGGCATTGGAAACGGCGCCGCCCTTGAGTCCGACGTACTACATGACACTCACGGGTTGGCCAGTAACAGACACCAGCCTCTCCATTACCTCAGTTCTACTTGCCAGAGACGGAAACTAGAGACAGAGAAAAAAAAGGGTAGGGGGTGGGGCAAGGGAGTCAAAGGGATAGGAAAGGAAAGGAAAGGATATAAACTGAAAAAGGAATAAGCTGGTCACAAGAGGAGGGGAGGCTTTAAAACAACCTGGGAGACGGCCCCCAACCACAGGGAAGGCCAGAGGAGGGTAAGAGCAGAAGAGAGGAAAGAAAAGATGGAGAAGAATGGAGGAATGGGGAGAGAAGAGGGAGAGGGGGAACATCCACTCAGAAGTGCCCGAAGCTTCTCTCGGCAGACCAAAAAAAGGGGGATCCTAACCTGCAGACCCATCACCCTTTTTTTTTTGTAAGTCTGGAGAGGAGTGAGCAATGCTAAGCGGAATCAAGACTCAGGAGAACTGAGTCTGCCGAGGGCACAGCCAGGAGTTAACACCTCGCAGGTGTGAGCATCCAACAGGATGCCAGTTGATGTCAGACTAGGTGCAACCCTCCAGGTCCACCAGATAAGAAGGGCTATTTGCTCTCAACCTGCTCTCTCTCTATCTCTCCCCCCCACTTCACAACAAGAGGTGGGGACAGGACCCATCTCAGGACAAAGTCCCGTCAGAGGACAGCAAAAGGAAGGAGGTCCTGGGGCGTAAGACATTATTGACCCTTATGCCCCACACCACAAGGGTGGTGAGAGAAAGAATGATAACATCTAGAAGAGGCCAAGGACCTCTGGGTGAGTCAGAGGGGACTCTGCCCCATGCAGACCCAAGAGGGGGTTAGCTGCAAGGGATAAAGGCGTGCCGATTAAGAGCTTCACAGAAAGTAGAAGGTCCATGGAGCCCCTGCGATGTGAACTCAATCCAGGGAACCTGGACATACTTTCTAGAAAAAGGCAAAGCCTGCGAGGGACAAGGTCCCCTTGGTCCAGAGAGTCCCCCATCAAAACCAAGAAGGGCACCAAGGGGCCTCTAGGAAAAAAGGGCAAGTGTCCCTGCTTGTCCTCCCCCAGAGGTGGGTCCCTGGTGCTTTGGAGGAAGTGTCAGGGACTCTGGAGGTTCCAGCAGGATTATACCTGCAATTGGCCTCAACTGGGAGGAAGGCAAGCAGGGTGGAGGCACTGCCCAGGAGACTGGGGTCCAAGAGGGGATGGAGGGCAAGAAGCAATGGTGAAGATATACAGGAAGATCAAGAATTATGGTAGGTACATCATTTTCATATCTTACTTGTATCAATCTTCACCATTCATCACAGGTGGGTGGGTACCAAGCACCATGATAATGGTG
Source organism: Neoceratodus forsteri (assembly GCA_016271365.2). Classification (NCBI taxonomy): domain Eukaryota; kingdom Metazoa; phylum Chordata; order Ceratodontiformes; family Ceratodontidae; genus Neoceratodus; species Neoceratodus forsteri. The sequence continues at coordinate 407,130,834 of CM057453.1, forward strand.
CTGGCACCTCCCTGAGGGCTAAGATTAGCCTTCAGCCTCTTGTGGGAGACTGGCTGAAAAAGAGGAAGTGGGAAGCTGCCAGGCACTGTGCGACTCCTTCATAAAGGGATGAGGCCATGGAGGGATCACCATGTATTCTTGGCTGTATTCCCCAAGAATGCCAGCATCGCATGCGTAGGATTGCGCTGGGTGAAAGGGGAAAGGCGGAGTTCCTCCAGCATCATCATCGGGAACTGCTGATACTCCATTAAGTCAGCATCAGAAGATTGGTAAGAGGAGGAGTCCTCTTCCTCGATGGAGGAAGTCAATGACGTGGAAGGACTCTGCATAGGGTGCGATGAAGTTGAAGGAGGAGATGTAAACACCATCTCATCAATGGCCCTAAAATAAAGAGGGAAAGCACTCGCTATCACCCTATACTTCTTCCAAGTGAGGGGCCCCAAGGGACGAGAAAAACCTTGAAGAAATGGGGGAGGAGGCAGAGAGGAAGGAGATTGTAAAGAATGGTCCTGGGAGACCGACGTCCCTCTGCCAGGGCTGTGGGTACAAGTAGGGGAACCCTCCCTGGTGAGCGGGCTGCACTGCCCAGGCACCGCCTGCTGCTCAGTCCTCCCAGAGACAGCAGGGTGAAGCCCTAGGGGAGAAGACCACTAGTGAGGAGATTGGAGCCATACAGATCCAGAAGGACAACCCCTGTCCCCAACCACCACAGGGCTCCGGCCCCTAGCCGGAGAGGAGGAGCCCGGACCCATGCTCCAACTCCATCCCAGGGTGGCCAGGACTGCCAGGACAGAACGGAATGCCAACTGGGGATCCTGCCCCTGCCGACCCAGAGGATCAGGACCTGCCCCTTGTGAGAGGCCCCACCCTGGCCACCGCTCTAACAGAAGCGGGAGAGAAAAGCCAGCACCTGGGTCGGACTCCAATTCCTCCCCCCAACTCAGTGTCAGCACCGACTGCTGACGCGGTGCTGGAGACGGGATATGCACCAACCTCAAATGCGGCGCCATCCTCAGAGACAGCGTCAAATGCATCACCAACCTCAGAAGCAGTGCCGACCGCAGCATCATCACTGAGCCCGATGCCACAAGTGACACCATCCCCCAAGACAGCACTGGAGACGGCACTGGAGCTCTCCATGGCACTAAGAGCAGCACTGGCAGAGAGAAGGGCAGTGTCATACATGGCATTGACTCTAGAACTTGAACATAGAGAAGAAGACCTCCTACTGAGTCCGTGGAGCGTCTGTAGCTCTGGGGAACTCAGCTGCCAATCTGGATCATTCTCAGATTCCGAGTAGGAGACCACGGCGACCCCCAGAAAGGCAACTCCAGACACTCTACCCATCCTGGCATGGAGAATGGTGTCAGGAAGGGACTCAGCGGCGGCGTCACCTCACTCAACAGCACCAGGATTGGTGCCAGAAACTTAGACCGTGCCCACTGTAGCCTCCGAGGGACCCACCGATGCAGGCCCCAAGTACAGTCAAGACCTCAAGCCCAGGGTTGCCTGGCTCCCTGAAGGAGAACCAGGCTGTGAGTGGTCCACAGCCGTCCCCCCGACCTCTCACCCAGGCATCCGGTCTCAGCAAGACCTGAGACAATGGAGGCCTGCTGCCCCCCTGTGCATACAGCAGTGGGAGGAGGCCGGCCCGGGGATCTTACCTTGGCGACCCCCATCTGACACTGACCACTGAAGGTTGAGGGGTTGTGACCCAACCTCGCCGTGTGGGTAACTATCGTATGGAAGTCCATGGAAAAGCAGGTGTCGCATCAATCCATGTCGTGATTTGGTCCCAGACAGGTGAAAGTGATTAGCCGCAGTCAAAAATAATAAAAACGTAGACAGATTCAAAGCTGAAACATAACACAATGGTGCCAGAACACATCGAAGAAACAGTGTCGAGTAAACGATTAAGCAGAACTGAAGGAGTCAGTGGAAGACGAAGAAAGGTGCTGTCCCATGGAGTCATGCTATTCTCGACAGTAGGATAAACAGAACTGAGGTAATGGAGAGGATGGCGTCTGTTACTGGCCAACCCGTGAGTGCCACGTAGTACGTCGGCCTCGAGGGTAGCGCTGTCTCTGACAGCCCCTCCTCCAGATAGAAAGCTTTTTAAAGCTAACAAGTTTCCCATAGGGTCCTAGCACTGTGCAAGTGTGAAGAGTCACTAATGCACAGTAAAGGATTTTACCCATATATACAGTGCAAGGGTGTTAAAAGACCTAGATTTAATAGGCTACTATATACAGCCCATTATCGCTCAGAAGCACTGTCACTTCAATGACATCATCACGCATGCACGTTGAGGCCATCTTAGGCTGCTATTGGCACAGGTGTTTTAAACAACTTGTGTATTTACATTTTTTAAATGCGATGAAACACTACTGAAACTACATTCTGCACAAAACAAAGGGCATCATATGGCAGGTTAGGGCTTAGACTGCAACCCTATGTTTTCAGATTTTCCCTTCTCGATTTTAAAATTAAATCCTATTTAGTTGTTCTTTAAGTGCTACCTTAAACCAGACCTATCTAAAGTGGAAATGAGGTGCACTCACCCAACAATTTCTTGTAGTACTTCCAGTGTATTCTTATTTAACTGTCAGATTTTAAATTCTAACGTTTCATGCTAAATGCACTTCCTCATGGAATCTTTGCTTGCTAAACAATATATACATATAAGTACAATTCATTATTGCATACAGAAACATAGATACTGTCGGCAGGTAAAGACTGCTAGGCCCATCCAGTCTGCCCGTAGGCCCTATACATTGTATGTGGCCACTGACCCTATGTGATCAATGGCTTTTCATATATTCTTTCCTCACAACTTTATGTGACCTCCATAGCTCTATTAATATAGTTTAATATATGGATAGCAGATTTAATATGCTACTAAAGTATACAGTTTTTTTCCTGTAATACTATCAATCTCAAAGTGATAATACCACACTTCGAGAGTGATAATGCTATCATTCACGTCCAGTAATAGTATAGTTTCGGATGTGAACGTTAGTATTACCAGCCAAGTTAAACAGCGCAAGCCCACAACTCCACAAATCAGTAAACGTTTAAAATGTCACTGAACCACTGACACTCAGTAACGCAGCTAATGATTGGCCACTCTTTGTCTGTGGGCGGCCAAAACAGTTTTTAAAACATGGCGGTCATGTCTCACTTAGCAAGAGCGTGGTGTCCATGGCAGTTACCATTGTTGTTTTTAAAAGGATTTATCTGGCTGATCCTGCACCCCCCCCCCCCAACAAAAAGAAAAAAATGGTAGTTTTTTTTACTGCCATGTGTGTCTGTGTAAGCCAGCAGAGCACAAAGAAATGGAGTGAGGCAGTGTTCTACGCGGGCAAGCAGGTGAGGGAGAAACACTCTGAGTGAGGCAGTGCTGCGGTCTGGCTGCACTGATGCACTCCTTTATGTCAGCAGCTGACTGCAGACTAAAACAACTTGGATCCATGTATTAAAATATTGATAGTTTAGTGTGTTATCGTCAGAATACTCATCTCGTTTCCAGGACATATAGGAACCTCTTGAGCTTCGCTCTCGAGGTTCTTACATGTCCAGAACCTCTCGATGGTATTACTGACCGGTAATACACTCTAAACTATCCATTATTCTCTTTATTGTTAACTTTAGTATATACTTTTGCTATTGCCTCCGGACACATAATACCATTATAAAAGGAATATAAAAGGAGCCTTTAACTATTATGGTTATCAGAAGTATTAAAATATTAACTATATTACATATTTCATTAAAATTTTTATGAAAACCACTTGAAGTACAATGGTACCTCACTTCCCTATATCTTTTTTTGTTCCTGTTTCTCAGTGCTCCTGCTTGGTCCTCATGGACCTATGAAGTACATATGTAGCTACTAGTTCTATTTCAAATTATAACATGGATGCCCAGTAGCATGCGACCCAATTGGTCTCCCAGCAAAGGGTAACAGAGGATTAAGCAGCCTTGTTAATCCACGGTTCCACGGAGGGAGTCAAGTGCTGTGCCGCTGGCTCTTGTTACCTGGTGTCATCAGTAAAACCAAGTGGCAGACATCTGCAATTCAGGTTAAGCCAGCCAGAGACAGTGGCAGTGACTGCACAGAAATTAAAATTACATACCTACTGTAATTCTTGATCTTTTCTTGTATCTTCACCACTCATTACTGCTGGGTGTAAGCCGGAGGTGTGCACCTGCACAGGAGTGGATTTTTTTTGGTTATTTTGGGGAGGAGCCAGCACATGCGGGTTGGCTGTTAGGTGCTGCAGGCTGCTCTTTCACCGCAGTTCTGTTCTGCCGGAGAGGAAGAAAAAAAAAGGGAATAGAGAAAACCAAAGAAGAGGCAAGAGAGCTGAGGGATAGGAAAAGGAAAGGAAAGGATATAAACTAAAAAGGGATAAGATGACCAGAGGACAGAGGGTATAGAATTTTTTCCTAACTGGCCTTAAGGCCCCAGCCTCTAGGCAGCAGCACAGGAAAGAGAGAGAGAGAGAGAATGAAAGAGAGGAGAAGAAGAAATGGGAAACCTCTGTCATGCTCAGACGGAAGACCACTGGCTCATTTGAGCCTCAAAACCCTGAAGAGAAGAATACACAGGAGAAAGGATCCTGTCAACTTCAGGGATCACTGGACATAGGTCCAGACAGAGAACTTTTTTGATGGTCTTGGAAAAAGCACGGCAAAAGGGACACTCCCCCCACCCCTAGACCCATATAAGGGATGAAAATCCTGGAACATGACCCTCTGGCTCAACAGCTGAGAGTTAGTTTAAGGGGGAAACACCTCTTAAACAGGAAAGGACTCTGCCCAGAATTACCCCCGTAAGAAAAGGGGGACAAGCGTGAAGGGAAAAATGGAAGGAAGTCCCTATGGGTCCTCCCACGGAATGTACTAATGAAGTCCACACCTCTTTAAAAGTCTATACTGGCAAACCGTGCCATGACATGTGAGGACCCCAAGTATACCCCACTGAGAACCCTGGGGAGTTCCCTCAAAGGTCAGGGCAAGGACCCTACTCGCCCGCTCTCCGAGGTTGGGAGCCCTATGACTTTTTAGAGAAGAAAACACAGGGCCCTGAGGAACCAGGGGGATTCTGCCCCCAACTGGCCTCGAGAGGGAGAGGACGAGCAGGGTGGCAGGACCCAGGAGCTGAGGCCCAAGAGGGAAAGGTGGGCAGGAATCAGTAATGAATGGTGAAGATAAAAGAGAAGATCAAGAATTACAGTAGGTACATAATTTTCATATCTTGTCTTAACTATTCATTACTGCTGGGTGAGTACCAAGCACCCCGGAGGGGACCTGGCACTGCTCTGAGGGAACAGATTTCCTCAGCCTCCTGTGGGTGAGGTACAGGAGGAGGAGACCCCATAGCCCTACCAGACCATACACAGCCTAAGGCTGGTCAGGATGAGGAGGTGTCCCCTGTGGCCAGGGGACAGAACACGCCCCTGCAAGTTCCTCCTTGCCCTCTGGGAGAAAAGACCCCGGAAAGAGGAGGAAATCACCATATGCTGGGCAATGGATGATAACCTGGACAGACTAAGCCATGTGGTCTGCCTGATGCAGATCGCTGTCCCTGCCAGTCTGAAGGCCACTTCACTAGCGTCATAGCCAACTCTGTTAAGAAGGGGGATAAAACCTTTTATAGGTACATTAGGGAGCAAAGAAAGACCAAGGGAGGGATAAAGAGACTTAATAAAGGGGAAGGAATGTGGGCAGAGGGTGACAGTGAAAAGGCAGGGATACTGAATGAATATTTCTGCTCAGTATTCGCAACGGAAGCGGAGGGGGCAGTACCTAAACCAAGCAAGAAAAACACTCTGAATAGGGGGTCGATACCAGTCCATTAACAGAAGAAAGGGTTTTGAAAGAACTCTTGAAACTGAGGGTGGACAAAGCAATGGGGCCTGATGGGATTCACCCCAGAATTCTAAAAGAACTAAGGGTAGAACTAGTAACGTCACTGACTACTCTCTTTAACAAATCATGGGAGGATGGGGTGGTACCTGAGGACTGGAGGAGGGCAGATTTGATTCCACTTCACAAAAGTGGGAGCAAGGCAGAAGCGGGAAACTGCAGACCTGTTAGTTTGACCTCAGTGGTTGGGAAAATGATGGAATCACTTCTGAAGGAAAGAATTGTTGAGTACCTAGAGGACAGTGGGGCACAGGACCCAAGGCAGCATGGTTTCACAGCAGGAAGGTTATGTCAGACGAACCTAATAGATTTACTTGACTAGATGACCAAAGTAGTAGACCAGGGTGGGGCTGTGGATATGGCCTACCTAGATTTCAGCAAGGCATTTGACACAATCCCACACAAAAAATTAATAAACAAGTTAGCCAGCCTTGGAGTGGGTCCCAAGGTGGTAGCCTGGATAAAACACTGGTTGGACAACAGGACGCAAAGGGTAATAGTAAACGGAGTCCACAGTGAAGAAAGGAGGGTAAATAGTGGGGTACCGCAGGGATCGGTACTGGAATCGGCCCTCTTTAATGTCTTTATAGGTGACATTGGAGAGCACCTGGAAGGAAAAGTATGTCTCTTTGCAGACGACACAAAGATCTGCAACAGGGTTGATACACAAGGTGGGGTGAAAAGGGACTTGGCAAGGTTGGAGAATTGGTCAAATATATGGCAGCTCAGATTCAATGCAAAGCAGTGCAAGGTAATGCATCTGGGAAACAAAAACCCAGTGGCAGAGTACACAATGGGGGTGAGATAACAACAACAAAAATCGAAAGAGACCTAGGAGTAATTATATCAGATGATCTAAAGGTGGGCAAGCAATGTGAGAAGGCAGTATGGAGGGCTGGGAGGATACTGGGATGCATAGGGAGCGGCATCACCAGTAGAAAACAGGAAGTTGTTATCCTCCGTACAGACAGTTGGTGAGACCCCATCTGGAGTACTGCGTACACTCTGAGACCTCATCTCTGCAAAGACATAGACAGAGTAGAGGCTGTTCAGAGGAGGGCAACTAAAATGGTGCAGGGTCTGCACCAGAAGACATACAAGGAGAGACTAAAGCAGCTTAATATGTATACCCTTGAGGAAAGGAGGGAGAGGGGGGACATGATAGAAACTTTCAAGTATCTTAAGGGAATTAAAGTACAAGAGGGTAGCATCTTCCAGAAAAAGATCTGTGCAAGAACAAGGGTGCACAATGTGAAGATAGAGGGGGGATGGCTCAGAGGTAACGTTAGAAAGTATTTTTTCACAAAGAGGGTTGTGTATACATGGAACAGCCTTCCTGAGGAGGTTGTGGAGTTAGAAGTATAGTGGGGGGGTAGGAGGAAGTAAGCTGTTGATTAACTAGAATCTGCAGCTTATCCAGCAGGTAGGGGAAATGGGCAGACTAGGTGGACCAAGCGGTCCTTATCTGCCATCAAATTCTATGTTTCTATGTCATAAGACACCCTTGCTTGGTGCCTTACAAGCTCCAGACCCTGTGCAGAGAGGGCAATGGCTTGCCTAGATTCCTCCGAACCAGGCAAAGATGCTAACACCCATGCTAACCGACAACAGGTGCCTGTTGCAGGCCACGTGGTGAGCCTGATGTAAACGGATACAAAGCAGCACACGAGACGAAGAGAAAACTCTTCTTCCCCACCAGTCGAACTCAGCGGAATCCAGATCCGGTGGTTGGTCGTGCGCCAGGTGCTGAAGCCCGGAAGGAGTATCTAAGGACATCAGCCCCAAAGGCAGGTGAGGCAGAGAACCAAGAAACTCCTGGGGAGCGCAGTACCTCCTCCTGCAGTCTGCTGGTGCTAGGGATGAGGTGGCTGGTGACTGCCAGGTGCGGACTGACGCTTCCCAGAAGGCAATAGGCCAAGAGGGTACCACTAGGTGGTGCACACTAAACTTGCTCAGGAAGGAGTGCATCTTCCACTCGGTATTGCGTCTTACCATGTGGGATATATGGAGTTCCTGTACCAACCTTCAGAGGAACCGCTGATATTCAGTGAAATCAGCATCGGAGGAAAGGTGGACTGAACGGTCCTTTTCCACAGAAGAGGAAGCTGAGGAAGTCGAGGAACTCAGGTTCTCAGAGTCCTCCTGCGGTGGTGGAGACAGGCGGAAGACCTGCTTGTCCATGGCTCTAACATACCTAGGGAAGGCTGCCACAGTGGCCCTGAACGTCTCCCAGGTTAAGGGCCCACATGAGGTGGGAGTGACTGCAGAGGGATTAGGGAAGAGCACCTAACAGAAAGTGCCTGGCCTCTGTGACCTCACTGAAGATCCTCTAGCTCGAGGGGATCTGGGGGTTGACCCAATCAGCGTATGCTATAAATGTGAAAATATATCCTGGCTGAGCCCTGAGGCAGAATCTCCCCTGTGGTGCGACTAGGGTTACATGAATCCAGCTGGGCCCTGTACTGCGACTCATCCCCATCCCCCGCAGGGAAGTGGAAGAGGGCCCCTTTGTTTCACCCTAGCCTCTCAATCCCTCGGACTCCGAGGCCACCCTCTTCCTCGACCTTCAGTGCTAAGGGTCCCCTGATCCTGCAGGTCCCCTGAGGGAGGCCACAGAAGGAGAAGTCCCCATCCCAACCAATGGGGCCAAGGCAGCAGCAGACATGGCAGCTGCCCTGGCCCCCCCCAAGGTCGAGCTTGCCACATTATGTCCTCTGGTCCTCTGAAACTGTTATCCACTGCAGGGTCCCTGACATCAGAGTCGGCAAGGGGGCCTGCAGAGACCAGAGACTCTGAGGAGTCTGGGAAGTGAACCCTGGGCCGCCTTGTGCCATGTTCAGTGGGGGCTCCCTGACCTGAGAGGAGTCGGACGCCCAGTCTGGATCGGCTTGCGAGTCATCCTCCTCCTCCTCGGAAGAGGAGACCATGCATATCTCCAGACTAGCGACCCTGGGAGCCCCAGAAACAGCGCTGCTGCAGGACATGCCACCGCCTACGGTGCCACCCTGATCTCCAGCACTGCGAATGGCACTGGGATCTGAAGCAGCTCTCGACCCGGCTCTGCAGGGAACTGAGGCATTCCTCCGGCACCACGGACGAAACCTCCTCAATGACAAGGCTGGAATCCGAGGAGGTTTCTTCCTCGCTGGACCATACAGACCTGGAGGCAGGGCCAAGAGATCTTGCCATGGCATCCCTAGCAGGACGCCATCCTCCGAAAGTTGGTGGGGCTCTGCCAACATTAAACACACGGATTTCCAGAATGCGGCAGTCCATGGAGAAACAGGCATCGCAGTTGTCTACATCGTGGTTGGGACCCAGGCAGCACGGACAAACGTCATGTCGGTCCATCACGGAAAAATGCCGGCCACAGGGGCACCGATGCATGGGGGCACGGCTCACTTTGGATTTTCTCTTAGCCCCCAAACCAGACATGATGCAAAAAGAATCCAACACAATTTACAGGAAAAAGACCCGGTGCCATTGGCAATAATAAAAGGAACAGTCTTACCGGTATCCAATGGCATTGGGTGAATCAGAACCGGAATGGAGAAGCAGCAAACAGCGTCGAAACACAGAACAGGCCTAATGACATAGCAAGCACTCAAACTCACACAGCAGGTGTGACCTCAACAGCGGGAGAAACAGAGCTGGGGTGCAGGAGGAGCCTGCCGTGCCTAATGGCCAACCCAAATGTGCCACGCAGTGAGTGGGCCTCGTGGACAGCGCCATCGGCGCCGGCTCCCCCCCCCCAAAAAAAAATCCACTCCCATGCAGGTGCGTGCCTCCAGCTTACACCCAGCAGTAATGAATGGTGAAGACTGACAAGGGAAGATCCGTTCCTGCCCCCCGTAATCTTTTCTGCATGCTTGTAGTGTCCACATACAGAGGAGCAGCTGAAAGTCCATAAGCAAAACCCCCCAGTGCATATCGACATAATTCACAGTATCCTTGCTACAAGAGCTGGAGACACAGACAGCACGAGCCACCTGGGGTGTGTGTCCGTGGACCGGGGGGGGGGGCGTGAGACACAGAGACAAAGACTGTGTTTGTTGCAGTAGCAGTTCAGACAGTCATGCCTTCACAGTGAGTCACAGTGTGAAAGACACAAAAACCAAGCCACCGGTTGTGTGTGTGTGTTACGGGGGGGTGGTGGTGTTTGTGGAAATCAGCAGTCCGCTGGCACCAGTGCTTATGCAGAGATCCTGCCACAGACAGTGGCATCCTCCTATCGGTGGCAGAACTGTGTCAGGTGCAGAAAGGGAGCAGCACTTAGTACTGCCATGCAGGAGTGCTAAACTGTGGTGTGAAGTTGTCAGCTGTGAGAGAGACAGAGAGGGCGAGAGCAAGCGTGGTCCACTGAGGGCTGTTAATGGGGGGCTCACAGCATTCGGGTCCCTCCCCCCACGGCACAGCTGTGCACCATCGCTTTCTGTTGCCCCGCAGGTCACTATGAAGCAGTTGTAATCGCACACTGTCACGTGGGGCTGGTGTTATGGCACAGGTCACAGTTGAACACTCAGTGTAGCAGCCCATGGGAATGTTAGCCCATGGAGACAGGGAGAGCAGGAGCCACAGTGTTGATTGCAGGAAGGTGTTTTCTGGCCACCACTGTATCGGTGCATGTGTGGGCGTCAACCTGTGTGGGAAGAGTGCCATTTTCAAACCATAATTCTGCTTTTCCTGTGAGATGTGTACCTGTGTATGTCAATAAATGACAGAGTGAACCAGTGCCAGATTGCCGGGGGAAGAAAAAACACACAAGGAGAGACAGTGAGAGAGAATAAGCTACAGGGAGAAAGTTACAGCGCTGCAGTGTGAATCACAAATTGGGCCACTTCACAGCCCAGTAAGTCATGTTTTATGTATCGTAGGGACAAAGCGATGTCAGACATTAATTCAGGAGTGTATGTGTGGCATTTCTATGTGCATACAATACATTACATATGTTACAGTTGTGGGGACTACTTTTTTAGTTGGCAGGATACACACGTTTTCCCTAATCAAGCAAGAAAAAAAAAAAACACCTTTCTGTCTTTTATTGTTGTTTTTAAACGTAATCCATATTATACGTGCAATAACCCACTCCAGGGTATGGGGTTATAGGGGATTAATCCTACCCGGTCACCAAAATTAAATAAATAAAATAAATACATAAATAATCAACACCCCAGGTACTGTGAGGACACTCGGCCTGCGGCCTCATGCCTCACAACACACCTATGGTGTTGATTAATCCCCAATAACCCCATACCCTGTTGTGGATTATTGCTTACTTATCACTACTTCACTGATTCAGAAATACTAAACAATTCCCAAACAGTTTAGAATGTTTCTCACTCATCCTGTCAATAATATGTTGTGCTGAGATACTCATTTCTATTTCATATCCCATTTCTTGCCTCCTTGACTCTGTACCTTTAAATTTTATTTATTTATTTATTCATTCAATTTTGGTAACCGGGTAGGCCCACTGAGCCCAGAGGGTCCCTTTTTCAGGGGCGACCAGGAATTAGTTACATAAAGTAGGATATTCTCACATATACAGTACATTTTTAAGCAGACAACATTTGGTTACATTCACGGTATTTAAAATACAAAATATTCAAGTTTCAAACTATCCCATATCCTCTTTATACTTTATCAACTCATATTTACAAGTCTCCAGTTTTTATAAATTAGTATTTTTTTCCATTCTTATCAGTTTCTAACTTCATCAATTATGTTTACATAGAAACATAGAATTTGACGGCAGATAAGGACCGCTTGGCCCACCCAGTCTGCCCATTTCCCTACCTACTGGATAAGCTGCAGATCCTAGTTAACCAGCAGCCTACTTCTTCCTACCCCCACCCCCCAGAATTGCCTTATGACTATCCCATGCATGCTTGAATTCCGACAGATTTTGACTCCATAACTTCCTCCGGAAGGCCGGTCCATGCATCCACAACCCTCTCTGTGAAAAATACTTCCTTAAATTACCTCTGAGCCGCCTCTATTCTTCAAATTGTGCCCTCTTGTTCTTACACACCTCTTTTTGAAAGATGCTACCTCTTGGACTTTGTTGATTCCCTTGAGGTACTTGAAAGTTTCTATCATGTCCCCCTCTCCCTCCTTTCCTCGAGGCTATACATATTAAGCTCCTTAAGTCTCTCTTCATATGTCTTCCGGTGCAGACCCTGCACCATTTTAGTTGCCCTCCTCTGACAGCTTCCATCCTGTCTATGTCTTTATGGAGACTGGGTCTCCAGAACTGCACACAGTACTCAGATGGGGCCTCACCAGCTGTCTGTACAGAGGGATAATAACTTCCTGTTTTCTACTGGTGATGCCTCTCCCTATGCATCCCAGTATCCCCCCAGCCCTCCTTGCTGCCCTCTCACATTGCTTGCCCATCTTTAGGTTATCTGATATGACTACCCCCAGGTCCCTTTCCACTTTTGTCGTTGTTAGTATCTCACCCCCCATTGTGTACTCTTCCCCTGGGTTTTTGTTTCCCAGGTGCATTACCTTGCACTTCTTTGCATTGAATCTAAGCTGCCATACATTTGACCATTCCTCTAACCTTGCCAAGTCCCTTCATCCTTTCCACCCCACCCTGTGCATCAACTCTGTTGCAGATCTTAGTGTCATCTGCAAAGAGACATACTTTTCCTTCCAGTAATTGTTATGTTTAATTGTTCATGGTCATTTGCCTATTCTTTCATAACATTGTTAATGAAAAAAGTGATACAATTGATAATTTAATACTATGAGTAACCATATTAGTTAAAGGCTCCTTTTATAATGGTAATACGGGTCTGGAGGTCATGGCAAAAAGTATATACTATAGCTAACAATATTACATTCTTTGCGAAAAGCTTAATCGGGGGTAAGCCGTTGGGGGGTTGGGTGCTCTGTATTTGGACAGCTTTCCTTTAAGAACTCCACGAAGTCAGTGTAGCCCCAGTCTTTGAAAGTAAAACGAAAGAACAAGGAAGATCCTGTTACAACAGCATATCAAACAGACCTGTTTAAAGTTAGAAATGAGGCGCACTCACCCCACTTTTTTTCTAGTACTTTCAACGTTTCATGCTTAAACGCACTTCCTCAGGAATTTGTGCTTGCTAAAATAATATACGTACATATATAAGTATAATTAATTACTGTATATATTCTTTGTTTCATAACTTTATGTGACCTCCATCTCTCTGTTAGAAGGCTTTTTAGCCCTACTGGAACTCATTTTATTTTTCAAAAGTCTGGGAGTAGGGAATATGGCGGATGCTGTGCAGCTCCATTTAGTGTAAAAGTGCGAGGCTGCACCGCTTGCTTCAATACAAATGTAGGGGGAAAAGCCTTTTCTTTGTGAAAAACTTAATCGGGGGGGGGTAAGCCTTTGGGGAGTGGGGCGCTCTGTATTTGGACAGCTTTCCTTTAAACTAGACCACATTAACAAATTTCCACACTCTGCTCACCGTATCCCAAACCAAGGTGGACATGCTGTGTTCAGACAAGACTTAATGTTTTAAAGTGTTCCTTACTTGGCAAACACTTCCATAAACTTTGTGTATATAGGAGCATGTCCGGGAGACAAGAAACAAAACTCATGGGCCTTAAAATGCTCTTCAGGAAATCTCTTTGTTTACTTGTGTTTAAAACCGTAGGAAGGCTTACCAGTCATGGCTCACTGTACTATGCTTCCTAGGAGCATCTGGCACCAGTAGAGGCTCTCTATTTACAGTCTGGCTCCAACCAGAATTGGGCACCGCCACACACACACACACACCTGTGATGACGTTCTCCATGTGGGGACGTTCACTTGAGAACAGATTGTGCTTGGGGTCGGGCTAGAGCAGCAGAACAGCAGCACCAGGTGGTGCTTAGGGAAAACACCTTGGTGTTAAGCTGCAGAGGAAACCTGTCATTTTCATGCTTGCACACGCAGCACAAAGCGAATATCTTCTTACATGAATGGCATTTCAGAGGTGTGTTAAGTGTCGGGTCCAATGCAGCTCAAGCTAAAACAGGCTCGTATGCTGGGCAGAAACTTTGCATGGTTGAAAGGAGCCAGCAGCTGGCTTGTTTCATCTACACTAAGCTGCTGCAGCAACACAGAAACATAGAGACTGACAGCAGGTAAGGGCAGCTGGGCCCACAGAGTATGACCATTTTTATCTTCATTTTTGCTTCAGTCCCTACTTGATCTATGGCACTGTTTCTCCCCTTTACTATCCCAGGCATTTTTTTTTAACTCCACCACTATTTTCATCCCCACCCTACCACCTCTGCTGGAAGGCTGTTCCAGGAATCAGTCACCCCCTTCTGTGAAAAGGTACTTTGTCACATCTCTCCCGATTCTACCTCCCACAAGCTTCATAGCATGTCCCCTTGTTTTAGAGCACCTATTTCTCTGAAAAATATCCCCATCTGTACTGTATTAACTCCCACAAGGTATTTAAAGGTCTCTGTCATGTTCCACCCCCCACCCAGGGTGTACATCTTGAGCTCCTTTAGCCTTTCCTCATAGGGCCTTTGATGCAGGCCCTGCGCCGTTTTGGTATCCATTTCCTGACAACTTCCACTCTATGTCTTTTCTGAGATGGGGTCTCCAGAATTGGACACAGTACTCTAGTTAGGGTCTTACCAGCACTCTACATAAGGACAATACCACCCCCTCTTCCTGCTGGTGATACCCCTACCTGTGCACCTAGCATCCCACTAACCCTCCAGACTGTCTTGCCACACTGCCTGGACACTTTTAGGTCATCTGATATGATTACCCTCAGGTCTCCTTCCTGCTTGATCTATGTCAGTTTCACTCCCCCCATTTCATATTCCATTCCCGGGCTTCTGTGGCCCAAGTGCATTATTTTGCACTTTTTTGCATTAAAACCCAGTTGCCATACCCTTGACCACTCCCTCCAGTTTTTCAGATCTCTGCTCATCCTGTCCCCCCACCCCCACCCCAGAGTGTCTACTCTGTTGCAGATCTTGGTGTCATCTGCAAAGAGACAGACCTTCCCTTCCAGCTCCTCTGCTATTTCATTTATAAAGACATTAAGGAGGATCAGTCCCAGCACTGACCCCTGAGGTGCCCCATTGGTCGCCCTCCCTTGCTCTGAGCGAACCCCATTTACCATCATCCTCTGTCGCTTTTCCGTAACCAATTTCTTACCCAAGTTTCCACCTTATTGCCCACCCACAAGCTACCCAACTTCCTTACCGGTCTCCTATGTGGAACGGTGTCAAAACCTTGCTAAAATTCAGGTAGGCCACGTCTGCCACTCGTCCCTGATCTAACTCCTTGGTCACCCAGTCAAAGAAATCTGTCAAATTTGTTTGGCATGACCTTCCCCCTATGAATTCTTGCTGCCTCAGATCCTGTAACCCGTTAGATTTCAGATGTTCCACAATCCTTTCCTTTAGTAGCATCTCCAGCAATGTACCCACCACCGAGATCAGGCTAACAGGCCTATAATTACCTGCCTCTTCCTTGCTACCACTTTTGTGAAGTGGGACTGACTACATCTGCCCTTCCTCAGTGATCGGTTAAACAGAACTGTCAGAGTTGCAGCTAGTACCTCTCCGAGCTCCCTCAGCACCCTTGGATGCACTGTCTGGCCCCATAGCTTTGTTCCCTTTCAGGTCAGTAAGTGCTTTCCTGACTCCCTCCACAGAAAAAGGACAAGAGCCCATTTCCCTCCCATCAAAGCTCCTGGTGCCTTTTCATGGTCCCTCCCCTTTCCCTTCTACGGTGAACACTGAGCAGAATTATTTGTTCAATATGTCTGCCTTTTCTTGACCCCTCTCCTTACAGCCCCCCTTAACCTTACAATCCCACCCTTTTTCCTCCTTTTTTGGCTAATATACCTAGGAAATGTCTTGCCCCCCCGATACTGTCTGAGCTACTCTTTCTTCCATTTGCGCCTTTGCGCTCCTTAATGCCTTCCCTGCATCCCTCTGTTTTTCCTGATATACTTTCCTATTCTCCCCTCTCTGGGTCTCCTTATACCTTCTGAATGCCAGTCTTTTAGCCTTTACCTTTTCTGCCACCTCTTGAGAACCATGGTGGTCCCCTCTTCCTTTTGGTTTTGCTTACCTGCTTGATACAGAGGTTTGTTGCCTTTAAAATGCCTGCTTTAAGTGTGTCCCACTGTTCCTCTACCCCCCCCCCCAGCTCATTCTTGAGGTATTCACCCATCTTTCTAAAATCAGGCTCTCTGACGTCAAGTACTCTCACCATTGAGTAGTTTGGTTCCACAGTTGTTCTTATGTTGAACCACACTGTACGATGATCACTGGTCCCCAGATGACTTCCCACCTTGATGTCTGTAATACTGCCCCTCTAAGTAAGCAACAGGTTCAATACTGCCCCATCATCTGTTGGTTCACTGACTAGTTGCCTGAGGAACACCCCTGCAGGGAGTCCAGGATGTCCCTACTTTTAGCTGAAGCCACAGCTGGGAGGCTACAATCTATATCTGGCAGACCGAAGTCCCCCACCAGCAACACTTCCCCCTTTTCAGTCATTTTGTCAATTGCTTCTAATATTTCTTTATCTAAGTTCTCCCCCCGTGCCATGGTCCTGTAGATCACATCTATCTGAATAATGGCTCCATTACCCGACTCAAATGTGACCCACACCACCATTGCCCCCCTGAATTCCCTGTATTTCTGTTGCTTTTATGCTTTCCTTCACATAAAGCACCATACCTCCTCTTTTTCTTCACACGCTGTCCTTTCTAAACATCGTGTTGCCTGGTATGCCCACCTCCCAGTCATGGTTGTCAGCTTCCCCATGACTCAGTAATGGCCACAATATCGAGGTTGGCCACTGCCATGATGGCCTCTAGGTCTGTGATCTTAATTCCCAGACTTCAAGCATTAGCACACATGGCCTTCCAGCTTTTGTTTGCTCTTTGCTTGTCACTTCCCCCTTTATCCATTAGTTCCCCCTTCCTCTCTCCCTCTTCTATTGTGACTGCTTCTTTTCCCCCTTCCTCCTTTGTTAACTCCCCGCTCCTCTGATGAACTTACACTGTGTTGGAACTCTCACCCCTCAGGATCTCCCTACTCTCTATCTCAGCCTGGAGGGGGGCAGATTCTTCCTCCCCTTTTTCTTCCACTGCCCCTAACAGCTAGTTTAAATGTTCATCGAAGTAACATTTAAACCATCTACTGAGAATTGCAGTACCCCTCCCAGATAGATGAAGGTCATCACCTCTGTATAGGCTCTTGTCCTCCCAGGTGGGCCCCCAGTCCCCAATGTAGCAATACCCCTCCTCTCTGCACCATTCCTTCAACCATGAGTTGAAGGCCTTGGTGTAGAGCTTCCTCTCCTTCCCCCATTGTAGACCGGCAGCACCTCTGCAAACGTACATAGCGTCCCACCTGTATAAGTCTTCCTCCCAGTTCCCTAAGCTCTCCCTGCATTTTTCTTGCCCTGTCCCTAGCCAGGTCATTTGTCCCAGGTGGACAATGACATAGTGCCCCCCTTCCTTCCTACAGCCCTAGTGATCCATAGGATACGCTTCCCATCCCTTAATGCTGTGGCACCATGCAGGCACCTGACCTCTTCTTCGCTCCCTCTCCTATTCCCATTGAGTCCATCACCAGAAGTTGCTTCCTCATTCTGGCCTCCACTCGAAAGGGTCCCCACATTCTCCCCAACCAATACCATGGGTGCCTCTTGGCAGTCACACTCTGCCAGAGTGTCAAAGGAATTTCGTAGTGGTACCAATTCAGGCTAAGGAATGGGTCTTGTGATCCCCTCCACCCATTCTTCCAGATTCCACCCCCCCCACTCGAGCCCACCACAGTCCTGCCACTCCTCCTATGTGGCCTCCTTTGAGGTAACAGTGTTGAACTAGGTAGCCCCTGGGTGGGAGAAAAGGTCACCCAACTCCTAGACAAGGCAGCCCTAAGTCTAGCGACCTCATCCTGACTCGTAGCCAATGCAGCCTCAAGTCTAGCGACCTTCTCTGCCAACCCAGTGAAGCACATGCAGATGGGGCAGCACCACAGTCTCCAGAACGTCACCTTGAAGACTGCCGCCCCACAACCACTGCACTGCACCACTCCTCACATTCCCTATTTCTGCTCTCCCTGTCTTTCTGTCCCAGGACCCAGTAAGGCTACCAGCTGAGCAACTTCACTATCGCAGCTACCCACTATCTACAGCCCCGTAAAGTTGTTCCCTGCAGCTTCACTCCCATCTGCCCACCCAGTTCAGAACCACTGTTGCTGATCCCGGTGGCTTCCACCTCCCACCCACCCACCTGGTTCAGCAACATCTGCCGCTCCCTACGGCATCCCTCCATCCCTCCTGCCTGGTTCAGAACAATTTTTCACACTCCCTGCAGCTTCCCTCTCTTGCCTGCCCAGTTCAGAACAATTGCTTCCACTGCCTGCGGCTTCCTCCCCCCCCCCGGATGCTTCCTGTGGCTTCCCTACCGCCCAGTTCAGAAAACTGCTGCTGGAAATCAGGTCAGCCCTGTACCCTGTGGTCTCCCTCCCCTCATTATCCAAGATCAAACTAGTGCACTCACATCTCCTTTTCTGATGTCACATGAACTGTACTGTCAGCAGACACGGTTATTTGTCACACCACGTTTGGTTTCCTTTTTCACTCAGCAAGTTAGAGTCAGTTATGGAGCTGGGCTGGCCGGCATGTAGCCGACTCATCATGTGCTACTGGGTGGGTGGGTTTGCATTTGTGAGTTCATGACCATTAATGTCAGATCCTGAGCCAGTGCGTGCAGTCAGCAACAGCACTCCAGCATTCAGTGAGCGCGGTACTCAGCCAGAAGACACCCGGACTCAGAATCTGTGAGTCAGTGTCAGTGAATTGAGCGTGAAATACTAGCTAAAGTATTCAGTACAGTGCTGGGAAGACATTACTTAATGTTGTTAGATATTTGGGGAGGAGGGTAAAGTGAGGGGCTGTCAGGTGAAATTGTTAGCCAGAATAAATTATGTTGAACTGTTCTGCCCATGTCCTATTTTGTGAATGGCCACTACATAAATGAGTTTAAGTACCAAGTGACAAACTTCCACTTTTGGGACATTAACATTGGATTATTAGAGCTATCAGTTCTACAATATGTAGTCAAGAGAATATACCCCTAGATTCAATGAACTAAGCTGCAATATTCAAAGACCCCATGCAAATGATCCCAGTTCCGGTGGAAGGCCCTAACATGGCATGTGCATGTCACTAAGTGGCTATTTACATCTGTGAAACGAGCCTTTGCTCACTGGATTGTGTGGAAACGGTGTATTCCTAGGCCCTCACACCCAGTCACAGTACTGCAAAATACAGATATTTCCTCTCTCTAGTAGCAACTCCATTCCCACAGCATTAGACAAAAACTGTATCAGTAGTCTGGTGGTATCCCCTGCTATTTCTCAGTCCAGTGGCATTAAGAAAACAAATCGGGCCAGCCTGTTGATGCAGTGGCAGCACTACCACCTGCACCACCGGCTACCCAGGTTGAAAAGCAGACCCGGGTCACCAGATAGCCATCTGGGGAAGCAAAATTGAATATCTTATTTGAGACTCCTTTCCGGGGGTTGGGGAGCTTCAGTTCCCCCCCTACCACACCACCGCCTGGTGTAATGGGGGACAGTAGTTTGGGGGAATGTCTCTAATGTCAACATTTCCATGGTGACAGCATGGTTTCTATGAATGTTGTCATTTGAGAGCAGGTCAAGAGTGAGAGACTCTGAATGAAAGTGATGGCAGTCTGTAGTCAAGTGATCGGGCAGCCAGTAAACAAATGTCTGGGTAAGGTGGTGGGGGGTAGTTTTGGATTCACAGATAGGAAGCTATGTAGTACGGAAAACATTTGACTCCCTATGTGTTATGGAGCTGGCAACTGCATCTCAGGATTCCAGCGACAACATAAACCTCTCAAACTTTACTCTCAAGGTTTAGGATGTCATGGGAATCCCCCCAAAGGGGTAACAGTTCCGTAATTGACACACGCAGGCAGGGCTTATGGGCAGACTGGATGGGCCTAGTGCTCCTTATCTGCTGTCACTTTCTACGTTTCTAGGTAACAGACAGAAAGTCATATGTTATTCTAGTTGCACTGAGGAAGTGTATTCATGAGCAAGTTGTGTAGCCTCTTAGTACTTTAGTCCACACAGCTGTAAAAACAGGCAGACCCAGGACAGAATTAAAACTGAGACATGGCATTTCATTTGGGCTATCTGGGGTAATGGGTAGAGGAGCCAGGCATGCTGGACTTCCTGCGGCTGGAACGACAGACAGTACAACAATTTGTCCATTTGGATGCTCGCTTCCTGTCAGAGCATGGAAAGCAGCATCACTTGGAGAGAGGCCCAAGGTGCTGGCACATGCAACAGTGAAGGTTTCTAAGTGTAGTGTGCCCCTGCCCCAGGCACTCACACTACCATAAATTGCACCAACACACAGTGAATAAGAGGCAGACAGTGAGGCTAACAATGCATTGTGCGGCAGTGCCCCCCACATGCATGTGCAGCATTGCAGGTGGCGCCAACAAACATTTTAATCCGGGCTTGCCTCGTTGTATCTCTGCACTGTAACTATTAGGCTTAAGTGTCTTCCTCCACCTACAGTGCAGTGGAGGATTTAAACTTGTCTTGCAGTTTCACAGCTTTGACACTTAGGCCAACTAGACAAGACTGCCTGCCTCCTACTTGCCCCTAATCCCAGGCTTACGATACGAGCAAAAGGCAGTTGTCAGATTCAAACCTGGGCCTCTAGGTCTACTAGTGTGTGCTATAACCACTATGTGAAAGAAGTACATGTAGACTCAGTCACCCACAAACCCACTATAGACACAGCTGAGTGCATACACACACCAATAAAACAATGTGGTCTAGCTATACAGCAGAGGATGGGAACCAAGGTGAAGGGTTCAAATCCCATCATATTCACTAATTTACTGTGGCACCGAGCAGTGAGGAATTGACCTGGCATGCTAACAAGCAGGCTTAAGGCTCCAACACACCGTTTGCCCTCCCCCCAATCACTGAGACATATGTGCTCTCATTGGTGGAAATGGTTAAAATGGGTAGAAGTGCCAGATCTGTGCTATCAAGCAGTGGGGCACTGGCTTGGCATGCTTGCAACCTACGTCTGGTCTCCAAGCCCAAGATTTTGGAAGTGGGGGATGGCAGGAAGGGTAACAGACAGTCCACAAGGATGCTTGTTCCTTGTTCTCTGCCTTGCAGCTACCCCCGGGGGACTATTAAACCCTTAACTCTGTCTCAACCATGTCTGAAGCTGAAAGTAACACAGAAGTGAGAGTGGCTCCTGGTCATGGCACCTGAGGTGGTGAGGGTAAAAATACATTCTGACACATGCGCACTCTCGTGGCTGGAGGAAAGGTCGAAGCAGGCCATGCTAGTTAATGCTGCTGAAAATCTACTTTTAGGAGTGCACACAGAGGTGTGCAACCACTCCACTCTGTTAATGGCCCCACAGCTGGAATACATACTGTAAATAAGTATCCTTGGCTCTCGTGGCCTTCCTTCTATTCTATATATTCTTACAGCATTATGAAACAAAAATATCACTGGGTGCCTGGTGGTCCCCCCTCATTCTCCAATCCTGTAACAGTATGAAAATAAACAGCATCAGTAGGTCGGTGGTATCACCTGCCTGCCCTGGTACCATCGACCCCCGGGATAGCAGCCAGCACATACTGTACACACCATCTACCTCCACTGCTGGTTTCTGTCTGCCTCACACAAGCCTAGTATTGCTACTCAAGAACGTGAAGCTCTAAAGTACTCATGGGACAGTATGTTAAAATTACGGAAGCTCCATATATCCATTCCAGTGAGGTTTTAGTATACTAGAAGCTTATGGAGCAGACTAGATATATAAAAGGTAACTGTCGGTAGCCTGTGTGAGAACACCCCCAGCAGCTTTTTGCAGAGTATTAATGAAAATGTTTTAGCAGTATATGATGCTTGAACTTGTTTTGAGAATGGACTGAACGGCAGTATTAGGCAATTCCTCCTCCTGACTGCATTGTGCATCATGCCCCTTACTGGCTTATTATCCGAAAAATTTGAGACTGGGGGCACACTACATCCTCATCCTTAAGACTGCTCATCCAATCTGACTCTACACATCACATGTTATGCCAATGCTCCTTGCCAACTGATCCAGGTGGACTACCTTCCTTGAAGAGCAACTACTGCAGGTTTGTCTACGCCTCCTTCCTTATCTCTAATTAATTTGAGTTACTCCCACTGGCGCTACACAGCCAGAGTATTAGCCTCAGTGTCCTTAGGTTTGCATAAATTAAAAAACAAAGCTTGGCACCCCGGTTCCTCCTCCATGCCAAGCCGGAAAAAGCCTCGAGCTCACTGCCTTTCACTCGAGTCCCTGAAAAAATTGCTACTCCTCCTCTTACTCTGCTCTGGCAATGTCGAGCTTAATCCAGGGCCCATAAATAAACTTAACTCCCCTTCTGAGTCACTGTCTCTTAAAGGTATTAGTTTTATGCACATTAACGTGTGCAGCCTGCTGAAAAAATTCACCCTTATCCAGGCTTGGATCGCCCATATAATGCCAGATATGCTTGTTATCTCAGAATCCTGGCTTCGGCCCTCTATGCCAAATAGCGTGATTAATATACCCAACTACCAGATCTTTAGATGCGATAGGCAATCCAGAGGAGGTGGGGTCGCCATCTACATCAAAGATAGATTTGTGGCATCAACACTTAATTGTAACTCACTGGTAGCGGGATTTGAGTGCCTGGACATAAAAATCTACCTATCCCCATCGTTAGCACTCCGAGTCATAGGATGCTATAGACCACCATCTGCTGGTACTCAGCTCTTGTCCTATCTTACAATTATCTTGGACACTAGGCCCCTTGAAACAATTATCCTCGGGGATCTAAACTACGAGTGGCTGTCGGAAGCCGGTCACCCACTTAAATCTTTCTGCGACTCCCTTGGTTTCATCCTATTTAACAAAGAGCCCACCTGTATCAACAAAAAGAATACAGCCAAAAGTACCCTTCTGGATGTCCTGCTTGTGAATAAATCCCATGCCTTCTCCCATGTTGGAACCTTTGACGCGGATATTAGTGACTACTGCCTAATAGCTGGAGTTTGGGCAGCCAACAAAGTGCCAACTACGGCCAAATTCTTGACCAAAAAGTCAACCAGGTTATTCGACCCAAAGGCATACCTACTTGACCTAAAAAACTCCCCCTTGTGGCAGAGTTTTTATCTTGCTAAAACAGTGGAAACTGCATATTCTATACTACATGAAATCATTACGTACGCCATGAATCTACATGCGCGTCTGTCAAAAATATGCATAAAGGCTAGGAAATGCCATTGGTTCACTCAAGATCTCAAGGCTGCACTACTGTCCAGGGATAAACTCTGGAAAACTGCCCACAAATCCCCAAAAGAGGAAGATTAGCACCTCTTTAGAACAGCCAGAAATCGCTGCACCAAACTGATTAGGAAGCTAAAGCCTGCTATTACCAAGCAGAACTAGATACTGCAGCCAATTGTCCTCCAAATTCTGGGCCACAATCAAAGAACTGGTGAGAGCCACGTCACAAAATATGCACCTACAAAATTACCTCTGACAATACAGTAATCAATGACAAAAGAGATACTGCAGGCATTCAACACGCGCCATACAGCAGACTTAGCCTTTGATAACTCGCCTGCATGTAGCCTGCGCACTCAACTTGGCATGACCCCACCAAATGTTGGCTCCGTTAGTCAACATTTCTCATTCTCATTGGTTTCCCTCAAGGAAGTGGAAGACTTAATTCTCCACCTGGATACTAAGAAAAGTGCCGGCGCAGATGTACTTGAACCATACTTCCTAAAGATAGCATGCCATGTATTGGCAGTGCCTATTACTCATTATTCAACCTGTCCCTAACACAAGGTACCCTCCCTCAAATATGGAAGATCGCACACGTTATCTCACTATTTAAATCTGGAGACCCTTGCGACCTTAATAACTATAGGCCAATTTCCCTCCTACCCACACTCTCGAAGCTACTGGAAAAAATAGTAAATGGCCAAATAAGATCCTTCATTGACAGAGAAAAATTACTAAACCCCCTTCAATCCGGATTCAGAGCCAACCACAGTACAGTCTCGGCATTAGCTAAACTAACCAACGACTGGCAACTGGCGTTGGAACATAAAAAGTCAGTATGTGCTGTGTTTATTGACCTCAGCAAAGCATTCGACACAGTTGACCATGACCTGCTCCTCGATTCGCTAAAAACACTAGGATTGGATGCTACTTCTCTAAACTGGTTCTCTGAATATCTGACAGACAGATACCAGCAGATGAAAGTGGATGGCAAACTATCTGCCCTAAAACTCTTACAAAGAGGTGTCCCTCAGGGATCCATATTAGGTCCCCTCCTCTTCACAGTGTATATCAACAACATTGATGAGGAGTCAAGGATGCAAGTATTCACTTATTCAGGGATGACACAGTGCTGTACCTGAGTCGTCCCACACCAAAAAGAATCTTGTACTGACCTACAAAAAGATTTCAACCTCCTGCAACTCCAACTAATCAATAAAAAACTGCTATTAAACACTAAGAAAACTAAAGCCATGTTATTTTCCCCCGCAAACTACACAAGCGCTACCGACTCCCTCCTCCCAATAACCACGATGCTGGGAGAGTGCTTAAGAGTACTTTCCGAAATTCAGATATCTTGCGGTCTGGATTGACTGTAAACTCTCCTTCACTGACCACCTGGAAGACTTGCTGAAAAAATTAAGGCAAAGACTTGGCCTTTTTTACAGGATAAGAAGACTTCTTACAGCGGACGTAAAGAAACGACTAGTCAAAGCCACGTTCCTGTCCTAATTGACTACCCTTGACTTCATATACAGTAGCTGTGCTGACTTCCTATCTTGGAAAATTGGATCGCTCACCACAGAGCTATATGCTTCATCACTGACCCCTTCTCTACCCATCATTGTACACTATATGCCACCACGGGCTGGACCTCACTTCACTATAGGCGCAACTTTAATGCAGCACTCTGGACACTTAGAGCCCTCAGTGGCAAACTCCCTCAATACATCGTCGACTGTCTGTCTCCGATTGTGCGCAGGAATTATTCCCTTAGAAGCTGCTCACAACTCCTGCTAAATATACCCAAGGCACTCACACGAGTCGGGAGAGCCACCTTTGGATGCGCACTCCCATCAATATGGGATAAAATCCCAAAAATACTTAAGCTGAAAACCCCAGTAAGTACCCTTTAGTTCAAAAGGCTTTACCATGATGGCATTACGGAAATTTGCAACTGCTTTACCAGACACTAACTAACCTCCTTCCCTCCCTCAAACAGCGGCCCGCAAATGGCAGCCCCCCTAGCTGAAATGTGTGCCTCTGCCTCTAGCATGCCCACCAACAGATCCACAGGATTTATTGCCGAACTCCCATATCTTATTCTTTGATGCTCTGAACAGCTGCAGCCTGATTCTAGCACATGCTACCAGACTTGGGGATAATTATCGTCTTTCGGCCCAAAAAATATTCGGTCCCTCGTCCATCCAACACCTCCCTCTGCCTCAACCTCCAGGACCCCCCCAGTTATGCCCCTGCTACTATATTCCTCCTCTTGCACTTAGTACAACGGCAGCTTTTCTCCTCCATATGTACGCCATGTTACGGGCAAAAAATCACCATGCTGCTTTTACAGTCCTCCGCCTCCCAATCCTCACTCTGTTTCAACAATTGGGTCCTCTTCGCTTGCACCCTATTCCCCACCTCTCCCTACATTATGCGCTTGATATCTTCATCTGGTATGCCTACCTCTCCCTAACATTTCCCACTACAAAATACACAGTTTTGGGGCTTGGATTCAGCACTAGTTCATTATCCACGACTCCTTGTAGTTCTGTGTTCAATGTATATTACCTGTAAATGTGCATTTTTACTATAATAGCAGCTATTTTTACTGTTTGTACTATTGTAACTTGTCTTTCTGTATTATTACTGTAGGACCGCAGGTCCACCTTGTAAATGAGCTTGCTCAATGGTGCCCGCCTGGATAAATAAAGATATTGATTGACTGATATAACTGAAAATAACATATCTATTTTCATTATTAACAAGTATTTGTCAATGCCAAGAGTTCGCTGTTGGTACTGCTCTTGTACATGCCTCCCATAGTTTTCTCTGTATATTCCTCTGTCTTGCATTTTAAAGGTAGGCGTCACGGTTGGAAACCCTAACGCCACAGGCGTTTGGTATTTTTGCTCCAAATTTTCAACATGGGTTTTTGGGACACCACCTCATGAACAGTGCCAGTATCATTTTGTTACTCAATCCCAAAAGGTGATTTTGCACAGCGAGTGTGCCATTCGGCACCACAGGCGCGAAAACACATTTAGGGCAGGATGTGATAAATGACAGCTGTACTGTTCATGAGGAGGGGTGAAGAAATGGCAATGTTGAAAATCTGGAGTGAAAATATGAAAACGTGGCAAAGTTACAAGTGTGCGTAGAAACTGCAGAACACACGCTCATAACGCAGTCATTTTTCGGAATGTTTTCACAAAATTTTTAACATGGCCTTTTTGGGACCTCTCCTCATG
This sequence comes from Neoceratodus forsteri, assembly GCA_016271365.2. Lineage (NCBI taxonomy): Eukaryota > Metazoa > Chordata > Ceratodontiformes > Ceratodontidae > Neoceratodus > Neoceratodus forsteri. The sequence goes on from CM057453.1 coordinate 407,157,363, forward strand.
AACAGTGGCACTGGAATTTTGTTAATCTGTCCCGAAAGTTGATTTTGCACAGCGACCGCACCATTCTGTGCAGCAGGATGTAAAAATACATTTTGGGAAGGACACAAAATATGACAGCAACACTATTCATAAGGGGGTGTGAAAAAATGACAATGTTGGAAATTTGGAGTGAAAATCTTAAAAATTGATGACGTTACGAGCGTGCGTAGAAACTGCGCAAAAGGACACTCGAGAACACAGTCATTTTTAGGAGTTTTTTCACCAAATTTGCAACAATGGCTTTTTGGGACCCCACCTCATGAACAGTGGCACTGTTGTTTCGTTAATTGGTCCAGAAAGGTGATTCCGCACAGTGACCGTGAAATCACCTTTCGGGACCAAGAAACGAAATGACAGTGACTATGTTCATGAGGTGGGGTCCCAAAAACCCCATGTTGAAAAGTTGGGACCAAAACTCCCAAAAATAGCCGAAATGTCAACCTAAATTGAAAACCCCCCATTCACTACCATTATAGGACTTACCGTAATTTCTTCAGTTTGCGGTCGGCTTTTGAAGAGTGCAGACGTGTTCCCGGTCCACTGAAGATCCCTGCTCATGACCTCCACAGATATGTATGGGTGAGGGCCGGGGGCAGGGAGCTGGGATGGCAGCAAAGGGTGTGGGTTGGGGAGGGGGCTGGCGGCAACCACATGGGACCGTTTTCTGTCTTTCAGGTTTAAAAAAAAAAAATCAAAAGACTTCGTGGGTCTGTTTCCTTTTTACATGGACACTATGGATGTTAGCACACTGGGGTGGGCTCCCAGTGTGCCAGAGTACTTGGAGCTGCAAGGGGGATCAATGCCGACCCGGGGAATGAGCACCCCGCAGTTTCAGTTTATGTGGGGGGCAGGGCATATCCAACACTGGGACTGGTCATCTCAGTGTCGGAAAAACACCAACCGGGTTATGGCACACTGGGGTGGGCTCCCAGTGTGCCACATGAAAGGATAAGGGGTTCTGGGATACAGCCCACACAGGGATTGAGCACGCCGATGTTGGGAGGGGGGTCCGCCAGCGCGACAGGGAGGGATGTGGAGGAGGCAGGCGAGGAAAGCTCCTCCTCCCAGCCAGCGTGATCGCATGGCACACGCAATGCTCCCAGCCCATACAGAGCTTAGGCTGTGGCCTGCTCTGCACAGCTGGGAGAATTCTTCGACACAACGCAAACAGCTGCTTGCACTGAGGTGCCCTGCAAATGAAAGGAAAAAGCCGGCTCCTGATTGGCGCGGCTTTTTCTTTTCATGTGCAGACCACTGAAGGCAGAACAGCATCAGGACCAGCCTGACCGAGGATTGGTGTGATGTTGTCGAGTCCCATGCAGAGCACTCTGCATTGGACAGACAGTGTCACACCCCTCAGTGCCTACTCTCCCAAGGAGTTTAATGTGCATGCGTGAACTCAAAAAGGTGAGACAGTGAAATTGCAAAAGGGAAAGAGATTTATAGGAAGGCTATTCAAATTCTTAAAGTGATTTCTGAAGCATGGGGGTGGGGTACCTTGCATAAAAGTGAAGCTTGTGCTGGTGAAGGTCCCTCTGCACAGATGTTGATAATTTTTCTGCAGCCGTTATTGAATGGAAAGGGATCATAATTTGGCCCTGACAAGGTGGCCAGCTGATTCCTTCCGTTTCCTGACTGATTTCCATGCCCCCACACTCATGCACATTATGACGTGCAGCAAAGGAGAGCATGGGAGGTGCCATATTGAAATGAGTGGGGGTATTTTTTGTTAGCATTTTGTACATTATGATGGTGAGTTAGAAATGAATGAAGGTCACTGGTAGTCAAGCAGTGGCCTTCATTAATCTCTAACTCGCCATCATAATGTACAAAATACTAATAAAATACCCCACTCATTTCAATGGAGCACGCCCTGCACACTCTCTCTCTCTCTCTCTCTCTCTCTCTCTCTCTCTCTTGCTGCTCGACATTGCGCAGGAGCAAGGAAATCAATCGGGAAGTGGAAGGGATCAGCTGGCCACCTTGTCAGGGCCAAACTACGATCCCTTCCCATTCAATAATGGCTGCAGAAAAATTATCAACATTTATGCAGAGGGATTATCACCAGCACAAGCTTCACTTTTATGCAAGTAATGCACTTCATTAGTGCACAAAATCATTTTAACAACAGTGTTTAGTATGGAGACTTTACATAAAACCGCTCCCACAAATCACTGAAACAGCTGGCAGTGAGGTTTTTGAGTGAGCACGGCATATTTAAAGAGTTTGACAAAAGACTGCATGCAGAATTACACAGTGAGTGATGTGAACCGGCTGGGCAAGTTGAGCCAGTGAATGAGTGACTGACTGTGTACTTATTGCTGAGTGAGGTGCTGCAGTCTTACCCCTACTTGCAGCATTGCTGCTCTTATATAGAGATCATATTGTTACACATATCGTGCCCTGCAACATGAAATGCCTTCTCTCCTCTCTCCCCCTTTCTCTACTCCTAGTACTTTCCCTCACCCAGGCCTATTGGTCTCTACTCGCAAATGCCGAATAACTCGCCTTCTACACCCTCCTGTCTCCAATCCCCTACTTACAACCTCACTATCACTTCCTCCCCACCCTTTGAACTATGGTCATATTCTCCCTCTATCCCACATGCTTCATAAGTAACTGTCTCACCCTGTTTTGCTGTCCTTCATCTCCTGCTCCCCTACTCTCATGCGGACAGCCCTGACAGTTTCACTGGTTCCTCGACATCCAACTCTAAATGCCCCAAGCTTCACTTCCTCATCTTAACTCTACTCTTGCTCTCCTGTGGAGATATCCACCCAACCCTCGTCCATCTGCATCTCATGTCATGCCCTGAATGCTCCATTATCTACCGCGGCCCATTCTATTGCTCCCGCTGTCCTCCCGAAGGGTTTCAAGACCCTTCATCTAAATATATGTAGTTTGCTGCAAAAAATCAACCTTCTACAAAACATGGTGACAACTCTAAAACCAGACATACTGATCATCATGGAAACTTGGCTAAAGAGCACGATCGCAGATCTCTCAGTCTCCATTCCTGGCTACTCCCTCCTGAGGCAAGACTGAGCAAGTAGAGGTGGTGGCGATGCCATGAACGTTCTTACCTCCTTCCAATATTCTATTATTTATTCATCCACCAGCCCAGTATCCCATGACACACTGGCTATTCATTTAACTCTGCCCTTCACCCTCCCCATCTTTATAGCCAGCATTTACCGTCACTCAAATGTCCAGCCTTTTATTGGTCTCGACCACATAACCTCCATCGCAGCCCTTTCTCGCTCTGGTGAACTATACATCTTAGGCAACCTTAACTGAAACTGCCTGTCTCCCAAGACATCCAAAATATGTAATGATCTTGGAGCCCTGAACCTCTCGCAACTGATCTCGGAACCCATCCACCCTAACCATAAGACACAAAATCACTCCCTGATCAACTGGGCTCTTACCACTCACCCCCACAGAGTAATTACCTCTGGCATCCTCCCAGATGCTCTCAGTGACCACAACCCAATATTCGCTGTCAGGAAAATCCACACATCAAAATCTCTGCATAAAGCCTTGCAACTTAGGTCCTTCAAATCCCTAGAACTTGAACATCTCCTGCACAACCTATCTCCCTCTGACTGGTCTCCCTTAGTCTCCTCCCTCTCAGTTGATAAGGCTCTTGCCTATTTCAAAGAAATATGCCTTGCAAATTGGAACACCTTTGCCCCTCTCAAACAAACCAGGGTTAGGGGTAATCACCTACCATGGATTATTCCAGAACTCTTAGCCTGTCTTAGTGCCACAGATCGTGCCTGGAAGCGCCATAAATCCACCTAGCTTTCTAGCGACCTCATGGACTACCGTAAACTCTGAAATGCCTGTACCAGGGCAACAAGGCTAGCCAAATCCAATTACTTCAAAAATGTTTTCCTCACTAACATAAATCCCCCTTCCAAGTTTTGGAAGGTGGTTCATGCCCTCTTTACCTCTCAGTCCCAACCCCCTTCCCCAGTGCTAAAGGTAAATGGAAATCTTGTAGCTGTCTCACACCGTAGCTGTGGAATTTAACTCCTATTATCCCTCCTGTGTAAACAAACCGCTGAACTCCCTCCCTAATTACCCCCCTCTCAATGTCACGGCTGCCCCTCTATCCTCCTCTCCCCCAAAAAATGCTCCACTTCCAATTTCACCACACCCCTCCTTCTCATTCTCTTCAGTCTCCCCCACCAATACTCTAAATGCCCTCCTCACCATCAACCCCTCAAAAGGATCTTCCCCAGATGACCCTGACCCTATACTCCTCTCTCTCTCTCAGCCCCAGCCATTACTGACCCCCTCTCAATCTTAAATCTCTCCTTCTCAACCTCTGATGTCCCTACCACATGGAAGCACGCAGTGGTCCTCCCCCCACCTAAAGGTGGAGACCCCTCATTCACTGGCAACTATCGCCCCATCTCAGTACTCCCTACCCTAGCCAAACTACAAGAACATCCAGTCCTCTATCAACTCACCTCCTTTCTATCTGATACCTCCTTCTTCACCCCGTTCCAATCTGGTTTCAGGACAAAACACTCAACTACCACCTCCCTACTTTGGCTCACCGGCTCCATTCTCTCCGGTATGGACAATAGCCAAACCACCTCAGTCGTATGTGTAGACCTTGCCAAGGCTTTTGACACTGTTTCCCACTCCCTTACCCTTGGTTCCCTCTCATCTGCTGGTCTAACCCCTTCTGCCACTAACTGGTTTAAGGCCTACCTTACTGGTAGAACCCAATCTGTTAAGATTGCAGGTGCTATCTCGCCACCCCTCCCGATCTGCACTGATGTCCCTCAGGGCTCCATGCTTGGTCTCCTTCTAGTCTCTATCTTCCTAAACAACCTGGCCATCGGTCTGCTCTCCCTCCTCCACCATACACATGTACGCTGATGATACTGTCCTGCATGCATCTGGCTCATGTCCAGCTGAGGTGACATCCAGCTTGCAGCATGACTTCAACAAGGTCCAGCTCTGGTTTGCAAACCATCAATTATTCCTCAATGCCAAGAAGACAGTCTCCATGACTTTTGACACAAGGCAGAGACTCTCTAGACTTCTCCCGCTGCCCACTTTCTGCACTCAACAGGACTTTAATTGAGGACACCTCATCCTTCAGATACCTTGGGGTTTGGTTAGACCAACACCTCAACTTCTCAGGACACATGGACGCCATCCAGAAAAAACTGTGCCCTAAGTTTGGTGCCTTGTTCAGTAACCAGGTGTGAGCTTGTCCAGAAGATGATCCTCCCCAATTTTGACTACAGTGATGTAGTCTATGGTGCTGCTCCTAAGCCCTCCCTGACCAGCTTGGATACTCTCTTCAACAACTTCTGCCGCTTTGCCCTTGATGCTCCCTCCTGCACCCACCACTGTGACCTCTATTGAGCCCTTTCTTTCCCCTCCCTTACAAACAGACACCTCTAACACTGCGCTAAATTCACTGCTAAACCCTAGCTGGGTGAACTCCTTTCCTACCTCTCTCCCTCATTTATAACACCCCCCCCCTTCTCACTCCCTCAGATCTACCGACACTCGCACACTAACTGTCCCCTGCTGCTCCACCCTCTCTGGCCAGTCTGGGTACTCTCACTGTTCCTCTAAAATATAGGACTCTCTACCTCCCCAAATCTGACACTCCTTCTCCCTCTATTCCATCAACACTGCCCTCTCCAACTATCTTGCACCTAACTGTTCCTGTTATGACCTGCCTTAATTTCCTTTGTCTTGCTCCTTACAGTTCACCCCCCTTCGGAATTTACCTAATGTCTCTATCGACTCTACTGCCTCTACTGACCCTAGCCCCTCCTAGGTGCTAGTTCTCATACCTTTCTCCCTTCCCCTACTCTCTCCCCTTTTTCCTTAGCCTTCACACTCCCCTTGCAGGGTTCTCAGCATCCTGAAGGGTTCCTATAGTGCCTAGGTTTGCCACCTTTTCTTCTCCCAGCTACCTATCCTTGGCCCTCCAGGTCCCCTTGCAGGGTTCACAGCATCCTGGAGGGTTCCTTGGATCAGGCTTCATCCCTTCCCAGGTGTTATTTCTCATTCCCTCCCTCTCACTATCCCTCTATAACTACAATGCCTAACTGCAGGAGGGTTTACAATCGCCTGAACTTCCCTGCTCCCTTGCAGGGTTCATCGCATCCTGAAGGGTTCTCTTTTTGGGTCAGGCCTTATTTCCCTCCTAGGTCTTAATCACACTTACTCTCTCTCTCATCCCTACTCCAGTCTTCTGTCCCCGTGCTGGGTTCCCCGCATCCTGAAGGGGTTTCTCCAGGACACGACTTTGCACTATCTGTCCTCTCAACCTCTCTCTCCTTCACCCCTTATTTCGCGATAGCACTTATTCACTTATTACCACTGCACTTATTGCTCTCACAAATTACAAATGTATGCACCAGTGTTTGTAACAATTGCCTTAATTAATAGTATGCTATGTTGATCTTTGTAACTTGAATGTAAAATGTCTCATCCCTATTGTACCCCTTCTCCCCAGGTCACACCAGGAGATGAGCAACCTGTTGCTCAGCGTGCCTTCCTGGTGAAACATTTCAATAAAGAAATAAATACACAAACTAACAGCAGGCTTTCTCAGGCTTAGGGAATTCTCTGGTTCTGTACCATGTAAGGGGTGGGAGCCTGGGCTCAGGTTCAGGAACCACAGGTTGGGTTCGCAAGACAAGGAAAAAACGCACCAGACACCAAGAGGTCCTGGCACCTGCTCTCTCCACTGCAGGGCTGACAGAGCCACTGGCAAGTGGCAGGAGGCAATATGGTGTTGAGGTCAGAATACAGGCTTAAGAACCAGCAGGCCCAAGTTTAACCTCCCCCCCCCCGTACCACTTACACACTGTGTGACCTTGAGCCTAGTTGATGTAGTAATATGCACATGTCCTGGGGTCTACTGACCCCCCCCAACAGCAGCCACACACAACTCCAGGCCCACCTCCTCTGTACCCTGTGCTGCACACACACACACCCCACGGACACCAGTCCATACTTAACCAACAGCGATCAGCACAATGTATATTGAACAGGCCTTAATCAAGGCACATCTGGACCGCTTTACAAGGTTGCCAGTGTAGTCTAGTGGAGCACAGGCCTGTGAACCAAGGGAACCCATGTACAGATCCCACCAGAGCCACTTACAGTACATACTGCATAGCCTTCAGCAGGTCATCAACCTTCCTGTGCTCCAACACTCCCAGATCTTAAATGAAACTTCATAACCTGTAAGTCACCTACCTGAGAGGTTATAATGCCTGCCAATTAGTCAGCCACCATACCCACAGGTTATCATGCCTGCCACTTAGTCATTTTATTTATTTAGTTATTTTAGTTTTAGTTTTCTGTCTGTCTGCCTGTATCTATCTGTCTGTCTGACCATCTATCTCAAAAGATTTACCAGGAAAGATATACTGAGCTGAAATAGCTCATTTCCAGATGAGTACAAGGGGGGTTTAGGTTATCACTTTTTATTTATTACAAAATCACTGATGCATATTTAATAAAGGCGTGCTTCATAAGTTGACAGACACTTCAGTACTTGTGGATCTAGAGAATGCTTTCACCATTACTGTATACAATATACAATGCTTGGTTTGGCATTGATCGGCAGTGCGTTTTTTGCACAGAATGGGCGATGGAAGCCCACTGTGATGCTGCAATATGATGGCTGGCAGCGCAGTGGTGCTGTGTGTGTGTGTGTGTGTGTGTGTGTGAGTGTGAGTGTCCCTGCTGCCAACTGGAAGATTAGAACCTGGATCTCGGGTTTTGCAGCCTGCACTAATCTAACCACTATCATATTTCTTGACTCCATAGTTGGGGTTAGGGATTCAAACTGGCGATCTGGTTGAAATCCATGAGTATCTCTGGGTAGAGGGGAAATCTCAGAGTAGGTGTGAGTTTTTGTCTCCCCAGGAGTGTGTGTGTGGGAGGAGTGCTATATGATGGCAGGTTTGGGGCAGCGCACGAGCGTTGTCCATTCCCAAATGAGAGAGTCCCATCCCCACCAGGTGTAGCTAGCATTGGCAGAGTGAGATGAGCAGCGTGTCCAACTCACAGTCCTTGTCACTTGTGGCACAACTGAATGCACAAAGAGGCTTGGAGTGGATGCAGAATAACTGGTTAGAGAGATGCAAGGGGACACAGAATGTCTAAGAGCAGGAAATGGAAAGGGAGACCATCCCGTTAATTCAGTCAGTGAAGCCTTGGTCACTGTTTGTGTCATCTTTCATGCCCTGCAGCAACATACCACGAAGTGCGCTTGCTCAGAATCCACTCATCCCTGTTCGGGTGGTATGGGGTGCTGGTTCTGAGGGTTGCTTTGCAGAGTTGGACTGGCCCACCCAAATACCTGGAAATTCCCAGGAGCCCGCATCTCAGTTGGCAACCCCATGTTCCTAAGTTTGGAAATCTTTGCTTATATTATTCTATTTTACAATTAAATTGGGTGTTCTGGTCACTGCAAGTAAATGTAAGATGCAAACAGAGGACCAGTGTATCAAATTTAGATGGAATACTAATACAAGTGTAGACAGTCCTGGACCCTTCCCTAATGATTTCCAGATGGGCCACCAGTTTCAGCTTCCCAGATGGGCCCTCTGTACCACAGTCTGTTCCTGCTGCTCTGCCAGTGCCCCCTACCTATGCGTGCCAGTGCTACTGATGGACTCCCCTGCCGGTCACTACTACCATGAGAAAATATCCGAGGCAAAGCTGCTGGCTGCATGGATATTTGGCTGCTCAAGACTAGCACCCCCCAACCCGACTTGAGAACCCCTTCAATGGTTTATGGGTTGAGCTGCAAAAGCAATGCTACTAGAGACCTGGCAATCAAAAAAAAAAAAAATACACCTTGTGGTGTGTGAGACTTAGCACCTGACTTCCAGGAAAGTTCCACTTCCTGAACGAACTGGCAAGAGACTCTGCTTAATGTGTCACCTGGCAGCAGTGGCACACGCAGGCCCAAAAAGAAAATAGAACTTTTTTTATCACCTCCCCATAATATGTTCCCCCCAATACATTTTTAGAATTTTTCTAAAATGCAGGGTGTGGCACTGTTGACCCCTCCCTCTCGGCGGGGCACCTCAAGCCCTTCCAGGCCCCCCCCCCCACCACGTGTGCCTATGGACAGGTGTCTGGTCATCCAGCCTGGGTGCTTCAGTTCCATGGACTAGTGGGACTATTTTTTACCTACCTAAAACTCACTGAGCCAGTCAGAGTTGATTACTCTGATTGACTCGCTGAGTTTTAGGGAGGTAACAATATTTAAAATAGCTGTTAACTGTCAGCCTTTAGCCATGCAGAATTTGTTTGGGGGTGGAACAAATGTAGCAATAGCACTACTTGGGCAAGCTTACTGACCCAGCAGAAGAGCTACCGCTCATAATGCTAGCGACCCCATCTTGGGAAAAAACTATAGTCATCAAGGCCAGCTGGGGGAAGGAGACTGGCGCATTTGTCAGACTGCTCTTCTCCTTGGGGTGGGGTGGGGGGTGGGAGAGGCACCTAACTCTGGAACCTGAATGGCACCTAGCGAAGAATGTCCTGCAGTGCGGCTGGAACAGCTGCAGTGAGGGAGAGTGAGGATGAGGCTGGCGCAGGCATGACCCACATATGCGAAGGTTCATGCCCTGACCGTCATTCATGGCTGTATCCCAGAAGTTGGAATATAAAGGGAAAAAATCATCACTAGCCAGGCATATGAATGAATGAATCAATCAAATTTTTATTCCTAAAGCGCTTTCCACAGCCAAAGTGCATATACAATATAAAAACAAACATTTAATCAATAAAATATATACAAATAAAAAGGCAATAATAATAAAACTAAACACCATCCCCAAATGCCAGGCCAAATAAATATGCTTTTAATGAGGATTTAAATGTCTCGGTGGACAAGCACTCTCTAATCCGATGAGGCAGAGAGTTCCACAGGGTCGGGGATACAAAAGCAAAAGCCCTAGCACCTCATGTCTGAAGATGGACCCTGGGAACCTCTAGCAATCCCTCGTCAGCGGAGTGGAGAGGACCGGGGGGGGTGCAGTAGGCCAGAGGAGGTCTTGCAAGTAACCCGGTCCCTGTCTGTGTGGGGTCTTACAGGTCAGCAATGCGACCCTGAAGGTGATCCTCCACTGCACCGGCAGCCAGTGCAGTTCGCACAGCACAGGCGTGACATGGCAAGTTCTTGACAATCCCATCAACAACCTGGTCGCAGCGTTCTGCACCAGCTGCAGGCAACGGAGATCCACCCCTGGTAACCCTAGATATAGAGCATTGCAGTAACCAAGATGAGAGGACATAAAGGCGTGAACCACTATAGGAAGGTCACTGGGCGGAACAAGGTGCTTTATCCGGGTGATGTTCCTCAGATGGTAAAATGAGGACTTGACAACTGCTGACACCTTTGTTTTTAGCATCAGTTCATTATCAAGCACACCACCCAGATTCCGCACCCGTTCAGAAGGTCTCAACTGGTCACCCCCTAACACAAGGCCAGACGGTTGCCCAGGATTAAACATCTCTACCCACTGACCTAGGACCATCACCAACACTTCAGTCTTGTCTGGATTCAGTTTCAACCAGTTAGCACTCATCCAGTCTTGAATCTCAGCGAGGCAGTTGTTAAAGACCGAGATCACACTATTCTGTTCAGGTTCAAAGGACATGTAGAGCTGAGTATCATCTGCATAGCAGTGAAAACTCAGCCCATACTGCCTTATAATGTCTCCTGATGGCAACATATATACCGTGAACAACTTGAGGGACAGCACAGAATCCTGCGGCACCCCACAAGGCAGGGCAAAGGGGGCCAAAGAAAAAATTCCTGACACCACCTTCTGAGTCCTGCCTGTGAGAAAAGAATGGAACCACCTGAGGACTGTCCCCGATGGTCCACAGAGTAGCTGTAGGCATTCCAGCAACACCCCATGATCCAAGGTGTCAAACGCTGCAGAGAGATCAAGAAGGACCAAGATCAAACGACTCCTCCAATCCCTTGCTATTAGGAGATCATTAAGTAACCAAACTAATGCCATCTTTTTGCCCTAGCCGATCACTCCGCTCGGCCGACATGGGGTTGTTAGAGATTCCAAGAGTGAGTCTGAAATCTTCCGGCAGTAGAGCTTTTTCCTATGACGCACCCACTCTTTGGAATTCTCTACCTTGCCGGTTACGGGAATGCCCCTCCGTGGAGACCTTTAAAAAGGAATTAAAAACCTATCTTTGGAGAAGGGCCTTTTGAAAGTTAAATACACTGTATAGTGTGTGTAATTTTATTGTAATTTATTATGTTTTAGAATATATTTTATAATTTTATGGTCTGTTATTATCTTGTTTGCTGATGTTTTATGGATTTGTTCAGCGCCTTGATATTATGAAAGGCGCTTTATAAATCAAAATTATTATTATTATTATTATCAGTACTATGCCTCTTCCTGAAGCCGGACTGGAGAGGATCATAGACTTCATTGGTGGTAAGAAAGTTCTCAAGCTGCAACGCAACTACCTTCTCAATAACCTTGCTCAAAAAGGTCAGGTTAGAGACTGGTCTGTAGTTCGCAAGACAGTCTGGGTCACAGGAAGGTTTCTTTAAAAGGGGTGTCACTGCAGCCTCTTTCAAGGGGTCCGGAAACACCCCTTGATCCAGCAAGCACCAGACTATCTCAGCTAAGATCGGCCCGATAGCTTCCATACACCCTACAAGTAGGAGCGTTGGACCAGGATCCAAACTACAGTAAGTCGGTTGCAAGCCCCGAACAATCTTCATGATATCCACGATCGCTGGCTGGTCAAAATCTGTCCAGACAGACCGGGTGCCTGTGCCCTCACGTCGGCCTCCGCCGTACTCATTTGAACGAGTTAAGCAGATCTCTGATCTGCCTGCCCCTCATGTCCCTCTCATTTGACACCGGGGGTACTCCAGTGTGTCACCACCACCACAGGCATCTGGACTGTACTCGGGGAGGAGCATCCCAAACAGCTGAAGGCAGTTTCCATCTTGGGGGGAGTGTCAAGCCAAGGTGGCAAAGCAGCTGTGAGTTGCAGATGGCCTGTGGAATCCTGCTGAATCATGTAAGAGGAACCTCAAGGGACAGAAGGAAGCACTGGCAGCAGGCAGAAGGAGCTCACCGCCACAGAGCTGGGATGGGGGGGGCATTCACTGTAGCTATTCATTTTAATGGATCACAAACCCTCATGCTTCTCGGGGCCTGAGCTGCCACAAAACCCCCAACCTATTGGTGAAGTCCTAGGGGCCCCAGCATTATACATTGCCCATGGCCCCAACGTTGTTAATCCAGCACTGGCTGGATCCATACTGATAGCAAGCCTCACCTTTTGCAATCTGAATCCAAAAGCCTAACAAGAGGTTCATTTTGCCCATCCATAATGTGTACTGCTAAGCAGCGTCAATCCTATATACCCTTAAAATGAAAATGAGCCTACTCTCGTTTATCTGTCACAGTACGGGACTGTCTGGCTTTATTTACCAATCATGACAATTTCTCTACTATAACTCATGCTGTCAGTTTGTTACTTTTAGCCTCTGTGCCATCTATGCCCAACATACAGCAAATGCAAGCAAGCAAACAGTGCCACTGACAAATGCTTATTTAATATGCTCCACTACTGGCTACTCTGTTTGAACACTGATGCATAAGACTTGTACACTGTTACTGTGATTTCTGTCTAACTCCAGAGTTCAGGTCACAAACCAAGTAGAGGGACATGATTCAGGTTTAGACAATACTAACATACTAAAATGCCAGCAGAATAGGCCTAACGGTCTTTCGTGTCTGCTCGTTTGGTCAGCCCCCACCCTGGGTGCTGACCTTGCTGTCCCCCTCGCCTTCTCTGGCTTTTCTCTTCCCAGTTCCAGATATTCTTGCTGTATTGGATTTTGCTTCCAGAACCCTTCCCCTGTACCTGTCCCACCCCCTCTTGAACCCCTCCACTGTCTCTGCCTCCACCAGCCCCCTAGGCAGTGCATTCCATGGCTCCACCACCCTCTCAGTGAAGTAGCACCTCCTCCTTTCTCCCCTGAATCTTCCCCTCCAGCTTCCACCCATGCCTCTAGTGGCTCCCTCCTCCTTCCTTGAAGCACCCTGACTGTTCCTCCCCTATTTACCCCTCTTCATGTACCTGAAGACCTCTATCATGTCTCCCGGTCCCTTCTCTCTTCCAAGTGTACATATTTAGCTCTTGACCTCTCCTCATAGGTCCTGTCCCCCAAGCCCCAAATCATTTTGGTTGCCCTTCTCTGGACCCTCTCCAGGAGTTAATGTCCCTCTTTAAGTGTGGCCTCCAAAACTGCATGCAGTACTCAAGGTGCAGCCTCACCAAGCAGTTATACAGAGGAGTATCACTTCCTCCTTCTGGAGGTGATCCCTAGCGATGCATCCCAGCATCCTGTTGGCCTTGGCTGCTGCCCTCCTACAAGTCTCAGAGTTGTTCATCTTGACAACCACCACCACCCCAGGTCCCTCTCAGCCATCGAGACTTGTAGCAATCCCCCCAGGTGTGTACACTTGGCCTGGGTTTCTGGCCCCAGCTGAGTACTTGCATTTCCCTGCATTGAACCTCAGCTTCCACTTTCTAGACCATCTTTCCAGAGCCTCCAGGTCCCCCTGTAGGCCACCCTCCCTCCTCCCCATCCACCGCCGCCCCAGTTTCAGTCATCCCAAAGAGACTCATCTCACTCCTGATTCCTGTCCTTATGTCAGAGATGTAGCGTTGAACAGAAGGGCCAAGGACTGATCCCTGTGGGACCCCACTAATGACCCTCCTTGGGGATGAGACTATCCGCCAACTACGACCCTCTGGGTCTGGTCCTGGAGCCAATTGCCTATCCATCTGATCATCTGGTTTCCACCCCATTTCTCCCAGCTTATCCAACAGGCCCATGTGAGGAACAAAGTCAAATGCCTTGCTGAAGTCTAGAAGAGGCGTCCACTGGTCTACAGGTCCAAGGCACTAGTCACCCAGTCATAGAACTCCACCAGGTTTGTCTGACACGATTTCCTGGGATGAATCCATGCTGTCTATCGTCCAGGCACCCTGACTTATCCAGGTCCCCCTAGCCTCTCCTTGACAATGCCTCCATCACCTTGCCCACCACCAAGTCAGGCTGACAGGTCTGTAGTTCCTGCCACCTCCCTTGATCCCCCCTTGTGGATAGGCACTATATGCGCCACCTTCCAGTCTTGGGGCACCCACTCTGTCCTCAGAGAGATGGTGAAAAGCTCCGCCAGGGGTTTCGCCAGGACATCCGCAAGTTCCTTCAGCACTCTGGGATGTAATTTATCCGGCCCCGGTGCTTTCTCCGTCTTAAGGGAGCTGAGGGCTTCCCCTCACTCTCTCTGCTGTGATTTCCACTTCCGGTACCTCTTCTCCCTGCTTAGCCCTCCCTCCACCTGCCAGTGATGCCTCCCCCTCTCCCCAGACCTGTTGATCGGTAAGGGTTCCCCCTCCTCAGTATCTCTGTCTCCTCCCATGTATGATGCAGCACCCCCATTTTCCTTGGTGAAAACTGAGGTGAAGTACTCATTTAGTACCTCAGCCTGCTCCCCCGGGTCTTGTGCCCATCTCTCCCCTGATTTAATCCTGCTAATCTGCCCCTTCACCCTTCGTTTTTCCCCAATGTATCTAAAGAACCCCTTGTTCCCTCTCCTAATTTCCCTGGCCAGGATCTGCTCCTTCCTTGCCTTAGCCACCCTCACCACTCTAGTGGCCCTTCTAGCCATCAGCCCGTACTTCCCTCTATCCCTTTCACTCCTTGAGCACTTGAATTGCTTATAGGCTGCCTTCTTTCCCTGCACCACCTCCTGGACCTCCCTGGCCCACCAGCAGGGTTTTTGGGCCCTACCGCATTTTTGTCTTACTCTTGCACAGGTGCTGGTAGCATCCTGCACTCCTCTCCTGATGATTTCCCACCTACTATCAGCGTCCATGTCTGACCCAATCCCATCCAAATGCTCCTTAAGGATCCTTCCCATTTCCTTAAAATCCACCCCCCTGAAGTCGGTTATTTCCATCTTTGTGCAGCCTTCTACCCCTCCTAGGTCCAGGCAGAACCAGACCGTGGCATGGTCACTCCCAGCCAATGGGTCCCTTACCTCCAGGCCCCCAATCTGGTCACTATCTGCCAGGACCACATCCAGTACCCGTGCCTCCCTGGTCGGTTCCCTCACCTGCTGAGTTAGGAACGCTGCCTGAAAGACATCCAACAACCTCTGTTCCCTGGTCACAGAGGATGTCATAGTCTCCAGTCTGTTCCTGGCATGTTTAAGTCCCCCAACACCACCACCGTTCCTCTGCCCAGTCTGCAGTGTCTCCCAACATCTGCCACCAGACTGTCCTCCAGCTCCTCTGCCAGGGCAGGGGGTCTATACACCACTCCTATTTTTACTCTCTTGCCCCCCCTTGTTATCAAGGTGACCCAAATCGCCTCCACGGTTCCCTCCGCCTCCTCTACTCCCTCTATGCCAATGCAGTTTTTGACTATCATTGCTACCCCTCCTCCCTTTCCTCCCCTGTCCTTCCTGAACATAGTGTAACCCTCCAGGTTCAGGTCCCAGTCATGTCCTGCAGTGGCCCAAGTCTCAGTGACCACTGCCATCCCTGCTCCTCAGTTAGCATCACCTGGAGCTCAGGCATTTTATTGCCCAAGCTCCTGGCATTTAGCAGGACTACCTTCCACCCTTTCCCTATAGTTCCATTTCCCCTGCACGTGTTCCCATGGGGATTCTGTTTTCCCCTGGTCTGCACTTTGCCAGTCGGCCTTTTCCTGCAATCCTCCTGGTCCCCAGGAGGGTGGAGACAGAGTCCCTCCTTTATCGGCACCCCCTTGACAGCCTTTTCTCCCATCCCAGCCCCCTTCACAAGTTTAAACCCCACTTTTCACCAATGAACCCCTCTATTTTCAACTTAAGGATTCCCCTCCCCTCCAAATTGAGATGGAGTCTATCTCTAGCATACAGCTCCTTATCCTCCCAGGTCTCCCCCCAATCCCCCATCAACCCATACCCTCTGGCCTCACACCACTCCCTGAGCCACTGGTTTATCTCCCTAATCTTCCTTTTGTGCTCCCCACTAGCCCTTGGCACCGGCAGGATTTCTGAGAAGGAAACTGTGCATCCTATGTCATGACAGACCCTGGGAAGCTCCCTGAATCTTGCCTGTATCTCTAGCTCACTATTTCCCTCAATGTCATTTGTACCCAGGTGGATTCAGTATGTCTGGGGAACCCTCACAATCCTTTGCCAGCTGATATACCTCGTGCTTAGCCCTGTACACCGTTAGTCCAGGGAAGCATCTTGTTCTAACTGGCCAGGCTTCTCCCTTCCTATCCCATTTGATACCACTGATCATAGAATCCCCCAACAGGAGCACTCTGACCGCTCCTTTTCCTCCATTCCCCCTTCCATGTCCCTCATCCTTTCTACTGGCCCCTCCACCCAGCCGGCTCCTTGTTCCTCCCACTATCTGGGTGCCACATGCCACCCCCTCCTTATTTACCATGGCCCCCTCCTCCAATAACCTATGCCTCTCCTCGTCCTGAGTATCCTTCTGTACCTTGCTAATTCCCCCCTCACTGCTCGCAACTGATCCTTCTCCCCCATCTGCTAAACTAGCCTGGCTCGTCCTCCCTTCCTTCCTGTCTCCATTTAGTTCCTCCTTGCTTGTCGTGCTCCCCTGGCCTAAACCCTCACCTCCCTTTACTGAATCCTCCTTGTACTTCTGGTCCTTCTTCTTTACCTTTCCTCCCAACTGGTCCTTCTCCTTGCGCTTTCCTCCCTCTTCCCCCTGCCCCTCCTGCTCTGATTCACTGCTCCCCCCATTTTCCTGCATTCCAGGTTCCCACCCTGTTCTTCCTGCTATCTGGCCCCTGCCTCCTGCCTCCCACTCCCTTTCCATCTCTAACCACCCCTGTCGTGGCTACATCACCCCTCATCCTCCCGAGCAGAAGAAGAGAATTGAAGCGGTTATTGAGTGTAAGGTCTGAGCCACCTCCCCGCCTTGCTTCCTTCTGTCCAGCCCTGGCCATCTGCCTACTTCCCTGAGAATGCTGTCCCTCCGTCCCTCCTTTGTGAGGGTCCCCAGTTACCTGCCTGCTTCCTTGGCAGTGTCCTTTTGGACCCCCTCTGCCAGGGTCCCTATGTGACCCCTGAGTATTCTCCTGCACTCCTTTCCCTATGCCCCCACCCCCAGTGCTTGGTGCAATCCCGTGGGAGATTCCCAGCCCCCTTCCCCAACCATACCACCCCCCTTCCCCCAGCTTTCTCCTAATCCCCGCAACCTCCTCCCTAAGCTCTGCTAGCTGGTAGCACACTGGGAAACCACCGATCTCCAAGCCCAGTCCAGTATCATGGCTGCTCCACACCCTGTGCACCCCCACCTCCCAAAGATGCCAGCCCTAATGACGTGTGGTTCCATCCCCTTCCAAATAGGTTTCCTTGGGTGAGCCACCAGGTTCCCCCCTAGTCCAAGATACACCCTACTGCCTAATCAGGTCACCCACTAATCTTAGAGACAGTCCCACTGTACACCAGTAACCCTGTTACTAGGTGCAGTACAACACATTAAACTTATAAGGGAAATGAACAACTCCCTAAGCTCCTCTCTCCCAGCCTTTAAATCCAACCCCCAGTGGCTAGAACTACATGAGCTGCACCTGCAGCCTTTTCCTCCAATTGCAGGGCAGGTGTTCCCCTATAAATTAGCAGACTTCTGGGGAGGGAGGGTGGGTATTGGGCAGACACCTGACTCGAGAGAGAGTGTATCAGCCCTGTGTCTCCCCTCCAAGCCCAGCAGCCAAAGAACCAGGCCCAAGCAAATCCCACCAAATAGGTTTTAAATCAGAAGAAATAGGCCTCTACCAGCGCAGCATGTTACACAGTGAAACATCCACAAAATGAGCCCACTTACAGCCCCCAAATCAGTTTTCAAACATCCAGCAGCCCCCAAAACAATACCCTGCTAGCCCCTTAGAAGTAAGAAAGAAAAGAACTAACCTACCAAGTAAAATCCACAAGAACCCTGTGAAAACAACAAGCAGCAGCTACCGTCCTGGAACACAACTGATCCTGTCCCCTTCCAGTTCTTTCTGAGAAGACAAAGCAGCTAACACCTCAAACCTGATTCAGCTCTGCCTCCAGTCAATTGGCTGAGTGAGACCTGGCCAGACCATTAACACCCCTCCCTCACTATGCACTAACCTTTGCAGCTAGTGGAGTCAGCAAAAAAGAATCAAAATTCAACTCAAAGCCCCCAAAATATGTTTGCTGCCAAAGGAAACAGGTCTCCAATTTAATCAGCTTCACTAACAACACATCAAAATAGGCTTGAAATTAACAGATATAGGTCTCCAATTCAAATAACCATCTCCAAGCAAATCCCACCAAATAGGTTTTAAATCAGAAGAAATAGGCCTCTACCAGCGCAGCCTGTTACACAGTGAAACATCCACAAAATGAGCCCACTTACAGCCCCCAAATCAGTTTTCAAACATCCAGCAGCCCCCAAAACAATACCCTGCTAGCCCCTTAGAAGTAAGAAAGAAAAGAACTAACCTACCAAGTAAAATCCACAAGAACCCTGTGAAAACAACAA
Source organism: Neoceratodus forsteri (assembly GCA_016271365.2). Taxonomy (NCBI): domain Eukaryota; kingdom Metazoa; phylum Chordata; order Ceratodontiformes; family Ceratodontidae; genus Neoceratodus; species Neoceratodus forsteri. The sequence continues at coordinate 407,176,017 of CM057453.1, forward strand.
GCAGCAGCTACTGTCCTGGAACACAACTAATCCTGTCCCCTTCCAGTTCCAATGAGGAAAACAGAATGGGCTTTCTGACTGTCAGTCCGCTATGAAGCAACAGAGACTGGGAAATAAGTCCCAGTCTCTCTTTGCCTCATTTCATTCCAAGATTACTGTGCCCATAGAATTAAAAAAAACAAAAAACTAATATTGGCATTTTTGTTTTTCTCACTTAGCGAGCAAGAGCCTCCCCCACTGACTCACTTCAATAAAGCGTCCACCTTGCCACAGAGAAAACATTTTTTAAATCATTAGTGGTACTTTCTTCACAATGTGCAATAGCACCCTGACCTCGTTGACTGTACCGTTCCCCCTGGACTCCCCTAAACTGAGATTGCTGTATTCCTGACCGCAGCTAAAGGCCCCTGTGAAAGTTTTGTAGTGTAATTCAATTTTTATTTAAACAAACATGTTACTGCCAGCAGTTGGAGTCAGGTTGTGTGCTTACTTTAGTCATGCAAACTTCAAACTGGCAACATTTCACTTCCTGTTTCATGCGTTTTCCACTAAAACTGAATGCACTGCCGAAAGTAAAGTTGGCCTGCGATCAAACTGTTTCTCGATCGTAGTCCTCAGTTTAGCAGAGCAGACTGTCTGTGCTTGGGCGGGGAGTGGTGGGGGGAGTGTCAGTAGAAGAGACTGTGTGGGTGGGTGTGTGTGGTGGGGGGAGGACAACAGTATATGGCACAGTAAACAAACAGCAGCACCCTCTATTGGCAGATGTCCCAATGGAGGGACTACTTTACCAAAGAAATGTTTTTTATTCATTTAAAAAAAATGTTTTTAATTTTAATATTTAACTTACAGTTACACAAATATCCATTTTCTAAGCACAATAATACCCTCCAGGGTGGCAGTATTGGGGCTATAAGGCTGGGCAGTCTGGTATAGCCCAATACCACCCACCCTGTCGGGTATTATTGCTTGCATATAGATCACCTCCAAAGAACCTGCAAAGTTACGTGTACTTTTTAGCATACACTTTTACACACATTTTCTACAGACATTTTCAGACTCTGCTGGCTATGTTCTGAATGAGTATGGCAACTGATGTCAGCATATCTGCACAGCATCCGCAGGTACGTCCACAGTGCCACAGGGAGTTCTGCCAGTGACGATACTGAGTAGGCTTCAGGTGTCAAAGGGCAGCCTCAGGTATCATAACTGGCAAAACTATGAGTATATAATTCCCTGTCTAGGGTACACCTACTTCGAAACTGTGGTGTTACCTCATATAAGTAGTATTGAACTAAATGATTGTATAACTGTGGTGTCTTACCTGCTGAACTACTGAATAAAATGAACATCTCTAGTTGATTACCTAGCTAGGGTAAGAGTACAAGGTATGGTACTAATGGTATTACTGTATACTGAAAGCTTGTGATAAATTAGCATCCATACCCAACTACCTATCTAGGGTAGGGGTTCAAGGTAGTAGTCTAGGAGGTCCATTCCCACTCCCCAGAGGCCCACTGGTCGAGTGGAATGGAAGGTGGTGGGGACAGTGTGGGGGGAATAGTTGCAGGGGCAGCCACAAAAGGGTTCAATCATCCCGCATCATCTTGACAGCAGGTCATTTTGCACCCCTGGAGGAGGCTCAGGTGCCTGATTCTGCTAGGGGTGACTCTGAGTCAGTCAGGGGAAATGGGCAGGATGACTAGGCGGCAAGGAGTGGGGGTGAGCAGGAGGAAGTCAGCAAGGGGAATCTAAGTGACTGAGGAATCAGTGATTAGGGGAATAGTGCACAACTCTCAACTGCTATGAATTTTACACTGAGATTTACCCTTTGCTCCACAGAGGTTTACAGATGTTCCTCATAATGTTAGAGCTATTTCTGGACTCAAACTATTAAAATTCTGAACTTACTTGATAGAAACTTTCCTTACCACTATACACATGGGGCCCACTATTGTTATATGTATTATTCTTTAAAAAAGAAAAAAACTGTTTGCCCAGTGGTGTAGAGGGCTGAGGCACTGGCGCCTTACCTCTTACCACACTGATGACCTGGAGTCAGAAGCAACCTCGCTTGTCGGTGCGTTGACGGAGGGGGGGGGGGGAATCGAGCATCCCAAAGACAGCTCTCCTCCTCCGGGGAGGGTAGGAGGGGATAATCGCTGAGCTGCTGGCTCCTGGTGGTGTCCAGGGGCTGGTGCAGGTTTGGGGGCACAAGTATGGGTCGGCGTGGGCCGACGTCGGATGTGCAGCACGCAGAACCGTGCGCGGCAGCATCCTTGACGCCACTGCACACCTGCACTGTGGGGAGGGGGGGGTTCATGTGGAGAAAAGAACAATCCTCCGGCATGCAACGTGAAGGCAGGCCCTGGAGGCACCACAGTGGACGCATTCAAGTCAGTTCCCCCTGAGCCTGGCCCCCAGATCTTCCACAGTGTGTGGGGTTAAGTACCCGCTGTGAAGCAGTTTGAGGTAGGCAGGTCGACAGGGGTCAGAGCTCTGACTGTGGCCGGTGCTGGGCCGAGAAGTCCACTGGATTGGGGGGACCATAGGTACACCACCCCAGCCGAAGAGGTATAAATATACAATAAAAAAAAAGTAAGAAAAAGAATTTTGAAGGCCAGTGCTATGCATTTTACTGCTTAGAGGTTGAGAATTACAGAGCAGAGAGGGTGGTGGGCAAAGGGGGAAGGGGAGGGGGATGGTCAGATGCATTCCTGGTGCATCCGCCATCTGGGATATAGATAGGATAGGGAGAATAGCAGAGAAGGGGAGGGAGATCTGGGAGTGCTTGTATACTTGGGTACCAACGATCTGGCAAACCAGCTTGTGGAGGCAGTGAAGCAGAACATTAAAGCAGTAGTACAATGAAATTTGGTAAAAAATTTGACCCCCTTTTTTTTTTTCTTAACCATAAAAGATTCCAAGCATCTTCCAGTTTTATTTGCTGGTACACTTTTCTAATTCCACCAACATTTGAGTATTTTATAAATGTTTTAATGGAGTTTTTTCTCAAGAAAAAAAGATGACGGCCACATTTTGCACAGAAATAGCATTGTAGACCTGGCAAGGGTTAGGAGAGAAAAAATAAAAAAAAGACTCACGGTGCACAGCATAGAAGGTACCTAGACAAGTATATCTGATAGGTATGCTGATATTTTTGTTAACTGTAGCTGAAACTTTTGGAAGAACATTTTTCATTTCACTGCTGCTTTAAGAGTCTGGGGGGCAGACTGATGCGCACTCGGCTTCCCTAGCCTTTTCCGAGATCCTCCCTATAGGGAATGGGATTGCTAGACAAGAAAGGTTTAGGTGATGGAGTTTAATGGGGGGTTGAAGGAATGGTGTCAGAAGGAGGGGTACCACTTTGTGGGAGACTGGGAGGCTTCTGGGACAGGAAGGTAATCAAGGGTGACAGCCTTCAATGGAGGAGAGAGGGGGGACAGTGTTCTGGGGCAGATGTTTGATGTCGACACTCACTGTGGGGGAAATGGGGGCTAGGGGAGCCACTAAGAAGGGAGAGTGGGTGGAGAACCTAGCTAGGGCTCCCCTTCAGCAGGGGAGTAGTAGCAGCCAGGTGGGTAACAGCAAAGTTGAAGTTCGAATTATGTTAGGAGAAGAGGCCAATAAGGGAGGGCTTATAGAGCTCTTTGTGAGCATGAAAAACCAAAAATCAAGGAGAGCAGAGAAGTATAAAGGAGAAGGAACAGGAGAAAGTAAGAAGGGATCAGAAGAAAGATGGAAAGGGGTCTGCCGGAGTCTCAGTAATATAATTAGTAAGCTCCAGGCAATGGCGGCAGACACTAAGATAGACATAGTAGCAATCACAGAAACTTGGGCCACACAGAACAGCAATTGGTACCAGACAGTCCCAGACTACACCATGTTGAGATGGGGTAGAGCAGTGGTTCGCAAATGGTGAGGCCAGCCTCCCAAGGGAGGCCCCATACTGTTCCAGGGGAGGCCCAGCCAAGTTTGAGAATGTACAGCATTTGAATTTTAAGTTTTGGATGTTCTGTGTGAAGGGATGAAGCAAACTAAATATGGATAATGGCAGATGACTTTCTTTATTTTGATGCACAAATTGGTGACCAGGAAAGGCCCTGAGCCAACGCTTGTTCATACTGTAGGTGTGTATTTACCTGTAAATTGGTGACTAAGAAGGCACACTGAGTCAAAGCTTGTTTCAACAGTAGGCGTTTATATGCAAATTAGTGACTGGGAAAGGCACACTGAGTTGAGGCTTGTTTCCACAGTAGGTATTTATTTATATGTAAATTAGTGTCTGGGAAAGGCACACTGGGCCAATGCATGCTTCAGGTGTGACCTCGTTAAGGAAACGAGACGTTGGTTAACAGGGTAAGGGGGAGAGATGATGTGGCTAGGTTAGTTGTTCCAGATAGAGAGGGAGCAGAGTAATAAGGGTCCAAGAGTCCGAATAGTGAAGTGACAAGGATAACCTGGGGTGTGGGGTTGGTGGCGGAGAACAATAAGTCGGATAAAAAGAGACTATACTCCATCAACATTATTAGTCCCACTTGATTCCTGGTGTACTGTGCAAAAGTATGATTTTCTTTCCTATGTGGAGGCCCAAGATTTTTTCCAAATTTGAGAGAGGCTCAAAATCTGTTCCATGGCTTGGGGGAGGCTCACTATCACAAAGCGTAAGAACTAATGGGGTAGAGGAAAAGGTGGAGAAGGTGTAGCCCCCTGTAAGTCAGGAAGGCATCGAGTCAGTGCAGGATGGAAACATCATGGGAGGTCATGGGAAAATAGAATCTCTGTGGATTCAGCTCAGGGCGGCCTCAGGCAAGAAACTACAAATGAGGGTGCTCTATACACCTCCAGGACAGGGGGAAGATAAAGATAGGGAGCTAGAGGCAGAACTAGAAAGGGGGTGCCAAAGAGGTGGAGGTGGAGGTGGTGGGAGATTTAAACCTGCCAGATAGTGACCAGGACATTTCAGTGGCTAAGGGCTCCAGAACACAGGCTCTGTTAGATACACTGTAGGACTGCCTGCTGGCACAGATTGTTATGGGACCCACTAGACAGGCTGCCATTTTCAGTGTGATGTTCACCAACTCGGAGATGGTAGGAGGGAGTGAGGGTAGAAGAGCCACTAGGGTCCAGTGACCATAACTCTATATAGTTTGTCCTGGCCCTTGGGATCTGTCAGCCCTCATCAAAGGCTGAAGTCCTAGATTTCAGAACGTCAGTCTTCAACCGGATGAGGAAGCTGGTCCAGGACAAGTTAGCTGGAGTGGATAGCATCAGGGATTGGAGTGGACAGCATCCGAGATGTACAGGAAAGATATGGCCAACCAAAAGGGCCATTCTTGAAGCAACAAAGTCTTGCACAAGAATGGTAATCAAAAGAAACAGCTGCAGGGTCAGGGAAGCAGTGAGGACCAAAAAGAAGGCCTTCACCAGGTACAAGGAATAACAGCAGAGAAGGAATGGGAAGAATATCAAACAAGAACAGAGGAAACCAAGAGGGTGATCAGAGAAGCAAAGGAAGATACAGAGCTGCATATTGCGAAGGGGTCAGGGGGAAAACAGTTTGTGAGATATACTAAGGAAAAAAGAAAGAAGGAAGAAGCAATTGTTAGGCTAACAGAGGGAAATGGGGTAATTTAGGAGGCTGGGCAGGAAGCAGTCATTCGTAATGAGTACTTCTGCGCCACATTTACAAGGGAAGACAGAGGGCCTCTGCCAGACAGTGGCATCACGGCAGTTGCGAGGGGGCTCTTGGAGATGAGGCTGCAAGTATTTACCAGCAAAAAGGGTTTGGAAAGGACTAGCAGCCCTGAAGATAAATAATGCTCCAAGGTCAGATACGATGCAGCCGAGGGTGCTCAAGGAACTGGCAACATAACTAAATGAACCCCTGGCAGGGCTATTCAGTAGCTTGATTCCCACAGAAGTAGTTCCAAAAGACTTGATGGTAGCTGACATAGTCCTACCCTATAAGGGGGGGGGGAGCAACTGGGTAACTACAGACCTGTCAGTCCTACCTCCATTGATGGCTACTGCGCTAGTGCAGGTCATCCAAATGCTCCTGCTCAGTAGGAGCTTTCATTAGTATAATTCACCGTTTCCAGTGATTCTTACTTAGCATTAGCTAGTCCGATATCTGTAGTGTAGGTAGGGCTTGCAGAGAGACAGTGCAGGGCAGTCAGGTTTTATAGTTTTAATTTAGGTCTGAGTCGGTGTCTATTGTATAGTGGCTGGTATGCTGTATGCAGTGCAGATTTCCGACCGGTTTCTGTTTACCATCTGCCAGTCGTTTTCACTTTCCATATTTCTTTGTAACCAGAGCCTATATTAATTTTAATAACTGTAGCACATTAGTGCACTGCATCGTGGTTCGAGCTCTGGTTTTTGCGGTGTGGTTGCTCTCTGCCCCTGACTCCATCAACGGCAGGAGTGCGTGGACTCTTACCAGATAGGACAGACTGAATTTGAGTCTGTCTTTCACTGTTAATTTAGACAGACAGTCTGCTGCCCTACATTTGAGTTCATTGAACATCCAGCAGGCTTTCTTGCAAGGATAAATCTGTCTTCCTGGGCCACGTCTAACTCGGGTAGCAGTTAGTGAGGTAGGTCTGCCGTTAGTGGCAGCAAAGATTACAATTGCAGACTGTTACAGAGATTGGTTCCAGATTGCCACCCGAAGATTCTTTTGGCATCTACTGCATGTACCTGGCTCTAGTTTGGTGGTATTGTGGCCAATTTGAAGGACACAGAGAGTGAGTATCCTTGGAATTTTCCCAATTCTGGGGGGACTGCTGTGAGAGGGCAGTGCACTTTTGCCTTGTGGGGTCTTAGGCATTCCCACTTTTCCATCTTGAAGCTTGCAAGCTAGTGAGTGAGAGCTCTGCTGTGTAAAAGTACTGTGCACTTCATTTTTCTCTGAAATTCCTGCATTTTAGTCTATATTACAGACTAGTCCTTTTTGCTGTGGAACATTTTATCTACCTGTAGAAGAGTAAGCCAAGCCTCTGTAAGAGAGAGGGCTATCTCTTTCTCATGTAAGGTGGATTTGCAGGTTGTGGCAGAGCACTTGATTTCATTTGATGGTAGCATATGGAAAGCTTTCTCCGCACCGGTAAATGTTTTCGGCTTTAATGGTATAATATTATATTGTCTACACTGTGCCCCTGGGGATTTTCGGCACTGCATTCTGTTACATCCTGATGGACTCAGTTTTTCTAAAGCTGGAGTAATTGGGGTGTGTGGCTGTTCAGGTTTAGTTACTGTTTGTAAACCGCTGTACATTTTGACTGGGTGGGTGGGTGAGTGTTTTGTGAGTGGTGTTTGGCAGTATGTACTGGGAGTTGGAAGGATATCTGTGTTGTGAGAGGATGTGTAATATTTTGTTTTTAGTTTGTTTTAGTAGTATGTGTTGTGCAGTCAACAGACCTTGTTTTGTCTAATCCTCTAAGCAGCTACAGCAGCTGTGTCCCTATGGAGGACTCCCTTATACCCTGCCTTCATAAGTAATTAATCGTTGCAGGAGGTTGAAGGTTTTCATGTGGGCACTGCTCATACTATAGACTGGCTCTGAGGGTGGATGGAGTAGGCGGGATCAAGAGCGTGGATTCAAGGAGACACCCTGGGAGTAGGCCATGGCAGGTGAGGGGACGCCCATACCCGACTCCTGTTCCTCAGGCTGCCGTAACTTATGGTTAGCAGGTAGCTGACTGACCATCTGACTCAGCTCCTCCATTTAGGACACTTCTTTGCAATACTAAATCACGAAGGAATAAAACAGCTGTGATGGAGGCTTTCATCTCGGATTTATGAACATATGAAGATGACAGCAGAATAAGGTTGGTCTATCTAATCTGCTCATATTGCAGAGTCCACAGCTTAAGCTACTGACCATGCCTCCCCATCCTCCCATTCTTTTCATCCGCCCCTCCTATGACCCTTACTTTCCCCTTAAGTCTATCCAGCCTCTCTTGAAGCTGCCCACCATCTTCAACGAGACACCTCTTCTGCCAGCACATTCCAACTGGCCACCACCCTCTCTGTGAAGAAGTGCTTCCTAGCCTCCCATCTAAACCTTCCCCCAACATAAGACTGTACCCCTCATGTTTTGGTTGCCTTGCCACTTAGCTTAAAGAGGCCTCCTTGTTCACCCTATTTGTTCCTTTCAAGTACCTGAAGGTCTCAATCATGTCCCCTCCCTCTTTCCTCTCCTCCATGGAGAACATGTTCAGGGCCCCCAAAATTTCTTGGCAGATCTGGTATGCATCACGAAGACCTGGCTGCAGGATGACTATGGCCCAGTGCTGAAAGCATGCATCCCACCTGGTTATTCCGTAGTGCACTTCCCTAGGTGGGAGCGCAGGGGAGGTGGGGTAGCTATCTGTTTTAAAGCTGCGCTGGGACTGACAGTGTACGCCACGGGAGTGACCAGGTCATTTAAATGCACTGCAGTGAAAGGCGGGTCAGCTGCAGGTTTCATAAATCATTCTCATATTCTGGCCTTCAGGATATGGCAAGGATTTCTTGCAGGAACTAGAGGGCTTCATGCATGATCTGGTAGTGGGCTCAACTACACTTCTTGTTTTGAGTGACGTCAGTGCCCGGGTCAACGATGAAGCATCTCTTTTTGGAATGAAGTTCATCCAGATGTTGGCTTCATTGGGCCTTGTACAGGCAGTTGTCACTGGTACTCATCAGCACGGCCATGTCTTAGACCTGGTTGTCTCATCGGGTCTTGACATTAGTGATGTCAGGGCTGATCTGGTCATTTGGTCCGATCATCACACAGTGCAGTTTCTTTGTGGAACTCCCCATTTGACCTTCCTGGAAGAGATAGTCCACCACCGAGTTCACACCTGCTGCCTCAAAGTACGCCAGGAACAAGGGGCAGTTGGACAAAGGTGGGCTCAGGGAGGGTGACGGAGGTGGGGTAGAGGTGCATCCAACCTGAGGTTCCATTCCACAACTTCTTTGCCATCCTGGCAGGGTGGAACTGTCTCATGAAGGCACCCACAGTGGTGGACAAGGTGGATTGCGGGATACTGCACAGTGGAAACCCCCAGGAGGGTGGCAGAGGACCCCAGAAGAGAAGGAAGCAACTCCCGGTGGGGGACTCTACTGTCAGGGAATAGAACTTGGGCTGGGAGGAAGGTCAGGTGCCTACCCAGCGCCATGGCTTGGAGGGATAGGAAGTGTATCCAGGGAATTGCTAGGGCAGCAGGATGGAAAGGTGAGCTGGATGTCATTGTCCACCTGGAGGCAAGTGACCTGACTGGGGACGAGGTGGGGGCAGTGCAGAGGGAGTTCACAGAACTGGGGAAGGATCTTAGACAAGTGGCACACACGGTAACATTCTCGGAAGTGTTACCTGTCTACAGCATGGGAAAAGCCAGGGTGCTCAGCACCAGGAGATTCAATGAATGGCTGAAGAGCTGGTGCTGAGCTGAGAGATTTGGCTTCAGTGGGGATTGACGGACCACCTGGAGGGATGCGGGCTTGTACAGGATGGATGACCTGCTTGCATCCATCTGGTAGGGGGAACCAAGATGGCAAGCATTTAAACTAGCCAAGGGAGGTGGCGGAAGTAAGCAGGGGAAAAAATGACTACCAGAGATTAAGGTAGACAAACAGAAGGATACTAGGGACGAGGAATTCAAAAGTCAAAACACAAATGGAAGTTGGTGGGGGGGGGGGGGGAGTCACACAGGGAAGGCATATGGATAAGGGGGAAACTGGTACAGGCGGTGGCATCAAAACATGGAAAGCCATGTAAATAAATGCCCACAGCATGGGAAACAAGATCACAGACCTAGTGGCCTTGATGGCAGAGGAAGACCTAGACATCATTGCAGTCACTGAAACATGGTACACAGGTAACCATGACTGGGATGTTACTATACCAGGGTACACAATCTTCAGAAGAGACAGGGTGGGCAAAAAAGGGAGAGGGGTGGCTATGTACAGGGGATCAAAGCAACTGAGTTGGGGGAAGACAGGAAGGGGAAGAGTCACTGTGGGCCACTTTAGAGACTGGAAAAGGCATCACCATCTGCACTGGGGATGTCTACAGACCTACAGCACAGGGGAGGAAACAGACAGAGTATTAGTGGCTATCATCCACAAAATGGCAGAAAAAAGGGAAGTGTTGTTAACGGGGGACATAAATGTGCCAGATGTTAACTGGAGCACCTATGCAGCAGCCACTACCAGGCGCAGAGACAACCTGGATGCCCTTCAGGGGTCATGCCTCAGGCAGCTAGTGGAGGAGCACACATGGAAGGGAGCAGTATTAGACCTGGTTCTCACCAATGGTGACAGAATAACAGATCTGTTATTGGGCAGCCATCTAGGGTCTAGCAGTCACCGTACCGTGTGGTTTAAGGTTAAGACAGAGGTAGAGTTGAGCCACACAAAAGTAAGGGTCCTGGATTTCAAAAGGGCTGACTTTGCAAAAATGGTGGAACACCTCAAGACAATCCTGGTGATAGTGGAGGGAGAGGGGGTGTTAGAAGAACATTGGGAGATACTTAAAGGAACCATTGCAGAGGCAACACGTTTCTGTTTCAGAGTTGGTGTCAGCGTGGCTCAGTTGGTAGCACATCCGCCTCTGGACCAGAAGGTCGTGGGTTCTCGTCCCACACTTGCACCTAAAAATCGCTGGCATCCGAGTGCAGTATTGGGGGGTGCTGTACTTCTGGGGTGTGCCATCCTTCGGATGAGACGTTAAACCGAGGTCCCTTCTGCCCATCCTGGTGTAGTCCTGGTGGGTGTCCAGGTGGAAGTAAAAGAACTCAGGGCACTCTTCGCAAAGAGTAGGGAACATTCCCGGTGTCCTGGCCAACATTCCCCTTCCCATAAACTGGTTCATGCAATTATCCAGGCTGTGTGTGGGTGATGATGTGCGATATGGCTGCCACCACACATTCAGTCACTTCACTATCAGTCTAGCATTGCTTGTAAAGCGCTTTGGATGTATGAAAAGCGTTATATAAATGCTGATTCTTCTTCTTCTTCTTCTGTGTAAAGCAAGTCAACAAGACAAAAAGAAGAAAAAAAACACTATGGTTTTCTAAAGAAGTGGCAGAGAAGGTTAAGGAGAAGAAACAGGCATTCAGAAAGTACGAAGAAACATAAGGAAGAAGTCAGGAATTGTATCAAGCAAAACAGAAGGAAGTGGGAAAGGCAGTCAGGAGCGCAAAGGCACAAGCTGAAGAAAGAATAGCACAATCAGTGAAAGAAGGAGACAAAACCTTATTCAGGTATATTAGGGAAAGGAAAAAGACCAATGGAGGGATTGTGAGACTAAATGGGGGAGAGGGATGTGGAGGGATCTAGAAAAGCAGAAATTCTAAACGAATACTTCTGCTCAGTACTTACAAAAGAAGGGGAAGGGGAGGGACCAAAATTAGATGGTGGGAACACACATGGTGAAGGGGTGGACAACAGTTCATTCACAGAGGACAGAGTCCTAAAGGAACTCAAAACTAAAAGTGGACAAAACGATGGGTCCAGATGGGATACTTCCCAGAATACTGAAATAACTCAGAGAGGTACTAGGGGTGCCATTGGCAGTCCTGTTCAACAGATCAATGGAGGAGGGAGTGGTACCAGGTGACTGGAGGACAGCAAATGTGATACCACTACACAAATGTGGGAGCAAGATGGAAGCGGGGAATTACAGGCCGGTCAGTTTGACCTCGGTAGTGGGGAAGATAATGGAATCGATGCTAAAAGAAAAGACTGCTGCATAACTTGAGGTCAGCAGGGCAACCCAAGGCAACACGGATTCACAGCTGGTAGATCCTGTCAGATGAATCTGATAGATTTCTTTGACTGTTTTTTTTTTTTTTTAAACTCTATTTTTCTTCTACCTTCCAGGGCATCTCTTGGGCAGCCCTCACACAGCCTGCAGCTCCTAACTGCCTGCACCGCTTTCCCAACAGCTTCATCGGTATCAGGACCCTCGTCTCTCCTGGACCCTTAGAGAGGCCGAGGGTTCCCAGGGGGTAGAGTCGGGGTTGCAACCAGCGATGGACATGTGGGGCCTTGGCTCCTGGAGGCCACTGTTGCCTCACCCGGCCGGTAGGGGTATTTCTTGCTTTTTTCCCTATCCCTCTTGAGTTTGGACATGCAATGACATCCATGGCTCTTGCGTGCCCGACATCCTGCCGCAGCTCCACCCCTGCATCTGCTTGTGCTGCAGGTTCCATGGCGTGCCTCTGACTACCACCAGAGGTTGCTCAGGAGTGGTGCATAGCCGGAAACCATCCCCAAGAAGGAAGAGTAGTCCTCTGGACTCTCAATCCCTTACCTCCCCTGCCAACCCCCGAAGGCCTGAGTTCACTCCCAAACCAGGGTCGCTGGTGTGGCACGAGTTGTGGCGTCCAGCACCTCAACCCTCAGCACCATCGGGCCAGCTGATTTCTTTGACTATGAAACCTAGGTGATTGATGGGTGGGTGAGCGGGGTATGGCCATGGCCTACCTAGATTTTAGCAAGACATTTGACTCCGTCCATCACAGGAGGCTATTAAACAAGTTGGGTAGTCTAGGAGTTGGTCCCAAAGTAGTAAACTGGGTAAGAAATTGGCTGAGGAGCAGGACACAGATGGTGGTTGTAAATGGAGTTCAGTCCCAAGACAAGAGGGTGACCAGCGGGGTGCCACAGGGATCAGTACTGGAACTAGTCCTCTTCCATGTCTTCAGTAGTGACACTGGAGTGGGGCTGGAAGGGAAGGGAAGGGTAGCTTCTTTGCAGATGACACAAAGATGGGGTGGAAAAAATTAGAAGAAACCTAGCCAAGTTGGAGCAGTGGTCAAGAGTGTGGCAGCTTAAATTCCATATAAAAAAGTGCAAAGTCATGCACTTGAGGCACAGGAATCCTGAAGAGAAATACAAGACGGAGGGACAGACACTAACAACAACAAAACAGGAAAGAGACCTGGGGGTAATCATAATGAACGGCCTGAAAGTAGCCAAGCAATGTGAAAAGGCAGCGGGGAGGGTCGGAGGAACGCTGGGGTGCATAGGGAGAGGCATCACCAGTACAAAACAGGAGGTGGTGATGCCACTGTATAGACAATTGGCAAGCGACACCACAGGGGAAAGAAACAGCTTCTGATAGGGGACTCAATTGTTATGGGTGTAGACCTGGGGAAGGGAGAGGAGAGGGAAGTAAGGTGCCGCCTGGTGCCATGGCTTGAGGGACAGGAAGCAAACCTCAGGATTGCAGAAGCAGCATCACAGGAGGGAACTAGATATCATTGTCCACCTCGGGACAAATGACCTAGCTAGGCATGAGATCAGTGCAGTGCAGGATGAATTTGTGGAGTTGGGAGGGGCCTCAGACAGGTAGCAGCACGTAACCTTCTCAGAGGTGCTGCCAGTCTATGGCAGGGTGAGGGCTAGGTACTGCACACCATGCAGTTTAATGAATAGTTGCAAAACTGGTGCAGAGCACAGGGCTTTGGCTTCATTGGGTCAGGGGGTCCACCTGGAGAGATGAAGGTCTATACTGGCATGATGGTCTGCATCTGTCCAGGAAGGAAACAAGCTGATGGGTGACAGGTTTAAAGGCTTCCTTGGCAAGCTTTTAAACTAGCCAAGGGGGGTGCGATAGGAAACAGGAAAGTTCAAGCCTCCCCACAAAACATGGTAGGTAGTAGGGTAAACACTGAGGTACAGAGCTTGACAGAGGGCAGGACAGGGGTAAATGGAAAAATAGACAAGGGCAATAAGAGCAGAGATGGGGTAAAAAAGGATAAAGCCAACATTAAATGGAGGGCAATGAGTACCAATGCCCGTAGTCTTGGAAACAAGCTTCCAAAGCTAGTATCCCTGATGGAAGAGGAACACTTGGATATTGTGGCAGTCACATACCAGGGTACACAATCTACAGAAGGGACAGCGAGGGTAAAAGAGGAGGTGGAGTAGCTCTCTACATAAGGGAAGTGATCAAAGCTATAGAACTAAAAAGTGAAGGGGAGGACAAGAGGCACTCTGGGTCACCTTGGAGACAGGGAATGGCATCACAATCCGCACAGGGGTTGTATACAGACCCCCATCTCAAGGGGAAGAAATGGACAAGAAAATGATAGAGGGCATTCTCAAAATGGTTGAAAAACCGGAGATACTGTTGATGGGGGACCTGAATATGCCAGATGTTAACTGGACGACACGGACTGCAGCCACATCCAAGAGCAGGATCATTCTCGATGCCCTACAGGGGGCATGCCTTAGACAGCTAGTGGTGGAACCCACTCGGGAGGGAGTAATGTTAGTCCTGGTACTCTCAAATGGAGAGAGGATCACAAATTTAGAAGTCAGTAGACATCTGGGAACAAGCGACCACTGCACAGTGTGCTTCACAATAAACACAACCATGGAGACAAGCCATACAAAGACAAGGATACTGGACTTTAGAAGGGCTGACTTTGGCATAATGGGTGAATACCTGAGGAATGCATTAGCAAATGGCCAGAAAGGAGGGGTGGAAGAACAATGGAGAAAAATCGAAACTGCCATCATGGAGGCAACAAGCCTTTGTGTGAAACAAAGAAAACAAAGCAGAATAAAAAAACACTATGGTTCTCAAAAGAGGTGTCAGGGAAGGTTAAGGAGAAAAAGGCTGCATTCAAAAAGTATAAGGAATCACAGAAGGAGCACGACAGGGAACTGTATCAATTAAAGCAGAAAGAAGTGGGGAAGGCAGTCAGAAAATCAAAGGCCCAAACCGGGAAAAAATAGCCAACTCAGTTAAGAAGGAGGAATAAAACCTTTTATAGGTACATTAGGGGGCATAGAATGGTTAAGGGAAGGATAGTGAAGATTAATAAAGGAGAGGGGAGGTGGGCAAAGGGAGACAGTGAAAAGGCAGAGATACTGAATGAATACTTTTGCTCAGTATTCACAAAAGAAGAAGAGGAGGAGTTACCTAAACCAAACAATAGAAGCACTCTGGGTAGTGGGGTTGACACCAGTCCATTTAAGAAGAGAGAGTCCTGAAAGAACTCCTAAAACTCAAGGTGGACAAAGCAATGGGGCCTGATGGGATTCACCCAAGAATCCTAAAAGAGCTAAGGGAGGACCTAGTGACACCACTAACCACACTTTTTAACAAATCATGGGAAGATGGGGTGGTACCTGAGGACTGGAGGAGGGCAGATGTGATTCCCCTTCACAAAAGTGGGAGCAAGGCAGAAGCAGGAAACTACAGACCTGTTAGTTTGACCTCAATGGTGGGGAAAATGATGAAATCACTTCAGAAAGAAAGAATTGTTCAGTACCTAGAGACCAGCGGGGCACAGGACCCAAAGCAGCATGTATTCACAGCAGGAAGGTCATGTCAGATGAATCTAATCGATTTCTTTGACTGGGTGACCAAAGTAATAGACCAGGGAGGGGCTGTGGATATGGCCTACCTAGACTTTAGCAAGGCATTTGACACAGTCCTGCAAAGATTAATAATCAAGTTAGCCAGCCTGGGAGTGGGTCCCAGGGTGGTAGCCTGGGTAGCAAACTAGCTACACAACAGGACACAGAAGGTAATAGTGAATGGAACACATTCTGAAGAAAGAGGGTTACTAGTGAAGTACCTCAGGCTCAGTACTGGGTCCAGTCCTCTTTAACATCTTTATAGGTGACATTGCAGAGGGTCTGGAAGGAAAGGTATGCCTCTTTGCAGATGACACAAAGATCTGTAACAGAGTTGATAACGAGGGGGAGGGTAGAAAGGATGAGAAGGGACTTGGCAAGGTTGGAGGAATGGTCAGACATATGGCAACTTAGATTCAATGCAAAGAAGTGCAAAGTAATGCACCTGGGAAATAAAAATCCAGGAGAAGAGTACAAAATAGCAGGGGAGGTACTAACAACAACAATAATGGAAGGGATCTGGGTGTAGTCATATCAGATGACCTAAAGGTGGGTAAGCAATGTGAGAAGTCAGTAAGGAGAGCCAGGGGGATACTGGGATGCATAGGGAGGGGCATCACAAGTAGAAAAAGAGAAGTGGTTATCCCTCTGCACAGACAGTTGATGAGACCCCATCTAGAGTACTGTGTGCAGTTTTGGAGCCCTCATCTACACAAGGACATAGACAGGATGGAAGCAGTCTAGAGGAGGGCAACTAAAATGGTGCAGGGTCTACATCAGAAACCATATGAAGAAAGTCTGAGAGAGCTTAATATGTATACCCTTGATGAAAAGAGGGACTGGGGGGACATAATAGAAACTTTTAAGTACCTCAAGGGAATCAACAAAGTCCAGGAGGGTAGCATCTTTCATAAAAAGAGATGTGTAAGAACAAGGGGCACAATTTAAAGTTAGAGGGGGATGGCTCAGGGGTAATGTGAGGAAATTCTTTTTCGCAGAGAGAGAGTGGTGGACGCATGGAACCACCTTCCTGGAGAGGTTGTGGGGTCTAAAACAGTGGGGGAATTCAAAGATGCATGAGACAGACATAAGGCAATTACAGTGGGGGGTTGCAGGAAATAGGCTGTTGGTTAACTAGAATCTGCAGCTTATTCAATAGGTAGGGAAATGGGCAGACTGGGTGGGCCAAGTGGTCCCTATCTGCCGTCAAAGTCTATGTTTCTATGTACTGGACATCTTGGGCATGGAGATAGTTTGTGCGATGTGAGCCAAGGGGGCCATAGAGCTATACCTTCGCTCTTGTGGCTACATTTGGCTCCACAGTACCTCTCTGTGTTCACCCCTTGATTTCTCGCCACAGGTCACCATGGTTCGATTGTGACCGCAGGGTGTTGAAGACAAAGAGGCAGAGGTTGGTGCATTATTGGCTGAGATCCAGGTATGATGGGGAAAGACTAGTGCTGAGGGCTCATTGCGATGAGTATCAGTGGGCAACCACTCTGAAAGTCAGCATTTCCTGTCACAGGGGATTGCTGCTGGAAAGAATCGACCAACTCAGCTCTTCAACACTGAGGATAAATTATTAAATCCAATCTGTCTACAGTCCTACAGAGTGTTTTTCCACAGAAAAGTATGATGAGTTTAATCGGTTTTTGGACAAAGTGTCTTCCATTTGTGTCGGGATATCCTCAAGCAGCCTGTCATGAACCAGCAGTGTACAGTCAAACATGGCAGATGTACGCTGCTTTGTGTGGAGCGAGTTCGAGCCAACTCTGGTAGATGATGTCTTCCGGAGGTCTCTGGATTGCACCCTACCTACTGTGCACTGGATCCCAGCCCTACACTCCTTCTTACTGAGTGCTGGGAGACTTTGGGTCCAATTCCTGTGGATATCATTGGGTGTTCCCTTAGGGAGTGGGGTTTTCCTTCTGTACTGAAGAGGGCAGTGGTGAAGCTTTTCTTTAAGAAACCATCATTGGACCCTATTGTTCTCTTAAATTACAGGTCCATCTCGAACCTTCCCTTTTTGGGGAAGTTGACTGAGAAGGTGGTTGCAGTGCAGTTGAAGCAACACCTGCAGAGATATTTATTTTTTATTTAATTCAAAAGTTTTACCAGGAAAGTCATACTGAGCTGGTATCAGCTCATTTCCAGATATGTCCTGAGGAGAGGAGGAAGAGTAGAGAGTAGAACAGATACAAAGTACAACGTACAAAAATAATACGATAATATGTTAATAGGTATAAAAAATAAATGACAAAAAATGCTTCAAGAATAAAACTGTCAGATAGTAAATTGTGGAACAAGTAAAAGAACATTAAACTGCGAGAACAAAACAATAATATGAGGAGCAGGGAGTAGTGACTGGTGATGATTGGAGGAGGGAGGCTGTGCTACTGTTAGTGTAGTTTTTTTTCCCCAATTGTTTAACCAGGAGAGACACACTAAGCTGAAAGCTTGTTTACAGGTGCGACCTGGGAGCACAGGGAAGTTAAGTGACTTGCTCAGGGTCACACAGTATGCAAGTGGGCACTGTGGGATTCAAAGCTGGGTCACCAGATTTGCAGCTCAGAGCCTTAAACCCCTATGCTATACTGCCTCCCTGGAAGGGTGGAAGGAAGCTGACAGAAATCCACCCCAATATCAGAAGCAACTGCAGGAGTGAACAGAGAAATAATGGAGGGCGAGATTTCACAGCTGGAAGGGAAGGACCAGAGTGAATAGAAGGGGAGACAGCCTGATAGTTTATATAGTTTAGGGAAGCAGAACAAGAAGGCAGCTGGGCCAGCAGTAAAATTCACTGGTGGGAGAGCAAGATAGCGAGACCAAGCATTATGAAGAGAGTAAGAAGTAGAAGGGAGGAGGAAGGGAGGAGAGAAGCAAGATACAAGGTGGGGAGGGAGCAAACAAAAATTTGGAGATAAAAGAGGCACAGTGGGTAAGGTGCCTGGCATCAAGAGAGGGGAGGCAAAGAGAGGTATACAAAGAAGGCACGGGGCCAATACAGCGCAATATATTGGCAGCAGCATAAGACTTTGCTTTGCAGCCCCCCGAACTCCCCTCCCCAACTAAAATAACTAACTCCGGGGTGGTGGGTGGGGTAACAGTTAAAATCGCACAAAGTATGAAAAATTAAAAAAATCCATGCGTCTGGGACCGGGAATCAAAATCCGGTCCCAGAAACACTGCCTGCCTGCCTTGCTGTCAGTGGCTCATCCTGTCGAGCCACCGCAGCTGCTCGCTGGCCCCCTGTCCCAGCAGGGGTCTTATCCTCTGCCTGGGAGAGTGAGAGGATGCACTACTGCGCATATATCTTTTCCTGGTTTTGCACCCTCTCACTCTTCCCTACCGTGCTGTTCCTGTTGTGCGGTTTTGTAGTATGACATACTTACCCAGTAGGTACAAAGAACAGTGATTAGTACACAGGGGTTTGTCAAGGGCAAATCAACAGAAGGAGTGAAAATAGGAGTCCAGTTTAGCTAAAGTGGACTTTGGAGCAGTATTGTAAACGATGTCACCATAGTCGAAAATGGGGAGAATAATCCGAGTATTTCTCTCTGCGCACAGGAATCAGGATACTTACTTTTATTCTTGTGAAGTGCTCTAAGTTTGGGGTAGAGCTTCTTGTGAATTTGACATCTATGAGTCTTTCCAGTCTGGTTTCCAACCTTGCCACAGTACCAAGACTGCTGTAAGTAAAGGTGCACCCTGTTCTCTTCTTGGCAAGGGACAGTGGGTGTCATTTCACCTTTGTCCTGCTTGACCTTTCCTCGATACAGTGGACCATGGGGTGTTGTAGGCTCATATGGAGCACTATGTAGGACTTGCAGAAACAGTGTTACAGTGGTTTGAGTCCTACTCATCCAACAGGGTCCAGCAGATGGCACTAAGATCGTTCATCTCGAGCAATGTTCTAACCCCCCTGTTGTTTACTGTGGACATGCTGCCACTGGAGGAGATCATTAGACATTATGACTTGGGTTTTCATTGCAATGCCGATGATACCCAGCGATGTGTGTCTTGTGCTCCTGATGGAGGTGCTGCAGTCTCTGGGCTGAGCGAATGCCTTAGGAAATTCAAGATTAGATGGCAGCTAGCTGACTTTGACTTAATCTGCTGAAGATGGAGGTGCTACTAGTGGAGCCAGGTCAGCATGGTTCAGCGGTGATGAGTTGTGATGCTGTCCTTCCATCTTTAGATGATGACATGCTTGGAGCTGTTGAAAGGGTGAAAAATCTGGGGGTCACTGAGGATTCCAAGTTGACCCTAGAATATTAGGCATCAGATGTAGTCCACAGTGGCTTTTACCATCTCCAAGATCAAGCCCTTTCTGGAACCAGCCAATCTTGTGACCCTGCTGCATGCCCTCATTACAGCCAGACTGGATTACTGCAACACTCTATACCTAGGGCTATCTGTGAGGTTGGTGCATCACTTGCAGTTGGTTCAGAATGCAGCAGCCCAGGTGGTTGCTGAAGCTTCTCGGTACAAGCATATCATGCCAGTTCTTTGTGCTCTGCACTGGCTGCCAGTGTGGTGGCGCATCAACTTCAAGGTATGCTTGTTAACATACAAGGCCCTGCAAGGTCTGGGTCTAGGCTACCTGAATGACCTGCTGATTCTGTACACTCCTGGCCACCCATTCTGGTCAGCAGAGGTGAGTCTCCTCATGGTTCCAAGATTAAGGCTTCGGTCCTCAAGGGATCAGGTGTTAGGTGTGGGTGCCCCGATTCTGTGGAATGCTTTTGTCCCGGAGGTTAGATGGGCCACCTTAAAACTTATCTGTTTAGTCTGAAGTCTACTGCTCCCTTTTAATTACTTTTAAGTCCTAATTTTATTAGCACTACTTATCTGTAATCTGACTTTTTGAATGTTTTCACTGTTTTACATTGTGAGGAGACCAGAGCCCTGAGATTGGGCGCCACATAAATAAAATTGCCTATTGTTGGTAACTTGATGGAGATACTAGTGTCTGTACTGGATATAATGAAAACCAAGATGCTTTCCCCTCTTGTTGTCTCACTAAATTAGTTAAAAAAACAACCATATGTAGCCTCAACCAACATTGGGCGTTTTAATCTCCTGGCCTCTGGTACTTTCCAGTCCATGAATGGAATAATGAAATCTCCCACAAAGTATATGTCTGTCTTGTCGTGCTACATTTATAATTCCCTTTATTATTACTCTGCCCATCTCCGCTGACAGACTTGGTGGCCTAGATACCACTCTTGTTGGACCCAATCCACTGCTTTCCTTGCTCCACAGAATTAGTAAGGATTAACCCAAGACAGAGCATGGGTTTACTGAGCATTAATCCGTGCGGGAGACGGTGTTTGTAAGGCACAAACCCGCAAGCTGAGTGCCTTCAAACTCTCAGGCATGGATTAATGCTCAGTAAACCCATGTTCTATAGTGGGTTAATCCACTTATACAATGGGCAACTTTATTTTATAGGTTTATGTACATAAATATTAAAATAAAATAAAACAATGTTTACATGCATTTGTAATAAAACAGTTCTTTCGCCTAATGGGTTTGTTCTTCTGAGGATGCAGTAGTTGTAGTTCTCCACTAGGTGGATTTGTCCTAATGAGGATGCCACAGTTTTTTTTTTTTATATGCTTCTCTGGTGGAGTCATCTGAAAAGGTCACTTTAGAGTGCTCTGACTCAGGATTTTGTATTGCTGTAAGGCAACTGTGGATTTACTGGGGATTACTCCATGGTCAGGTGACCTGTTTTGACGAATCAGAATACAGGATTTTCAGCACCCATTCTAGAATGTGAATTACGTGCACTGTTGCACTTTACATTGTGCTATTTCTTTGCTCACTGTACCATTTTTGATGCCTGCTGCCTTGTACCAATGTCTCTTCCCCGCCCCCACCCCCGTCATAGTTGGAAACAAGCCTCTGCTCAGTGTGCCCATCATGGGCCACATGGCCCATCCTGTCTGCCCTCTTTTGTCACATTGCTTACACTGTAGATCCCTCCAGGTCTACGGCACTTTCACAGCCACCTCATTACCTATCCCTTATGACTCCCTTGTGCTTATCCCAGGCTTTTTGAATGCCACCACTGTTTTCGTTCCCACAACCTCTGCTGGAAGACCGTTCCAGGCACCCACCACCCTGTCTGCGAAGAAGTATTTCCTCACATCTCCCCAAACCCCCAAGCTTCATATCATGGCCCCTTGTTCTGGAGCACTCTTTTAACCTGCTATAATATGAAATCTTCCTATCATTTATTTACAATTATTGGGATTAGAATTCAATTTCTGTTTAAGCTCTGTAATGGGGCTTTTATGTATACTAAGATGTATGCTTTTATTTGTTTTAGATTTAATGTATTGTACAGCACTTCCAGCCCCTGGGAAGGGGTGCTTTATAAATAAAGTTTAACTAACTAACCCTTTCCTCTGAAAAATACCTCCCACTTGTACCTTATTCACCCCGTGAGGTATTTAAAGGTTTCAATCATATCCCCCCCCATCCTCTCCTCCAAGGTGTACATATTAGATTCCTTATAGCCTCTCCTCTTAGGACTTTTGATGTAGACCCTGCACCATCTTAGCAGCCCTCCTTTGGATGGCCTCCATGCTGTCTGTGTCCCTCCTGAGATGCAGCCTCGAAAACTGGATACAGTACTCTAGATAGGGTCTTACTACAGACCTATATAGTGGCAACACCACTTCTTTCTTTCTGCTAGTAATACCCTACCTATACATCCCAGCATCCCACTAGTTCTCCTGATTGCTTTGTCGCATTGTCTGGCTACCTTCAGGTCATCTGATATGATTACCAGATCTCTTTCCTGCTTGTTCACTGCTAATATCTCTCCCCCCATTTTTTACTGCACCCCTGGGTTTCTGTGACTCAAGGGCATTATTCTGCACTTTTTTGCATTAAACCCTAGCTGCCAAACCTTTGACCACTCCAGTCATTTCAAGTCTCTTTCCATCCTTTGCACGCCTCCAGATTGTCCACTCTGTTGCACATCTTGGTGTCACTCGCAAAGAGGCAGACCTTTCCTTCCAATTCCTCTGCTATGTTACTAACAAAGACATTAAGGAGGACTGGCCCCAGTGGTACCCTGCTGGTCACTCTCCCCTCCTTTTACCACCACCCTCTGCCTCCAATCCCTTAACCAGTTTATTACCCAGGTTACTGCCTTATTTCCCACCCCATGCTACCAAACTTGTTTCCAGCCTCCACGGAATGGTGTCAAAGGTCTTGCTGAAGTCTAAGTAGATCATGTCCACTACCCCCGGATCCAACACCTTGTTACCCAATCAAAAATCCATCAGATTTGTTTGGCATGACCTCCCCTCCGTAAAGCCAGGCTGCCTCGGGTCCTGCAATCCACTGATTTCAGGTGTTCCATGATTCTTTCCTTTAATAGTGTTTCCATCAATTCCCTACTACAGATATCAGGCTGACAGGCATATAATTTCCCACTTCCTCCTTGCTACCACTTTCGTGAAGTTGGACTACGTCCGCCAGTCTCCAGTGAACTGTTAAACAAAGTCTGTCAGGGGTGCAGCTAGCACCACCCTGAGTTCCTTTAACACTCTTGGATGCACCCCATCTGGACCCATGGCTTTGTCCACCACTTTCCTGACCCTCTCCTCAGAAAAAGGACTGGTGTTCATCCCCCCCCAACCCCATCTCCTGGTGCTCATCTGTGGTCCACCCCTTCCCCCTCAACTGTGAATATTGAGCAGAAATATTTGTTTAAGATATTTGCCCTTTCCTGGTACTCCTCAGTATAGCCCCCTTTATTAACAGTGCAATCCCTCTCATGGTCTTCCTTTTCTCGCTGCTATACCTGAAAAATGCTTTGTGCCTCTTTGATACTGTCTGGGCTGTTCTTTTCTCAGCTTGGGTGTTTGCACTCCTTATTGCCTTGCCTGCCTCCCTCTGTTTCCCCAGATACACTTCTCTGTCCTCCTCTCTCTGGGTCTCCTTATATTGTCTGAATGCCACTGTTTTTGCCCTTCCCTTTTCTGCCACTTCCCTCAAGAACCATAATGGTCTCCTCCTACTTCTGCTTTTGCTTATTTTCCTGACGTACAAGTTTGCAGCCATTACTATGCTCTCTCTCTTTTTTCTGGCCCATTTTTCCTCCACGGCACCCTACCCTCAACATCTCCCCCAACCAGGTCTTCTCGGATGCATTCTCCCATCTTTGTAAAGTCAGCTCTTCTGAAATCCAGGACCCTCACCCTTTCAGTTGGATTCTGCTGTTCTTATGTTAAACTATACTTTGATAGTCACTGGTCCCCAGATGACTCCCCATTCTGAAGTCCGTCACACTGTCCCCGTTCATAAGTACAAGATCCAGTATTGCCCCACCCCAAGTGGGTTCAATGGCCAGTTGCCTCAGGAATACCCCCTGCAGGGAGTCAAAGATGTCTCTGCTCCTAGCTGATGCTGCAGCAGGTAGGCTCCACTCTACACCTGGCAGATTAAATTCCCTCACCAACACCACCTCCCCTTTCTTAGCCATTTTGCCTGTGTCTTCCAACATCTCTTTGTCTATGTCCTCTCCCTGTGTCGAAGGCCTGTATATATTTATTTATTTCAAAAGTTTCACCAGGAAAGACATACTGAGCTGATAACTCGTTTCCGTATGTGTCCTGGAGGGAAGGGGGAGAGGAGGGTCATGCATAACAAACAGAACAGTATTTACGAAGGAGGTAAAAAACAAAGCTGAGCTTCATATAAGCATCACATAACAACAACAATGTAGGCAATTAAGCAAAACAGGTACAATTTGCATAGATATAGCAGGATGCAACCTGAGTACAAGAGGATGAAAGTAAGTGCAAAGTGTAGATACTGCAGGTAGGTGGTAGTGAAGCTAACCAGTAGATATACAAGAAGAGTCTAACTGAAGGGGAGATTGGTGGTTGGCAGCAGGAGCTAGGGGAGGAAGTTAGAAGGGGAAGGAGATGGGAGTGGGAGAGGTGAAGGGAAGTAGAGAGGCACGGGGGGGTCAGGTGCAGTGCAGGAGTGAGAAGAAAAACTGAAGAGGAGAGAGAGGAGAGAGCATAGGGAGGAGGCAGAGTGGATGGAGAGGGGAAAGAATTCCATAGTTTGGAGAAGCGGTAGGAGAAGGCAGCCTGGAAAGCTGAGGAAGACCTAGTAGGGACTGCAAGGGAGTGGAAACCAGAGTTATGAAGGGAGTAGTGGGAAGGGAGCCAAGCAAGAATTTAGTGATAGAGGAGGAACAATGAGAGAGGCAACTAGCTTCAAGGGAGGGAAGGGAGAGGGAGGTTTATAGGAAGCAGTGGTGGGTGTAGGGCAGGCAGTCCAAGGTAAAGTGACAGAAGGAGTGGAAGAGGGAACCCAGTCTGGCCAAGGTGGACTTAGGAGCAGCACTGTAGACAATGTCTCCATAGTCAAAAATGGGGAGAATCATTTGCCGGACAATAGCCATACAAGCCGGCAGGGGGATGCAACCCATGGTTCCGGTATAATGCACCTAGTTTAGGGTATATTTTTTTGTGGATGGCATCCACATGCCCGGAAAAGCTGAGGTGTCAATCGAGCCAGACCCTGAGGTACTTAAAGGTAGGAACATCATCAACTGTGGTCCCATCAATGGTGTAGAGGGAGGGGAGGTCAGTAAGCCTAGAGAACTTCTGCCTAGTGTCAAAAGTCATGGAGACCATTTTTTTGCATTGCGGGACAGTTGATTTGATCAGAACCAGTGCTAGACGTTGTTGAATTCCAGTTGCTGCTTGGCCATCAGATAAGGAGGGAGGAATCAGAGGTGTAAAGAACTGTATCATCTTCATACATATGGATGGATGCAGAGATGCAGGCAGTGGGGAGGTCATTCAGGAACACTGACAAGAGAATTGAGCTAAGGATGGAACCCTGTTGGACACCAGTGGTGATAAGGAGTGGGGGGACTCCCATGTGAATAGTGACTGTTTCCAGACTCAAGGTTTATTTATTTTATTTATTTAGTTTTTGTTGACTGGGTAAGTGCACTAGACAAATCCTGCCTATTTTCAGGCACGACCTGGGGGAGGGGGATACAGATGAATGCCAACTGACCTTGAACCAGATTAAGCTGTTGGTGGTATTTTTAGTGAATGAGGGAAATTTGGCCAGGACACCGGGGAAATTCCCCTACTCTTTTCGATAAGTGCCATGTCTTTAACATCCACCTGAACTACCACCAATCCAGGCAGATGGGACCTCGGTTTAACGTCTCATCCGAAAGACGGCACCTCAGATGTGCAGCACCCCCCTCATGCTGCACAACAGTGTCAGTACTGGGATATTAACCCAAGTGTCAGATGTGGGGACTGAACCCACAGCCCTCTGATCTCCCTTCCTCAGAAGCGAGTGTGCTACCTACTGAGCCACTGACACTGCTGACCCACAACACCTGGAGCCCCCCATCCTCCCTGTACCTCCGTCACTTTGATGTTTTCCTTAACATAAAGCACCACACCCCCACCTTTCCTTCCTAACTTGTCCCTTCTAAACATTGTGTAGCCAGGTATCACCATTTCCCAGTCATGGCTGTTTGTGCACCATGTTTCGGAGATGGCCACAATATCCAGGCCTGCCTCAGCCACGGTGGTCTTCAAGTCTGGTATCTTATTGCCCAGCCTTCTAGCACTGGCACACATGGCTGTCCAGATTGTGTTACTCCCACTCTTGTCCCTTCTCACATTGTCTAGTTGTTCCCCCTTCTGCTCCTTTGCATACTGCCTGTTTCTTATCCCCCTTTACTCACATGCTGATCCCTTGTACCCTTAGTTCTCCTTCATTTTGGTGGGGATCCTTTCCCTCAGAAATAGATACATACATAAATAAAATATGTGTACACTCCTTATTGAGGGATTAATGTTGGTTGGAAAGATATACGCCTCATCTGTCTTCTCAGCTGGAAGAAGGGTGTAGCCACAGTGGCTCCAATTGTTAGGGCAGGGAAGAGTGGAAAAGGGAAAAACTGGGAGCAAAGCAAGCACTGGTCACTTTAGCCTATCAAGTTGTTAGTTCATTCTTCTTCATCAAAATGCAAACCCTGGCCTAAATGCTTTTCTGAATCTACACAAGACTAGCATTACACTACACATTTACAACTAATGTATTCTCATTGCAAGAGCATCACAGATAACCATTGTAATAAAACAAACCCACAAGACACATCCATTATAAAACATGCAGGAGAGGGGCTGAGGTTTACCTCTGCTTGAAGCTTTGCATCAGTCACCTTTTGGTTCTCTGCAATAGCATTGTAACGCCTTTCTTTCAGAGCTGTAATTTCCTCTTCACTGAGTGGTCTGTAAGAAGAAAGCAAAATTCTAATTTTCAGATCGCTTTCCATTGAAGCTGAGATACTTTTGCTTGTACTGTATTTATTAGCTGGAATTAATACCAACAGAACCTTCTTCAGACAATATGAACTAGAAAACTGACAGTACAGTCATGTAAGAACTTACTGTAATGACAGATCTTCCGAGAGAAGCTCTTGCAACAGGCCAACACCATTAGGATTAAGCCACCAGGCACCAGGACCACACAGAAAGCTTTCTAGCTAGCAGTTTACCACGGAGGACAGCCCACCACTGATGTCAGCCAATGACGCCAGCATATCCTATGCGGGTGGTCCCCCACACCTACCTCAGTTCTCCCAATGGAGACCCCAAGTGGGCAGCAAATGGAGAAACGAGGAGGTTCCTGAGAGCCAAAGAAGAAAAGGCAGAAGTAGTGCAACAGGAACAAGGAACAGCAGGGGGAGGGAGGGAGGTGGGAAAGCAGGGCCTGCTGCAAGAGCTTCTCTTGAAGATCTACTGTTACGGTATGTTCTTTTACGATTCAAATCAGCATGGGTTTACTCCCAAGTAATCCTGCACCACCAATCTGATATCTTTTTACAATAATATAAGTACTCTACTAGATGTGGGTATCCCTACTGATGTAATTCTTTTGGACTTTAGTAGAGCTTTCGATAAAGTCTCACATGAAAAACTCATTACTAAAATGCACAATCTAGGTTTGTCACCTGATATTGTCAACTGGACTTTAAACTGGTTGACAAATTGTTCTCAGAGAGTCAGAATTAATGACATCTTGTCTGATTCGGGTAGTGTGACAAGTGGTGTACCACAGGGGTCGGTCACTGTTTAATCTCTTTATCAGTGATTTACAAACAGGGCCAAATAACTTCATTGTTAAATTTGCAGACGATACTAAATTGGGGGGCAAGGTTAATAATCAAGAAAATATTTCTGCATTAAAGAAGGATTTGGAAAAATTAACACTTTGGGCAAATGAAAATCATATGCAGTTTAATCAAGACAAATGTTTAGTAGTGCATTTCGGTGTAAATAATCCAAAAAATGATATATTATATCAATGGACTACCACTTCACTCATCAAATTGTGAAAAAGATTTAGGGATATATGTTAATAATAAACTTACATCAAATGATCACTGTGTTAGAACTGCTTGCATGACCAACAGACTTTTGAGGCAAATAAAACACACTTTGTTAATCGACTGAACAATGCCTTATTCCATTGTATAGGGCATACATTAGACCAGATTCAGACTATGGCTCCTTTCTGGAATCCAAACCAAAAAAAGACATAGCAATTCTTGAACAGGTTCAAAGGAGAGTAACTAGAATGATTCCAAGATTAACAAACTTGGATTATCAGAACAGATTAAAAGCTACTGGTCTTCTCTCTTCAAACTAGAAGATTAAGAGGTGATATGCTTATGGTTTTAATTTAATAAATTCACCAGATCTAATGGAAAATGTGGTCTAACACTCTCCAAAAGGAGACATGTTCCGAGACTGCATAATAAACAGCTTGAAGTAAAAACTTATAAAACCAGCAAAAGGGGAAACTTTTTTCCAATAAGAGCATCCACTGTGTGGAACACCTTGCCACAAGAATTGGTAGAGGCAACTAGTGCCGCTGTCTTTAAAAACAAATTAGATGTTTGATTGAGGGATAATAGATAAATAATGTCCCACATAGTGTGGGGAACAGTCTTGATGGGCTCCGGCCTTCATCTGTTCTTTCACACCAAGTACCAAGTAATAACTGTACTATCTTAACTTTGAGGAAGACTCTTGCAGCAGGCCAACACTGGTAGGACTGAGTCCAAAGCAGTTTCTGGCATGACCAGGAGAAAAACACTGGGAGGAGGACACATCAGCAGCTATGAGCTCAGGAGAGAAGTCCCTGGAGCACTGCTAGGCCGAAACTGGCCCTGCGCCGAGAGGCTATGTCTAGACTGTAGTGCTTGGTGAAGGTGAGGACAGAACTCCAGGTGGCAGCTGTACAGATGTCCGCAGCCAACACATTTCTGAAACAGGCTGTGGAGACAGCCACAGCCCTGGTGGAATGGCCCTTAACTACTCCTGGAAGGTCCTTATTGTACTTCTGATAACAATAAACAATGCAACTGGCTAACCACTTAAACACAGTTTGGAAACAGGCACTCCCTCTCTCTTGGGGGTGAACAAAACAAACAACTGCTCAGACTTCCTAGAAGCCTTGGTCCAGTGCGTATAGTACCGCAAAATTCTATGTACATCCAAAGTATGGAGCAAAGCCTCCCCCTGATCAGAGTGCTCAGGAAAATAAACTGTGGAAGGTGGATGGACTGGTTCAATGTAAATTATGACACCACCTTGGGAAGAAATTTAGGATTAGTACGCAAAGACACCCTGTCTTTGTGAAATGCCAAATAAGTCTCCTTACACATAAAAGCCTGCAGCTCAGAAATCCTTCGAGCAAAAGTAATAGCAACTAAAAAGGGCACTTTCCATGACAGAAAGCACAGCTCGCAACTTGCGGCTGGTTCAAAGGTAGGTAGAATGAAGTTCTCCAACATAAAATTGAGGTCCCATGGAGGGACCGGGTGCTGAATGTGAGATTTCAGATGCAAGATGCTCCACAAGAAGGTGCAGAACACCTCAAGCTGGCCAACTACTTTGCCCTCGATAGGTGCATGGTATGCAGAGATAGCAGAAAGGTGCACCTTGAGGGAGAAGTACCCCAAGCTGGAGTCTGAAAGGGAAAGAAGTTACTCCAACACCTGATTCACCAGGAGGTGGATGGGTCCAATTGGCGTGCAGCAGTCCAAAGGGTAAAACACTTCCATTTCATGGCATAATTGGCCCTGGCGGAGGATTTCCTAGCTGCCACCAGGATGTCTGCCACCCCAGAAGAAACCCCAAAGCAGGCAATAGCTAGGTCGGCAGAAGCCACGCATGGAGATGCAGGGACTTGAGGTCCAGATGGACTAGGGTGCCCAGTCCTGGGACAGCAAGCCGATGCACAGGGGCAAAGGCACTGGAGGTTCCACTGACAACTGTTACAGCAAGGGGAACCAAATCTGCTGTGGCTAGAAAGAAGCTATGAGAATCATCTCTGCCCCTTCCAACTGGAACTTGAACAGAACCCTCTGAAGAAGCAGGATGGGAGGAAAGGCGTACACAAACCTCCCAGGAGAGGGACAATGTGTCTTGCCAGAAAACTCCAGGCCCAGGATCGAGTGAGCAGAAAAGCGGCAGTTTTGCACTGAGTGGGGATGTGAACAGGTTCAGCTCTGGATGACCCCAATCTTTTGAAGAGATCTTTGACTACCAAGATTAGAAGCTCCCACTCGTAAGCCCAAAACCAGGAGTGGCTAAGACTGTCAGCCATACATTTTGGATGCCTGCTACATGTATGGCCCAGAGCTCCAGGCCGTGCTTGATCGCCAAATACTAGATTCTCACTGCCTCCCAACACATGGGGTAAGAATGGGTCCCTCATTGCTTGCTGATGTAATACAACACACACGTTTTTCATGTGCACCAGCAGCGGACTGGGGAGGAGATGAGTCTGAAAAGCCTGCAGAGCGTAGAGGACCACCCACATCTCTAGGATGTTGATATGGAGACCCTGTTCTACAACCGTCCAGGTACCCTGGGTCTGGTGACTGGCCATATAAGCACCCCATCCCAGGCCGAATGCACCTGTTGCAAGAATCTGAAGGGGGGGGGGCATTGAAAGCTGAAAGAAGACTCCCTGAAGGAGGTTGGCTGGATCCAGCCACCATGACAGAACTCTCCGGATTAGGTCGAAGACCAGGACAAACTGGTCCAGGCCATTCGTGCACTGGTCCCACAAGGTCCACTGAAGAACACGCATGTGCAGGTGGGCCAGGGGAACCGTAGCAGTGGCCGCTGTCATATGGTCCAGAAGGCACAGGAAAACCCTGTCCAGGACCCAACGGCTGGAGGAAACCAGATGGACCTCCTCTATCAGTCGCTCTGTCCTGTCCATGGGCAAAAAGGCCTTGCCTGGGCAGTGTCAAGGATCGCCCCTATGAACTGAAGGTGCTGGCAAGGAAAGAGGCGTGACCTCGGCAGACTGATTATGATCCCCAAGGCCTGGAACAGGCGAAAGGTGTAGTCTAGAGTCTGAACCAGCTGGTCCCTGGAACAGGCTGTTAGCAGCCAATCGTCCAGTAAGGGAACACGTAGAAGCCATGCCTCCTCAAAGCCACTACTGCCAGCCACTAATGGGCTCCCTGAAAATGGAAGTGGCGGAAGCGATGATGGGCAGGAAAAGTCTGGATGTGCAGGTAGGCATCCTGCCTATCCAGAGAACAGAGCCAATCCTCCTGGTGCAAAAGGGGTAACAGCCCCTGGAGAGTGCCCATCTGGAAGCACTTGTACTCGATGTATAGATTCAGATGGCTCAGGTCCAGGATGGGCCAAAGATCCCTGTTCTTTTTGGGGATGAGGATGAAGTGGGAGTAAAACCCCCTTCCCCACTGAGCCCAGAGAGACGGGCTCTATGGCTCTTTTTTGAAGAAGAGCCTGAATTTCTTCCCAGACTAGAGACTGGTAGTCTGGGGGATAAAAGGAGTTTACCAGAGGATTTTCTGGAGGCAACTCCAGAAACTCCAGCATGTGACCATGTTCTGTGATCTTAAGTACCCAATTGTCCATGGTCACTTCCTGCCACTCTGTTAGATGGAGGGAGAACCGACCCTTGACCACATCACCAAGATTGTGTGTTGGAGGAGGAGGAGGAGGGTCGGCTAAGGAGTCAGGAGATGGGGGCAGGCGTGGGGAGGGTGGCCGCAGGTGCCCGAGGGGCTCTGGTGGCAGCAGCTGCAAGGGCTGAGGTGGCATTGCACTTGCCCTGGCCTTTGGCAGGTTGGTTTCAGGACTGTTTATGGGAGTACTGATGCTGGCCAACTCTAGGCTGAGTATGGTAAAGGGAATGAGCCATCCTAAAAGCCCGACCCGACTCTTGAAGGGCGGAGTTAATGTCTTGCACATCTCCCCTGAAGAGGACAGAGCCCCGAAATGGGATGTCCAAAATGCTGGACTGTACATCCGAATCGAACCCAGATAACCGGAGTCAAGAATGGCAATGGAGGCAAACCCCAGGCACAGCCCCCCACCTTGAGGCATACACAGTGTCACAGACAGCCAGCAAAACATGGTTGCCAACGTCAGAGCCTGACTTTTAACATTTGAATGAGTTGCATCTTAGAGGGGTCTTCCGGTAAGTCCTGCACCAGGTCTCTGGCTTGGTCCCAGAGGACATTCTAATACTGGAGCATATGGGACAGATAATTTATGGCCCATATAGCCACAGTAGTGGATGCGAAAACTCACTTACCCAGGTGGTCCAACTGTCTGGACACCCTGTCCAGGGAGAGGGCACCAAGATGCTTTGGCCATTTGGTATGGTCATGCGCCCTATTTATGACCACTGAATCAGCTTTAGGGTGACCTCCTAAAAAGGGTTTACCAGCAGTGGCACGGTAAAGGCAGTCTTCCTTCATAGGCAATGGAGGAGTAGAAGAGGGGTGATTCCAAGCTGCTCTGGTAATGTCTTCATAGGAGTCAATCAGGGAAGTCACCACCATCGGCAGGATATCCCGCTGTCTCAAACAGCTAGGTGACACCTCTCTGTGTCCTGCTCCTCCATTTCCCATCCCATAATGGACTGGATGTGGCACATGATATCCACAAAAGACAGATCATCAAGGGGAATTTAGGAACCTTCCTAGGAGGGTCTTCACCATCCAAAGATTCCCCTGGCAAGGAGGAATACCTAGAACAATCAGTCATCCTCACTGGTCTCACTGTCTTGGTCAGACACCGGCTGCATGTGCTCATCTTGGTGAGAGCCAGAACAGACATCGGGTTGAGACCCAGAGGACCCCAACATATGGGGTTTGCTTGGCACAGCCGTCCCGGATCTTGGGGTGGTGGGTCCCGGGGGGGGGGGCACCAGGGCAATGCCAGAGGCAGCCGTTGAGGAGCGAGGATCTGTCTCAGGACAAAAGATCACCACACTATGAAAAGGACACTGTAATCCACTGGAGGTGGAAAACTGTATACCAGCAGGTAGGGTTAAGAATGCGACAGATAAGGGTACGACAGTGGCGAGGCCGGGTTTAGAGTACCCTGGAACAAGACCAGCCAGCAGGCCAGTGGGCGTCGGCTGCAGTAGAGGTGACACTGGCATCAGGCCCGCAGGCTGGGGCAGCGGCTGGGAGTGACTGGGGATGGCTCCACAGGCGTCAGCATAGCCAGAGAAGCAGGCACCGGGGGATCTCCCAGGTGAAGAAGAGGCGACGCTGGTGTAGAAGGAGCAGCTGTAGCCTGTTGAAGGTGCTGCCTTGCAGGGCTGACATCAGGTTCTGAGGAGGAGATCAACGTAGGCAGAGCCATGGCTAGGAAGGGGGGGTGCAACAGTAGGGGAACCAACACATGAGAGACTGACACCAGCTGAGCTGCCTGGCTGATAGCCTGTGGATGAAATGGGCCTGATCATCAGTGGCTGGGAGACAGGACATGAAGTCCCCTGTCCGTTGAGTCATCACCTGAAACAGCAATGAGGACAGGCAGATAAGCCACCGGAAGCGTGGAAGAAGAGAGAGCTGGCGGGGCTGAATGGGACGACCCTCGCGGAAGGATGACCCCGGCACAGTTGGAGGTTTGTGAGGCAACCACGAGCAGGAAGCAGACCAGTCCTGGTCCCAGTGCTTGTGCCTCCCACTGGATTTTTGAGAAGAGGAAGAAGCCAGAGGACTGTGCTGGCAAGACCCAAGACCTCCTGGCCTGCAGCTCCTTTTCCATCACAACCAGCTTCTGCTTTAACAAATGGCTCTCCAGAGTTTTAAGACGATGTGTCTGATTGGCCTGATTGAATTTCCGGCAAATCTGGCAGACTTTGCTGTCATGGCTGGGGCATCGGCAGATAAGACATGCAGAGTGGCCGCCTTTTTCAGGAATCTGTTTGCTGCAGGCACACTTCGTGGAGCGCTTGGAAGATGAGGCTGGTGAAGAAGACAAACTCAATGGCTGAAACACTGAAAATTTGATATTAAACACTGAAGAAAAAAGGAAAATAAAAAAGCACAGCAAGCGTGGGTAATGGCCATCAACTGTAGCTACAGCATCCACTGACGTCCGACATGTGTGGGTTGATGGTGGGAAAAGAACTGAGGTCGGTGTGTGGGACCGCCTACCTTTATGGGATATGATGATGTCAGCGGCTGACGTCGGCAGGGTGGTCCCCCATCGTAGACTGCTAGTCCGAAAGTTTTCCGTGTGGTCCTGGCACCTAGCGGCTTAGTCCTACTGGTGTCGGCTTGTTGCAAAATCCTTCCTCAAAGAGAGATCTGCTTTTTTATACATTTTAAATGTGCTGACTCATTTGAAATTACATAACTTTGTGGTTATACCGTAAGTGTATTGTTGCATACATCAAAGTGTACTGACACATGGGAACTTTACTGACAGGATACAGTCATGCTGACCCAGCATACATATAACAGTAAGATTAGGTTAGAATGGGCTCTAGGTTCATTATGCCTACCCCCTGCTTCATAATACCTACACCACGTAAACATGTACCAATTTAAACAGGTTCCCTAACACAAGCTTTTACGTTTTTTTTTAATAAAAAGTGAATTTCTTTCCCTTATGACTTTAAATTTAGACCTTCTCAAAGGAAAGTACAGTTACGTTAAGAACTTACCGTAACAGTAGATCTTCGAGAGAGGCTCTTGCAGCAGGTAATTACATATATTACTGAAGCTGGCAGGCGTCAGGACCCCATGGAAAAATTTCTAGTTAGCAGTCTCTGGCGGGGGACTGCCCCGACGTCAGTATAAAGGGGCGGTCCCCCACGTACGCCTTCCAGTTCTTTCCCGCCAAAGGCCAAAAAGGCAAGATGAGAGAGAAGTGGATGTTTCCTTCCCTGGAAAAGGAGCTGGAAAAGCTTAGGGGGATGGAGGGTGGGAAGGTATTACCTACTGCAAGAGCCTCTCTCGAAGATCTACTGCTACGGTAAGTTCTTACGTAACTGTACTATCTTACTTCGAGAGGTCTCTTGCAGTAGGTAATTACATATAGGAGTGAGTCCCAAGCAGTCTGGAACAAGAAGAAGCACACAGGATAAGGAAACTACTCAAATGTAAACCCTCTGGCTTAGAAGGTCTTAGGAAAGAAGACCTTGCAGCACAACCAACCCGAAGCCAGCTCTACGGCGAGAGGAAATGTCCAAATTGTAATGTTTTATAAAAGTATGGTCAGAAGTCCAAGTTGCGGCTGCACAGATGTCTGCCGCCGACACATTCTTGAAACAAGCAGCAGAGGCAGCGACATCCCTGGTGGAGTGGCCTCTGACTTGACCTGGCAAGATCTTGTGGTACTTGTTGTAACAGAAAGTGATACAATGAGCCAACCATTTAGATAGGCATTGCTTGGAGACAGCATTGCCTTCTCTTTTATGAGCTAAAGAGACAAACAGTTGATCAGTCTTTCTGAGATCCTTCATCCTGGTAGTGTAGTATCTCAGAATTCAGTGAACATCCAAAGTATGCAAAAGGTACTCCCCTTGACTGGAGTGTTGCATAAAGAAAGCAGGCAGCTGAATGGATTGATTCAGTGTAGATTCCGCTACCACCTTAGGGAGAAACTTAGGGTTGGTACACAGAGCCAAACATTCCTTGTGAAAAATCAAATACGGGATTTTGCACATCAAGGCCTAGAGCTTGGAAATCCTTTGAGCAGAAGTAATAGCCACTTGGAAGAGAGTCTTCCTGGAAAGGAACTTTTGGTCTGCTGAGGCTGCCAGCTCGAAAGGAGGCAGGGTAAGCTTCTCAAGGATAAAATTCAAATCCCAAGGAGGGGCAGGAACGTGAATAGGGGGTCTCAAGTGGAGAACCCCTCTAAGAAAAGTCTTAGAAACTTCCAACTGCGCAAAAGTTCTGTCCCCAAAAGGAACATGGTAAGCGGAGATGGCAACCATGTGAACCTTCAGAGAGGAATGACTAAGACCCAGATCAAAGAGATGGCACATGTAGTCCAGAAGCCTCCCGGCAGAGCAAGAGAATGGCTCGAAATCTTTGGAAGAGGCCCGAGTAGAGAACCGTTTCCCTTTCATGACATAGGTAGATCTAGTGGAGGGCTTTCTGGCCTCCACCAGAATATCAGCCACCAGCGGGGAAACCCTGAATCGGGCTTGAGCTACATCTGCAGGAGTCATGCATGCAACTGAAGGGATTTGAGGCCTGGATGAACCAGGGTTCCCTGATCCTGGGTCAGCAAAAGTTGTGACAGAGGAAGAGGAAGAGGAGGTTCCTCTGAATACTGTTGCAGAAGAGAGAACCAAACTTTCCTGGGCCAGAAAGGAGTGATTAGGATCATGCGAGCTCCTTCTGAGCTGAGTTTTTGTAAGACCCTTGGAATCCAGGGAATTGGGGGGGGAAGGCATAGATGAATCTGCCCTTCCAGTCTAGAGACAGAGCGTCTCTCCAAAAAATGCTGCACCCTGGAGCGAGCGAGCAGAAGGTGGGAAGTTTTGCGTTGTGAGGAGATGCAAACAGGTCTACCTGAGGAGTTCCCCAGCGTAGGAAGATATCGTCTGCTATCCCCTGATCCAGTTCCCACTCGTCAGCCTGGGCAGACGACCAACCAGGTGGTCTGCCAACATGTTCTTGACCTCCGGAAGGTGAATTGCTGTGAGATGAAGGTTATGTTGTACTGCCCAATCTCAAACTCGCATCGCCTCCCTGCAAAAAGGGTAGGAATGGGTTCCCCCCTGTTTGTTGATGTACCAGACTACACACATGTTGTCCGTCTGGACAGCCAGATGACTGGGGAGCAGACATAGATACAGAGCTTGTAGAGCATACAGCACGGCCCAGAGCTTGAGCACATTTATGTGAAGATTCTGTTCGAGCATGGACCAGGAGCCCTGGGTCCTGTGAGATCCCAGGTGGGCTCTCCAACCCTCACCCGAGGCATCTGTTGTCAGCATCTGGGAGGGGGGAGAGAGGCAGAAGGGAACTCCCCAGCAAAGGTTCTCCTGAACCATCCACCATTGCAAGTCCCTTACCACAGGATTGGAGACCAGGACCTGCTGATCTAGGTCGTCCACCAACTGATCCCACTGACACCGAAGCGTCCACTGAGAGATTCTCATGTGGAGCCGAGTGCAAGGGACTGTCGGAAAAGCAGCCACCATGAGTCTGAGGAGGTGAAGGACTGACCTAGAGCTGACCCACCTGCAACTGGACAACAGGTTGACCTGAGCCTGGAAGGTGGCCACCCTGTCCTGTGGCAGGAACGCCATGCCGGAGGTCGTGTCCAGGATCACCCCAATGAACTGGAGCCTCTGGGATGGGAACAAATGGGACTTTGCCTGGTTGATGGTAATACCCAGACTGGTGAAAACCTGTAGGTTAAGGGAAAGGAAGCACAGGAGCTCCTCCCTGGATGGGGCCGCCAGGAGCCAGGCATCCAGGTACGGGAAAACCTGAACTCCCTATGTATGCAGGTGAGCTGCTACCACTGAAAGGCACTTGATGAACACTTGGGGCGCCGAGAAAAGACCAAATGGGAGGGCCTTGAACTGGTAGTGGTCCCGCTGGAATGAAAAGCAAAGATATTTGCAGTGAGAAGGGCGAATAGGGATATGCAGGTAGACATCCAGGGAGTAATGCTTGGTGAAAGTGTGTACTGTTTTCCAGGTAGCTGCTTGACATATCTCTAAGATAGGGATGTCCCTGGCTGCAGCTAGGGACGCAGCTGTACCTGTAGTAGAGTGAGCCCTCAGGCCTGAAGGGGGAACCTTACCCAGTTTTTGATAGCAAAATTGGATACAAGAGACAATCCACCTGGCAATGGATCTTTTAGTGGCAGGTTTCCCTTTCCCAACCTCACCATAAGTGAGGAACAGTTGGAGGGAGTCAAACCTGTGACCCTTGGTACGCTCTATGTAGTAACTAAGGGCTCTCTTTACACCTAAACTGTGCAACCTCCTCTCGCCAGAGGAGGAATGGTCAGTGAAGTACACTGGAAGAGATATAGACTGATTAAGGTGGAAATATGAAACCACCTTAGGCAAGAACTTCCTGTTAGTCCTGAGGACTACCTTATCTCTGTGAAAGGAGATAAAATCAGGCTCCACTGACAAAGCTTGTAATTCACTTATGCCTGGCAGAAGTGATGGCTACTAGAAACACAGTTTTCCAAGTCAAGTACTTAAGCCTGCTGAAGACAAAGGTTCAAAGGGGGTTGCATCAGCTGAGCAATGCAAACATTAAGATCCCAGGCAGGAGCAGGGTCCCTGAATGGAGGGTTGGTGTGAAGCAATCCCTTGAAAAACTTGGAGAATACAGAGTGAGCAGAAAGAGAAGAGGTCTTTCCTGCTGAAATAAAAGCAGAGACAGCTGCCAAATGCACTTTCAGGGTAACTGGCCTCAGCCCCAAAGTATTTAGATGGACCATATAGTCCAAGACTGTGGGCAAATCAGCAGATTCTGGGGAAATATGCTTCCCAGAGCACCATATGGAAAACCTTTTCCATTTAGAATTATAAGTAGCCCTGGTGGAAGGCTTCCTAGAAGCTTTCAAGATTTTGAGTACACCTTGAGAAACGTGTAGGTTAGCAAACTCTAACTCCTCAAGAGCCAGGCCTTGAGGTTGAGAGATTTGAGATTCGGATACCAAACTCTCCCCTGGGCACAAGTTAACAGATTGTGATTCCTGGGGAGACACAGGGGAAGATGGACTGCTAAGGACAGAAGGAGAGGATACCAGGGCTGTCTGGCCCAATCTGGAGCAATCAGAATCATCTTGCAAGGTTGAGATCTGATTTTCACTAGCACCTTGAACAAGAGAGGGAAGGGGGAAAGGCATAGAGGAACTTCCCTTCCCAATCGAGAAGGAAGGCATCCAGAGGGACAGAGCCCAACACTGGGGGCCTGCAACAAAAAAGCGGAAGTTGGTGGTTGTCTGGGGCTGCAAAAAGATCTATCTGAGGGGTGCCCCACCTGGCAAATACTAACCCTAGTACTAGGGGATCCAGTGACCATTCGTGATGGCCCTGGGAAATCCTGCTGAGAGCATCTGCCAGGACATTGTCCTTGCCTGGGAGGTGAACTGCTATGAGGGAGGTGTTCAGGGAATAAGCCAGAGACCACAACTTCATTGCCTCGGTGCACAAGGCCGAGGACTGAGTGCCCCCTTGCTTGTTGATGTACCACATTGTAGTGGTGTTGTCTGTTCTGACCTGTACCACTTTGTTCTGAACGGATGCAGAAAAAACCTGAAGTGCTAGAAAAACAGCTCTGAGTTCCAACAGATTGATGTGGAGCAGAGTTTCCTGAGGGGACCACAATCCCTGGGTGGCGAGGTCGCTTATGTGAGCTCCCCATCCCAAGAGGGACGCATCTGTAGTAAGGGTCAAGGAGTGAGACTGAGGGATGAAGGAACCCCCTGTCTCAGATTGCTCTGATCCTGCCACCACTGCAGGGCCTGGACCAGGGTTCGAGTTACTGGGATCAATTTGGTTAGGGGATCTCTCCTTTGAGACCAGAAGGGTCTCAAATGGAACTGAATGTCCCTCGTCTGAAATCTGGCTCCTTGCACTACAGCTGTGGAAGCAGCCATGTGTCCTAGGAGCTATAGAAAGAATGCTGCTGGCCGAGAGACCTGCAGAGTGAAGGAGGAGGCCAGAGCCACCAGGGTCTTTACCCATTTTAGAGGAAGAAAAGCTCTGGCCTGCTTTGTGTCCAGTTTTGCGCCAATGAAGGTGAGTAGCTGAACAGGCTCTAGAACTGACTTTGGGAGATTGGGAAGAAAACCTAGAGATGTAAGCAGCTGCTGGGTAACCTGAAGGTGTGATTTGACTTGGTCTGGAGACTGACCCACTATGAGCCAGTCGTCCAGGTAAGGAAAGATGGCTATCTTTTGCCTTCTTAAGTGAGCAACTGCTACTGCCAGGCATTTTGTGAATTACCCTTGGGGCAGAGGTAAGGCCGAAGGGCATTGCTCTGAACTGGTAATGGCCTGAGGGCAGTTCAAACCTGAGGTACTTTCGGTGGGAGCTTCTGATGAGAACATGGAAGTAGGCATCCTTGAGGTCCAGGGACGCTAGCCAGTCCCCGGGCCTTAGGGAGGGTAAAATAATTCCCAGAGTCACCATTTTGAATTTTGGTTTTAAAAGGTGCTTGTTTAGGTATCTTAGATCCAGGATGGGCCGCCATTCTCCTGTCTTTTTTGGCGTAAGGAAGTACCTGGAGTATAGTCCTTTGCCCTGGTGTAGGGGAGGAACCCTTTCCACAGCTCTGAGAGCCAGGAGGGTTGAGACTTCTGTTTCCAAAGCAAGAGTCTCTAATGGATTTGCAGGTGGAAAAGATCCGATTCTCATCTTTGGAAATTTTTTGAAGCTGAGAACCAGTCCCTGGCTTACTACTTCCAGGACCCACTTGTCTGATGTTAAAGACTCCCAGTCCTGGACGAGTAAGCCAGCCTGCCCCTACAGGTAATGGAGAATCGGCCTGGGCATCCCATCAGGGTGCCTGTTTGGCAGGGGCTTTAGGGTGAGGGGTGGGAGCAGGCCTGCTCTGTACCCGCCTGCCTCTCCCTCTGAAGAACCCCCTCTGGGTATAAGATGAAGAGGAGTCCTGGGCTTGGGAAAAAGGCCTGTGAAAAGGCCTGCCCCTGCCCCTGGAAGGCTGCCTCTGAGGAGTGGCTTGCCTCTCCTTGGCCTGGGCACTCCTATAAGTGGTCCTATACTCATCCATTTTTTTCATGTAATTCTCTGTCTGCTCCCCAAACAGAGAATTACCCACAACAGAAAAATCCATGGCCTTAGCCTGGGTATCCTGTGACAGGCTAGTACACCTGAGCCAAGCCATTCTATGAAAAGCCACAGATGTAGCCATGACTCTTGAAGATACATCATTAGAGTCCACTGCAGCATGGAATTGCACCTTGGATGCCTCAATACCATCAGCAGCCACCTGTTCCAGCTCCTTGGCAAGCTGGCCAGGGACCTGTTTCGCTAAAGTCATAACAGTATCCCATCTGGATTTCTGGTATCTTGCAACATAGGCCATATAATTTGCCTGTCTGAGTCCCAAGGATGCTGCCATGTATTGTTTCTTTGCCATGGCATCAATCCTCCGGGAGTCCTTGTCAGTGGGGTGTGAAGCCAAGGGAATATTTGCCTTATCACAGGCTGCAGCCTGCACTACCCCAACATGGCTGCACTGTTGTGAAAGGAACTCCGTATCAGGGCCTGACAATGTGTACCTCCTGTCCATCTTTTTATCCACAGAAGGTAAAGAATTAGGAGCTTTTAAAATTTTTATTGTCTGTTTCCTAAAGGATTTATGTAAAGGAATAGACAATCTCCTGGACTCTGGGATATCCATCATTTCCACATAGTCAGGCTCCTCCTGTTCATCCACAGCTTCTTCCAAAGGGAGCTGGAGGGTTTCAGAAACTTTTTTATAAAACAGAAAAAGAGAAGGGGACTCAGAAAGCCTAGGGGGAGATACTCCTGAAGGTCTGTCTGGGGAGATGTCCGGTTCAATGGGCACATCCAGACTTTCAAAATCACATTCACACTCTTCATAATCCTCCTCCCCCTCCTCCGGTTCATAAAATTCCTCTATATCATATTCTTGAACTGATGGAACCGACCAAACCGACCGTTTACCTGATAGTGGCGGTTCGGACGGAACCGGGGAAAGCGACTGGACAATTTGGATCGCTTTGGCTATCTCTGCAGCAGTTGGAGAAGGAAATTTTGGCTCCACACCTGCTGATTTTCTAGTCCTCTTTGCTGGAACTGGCTCCTCTGAGTCAGCTCTTCGTTTGCCCGAGGAAGTCTCGCCCTGGTCAGAGGGACTCCCTCTGTTCGGTTGGCACCGAACCGGGCT
Organism: Neoceratodus forsteri; assembly: GCA_016271365.2. Lineage (NCBI taxonomy): Eukaryota > Metazoa > Chordata > Ceratodontiformes > Ceratodontidae > Neoceratodus > Neoceratodus forsteri. Next base: position 407,217,622 of record CM057453.1, read on the forward strand.
GGCCATCCGGTCAGCGGACTTTTGGCCTCTCGCCCTGAGCCTACCAACTCTCTTATCCAGGGTAGCTGCAGGGAAATTCTTGCAAATCTGGCAGTCTGCATTGAGGTGGTCAAACCCCAGACAATAAACACATGTGGTGTGTGGGTCAGCCTTGGCAAAGGCTTTCCCACAGACACTACAGTGCTGAAACCCAGTGGGCCCGGTTTTTCTTTGGGTTTCTCAGACATAATGCCAGCCTAACCAAAAAACTGCCCTTTCCGCAAATCGCCAGGTACACCCTTTATCGGTTCCCAACCGTGTCATTGGTCGTGGAAAAAACCGTAATGAAATCCGTTTTCTTTAGAACCGATAAGAACCGGGAACCGCACTCTGAATGTGATTTAACAAGTTTTAACAACAACCTGATCGGTTCAAACAGAACCGATGACAATGTTTGCAAGTTCCACACAGAGAATGAAAACCTATCTATTACTTACGATACCACAGACAGAGCTTGAACCGACCGGTTTGCGGTTAAAATAAATATAATTGCGGTTTAAAATAAACCGAGAATAACACTTTTTTAACCGAGAAATGAACCGAGCAGAAGGAGGACTCTCCGGAGCGACTGTTCAGTGAGGCGGAGTAAAGAATCTGACAGTTTCGGTTTGAATATCATCAGACAGAGATTTTTCAACCGAGCTCGCGCTCAGGATTCCATGCCTGGCATGGAAGTTAACTCTTTCACCTCCAGAGCAGTTCTAAGGCTGAGACAAACTGCAATTGTCATAATATAGCAACACTTCATGTTGTTTGAAGGCATGATTCCTTGTCAGGTGGAGATGAGCTCAAGTGCTTGGGGTTAGTCGTACGGCCGTGAGCGGCGCTAATCATGACCGACTCAGCTCTGGGGTGTGAATTCAAGGAATCAACACCCTCCAGAGCCTGATATAGCCTGTCCGCCTTCCTCGGAAGGGGGGGCTAATGCCCACGGTTGTTTCCAAATAGTGGAAACAAGGCCGACATGAGGCTCAATCCAGGGTGGAATCAGAGTGGGAGTGGTCTCGGGCAGATCCAGGTGTGCAGCATGTTTTTTACGCTGTGGATCTGGCTCCAAAGATTGCCACTGATGAACAGCCTGGCTTTTGTGCAGCAACTCCAGGAAAGAAGGATCCTCTGGAGGGGACTTCGGAGGAGTCCTTGGCCTGGGCTTGTCTGGAGTGTGTGGCTCGTCACCCGGATTGGAGCACCCGTCGGAGTCATCCGAGGTCTCCAAGGAGTATGAAGAAGAAGAGGAGGAAGAGCCCTCCCAGTGCGGGGAGGAACGGACCCTGGGAAGCCCTCGGGAATCAGACTCCCTGCCCTGGAACTGGAGGGCTCGCCTCTGGTGTCAGGAGGGGGGCAGGGAGTCTCTCGCCTCCGACGTTGGGAGTCCGGAACTGGGTTCGGTGTCAGAAGACAGCTCTCTTCTTCCTTGGTGAGCTGAGCTTTGGCCTCAGTCCACCAGGAAGCCAGAGGCTCCTTCAGATCTACCGGCCGCTGAGGGGACAGTGGAGGAGGAGTAGTACAGATACTGGGGATATCCCGTATGGCGTGTATCCATAACCTGATGGCGGGTAGCCCGGTGTCGGGTACTGGGGCACCGGGTACTGTGGTGTCGGGTAGGCTGGCGTCGGGCACTGGGGTGCTGAATACTGCGGACCTGGATATTACGGCGTCAGATACGACAGAGTCAGGTACCCAGGCACCAGGGGGTTCTAGGCCCTGGGAATGGCCCAGTGGGTGATGGGCCCAGCGTAGGGACGGCATCTGGCAAGGGGATGTCACCCAGCATCGGCACCGGTGTCCGATGCAGGTCATCCAGCCCAGCGGGCGGGAGACCCGATGACAGCATGCCAACATCCTCTGTCACCCGGGGAAGTGGGGCTAATGTCCCCGGGATCCAGCAAGGGAGACGCTGGAGCCTCGGAATGCAACAAACTTTGCGGCGAGCTCGGGACGACAGACAGGTTCGAAGGGTCTGGCGTCAGCTCTAACGCCATGTGGCCGTCAGAGGGGCTGATGGCCGGCTTACTGGCAGGATCTGGGCGAATGTCAGAGGAGCTGGCATCCGACTAATCGGGCCCTACGCTCGATGAAAGCTGCGATGGAGGGGCGGCCTTGGCGTGCTCTTTAGAGGCCGTGTGCTACCCCGATGGGTCAGGCGTCTTATCAGCCTTACCCGTGAGGGCGTCGGAGGAGCCAATGTCTGGCTTACCGGGACTGCTCAGACCAGAAGGCCGCATGGTGGTGGGCTTACTGGGAGCGGTGGCCTCCTTTGACCCAGAGGCCCCCAAGGGGCCAGAGCGCGAACCCAATGGGAGGGTCGACGCTGCTTTGGAAGCCTCCAAGATGGCCGTTGCGGAACAGTCCCCCGGAGGGGAAGTTACCTTCAGCACCGCGACCCAAGCCGGAGTCACGGCGACCATAGAAGAGGAGTCCCGGTCCCGGTGCTTCTTCTTGCAATGGCCCTCAGGGGAAGAGGAGGTCTACCTAAGTTTTTTCAGCTCCTTTTCCATGGAGGACATCTTTAGTTTTAGAACATGGGCCTCCATGGACTGCTGCCTCTGCTTTCGGGTGGCTGCGTTGAACTGCTGGCAGTGCTGGCACTTCTCCAAGGGGGGTCGGGGCCTAGGCAAAAAAAGGCACTGGGAGTATACGTCCTTGTGTGGAAGAAGAAGAAGCATCAGCATTTATATAATGCTTTTCATACACAGTATCTCAAAGTGCTTTACAAGCAATGCTAGACTGGTAGTGAAGTGACTGAATGTGCGGTGGCGGCCATATCGCACATCATCACCCACACACAGCCTGGAAAACTGCATGAACCAGTTTATGGGAAGGGGAATGTTGGCCAGGACACCGGGAGTGCTCCCTGCTCTTTACGAAGAGTACCCTGGGTTCTTTTACTTCCACCTGGACACCCACCAGGACAACACCAGGATGGGCAGAAGGGACCTCGGTTTAACGTCTCATCTGAAGGACAGCACACCCCAGCAGTACAGCACCCTCCAATACTGCACTCGGATGCCAGCGATTTTTTTAGGGACAGGTCCATCCCGGTGTGGGGTGAGAACCCACGACCTTCTGGTCCAGAGGCGGATGTGCTACCAACTGAGCCATGCTGACACCTGGAAGCTGGGCGCCGCAGGAATCGCACTTGTTTTTGTGCTCAGAAGGAGTCAGTAATGACATAAATGGCAGCTGAAGAAAATGCTGACGAAAATCAAAGAAATATCTAAAAAGAGATGGTAAAACTACGGACAATAGACTGGCGAAACAGTGAACTTAACCATGAGGCGCTACTCGAGCTAACGGAGGGAAAGAACTGGAAGGTGGGTGTGGGGGACCACCCCTTTATACTGACGTCGCATGACGTCAGTCACCTGATGTGGGGACGGTCCCCCACCAGAGACTGCTAGCTAGAAATGTTTCCGTGGGGTCCTGACGCCTGCCGGCTTCAGTCCTATATGTAATTACCTACTGCAAGAGCCCTCTCGGAAGTAAGATCTACATTTAGAAAGGTCTATCTTTGGAACCATTAGGGCTAGGAACTTACTTTGTTTTAAAGCAGTAGTACTACCTAACCAGGAAGTGATCCGTTAGGACCATTGTAGCGCCACAAAACTATGGCGACTGCTATCTAGTACTACTGCTGTCAATGCAGCGGGCGGCAGAAATGTAAACAAACACAAAGGATAACTGAGCAAATTATGGGGTGATAGTACATTGCCATCGGGAAAGAGTACCAGGTACATGCTCAGCAGAACAAAGGGAATAAACAGTTGTAAAAGCGCAGATTTGTTTTACATTGTACTGCTGCTTTAAATAAAAGCATTGAATCAGGGTAATATGTGCAAGTCCTGATGATACCCTTTCACTGTTCGATGTGCCAAAAATGCACTTTTACTACATCGATATATTAATAATTTTGTTTTACTATATCCATTTGTATTCACATGTATCATTACACTGAAAATGTATCAATTAAATGTAACTATACTGAGCAGATTCCAAGCTCTCATTTGAAGGGAAACATCCACTTGCAAATACCCACACCACAGTGTGGGACAGCCCCCGATTAGTCTTACTGCCTAAAACAAAAATTGTACCTCCTGGCTTGTTTTAGTATTGTAAGTTTATCTGGTCGATCCTGCCATCCCTCCCACTGGCATTTTGTGACTAGCATCACTTGGGGCGCATCCCAGAACCTCCTGTGGCTGACGTCAGCGCAGGGGATCAGCCACAGGAGAGTATATAGGTTTCATCAATGTACAGAGCTATTATTAGCTCCAGTTTGGTTATTCGCAATCCCCGTGTCACACTGAAACTGTGACACTGTCAACGTTGTAATTTCTGAAACAGGAAATCTCAGACTGCTGGAACCTGACTGGCTTAAAGTGAAGGAGACAGATGGCTGCCAATGAAGATTAGTGGACAGTATTAAAACTGTTAAAACTGTTATGTTAACAGCAGTTACAAACAAACATGAGACAATACTCAGTAAGATGGAGTGCCTGAATCAGAGGTTCCTCAGCATTAAAGAAGACCCCCTTGTAATGATCTCAGTCCTGTTCCACTGGGAAGTGTCCACACTTCAAAACCAGCAACATAACTGGCACCCTTGCTGGCAGTCTCACACGCAAGGCCAAGGACTGAATGAACATGGAGTCTGACCTACCCTCTCACCTCCATGACAGGGCTGAGGCACACTGGCGGAGCAGGGTGGGGCAGCCTGCCCAGTGATCACCCCTGGTGTACCAGTCATGCTGACGAGCAGAAGACTTCAGGTTCCAGATCTTTCAATTCAGCACCTTTCACAAGCGCTGAATTTACACACAGTAGAAAGATTGGGGCTGGCAGTATGGCCTAGAGGTTAGAGTAGCAAGCTGTGAATTAGCTTGATTCATCCAGCAGACAGTCCTGGGTTTGATTCACACAACCTCCAACTGCATACTGTGTGATTCTGATTCACTTAACCTCCCCAGTCCTCCCGAGTTGCCCCTGAAAATAGGCAACTGTGCCTAGTGGGCCTTACCCAGTTACCAAAGAATAAAATAAATAACTTAAACAAAACAATAGACCCCCGTTGCAGAACAACACCGTGTTTGAGCCAGCAAACTAGCCTGAAAATAAGTAAGAGCTATATTTGGAAATGACTACATTGTTTCATTATTCTTTGATCACTTCTCTCCAGTCCTGCTGCAGAACAGGTGTGATTTACAAACTTCTATGACAGGGTGGACTGGAGTGTCCTGTCAACTGCCTATGCCAGGAGCCAGTTGGTCCTGGACACAGTCCAGGAGGAGTTCCTTGTGCAAGGGGTGACAGAACCAACACGTAAGGAGCCATCCTGGATCTGGTATTAACTAAAGGGGATCACATCAGGGACTTCAAGGCGGAGAGCCGTTAGGAAAAGAAACACCAAGCACAAAGATGAGAGTTCTGGACTTCAGCCAGGCTGACTATGGTAAGATGGGTGAGACGTTTAGAGGGCACCCTACCAGCCTTAAGGAAAATATTGGGAGTAGACCAAAAGTTGACAGTGATCAGAAAAGGGATCGAGGCAGCCACAAACAACTGCCTCAAGCAGAAGGGGGAAAAAAAAGTTGATTCAATAAGGATGTGACTCAGGCAATGGGCAGCAAGAGGGCCGTGTACAGGAAGTCTAGGAAGTCCCGAAAGGAGAAGCATAAGAGGGTCTTTTTGGAGACAGCTAGAAAGGCTGGTCGGGTGGCCAGGCAGGCAAAGGCTGGGAAGGAGCTGCTAACTGCAGAGGGAGAAAAAGCCTTTTTCCGGTACATCAGTGAAAAGAGGGACACAAAGGTAGGCACAGTGAGTTAAAAAGGGAACAGGGAGAGTGGAAGGCAATAACAAGAAGGCAGAGGTGTCGAATGAATACTTTTGCTCTGTCTTTATTAAGGAAAAGGATGGACCAGTGCTGCAATGGATGATGGGGGGGGGGCAGGCATGGCTGAGGACAGGATAACAGAAGACAGAGTAAGGAAAGCGGCTCACATCCCTGAAGGTAAACAAGTCCCCCAGCCTGGATGGCATACACCCAAGGATGTTGAGAAAATTGGCAGCAGAACTGGTGGGTCCATTGACAGATGTGTTTAACAGTTTGTCATACTGTATACTGAAGTAGTACCGTAGGAGTGGAGAACCACATGTGTGGTACTGCTGCACAAGAGAAGGACTAGGGATGAAACCTGGGAACTGCAGGCCGGTCAGTTTAATCTCCACTGTGGGTAAACTGATGGAGATAATTCTGAATTAAAGGCTAGTTGGGTTCCTTGATGCAAATGGGCTCCACGGCAGAGACAGGAGGGGTTCATGTCAGGGAGATCCTGTCATACTAACATCATCAGTTTCTTTGACTGTGTAACAAAGGCAGCAGACAAGGGCCAGGCAGTTGATATTCTATACCTGGATTTCAGCAAGGCTTTCAACTCTGTGCCACACAAGAGGTTGATCAGAAGTTGGAGGACCTAGGGGAGGAAAGCAAATTAACAAGGTGGGTGGCATACTGACTTAGTGGTAGGACCCAAAGAGGGGTGGTGATGGTAGGGAGGGATCTCAGGCACGAGGGAAGTCACCAGTGGGATCCTGCAGAGGTTAGTGCTCGGTCCAGTGTTGTTTAATGTCTTCATTAATGACAGTGATGATGGCATTAATGGCAAAATCTGTCTCTTTGCAGACGACGCCAAGCAGTGTGGGAGGGTGAACGCAGATGAAGGGATGCAAGTCCTAAAAGAAGACCTAGCGAAGCTGGAGAGGTGGTCTGGCATACTGCAGCTAATACAAAGAAGTACAAGGTCATGCACGTGGGAAGAAAGACTCTGACAACAGAGTGCTGTCTAGAAGTGGACAAGGTTGCTGAATCAGTGAAGTAAAAGGACTTGGGGACAGCCATTACCAGTGACCTAAAGCAGGCTACGCAGTGCAGAAAGGCAGCAGCCAATGCAAACAGAATGCTGGTCTGTACTTCTAGAGGATTCACGAGCAGGATGGAGGAGGTTATCTTGCCACTATACAGATGCTTGGTGTGGACGCGCCCGGGGTATGGCATGCAATACTGGAGTCCCTAATTGAAGAAGGATATCAACCAGTTCAAGGCAGTTTAGAGGAGGGTGACAAAGCTGGTTCAGGGACAGCAGGGCACATAAGGGAGAACGGAGAGAGGGAACATGACTGAAACCTTCAAGTACCTGAAAGGTGAAACAAGGTGGACACTGGGGACCTTTTTATGACTGTGGGCGGAGCCTACAGGAGTATTGCATGTACAAAAGGAGTGATGTTATGTTTTCTGTCCATGGAACTGACTGAAGGTGTAAATTTATTTATTTATTCAAGAGTTTAACCAGGCAGGCATACTGAGCGGAGAACCACTTGTTTCCAGATGCGACCTGGGGGGAAATGGGGGGGAGACATATGGGAAGGACAGTAATACACAAAAATTCTGTACAATTGAGAAGGCTCTGTTAGGGAGCCTATACAGTAGGTAGCTAGGGCACACATGTAACATATATCCAAAACTAAGACCATCAGAAAGACATTACCATTGCAGTAATGAAATGAGCACAGCTACAGAATACTGAACTAGAGTAGGAGAGAAGGAGTGAGCACCAAGCGTACCTTGCCAGAGCTGGATAGTTATAATATGCTATAGTAGGCCATCAGGAGTTTGGGCCTGCTATTGAGCAGGGCGGGAGCAAGAGCAGACCGTGAGGAAATGTTCTAAGAGGCGGGTGTTGAAGTGTCTATGATTGGAGTAGTGGCGGATATCTGCTGGGAAGTCATTCCAGAGTTTTGGCAGTCGGTAGCTTAGTGCCGCCTGACCCATAGAGGTGCGCATAAGAGGGATTTGGAATAGCCTAGTATCTGAGTGCCAAAGCGAGTACGCCGAGGGAAGCAGAGAAGTTAAGGATGAAGCCAGATAGGGAGGGAGGGAATGGGACCAGTATTTAGCAGCGACTCTGGAGCAGTGGATTAGTCTGTGGGCTGAGAGTGAGGGAAGGGCCAGGGAGCTGTATAGGTCGCAGTGGTGTGTCAGTTTTGGACATTCCAGTATGAAACGGCAGAAGGAGTGAAAAAGGGTGTCCTCCGCCTTACCCTCCTCCAAGAAATGTTTTCCGCCCTCAAATAAATACGCTTTCATGTTAGTCAATGGTTGCAGGGTACTATTTTCTTTCTTAAATGGGCAGTACAAGAACTGGAACCTGAGTAGTGGGAGGCAGCATTATTTTTTGGGGGGAAGTAATGTCCACCCCACCTCCACCCAAGAAGCTCCAAAAGGTCCATATCACTTTTTTTTTATTTTTGTGGGAGGGGCATGAGGTGGATCTATCTTCCTGAAAGAAGACTCACATATTTGGGATGTGGACCAAGGAACAGATGTCTGTGGAGTCCCTGCATTTTGTTAAGGACTAGAACAGAAGATACTTAAAATGCCTTCAAACTGAGTTAAAAACCCTTGGAACAAATGATGATCAGAGTCACCTGGTGTCTCAAAAGGAAAGACTAAGACGTGTCTAAAAACTAAGGAAAATAGACAGCTTTCAGGTATTTCTTAAACATTTATATACCAAAAACAAAGTTCAGCTTTTGGAATTAACAATGTTTGTTTTCCATATGCTATCTATCTATATATATATATAGTTTGTCTTTTTAGTAGTTTCAAAATCTTGAAAGCATTGGTGTTACTAATGCATTTAGAAATACATTTTTTTAATTGTCTTTACAGATAACCTTAAAAGCATTGCTGTTACTAATGCATTTAGAAATACACTTTTTAATTGTCTTTATAGATAAATCATGCATGTTCATGTGAGGGCACATTTTTGGGGGGATGGGGTTCAAATTATTTTAATCATGGGCACAGTGCTTGGTGAACACAGTCTGTGATGAAGTGTATTTTTCTTTTTAAGTTTGAGAAGTGGAGTTGACTTGCACAAATGGATAGTACAGACACCATTGGAAGTCGAATGGGTTAAACACTTCCTGGAACTTTCTGCATAACAAATTCCCCATGGCACCTCACAGCATTTGACACTACCATCCTAAGAGCAGTCAGTATGCTACTTTACAGGACACTGCATAGCAAGAGACCTAGCCTTCCCTTTTTCAAAATAATATACCAACTTTATTCTCAGGCAGGCAGTTCTGGGCTACTATTTGTATTCTACAGAATCTTCTTAAAGGAAAACTGCATGTCAAAATCAGGAATATATGTATTACTACCAGTTTTGAGTTCTCACTTCAATCCAGTGTTTTGTTTCTGCCTAGGCTGGTAGAGGAGTTTTTCTAATCTTCCCTGGGTGTTTTATGACGTCTGGGGGCTGTCATTCAAGTTTGTTTTATTGCATCTTCTCCAAGTTAGTCTTCACAGCTTACCCTTTGGTTTGATGTTTAATAGCCCCTACAGCAGGCCAGTGTCTTGTTACAGTGTCTTGCTTAGCCACAGCAGAGAAAACACACTGCAGCCAGGATTCACAGTGCTATACAATATACTATAGAAAGTTACATGTTTAAACACATACACACACACACACACACACACACACACACACACACCAAGCAGAACACAGCTGGATAAGGTATCAGTATTTAGGAAACCTGTCATACTTACCCAGAGTCTAGCAATGTGAATCCTGGCTATGACTATAGGTGTTTACAACTGAATGATAATAACCACATTTGCTTCACTTGCAAATAGGTAGGCATTTGTGTCTAATTTCTGTTTGACTTACTGTAGGTTACACATAGAATCTGAAAAATTCATAAGATGCTGTATTGTGATTCAATGAACTGATAAATAGGGATTTTGGTTTCTTTTACAAATAAATTTTTCCTGACCATGGATATACTAAAACACAAATTTCTGAACATAATGTTTTTAAATAAAGAGTTTAACTCACAGCAGCAGAAGAAGCAAGTTGGCATTAAAAGTTTAGTGGTGTGGATGTAGCGGCACCAGTATTTAAGCATGACTTTGGTAGAGGATTAATTGTGACTGGGGGTAAGGGAGGGAGTGAGTCTTGATATTTGTATCATAATGGTTTTCTGAAACTTCAGCCTTCAATGGATTAGACTCTGCAGCCATCTGTACAGTATATCACTAAACCATATGCAATGTGGTATGGGTAAAACCCAGATCACCAGACCAGGACCAGTGCTGAAAATCTGCACTGGGCACATCTTGTGCAAATATTGCTGATCCAGTGGATCAATTAAATACATGCAAATAAATAAATAATTACTCAGCTTCGCCTCGTGCTTCAACCCACCCCAGGAGTGACGTTGTTACATGATAACACACACCCTGTCATGCCTTATTGCTTAAATATGCCATTTCTCAACGTACTATACTTTGATTCAGTTAGTGTATGCAACAGCCTTCATGTGAACACTCTGGGCATCTCTTTGACTCCTGATGTCTATTTGCTTTAGCTATTGTACATTGTTTGAACTGTTCTGGTCTTCTTGATGTGGTGCCCGTGTGTCTAAACTATGTAATCTGCTCATCTACTGCTACCCATGTATCTCCAGTGAATGACTGTTATAACTGTCTGCTCTCTGAGCCATTGTTTTTGGACTTGTTAACTGTGCTGTCTTTGTATTAGTTTCGACGAGGTGCCTTTGTAAATGAGTCTCTGACTCAAAGGTTTGTAAATCTGATATTTTTTAAATAAATAAATTAATGTTTATGTTTAAGCCCATGAAACACCCTTATCTAGTTAATGCATTCACAGTCATAGTGGCTCTGCCAGAGCTCGTTTGTCTCAGTGAAAACAAGACCAGAAGGGGGCACTGTTGTAAGCTGACAGGGGGGAGGTTAAAGAAGGAGGTCAGGAGACATTTCTTTACTGAGCGGGTAGCGTCATAGTGAAATGACAGCCATCTGAGGTCATCAGTCAAAAGATGGTGAGGAGGGTTCAAGAGAGGGTGGGACAAGGTGAAGTGGAGGGTCAAGGTTGGCAGGAACTGGGGTCTGGGCCCACTGTAATCTCTAGAATGGGGCTCCACAATCGAGCAGACTCGACCGACCATAAGTCCTCCTTCTGCTGGCTAATTTGTATGTTCATATGTAGGATGAAAGAAGTAAAAACAGAATATCGACAAGTATCGCTAGCAGCTCTTGTTTCTTGAATTGTGGTGCTAAGTATTTCTGAAAAAATCTTAGTACTATATTTCCTGAACATTTCGCATCTAATTGGTTTAGCTCCTATATATCTGATATCAAGTGTAACTCTTGAAAGAGCATTTTCCACTATTGAAACAAACATCTTAGACTGGTGCACTAACTTTAAGGGATACCGTTAACTATTAAATCATTTTTCAGTATCCTGTAATAGTTGTGCCTGTTACCCAAGATCTACCACATAATAGCTCAGATTACATTTGAAAGGCACATCTGCTATCTTTAATCCTTATTTTTCACAAAAATGACTTTTACTTGGACCAAACTTATCTACAAGGTCTGCAACTTCTCACATGTCCCCGACATAAGTATGGTTCTAAATCATGCCGAATTTGTGCAACAATGAGTTTGACAGTTTAGTTTGTTGTATAATAGTAACGGTGATGATTTCTGCAATAGCAGTCAATTTTCAAATGAAGGGCTATTTCATATAGAAACTGTTGTTTGAAACATGAATGTGCGAGTTCTGGTTTCACTTTTCAAACAATAGTTTCTATATGAAATAGCCCTCTGTTTGAAAAATGACAGCTATTGCCAAAATCAGTGCTGTTAGTATTATACGGCAAGCTGTTTACTTTACATGCCCTCCCCAATTGCCGAAGTCATTCATGCACGAGTTCAGCCTGATTCAGCGTCATACTTATGTCAGGGACATGCAGGAAGGAGCAGACCACGTTGATAAGTTTGCTTGTGCCTGTTAACTGAACTCTACCACGTAATTGCTCAGACTTCATTGGAAACGCACCATCAGCTATCTATAATCCTTATTTTTCACAAAATGACTTTTTGCTCAGACCGACCTTATCTACGTGATCTGCTCCTTCCCCCATGTCCCCAACATAGGTATGACACTGAAACATGCTGAACTTGTGCATGAACAAGTTTGGAATTTTGGGGAGCATATAAAGTAAATGCTTGCCGTATAATACTAATGGCGCTGATTTCAGCAACAGCAGTCATTTTGAAAAAAAGTGAAAATATGAAGAAACAAAAGCAGCACGCTCGGGGGAGGGGGCGCTATTGAGCACTCTTGCCTAACAGACATGCTCCACTTTGTCGCTTCAGAGCTGCAATATTATTAACAAAATAAATGAAACTATTCCTACTTTTAGGATTTAAGAACAGCAGTACCAAGTACAACTTGAGAAGAGGAACCAAACTATACCAAGTTCTAACATGGGACAAATGACTAAGGGAGGAACGGGCAGTTCTAAAAATGTACAACCAACAGAGCAGCAGGCTCCAAGACTGCACCCGCTGGAACCTCAGAGTCTAGAGCGCCACCCTTGAACTCACTGGCCTTATCCATGAAGGCCATCGATGGAAAGGTAGAGGAGATCCTTCGCTGCATGGGTGAGCAAGACCTAAAAATTGAATCAGCCACCAAGACAGCTTCACAGGCCGAGGCACAAGCTACCAAAGCTATGAATGTGACTACCAAGCTGGTATAAGAAAACAACCAGCTCAGATATAGAATGGAAACTACAGAGAATGCCCAGAGAGAGGTGAATCTTAGGTTGGTTGGGCTGCTGGAAGGAAGTGAAGATTCTGACCTTTTAGTCTTTCTTCAATTTGTGTCAGTGTCAGTGGCTCAGTAGGTAGCACACTCGCCTCTGAGGCCGGGAGATCAGAGGGCTCTGGGTTCAGTTCCCACATCTGGCACTTGGGTTAATATCCCAGTACTGACACTGTAATGCAGCATGAGAGGCGTGCTGCATTTCTGAGGTGCCGTCTTTCGGATGAGACGTTAAACAGAGGTCCAATCTGCCTGGATTGGTGGTAGTTCAGGTGGATGTTAAAGATCCCATGGCACTTATCGAAAAGAGTAGGGGAATTTCCCAGGTGTCCTGGCCAAATTTCCCTCATTCACTAAAAAAAAAAAAATACCACCAACAGCTTAATCTGGTTCAAGGTCAGTTGGCATTCATCTGTTTCCCCCTCCCCCGGGTCGTGCCTGAAAATAGGCAGGATTTGTCTAGTGCACTTACCCGGTCAACAAAAGCTAAATAAATAATTTTGGCTACACGGCGCACTGGGCTTAGACTCGGGGACTGTAATGGCTCCTCAATTCCTTAAAGCTTATCGGATCTCCCCACAAGCCGTCCCAATGCAGTCTAACCTTCCCAAAGCCATCTTGATCGTTACAACGGGGTTGCCATTTGGGACTTATTCCAAAAAGCTGCAAGGGAGTCACAAGATTTTAACGTCTTGGGGACTACTCTGCACCTTTTTCCAGATCTCTCCTTTGCCACCCGCACAAGTAGGAAGAAGTTTGATGCGGTAAGGGTCCGTCTCTGGAGTCTGGGAATTGAGCACTCGTTATTGAAGCCTGCTCGTTTATGTACAGTATACATTATGGAGGCCATACACATATTTACACCGACCTGCTGGAAGCTGGCAAAAAGGTGTAGATACTGGAGTGTGAATTTGCTGCTGCTTGATCACAGAGGGATGATGATTCTGATGAGGACACCTGAAGGACCTAATCAGTAACTTTTTGTTTATTTGATTACTCTGAGACATTATAAGTGGTGCTTCAGTAAGGACTAGAGACTGGTTTAGGTCTCTTGAGTGGCAATGGCAAATACCTTGTGGCAGCCTACTATGCAGTAATTTGCAACATGTAGTTGAATGTTTCTTTTCATGTTGTCTAAAGTTTCTTTTTCTCTAACCTGGGAAAGTTTTAGGGGTATGCCCCAGGTTTATAAGCCATCTACCTTGAACAGTATTCTTTATTGCTTTATGCCACTCCATTTATTATACTAAGGTCAGCTAAGATTTACAGTTCTCATGTACTGCCACTATAGCTCCCCTTCGAATGTCTTACAGGATCCATTAGAAATATAAGTAAAGCTGTTATACTTGGTTATTATGACAGTTCTGTTGGTCATTTGGGGAATATATTCTTTTAAAATATAAAATATAACATCTTGTATAGGGTTTTGAAGTTCTGTATGGGAAGGAGGAGTACTAAATATTTTTGTTAATTCACATGTTGGGTTTGGGATCACATCAGCCAAATGGTTGAACATAACATACGTTGGATTTTATCTTTATAGAATGATCGCCTCAATATTGTGAGGTGCAGCTATGTTGGACTCAGTGATGTATAAGTAAGCATGAATCACCAACAGAGGAGGGCTCTGCTGGTGGATTAATGCCCGCTAGAGGTTGGTGCCCGGTGTCCAACCACCCAGCGAGCATTAATCACCGCACAGTCCGGACGCTGGAGGTGTTAGACACGCTGTAACATAGACTCGCTAAGTGCGCGGCGAGCCTAGGTTACAGGTGTGTGTGTCCTCGGTGCCGGAGACCCCATGGACAGATGGAGACAGAGAGTTTGCAGAGCGGCAAGGGTTTTGCAGTGCCGTGTTACACTATAACATAATTCTACTTTGCAGTCTGAGTTTACAGCACTTTCTCTGTGTTGGCAGCACATTTGCCCAATGGCAGACAAGTGGAGTAGAGTGACCCAAAGAAGGCAGGCTCTCTGTCCCTCCCCTTGCCATATGCAGTCGCTTCGGCAGCCCATCCCCCAGCAGCTCCTATGGCACCAGACTACACCTTTTCTCCGTACAGTAAGGGGAGCTCGGGTTTCGGTCATCGGTGGGGGAGGGCAAGCCCTTCCTTTTTAATGAAAGCTGAGCCATTCGGCGGCCCCTTTGTAACCCCGCTGCGCAAAGCCATCTGCTCTTTGCAGGAGTCACGTCCCAGCGAACATCAGCACTGCAGCCGCTGGTCAGCCGATCTTCACCCAGGGCGACGACTGCATGCCGGGCTAGATGCAGGTGGATGCCGGCCATGATGTGACTGACACACATCTGGAGATCCTGGGCAGGCCGGTCACGGACCGGTGGGAGACGCCCTACATGCACTCCCTAGCCACGGTCGCTGCATCCACAGGTACTGTCAACCAGGCACAAATCCCACCAGGCAGCGACACACAGCTGGGAGCTCGCGGCATCATCTGTCTCCATGGATGGGTGACAGCGGGGCAGAGAGCGAGGCTCAGGTGCCCTCAAGAGTCAGGAAAGTCACAGGAGGCAACGAGGCGGCCAGCACCAGGCTATGCCTCATGAGCACCGCGGGTGGCGTGAGTGGGTGGTGATGGAGCGGGTGGGTCCCCTCTACTGCTGCGGTGGCCACAGGTGGTACTAACCGAGCGGGGGTTATCTGTGGGTTAATCACCGCTCAGTTAGTGTCGCCTGAGCCATTTCAGCCAATGCCTTTGCTGGCTTTCACTGGTGTCTGGAGTGCCGTGTTACAAATATTGTTGAAACACCCCAACCTCCTTATTTCTAGTATTCTGTCATCCAGTGAATGGCTCCTAACATTTAAGATTGTATGCCTGGTAGGAGGTATGAACTGTATGCTGTTGTCTTCTTACAAAACAATAAAATATAATTTTACCACCATACTACCCTGAATGCCCAATCTTGTCTGATCTAGCAGCTAAGCAGGGTCAGGCCTGGTTAGTACTTTGGGGCTGGGACAGGTTCAGGTGGGGAAGGCGGGGGAATGCTTGTCTGGGGGGACTTTGAGGAAGACAGAGAAGGTACCCGTTCAGGGTACTGACTCCCGAGCAGACTCGATAGATCATGTGGCCTACTCTGCTGGCATGTTAGTATAAATTAGAAGAAAAAAAAACCAGCATGCGCAGGAAATTTGAAGTTGGTGCCTTGCCTACTAAGTCGCTATACTTTTTTCGTAAAAATAACAAAAAAAGGCACTGAAGAAGCCAGAATAAGCATCAAATTAGAGGTTTTATTGTGGTTCCATATGGATGTCGACTGTCCGCCCTGACACTTCGATCAACAGATATTTGTCTGGGGGCATGGTCAAACACCTGAAACACCAACACCTTAAGAACTAGTAATTGTTAAAGATACAAAACACCAAAGTGAAAAATGTATAAAATGCTGCACGATCGTATCAAGACAAATCTGAAATCTTTAACATCAGCGAAATGATTTTACTTCATTAAAGCTGACTGTGTTTTCTAAGGATCAACAACCTATGCAAATTGTTTGTTTACCAAAAGGAAGAACATAATAACTCAGCAGGCTGAAAAAACTATTTAATACAATTATCCACCTTCTAAATAGAATAATTCCCCTCATAGTATGCACTAGCATATATGCAACACCGGGTCAGTCTCCCCTCTGTGGATGCATATAATTATATGGATCCCACAAAAATTCTCCCTAAGCCATTGTATTAATATTTTTGATGTTTGAACTGAAAGACTAGCCTAATGGCACATTGCTCTAGATTACATACCCCATATTAAAAATCAAACCATCTTCAGGTTATTTTCAAAAAAGGGGGGAGGGTGGACAAAAGGAGACAAAAGGGAAAACCGAGGAGAATAAAATGACAAAGGAGGGAAAGAATAAAGCTGGGGGGGGGGAGCGGGATAAGAAATTTTTTTTTTTTTTTTTTAGAAAAAATGTTCAGGCTACACCAAGTAAAAGAAAAACATTGAGAGGAAAGGAGAAATCTTCCCTTAATCAGACAGATACCATTTGTGCAAAAGTTTTCATACCCACCCTCACTATAATACATCAAAAGAGATTAAAAAATAAGAATATTCTGTTCCCAGGAATATTCCAGTTTCATTCATTTTTTCAAGAATTTACGTTTGCACTGTATAGAGATCCCAAATCTAGAAGAGAAAAATATAAATGCAAAAATACACTGCTTGCTATAAGAAGTCTGACCTCACCAAAAATTATTTATAATTTCAAAGAAGCAACAATTACACCAATTATGACGACAATATTTTCATAACCCATGAATATTTAATTGAAAACATCCTTCATTATAGCAAGAACGCTCAGAAATCCTGTAGAATAAAGCTCTGACTGTGTTATGCCCACAGAGTGACATCATGCTGCTTTAAAAAAGGTTGGAGATCTGCCTCCTCACCCAAACCATTAGAACACTAGGGGTCAGATATTCAAAACTTTGCCCCGGGGCTAAATTAGCACTGTCCGGCAGGCAAACTTAGCCCGGAGCACAAAGCAAGCCATATTCAAAAGAAATAGCCTGGGCAAACAGCTTTTGAATATAGCATGGGAATGACGCCGGGCAAACTGGGCTGGGAGTGCAGGGCAAACTTAGCCCTGGAATAAGACAGCTCTGAATATGGCAACCAGGAAGTGCAAACTACAGCAGCAACACAGTGCACAGTGATGTGAAGGTAGGTAGAGGTGAACTATGTGGCCAATGTGTGTGTCAGTAAATGCGTGGACCAAGTACAGTTGCAGACAGCAGTGTATGTGAAAGTACAGTGTGCAAAACTGTAGAATATTCCTTGAACTGTTTACACAGCGCTAACATGTTTGCGCGGGTTTAGTGCATGACTAAACCGTTAGCCCAGTGCAACAATGTTTGCCCGGCACCACACTTTGCCATATTCAAAAGTGACATGCAAATAAGCCTACTTAGGTAGTCTCTGGGCAAACATCCAGATTAGCATCTCATTATGCCCTGATTTGCATGCCGTTTGCACTGGGCTAACGGTTTAGCCCTGCGCTAAACCCGCGCAAACGTGTTAGCACTGCGCAAACAGTTTGGGGAATATTATACAGTTTTGAACACTGTACTTTCACATGCGCTGCTGCCTGCAGCTGTACTGGGACAACACAGCATAGGCACAGATGGTGGTGGTGGTGGTGCTGCATGCAACTGTCACACTGTAGGTCATGCTACAGTGCACAGCAGACACTACAGTAGCAAGAGGGCCGGTAGCGCGTGGACACAGCAATTCCTATGGTGTGTAGGGCAGTGATGATGACTGCACTATGCACAGTGAGAAGCCCAACCTGCAGATGTATACTAACAGTGGACAATACTGTTACGCTGTTGTGTGACCCACAGATGCTGCACCTCTGGCATGGGATGCTCACAGTGACATATACATGTCTGGCTTTGTGTGCTGTGGCAGTTGTACAGCTGTGTGAGATGTGGCCGGGTGGGGGCATATATTATCAGAAAGGCACACTGGTGTTGGGGTATTCCCAATACTGGCCCATGTGCACTGCATGATGTGCCCCAGCCTTGAGGCCACACCTATAGAAACATAGAATTTGACAGCAGATAAGGACTGCTTGGCCCAACTAGTCTGCCTGTTTTCCCTACATACTGCATCACCACAGATCCTACTTGATCTCTGGCTTAACCCCCTCCTCCATCTTACCAGTAATGTTCCCTTGTGCCTATCCCACACTTTCTTGAACCCTGTTATCGTTTTTGCACTCACCACCTCTACTGGGAGTCTGTTCTAGGCATCCATCACCCTCTCTGTGTAGAAGAACTACCTCACATCTCCCCTGGGTCAACCCCCCTTCAGCTTCGTAGCATGACCCCTTGTTCTTGAGCATCTTTTCTTCTGAAGAATGCTTCCCTCTTTTACCTTATTTATACCTGTGAAGTATTTGAAAGTTTCTATCATATCTCCCTTCTTCCTCCGTTCCTCCAGTCCAGGGTATACATATTAAGGTCCTTCACTCTTTCCTCATAGGGGTTTTGATGCAGACCCTGCACCATTTTGGTTGCCCATCTCTGAACTGCCTCCACGCTGTCTATGTCCTTCTAGAGATGAGGTCTCCAGAACTGAACAAAGTACTCAAGGTGAGGTCTCACCGATGATCTATACAGGGATAACACCACCTCCCTATTTCTGCTGGAGATACCCCTCCCTATGGACCCCAGCATCCCGCTAACTCTCCCGACTGCCTTGTCATGCTGCTTAACCATCTTCAGGTCATCAGATATGATTACTCCCAGGTCTCACCTGTTTGGTGGTAATCAGTACCTCTCCTCCCAATTTGTACTCCGCCTCTGGGTTCCTGCACCCGAAGTGCATGATTTTGCACTTTTTTGCATTTAATCGTAGTTGCTACACCCTTGACCACTCCTCCAACATTTTCAGGTCCCCTCTCATTTGTTCCACCCCCTTGCCGGAATGTCTACCCTATTGTAGATTTTACTATCATCTGTGAAAAGACAGACCTTTCCATCCAGCCACTCTGCAATGTCGCTAATAAAGATATTAAAGAGGTCCGGTCCCAGTACAAATCCCTGTGGTACCCCACTAGTCACCCTCTCTTCCTCGGTGTCAAAGGACTTGCTGAAATCTAGGCAGGCCACTTCCACCCCTCCTCACTGATCCAATTCCTTTGGTAACCAGTCAAACCAATCTATCAGATTTGTTTGACAAGACCTCCCCCCTGTGAATTCATGTTGTCTTGGGTCCTGTAAGCCACTAAATTCAAGGTATTCCACTATACTTTCCTTCAGTAGTGATTTGAATAATTTCCCCACCACCCAAGTCAGGCTGACTGGCTTGTAGTTGCCCGCCTCCTCCCTACTACCACTTTTGTGAAGTGGGACTACATCTGCTCTCCTCCAGTCCCCCAAAACCACTCCCGTCTCCGGTGAGAGGTTGAACAGGAATGCCAGAGATGCAGCCAGCACCTCCCGGAGTTCCCTCAGTATCCTTGGATGGACCATGTCTGGCCCCATTATTTACTTATTTATTAATTTATTGAAAAGTTTCACCAGGAAAGGCACACAGGGCAAAAATTTCTAGTTTCTAGGTGCGTCCTGGGGAAAGGGAATAGGGGTACAGCAGTATACAGCTATAACATAATACAATAAAATAAAGGAAATTAAGACAAAAATACAAAAACCTAACACAATATAAATACACATTGGTCACTGGAGAATTCAAACAGAAGTGCAACACATAAGAGGTGTCAAAAGAGTGAGGGAAAAGAGAGTTAAAGGCAGTCACAAGTAGTGGAGAGAAAATTGTGAAAGAGTGATGAAAAGGCAGAAGGGGAGCTGTCATAGCAGATTACCTGAGGAAGGGAATTTCACATTTTAGGGAGATGGTGAAAGAACGCAGACTGGCAGGCAGTAGATGATCTAGGAGGGATAGCCATGGTGCGAGAATCGTAGCTCCGGAGGGAGTGGGGGTGGTAGAGGTGATAAGCAGGAAGCAAGATAGGAGGAGAGGGAACCAAACCAAAATTCAGAAAGGAAGGAGATACAGTGAGAGCAATGTCTGTCCTTAAGGGAGAGGAAAGATAAAGACTGGTAGAGATTACAGTGGTGAGTACAAGGGGGACTATCAAGGGCAAAGCAGCAGTTTTGGGGGCAGCACTGAAGACATCACTGTAGTCGAAAACAGGAAGGATCATTTTCTGGACAAGGGCCTGATGGGCAGGCAGAGGGATGCAATCTCGGTTTCTGTACAGGCCACCTAACTTGGGGTGCGGTTTTTTAATTATAGCATTCACATGTTCAGAGAAGTCAAGGTGCTGTTTAAGTCAGACACCAAGATACCAAAAGGGGGAGGTATCCTCCAGCTTTGTCCCATTAAGGGTGTGGAAACAGGGTAGGGGAGAGAGGCAAAAGAGTCTGCCTTGTGCTGAAGGTCAGGGAGACAGTCTTCTTGGCATTCAGGAAAAGTTGGTGTGAGCTTAACCAGAGCTGAACTTTTCCAAAGTCATGCTGAAGTCTAGTCGCCACAACAGAGGAGGAGGATCCAAAGGTACACAGGACTGTATCGTCTGCATACATGTGGATACAGAAGGAGAAGCAGGCGGTTGGAAGATCATGTAGCAAGAAAGGGACCAAGACGAGAGCCGTGGGGAACACCTGTCTTGATGGCCTTATTGCCACTGCCTTATCCACTATCAGTTTTTCAAGTTCCTTCAGGACTCGCTCCTCTGTAACTGGACCAGTGACCACCTCCCTTCTTCCTTCAATGCTCCTGACACTTTCCTGTGACCCCCTCTCCTTCCCCTTCTTCTATGAACACCGAACAAAAGTATTAGTTCAAGATGTCTGCTTTTTCTTGGTCTCTCCCTCCCCCTCCCCTTAGTCTTACTATCCCTCCCCTGGACTTTCTCTTTACGCTTACACACCTAAAAAATGTCTCGTCTCCTTTCTTCATTTCCTGGGCTATTTTCTCCTCTGTTTGTGCCTTTGTGCTCCTAACTGATTTATGATCTATGTAAGGCAAACTCCCAATGCCTGAAGCAAAAATGGGACAGGACCCTTGGGTTCAACTGCAATCTTTAAGTTTGTGCAACAGGTCCACAGTAGGTCTGATGTGGGATCTCAGACCCAGAACATGAGGTTGAAGGAAGTGATCCAGAAGAAAAAATTACTCGCCATAGTAATGTTGTTTCTTCTAATGCAGTTTTGCTGTATTCTGACCATATGCATTTAGCCCCAGCACTTGAACTGCCCCAGAGAGGAAAGAGTTAACCAGGGGCGTCATTTAGGGGTAGCCAGGGGTTGCGGTTGAGACCCCAATGATTTTTTTGCAACCCCTATGATGCCCACTGCAACCCCTAAGAACCCTAAAACAAGGTTTCCCTAACATTTATTTATATAGATGTGGTGGTTGGAGGAGTTTTACAACCCCTATGATTTTGCTGAAATGGGACTTTGCAACCCCTATGATTCTACTGAAATAATGCTACTGAGTATAACCTACCTCCTTCTGCTTGCTATCCCCCTCCCTATGCAGTCCATCATCCTTTTGCTTTCCCACCACCGTTGAAAATTGGGCCGCTACTTTCAGATCATCCTGATTGATAACCCTGAGGTCCCTTTCCTACGAGGTATATGCCATGAGCTCTCCTCCCGTTTTGTACTCAGCTCGGGTTTTTGTGTCTGATGGGCATGACTTTGCACGCTTTGTGCATTGAATCCCAGCTGTGAAATTCTGGACCACTCTTCTAGTCTTTCCAGGTCCCTCCTCATGGCCTCTATTCCTTCGTTATGTCCACACTATTGCAGATCTTGGTGTCATCTGCAAATAGATAGACTATTCCTTCATGCTTCACCCTTGTGTCCCTTATGAATGTATTGAAGAGAACAGGGCAAAGTACTGACTCTTGACCCCAATCTCCCCGACTTCCTATTTAGTACAACCCTCTGGGTTTTATTCCTTCATGCTTCACCCTTATGTCCCCTATGAATGTATTGAAGAGAACAGTTATGAGGAAAGGCTTGAGGCCTGTAACATGGTTATGCTCAGAACCTTTCACTTTTCAGCCACAAACCTCGCCTGTTCTATGTACTTCCATGGAGCAGAACATGTTCCTTTAATGAGTTTCCTCAAGTGGTGTATCGTGAATACCAACATACCCAGAAGTCTGCAACTGTAGAAATATATTGGTCTGTATTTAAAATAGCCTGCCAATGATTCAGTGGTCAGGGGCACATTTATTCCACATTTGATTGGCAGTTTAGTAAGGTGATGGGTTTGCTTTGAGCATGTTGTATTTAATCAAGTGCTTACGCCAAGAAAGAAAATTCTTCACAGCCACAGGTGACACCTGAAATGCACTGCTAACACTCACCAGTCAGATACCAGTCCAGCTTGTCAGCAGTGTCTCCAGTCAGGTCAGCTACCAATCTAGTTTGCTTGTAGTGTCTGCAGTCAGCTATCAGTCCAGTTTTGCCTGCAATGTTCACAACCAGGTTTGCTAGCTACCAGTCCAATATGCCACCAATCTCTCCAGTCAGCTACCAGTCCATCTTGCCAGCAGTGTCTCCACTCAGATACCAGTCCAGCTTGCCAGCAGTGTCTCTAGTCAGGTCAACCACCAATCCAGTTTGCCAACAGTTTCTCCAGTCAGCTACTAGTCCAGTGTGCCAGTAGCATCTACAATCAGCTACCAGTTCAGTTTGCCAGCAGGATCTACAGTCAGCTACCAATCTAGCTTCTCAGCAGTGTCTCCAGTGAGCTACCAGTCCAGCTTGCCAGCAATGTCTCCAGTCAGATACTAGTCCAGCTTGTCAGCAGTGTTCCAGTCAGGTCAGCTACAATCCAGTTTGCCAGCAGTCTCCAGTTTGCTGCCAGTCCAGCTTGACAGCATTGTTCCAGTTAGGTTGCTAGCTACCAAGTCTAGTTTGCCAGCAGTGTCTCCAGTCAGCCACCAGTCCAGCTTGTCAGCAGTGTCAACAGGCAGCTACCAGTGTGGCTTTCCAGCAGTGTCTGCAGTCAGAAACCAGTCCAACTTGCCAGCAGTGTTTGCAGTCGGCTATCAGTTCAGTTTTCCAGCAGTGACTACAACCAGGTTGCTAGCTACCAGTCCAATTTGCCACCAGTCTCTTCAGTCAGCTACCAGTCTAGTTTGCAGTGTCTCCAGTCAGTTACAGTCCAGCTTGCCTGCAGTGTCTCCAGTCAGCTACCAGTCCAGCTTGCCAGCAGTGTCTCGAGCCAGCCTCCAGTCCAGCTTGCCAGCAGTTTCTCCAGTCAGTTACCAGTCCAGCTTGCCAGCAATGTTTCCAGCCAGCTACCAGTCCAGCTTGCCTGCAGTGTCTCCAGTCAGCTACCAGTCAAGCTTGCTAGCAGTGTGTCCAGTCAGGTCAGCTACCAGTCCAGTTTGCCAGCAGTGTCTCCAGTCAGCTTGCCAGTAGTGTCTGCAATCAGCTACCAGTCCAGTTTGCCAGCAGTCTACAGCCCGGTGGCTAGTTACCAGTCAAGTTTTCCAGTAGTGTCTCCATTCAGCTACTTGTCCTGTTTTCCAGCAGTGTTTCCAGTCAGCTTGCTAGCTATCAGTCCAGTTTTCCAGCAGTGTTTCCAGTCACCGACTTGTCCAGTTTGCCAGCAGTGTCACCAGTCAGCTTGCAGCTTCCAGTCCAGTTTGCAGGCAGTGTCTCCAGTCAGCTTTTCAGTCCAGTTTGCAGGCAGTATCTTCAGTCAGCTACCAGTCCTGTTTGCAGGCAGTGTCTTCAATCAGCTGCAAATCCAGTTTGCAGGCAGTGTCTTTAGTCAGCTGCCAGTCCAGTTTGCAGGCAGTATCTCTACTCAGCTTCCAGGCTAGTTTGCAAGACCTAAGCAAGATAAGACATGTCACTAGTAAATATTTCTAAGAGTAATAAAGGTAAACCCAACTTATTAATGGGGGGTGTCCAGTGAGCTGAGCATTAATGTTGAAAAAAAGAAATATCCAGGGACTTAAGTACTTTATGTAAGAATGGGCATCGCCATTGACTAGTCTTGGAACCCTTATGGTTTTGGTGAAATGCTGTAGAGAGGGTGGCACGGATAATATTCTGGACTGTTGTGACTCTGGAGAGGGACAAGGGTGCAAATTACTGGGCATGAGGAGGAGGTAACAAGGTAGCAAAATTTGTTTCAAATGACCTCCAAAATGCACTGAATTTAACATTTTTTTACGGGAGCCTAGGAGACCCCCCAGCCCCCAGCCTACAGTTTGCCTTGCAACCCCTATGGTTTTTCTGAAATGACGCCCCTGGAGTTAACTCTATGCAGAAGCATAGAACGTTTAGCTCAAGCTTGGTTTTCAAACCTCTGTCTCTGGTACTTACCAGTGTACTTGTCAGATTCTTATGAGCAAACTAGTACACAAAGTGGAAATTGTTTACTAAAAACCAAAGACAACAATTTGGGCCCAAAAGACTCCAGTTGAGAACCCAAGAAAAAAGGTAGTGACTAAATAAATATATATAAACATAACAACAGCAACAATAAAGCTACCCCCCCAAAGAGGGAGGGTACAAGGTACACCCCTGAGGTGCAACACCGTACCTGCCAGCCCACTTCCCAAAAACTAGGTTCTGAGAGGGGAGGCAGGTCAGAATACAGCAGAACTCCATAAGAAGAAACAACATTACTATAGTGAGTAATTTCTTCTTCAAACAACATGAAGTCTTGCTGTATTCTGACAATATGCAGACTACCAAGCAGTTCCCCCAGGAGAAGGGAGTGCAGAACCTACTTTGGGAACAAGCTCTGCAGTACTGCTGTGCCAAACCTAGCATCACTCCTAGCCTGGATGTCCAGAGAGTAATGCTTGGTGAATGTATGGACTGTTTTCCAGGTGGCTGCTTTACAGATTTCTAGCAAGGGTACATCTCTGGCAGCAGCCAGAGTGGCAGATGTGCCCCTAGTCGAGAGAGCCTGGAGGGGGTGTTTTGCCCAATTTGTCATAGCAGAACTGTATACAAGAGACAATCCACCTGACAATAGTCCTTTTAGTAGCAGGCTTACCTTTTCCCACTTCACCATAAGTGAGAAACAATTGAAGAGAATACTGTCTGTGTGCCATAGTATGCTTTATATAGTAGCTAAGAGCCCTTTTTACATCCAAAGTGTGTAACCTTCTTTCCCCTGAAGAAGAATGGTCAGTGAAAAATACAGGAACAGACATGGACTGATTCAGATGAAAATCTGACATCACTTCAGGTAAGAACCTCCTGTTGGTTCTTAGGACCACCTTATCCTTATGGAAGGAAATTAAGTCAGGCTCAACTGACAGGGCCTGTAATTCACTAATCCGCTTGGCAGAAGTAATAGCTACCAGGAACACAATTTTCCAGGTCAAGTACTTAAGCTCAGCTGAAGCCAGAGGTTCGAAGGGTGGCTGCATAAGCTGAGCAATGCAGACATTAAGATCCCAAGCCAGAGTAGGCTCTCGAAAGGGAGGGTTGATATAAACCAGACCCTTGAAGAACTTACTAAAAACAGGATGAGATGCCAGGGAAAAGCCCTTCCCTGCTGAAAGGAATGCAGAGACAGCTGCTAGGTGAACCTTCAGGGTTGCAGGCCTAAGACCCAGACTATTAAGGTGAACCAGATAGTCCAAAGCTGTAGCAATATTTGCAGAATCAGGCGAAATGCCTTTCTGAGAACACCAAATGCTGAATCTTTTTCATTTGGAATTATAAGTTTTTCTAGTGGAGGGTTTCCTAGAAACCTTCAAGATATCCAGGACACCTTGAGAAAGATGCAGGCCTGCATATTCTAACTCTTCAAGAGCCAGGCCTTGAGGTTGAGAGACTGGAGATTGGGGTACCAGATCCTCCCCCAAGAGTAGGTTAGGAGATTGTATCCCATGGGGAAAGACAGGGGACGTGACACTGCTAGAGATAGCAGCAGGGGATACCAAGGCTGTCTGGCCTAATCTGGGGCCACCAGAATCACCGTGCAGGGTTGAGATCTGATTTTGATCAGGACTCTGAACAATAGAGGGAAGGGAGGGAAGGCATAAAGAAACCTGCCCTTCCAGTCCAGAATGAGAGCATCCAGAGGAACAGTCACCAGGACTGGAGGTCTGCAGCAAAACAGAGGAAGTTTGTGATTGTCCGGGGCTGCAAAGAGATCTATCTTTGGAATGGCCCATCTGGTGAAGATGACTAGTAGGATGTGAGAGTGCAGGGACCATTCGTGGTGTCCCTGGGAGATTCTGCTCAGAGCATCTGCCAGTACATTGTCCTTTCCTGGAAGATGAATTGCTATCAGGGAAGTCTGAAGGGAATAGGCTAGAGACCACAGTTTCATGGCCTCTGTGCACAAGGCCATGGACCGAGTGCCTCCCTGCTTGTTGATGTACCATATTGTGGTGGTGTTGTCTGCCCTGACCTGCACCACCTTGCCCTTGACCGATTCCGAGAAGACCTGAAGGGCCAGGAAAACTGCCCTGAGTTCTAGAAGATTGATATGAAGGAGGGACTCTTGAGGGGTCCAGACCCCCTGAGTCGTAAGGGCTCCCAAATGGGCTCCCCAGCCTAGGAGAGAAGCATCTGTAGTTAGAACTACTGAGTGGACTTGAGAGAGAAATGGAACACCCTGCCTGAGGTTGTCCTGGTCCAGCCACCACTGGAGAGCTTGGACCAGAGTCTGAGTCACTGGAATCAATTTTGTGACAGAGAGACTCTTTTCTGAGACCAAAAGGACATTAGGCGGAACTGAATGTCCCTCATCTGAAATATGGCTCCTTGCACCACTGCAGTGGAAGCTGCCATGTGGCCCAGGAGTTGAAGAAACTGCTTTGCTGGATGAAAGAGACCAGAGGTCAAAAAGATGAAGCAAGATCTGTGAGGGCCTTTACCCTTGCCAGAGGGAGGAAGGCCTTTGCTTGGATAGTATCCAACTCTATTCCTATGAAAGTAAGAAGTTGCACTGGTTCGAGAACAGACTTTGGGAGATTGGGAAGAAACCCCAGAGAACTGAGTAAGTCCTGAGTGATTTGCACAGCTGACTTGACCAGGTCGGAGGACTGACCTATAATTAGCCAGTCATCCAGATATGGGAAGATGAAAATACCCTGCCTTCTGAGAAAGGCAACCACTACTGCAAGGCACTTTGTGAACACCCTTGGAGCTGATGTTAGGCCGAAAGGCATGGCTCTGAACTGATAATGGCCTGAAGGCAACTCGAACCTGAGGTACTTTCTGTGGGAGCACCTGATAGGAATATGGAAATAGGCATCCTTGAGGTCCAGGGATGCTAGCCAGTCCCCTGGCCTTAGAGAGGGAAGAATCATTCCCAGAGTCACCATTTTTAATTTTGGTTTTGTGATGTGTTTGTTCAAATACCTTAGGTCTAGGATGGGTCGCCACTCCCCTGTCTTTTTTGGGGGTAAGGAAGTACCTGGAGTACAGGCCTTTGCCCCTATGCTGAGTAGGAACTAACTCTACGGCTCTGACAGCCAGAAGAGAAGAGAAGAAGCCTCTGCCTCTAGAGCAAGGGTCTCTGAGATGGATGCAGGTGGAAAAGACTTGGCCCTCAGTTTTGGAAACCTTTTGAAGCTGAGGGACAGACCCAGGCTTACTACTTCCAGGACCCACTTGTCTGAGGTAGCAGACTTTCAGGCCTGGAAGTAGTAAGTCAGCCTGCCTCCTACTGGAATGGGGGAGTTGACTTGGGCAGACAAATCAGGACGTCTGCTTGGCAGAAGCCTTGGACTGGAAAGAGGATGTAGCCCTGCTCATCCCCCTTCTGCCTCTCCCTCGAAAGAACCCGCTCTGTGGGAAAGGAAGGAAGCCTGAGCTTGGTAGAAAGGCCTGTGGAAAGGCCTGACATTAGACTGCTGCTTCTGAGGCGTGGCTTGCTGCTCTTTGGCCTGTGCACTCCTGTCGGTGGTCCTGTACTCATCCATTTTCTTCATGTAAGCATCTGTCTGCTCCCCAAACAAAGAGTTACCCACTACAGGGAAATCCACAGCCTTAGTCTGGGTATCCTGTGAAAGGCTAGTACATCTGAGCCAAGCATGTCTCCTGAGAGACACAGATGTAGCCATGACTCTTGATGCCACATCACTGGAATCCACAGCAGCATGGAATTGTATCTTGAATACCTCAATTCCATCAGCAACCACCTCCTCCAGCTCTTTGACCAGCTGGGGGAGGCCTGTTTAGCCAGTTCCAGAACCATATCCCACCTGGACTTCTGGTACCTGGCTGTGTAGGCCATATAGTTAGCCTGCCTGAGTCCCAAAGAAGATGCCAAATACTGCTTTTTGGCCATGGCATCGACCTTCCTGGAGTCTTTTTCTGGGGGGTGTGAAGCCAAAGGAATGTTAGCCCTGTCACAGGATCCAGCATGCACTACACCAACATGCCTGCAATGATTGTATAAAAACTCCGTACCTGAGCCTGATAGTATGTACCTCCTGTCCATTCTCTTATCCACAGGAGGTAGGGAGTTAGGAGTCTGTAAAATCTTTGTTGTCTGTTTCCCAAAGAACCTGTGAAGGGGGATAGACAATCTCTTGGACTCTGGGATAGCCATCATCTCAACAAAATCAGGCTCTTCCTCCTCCTCCTCCTCTGCAGCTTCAACCACTGGAAGCTGGAGGGTTTCAGCCACCTTCTTGTAAAACAAGACAAGTGAAGGGCACTCAGAAAGGCTAGGAAGGGAGACATTGGAGGGTCTGTCTGGGGAGATGTCTGGTTCAACTGGCACATCCAGACCTTCACAGCCATTATCTTCATCCTTATCATCGGGATACTCTTCATCTCCTTCCCACTCCTCATAAAAAGCATCCAGATCATAATCCGACCGAACTGACTGCCTAACCGACGGTACCAGTTTGGACTGAACCGGGGGAAGCAACTGAACTATGTTAATCGCCTTGGCTATCTCGTCAGTGGTTGGGAGTATGCGGTGCTGGATCCGAACCGGCTGACTTACGTTTTCGTTTTGGAGGAACCGACCCCTCAGAGTCGGACTTCCTTTTGCCCAAGGAGGTATCACCTAGGTCAGTAGGCACCTCCTCAGGTTCGGCCGCAACCGAACCGGGCTGGCCATCCGGATCTATGGACTTCTCGGCCTCCCTTTCCTTCAGCCTACTCAATCTTTTTCCAGAGTGGCGTTGGGAACATTTTTACAAATGTGGCAGTCTGTTTTGAAGTGGTCAAACCCCAGGCAGTAAACACAGATGAGGTGGGGGGTCAGCCTTAGCAAAGGCCTCCCCACACTCAGTACAGTGCTGAAACCCAGTGGGACCATTTTTTTTCTTGGGTTTCTCAGACAAGGCCAAAACAAAACAATTACCCTTAAAGCTTTCAAGCCAGGTAATAACCAACCGATTGGTTACAAACCGTGTTACAGGTTCTGTAAAAGAACCAGAAAAAGTCTGGTTCTTTTGAAACCGATCAGCACCGGAATACCACACTAAATCCCAGAAAAAGTTAAATCAATAGAACAATTAGAAAAAAGGTTGATTCCTAACCGAACCGACGGAAGAGAAACAGACAAAATAAACAATTTCCACGGAATTAAATAAAATAAAAGTCACTACCTATCTACCACACTACCTGTACCGTAGACAGAGGCTGGAAATCTGAAAAAATAATGAACTGGTTAGACAAACCGAATGCTGATTCAAACTCTACTGAACCGAGCAAAGGAGAAATCTCCGGAGCGACTTCACTGTTAGGCACAGTAAAGAATCTGACGATTACACTGGTAAGTACCAGAGACAGAGGTTTGAAAACCGAGCTCGAGCTCAACGTTCTATGCTTCTGCATAGAGTTAACTCTTTCCTCTCTGGGGCAGTTCAAGTGCTGGGGCTAACTGCATATGGTCGGAATACAGCAAGACTTCATGTTGTTTGAAAAATAGGTTCCGAGTCAGATCCCAGACCAGAAACTACTGGACACCCGGGAGATTTATTCTATCCTTGTGTATCTTTGGAAAAATATACATAATCAGAATAACTGGGAAATCTACCTTTAAAAATCCAGTGTCATCTTCTGTAATCCAGTTTTTCTCCACGGCCCCCCTAATTAAGCCATATAATTCCAATTTAAATGAGTTAGTGGAATCACCCTTTAATCTCTCATAATTTGTTTCAACATTTAATAGCTCCAAAACCTTGTTTCTGTAATCATTCTCACCCATAATAACTGTATTTCCACCCTTATCTGAATTTTTAATTACACTGTTCTTCATATTTTGCAGTTCCTCCAATGCTTTTTTTCTCTGAACTCTTTAAATTTTGACTTTGACTAATTACCTTGTCCTGCATTGGTTGGTTCACCTCTTGGTTCAAAATCTTTTCAGCCTGCGCACGCTCAGTGTCATGGCTTGACTTTTACACACACATTTACCCGTGATACACCCCTTGCTTCGAAAAATGAAGTATAATAGTTGCTTTATATTAAAAAGTTCAGTGCCTGTCTCATGCGGGTCCAAACTGAGAAAACTTGTCCATGGATGAGCTTGCCAGAGCTTTGGCATCATTTACATATGGAAGCGTGCATAATCGTTGGGGGGCCGCTGATAAGAACAGACCACCAGGATTATATGTTACATTAAAATGAGAGAAAATAGGTAATTTGTAGACTTATTTTGCAATTACATACTGTATAGAGCCAGTAAGAAAGCAGCAGTGAGTGCAGGCACTTTTGTATTAATAGGGTAAAAAACAGTAGAGAACAGCTGACAGTGTCACTTTCAGGAGCTAAGCCTAGCACTAAGGGCATTAAAGAAAGGGACAAAGACAAAGCCTTCTTTAGTAATATAAGGGAGAAGAGGCAGCCGGGTGGAGGTCCGGTGGGGTAATGTAGGTGGGTGGGGCGGCAGCATGGGTGGAGTGGAAGGGGCTGAGCTGGCTCGGTGTGCATGTGCACTCCACGGCACATAAGGCTGTGTGCCAGTCGTGGGGATGGGATAAGGTGAGAAAACAGAAAAGCCTATAAAATCTATATCAAAAAAAAAAAAAAAGAAAATGGTGCCAGGTCTGCTCATACAATGAAATGGTACCCTCAGCATAGTGAGACATTCTGGGCATGGATGCCAGGTAATGAACTGCAGTAAGCAATTCAGGGAATATTGGTAGTTGGCCACCTACGAAGGAGAAGCTGCTTGGCTTCAATACTGAGAAAAGGGGAAGCCTGCTTAAAGGAAGTGGGAGTGTTCCGCTAGAGAGTTTCCCAGCAATAGACAGATTAAGAAGATTCCATGTCAGTTTTGTCCTTTAACTTACGTAAGCTACTTGGCGCACCTCACTAAGTTTTGATAGGGATAAGAGAGAGAGAGAGAGAGAGAGAGAGAAACATATAAAGTGATATGGCAGAAGGGAACCGTATGATCCATCTAGCCTATCCATGATCCTACCCCCAACCCTTAACTGCTACTCAATGTTATTTTGCCTTTGTATCTATCCCAAGCATTCTTGAATGCACTAATCGTCTTTGCCTCCACACTCCTTGTGGGAGGCCGTTCCATGTGACAACCACCCTTATGAGTATTTCCCTTGAACCTTCCCCCCACCAAGCTCCTATCATGCCCCCTAGTTCTTGTCTGGTTCTTTACCTGAAAGAGGTCCTGTACCTGTGCCCTATTCAGCCCCTTCATGTATTTGAAGGTTTCAATCATGTTTCCCCTCTCCCTCCTTTGCTCCAAGGAATACATGTTGAGATCCCTTAGCCTCTCCTCGTATGCTTCTGGTGCAGGCCCTGCACCACCTTAGTAGCCCTTCTTTGCATGGTCTCCAGTCTATCCATGTCCTTTCTGAGATGTGGTCTCCAGAACTGAACGCAGTACTCCAGGTGTGGTCTCACCAATGACCTATAGAGCGGCAGTATAACTTCCTTTTTCCTACTGGTTATTCCCCTTCCTATGCATCCTAGCATCCCACTAGCCCTTAGACCTTTTCAGGTCATCTGCTATAATCATTCCAAGATCCCTCTCTTGCTTGGTGGTCTCCAGTTTCAAGCCCCCCCCCCATGCAGTATTCTTCTTCTAGGTTGCCTATCCCTCTGTGCATAACTGCACTTTTTGACACTGAATTTCAGCTACCATGTTTTTGACCAGTGTTCCAACTTTTTGAGGTCTGCCTTCATCTTTTCCACCCCATAAGAGAGTCTATCCTATTACATATCTACAAAGAGATATAGTCCTGAAAAGCACAAGGATCTAGATTGCCTTTTGAGACATCAAGATTACGCTAGAACTGCAACATAAAAATACAGAGTTCCTTTGGGTTGGTTTTTGGTGAACCACTGTTATCTTGCAGGGCAGCAATAGGCTGCTCAGACTGCTGCTTACTGAGGCAGTAGGACAGGAGCCTGCTAGCTTTCTCCCCACTGTCCCAGTAGCAGTGATGGGTGTGGGTGATTGCTAGCTCCACCTTCCATGATAAAAGGGAGTTTAGCTGTATGTGGGTTTTTGTTATTTCCATGACACAGGTTTTATCTAATTAGTTGGGAAGGGTCCTTTTTATAACAGTCCTCTAACTCTTTTAGGGAGGTTTCTGGCTGAGTGACTTCTGCTTCTTTTTTCCTGCATCAGTGTGCAGCATACCCCATTATCTTAGCTTGGAGGTTGGCCTTAAAAGTCCCCCATAAAATGGCAGCTGGAAGTTCCTCCATTGTTATTAATCGTGAAATAAGCAAGGGCCTCCTCATGAATCTATTTTAGGAACTCCTTATCTTTGAGCAGTAATGGGTCCAGCCTCCATGAGGTGGATTTGGGTGCATCTGGGCCCCACAAAAGAGAGAACACAACCAATTCATGCCCAGAAACAGAGGGGAGGATATCTGAGGCCAGGGTGAAATGTGATCTTCAGTGAGGTAAGCCAAAAAATCCAGACTACTGGCTGCGGCATTAAAGGGAGAATCAAAGCAGAATTCCTCAGCTGAGGGGTGAAACAATCTCCACACATCAGATAGGGTAAATTCAGACATTAGTTTTAGCTTGGCAGGAATGCTGGTGTCAATCGGGGTGTCCATTTCAATGATCCAGACTGGATTCCAAGGTGAGATAAAAATATCCACTGAGGATGATTGTTTTGTCCCCCTCTTTAAGTTCAGACAAGTCTTGCCAGAGCTCAGCAAAAAGGGACGGTGTATCACTATTGTTGGCGTGGATGTTTCTTAATATGAGGGGGCCCTCTGCAGTGGGCATTTAGAGTAGGATCCATCTGCTGTCTGAGTCCGAGGCCCCATCCACAAGGGTTTTAAAATGGTTTAAGAGCCACCTAATGCACTTTGCGTCCACACTGGTAATGTTTTCAAACCAAGTTTGAAAACCGTTCTTAAACTGTCTAACTATGTGGGTTTTGGCTCAGTTTTCAAAATGGTTTGAAAGTAAGCATGGTTCACTTACCAGTGTGGATGCACTTCTGAATCGTGTTGTCTTGTGCTTGTCCACCTCTGGGCCACAGTACATTGTGGGCATGTTCTAGGATACCCCATGAAGGCCACTTGCATTTTTAGGGATTTGAGGTGAGTGAGAACTTTTCTCCTTTTTACAGGGGAATTAAACCCTCTCACGTTCCAGGTAACATAAGTGAGAGTGGTCATTTAAATAAGCTTAAGGCCAAGGAATGGTAATGCCTTGGGAATAAAAATAGTAAGAGGGATGGGGTGTGAGAAGAGCCTTCTCTTATTCATTTTGAACCCAGCTGGTATAACATATAGATAATCTGGGAATCCCTGACCATAATCAATCAAATCAAAACTTTATTTAACCAGGCATAACACCATTGAGCAAGCTCATTGTCAAAGTGGTTCTGGACAAAAAAGGACAAATACATGGTAAACAATGATAACACAAATACAGCAGCAGGCATAGGAACCATTGTACACAGAATAAATGATCTTAAGAAGTACAATTTCAATCAAATCTAGAGCAGTTCTAGTATATTCGCATGTCAGAGTAAACAGCAGAAAAGGCCTCTAGAGTGTACCCTGGAGTAGAAAAAGCAGTCAGGAGGGGTAACTGGGAGTGGAAGCAGAAGCAGGAAAAAACAAACAAACAAACAAAAAAAAACAGATTATTCTGTGCAGGGGAGACTGTCAAAAAACTCCAAAACCTATAGCAAGCCATGCAGTATACAACTCAAAACAATATTCTGTGTAAACTAAAAATCAATATTGCAGTAGCTCATAATCAGAATGCACCAACTAGTTAAGAACCATAAACATAACCTAGAATAATAAAGGAGGTCTCTCTTCATGGGGGGAAACCCCGACCCCACAAAGTTGCATATACATGGAAGAAAGGCTTGCTGATGGAAGTCTGAGGGGACTGGCTGTCAGATTACAGCCAAGGTCCAGTGTTCTATAATATAAGGGTAGCAGGTATTCAATAGCAACAAAGAATTGTCTAGGGGGGAAGGAATGTGTAATAGGGGCACCAGCGTGTAAGTACTATCACGGCATT
Source organism: Neoceratodus forsteri (assembly GCA_016271365.2). Classification (NCBI taxonomy): domain Eukaryota; kingdom Metazoa; phylum Chordata; order Ceratodontiformes; family Ceratodontidae; genus Neoceratodus; species Neoceratodus forsteri. The sequence continues at coordinate 407,252,295 of CM057453.1, forward strand.
GGAAGAGATGGTGGGAAAGCAGGGGGAGAGCTGGAAGGGGGTGGTATTGGGCCTGCCAACCAGTATCATAGTGACCATGTATGCAGGATCTGACATGGACCACATTACATGCGATTAAACTTGGAATGTATCCTACGGCATACAGGCCGTGAGCTGCAAGTTCTTGCAATTCAAGATGCAGTCTGGAACATGGGTATTAGCTGACAGTTTTTTCACCACCACCCCTGAAGCTGCCCTGTGGGATCCCAGGGACTTTCAGGAATAGAAGGTTTGAGAAATTATTTGTAACCAAAGACCCAACACCATACTATATTGCATAATGCAAAAAGAACACGGTAGTTCAGTAACTAATACCAGCAGCAATTTGATGCCCATATAGCTTGTTATGAGAGTATGGTGTCCAAGCGACAGTTCATAGTCCAAGAGCCAAAGAATTTGATTGAGGGTTAGGCAGTGCATGGATAAGGGAGAAAAAAGGAGGGGGATATGAGTGAGAAGACAGGGGGTATGGGTTATACCATTCTCTTAAAAGGTGCCCATTGTCCTTCTTGAGGAATGATCATGCAAAGGAACAAGCAGATTCCATGCTACAAATACCCCAGAATGTGCAGACCTGTTTGTAACTGAGCTTTCACAGTGCTGGAAGGAGAGTGGGGGGGGGGACACTGCTCAGACCAACCAGCTGTGGCCCTATATGGCGATGAGCGGGGAAGAGTATGTGTATATACACCACCTCCCAAGTGAAAGGCTGCCCTGAAATATAACAGGAATTAGGAAGGGGTTGAAAACAACACAGGGCAAGCAAAAAATAACGATGCTCTTGTGTGGGTAAGGAGAACCAGTATCCCACCACCAAGTCAGTACAAACTTAAACAGCACAGCAGTACCTTTGGCACACGTAAACATTACTAGGAGATGCTGGTCCCCAAAAGGATATGGTATTCATATGTTCAGACCCATAAGATACGTTGTAGTGAAAAGATACAGTTTTTGTGGAGTACTTTGGGCCATTTTCGTTTAATTATATGCTGAAAATTGTAAAAAGTTAGTGCAGACGGATCGACTGCTAACACGGCTCCATCATTTCAGAAAACCCCACAAAAGCAAGCTGGAAACTGTACTCGTGCCAAGGCGGGGGGAGAACAAATGGCAACAAGCCTGAGACATGTACTGAAACCAAAGATGTAAAATAAATTTCTCCTGACATTCAGGCCATGCCAGGTGGGAATTAAGAGGTCAATAAGGTATTATGATGGCAATTCCTAGAGGAATGCAGGACAGTTAGAGTGGAATAGTATTGCAGTATGTTTTTGTGAGGTAGCCCAGTCTGTAAACTCCGGGGGCATGTTATCCCAGCATTACTCAAAGGGATCTGGGATTCAGTATCTTGACAAGTTTGTAACTGGAGAGCTTGGGCGCTCCTGTGCTATGTTTTTTTGCCATTGCGGTCAGCCAGCATAACATGGTTTGAGACCCCCTCGATGAGGTTCCAGAAGGGGAAGAGGGCAACAGGCGCTGACTTAAGCAAGGAAAGATGCACAACAGGTAGAAATGCAAGTACTCACATGATGGAGTGTACTGTATTCAACCCATCGATTTAGATGGCGCTCTCTGCAGCAGAGGAGGAGCCAAGTTCCCCGAGGCGGCAACACCTGGCAGCTGGCTGTTTGAGGGTGAAGCCAATAATTAAGCCCATAAGCTGGATCCAGGAGATATAGGCAGAAGTGGAGTTGACTGTGGTTGTGGCTGGGCCCCGATGTCCTTGGATGGGTCTGGAGATTCCTCCTGTGGAGACTTTGAGCAGAAAGCTACAAACCTGTTTCGAGTCTTGAGTGGTAGGTAGGCCCAGATGCAGCTCAAGGAGGCCGGTGATGGAGGGTTCCGCTTTCTGCTCTGTGTTTCATGCCTCAAAGGCTGTGCAGCAGTGTTGCTTTTGTTTCTGGCCTTCATCTGGCCTCTGTTTCTTGCTACTTGGTGCCATGGGTCTGCACCAGAGTAATTATTGCTTATTTTTCTCAGGCCAACAATTTCCAAAGGTTGGGAGGACTACTGATCATAAGGCTGTTATCTGGGCCCCCGCATGAAAGAGTGATCCAGCCAGGTTGAGGAAATAAAACTTTCCGCTTCTGCCGAGGTACAGAAACTGTATTGCGTACCGTTGAGAGTGACCTGGAGGACAACAGGGTATCTCGACAAATTAGGCACACTGAACTGAGAAAGCGTTCTGTGGTCCCCAGCGTAGGCCCACCATTTCTGGGAAAGTACTACTGAGAAGTCCTGGAAAACCTGAATAAGGTGACCCTCCCACCTGAGAGGGCCACGCTCCCTCACATAGAAACATAGAAGTTTGGCTGGCCCGCTGGCATTGAGGGTTGAGGTGCTAGACGCCACACCTTGCTCCACGCCGGAGACCCGGGTTCGAGAATGAGCTCAGGGCATCGGGGGTCGGCAGGGGCAGGTAAGGATTGAGCATCTGGAGGACAGCTCTCCTTTCCCGGGAGGGAGGAGGGGACACACACTCGGCGCCTGACTGGCCTCTGGTAGAAGCCGGAAGCACAGCAAATGCATGAGTGTACAGAGGGGGTTGGGAGTGGCTGACAGCGGTGATGCCTTGACGTTGGGGCACGTACCACTCCCACAAGAAAAGGGAAAATCACCCCGCAGCACTCTTGGTAGATGGAGCACCAGGCCCCGATCCCCAGTACCCCTGCCTGTCCTGGTACCAGCGTCCCGACAACAAGAAGGACTTCAGGGGTGGCCCGGCCCCATGCCTGCCTGGGGGATATAACCACGGCTACATGGGGGACGGATTGCACCAGGCTCCAGGTAAGAGGGCGGGGACTAGAAGACCATAGGTGTCTCCTGAAGAGTAGGACTGCTGCAGGTAGGGGGAGTATAAAGAATAAGTAAAAAAAAAAAAAAAAAGAAACAGAGAAGTTGACGGCAGATAAGGACTGCAAGGCCCATCCAGTCTGCCCATTTCTTTTTCTACCTTATGAATGTGCCATAGGCCTTTGCTCTGTCAATGGCCTATCTATTCATACTCATCTGTATTGCTCCCCTTATGCCTATCTCATGCCTGTTTGAAGCCCTGCACTGTATTCATATCCATATCCACCACTTCCTGAGGTAGGCCGTTCCATGCATCCACCACCCTTTCTGTGAGAAAGAACTTCCTCACATTACCCCTTTATCTGCCTCCCTCTAATCTCATGCTGTGTTCTCTTGTCCTGCTATTTTTCTTATATTGAAACATGTTAGACTCTTTCACCTTGTTAATGCCCTTAAGGTGTTTGAATGTTTCAATCAGATCACCTCTCTCCCTCCTTTGCTCTAGGGTATACATATTGAGTTCAGTTAATCTGGCCTTATATGTTTTCTGATGCAGTCCCTGCACCATTTTGGTTGCCCTTCTCTGGACTGCCTCAATTTGGTTAATGTCCTTGTGAAGGTGTGGCCTCCAGTACTGCACGCAGTACTCCAGATGAGACTAACCAGTGTCTTGTAAAGTAATTGTACCTCCCTCTTCCGACCTGTGATACCCCTACTAATACACCCCAACATCCCTCTAGCCTTACCTACTGCTTTAGAGGTCTGCTTGGATGATTTCAGGTCATCGGTGATGATGACGCCCAAGTCTCTTTCTTCCCTTGTGACTGCCAGCAACTCCCCTCCCAGCCTATAGATGGCTTCAGGGTTTCTCTTTCCTATGTGCATGATCTTGCACTTCTTTGTGTTAAACACCAGTTGCCACTCTTCTGACCATTTTGCTAGTTTATCCAGTTCTCTTCTCATTCTGCCCACACCATCTGGAACATCTACTCTGTTGCAGATCTTGGTGTCATATGCAAACAGACAAACCTTACCCTCCAGTCCATCTGCAATGTCACTGATGAAGATATTGAAGAGGACTAGCCTGAGGACTGATCCCTGAGGTACCCCACTTGTGACTTGCATCTCTTCTGACTGCATACCGTTTACCACCACTCTCTATTTTCTGCCCGTCAACCAGTTTGCCACCCAGTTGACCAACGTCTGGCCTACCCAGCTTATTAATCAATCTTCTATGTGAAACAGTATCGAAAGCTTTGCTGAAGTCAAGGTAGGCAACATCAACTGCTCCCCCTTGGTCCACCACTCTGGTTACCCAGTCAAAGAAATCTATGAGATTAGTTTGACAGGACCTTCCTTTTGTAAACCCATGCTGTCTTGGATCCTGTGCTCCTATGAATTCCAGGTGTTGCACTATCCTTTCCTTAAGGAGTGTCTCCATAATCTTGCCCGCTACTGAGGTAAGACTGACTGGTCTGTAGTTCACTGCCACCACTCTTGTGGAGCGGGATCACATGAGCCATTCTCCAGTCTTCTGGGACCTCTCCTGTGCTCAGAGACTCACTAAATAGTTCTGATAATGGCTCTGCTAGTTCCACCCTTAGCTCCTTTAGTACTCTGGGATGTATGCCATCAGGTCCCATTGCCTTGTCCACCCTGAGCTTATCGAGCTCTTGTAGGACCCTTTCTTTCGTGAAGGGGTTAGTGCACACCTCCTCCCTCCCTCCCGTTTCCATGGTGCAGAGCTGTGGGCCCTGCCCTACCTTCTCTTCAGTAAATACTGAGCGGAAGTATCTGTTTAGGACAGATGCTTTTACATGGTCCTCCTCCTCACACTCCCCCTTATCCTCTGTGATCTTAGCAATACCCCCTCTGGGCTTTCTCTTGTCACTAATGTATCTATAGAAAGTCTTTTTTTTATTTTATTTTTTTTTTTATACTTTATGTTTATTGCGATTTCACATAAACACATAGTGTTACAATACATACACAAGACATTTCAGATTTAATACAAAGACCAAGTCAAGTTAAGACAGTATAATGCAGTCTAGGTGTTTGTTTCCGGATTTGGAGGTATATCCATTTTATACATTAGATTAACCAAAATAAGTCCCATTAGCTGCACTTCTACAAGAGATGGGGACAGTCCTGTTACTAAATTAAAATAAGACCAAGAAAATTCAACATCTTAGGTTAATTACTTCCCTCTATCCAAACATGGAAAAACAAAAATCTTAGTGGTCTCTCTTTACAGCTCTGCAACTGCTGAAAAATAGCTATTTCGGCAGAATGTACTGTACAGAAAAATTAAATGAGCTTTTTAAGCATAAAGGATTTCCTGTGTAATTTAAAGCTTTAAGAAGGGTCATAGATACAGCTTTCAACAGGAAGGAAATTAAATCATACAGTCTGCAAACAAATATTTAGTGTCCAGGTTCCAACCAAAGTCTCTCAATTTAGATTAGTCCTCATTGTGTAGCCAGAGGAGAACCCCTCTTTGGCAAAGCTGATGTTTGTCTAGAGTCTTAGTTAAAACGATTATTAATAAAGTCTAGACTGCTTACTGTAACCCATTCAGGTGTCTTCTTCCTCCAACTCCTGCTCCGATTCCATTCTGGCTCTCCCATTCAAAACCTCGAACTCCTTCTGGATTTGCTGAACACGCTTGCCTGCTTCCTCTGGATCCGTAAACTGAAACGTGTGTCCCCCGTAGTATATCCTCAGTCTCGCCGGCATCATCAGAGTGTGGGCGACCCCAAGACTTCTTAAGGACGCATGAACCCCATCAAACTTCTTTCTTCAAGCTCTCGTGGCATAAGAAAGATCTGGGAAGCAATGTAGGGTATGTCCCTCGAAGTTCTAACATTCTGTGTTGCAGGCTGCCTGGAGTATCAGTTCCTTTACACTTGCACTCATTGTCACTAATAGTACTGTATGATGGGAGTCCTTCTGAGCCCCAGCAGAGCGCGGTGTTATGCGATAAGCTTTAATAAATTGTTCTCCTAAGGATCGGTCCAGCTGTAAAGCTTTAGGTAGCCAGGATTTTAAAAATGTTAGTAAATCAGGGTTCTTGGAGCCTTCTGGTAGCCCAATGAGGTGCACATTAGGTGCTCTGCTCACATTCTCCAACGCTTCCAAGCGGTATCTCAACTGCCCGTTCTCCTGCGTGAGCTTGGCTGCGGTCGCTAAGGCTTTAACTGCTTGATTTTCAGCAGACGAGGCCGGTTTTGTAGCCGCCTCTATTTTAAAGTCTTGCTCTCCCAGTCGCTGGAGGACCGATTCAGTTTTTCCATCGATGACCTGCATGGCCGCCTGCAGGGCCTTCCACGGTGGTTCACTCGAGGCAATAACAGTCAGAGTTGGCGCGGCCTGCTGCTCTACTGAGGACTGATTTTTTCGTTCCGCCCGGGCTGCTTTTATTTGTTCGACCCATGTTCAATGTTAGTACCAAACTGCTCAGCTCACCTTCAGAAGTCCAACAATCGTTATTGTCAGACTTCACTTCTACATAAAATCAAATAATATCGAGATTATTTAGTTGCAGATGCAGAGCTCTTGAAAACCACGTCTTCTCAGTAGAAGTGCTCAGCAGTGCCCCCCATCTATAGAAAGTCTTGTCACCTTCTTTTACTGTTCGTGATAGTGTTTCCTCAGTTTGGCCCTTTGCCTGCCTTACTGCCATCCCTGCTTCCCTTAGGGAAGTTTGGTATGCCTCCCTATCTGCATCCTGCTGCGTTCCCTTATATTTCCTGAAGGACAGCCTTTTGGCTCTGACCTTTTCTGCTACTGTGTTTGAGAACCAAAGTAGTTTCCTTCTTCTTTTATACTTCCTTTTGTCACTAACACAATGGGATGTTGCATCAAGTATTGTATCTTTAATGCTTGCCCAATTTGCCTGTACCCACTCACCTGTATTTCTTTTTGTCAGGGATAGCTTTACACTGTTGTCCATCTTATCAAAGTCAGCTCCTCTGAAGTCCCATATTTTTGCCTTGGAATGGGATGATTTTGTTCTAGTGGCCAAATTGAACCATACCATGTGACTGTCACTGGACACCAGGTGACCTTCTACCTGGAGATCTGTGATCCTTTCCCTGTTAGTCAGTACTAGATCTAGGATAGCCCTGTCTCTAGTGGGTTGTTGTACCAGTAGTTTGAGGCCCTCTTCCTGCAGGGAATTCACTATGTGTCTAGTTCTGGCAGATGTTCCTGCTGGTATTGATCAATCTGTATCTGGCATGTTGAAGTCTCCCATTATCAGAACCTCCCCTTTAGCTGTCATGTTTTGTATATCTTCTAACAGTAATGTGTCTATGTCCTCCCCCTGGTCTGGAGGCCTATACACAACCCCAGTTTGTATGGCTGTCCCATTTCCTGTTTCCATTTTTTTTTATCTGGGAACCATAAGAACTTACACAGGTGAGTTTCGGGTGGTCCCATGGCTGGGGCTTGGGGTGCTCACAAGCATTATTATATTTGAGTTCCAGAAGGGGACAGTGAGATGCTTTAAGCATTGAGGGGATAGCCTGCTGAAGGAAGGCTATGACATCAAGGCCATCTACCCTCCCTCTGGGAAGCCCACAAGCCTTAAATTCTTTTTGTGAAAATAATTCTCCAGATATTAGCATTAGGTAATTTATTTGGCATTCGTGCTTGCATAGTTGGTCCCTGTGGAGGTCCTTTGCATCTTCTGCTTACAGAAGCTGCAGCTCAGTGGTTGTTAATGTAATTCCTGCAGTTAGCAAGATAGCTGCTGGTCTGAGCTGTCATTATCTTTTTATTTATTTATTTTATTTAATTTTTGTTAACTGGTAAGCGCTTAGCTAAACTGACTATTTCTGCTACCTACGCTGGAGAGTACAAGTATAAACAGACAGTTAATTCACAGGATCAATTTCAGGTACGTACAGAAGAGGGTTACAATTAAATATCAACAAGTATTACAAAGGAGTGACATTACATTAGAACAATAATTACATAAATGACCAGAAACAGAATTAGGCAAAACAATCTATCCAAGGGCAGGAAAGTGAAAATAAAACAGGGTTAAGGGGGAAGTTGTAATTGATTACAAATGTTCATATCTGCAGTAACATTCGAAGAGTAAAACAAGAAGTGAAAAAGTGAGGGTGAAGAGAACCAGAGAAGGCAAGCAGAAGCAGAGTAGAAACAGAGAGGCAGAGTTAGGCATGACTTGAGAAAAACTTGGGTCAGGGCAGAAGGCAGAAGGATAATGTAGGGTAGGTTAAGGGAAAGGGAACGTGTTAGGTAGGGAGTAAAGAGAAACGAAGCAGGGTATAGGAAAAGATGGAAAAGACAGGGATCAGGGTAGTCAGGTGTGGTCAAAACAAGTGCAGGTGTCAATCAGAGATAAATATCGCTTTATCTCACGTTTGAAGCAGAGATGAGACTCTGTCAGCCGTAGGTCCAGGGGAAGCGAATTCCAGAGTTGAGGGGCAGTATGCTGAAAAATGGCAGCACCTTTGAGCATACGACACCTGGGCACGTGAAGTAAAGATTTATCAGCTGACCGCAGACCATGGTAGGAGTTTTGAGGACGAGCAGTGTAGCAAGTGAGGATAGGGTATTTTTTCCAAGAATAGAATCAACGAACGAACCCAAAGCATATTTCCTGTGGGCCGAGGGAGAGAGCCATTTTAAGTCCTTGTAGAGTTGACAGCAGTGCGTGAGGTGAGGAGATGAAGAGGCATACCCACATATGTTGTTATATGTAACCTCCAAAATCATGGAGGGAAGTCTTTTGTGCTGCAACAAAGATAGGAACACCGTAAGTAAGTGCAGGGAGCAAAATATCCCTGGCAATTGCCAACTTATCAGAAGGTGTTAGCATGTAGCTACTCTTGTATGCAACACCCAGTTTTGAATTTACAGATTTGCAGGCAGATTGAATGTGTAAGTTAAAGTCAAGGGATTGGTCAAGAAGGACCCCCAAGTAATTGAAAGATATTACACATTCTATTGGTGATCCTCCTGAAGCACTTATCTGCAGGTCAGTAGAGCAAGCCTTAAGCTTTTGGACTGAGCCAAGAAGCATGGCCTTTGTTTTTTTTTTTTTGTTCAGTACCAGCTTATGGTCATACAGCCAGTGCTGAATGTCTGTGAGATCAATAGACAAGGATGAGCTGACACACCCTACGTTTAAGGAGCTGGAGTAGAAGACCAGATCATCAGCATACAGAATCGATGAGCATGATTTGAAAGCATCTGTAATATTGTCTATGTAAAGTGAAAAAAGCAGTGGACCCAAAATAGATCCCTGGGGCACCCCAATATTGATGGTGGTGCTTCCAGGTAAGGGAGGAGTTATATTTCACCATGTGGGACCTATTTAATAGGTAGCTCCCTAAACCATTCCACAACAGGGGATGAGAAACTGAATTTTAGAAGCGTGGTAAGAAGTAGTTGGTGATCAACAAGATCAAAAGCCTTCGTAAGGTCAATAAACACGGCACCAGTAAATAGACCTCCATCCATGTTTGAAAGAACATCAGTTGTGAGTTTAAGGAGAGCTGTTGATGTGCTGTGTCCTTTCCTGAAACCATGCTGTGTTTCGGTGAGAAGGTTGTGGTTGGTTAGATGGGCAGCTGTTAGTGAGGCAACAAGTTTCTCCAGTATTTTACTCAGGACCGAGAGAATGGCAATAGGCCTGTAATTTGTGATATCCTTCGTGTCACCCTTCTTGAAAACTGGTGTAATTTGAGCAATTTTCCATATTTCAGGAACCTTGCTGCCACAGAGACAGCATATAAATTTTAGCTAGTCACGAGGCTATAAGGGGAGCGGCAAGCTTAAGGAGTCGTGGCTCAAGGGAGTCAGAGCCCATGCTAGGGTTGTCTGAAATGGATTTTAGTAATACTAGGACATCATGTCTTGTGATGGCCTTGAAATAAAAAGGCGGAGAGTTTGGAAGCTCATTAGGTACATCAGTAGCAGTGTTTAACTAATCGGTAGTAGGGGTTGGAGGGGCGTATAGTTGACTGCTGGAAGAGTGAGGTATACTGTGTTAAATCTGAGAACGTGTGGGTAAAGGAGTTTGCTATTGTGTCAGGGTTATTACAATGTACTCCATTCAATATCATATCACCCGACATCAGATTGGGAAGCACTCAGAAAAGTCTTCCGCCATGTCCCAAAGCAGCTGGGACAACACAGTGATGATGAATGCTGATTCGGATTTGACTGCAGTCGGGTTCGACATTGTAGGAGCCACTCATCCATGGTACATCATGCCATGCAGGAGTCATTATGAAGGCCCGAGTAATAGAAGTTTTTAAGCGGGTGTACTTTCTGCAGAAATGGTACAGGATGGAAATAATAGTATATATGAGTTCAGCACGTCATACTTTATGCCCAGAAAACAATAAATGGCATAAAACTGCAGCAAATCTTATGGGATTACGAAGGATACTACTACCTGAAGATGGAACCGGATAATTAGTCAGCCATCTTGGTGACAGCTGTGCACCTCTGGAGATTAGATATGCCACAATTACTATCCTCAACTTAAAGAGCAGCTGACGCCTTCAGGAGAACTTTAACAAAACATAGTATTTGGATACCGTTCCACTTGTATTTCACACCAGGTCTGTAATTTTCCTCCCAATTATTTTATTACTGAGGTCATTTGCATGAAAACAGAATTTTTGCTCCTAAAGAGTTCATCCACTCCCATTTGTTATTCCTTACCTAAGGTCATAATGCAATGCTTGTGACATCACAGTTACTCCCATGGTAACAGATTGTGATGTCACAACAGAGGATTATGACTTGAAGTAGGGATTAAGCTATCAAGGAAGATGAGCTCTAAGAGAACTCTAGGGGACAAAGATCATATATTAATGTAAATTTACTCAGTAATAAATAATGGGGAAGAGAAATATAAGAATATACATGGAATGCAGACAGAATTGTGTCAAATTATTATACTTTTTAAAGTTTTCTTTGAGGCGTCAGCAGCTCTTTAAGAGCTAATAAGAGAACAGCTTTCACAATATGGATGACATCAAGCACCCTTGTCCTGTTCTGAAGCCAGCTGCTGAATTCAAAGTGAAACAGTTTAATCTTTACACAGACAGCTGATTTAAAAGTTATAGCTAATAAACTGATGTTGCATAAATAGAATGTAACCCACCCGTGGGCTGGGTTTACCATTTTCCCTCCTCTGGACCATTTTTGGGAAGTCATAATTTCAATATTCCGCTCTTATTTATCCTCCTGGCGGGCCAGCGACTTGTGTGGGACGTCTGTACCAGACATCTTCAGTCCTTCGCAGCCACCCCCACTTCCCTGGCAGGACCACCGGAGCAGAGTTGTGGGAGTCATCCAGATGCCGTCCTCACTTTTTCTGCCTTTTCTCTTTCCTCTTAATCCCTGGAGCCCCAAACAAGGTCAGATGCACGCATGGAGGTGCACACACATGCCTTGGTTCGGCCGTTTCCGCTCTTCTCACCCTGGCCTAGTGTCAACTCCCTTTCTGCCTGCACCACCATTATGCCTCCACGAGGTGGTGGTCTTAGGCCGAGGCAGAGAGCCAGCCTCCCCGATTCCACTCTTAGCCCTCCCCACCCTTGGCCGATCCCCAGCGACCTGTACTCATTCCCGAACACCGGTAACCAGCATGGTGAGAAGAAAGACGCCCAGCGCCTCGGTCCTCAGTACTTTCATTATTAAATGAGATCCCCTGTACCAGCAATTTTACAGTATGGACATTCAGTTTGTAACTGCCGTTGCTACTAACCCCTTTTAGTCTTGCAGCCTTGTACCCAACGTGGCACCCCTTGGCAAGGAAGAACCAACTGCAAAATGAAACATAGAAACATTGACTTTGATGGCAGATAAGGACCGCTTGGCCCACCTAGTCTGTCCATTTCCTTACCTACAAGATAAGCTGCAGATCCTATTTAACCACCAGCCTATTTCTTCCTACCTCCCACAAAAATTGCCTTATGTCTGTCCCATGCGTTCCTGAATTCTCCTACAGTTTTATACCCCACAACCGCCTCAGGAAGGCTGTTCCATGCGTTCATCACCCTCTCTGTGAAAAAATACTTCCTCACATTGCCCCTAAAATGTCCCCCCTCTATCTTCAAATTGTGTCCCCTTGTTCTTGCACAACTTTTTTTTTTTTTTTGTGTTATCTGTTTATCCCCCTACGTGCTCAGGGCACAACCACTCCTTCAGGCCACCAAGGACTCCCACACCCCTCCAATTCCACCCCGAGCCTCCTTACCTCACATAGCAGCCATCAGGGTAACCCAGCGTATCCCTTCACTGGACGGGTCCCTCTCTTCTGAGGGGAAAGGCACCAGGGAGGGGGGCCCGGCACACTCTCTCAATTGGCTCTGTGCTGCTGAGGCGGACATGGCTCGCGGGAGGTATGGAAGAGGTGTGGGCAGTCTGGCCGCCATCATCTGGCCAAGCCCTGAGCGATTTTCTGGTTTTTCTTGGTCCCACAGCTATTGACGTCCTCTTGCAGTGCTCCCGGTCTCCACCAGGGGCAGCTGCAGAGGCGACTGCGTGCCAGTACCCGCAGGAGAGGAGGGAGAGCAGTCCAACAGGCGCCCAATCCTCATCCTCACCCCTGCCAGCCCACAGCAACCCGAGTCCGTTCCTCAACTCGGGTCGCCAGTGTGGAGCGAGGTGTGGCGCCCAGCGCCTCAACCCTCTACACCACTGGGCTGGCTGCACAACTCTTTTTCTGAAAGATGCTACCCTCTTGGACTTTATTGATTCCACTGAGGCACTTAAAAGTTTCAATCATGTCCCCCCTTCCTCCTTTCCTCAAGGGTATACATATTAAGCTCCTTTAGTCTCTCCTTGTATGGCTTCTCTTGTAGACCCTGCACCATTTTAGTTGCCCACCTCTGGACTGCCCCATCCTGTCTATGTCCTGTGGAGATGGGGTCTCCAGAACTGGACACAGTACTCCAGATGGGGTCTCACCAACTGTCTGTAACAGAGGGATAACAATTTCCTGTTTTCTACTGGTGATGCCTCTCTATACATCCCAGTATACCCCCAGCCCTCCCTACTGCCTTCTCACATTGCTTGCTTACCCTAAGGTCATCCGATACGATTACCCCCAGGTCCCTTTCCATTTTTGTTGTTGTTACTCCCCCCCCCCCCCATTGTGTAATCTTCCCTTGGGTATTTGTTTCCTAGGTGCATTATTTTTCACTTCTTTGCATTGAATCCAAGCTGCCATACTTCTGACCATTCCTCCAACCTTGCCAAGTCCCTTCTCATTCTTTCTACGCCTCCTTGTCTATCAACCCTATTCCAGATCTTTGTGTCATCTGCAAAGAGGCATACTTTTCCTTCCAGTCCCTCTGCAATGTCACTTATACAGACATTAAAAAGGACTGGACCCAGCACTGAACCCTGCAGTACCCCACTAGTAACCCCTCTTTCTTCAGAGTGGACTCCATTTACAATGACCTTCTGTGCCCTGTTGTCCAGCCAATATTTTACCCAGGCTACCACCCTGGGACCCACTCCTAGGCTTGTTAATTTGACTATTAATCTTTTGTGTGGGACTGTGTCAAATGCCTTACTAAAGTCTTGGTAGGCCATGTCCACAGCCCCTCCCTGGTTTACTACTTTGGTCACCCAGTCAAAGAAAACAATTAGATTTGTCTGACATGACCTTCCTGCTGTGAACCCACGCTGCCTTGGTCCTGTGCCCCGCCGACCTCTAGGTACTCAGCAATTCTTTCCTTCAGAAGTGATTCCATCACTTTTCCTACCACAGAGGTCAAACTGACAGGTCTGTAGTTTTCATGCCTCTGTCTTGCTCCCACTTTTGTGAAGGGGTATAACATCCACCTTCCTCCAGTCCTCAGGTACCACACCATCCTCCCATGATTTGTTAAAAAGGGTAGTCAGTGGTGTCACTAGTTCTCTCCTTAATTCTTTTAGAATTCTGGGGTGAATTCCATCAGACCCCATTGCTTTGTCCACCTTCAGTTTTAGGAGTTCTTTCAGAACCCTTTCTTCTGTGAAAGGACTAGGATCGACCCCCCCTATCCAGAGTGCTTCTGTTAATTGGATTAGGCACCTCCCCCTCCTCCTCTTTTGTGAATACTGGTTTTTCACTGTCCCTCTCTGCCCACCCACCGTCCATTCTATTCAGCCTCACTATCCCTTCCTTTGCCTTTCTACGCTCCCTGATGTACCTAGGAAAGGTTTTATCCCCCTTTTTAACAGAGTTGGCTGTCTTTTCCTCAGTTTGGGCCTTTGCTATTCTGACTAACCTCTCTGCTTCCTTCTGCCTTAACTGGTACAGTTCTCTGTCTTGCTCCTTCTGTGTTTCCTTATACATCCTAAATGCTATCTTTTTCTCCCTAACCTTCACCGCCACCTCTTTTGAGAACCATAGTGGCTTTTTCTTTTGTTTTGATTTATTTGCTTCACACAAAAGCTTGTTGCCTCTGTGATGGCAGTTTTGATGTTTCCCCATTGTTGCTCCACCCCTCCTTCTAGCCTATTTGCTAGTGCTTTTCTAAGACACTCTCCCTTCTTGCCAAAGTCAGCCCTCCTGAAGTCCAGAACCCTCACTTTCGTATGGCTAGATTCTGTAGCTGAGTTTATTGTGAACCACACTATTTGGTGGTCAGTTGTTCCCAGATGGCTACCCACTTCTAAATCTGAGATCCTCTCACCGTCCCCATTTGAGAGTACGAGGTCTAAGATTGCTCCCTCATGAGTGGGGTTCTAAAACTAGCTGTCTGAGGCATGCTACCTGAAGGGCATCGAGAATGGCTCTGCTTTTGGGTGTGGCTGCAGCCAAGGTGCTCCAGTTAACATCTGGCATATTCAAGTCCCCCATCAACAGTATCTCCCCGTTCTCTGCCATCCTAAGGATGCCTTCTATCATATCCTTGACCATTCCCACCCCGACATGGGGTCTGTATACAACCTGTGTGTGGATTGTGGTGCCATTTTCAGTCTCTAAGGTGACCGACAGTGCCTTCTCTCCTCCCTGTTTACTCTTTTGTTCAGTTGCTTTCATCCCTTCCCTTACATAGAGAGCTACTCCTCCCCCTCTTCTCCCCTCCCTGTCTCTCCTGTAGGTTGTGTACCCTGGTATGTTAACATCCCAGTCATGGTTCTCTGTGTACCATGTTTCTGTGACTTCTACGATATCCAGGCATCCATCTTCCATCAAAGCCACCAGTTCAGGGAGCTTGTTGCCCAGACTATGGGCATGGTACTCATTACCCTCCATTTCTTGATGGCCTTACCCCTTTTTGCCCCATCCTTGTCCTTATTGTGTGTCATTTTCTCCATTTACCCCTGCCCTTCTCCCTATCGACATCTCTATCTTGGTGTATACCTCACTTACTACCCTGATCTTTTGGGGGGGCTAGGATTTCCCTGCTCCTTTCCAGTGCCTCCCCCCTTGGCTAGTTTAAATGCTTGCCAATGAAACATTTAAACCTATCACGTAAGATCCTGGTTCACCTCCTGGACAGATGCAGACCATCACGCCAGTGTAGGCCTGCATCCCCTCCAGGTGGCCCCCCCAGTCCCAAATGAAGCCAAATCCTTGAGCTCTGCATCAGTTTTTCAACCACTGATTGAATTCCATGGTGTGGAGCACCCTAGCCTCACCCATGCCATAGACAGGCAGCACCTCCGAGAAGGTTACCGTGTGTGCTACTTGTCTAAGGCCCCTCCCCAACTCCACAAACTCTTCCTGCACTGCTCTGATCCCTTTCTTAGCCAGGTCATTTGTCCCTAGGTGGAAAATGACATCCAGCTCCCTCCCTTGTGCAGCTGCTTCAGCGATCCTGAGGATTCGCTCCTTGTCCCTCCAAGCCATGGCACCAGACAAGCACCTTACCTCCCTCTTCCCTTCCTCCCCTAGTTCTACCTTCCTAGCAATGAAGCCATCAGACTGGTAAGAACTATCTTTCTATGGGACTGTGCTTATTTCTGCTATTGTGACCCCCCATCTAGTATTTCCATCCGGATACCCCTAGACAGCGTTGGGGGGGGGGCTTACAAACATTGGGGCTTGTCCAGGATCCCATATTGTGGGTGCCAATATGGAAGAACTAAAATCGGCGGTGCTGGGCATAAGGATTGTGCCCCTGCAGACGTTTTATGGTTTCCGGGCTGGCACTGGACGTAATGGCAAAGTGACGAATTTCGCGCCTTTTGGATCTTGAAGGCACCATGCTGTCAAGGGGTTCAACTAGCAGCATGTCCAGGACATGTGAATGGTATGCTAATTGCCCTGGTGGTGAGATCTAATTGGACACTGCCTGGTGAGCTGGAATGTTTGGGGTCGGTGGACTGTGAACCTGGAGGGATTTGACAAAAAGGAAAAACTCATGTGGGAGGTGCTGCGCTTTGGAGTGATCTGCAGTAGAGTGACTAAAAAGTCTGGAGTTCCAGTTTCCAGTGGAACTGAAGCTATGGCGACTGCACCAGAAGGCCCCAAAGTCATGGTCCCTGTGGCCATGTTGAAATGGCTGTGGAGTGTAGTTCAGCATTCCACAGGGAAAAAATGCATCTTCTGCCAGATGGAAGGCCTGGGGCTGACTCTTAAGCCAGTTTGTACATCCAGCAAGCAGAAACACCCTGGTGTCTATATCCCTCAGTATTTCCCCTGGCTGGGTGGGCTCAAAGGGTCCATCACATCCAAGAATTCTGCCCTTGATTAAAGGTATACATTAATGGCCACTTCTGCCTCCATTTCTGCTGCTGAAGCCCCTCCATCATCAGCAGTAAAGCCTTCAAGTGATGCAGAGGGACCTGTTTCTGAGGCGAAGCCAGAGGCAGTGAAACCCTCAAGTGCAGTAGTGAGACCTGTTTCTGCTGCAAAGTCTGCAGCAGTGAGCCGGTAAGTCAAGCAGAAGGACTTAAGGGGGAGGCTATGGGAAAAGCTGCAGCACTGTTGGAGAATTCCTCATTCCCCCAGCTGTGGACGTGGGTACAGTGCCCAAATGAGACTGCTGACTCCTAAGGACTTTGAAAAGTCAACCCAGCTAGGACCCATTGAGTCTGCTAGTACAGCATCTCCACCTGAGGAGAAGTGGGAGAAGAATCCGGATGTGCCATCTTCTCCTCTGTCTACCCCACAAAGGCCTAAGGAGGTGGCAAGTGGTTTGGTGGTGTCTGAAGGGTGCAGTCATGTCAGTGACAGAGATTTGGAGAGGGACATACCCACTGAGCATGAGACTTTCTATGTTATGCCCAGGAAAGAGAGGCCTAACTTAGCTGACAAATGCCAACATCGCAGAGAGAAGTATGAGAATGTAACTAATGGTGACCCCAATGTGAGGAAGTACAGAGAAGGTGTATGGTTACCGGATGGACAGGCCCCTCGACACAAGGTGAAACAGCTGCCAGAGTGGAGTCAGGTGGAGCGAATCATCCAGAGGAAAATCTGCTGTGACTATCCATAGTATCTGCACCGCTGTCTCCCTGAGAGACTCTAGGATATTATTGAGAGAACTGACAAGATTGGGTCTATTGGGTAAGTTATACAAAAAAGCACCATTTAGGCCCGAAAAGCACCAGTTATGCCCTGCAACGAATCCAGAACATGGCGATGTCAAAGTGCACAAACTAAGCCTGGAAAGGCTTAACCCTGTTTAAGATCTACGTCTTGATCCAGGACCTGATGGGAAGAAGGATTAAGACCTCTGTGCAAGGCATGGACTCTTTTGGTCAAGCAACAACTAAGCCACTGCCTTCTCACTATTTTGGCTAGAGCTGAAGATTCCTGTGACCTGTAAAGATTCAAACCCCCCAAAAGATGCTGGTTTAGACACATTTGAGATTGTGACTGCTATGTATATGGGTGACAGCCTACTGGGTCAATATTAGGAACGGGGGTAGGGAAGAGCGAGAAGGTGCAAAACCGCAAAAGGATGTATGCGTAGTAGTGCACCCTCTCGCTCTTCCCTGTACAGGATAAGGATTCTGCAGGGATGAGGGTCCACCGAGCAGCTGCTGTGGCTCGATGGAATGAGCCACTAGCAGCAAGGGAGGCGGGCAGTGCGTTTGGGACTGGGTTTCGATTCCCGGTCCCCAGCGCATGGATTTTTACATTACTTTTCACCCCCGAGTTAGATATTTTAGTTGGGGTTTGGGAGGTGGTGGAGCCCCCAAAAGACTTTTGCCACTGGCACTATACTGCGCCTGTATTGGCAGCACGATATATTGTTGTGGCATAATGTCTTGCGACATTATGACCCCGTGCCGGGTGACAGCAACCTTTTTTGCTATTTACTTTAGTTTATACGGTTAGCCTGGTTTAAAATAGCCTGCGTCTAATTCCATAGCTACTTTTGTTGCACAGTCTGGACTTAGTACCCCAGTGCTGTTTTGCCTTTGGGGGAACTTGTCATTTAATATGCGGATTGGGACTAAAATAAAGACTGTTAACATTTTTTCAGATCTAAGCAGTCCAGGACTTTGCACTATGGTGCTGTTTATGCAGTTTCACATGTTTAAAGTCATGCTGTCGAAATGTTTAAATATTTAGGGGTGTGCTGCCCTATGCAGCTACTAATTTATTAATATGCTGGTGTTTGTTAAAATGTTTGCATGCTTTTCAAATGGTTTTGGTTATCTAAGGGGAAATGTGAGATGAGGGGTACTGCATTTTGTGGCAGCAATTCAGCAGTGGTTGGCAGCATGGGTTTCTAGTGAGCAATTGTAGGTTTAGGTAAAAGTAGCCCTGGGACGCTGCCACCTTGGTGCCAGGCAAGCAGTCCTGTGTTCCTTGGTTGGTAGGTCACCAGTGGGATGAGCTGGGATGCCCCATTTTAGGTTCCATAAGTGTTTTGGGAGGGGAATGCCCCTTGTTTTAGGTTTTAGAGTTTCGGCCAGTGAAGTCTGGATCCCACCGTTTCGACAGTGTCCAGTGGGCCAGTGTCTGGTGGCTCTGTGGGGCAGTGTGCATACCCCCATGGAGCTGCAGGGCATGGTAGGTGAGGTAGGTGCTCATCAGGACAGTGAGCATTTGAGAGGTGGCAAGTGTAACCCACCTGTGGGTTGGGTTTACTGTTTTTCCTTCCTCTGGACCATTTTTGGGCAGTCATACTTTCAATATTTATGGCCTCTGCCCTTGAGAGGGGTTTCTGAGGGTCAGAGGTTACACTTGGGGGATGGCTTGCTATAAAATGGGCCCTGTGGCACCATTTGGGGGTCGGTTCCCATGCCAAGGTTTCGGCGGGTGTACCACAGGAGCAGGGGTGAAAACCTGCTTCTGCCCCTGTGTTCCTGGGAAGATCTGGGCCTGAGAATGTGGCAGTGGTACAGTGGCAGTATCTGGGATTCAAACCTGTAGCCCCAGTAGTGTGATCAGCCAGGAAGAGAGATCCACCCTGTTTGTAAGTGAGAGCACTTGGAGAAGTGGGACCAGTGATAGTGCCATGGAATCAGGTGGGGTTAACTACATTACTCCCTCCCGATCCGTGTCCGCCCATTAGGTTCTGTGAGACCACCCAAGTGGGCAAAACTTAGGACGAATGATGAGACTGAGCAGCTGACAAGAGGGGACATCTGCTCTGATGGTCATGGCGGGGAGTCTCCAGTGGAGATCCAACAGTAGAGGGAAGTTCAGTCGGAGCCCCTATGTGCAAGGGTTCCTTTGCTTGCCCTCTCTGTGCACCCCTGGCAATGATGAATACATTATGATGGAACAATAGTGCCACTATAGATAGGGTTGAGTAGCCTGTTTAATGCTAAACCTCAAATTTTGCACTTTAATAACTTTGCAACCGATCACTGAATTTGTCCAAAACTTGGTATGCACTGTCTTGTGGGGTAGCTCTCTTGATGTGGCAAGCTTTGTTCTGGTTGGATGTACAGATTCTGAGATCGTGCAAAAACCTTAAAAGACACCACTATTTGAAGTTTTTTCTTGATCGTCTTGTGCCCAGATGGTGTGGAATTTTGGTGCCACATTTTTATGGTAACAAAAACTTGGGTAATAGAACTGCCATGCTTTGTTTAGTGAAAAAATATGAATCTGTTGCAAAGTTATTCAGTCTTAAGGTTCCCATTATTTCCTATGGGAAGATCACTTTTAGGGATAGAGGTAAAAAGTTTGACAAAAGATTTGATCTCGTGAAAAAGGATTCATTCTTGTGAGATCCATTCCTTTTTCGTGAGGGACAAATGCTTTTTTGTGAGCCACCATCTTGTTTTCCATTTTTTTTTTCAAACAAAAAATTGAGAATCCATTAAATGAGGTTCTGTAGGGACACCAGGAAATGGATCTTGCTCACTGGAACTCCATTAGCTGGATTCTGCAGTTTTCTATTACTAAAATGATCCTGGAATTTTTTTTTTAATGTTTTAAATCCTTTTTCATCACTTGCTAAGCTTCTTTTCATGAATCCTTTTTCATTCAAATGAAAAAGGATCACAAGTGACGAAAAAGGATTTGAGACACACAGAACAAAGCAACCTTTACCCCTAATTTACTATTTCCATAGTGTAGTGGTCCCTTCCCCCTCCCAGGTCACAGATCTCTTACAAAATACAGATTTTCCATAGTGTAGTGGTCCCTCCCTCCTCCCAGTCACTGATCCCATATGTAACCTTATTTTTCCATAGTGTAGTGGTCCCTTTCCTCTCCCCTGTCATTGATCTCATTTGAATATTAATTTTCCATAGTGTAGTGGTCCCTCCCCCCACCTGGTTACAGATTATATATGGCATTGTTTTCCGTAGTTTAGTGGTCCCTCTCCCCAACCTCTGATCACGGTTCCCAATTTCCCTGGTGTCTAATGGCACCCCCACCTTCTGATCGCCATCCTCATTATTTTTTATGTGATCCCTGATGTCTAGTGGCACCCCTGAACCCTCCGATCATCGTTCCCATTACTTTTTATGCAACCCCTGGCGTCTAGTGGCACCCCCACCCTCTGATCGCCATTCCTATTATTTTTTATGTGATCCTTGGTGTCGAGTGGCACCTCCCACTCTCTAATTGCCGTCCCCATTATTTTTTATGTGATTCCTGGTGTCTAGTGGCACCCCCATCCTCCCATCACCATCCCTGCTATTTTTTATGTGATCTCTGGTGACTAGTGGTACCCCTTCCCCCACTGTCCCATCCAGGAATCACCTGAAATAAAGAAAACAGTCCCTCCATGTGTTTTTTTTCCTAAACCTGTAATAAAAAAAAGGCCCCTCACCATTCAGCCTCCCCAAAAAAAGATCCCTCACTGATCAGACCCCCCCCACCTCCCACTCAGCACCCACCACCTTACACCCCCCAAGTACACTCCCAAAAACCCTCACTCACCTGAACAGGTCCCAGGTTTGAGATCCACTCTCCAAGTGAAGACACATCTAGCTGTTGGAACTTGCAACTGTAATATGAGAAACTAAGGTAAATGGCGTTCAATGTATTTCCATGTGGGTTTCAACTTTTATTCATAACTCAGCCATTTTTGGAGATTTTGACCCAAAATTTTCAACATAGCCTTTTGGGGACCCCATCTCATGAACAATATGACTCTCGTTACATAACTCCTGCCTGAAAGGTGATTTCATGGTCACTTACAGAAACCACCTTTCGGGCAGGATTTGACAATTTTTCCTGACTTTGCTCATGAGGCAGGGTCATAAGAAGGGGCCAAAATATTTAAAAATGGCAATGTTATGACCATTCGTTGCAATTTTGCTACACATGCTTGTAACTTTGGAAATTTTAAATATCTTGACCCCTGATTTTCAGCATAGCCTTTTTATTGCACCACCTCATGTATGTCACAGCTGTCATTTTTTAAATCCTGACCAAAATGTGTTTTCACATCTGTGATGCAAAAAGGCATTGCAGTTGCGCAGAATTACGTTTTGGCAGGGGATATGAAAATGTTCTGTACTGGGTATATGAGGTGGGGTAATAAGATGGCAATGCTGATCACTTGCACTCTTGCCCGATAAATGGAACCAGGCCCTGTGCTTCCACAGCTAAATACATATATGCATCTATGGAGGGATGGGAGTGCAGGGTCCGAAGGGTACCTTGCACTCTCACAGTAAAATAAGGATATTATACCATCTCAAAAAGTAAGGAAATAAGTTGCAAAAATCTTTGTTAATGCTCCAGTTAGGGTCAAAGCACAAAAGTTGGGAAATGAAGCATTAAGGTTTCCAGTCCTAACACCCCACCCTCCCAAACCAGGCAGGAGAGTAGGTATGGAGTATGTCTTGGGCTTCTCAAGGTTAATGCTCACCCCATTCTCATAAAGTCTATACATATGACCTTATTTACAGATGGAATGGGGTGAGTGTTAGGCTTGAGAAGCCCAAGGCATAGAAACATAGAATATGACGGCAGATAAGGACCAACTGATCCACCTAGTCTGCCCATTTCCCTACTTGGTTAGGCAATCCCTACTCTTATCTGGACTGCCTTTCCCCCACTCTGCTGTACAGCAGGGTGCCTTTATGCTTATCCCATGCACTTTTGAATCCCTGTACTGTTTTTTCTTCCGCCACCCCTGCTGGCCCCACACCTGCTCTCCCTTACTTGGCTTGGGAGGGTGGGGTGTTAGGGTTGGAACCCTAACACCTTATTTCCCAACTTTTGTCACTTTGACTCTAACTGGAGCATTAACAAAGTATTCTGCAACATATATATTTTTTATCCAATTTTAAAGAACATAATTTTAGTTTCTTTGACTGTTCTATTTCTATTGGTCAAATACCATGGTGTCATGCTCTCGAGAAACCCATTTTGTTAGGCTGGTTCTATTCTTTAGGTTTCTAATTCCGGACATTTACTGTTTTTTGCCAATTACCATTCATCGTGTCAGCAAATGAGACTGCAGGTATGTATGGGTAAGCGCACATTGGTGGAGTGGGGCGAAGAAGGTTGCCTGGAAACCACCAGTGCTATACCTGTCATGCTGATCACCTGAGGACTTCAGAAATCAAAAGCCTCTGATTTTACTGGAGAAGCTTAGAAAAGCACAATGGAGAGACTAAGTCTAGCATATCACTTATCTTTGGGTTGCTTCATCCTTGGAAGCAAAGTCTTGTTGTCGCTCCCTCTCAGAGTGTTGCAACGTATGCTACTGAGCCCATTTCAAGGCCTCTGCAAACACTTTCCCCGTGATACTATGCGGAGACATACTGGGAAGAATTTTTTGACTTCTGCAACCTCCTCGTACTATAAAATCCCGTATTAGGGTGCTATTTTATTTCCACTTGGGACAGCTGGACGTCCGCTATATTATCAATCAATCAATCAATCAATCAAAATCTTTATTTATCCAGGCGAACATCATTGAGCAGAGCTCTTTTACAAGATGGACCTGGTTAGAACAGGGTCAGGATAGATATCCATCATAAAAACATATAATTACATGTAAATACGTGTATAAACACAATTACAATGGTACAGTAGTAAGTAAGTTAAATGATAAAAAGGAAGACAAGACAAGCCATAATAGAAGAGGATTCAATACAAGGGGGCAGGTTCAACATTGAACCATGCAGCTGTATATAAACCATGTTTAATGCATAGAAGTACCAGCTAGTTCATTTACCAGGGGCAGGCACTAGTAATAGTCATGAAAATGGTTTGGAGAACCACCAACTAATTGCAGATGGGGTACCAAGAAGGCTATGAAATATGTAAGTGAAGGATAAACAGTGAGAGTGGTGGAGTCCCCAGGATAAGTTGGTAGCACTGATGCGGCAGTGGGGGCCTACGTGGAGATGGAAGGGGGGAGATAGGGTTTCCATAGTATGATTGCGTGTAGATTTAGGGTGAATGCTGTATGAAGATGTGAAAAGAAGGCTGGAGAAAGCGGGAGGATAGACCAGTATCAAAGGGAGGACAGAGGCATCAAGGTGATGCATAAAAACATGATGACAGAACGGGGCCAAGGAGGAGACAAAACACTAGAAGTAATTCATTCATGGCTGAATGGTACAGGTTAGCAGGAAGACACTTTGTGGTCATGGGAAACAGTTGCATTGAACATTTCTGAGACTTGAATATAAGAGATTGAAAGATGAGATGCTGATGGGTGACCTCAGTTTCATTTTTTTTTTTTGCAATTTATTCCACAGGGTGGGCAGTGTAAAGCTTATAGCAGCCCTGCCAAAATGAGGGTTGACTTTGGGAACCAACAGTAGGAGAGATTTGCAACTTCTCAGGGCGTAATTGCCTATTGGTTTTGTAGTAAGACAGTCTGTAATGTATTGGGGCAGTTTTTTGGAGATGGCTCTCAGGGTCCATAAGGTTGCATTTTTATCACGCCTGTATTGAAGTGAACTCCACCCCACTGATGATATAGGGAGCAGTGGCGAGTGGAATAAGGCAGGCCTGTGATGAACCTCAAAGCTCTATGATATAATGTGTCAAATTTGGTGAGGTATGAAATGGGACAGTGACTGTAGAGGATGTCAGCATAATCTATCAAGGATAGAAAGGTTGATTGTACCAGCTGTAGTTTGGCATCTCTAGTTAAGAAGCAGGCTATCCTAAAGAACAGGCCAAGTCTCTGTCGTAATTTTTTGAGTAATTCTTCAAGGTGCTCTATAAAGGAGAGCCTATGGTCCAGCCATACTCCCAGGTATTTGAATTTTTGGACAAATTCCAACTTCTCACCAAGAATTGTAGTAATCTGCTGCACAGGATCTGATAGGGCTGAATTTGCCATATGTGCAGAGGAGAAAAGAGCATTGCTTTTGTTTTCTTGGCGTTAAGCAATAGTTTTTTGTTTAGGAGTTGGTGTTGCAGCAGGTTGAACTCAGCTTGAAGGTCATTACATGCAGGTTGTAATGACGGGTGGCTTACATAAAGAACTGTGTCATCTGCAAACAGATGAATGTTGGTCTTAGTTATGCTTTCATCAATATTATTGATGTATATTGCGAATAAAATCAGTCCTAAGATAGAACCCTGAGGGACACCTCTTAGTAAAGGTTTGAGAGTTGAGAGACCTCCTTCTGCTTTCACCTGCTGGAAACGATCAGAGAGGTGATTGTTGAACCACTGTAAGGATATTGGGTCAGCACCTAGTGAGGTAAGGGAAGAGAGTAGCAGAGAATGGTCGACAGTGTCGAAGGCCTTGCTCAGGTCCAAGAATATGGTGCAGGTGTAATTCCTGTAGTCTAGCTCTCTTTGCCAGTCATTAGTCACTTTGGCCAATGCTGTGATGATACTATGTTTAGCTCTGAACCCTGACTGAACTGGATTAAGCAGGTTGTTAGCTTCTAGATATTGCCTCAGCTGGTTACTTACAACTTTTTCCAATAATTTTGACAAGACTGGAAGAATTGAAATTGGTCTGTAATTATTTAGATCACAGGGATTTCCGGACTTGAACAGGGGTATGATGTGCGCTGTTTTCCAGATTGAAGGAATGGATCCTTGAGTTAAAGATGGGTTGAATAAATGGGTTATGGGCATGGCTAACACACGGGGGGCCACTTTCAAAAAATATGGGTTGAGGGTATCCACACCAGCACTTTTTTTAACATCCACTTTTAGCAAAAGGTCTTCAACTTCTTTCAGGGTAGTAGGACGCAAGGAGAAGACTGAGTTGGTGACACTAGGATCTGTACCTTGATTATCCACTTGAAAGTGTATTAAATTCACAGGGGAATTGTCGAAGGCTAAGCCTGCAGTCGCAAAGTGATTACTGAATGCATCCAGGACTTCCAGTCTGTCGCTAATGGTGTTGTTGTTTAAGGAGATTCTATTGGGTAGTGAGCCACCAGGCGTGTGACCAGACAAGTCCTTGACAGTTTTCCAAAATTTTGTAGGGTTTTTGGAAGCAGAGAGAAAATTCAAAGTGATAGTATGCCGCTTTTGTATCTCTAACCATTCTAGTACATGAATTTCATGCTCTTTTGAACATGCACCAGTCTGCAGCAGATTGGGTTTTACATGCTTTTTTCCATAGGTTATCTCTTTCAGTTAATGCAGATTTTAATAGTGGTGTGAACCATCCACATGCATTTTTTGCTATTCGTACCTTAACTATAGGGGCATATTTATTAAGGGCGTCTAGGATAATTTTGCTGAATATGTCAAAAGCTGATTGCGTGTTTTTTGCGAGAGAGAACTCTTGCAATACAAGGAGTGTTTCAGTTCGTTTACGTAAGCAGTGAGATCGAAGTTCCGTCTAGATCTCTTATCAGCAAACTTCGGTGAAGTAGTAGGTTTGCTGCTTGATCTTATGCAAGCAATAAAGGAGTGATCACATATCACTGAAGAAGGTGCCGGCAAAGGAGAAGAGATGTGGTTTATTCACTAGGATAACATCTAGCAGGGAGCTGTTATCCACGTTCTTTTTATTTACTCGTGTTGGTTTGACAATGAGTTGTGATAATCCATGGGTGTCATAGAAAGTTACGAGAGGACTGGCAGTTTTAGATAGCCAGTCCAAGTTAAGATCCCCAAGAATGATTATTTCTGAGGATTGTTGTTCGATGATACTACTCAGATGAGATAACAACTGTAGATCGGCAGAAGGAAGTCTATAGCATCCTGATACATGATGTTGAAGTGTGTGAGATGGTGACTTGGAGAGACAGACATTCATAAGCATTTGCAACAGATGAAGCATTCAGACAGGATGCCGCATACCTATCCTTGATATAGATGGCAACCCCTCCACCCCTGGAGTGTCCGTCTGCTCTAAATAGTTAGGGATATTGACTTCCCTGTCAGAGGTGGCTGGTCTAAGCCAGGTTTCTGAAACCACTAGGATGTCCGGTCGAGTATGAAGGACCCAGGCCTGGATCATGGAGAACTTTTTTAGCAGACTGCATACATTAATGTGGAGGAAACTCATGCCTTTCAGCATGGCAAGATCAGAGGGCGATGTGATTGCAGCTGGTGGCCCCAAGTTGAGCTCCACATTTCCTGAGCACAGGAGAAGAAGTAGTAATAGTTTTCTTATGGTGGCAATAGTAAACTTCGTACTGATAACCCCCACGCTGCCAAGTGGATCATCGGGGCGCCCAAATATTTTTGCACTTCCCACTAAGGGTGGCATAGATGAGTACTCTGACTGCTAACTGAAAGGGTGACGTCTCTATGATGTTGGCAGAAGTCATAAGCTGAGGTGGTAATTCATTTTGTGTACCAGCGTAAAAGGTAATATGAATATAGTGTTGAGGAATTGGGAAGTTGAAAAGGCATACATCCACGTAGGGACAGGAGCTAGTTACAGAGCAGATCAGATTAGTATCCACAGTAATAAAGTTTTAGATGGCAAATATTGGGCATGTGATATGAGATAGAAGAAGGACCAGAATAGGATCCACGATTTGACACACATAGCGGAATAGGGCAGGATGGGGGGCTAGCGAGAATCAAAGTAAATGATGACTAGTACAGGGAGAAGTGGTAGAAGGTGGTTATGGTACGGGTAAACAGCAGCATGGGATAGCTAAAGAGGACAGCAGTATATCCGGTGACGTAATAAGCTATCTAAATAGCAGGGGATCTCTGCTTGCAGTGTGTGGTGTGCTTTATAACGGAGGGGTATAATATGAGGAACTGCAGTGTATTGGATGGGTTAGAAGAGGAAAGGGCATGGTGTAGGGAGGGGGCATGGAGAAAGTATTTAATAAGGGCTGGGGTGGGTGCGAATTTGCGGCTTTAGCAGTACCTTGCGCTGCCAAGTGTCCGCTCTCCTGGTATTGGGCAGCGGCTGTGGAAGTGCTGCCCACTAGCAGGCCGGGTGTCCCTCGGCTCGAGCTGTGAGCCTAGCTGTGGCTGCTCCT
Organism: Neoceratodus forsteri; assembly: GCA_016271365.2. Classification (NCBI taxonomy): domain Eukaryota; kingdom Metazoa; phylum Chordata; order Ceratodontiformes; family Ceratodontidae; genus Neoceratodus; species Neoceratodus forsteri. The sequence continues at coordinate 407,279,877 of CM057453.1, forward strand.
CGGCTGAGGAAATAAAAGAAGAGGGGAGGTTAAGTGCCTGCTAAGACAAAAGGTCATCACTACAGGCGGGGAACCCAAAATTAACACAAGAGAAGAAACCAGAAGAGAGAGATTTCAGCTGGCGCCCATCTGTCTGGTTTGAGCACGCAGACAAGAAGGGTCTGTGGTCATTCGCTCTTTTTAATCTAATTAAGGTCTTTTTTGTCCCTCAGGCATGAAACAGAACCATGTTTCCTATACCTCCCTTCTTAAGGAGGATTTAATGCTTTCCTGCTACTGGTTCACAGCCTGTTGCTATATTAAAGAGATCTAGGCCCATATATTTAAAATTTTAGCCCTGGGGCAAAATTAGCACTGCACGACATGCTAAAATAGCCCAGAACCATTTGCACACTGTATTCAAAGGAACAGCCCTAGGGCTAAATCAGTTGAATATAGTGTGCAAATGACAGTGTACAAACAGGGCCTTGAGTGCAGTACAAACATAGTCCGGCAAACAAGACAGCTCTGAATATAGCAACCGGGCAGTGCAAACTACAACAGCAGCCCAGTGCACACAGACGTGGAGTAAGGCAAGGTGAATTACATGGTCAATGTGTGTGTTAGCAAAGAAGTGGATTCACAAAAACTTCAAACAACAGTGCAGACCAAATACTGCAGAACTGTGCTGTGGTTCTGACAGTGGTGCGTGGGGCAAACTCGTTTGCGCAGTGTTCACATGTCTGCTCAGTGCAAAATTTTGCTATATTCAGAAGTGCTATGCAAATGAGCCTACTTAGGCAATTCGTGGGCAAACAGACCCATGAGCATGTCATTATTGCCGGATTTGCATGTACAGTAGTTCCACATGGATTGCCCGGCGCTATTACAGGGTGCACACAGCTCCATCTGTAGATCGGATTGGAACTACAGGTCAGTAGCTGCAAGCTGGGTCTCCTCACAGCACCACCTGTATGCCAGACTGGAGAAACATGTCGGTAGCTGCAGGTTACATCTGTACACAGCAGCAGAGTCTAGTGTGCCCCAGGGGACTAACACCACAGCCACAGGTCTTGTTGCTGCATGCCATGGACATACTGTAGTCCCTGCTACAGTGCACAGCAGGTGTTACAGTACAGGGATTTATTAAACTCCAAAAATTGATTAGCGTTTTGCTCATAAAAGTGCTAAAACATTGTGAAAATGCATAGCACTTGCCTCACTGTGTTTAACAAACATAACACTTCTAGAAAACCTATATAAATACTTTATGTACAGTTAGCACTGTCCCAAGAAAAAAACTGCTACTCAATTATTTAAAACCCTGCAGTACCATAGTGGCCAGTTTAGTGAAGTGCACAGCAATGCCTACGGTGTGTCAGGCATCAATGACTGCTGCTCTCCACACAGTGATAGGACCAGCTGGCAGGTGTGTTCCGATAGTGGACACCACTGTCATGCTGTCCTGTATCCCACATATGCTGTGCTACTGGCATGGGATACTTAGAGTAGCATACACATGGCTGGTCGTGTGTGCCATGGTGTCTGTACAGATGTGAGGTATGTGTCCGGGGGGTGTGACACATACCATCAGACATGCACATCGTTGTCAAGTTATTCCTGACACTGGAACATGTATACTATGGGGATGGCCCCAGCATTGTGGCAAAACCCACTATATGGTGCAGCCTGGCCAGCTGTATACCCTGCCCTCAACACCCTCCAGTTCCCCAGTGCTGCATGTGTGTGCTGAAGTGTGCTGGTGTACACCAATAGAGGGACTGGAAGTATGTGCTGCATGGCCACACTGCCAGTTATTTAATGCTTTCATATGTATTTATCGCTGTGTTGACCGTGTAGCCACAGTAGGCCATGGCCCATATTAAGGAATGACCCAGAGCCACTACATGTGATGATGTAGTGTACAATAAATACATACAACATACAACAACACACAATTCACATGCAGTAATGCAGTTAGTTTGCTGCTGCAAGTGGAGTGTTAGCTCTGTCGCATAATGTGCATGACTGTTCGCTTCCAAGCAGTGTTGCAGCATTGTATTCCATAGTGTAGGTGCTTGTGCATATGGAGTGGTCCAGGGTGGCCGCCCACTCTTGCTGCCTCCTCACTGGCTGCATACAGCCTTCTTCACTGTTGCTGCTATGTCCACGCCCCCGTCCTTGGTTTGCCCGGAGTTAAGGCTACCTTTTCATAGGTGGTAATTTGCACTGTGCTACATGTCGCGCTAATGCACGTTGTGCGGCGCTATTGTTTTGAATATACTGTTGCGCCTGTATGCATGTCCTTGCCCCTCACTTTGCACCGTGCATACATTATCTTTAAGCGCTGGAGCTAAACACATTGTGACAGCATGGCTGGTGCAAAGTTTTGAATATCTGGCACCTGATCACCTTATGTGAATTTATACTACAAAAGGAAGAGCAAAACAACTTCTTTAATTACCTGTAATGTGCTACACTATGCCCGTTTCAGTGTCTCTTGCCTTTTGGTGTGTGTGTGTGTGTGTGTGTGTGTGTGTGTGTGTGTGTGTGTGAAAGAGGCTTATTGCATGGTACTGAGGGCAAATTTCTTACTGTTTTTTCTCCCTTGGCTTATGGGAGAAACACAGTATAATGTTGAATTGTGGGGGAAAAGACTGTCAAAGCTTTTTCAGGTCGCTGAAAAAAATAAAACCTCTCCAAACAGAATTGCAAGTGTTAAGCCAGAAGTAGATTTTGAAACAGAATTAGGAGCCAGTAAATATAAGTAACTGCAATTACATTTCAAAAACTGTTGTGATATAACCGGCCTTAAAGAAAACATTGCCCCTAAAGTAGATGCAAAGGAAACAAGCATTTGTCAATGCTGAATGTTGCTTGCTTGTATGTGCTGTTTAGGTATTTGGAAGTGATAGTTTCATGCCTTCCTCCCAAGACATCCACTGTGTCTTTCCGTTCAGTATTCACAGAAGAGTGGGAGGGGCAAGGGCCACAGCAGTTGCCAAGGGGGTGAAGAGGTGGACAATAGTCCATTCAAAGGCAAAAGAGTTCCCGCAGGAGCTCACTAAATTGAAGGCGACAGCGATGGAACCAGATGGCATACGCCAAGGATATTAAGAGAACTGCGAAGGGAGATAGCAGTACCTCTGGCAGCCATGTTCACCGAGTCATTCAACATGAGTGAATTGGAAGAGGCACATGTGGTCCCTCTACACAAATGCAGCAGCAGGGAGGAGGCAGGGAACAATAGGCCATTCAGCCTCACCTCAGTAGTGAGGAAGATCATGGAGGCATTGCTTAAAGAAAGGATAGTGGGGCATCTAGAACCGTCAGAGCCCAGGACCATAGACAACATGGATTCACAGTGGGGCATCATGTCAGACAAATCTGGTTGATTTCTTTGACTGGGTGACAAAGGAAGTGAATCAGGGTGGGGCAGTGGACAACGACACCTTGATTTCAGCAAAGCCTTTGACACCATCCCACATAGGAGGCTGATAAACTAGCTGGGTAGGCTGGGCATGGGGGAAAGGGTGGTAAACTGGGTTAGAAACTGGCTAACAGACAGGAGGCAGAGAGTGGTGGTAAATGGGGTGCAGTCTAGGGAGAGGGGTGACCAGTGGGGTGCTGCAGGGTCTTCATTAGTAACATTGCAGAACGGCTGAAGGGAATTTTTTCACCAAATTTTCAACATAGCCATTTTAAGACCTCTGTTCATGAACAGTGTCACTGTGATTTTCTTAATCTGTCCCAAACATTGACTGCGCACACTGACTGCGCCATTTTATTTATTTGTACATCGGTTTACAACCTTTGAGCCAGAGGTTCATTTCCAAAGGTACCTCGTCACATTGAGGACAAATACATAACAGACTTTAGGTTACAGCATATGGGTAACATAGTTAGCAAGCATATGCGATTACAACAGTTAAACAGATAAGCCCGTTTAGTTACAATGGCACATTCTTGCACGATGGTAAGAGCAAGCAGACAGGAATAACAGCAGTTCAGTCAGCAATGGGTGAGGACTGGAAGAGGTGTGGTGTGGATGCCGCCCAGCGGGCATTGTCAAAGGTGAAGAGAGCTATGCCTCATTTATAGACAGGTGCAGCTATGTGTATTGAATAGATGGCTTCAAAGTGCAGTTTTCAATTTGGAGATCGTGAGGGCATCCAAGATGGGGGCAGGGAGCAAGTTATACCAGGAATCTCTTTAGCAGAAGGACCTCTGTCCAAGGGAGGTTCTAGACCTGGGGACCAGAAAAGTGGCCTTGCAAGAGGTCCGTGTACAGACCAGAGGTTGTGCTTGGCGGAGGGAGGCTGTCAGCCCAGGTGGGGATAGCCCGAGAAGAGTTTTTTTTGTGATCAGGCAGGTTTGGTATCATAGACGTTTGTCTAGATTCAGCAGTATTGTCATGTCATAGAGCTGGCATGAATGCGTGAGCCTGGGGGCCCCAGTGATTAGTCTACATGCCTTATTTAGGATGAGGCATATTTTATTGAAGGTGGACGTGTCAGATGCACTGTATACTGGTAGGCCATAGTCAACAAGGATAATACAGAGGATGTAACCGCTAGACAGAGGGCAGTGGGGGGAGACAGTTTTTATAGCGGTATAAGATACCTAGCCGTGCATTAGTGGCTGAAGCAAGTGCATCAATGTGGGTGTGGTAGGTAAGGGCTGAGTCAAAGGAGATCCCAAGGTACTTGTAGGAGTGGACTTGCTCTAGAGGCTGTTTGCAGCAGAGGAGGATATGTAGTGGGAAGTTGCTGGCTTTGTTTTGGGGGTGGACAAAGAGCATTGTTGTTGGTTTTTTTTGAGATTAATGACCAGTCTGTGCTCTTTAAACCAGGTTTCGGCATCATTATAGGATAGTTGTAGAGAGTCCTGGAGGGAGATAGGGTTACGGTGGGTGGCAAAGATGACGGCGTCATCTGCATACAGCAGAATTTTTCCTGTGCATGCACTGGGCAGGGTGTTAAGGTAGAGCGAGAAGAGTAGGGGTCCCAGGATGGAGCCCTGAGGCACCCCTGAATGGATGGGACAAGTTTTGGAAAGTGTCCCATTAATTCTGACACATTGGGAGCAGGCAGATAGGTAGCTGGTGCACCAGGCGAGAGGCCCAGTAGAGAAGCCAGTGTGGCAGAGGGCATCCAGCAGGAGGGGGGTGGGAGACAGTGTTGAAAGCCTTTGAGAGGTCAACGAACACTGCCCTGGCTTGGGAGCCAGAGTCCAGCGAGGAGTGTAGGAAAGTTGAAAATTCAACTAGTGCAGTGCCGGTACTTTGTCCTGCAAGGAAACCGTGCTGTTCAGGGCAGAGGATGTTACGTTTGGTCAGATATTCAGTAATTTGCATGGCAACCACCTTTTCTAGGGTTTTGGAGAGGGGGTAGGAGTATGGAGATAGGATGGTAGATTCCGGCAGAGGACCTGTCACCACCTTTGTGAATGGGAGTAACAATGGCAGTTTTCAAAGCAGTTGGGAATTGCCCCAGGCAGACGGATTTGTTTAGAAGACTAGTGAGTGGGGCTAGGACCTGATCCAGTACCAGGCGGAGAATGCTGGGGTCCAGGGAGTTGTCGCCGGGACTATTGCTCTTTAATGCTGTGACCAGGTGGGGTCTGGCTTCCTGGGCAGTAACCCTATGTAGGTAGAAGCTAGGGCATTGGAGGACTGGGGCAGGTAGGGAGGGTGGTGGGTCAAAGAAATTACTGGGGAGGTCAGAGCTGAGGTCCATAAAGGATGTGTTAAGGTAGTCTGCAATGTTTGCTGTGTCCGTAATGGTTGTGCTGTCAATGGTGATCTGGGATGGGGAGGAGCGTGTGTTCCCATTTAGTTGTTTGACATTATCCCAGAAAGTTCGGGCACACCCCCAGGAGGAGGTGAGCGTGGCCTGGTAGTGGTTGGCCTTGGCTTTTCGGATGGCCCAAGTGCACTTTTTCCACGCAGCATTGTAGGCCTGTCTGTCAGCCATCTGGCCTGTTTCTATGGCAAGGTGCCATAGGTTATCCCTAAGACTGAGCAATTGTAATAGGGCAGGAGTAATCCAGGGCATGTTAGGTTTTTTGGTTCGGGCAGTCGTGACGGGTGCGAAGAGGTCGCAGGCTTTGTTAAAGGTTTGGGAAAAGAAGGCAAGGGCAGTATCTATGTCAGGAGTGTGGTGAATGGGGGACCAGTTTATCTGGGCAAGAAATTGCTTGAGGTTTTTCAGCCCACCTGGTCTGAAACACCGGCGGAGTGTGGGTTGGGCTGTGAGTCGTGGCGAGGGGGCACCCAGCGGAACAGGATAGGGGAATGGTCACTGAGTGAGTCAGGGAGGACTTGGATATCCAGAATTATTTTGGGGCGGTTGGTGATGATAACATCTAGGAGGGTGCTGGTACCTCTCTTAGGGTTTACTCTTGTGGGTTGGGAAATGAGTTGTGTCAGATCAATGGCCGCGAAAGAGTCCCGGGTGGTGGAGGAGGCGGCGCTGAGCCAGTTCACGTTAAGGTCCCCCACAAGGACTTGTTCTGCCTTGTGAGGGAAGGTGGCCAGATAATCAGTTAAGGATAATAGTGCCGGGTTTTGGTTCTTTGGGGGAATGTAGGCAGTGGTGAGATAAAGGGGGCCCCTGGAGTGGTCTGGGGTAAGTTTAAGGGTAAGGGCCTGTGCCCCGCTTGCAGGGCGGAGCAGGGAGTGCTTGACCAGTGAGTGTATCCCTGGTATAGATTGCACAGCCACCCCCACGTTTGCCTACACGATCCTCCCGGTATAGGGTGTAGCCAGGGAGGGAGACAAAGGAGTCAGGGGTGGACTTTGATAGCCAAGTTTCCACCAGTGCAAAGACGTCTGGTTTGTGCAGCATGACCCAGCATTTGAGGGTATCATATTTTTTCAATAGGCTGCATATATTCATGGAGGCAATGCTCATACCGGGGGAACCACCTGGTGGGCTGGTCTGGGTGGGGCCTGGGTTAGGATGTATATTACCTGTTAAGAGTAGAAGGAGGACCATGGCTCTGGCTAGGTAGCGGTGATGTGAACGCTTCCAATGGGTATGCGGGGATGGGGAGGGGACCTTCAGGGAACAGGGGATGGGTAGGGTTTGCCAGGTTGGGAGGGTGAGAACGATTAGCCGCCAAAGGGAGCCTGGGTAGGTGGTGGGGAGGTACCCAGGGGATGGGTGCTGTGGGCCAGTGCACATGGTCAGTGTAGAGTGAGATCGTACTATGTCAGGTAGAATTGTTAGCGCTGGTACCAGTGAGCCAGTGGAGATGACTGGCTGGTTGGACGAGGGTACTAAAAAGAAGATGAGGGGAGGCATTTTAGGAGGAGGTGGACTAACATGGTTCTAGTGGTAGCAGTAGGGTAGAAAGGTATAAGTATTTAGGTTGTCATCCAGAAAGCGTGGATACCACTTTGGATTAGTGGTAGTGACACGGACTCTGGTGGACAGGGTACAAGATTCGAGTCTCTGCTAGGGCAGCTAGAAAAGTGCCTGGGTGAGAGCAGTGATCCACGTTCTAGGGGCCTGATGCAGGCTGGGTTGGGGCTGAAAAACAGGGAGAGAAATAGCAACTCCTAATGGTCATGAGGTTTGGTGGTGTAGTTAGGGGTCAGGACGTAGGGCTAGCTGTGGGGCTGGGTGCTGGGGGAGGTGTGGGCAGGGGTAGGTGTGAGTTGCGGAGGAGAGAAGTAGCACAGGAGGTTAGAAGGGTTCCAGGAAGTCGGCGGGGAGGAGGACAGGTAGTGGAGCCTGAGTTGGAAGGTCACAGGGTCCCTCTAGTGGCTAGCAGGTATAACCTGCAAATGGGAAAGTGGGGACTTAAACTTTAATGAACAAGAGGAAGTGATGTCATTTGACAGTGCCTATAAAGGAAATGCTGAGCCAGGGTGGGTGGGTGGAGGGGTCGACGTGCTAACCCCCCTTACAAGGGTGCTGCTGATGGAGGTAGTGTAATTACCTCTCAGGCACCCACCCACGTGTGGTTATCCCTCCAGGAGGGAGCTCTGGTGTGTGGTCCTGGGACTGGGAGGTAGAGCGGAGGCCTCTCAGGTGCCATTGTGCGCTACATGCACAGAAACACATTTTGGGCGACGTGAAAAATTACAGCTGTACTGCTCATAAGGAAGTGTTGTAAAATGGCAATGTTGAAAATCTGGAGTGCAAATATTAAAAATTTGTGAACTTACGAGCGTGGGTAGGAACTGCACAACGCACGCTTGTAAAACAAGACATTTTTAGGAATTTTTTCATCAAATTTTCAACATGGCCATTTTAAGACCTCTGCTCATGAACAGTGTCACTGTGATTTTCTTAATGTGTCCCATACATTGATTTCACACACTGACTGCGCCATTGTGCGCTACATGGGCGGAAACACGTTTTGGGTGAGATGTGAAAAATGAGAGCTGTACTACTCAAAAGGAGGTGTGGTAAAATGGTAATGTTGAAAATCTGGAGTGAAAATATTGAAAATTCCAAACTTATGAGCGCAGTGAGGAACAGCGCAACACACGCCGTAAAAGTCATTTTTAGGAATTATTTCACCAAATTTTCAACATAGACTTTTTGAGAGCCCACCTTATGAACACTGGCAGTGTCGTTTCATTAATTGGTCCTGAAAGGTGATTTCATGCAGTGACCGTGAAATCACCCTTCGGGCCCAATTAACGCCGTGACAGTGCAAGAATTCATGAGGAGGGGTCCTAAAAACCCCATATTGAAAATTTGGGTCCAAAATTATCAAAAATGCCTGAGATATGCAACAAAGTTGAAAAAACCCTGTTTATTCCATTATACAGCTTACCGGCATTTCCTCAGTTCGCGGTCGGCTTTGAAGAGTGCAGACATGTTCCCGTCCACCGAAGATCGTCGCGGACTCCGCGAGGTAAGTATGGGGTGAGGGGTGAGGAGGCAGGGTGCGCAGGGTGGGTGCGGGTTGTGGGGGGCAGGAGACTACGAAGGACCTTTTTTGTTTACAGATTTTTTTTTTAATTAAGACGAGCACGGACATTTGCCATGCTGGGGTGGGCTCCCAGTGTGGCAGCTGGAAAAGCTGTTTAGGGGCTGGAGCCGCCAGGGGTTAGGCACCCCCGTCGTATAACAAGCTTTGCCACGCTGGGGTGGGCTCCCAGCATGGCACCTGGAAAGCTTTGGGGCGTGCAGCCATGGAGCCGGCCGGGATTGGGCACCCCGTCGGCTATACAGCTTTGCCATGCTGGGGTGGGCTCCCAGCGTGGCACCTGGAAAGCTTTGGGGTGGGTGTGCAGCGTGGAGCCGGCTGGGGATTGGGCACCCCTGCCAATATACAGTGTGTGCGTGTTGGGGGCATCAGCATGCAGTATGCATTCTTATGCGTGTGGGGGGAAGAGAATTCTGCTCACTGAGCGAAGCTCCCTTTCAACTGTACGACCACTGCATTTTCAACTGCTGTCATAGACAGCTGCAGCAGTGATTGGGGAACTGGGGCCGCACCTACAAACACACTGACTGAATTGGAAGATGGGTGCCACACCTCCGAAAACTCGGATGATGGCACGATGTTTCTTGCACATGCATGCAAGCAACATAAAAAGTAAAGGGAAGAATATCAACAGCAGTACTGGATGTATGCACTCTCCTGGAGAGACAGAAACAGCTTTTTCAAAAGAAAACTCTGAGATTTTATCAGACTCTCCAACAGAACAAGCATCTGCTTCTATTACTAGCCCAGGAACAGTGGAACCCCCTAATTCTCCTACTCCCTCAAGCTACAAAAATGTAAATGAAGATTTAACAGATTTTTCTCCTAGATGGGCCATGCAGCTAATCCAAAACATAGAAGAACTTCAAAATTCAGTGGAGAAACTGCAAACTCTACCAGAGTCTATCAAAAAACTTTCTAATAATGTTACCAGTTTGGACAGGAAATTGGAAAATGGTTTAAACAGAATTGCTGAACTAGAAAAAAGACACAGTGACCTACAGGACACTGTAACTCCATTAAGTAAAGAAGAAGAATTTTTAAGGAAGCGGCAGTCAAGTATGGAAGAGAAAACTGAAGACCAAGAAAATAGGGCAAGGAAGAAAAACATTAGAGTATTTGGAATTATGACTGATTGGGAAAAAGAACTTCCATTAAGGGACATAATTAAGGATATTTTTTCTAAAATATTATCGACAGATCAAGAAATTCCAGCAATAGATAGGGCCCATTGACTAGGGGCTCCTAAAGACCTTAAAAGATCCAGACCTGCTACTGTAAAAATTTTGACTTCAGAAGAGAAAGACCAGATCATGCAGGCCTTCTACAAATACAAAAACTTTTTGTATAAGGACCAACCAATTTACTTGAAGAACGATTATTCTAAACAGCTATGAGAGCAAGGGGAAAGATATAGGGGGTTGCAACAAAAATGATGGGCTGAGGGAATAAAAGCATATATTATTTTTTTTGTGAAACTCAAAGTGCTGTTAAATAATCAAACAATGATCTATAATTCTGTGACTAAGGCACTGGTAGACTTAGAGTTATGCCTACCAACTTTGTTTGCAGGATATGAGAATGGCTAAATTCTTATTCTTTTTTTTCCAGGCAATAAGTAACACTAACATTATGATGCATGGGGGGGGGGGCTAGCTCCATTCAGTTAATTGCACCACGTGGCATGGGGGATGCCTGTTCTGTTTTAGGCATCAGGGAGGGAGGCTGGGTGGGAAGGTTTTTCTCTTTTTGGTTAATGGTGATTTTAATAAGGGCACTGAGCTGGAATTACTTAATGATATACAGAACAGCATCGATAGGAGAATTTAGTTTGGTATGATGGGATCATTGACAGGTTGTACCTGGAATGTAAACGGCATTAATTAATTTATGAAAAGGTCCAGGGTTTTGTCCAGAATTAAGAAACTTAAGTCTGGTGTATCCATCCTACAAGAGACCTATTTAAATGGAAAAGAATGTAACAGGCTGGCAAGCAGATATCCAGGGAGACTATATTTTTCTGCCACAGCTCCTAAAAGAAGTGCTGGAGTTGCCCTCTTATTTGACAGAAGTTTTAGGGGTAAGTTATTGGATTCAATTAGTGACAAACAAGGTAGAATTATTTTAGTTAAAACAAAAATTGGTGGACAAATTATTATTTATGGGTCAGTATATGTCCCCTTTAAGGGCTAAAATCAATTTCTAGCAGAACTTAACAAACTTATGTACACTAGGAATGAGGGGTGTTTTATACTATGGGGAGACTTAAACTGCACCTTGAATCCAGAGTTAGATAAAACCTCCAGGGCACTGGGATGGGACAAGCATAAGGTGAAATTATTGCAAAATTTGTTTAATCTTAATGATTTGGTAGATATATGGAAGGAATTAAATGGAGATATTAAAGATTATACTTATTTCTCCCCCCGGTATAAAGCTCACACTAGATTAGACTATATTTTTATGTCAAAAGAAATATGTATTAACAGTCGGAGGGTATGGGCAAAAATCGAAACTAGATTAATTTCTGACCATAATTTAGTAATTTATGGCCTTCAGCTGGGAAAAGAGGGGAATGGGAACAACAGATTGTGGCGGTTGAATATTAGTACCCTACAGGATAAGTCATTTCTGAAGAAACTATCCGAGGAAATTACATATTTCATTACAGAAAATAAGGTTGCCAATATTAATATAATAGACAGCTGGGATGCTTTAAAAACTACTATACATGGGCTGCTAATCTCGGAATCTTCTTGGAAGAACAAAAGGAAGATAAAGCAACAAAGGAGAGTAGAAGAAAAACTATTACACTTAGAAAGGGCAGTGAAGTTAGGTGATCTATCCAAAAATGAAGAATTAGGAAACCTTAGGAAACTGGTTGAATCCACTGAATATTTCAGGGTAAAAAGAAGTTGGGCTTGGCATAATAAAAACTGGACGACCAACAGTGAAGCAATTGGGAAAATTCTCCCTAGCAGAATTCGAGATAGGGAAAAACAAAAATCAGATATTGTTTCCTTGATAAATGAAGAAGGTGAGGTACTTTTGAGTCAAACAGATATTTTGGAAGAATTCACCAATTTTTATTCTGAATTCTATACCTCAAAATGTTCTCCCTCCTTACAGGAAATGTATTATTATGGTCAGTTTACAAGGTCCAGATTAAATTCTGAAGAAGCCAAGGCTCTGCTGAGTGAAATATCAGAGGTGGAGATTAAAAACACAATACACCAGATGGCAAAGCATAAAACCCTGGGAACTGACGGCCTTCCTTTGGAATTTTATTTGGCCTTAGAAGATACATTAATACCAATTTCACACTTATTACTAAATCAGGTTATTAAGAGCAAGAAACTACCCTATTCATTTTCCCAAGCATTTACATCAGTAATATTAAAGCAAGGTAAGTCTAGTAAAAAAGTTGCAAATTATAGACTTTTTGCAATACTAAATACGGACTATAAAATATTGGCCAAAATTCTAAATATCAGACTACTCCCCCTACTTCTCAAGCTAATTCACAGCAATCAGACTGGGTTTATACCAAATAGAACAATTAAAATGGGTTTAACCAAAATTCAATTTATAATAGAATATTTACAAAAAGCTGATTTTCCTGCGGTTTATTTGGCCCTTGATGCAACCAAGACCTTTGATATGATGAAATGGGGTTACTTACTCCGGATATAAAAGGCCTTTGGTTTCCCACATGATTCTGTTTCCATTATTGAAACACTATACTCTGCTCCTAAAGCCCAAATTAAAGTCAATGAGAACCTTTCTGAAGAAATCTTACTTCATGGAGGAGTCAGACAAGGCTATCTGTTACCTCCCTCCCTATTTGTTTTGGGATTAGAACCCTTTATAGAAGAAATTAGAGAGAATCAAGGCATACAGGGAATTAGAATAGGCCCAGTAGAAACAAAACTTAATGCCTTTGCAGATGATGTTCTTTTAATGCTTCAGGACCCGGTTTCAAGTATCCAAGAATTAAAGGGACACTGTCGACCTGTTTTGCATCTTATTATTTCTAGTTAAAAACCCACATTTTATGGTTGCTTACCTTCTCTGAAATTCATTAATGTTGCTGTTTGCTTTGTCTGTCTGCTTGTTTAGTAGAACTGAAATGCATGGTAATGTATATTTATAAACAACTTTGCTTTGTTTCAAATCCTGAGTCTATTCTTCTTGAATACTTCCTAAACATTAGAAGCACCCCCCAAGCAGTGCATTCACTCATGAGACAGTAGCCCCCTAAACTCCCACTGCATCATGAGTGGCTAGACTGTGTTGGAGGTGTCCCCAAGTCCAGGAAAAATGCACAGAGAGCTGATCAAAAAATGTAAACAAAACTGTTTTGGTGTGGTAACACCAATATGGTGGGAAGTCTGTTTTTCACTTTAAAAAAAAAAAAAAAAGAAGAATCAGAATCAAACTGCTAGCTACATCAGCAGTCTTTACAGAATGTTAGCAATCATAAAATGTGTGTTTTAAACAAAGGACACTTTGAGGCCTAAGGGGGTTGACAGTGTCCCTTTAAATCAGGTTATGAAAAGATTCTCAAGAGTGGTGGGATATAAAGTAAATGAGGAAAAGTCAGAAATAATAACTTTTCATGTTCAATATCCGAGACCAATCCAACAAACAATTCCGGCAAATGTAAAAAAATCAAGGTGTGAGATATTTGGGTATAAACATTCATAACCAGATTGATTCTATGTTTAACCTCAACTTTAAAGAGCTAGGGGGATTCAGTGAGAATCAAATTACAGTGTTGGTCTAAAATTCCTCTCTCCCTTAGTGGCAAAATTCAAGTAATAACAAGCATTTGTCAATGCCGAATGTTTGCTTGCTGGCATTAGCAGTGGAAGTGCAGGAGTTAGGCAGATGCAGTATAGGAATGGCATTGAAGTACTGAACTGACACCAACTGAATCCTCACCCTGTAGAGCTGGACAGGCATCGAGGTGTGCCTTTGGGTTCTCACTCATGATGGTCACGACATTTCACCTCACCCTACCCTTCAGACACTGCCAAGTGACAAGGTGTGCCTTGGGGTGTTTGGGCTCTACATTCACCTCATTCCATAAGGAAATACGCTGAAATGGGCGCAGTATAGGATAATGGGGTGAACTCTGAGGGCAAAGGGTCCAAGGCGCACCTCAATGCTTGTCACTGGCTGGAGGGTGGGGGTTGGGGGTGCAATGGCATGAGCATTACTGTCGACAATCCCAAGTTACACCCCTGACACTTGTCAGTCACTACTGGGTAGGGCGTTATGGCAGAAAGCCCTAACGCCCTGGGCGTTTCCTGGTATTTTTACTCCAAGTTTTCCACATGGGCTTTTTGTGACCCCCCCACTGCATGAACAGTGACACTATCACCTCGTTAGTCGAAAGGTGATTTTGCACAGCGACTGCGCCATTTGGTGCCACAGGTTCGAAAACACATTTCGAACAGGATGTGAAAAGTGACAGGTGTACTGTTCAAGAGGAGGTGTAAAAAATGGCATTGTTGGAAATCTAGAGTGAAAATATAAAAAAACTGGTGAAGTCACGAGCGTGCGTAGAAACTGCGTAATGTGCACCTGTAATAAAATTAGTTTGAGGATTTTTTACAGCAGATTTTCAACACAGGCATTTTGGGATCTTCGCTCATGAACAGTGTCACTGTAATATTCTTAATCCATCCCAAACACTACTTTCCCACAGCGACCGAGCTGTTCTGCACTGGAAGTGCAAAAACACATTTCGGCCAGGGTGTGAAAAATGACAGCTGTACTGTTCATAAGGAGGTGTGGAAAAATGTCAGTGTTGAAAATCTGGACTGAAAATATTATAAATTTGTGAACTTAAGAGGGTGCGTGGAAATTGTGCAATGCACGCACGTAACACAGTCATTTTATGGGCTTTTGTCACCAAATTTTCAACATAACCATTTTAACACCTCTGCTCATGAACAGTGTCACTGTGATTTTCCTAATGTCCCCCGAACATTGATTTCACAAACCGACCGAGGCAATGTGTGAAAACACATTTTGAGCGAGATGTGAAAAATGACAGCTGTACTGTTCATAAACAGGTGTGGTAAAATGGCAATGTTGAAAATCTGGAGTGAAAATATTACAAATTCCCAAAGTTCCGGGCGTGCATAGGAACTGTGCAACGCAAGCTCGTAAAACAGTCATTTTTGGGAATTTTTTCACCAAATTTTCAACATAGGGTTTTTGGGGGCCTACCTCATGAACTGTGACACTGTCATTTTGTAAATTGGTCCCGAAAGGTGGTTCTGTGCAGCGACCGTGAAATCACCTTTTGGGACCAAATACCAAAATGACAGTGACTGAGCTCATGAGGTGGGGTCCCAAGAACCCCATGTTGAAAATCTGGTGAAAAAAATTCCAAAAATGCCCAAGATATGCACCAAAGCTGAAAAAAAACTTTTTATGCCATTATTCAGCTTACCGACATTTCTTCAGTTCGCGGTCAGCTTTGAAGAGTGCAGACGTGTTCCCGGTCCACTGAAGATCGTTGTGCCAGACTCCGGAGGTAAGTATGGGGTGAGGTGGGGGTGTGGGGAGGTGGGGCACTCAGAGGGTGAGCGTGGGTTGGGGAGGGGGCAAGACAGTCAGCAAGGGACTGTTTTTTCTTACAGGTGATTTTTTTTTTTTTTTTTAAAGACGACGCAGGACATTTACCACACTGGGGTGGGCTCCCAGCATGGCAGCTGGAAGGCTTTTTGGGGGGGGGCAGTGGAGCCAACGGGGGATTGGGAACCTCTGTCGGCCATATGGACTGTTGCCACGCTGGGGTGGGCTCCCAGTGTGGCACCTGGAAGTCTGTTAGGGGGACAGTCGGTAATGATGCGAGCATGAAAAATGTTAGTCTCATCCTTGAAGGAAGTTCTCAACGTGCATCAAAAAGAACGTTACACATTCTTACTCCTGGAAATGGGCGGACTGACTATGCTTTAACTGCCCTTGTCCCTCATAGAAAAAACATGTATGAATCACCTCAGTTACCTATCAGCAACAGTGCATCTACAGTACTAGTGCTGCGAGTGCCTCACTTGAATCACAAACTCGTGCAATCCCTTTTTTACCCACAATGCACATAACCACGTTCACTTCCTTCTATGTGGGAATGAGTTCGCCACCATCCAATGGCCTGAGCAGCCGCTTTCCAGCAACCATTCAGAGGACAGGTCAGAAGCGGGCCCTAGTTTTATTCCAGGCACATCGTGCTGCGAGTGACGCTACCGGAGTGTCACCAAGCGGATAGCTGGTCCTGGGAATATGAAAGTTGTTTAGGCTTTAAGCTGTTTTAATTTGTATTGCTTTTAGGTTTTGAACCAGTTTTTAAATAAAGCCATGGAGTAGCCAGCATCTAAAAGATAAACAAAGGACTAACACAGTTAGCGGTGTGAAGAGTCCGAGTTGTTACAAACTTCAGTGTGTTGCTCTCGATTCTTCTTTTTTTACCTCGTGTTTTTTTGGGATGCACCAGTAACTACAGGCCAGCAAGCCACAACATCTGCAGATCAGTTTTATTTATAACATATGGGTTCCCTACTGTGTTTGCTGTAACTAATGTATTTTGTGGCTTTTGTTTAACACGACAGCTGTGCTTCTTTGCCTGACTTCACAGCCTTTCCTTTAGTGTTTAATCTTCAGGTCATGTGAGTCTGTTTGTTATGGGGGGGGGGGAGAGGAAGCTATCTATGACAGCTGTTGCAATGCAGTGCCGATGTGTAGGCACTTTGCATACAGCCGACAGCAGTATGCAAATTGCCTACACATTACCACTGCTGATTTCAGCGGTTTTTCGCTTTCAACTGTACGCCAGTGCATCTGAATGGCTGACATAGACAGCTCTAACATTCATTGGCATGGTGTGGCCATGCCTGCAAAAGGCAGCAGGGCATTGGAAGTGGGGCAGGCACACCTATGAAAACTCATATGGTGGCACTATGTTTCTTGCACATGCGTGCAAGCAAACATAAAAATGATGATTGTTCCTCTTTTATCATATAGGTTACAAACATTAATGATTCCGGTACCCGGGTACAGGTTTAAACAAATTAACAGGTATTTTAAAAGTTTCATATGGAACAATAAACACTCCAAAATTTCATGGAGAAAAATTATGCCTCCCAGCTGAACGGGGGGACTGGCATGCCCCGACATGGAAATGTATTGCATATCCTATCAGTGAAAAGGGTTCTGCTGTGGGCGTTGCAAGAAGACCAGGATAGAAACATCTTAAGTCTTCTGAATGAAATAATATCTACTTTATGTTTGGAGCAGATTGATTTATCCCAAGTGACTTTTACTGCAAAAAAAATTAGAAATTCAAAATCTATTATACTTAAATACTTGGTGATAGCAATAATAAAATACACTAAAAAAGTTAAATGGGATTTACACCTTTCCCCAGAAAACCAAATTTGGAATAATCCCAATTATAAAATGGGGGGAAGCCTTTACGGAATGGGGTTTGGGAAAAAAATTAGGGATAGACAAGTGGAAATGTCTTTTGGACAATGGGACACTCACATCATGGGATAGGTTTAGAAAAAAATATCAGTTGGATTCAACACATCTAATGTGCTTAATCAATTGATAAGCCTTGATGGGAAGGATTATTCGAGATGGGAAAGAGCACCTAACAACAAAGCTCTTGAATCTAAACTGCATAACATAAAATCCAATAAATTCATTTCTATTTTTGCCTGGTTGAAGAGTAATCTACAAAAATCATATTTACAGTTATACAGAATAACTATTAAAAATGGGAAGAAGAGTTAAATTCTTCATATACTGATATACAATGGGAATTAGCATGCAATACATCACATTACAAAGTTATCCAGAGCTAAGGTGATACAATACAAAATATTAAAGAGCGCTTACTATACACCACACAGATTATATATAGGATAAAGTATGGGTCTGGGTGTGTAACGAGAATTTACACACACCCAAGGGGTTTATCGTAGCATCAAACCCCGGGTGTGTAAATCGAAGTTTACACATACCCAGACCCATATTTTATTTTATATAATTGTTGGGTTTCTCTTTCTCGCCTCAAGAATTATATAAAATGAAAGAGGCTGCTGTGCGCTGCAGTCCGAGTACGGCATGGCGTGCGGTCGGCTTTCACTCTTACTTCGAACATTTTTTTTTTCAATATTGCGATGGTGGGCAATCTGGTAACAAAGTGGTACATTTAAGTTTTTTTTTAAGAATGTTACTTACGAGTGTCCATGGCAGTTTGTATCCATGCTGGGTTTACGGTTCGGGAGACAGTGACAGAGAATCGAGGAAGTTCAAGAGGGCGCATGCGCAGAGTGGGGGAAACCATGCACGTGTTTGCCATTATAAATGCTCTTTTATAACGGCTAATTACACCACGGTTTCCCTATGGGAAAAAGAGGAAGCCGTTAATTATATAGAATTAAATTATTGCAGGATGATTTCTGCTGGCATTGTGACATGCCATCAGCAGATATGCTACATACATTAAGCATTGTCCAGAAATTAAGACATGGTGAAATAAAGTGTTTGAAATCCTAAATCAGATAGGGGTAAAGATTCCACACTGGGATGACCCAAAATATGCCGTATTGCAGATGTTTAACATCCAAAATATAGAAAATAAACAGAGATTAATTCTTCAAAGTAATATTATGACTATCAAAAGACTTGTATTAAAATATTGGAAACAAAAAATCCCTGAAAGTGTCTTTCCTAGTTTTGAATGGCGATAGTTATTCTTGTCAACACTCTACAATCATGGCCATTTTGGTGATTTCCTTCCAGTGTGGAATCTTTATGACAAGGAGATAGGAAGTTGGACAGCTGATGATTTTAGTATTTAAAAAGCAACTTCAAGACTGGGTATTAGGGACTCTATTGATCCCTCCTGATAGCTTGATAGCACACATGTGTTTACACATATTGACGTTTTCATGTCCTTCATGTTACTGTAATTAACTGTGTCCTTATTATTTGGAACTATTTATTGTATAATATTATATATTAATAAAATATTGATTAAAAAAAAAAAAAGAGGCTTATTGCATGGTACGTTCTACTCTCCTCTGGCAGGAGACAGAGACTTTGTGAGACTCATTCAATGGGATGTTTTGATGCTTAAGCATGCTGCTCGGGGAGTGCTCACACAGCACTGTATTATACCAGACATCTGACAGTATTCACGGTCTTTTTTCTGATAAATCCCTCAAAGATGTAGCATACGATATGGAGCATTATGGGCTGTGTATATTAAGAGAAGTGGTGCTCTCACTGTACCTTTGTACCTTATGTTCTACGTCCAGTATTTCTGTACTGAATGTTAGTGTTAAACTACCGAACATACAGCTAAAAAAGGAGGACTTCAGTATCAAGCACTGCCTGCATCTTTCATAAGTAAAAACACTTCAAGTTTTAAAAAAATGAGATAGAATATGGTCACGTAGGCAAAAGAAAAAAACATTTGTACAACAAAAATATACTTGTGCGTTTAAAAACAAATGCAATGCCATGAAAATGGATACTGATGACAGTCCACAAAAGTATCGATATTCAAATTATGTCTCGACGGAGACTAACCCAAAACACAGCAACTCAACAATCAATTGTTAGCATTCCTATTGTGTGCAACAAAAACTGCCTACAGATTCTACTATCTGTTCCTTCCAGGGGCAATACTTTTCCAGCTTTTAAAAGTAGATAAAGGTACTGAAATAATTGCTTCTCTAAAGATGCCTTACCTCTGACTGCTTCCTGGACTTTCACCCTGTTGTCAAGAAAAAAAAAGAAAGTTATCTTATGAGAATAAAATGACAATAATTTACATACTCAAACGGGACTCTTGGTCCATCATGTCCCCCCATTTATACCCTCCTCTTTCCTCAGTTCCCCATATTTTTAAATTGCATTATGTCATTGCACATGGCTATCACTCGCTTGTTATGTGCTGCAACCGCATTATTGTTACCAATCCCTGTGATCTTATTTAATTATAATAACTGGTCAACAATTTCTGTCAATGTACTGACCAGGCTGATATTTTCCATAACAACCAGCTGGTTGTTATGACATTCATGAGCCATGCCAGTCAAACTATGCTGCTGCCTCATTGGCCAACATTCTGTATGTGGGCGGGGCCAAACAGTCTCACAAACTGCTGGAGAAAAATTGCTGGTCTGTTATTATAAAAAATAAAAGATAGGGAGGGTGTTTCATATGAGAATTTAATGCACACCCTCATTGTGGGATGCTTTGATAAACCCCTCGGGCTTCGCCCTCGGGGTTTATGTAGCATCCCACAACTTGGATGTGCATTAAATTCTTATATCAAACCCTTCCCCATCCATTATTCTCTATACTGTACCTAGCTGTATTGTTAATGATTTTGTGTGCTCTGTCCCCCCTCCCAACCTGGAAACGAGCCTCTCTCAGTGTGCCTCTTCCGGTTACCAAACTTTAAATAAATAAATACATTTATAAATGGCAATGATAATGTGGTACAAACTAGTACTGATGTAAAGAAGGGGCTCCACACACACTTTAACCAGGGTACACACTGATTCTGTTAGTAACCAGGCATCTGTCCTGGCTTACTCTGCATGCCAAACTTGTCTTTATATCCACCTTTTCCACTGCTAGCCTGCTCCATAGGGTCACCACCCTCTGGGAAAAGAAAATCCTCCTTAGGGTACCCTTAAATTTACCAACTGAGCTGCACGACATAGCCCTGCAGCCTCCTGGAGAATACCAGATCAAACATCTCTGTCTGACCTTGTTTATCGTAAGTAACTTTGATCTTACATTCCCCCCAGAATCATTTATCTCCAAGGTAAACATGGTAAGTAAGGGTCACCAGTCACTCCTCCTAGCTTCTGTCTATTAAGTTACTGAACAATTAGTGGATGGTACTGCTAAAAACAGTACGTGAACTCACCCAACCTGGCTGTCACAGAAACACAGATCAATTCACAAGACAAACACTTTTGTAATCCCACAGGTGATAAATACATTACATGTCCCTACTAGCAAACACTTAAAAACAGTATGCCATTTTACAGAGACAATATAACGTTTCTCTTGTAAGGTTAAGTTCAAGTATTTTAAAGTTAATGCAATCTATGAATTTAAAAACCGTCAGGGCCATGGAGCCAATGAAGCCGGATTTTCCTTTTGTTGTGTGTATTTCAAGCAAGTGCGGTACTTCTACAGTGAGGTGCACTGCAGGTTTCTACATGCTACACTTCACCTCCTGGGAACTAAAAGCAATGATCTGGAGAGAACCACCTTCTGAGAGAGTAATTCAACTTCCAATGTCAATTTATCCATGGTTGCTTTTGAGAAGATTCCCAACTGTACCAGCTCATCTGGGAGACGGTTTTGTGATATGAGATTCTGCCAGCCAGCTAAAATCATTTCACTTGAGATTCAACCTGAGATTCAAAGTTGAGGCCCCTGCATGTGAAAGGTCAGCACTTTAACCCTTAAGACACTCAACTCTTGGAACCTCCAGTGATGTCAGCGGCTGAGATCCGAGCTCCACATGGCCCTAAAGACAATCTTTCAGCATCCATCACTTAAAACCATGCAATCCCGGCAAAGGCAACTCGTTCAAAGATGCTCCTCACAAAGAACTCACAGACCCCTGAGCAGAAGTTGTATAACATATTACAGCAGGAAAAACAGGATCCGTTTTCGGAGACCATGGGAGAGGAGTCTGGAATAGAAATATCGGGCGTGGAGGAAGACGAATGTTCCCAGCTCATGGCATCAATACTGCAAACAGCCAAGACTATCAAAAAAATCGACAGTACCCTTGAAGAGCTAAGGGAGGACATTAATAAAATCGAGCAGCAGGTGGACCAAATAGAAATAAGCCTGCCGAATGTCACTGCGCAGGCTGACCACCATGATCGATTGCTATTTCTACTGGCTAGAGAGAGAACTTACGAATAAAATGGATGGCCTAGAAGGACTGAGCTGCTGTCAAAATATAAGGGTTTACAGTGTTCCCGGAGGGCTCCGAGGATGGGGCTAAGAACCTGATCACTTTTCTGCAAGGGGTTCTTCGAGAGGCCCTAAACCTCCCACCAGAGTATGACTTAGCAATGGACAGGGCTCATCATTCGTTGGTACAAAGGCCTATGAATCGCGGGGCTCGACCTCGATCTTTTGTGGCTAAGCTTACTTCCTATAATACTAAAGAGGACATATTAAGGCGAGCCTGGAGGAGAACGACGATCACATATGGGGAGCACCAAATTCAGGTCGAAAACGATTATACAACTCTAGTGCAAAACTGCAGGAAAGTCCTGTGGCCTATCATGAAGCAACTACGGGCCAAAAATTTAAAAGCTCAGATCCTGTACCCAGCGCGACTAAGAACAAAAATGGAGGGTGGCACCAAAAATCTTTGAGGATCTGGAAGAAGCATCACAATACTTGGACAACACTGGAATCCTCGTCCCACATCTGGTCAAGGAGAGGTTGGAAAAGGAGCGGATTCGTTCAGCCTGGTCGGTGGCCAGAAGATCCCCAGTGTCTAGTCAGACCACAGAGAATGTCTCGTCGACCATGCGAGCAGATGTCTGTACCATGCTCAAGCAGTACAGCTCTACAGTCCAGATTGATTCAATTATGGCAAAGGAGAGAAGGGAACGATCAAACAACTTGTCCGAAGCCAGGGCCAGCATGACTGAATCAACATCCTGAATACAAGGCAAAATTATGGAGGTAACAGTTTTGAAGTAATCCCCCCCCTTGCGAGGATCCCCGGACTCGCCAGTGACTATCTATAGGTACTGTACCAAGCGGGACTGAATCTGGGTGGTGGGCAAAGGAAGGGGTGCGGGGGGTTGAAGAGAGAAGTTTCTAATTGAAAAGGGGTTACATTGATACACGTGCTCCACCTCTCCCGCCTCACTAAAAGAAAAACCCAGTTTGCATACAGGTGACTTTCAGCACAAATCCCAGGAGCAAGCTTGAAATTTAAATCAGGAGTGGACTCCGGGGATGTTTATACTCCATATAATACAAATGTACCTTGCAAAAAGTTAGGGGACTATACAGGCGACTGGGTGTTGGGGCGGCCTGTCCACCAGCCGCAACATGCTGTTTTTGGGTCCCTCTAAAGGGCGGAGGGCTGGGTGAATGAGAAGAGCTAGATTAAATCTGTACAAAAAATACCCCGATGCTAAAAGGGGGAAACATTTTCAATGGATCTAATATAATGGATGCACAACTGCAGAGGGGAGAATGTAAGTTGGAACAAGACATAAGTGGGATTTTACCTGTTCGTCCCCTCTATTTTAATTTGTACACAAAGGGCGTGCCAGAGCTGAGTAACAACTAGACAGCGTAGTATGATTTGGCTACTACTGCTACCACTGACGTGGGCTATTTTCCATGGGGAAGGGCTAAGACCCAGGGCACTCCCACAAAATGACTTCACCCTCACACCACACTTGGAGCTAAGAGTCCGTGAGAGGACTATACCCGGCAAGGAGTTAACACCCCTTGCTGACCAAGGAAGTCAGAACTCAATAGGTTGGGAGTTTTCACAACAAAACTACAACAACTTGCAAAATGAAGGGACCCATTTAACCAAACCAAGACAAGACAAGACACTCAGCCGCATTGTGGCAGGTAGAGGTCCCCTTCCCAGGACTCCTCTGGATGGGACTGGGGAAAGGAAACCAAATGGTGTTCCCCACCCGTAACCAAAACTGTCAAGTGCAGTTGAAACTTTCAGCATAGAAATTAGATGCTGGAGACCAGTTATATAAGTTTTTAAAGATTATACTCCTATCTTGTGGAGAAAGTTGGAACTGTTCTATTAATTTACAGTTATGATAGTGCATGTTAAATAGAAGGTTACATTTTCTAATGTTTAAGGAGCAAGAAAGGCATAATGTTATTTTGACAAAATCTGATTTAATTTCTCATGGTACTAAAACAGGCAAACTAGTTATAATTGGGAAAAGCAGAATATGTTGCAGAAAGGTCGAAAGAGTGGAAATACTTAGAAGCAAGGGGCTGAGGAGGATCGAGAGACCCCCCCAACAGGATTGTGGACCCCCTTAAGTTTCAAAAATGGCTACAATTAAAACCAAAGTCTTATCTTACAATATTAATGGGATCAAGCACCCCATCAAAAGAAAGCAAATCCAGAAATTCATTCGGACCCAGAAATGTGAAATTCATTTTTTATAAGAGGCGCACTTATCCCCCAAGGAAGCCATAAAGCTCAAAACTAAGGGTTTCCTGGTCCTCTATCAAGCCTTGCTAGAAAAAGGCAGAAAGAGAGGGGTTGCTATAATTTTGTCAGAAAATCGCCATTCGAGGAGGTGGAGGCTGATGCTGGGGCTCGCTACTTAATGGTGGTGGGGGAGGTACAAGAGATGTGGGTAACGTTAGTCAATGTGAACGCCCCCCCCCCCGGGGTCACCGATTACCTTTTATTCGGACCTGTTACAGCTTGTGGCACAGAAAGCAAAGGGGGTAGTGATAGCTGGGGGAGACTGGAACTTAGTCTTAAACAGAAGATGGGATTCAACCACTGGTATCCCCACCTTAGAAAGAAGGGCTACAACACAATTCTCCAGACTGATGAAGGACTGTGGTCTGGTAGATGTCTGCAGAGAAAAATACTCTACTGTAAAAGATTACACCTAATATTCACCCAGACATAAGATATACACCAGACTAGACATGTTTTTTTTTTGTATTATTTCTTTATCTCCCCTTTGGGCCTCACACTCCCACAACTCATTCGGGCTTACCTAGGTCCAACTTCCGTTGCTGCCTGTCCCATCCTGAGTTCTCTCCACCGCATGCTCATGACCGACCCCTAGGGGTAACTGCAGACGTAACCCTTCACCGGGCAGGTCCCTCCCTCTGAGGGGAAGGCACCAGAGGGGGCAGTCAGCACATACTTGGCCCCGGGGTGCTGCTGCAGCTGAGAGGCTCGTTCAGGGCATCAGCAGCGATGGAGGACCAGTAGCTGTCAAGCGGTCGGTCGCCAGGCGACTTTCTGCTTTTCTGCAATGTTCCCCAAGCGTCACTTGCTGCAGAGCTCCCGGTCTCCACCGGGGGCCACTGCTGAGTGACGCCAACACATAACCCACCCCAGGAGAGGAAAGCAGTCCCTACGGACGCTCAATCCTCTCTTTCTCCTGCCAGCCCCCAGTGTCCCGAGTCTGTTCCTGAACCCGGGTCGCCGGCGTGGCACGAGGTGTGGCGTCCAGCGGCTCAACCCTCAGCGCCACCGGGACGGCAGACTAGACATGTTTTTTGTTTACAATAATGATATCTCCCTCTGCCAAGCTATGTGGGTGGGCACGGCCACACTGTTAGACCATCAACCCATCTTCCTTGAGGTAAACCTGCAGCTCCCAAAAAAACCTATGCACTGGAGATTAAATACAACCTTACTGAGTGATAAGGAAATTAAAAAAGAGATACGAAAAGTAATCACACAGACAGTAGAATTCAATGATAAGCCGGGCACCACACCTCAAATCCCATGGGATACAATCAAGACTATGGTTAGAGGAAAGCTGATTTCCCTTGCCTTCTAAAAAAAAAAGAAAGGCTCAAACAAATGCAGTGTCTCACTGCACAATTGAGATCTCTGGAAACACAACAGAAGCAACACTGGAATAGAGAAAGGGAAACTGAAGTTAAGGCAACAAAAAGTAAAATCCAGAAGTTAAACAATTTAGAAATGGAAAGGGCCTTATACTACTTAAAGCAGACATACTGTATTATGAAGGGGGGCCAAAGCAGCAAAACAACTAGCTTACCGCTTACGCCAGAGGGCAGCTAAGGCTACCATCACTGGAATGAGAGACCCAATTTCAGGAACACTTAAGCAAAAATTGGAGCAGATAGATTCATTTGCATCGTACTACAAGACCCTGGATAGGGCTGAACGGGTGACACCGGTAGAAGATGCAACAAAATTCTTAAAGAGACCTAGGGTTACCCAGACTGAGTGAAGCCCAAGCACAGACCTTGATGGCCCCAATATCCTTGGCTGAAATTATTGCCACAATTAAAACACTTAAACCAGGTAAATGCCCGGACCCCGATGGCTACAGCAGCGAGTTTTATAAAACTTTCACCCTAGAGATAACAACACTGATAAGGGGGGTTTATAACCTGATATGGCTGGAAGGAGAACCTGTTCCCCCGTCACGGAACTATACCATCATCATAGTAATACCCAAAGAGGGAAAGGACCCTAAAGAATGCAGTTCCTATAGACCTATCTCCCTACTAAATATAGACTATAAAATTTTTACGGCCATTTTGGCAACCAGAATAAACCCACTCTTGACTCAAACAATAAAACCAGACCAGACAGGATTTATTGAAGGAAGACAGGCCCGGGGGGGGGGGTCAGGTGAACAATTAATATCATAGATTTGGTAAACAAACACAGCACCCCCACTTTCTTCTTGGACTAGATGCCGAAAAGGTATTCAACAGAGTAGACTGGTACTTCTTGTTTGCAGTCCTGGAGAGGTTGGGCTTCCTTAGGCCCTTCCTTGCAGCAGTTAAATCCCTCTATGCCGCCCCCCAGGCCTGTGTAAAAGTCAATGGGGGCATATCACAGAGGTTTACACTTGGGAGAGGCACCAGGCAGGGTTGCCCAATGTCCTCACTATTGTTTGCCTTCTATACCGAACCCCTGGCACAGGCAATCAGGGAAGATCCAGCCATAAAGGGTTTTCCAGTGGGAGAAACGGAGCAGAAAATCTCACTATATGCAGATGATGTTACTCTATACAGCAAATCCAGAAGAGTCCCTGCCTAGGGTCTGGGATCTCCTAAATAAGTTCAGAAGACTTTCAGGTTATGCCCTAAATAAAAACGAAATGGAAATCCTTAAATTCTTCTATACCCCTTCCTCTAAAATAAACCGGCTTCTCCCCCTGAGATGGAATACCTCCAAAATTAAATATCTAGGAGCTCACATCCACAAGAACTTAAGCCAACTTTTCGCAAGTAACTTCGACTCCCTCTTCTCACAAATTAAGCAAGACATCAAAAAAATGGGAACTTTTACATTTGCCCCTATACTCTCGAATTGAAACAATATCTATGAATGTTCTACCTAAGTTCTTATACCTTTTTCAGTGTCTCCCTACCAAGATATCCCCAGAACAATTTAAGAACTGGCAAAGAACAATTATGAGGTTTATCTGGGCCAACAAAAAACCAAGAATCAAAAGTCTAGTACTTTAGTCTAATAAGAAAGCTGGGGGAAGGACAGTAAACTATCTAGAAGATTACTATTTAGCCTCCCACCTATGGTGTGCCCCTCTATGGTTGACACCTGACTACCAGGCACTCTGGAAAAATCATAGAAAGGGAAGTCAAGGAGGGTACCCCACTGAAAGCGAGAGCATTCATTCCCAAATTGTTGATTCAGGACACAGGCCCCTCACTATACTCAGTCAGGAATACTCTAGCTGTAGTGCATAGACTTTGGGTAAAGTACAAATATCTTGGGGAGCTGTGGCCACTGAGAAGGTTTGCATGGGATGGAGATCTTGAACCGGCAAGACATGATCTTACCTTCAGGAGATGGAATAGGTTGGGTCTGAATTCTTTGGGACAATTATTGAATGGAAGCATAATCAGGGAATTTGCAGATATTAAAACGCAGTTCCAACTGAGGAATCCAGATTACTTCAGATATCTTCAACTTAGGACCCACATCCAGAACCTTCAAAAAAAAAAAAAAAGTGGTTCTATAGTAGAGCAATCAGGGCTGCAGGACACCATGGGAGAAATCATGAGCTCACAATAACGTAAAGACCAAATCTCTGCCCTGTATGGGGCTCTCAGAGACAAAGGAAAGGAAAATTTGGCCCCCCTTAAGAGTAGGTGGGAGAGGGAACTAGGGGAGCAACTAACGGAGACAGACTGGGAAACTATCTTCACCCAGGCCCATCGAACCACATATTCCGAGAGGTGGAAAGAGTTTGAGTGGAAAATAAGATCACGCTATTTTATCACTCCAGTGGTGAAAAACAAATGGGATAAGGGACACAACCCAGCCTGCTGGAGAGATTGTGGGGAGGAACAGGCAGGTCACCTGCATATTTTGGGACTCTGCCCAAAGCTGACCCATTTCTGGCAAGACGTAGGAAGGGCCATGGAAAATATATTCTGTATAGAAGAGTCCCTTGCTACCAAGCATCTGGTACTGGTGTTGGTCCCTAAAGGGGTGAAAGGTAAAGATCAGACTTTTCTATGGAATGTCCTGGTGACTGCTGCCCACAAAGCTGTTACCAGGAGGTGGCTATCGCCAGTTCCACCCATACTAGATCACTGGAGTGAAATAGTCGGTGAGATCCAGGACATGGAGGAACTGACTCACAAAATAAACCTCAGATCCTTATTATTTGTAAACAGATGGACTAGATGGATAATGTGGCAGGAGGATAGGAAGGGAAGGGCACAGAAAGGAGAGAATCCACCAGGGGAAAAAAGGGCAGGGACAGCTTGACTTAGTAGAATTATTCAGTATCATATCAAGAACTTAAACCACTGTTTTAAATAAAATGAGGAAGGAAGTCTGGGGACCACACCTAAGAATTCTGCTCATAGAGATGATGACCTGTAAATAGATAAACTCAACTGAAGATTAGTGAAACTGCTAAGTACTAGAAAAGAAAAGCCTGTAACTTGAAGGGAAAAGAATGTGAAAGTACATGAGACAATGAATTTTGTATGTATGCCGGTAACCTTAATAAACTTGAATAAAAAAAAAAAAAAAAAGACACCCAACTCCTTGTGTTTTTCAACCTGGACTCTGATAAAACTAATTCGTTTTGGAAAGCTGCAAATTCAGCACCAACCTTAAGCTGTTAACTGCAACCTACTGTATACTAAAATGTTTCGACCAGGATAACCCTTAATTCCCAGCATTAGTTGATCACTGGCATCTTACATTTCTAGAATAAATCTTGTGTCTCTCAACACTCATGACAGCTTCTTACACAGCACAAAAAAGTCCATACACAAAAAGAGGTTTTCCAGACATTTGGCTGAGCTACAATATTCTGTAACCTGAAGAAAAGTGGGCCAGACTAAGGGACAGCATAGTGAAGGCAACAAACCGCAAAAGTAAAAGAAAGAGAAGACTGTTATGGTTCAGAAAAAGGGTAGCAGAAAACATTAAAAGCTAAAAACATTCAGAAGGTATAAGGAGACCCAGAGAAATGATGACAGGGAAGTGTATCAGGAAAAACAGAGAGAGGCAAGCAAAGCAATAAGGAGAGCAAAAGCGCAGACTGAGGAAAGTATCAAAAGGAGTATCAAAAGGGGGTAAGCCATGTTTAGGTATGTTAGTGATTCAAAGGTTCACATTTTTTTAATTTTTATTGATTGGCACTGGGCCACTGCAATATAAAAAGTAAAAACACATGCGTACATCCAGTTTATCTCACGTGTGTAAAAATATAAATATAACATACATGTTACAAAACGTAATACAATACAATCAAAGATACAAAACACAAACAATTGTATACAATTCATAAATGAGTTGCTTATAGAAAGCATGCATCTTTTTCTAAGATACAAGTTTCATTTGAGTTTAATAAATGCTTTAGCATTTTGTCAGGAGGGAGGTCGAGACCAGCCATGATGTCACTCATCCATTTAGCACGCTGTTGTCCAAGGGGGGGGGGCAAATCAAAAATGCGTGTTTAAGATTGTCTTCCAATGATCTTCCACATCTACAGAATGGAGAGTCAACATTCTGTCTCTTTTGTCTGAAATAAGCATAGTTTGTTGTATATATTTCTAATCTAAATTTAGTGAGTACCCTCCTTTTTCTGGGATCTGAGAGTTGTAATAAGTAGTGTTCCAATCCATGTGCTAGTTTAATTTGTTTGTACCATCTAAATATTTTGAAACTTTTAAGTTTCTCAAACATATTTGCCTTGTCTAGATTCCGGAGTCTGATTTTAACAGACAGAGCAATTTCCTCCCAGGGGCGTAAAAATAACATCCCACAACGTGTGTCCTAAACCATCGGGGAAGATTACTTTTCTAACTATCTTAATTGTGGGTGAATCAAAGCCCAAGGGAGAATATTTTATTTCTTCCCCCAGGCACTGTCTAGGTAATCTTTCCTCATTTAAGGAAAATAATTTTAGAACTGAAAGGATTTGTCTTTCAGTAATTAAAGTAGAAAGTGAATACTGACCCATCTCTGAGTTTAAGACAGCTGCTGGGACAAACTGTGGGACCATAAGAATATATCCGTTTATTTTATTCAGTACAATCTCCAGTTTATGTAGGTCTGAGAGACCCCAGATTTCTGCAGCATATAATATGCTAGATTTAATTTTTGCATCTACTACCCGTAAGATGCCTTGGACAGAGGTGCGCCTCATTTTTGTATTAAACATTCTAAATGCATTAAAGGACACCTTTGCTTTATTACATGTGAGATTTATATGATTTTTCCAACTAAGAGTCTCAGTGACCCTAACCCCAGATAATCATAGTATGTGACCTGTTCCACCTTTTCTTTGTTGATCCAAAGGGGCAGGACCTTTTTACTATGGCTTCCAAAAAAACAGTATCTTAGTTTTAGACATATTAATTCTTCGTTTATGTTATATGCAAAGTTTAAAGAAATGTTCCAGCTTTCTTTGGAGTCCCAAAGCGGAGGTGGAAACCAATACCAGGTCATCTGCGTAGGCTAAGAAGTCTACCATAGTATTCCATATTTTGGGGGCATGAAAGTTTGGATTTTGAAGGTTTATAAGGATCTCATTGATATAGATGTTAAAGAGAGCTGGAGCCAATAAACATCCTTGAAGGACCCCAGGATTAGTACGAAATATTGTGGTTGTGTATCCGTATTGATCATACTGACCCTGGGCCCATGTGTGGTTGTGTAATCTAATTAGTATATTCAACAATTCTGGGCCAATACCTAACCTCTGCAGCTTGTTCCATAGTATGGCCCTGCTTATACTATCGTTAAGTCGAGGAAAAGTCAATAAAACAACAAAATAATTTTCCCCCTTTGATTTTAACATATTTCTAGGCTAAATAATTCAGCACATAACAGTGCTGAATTGTGGATCTTGCTTTCCTGAAGCCATTCTATGTTTCTTGCAAAACAGATTTTCCTTCCAACCAGGTTGTGAGTTGCTCAAGTATTAATCTAGTAAATATTTTTTGAGATATGTCAATTAGACTGATCGGTCTGTACATTCTTGGATCATTCGGGTCATCTTTTCTGTATACTGGATAAATAATACTTCCCTGCCAGGTGGCAGGGAAGTCATGACCCTATACACAGATATTAATTAGAAAATGGGCTTGAAAAATAATGCATGCTGATTGGCTAAAATGCCATACCAGGCATGCATTTATTTTTCAATAGATGCCCAGCAAAAAACAAGTGCCCCATTACTTAGCATATGATTGGGCACCCCAAATTTTCAGTCTGACCAGCTGCCATTTCCTGCCCCTCGCTTATCGATCGACATTTCCCCCAACCCAAACACACAAAAAAAACACACACTCATCTACCAGGTATTCCAGACTTCAAACAGTCTAAAAGTTGTTTTTTTTTAAATAATCTCCTGCTCCTAAAAAGCCGGCCAACGCGGTAGTGATTGAGGCATCAAAGAAGCTGCACATAAAAGCGGGACCCCACAGGTGAAAGGCTCCATCATTTGGCACCAACCAAAACCCTAATGCTTTTCATTTCCCTAGTTTATGCACTTTGTGTTCCTCAACCCTTATGTCTGCATTAATGTTTTTGCAGTTTGGAATTATGGTGATTGTATTTATCGGAATGCTTCTTTATTAGTTCTTAGTTCCTTAGATCCTTTATATCACAGTGTTCTAAGATTTGTTACTGGCCTTCCATACAAAACTCATCATTGTCAACTATATGAACATGTAGGTTAGACCTCTTTAGCAGCTCGAAGATAACTGCATTGGTGTTTGTTTATAGATTTATTATTAATGATTTACCTGCATGCCTGTTAAACACACTCCTATACAGAGTTTCTTCGAAACACTCTCTTCGATCTAAGTATTCAAATTTTCACATACCTAAATACCGTTCTAAATTTGGGTGAATTTGTGATTGCTGTTTCTGTCCCCTGAGCATGGGAATCACTATGGAAGAAATGTAACCTAAATGTCTTACTCCCATTGGCACAATTTAGGGCCTCATTTGCGATTTTAGCATATAATCATTGCGATTGCTTTGGTTGAATACTCACTTTTAAATGATGATTCTGCTTTTACTGTAAACTAAGTGTTATATGCCCTAAGTGTGTTATATCAGTTTTGTATTGTATTTCTATGTTTACCTTGGACACAACTGTAAATGAGAGTCCCCCTCTCAATTTGCCTTCCAATAAATGAGGATGATGAACGTAGTTTTTTGCAATTAATGTATTATTAAGGTGCAAAAATTGGGGATTAACATTAATCACGCCAGTGATATATCTATCTATCTATCAATCTGTCTATCTAATACATGGATGGGAACTTTTCTCCACAGAAAAGGCCATTATTTATTGCCCTGTATACCTGTAACTAATCTATCAATTACAGCTATATACCTGCACTGATTAAAGCTCTATTCCTACATTAATCAAACAATTAGAAGTACATACCTGTACTGCACTAATAAAAAGTACATAACTGCGCTACATTAAACCCTATGGGATACCACTAATAACACAATTAACACAGCATTAGGAAGCTAGCCAAATCAATTAACAAGCTGCAGAAGAACATGGAGAAAAAAGACACACAAAACCCTCCCAAACCCAGAAATATCCCAGACTCCTACCTGCACTCACTACACACCATTCTCTCCTTGCTGCAAGAGACCCTCAGTTGTCATAATGCGATTGCAAATGTGCTCTCCATAACAATAACCATCCTAATGTAAAATACTGAACAAACAATGGGTAAGGGTGGAACACTTAGACATATACCCACCTCGGGGCTAAACAGGGCAATAAAGCCACTTGCCATTCGGGCTCGTGGCCTTATAGCCCTAGTTAGCCCTCGATGAGTATATATCCTTGTATACCACCATTACCCATTATTCATTCTACACACACACATATATATATATATATATATATATATATATATAGTTGCAAAAACTCAGTTAATGCATCAGTTAGGGTTATAGTGACAAATGTAGGGAAATGTGGTGTTAGGGTTTCCAACCCGAACACTACACCCTGCACACACCAACAGGTGTCAGGGGTGTGCCTTGGGGTCATCAGCCCTAACACTCACCCCATTCCATAAATAAATAACCTCAGATGGGTACAGTATAGGAGAATGGGGTGAGTGTTAGGGCTGACAACCCCAAGGCGCACTCTTGATGCCTGTTGGTGTGTGCAGGGTGGGGGTGGGGGTGGGTGGGTTAAACCCTAACGTCACATTTACCTACTTTTGTTGCTTTAACACTAACTGATGAATTAACGGAGCTTTTTGCAACTAATTTCCTCACTTTTGGGACAGTATAATGGTAGCCTTATTGGCTTGTTGGAGCACAGGGCCCTCTGGTCCCTGCATTCACATACATCCATATTTTTTGACAGATTGCAATAGTATCCTTATTTCCCTATGGGTCCACAGTGCTCCCCAGATCTCCAGAGGAAAGTAACATTTTTTCATGAAGCAGAAAAAAGGTACATGGGTGGAGCAATCCTTTTTTATCCTGAAAGTGTCAGAGCAAAATTGGAAACCATTTCTTCACAGCAGAGTGATAAAGAAACGACTGTGTACACTTTACATTACAATGTTATCCTATGAGAAAAGAACCACAATTTACCTTCCCCCCCCCCCACACTCCAGAGCAATGTAATATATTTTTACCAAATGACCAAAAGGCACATCTGTGGGGATTGGCCTTACTATAATGTAGAGAAAAAATATATATATATGTTGCCAATGATACCTTTATTGGACTAACAAATTTTTTTCTGAGACTAGCTTTCGAGAGATAATGTTCTCTTCTTCAGGTCATCTCTGACCATCTCTGACCTGAAAAAGAGAGTATTATCTCTCAAAAGCTAGTCTCGGAAATAATTTTGTTAGTCCAATAAAAGGTATCCCCAGCAACATATTTGTTTTTTTTCTCTACTTTGTTGACTGGACTAACACAACTACCACATTTCTTTTTTTCCTTATTACTACGAAAATTTCAGACCAAAACCAGAAACCATTTAGAAATTGTGGACTACAAAGAAACAGGTAGTACCATTAAAGTCAACTGTACATGACTATAAAGGATCCTTTTTCGCAAAACGGGATTCTAAATCATACCAATTCCATTGTAGTAAATGGGAAAGCACGATAAAGAGTCCTTTTTCATGCAACAAGATTCTAAATTCCGCTCATCCCATTGTACTCAATGGGAAAGCACAATAAAGGATCCTTTTTCGCAAAACAGGATCTTACTTCGTGTTAATACCATTGGAGTTAATGGTAAAATATATTCCCTGGATATAATTTATGGGATGTGCTTCCTTATTCTCACTAGATTAAGCAGACTTCTGCACACCTCAGTTAAAGTTTTGGGGGTGGGGGGGGAGGAATGCACCACTAATGTTACCATTTATGAACCTGTTAGAATATGTGTCAAGTATATAGAATTAGATAAAGATATTAAGCAACTTTTCATATTGATTGTTACAGTATGGCTATTACTCTGAAAATCTATTCTTGGAATGTAAAGGGTACCCAATCTCCCACCAAAATAGCCAAAATTTTATGGCACCTTCACAAATTAAATACTGACATCGCGTTTCTTCAGGAACTGCACCTGCCTTCCTCCCAGATAATTCAGTTCTGGAGGTCACTGGTAGGGCAAGCTCTGGGTATTGGTCCCGACCCAGACTCACACAGGGAAGGAGCTGCTATACTTACAGCTCGTAAAGTTCCTTTTAGACTCCTGGACCAGGCTATGGACCCACACGGTAGATATATTGTTATTAAAGCCCTACTCGGCCACTCCGAAATCATACTGGGCTCTGTTTATGGCCCGACTACTAAAGACCCGCAATTCCTAATGTCTCTTATGACGCAGTTAGCCCCTTGGTCTACTTTACCCATCTTGCTTGGAGGAGATTGGAACACAGTGTATTGCAACTCCCTAGACAGATCCAAATTAAGATCTTGTTCATTATCGCCAGCCCAGATTCCCCTTCGAGAACTGATGGACTCCACAGGGCTTATAGACCCCTGGAGGGCGCTCTTTCCCACCAGTAGAGAGTACTCTTTCCATTCAATCCCCCATAACTCTTTTTCTAGTATAGACTTCTTTTGCTGGGCATTGGGCACCTTCCGGCTGTGTTATGTAATTATCTCTTGAAGGTCATTTCTGACCACTATCTAGTACTTTTGCACCGGCAGCTTGGACCCTCTGCTAGCAGAGGCAAAGTCTGGAGATTCAATGCACAAGTGCTAAAATCTGACAGTTTTGCCTCTCATCTCAGCACTTTTATCTCTACCTTTCTAACCAATAATTCTCTCTCAGTAACCAAAACTGATCTCCTTTGGGGGGCACTCAAGTGCTCTATGTGTGGTGAAATAGTTCAATTAGCCTCTATTCAGAAGATGACTGCTAATCAAATTACAAGCAATCTTCTTCAACAAATAAGACAGCTAGAACTGTCTCTCCGACCGCATCCCACTCCTGACAAGCTTAATCAGCTAGAGATCCTCCACTCTTGCTACAGTGCCCTTTTGGGTGACAAAGCTGAACACCTCATACTAAGATCCAAGGTCCACCATTTTGACCAAGGAGATAATGCTGGGAAATTATTAGCATTGTGTCTTCAAGCACAAGCCATGGACAGAATTGTGTCCTCTCTTCGTTCATCGGATGGTAGCATAATAACCTCTTCTCGTGATATAGTATCTTGTTTACAAGACTATTATCAGAGGTTGTACTCCCATCCTTCCAGAACTTATGACTTGGACCTTCTGGATCAACTTGTACGAGATGTTCAGCTCCCTCATTTAGAACCCCACCATATTTCTTATTTGCTGACCCCCATCACTACTGCAGAAATTACACTTGCTATAGAGGCTCTACCTTCAGACAAGGCACCAGGCCCCGACGGCTGCTCTGCTGGTCTCTATAAATCTTTTAAAGCCCAATTAGTGCCTTTATTATTCGAAGTATACAACTATATCTATAAATATGGCATAACAGATCTCTCTTTAACCGAAGCCATGACTGTTGTCCTCCCCAAGCCGGGCAAAGACCCTCTTCTTGTTTTTAATTACCATTTCATTTCCCTGATTAACGTAGACCTTAAAATTCTTGCTAAGGTGCTTGTCAACTGAATTAATAAAGTTTAGCATTACTTAACAAGCCCAGAGCAAGTCAGTTTTGTTAACGGTAGACTCTCATCAGATCATCTTCGCAAATTAACCTATTTTCTGTATCCGGGGAATCCGACATTCCTGCAGTGTTGGCATCCCTGGATGCAGAAAAGGCTTTTGACAGGGTTTCGTGGGACTATCTTTTACATTTACTACCCAAATACAGATTCCCTCCCCAGTTTGTCCACTGGATTAAGGTATTATACTCATAGCCTAGGGCCCGCATACATTTTAATGGTCTGCTCTCACATCCCATCACTCTCCAACAAGGTACCAGGCAGGGCTGCCCATTATCTCCTTTTTTATTTAACCTGTACCTGGAACCCCCTATCTGCCATATGAACACTTCCCCTCTCATTTCTGGCATTACTGTTGGCCCCTCCCAATGCAAACTTTCTGTCTACGCAGATGATATATTTCTCTATGTTACACATCCCTCCACCTCTTTCAAAGCCGCCACTGATATCATTGAAGAATTTGGCAAAATCTCAAATTAAAAATTGAATCTCTCCAAAACTGAAGCTAGGCCTCTCAATGTATATACCCTACAGGCAGATATCCAGCATTTGGGCTTCACATGGGTTAAGGATAAAATGAAATATCTGGGTATATATCACTCTCGGTCTAGTGCTAGAATGAAACAATACAACCTGGACGGGGCTCTTACTCGCATTAAGGTGGACCTAAATCGCTGAGCCTTACTTCCCCACTCTCTGTGGTGAAGAATAAGTGTTGTGAAAATGAATGTTCTACCCAGATTGTTATGCCCACTCCAAATGTATAACTATTCTCTTCCCAAAATTTGGTTCATGCAGGTACATAAAATTATTTCTAACTACATATGGCAGGATAAGCATCCTCGGAAGGCACTTTCCAAACTGCAACGCACTTAAACAAAAGGTGTCCTTCAATTACCTAACCTCTTTCTGTACTTCCTCTCTATTAACTGTTCAGTGATTCGTCACTGGCTAACGTCAACTGCTACGGTATGTCTGGGGACATACCGTCCACCATGGGTACAGATAGAGGTCATTATGTACCTCACATAAGGTTGACCTAGGCTTTTTGATTTACGTTCCTCTCAAGCATATCCCCAAACAGCTATGAGACTTTCCCATCATGGCTACACTTCTTGCACATTCTCAAATATGCACTATGTTCCATACTTCTCTCAAGCATGATGTTTGACAACCTATATTGTATAATCCCAATTTTAAGATCAGAGGAAAGACGCTAGGTTCTACCTTCTGGCCTGCTGAGGGGTCAATTACCGTATGAGACCTACTGAATAACCACAAACAACTATCTTTTTCAGAAGCCCAGCATAAATTTGGTCTCCCTCCTCTTACTGTTTTAAATATATTCAACTCTGCCATATACTTCTTCTCCACTTTGGATTAGGTACCTGGGATCAAAGCCAGGTTGGCCCTATCCTCCCCACTATTTTTTCCTCCCCTTCATCTCTTACCATCTCTTTTTTCTACCATCATCTATGGGACTTTTTAGCAGACAAGGAAGGGCAACCTTGTTACAGTTGGGATCATATCCTACCTCCCATCTTATCTACTGCTCGTTCATGGACTAAGATATGGACCGAACTGTATAAGGATATTAAATGGGATAGGTATCGTTTGCTGCAGTTCTATATTATACATGACCTCTATTATACCCTCGTCAAGCTCCACAGGATGGGGAAACTCCCCACTGACACATGTTCCCACTGTGGGGAGTAACCTTGTACCTTATTTCACATTTTGTGGAACTGCAGCAAGGCCTCCCCACTTTGGTCTGCCATTAAAGCCAAACTTGATCCCCTTCTAGGCCTTTCAGAGGCATTTACATTGCAGATGTGTTTGTTAGGGGAATATGGGGACTCACTGATTGGTAATCAACGTAAGCATATGGCCTTAATCTCTGTGTGTGTCAAAAAAGTGATAGTGTGCCATTGGCTTAATCAGACTACTCCCACAACTACAGAGTGGCTACACGAGGTGCTATTCACACTGCAGGCTGAATGCATTTTGGCTAATCTCTCAAAGAAAACAAACTACTATCAAAGTACATGGGCCAGCCCCCTTATATACACTACTTATTATTTAATTAACCACACATATTGACTGATTATGATATGAATGGTGTTTATTTCCAAGGGCTATTAATGGTTAATATATTTTTTACTTTCATTAGTGGTGCAAACCGGGGAGGGAAGGGATGGGAGAGGAGGTTAGTTTGTTTGCTCTCTGTTTCTTCTCCAGTTCCTTCTTAATAGGTTTTATATTAACATTAAGAAACTAGGAGCATTGTTGCTTGTTCCATTGCAATTACCATGCTATATGCAAGCTCCTGTTATTGTGCTTTGTTGTTCCTCCTTATGTATTTCATGGATGATTAAATAAAGTGTACTAAATTTGAAACATATTCCCTGGCAGTCTAGTGGTCCCTCCCCATTCCCTAATGTCTGATCGCCGTCCCCCTATAGCACACATATTTCCCTGGTAGTCTAGTGGTTCCTCCCTCCTCCCCTGGTGTCCAATGCCCATCCAAGTATTAAATATTATATTTCCCTGGTAATCTAGTGGTCCCTCCCCCCTCCCTCGATGTCAGATGGCCGTCCTTGTGAAAATACATAGCTTTGTTGTTACCGTAGTACTCCCTTCCCCCCCCCTGGTGTCCAATTGACTCCCAGTATAATGAAAGTTTCCCTAGTAGTCTTGTGGTCCCTCCCCAATCTCTGATTGCCGTTCCCATGAAAATATATTTTCTAATACTGTACTCTCCGTTCCCCTCCCCAGTATCGATCGCCCGTCCTCATATAATGAAGATGTTCCCTTGTACTCTAGTGGTCCCTCCCCCACCCCAATGTCCGATCAACATCACGAAAA
The DNA here is from genome assembly GCA_016271365.2 of Neoceratodus forsteri. Classification (NCBI taxonomy): domain Eukaryota; kingdom Metazoa; phylum Chordata; order Ceratodontiformes; family Ceratodontidae; genus Neoceratodus; species Neoceratodus forsteri. The sequence goes on from CM057453.1 coordinate 407,319,134, forward strand.
AAAAAATTCCATTGTAGTCTAGTGGTCCCTCCCAATCCCGATCCATTATCTCGTTAAACCCACCCACTAACCTATCAGGGTCATCACCCACCACCCTGCCCCCCTCATATCGACTCGTCGTTGGTGGCTGACACAGCCCTCTTCTCACCTCCACGGCTGACCGTACTGTATTACGTACTCATTCATAGCTCAATCAGTGGGCAGCCGTGGAGGTGAGAGGAGGAACTATGCTATTGCTGACCAGAGTCAGTTTGGAGGGTGAGTGGTGGTGAGTGATGACTTGTCTGAGGGGGCACTAAACCACCATGGATGTGGCGCAGTTTTAATGGGACGGGGATTGGGAATGGGGAGGGACCACTAGGCTACCATGGAATTTTTTTTTCTACTGGGACGGTGATCGTACATCGGGGGTGTGGGGAGGGACCACTAGACTATCAGAGAACATTTTCATTATATGAGGATGGCAATCACAGACCGTAATACAACATGCCAGCCATTTGGACAGGCATTGTTTAGATACAGGGGCACCCTCTTTCCCAGGGGCAAAGTAAACAAAAAGCTGAAAGGACTTTGTGCAGTCCTTTGTGCGTTCAATACAGTATCTTAGTATTCTATGTATATCCAAAGTAAGGAGCACAGTCTCATCCTGGTTGGCATGCTATGGACAATATACAGGAAGGTGCATTGTTTGATTCTGTGTAAATTCAGATACCACTTTTGGCAGAAACTTACTGTAGGATTCATATGCAAAGAGAGTCTGTGAAAAATCAGATAAGGAGGCTCAGATAATAAGCCTGAAGCTAAGAAATCCTCCAAGTAGAGGTCTTTGCAACTAAAATCATTTTCCGTGACAGGAAACTTAAGTCACAACTTGCGGCAGGCTCAAAGGAATGAAATTCAAGTCACAAGGCGGGATTGGATTATGGATAGGAGGTTTCATATGAAGAATACCTCTCAGAAATGTATGGGACACCTCTAATTGGGCAACAGTATGACTGTCAATAGGGGCAAGGAAAGTTTATATAGTGGCCAAATGCACCTTAACAGAGGAATAACGCTGGCCAAAGTCAGACAGGGAAAGTAAGTATTCCAACATGTCAGAATTCACAGAACATGTAAAAGGACCCATATTCTGGAGAGCAAACCACAAAGTGAAGCACTTCCATTTCAAGGAATAAGTATGTCTGGTAGAAGGCTTCCTAGCTGCAAGCAGAAGATCAGCAACTTCAGGAGATACTCCAAAATGAGCAATGGCTATGTTTTCAGGAGCCATGCATGCTGGTGTACGGACATCAGGTCTGGATGGACCAGAGACCCATTTCTCCATGACAACAACTCTGACACAGAAGCAGAGTGACAGGAGAATCCACTGTAGATGCTGAAGTAGTGGAAAACCATATCTGGTGAGGCCAGAAAGGAGCAATGAGGATAAGAGTAGCCTTTCTACCTGCAGCTTCAGCAGACCCCTCTGTATTACAGGAATGGGGGAGATACATATAGTATTAGAGGAATGGGGGGACATGCATATAGGACTTTTCCTTTCCAAGAGATGGACAAAACATCTCGCCAAAAAAACTCCAAACCCTGGTGTGTGACAGTGGGCCGGAACGCAGCAGTTCCTGTTCTGTGTGAGGACACAAAATGGTCCAGCTCTGGACGACCCCATCTTACGAAGAGGGCATTAACCATGAAGGCCAGCAGGTCTCATTCATGAACCATCGACTAGGACCTGCTTAACCAGTCTATCAAGACATTTTGGAGACCTGGGAGGAACATGTCCAACAGCTGAAGGCTGCAAGACAAAATCCAGTACCATACTCTCACTGCTTCCCTGCATCAGGGATAGGAATGAGCACCCCCTTGTTTACTGGTGTAATGCATCACACTAACGTCCATCAGGATTTGCAGAGGACCGGGGTAGAGGTGATTCTAAAAAGCCTGGAGGATGTACGGGACAGCCAGCATTTCCAAAACATGTATGTGCAGCTCGGCCTCCACCTTTGGTAAAGGCAGAGATGAGCAACCCAACCGGAACCCAAGGTATCCGCGGCGAGGATTTGTACAGAAGCTGGTACAAGGAATGGGACACCTTTCAATAGGTTTAGACTATTCATCCACTATAACAGTGCTCTGTGAAGACAAGCTGTGATGAGAACCATTTAGTCTAGCTCATCCGTCAACTGATCCCACTGGAACCTGAGCATCCACATAGCTACCCCTTATATGAAGACGTGCCAGTGACACCATCAATATGACTGCAGCCTTGAAGCCCAGGAGGCACACTGTTTGTGCAGAAACATAGAGGCTCCTATACTGTAATGCCTCAAAGTATGGGGACAGCACAGAAATAAACATATAGGTGCTCCTTAGCGTCTCCCTTGGCAAGATGGGCAGCACTGGGTCAGTGTGTATGGTCCCTCCTCAATGTGTACCCTCCCCCCATTACCAGGCAGCAGAGCAATTTTTTTTTTAAGAAAAAAGTTCCTTTTTCTTTCCTGGCTGCCTGCTCTCTTAGAACTCCCCTTCCCCTCTTCAAACAGGCAGCACTAGCTGTACTCACCCTTGCCCTAGGACTGCTGTTCCTGCCCAGCACGTAGTGGTGTTTGAAAAAAGTCAGTGGCTTTGGCATGGACACTAGGTTCTGGAATTGGAACCCCGAGTGTTCCTTTTTCAAAAATTATCATTTTTCTGGGAGTCATTGGCAGGACCTGAAAGAGAAAGGACATGGAAAGCAAGGAAGTGACCTGTTAGGCTTACCTGGTCGACTGAAGCCATCCCACTGCTTGTTCGTGGTCCCTGACCCACTAGTCTACAGCCCTGTTTATGTCCGCTCCAGTTCCTGCTGTACTGTGGTGGCTTCAGTGTGTGGCGGTCACCAGACAAAAAGGAAGCGGCATCTCTGGAGCATGGTGTGGGCTCTGTTTGGCCCTATTTTTTGGTTTAATTAAGCTTAAAAGTTAATTCGGTCCCTCGTTGGTGGCAAGAGAAGAGCTGCACAGAGTAAGAGAGAGGAGCATTGGTCCTCTTCAGGCTCCAAGTCATCTGCCGCAGTGCCTGCCTCCCTGCAACAAGCCCTCCCTCTGCCGGCAGTACCTGCCAGACTCCCACTGCAGTTTCCTTCACCCCGGGCCGAGGCGGTGAGTTGGCGGCAGCACCAACAGTTAGGTGCTGACCACTTGAAGCTTATTTTAAAAGAAAAAAAATAAATTGTGTAAATGTGCCAAAGGGTGCTTCAGGAATGGCCGAGAGCTGAAGGGGCAGGCTACGGATCCATTTATATAAATTAATATTAATCGGGCCCAACGACGCCCAGGGAAGGGTCTATGGCAGAGAACCCCTTAGTCAAAAATATAAATATTAATTTGAAGAGCTCCCAGAGGTGGAGCTAAGGCAGAGCAAGGATGGGGCTAAGGGCTTTTGATACTACCTAGTTTAAATAAATATTTAAAGATCATGTGCAAAGCCTTTTTCAGGCAAATCACCAACATGCGTAATAAAGTAAAATTCCTTACCTCAGTGTGTGGTGTTTTGATATTTTTTGTCTGTTTTCTGCTATATTCACGCCATTTTTTAATTATTTTTAATTACTGCAATGTTTGTCCCACCCCTCGCACTCCAGCTGTCCTCCCCTATCTAAGCATTGCCCCTTCCGCTCTTACGTCATTGCCGAGTTGCGGCCATGGAGACCTATAAAAGCTGATTCAGCTGTATCTAATTTTCCTGATACCTACTGCGGTTGTGTGTAATTTTCCGATCTAAACACCGCATCCGCTTTGTGTTTTCAACACAGCACAATGTTATCTGTCGAGCAGAGTGAAATTGAATGCATTTGAGGTTCAGCAATCATTCAGCCTTATTCTTATGAGCCTCTAGTCAGCCGTTGTGGACTAGAAAAGTGATGGAGCGATCCATTATCCCATGCCAGCTACAGTGGCACATAATTATTTTACTGGAGGATCACAGTAGCGAACCGATGTAACACACTGGCAAAAAATATGTATACAGCAGCTCTTGTTCATCAACCACCCCACACCCGCCACCAGACCATGTTAGTTCCGAAACACAGATGACTGTCACACACCGCTGTTGTTTTCCAGACAATTATTTTTGTTGTCTGTGTGGGTGGTGGTCACATCACACAGCAACAGAATCTGAGACATGGGAGAGGACACATCTAGGGCGGACCAGAGACACAATGACAGCACTGTGCAGAACGAACATATAATGGTAGCGGAAAATAAATAGGTAATTTTTGTTAGTGATCACTAATAGGTACACATTACACAGGCAGAAGACGATGGTACATCAGATATAGTTTCGGACGCAGTACACACTGGAGCAAAAGCACACCACAATACCACCACAACACAAACCACTACCACAGAAATGATTCTGATCCATAGTGTGCAGGGATGATCTATAGCTAGCAATGTTCGCTTTTTTTGGGGGGGTGGGGTTACTGTTTATTTATTTTATTTATTTATCAGGTCTAGGATTACAAATACCTTTGGGCCTTGGCTCTTTTACAAAGGTTCCACGTCAGAGAAATACAAATTACGGGGAACATCAAGACAGACATTACAACAATGTGGACATTACAAACAGAGTACAGATTAATACAATTCAAGGGTAGCATTGTAACAAGGCAGCCAGCAGCATTTGTCAGAGAAAATAGACAACAGATAAGAAGTGCCAGTCATAGGGAGAGGGAAGAGGGGAGGCAGGGAGAGGGAATGTAGGAAGGGTGGGGAGAGGGTGAAAAGTGCAGCTTTGGGTACACCAAGATGTGAGGGTAGAATCCAGTGAGGAGGGGAAGGGGACTTTCAGTGCTCCAACAGTAAATAAATAATTACTTAGATGCCATAGGAGATGGTAAATACGTAATAAACTGCTCCATGAGGCACCTCATTAGTGCAAAGTAAAAAGACAGAACTTGACAGGGTGGTGCAAGCTGAATACACTGAAAAACACAAGACAATCCCCTGAAAACTGACCACTGATGTTCTATGTTTTTGGTTATTTTAATGTCTGAGCACTTCTTCTTCATAATGTGTTATGTGGTATCAACTGGGATCCTATACCAGCTAGGGACGGTACCAGCTCATACAAAGCTCTGAAGTCACCATCGCTTGTACTGATTCACGCCAAAGAACATCAGTGATCGGAAAGCCACGTTTTTCCCCTTGTATTATTTGGGCATCACCATGTCAGTCTCTCCCCACTGCAACAGACATGGCCAGGCTGCATAATGTGAGAGTGGTCCACAAGATGGTTGCACCAAGACAAACTCCGGCACCCAACTGAAACCCACAACACCACCAGCAGCAAAAAAACAAAAGCTGTCAGCAACGCCATGTTCAGCTGATGAGAACACAAATATGTAGCCAATACATTCTGGTGTCAGTGTCATATGTATATTGACTTGTGGCGTCCTGGCAACACTGAATTATGGTGTTGGCACAGGACCTATGAAGAGCATAATGGACTGCTGGATTAGTAACATACTTAGTGCAGAGTACGCAGGCTACACAGACCAAAATGGACGTGACGTGCAAATAGAATAAATTGCAACGTAACTATGCTGTGGCAGTGGCAATTGCATATTTGGGTCGGTCTCTGAATAGTACTGCTAGGGTAAATTACTAGTGCAGTGTGCAACACCAACTTTTTGAAGGGTAGTGCACACTGAATGGACAGAGACAGAAACCCCGATACACACCATATTCTGACTGCTGATGTACAGTGTTATGTGTAAGTGCAATGGCTGAGACATTTTGGACATAGCAGTGTACTACACATTTGCTGCCTTTGCAAAAAGGGACCATACCAGGAATGGAACCAGCAGAAGGCAGGCAAAATGTGGCACAACCATTGCACTGAGACATAACTGAGGACAACATCGTTCTGCTCACAAAGGAGGGGATATTTATGTTACCATTTATTATTCATGTATTATGAGGTCCAGTTCTCCAGCCTGCAGAACACATGTTCCTATTGGCAGATCACTAAACACTTCAGCCAATGCTGACATTAGTAGCAAGTTCGTCTCCATCAGAAACAAATTCATTTGGTGGCACTGGAACTGAGAGGAGTAAGGTGGAAGGCCAGTTCCACTGCAGTATTGTGACTGAGCTCACAGGTAGCAGATTACAGTACATTGCATATAGAATGAATGGCAAACAATACAAAAGACCCCCTGCTGGATCAGCACAGATGTGCAATGTTATGAGTAAATGCACTTGATGTATTCACGGCAAGGGACAACAGTTGCATGGAATAGGTTCGATATGGCATGCCCATTGCACTGAAACAGGAAAAATCAGAACATAAAGGATCACAAAGCAGGGGAGATCTGTTGGGTTGCCAGTTCTTTGACGTGCTCTCCCATGTCCAGTTCTCCCCACTGCAGACTACACTGCATTGCCTTGTTACAAATTTTTTTTTTTTTAACATTTAACATTTTCTCCTTCTGCAGCCACGGTCCTGCTTTTATATCCAGCCACCGCTCCACTCCGCCGCCGACCCCGGAGTTGCATGCCCAGCTGACAGACGCAACTACACCTGCGAAAGGGGGCTACTCCCATAGCCCCCTGCGCCCGTCGAGGAACCATTACCGGCACATGCCTCCAGGCATTGTCGGCCGGCTGAGCTGCGGCTATCAAGCTGCCTCGGACCTGTCCTGCGATTTTCCTTGTTCTTTCCCCATTGGGACCATGGACGTGCAATGATGTCCGTGCACATACATGCAGACGTCCGATGTGGTCCCCCCTCCGTTACACTGCTGCCTGTGGTACCTGCGGGTGTCCCCAGGGGTCGCCGCAGCGCGATATAAAGTCCCCATCCCACCCCAGGACTAGGAGAGCTGTCTCCCGATGCTCAATCCCAGTCCTCCCCTGCCGACCCCCGACAACCCGAGCTCATTCCTGAACCCAGGTTGCCGGTGTAGCGCGAGGTGTGGCATCCAGTGCCTCAACCCTCAGTGCCACCGGCCCAGCCTATCTTGTTACAAATGTTGAAACAGTACATAGAATGATGGAAAAAACAATCAAATACACACACACACACACACACACACACACACACACACACACACACATCCACACCCAAACACCAACCATAACAAAAAAATAAGGTTCATGACCATCAGGATCGTGAGCTGCAATTACAACAGAGGCTATACACATTGCAGTCTCAGTTACATACTGTATATAATTTTCCATAATCCTGCTCAATCAGTACTGACTTACTAGTGGGATAGGAGATGTGACGAGACTAATGTACAAGTCCAGCTGTAGCAGTATTGGTCAAAAGCACAGAAACGGCTATTGGCAAAGTGATGCACATAGAATGATTATCAAAAAAGAAATTGAGCAGTGGCCGTGTCATTGTGATCTTTTGATATTGGTAGTGCTCCGTGAGTAATGAATTGGTTGGGTGGCCTGGGACACATGACGTGGCAGAAGAAGGACTGAATCAGCTACATGTAATAGCTGCGTGACAATCATTTGGTTATCATTCGGACATCTAAAAAGGATCACAACACTGGGCACAAGATACACAATGTCCCAGCCATTGCACCAACATGTAGTACACATCATCAGGGAACAGAACGTAGGGCTTTACTAATTTTGACATTTAGTCTTTCTGCATTTCATGGATTAGTTCTAAGATTGTTTCATGTGCACGTACTGCAGCTGATGGAGCAGTGCAGTGGTCAATGCCCAGGTCCAGTGCCACCAAATTAATCATTTACTATGGGAGCAGTACAAGTGAACTATGTGCAAAAATTGTAAAGGTAGCTTAGCAGCCGGTGTTGATTCTCATTCAAGTAAAATGACAGTTCTGTAAATGCTGCAAATTTTCGGTATTTCAGTTAGTACAGGTGGGAGGAACCTGTGCACCAAATTAACTGGGTACACATTGAAGTAATATGTGAAACAGCAAGATGTTATATGAAAAACATTAATGCCACTGCCTCCCACCTGCATGTTATATGGCTTCTGTTCAGCAGACACGAGCTCATTGGTTTTCGCGGGAGGGTGGTAAAACTGTGGCAGACGTCCCAATGAAAATGGAAGAAATATAAATATTTTTATTAATCTCAGTAAATTTCGGTCTCCAAGTTTACAAAACATCAAGACTGAAGGATGTGCAGCTTCTGTGTTAGTGTTGCTATAGAGCATCTGACTCAAGATCTCGCCTTTGTCTGAAAACATGTTTTCCCAGACATAGTACAATGCACAATTTCTTTAGGATCTATGAACACTACCACGGCAATCGATCAATGAAACACAGACATTAATTTTTCCAGCTTCATAACTGTGGGTTTCTTTGCATTTTATTTTTCAATACATAGTCCTGCAACTGAATCAGTGGCATAGGCGCTGCCAAACACTGATATGGACCAAAACACAGGAACAGAATATGTGAAGACCAAATGCGCCACACACACACACACAGTTTTTTTTTCAGTGAAACACACTTACAAATCCACATTACAATGCTAAAAGAAGACCCAACTAGACAATGATTTTATTTCACAGTGTATGTAATGCAGATGCTGACAAGACATTTGCACACCTCATTGAAAAGCATTCAGCTCAGAGGACTTCTGCTCGACTCACTACTCCACGATGACGTTGACACTGAACACGCCCACCAAGAAAGCACAGTGTAAGCATGGCGGTAATGGGACTAGGACAGGCCGAGAAACAAAACAGGATTCTTGAAAAACTACTGAAAAATAAGTACAACTTGGTCAATTCACTATTGCAACCACACTGATCGTTTTAGTGGTGTGTTTGGAACAAAACTGAACCATTGCACATGATCTTTAAAAAGGGCAGCTCCTAGGGGAGAATTAAAGAAGGCAAGCCCTCAGTATAACCAAGAGCCCAGTTAGGCTAAAGTGGGGATGGGCTGGCAAGCCCAGGTGGCCTGCCCATTCTTGAGCACAAACCTTAGTGTACCCGAAGCACAAGAGAGGGGTTCAGCATCCCAGGAGGTAGGTGTTTAGCTCTGGGGACTCCCGTTTGCTTTTTGAGCATCAGGACAGCGACTGAGGTTGCACTGGTGGGGAAGGGGTTTTAAGTATTTCCCACCTTCAGACCGCCCACAGAGGTGACCGAGGAAGGAGCTGGCTAGTGGCTCAGCAACAGGGCTAGCGTAAGGGGAGAAGGGCAACAGGTGTATTTTAGAGTGGCAATAAGGCTGGAACTGTCTGATCTGTTGTAACCTGCAATTGCCTGAACTGCGTTTTACTGCCTGCAAATGGCTGAACTGTGTTTTATTGCCCGCAGTTACCTGAACTGTGTTTTATTGTCCGCAATTGCCTGAACTGTGTTTTACTGTCCCAAACTGGTTATTTGCCTCTGCTACTGGCAACTGCCCCCTGGAACCAGTCAATTGCCCCTGAACTGGTCATTTACCTCTGCTACTGGCAAATGCCCCCTGGAACTAGTCAATTGCCCCAAACTGGTTATTTGTCTCTACTACTGGCAATTGCTCCCTAGAACTGGTCAATTGCCCCAGAACTGGTTATTTGCCTTTACTACTGGCAACTGACCCTGGAACTGGTCAAATTCCCATAACTGGTCAATTGCCTCTACTACTGGCAATTGCCCCCTGAAACTGGTCAATTATCCCCAAACTGGTTATCTGCCTCTGGAACTGGACAACTGCCCCCAAACTGGTTATTTGCATCTGCTCTGGCAATTGCCCCTAGAATTTGTCAATTGCCCCCAAACTGGATATTTGCCTCTACTACTGGCAATTGCCCCCTGGAACTGGTTAACTGCCCCAAACTGGTTATTTGCCTTTACTACTGGCAGCTGCCCCTTGGAACTGGTCAATTGCTCCCAAACTGGTTATTTGCCTCTGCTACTGGCAACTGCCCTTGGAACTGGTCAATTGCCCCTCAACTGGTTATTTTCCTCTTCTACTGGCAATTGCCCTTGGAACTGGTCAATTGCTCCTGAACTGGTTACTTACCTCTGCTACTGGCAATTGCCCCCTTAAACTGGTCAATTGCTCCTGAACTGGTTTCCGAGTGTACTGATCACCTACGATTGCTTTAAAACTGTGCACCTGTACTCAACCTCTAGCTATTGCACTGAGCTGAAAGTACTGCATGTAGACTCAGAACTGTCTAAGATTGTACATTTGTGCCTCCAATTGCATACCTCTTGGAATCAGTCTCCACCCAGCAGAGATAAAATTCTGCAGCTTCATTCAGCATCATCACCTTTCAGCTTCTGCACCTATGGTCCTAGTCAAGATCATCTTCACTCTGAGTGCGCTTCACCTGGAAGAACCGTTTCACCATCCTGTTCGATATTTGCTATTGGTCCCAAGTCTCATCTAAGCCCAGTGTGATCCTCTGACAGCTGATTTGTTATTTTTCCTGGTTCTTGTTCCAAATACTTCAAGGTCTTCTGTCTTCGCTCAGCTTTCGACACCCCATTTGTTATTTTTCTTCTCTTTTAGGTATCACCTGCATCGTCCTGGTTGCAGTCTCATCTCCGCAGCCCACTGGAAGGGTTGTGCCGGAGCATCTCCAGTAGTTCGCCTCGTCCCTGGCAGCCCATTGGCAGGTTGGTGCCAGACATCCTCTTCAGCTCATCTTATCCCGGCAGCCCATTGAAAGGGTTTGTGTCAAACCATCTCCTGCAGTTATCCTGTTTCTGGCAGCCCACTACAGGGTTTGTGCTAGAACCTTGTTCTGTTTGCTTTTCTGTCCTGGCTGCCCAAGAGAGGGTTTTTCTGCTGATGAACTCATGGCCTGTTTACCTCTCATAAATCCCAGTGGCTTCCCCTAGGCCCATACTGAAGTACCAGTTTCTGTGTTACAGCCAGGGTCCTTTGTTTTCATTCCCTTTTCTTCTCTGCCACCTCACCTCCAGCTTGTGCACATGAAGATCATCACCAAAAGTGAGCTCCAATGTGTAGTGTCTTCCTGAATTTATTGTAACCCTGCTGTGTTCTGCAGTACTGCCAGAGCCCTCTGGCCTAGTAATTGATCAACTGTGATCATCTAGAGTGCTAAGCTTAGCAAAGAGTATAGTGGCTTTAGGCTGAGGTGCACCTCTTAAGATTCTTTTACAGTAATTCCCGTAGAGCTACTGTTTATTTTAGATCATCTTATAGTAATTCATGCATAGTGTTTTGTTTGCTTTTACCACTGCTACCCCTCTTCCCTTGTGACTGTGTCACCTTACCCCTGTTGTCTGAATAAAGCCTTTCGGCATCGAACCTCTGTGGATGACTCCTGCTTCTCCTTGTCAGGTGCTTCCATTCACCTTCTAAAGAACCTTTAGTGTTCCCTTGTCACAACACCTGCTGAGGGTGATTCTGGTGTTGATAGTGAAACCGATTCCTGATCATTCCATCCACTTCTCAGGAAGTTAGATAAAACTCAGAACTCCAGTCGTGCACCAGCACTTCCCTGGAGCTTGACTGCAGGAGTCATTCATCCAGATAAGGGAAAACATAAAGGCCTTCCCTGTGAAGGGCTGCAGCAACTACTGCCAAGCATTTGATGAAGACCCACACTGCAGAAGACAAGCCAAAGGGCAATAACTTGAATTTAACATCTTCCTTCAGAAGGGACAAATGGCCCGGCATATAAAAGGAAGAAGGCGGAGGATGATTAGGAGGGATTTGTAACAGATCTAGAGCATGCCCCATTCCAACTATCTTCAGAACCTATTAATCCGTAGTGATCTCCTGCCACTGTTTCAGATGCAGGGAAATCCTGCCCTCTACACTCACCCCCTGGAAGTAACAGCTAAGGAGGGGGGAAGATGGAAGAGAGTCAGGTGGAACTGCTTTGGGTGCTTTTGCATGGGCGCCAAGGGGGAAGGGACCACCACATCTACCACAGCCTTGCTGACAGTAGGCATGACTACTTCGGGCAGCAGACCAATGAAAGGAGACCATACCATGACCTGTAGCAGGAGTGGGATACAAGGACTTCACAGACATTAGAGTTATTTTAGAAACCTGAAGGCCATGCAGGGCTTCCTCAATATCACAGCAAAAGTTTTGACTAAAAGGAACATTCAAAACTGCCTACTGCACATCAGTGGCAAAGCCAGCAACTCTGAGTCAAGAACATCCCAAGCAAATGCCAGAAGCTGCAGCCCTAGCAGAAGCATCAGAGACATCATAAGCCGAGCGCAGCAAATGTTTGCCAACCTCACCACCAGCAGATAATTTCTTAACTCAGTCTTGACGGAGCCAGTAGGCAAAGCCTGGGCAGCAGTATAAGCAGCTTTACACAAGCTGTTCTGGTATTTGATCATGTGGGCCTGAAAGTTTGCAATTCTAAGGCCCAGTGGTGCAGAAGCATAAGTACGCTTGCCCATCACATCCAGCCTCCCAGATTCCTTATCAGGAGGCAAAGTACTCATATGACTTGGAGCACTAGATGTATCATGAGCAGCCATGATGTCCACAGACTCAGTATCAGGTTGGTTAGCATAACAAGGCTTAGCAGACAGTAGTAGTAAAAATCTTTATATTTATATTTATACAGGAAGATGGAAATACGACCTTTAGGACTGGAGTCCTGTTTTCAAGGTGGTCCTGTTTATATTACAATTATACAAGTCTTGTTAAAACATTTGAAATATACCATATTTAAGAAAAAATATATAGACAATAAACTGTTGCACTTACATAGACAAAAAACTATTGCACTACATCAAGCAGCTGCAGTCTAATGGGTTGAAGTGCTGCACACGCGAGCAGACTAGATAGATCATATGGCCTGTATCTGCTGGCAATTTTGTATGTTTGTAGTATACAGTTCAGTAAAAATATATTTCAGTAGAATAGACTTTTTATGGGCTCCCCAGATTGTTCACCTCAGTTTCTTATCTAGTGCTATTTTTACAGATTTATCCCTTATAACTGTTGTAACTTTTGGGGAGAAAAGGAAGGAATCTAGAAAGAAATATAGAGTTTATTTTTGCCCTTTTCTTATGTTTTATTACAGTAGCATCTACATTCTAGTTTAAGATCATTTTTTAAGTTGGCATGAAATATTTTAGTAGATTTTCTTAGCTCTTCTTTATTTCCTATATTATGCCAAAATGTTGCTACATTATTTCAGAAGATCATGTTTCCATATTTATTATTTATCTTTTGGATTATGAAATTATGTTCATTTTTATTTCTCAAATTATATTTATTTTCTCATTTATCTAACTTTTCAATCAGGTACCGTTTTTTCTGTTTTTTAGTGTTCTATGTATCAGATATAACCATTTTAGTTTTCTTTTATTATCTAAATCTAACCAGTTAAAATTATTGTACATTACACAGTGATGTATTTACCACTCTGTAACCTGTATCATATATTCATTAATCACTGTTGCCTACTTGCCACTCTATTTATACTTCCTTTGTGTAACAGTTTGACTGTCTCTGTATCTCTGACGTGGAGCCTTTGTAAATGAGTCCCTGACTCAAAGGCAATTTCCGAAACTTCAAATAAAAATAAATAAAATGGGTTGTGAAGTTACATTTCAAGACACACCTTGCCATCCTGTTGCAGAGCCTGTCTACTGTTATCAAGTTTGTTTTCTTTGCTGAGCTGTATACATGTTCCCCATAATTAATTATAGGTACTAAAAGTTGGTTTACAACGGACACGTTCATCCTATAGTTTAGGCAGTGTCTGTGGTGCAGAATACTGCTTATAAGCCTTTCTGTGGACTGCAGGCAGTGAATTTGGTCTGTACCATGCAGCAAAAGTAGCATCCTCTAATGCAGGATATAGAGGTGAAATGATAATGGAGGAGGAGCAGGGCACCTCCAAAAATTCCATGAGATTCCATTTAGTGGAATCTTTCTGTTTCACATTAAAGCCCATGGCAGACTACATTTGCTGCATCGTGACTTGGAAAGATGTTCCTCAGCAGTAGATCTTCGGGTATAAACCAGCACGTCCTCACTACAGGATGACGGTAGAATTAGAGTGAGGGGGATCCTCCACAAATTTTTCTCCCTCATATTCCTCCTCTAAATCCACCTCTGAGTCCATGACACCAGGATTATATTCCATTTTGTCATCATCAGCACGAGCAGCAATGGGAGCCACAAAATGGACCAGAGACACCGGTGAAAGCTTAGAGGCAGGAATCTATAGCGTGCTATTGGAATCAGTCGACAGAGGCCAAGCACCAGAAGGCACCACCAGTGGAATAACTGCCTGCAATGGCAACCCTGGCAGAATGCGTCAAATCATTTCAGAGAATGACGTCAGCACAGCCTTGGAGTCGATGGCACCCTGTAAAGGGGCCAGGACAACCTGTGTCTATGGGTCTTGGCCTGACAACGATGGCGTCATACTGACCACAGTAAGTAATAGCAGCACCTAAGCCAAGCCCTGACCTTGGTGTCTCAACGATGGTTGGTGGGGGGGGGGGGGCTGCAGCAGACACCACCAGAGTAGGCGTTGATGAGAACATACCTTTTCTCAATGATGACTGGGACTCTACTGGAGGAGCACACTTGTTCTTTTCTCTGTGTCCATACTTATGGCTGGATGAGGAGGAGATGGCCCAAGCCAATGACTATTCCTTGTTCTCATCCTTAGATTTCAACAGCTGCTTCTCGTCCAACGGTGAGGGAAAAGCAGTTCTCCATGGCTGTCAATGCCTTTAATACAAGGACATTTTCTAGAGTTTTCTTACAACATCACCTCATAGTCTGACTGAAACTCTGGCAAATCTTACAAGTTCTCATGCTGTGAGACAGGCCCAGACAGAACTGCGTGTGCGTCTCCATTATGAATTTTATATCCGCACTTACATCGAAACAAAGGCTTTTCCCGACTTCAGTGGCATACAGAGACGACAAAAATAAGCTAAATAAAAGTAAAATAACAAACGTAAATGGCTTAGTCGATGGCATTTTCTTCAGCAGGTTCAATGAGGATGATCAATAGTGGGAGAAAGAAACGAGGAACAATGGGGCCAACATGTTATATATAGGTAGACGTTGCACATCATTGTGCATGGCCCCAAGCTAGCAAAAAGTTTCCAAATGGTCCCAACACTGACAGCTTAAACGTTTTAAAGGTGTGACCTACTGCAGGAGATATCCTCGATGAAGATATATACAAATATGTCTATGTACCTATCTCTCTCTCTCTTGCTCAGGGACGTGTAGTGAGAGCGAGTTAAATAAATGATTTATGTGCACAAGAACAGTTCAACTTCGGGCAACCTCGTGAGTGGTGTAAGCCAAGAGTGAGTTACCCAAGGGCAAACTGCTCAAGTGCACATAAACCACTATTTAACGAGTTCCCCCTTGCATATTCCATGTATGCAAGACAGATGTTATTTTTTAGTATAGTTTGTATTGATTTTGTATTTAGTTTGGCAGTTTTTTTCTGTAAAATACAGAGGATTTATTTGTGCTGTGTTGTGCATTACTATGCAGGTTTAAGAAGGTTGCTAAGGGTGCTAACGTGGTTGCTAAGGTCGTGGTATCCCTACATTCCTAGTGTGGCATTCCATTGGCTACGATTTTGTATGTGGGTGGGCTAAACAGTTTTTGAAACATGGCAGCCCCATCTCAATCAAGCCTTAGCAAGGAGCCAGCCCAGTGCTGAAGAGTTTTTTTCTTTTTACTTTTAATTTATGTGGTTGAGCCTGTATTTCCCTTGTCACTCCGTTTGTTGTGTAGACGGAGAGTGAATGGGAAAACGGTTTCATGTTAGGAGCGCTAGTAATGTACAGGTGGCATTTAGCTAAAAAAAAAATATTTATTTCCCCAATCCAAAAAGTAAAGGTGCTGCGTGCTCAGCTGCTGTTACTGAGAAAGTGTGTAGCGAAAACTAAGCTGTTTAAAAAAGGAACAGGTATTATGTATTTTATTTGACTTTTCCCCCAGTCCACAGTACAGTTACTTTGCTGCCGATAGTGAGTCAGAGCCAGGAGTGCATCTGCCTGCACGTAGAGAGGTAATACATTTCGAGATGGTGGTGAAAGCAAGAAAGCAGGATGAGTGTTTGACAACATGCTGTTTGTTTTAAAAAGTGCTATGAATGTAGCAGATAGAGGCGACTGCTGCAGTGCAGTGAGAGAAAAGGAGCTTGAAATTGGGGGAGTTTCTGTGGAGAGTGAAGCAGGTATGAAAGCGAGTGGAAGTAGTGCTGGCAGTCGGGGGGGTGAATGTTAGGTAGTGTCTATACAATACATGTGGTCTAAATTGTAGGTTTTAAAATGTATACAACATATGTGAAAATAAATGAATTTTATACAATGGCTTTTGAGTCCATACATCTCTTAAGTCCATGCCTACTACATAAACATATACATATGTATACACTTATATAGTTATAAAATGGCAAGGAAAAAATCTAGAAATTTCATTGGCCGAGAGATGTCAGCTGACCGTACATTATAGCTCTACAGATGCACGTTCAGCTGCCAAATCTCATTTTCCTCCCCACCCAAAACCCTGCTTACCGAAGAATATCACTAAGCCTCCAAACTGAAAGTGAAAAAAAAAAAGTGTCTTCTGTATTGAAAGTTTTAACCTTTACTACCACAAGAATAATCGTGCTAAATTCTGGCAGATTCTCAGTGAAGTAGAATGACATAAACCGTCATCCGCACTACCATCCAAAATCATCTCTCGAGATAGCACCTGCACAAACAAGGCATTCTAGAAGCCCTCAACAATCACTTTGCCAATGCTGTCCTAGCTGATACCTCTCCCATAAGCAAACTGCTGAACCAGCAAACCAGTAACAATACTCCTTGGACCCCCTCCAATACCTCCACCTGCCTGACCAATTTTAGCTTCACTCCTGTCACACTTCAACAAGTTGAAGACCTCCTAACCCACTTAGATATTAAGAAAAGGGCAGGGGCTGATCAAATTGACCTGTTCTTTCTAAAATTAGGCTACTATCAATTAGCCCCGCTGATCACTCACCTCTTTAATATGCGTCTCTGGGAGGGGGCACTCCCACTGGTGTGGAAAATAGCCCATGTTATCCCTTTCCTCAAATCTGGTGAGCCAAGTGACTTAAACAACTACAGACCCATTTCTCTACTTCCTATTTTGTCAAACTGATCGAAAAACTGGTAAACTTTCAATTAAGAGAATTCTTGGAGAATTATAACCTGTTGAATCCTCTACAGTCTGGCTTTAGGCCAATCCACAGTATAGTCTCTGCAATAGCCAAGGTCACCAATGACTGGCAAATGGCACTCGATCCTAGAAACCATGTGACAATGCTATTCCTAGATCTAAGCAAAGCGTTCAATACTGTGGACCATGATCTACTATTGACCCTGCGGCATAACCTTGGACTAGACGATAATGCCCTTAAATGGTTCTCCTGCTACCTTGTTGGTAGGCAGCAACAGGTGAAGGTGCAGGGTGACCTTTCCCCCTGCAAAATCCTTCCAAGAGGGGTACCTCAAGGTTCAATTTTAGACCCTCTATTATTCACAATATACGAAATGCCTCCATCTGGGCCTACAAAGCCCTGTCTAGCAAACTCCCTCTTTATATTTCCAGTCTCTTTAAATTTATACCTTGTGCATACTTCCTTAGGAAATATGCTTATATTCAGCTTGATACACCCAGGGTCAGATCTCATTTTGGCACTGCATCCATTAGTCACACCTTACCAGCCTTGTGGAATTCCCTTCAAAGTACCTTCAAATGTACATGCTTTGTTAGCCTAGCCTCCTTTAAATCTCTTCTGAAACCCCTGTTGAAGGAAAACTGCCAGTGTTGTGCTTAGTCCCTCCTCCAATTAATTTTTGTATGGCATTTACCACTGTACTTGCCCTCCGGCTCTCCTTGCTCCCCTTCTTACACCCCTCTGTCTGTCTGTCTCTGCCCTTGTTATTCCTTGTTCATCTCTCCACTAGACCTTTATTCCCTCGTCCCACTTCTTGATCTTCTACTATGCCTTACCTCATCTTCTTAGATTGTGCTCTACCTTTCCCCTTAATACTACCCCGTACTGCAATCGTAGTATGCTGTTAGTTGTTTGCACTTATATAGGTATGTAAAAGGTTTATAACTTAACTGTCTACCTTGTCATGTTTACCCACTTTATTATTTACTCTGTTGTGTTTCTGTACATTTTGTGTGTTCCTCCAGGACCACCCTGCAAATGAGAATCTCAATGGTGTATTCCTGGTAAAAAAAAAAAATAACTAAATTAACTTAATAACGAACTAACTTGAATTAAAAACCTGCCTTTCTGGGTCACCCGTGTGCACAACCTATCCCATCCTTTTTACTCCAACAGCCCTTGCGTGCTACTTCGAGCCTGCTCCTGTTATACTCATGCACTATAACGGTTCTGTCACATTACTACTGTTTCGTACGTTCATATGCTCTTTTGTATGATTTTGGACATGTATTGCAATTTACCCAATGTCCCACTACTGTTTATTGTACAATACCTTGTGTTCCAACTGTTGCATAATCTTACAATGTTGTATTGTTTGTTCTACCCACATATTATTGTAACTGATCATCCTTCACAACCCTATGTAACCCCTCCCCCTAGGTCGCACAGTGAGATGAGCAACTTGTTGTTCAGTGTGCCCTCCTGGTGAAACATTTCAATACATAAAATGCTTACAGACTTTAAAGAAGCTACATTGCCACAACAATAATACATTCTCAAACATTTCCCCACAACTGAAACAAAACATTTAGAGTCTCCCAGTCCCAACATGCAACTAAACTCTTGGAGTCTGACAAAAGAAGCAGCATTTTTACTCGATCCCCTCAGCTAAGCAGCAACACTACAGCGTCTGTGACATTCATTCACTTTCTGCCTAGAAAACATTTTTCAAACTTGATCAAACATAAGCAAATTAAAGCAGCAACTTATTTAATATTATTTATTACCTAACTACACTAGGTTAAAAGAGGGTAGGATGTCTGTCAGTCAGTAAGTAGGCAACTTGTCATTCTCTGTTGGGAGCCACCATGTGTACCACAAAATGACCACTATGAAATGGGAGGGGGAGTCTTCACTCAGCGAAACGAAACCTGTGGTCTGTTATGAGCCGCTCGCTCATTCTCTGCCAGTAGCTGCAGTAACCTCCCCACTCTCCAGAAGATCAGGGTGGGGAGGGCGACGCAGAGGGGGGTGACGTTTTCACTCACCAAGAGACTTCTTCAGTTTCTAGGGTATCAGGGCAAAGTGGGGAGGGGAAGACTTCTCTCTTCAGTGAGTCTGGGCAGGTCGAGGCGGAGCGAAAATGAGAATTTGTCACTATACAGTGGATTGGGTATGAACAGAGCGGGAAGGGGAGGTCTTCACTCTCCAGAGGATGGGGGCGAGGCGGAGAGGAGGGGAAGTCTTTACTCTGTGGCAGGGTTTCATATTGCTATGGCCTCAATTATTAAATCCAGAACCATAAGCCATAAGTTAGTGAATGGCCAAACCTAGAAAAGCCCCATCAAGCAAGAAATAATCCTGTTATATTGCTGAATTCTGGCATCCTAATTCAGCAAATGAGCCCAACAGCAAAACTGTTCCAAACTGCTATCCTGCAAAAAGAAAAGAAACAAGCATTTGTCAATGCCGAATGTTTGCTTGCCGATATTAGCATTGGACGTGCAGGAGTAATACATATGGAATGGCAGTGAAGTATTGAGCTCACGCCAACCCCACCTCCACCCTGCAGAGATGGAAAGGCATTGGGGTGTGCCTTTGGGTCGTCACCTATAACACTCTCGGCAATTCACCTCACCCTACCCTGTAGACACTGACAAATATTGAGGTGTGCCTTGGGACCCCATGTCATAAGGACATAAGCTGAAATGGGTGCAGTATAGGAGAATGGGGTGAAGTCTGGGGCCAAAAAGTCCAAGGCACACCTCGATGCCTGTCACTGGCTTCAGGGTGGGGAGGGGTGTGGGTGGAATGGCATGAGCATTACAGTCGGCAATCCAAAGGCACACCCCTGATGCCTGTCAGTCTGTATAGGGTGGGACATTATGGTTAGGAACATAACGCCCCAGGCGTTTGTTGGTATTTGCACTACAAATTTTCAACATGGCCTTTTTGGGACCCCCACCTCATGAAAGCATTTGGGACCTCTGCTCATGAACAGTGACACTATGACTTTGTTAATATGTCCCAAACTTTGATTTACCACAGAGTCCGTGCCATTCTGTGCCAGATGTGCAAAAACACAAATCGGGCAGGATGTGAAGAATGACAGCTGTGCCATTCATAGGGAGTTGTGAAGAGAGCACAATGTTAAAAATCTGGAGTGAAAATATTAAAAATGCTCAAACACCTGAGTCTACGTGGAAACTGCACAATGCACACTCGTAACACAGTCATTTAGTGGAATTATTTCACCAAATTTTGAACATATGCATTTTGTGACCTCTGCTCATGAACACTGTCACTATGATCTTCTTAATCTGCCCTGAACACTGATTTCCCACAGCGACCATGCCATTGTGTGCCAGATGTACAAAAACATATTTCGGGCAGGATGTGAAAAATGACAGCTGTACTGTTCATAAGGAGGTGTGGAAAAATGCCAGTGTTGAAAATCTGGAGAGAAAATATTACAAATTCGTGAAGTTACGAGGGTGCGTGGAAACTGCTCAATGCATGTTCAAAACACAGTCATTTTATGGACTTTTGTCACCAAATTTTTAACATAGGCATTTTAAGATCTCTGCTCATGAACAGAGTCACTGTGATTTTCTTAATCTGTCCCGAACATTGATTTTGCACATCGACCATGCCACTGTGCGCTATATGTGCGAAGACACATTTCGGACGAGATGTGAAAAATGACAGCTGTACTGTTCATAAGGAGGTGCAATAAAATGCCAATGTTGAAAATCTGGAGTGAAAATATTAAAAATCCTCTAACCTACGAGCGTGCGTAGGAACTGCGCAATGCACGCCTCTAAAACAGTCATTTTGGGGAATTTTGTCACCACATTTTCAACATAGGGTTTTTGGGGCCTACCTCATGAACTGTGACACTGTTGTTTCGTTAATCGGTCCCGAAAGGTGGTTCCACGCAGTGACCGTGAAATCACCTTTCCGAACCGAATAACAAAATGATAGTGACTGAGTTCATGAGGTGGAGTCCCAAGAACCCCATGTTGAAAATGTGGTGAAACAACTCCTAAAAATGGCCGCGATATCCACTTAAGTTAAAAAACCCTATTTATGCCATTATACAGCTTACTGGCATTTCTTCGGTTTGCAGGCAGCTTTAAAGAGTGCAGACGTGTTCCCGGTCCACCGAAGATCACTGCGCCAGGCTCTGGAGGTAAGTATGGGGTGGGAGTGTGTGGAGAGGTAGGGTATGCAGAGGGTGGGCACGGGTTGGGGGAGGTGACACCAGGCTCAGCGAGAGACCATTTTCTTTATTTTTACAGGTGTTTTAAACAAAAGGACGCCACAGGACTATTGGCATGCTGGGGTAGGCTCCCAGCATGCCACTTAAACAAAAGGGCTTACCTTGTTGTGGAGTTCACACAGCTCCAATCTCTCCTCGCTCGGTCCCGGGAGCTGTGGTGGGACTCAAGCCCCAAAGCCATCAGCGCCACAACTGCGGAAGTGTTTATTCGGACCTTGCCCCGCAATGTGGAAGGGTCCAGGGGTCCAGAAGGGAGAATGTCCCCCGTATTGCCACGGGGGGTCGGCGGCCCGGTTGATCATAAAGTAATTGGGGCAGCTCAGGGAAAGGAAAAAACAACAAACAAACAAACCAGGCATGGCCATGGTGGCCATGCGCACAGTGTGTATGCGCTACATGGGGGGCTTAAAGGAGCTATGTTCCTATTATCACTCAGCCGTGCGGCTGACAAGGAGATCAGTGTTTCCCTGGTCACCACATAAGCAGAATGGCCGGGGAAGATGCATACAGCGACGAGACGAGTTCCGGTCACGAATCCTGCCATAATTAGCCATGGCAGTGGCCTAAATCGATAGTGGGAGGGGGGCAAACAGCGATACTGGAGTCTGCTGGACCCCGGGCTGCAATGTCAGCATTTATGGTACTGTGCCTCAGCCAGCAGCACACTGCAGAAACCTGATCGGTATGACGACGGGCTAAATATGCAAAAGACCTACACGTTACCACTACTTATTGCAGCGGTCATTTTCTTTCAGCTATACGCCATTGCATCTGAACGGCTGTCACAGACAGCTCGGCCATTCATTGCTGCGGTCTGGTCATGCCTGCAAAAAGGATCACGGCATTGGAAGAGGGGGTGGCACACCTACAAAAAGTCATATGGTGGCACTATGTTTCTTGCACATGCACGCAAGCAAACATAAAAAAACTGTCCCCATGAATTTAAGCACTGCCATTTGATGTGCAATCAAATAAAAAAAAAGATTATTTAATTCCAACCAAGTTTTAAATACATAAAAAACCCACATCTTACAATCCCAAAATTGTCATCTTCATTATTCTTAATTTTAGGATATGCAATAGTAGAGAAAGGAAGTGTGTCCACGAACCACAGGTCTAACCATGTGAGCCTGTAGCTCAGTGGCTACAGCACTGGGATGGTATTCCAAGGGCCTGGGTTCAGTTCCCAGCAGGTTACATTATTTCTTTCTCACTACAATTTGTGATCTGCGTTGCTTAGCAGTGGCTAATACTGCACCAATAACCATCTAATTAGTGCCAGTATAGTTGGGGTTGAGTCAAGTGTTAAATGTCAAAGCTCAATTTTTGCATCTTAATAACTCTGGTGGCATTCAATGAAATAACCCAAAATTTGGCACATGTAGTCTCAAGACGTGAAAAGTTTCATGACAGTATCTGTGTGGTTTCCAAGAAACAGATTGTCGACTTGGAATGAACTGCAGTGTTTTTTCCTACACTTAATACACTTTTTCTTTTGCTCTCACATAACCTAAATGGTATAGAATTTGTTTCCCCAAAAAAACTTCTAGGGTAGAAGTGGCCTGTGCCAAGGTGTTACCTTTCAAGGTTTTGAGAAAAAATATAATCAGTTCCAGAGTTATAAGGATTTAAAGTTTTTTTCTGAGCATGCTTAGTAGGGTTTTTAGACAACCCTCCGATATGAACCCCGAACTTAGCCCACCAGGACAGGATCATAAAGCACTACCCACTGGGGTAAAGGCTGCCACTAAACTGGTGCAATAATGTATTTTTTTGCAAATAATACATATGTGTTTATACGGTCAGACTACAAAACATTGGTGCCTCATGAATGCAACTGTCAATCAGAAAGCACTAGCTTACATATTCTCTTCAGCATGTCCCTTTGCTGTTATGCACTTTTAACTTGGATTTTATTTTCTGGCATCAAAAGTGCCTTCCACCATTGTTTAAAAGTGTTTTGCTGATGTAATAATCTCCATGATTTACTTGCCTAAACTATGGCACTGCACCCACTAGGCAGAATTCTCAAAGCATATGCGCTCAGTGCATCTTGGCTGCCCCGGTGCAACCGAGATGTGCTGAGCCCAAACTGTGGGATTCACAGAACATACACCGGGGGATGCTCCCAGCGCATCCCCTCTGTGAATACCACAGTTGCACCCAACCCGAGATGCACTGGTGCAACCCCCTGGTCGTGCAGGGAAACCAATGGGGCAGGGCATCCCCAATATTGCCATTCACAGCTACAAACACATAAATGTGGCCATTAGGCATGCAAGGTGCAATGGGGCCATTTGCATGTCATTATGGAACCATCTGCATGCGTCTTGAAGGGATGTGCCTTGCAGAATTCGCCAGGTGCCCTGCAAGGGCTGTGAGCCACACACATTCCCCCAAGTAGTCAAGTTGAACCCCAGTCCGATCGCAGTCCAAGTATGATCCACGAAGTATCACTGGTAGTCCAGTGGTCCCCCCCCGCCTGAATTCCCGAAGTCCTGTGAGCATATTATTACTGGGTGTGTCATTACTGTGTATAACTTTAAAGTGCGTAGTATATGTATGCCTGCTATCTCTCCACAGGTAGTTGGGAAGTACACGAACACACGAATTTGCCAGCAGATTAAGGCCTTATGGTCTATCGAGTCTGATCGAGTGTGCAGCTAGCAAACCTTATACTGCAGATGCCCCTCCCTCCCCTCCCCTGACCCTCCCTCTTAACCTTTCCCACCCCCTTTTGAAGCAGTCCACTGTTCTACAGGATACCACTTCTGCAGGCAACGCGTTCCACCCAGACACCACTCTCTCT
Organism: Neoceratodus forsteri; assembly: GCA_016271365.2. NCBI lineage: Eukaryota > Metazoa > Chordata > Ceratodontiformes > Ceratodontidae > Neoceratodus > Neoceratodus forsteri. The sequence continues at coordinate 407,343,338 of CM057453.1, forward strand.
GTAAAAAAGTGTCTTCTCATTTCCCTTCTGAACCTTCCCCCCTCCAATCTGAGTTCGTGACCTCGCGTGCCCCCCCTTAACTTGAATAGTCCCTCCATGCCTGTTTTGTTTATTCCCTTCATGTACTTGAAGGTTTCAATCATATCCCCCATCTATCCTCCAGTGAGTGCATGTTCAACTCCCTCAGCCTGCTCACGTAGGGTATGTCCCCTAGTTCCTGGATCATCTTTGTTGCCCTGTGCTGCACCTCCTTCCAGTAACTTAATGTTCCTCTTCAGGTATGGGCACCAGTACTGCATGCAGTACTTCAAGTGTGGCCTAACCAGTGACCAACACAATGGCAGGATCACCTCCCTTCCCCTCTCCTTGAAGATATACCCCTGGCAATACCACCCAGGAAGAACCAGACTGGAGAGTACTGCAGCTGTGAGCATAATACTGGTGACGGTCACTAACTGTCATATTAAAAATCTTCAGCAGTGTTTGGTGCTCCAGGTTTATGGGTGGCTGTTTGGGGAGGTGGCAGGTATGGTATCTCATGGGGTTGCACCAATTTGTCATCTAGCCCACTTAGATTATACTCTGGGAGGAGGCACCGCACTATTTTACTATCCTTTGGAAACAAATTCTCCAAGTAACATCTACAGAACCCAGGCCCCTCAATCTTGGTCAGGCCCCCAAGGCAGCATTAGTAGCCCGTTGGTACATGCCACCTGGGTTACACTAGTACTGCTGCTTTAACTGCATATTACACTAGGTAGGAAGAATTTGTCTAGTCAGACTGTATGCTTTGCAAATATGTTTAAAACTGCCTAGATAGTCAGGAATTGGGTGTTAGAAATGTAGTGTCTATAATATATTTTACAACTGCCTATGGACAACTGGACTGTAAGGACATTAAACATAGAAATATAGACTTTGACGGCAGATAAGGACTGCTTGGCCCACCCAGTCTGCCCATTTCTCTACCTATTGGATAAGCTGCAGATCCTAGTTAACCAACAGCCTACTTCCTCCCACCCCTCACTATAATTCCCTTATGTCTGACACATGCATTCTTGAATTCCTCGACTGTTTTTGACCCAACGACCTCCTCAGGAAGGCCGTTTCATGCGTCCACCACCCTCTCCATGAAAAAAATACTTCCTCACATTGCCCCTGAGTCATCCCCCCTCTATCTTCAAATTCTACCCCCTTGTTCTTGCACATCTCTTTTTCTGAAAGATGCTACCCTCTTGGACTTTATGGATTCCCTTGAGGTACTTGAAAGTTTCTATTAGGTTACCCCCTCTCCCTCCTTTCCTCAAGGGTATACATATTAAGCTATTTTAGTATCTCTTCATGTGGCTTTTGGTGCAGACCCTGCACCATTTTAGTTGCTCTCCTCTGGATTGCCTCCATCCTGTCAATGTCCTTGCGAAGATGGGGTCTCCAGAACTGCAAGCAGTACTCCAATGGGGTATCGCCAACCTGTCTGTACAGAGGGATAACAACTTCCTGTTTTCTATTGGTGATGCCTCTCCCTACGCATCCCAGTATCCCCCCCAAGCCCTCCTTACTGCCTTCTCAGATTGCTTGCCTACCCTAAGGTCGTCTGATATGACTACCCCAGATCCCTTTCCACTTCTGTTGTTGTTAGTACCTCCCATCCATTGTGTACTCTTCCCCTGGGTTTTTGTTTCCCAGGTGCGTTACTTTACACTTTGCATTGAATCTAAGCTATCATACTTTTAACCATTCCTCCAAACTTACCAAGTCCCTTCTCATCCTTTCCACCTCCCCCCCAATCTTGATGAGAATGTCAAGAGTTTGGTGGGGAAATGTGTAAGTCTACGTGGCAGCGGCTAAGTGGGATGGCCAAGTGAAGCTAAGAGTCTGACCGGAGAATGGCAGGCTTCGTTGTTGGACACTGCTGATATTGAGCCTTTCCTAACATCTTGAATATTGCTCCCTGCCATACAAGCTCTGTAACTCACGTCAGGCTGTTTCTATACTTGTTCACCCCCAACCCCATCTGTGACCGACTTGCATATCTGCTATAGCACTAATGTGAAATTGGAACCGTCTGTTTGCTTCAGAGAACTCTGCTAAGCCCATTTGTCCATGGCAGTTTGGAACTGATTGTTCAACTGTTGTTTTAAATACGTTCTGCACTTTACTATATCCGGGACGGAGTCTGCATTCTGCTGCTTTTTGGGATTTGTAACTACTGTGTGCTATGCTGCTAATAACTCAAGATTGTGTTGGTGTGCTGCACGGAGTCCGTTGCTAAGCAACAGTACACCTTTAGGTGCTTGCTGCTATATGAAGGGTGCCTGAAATCACTTGTTGGGTAATTTCCCCATTTTACCGCTTGTGGCGACTTCGGGAGGTGGAGGAAGAGTCATCTGCTTATAAAGGTATCCAGCATCTACTCCGAGGAAGTGGCTAAGTGGGACAGCCAAGTGAAGCTAAGAGCCTGAACAGAGTCAGACTGGAAACAGACCGGGCCACAGCACGCCAAGGATAGGATCTGGGACAGTTATAATTTGTATCATGTACTGTATAACAACTTACCATGGCTAAAGGGGGGATGCTATTGGGTGTGCTTTATATATTATGTATGATTTGTACAGATAACATGCTTAGTCATATAGCTAAAAATGATGCTAAAGTTAATGATGACAAACAGTCTAATATCTCCTGTGGCAAACCACTTGTGTTTGTGTTTAGTCATAGCCTGATGTTACAGACCAGGGGTCAATACATAAGCTATAATGTGGGGTGCAATATAAGGAAACAGAAAGTTAAAACATACGTAGCACATATGTGTGCAAAAGTTTGGATGCATTGTTTACTGTTGATAGTTCGCTCTGGCAACATTGAAGCCAATGCCGGTCCCATTGCTAATGACATGGCCGATAGTAGCTATTTTATGCAGTTTTCACAAGGCTTAAAAATCATGCATTTTAATGCTCAAAGCATGATGTCTAAATTCCAGGAGGTTGATGCTTGGATCTTTATGCATAACCCTGATATTTTGGCATTAAGTGAATCTTGGTTGAACGCCACCATCTTAAATTCTGAAATAAAAATTTCTGGCTATAAAACTTTCATAAGGGACCGTAGTTTGGGTGGGGGGGGGGTTATGTTTTATGTAAAGGATAACTTAGTGGCTGAAGAGAAACATATTTTTAGGGGTGTGTTAACTCACTGCGAGCACATTAGTATACAATTGCTATTGGGTTCTACTAAAAAACTCACGATCTGTTGTATTTACCTTCCTCCCAAAGATAGTAAACTTGGCCTGCAGGAATTTGTAGATCATTCAGATCCTAGGGCTTTTGGGGAGCTTGTAGTCCTGGGAGACCTTAATTTGAAATGGAGTGGATCTGATGCTGTTATATTAAATACAGTTCTGATCCAGTCTGGTTTACAGTAACTGGTTACATTACTCCTAGGCATAATAATAAATATAACATACAGACACACACACACAGTATTGGATTGGATTTTATCTACCAAACCCAACAATATGTTCAGGCGTGGGCTGATCTCTGATGCCCTGAGTGATCACCATCCAGTGTTTTGTTTATGGAACCATGGAGGTTTAAAGAAATCTAAACCAGTTACACGAAATTCTAGATTTTTTGCCAAGTCTGATTTACAAACCTTTTGTTTACATCTGGGTAATATTGATTGATCTTACATGCATCTCATTCCTGATGGCAACTGTGCACTTGATTTTTTTTTATCACTGAATGTATGCGTATTTTGGATCAGTTTGCTCCTTATGTTAAAAGAAGGGTTCATTGGAAGTACTCTGGATGGATAACATCTCGATTAGTTAAGCTTATGAGGTGTTGTGATAAAGCGTAGAAAAAATTTAAAGTAGTGGTTCTGTATCTAGTTATCAAACTTACAGAACCTAACGTAATCAGTGTAAAGTACACATAAAAAAAGCTAAAACAGATTATTTGCAACAAAAGCAATGTGAAGGATTATCTGGTACTAAAACATTTTGGAATACAATTAATAGTCTTACTAAGTCTAATGTAGACCCTCAGAGTATTATGAAATTGGATGACGATCTGCTGACTTGCCCTATTAAAATAGCAAATGAGTTTAATAAAAGAATCACTGATCTTGATAAATATCATCTTGATCTGCCTGACACAGAGTGAGGGAGATCTAATGATGATTTTAACAAAAACTGCACTTTTTACCTAAAAGCTACCTCCCCTAAGGAGGTCAGGAAATTACTTTTATGCAACAGGAGTGGGCTCAAAACTCATTGAATAAATCCATTTATCTTCAGAGCCGTTGAATAAATACAATTATACCATGGACATAAGTGAACAGCCAAAGAAATGGTCAGACTGGCAGTTTACCACCGGTGTAAATCCTCTGATAATCACTGGCTGTTGATGAGCAAATGGAGGTCATCTAAATCATAATTCTCTGCAGCCCATGAATAAAAACAATAAAAATAAACAAACGAAGCAACCTCTTTAAAACTTGTATTTTATTATAGTAAAAAAATGAACCTTGGTATAATCGTAATAAGCCACTCTGAGGATGTGGGTTATTAGGGGATTTATCACTGCTGGCTAGGATTTACCCACTCGGCTGCACCTCATGGGCAAACCACTCCAGATGTGGTAAATCCCCCGATAACCCACACCCCCTCATGGCTTACTGCTTAATTTATCCATACAGTAGCTATGTCACAGTCACTCCGGAACTCATTTAGAATGTTTGGTCTCAGTAGCAGTACTACCCATATTCAAATGTGGATAACTTTAAAACGAAAAAAGATAGCATGGTACTGTGAGCAAGAAAGTTGTTCAGCACAAAATTATCTACAAAATGAGTGGTGTTTCATTTATAGATACCTTATAATTTTTTTAATAATTAACAAAAAAAGAGCAGAACATGCAATTTTTGGTTCACTTTTTTGACAAACATAAAACAAGATAAGCAATCAAAAGCAAATGTCCCTGCACTGACAGAAAGCATCCCTACTGCATAAATGAAATATACAATGGTGAGCTGTCAGATAAATGATTTATCTACACTTGTGCTGTTTGACCTTATACACTTCACTCGTGGCTTATGCCACTCGTGAGGTTACCTGAGGTCAAACAGCACTTGTGTAGATAAATCATTTATCTGACAGCTTACCACTGTATATCCCTTATAGACAAATTAAGATGGACAGTTCTGCAGGTTCAGATGGGTTGTATTCTAATTTACTGAGAGATGCAGCTTCAGTTCTAACATACCCTATTAGCATCATATATAACTTATATTTTTCCCCAGGCATTGTACCTGACATATGGAAGCTTTCTCTGGTTGTTCCCATTCATAAATCAGGTTCACAACAGGAGTTTGGAAATGATATGCCTACAGCAATTTTATTAGCTTTGGCTAAAGAGCAGGAGAAAATAGAATATAGTCCATTGACTACATAGACTCTTCAGGACTTTTGTCTCAAAACCGGCATGGCTTTTGTAAAAGTAGAAGTACAGAGACTGCCTTGGTCGAGTTCACAAACGCGGTCCTAGATGGTATGGACAGAGGATGTCTAACTGGGGCCGTGTTCATGGACTTGACCAAGGCATTCAATCTGGTGGACCACCGTCTACTAGTCAATAGAATGGAGTCCTTGGGAGTTGGATGTGGAGCACCTCCCTGCAAAGCAAACGGGAGTGCGCGCTGCCCTATTTATTGAGGTAGTACATGGTCATGGTATTGTCTGTCTGGACTTGAACCACTTGACCCCGGAGCTGAGGAATGGAAGCTGAGAGTGCCAGTCTGAGTGCTCTGAGCTCCAAAAGGTTGATGTGGTATCGGGTGTCCTCGGGGTCCAGAACCCATCGGCCCTTTTGTCCCCCATGTGGGCTCCCCAGCCCATGAGAGAGGCATCGGTTGTGAAGACGGCCATCAGCTCTGGGTGGACAAATGGGATCCCTTCCTGCAACCAGTCTGGGGCAGTCCACCACTGGAGAGCATCCCACATCTTCTGGGTTACAGTGATCAGCTGGTCAAAATGACCATGGTGCTGAGTCCACTGGGTGGCCAGCTCCCACTGGAGGGGGCGCATGTGCCACCAAGCCCAACGGACCATGGAGGTGCATGCTGCCATATAACCCAGAAGGCACAGAAAGTCCCGGGCAGGGTGCAATTGCCCAACCAGAAATGATTGGGCAAAGGTGGAGAGAACCTCCGCCCTGTCCGCTGGGAGCCGAGCTCTGGCTTGACGAGAGTCAAGCTCTGGCCTGATGAAGCACATCTTCTGAGAAGGCATGAGTTCTGACTTGGCCTTACTGATCAAGAGGCTGAGTTGGGAGCAGGTCTGTAGGACCTCTCCACCTCCTGCTGGGTGGGACCTGCTAAGAGCCAATCATCAAGATGGGGGTAAATTCTGACCCCCCCCGATGCCTGAGATGGGCTGCCAACCACAGCGATGCATTTGGTGAAGACCCATGGGGCTGATGACAAGCCAAATGGCATGGCTCGGAACTTGTATAGGGTCCCTTCGGCTCTGAAGCGGAGGAACCGCCAATGAGATGGATGGATTGGGATGTGAAAGAATGCATCTCACAGATCCAGTGAACAGAACCACATGTTTCGCTCCAAGGATGGTATGATTTGGGACAGAGTGATTATTCGAAAGGTGTGTGACTTGAGATACTGATTCAGGTCGTGCATATCTAAAATGGGGTGCCAGCCCCCCATCCGCTTGGGCACCAGTACCCGGAGACAAAGCGTGGGTCTGCTGAAGAATCCACCACTGGAGGTACTGCCTCCTTGAGGAGGAGCTGAACGATGTCGTTTTGGACAACCAACTGAGTATGGACAGATACTCTTTCCTCCCGAGGTGCACGGGCTTGGCTTGGAGGGTGCTGCTCGAATTCCAGAGGCAGACCCTGACCGACCACTTCCAAAACCCACCTGTTCATGGTGATAATGGACCAGTTGGAAAGAAAGTGGTGGAGCCGGCCCCACCTGAGATGACCCAGAGCTGTCGTGATGGGAGAGCGGAGTGGCAGCCCCTGCCCCATCACTGAGCAGACTTGGAGAAGAAGGATCCAGGACCTGAACCTCAGCCTCCTTTACAGCCCTGGAAGGGCCTGAGCTTGGGCCGGGGGCACCAAGCTTGAGCCTGCTGCTGCTGCCCTCCTTGAAAGGAGGGTTGCTGTGCCACAGGGGAAGAGTGCCAAAAAGGCTGCTTCTTCTTCTGCTGTTTCTTGCCTGAAGAACCTTTAGCAGAAGTAGTGTCCAAGGTGGCATTAGACTACTAAGTACGCTGAAGGTGACCAGTCACACCTGGGCGGAAAAGGTCAGTGCCCAGGAAAGGCACATCAGCTAGTTTGTGCTGAGTATCTGCCGGGAAAGAGGAGAATCTCAGCAAAGCCCTGCGACGAGAGGCAACTGCAGCCACCATCGAGAGGGCAGAGGAATCCCCAATGTCCAGGGCTGTCTGAAGTTGCTCCGGCCCTGATCCCGGACCTGCTTGACCGTGGTCTGCATGTCCGTGGGGAGATGTGGGAGGACTTCATCCAAAGATCCCAAGAGGGCATGGGAGAAGTGTGCCATGATGACAGCCGAACTTGCCTGATGAAGGCCTAAAGATGAGGCTGCACAGACCTTTCTAGACGTATGATCCAAGAGTTTGGATTCTTTTTTGGGAGGTCGGTCAGTGTCAGCAGAACTGCCAGTATGCCTGAACATAGAGGTGGGTACCAGGCTCTCGGCCGGAGGGTGCTCTGTGAACCCCGCAAGGGACCCTATGGGCACCGCATACTTGTGGGCCATGCGGGCAGATGGAGCTGGACAGGAGGCAGGGTGCTGCCAAAGTTCTAAGGCTGGGCCAACTATGGCCTCGGCCACAGAAAAGGCCTCCGTCAGGGTATCCCCTCTATTGAGGTTGTCTGTGAGAGGCTACTCCACCTTTTTCTGGAGAGGTTCTGGGGGCATCCCTGTAGACTCAGAGATGAGGCGAAGAATGCCCTGAAAGGACAAAAGACCTTCCTCCGTCTCTATCCCACCAGCTGATTCATCATCCCGGGATGAGAATGTAGGCCAGTCTCACCCAAATCTGAGAAATCCTGATACAACGGTCGACTGTCCAGGTCACTTTCGACCCACCGAGGGTGGTCTGGGGTGACAGTGACCAAAAGATGCCGGTCTTCTTAAGAAGGAGCCTCTCCCACAGGCAGCTTGGACGGTGGTCCCACCGCGATCGGAGGAGAGACCGGTTTAGGCCGAACCGGAGATTTCGCCACGTCTGCAAGTGGGGGAGCCAACTTAATTGGCTCTGAAGGAGTCGGCTTCAGCCTGGGAGGAGAAAGCCAAGTAATGGCTGGGGTAGAAGCCGGGGTCGGCTTGTGCCCGGACAGAATCAGCTGTTGCCACATGAGATCCTCATAGCGCCAGAGTTTCCACCAGAGCCTCTCCTCATCCAAGGAAGACTGATGGCATTGCCTCTTTTTTGAGTGTTTGTGGTTCTTCCTCAGCCTGTTGGTCGAGGGGGTCCTAGACCTCGATCAAGATCGGTCGGGCCGATTCGGTTGCTTGGGAGACACTGGTGGGACCGGTGATTTCCCGGGGTCGGGGACCACTTGCTTAATGGGATTCCAAGCAGGCTGGGTCTCCTCGTCAGGGAAAGAAAGGACTGGAGTCCGATTGAGAGAGTTGGCGACAAGGGGTCGATCAGGTCGATGATTAGTTCAACCTCGTTGATTGACACTTCCGTCGACTGGCCAGACGGCGAAGCCGAGTAGCCAGCGCTGGTGAGGCAATTTCGACTGAAGTTGAGAGACCGCCGGTTCCTGGGACCAAGATCTCTCCTGATCTCAAGAACATCTTCGCCAAGATGAAGATGATCTCGGGTCCTTTTCCTGCTTACGGGACCAAGAGGAGTGCGTGCCCTCAAGACCCTCCCCCTTAAGTCAGGCAACATTGGTACAACTCTTAGAAAAAAACCTGAGAAGGTGGAGCCCAGGTTGAGCAGAATGAAGAAGCTCCAAGAGGAAGATTCCATGGCCTCTGCCGCTTCCTCCTCGAAGGGTTGTATGCGTTCCAATTGCTCGGCGGATCCCGCTGCTGCAGAAACCGCCAACCAAGTCTCCTCCGATTTCACCAGAGGGTTCTGTTTTTCCGGTCTCCCCAACTTCAGGCGTGCAAGATGGTCGTCGAGGACATTAGGGTGAAATGCAAGACACAAATCGCACTTCGAGGTGTCATGGTCGACACCCAAGCAATAGACGCACGTGGTGTGGGGATCGGTGTGCAACATTTTCTGGCCGCACAAACACTGGCGAAATCCGGAAGAAGACTTGTCTTCCATAATTGAAGAAGAGCAGTCATGATCGCTAATGTGAACTAGACAAATTTTCGGAATAACCGAAGGTTTTGAAGCCAGGGCCTACAAAATGTGAGAGCATGAAGGAGGCAACCTGAATCTTCCAGTGGAAAGGAAAATCTGGTGTCATGTGGCTGAGCCAAGGATTATACCACCCAGGTGGGTGGGAGGAGCCAGCTTGAAGACTTCTGGCAGTTCTTAAATGGGAAAGGGACATGCCAATGAGTGTGGATGAACAACATAGCCACAATCCTAGAATGACGATTTTTGGGACTAGGGCATATCTCAAGTCTGTTGGACAAAGTTTGCAGGTGAAGTCCCTTGATGAATCTCTGAACAAGTGGATACTTTTTAGTATTTGGGGTCCTTTTGGACCCTGATTTAAGTTATGAATCCCATTTTGCAAGGGTTAAATCAAGAATTCATTCTGAAGTGGCCCTTTTGTACAGAATTTGCTCTTTCCTCACCAGTGAATCTAGGATGGCCATTGCCAAACAGTGTTTAGTTCCAATAATAAACTATGCTGCTATAGTCACTGATACAGCTTCTGCAACAACAATTTCTAAAAAATATATTTTACTACAACTAATAGCTAAATTTGCTCTTAATGCCCTCAAATTAGCTCATCATTGTGAAATTTTGAAAGAGATGGGCTAGCTTCCTGTTCAGCTACATTTCCGGCTGAGTATAGCTAAATTTATTCACAGAGTCATCAGTTCTGCGATTCCGCTAAGGCTTAGTGGTATGTTGAAAACACATGATCAGGGCCACTTCTCTAGACACAGGACAGATAATATGGTTCTTAGAATTCCTTTTATGAGGTCTAATTGCGTACAGAGGGCTTTTGCCTATATTGCTTCATCTATCTGGAATGATATTCCCATGCATATTAAGACCGTTGCAGTCTTTTAAAACATTTGTCTATGAATTGAGGATGTATTTTATATTACAGAATAAACATAATTGTTTTGCATCGGTATTTGTTTTACTTTGACATGGACTTCTTCGTCTGAATTATGGATTTTAAGTTTATTGTATGTTATATGTATGTATGTATGTATTGTTGGTTCGGCGTGGGTTGCACCTGTTAAAGGAACTTTGTTTTCCAGTGTGAGTACACGTTAAGAAAACAAACAAGTAAAGCCCTTCCCCACACATTATGGGAGCTTATCTGGAGGTCTACAGGCCATCAGCAGTCCCCCTTCGGTGGTGTTTGTTCATCTAAACCCTCCAGTCCCAACTGGACTGCAAAGTGGGGACTGGCAGGGTAGTCTGATACTTAGCAGTGGCTCTGGTGGGAGTCTAACCTATGCTCCCTGCCAGAGCTAAAGTGGCTGTGGCCACGTGAGCATCCCACAACCCTGACCACTGAACCTGCAAGCAGGATCAGGACCAGGGTGGGAGGATGTCAATGCCACTGGACACCTGTACAGTGCTCCCTGACCCCAAGGACCAAAGCAGAGGTTGAGGAATGAAAACGGTGGCACCAAACTGCCATGTTTTAAATGTGTGCATGTGCAAACAGGAGCAGCGGCTGTATAATTCAAATCAGGCACAAGCCCGCAACCAAACAACAGTCCCATGCTCTCTTAGCAGTAGTGGAGCCAGAACCCTGTAAATGACTGTGCAGAGTGGTTTTTTAAATTAATGTACTCCCCAGCCCACAGAACAGGCAATGGAGCCAGGAAAAGCACAAATTGAATGGACCACATCAGTAGGCCTCCACACATGCGTGGGAGGCCTAAAATCAGAGCTGAAGCTCCTTCAATAATTCAGAGAGGCGACTGATCCCACAAAGTAATCCCAACCCAGGACTGACAGCGAGAGGGAGGAGGGACTCACCAAAAACAGCCCAGTGGGCCTAAATAGTGAACAGCAGTAGCTGCAGGACTGTAACAAAATAACCTTTTAAAAAGGTAAACAAGCATGGCAGCACCATGCATGCTAAAAAAAGAAGAGGCGAGACGAGATTGGCTGGGCAGTTCCAGCCAATCACTACAGGACTGCAACAGTGAATCAACCAACCAACTGGGTGTCGAGTTTCAGTCCTGAAGAGAGAGGAAGAACTGCTCCCTTGAGGTCAGGCAGAGCTGAGAGAGGGAGAATGAGGAGGTGGGCAGTGCAGCTGATAAAACACCTCAGGGACTGCCACAGCCAGGCTCTTAGGAGTCTGGCGAATGAAGGAAATATACTTCTGCCACTGAATCTTTAAAGGAGAAGGGTGTTTCAGTGAACCACAATAGGAGAAAGGCAGCATCTGTTAGAAGGGAGTAATCTGCCCTCACAACGCTCCCTGAAGGGATCAGATCTAATGCACTGGTCTTTGCAGTATCCAAGCCACCAACTGTTCGAAAGGAATCCTGACAGAGGAGGAGGAGAAACAAACGGGGAACTACAGCCTGAGGTGAACCTCTGCAGAGGAGAGAGCCACAGCAATTGTTACTATCCCTCATCCAACACTACGCTGGGGGTATATTATCTTTCTGAAGGGAGGGTCTGGCGACCCATTCCTATGTGATGCCACAGCCACCCACCCAGAGACAAAGCCAACGAAAGGTCTGAGAGGTGAAGGGTGACTACAACACTTCCAGTGAGACGCCCTTTGGTGGGTAAATCCACAGCTCACATCTGTACCTGCCAAAGCTAATGTGTCAGCGTTCCAGCATGCACCAAAGTGCAGCATGGACATCGCGATAACTGTCAGAAATGTCTGAACTTTCTTTTTTTTTTTTGCAGCTGGCAACCCCTGCAACGTCTGACCCAACTGCACTCGATCTCGCCCTCCCACCATAATCGCCGACCACCCTGGCTTGCCCCCACAAGGCGGGGCCACCAATATGGACCCTCCCCACAGACACTTGTCCAGATTACCATCGGCATCACCGCCACCAGCAGGGCTCCCTTGGCTTACCCCCCCCCCCCAGGTAGGGCCGAGAGGGTGAGACTACAGAACACATGTGTTGGCCGTGACCAGGAGGTAAACGGGAATGAGCGAGTCCAGTAGCGGGCATCATTGATGGGATCACCAGCCATTTTGCTGTAGTTCCCTAGGGGCAGGGATGCGCAATGACGGCCAGCATCTGCCTGCCTCCCTTTAGGTGACAGTGCTGGCAGCAGCGGTACCCCCAGCCTCTAACAGAGGTCTGCAGAGCACCAGACACTATTCCCTCTCCCCTTAGAGAAGGAGAGCAATTCCTGGGACGCTCAGTCCTTCTCCCACCAGCTGGCCCTCCGACTACCGAGTCCATCTCCGAACCCGGGATGTCGGTACTGCAAGTGGACGCTCTGTCACTGCATCAGCAGGCCGGCACTAAAAAAGTTATGTACTTACCATAACAGGAGATCTTCGTGAGAATCTCTTTCATCAGGCCACACCTATGGAACTATAGCCACCAGGCAATATGGCCACATTGGAACTTTTTGCAAGCAGTCCACTACGGGCTGCCCATGACAATGTCCTACATCGGCACTTCCCATGTAAACATGTGTGGCCCCTTCCCTCCTCAGTTCCCCACTGGAGATTATGCTCAGAGGACCTCCCTCTAGGGAATCAGGAGAGAGTTTATGGTTGCAGCTACCAGGTGAGGCTGGAAACAGCAGGCAGACTGTCCTGGAGAAAGAGACAGGAGTTCTATAGCTCTAAATCCTAGGTGAACGGAGGGTAGGCTGGCATGACCTGATGAAAGAGATTCTCTCTCCGAGCTACTGTTACGGTAAGTACAAAACTGTTCTTTCTTCCTTGAGGATATCTCTTTCATAAGGCCACACCTATGGAATGAGTGCCAAGCAGTACTGGCAACAAAACAGTCTGGGTGGCTGGAACATCTGGGCCTATGAAAGGTAAAGCTACCAACAGTCCCTATTTTCCCAGGACAGTCCCTATTTTAGGCAGCATGTCCCAGTGTCCCCACAAATTTTGCAAAATGTCACTTTTGTCCCAGTTTTTGCTGACTGCTAATCCATGAGTGACAGTTATTTCAGCACCACTGTGGCGCTGCTTGAGCTGGACATCAGTTTGCAACTTCAACCCCTGGGTCTGTGTTGCACTGCAAGCATGTCAGTGGGAGCACAGTAAAGCATGTTCCTTCCGGTTAGATTAGACTGGGTAGTAGTGCAAACAAGCACATGTGGACGTCTGCCTGCCAGCAGCTGAGAGGGACTCCAGACAGAGAAGAGCAGCAGGGAACTAAGCTACCTGAACCCGATCAGCTTTAAGGAAGTGTGTGAAAACAATCTGGTGTGGTGGTGAGAGCCTTTGAAGTGAAGTTTGCTCAGCAAATAAGGTGAGTGTAAATGGGTTGGATGGAACTGGCAGGAGGAGCAACACATGCAGCTTGAATGCCTGATCACAATTTAACGCAGGTTTGTTTCTAATGAACTTTATGTATATGTAACCCCCCCTGCAAATGGGGGTTCCCAAAAGACTTCCAGGAGCTTGCTTGAATGCTCCAAGCCTGAATGGTGTTTGGCGTTTAAGCCATTTATCAGTGAGTGTTTTTAGAACCTCTAGTACTGTCTCTTTAAGAGCTGTCTGCTTGCAGACATAATTAGTTTGTATGGGGGACTGTGTGTTTCTTTGATTGAGTACCACTCAAGCTGCTGCCAATTCACTCCATTTTGCAGTCACTAGGAGTGCAAAGGGAACCTATCTGAAAGATGTAACTGTTTGCCAGAAACCATTTAGAGTAATAATGAAATTACAGTTTGTCTAACCTGCTTTCTTTGCAGTTAGAACTGTGTCTGCCTAGTTCCCATTCTGGTTTTGAACTGCTGAACTGGACCAATCAGTGTGGGGTAAGCTAGCTCTAAAATGGTGCCTTGGACGAATCAGAACTTGGACTCATAATCTGAGCCAGCCACAAGAGGATTGTATGGGCAGTGACTCTGGGAGATGTAGTTTAGACTTGGCCTTTTGGACCAACAGGAGCAGTCTATTGTGAGTGACAGCCAATCCAGTCAAGAACTGGGAGGAACTCAAAGGAAGTGCCGGTTTGTCTGTTGAAGTTTTCAGTTTAGCTCTGGCAGTGAAGGAAAGGAACCCTGTGCTCGTCAGTGCACAGTTTTAGTCAAAACATGTGTAAGGTCCAGAGTTCTGTCTGCAGCTTGTGTAACTGCTTGTTAGGACTGAACTGGCCCCAGAAGAGAATCAAAGGATATCTGAAGAGTAGAAACCAGGCTCACCCTGTAGAAGACTGGAGGAATTGCGGAATTGCACTCGGTCTGTCAGGAACTGAATCTGCTGTGTGTTCTCCCGGTATTGTGCAGTAATTCGATCGGGATACAGATGCAGCCTGCCTGGTATAGTGCTTTTTTTACCATATAAATGTGTGAAGAGGTTTGTGTACCTCAGGTGAATCCTGCTGCCATTCGTGACTTTTGCCTGTGACTGTTTACCATATAAATGTATGAGGAGTCTCTTGGAGCTCAAGAGTAGCCCTGCTGACATTGAAGGACCCTATCTTGTTTGGAGGTCTGAGTACTAATTCAGGGTCACTCCCTGTTGAATTGCTACATTAAATCCAAATGGAATTACTGTACTGCTGACTGTTTAATTTTCCTTTCTCTGTGAAAGGGCCCTACCAGCTGCCACGGTTTGGACTAGCCACTAGGGCTTGGGTACCCAGGGACAGTAACTGATAGGGATAGGCCTGTGCACAGGGCCATAGGTAGATGAGTAGAGTGATAAGCTAATTAACCTGATTTCCCCCTGTCCTTGTTATATCCCCCTAAATAAATCAGAGCTGCTTGTTTCAGCAAAGTTATACTGCCTGAGGTATTTGTCTATGTTAAAGTACTGTACTGTGATTGTTGCACTGTATCTTATTTCACAGGAGGTCCCAGTCCGGAACCAATCCTGGGGGTAAGTGTATACTGTGAAGGTAATTCTGATATATGTGTGGGCCACTAGTGGGAAGAAAGGGGTTGCAGTGTCCCAGAGGCTGTGACCAAGTTAGTTTAACTATTGCAAACCTGACCTCTGGGTGGAGGCACCCGCCATTGGATCCAGGCCCCTCAACCTGTTAGTGGCAAATCAGGCAGGGGTAGTAGCCCCTGGGATAGCCATCTAGGGTTACATCTTGGAGGCTCACCGCTGGGATTGTGTGTCCTCTAGTGGCCATATTTACTTAACCACTGTTAAAAAAAAAAATGGGTACCCGACAGAAGTGGCTGTGCACCGCTGGTGGAGTGGTGTACTGGGAGGAGATTGACCCCAAAATGCTATGCTTATCCTGGACATCCCCTGTGTATCATACGGACACTGTACAGGAGTACTTTCCAAGGTGGAAGGTTTACAAAACCCTGTGGTGGTGGGTCGGCATGCTAATCTGCTCACCCACACTTTCCTGGCCCTAGTAGAGTTTAAGGATCCCATAGATAGCTCCAAAGTGCCACAGACCATTACCCCAGAGGAGCCCTCACTGCCTGGAGAGTGATAACTAAGTACAGTAAAGACCGGGGAATGAGCCCCCACCACTGTCTGAAACTTTTGAGGAGAAATTTGCTAAATGGTTGCTGGGGAAGGGAAACTGTGGAGGACTTGAAGAAACTATTCTTGCCACCTGGGGTGTTCCTCCCCAACACCCTCTCCCGCTCCAGTACCCGTAATGGTGGCTGAACCAATGCAGACTCCTATTTCTGCACCTGCCATTAGTCACGACTCTTACGAAGGTTGAGGATCTTCTCTGGCACCCTCCCACCCCCTAGGGAGGATGACTGGAGACCTGGATAGACTATGTTGCCCCCAAAGTGCTAGAATGGCAATGCTCGGGAAGCCGAAAGCAAAGAGGGTTAGTGAGAGCCTCCGAGGTCCTGCCCCTGGCTACCAGCCGTGCTAAACGGGCCAGTAACCCTGAAGTGACTGCACAGACCTATCTTGAGGCCTTGGAGAATGTGTATGGGAGCCCAGATTCTGATGAGGATCTATGGTGGAGAGTAAGAAATGCACAACAGTACCAAGGGAGTTGTTGTCTGTGTATGTATCTCGGCTGGAAAAATTGTTGCAAGAATGCCTCAGAAAGGGTAGTTGCCAGCGACTGAACTGGACGAACCAGGCTGGACAGGATCCTTAAGTCTGCCCCTTCTCAGAACTGCTGTTGCTTCCAGTTCGCCTGGCAAATCGACTGGAATCCCACCCTCCTATGATGAGTTAATGAGAGAAATTCGAGGAGTTGAGAAAAGCACCGGGAGGGACCTGCACCAATAGCTGCCACTCACGACCGAGTGACTGAGGTGGCCTATCAAGTGAAGTTCTAGGGCAGAGGTTGACAGTCAATGAGTGCTCTGACAAGGAAAAGATATGCCACAATGGGGCGAACTGTTGAGAGAGATCCGGGAATTCAAAAACAGTCCCTTTATGAAGGCCACGCCTGCAAGTACGGGCCCCACCTATATCCGACTGCATCTGCTATGGGGTGGGGGTACCACCATGTATCTCCTGCTGATAACGCTCCAAACTCAATTCCTTGACCATGGAAGTGGAGAAACTGACGAGATGTCTCCAAATGCTTATCACGCCGCAGACTGAGATGGCACCAAGGTTTCCAGTATAATACCCACTCTGGCTCCCAGTGTGCATGCCCCGCCAGCTCAAACTCCAGAAAATATGTTTTGCTATAATTGTGGGAAGGATGGGCACATGAAAAGAGAATGCGGTCCCCAAAAGACACTGACAAAGTTGCATATAGGCTACAAGGAGAGCTTGGAGAACAAATCAGTGGTTAAGAGGTGCACGAATGATCCCAGTGAGGGCACCAAAATGCTAATTCACGTCCTTTGTGGCAAGGTCAGTTGCCCAGGCCCCCACTACCGCCTCCAGACTGGTCCAGAATAGTGGGTCCCTCCATGGAGACCACTGTAAGGTGAATGGAGTGTCTACAAGAGCTGTATTAGACAGTGGCTCCCAAGTGACAATTATGTTCCAGGATTGGTATCAGAAGCATTTGTCAAGCGTGCCCTTACAACCATTAGAAGGACTGCATGTATGGGGGTTAAGTGAGAAGGCCTCACCCTATTCCGGTATATCCGAATTTGGCTGTCTTTCCCCACCTCCGTGGCTGGAGTGGCCGAACAAGTAGAGACCTAGCCTTAGTGTGTCCCCCACTGGACTGTATGATGGTGTCCCTTTGTTGACTGGAACAAATGCTCATATGTTCGGAAGGCTGGCACAGTTGTGTTATGAAAAACAGGGTCAAAGACTAGTAGAGCTTTAAGAGTTCCGGCTTTAATTAAGAAGGCCTATGAGGCACAGAGAGATGCTGAAAAATAGAACCAGAGGAACCGGTCGAATTGTATGGAAGAAGGATCCTGAGTCTCTGATCCTGGTGCCAAATGCCAGTGTACCTTACAGGAGAGGTCACGTATCAGAAAGGATGTTAAGAATAAAATATTAATGTTGGATGCACCAGGCGATGGAAAATTGCCAGAGGGACTGCTGGTCAAGCCTAGTATTTTGCCCGCTAGAGCCCATGCTTATGCCAGAAGGGTAATGGTCCAAGTTCATAATGTGTCTGAGAGACATTCGAGTAAATAGAGGTTGCATCCTGGCTAATGTGCATTGTGCAGACACTGCAGTGCTACCCAGCAGCAAGAGTTCAAGGAAGAATGACAGAGTAACGCTTGACTTGTTTGATTTCAGCGACTCCCGCTGCCAGCTGAATGGAAAGTGAGGATCAGTGAGAAGCTTGCCCAGAGAGACCAGGTGTTTTCTTAAAGGAATGGGATGTAGGATGTGTGCAAGGAGCTGAGCACAATATCCGCTGCATGACGAAGACTATTTCGTGAGAGGTCTCGACGCCTGGCACCTGCTGACATAGATGATGTGAGACGGCATCTGCAAGAGATGTTAGCTGCTGGTGTAATACAAGAATCCAGAAGCCCTTATGTTCCCCATTGTGGTAGTGAGGAAAAAGAATGGAACAGTAAGGATGTGTGGGATTATCGCATCTTTAAACCGCGGACTATCCCTGATCAGTACACAATGCCCCGCATTCAGGATGCTTTGGACTGCCTAAACGGGAGCAAGTGGTTCTCTGTGCTGGATCTCCGCAGTGGGTACTACCAGATCCCGCTGGCCCCAGAGGACCGCGAGAAGACAGCCTTTATCTGTCTGCTTGGCTTCTATGAATTCATGAGGATGCCTCAAGGGATTTCAGGTGCCCCAGCCACTTTTCAACGATTGATGGAGCGTGCAGTGGGGGACATGAACTTACTAAGCGTGCCTGGTATACCTAGATGATGTTATTGTGTTTGGCAACTCACTGGAGGAACATGAGAGCAGATTATTTAAGGTATTGGACCGACTGGAGGACTTTTGGCCTTAAACTGTCCATTGATAAGTGTCAATTCTTTCAAACATCAGTAAAGTATGTGGGACACATAGTATCCACCGAGGGAATAGAGACCGACCCAAGTAAAGTTGAGGCCTTGACCACCTGGCCACAGCCCAAAAATCTAAAAGAACTGCAAAGATTCCTGGTATTCTGTGGTTATTATCGGCGTTTCATCAAGGACTATTCAAGAGTGATCCGCCCTTTACTTAACCTTACTCAAGGGTATCCCCCAACCCACAAAAAATACCAAAAGTCAGCGTCCCTCAAGACTGAAAGAGTGTATTTTCATCCGAGTGAAGTATTTGGGGCCCGCTGGACTCCTGATTGTGAGACTGCTTTTCATGAGATCATATATCAACTTACCCATGCTCCAGTGCTGGCCTATGCCGATCCAAGAAAACCTTACATCCTGCACACTGATGCTAGCTTGCAAGGGTTGGGGGCTGTGTTGTACCAAGAGCACGAGAATGGCCTGAGACCAGTGGCCTTTGCCAGTAGAAGCCTGACCCCATCCGAAAAGAACTATCCTGTACATAAGTTAGAGTTCCTAGCTTTGAAGTGGGCTATTGTTGACCAATTCCATGAGTACTGTATGGGGCTAAAATACTAGTAAAACTGACAATAATCCTTTGACCTATGTGCAGACCTCAGCTAAGTTGGATGCCACTGGCCACAGGTGGCTTTCTGCATTATCTACATATGACTATGCTCTCGAATACCGAGCAGGTCTGAACCACATAGATGCTGATGCCCTCTCCGGAGGCCTGTTCCCCAGAATGATTGGGTCCGATTGGCAGAACCTGACATTCGGGCACTCTGCCGGAAGTTTGACAGGGAGGAACAAATGTCCACGGACGAGTGGACTGCATGGTGGATTTCTTGGGACCCTCTGAGAATTGCATACCTGCTGCTTATTGCCACTTTTCTGCAAGACACTGGTGCACTGCCTCAGCTGGACAATGACAGTATTCGTGGCTCAATCCCGATCCTATGATCAAATCAGCTTTAGAAGCCCTATGCAGGGAAAAGATGTGTCCAAATTACGCCTCCACTGATTTGAGAACTGCACTGTTATACAAAGAAGGTCCTAAGTTGAAACTGATCAATAAACTGTTATACAGAGAAACAGTAGACAGAGGGGACAAGTAGACAAACAACAACTGGTGCTGCCCACTGCCTTCGAGACTCAGTATATAGGTCCTGCACAACCACATGGGGCACCCTTGTATAGACAGAACACTTGACTTGGTGAGATCCAGATTCTATTGGCCTAAGATGGGGGCTGATGTGGAGCAACACATTCAAACTTTAGCATTGCTGCTTACAGAGGAAAGCTTTGCCCCAGAGGGCTGCCCCCTGTTAACATAACCACCAGTGCACCCATGGAGCTGGTCTGTATTGATTTCTGAGTTTGGAGTCAGATCAAAGAAATATCAGTAATGTGCTGGTGGTCACTGACCATTTCACGAGATATGCCCAGCTTTCCCCACCAAAGACCAGAAAGCATCACTGTAGCCAAAGTACTTGTAGAAAACTTTTGTTCACTATGGGGCTCCACAAAGAATCCATTCTGATCAAGGGAGAGACTTTGAGAGTCGCCTGATCAAAGAGATGCTTTCTCTGTGGAGTGAGAAAGTCCAGAACCACTCCTTACCACCCCAGGGGACCCACAGCCTGAACGTTTCAACCACACTTTGCTAGATATGCTAGGCACCCTGCACCCAAAGGACAAGCCTAGATGGAGCCAACAAATTAGCACCCTGGTACATGCTTATAACTGCACCAAAAGTGATGCCACTGGGTTCTCCCCCTACCGCCTGATGTTTGGAAGAGAAGCTCGACTACCGGTAGATGTGTGTATTGGGGTCTCTCCTGATGGGGTTCAAGCTGACAACTATTTACAGCATGTGCAAAAGTTAAAGGCCCAGCTAACTCATGCGTACCAACTGGCTCAAACCATGGCTGCCAAAAGAAATCTGGCCAACAAAGAAAGGTATGATAAAAAGGTGAAAGCACAGGAACTCCAGGAGGGAGATCGGTATTGCTAAGAAATCTGGGACTGCATGGCAAGCAGAAGATTGCTGACAGATGGCACCATCTCCCTCACATTGTAGTGGGCAAACTAGATGATCTGCCAGTGTACAAAGTAAGGCCTGAGAATCATTCAAAGATGTAAAAACAATGCATAGAAATCATTTACTGCCCATTGGACAAATCTTAATTGAGTCTGAGCCCCTAGAAGATGCCCTCTGGACCAGTGACTAGAGCTGCTGCTAAGAAAAGATCAAGAAAGTCTGCACCTACAGAAGCAAAGTTAAAGTGTTCCTCCACAAGTCCCAGTTGAGCATGACTGTCAGTCTATATCGGAAGAAAGTGAGAGTGACTTTGAATACTATCCTTCTTACGAACTGAGTCAATTGTTTGGGGCAATCCCCTAGTCAATACTGGAGATGAAGCTGGGCCTTCTGACTGTCCAAGCCCCCAGCTTCTCCCTGGAGCCAATGCTCCCAGAAAGTGAAGTGCAAAGCATCACATCAGATGAAATGGAATCATTGTGCATGGTTGAACTGTTTGAGCTTTCAGGAGGAAAATGATGGATTGGGTCAGACTGGTGATACACCAGAACAAGAAGAGTATTTTGAGTGCCCTGACAGTCCACTGCCAGTGTCCGAAAGCTCCATGCGAGCCAAATGTGGACTCAGAAACTGTAACTCCTGGAGCTGAAAGTGCCCAAGTTCTAGCCTCTACCCCCATGGAGACTCCTGACAAGTGAGGACAATGCTGAAAATGAGGCTCAGAGTGCAGAGACTGTAACAGTTCCCCTAGAAAGACTGGTCGAGCTGTAAAGCCTGTGGTGCACCTCAGTTATGATTCCCTGGGCGGCCAGTGGACTTGCCTCTCAATGTTGTCCATAAAGGAGTGTATGTGTCCCCAGCTCATTGCCCAAACTGAGCGCCAGTGCTAACTCCAAGTTACTTGTGTTGCCCTTCTATATGGTGCCCTTGCCCGTCCAGCCCCAAGGTAACTGATAGGGAAGGGCCCTCTTCAGGTTTCATGTACAAGAGGTAATAACTTGAGTTATGGTACAATGTATGTAATACTGTGTAAAGAGTGACGCACTGCAATGTTTCAGAAATGTGTTCTTGGTAAAATGATATATTGACTGATGATTACATGTGCGAGCCTAATGCAAATGTATATGGTTGCAGTTGAAACTTATGGGGTACTTTGTTTGACGCGACGTCAAGCTTTCCCAGGCCAGGAAGGGTGTAACCCCCTGCAAATGGGGGTTCCCAAAAGACTTCCAGGAGCTTGTTTGAATGCTCCAAGCCTGAATGGTGTTTTACGCTTAAGCCATTTATCAGTGAGTGTTTTAGAACCTCTGGTACTGTCTCTTTAAGAGCTGTCTGCTTGCAGACATAATTAGTTTGTATGGGGACTGTGTGTTTCTTTGATTGAATACCACTCAAGCTGCTGCCAATTCACTCCATTTTGCAGTCACTAGGAGTGCAAAGGGAACCTCATCTGAAAGATGTAACTGTTTGCCAGAAACCATTTAGAGTAATAATGAAATTACAGTTTGTCTAATCTGCTTTCTTTGTAGTCAGAACTGTGTCTGCCTAGTTCCCCATTCTGGTTTTGAACTGCTGAACTGGACCAATCAGTGTGGGTAAGCTAGCTCTAAATGGTGCCTTGAACGAATCAGAACTTGGACTCATAATCTGAGCCAGCCACAAGAGGATTGTATGGGCAGTGACTCTGGGAGATGTAGTTTAGACTTCACGCCTTTGGACCAACAGGAGCAGTCTATTGTGAGTGACAGCCAATCCAGTCAAGAACTGGGAGGAACTCAAAGAAAGTGCCCGGTTTTGTCTGTTGAAGTTTTCAGTTTAGCTCTGGCAGTGAAGGGAAAGGAACCCTGTGCTCCTTCAGTGCACAGTTTTAGTCAAAAACATGTGTAAGGTCCAGAGTTCCGTCTGCAGCTTGTGTAACTGCTTGTTAGGACTGAATCCGTCCCTGTGAAGAGAATCAAAGGATATCTGAAGAGTAGAAACCAGGCTCAACCTGTAGAAGACTGGAGGAATTATGGAATTGCACTCGGTCTGTCAAGAACTGAATCTGTGTGTTCTCCGGTATTGTGCAGTAATTGCGATCGGATACAGATGCAGCCTGCCTGGTATAGTGCTTTCTTTTTACCATATAAATGTGTGATGAGGTTTGTGTACCTCAGGTGAATCCTGCTGCCATTACGTGACTTTTGCCTGTGACTGTTTACCATATAAATGTGTGAGGAGTCTCTTCGAGCTCAAGAGTAGCCCTGCTGACATTGAAGGACCCTATCTTGTTTGGAGGTCGTGAGTACTAATTTAGGGTCGCTCCCTGTTGAATTGCTACATTAAATCCAAATGGAATTACTGTACTGCTGACTGTTTAATTTTCCTTTTCTCTGTGGAAAGGGCCCCTACCAGCTGCCACGGTTTGGACTAGCCACTAGGGCTTGGGTACCCAGGGACAGTAACTGATAGGGATAGGCCTGTCACAGGGCCATAGGTAGATGAGTAGAGTGATAAGCTAATTAACCTGATTTCCCTGTCCTTGTTATATCCCCTAAATAAATCAGAGCTGCTTGTTTCAGCAAAGTTATACTGCCTGAGGTATTTGTCTATGTTAAAGTACTGTACTGTGATTGTTGCACTGTATCTTATTTCACAGGAGGTCCCAGTGCCGGAACCAGTCCTGGGGGTAAGTGTATACTGTGAAGGTAATTCTGATATATTGTGTGGGCCACTAGTGGGAAGAAAGGGGGGTTGCAGTGTCCCAGAGGGCTGTGACCAAGTTAGTTTAACTATTGCAAACCCTGACCTCTGGGTGGAGGTACCCGCCATTGGATCCAGGCCCCTCAACCTGTTAGTGGCAAATCAGGCAGGGGTAGTAGCCCCTGGGATAGCGCCATCTAGGGGTTACATATATCATGATTTGGAACTTGCTGCAGCAGAATGATGTATTGTTCTAATCTAAATGTTTGCTACTGGTGTTACTGTGGGGCAACATGGCCAGACCAAGCAGCAAAATATGACTGTGCGCAGCACTGTCTTGCAGCTGTGCCCATGAGAGTGACACAGTTGGGGGAGTCATGGTCAGGATGGACCGCTCTAGTTTTAGGCCTCAGAAAGTTGGTAGCTTTAATAAAAGGAGGCCCTGAGTACAGCTAGGTCAAAGCCTGCCCTTTTCCAAGAAGTAATGTCCAGATTGTAGAGTTTTGTGAAGGCGTGGACAGTACTCCAGGTGGCAGCAGCACAAATGTCTGCAGCTGACACATTCTTAAAACAGGCAACAGAAGTGGCTGATCTAGTCGAGTGGCCATGAACAACTCCAGGAAGTTCTTTACCGTACATCCTGTAACAAAAAGTAATACAGTTGGGCCAAGCATTTGGACACGCACTGTTTAGAAATGGGAATGCCCTCTTTCTCCAGGGGTGAAGGAAACAAAAAGCTGCAAGGACTTCCTGCAGTCCTCTGTATGGTGTATATACTGTAACACTTGAGTATTCTGTGTACATCCAAAGTATGAAGCAATGCTTCCCCTGGATTGGCATGCTCAGGAACATAAACTGGCAGGTGGACAGATTGATTTAGGGTAAACTCCGACACTACCTTAGGAAGAAACTCAGGTCTGGTATGTAAAGACACCCTGTTTTTATGGAAAATGAAATAAGGAAGCTCACACATTAGAGCCCGAAGCTCTGAAATCCTTTGAGCAGAAGTAACAGCAACTAAAAATAACACTTTCCAAGAAAGAAAGCGTAGGCCACAAGTTGCAGCCAGCTCAAAAGGAACCAAAATAACCTTTTCTAACACAAAATTCAGGTCCCAAGCTAGGACTGGGTTGCGAATAGGAGACTTCAAAGTGCAGAATGCCTCTCAAGAACATATGAGACACCTCCAGCTGAGTAACTGTACGGCCATCAATAGGCACACGGAAAGCTGAAATGGCAACCAGTGAACTTTAATTAATAGACGAGTATTGCAATCCTGCATCTGATAAGGACAGCAGATACTCTAGAACCTGGTTTACCAGACATGTAAAAGGATCCTGTTGATATGAAGTGGCCCAGAAAGCAAACCACTTCCACTTCGTGGAATAAGCAGCTCTGGTAGAAGGTTTTCTGGTAGCCAACAGAACATTAGCCACCCTTTGAGACATCCCAAGCCTAGCAATGGCTATGTCTTCAGGAGCCAGCCATGGAGGTGTGGCGACCTGAGGTCCAGATGGATCAGGGTTCCCCGTTCCTGTGACAGCAAGCCCTTGCACAGGGGCACAGGTATTGGTGGTTCCACTGCAAACTGCTGCAGTAAGGGGAAACAGATCTGATGAGGCCAAAGCGGAGCAATGAGTATTAGAGTTGCTCCTTCCACTTGGAGCTTGATTAACACCCTCTGGATTAGAGGGAAAGGAAGAAAGGCATCAAGGAACCTCCCCTTCCAAGAGAGGGACAATGTGTCTCACCAAAAAAACTCCAGTCCCTGGAACGAGTGAGCAGAAATCAGTTTTGCATTGTGTGAGGATGCAGAAAGGTCCAACTCTGGTCGACCCCACCTGTCAAACAGGTCTTCTGCTACGGAGGTCAGCTGTTCCCACTCATGAATGCTTAACTGTGATCTGCTTAGCCTGTCTGCCAAAACATTTTGGATGCCTGGAAAATGAAGTGTCAACAGTTCTAGATCATGTTCTAGAGCCCAATACCAAACCCTCATCACTTCCCTGCATAGGGGGTAGGAGTGAGTTCCCCCTTGCTTGTTTATGTAGTGCACCATGCTGATGTTGTCTGTTTGCACCAGGAGATGCTCTGGGCACAGATGGGTCTGGAAGGCTTGTAGACCATACAGAAGAGCCTACGTTTCTAGGACATTTATGTGGAGGGTACTCTCCACTTTTGTCCATATGCTCTGTGTCTATTGAGGCCCCAGATGTGCCCCCGAGCCCATCCTCGAGGCATCTGTCATAAGGATCTGATGAGGGGGAAGGGGTCAGGAAAGGAACCCCCTTCAGCAAATGGTTAGGTTCCATCCACCACTGAAGCACCTTCTGGACCCAAGATGTCACTAAAACCTTCTGTTCTATATCATTTGTGCATTGGTCCCACTGGACTCAATGTCCATTGGGGAATCTGCATATGCCATCTGGCCAGGGGTATGGTAACAATGGCTGCTGCCATCAGGCCCAACAGTCTCAGGAATATCCTGGCTGAGGCAAGCCAGTTGTTGTATACTATCTGGGCCTGTGCAATCAGGCGTTCAGCCCCGTCCTGAGCAGGAAGCCTTGGGCTGTATCCAAGATTGCCCCTATGTACTGCAGTCACTGACAAGGGGTCAGGACTGATTTCGGCACACTAACCATGATTTCTAGGGCACTGAACAACTGCCTAGTGCATGCTAGAGTCTGGTAAAGCTGCTCTTTGGACTGAGCTTTGAACAGCCAGTCATCCAGGTAGGGGAATACATATAGTCCCTCTCTCCCGAGGGCTGCTGCCATTACTGCTAAGCATTTAGTAAAGACCCATGGTGCAGATAATAAACCAAAGGGCAATACCCTGAATGGGTAATGTTACCCCTGAAGAACAACCTGAGGTACCTCCTGTGAGGGGGACAGATTTTGATATGCAGGTAAGCGTCCTGCATGTCTAGGGAACACATCCAGTTCACTCCTTGTAGTAGTGGCAACAGGCCTTGTAGAGGGACCATTCCGAACTTCTTGTACTAAATAAAGAGGTTCAGATTTCTTAAGCCCAGAATGGGGCTCAGGTTCCCAGTGCATCTGGGGACTAGGAAGCAGTGAGAATAGAACCCATGGCCCTTTTCCACATTACGGTGTGTACTTCCTCTAGCAGTACTGGTATGTGTTCTGGAGGATAGGCCAGAATGGTTGGTGAGTGGTCTGAAGGTAGCTCCAGAAACTCTAAAGCATGGTCCTGTTCTATTATCTGCAGGATCCAAGCATCTAATGTGACCTTCCTCCACTGATCCAGGTGGAGGGAAAGATGACCCCCCCACTACCACCTCTGAAGGTACTGGTGGCTGGGGTCTAGAAATGAGTCACACAGATACAGATCATGTGGCTGCAACATTATTTCCACCTTGAATGGGCACCTGGGATGGGTCTTGGGGTAGACAGAGCTGATCCTCCTCTGCTTTAACTTTGTTGTCTGGTTCCTGAACGGTGTCTGTTGCTAGCCAGGCGAAAGGGCACCCGCTGCCTATTTCCTGGTTGTGTATGGTAGTGGGAATGTACTGATTTTAAAGTCCTGCCCGGAGCCTGCAAGTCTGAGAGGATATCCTGAACGTCCGCTCCAAATAGCTTGTATCCTCTGAATGAGGCATTTAGAATGGACTGCTGCACATCATTAGTAAATCCAGTCCCCCTTAACCAAGAATGCGTCCTCAAGCAGACGCATCAGAAATGTCATAAGCAGACCTTAACAGATGTTTGCCTACATCTGCCGCTGCCTGGAGGGCCTTTATTTATTTATTTACTTTTTGTTTACAGGGTAAGTGCGTTAGAGAAAGACGTACCTATTTTTAGGCACGACCCGGGAGAGTTACATACAAAGGATAAAGCTTTTCATAGAGACAATACATTACATTACATGAAATTGAGCAATACTTTAGTGAAATTTGAATACTAAAAAATATATTTCAGAGGTGCGGGGGGGGGAGCAATTACAGTTAGAGGAAAACAGCAAATGTGAAAAACCTTCTCCCCTCTCCTTTTTAACCTTTACCTAGAGCCCCTGATCCTAAGACTTACTGGCTGCCCATTGATACAGGGTATTAAAATTGGCAGCCATGAAGTCAAAGTCTCTGCATACACAGACGACCTTCTCCTTCAAGTTTCGGATCCAGCTACATCTATCCCGCTGCTGCTGACAATTATCAAGGAATTTGGTTCTCTATAAAACTATAAATTAAATATAGATAAGACAGTTGTTTTCCCCTTACACCATAAATTCCAAAAAACTATGATGACGTCCCTTGGACTCTCCTGGGATCCCAAATCTCTTAAGTACCTAGGGATTAACTTTTCTCACAGTGATGCCAGTCTCAAGAAGGCTAATCTGGACTCAATTTAAAAAAAAATGATTCAGGATATGAGCAGGTGGTCCCTCCTCCCCCTTTCTCTGTGGGGCAGAATCAATTGGATTAAAATGAATGTCTTCCCAAGATTATTCTATTCCCTCAATCTCATTAATGCCTGGTTACCCCATTCCTGGTTCAAAAAGGTGCATAGTTACATAATGGACTTTATCTGGGCAGGTAAGAAGCCACGCATGTCTTATTATAAACTAGCAGCCCCCAAAGATGAAGGAGGCCTTCGCCTCCCTCACTTAGGTTTCTATTATTGTGCGAGTCACACCAGTAAATATTTAAAATGGCTGTCTCCAGAAGGGACCCATAACACCTTATCTTACCTACCGCTCTGGCTTCATATCAAAAGAGAGCAGATTCTCTCTCATGGTCTTATCCCTCCCGCCCTTTTACATATCTCACTTAAGAATCTCCCTTCCCAGTCCCTTCGCACTTCACCTGTAGGCATCTCCATTAGAGTCCATTTCCAATTATGTGCCCTGTTAAAACATAATTCTATATATGACGTTACCCAGCCCCTAGTAGGCAATCCTAACTTTAGAAGTTCAGACAACATCCTCCCCTCTTCCTGGCTGCCTCAACTTGCCTCCATCTCCATAGAATTTTTTTTGAATGAAACAGGTACCTGGCTCACTTCCGCAGAGAT
The DNA here is from genome assembly GCA_016271365.2 of Neoceratodus forsteri. Lineage (NCBI taxonomy): Eukaryota > Metazoa > Chordata > Ceratodontiformes > Ceratodontidae > Neoceratodus > Neoceratodus forsteri. The sequence continues at coordinate 407,371,806 of CM057453.1, forward strand.
CATAGCTAAAGCTGGAATTCCAAAATTCACCATCTTTAAAGTCTTCCAATTAAGACATCTTCTGGTACAGTTTTTTAGGCCCCCCCCCCCCAACTCCCTAAGTTTCAAATCCGCCCAGAACTGTCTGAATTAGCTATACTCCTGCATGCAGTATCGAAAATCTATGGTCTTCTCTATGGATGGGTGTACCCAGATTTTATAGGCTCTATGTTGTATTGGTCAACTTATTTCCTGGATGCACCCATGAACTGGAGTGGACTATGGAAAGGATGCCACAAATTTGTAACTCAAGATAGACTCCTCTTAATGCAGTTTTATATTTTGCACAGTCTTTACTATACTCCAGAGAAGTTGGCCAAGTTTTGTGAGACAAAATCCGCTCTTTGTACCCATTGCCACAAAGCAGATGGTAATCTGTTTCACATCTTCTGGGACTGCCCCAAAGTGGCACAGTTGTAGGCGCATATCAAGAATAAAGCAGACCCACTCTTAGATTTAGAGGACCTATTTACACCCAGAATTTGTCTCTCTTAGGAGATTTTACAGAGGTTGGTGTCATCAACCGTAAATACCACATGGCCCTTATATCTACGTCAGTTAAGAAGCTTATGTTAAAACATTGGAAAGATGACGGTATTATTTCTTATAACGAGTGGCTGCATGAACTGTTAGCCAACCTCAGGATGGGGAAGATGATTGCTAGCCTCAATAACAGATCATCCAGGTTTGAAAAAATCTGGAGTCCCTTCTACTCTTTATATTCTCTGCCATAGGCTTGGTGACACCAAGCGCCTTATCCACATATGTGTACTGCAAAGTATGGTTGTGCTAGAGGAGTAGGGATGGGGTAGGGGAGGGGGTAGATGGAGGAAGGAGGGTGTGGTGGATGAGGGGCCGGGGAGGGATTTCCTTTTACAAAAGGGGAGGGGGTTGTAGTCTTAGGTACTATCGTTGCATGTCACAGGTCTGTTTACAAGTATGGATGTGTTTTTGTTATTGTTTGTTAAAACTTTAATAAACTTTAAACTAAAACAAAAAAGGTAATGTGAAAAACCCAAACATCGCATGCATCAGTAAATTATATCTGTCATTTCAGCAGTGCAAGACCTCACTAACAATGCATCAAACCAGGGAGATAATAGCTCCTGCTTTGAAGTACCCTCTGGTAGGGCTCAGGCCACCTTGGCCATCCTCCAGAGGGTATTTTGGTATTTTATTACGACTGAGCCAACCTCAGGCTAGCCTGCAAAAAAGGACTTACCTGAGAGGGCCTGGTACAGCTTATCTGTCTTCCTAGGAATGGCATGAATCATATTAGTACTGTGCCAGGCAGCCAGGATGGCTTCTTCTAGTGCAGGCAGCAAAGGAGGAATCACGATAGGTGGGAAATCCGGCAGCTCTAAAAATTCCACCAAATTCCTTTTGGTGATGTCTTTCTCCTCTGATTCAAACCCCATGACAGACCGGAGTTGCTACATCATGGAGATGAATGGTCTCCAGGAGGGGACCTTGCAGGATACACATTAGAGTCCTCACTCCCTGTGGAGATGCTGGAGCTAGATCTCTCATAAGAGCTCTCCACATATTCTTCCTCCTTCTCTTCCTCTTACATTATGATCCTCTTCAATGGCTTCTGCAAGCCTCAAGGAAGGAACAGAAGAGACTGTTGAATCCCTGGAAGGCAATGGGCGCGTCGACCAAACAGGCGTCCATGGTGGGGTTTTGCCTGGGGTGCACCACTGATGCCACTCCTGTAGCAGGAGGAGGAGGTAGACACTGCAGCATGTCCATGAAGGATGAAAGCACTGCCTGCATGTCAGTGCTTGCCTGTACCACAGGCGCACTCTGAGAAGTCGACAGGAGAGGGGCTTTCCCTGACATCGATGGCCCTTCATCAGCCATACTAGGCCTAGTGGTACATACAGCCTGTCATGACCTGGAGGAATCAGAGGTCCAGGCAACTGGTGGCATCATTGCCAAGGCGGTACACACTGCAGTAGCGGTTGCCCTGGACTGGAGGGGGGACTGAGAACATACTGGGGTGGATTTCTCATTTCTCTCTCCCAGTGCGTATGCTTATGTTGCCCAGTAGTTTTCTCCCAAGACTTCAATCAGTGGGAGCCCAAAGAGAGGGCAAGCAATGCAGCAGAACTCTTTTCCTGGCGCTCTTTCTCCATCCTGGTTACCTGCTATTTTAGAAAGTGGGTTTCCCAGGGCATTCTTCCTGCATCGCTGGATAGGTGTATTGAACTTGAAGCAAAGTTTGCAGGTCTTAATGTTATGGGTCATGCTGAGGAAGCACACGCAGACATTCTCCAGGTCACCAGAGTAAATCTTTTCACCAGATTTGCTTTATCTAATGAGCTTAGCGAGTTCTTCAGATGACATACACGGTGACAATGATCACTTTTAAAAAGTGATAGCGAACTAGGGAGAGAAATTCTGAAAAATACTAACTAGCAGTCGACTGTAGCGGTGGCATCTCCATGGAGGGTACAGAGAGTATGGTTGACTGCAGGAAAAGAACGGAGGAGGGAAGGTGCTGCCCACGTTTATATGGGAAGTACCAATGTAGGATGTCGTCATGAGCAGCCCCTAGCAGACTGTTAGCAAAAAGTTTCTGTGTGGTCCTCCTGCCTGGTGACAATAGTTCCACGGGTGTGGCCTGATGAAACCGATATCCTCCAAAAAGATCTGTGAGTACCTCAGAGCTGTGGCTTTGTGGAGTTTTCTTGGGGTAGTCAGATAGAGAGGAAAGGGGGCTGAATCCCTGGGCAGGACAGTGTCACCTCCTAGATAGGCCCAGACAGAAGATCTGCATAGCCATCCAGCTTGGACCTGTGCTAGTTTACAAACAGGGGAGCCATTGTGCTCAGTTTCTGCCATTTGACAAAAAGGTTGTTGTTTAAAGATCATGTGCAATGGTTTTTTACATATTTTTAAGAAAAGATTGAAAAGCTGAAATTCAAGTTCCTGTGTCACAATTAGTATTTTCTGAAAATTTCATGCTGTTTGGTTTTGTAGTTTTCTTTAAATCAGCATTTGTTAACTTGCTTCACAGTGGCTGAAAACCGAGTTATTTCTGTCCTGTCAATCAAGCTTAGAGAGCGAGGACATCATTGGGGAGTAGCTTACTGTTTCATATTCCCAATCAGAGCAGTACTCTGCAGAGTTTATGGTTTGCTGAGCTCTCCGGCTTTCTTACAAACCCAATCTCTGGTTTGTGTTTAGATAGATCAGCTTAAAGGGACACGGTCAACCCTCTTAGGCCTCAAAGTGTTCCTATTTTATAAAATGCTTTTTATGGTTGCCAGTATTATGTAAAGGTTGCTGATGTAGCTGGTAGTCTGATTCGGATTCATTTTCTCTTTTAACATTGTACCCATTAGCGTCATATGGCATCAGAACCACCCATTGATTAACCTGACCCAAAATGGTGGCATCACATAGAATGAGTTAAAAAGTGAAAAACAGACTGCCCAACATATTGGTGTTACCACACAAAAACAGGTTTGTTTACATTCCTTGATTAAATCCAAAGGCATCTTTCCTGGGCTTGGGAACACTCCCAACATATTCTTGCCACTTGTAATGAAATGGTAGTTTAGGAGGCTATTGCATCTTGAGTGACTGCACTGTTGGGGGTGTTTCAATGTTTAGGGAGTATTCAATAAGTCGGAATTTAAAACAAAACAAAGTTGTTTATTAATATACATTAGCACGCATTTCAGTTCTACCAAACAAGGAGACAGACAAAACAAACGGCAACATCAACGAATTTAAGAGAAGGTAGGTAATCATAAAATGTAGGTTTTTAACTAGAAATAATATGATGGAAAACAGGTTGACAGTGTCTCTTTAAGATCTATCATTCTCTTCCTTTAAAAAGCTAAGCATTTGAGTTTCAATGCTGAATTGAAGTAGTGGAAATCTTTCTCTGTGAGAATGTGTATGTACAGTATCACAGCTCTCAGTTCTTTCTAATCAACTCTGATTTTTTTCTAACTATATAACACAGGGCTGTTTGATGAATATAAAATAAATCAAAATTTTGTTCATTCACATAAAGTTTGTCTTTGATGTAGCCTTCAAAAATACATTCATGTAAGAACATTTTGTTTTTCATGTCAGATTGACAAACAGGTACCTGTCACACTCTGCTACAGTATTACAAGCACATGTACTGTCTGAACTCACAAACCTCAGTTCTTTAGTGGTTTCTGTGTGAAAACACATCATGTATTTGTAGAACTAGAAACACTATATGGCATCCCAATGCACCATGTTTCTGCCCCACAGTTGAGGCAGCTGCAGTCTACTGCCACCTGTCCTCTGCCCTACATGCCCCCTGCATTCTGCTCCACATTCGAGGCTGCTACACCCTGCTGCCCACTGTCTTCTTCCACCCAGTCAGGCATTGTACACCCTGCTGCCTCTAACCCCTGCCTAAAGAATCAGGGCTGCTGCACCCTGCCATCCCCTGCCCAAATAGTTGGGTTTGCTGCACCCTGCTGCCCTCTCTCCCCCACCCTCACAGTTAGGGATGCTGTACCTGTTGCCCCCTGTTCCTGTCTCCAGTCAGGGCTGCTGTGCTGTGCTGTGCTAAGCCCTGGAGTGACAGGTTCTCTGCCTTCACAACTGGGGCTGCTGCACCATTATGCCCTAGCCACCAGAGGTGGGGCTTTTGCTGCACTCTGCTATTCACTTCCATTGCCCCAAATGGGCAGGGCTGCTGCACCACATGTACCCCATCTCACAGTCAGGGCTGCAGTACCCTAATGCTCCCTGTGTCCTGCACCACAGTCGAAACTTCTGCACCATGCTATCCTCTATCCCCTGTCACCACAGACAGGGCTGCTCCACCCTGATCCTTTCTACACAGTTGGGGTTGCTGTGGCCTGCCATGCCCTAGAGCCCCATGCCTCTGCAGTTTGGGCTGCTGCACCATGCTGCTATTTGCCACAAGATTCCGTGCATTTGCTGCTCCATGCTGCATGCCGCCACAGTTGAGGCAGCTGCACCCTGCTGTCCCCCTGCCATCAGAGTCAGATCCATTGCTACACCCTGCTGACCACATCCCTTGTCCCAAACAGGCATAGCTGCTACACTAAGTCCTGAGGAACCCCACTCGTGACCTCTAGTGTTAGATAATTCTCCTCCCACCAGTACCTTCTGCGTTCTGTTCCCTAGCCAATTTTCCACCCATCTTGTCATCTTCTCTCCAACCCCTAGATCTGCCAACATCCTAATCAGCCTCTTGTTCACCCTGGAAGAGAGGAGGAAGCGGAATATGACAGAGACCTTTAAATACCTCATGGGTGTAAATAAGGTACAGGAGGGAACTATTTTTCAGAAAAAAGGTGCTGTAAGCTGGCCCAGCCTTGGCCTGTTGGATTTCCGCCAGACGCTGGTGACATGGGTTCGAACAGATCTAGGTCATTGAGGGTTAGCCAGGGGAGAAGGATCGAGTGTCCCTAGGACCGCTCTCCTTCTCCAGGGGGGAGGGTGGTGTGTGTTCGGTGCAGGAGCGACACCTGGCAGAGGCTGGGTTTGTCTCCTTGGTCGGATGCAGGAAGCAACTCTGGGGCAGGACAGATGCAGGACATCACTGCATATCCCAGCCCCACCTTACAGGGGAAAAAGAAACACGCTGCAATCATCCGTCTCCATGAAGCCCCGCCCCCGGGCTTCAATTAGCCACCTAAGCCGGCTATCCCAACCAGTTACCAGTTTCACTGATTGGTGGTCTGCAGAGGAAATGGGATCTACTCCCTGGGGGGTAAGCCAGGAGTGACCAGAAGAGCAAGGGCAGATATAGGTGGTGGAAGTAGGAGGGGCCAAAGAAAGAAAAAAGGTGCTCAAGGACAAGTGAGCATGATGGGAAGCTGGAGGGGAGGAGATTCAGGAGAGATGTGGGGAAGTACGTAAGTGGTGGATTCTTGGAACAGTCTTCCAGTGGAGGTGGTGCGGATGAAAACAGTGGTGGGGTTCAAGAATGCATGGGCTAGGCATAAGGGAATCTTAGGGAAAGGTAAGTGGGTGGGTGGATGAATGGGCCGAAGGTCAAGTAGAATCTGCAGTGATACTACAGGCAGGGAAAAATGGGCAGACTAGGTGGGCCAAGCGGTCCTTAACTGCCAGCAAATTCTGTTTGTGTTTCTAAGCACTCTGTGAAAACCTTTGGCACTGAAGTGAGACCAAATGGGAGAGCTGTGACCTGGCACTGGCAGTTCCCCAGCTCGAATTTGAGATATTTTCTGTGAGACTGTCTAACTGGGATACAGAAATGGGTATCATTCAGATATAGGGATCCCAGCCAGTGAACTTGCTGCAGAGATGGAATCACTGGCCTTAGTATGACCATTGTGAACGTTTCCTTTTTTCTAATTCTTGTTCAGGAACCTGGGATCTAAAATGGGTTGCCACTCCCAATTTTTATTTTCAGAAAGTATCTTAAGAATAGGCCCCTGCCCCACTGGGAGGCAGGGGCTTTTTCTATAGCTTGCGATATTAAGTGTTTTTTCCTTCCAGTTCCAGCAGACTTCTTTCTGTAAGACAGTGAGCTGGAAAACTTCTGTATTTCTGCAGGTTTGGAAAGTGTTTGAACTGCAGCCCCAACCCTCAGCCCACTACTTCCTGTATCCATTTGTCTGTGATAATGTTTACCCATTCCTGGAGGTAGTGCTCCAGTCGTGTTCCCCACACCCTTATTGGCAACCCACTGTGCACCACTGACAATATCATTAAGTTATATGCTATGTTATGCATAATCAGTACTAACATATAGGGTGTTGGTACTTACCATACAGGTGTAAGTTACCAGGGACATAATCATGATTATTGCCAATATTAAGATTGCTAAGCAACACATAAGTATTGTGCCAAAAATATACTTATGTGCTGTCTGTTTATACTTCTAAAAAGTCATTGTATAGCCTACATGGCCATCATGTGGATTTATGTAACACTGCATTTATTTTCTGTTTTATTTACAAGTCTTTGTTCTTATTTTAGCTGATTTTACAAATTTTGTATATCTAAAGATAACACTGTGGAGCTACTTAACTTTTGGCCAATAGGGCTTGTTTTATGTATCTAACTCCTGCAAGAAGCAATAGTTGCCATGGTAATTATCATCATATATAAGTTACTGCATTACGTTTTCCCACCAAGACATCTTCATACCCTGGGGTATTGGGAAACTCTGGCTCCCAGTGTCTATTTGGTAAGACCTGTTTTGGGGGTCATACACCTTGAATGTCTCCCAGAAACCAGCTCTGGGGTAATAAATCAGATTCTTGTATGTCTACAGTGACAGCCAAAGAAACAACCACACAAGCTGATGTAATAATGATAATTATACTCACACCAAGCATGTGACAGAGAAAATCACAAGGGAGTTGGGTTCTCACCAGTCTCAGAAGAATGTACAGTTCTCAAGAGCGAGAGCTGGCTTACACAAGGTTATATACTACTGATAACATTATGGCAGCAGATATAAAGAACATAATGTATTGGCTTTAGATCATAAACAAGGTTGTACAAGACATTCTCCATTGGATATTTACTTAGGAGACAGAATTACTAATGCGTATAATGTGAGACAAAGAATATGCTCCTGTCAGCATGAAGCTTAGATAAAGGAAATGCTGACAGGCCCAAACTACACGTGGCATACTTGCCTAAGTGCAAAACATGCACTACATATAATTATATGAGAATATAAGTATATAAAAGTGTATACAGTAATCACTGATGATCCCTTAGAGTCATCTTATCAGTAATTAGGTAGATTATATATGGAATATATGTAAAACACAAACATAATCTAGGTAAATGCATTGTAGTGAGGTACAATGAATCATGCATGATATAATCCTATAAAGATGTAAACATTAGCATATATTAGCAGCAAATCACATTCCTGGCACTCATGCTTATACAAAGGGTGCCTAAATCTACATGTTAGTGCAAAATGGCAGAATCACAGTATAACAGACCAGGAAAAGAGGTGGCTGTGAAAGTCAGGAAGAAAAAGATAGCATTCCGGAAGTATAAGGAAACACAGAAGGAGCAGGACAGAGAGCTGTACCAGTTAAGGCAGAAGGAAGCAGGGAGGGAAGTCAGAATAGCAAAGGCCCAAACTGAGGAAAAGATAGCCAACTCAGTTAAGAAGGGGATAAAACCTTTATAGGTACATCAGCGAGCATAGAAAAGACAAAGGGAGGGATAGTGAGGCTGAATAGAATGAGCGATGGGTGGGCAGAGGGGACAGTGAAAAGCAGGAATACTGAATGAATATTTCTGCTCAGTATTCACAAAAGAGGAGGGGAAGTGCCTAATCCAATTAACAGAAGCACTCTTGATAGGGGGCCGATCCCAGTCCTTTCACAGAAGAAAGGGTTCTGCAAGAACTCCTAAAACTGAAGGTGGACAAAGCAATGGGTCCTGATGGAATTCACCCCAGAATTCTAAAAGAATTAAGGGAGGAACTAGTGAAACCACTGGCTACTCTTTTTAATAAATCATGGGAGGATGGTGTGGTACCCGAGGACTGGAGGAAGGCGGATGTGATTCCCCTTCACAAAAGTGGGACCAAGACAGAGGCAGGAAACTACAGACTTGTCAGTCTGACCTCTGTGGTAGGGAAAGTGATGGAGTCACTTCTGAAGGAAAGAATAGTTGAGTACCTAGAGGCCAGTGGAGCACAGGACCCAAGGCAGCATGGGTTCACAGCGGGAAGGTCATGTCAGACGAATCTAATAGATTTCTTTGACTGGGTGACCAAAGTAGTAGACCAGGGAGGGGCTGTGGACATGGCCTACCTAGACTTTAGTAAGGCATTTGACACAGTCCCACACAAAAGATTAATAGTCAAATTAACCAGCCTGGGAGTGGACCCAGGGTGGTAGTCTGGTAAAACATTGGCTGGACAACAGGACACAGAAGGTAATTGTAAATGGAGTCCACCTGAAGAAAGGGGTTACTAGTGGTACCACGAGGGTTCAGTATTGGGTCCAGTCCTTTTAATGTCTTCATCAGTGACATTGCAGAGGGACTGAAGGAAAGTATGCCTTTTGCAGATGACACAAAGATCTGCAACAGGGTTGATACACAAGGAGGCGTGGAAAGGATGAAAAGGGACTTGGCAAGGTTGGAGGAATGGTCAGAAGTATGGCAGCTAGGATTCAATGCAAAGAAGTGCAAATAATGCACCTGGGAAACAAGAACCCAGGAAGAATACACAATGGGTGGGAGGTAGTAACAACAACAAAAAGGAAAGGGACCTGGGGGTAATCATATCAGATGACCTTAAGGTTAGCAAGCAATGTGAGAAGGCAGTAGGGAGGGCTGGGGGTATACTGGGATGTACAGGGAGAGGCATCATCAGCAGAAAATAGGAAGTTGTTATCCCTCTGTACAGACAGTTGGTGAGACCCCATCTGGAGTACTGTGTCCAGTTCTGGAGACCCCATCTCCGCAAGGACATAGACAGGATTGAGGCAGTCCAGAGGAGGGCAACTAAAATGGTGCAGGGTCTACAAGAGAAGCCGTATGAGGAGAGACTAAAGGAGCTTAATATGTATACCCTTGAGGAAAGAAGGGAGAGGGGGGCCATGATAGAAACTTTTAAATACCTCAGTGGAATCAACAAAGTCCAAGGGGGTAGCATCTTTTAGAAAAAGAGACTTGCAAGAACAAGGGGACACAATTTAAAGATAGAAGGAGGGTGGTTCAGGGGCAATGTGAGGAAGTATTATTTCACAGAGAGGGTTGTGGATGCATGGAACAGCCTTCCTGAGAAGGTTGTGGGGTCTAAAACTGTGGGAGAATTCAAGAATGCATGGGACAGACATAAGGCAATTCTTGTGGGGGGGGGTAGGAAGAAATAGGCTGTTGGTTAACTAGGATCTGCGGCCTATCCTGTAGGTAGGGAAATGGGCAGACTAGATGGGCCTAGCGGTCCTTATCTGCCGTCAAAGTCTATGTTTCTATGTTAATACAGTGTAAGGCGTATATGGGATGATAGGGGGTATAACCCAGGGGCAACAAAATGTAATTATAAGGGCTAATATTAATAAAAATTGAATTACCACAAATATATGAAATGTAACCGTCACAATTAGATTTTCCAATATCATAGCAATGTCATCACTGATCAGATCATCAAGTGCTTCCTGAGCCTTGGTAACATTGTTACTGATATAAATCAGGTAGGTATCTGTTCTACTGAGAAGAGATTGGAGAGGCAAACTTAAGTTGCCAACATGAACGTTAAAAAAATTGGTAAAAATTGAGACAAAGCATCCAGATAGTGAGGACTAGACTCAATGGTATCTGGTTCTGGGATGAGAATAGGTGTAATCACAGTACGACCTATAACAACACGTTGTTTAGGGAAAAAACAGAAGTTAGAAAAGTCCATTTTGCATAATTGTTGTCCATACCAATAGAATTTGTAATTGGTCATCACACAGCATTGTCCATCAGCAGAATAAACCACTTTAGAGCATGGCATTTTCAAGTTGGAAAGTTGAACAGGACATGAAATGTCATTGTCTACAAGCCATAAACTATGAACAATTTCTAGGGATAAATCCAGGGTTTCTTCAACTGTTAGGTGAAGATTCATAGTTCAAATTAGATGCATTTAGATTTTCCAAAGGTAGATCCTAATGTTGAGGAGGCTGCAGTATTTGCAGAGGCTCAGCAGGGGTGCATTAGATTGCTTTTGTATAATAAACAAGTTTATTACTACATATGCTGATTGTCTGTTGTTTCTTTTGCTGGTTTATTACCACCAAAAACCTGAAAAGAGCTTGACACCCTGACAAGGGTATCAACCATTTGTCTGACAAATCAGGAAAAGGATGGGTAGTCCTCATTATGCCTGGGGGAGGTTCAAAATCTTGCTTAGGTGCATATTCTGATTCCATGGGGTCGCCTTCCTCCATTTGTACATAATATTCTTCTTTCTCCTACTCCACAGGTTGCAGCCTGCGCCTGGGGGAGCGGGGGCCAGGAATCTAACACTTTCTGTGGCCTGGATTGCCTTGAAATATTGCCACATTTTTGTTATGTCTACTGATGAGGGCATTTTATGTGTGCCATCTGTCTGCTCCTTTCTCCATTTTCTTTAAATTTCATTTTGACAGACACCATTTCCAATATCTGCTCTGAGGCTCTTTTATTGATATTTTTGTCATCACTGGATTCGGAGTTCCCCCATTCTGGCACCCTGATATCTGAACCATCTTTACCAAACCTATCCGATGGCTGTACAGCTTTATCTTTTTTCTCATCACCTATAGCATTATTATATTTGCTGTTGAACATGAGGAGATGGACCATTCAGATGCGTTCTTTCTGCCATTGTTGGGAACTACCTCAGAGCGTTTTTTAATTAGTTTTAGTTGACACAGAGGCAGACTGAGAAGGAATGATTCTTTCTAAAATGGTTATCCTTTTTAGTGAGGTTTTTGGCAAAAAAATAAATGACAGGACTTACATTTTATAAAGTCGTGTTGTGGACCTAGATCCTTTAAACAAAGCTTGTGGCAGTTTGCCCTTGCCAGGAGCAGGAAACAATTTTTAGAAGGTCCACAAAGTCTCTCTGACATACCACTTTGAGAGAACGTTAAAATAATAAAAAATGATTCCCCAAAAAGATGCAGTACAAGAAACCAATAGTAATAAATGGCTCCTGTACCGAGGGAACTGTGCCAAAGGTCAAACTGTGGCTCCTCTAACAGGAACCGACTAATTAAGGTGAAAGGGCACAGCCAGAAACGGAACATGAAAACGCTCCATTTTCTGTAACGTGTATAGTTAAAAAAATACTAAACCACTGCTAAATTAAGTAAAAGTGGTTTATTTAGGCCTAAAATAAAAAATGATAGCCATCTAAGATGGTCTCTGGTTCCTGGGAATCAAACAAGGAACTGGAAAGATAACAATTAAAGAAAACAAAACCTAGCTAACACAGAGTAATCTAAAACTAACTAAAAGTACACATTTTAAATAAATTACAAATAAACAAAACCGACTGGAGAGCCAGCCATTACCAGAGTTCACTACAAGGACACTGCTCTCATCAAGTGAACATACAAGTCTAAGCAGCAGCCACAGTGCAGAGTGGATGCAGAGTTTTAACCTGCATTCAAAATTCTGAACTTTGTATAGTTTTTATCTGTGGAGCATGACTCTCAGCCAAGATGACAATATAAAGTAAAAACATTAAGTAAGTGATTCCTGGGGTTGGAAGAAACAACATTACTATGGTGAGTAATATGTTCTTCTTGCTTCATGGGCAACTTCTGTTTTGGTATTGCTTTGTTGTTACTGTATTTGACTGTCAAGTTTTTCATTTTTCTTACGACTGTAACGATAATTTTTGTATGTTTATTTTTGTTTTACTGTGTATGTACTTTTACGCCTACAGTGGGCATAGTCCTGCAGACATGTTGTGATTACAGCAGAAAAAGGAAGCTTACCGGATACCAAATGGACTTGTTAGCAGTGGAGGTGAACAGCAATCACTGCACGCCCACCACACTACTTTGTCCACCGGTGGAATACAGCACAGTCCGCCATGTCCAAGATGGCCGCTAGAGCCCAGTGCGCATGCGTAACAACTCACGCATGGGTACTGAACTCTGGCAGCACAGTCTGCCATGTCCAAGATGGCTGCTGGGGGCCAGTGCCTGTGTGCGAGTCGTCACACATGCGCAGAGATCTCTAGCAGCCAGCTTGGACTTGGTGGACAGTGTCGTGTTCCGCCGTGACCTTGGCTGCAGCCACACCAGCTCTGGCCAGCACTTGTAAGTCTTAGGAAGCAGTTAGGTAAGAAATAAGGAGAAATAACTTCACATAATACATTCAGAAAGGCTTTAGAGACAAGGAACGTATGAATTAAGCGTCAACATTTTTTGCAATTCATTCTGGCTAACTGTAATTGAAAAATTAAAAGAAAAATAACCAGCCTCAGAGTGCGCTCTGGGTTCAAAAATTAGTCATTGGTAACCCCACCCCAGGTGTGAGCTCAGTGTGAACAACATTCTGCGCAATCCTATGGCTATGAGATGCAGACCACTGCTAAATTAAATATGATTAACATCTGAGTAAGAGCATGTTGTTACTTCCTATAATAGTGCCACTAATTGTGGTTTACTAGGTAGTGTTTACTACAGAAAGTATACTATATGTGGAGATCTGGTACATTAAGGTCATCCATTACAATCAGCCACAACTCACTCTGGGAACCCCGAACAGCTGTCTTCAAGGAAAAGAAACCATTAAATTACATCCTGTTAAACAGAAACACAATTTCTCCAGATCATGCTTCCCTAATGCATGTTATAGTTTTAGTCTACACAGCTCACTGTAGTTTGGCCATTTATGTCCTACCTAAGAGCTTGGAAAAACTAGGGGCTCCATGTTCAGTCATGGTTGACTGTGCTGTACGAACTACAGTGCAGCAGGCTGATGAGCACATTGCTGTCCCAGAGGAATATTCATACATGCACAGTGTCCTTGTCCATTGCACGTAGCAGGTATGAACAGTGGTAAGACCACACAAAGCGCAGAAGTGCAGCACGCCACATTCCCCTGCTGGCAACAAATACCAAGAAGCAATGGGGGTTAGCGAGTCCCAAACGGGTTAGTGATTTTGTTCGTGGTTGCATGCAATGGGCTATGAGAACATCTGTATGACATTACGTCACCATTAGCTGCACTTTGTAATGCCTCTGTGCTGCTGTATGGACTGAAGCATTGCAGAGAGAGATGTAGGTGCCTTTTTCAATCTCCAAACACTGTTTGCTTATAGTGTTAATATCACTGATGCTAGTGCCTCCTTCTCTCATCTGATCCCCATATATGATATATCCTGGCACTAGAGGTACCACCCCCACCTGATCCTCTGTTATTCAACAATAACTCCCTGGTTGTCTAGTGGCTCACCCACCTCCTGTGCCATTTGCTGTTGAAGGCAGAGGTCAGAGGAGGCAAGGACCAGAGGGTGGGATGGGTGGGCAACTGCAGATGGCACCAGGAGGGGTTGGGACACTGGACTACCTGGTAGAGGGGGGGATACCATTAGCACCAAGGATAAATCTATTATAGAGATGAGGTAAGGAGGCGTGGCAACACTAAACACCAGGAATATGACTTATATTGGGATGACGCGACTGAGAGGTACCACTGGCATCAGGGATATATCTTATATTGAAGGGGGATAGGGTGAGGGAAAGGAGTAATGCTAGCACCTCAGACTCATCTTTTATGGGGACTGGGCACTGGAGGATAACATTTTGTTGCCATGGTACCAGTGCTGTGGCAGGATCTGAGCATTTAAAGCAGGGTTTTGGAAGCATTAACTAGTTCTACCTCAGGAGGCTTTTAGCACTTCCAAAACCCTTTCGGTATACCACTGTGCACTGTTTTGTTCAAGGTTTCCCTCATTTTCACAGGCAGCAGTATATTTAGAGCAATTGGGCAAACTACTTAGCTCTGTGCTGCAGTGCTCTTGAATATTAATTTTATTTATTTCGCTTTTGTTGACCGGAAAGGAGGACTAGACAATTCTGCCTATTTTCAACTTCTTCCGGGGGATATAGATGGATGCCAGCTGACATTGAACCAGATTAAGTTGTTGGTCATATGTTTAGTGAATGGGGGAAATTTGACCAGGACACCGGGGAAATTCCCCTACTGATCGGTAGAGGGAGTGCTGCTGTTCTGCTTGCAGAATGGCAGATGGCACCAAGCTCTTGAAGGAGTCGGACGTGTTGGAGTGGAGGCAGCCTGAGGTTCAGTCCCTGACCTCAGCTTTGGAGAAGCAAGGAGATGTAGATGGAAAGCAGGCTGGCATTACACAAAGAGATGGGAGTGGTTCACATGGAAGTAACCGTGTAGTGGGGAAAGTGGACACAGCAAGTATACCCAAAATGTTTCCGACCGCGATGGAAGTTCCGTCTTTTAATGAGCAAACACAGGAGCTTGCACAAAGTGTAAAAATGCCGACTGCTGCTGACTTGACAGCGATAGTAGGAGAAACAGCTGCTGGGCAGTCACAAGCAATCAGTTATTCAGACTCAGATTCCTAATGACGTGGAACCTTTGTAAAAGAGCCTTGGCTCAAAGGTATTAATTTCTAGAACAATAAACTTCAACTAATACAGACTGCTGACGCAACCGAGGGAAGAATGCAGAAGCGTGGTATCACTGATTCAGCCTTTCCCAAGGAGAACTGGTCAAAAGATCAAGCTTTGTGAGATGCCGGGTGGATCTTCTGTAATGATAAGTGGATTCCTGATTCTACATGGGTTTCTTTCACGCCAAGTCTGCAACCTGATCTGGGGGCTCCCAGTGAACAACAACAGAAGCAGTTAACAGGTCAGGAAAATGCTTTCAATACAGAAAATGTAGAACAGGAGGAAAATGGGGTGAGAGAGAGGATGCAAGAAATGAAAATAACCCTGAATCTGAGGCCCCATCTTGGTCTCCAAATAATTCCCCTCCTCACTCCCCATGCAGAGAAAGCTTTTGAACTGGGCCTCGATTTTTGGACTTCTTTAAAAATAAGAAGTTGGAGCAAGCGCCAAGACGAAATGCTGTTCGTCTTAGATACAGGGGAGATTTACAAGAGCATCCAGACAGGTTCGATGTAGCTCGGAAACTGTTGAAGGAATCTATGAATTTCCAAGCTTCTGATATATATGCTCTCATCAACATCAGGGGAGAGGATACATTTGATATCAGTTTCAAAACCTTTGCAAGCCTGGATAAATTTTCGAACAAGTATGAAACCTGTAAAACATTACCACTATGGACCTTATATGGGCAATACCCATCACAAAACCTTTATTCAAGACCGTTAATGTTATGTTTCGGATTGAAGGGGTAAACGTGGGGGATACTAATTTTTGGTTAGAGCAAAGATGTACTGTTTTAGGTCTCCCCAAAGCAACAATTGACAATGAAGGGATATGGACAGGAAGTTGGAGGTTTAAAGTGAAATTAATATTATAGAGAATGAAGTACAGCACATACCAAATGGTTTTTATTAGGGAAGGATAGAGGGATTTGTTTTTCCCCCGGGCAACACAAGGCCTACTATAAATGTGGTAGCCGAAGAAACCTCAGCAGTGCCTGTGATAAAATCAAATGCGCCTTATGTGGGGACTTTGATCACGATAGCGGAACCTACAGGAACGTGTTTACATGTAATTTGTGTGAAGAACAGGGGCATGCTTACCATCAGTGCCCCTGGGCTGGGCAGAATAGACAAGGGGGGGGTGGATAAATAAAATTTGATTAATCAGGCCCAGGACAGATATAGACCTTATAGGGACACACCCCATACAGGCCCAACTAATGATGAACAAAGGACAGCCTCAGCAGAAGAGAGGAATAAGACTGGACAGACAGATAATTCTGCTAATAATACAAGTCAAGAATGAACAAATGAGCAACCAAGCACTTCAAAGAATGGGGAAGGGATAAACACTATGCCCCCCCCCCAACTGTATCTGATTTTCAAGCACCACACCCAAGAAGGGTAACAAGGGTAACTAGTAAGCAGAAGGGCCAACCAACTGAAACCCCCATACAAAATGCCTTTCAAATTTTACAAGACTTAGAAGGGGGGTCAGAATCACATGTTTCATCTAGAGCAGGGACCACCTCAGAAATGGAATATGAGGAGAAAGGAAGTATGGAGGTACTAGAAACTAAAAAAAAAAAAAAGGAAAGGAAGGAAAAAAGATAAACAACAAATGTGAAAGATAAAATGGCAACATTAAATGTAGTTTCTTTGAATACCTGCAGTATGAAGCACTATAAGAAAATATTTACGTGCTTGAATTATTGCAGACATTTAAAAGCGGATATTTTTTTATTACAGGAAACTAGATTTAATACTTTACAGGACATTACTCAAGCAAACAAAAACATGGGTAGGGGAACCATCTGCAGATGGCCTAGGAATATTGTTTAATCACGCAGGTCCAGGTACTTAGATTGGTAGATATTCTCCCAGGGAGGGCTTTGTTGGTTGATTGCATTTTTAAAGGTTACTCATTAAGAATTATAAATACCTATGCCCCTCCCCCAAGTTAAAACAGCACGAATAGAACTAATTAATCTTATAAAATCTTACCTATTCACATCAAAACATGTAATATGGGGCGGAGATTTAAACTGCAGTTTGGATGTGAAGGTTACTGATCAGGTCCAAAAAAAGGTGTATTGTGATATGCATGCACTTCAAGATACACACAAAACAACAAACTTAAAAGATACCTATAGGGAACTACGCAAGGATCCAGGATACACATATAAAAGAAGTATATATTCTTCAAGGATAGATTATTTTTTCTTATCTAAATTGTTTAGCTCCCACCCATTTTAAATTATACTTATGTGAACTTTCTGATCATTTAGCTTTAAAATACCACCTAGGTTTCCTGCAGCTACTAGTAGATGGAAACTGAACTCTTCTATTTTGGAACAGTCAGAAATACAAAATAAACTACGGTACATACTAAACATCTGGAACTCGGTGGCAGGTATGTATGATAGTTGAGTTGGGTAGTGGAAAGACACTACAATAGAACTTAAAAACTTCTTTATAAAAATGGGGAAGGAAAAGAGTAACAAAGATTATATTTCTTACTTAGAATATAGGAATCAATATTACAGACTCATGTCTTTACCAAATTCTTCAGATACAAGAATAAGGGAACAAACAGAACAGGTTAAGAATAAAATGAAGCAATACCAATATGACAGAGCAGCTTCACTGCAGGCAGAGATGAAGTATGGTTTAGAGAAAACACCTCAAGCGGATCCTTACTCTGCACGTAAACAAACTTTAGAAAACAAAATAATTGAAGGTATATCCGATGAGACAAGGACAAACTAGACACACAGATATAGAAATATTAGAGTTCATACAGCAGGATTTGACAGTCCAAAATACGGTGGGAAGATCTGATCACTTTTTCTCCACCTACAGTAGAAGAACACAAAAACAGGGCAAAGAACTTGAAAGCCCTATAACTAAAGAAGAGGTACAGAAACAAATATCCCAGCTGAAATTAGGAGTTTCACCAGGTGAGGATGGTCTAACTAATGAATTATATAAGCATTTGCAAAAAGAGATGAGTAACATACTATGCAACGTTTATAATGAAATATTGGAAAGTTCCTAAAGATTTTTCAGCTGCAATTATTATTTTTTTGTACAAAAAGGGAAACTGGTTTGAGTTGGGGAACTGGAGACCAACTAGTCTCCTTAACACAGACTACAAGATTTTGTCAGCCTTATTATGCCATAGGCTGTAATGGCTAGCCGCAACAATAATTCATCCATAGAAATATAGAAAAAGACTTTGATGGCAGATAAGGACTGCTTGGCCCATCTAGTCTGCCCATTTCCCTACCTACAGGATAGTCGCAGATCCTAGTTAACCAACAGCCTAATTTCTTCCTGTCCCCCACAATAACTGCCTTATATCTGTCCCACGCATTCTTGAATTCTCCCACAGTTTTAGACCCCACAACCTCCTCAGGAAGGCTGTTCCATGCATCCACTACCCTCTCTGTGAAATAATACTTCCTCACATTGCCCCTCAACCGCCCCCCTTCTATCTTTAAATTGTGTCCCCTTGTTCTTGCATGTCTCTTTTTCTGAAAGATGCTACCCTCTTGGACTTTGTTGATTCCACTGAGGTACTTAAAAGTTTCTATCATGTCCCCCCTCTCCCTTCTTTCCTCAAGGGTATACATATTAAGTTCCTTTAGTCTCTCCTCATACAGCTATAAAAGATATGCAAAGGAAAAAAACTGTACATACGGGTTCCTGACAGAAATATACAACAAAACCTTGCATTTCTGAGAAACATATGTGAATATAGCAAACAAAACAAATTAAATGGATACCTAATGGCCTTGGATCAAACTAAGGCTTTTGATAAAGTACCTCATGAATTTTTATACCAAGTCTTAGAGAAATATGGGTTCTCTCAGAAATCTGAACTTTGGTTAGAAACATTATATAAGGATGCAGTGCTATGTCCAACTGTAAATGGGTTATTAGGAAAAGGCTTACAACTTAAATGTGGAATAAGACAAGGATGCCCACTCAGTCCTTTGTTGTATGCCTTTGTGTTCGATCCATTAACTAGAGAAATACTGAATGATACTAGAATATAGGGACTTTCACCATCTATAGCTATTGCACCTCAGAAAATAGCTGCCTACACTGACAATCTATGTTTACTAATAAAAAATACAGAATCTGGGATAGAAGCAATTCAGGTGTTAAATCAGTATGCTAAACTAACAGGGGCTCAGGTAAACTATAGCAAAAGCTCAGGGGGATTTCCGGGCAAAGGAATTTTCGATAATATTGGACAAATCAAAATTGCAAACACTAGGATCAAGATTTTAGGTTATTTTGGCAATGAAGATCTTGCAGGGCTAAACTGGGAAGAAAAACTTACAGCAGGTGAGCAGAAGGTTCAGGTATCAAAATCATGGTCATTCTCTAAGCAAAAAAGGGTGACGGTTATTAAAACATTCTTGCTTCCTATTTTTCTATATTTAGTGCTATTTTCCCTATCCCAACGCAGTTCGAAACAAGATTGTTGAGCTGTTTCCTTCAAATGTTATGAGGGAGTCACTTGAACCCGGTAAAAGGGGAATTTACCTATTTAAAACTGAAGCAAGGTGGTTTAGGGATGATTCATCCTATAGTTTTTTTATCACTCCTTTTTCTTTAAAGCTGTGTTTGGGGGAGAGGAAGGACAAAACAGACATCAATGGGAAGAACGGACAAAAGCACTGTTTAAACCTTTCCTTCAGATATGGGGAGAAGAGCTCCCAAAAATGAGTGCTGCACTGCAGATCCCTGAATTTGCCATTCCAGTAATTAAAAAGCTAAAATTATGGAGGGTTAAAAAGATACATATAAAAGATATGCAAAGGAAAAAACTGTACATGGAGATAATGGAAAACAATTTCTTAGCACAGGCAGATTTTCCAAAGTGTCTGCCATCAAAACTAAACAATGCGTTCAGAATTTTAAATGATAAGAGAGTCCCAATCATAACATGGGATGTTCAATGGTTAAGTTGTCATGGGAGACTGGCTGTTAAAGGGAATTTAAAACATAAACCTGTAGCAGAGAGACAATGTATTAGATCAGAGTGCATAGGAATAAAAGAATCACTTGAACATTTTTTCCTGCAATGTGAGTATACTAGACAATTTTGGTTAGATTTAGCCACTAGATGGCAGTGCGGACCTGTTCAACGTATTACTTACTGAATGCTTGGTTCTTAGAGAACACACTGGCTTTCTATCCAGATATCATCCTACTACTCTAAATTTAATATTTGCTTGCATTAAGTATTACATGTGGCAAGCAAGATGCCAGTTTTCTTTACAGCATACAAATATACCAACAACAGTTTGATAAAACAGATTGAAACAGCTACAAATAAACAAAAGGAGAAAGAAAAGACAGGTCTAGAAACCCAAAAGTTCAGTAGATATTGGAGAAACATTCATTGGATAAAATAAAACTTCAATTTCTGGAGTTTTGTTTTTACCGGCAAAAAAAAAAATGGGGGGGGGATATAGAAAGGATACTATGGTTATTATATAGACATGGTCTTGTAACAATTTGTATCATGTTTTGAATTTGCTTTTCTTTAGATCAGTCAAGCTTAATTTTGCCTTGTTTTGAAAGAGGGGGAGTGGTGTTTTGTTTGGTGCTTTTTTTTTCTTCAGTGAAATTTGTATGTTTTGAAACTGATGTGATGTTTCTTGCAATAAAAAATTCCCCTGCTCTTGCCACTAGGGGGAGCGCTTGGCTGTTTGGCTGTCTGCCAAGTTGGCTTAACTCAGAGGTGGAAGCGTGAGGCTGGTGGTCATAGGCGCCGAGGGGATGGCCTCCCCCTTAGTTCCTGTTGTGCAAGAGGCTGAAGAAATGAATCTAGACAGTTTATTTTCGCCCAGAATGGAGAGCACTATACTATTCAGCAGCAAATGAAGTCAGACGTGTACATCGAGGCAAAAGAATCAAATACAAAGCAGTGCTCTGCAGAGACAGCTGCTCAGCTGAAACTGATAAATGCTGAGGCAGTAGCATCAAAGGGAATTGCTGCAGAGGAATCAACAGGAGGAGCAGTGAGTGAGCCATGCCCTAAAACTACAGAGCTGAATGCTGAACCAAAAGACAGAATCAAAAAGGAACTAACATCACAAAATGCTGAAAGGGAGAATTCAAACATCAACGTAAGTGACTTTAAAACCATTCCTAACATGACAAACATGGTAATGAATCCATTGTTGATACCAGTAGCATATGGGGATGATAGTACTGGTATAATGACCAAGCAGAATAACAAAAAAACATTAGGGCTCAGAAGATCGGTGGTCATTAAGAAAAAAGAAGATTCAGACACCTGGTCTTCAGAAAAAGCTTTAAAAGCAGCAGAGTGAGTGCAAACTGAGAAAGGACAATGAGAACCAGATCAGGAATGATCCAGAAGTCATGATATACAGATACGGTGCACTTGACACAAGGAAAAAAACAGGCCAAGAATATCATATATCAGGAAAAGAACTTGCTACAGAATATGCACCCATGGAAACAGTGGCCCCTGCACAAATAAAAATAAATAATAATACAGATGAAAACCAGCAAAAACAAAGTACTGATATGCCAGATAACAATGCTGCCACAGAACAAAAAAATCCACCCAGGAGCTTCGCGGGTTTATTTGCACCCAGAGGAGAGCCAGCCCCAAGGAGAAACGCCGTGAGGCTGATATACAAGGGTGGTCTGGAACAGCCGCCAGATAGACTTTATATAGCAGGAACCGTTCTAAAAGACTCTATGAGGTTTTTTGCCTCAGAGATATATGCATTAATATAAGCAGGAGATGCGAACTATATTCATTTTAAAACCACAGCTGGCTTTGACAGGTTTTGGGCAAAGTACAATATGCTTTATAAAACACCATTGTGGAGCACATTTCTAGCAGAACCTCTGACAAAACCTATAGGAAGAAATATAAACTGTATTATTCAGAAATGAAGGCCGTGGTAAATATATCAGACATACTATTTCCTACACCAATCATAGATTCAGAACAAACTTGGACAGGATTGTGGAAAATAAAGGTTGAACTAAGATAAACTGATATGGGTATTATGCATTTGCCAGGAAGTTTTTTTCTTAGGCAGGGACAGAGGTTCTTTGTTCTATATAGAGCAACCAAAATCGTGTTTGAAGTGTGGGTCGAGGGGACACTTGTAGTGCATGTGATAGTACAAAGTGTAACCACTGTTCTGAGTATGGGCATAGAGCAACAGAGGGTCAAGACTCCTTTAAATGCAACTTATGCAAGCGTAGAGGGCACTCATATGCTAAATGCCCGTGGGCTTCTCATAACGGGGGCGTATACCCAGACAAACTAGTATCACAAGCACAGCAAAAAAGATCAATAGAAGTGTCAGAGAAGAGATTGGAAGCAATGCAAGGTGAAAATGTCAGACAAGAGATAGTTATGGGGAAAAAGTCAGATACAGTGGAAGAAGAGCAATATGTCTGCGGTATCTGAAGAATAAACAAATAAGGAGGGGAAAGAACACGTAGGGCATGAAGTAGCCACAGCTTCAGAACAATTGACAGACACTAATGTAGACACTGGGTCAGAGGAAGGCAGCTCTGACTTCATACGGATGCCCCCCGCCGCCCTTGCAGAAGGAAGATTTTCAAACAGTAAAGAAAGGAAAAGAAAAGGAAATACAGAAGAGAGTCCCAAAACAAGGAAAAACCTAGTGGGGTTGGAGAATAAAAATCAATTCGGTACTTTAGCGAAAAAGTCAAACTGGAGTGATACAGATATGTAAGGAGAAGACTCAAAAGATTCTTCAGAGGCATCCTTACAGAAAGATACTTGGTCTGAACATGAGGATTTAACTCTAGAAAGTCACTCACAGGGAACAGGAAGAACCAGGTTGCAAAATAAAGTATCTTAAAGAATCAGAACCCCCCCCGCAAAAAATTTTTTTCTTATTTCTGAGATGGCTACATTAAAAATCGCATCTACTAATGTTAACAGCATTAAAGGATACAGAAAACTATTGCCCGTTATGAACAATCTCTCAGATTTGGATAGCCAGATTATTTTTTTACAAGACACAAGGATTAAAACAAAACATGAGGTAAATCAAGCTTCTAGATCCTGGAATAAAGGTCCATCCTTTTGGTGTCTTGGATTAGATGGGTGTGATGGGGTTGGGATACTGTTTAATTATCCAAATATAACAAGCATTTGTCAATGCCGAATGTTGCTTGCTTATATGTGCTGTTTAGGTATTTGGAAGTGAAAGTACCATGCCTAAGAACTGTCAGCGGGGATTGGAAGCTCATGCTGCCTGACCGTAGCCCATTTTCCACTTTTCTCCCCTTTGTGGAGTGCAGGCGAGCAATGACGCTTATGCACAGCGTGCCAACATTCGCCACACTCCGCTCCCTTTACTACACCGCTCTAGTAGCACCCCCAGTCATCACCAGGGGCAGCTACAGAGCGGCGGGTCCCTGGATCCCACCCCGGGATAGGAGAGGAGTCCTCCGGAGAGGAGTCCTCCTGACGCTCAATCCTATCCCTCCCCTGCTGACCCCTGGCGGCCTGGGATCGCATCTGAACCCAGGTTGCCGGTGTGGCGTCCAGTGCCACAACCCTCAGCACCAGTGGGCCGGCAGTAATGCTGCCTTTAATACTCCCCTTCCCTTCCTGCTCCAGTGTATTCTGTCCCCCAAGTACAAGTCACTATTCCCCTCAGAACCTACCCCAGTTAGTCACTAACCCATAACGTTTGGTGTGGCACCAATCCCTCAGCCACTCATTGAACTCCTCAAGTCTACCCTTCCTCCCCATGCTTGCACATGGTACCAGCAAGTACCTCCAAGAATGCCACCGACTTCTCCGCCCCCTCACACTGCCTGCTCAACTACTCGAACCTCCCCCTCACTACTTCCACAGTGTCCCCCGCCAAGTTCTTTGTATGCACGTGCAACAGTAAATGAGGTTTCTTCCTCCCCCTCACTGTACGCTTAAGCAGTGCCTGCCCTGCCCCTCCTGCAGTCAACCTGGGGTCAGCTTCAACCCAAATACAGCTGTGCCTTTCCCCCTTTCCAACCCATCTCACCCATTTCAGTACAGAATCCCCCAGGACGAGTACTCCCCGTCCCTTACCTCCTTTCTCTTCTAACGCCCCTTCCACCACCCCAGTATTTGTTCTTCCCTGCCCTCACCCCTGCCAGCTGTACCCTCTGTGACTTCTGTATCTGTACCCCCTACTTCCACCTCACCCCTTTTCTCTGCCTTATTCCTCCCATTCCCCTTGAACCCCTTCCGAGCCTGACTACTTCCTATTGGGCTTCCCATGTCAACCTCTCCTCCTCCCCTGCTGATTTCCAACCCTTCTTCTATCCCCGCTGTTGTCGATTTAGAGCCCCCATTCCCTTCTACCCCAATAGTGATGCCCCTCCCATCCTTCCCCCTTCCCATAGCCTTCTCTCCTCCAGTCACCACCCCCCTCCTTCCTTGCTTACTATTCCCTTCTACCCTTTCGTCCTCGCTCATCTCTTCCCTACCTGTTGCCATCCCTCTCATGCCCCCGCTTGTCCTCCCCCTTCAGTATGTTCGTGCTGCCCCCTCTCCCATGGCTTAGGTTCAAATCTATTAATAGTCAATATCCCTCTTACATCTCTTCCCCCTATCGGTTTACCTCTCCTACTTGTTCCCCTCCATGCCACCCTTGGCCCCTCCCTACCTGCAGCCATCTGCTCTCTCCCCTGGTACTCCTCGTACTGGATTTTTTAAGGAAGTCAAGAAGGCAGAGCCCATAAGACCTCCCCCACAATTCAGTGGTGGCAATAAATGTGACCAACTTCAACAAAATACCTATCCAGTCTATTTTTAAATATTTCAAAACTACCTGCATCCACCACCTCCTGTGGCAACTTATTCCACAACCTAATTACCCTACACTTAAAACTATTCCTTCTCAATTCAGTCCTACTCATTTCTTCCCTCAATTGCTTATTATGTCCCCTCAATTTACTGTATATGATTTTACTCTCATTTTCATTCCCAATTCTGCCTTAAGATCATCATCTGCCAACACCTTGTATAATAACAATAAATCCCCCCTTGCCCTTCCATTACCCAAAGACCACAATCCCAACTTATACTAGTCTTTCCTCATACGAAATTCCCTGACAACCTGAAACAAGTCTAGTAAAAGCTCTCTGGGGCCTCTCCATTAATTTTACATCTTTGACAAGAAACGGAAAAGAGACAGTGGAGCAATCTAAAATCGGCCTTACTATATTCCTATACGGCGGCAACAAAACCTCACTACTTCTTGACTGAAAGCCCCTTCTTATATAGTGTATCAACTGCATAGCTTTATTTGATGTTATTCTACTATGGACTCCCTTTTTAGGTAATTTTGAATATAAATTCCTAAGTCTTTTTCACATTCTGAAACCTTCAATTTAAGATCCTGCATATAATATGTTTGCTGGATGTTTTGTCTACCAAAATGCATAATGATGCATTTTTCCTTATTCAAACTCATTTCATTTTTCTTTACCCATTGCATAATATAATTTAAATCCTGTCCAAAGACTAATCTATCACTAAATGTACCAACTATTCCCCCAATTTTGACATCATCTGCAAATTTTATTAACTTGTTTCTACTACTGACTACCAAATCACTAATAAAAAACACCAAACAACAATGGCCCCAGCACAGAACCCTGGGGAACCTCACTCCCCATCTTCAGTGGGTCCAACAAATGTTCCTGTAACCTTACCTGCTGCTGTCTATTTGTTAACCATTGTTCAACCCATCTTACTAAAATTAAATCAATTCCCATACCAATAAGCTTTTCAATAACCTTATGATGTGGAACCGTATCAAATGCTCCACTAAAATCAAGCATCACCATGTCTACATTCTTTCCTTCATCAATACTTTTACTAATATATTCATAGAAGGTGATCAGATTTGTTTCACATAATCTATTTTTCACAAAGCCATGCTGGTTTTTATCTATTAACCCCATCCTTGTCATAACCTCAGCAATTACTTTGCTCAAAATACCTTCAATAATCTTCCCCACGACAGAGGTCAAGCTCACCGGCTTGTCATTTTTCACCTCACTCTTCTTTCCTTTCTTGTAAATTGGCACCACATATGCCAATCTCCACATTCCCCATCAAGCCCCCCCCCCCCCGGGCACCCCCTCCCTTCTCCTGTCTTTTCTGTTAGTGTCTCTGATACTGGGATCGGTTTCACTCCCTAGTTCTTCCTGTGTCTCCCTTTGCCATCCCCTATACCCCCTGCCCGGATGCCTACCATACTTATCTGCCCAGCCACTTAGACTCCTCCCTAACCTTCACAGTTCCTCCCTCAAACTAGCCAGTTATCTACAGCCCATACACCTCCCCTCCCCAATCCTCCAAGCCCAGTCCAGGATCATGGCGGACCCGCACCCTGTACAGCCCACCACCCTTCCAAAGATGCCCGCCCTATAGACATGTGGCACCTGCCCCATTTTGGCCCCCGTCTTATGTAACGGGCTCTTATTCCCAGATTCTGTACCCTACTACAACTGTTAGGCCCCTATTTACTCAAATTCCTGTCCCCCCCACTGCCCCACTGCCAACCGGGTTAATTCAGTCTCGAATCTCATCCATTAGATAGTGCATTACTGTAGCAACCCTAAAGCCTCCTTGTCCATTCCTCACCCCTCAGGTACCATTCTTTTTGTTCTCAGCTCTCATATAGTTTCACTTAGCCCAGTTAGAAATCCTATTGCACTCCAAGTATTACTCAGCTCAGTTAGAGAGATAAACAGAACAAATAAATATGTATTATTACAGCAATCATAACAGTATAGCTCAGTACTTAGCTCAGTTAGAGAAATAAACAGAACAACTAAATCTGTATTATTACAGCAGTCTTAAACGTATCCAATCATTGCTTTGTCTCCACTCCAGAGACCCTGCTGTAATACAGGACCACAGAGGACACTGGGAGGGAAGGTGGACAACTCTAAAGTCCTGGCAGAGCTTCACTGAGCTTGCTCACTCCCCCTCTCTCACTCGCTCATTCTATTTCTCCCGACGCTGCAGGCTGACCTTTTGTGCTCAGCTCCTGCTTGCACTGGTGTCTTTTTCTGCCCACAAAGAAATCCGCAGTAGTCCTGACAGAGCTCCATTGAGCTTGCTCACTCCCCCCGTCTCACTCGCTCATTCCATTTCTCCCAGAGCTGCAGGCTGCACTTTTGTATTGGGCCCCTGCCTGCGCCCACAAAGAAGTTCACAGCTGTCCCATCAGAGCTCCGTTGAGCTTGTTCACTCACTCCTTCTATTTCTCCCAGCATTGCAGACTGCCCTTTTGTACTGGGCTCCTGCCTGCACTGGCGCCTTTTTCTGCCCACAAACAAATCCACAGCAGTTCCGACAGATCTCCGTTGAGCTCGCTCACTCCCCCTCTCTCACTCGCTCATTCTGTTTCTCCCGGTGCTGCAGGTTGCCCTTTTGTACTGGGCTCCTGCCTGTATTGGTGCCTTTTTCTACCCACAAAGAAATCCGTAGCAGTCCTGACAGAGCTCCATTGAGCTTGCTCACTCCCCCTCTCTCACTCGCTCATTCTGTTTCTCCCGGTGCTGCAGGCTACTCTTTTGTACTGGGCTCCTGCCTGCATTGGCACCTTTTTCTGCCCACAAAGAAATCTGCTGCAGTCCCGACAGAGCTCAGTTGAGCTTGTTCACTCCCCCTCTCTCACTCGCTCGATCTTAATCTGTCCCAAACATCGATTTCCCACAGTGACTGCGCTATTCTGTGCCAGAAGTGCAAAAACATATCTTGGTTAGGATGTGAAAAATGACAGCTGTACTTTTCATAAGGAGGTGTGAAAAAATGCCAGTGCTGAAAATCTGACGTGAAAATATTACAGATTTGCTAAGTTACAAGGGTGCGTGGAAACAGTGCAACTCACGCCTGTAACACAGTTATTTTATGGACTTTCATCACCAAATTTTCAACATAGGCATTTTAGGACCTCTGCTCATGAACAGTGTCACTATCATTTTCTTAATCTGTCCCGAACACTGATTTCCCACAGCGACTGCACTATTCTGCGCTGGAAGTGCGAAAACACATTTCAGCCAGGATGTGAAAAATGACAGCTGTACTGTTCATAAGGAGGTGTGAAAAAATGCCAATGTTGAAAATCTGGCGTGAAAATATTACAAATTCGCGAAGTTACGAGCATGCGTGGAAACTGCGTGACACACGCGCGTAAAACAGTAATTTTATTATTTTCACCAAATTTGCAACATTGGCCTTTTGAGAGCCCACCTCATGAACAGTGGCACTATTGTTTTGTTAATCGGGTTCCGAAAGGTGATTCCACACAGTAACCGTAAAATCACCTTCCGGGACTGAATAACGCAATGACAGTGACTGAATTCATAAGGAGGGGTCCCAAGAACCCCATGTTGAAAATTTGATGCCAAAATTTCCAAAAATGCCTGAGATATGCACTAAAGTTGAAAAAACCCTATTTAAGCCATTATAGAGCTTACCGGCATTTCTTCAGTTCGCGGTCGGCTTTGAGGAGTGCAGACGTGTTCCCGGTCCACTGAAGAACGTCATGCTGGGCTCGGACATAAGTATGGGGTGAGGGGGTGGGGAGGTGAGGCGGGTACACAGAGAGTGGGCGGGTTGGTGGAGGGAATCGCAAACTCTACGAGGGACCGTTTCTTATTTTACAGGTGTTGGGAGGGAACATATCAGGACTTTTTCCAGGGACTTTGGCACACTGGGGTTGGCTCCCAGCGTGCCACCTGAGTGTTTTTGTTGGGGGCTGTAGCCGACAGGGATTGGGCACCCCATTGGCAGATACCAGTTGGGGGGGAACTGAGGGGGATTGGGCACCCCCCTCGGCAGACAACAAACTGGGGGGAGACATTATGCCAATGGGGAGTGGTCTCCCCCGCAGGAAAATTCAACTGGGAAGGGGGAATTGAAGTCAATGGGGATTGGGCGCCCCGTCGGCAAAAAAAGGGGGGCATGATGCCGAGGGGGATTGGGCACCCCCTTGGCATACAGCAGAAACCTGGGTGTAGGGACATTATGCCGATGGGGACTGGGCTCCCCGTTGGCAAACTGGGTCAGCATGTATAGTACTGCCCTACAATGATGGAGTCGGCTCCTCATTGCGGCGGAATGGCTGACGCTACAATGAGGAAGTGGCCCCTGATTGCAGCGGCTAAAATGTTTTAATGTGATGGCATGCTGGCTGAACTAGTGTCAGCAGCAGCATGCCAGCCCATTGCGGAAAGCGGGCCAAGCCTCAAAAGGCAGTAGGGGCATTGGCCACAACAGTGCTGCACCTCCACAACCTGCTTCTGCAGCAAACTGCCGCAACATGTTTCTTGCGCATGCACACAAGCAACATAAAAATGACAAAACTAATTGAAATAATACCTGGTCAAGCACTTGCATTGGATGTGAACTGTAACACCCAAAGGATAAGATTAATTACAATACATGCTCTACAAACCAAAGCAACCCAAGTCAGTTTATTTAACGATTTACAGCCTTACCTACATACATCTAGAACAGTGATTGGGACAGGGGATTTTAACTGTGGATTAGCTAAAGAAGACAGAGGATTCTAAATGCAGAAATTATATAATGATACAAATAAACTGAACAATATTATAAAAACAGCAAAATTAAGAGATTCATATAGACAAAAACGTCCAGAAGGTGGAAATACATTTTTTAAGGGCACACTATCAACCAAGATAGAGTTTGCATTTGCTTCTGAACACTTAAATATTGTTAATAGTCAGGTACAGAGTTTTGAATTTACTGATCATAGGATGTTATTAGTCACTCTAGAATGGAGCCATGTCTCAACTCTTGGCAAAGGAACATGGAGAATAAATAACAGTAAATTATGCGAAGAACAATGAATAATACAATGGAACAAATTATAGAAAGCAAGACTGTCAGTACAATGTCTATATGAGGAGATAGAAAATTGGTGGGAAGATATTAAAAAAGATATTAGAAAACTCTTTAATTCCTATACAGGAAATAAAACAAATACAGATTATATAAAATTACTTACAATTAAGAAGCCAATTACAAACGTTAATATCCAGGACAGAAACAGAAAAGTTAGATTATAGTGCACAAATTAGTCACATACAGAAACACATGCAGAAATTACAATATGACAAGGCACAATCTCTGTACCAAGAGATGAGATTTGGCACACAAAGCAGTAAGCAAACATTTGACCCCTTTAAGGACTGCAGTTCAAGAATGGAAAAAAGATCTACAGAAACTGTTTATTCAATAGAAGGGAAGATAAGTACTACAAAAACTGGAATTATGACTGAAATTTAGACATATGTAAAACAACAACTTAGTGAAGTCCCCACTGTACAGGACAATACAGAATTTCTAGATAACACTGAAATACCTAAATTAACTGCAGCAGAAACAGAACACTTAACCAACCAATAACTGCAGTAGCAGTCCTGCATAATATAGGTAATCCGAAAATAATACTGCACCAGGTACAGATGGACTCCGTGCAGAATGTCACAAAATGTTTAAATAACAACTGCCACCTACACTGGCAGAATTGTAGAACCAATGTCTAACAAAAGGACAACGTCCAACAACTCAGTATGAAGACTTATTAATTTTTATTCCTAAAAAGGGAGACAAATCTGATCTTAAAAATTGGAGGCCATTATAGCTGCTTAACACAGACTATAAAATATTAGCAAAAATAATACAGGTGAGATTAGCTACAGTAGCAGAAAAACTACTAAGTCCTAACCAGACCTGTTCAGTAAACAATAGGAAATACGGGATAACTTTATTTGGTTATGAGAACTATTCACAGAAAGAAACAGAGAAAAAAAAGGTATCTTTTAAGCATTGATCAAGAAAAGGCATTTGATAGGATTTCATACGAACATTTGTTTAAAGTTTTAGAAATTTATAATATACCCAGGATATTCATAGGATGGATAAGAAGTCTTTATGTAAAGGTAAGTACAAAGAGAATAATGCATAGTTCCGTGTGTATTACCGGTCAGTAATACCGAGAGGTTCTGGACATGTAGGAACCTCGAGTGCGAGGATCGAGAGGTTCCTACATGTCAGGGCAAGAGATGGTATTGCTGACCCAGTAATACACAAGAACTCACTGAGTGTTTTTTAATATATGAATCCAGTGTGTTTTGGGGTCTTTTGAGACAGGCGGTTCGCCAGTTCAGTTAAGGACTGTCTGGGTCATGGCGAACCGCCACACTGTCTCGCGCTGTGTGTTGAGCTGTCTGCTCACTCCTGATGGTTCCCGGCCTCTGCCTGTTTTTTTTTTTTTTAAATTCAGATCCTACCTGCTCTTCATCACTGGATCGGCAGGATCAACCAGATATTTTCATTTGCTTGACAGGCAAAAAGAAAATAAAACTGGAGAAGCGCGACAACCGAGTTCGCTCTCGGTAAGCGTTTTTTCAACTGTTCTGCCCACCCACACAGGAAAACCAGCCAATGAGGAGGCACGCTTACGACATGGGGGCAGGAGGTATCACCACAAAACAATAGTATTACCAGTGATTGACAATACTATTACCAGTGATTGACAACAGTATTATCACTGAACCTTTCAGGCTATTACCGGATTTTTTTTATGTGCTTTACAGACGTATTAAAGGGAACATCCATATATTAAAATACCATATATAAATGGATGGCTAGGAAAAACAAATAGTTTAAAAAGAGGTGTGAGGCAGGGATACCACTCAGCCCCTACTACAGTATATGTTTTTGGTTTAGATCATTTGTTGAGAATTATTCAAAATAATGACAGGATTGTGGGCATAGCTTTGAATACTTATACCCCACCAGTAAAAATACTGGCATATGCAGATGATGTAGTGATTATAATACAAAAGAACACTGAAGAAACTGAGATAACACAAGTATTAGAACAATATTCTGATGTATCTGGATCAAAAATAAATTACAATGAAAGTGTTGGATGTTATATAGGTAAAAGTGACATTCCACCTATAGAGAAGATGGCAGAGATACCCATAATGGACCAACATATTAGGATCTTAGGAATAACTTACAGGAAACTGCAAATGTCAGAGAAAAACTGGGAAACCTGCTTAGACATAGCAACTAACAAAGTAAGTCTGTGGAAGGGAAAAACAATATTGAAGCTAAAACGAGTACTATTAATTAAGAATCTACTAATTCCTATATTTCTGTATATTAGTCACATATTTCCTATACCGCAGGTTTTTGAAACAAAGGTATTGTGTTTTTCCAAGCATTTTGAGGAAGCAGACTGAATCCCGTAAAAAGCAATACAATTTACAGATTTAAACAGGAAGGAGGGTGTGGGATGGTAAATCCAATGGTGTTTATTTTTTATTTTACAGTATATTCATCATGTATAATACTGGAATAGCTCTTAGACCAAACAGGAAATTATGGAGTCCATGCAAAATGAAATGGCTAGAAACATATATAGAGAACTGACAGATGACGAAGTAAAAACACAAAAAAGACAAGCAGACACCCCTGACTATATAGCAGAGGCTATATAGAAAAACAATGGAATTCAGCAATGCAGACAGTTGTGACATGCATAAGAAAGTGCTTATATCAAGAAATACAAAGGACTAACTTTTATGAACCATTATAAATCACACAAAGTTCAGGGCAAGATATGAAGCACATCCTTAATTATATAAATAATGTAAGAGTGTCAGCATTTGTTTGGGATGTGCATTGGTTAAGTATTGATGGGAGAGTAGGAGTACGGGGCTCACAAACACAAATGGGTTAATGAAATGTATCATTTAAGGGAAGAATGTATAATGCAGGATAAACCCTACAACATTTATATTTACAGTGCCCATACAGTGGCGTGAAAAAGTATTTGCCCCCTTCCTGATTTTCTCTATTATTGCATATTTGTCACACTGGATGTTTTCAGGTCTTTAGAGAAAATGTAATATTAGATAAAGGGAACCTGAGTGAACAAATAACACTTGTTTTTTTTTTTAATTTCACTTATTTAATGAAAAAAAGTTAACCAACACCAAGTGGCACTGTGTGAAAAAGTAATTGCCCCCTTACACTTAATAACTGGTTATGCCACATTTAGCTGCATGACTGCAACCAAACACTTCCTATAATTCAATATCAGTCTTTCACATCGCTGTGGAGGAATTTTAACCCACTCTTCCTCACAGAACTGCTTTAATTCAGTAACATTTGGTAGGTTTTCGAGCATGAACTGCTCATTTCAGGTCCTGCCACAGCATCTCTATTAGGTTTAAGTCTGGACTTTGACTAGGCCACTCCAAAACTTTAATTTTACTTCTTTTAGCCATTCTGATGTGGACTTGCTTTTGTGTTTTGGATCATTGTCTTGCTGCATGACCCAACTACGCTTCAGCTTCACTGACGGAAGGATGACCAGACATTCTCCTTAAGAATTTTCTGGTACAGAGCAGAATTCATGGTTCCTTTAATTATGGCAAGTCATCCAGGTCCTTAGGCAGCAAAGCATCCCCACACCATCACACTACCACCACCATGTTTGACTGTTGGTATGGTGTTCTTACTGTGGAATGCTGTGTTTGCTTCTGTGAGACATTATGGATCCATGTCGTCCAAAAGTTTCACTTTGGACTCATCTGTCCATAGAACATTTTCCCAAAAGGCTTGTGGATCATCCAGGTGCTTCTTGGCAAATGAGAGAGGCAGTGTTTATGTTCTTCTTGGTTAGCAGTGGTTTCCCTTTGCTACTCACATGAAGCCCATTTTGCCCAGTCTCTTTCTGATTGTGGAGTCATGAACACTGACCTTAGCTGAGGCAAGAGAAGCCTGCAGTTCTTTGGATGTTGTTTTAGGATCCTTTGAGACTTCCTGGATGATTTTCGCTCGCGCCCTTGGAGTAATTTTGGCAGGCTGCCCACTCCTGGGAAGATTCACTACTGTTCCAAGTGTTCTTCATTTGGAGATTATGGCTCTCACTGTGGTTCGATGGAGTCCCAGAGCCTCAGAAATAGCTTTTAATCCTTTCCAGACTGATAGAGGGTAACAAATTTTTTCTGATCTTTCAGGAACTTCCTTTGATCATGGCATAATGTGCTTGTTGAATCTTTGTGCTGGCAGCGTGACTCTGATGGTAAGGGTCAAAATAAGTGAGGTTTATATTGAGGAGGCTGGCTGTAATCAAGCCTGGCTGTGTTCAATCAGCTGACTCTAATTATCCCTTTAATAGGGTTGATTTAACTAGGGGGCAATTACTTTTTCACACAGTGCCAGTTGGTGTTGGTTAACTTTTTTCATTAAATAAATGAAATAAGTAAGAAAAAAAGTGTTATTTGTTCACTCAGGTTCCCTTTATCTAATATTATATTTTGTCTAAAGACCTGAAAACATCCAGTGTGATAAATATGCAATAATAGAGAAAATCAGGAAGGGGGCAAATACTTTTTCACGCCACTGTATGTAGTGAAATTTTGGGAATTCTTAGCTAAACAATGGAATGAACCTCTATATCGGAAGATTACACAGAAAGAATTAGTGTTAGGTTTATATGAGAAGTAGTGGGGGAAATATGATTCAGATACATTGCAAGTAATTGGTACAATGTTAAAGTATTACACATGACAAGCTAGATGCACATGGATAATCCAACAAAAGCAAACTACAAACATAGAATTGGTAAGAAATATTGAACTTGAAATATAGAAAGTATGTAAGAATGCAGAGAAGAGAGTGCCTCTGACTACACAGGTGAAAATGGAAAAATGTTAATTTTCTAGATACAGGATAATGAATGTTTAAACATAACTGTGATGTATAAATGGGTATAGAGGGTTTTGTTATATCTTGTTTGAAATGGGTGTAATGTACTGATGTTCATAATTTATATCCTGTAAATACTGTGATAGTCAATAAAAAAAACTCCTCTACTCTCGTCGAGAAGTGTCATGGGAGCTTTAACATCCACCTGAACTATTATCAGAGCAGGCAGATGGGACCTCGGCTTAATGTCTCATCCGAAAGATGGCACCTCAAGAGTGCAGCACCTCCCCCCCACGCTGCACTACAGTGTCAGTATTAGGATTTAACCCAAGTGCCTGGTGTGGGGATAGAACCCACAGCCTTTTGATCTTCCCGGTCTCAGGCAAGTGAGTAACCTGCTGAGCCACTGACACTGTTATACATAGCAGTTACCACTCTACTCGTGTTAGCACCATGCTAAGTCCTTGAATATGGGGCCCCAAAACATTCACAGTTCTACAAGAATACATTTTATTTTATTTACTGTAAACATTTTACTATAGGGTTGCCTCATTTACTGTAGGTGCAACACCTGGTTTCCAGGACATTCCCAGAGGGATGGGACAGCAGCAGAGTTATAGTGGTAGTTATAAAAAAGTTGACCGTTACTGCGCTATTTATCATCAACCGCAGAAAAAAATACTGCGGAAAAAAACCCAATGTTATTCAATGTGTTTTTACCACGGTAGCTGTAAATCTGCAGTATTTTTTTCTGCATTTGATGATAAATACCACAGTAACAGTCAACTTTTTTGTAATTACCACTGTAGGTGCATGGTTACAAGTCTGACCTATTCTTAATATTTAGTTCACAGCACATCATCTAACTACATTAGAAAACAATGTTACAGGAACTGAATGGTACATTCAAGAGCTTGAAAAACATAGAGTTAAACTGATTTATAACGTGTAGAAAAACTGTAGTGATCTGACTGGCTGAAAGTAGTTCAGAGCCATGTAATTACTGACCCATAATTACACACCTGAACTACTCCCAGACATTAAAACCCCATCACCTACATACAGCAGCAGCATCACTACATGGATTGTGTTAGAAGGAGCGGGTGGTAACCAAGGAGCAAGGAACTCAAGTGGGGCTGAAAACATGCAGGAAAATTATTAAAAACAGGCACACAGTTTAATCGTTAGTTCAGTTTCCTGTTTGAGCTATCTTTTCAGGCTACTGAAACATAATGATTCAATGCTGCTTTGTTTTGTTTTTCTGAGGTATATTACAGTGGTAAAATCTGTCTCTGCGTACAGGGCTGCTGCTAGAAATATAACAGTAATATTTTAAATTATGGTTAGCATGGTCTCCTACAAATGCATTTGATGCAAATCACCGCAGGGGGAGGAGGGGTGGCAGCCAATGGGCAAATCAAGAGAGCAGGAAGTGGAGCCGTGTTGGTCTGGTATGGGAACTTTTTTTTTTCATTCATTCACAGCTCCCCATCCAGGATGTCTTATTTCAAATAACTTGTAAAAAATTATTTGGTGTGATTTTGCTTGTGTTGTAAGTGTAATTAAACACTCGAGTGGGTGTGATTATGGTCAATAATCATACACCTCTCTTGGGTGTATAAAGCTACTCGGCACAAGTGCCTCGTGCCTAACAACACCCTTGAGAGGTCTGTTATTACAGACCCATGATCATGCACCCTGTCATGCACTATTAGCAACTTAGGTTTGTACTACTGCGGGCTTCAACTGACAGCCTGTTCCAACTCTGTGAAGAAAATGCAAAGACATGCTCTCCAACTCTCTCTTCCAAAATGAAGCATTTTCTGGGCTTGTTGCCTGAATCTTTATAGGCTGAAAGACTAAATCAGCCAAGAGTTTAGTTTGTTTCAGTTTTAAAATAAACACACAGTCAAACAGGCTGTCTGCAGCTCTCAAAAACAGGGAACTAATTTCCCATGTAAACACACAAAGTAATTCTCTTTTCCGTTTTTACATGTCTGTTTTGCACTGATTTGGAAAGTCCCACGCCATGTGTGCAAGCTACTGTAGTACATTTTATGGCTTGTAGAGCACATGGGACTGGGGCCAAAAAATAAACGTAAGATCAAAAAAACAAAGTAGCAGTGCATGTGGTAGTGAAAATTTTGACCTATACTTTTTATTGCATTTTGGATTTCCCTTTACGTTCTCTCTAGCACTGTACTCTTCTTTCCCTAGTCTGAGGCTTCTTTAGTACTTTTATTTTACATCTGAAATAATAAAAGGAGTGCCCCTTTTACTATGACACGGCAGGGTTTTCATCACTGTTCACTGTTGTTTTTGCACACCTACTGTCACATAAGGTCAGAGAGCATGGTTTCATTTTCATCCCTCTGTACAGACAGTTGGTGAGACCCATTCTGGAGTTCTG
This sequence comes from Neoceratodus forsteri, assembly GCA_016271365.2. Lineage (NCBI taxonomy): Eukaryota > Metazoa > Chordata > Ceratodontiformes > Ceratodontidae > Neoceratodus > Neoceratodus forsteri. Next base: position 407,409,189 of record CM057453.1, read on the forward strand.
CATCCAGTTCAAGAGCCCCCATCTCCACAAGGACATAGACAGAATGGAGGCTGTCCAGAGGAGGGCAACTAAAATGGTGTAGGGTCTGCACCAGAAGACATACAAAGACAGATTAAAGAAGCTTAATATGTATATACTCGAGGAGAGGAGGGACATGATAGAAACTTTCAAGTACCTCAAGGGAATCAACAGAGTCCAAGACAGCATCTTTCAGAAAAAGAGATGTGCAAGAACAAGGGGGCACAATTTGATGACAGGGGGGGACGGCTAAGAGGTAATGCGAGGAAGTATTTTTTCATGGAGAGGGTTGTGAATACATGGAACAGCCTTTCGAACGAGGTAGTGGAGCCAAAAACAGTGGGGGAATTCAAGAATGCATGGGACAGACATAAGGCAATTCTAGTGGGGCTAGGAGGAAGTAGGCTGTTGGTTAACTAGGATCTGCAGCCTATCCATTAGGTAGAGAAATGGGTAGACTGGGTGGGCCGGGCGGTCCTTATCTGCCGTCAAATTCTATGTTTCTATGTAACAATAAAAGTAATGCTATACAATGGGTGTTCAAAAACAGCAGAGAATACTGATGAAAGCCTGGACCAAGCTACGTGCTAAAGCAGACTCAAAACGGAGAATAAACTGCATCATATGAGACTGGACACCAGGGACAATCTGAAATAGAATTAAATAAGTATAGGTCAAAATGCTTATTGCTAACATGCACTGTTGCTTTGATAAGAGCAACTTGGGCAGGGATTAAAAGTGCTATTAATTTTTTCTTATCCTACATAAACCGATTTAGCAGTCTCATGTAGACCTCTGTGCTGTGCAAAGCACGGTCATCAGCTGTAGCTACAAACAGGACACCATCAGTGGAGGTCAGTGAGCCTGCTGACCTGTGGGCCCCCCCACAGCTCATCCCAATCATCAGATGTTCATTTGCAAGCAGTAGGGTCTGTTTGTTGAACTCCATTGTGCCCAGCCAATCCAGGGTTCTAGCCTCTCTTATAAATCTGTGCCCTGTAGCAGTCCCACATAAGTGGCACAGCAGGGGTAGGAGTCCTAAAGGAAAGTCACCAGAAAGGAGACAACAGGATGCCAGGGGACTCTGCTCATCTTCCACCCTGCAAACTGTAAGTTGAGCTATGATGTGCATTGTACTGCTGTTGGTTAGGTATTGTTATTAGGGCTACAGTTGCGCTCCTGCCACCTGTTGTGTTTCATTATCTGTTTATACTGAGCTGCCGATGGATAGGTATCTGTGTTAGCCTCCAACTGTGCCCTTACAATCTTCTGCATTTGGTCTACTGCCACAAGAAGTTACACAAGAGTGTTACGTACTATATGATACCCTGCCCCCAGCCTGAGCTATCCCAGCAGATGAGCAGAGGCCTGCTACATTGTGTGTTGCCACACTCTCCCATCTACTTAGTTAGCCTAGTGCAGCCCTGCTGTTCGAGTTAGACTTCCTCCTCACCTTGGGGTAGCCCTATCCCCCATTACTAGGCTTCCTTCTTCCTGGGTGAAGCATACACCCACCCCAGTTGCTTAACTGGGCTTCCTCCCTTTCTGGGTGAAGCCCATATCCCCCCAACTGTTTAATTTATAGCTTTCTCCCCATTTGGGTGAAGCCTGCAACCCCCCAACTGCCTAGTTTAGACTTCCTCCCCATTTGGGTGTAGCACCCCCCCCTCTTTTTTTTTTTTTTTAACCTGGGCTTCCTCCATCACGGTGAAGCCAGCATCCTCACACATTATTAAATTAGGGTTCTCCCCATCTCGTGGTAGCCCCACATCCCCCCTCCCAAATTTATTCTACTTAGGCTTCCTCCCCTCCTGGGTGTAAACCTCTTTTCCTCATGACTGACGTCCTCCCTACCAGAGTGAAGCTTACTCTTCAACCTTAATTTTGGCAAAGTTCAGGGTGACAACTGTTGCTGTGCCTCCATCCCTCCATTATGCTACTTCTAATCCTGCTATTCCTCTCCCCTATTATTTTCCCTCACCTCTTCCCCCCACTGCCCATCATTGCATCCCCTCCTCCTTCTCCTCCCTACCTCCCCTCACCCACCCTCCCCATTCCTCCCTATTCCAATTTCCCTGGCTTCCTGGGTGCAGTCTCCTCCCTTCTCTCCTGCCTTCACCTTGAAGCCCTCAGGTGCCTTCTTTCCTCCTACCCCTCAATCCCTCAATATAGCGCAGTGGTTTAAGGCTATGAGCTGCAAACCTGGAGACCCGGGTTTGAATCCCACAGCCCCCATTTGCATACTGTGTGACCCTCAGCAAGTCACTTAACTTCCTTTTGCTTCCAGGTCACACCTGGTAACCAGCTTTGGCTTAATGATCCTTTCCTGGTTAAATAATTTCCCTCCCCCCCCTTTCCCTTTATCCTCCTCAAACACACCCTTCCCCTTCCTCTCCCCACACATAACTTACAGGCTCCCTCAGACTTACTGTCTCCCTGTTCCTCACAGTAGCAGATGACACTGAACTTAATCCCAGCCCTGCCCAGTCATTTCTGTCTCATCTTCTCAATGAACTAAGAGTGACTCATCTGAATATCCAAAGCCTCCTCCCCAAGACTTACCAGTTGCTCCTGCTTATGGTCACTCTCCTACCAGATGTGCTGGTGATGGCAACATTTAAATAAACTGTGCCAAAACATAAAGTTCCGCCAGGTTTCCCAGCTCATCATTGACCCCACCCAGCACAATCACAGATCTCTCAATCACTCCCTCCAGGACTGGGTTCTCATCTCCCATCCCCACTGTAGTGTGGATGCTGGTACCCTATCCGATGCCCTCAGTGACCATCACATGGTCTACTGTGTCCGCAAGTTTCAGTGTCCCAAAGTTCCCCCTAAATTCATCCAGCTCTAGTCCTTCTGGTCACTGGACTTGTCCTCCCTCCAGGCTGACCTGGTGGTTACCGACTGGTCACTGATCTCCACAAGCAGCAACATACATTCTGCCCTTTAATATTTCAGCTCCAAATTCATGTCTGCCTGGGATCTACATGCCCCTTTAGAAAAACCAGGGTCCAGGGTTCCCACCTCTAGAAGTGTGCAAAGTTAGAAAACTTCCACTTTGTGGAGAAATTTGTGAATTCACCTCAATTCACAAATTTAATATGCAATGCAAAGTTCTAATTTGCAACACAATTAAAAATTCACAAATGTCGGATTTGATAATTTCACAAGCAATGTAGGGCCCACAAGTACAGTTTGCAATGTCCCATGGGATCTGAGTTCACACGGTACTGCAGTGAGCTATATTGCCAGGCGTAGACTGAAGTCAGAACAGTCTTACGAAGAGAGGGTCTCTGTCCCTGAATCTCTGCAGCCAAAACCCTTTCAAAGGAATTTTAAATGTGGAGTACTTTGAACAACATCACTCCTAAAAGTGTCTCGAGTTCCTTGTCCTACTAGATTAGCAATTATTTTGGTATTTTTCTGATTCATTTATTTTAAGTAGTGGATTCGTTCTATGTAGTAAGGCAGTGCAGTGAGAGGCGTGTTGTTTGCTACTGGCAGCCAGCAAGGCAACCCTGCCTTGTGAATACCGTGTTGTTTTCCTTAGTGCTTATTCTTAACTATTTTTTGTCTTCTGTGATTTATTTTATTTCTGTAGAACAGTTGTGAGCATTTTAATGAATTATTTTTGTCAGTCTAGTTTTGCTATACTGAATGTAGTTATTCTGTTTAGTTATTAAAGTTACAGTTTTACTGTAATAGTGACAGTAACTTCTTTATAATTACCCTAGTTTTTGTGTGTTTTCTTAATCCCAGCATGTACTGTTTGTGTAAAAAACAAATGTATAAACAATTATTTTTGTGTTGTTTTTACTGTAGCTGTTAGCTCAATAAACTTTTAATCCCTGCCCAAGTTGCTCTTATTAAAGCAGCAGTGCATGTTAGCAAGAAGTATTCTGATCTATACTTTTTTTATTCTATTACAGATTGTCCCTGATGTCCTGTCTCATATGATGCACTTTATTCTCGGTTTTGAGTCTGCTTTAGCACTTAGCTTGGTCCAGGTTTTCATCAGTATTCTCTGCTGTTTTTGAACACCCATTGTATAGTGAACAGTGATGAAAACCTGGCTGTGCCATAGTGAAAGAAGCACTCCTTTTATTATTTCAAATGTAAAATAAAAGTACTAAAGAAGCCCCAGACTAGGGAAAGAACGTACTGTGCTAGAGAGAAGGTAAGGGGATATCTAAAATGCAATGAAAAAGTATAGGTCAAATTTTCACCATCACATGCACTGCTACTTTGTTTTTTTTAGTCTTACGTTTATTTAAATCACACTGCTCTGGTAAGGTGTTATAGCACCTCTGCTGCTCCCTATATTTATTTATTTTTTTTTTTTTTTACCAGGAGAGACACACTAAGCTGAAAGCTTGTTTCCAGGTGCAACCTGGGGGCACAAGAAGTTAAGTGACTTGCTCAGGGTCACACGGTATGCAAGTGGGAGCTGTGGGATTCAAACCCAGGTCTCCAGGTTTGCAGCTCAGAGCCTTAAACCACTGTGCTATACTGCCTCCTAATTTAACAGCAGTGTCCAAAAATCGACATGTCAGAATGCCTGGAAAGAGATGCTTGAGTAAAGTTTGAGTTACTGGTGGTGGCAATGTTGCCATGTTGCCAAGAAGAGTGTACATTCTATGCTTCAGAGGGGGTGTTGTACCAAAAATAAAAAAACTACTTCTGCCACAGGTTCATAAGGTGTCAGCAGTACTAATACTCAAAAAGGAGTATCTGGTGCAAGTGGTGGGGCAGCAGCGTGGCCACATTTTTCTCAGCCACATCTGTGGCATCGATGCTGGCAAGTGCTGGCACTGCTGGCAGTGGAGGCAGCGGCAGGAGGATTAGTTCATGAAGCAAAAAAAACGTCTTGCTCTGAAAATGTGGCTGAGGACGGTGAGGTGGGTGATGCTAGTTCTCATGACTGCTGCTGCTGCTGATGGTGAGAGTGATCAGGATGACAGGCTCCCATTTCCTAACAAGGGTGCGGATGAACTTCAGCAGGACTCACAGTCTGATGCATGAGATCTGACTGCTGCATGCAAGGATGCAGAGAAGGAAATAGAGGGTGGGGAAAGTGGGGATGAGGAGGACGATATACCTCAGGAGGAGGTTATCAGCCTTGGTGGGGATAGAGATGATGATCTGGACCCTCAATGGGAAGCTGAAAATAAAACAAAAGGGAGGGTCATGCTGCTGAACCTGTGGTGCTATGTACACCACAATTATTTCAGGGAATTACCAAAGCCCCCCCAACCCTCCAGCTGTTGTTCCTGTTAGCACTGTTGAGCCAATAACACAGCATGAGTCACCTACTGTTACAGCAGTGCAGAAATCCTCTCCCAAAATACCCACTGTCACCCCCTCCAATGTCCCAGCACCAGATCCACCACTATATAAAAACAGGGGATACAAAATTCCTGGTTTGGGATTTTTACATCCTGGACCCAACTGACAAAACATTGGCATCTGCCAGCTGTGTCGAGTGTGTGTTAGTTGTAGGAAAAATAGGAGATTCTTTGGTACTGGTCGGCAACACACACATCTCAAATCCGTGCACCTGTTATGCTGGACTCGGCACCAAAGGGAAGGTGGTGCAGGGGGCCTTCTCCCATATCATCCTCGCTGCGCAAGGCATCCCAAACTGGCATGGATGCAGTCCCGATGGAGTCAAAGTTGACTGCGTAGAACTACTACAGAGATGAAGAGGAGGAGTCACTGGGACTGCCTAGTAGTGGCCATAGTAGCAGTGGTGGTTTGAGTACTAACAGCCAGAGTCACCGAAGCACATCAACCCCAGTCCATAAAAAGAACAGTTACATACTTACCGTAGCAGCAGATCTTCAAGAGAATCTCTTTTATCAGGTCACACCTATGGAACTATAGCCATCAGGCACTAGCGCCACATGGAAACTTTTTGCAAGCCGTCCACTGGACCCCTTCCCTCCTCAGTTCCCCGCAGGAGATAATGCTCGGAGGAATTCCCTATAGGAAATTGGGAGGGAAGTTATGGATCTGTTAACCAGGTGAGGCAGAGAGCAGCTGGCAAAGCCCTATGGAGAAGGAGCCCTCAGGATGCAAGGTGGATAGAGGGGAGGACTGTATGGCCTGATGAAAGAGATTCTTTCAAAGATGTACTGTTATGGGAAGTACGTAGTTGTTCTATCTTCTTTGAGGATATCTCTTTCATCAGGCCACACCTATGGACCAAGTAGCAAGCAGTATTGACAAAGAAACAGTCTGGGTGGCTGGAGCCTGCAGGCCTAAGAAAGTAGGCCTTGGAGCACAGCTAGGCCAAAGCCTACCCTTTTCCATAAGGCCATGTCCAGACCATAATGTTTCGTGAAGGTGTGGATAGTACTCCAGGTTGCAGCCGCACAAATCTCAGCAGAAGACACATTTCTGAAACAGGCAACAGAAGTGGCCATGGCCCTAGTTGACTGACCCCGAACAACTCCAGGAAGTTCCTTACCATACTTCCTGCAACAGAAAGTAATACAGTTGGCCAACCATTTGGACAAGCACTGCTTACATACAGTAATACCCTCTTTCCCAGGGGTGAAGGAAACAAAAAGCTGCAAGGACAGCAGCATAGAACTTGGGGGAGCAACCATATCTCATTTAATGATGTCATAAGAAAACTTCACAGCAGCAGTGCACATAGCAACATGACCTATTTTTCTGTCATTCACGTGGCCGCGCCTCAAAGTACTGGAATGCAGAATTTATGTATATTGTGCTTTTTGGAAAAAAATCTCGGGTTGTGATTTATGCACAATGAACTCAAAAGTGCATTACAACAAGAGCGTGTGGGACAGTTACACACTGTGAACTACTGTGTGACAGTATGTAGCAGCTTGTTCAATTTTTGTATGCACTCAAGAAAAACTCTGGGAGAAAAGAATTCATGTAAATTGTGATTTGCGCATAGTGAAACACTAAGTGAGTTGCAACAATAACACTGGTGGAAGTAAAATCTCACAGCGCAGTATCATGATGGAGGGGGGCACGGGGGTTCTTGCAGCTCCATCTCAGAAGCAGCTGTTACTCTCTAGATTCTGGCTCCTGTTGCTGCTCCAGGGCCTTCTGCAAGATGGCAAGACTCATCTCCTGTTGTGGATGCTGCCCTGTTGGAGGATCAGGACAGGCTTTGTTTGGGAAAAGGTAAGGTGCTATTGGGGGAGGGAGTGCTCCCCCCAAAAAAGCTAGGATGGCGAAACACTATGGCATACCTCTCAACCTTTTGTCACCGAAATGAGGGACACAGACACTCGAAATGAGAGACAGTGAGGAACACTGACCCTTAAAATGGGTGCACATTCACAAGCATGGAGAAACAAGCTCAAAACAATGTGTAAACCATTATGTTTTTATTCTATGACGCTAAATCAAAAACAAATTTTGTATATTATGCATTTTTGCTTTAAAGTTGTAATTTACAGCTCATTCTCTGTGTGGGTATCATCTTTTCCATGAGGGACGGATGAGGGACAGAGCAATTATGAGGGTTAAAATGAATGACGGCTCTGATAATCAGGGGCCGTTGAGAGGTACGCGCTATGGCACTGCCATGGGTATGAGCATCTCCAAGACAACTCTCCATCACAAACAAAAAAAGAAAGAGAGAGACAAAAAAGAGACAGAAAAGATTCAAGACAATGAGAAAAATTAAATTAACAAATAGGTCTAAAAAAGAGATTCAAAATAAAGATCAACTATTAAAATAGTGTTCCCTAACTAAACAGTACAGGAAAGAAAGAATTTACTGTAAGCAGCGTTTGAAATATATTTTTTTCTTATAACTACTGACTTTATTATGATAGACAAGCTGAATTAAAGTGGCTTTTTTTAAATGGAAAAATGTCCAAGTTTGTATGAAATACCTGAATATTTGTAAACAACTGACACCGTCGACTACGTATGTGTGTTTAAACTCAATAAAATTGAAATTTACAAAAAAAAAGTTTCTCTTGTACAGAACAGGCTCTTTCTATTCTCACAGTCTGACTAAAAAAAGGAGAAAAGTCAGGCACAGCCACTGTATAGCGATACAAAATGTGCCCTTTAGACAAAGCTGTTTACCAAAAGCCTAATTTTCACAAACATTCACCTTGGCAACACCAAAGGCGAAATTACAAGGTAAAGTTTACAAAAGCAAATTTTTATCAAAGAAACAAAAAATCCTCAAACTTATCTGCAAAGGCAGATTTCAGTACTTCGCCTGAACTTTGCAGGTGAATTAAAACTTTGCAATATCTCTTCCCACTTCCCATGGATCGCAGCAGAGCTGCTGGCCTGTCTCCTCATGCAAGATCTTGCCTGGCGTACTCACAAGTCCTCTAGCTGCCCTGTTGCCATAATCTAGTACCAGACCCATCATAATGCCTGTACCAAAGCTACCAGGCTTGCTAAGTCCAATTAATTTGCATCCAAGCTCCAGAACAACCTTAATCACCCCTCCAAGTTGTGGAAAGTCATCCATGCCCTTTTCTTTCCCCCAACCCAGTCCCCTCTTCCCTCTTCCCATTCTAAAGGTGCATGACATTCCTATTTCCGACCCCTCCTCTCTCGCCTCAGTTTTTGACTTTTTCTTCACCTTCTGTGCCTGCTCCCTCTTGTCCCCCTCCTCCCAACCCTATCCTTTTCCCACTACCCCACCCCACTCCTTCTCCTTCTCTTCCACCACCCCCGCTGAAGCCCTCAAGGCCCTCCTGTCTCTAAACTCCCACAAGGGTGTGAGCTCTAATGGTCTAGACCCCAAACTCCTGTGCCTCTCCACCCTTGCTATTACACTACCTATTACCTCCCTTCTCAACCTCTCCTTCTCCTTAGCCTCTGTCCCAGATTCTTGTAAGCAGGCTACAGTTATCCCCCCTCCTTGCATCTACCATCCTGTTTCTTTCCTCCCTACATTGGCCAAGCTCCAGAAACACCCTGTGCTATCCCAGCTCCCCCCTTCCTTGTTTCTAACACCTTCTTCATTCCTCACCAGTCTGGCTCTTGGAAGCCCCTCTCCACGTCCACCTCCCTCCTCTGGCTTACTGACTCTATCTTATCTGGCATGGTTCAGGGCCTGGTCACCTCCACCATCTTTGCTGACTCAGCCAAAGCCTTCAACACTGTTGCTCTCCCCTTTCTCTTGGACAAGCTCAAGGCAGTAGGGTTCTTTCACTCCTCAGTCGGGTAGTTTCGCTCCTACCTTGAGGGCAGGTTTCAACCTATCCAGATTGGTGAATCCATCCCCCCCACCCAAATACCCCATCAGCTCAGGCGTGTCCAAGGGTTTGTTCTTGGCCCCATACCCTTCTCCATCTTCCCAAGTAAGCTCCCTGCTACCTGCTCCTCTTCATCCATTCATAGGTACACATATTAAATGGTACTCTTTGCCTTCAGCTCCTCTGCCCCGAACCTCACTACCAGGCTCCAATTAGACTTTACTAACATACAGCACTGGTTCCAGGCAAATCAGCTGTTCACCAATGCCCCCCAAAAATAAACAGTCTCTATGTCCTTTGGTACTAGGCAGAAGCTCACTACGCTTACCTCCTCCCCTCCCTTCCATACCCTCGATGGTGCAGTGACTGAGGGAGTCTCATCATTGATGTTGATACGGATCTTGCTGGACAGGCACCAATACTTCTCTGTGCATGTGGATGCCATCAACCAGAAGCTTCACCCCTAAATTGGTGTGTTTTACAGGATTAAAGGATGTAGTCCACTTCCTGCCTGTAATGAGATTGTCTTGAATACGATACCCCCCATCTTCAACTATGGTGACACAGTATACAGTGTTGTTCACAAGTCCATCCTGACCAGGCTGGATCGCCTTTCACTCCTTTTGCCAATTTGCCCTGGACTGCCCCCCTCACACCCACCACAGCTCTATGTACTCCTCCCTTTTCTTCCCCCTTTCTTGAGTCCAGATGCCTCACCCACTGCGCTTCCTTTATCCCTAAATACTGGCTCGGTTTCCTCCCCTCCTACCTTGCTTCCCTCCTCACCTCACCCGTCCCAGTTTCTACATGCTTCACAACTCTGGCTCTCGCAGCCCCCTCAAGGAGATCCATTGCTGGTCAAGCTACCATCTCCTTTTGGTTCCCTAAACTTTGGGGCTCTCCCCACCTCCCACCATCCACTCTGCCTTTTCCCACCACTTACCTCTCTCCTCCATAAGTTAACTACTCACCCCTGTAGTTGCCCCAGTACTAGACCCAGGCCTGCTGCCCTCCTACCCCTGCTCCCCCATTCACCCTGCACCTACAGTAGTGCAGTCACCTTGTCCACCCTCCCTTTCCACAACCACCGACCCCCTCCCTAAACTCAGTACTGTCTTTGCACATTGCAAGTAGTATCCTCCAACACTTTACTATATTGTACTCACACAGAATCTTTGTCCTTGCACAACTGTTATCTACAATGCTTACTTTCCTATTTGTATTAATTGTATTTGTTGTTCTTAGTGTACCTATGTTCTTCCCTTCCCCTCCCCCACGACACATTTGGAAATGATCTGTTAACAGCTCAGTACATCTTGATAAAACTTTTGAAATTAATAAATACATGAATAAATAATGTTCTGTTGCCAGAAAATGCATGGCATGCTATACACTTCCCGCACATCACAGTCCCAACAAAATAAAGCCAAAGTAGAACCATACTGCAACAAACGTCAAATATGGTTAGATATTTTTCCTCTTTGTTTTGGAGGGATGGGATCAAAACCATGAAAATCAACACTGGATGTAGTATGTTGGGGGAGTGGGGACTGCAAAAAATAAAACTTGGGCGATAACTTTTTTTTATCCTACACTGAACTACATGCATCAGCCTCACCCCTTAAAGACTCAATGTAGCAAAGGCATTACTGTACATAGCTGGGATGCTCGGATTCATTAAGATCCATTCCATCTACAAAAGTCGAAAGTTTGGAAATTCCGAGTCCAATTCCATTCTGCATCCAATTCAGGCACCGGAATAGAATAGGAAATTCTGACTCTACATCCGACTCCGCTTTTGTATTGACTGCTAGTCCCCACAAAGTAACATTTCTTTCCCAGAAATAAAAGGCTCTCCACTACCCTGACAGTGATGATGCTGGCTACAGTCCCTGGAGGCTCAGCTGCTGCGAGAGGCAGCTGCAGTGCGGTCTGGCGAGTTTTCATGCATATTGCCATAATGTCCACTTCATCCATTGTCCATAGTACTCTATACTCACTACTCCAAGCCTCCACTCCAATGAGCTCTCTCAGGCTCCAACTGAGTCCTGCATTGCTAGTGGGCCAGCTAATAACCCCCCCTCCCAGCAAGTGAGTGGCATGGTCAACTGACTCCAGCTGGACAGTACACAAAAAATTAAATATGTATTTTTTTTTACTGCCTATAATGCCTGCTGCCCCAGTCTAACTCTGGTCTCTGTCTGGTTTGGAACAGCAAACCTCTCAGGCACGCCTAGTGACCTGGTGGTGGCCAGCCTTAAGAGATCCCTGGGATTAGCCATGACACCACAGACACCTTAGTAGGATGCCTGGTGATAGGTTGGCCACCTCCAGGTTACTAGGGGCATCCAGGAGGATTGCTATATCAAACCAGACAGAGACTAGAGTTAGGCCAGGGCGGAAGGCATTAGGCAGTAAAAAAGTTTGTTTTTTTTAAAATTAACTTTCATGTCCTGTCTGACTCAAGTCAGCTGACCAAACCACTCACTTGTCAGGGTTGGGGGAGGGTAGCTGATTGACACCTCAAGCAGTGCAGGACACAGCTGAAGAATGAAGGAGCTTATCAGAGCACAAGCTTGCTGAGGAGGGGTATAGAGTTTGGACAATGGTTTAAATAGATATTACAATATGGCCCTATGCAAGAAAAATTTCCAGACTGCACTGCAGCCGTCTCTCATAGCAGCTCAGCCACCAGAGACCCTAGCAGTAGCCAGCAGTATCATCATTAGATAAGGGGAAGGGAAGGGAAATAGCTCTTTTTTGCTGTTTTACTGTAGGGAAGTATCAGGATGTGGGACTGGATTCTGATTCTGCATCCAACAAGGGGTCTCAGAATTTGGATTTCTGGCAATAAATTCCAGAATTCTGAATTCCAAAAACTAGCTCAGGAATACAATTACGTCAGTATGGATTCTGAGCAACCCTGGTATATAGTAATAAAAAACAAATTCCAATCCTGTTAATTATCAAATCTATATATAGTCAGAGAGTTTTTAATTCTAAAAGAACTAGTTTTTGCTGCACAGGCCTCACTATTGAACACCAGGGCAAAACAACTGCCGAATGTACATTTTAGTCTAAAGATGAAACTATCGGTGGTGTACAATCCCAGAGGCATACTACCTTTAAGTACCACTATAAAGAACCACTTGGCATGATGGCAACCCAGAGTCTAGGACACCAGGAGTGGGTGCCAGCAGAGCAGGATCAAGGATCTGATCAGATACAATCCTCCTTGTAGGTGGCGGAAACATGTAAGGCAGAGGCAGCACAACACTTGCTGGGCAGGAGGATGCAAGGGACATCTGGGGCTTGGAGCATGCGAGGTCATAGTCAGGTGTGGAGAAAAGGGAGGAAATGACCCCTCCACTACCAGATGAGGGCTACAAGTTACCCTACTTTACTATGGCCGGTCTCTGTGACATGCCTCACCTCCCTTGAGGGCCTTCCTCTGGCCCATCCCACAGCGTACTATGGCTTCTCCATTACCCTGTCTGGGGATGAGGGGACCTCCATTCTGCCACGGACAGAAGAGATGGCCTCTGAAAAACCCAGAGAGGTGGGGGTCACAAAGGACTGTCCCAACCAGTGTTTGAGCACTGCTGACCCAGAAGGAGTGGGAGCAGGGAGGGGCTGAGTCAAGGAGCATAAACTGAAGTAGAAAAAAGCAGACCAGAATATTACCAGGAAACTAAACCTGAAGCAAAAAATTAAGTGGTAGGTGACCCATTATATTGACCAATGACAGTACGCTGGGGGCAACATAAACTAAATTTGTGGGCCAGCAGCCCTACTTCAGATTAACAGACTTACTCACAGATTTGTGTCTTTTACAAACAACAATCTCTCTTTATCTCTAGTGATCTCATTATTACACAGCATGTTTATGAGTACTCCAGTATCACAGATAAAATGTCATTATGCTAGAGGCACTTCATTCACTGTGTTGCTTTTCTCAACTTCTTCTCCCCAAGAGAAATGCACTTACCTCATCACTCTCTACAAGATTCTCAAACTGCAAGGGAAAAAAAAGAAAATTCTGCTTAATCAGTGCACTTCACACAAGGTAACTCTTAGCATTACATATATATCGAAAAGACTGAGTCACTTGGAATACGTATCGAAGAAAGGATGATGGCAAAGAACTAGGCTAGTCATGCACAAGCAAGGGCAGCAGCCACAGGGCTGATTAAATTAAGAGCAAAACTGGAGTGACAAGCTATGTGGTGTAACTGGTGCACGTGTTCAGTGAAATACTGTACTGAGCAAGACTGCTGTATCTTAGAAGGGTCACAGGACATAAAGGTCAAAAAGACGACAACCATTAGAATTAAGGCTCAGTATGATTGAATTACAAAACTGGATCTTGGTCAAGTGAAATTATTTGTTTCCCCCAAAAATGCTTCTTACATAGGTCAGTTAAATTTGGAGAAATTCATGTTTCCGGTGCAAATGATTTATATTGCTTGTACTGTACTTCTGTTGACCCAACTCCCACCAAAATTAAAACAACATTTTGTCACACTGCATTCAGATAATTAAAAATGTAGTAGTGGTAGTAGTAGTCTTTATTTATGGCGCTCTTTGCCCTTCCCCGGAGGCCCAGGGTGCCATTACAATAAAACACAGTGTAAAACCAACAACCAACCACATCAAACCCAAATAAAATAACGATAAATAACCACCTGGATTTCATCTAAAACAACATGATAAAACTAATTCATAATTTACAATGTGCTGAGAAAAAGGCGTTATGGGAAATCCCCAAATCCTCGTTGAAATAAACAAGTTTTAAGGCTCCTCTTAAAAGCCTCAAACGAGGGATCCTCCCTTAAGGTCCTGGGCAAAAAAAATTCCAGATAGTCGAGCCCACTACATTAAAGGCCCGATCCCTCAAGGTCTTCAGCCTAGCCCTGGGAACCACCAGGAAGCCCTTACCAGACGATCAGAGTGGGTAAACAGGGTTGTGTGGGCACAGGAGCTCAGCTAGGTAGTCTGGGCCCAGTCAGTGTAGAGCTTTGTAAATTAGCAAACCTACCTTAAATGAGAGACATCACTTCACCAGCATCCAGTGCAGATCTCATAGAGCTGGAGAAATATGGCACAATCTAGGAAGCCCCATAAGTAACTGTGCAGCTGCAGACGTCGCAGCATACCCCCACCAACTTCAAGGTACAAAGCATTACAGTAATCTAACCTGGTGATTACAAACGCATGAATCAGTGTGACCAGGTCCTGGGGTGGGATAGAGGATCTGATCTGGCGGGTATCCTGAAGATGGAAAAAGTCATTCCAGAATACAGCAGACACCTGGGCTCCATTGTCAGACCTTCATCCAGTATGACTCCCAGATTCTTCACCCTAGGGGCAGCTAACAACCCAGAATCACCAAAGCGAAGCGTAGTCTCTCTTGTGCTAGCTGCCAACCTCATACACACACACACACATACATATTAATGCATACACACACACACACACACACACACACACACACACACACACACACACACACACACACACACACACACACAGCCCGGCTCAATCACTTAAACTTCAGTTTTCTCGGTAGAGTCTCAGCCAGCTTGATGCTGTCTAGTTCCGGATCTTGGTCAGGCACTTATTAAGTACATCAACAGCACCTTACATCCTGGGAGCAAAGACATATAGAGCTGGGTGTCATCCGCATAGCAGTGAAACCCAAGTCCATAATATCTAATAACTTTGTCCAGGGGAAGCATACAGACCCCAAACAGCATTGGTGACAGGACTGAACCCTGGGGTATGCCACAGGACAGAACCACCTTGTTAGTTGAGCGGTGGCCTTCATTTGTCATTGTTGAAACTCCACAGTATAATAAAAAGCCATTAAAAAATGTCCCCATTGTACTCTATGGCACGCACCCTCGTGGTCTTCTTTTACTGACATCACAAAACGTGCTAGCATGGGGACTTGTCTCAGAGAACAGAAGAGCAAGCTTTTGGCCGGTGGGCTCCACAGAGAGAAATACGATCCCTACCCTTCGTGTATAACGGCACAGATAAATTAAAATGTATATTGCAATCTAATTGGGGCCAGGTAAGCTTCCACACGTTGGGGGCACAACTTTATTACTAAGAACCTGCTCTCTTAGGACAGAAAAATAATCACTGAAAGAGCCTCTGCTTAAAAATAATTTTTTTCAGCCACAGTTACCGCTACTTACGAAAAACAAAAATTAACGATTAGGCACTAGCAGGCAGTGGACAGTCATGCTGACTGGAAGGAGGATGGAGCATTTGCTAGTTTGGTGGTCTGGGGGGGAACAAACTATAGAGTCTCTGCTGCAACAAACCAGGTGTCAGTAGTAGCAGGGGAGTGCAGAACCCAGGGTAGCTAACCCCTACAACACACACTATGGAACAGGATGGCGCTGCACTTCTAACAGAGTGTAATTAATGTTCTCAGTCCACAGTTCTGTCATTATGTCTACATTTACTCTATCTGGCAATCACCCAGAATTCATTCCGTTCCTCTGGGTATTTCTGGTGATCAACTATAACTCTCTTGTGGTCTAGACAATTTTAATAACAAAGAGGTTTGGACAAAACTTGCTGAGGAGTTTCACCCAATTAATTATAAAGGAAAACATTGAGAAGTTTGAGGCTTTAACCCCTGAGATTAAGGCTATTAAGGAGGAAGCAAGTTACAGCATCCATCAGACTCTGAATCCTTGGACCAAGCATCAAAAGAAAAAAACTGCAAGACATGAAAAGAAGCTGATGGATAGGAAACCATCTAAATTATCGATGGATCAGACAGATTACAAAACCGGCAACGTTTTCAGTTGGAGTCCAGACAAAAGCAGATGGGGGAGATCACATAGTCGGACTAGAGGCAGGTCCAGCAGCCGACATAGGAAAAACACCTATCAATCCATGGACAGAAATCAGACTGAAACACAAGCAACTTCTGAAAAACCTTATAATTTAGAAAAAAAATTCAGCTTCAAAAAACAGAAGATGGACTGTCCAGTTTCAGGGACAGCACAAACAAGAGAAAAAAAACATCAAGGAGAGAAAACGAGGGGGATATTCCAGCTAAAGAACCTAGAAGGGGAAAAACCCAGAGCCGTAAATCTTGAATCTGTTCTCTGTTCAGTTCACTAGACAGGAAGAAAGGCTATTTTTAAAAGGGCTTAATTTTGTACCAACACCAGCTAGGAATGATTTTGAAGTTTATGAGAATCTTTATAAGTTTTTTTGAAAAAATAAGCTAACTATTTTTTAACTACTGACACTATGAATAAAAATAGTGAGAACATGGAGTACTTAGAGTCTTCTGAAGAGCCAGAGGAAATGGACATTTTAACTGCAGCCATAAATTACGACACTGCTCACCAAGTACCTGAGCATCAACTTGGCAGCAACTTTACAGAAGGCTCACTGGAGAAAGTGAATGTAGACATGGTGACTGAAATGTGAACTGAGAACAGTAACATAGAAACACAGAATTTGATGGCAAATAAGGACCGCTTGGCCCACCCAGTATGCCCATTTCCCTACCTATTGGATAAGCTGCAGATCCTAGTTAACCAGCAGCCTACTTCCTCCTACCCCCACCCCCTAGAATTGCCTTATGCCTGCCCCATGCATTCTTGAATTCCACCACTGTTTTTGACTCCACAACCTCCTCAGGAAGGCTCTTCCATGCATCCACAACCCTCTCTGTGAAAAAATACTTCCTCACACTCTATCAGAAGGAAAGCTATGGACCGGATGTAACATGCTTCTACACTCTTCCCTTGTTTTCATCCTGATCAGAGATATAACATTACAGTGGATCCCCAGGACTACCCAGAGGAATGGAAAGAATTATGGGTGATTGTTGTGCTTATCCTGAAATGGGTTTCCTTCCTCTGTATTTGATTCATTCTGATTGGTCCCCTTTTTATTAAGCACATGCCTAGTAGTGTGTGGTCTGTATCACTGGCACTTATCTTTTGGTACACATTGTACTAATGTATTATTAGCATGTTATGATGTAATCAATGACGTCACCATTTTGTTTGTATACAAAGGATTAGCTGTTTCTGGAACCCCACCCCTGATGAAGCCTTCAGTGGTGAAGCACTGGGGCTATACCTCTCAGGTGACTGGCCTATGTTGGAGTGTTTGTTTTACTGATTCACTATGTTAAATAATAAAAGCAGCCTTTATTTGGAGCTTTTGTACCCTCCAACTTTTTTGGCCGCTCAGGAGTGGAGAACCATTCTGTTCCATAGAGAGTCTGTTCTGCAGAGTCCCTCCAGACTGGAAGGAACTGATGAATTTAAACTAAGGAGTTTAAAATGTTTTGTTTTATAAAAAGCTAGTGGGCCACCTACTAGAAAGGTTAATAGATAAGAGTGACTGAATAAAGACAAAGAGAGATGTGGAGTTTTGTAGCTCACCTGCCTACACATTGTAACTTGAAGAAGGGCTTAAAGTAAAAAAGAGGGACAGAAAGACTGTGGGTGAGTGAGTGACTGGGTCAGGATCAACCTGCCTGTGCCAACCAACCTGCCTCTGAGTCACTCTCAATCCATTTGAGTCCCCTGCACTGTGTTAATTTAATGCCAGTCAGGATTAAGAGTACTACTTAAGTGGCCACAAAAAGAAAATGTTGACCACCAGAAGTTTATGTATGCTTGCCAAGCTGGCCACCACACCACAAAGTTATCTGTCTCACCCTGCACAGATTTCTGTAGTAGAATGTGGACGCACTGTACCAACAACAGAAGAGCAGAACATGGACAGAATCTACATCACACAGTTCTAAAATGGTTCTTGCCAGTAGCATGTGAAACAGGAACACCCACTAGGATAACTACAAAGCCTGGACAGCTACAGCAATAGTAGAATTTGAACCAAGATTTAAAAAACAGCTTATACTGGGAAAGATGACTTATAGATTCAGCGCGGCACTCCTTTACAAGAATAAATAAATGAAATTGAGACTGCAACCAGCTCAGTTCTCTGCACAATATCTCAGCCGGCTGTTACATGAATGAATGAACAGGGTCAGACCGGGAACCGGGGTACTTGAGGGTCCACCTCGAAAGTAGATACAGTGGCCCACCTGGAAAATCATTAGGAGAGGACATAGGGTGACACACATATGTCAGTATTCCTCTTAAATTGGATACACTAGCTCTGTGTTTGCCTCTTAAATTGACTTGCAATGCCAAAAATACTCTAACTAGAAAATAAATGATAAATGCAAAGGGTTTCAAAGTTTAGTTGGTGGTTAGGAACCCTGCCGGGTGGGGGACAACACCGCCTGGAATTTCCGGGTATCCTGGGTGTCCAGTTCAGCTCTGTGAATGAATGAATTAGTGAACATAGAGCATGCCGGAGTAGTAGTATTTTTGCATGCTCCTCTCATTCATTCAGGCAGTAGCCAGCTGAGACGGTGTGCAGTGGAGTGGCTAAACACCATGTCAGTTTCTCCTTTTGCTTTTTTTTTTGAAGTAGATGCTATTGCAGTGGGGGGGATTGGGTATCATTTCCTGTATGCTGACTGACTGAGATGAGAAGGGTGGAATGGAGTGCTAGGAAGGTGGGGAAGGGAGCATAATTCATTATTAATTTTGTCTGTGGGATGGCTGGGGGAAAGAAGGATGAGGAGTTAGAAGGGAGGAAAGGGAGTGTCATTAATCAATTATTGTGAGCTGGTGGGGGAAGGTGGGAAGGAGTGCTATGTGGGTAAGGGAAAGGTATTTGTGCATTAAAAAAATGACTATGCAAAATGCCACTTTGTAAGTGAAATGTTCGTTTTTCCCCTGCCAACGTGCTAACTTCACTTCACTGGGACTTATGTAAAGTGCCACTACATTTGAAAAGTGGCACTTATTTTAGCACCTGGAAGAGCAAAATGTCAATTTTGCTTCACAAAAACCTCATGTAGCATGAAACAAAGTGCCCAGACTTCAAGAAGTTTTTGCAAAGCAAAGTTTTCAGCAATTTTTAGATCTCTTCTAAGGTCAATAAAACAAAGATGACTCTCATCATTAAGCAAGGCTGCTCAAAGTATTGCAGCAACCCGACCTGTCCAGCCAGCCCGGCCAAGCAAGTAATAGGATACCTGCCTTCAGGAGTGGACAGCAAGCCATGGACACTACTGAAGACGAGGTATCACCATGCTCAATGGCGGGGGAGGGGGGTCTGCAGGGGAGGAGGAGGAGGAGGGCTATCTAGATGCTCAGTGCTGGTCAGTTCCTCTTTCTCCTCCGTCCAGTGGAATAACAGCACACACAGAAGTCCCCAGCTATCTGGCAAGGTAGGTTGGGCTGGGGCCTGAGGGTGGGGTAGATGAGCCTTTGGGACTATGGGTCCCCTGTTTGATGCCCTGCACAGGCATGGGGTACTGTACTGTAGATAGGGTTCAGCCTGGAGCCCAGGGTGCTCTCCCAGGCTCAGATCGGTGTCAAGTCTCCCCCCCAAGTGGATCTGCAGGCACCGTAGGGCAAGGTATTCCCCAGCTTCAGGCTGGGAAGGCTGCACAAGAGGGCCTACTGTGGGCACCTCCGGTAATCGGCACTTTCTCCAAATTTCACCGGAGCCTTCCATTTAGATGGTGCACCTGTCTGGGTCTTGTGGCGACGGAGCCATGCCGGTGGACCAGCAGGGCATGGTACTCAGCTGAGTGGTCTTTGCGGTGAGATGGCATCCCCCCTTCTTAAAAAAATTAAAAAATGTTAACACAGCTTGGTGGTTTTTGGAGGCTTACCTTGGTTTATCTGGTCCCCCACCACCTATCCAAGCTAGGTGTCCATAGGGGCCTGATGAGCAGCCTTGAGGGAGAGAGACAGAGGGGTCCACAGCAGCGATCACCTCTTAGGCAGACAGCGGCAGTGCATTCCTGACACTCGCCCATTCCGGGTTCACCATGGTGTCAGTGGGACCGCGTGGATAGGGTCTACAGGGCGGGTTCATCTCGAGACTTACTGGATGCTGCTTCAGTTAGTTCAGGCCGAAAGGATTGCCCCCAACACGTCACTCTCGGCGTAGTCATGCAGGGGGCCTTGCCTTGGGGGCAGCTCTCTGAATCTCATACAACGCGAGAAGTGGCGGCCATGATGCTGAGGGGCACTTCACCTCCGAGGGCTTTTTGGCTCTGTGGTGTAGCATCTGGGGGGACTATCCTGCATCTCCCAGCACTCATGTGGACTGCTGCTAGGGATTGACTCCAAGGATTGCGACTTATGCTGAGTGGCATCAGCTGCGCATAGTGGAGCACTCCACAGGACGCCCCACTCAGACTGCCTAAGATGGTGGTGTCCGGTGGGGGCAGCCATTTTGTTCAGCTCAGGAAGCCTCAGTTGCCACATGTCAGGCTGAGGGGATGCGGCGACCTTCTTGTTGTCCCCTCTCTATTACCCTGGCTGATCTGTGGCTGGAAGGGGGGGGGGGAGTGAGGCCA
Source organism: Neoceratodus forsteri (assembly GCA_016271365.2). Lineage (NCBI taxonomy): Eukaryota > Metazoa > Chordata > Ceratodontiformes > Ceratodontidae > Neoceratodus > Neoceratodus forsteri. The sequence goes on from CM057453.1 coordinate 407,429,862, forward strand.
TAAGGCTGTAAGCCAGGCAGCTCCTTTGGCATCTTAACCAATGGCAGGCAAACAAAATAAATAAATAAATAAATAAAATGGAAAAAAATAAGGCATAAAATAAAAAAAGTTTCTTTAAAAAAAACAAAAAAAAAACCCACAAGTAGTAAGGACTGCTCCCCCCAAGCAGTACAGCGTAGTGCTCTAGGGTAGGGAGCTGAACTCCAGAGTCCAGGGCTGTGCATCCCCTCAACTCCTACTTGCATGCTGCATGCTCTGAACAAGGCAATCACCTGCCTTGGACACCCAAGTCACTCCTGAAAACTAGCTTTGGCGTTGAGCATCTTTCCTGGTTAACATTCTCCCCTAGTTGGGTAGATTGAGGGGTCAGAGTGGCGGCACCTGGGGATGCCCCCCCATCCCCGTTTCATTTCTTGGGTTTGCTGTATCTCCAGTGGACATGATCTGCCACCTGGGAAGCCATATAATGCCAACTTTCTTTGCTTTACTAATGATTTCTGATGGGGGGGGGTGGATTCTAGTTTTCTCATAGGATCATGTCTGGCAGGAAGAGGAACCCTTCCCCTTGGGCGTTGGCGGCAGCTGAGGAGAAATTGCCAGGACTGTACAAGAAAAAAGGAGTGGCATGGCTGGAGTCTTGTCTGGAGGGTCCGGAAGAGCCATCAACTTCAACTGGGAAGAAGTGGGTAGGAGCAGAAAAACCAGTGCCACCGGGAAAGGTGCCTCGTGCTGAAGGTAAGATTCTACCTGGGAGGTCGCACCTGGGGGCCAGCCAGGTGAGGCAGGTTTTTGAGGCGGTCCAGGACTCTGAGTCTGATGAAGATGTTGACGACCTTGGAGAAGGAGGAGACGCACTGGAGTCGGCCAGTGGTGATGCGCCGTAGCCTCCGGATTCGTCTGAGATGAGGGGGCAGGCGACTCACAGCCAAGAGTGGATGCCAATTTACGGGCCATGGCTGACGAGTGGCTGAAACAGCTAGTAGGGGCAGTAGCGGACTTAGTAACGTAAATTAAGAATAAATCAGCACCAGTGCCTTCCGGCAAAGATGGTGCAGGGAAGGCAGGGCCATCACCAGATAATCCAGTGACCCCTCCGCCAGATAACCCATATGCAGGGCTTGACACTCTGGTAGGAACCCATTTGACTGATAAGGTTAGGCAGCACCTTAGGAATTGGAAGTACATAGATACTTTCTCCCTCCTTAACCAGCCCACAGAGCCCAATGAGGGGAAGAAGGAAAAAAAGGGATGAGCAGGAGCACAAGGAGATTAAGGTGCCGAAGACGCATGACAATTAGGTAGTGGCATTCCTCATTTATGCCACGGTTATACTACAATCGGATGAGAAGCAAGGGGTGGAACTGCTTAACTATATGCATCAAATCACCCTGATGCATAAGAAAAAAGGAGGGATGGCCTGGCTTGACTATGATGAGGAGTTTCGTTGCAGGCGTCAGGTGAACAGTGCATTAGGCTGGGGAAAGCTCGATATGCCCTTGATGGTAGACATCATGCAGGGAGGGGGAGTGCAGCACACTGATAGCGGTCTCCCCATTAGAGGGCCTACGCTTACAACCAGAGCACGTGCATGCACAGCAGTTGTAGGTTTAAGAATGTGTGCATGGCGTGTGGAAAGCCGCATCCCTTTCTGCAGCGCTCCTCAGCCCGAGGAGGGAGAGGGTCAGGGTGAGGCGCATGGGGTAAGTTTACCAAGCCCCATGGTGGAAAGTATCCCCACCCTGGTGCAGATAAGAAGGATTAAGCTGTGGTTGGCCCAGTACCCAGACAGAGCAGCCGCTGACTTGTTAGAGAAAGGGTTCAAGGAAGGCTTCAAAAATACCATACTCAGGCCCACGCAGGGCATACGAGGCAGATAATCTGAAGTCAGCCAGGGACCATCCACAAGTTGTCCAGGACAAACTGGTCAAAGAACAGCAGCTGGGGCGGGTGAGTGGACCGTTCACTAGCCCCCTTGGGATAATTTATGGATATCACCTATTGGACCGGTTCAAAGAAGACGTCAGGCGAGTTCAGGATGATCAATCATCTGCCATTCCCTGAGGGTGACTCAGTGGATGACCATATTGATTCCCTGCACACATCAGTACATTACCAATCCTTTGATTGAGCCTTGGAGGTGGTGCAACCAGCAGGAGCGGGGCGCTCATGGCAAAAGCAGACATCGAGTCCGCGTTTCACTTGCTGACAGTTCACAGGAAGGACAGGGTACTATTGGGCATGACATTTGAGGGTGAGTACTATGTAGACAATTGCATGCCCAAGGGTTGTACGGTGGCCTGTGCAGTCTTCAAGCACTTCAGCTCCTTCTTGCACTGGGTCACATCAAGAATGGCGCACAGCCGGTCCACTGTGCACTGTCTCGATGATTTCCTGTTTGTGGGATCGGAGGGGTTGTTGCAGTGTGCGAGGATCATGGCAGCCTTTGAACAGATGTGCTTTGAGTTTGGGGTGCCTTTGGCAACTGGAAAGCCATAGCATCTGGGGACAACCCTCACTTTTTTGGGCATCAAAATTGATTCCACTGCCAGGGTATGCAGATTGCCTCAGGACAAGATAGACACGTTAAGGGGACTTCTACGTAGGATGAGGGATAGGAAAAGAGTCACGCTCCATGAGCTGCAACACTTGGTGGGGCACCTCAACTTTGCATGCTGGGTCATTCCTGGTGGCAGGACGTTCACATACCGACTGGCAAAGAAAAGGCGAAGGTGTCAAAAACCCCATCACAGGATTAGGGTCACAGAGCAGTTTAGGGAGGATATCCAGGTCTGGAGCATATTCTTGGACCATTTCAATGGGGTGGCCATCTGCCAAGTTATGGGGGAAGGGTCCCCTTGGAAGTTTACACTGATGCAGCAGGTGGAAAAGGCTTTGGAGCCTAATTCCAGGGGGAATGGTGCGCTGGGCAATGGCCGGCACAGTGGCTGGCAGCAGGACTGGGAAAGCAGACTACGTTGCTGGAATTCTTTCTGGCAGTGGTGGCGCTATGCATCTGGGGAGCTAGACTGAAGGACAGAGTAATGCATTTCCGGTCAGACAATGTGGGAGTAGTGCATACAATCAATCAGCAACTGGGCCTGATTTGGCCACTGGGTGATTTAATGCGGGTTTTTGTACTAATATGTTTGTTGTTTAACATTACGTTCAAGGCAGTGCACGTACCAGGAGTTGACAACGGGATTGCCGATGCTTTACCTCATTCACAGCGGCAGAGGTTCTTCAAGCTGGCACCAGGAGCAGACCGACAGCCATTCAAGGTCCCCCCCATTTCTCTGGGAGGTGGCGACCAAGAGACTTGGAGATGCATAGGTAGTTCCATTGCACCCAGGACAAAAGAGGCTTACTGTCGGGGGGGTTGAACACTATATCGCCACACAGGAAGCCGTGAGGTGGCCAGATGTTTGGCCCATCCCGGTAGACCAACCGTGCAGATACATCATGGCAGGGAGGAAGGCCGGTTGCTCGCTGGGAGTGATGGGCCGACATATTTAGCAGGCCTGTCATGACTGGCGAGGGCCATGGGCATAGGGGATAACACTAAGGTCTTCATGGTAAGTAAGCTGTTGGAGGGCTGGTAGAGGGAAGAGGCTAGCCGACCAGATGTGAGGCGGCCCATAACTCCGGAAATTCTAGCTGCCCTTTGGGCGTCCCTCCCCACGGTTTGCTGGACTCCATACAAAGACTGATTATTTGAGACTCTTTTTATGGTGGCTTTCTGGTGGTGTTCAGAGTGTCAGAACACACTCAGGCAACAGGTGAGAGAGAGGGGATCCCGGGCTATTAGCGCAGGATGTAGTCTCAGTTGGGCCCAGGGTTTATGTCTGTTTAGGTAAGTCAAACATGGAGCAGTCAGGGGAGGGATGCTGGTATGAATTGAGGGTACCAGAAGGAACAGGTTGGTCGGTGGGGACCATGATCAGTGATTATAGGTCATCCTGCATGGAGCAGGGTGAGGCCTTCTTCCGCCAACAGGATGATAAGCCAGTCACAGCATATCAATTCAGGTTCATCTTAAAAAAAGGCACTCCAGAAGGCAGGGCTCGAGGCCAGGGAGTATGGTACTCAGTCTTTTCAAGCAGATGCAGAAATGAATGCCAGGAGTCTGGACCTGTCTGATTTGGAGATTCAGGCATTGGGATATTGGCGGTCCCAGGCATTCTTGTGCTACATATGACCTCACTTGTAATAATGTATGTTTGTCTCTTGCAGACCCTGAGGAAGCCAGTAAGAGCATATGGATTTGTGGGCATTCCTTCATTTGGTGGGTGGCCAGGAGGGCAGCCAGCCAACAGGAGGGAAGTAATCTGTCAATCTCATACAATGCAGATGGATGGGGTACAAGGAATGTACTGGAAGGGGTTGTTTCCCAAGCTGCGACTGGAGGCTGGCGTGAGACAAAGGACGGATATCGGTGGCTCGGGAGGAGAGCGCATGAGGGAGGTAGCGGTGAACAAGGGAATGAGGCCAGTTCTCCCAAAGGTCTTGTTACCCTTGGTCAGCATGAGGATGGGGGACCAAGACACCTGGACCTGCACGGGGGGTCTCGGTCCAACCTCAGCAGTGTATACTGCAAAGTCCGCGGCACCAGACAGGGGGGCGGCCATCAGGACCATGGCCCTATAAATATCCCGCAATCACGGGTGATACCATGGCACGCACCATGTGGGGTGCCCACGCAGATGGGTGGTGCGAGGGACAGAGGGATGGCGCATCCTCCTGGCAGCCCACGCTGCTCAGGGATTATAGGAATATTAATATGGAAGAAAATTGATTAAAAGAGTTAAGTAATGAAAGAATTAATTAACGGTACAGTTAAATATTAATATTCTACGTGAAAAATAAATACATGGCTGTGGCCATTTCTTCCAAGATCTGTGTGGTGTCTTCTTTGGTGGGGATTGGGGGCCTACCGGACAATAAATGGGCTGCCAAAGCATTGCAGAAGCGCCAATTGTCCGAGGAAACCCCTCCTCCTCGGCCAAAGCAAGTAATAGGATACCTGCCTTCGGGAGTGGACAGCAGGCCATGGACACTCCCCTGAAGACGAGGTATCATCATGCCCAACGGGGGGAGGGGGGTCTGCGGGGTAGGAGAAAGAGGGATCTCTAGATGGTCAGTCCTAGTCAGTCCCTCTTGATCCTCCATTCAGCGGTACACCCATCCTCCCGGCCCTCAGTTTGGGGGTATACTGGGCAGGGAAGATAGGACCCCCTTTCGACCCATTCTGAGTGACTGCAGTAGGTGTTGAGGAGTGACTTTTCCCGGTTATTCTCCTACTGGGGTATTCCGGGTTTTCACCTCCCCCAAAAGGGATGTTATGAGTTAGGTACTAGATACACAAAAAAAAATGATATAATTAAATAAATAAATAAAAAGAATACAGATATACTAAATACAAATATTAGTAACAAAATACATGGTAAAAGTAAACACACAACCAACAGAAATATGTAGATGGTATTAGGATTTCAAATATCGAGATATTAGTCAGTAAGGTAAGACAGATTAATAGAGAATCCGAATGGGCATGAAATGGGTAATCCACTTAGGTAGCATGGCATATCGTGCTGTTAGTGCCTGCATCATCGGTTTCGGTAATAAAGAAGTAAATGGGATTAATGCAAACAGTCACAGCCAGCTGGCGGCTCGGGAGGAGCGCATGAGGGAGGTAGCGGCGAACAAGGGGATGAGACCAGTTCACCCGAAGGTCTCGTTACCCTTGGTCAGCATAAGGCTGGGGAAGCAAGGGACCGAGACCTGCATGGGGGGGGGAGGGTCTCAGTCCAACCTCAGCAATGCATACTTCAAGGTTGGTGGCGCCGGACGGGGGGGTCAGGACCTTGGGTCCTATAAATATCTCACAACCATGGGTGATAACCCAGCATGCACCGTATGGGGTGCCCACGCAGATGGGCGGTGAAGGGGACGGAGGTATGGAGCATCCTCCCGGCAGCACACGCTGCTCAGGGATTATAGGAATATTAATATGGAAGAGAACTGAGTAAAAGAGTTAGGTAATTAAAGAATTAACAGTGCAGTTAAATATTAATATTCTATGTGATAAATAAATACATGGCTGCGGCCGTTTCTTCCAAGATCTGTGTGTGGTGTCTTCTTTGGAGGGGGAAGGGGATTGGGGGCCCACCGGACAATAAGTTCTTACAGTATGTTCTTGAAAACATTAATCTTCTGCTTTGCACAATATACCAACTGGACTTTTATGTTTAGATCATTCATTTTTAATAAGATTTCCCAGGAGTGCTTTACTGTTTTTATTGCAGTAAGTGTCTGGATTTGAAAGCATGCAGTGATGAATGCTCAAATCTCCAAAGAAACCAGCTGCATCACTTTGTATAATCAGCGCAGATATGGCATGCACATATCATCATCCCAACACTGCCAATCAGTATGTAAGTTTTACTTAATAATTAAAATGTGCTTACTTCTATAGTATAGTGTTCTCCTCCAGAGCTGGTTCTAAAGTATTTGGATCTGAAAGAAAAAAGTTATGTTTTGCTGGTTACTACATGGTCAGTGTTCACTCCACTCTACTGGTTTGATTATAGCAGAACTAAAATTTCACAGTATAAAAATGGCAACTCATTTTACACACATGCACACATGAATAGTCCCACAAATATGACAGCACTATGTCCGACAGTGACTCTGTTCCCTATTAGTGCCCTGTTTAACTGAGCCTCCATTGGTTGCAAGGTCAATTCCCAGTATCATTGGTTACATTAGCACATGAAATCATAAAGCACTGCGTTAAATGGAAGTAAATGTGGGAACCGCAGGTAACCACTAAAAGAATAAGTCTGAAACCTTATGTTTAGACATAGAAACCTAGAATATGATGGCAGAAACAGGCTGCCCATCCAGTCTGCCCACCCTTCCTAATACTCCTGCGTTGGTCCTACTCACCAGACTGTTCCCTTATCCATTATCCTTTTCCACCTGTCCCACCCTTACTATGGCCTTGTGCCTGTCGCATTCTTGTCCGAATCCCCGACTGTTTTAGCAGCTGCCACTTTTTCTGGCAGTCCATTCCACTTGTCCACCACTTTCCATGAAAACATGCTTCTGGACATCCTATCTGACTCTTCCCCCAGCCAGTTTTCGCGAACTCCCACTTGTGCCGGTGTTTGGGCTTCAGATGAACAGTTCTTTGTAGGGCGCCCTGTTTATCCCATGTAGGTCTCTGAAAATCTCTCTAATGCCCCCATTCCCTTCTGGGCTCCAGGGTGCACATATTAGGGTCTCTCAGTCTTTCCTCATATGTCTTCTCCCCCTTAGCCTTAGAACATTTTGGTCATAAATCTCTGCACAGCCGCCACCTTTCTGCAGTCCTTCCATAGGTACAGGTTCAGAACCTTACACTGCACTCCAGATGTGGCTGCACCAGGTATCTGTACAGAGAAGAATCCCCTCCCTATTTGTTCTGCTAATCCCCAAAACAACCATATTTGCTGATCCTGACTTGCCAAACGAGACTGAACCAGGGACCTTAGATCTTCAGTCTAATGCTTCCCCCACTGAGCTATTTCAGCTTCAACACTTTACAACAATCATATTTAACTGTCTTCAACTCTGTCACATTGTTGGTCTTTTAAATACTTTCAAATAAACTAATATCCAGTATGGGTTTCAAAAAGATCAGTTTGTCAGCGGACCTGTCGACTCTGTGACATAGCAGTCTGTCATGTGATGTCACAAATGAGCCCACTAAAAGGTCAAAACATTTTTAATGTTCTGTACATTTTTCATGATACACTGGCAAAAATACATAAATAGCAAAGGACAGAAATAGACTGATAGTCCATCACGCCTGCCGTGTTTCTCCGCTCTAAACCAGGGCAAAGACAACTGACAATTATAAAAATGCCTTCTCAGGTAGTATGCTGTGTACAGCTTGGAGACCTGCTTTGAGATAGCGACGTATACTTTTGACACCAAGATCATGAATGCTGTGCAGTATTTTGAAAACACAATGGTACCATGAAAGTACCATTAGAAAATTTCAAAAAAGATTACACTGTCAAACTTAGAGAGACATCCGAACCCACTACACAATACTCTTAACTGCCAAAGAAGCCACAGGGGAAGACCACCACTGCTCATGACACAGGCCAAGAAGGAGCTCAAACAGAATTAAAAATGTGCAAACTGAGGGGGGTTGATACAAATGACAGGGTTTAATTGCCACAAACATAGATACAGTCAAATCCCAAAACCCACAACTGCTAACAGAACATGTTAGTACCTTGTTTTCAAGATAGTGGTGTTTTTTTTTAAAAAGAGCAACTGACGCCTTTGAAAAAACATAGGAAAACATAATAGTTGGACACAATTCAACTTGTATTTCACATACCTTCTATAGATTTCTCCTCTTCATTATTTGTTACTGAAGAAAGTCCCAGAAAAATAGAATCTTTATCCCTTAGAGCTCATCTGCCTCTATAACGTACTCCCTACTTGACATCATAGAGCTCTGTTGTGACATCACAGTCTGCTGCTATGGGAATAACTGTGATGTCACAAGCACAGTATTTTGACATTGGGTTGGGAAGAAGCAATAGGAGCTCATGAGCTCTTAGGGGAACAACCCTTCTGTTTTCATGCATCTGACCACGGTAATCAATAATGAAAGTAAGAAATACAGAACTAATGAGAAATATAAACTGTGTTGTGTCCAAATATTATGTTCTTCATAGTTCTTGTTGTGGCATTGTTGGCTCTTTAAGCCATATGGGGTTCTTTCGAAGAAAAGGAACAAAAGCAGCCAGAAAGACCCCTGCTTGACCTTCCCAAACTGAAACAATTTATGTGAGCAAGTACTCACCCACCAATGTGGACTCAGTCCTCAGTGCCTTTACCAGTGTCCTCTCCAGAGTACTGAACACTCATGCCACCCTGAAAAAAGCATGTGTAAAACGTATCCACCACCCCTGGATAAATGCCACCATAATTGCCCTGTGCAAATGGCATGCATGGGCCTCCTATAAGACCACCTTATCCCAAGCTGCCCTCCAGGTATATAGATCTTTAAGAAATAAGGACACCAAGGCTACCCACACAGCCAAAACTACCTACTTCAAGGATCTCCTTCACTCCTCGCAAGGCTCCCCCTTAAATTTCTGATAGATCATCCACTCTCTCACTGGCCCCCACCCAACCTACCACCCCAGTCCCCTCAATAGATGGCTCCACTGTCTCAGATGCTGCCTCTGTTGCTGACACCCTAAATCCGTACTTCATCTCTTGTCCTGTCCATGACACCTCTGTCAAGGCCCACCCTGACCCCCCACAGTCTCTCCAAATGGTAACAACTTTCCCCTTTCTCCCAGCATGGAAATACACAATGTTTTACTGTCCCTAAACCCAGTCAAAAGCAGCCCTGATGGTATCAACCCCAAGATCCTTTGGATCTCCACCCCAGCCATTGCCTTCCCTCTTACTCACCTGTTAAATCTATCTCTCTCCTCTGGTAAAGTCCCCCAGGCATGGAAAACTGCTAAGGTCATTCCCCTCCACAAAGGTGGTGACCTGTCCAGCCCTGAGCAACCATTTTCCTCTTCCCCTCCCTTGCTAAGCTACAATAATCACTAATCTACTCAAGAGTCTCAAAATTCCTTACTGTCTCCAACACACTTTCCCACTCCAAGACAGTTTTAGAAAGAACCACTCAACCACATCCTCCCTACTGCATGTCACAAATGCCATACTTTCTGGTATGGACCAGGGTCACATCACCGTGGCCATACTTATTAACTCGGCTAAAACGTTCAACTCAGTATCCCACCCACTCCTGCTCTGCAAGCTCCACAAAACTGGCCTAGCCACCACAGTTGTAAACTGGTTCAACTCCTTCCTAGAGAACCGGTGACAGGCTGTTCAAGTAGGCTCTACCCTATTCCCTCCCCTCCCGATCCTAGCTGGGGTTCCCCAAGGTTCTATCCTTGGATCCATCTTATTCTCTCTTTTCATTAGTGACCTCCCCTCAGCTTGTTTGCATGCTGAAATCCACATGTATGAGGATGACACAATCATCTATACCACAGGATCCTCAACCCTTGATGTAGTGACCCCTCTCCAAAGCAATTTTTGCAGCCCGCTAAACTGGTTCAATACAAACAACTTGCCAGTAAACGCAATGAAAACTGTCTCCATGACTTTTGGGTCGGGGCAAAAACACTCAACTATCTCGTCCCCTATGTCTTTTCCACCACTGATGGCTCCTCCTCAAAAACGTTTCTGCTTACAAATACCTTGGAGTATGGCTAGACAATAAATTTGATTATCCAGTCCACTTACAGTAGATACACTGCACGGCAAGCACCGCTGAAGCTAGGTATAATGTACCGCAACAAGGCATGCCTCTTCCCCCTTTGTGCATCGTGAATTGATCATTAAAACCATTCTTCCCATAACAGACTATGCTTACATTGTCTACGGTACTGCCCCCCTCTTCTTTCCTTGCCAGACTTGACACCCTCCTAAATTCTTTCTGCCATTTTGCCACAGCCTCCCCTTTCCGCACACACCACTGCTCCCTCTACTCATCACTTTCTATCTCCCCCCTCCCCAACCACCATCAGATGCACTCCCTTGCTTTTATTGTCAGATACTGATTTGGGTTACTACCTTCCTATCTCTCCTCACTCCTACCCCTGCCAGCCCCTCCCCCTACCCACTCCACTCAAGTGCGTGCTGCTCCTTTTCTCTCACTCGCCCTCACTCTGTGGCAGGTCAGTCCACCTTCTCCTTCAGTCTTCCCTCTTTTTGGAACCAGATCTCACCTTCTTTCCAGCTAGCCTCCTCACTCTCGGCTTTTAAGTGCCTGCTCTGAAGCGAACAGACTACTTCATGCCACTGTTAATAGCTTCTACCTGCTGTTGCTTGCACCACTCTGAAGCCTTGACCCTCACTTATCCTGGTCCTGCCTGCATCAGTTGTATTCTTGCAGAATTGTTTTTACCAACTGCACTTACGGATTCGTACTGAATGTATTTTTATATTTCATTATTATGTAACTTTACTCTTGTCTTTTGCTTCTTTACTCTTAGAAATTGTTTACTGGAATATTTATTCTGTCCATTTTATTTGATGCTCATTTATTATACTATACCATTTTGTACTGTGTTCCTACTGTTTTCCCTGTCCTCTGGTCGCACTTGTAAACCAGCCTTGGCTCAGTGTACCTTTCCTGGCTACCAAAGTTTAAAGGGCTACTGACGCCTCAAACAAAACGTTAAAAAAAATAATAATTAGGTACAATTCTGCTTGCATTCCATTTATATTTTTATATATTTCTCCTCCCCATTATTTATTACTAAAGAAATATGCGTGAATATATAATCTTTATCCCTTAGAGTTCTTTTACAGTCCATCTGCCTCTATAGCTTACTCCCTACTTCAAGCCATAATCCTCAGGTGTGACATCACAATCTGTTGCCATGGGAGTAACTGTGAGGTCACAAGCAGTGCTCTGTGACTTCAGGTAGGGAGAAAGCAGCAGGAACAGATACACTCTTCAGGAGCAAATATCCTGTTTTCATGGAAATCACCTCACTACAAAATAATGGAGAGGAGGAATACAGAACTAATGGGAAATACAAGCTAGACAGTGCCTACATATTATGTTTTGTTAAAGTTCTCCTGAACATTTCACCAGCTCTTTAAATAAATAAATTTCTACTGCAGTCAGGCAGCAGCTGATACCTCCAAAACTACTTTTTAATCTGAACAAGAGAGGCGTCAAATTGATATCATGCTTGGAGGGGGATGATGGCAGAGGTAGACTCGAGGCAGGTTGAAGTAGCATGCCTAGGCGACAAATGACAAGTGACAGCAGTCCTATGTTATACTTTATCAGGTGAGAACCTCCCCCCCAGATCATATACCAAGTGAAGACCAAACTAGGCAACCCCATTTTTAAATTTCCAGGAAAAGTGTCAGATCACACAAACAGAAAACCACTTAGTCAATTTCGAGACCTTTGTCCAGTACCTCAAGTTTGTAATAGCACCTTACATCTCTGTCAATAAAAAAAAAATAAAATCTGACTAATGTACAATGCCCACTATTGGTGCTAGATCTGTTTAGAGTCCACACAACACAGCAAGTACTCAATAAATGAACTAACATTATCCCAGTGTTCTTCACTCCATCATGCACGCTGATCTGCTACAGCCTCTAGAACTGACAAAGAATTAACATTTTTAAAGACCTTTTAAAAAATGAATTTACCAATTTATTGGTACACAAATTCCACCTCTGCTCAGCAGAACAACGGAAGTGAACCATCCAGATAAATGTAAGCTTGGGCATGACATTCTTAAAGAGCCCAAAAAATTATTTCTAACTGGCAGAAGTTCAAAATGTTCCAATTTAAAAGATATCCATACCCCTAAATGGCCCATATGTAACTATAATGGAATAAAAAGTCATGCAAAAAACTGTATTTAGCAATGTTTTGTTTTTATGGACAACATTCAGTTACAGTTCTCTTCATGGAACTAGTGATCTAGGACTAGAGTCACAAAAAATCTCAAAGCACAGTACAAAAGTTGGCATTGCACTTTGCGATTGCCCAGGTGTCAAAAGTCAGACCGTATCTGACCAAGGCCCTAATAAGCAACACCACTGGCAGTGACTCCTTGGACCCCAGACTCCTCAGCCTGGCATTGGACCAGGTCATCGCCCCAATCACTAGCCTCTTCAACAAATCACTCTGTCTGAGCCAATTTCCATCTGCCTGGAAAATTGCCACTGTCACTCCATACACATAAGGGTGGAGATAGGGCCCTTTCGGTATTATCGTCTCATCTCAATCCTCTCACCACTCTCAAAAGCTTTAGAGAAAGTAGTATCCTCCCAAATATCTGAGTTTCTTACCAAATGCAGTATCCTCTGCCCTGAACAACACGGCTTCCGTGCTGGGCACAGCACCAATACCGCCCTCATCGAGTTTTCTAACTTCCTCCATTCTTCCCTGGACTCGGGCTCTCTTGCTGTTGCAGTGTTCATCGATCTGTCAGAAGCCTTTGACATTGTATCCCATCCTCTCCTGCTGGATGCACTCAGCCACGCTGGCTTTGCTGCGGGACCCGTCTCATGGTGCTCCAGCTATCTGTCTGCCCGGTCCCAGCGTGTAAAAATCAATGGCACCCTCTCTGACCTCTGCCCTATCCGATCTAGGGGTTCCCCAGGGCTCTATTCTTGGGCCCTGCAATTTCCCTTTATCTCAACACCTGCCAGGTGCCTGTACTGGTAAACTCCTCCTTTAAGCTGATGATGCTGTTATCTTCCTTCTGACCGTAACCCTACCACCCTCCAAGATTCCCTGCAATTATCCTTTAAAGGCGTGGAAGCCTGGTTTAAGAACATAGACTGGTTATCAATCTTAAAAGACCAAACCTGTGATCTTCTTCCACCCCCAAAACAAAGCTAATGATTCCAACTTCAAGTCTTAGCCAGCTCTATGTTCCCCACTCAAACAAGTTTACCTACAAATACCTTAGGATAACCTTTGACCCTGCCGTCACGTTCCATTCCCATATCTCCGCCTTAGCCTCCACCACCAATATTAGGTTGGGAATCCTTTACTGCCACAAACACTGTCTCCCCTCGATGACCTCCGACTCACAGTTATGTCCTCCATTCTGTCACTTGTTGACTATGGCTTACCAGTCTACGGGGCTGCTGACCAGACCTCGCTAAACAAAATCCGCCTCACCTTAAATAAGGCCTGTCGACTAATCTTAGGTGCTCCCAGACTTACACATACCTGCCATCTTTATTCCCAGGCAAATCTGCTTAATGTTGACGAATGTCTTAGGTATCAAACCTGCATCCTTACAAAAAAAACTCTCCTTGGGCTCTCTCCTCCTGGTTTGACTGCCGTTATCCACCATGTAAACTCACTAGCTTCAACATGGTCCTCCTGTAAAACCAAGTTGAAGGTACCTAGGGCAATGACCTCTCATGGACAACGGGCCTTCCTCTACCGTGCCCCTTCTTGGTACAATTCCCTCCCTGCCAGTATCTCAGACACCCCCACAATGTCTTGCTTTAAAACTACCCTCCGGAACCACCTTCTCACTACTCGCAGCTGTTGCTGTTTCTAAGCTATCTTGCTCACACTCTTTTTTTTTTTAAATTAAACATGCTTTATTCATTCTTATTATTTACAGTCAGGCTCCATGCAGTGCTAAATACAGGAGATCTAAGAAGGATGTACATGAATACATTGGATACATATTTCATATAACCACCCTGATTCCCCCAACCCCTCTTTTACCCCCATATCTAAACAGTCATTGTCTAGAAGAAAGAAAAGCTATTTATTTTGAATCGATACCTAGGGTACAGAACAGTGTGTCAGTCAATATCTCTCCTCTCTATCTACCCCTACCCCCCATATCCACCCTCACCAATACCCCCTTCCCTCCCTTTATTTACCCCCAGCCAGCATTGCCTCATGCTGTTATCCAGCACTACTTTATATCTGTTGGACTTAATTCAGTCTTTCAACTAAGGGAAGCAAAGAGGAAGACATAGCCACTGTATCTTTATTAATAGGCTAATAGTCTACCACCCATATAACTGAGATCTAACTCCTGACCACAGACCATAAATCGTGGAACTCCTCCCACCTAGCATTAAACTTAGCCATTGTACTCCTAAGGCTAGCAATAGTTTTTTCAGTCCTTAGATTATATAATAACCCTGCCAACCATTCTTGGTAAGGAATAATCATCTGATCATTCCAATGTTTTAATATCAAAGTTTTCACCGTGAGCGAAATTAAATTTATATAATATCTCCTCTCCCTTACATCAATTTTTGTATAATCTCCTAACAAGTAGATTTCGGGAGTGAAGAGTTCTTGCAAGCCCAACAAAGGATCTGCCTTGGCTTTAATTTCTGACCATAGCGAACTCACTAAAGGACACTCCCACATAATGTGGATCAGGGAGCCCTGAGCGTGTCTACATCTAAAACATTCATCTTTTGGCAATTTACCCATCTTATATAGCTTGACCGGAGTCAAGTGCATAGCATGTAATGCATAATATTGTGTCAGCCTAAGCCTGTCATTAGCACAGTATTTGTAGATTCCCTTCCAGATATGTGCCCAATTGTCCTTACTGTCTGGTAGAGTAGCCATCCAATATTGTGAGCGGTCCACTATATTAGGATACATCTTCTCATATAGGGTCCTGACCAGCCCAGATACTGCATGTGGCGAGTTTGTTTTATTTTTAAATTCATCTATCACCTCACTGCAGTTAATGTTCAACTGGTCTATCCCAAAGATAGTAATAAGTAGATGTCTAACCTGATAAATATGGAAGGCGTACTTCGAAGTCAGTTGGAACTTCTCCATCATATCCTGAACTGAAAGTATCCTCCCCATCTCAGTTAAGTCAGTAACTCTCGTATTCGATGGCATACCCAATCTACATGGTGATAGAAAGGTTTTCTCGATTTGAAAGTTGGGGTTACCAAACAACGGTTGGGAAATGTCCTTAGAGTTAGGTATCTCTAAGGTTTTACATATCTGATTGCGGACCTTGACGGAAGTGTAGATAACCGTGGACCTAAGTGATTTGGGCAAATCCTTAGGAGTTATATACCAGAGGCTATCTAGTGTCATTTTGGTCCCTATTATCAGATTTCTCTCTATTTGTAGCCATATGGGGCAATATTGGGAACAGCCATCCTCATGGAGCCTCTCTCCCCACCTCATGTACTTAGCCATATGGCTTACTAAATAGTAATGATAGAAGTTTGGGAGCTTCAGCCCTCCTAGTTCCTTTGGAGCACTTAAACATTTGTAAGACTTCCGTTGGGGCTTACCTTGCCACAGAAATTATGCAATTATACTCTCAAGTTTCCGAAACCATGATAAGGGAAGATAAATGTTTAACATATTTAAAGGATAAAATATTCTGGGCAGTACATTCATGTTGATGACGTTTATTCTACCCTGTAGAGAGATATGTAAGGGGGACCATCTAATTAGATCTTGTTGAATAACTAGAAGAAGATTATCTAAGTTAAGTTTTTTTAAAAGAGGTAGTGAGGTTGACAACATAATTCCTAGATATTTAAGTCTATTAGTCCAGGCCATCTTAAACTTATCCAGCTCACCTTTACATGTATGGACATTAAGTGGCATAATTTCTGTCTTATTAATATTCAACTTGTAATCTGACAATTTACCAAACTCATTTACTATATCTAACACTTTCAGGATGGCCATTGCAGGATACGAAAGATGAAGCAGAATGTCATCCGCATAGGCTGACAGTTTCAGCTCTAAAAGACCCACTGAAATGCCTGATATAGATGGAGATAGCTGAAAGCTGCAAATTAAAGGTTCCCAAATACAAATTAAACAATAGTGGCGACAGAGGGCACCCTTGGCGGGTTCCAGAATATAATCGGAAATTTGTAGAAAAAACTCCATTACAGTATATTTTAGCTATAGGATTAGAATATAATTGTTTAATCCACCCAATAAACTCTTGCGGAAATCCAAATTGAGCCATAGTATTAAATAAAAAGGACCAGCCAACCCTATCAAAAGCTTTCTCCACATCCAGAGAGACAAGGGCCATTGGTGTCATTGCCTCTCTGGATACGATGAAGATATGGGCAAGTTTACGAAAATTATCCAAGGGGTTTCTGCCACCAATAAACCCAGTTTGTTCAGGGCTTATTAGGTTATCCCAAACTTTGCCAATCCTTGAGGCCAAAACCTTTGCTAATATCTTAATGTCATAGTTCATCAGGGGAGATTGGCCTATAACTTGCGACCTTATCCTTAGGTTTCCCTAATTCTGGCAAAACAATAATGGTGGCTTCTAACAAGGTGGAATCAACAATGCCGTAGGTACAAATGTAGTAATATGGCTCTTGGAGAATAGGAACTAGTTCCTTTTCAAAGGTTCGATAAAAATTTGATGGAAACCCATCTGGTCCTGGAGCTTTATTAAGAGCAAGGGATTGGATGGCTATTGATATTTCTGTCTCCGAGATGGGTGAGATTAGGTGGGCCCTTTGGATTTGAGTGAGAGCAGGAAGAGAAAGTCTAGAAAGATACTGTTGTATCTCAGACTCAGTGGGACTATTAGGTGGATAACTGTAGAGGTTCCTATAGAACCTCTCAAATTCGCCTACTATAGCTTTAGGAGTTGTCAATATGTTTCCACTTTCCTCTGCAGTTATACTAGCTATTAGCCTTGATTCTTCCTGCTGTCTTAATCCAAGAGCTAAGAGGTGCCCTGCCTCATCTCCTTGATCCAAATATCTAACGTGGGTTTTAAACGGCATACTCAGCTTTTTCCCGCAGAACATTCGCATATTGATCTCTACGGACCTCTAGCTGCGTTAAGTTTACATTTGTGGGGTTAACACTTATCTCCCTGTCCATTTTTTGGATGGAATCTAGCAAGGATTTTGCTGCTATTTCTTGCTGCTTTTTCCAGCTCACAGCTAACCTAATAAACTCCCCCCTTAGAAAACATTTCAGGGAGCACCAGAATTGGTCATATGCCTTAACAGACCCTTTATTGTGCTCTATGTAATGTTTAATTGAATCCCGCATCTTATTCACAATATCTTTTTTTGATAACATTTGGACATTAAGCTTCCATTGGGCAACTTTGGGGATTGAATGAGGTATCTTGCCCTCCAACCAGATCATCGAGTGGTCTGATAACACTCTGGGGAGAATCCCACAATCTAATGGACATAACAACATGTCTCTGCTCACTAGGAAGAAGTCTATCCATGAGTAGGATTTATGGTACGGTGAATAAAAAGTGAATGCCTTTTCTTTGGGGTGTAGGAAGCACCAAGGATCTACAAGCCCCAGCCCTTCCATCATTTCCTGCAGGGATTTTTGTGAAGGGGATGAAGTTGTCTTAGTCTGTGTAGACCCATCTAGCTTACTTCCACACGTTATGTTCCAGTCTCCTGCCAATATCATTGGCATCCTCTTAAATGGGGCCAATTTGAGAGCTAACTGGGAAACAAATTCAGGGGAAGAATGATTAGGCCCATATATAGTGCCAATAATCGCTTCCTTATGGTCAATCAACCCCCTCACAAATAGAAATATCCCCTGTGGGTCTCCGATTTCTTGTAACAGCTGAAATTGCAACCCTTTAGCTATAAGGATAGCAACACCTCTCTGTGAAGTGGAATTTCCAGCAGCGAATACCAAACTAATATAGTCCCTCCTAAACAAATTACTTTCACTCCCTTGCAGGTATGTTTCCTGCAGAAAAGTAATATCCAACCTCACTAATGCCAAGTGTTTAATTATTTGGTGGCGTTTCACTCTAGCTCTTGCCCCTTTAATATTCCACGAGGTGATTCTCATTCCTTTTCTTATGTTTAATGTGTCTTTGCTCCTGTAAAAGTTTAGTTCTCACCGTTATATACAGTAGATTCCTCTTCCCTTAAGGCATCTCCTCAGGCACTGGCTTTCCCCCAACCCCTGGACTATACGAAGTAAAACCCTGACGATAGAATTACAACTTCCATCCCCACCCAAACCCTTACCGGGCATAATTATGCGTCTATAAGTTATGCCCCTACAAATTAGTATAACAAACACTGCCCCCAGTCCCTGAGACTGAACTCCTAACTGATCGTTCGGCATGATGTTCATCCTGCTGCCGCCGATTGCCCTTCCGCTCCCCCACCCTCTGTCCTTTCTGTCTCCTGCTGCATTAAGTCTGACTAAGCTCTCCATGCTATTAAACAGCTTAAAACGAAATATCTCCTATCCTATTCTAGAACTATTAAATTTCCCTGTTTTAATCTATAGCTCTCACAACCTAATCATATTCCTACCAATCTTACCCCGACCCATTGATTTAAGCCCCGTAGACCACTGTACTCCATTCTATAATATCTATCCAGCATTTTGGTGCTCATGCCTAGTACACCAGATCCCATACTAGGAGTGTAGAGAAAAAAATTTATACCCTAGAGACATGGGTCGTCGGGATCATTAGAAAGAGCCAACTGTTAGGCATAAATCGAAAACCAGGTGTAAGAGTCCACCTTTGTTCTTTATAACCTTTCTGCAACCCAGTAATTACTGCAGTACTATTTAACATTCCCACACCTGTTAGAAGGGAAAAGGGAACACTTCGTGTTTGCCTTCTCTTCCTTACAACAACAATCTTCCCCATGATTTAGAAAACCTTTACCACTGAAATGACAGTTTCCAGTAACCAAAGCAGTTATGCAAGCCATCATATTCATTAATATACAAAATTTGTACTGTTAGATGTCCACTAGATGGCAGCCTTCACCTCAATTATAGGCTCATTTAATTAAGTCTGGATACCACTTTCTACAATTTTCCATGGCTAAGTCCAGGGTATCAAATGAGTGCCAGTAGCCTTCCTTGTTGATTTGTAGTATAGCAGGATAGCGCACTCTAAAACGAATTCCAGCAGAGATTAACTTAGATACTAGTGGGTGCAAGGCTGATCTCTTCTGACGAATTGTGTAAGGCAAATCTTGAACTACACGTACTTTCTTCCCTTCCCATTGAACATTCTCTACTTCTTTAAGCTTCTGCAAAACATGCTGCTTATCCAAAAAATGTAATATTTTAAAAATAAATAGGCGGGGAGGTGATCCTGTTGAAGGCATGGGGCGCAGCGATCTATGGGCTCTTTCTATGATATAGGAGGGCCCATTTGGTGAAGAACCAGCTAACTTCTCGCACGGTTTTTGTGCAAACATGATTGCATGCTTCCCTTCTTCACCTTCTGGAAAACCAAGAACCACAAGGTTATTTCTTCTTGAGCGACCTTCAAGGTCTTCTAACCGATCTTCTGCTTTTTTTAATCTCTGTCTCACATTCACAACTTCTGGATCTAGTTTCGCTCTCCAATCCTCCATCAAGGAGATTCGGGCTTCATTATCGCTAGTGCGAGTAGTCAAGCTTTCCATAGCAGCTTTTAGTCCTTTAACGTCAGTGGTTAATGTTAGGAGTGCTTCTTTTAATGGTGCCATTTCTTCCAGGAATCGCTCTTCAGAGAGAGCAACTTGCTGTTTTGATGAAGTGGAGTTTTCTCGACCGCCCGCTTTAGGCCTTTTCGGGTGCTTCTCTTTCCCTAGCGTTGACGGTGGAGTGTGCCGGGGAGGCGGTGTTTTCATCTCTGTATCCATCCCAAAGATTATCGTAGAACAACGATTAGAATCTTTTGGTATTCTTCTCAACTTCAGGCAAATTTTCTCTATTCCTGGGACCCTTAAGCTAGATTGAGAGCGAGTTTATAGGGGAAGGTAGAGGAGCTGCTAGTAAGAGCATCTCACGAGGCAGCCATCACACCAGAAGTTTCCTATCTTGCTCACTCTCTGACAAAGCCCCCTGCTGGCTGCTCAAATCCTTACCTTCTCTACCCTTGGTTCCTGTTACCTCCCTGTTGACTCTGCTAAAACACACTGTATAGATATCCTATGTTTTTCAGATGTTATTTCCCTGAACAATGTTAACTTCACCAATCCTGTATGCTGTAAATTGTTGATCTCATTTGTCCTCCTGTATCCTCAAAAAAAAACTGTACTCTGTTTCTCTGTACCAAGTTGTTATCACTGCATTGTCCTCTCTGTGACGAGGTACCTTTGTAAACGAGCCTCTGGCTCAAAGGTTGTAAACTGATGCTTAATAAATAAAATAAATAAATAAATAAATAAAAAGTTGCTATTCACAGTTGGATAATGTGTCTCAGCTATTCAACTGTGAATTGGCCCAAGATGAGTCAGAGTTAACCCTAGTACCACTCCCGCTAACCCCACTAGCACTGCCCCCAACATGCAGCCAGGAGCATGGCTCTGCAATGAATAATGCAGGTGCGCTAATCAGAATTCAAAAAAGCTGCCATGCAAGTTAGCCCACTGGGCATGCAAGGCGCTATGTTAGCTATTTGCATGCCCATTATGGGACCATTTACATAGGCTGTGCCAGGTTGTAGCGCACCCCCCTCACCCATCCCATGCTGGTGTTAAGTGCCCCCCCACTGATCGCCACCTGAGTGTAAGAATTTAAGTATTCCCTGGTGCTAGTGCCCCCCCCCAACCAATTGCTGGCCAGTGCAAGAATTTAAGTATTCTCTGGTACAGTGGTCTCTCCTCCCCCTGGTGCTAGTGCCCCCGATCCCAGCCCGACTGCAAAAGTTAAGTATTCCCTACTGCTAGTGCCCCCCACCATTTGTTGGCCCAATTTAATAAAAGACATATCCCTGGTGTCCAGTGGTTCCTCCCCCCCACCTGATCCCTCGCCCAACCTGTGAGACATTGTCCTTGGTAGCTAGTGGTCCCTCCCCCCAACCCGAGCCTGTGCCAGAGTCAGACAATATGATTCTCCCAGGTGTCCAGTGGTCCCACCCTCCCCCGTCCGATTACCGTCCCCACAAAGGTGCATGTAATTCGGGTAGACCACCATCCTGCCGTGATCGCTGGCCCAACGTGCAGGAAGAACCTTCTCCAGGGTCTGGCAGACCCCCCCAACAGGGCAGGTAGTACCCCACCACCCCATCCTGACCTGGTGACTGGCACAGCCCTCCGCTCCCCACTACAGCTGACTGCCGAATGTGCTATCAATGAGCGTGTACTGCGATATGCCACTAGTGAGTTATATTCCTGCCCCCTCACTCATGAAGATAAATTGCATATTTTGAGTAAGACTATTGTGTATCCCCCATTTATTCAGGTACAGTTCACGATGGATCATTTGGATAAAGGAATATTTCTGAAAATAGGAATATTACTAACTACGGTCAGTTGGCACAGATTTCTTGTCCCCTTTTAAAAAATAAACATGCCCAATGATTTTAAACAGTATAACTGAACTATCAAAAAGAAAAGAAGAGTGCCAGGCTGGCTTTGAAATTTCTGGTATCACAAAGGCTCACATGGACTGCCTTGACTGGCTGTGGGGTTACTTGGGCTACCATACCACATGATGACTATTCAGCGTTCTCTGAAAGTGGTGTTCTCGTTTGCTGTGGACTTAAAACAAACAGACCACAAAATGCTGCTTTTTAAGTGTTATTTAAATCTTATTGCTTTGTCATAGTACTGTATGCTTTATTCCAAGTGGAGATGTTTGTGTGATAGCCGTAATCATGATAACCGAAAGCAGTGGTGAGTAACAAATGCCTTACGCACAGAGTACAAATGTTTTATACTATGCGGTTTAAAACTTTTCTAGTTAACAAAGTTTACCACTCACTGCTGTTCAGGTTTGAGACTGACGTTTTACTGATGGCAATAACATCCATGGTATACAGTACTGTATTCTAGTAATGAGGTTTGGTTTGCAGTGTCTACAGCATTTCATTTTTAAATTCTGGAACAGGAGGAGCAGCTCAACACAGAATTCACTGTGGTGCAGGTATGGGCAGCCAGCCCAAAGTCATGAAACAAACAGTAAGCCTGCACTCGGGGACCACGACTAAAAACTAATGCCAGGATAGCAATTTATTTGTAGCAGAATCAAACAATCCATAGACTTGAACTTGAGGACCTGTGTTCCCAGCACTTTGGCCAAAAATTAGGCCTTGGTGGTGGTGGGGGGTGGGGTCAGCTCACAGGTCCCTCACCCTGAAATGCCGAACCTTAAAGGCACAGTACCAGTTAAGTCAACTGACTTACATCCATACAACTATAACACAAACATTAATAGTTCAAAACATTCAATCATTTTAAAAACTCAGTTATGACAGATGAAAAAAATGAACCAGCTCCCAAATGAAATGAGAGTGTGTGCCAAAAATAATTGATGTGCTAGAAAACATACTGTAATGGGGGAGACTGGAAAATGTTAAGAAAAGGGAGCTGAGATTACAAACAATACTGACATGTGAGGTATTCCAAGTCTCAAATGTAGAAACACAGGTAAAAATGTAATAAGTTTCCAGTGGATCACACTTTGCAAGAGTTAAATAATTTTTGCAGTCCTAGTACATCGTATGAGTGTCCCTCTTTGTCTATCTCAACCAAAACGGTGGGTGTAGAACTGAGCCGCCATCTCTGCCTAGATCCTGTGAGAATCTACAAGTAGTAAAAAAAAAAAAAACACAAAATACACTGAACCACATTCAACAAACAAATAACAGGACAAGGACAGTACAAAGACACAGGTGATCAAAATAAATGGTTACTGAGCAGAGATTATCATTCAAGAAAATTCTGATTTAATTGTTTTTCGTTTTTTGTTTTTAAATACGGAGAAAAATCAACTTCTTCATTGAGACCTAGTGGTTATATGGGGTTTAGGGGAAACAGTTTTGTGTTTCCTTTTGCAGTAGTCTATTCACCCTGTCTCCACCTCTTTGAAGAGGTCTGACACCCTCCAAAGCTGTGAACTGGAGCACTGATGGGTTTGAACTACGCGAGCTGGCAAAATGAGTGCCCAGTGCGGACCTATGGCTGCCATTCATGATGGCCCTCACATGTTCTTGTATCACGAGTTTTGGTAAGGCCCTGTCCACTACCGCTCGGCCCGTTCGGAGCGCAATCCGTTACGGCCGGGGCGGTGCAGTGTCCACATTAGTGGCAGTGTCCGTTACGGAACCAGTACCGCTGGTCCACACTAGGGGTGCCGGGTGACTGTTACGGCGGCACCCGTTCCCAGGATGCAGCTCACGCTGTGCTACAGGCCCTGCAGGGGACCGTTACCACGCGTCCACACTTCATCTGGTAACATTACCGAGGTGTAACCGGTTTCATAACTGTTGTTGAAACCACCTCATATGTGGTTTCAACAACGGTTACAAAAACACCTTCTGTAATGTTACAGGTGTAAACGCAAACCGTCGCGGTAACGGTTTGTGCACTCTGTAACATTACAGAGGCGTAGTGTGGACAGGGCCTAAGAGGACAGTTCTGTCAACATAACGTTTGTTGCAGGGGCACTAGGCAGTGTACACGACAAAAGCTGTAATGCAAGAGATGAACTGTTGTATCACCACCATGCTATTGTTGTGAAGGTGTATACCGTATGTATTTCCCCTTCTTGGGCATACTTACATACGTTACAATTGCCACATCTGTGGAATCTAGTGGGTTTGGGTGGGAGCCAATCATATATATATTGGTCTTTTTGGTGAGAATAAAATGGCTCGAGACTAAAATCCCTTAAGTTTTTTTTTTGGTTTTTTTTTTAAAGGTAATATATGGGTGAGCACTCACCTCATTTTACAAGGTGTCATCAGTGTGTAATATAGACCAGTGGTGGTATAGAATATTACCCAATTTTCCTGCAAGGCAAATATATTCTGTGGAAAAGGTGATCATATATGGGTCAATTCTCATTTTTTTTTTTTTTTACTCCCTTTTTGTCCCCACCACCTTATCTACCCTCAGCTCTCCACTCAATCAGAGCCCTCAATGCCTCAAGTGTGCCAACCTACCCGACTCTGAGTCTGCCCCTAGAGTGCTCAAGCTCGACTCCCCTACATCCTTGATGGCCCGGATTGCCCTCCAGGTGAATGTTTTTCAGGAAGAGGGCTTGCACATCGGAGTCTGCCCTAATGTTGTCGGTGGTGGTGGCGCGCATGCTGCTGGAGATGTCGTCACCTAGGAGAGGTGAAGGAGTTTTCCTCCTCCGATCCCTCTGTTACCCAACCCCGAGATGCTGGCGCATAGAACATAAGTCCAGAGAGTCGATGTGCCGACTCACGCTCCTCTCAAGCGCCTAACAGCATCCCCCCTTCCCGGCTCCGGTAAGCAAAGCCGCCATGCCCTCTCTTAGGACATCAGGCACTTTATAGCACCCCTGGTAACCCACCCCGAGGGAGAAGAGCATCCGTTGGGACGCTCCTTCCTCCCTTCCCCGACTGATCCCCACCGACCCGAGTCCGTTCCCGAACCTGGGTTGCCAATGTAGCGCGAGGTGTGGCATCCAGCGCCTCAACCCTCAGCGCCACCGGGCCGGCAGTCAATTCTCATTTTGATTTTGGTGTGAGAAGTGTTATCCTGTGTATGACATTTGCCCTTTGTAGTGCCCTTTCCAAAGTCTGTTCCTTATAGCCCCTTTCTCTAAATCTTTCAATCATCTCTTCCACCTGTACAACACAGTTGAAATTTCTGGAGCAGTTTCTTTCCAAACTAATTAACTGACAATAAGGTATTGAATCTATTAATTTTTTGGGATGGGCACTGTCTGCATGTAGTATGGTGTTTGCAGCAGTTAATTTTCTATACCCCACCGTTGTTACAAATTGGTCAGGAATTGATTTTAGTTAAAATATCCAAAAAGGTGATCGATTCCAGACTCCACTGGTGTGTGAAATTAAGGTTTGCACTAGTGGTGTTTATGTAACTCACAGATCTGTCAATGTCTGTAGGATCCCCCTGCCAGATGTAATAATATGCCATCAATAAACTGGAACCAATGCACCACTCTATCAAAGAAAGGATTATATGCCCATATGATATATAAATTGTTCTTCCCATCTACCCATAAAAAGATTTGCATAGAATGGAGCTATTTATCGTATTCATCGCCATGCCACACTTCTACCTATAAAAACTGCAATTAAAAAATAAGTAGTTGTATTCCAGTACAAATTCTAAGCAGTGGCACAGACTATGGGGGGCAGGCTGCACCCCCTCATCAAAGAGACCCCCTCATCAAAGAGACCAGGAGTTCTTGAGTTTGCGCGGTTTTTTTGTGTGTTATTTTGTTTTGTTCTTGGGCTGAACTTTGCTGGGACGGACCAAGGAGAAGGGGTGGGGGAGGTCGGGCTCGAGGACTGTGCAGATTTTAATATTGTCTAACTCAGTTTCCGATTGGCTGCAAGCGTACCGTAACCACAGCAAAGTGCATTTTGCAGCCACTTTCGCCACTGCAGCCAAAGTGCTTCTAAACCTACCTGCAAACCGTTACGGTGCCATTTTTTGCCTGCCATCGAGAAGAGCAGTACAGCTGCACACGTTCGTAACAAGGTTGGAGTGGTAGGTCCACTGTGAGTGTGCCATTGCCATCAAATTCATCAATTCGGCTGACTCGCCGCCGGCTGGATAACCATTCCTCTCCCCCTTCCAGAACACACGCCCTGACCTGGCCCAGGAACAAGAGAGTCGAGGAGAGGAATCAGTCATGTTGGGGTGGCTGGCTCCAGTGCCGGGCCACAAGCAAGATTCGCACTGCCATGACAAGGGAGAAGACGAGTGGAGAGTAGACCACTGCCTGGTCCGGGAGTCGGGACATAGTTGGGAGGGAGGGAGTGCCAGAGCAGAGGGGCCTAGCCGAGAGGCGAGCTGCAAGAGAGCCTGCACTGCTGGCTGTCCTGACCAGCCTGCTAGTGTTGCCTCAGTGAAGCTGAGGTGAGGACCTGAGAAGTTCCTTCAAGTAAGTCTCGGCTGAAGCCGAAGAACTGAATTAAAAAAAAAAAAATCTTAGTCTTGGCTCAGTCAGTTAGTTGGGAGAAGTTGGGCCATGATGTGGCTTGTGCCCTTTGTATTTAAGGTATATACACTGTGGGACATACTTGTGTCATAAGAAATATTAATGCTCACGATTTTTATGGTGGGATGAGATCTGTCTGGGGAGGTCATGATGATTTAGATCAGACGGAGGATGATGCATCATTGCAGTTTTTAATTTTGGTATACATCTCAGACCATGAGATAAGTCGTCGAGTCCTGTATTTGTCCTGGCAGCTGACTGCAGTAAAATCTAGTGGGGGCTGTGGCCAGGTGGGTAGTGTAGTAGGTGTGTAGTGGTTGGCGAAATTCACTTCGTGGAGTAATCCACAAAATTCCATCCATTTCGCAGAGTGAAATGCGAAATTTCACCTGGCGGAGTGGCGACATTTCACCTTCTACGGCGAAATTCTGCCTTCCATGGCGAAATTTCACCCGCAGAAGGCGAAATCTCACCTAGGCGAAATTCCGACTTAGGCAGGAAAATTTCACGAATTGCTCCGCAAGTCGAATCTGGCCACTTCGCCAACACTTTGCCAGTGGAATTTAAATTTGCTGCATCCCTATAGGTGTGTAGGGTAATGGATGTTGATGGAACTGGTGACTGCTAGGGAGGGTCGGTGATACTAGTATCATTTGAGCGGCTCTAGTTTGAATCTGTCCTCTCTGACTTGGTCTGGATCCTGGAGAGTTGTTAGACATTTTTTGGGCATTGCATAGTTTACACTGCATTTCGTGCCTTCATGGCCATTTTCCCGACTAAGCCAGCCAGGCTCCATTTGGGCCATTTGCCTTCTTGCTTAGCCTGAGGACAGAGGCCTCAGGCCTGAGTTTATTTTTAGCTGCCTACAAGGCACTGCAGTGTTGATGAGGTGAGCTCCAATGTCCAGCACCAGCCTGCCCTGCCCTGCCCAGGCCCACCTGTGTGCAGTGGTTTTTATGGTGTGTTTTTTTCTTATCTTTTTTGACACTAATGGGAAATTGTCTGTGCGAAGCAAATGGGAAGGGAAACCATTGTTTAAATGTCTTAGTTAGCGTGCTAGAAAATACAAAAACAGATCAACTGTTTAAAATATAGCTCTGCCTTGAGTATCCATGTTGTCTTTACACTAGGAAAGCTTACTGGATATTTGTTTAGACTACAAGTTCTCAGAGATGCTTTCTCCAAATGATCAAGATTCAAGACTGTTCCCTAAAGAACGGCAGCTGAAAATAAAAAAAAGTAAAAAAAAAAAAAAAAAGACTGTAATTAGGAAGAAAAGGTTACTCACTCAAAGTTATAACATGATTACATGACACTGTAGGTTTCCTTAACGCTTGCAGTTTAACACATGGAAATAGTTAATGACTAGTTTTGTAGTAAACTATGAATATGTCAGACTATGCAGGAGGATCATTTACACCTCGGTGAGCACTGTGGCGTGGTTTGATTCTGTTTTTGTTGTCTGGAAATGGAGGAGGACTCAACACAGACAGTTCTGCCTATTTTCAGCCTG
Source organism: Neoceratodus forsteri (assembly GCA_016271365.2). Taxonomy (NCBI): domain Eukaryota; kingdom Metazoa; phylum Chordata; order Ceratodontiformes; family Ceratodontidae; genus Neoceratodus; species Neoceratodus forsteri. Next base: position 407,457,851 of record CM057453.1, read on the forward strand.
CCTTCATCCCTAGGATGGGAGGGGACCATATGGTTGCCAACTGATAGGACTTAACCACATAAAGCCGTTGGTGGTATTTCTATTTGCTGTTTCTGCACAGTCTTCTCTTCTGTTGTACTTAGTTTGGGGCACTACTGTGGGTACAGTCTTGGAGGTTATTGACTGTCACAGCTGTTTTATTAATTTATGCTCGGCTGAACAATATGAAGCACCATTTTTTTTTCATTTTATACCCAGTGGGTAAGTGTCCCAGATATATACAGTGAATACTGTACACCGTGCCTCATCATCACAACAGCAGTGGGTGGAATTTATTTTATGTCTTATTTTGTTATGTGAGTAAAGAAAGTGGTTTGCACATGTTCTGTTATATTTTTGGGAGACTGTGGAATGTTGGTGGTTACAGTTATTGGGTGCAAGCGTGGTGTGGGTAGGGAACTTAAACTAAGTTGGATCACCTAGATTATGTGTGGTAGAAAGTTAAGATTCCTTTTCCGGTGCACAGGTCAGGCAGGGTTTCACCTCTCTGTTCCTGCCTGTACAACTACACACCATATGCAATTAATACTTTTATGACCAGAGCACTTAAAAAAAAAAATTTCTAATAAACCTCTGCTGTGCACAGCATTGTAATTATGATGCTTCTCAGGCACCTCCCCCACCCGATCTCACTGGTCATACCGTTAGAAAATGATGCCACGCCCGTCCCTTAATAGAGCACCAACTGTCCCTTACTACTGTCCTCATGTAGTAAAAGTTTCCAATGTCTATATCTCTGCCCAGTGATGTAACAGAATCTGCCTAAATCCCATGGGTCCCATGGGATTTCGGCAAATGCTATATAAAAAGCACTGGGCATTTGATGCACAGACATTGGAAACGTACTGCACATAAGTGAACTATTATGGGTCAGGTAGTGCAGCACCATTTTCCTGTGGTATTGCCAACAAGCTCTTGGGAGGAGTTGGGGAATACAGGGTACATCGTAGTTTTGGGAGATTTTTTTTATGAGTGCTCAGGGTATGAAAGTATTAATTGCATATGGTGCCTGCCTACATGGGGGATTACACCTAGAATAATCCAGAACACGTTTTATACCCTAATAATTCTGCGGACCTGGGTGGTCCCTGGATCCCCTGCCTCTTCATGGTCATGATATGTGAAAACCAGGATTTTTTATTACTTTGCACCCCCCCCCCCGTGAAAAAAAACAAACTACGCCCTTGATTCTAAGGCTTGTAAGATGATGTCTGTAGGTATCACCTAATGTGGTTTTAAAAAGAAAGCCTTTGGTGGCATTAATTCCCTCACTATGCTTGACAGAAGTATACAAACTGATAACATTCATGGTGAAGTGGTAATCATGTTTCCAAGCTAAGTTTTCCAGTTTTTGAAGTAAATGCATAGTGTCCCTTAGATGAGATGGCAGATCTATGACAAACTGTTTTATGACAAAAAAAATCTACGAACTGACTCAAATGATGTGTTAGTGACCCAATCCCAGATAAAATCGGTCTCATGGGTGGGTCACTGGTGTTTTTATGGACCTTTGGTAGATCATAAAAAGTGGGAGTTATAGGGAAATTAGGTCTGAGAAAATTGACCTCATCTCCTGTGATCCAGCCTTTGGTGTATGCAGTGTCAGAGTGAGCGATTCTAAGCTGTATTTTGTTGATGGGTCCCTCCTAAAATGTTTTTAAGTGGGTCCAGAATGTTATTACCGTAGAATGTCTCGACTGTTAGCATCACCTTGCCACTTTTGTCTGAAAGTTTGAAAACAACATTCTTAAGTTCAGACAATTCTTGTAGTGCTCGCCTTTCAGCGGGCGGAAGATTGCCATACTTCTTTAAATACGGCATTTTTGCTTATTGTTCTATATCCTGCTTTACTAATTTTTCAAAGGTGGAAATGGCAGCATTAGTGATGTCTCCTATGTCACAGGACCTCCCCTACTCGTCTCCTATGTCACAGGACCTCCCCTCTTGAATCCCTCCATGGGTTCATCCACCACCACATCCTCCAGTAGTTTATTCCAGGCCTCCACCACCCTCTCTGTGAAGTAATACCCCCTCACATTGCCTCTAAATCATCCTCCCTCTAATCTTAAGACTATGCTCTCTAGTTTTAGCCCCCACTTTCCTATTACATAAGCTCCCCTCCTTCACCTTATTTATCCCTTTCACGTACTTTAATGTTTCTATCATGTCCTCCCTCTCCCTTCTAGTCTCCAGCGGGTACAGATCCAATTCCCTCCACCTCTCCTCATGTGACTTCCCCTGCATACTGTGCGCCATCTTGGTTGCCCTTCTCTGAATCCTCTCAATCCCATCTATGTCCTTGCATAGGTGTGGTCTCCAGAACTGGACCCCATACTCCAGGTGCGGCCTCATCATGGTTTTATAAAGAGGCATCAGTACCTCCCTCCTTCTGTATACCCATTATTTTTTGCATACTGTCTCCTTTCATTTGGCAGCTGGTTCATTTTTCCATTTGTCATAACTGAATTGTTAAAAATGATTGAATGCTTTGAACAATTAATATTTTGTTATAGTTGTATGGATTACTTTGACCCTTGCAGGGCCGCAGACTGATATATCAGTCCAGAATTCCTATATGTCCTAATTCTGTCAGCAGCCTAGGGTTGATTAACTTAATCGGTACTGTGCCTTTAAGGTTCAGCATATTTAAGGGTGAGGGACCTGTGAGCTCACACACCCCCTGTTGACAGCCTAACTGTTTGGCCGAAGTGCTGGGGAACGCAAGTCTTCAAGTTAAAGTCTATGGACTGTTTGATTCTGCTACAATTAAATTGCTGTTCTGACATTACTTTCTGGTTGTGGTTCCTCAGTGCAGACTTGCTGTTTAATTTTTCACTTCTATCTGCTATGTATTTATTTAATTTTAGAAGAGGCATGAGCCCTGCATATTCTGATACAACCCCTCTGCCAAGACTAATGAATCAATGTAAACATCTCCAGACTGGTCTTACAAGGACTTGGACTGAGCAAATGCAAAGAGGTAAACATTTGTGGCTAGACTGGAAACAAGAACTGGGGACAGACATGCTGCACTAATTTAATGCTGTACTTTGGGCTTTACTGTGCACCTTTACACAGTGAGCTTCCAACACTAAATATTAAATCACATTCACTAGAAACGGAAGAAATGTGCATTATTTTTTTAACCACGGGACATGTTGTATATGGAAAAAAGGCAGTCTGCACAAAGCAGTACTTAAAGTGCTGTGACCAACAATCTAAGCAGTGTGTAGTACATGGTATTTTGTGGTAATATCTTTTATTAAGCTTGCTGAAAAATTCTTTACACAAGATTTCAAGACATCCAAGGCCCCTTCATCCTACAAGCAGTGCTGAGTATTTACAATTGCAGAAAGAGACTTCTAGTGGTGGCGTATGGAATGGCAAGTTTAACAGTCAAGCATTCTAATCTGCCAGCAAGAAGTAATTTCTCTGTAGCTGAATGGTTAGTTGCCATCTCTCAGACCCCGGGTCCCAGGTTTGATTCCCAGCAAGGGCTGGAGGTATGTCTGCCCAAGTAGAAGGAACAGACACTACGGAACAAAACTCAGTTCCACTACTGCCACTGCTACTACCATTTGACATATAAATGTATGTGATAGCGGCCGCTGGGCTGCTTTCACCTCCCAGATAGGGGAGGTACAATTGCTTGCTCTTGGCTGACACCCACTGAAGGCCAGGTGTCAGAGCAGGGTTAAGGACTGACATAACGTAGGGAAGGGTGGAAGGAGCACCTGGTTTTTGGGAGCACATGCCGTGTTTTGCCCTTGCTCTGGGGGGTGGAGAGAAAACCAGAAAGACCATGTCTCCTCGTGGCCATCTGCGATGGCCCCCACTATTCTGGGGCCCTACTCCTTGTGGATCCCCACTGGTAAAGACAGTGGGGGACAGGCAGATGGGGTTGGGGACGGTAGGTGGCCCAATGGCAAGGGTAGGTGGCCACGGGGGAGCAAACAGCTCTATAAAAGAAGGTATGTGATTAGTCTACTTTGCTGTAATCCATGTCTTCCCAAATGACTAATAATTCATAGACATTCTGTTCATCATCACCACCACCTCTTAATTTATGTCACAGCCTTCTGAATGCAGTCTACACTAAGGGTGCACAAAAGCAATAACTAAAAACTAAATCTGTGGTTCTCCTCAGTGGAAAACCACATGCATCTTCCAGAGTGCCACAGTCCCACACTTTGTCCTTAAATGACAAGTACAGTTATTGTAAAACTTTGTAAATCAAAGATTAGAACTGTATATGTTTTGAATTTCTTGTTGATTTATTTGTGTAAATCTAACAAAATTATCAGAAAAAGAGGTTGGCCCACTGAAGGCGAGGTAGTGCTACTGCTCAAAACACTGTCAATCCGGGTTCAGGGACAAGCTCAAGTCATTAAATGTAAATTTGGGCAATGGCTAAATGCATGGCGTAATAAGAGCCCCACTGAAGGTAATAACAGCTGCAAATGAGGTGGTGCAGGCACTGAGGCCTTTCTCATAAAAGCCAGAAACACTGAAAGTCTTCAGAAATTCCTTTTTCTTTCCACTATCCCAATGTTTCACCTCCTAATTACAAGCTTTATCCAGGGAAATATCTTGTCAAATCTATAAACAAAAATATATACAGTTTCAGTATTATGTATTTTAATACCGAAAAAGAATAATTATACAATGGGGTCCGAGAATTCTGAAATGTGATTGGCTGACTGGCACCTTTTACCCATGGTAAATCCTGCGCTAGACCAATGAGAAAAGGTGCCAGTCAGCCGCACCACAAAGAGAAATCAACACAAAACCCGAAAACAAAAAACTCCAATCCACCAACTTCTTTCCCCTGCTAAGCCCCCGTAAAACCACAAACTGCTGCAAAAGCCCAATGTTGAAACACCTAATGACCTATAAAGTAACAGACCCCATGACTGCAAAAAATGATTTTAAAAAGCACAAAAACCCTTTTTTTCCCCTCAACACATGTAGTACAGTTCAACATCTTGAAATAGTGTGATGTACCTCAGAAAGGAATACAGGCCCAACTCAGACTATGGCTTTCTCGCCACTCTGTCCGCATTTCCCAAAACATCATCAGCTGCAAAGTGCCTGTGACCCTCGCTCCCTCTACCTTCATTTGCAGTTAGTACTGTTACCTACAAAAGTGATTTGCTCCAGTTTCCGTTACAGCACTGTTTGTTCCCCCCAGTATAGGACTGCCATTGATATCCCAGCCCAGCAGCAAAACTGAAAAAAAAAAGTCATACCCAAAAAGACTAAAAGAGCACTGAAAATGCAGCATTTTAGAGGTATAACAACCCCTCTGTTTCTTGTGCGCCTTTCACATTCGAGAATGATATATTTATACTTTTCTGTTTTTTTTTTTTTTCAGAATACCTCCTCCCCTTGCACCCCCCTTTTAGGTTATATGATTGTATGACATTAGTAAATTGAGATTTATGTGCTATGTTATGTAGTGCCCTCACCATTTGGTGCTTAGTATAGCTTTCCGCTATTTGTCTGTATTCCCCTTTATAATTTTTACTCAACCTATAAGAAACGTAAAAATGGGTTCTACCTCTCAAAATAAAATAATTGTTACAAGACTGTAAATGAGTATGAGGAGCATTGAGAATTCTACCTTGTGTTTCTATGTGTGCAGAAGATCTGATTTCAGTGCAAAAGAGCCTGCACTTGGGGCTCCTGCTACACTTTAGAGTCCAGTGTTGTCAGTTGCTAAGCAATTGAGCGCTGTTGTCATCGCACATGTCGATGTCACGACGTCTTGATGTTTGGCGCTAGTACAGCCTTAAGAGGTAGGCGTGTCAGTACTGGCACCCTTGTACTCCTAGATGCCATTAGGCAGCATGCCAGTTCTAAGTGCATACACTTAATAGCCTTAAGCTTTTACAAAGATAACATGTAGAATAATGCATGGAGAAGTTTTATGGGGATTTTATGCAACCCCGAGGTGTGTGATGCCCCATAAACCCAAAGGGTGAAGCCCTAGGGGTTTATATAGAATCACACACCAAGGACATCAATCCCAACTCACTTCTCCACGTTTTGTTTTATATTTACTGTTTTTTGGTTTAAATTGTCTTTTTTGTCACTTTGCATGGGCAACTTACCGCCAACAAGCTTGTCTCACGCTGAGTGACCCACTGTGTAGTGCTTATGAATGTCCAGTGTGAGGACAGCTTGTTCTGCGTTTTTTCTGGTGATGCTGAGGTAGCGTTCTGCCTGTGGTTTACGGAGCTCCATAGACCACATATGTGGTTTATGGAGCTGCAGGGAACTTGCTGGCAGTGGTTTATAACCACTAACCAGTAAATATACAATAATATTCATTTTTAAACAAAATCGGGAACAGGCTTTAAAGCCTCTTTCACTGATAAGTGAGACAGCTTTCAGCTGCACAGCGAGATATATCATTGTGGGAAACAGTGTAAGAGGCATAACCTCTGACAAGGAGAGATAAAAAGCATTCTGAAATTTAAATAGTTCACTTCTGAATAGGAGGCATGACTGGCACAGCGGTGATGGGGAGTTAGCACAGTGGTGCTGGGTCAATGTGCACTGAATTTCATTGTCATTGTCAGTAATAATTTAACACAATACTTAAAAATATTTAAAACATGTTCATGCTTTCAGAGCACCGAGATATCTTCAGCCCAAAATCTGGATTTACTGTTTGAAACAGTTTACCATGCATTAAGGTACGATAGAGAAGATAAATAGTATATTTATTTTTCTTTTTCAGTATTAAAAGATAGTACGGAAAATGTATATATTTTTGTCTATAGCTTTGACAAGATATTCCCCTGGACAAAGCCTGTAATTAGCAGGCAAAACGTTGGGGTAGTGGAAATAAAAAATAATTTCTGAAGATTTTCAGTGTTTGTGGCCTTTATGAGAAAAGGCCTTGGCGTCTGCACCACCTCATTTACAACAAGCTAAAGTCATCACGAGCCAGGTGAGGAAGGAGGATTGAGCATCCCAGAGTACACAATGCTCCTTTGGGGAGGGAAGCATGTGATCCCCCCTTCAGCACTGCCACTTAGGAGACCATAAGTGGAGGACACTGGAGGATGGGGGAACACTGGCCAGGCTCCGAGCAGCATGCTTGTAGGCTCATGTCTGAAGCCCCACGTGAGTAAACATTCTGTTGGAATGAGACTGAACATGGTAACACCTTGTAGAGAGCAGGATGGTCCCAGGTGCACTCAGACACCACCGCCCACTATTGGCCGCCCACTCTGCCACTGGTTCTCCTGCCTTTGTGCCCCTACCAGAGATGGGAGGTTTGAGTCCAGCATAGCCGAACCCCACCATGGAGGGGTAAGCCCGTGGGGTTGGAAGGAGAGAGGTAAGTACCAGAGATGTAGGAGATGGGGTGGCACCAGTGAGGAGCATAAACAAGGCATTAAACGAGATATTATCAGAAAAAGGCTGTGTTCTCCTTGACTGAATACCACTAGTATCTTCTACATACTGGACACCAGTTATTTAGGGAACGGACTCTTTACCACCGTAGTAACATTATTTTAATATACTGATACATGAAAACTGTATTCACAGATAATTCTCTACGTTAGCCTGACGCCAAGCTTTTATTAAAAAATAAAAAAAGACTAACTCCGAACAGTTCCAAAGTTAGCCTTTTCTAATATAATTTATTTGAAAACTGTTAACTTTTGAACCATTAGGGCTTGAAACTTTTTTTTAAATGAAAGAATCGGTGTCAGGCCAGCATTGATAAGTTCTAGCAATACAGCTTAATGTACAGACATATTAAAATAATATTGATACAGTTTAAAAGTACATAAATACAGTTCTAAAATGTTGACTGGCTGGGTCTGTAAGTAGCTCCCAGAGCTGCACTAAGTATTGTGTTTATTATTTTTCAAATTTTTAATATTTCTCTCTTGTATGAAAATTTAGGAGATTGTCAAAGAAGACATTATTGCGTACAGGAAGGTGTAAAATGTATATGATAAACGTTGGCTGAGGGTCAGTATGTTTGCTAACTTTCTTGTTTACTTTATTGCTTCCCAGTACTGTAGGCATATTTAGCTCTGATTACCTATGATAGTGTGCCTCTTCAATAAGACAGATACCTCGAAGACCTGCAGAACAATCTGTTTCACAGTGTGCCAACACTTACAGTCAATTCCACCTGTATGCCATTCAGTTGTATGCACATTTCAGATGTATGCACAAAAGCTGTTGTCCCGATTCCTTCCCTATGCCTGTAATGTTAAACTGTCTGCTTGTATGCCATATCATTTTTGGGTGTATGCGTAATTTCTAATCCCCTGATGCTCCCCAGGCAGCCTTTCACACCAGTTTAACAGCTGCTAATGACCCCGAATGACCGCAAGTTGTGTTACGTACCTGACTGCTCTAATCACTACTGTAGTGGTTTGTCTGACTGCTTACCTTCTTTGAGGTTCTGTACTGGTGTGCCTTGATGTGTGCCCCCCAATTCCAGTAAAATCCACTGCCCCGACACAGGTAAGGGTAGTAGGGAGAAGCTGCAAAAGGCTGCTTATGACATTTTGTCTTATCCTGGTGCGAGTTTACCCTCCCGACCATTACCAAGCACAAACACACAAACCAACAACCCCCAAGCGGTTTTGTCCCAAACAAGTGTAAAAAATGTCTAAATGTTTTTGCTAGTGCATATTCTTCCTTCCCGATCGCAATGATTGCCACAAAGCCAGAGATTAAAAGAAAGCCACATGCCCAGAGATGCCGATTCTCCACCTGCTCAGTCCGCTTGTACTGTATTTTCGGCATTTACTTTACATACTAACATACTGAACGCCAGCAGAGTAGGCCTATTGGTGTATCAAGTCTGCTCATGCTTCAGCACCCTGATTGGGTACTGCAGCCCTCTATCTGTGTCCTTCCACTGTTACTCCATCCCTCAGTCCTGGCACCACCCCCCCCCGGGCAAACCAGCCTCTGCTTCACCCCTTGCCTATACCTGTTCCACCCTCTCTTGAATCCCTTCACCATAGCTGCCTGTACCAGCTCCCTGGGCAGTGCATTCCATGGTTCCACCACTCTCTTGGTGAAGTGCCTCCTCCTCCCTTCCCCCCTAATCCAACCACCCTCAGTCTTCCAACTGTGTCCTCTGATGATTCCACCCTCCTTCAGTCAAAAGAGCCCATCTCAGCTACCTTATTTACTCCCCTGAGGTACCTGAAGACCTCAATCATGTCCCCCCAGTCCCTCCTCTCCTCCAGCAAGAACAGGTTGAGCTCTCCCAGTTCTTCCTCATACATCATATCCCCCAGGCCCTGGATCATTCTGGTTGCTCTCTTCTGAACCCTCTCTAGGAGTTGGATGTCTCTCCTTAGGTGCAGCCTCCAGAACTGCACACAGTACTCAAGATGTGGTCTAACCAGGCTGTTGTACGGTGGCAAAATCACCTCCCTGTTCCTTGAGGTAATCCCGTCAGTGATGCATCCCAGCATCCTATTTGCCCTGACCACAGCCTTCCTGCACTGCTCTGAATTATTCATGTTAACATCCACCAAGACTCCTAGGTTTCTTTCCCCTGCCATGGCCTGCAACTCCCCCCCAGGGTGTCCACATGGTTTGGGTTTTCCTGCCCTAGGTGTAGCATTTTCACATAGTTGGGGTTTTCCCACCCTAGGTATGGCACCTTGCACTTGGAGGAGTTAAATTTCAATTTCCAGGTGCAGGACCACCTATCCAGAGTATCCAGGTCCTCTTGCAGGGCCAAGCTCCCCTCCTCTCCCTCCACCACCGCCCCAGCTTGGAGTCATCCACAAAGAGACTCATTTCACACCCAATACCTTCCCTGATATCGGAGATGTAGGCGTTAAACAGGAGTGGCCCCAGGACTGATCCCTGTGGGACCCCACTTATGACCTCCCTAGGAGACGAGACCTTCCCTCTGACTACTACCCGCTGAGTGTGACCTGAAAGCCAAGTTCCAATCCACCTGTCAATGGGCCTACCTCATCCCCCCAGCTTCTCCCGTAGGCCAATGTGAGGGACCGAATCAAATGCCTTGCTGAAGTCCAGGAACAGTACATCCACTGGTCTCCCCCTGTCCTTTGACACGATCTACCCGGCACAAACCTATGCTGCCAGTCATCCAGGTAACCCATCTCCTCCAAGAAACCTCCCAGCCTTTTCTTAAGTGTGCTCACCATTACCTTCCCCACCACTGATGTCAAACTGACGGGTCTATAGTTTCCTGGCTCTTCTCTCAATCCCCCTTTATGGATGGGCACAACATGCGCCTGCTTCCAATCCCTTGGCACCCTCCCTGTCTGGAGCGATAAGTTAAAGAGATCAGCCAATGGTGCAGCCAAAATATCCGCCAACTCCCTCAGTAATCTGGGATGAACAGCATTCACTGTACAGTACAGTACTGTATTTATGATCAGCACTAAATCAGCTAAGTAAATGTAATTTGTATGTTTTTTCTGGTTTTTGGGTAGGGTCGTGGTCGATGAGCATTCAAGGCACCATTACAGAGTGTAGACAAATTGATTCCTATGGCGCTCTCTATTTTCTATGACATTTTGGATGTATGCACAAAGTGTCTTGTCCCAAGCATGTGCATACATCCGGAATCCACTGTGTATCTTAATAGTTGCTCTTTATTTACAAAATATATTCCAAAGCAAACAAGGTTAACCTGTGCAATCAGGAAAAACATACAGGTTTTAAACAGTAAACACACATACATCAATTTCTAGACTGAGTCAGACTCAAACTTAATGGTAGAAATGCTACATTAGTCAAACAGGAAATACTGTAGGTGACCAGTTTTATTAGTCAAGAGAAACATTTTCTCTATCAAAACCCCCACCAGATTGTCTGATCACTTCTGTACTGCCTGCATTCTTTGTTTTGTTCCCTGACAGACACAATGAGTAGACTTAATCCTGGCTACTACTTCCCTCTTGTTCTGTGTCCCCCAACAGACTCTAACCCCTTAAAGGGAAACTGTCCAAACAGTGAGGGCATTACTGGCTGTGAAATGTCTATTTAAACAATTAATAAGCTTGTATCTACGGCTAATTTTTTTGTGAGTTATTACTTTGCATGTTGCTGTTGGATGTAGCTTGAGGGTGCCGTCATATCGAAGATAGTGTGACGATCCTGTGTTGGAATGCTCAGAATGATTTAGCGAGGGCACATTATACTGGATAAAAGAAATATTGTGCATGTAGAGGTGTCTATTTAACCGAATTTTCAGATATTCTCAGCAACGGTAGTGTATTTAAAATCGTTTAGTTGGAGCCCAAGCTCGGTCATGCACAGTAGAACCTAGAACGCTAATGCGCATGCCCGAACTTGGAGCACTAGGCACTACTGCACATGACTGAGCTTTGAGCTCCAACTTTAAGAACGATTTTAAATACCTTACACTGTCTGCTTTTAACTGGGAATTGTTCAGAGGTTCAGTTAATAGACTCTCACATGGCACGGTGTTTCTTTTGTCAATGTAAATGTGCCTCGCCATTATTTGACAGCATTCCGGCACAGGACCGGATGTCTGGGTCACACTCTGTCTTCTGGTGTGGCGGCACTTTCAAAATGGTGCATCCAGGAGCAACAGTACAACAATTAATAACTCATAAAAGGTTAGCTCCATTCATTTTAAACTATATTGGTTGTTTAAATCGGGCATTTTTTGCAGCCCTGGTGAATGCCCTCACTGTTTGGACAGTTTTCCTTTAAAATTCCTTCATTTTATTTGCAAATATCAAAAGGGGTCCCTCTCACAAGGATTATGGCCATGCTAGAAGTTATCTGGTGTGACTCATTAGCCCCGTTTACACCACCCTATTTGCAGTGCATCAACCCATGCGCAGTGGCTGTTGTGCTGCAAATGTCACTGTGTGGACACTCACCGGACCGCCTCAGGATGCCTTTGGTCCACTTTTTTTGATCGACACAGGGGAAGGTTTAGCTTATGGATCGAGTGTGTTTGGCTGTACTGTAAATGCAATTGAGCGCTCGATCCGTTGCGCAGCAATTTTTCCTGGCGTGCATGTTTTCTCCCATCATTCTTTGTGCCAGAAGTTGGAAGTCTTGGCACACCTTTGAGAAGTTCAGCGTGTAAACAGACCGCTCTGTGGAGTAAAACTGGGCATAGCATGACTAATAAAGGAGCCTTTTTAAAACCTAACATGAGGTCAGTGTCTTTTTTTTATAACTTTAGGATGGTGTGTTAGTATACAGTTGGCAGGGTGTGTAGCAATGCGGTCATGACACATGCCTTGAAATTGTGTGGAGTGATCTCCAGTGATTGTTTGGCTGCCCAGAAATGCCTATGCGGGGAAATATTCTCCTCTAGGTGTATGCATGAGAAAGTTCCCACTCATGCCCTTTGGAGTCACTTCCTGACTGAGGACCTTACATAGTAAATGCCGGCTGGCTGAGGCTGCAAGATGCACCAGGGGAGGGGGGAGTGGGGTGGGGTGGCGCCACTCCCCTAGGTTCTGGCACCCATTACACTGCAGTGAGAGAGAACTGAACAAATAAGTGAAAGTTTCAATTTCATTACAACCTTCACAAAATAGATCTTATGAGGTCAGCTCATTTCTTACTAAAAACTGGCATACATTGAGTACTGACCCTACACTGGAAGGAGTGGCTAATAACCCTCCAGGAGTTCTAATCTGGCAGATGAGGTGGGTTCACAGCTTATAGCCCCAAGTCAAGGTCAAGAGACCCAGTTGGTTGCCCGACCCCCCATTAAGGTGTCATAGTAGTGGGCATTGTAAATTCTGCCCACACGTGAAGAAGTCTGATTTTTTTTTTCTGCATTGCCAAGGTAAGATGAGCCTATATGATTCTATTTTTGCATCTAGTTCTGTGTTTTGTATTTTAAATGCCCTTTGCTATTTGGTGTGGATTAACTGATCTGTGCTTTTGTAGTGTGAATCACTTATTGCTTTAGATGTTTTGTGCTTTACACTGATTGCTCTGATTGGTTTCTAGTGTGCTTTAATTATTTTAATTATCTTAATGATTGTATTGTTAATTGAATTATAGACTATATAATGTGTGTCTTTGTATGAGCCTAATATCACATTGAAAAAGCGTCTTTACGACGTGAAACGTGCGTCTGTGGCTTTTTTAAATGCTGCTTGCTTCAGCTATCTTATTAAAGCTGTTTAAATTATAATTTCAGTACTGGATGTGTGTTCTATCGATCACTGGGCAGCCGTTCTGTGTTTTTCCTCACAATTTCTGGTGTTTAGCTCCGGTCTCGTCTGTTGGTGGCCGCCTTTTTGTACATATATGAGCCTATAAATCACTGGGAGAAAAAAGAATACGACTGAAGCAAGCTTTCACAAATACATTTGCCCCAGTAGGTTAGCTCAAAAATTCCAATGGTGCTGTGCTTGTGCTGCCAAGTTATGACTCATGCGACCTGTGGGTGATTGGCAGAATGTACATGTTTTCATCTTGTGCTTCCCAGAATAAGACCGAGGTGGCAGATTTGAAGGGCAAACGACAGAGGTGACCATGTGCAGCGTGGCAGACATACGGAACTGGGGACAGCATGTTTGATCAAGGACCAAGGGTAGCGCTAAGACGTGGAAAGAAAAGGGGGTGAAGACCTTCCAAGCAGGTAGTTTGCTAATTGTAGAAGGCCTGGGACTTTCAATGCAATCAACGGTGTGTTCTATGTTGTAAGGAGTTACATCAGTAAATGCCCAACTTAGAGGGGCCACATTCACAACACGGCCCCTGGCAGTTATAATACAGCCACTGATAGTAGCATGGCATCTGGCGGGGGACAACAGGGAGGCTAAGGTGTTGCTGCACATCCCGGAGTTACTGGCAATTAGGGAGCCCAGGTTTTTGCAAATGGCTCCCTAAGAATATGCTTTAGGAGGGGATATGTTATTCCTGTTTGTGATATATGAACCCACATTGTGCCATCTGCTGCAATTGTGGGGTGGATATGGATGTTGTTATGTTATGCTGTGCATGCTGCACTGTTAGCGTTCTATGCCAATTTGTAATGTCTTGTAACTAACGTACCGGCTGCAAACACTCACAGCATAATATACACTTATGGCCCATGACTGTGCACCCGAGTGGAAAATCTCAAACACATCTGTTTTTAAGTTATCTCACGTGGTCCTGCAGAAATGTCAGTTGGACACCACCGCCAACTGGCAGGCGCAGTGGGGTAGGTAAACTCATTCATGAACGAGATAGCTATTAGTGACCGCATACTATTGTAGTTCCTACAGCTAATGCTATAGAGAATCCACCAGTTATACATCCATGCAAAATTCAGTGTTGTAATCTGGTTTATGTTGTATGTTGAGGCTGGAGCAGTGCCTCATGACTTGTGCATTACAGTCAACTCGAATGTGCATGTCAGGAGTCCAGGATGCAAATTTGTCTCAGAAGCCTTGACTGCCCATCTCAGTCATAGAGAAGATGCAGGGGTACCTCGGCGGACTACACAACCAAGTGCAGTGCGTGTGGTTATTCCGACATAAGGATGTCCACCAATAGCACCTCACTGCAAGGCTCCATCTACCTCCGAACACACACACAAGTATACACACACACATACACACACACACAAACACAAAACTGTGTGTCTGAAACACAGGCTTTGGAAGCTGCTGAATGATTAAGAAACAGACACTACTGAGTGTCTAGGAAAACTGGCATGTACTTTACGGTACATCAAACTTTTCCTATACACTTAATATTCTTGGTTCAGTGATAAATCCACAACTTTCCAAGCCTGCATTCAGCCACATTTTTCTGTGTGTCTGTGTGAGCTGTGCTATTGGTGGACATGCTTATTTTGGAGTAACCCCATGCACAGCACTTGGTTGGCCAAATTTGGGAAGACATTAGATTGTGATATGCAAGTGCTGCTGTCCAGTCTTCATAGCTGGTTTCTTGTTATTGCATGGCATGATCAATTTGTGCTGCCTTGCCTTTATTGCTGGACTTCAACCAGTGGTTCACCCCCTTCCCCAAAAGTGTAGACTGCCTAGGACCTCTGTATCTTCCTTCTATCTGACAGTGCTAGTCCAGGATTCTGAGACACAGTGACATACCTCAATGCTGATTTATCGCTGGCAGTTACAATGTCTACGCACTAGTGGAGTAGTCTCTGTTGACCAACTCCTAACATGTTCACCCCTTATATTTGCCTCTAACCCCCCCCCAGCTTGCCCAGTCACATGGCCCCCTCTAGCCCGCGGTGACCACCTACTGTGCTCTACTCCACTGCACGCTGTAATCATCCATATTTGACAGGGGTTACAGTGACGTATGGGCAGAGGC
The DNA here is from genome assembly GCA_016271365.2 of Neoceratodus forsteri. Lineage (NCBI taxonomy): Eukaryota > Metazoa > Chordata > Ceratodontiformes > Ceratodontidae > Neoceratodus > Neoceratodus forsteri. Next base: position 407,473,199 of record CM057453.1, read on the forward strand.
ACCTCTCGGCAAGTCCCACCCCCCCACGCCACACACACACACACACACACACACACCCACACACACCCTCCCACCCCTGTGTCTGACTGCAGGCTTGTGAAGTTGCTGACTGAGTAAGGAACACACCTCTGAGTGAAATGGAAAAGTGCCTTGTATCATCCTAAAAAACAAGGTGTCAGTGTTATGCTTGCAATTCCTCATTGCAAGAAAACGAGAGTTATGCTAGACTAGTCCAACAATGGGGTCATGAAGTTAGTGCTGCTACCGTCAAGCAACCAGTGTCAGGTGAAGTGTGATCTCTAAAACATAACACCTGTCATTTCACTGACTCCTTTTTGTTTGTACAGTAAGTGTATAGCACTTTTCCTGTACACTCAATGTGTGTGTTTCTTAATCAATCAGCACCTGCACTAGCCTGCATTCAGAAACACATGTGTGTGTTAGTGTGTGCGTTTATGTTGAGCTTTTGCATCACTCTTTCTGTGAGGAAAGCACTTATGGTCATCAGTTTTGTATCTTCACCCTGAAAGCTTTAAGTGGGTTCCCATGCTTCATATGTCATACGTAAATGGAAAACTTTTGTATGAAAATAAGGGTTAAAAGCAAAGCATGTGGGCCGGCGGCCCAATGGTGCAGAGGGCTGAGGTGGTGGATGCCTTACCTCTTACCATGTTGGTTACCCGTGTTCCAGAGCGAATGCGGGCCATCAGAGGTCGACGCGGCGCAGGATGAGCTGCCGCCAGGCAGATCTCCTCAGTGGGGAGGGACCTGGGCTTCTCTTGGCTGCCTCGAGGTGGAAACCAGAGGGCAGTGCAGGCTGAGGAAGCCAGGTGCATTAGGCCAGGGGTGGGAGGAAGGGGCAGTCACTGGAGCAAAAGGGCGCATGTGCACCTCCACGCACATCCGTCTCTCTCTCTGGGGCCCCGGGTAACTGAGGAGAAAATACAGAGGAAAACGGTCAGGGGCCGCGGCAGTATGATGCCTCTAGGCTGGCTCCGGGGGTCCGCCAGGACATGCATAACATTACAAGTTCCCAAAAGACCCCGGAGTCTGGTAGGTTGGCAGACAGCAGCTGTGGCCCGCTGTAGGAGCACAAACACCTATACAGAAAAAAAAAAAACAAGGCATATGAACCCTAAGCAGATCAATGTTTCACTGCAGTAATACGAATGGGATTTTCAAAGAACATGAAATAGGCACCGGTCCCGATTCTGGATGCTGCCTTTCACCAAAGCAACAAGACCTTGGCATGACATTTCCAGTGATTTAAATGGATTAGCAGCACCTTGCATACAACAGGTGATGCATGCCTCCAAAGTTGTCTCAAAGTCCTATGAAATGTGGCACATTTGGAGACTGTAGACCAAGACCAGTACATGCAACGTCCTGCAGCATCTTCACTACCTCTCTCCCTCTCCTTGCTCTGTCTGTCTGTCTGTCTGTGTGTGTGCGTCTCTGTCTCTGACAGATGTGTGTCGGCAAACAAAACCACTGCCTGCCGTATAGTTTCACACTGTTGGGTAGCGAGCTGTAGACAGCACATATAGTCATGTTCCCTCCTCCAGCTGAATCATGTACAGCAGTCATTTCCTTCAAAAAAATTAATCCAATGTGGTGAGGGACAAGGGTCGAGCATCCATGGAGCACCTGTCGACTCTGTGGGTGTGGAGGTTTTATGTGTCCAGGGTACAGCGTTCCGCTACCGTCATCTGGGAGAACTACTGTAGTTGTATCTCTGTTTCTGGGGAAGTATAGCATATGCATCCGTGTGTCACTGCCCAGCGCACTCATGTGGGATTGCACGCATTGAAAAAATGCTCCTTGTCCAAAAAAGTGCTCAACCACGACAAGGACTATATTCCGTTGAATGTGCCCCCCCGCAGCCACAGCCGCTGGTGAGTAAGCACACATAGCAACGTTGTTCGCAGTTCTGTGGCCTGTAAGCAGCATGCATTACTGAGAGGAGGGCAGGGGAGGCCTCTTAGCCTACCCGCCTCTGTAAAAAGGGTGTGCTAATAAACATAAAATACATCAATCACAGAACCAGTATATCCATACCCCCCCCCAAAAAAAAATATCTGAAACTGCCAGTAAATGCCAGTATCACGCATGGGCACTGCTTGAATATCTATGCAGTTCTCACATAACTTGAGGAATCAATGCATACGCGGCACACATAAGTATACCTTCGATGGATGCTAGCAATGTCATTAGCTAATCTGCGCTGCGTGTGGTTCAGCTGGCCTCCTATTGTGTTTCACCGTAAACCTCCCAGACATCAAAACCCGTCTAATGTCATGCAGTACACGTAATGATTCAGTGGGCACTGTGTATTATGATTTCTTTGACTGTACAGCAGTCGCTCACTGATTGTATTTGTCGGTGCTAGACTGGAGGTTCGGTATGTAACCATAACTGGGTGGCCCATTATTAACGCTCTCTATTCTTTTGTCTCCAAAGAAGTCATGGACCTGGATGTCTTGGCCTCTGTCATGCAACAGTGGGTAGACCTGGCTCTCAGATGGCACCAGGAAATAAGCACTCAGATGAAGCGAATACAGTGTTACCTACATCAAAGAAGATGTACGTTGGCCATTATATTCTTGCTTCTGTCTTCCTGCAGCTTATCACCAGCAAGGCATGTGTGGGTTAGGATTTGGCCATCCCTCTTTTGAAATACAGTGACTACATCCTTCTGCAACACACAGTAGGTTGAGAATTTCAGGATGAACAAGTCCATTTTTTGAATTTCTTGTGCGCAAGATTGAGTCACATATCCAGTGGTGGAACACCATGATGTGCAATTCGATACCAATGGATGTACAGGTGGCTACTGCCCTGTGACACCTGGCAACGAACAATGACTACAGGAGCACTGGCCACTTGTTTGATGTCTCACGATCTGCAGTCTGTTTGGTGGTGCGTGATGTATGTAAAGCCATTACAAAGTTTTTCAAGGTGCTATAGCACAGCCATCCGGTAGCCTATTAGAAGCAACTCTCAATGGTTTTGAAGAGCGCTTTGGTTTCCCACAAACCACTGGCGCAATCAATGGCACCCATATTCCAACACTGGCACCACCAAATGATCTAGGGGCTTATTACAACCGCAAAGGATGGTATTCTTTCTTTCTTTCTTTCTTTATTTATTTTTATTTATTTCTGTTTCAGAGTTACAACCTTTGAGCCTCTTTTACAAAGGTTCCACGTCATTAGAACACAAACAGTACAATACAGAGAACAAATTACAAGGCAATTTTGTCAAGGTAGGCAGCCATGATAATACAGAGTGGAAAAGGTTGCTACAGCAGAATGTCAAGACAACTTACAACAGAAATAAACTGAATAAATGAAAAAGGTAATCAAAAGTAAAAGTGAGTAGACAAAAATCAAGAAGTGGCAACTGTTTAGTAATCCCATAACTAAGTGCAGTAAGTGAGGGGAGTGGCAGCCAGAATGGCTTTGTCAGAGAAGGAAGAGAAAGGTAAGAGGGGAGTAGGTGGGGGTGGCAGGTAGCAGCCAACATGGCATTGTCAGCAAGGGTGGTGTAGAAGAAAGAAAAGGGTGAAGAAGGCAGGAGTAGAGCATAGTAGTAGTAGTCAGAGGACAAGGGGGATGGGTAAAAGCAGTGGAGATAGCCAGTGGTGATTTAGTCTGGGGGCATGAAGGGATGAAAGGAGTTAGGGAGAGGAAGAGAGGAGTTAGGAACGTTGGGAAAGCAAGGAGTTAGAGAGGAAAAGCTAATCTTAAGTATAGCAATTACAAGGATTGGATTTGGCCAGACGAGCGTGGAGGTCTTTTTTAAAGGGACCTATTTTTTCACATTGTAAGAGAGTACTTTGTTGTTATGCAGGCGGTTGTTGACCACCAGTACTGCTTTTGGGATATGTATATTGGGTGGCCTGGGAAAGTGCACGACATGCGTATTTTGGTTAACAGCCCTCTATATGCTAAGGATTACTGTTTCCAAATACAACAAAGGAAATTTCAAATGTGGACATACCCAGACACCTACTGGGAGATCCAGCGTACCTGCTGATGATGGGGCTCTTGTGGCTCTCAGATTCCTTTGATATAAATGATTAGGGCCCCCCCCCCATATGTACACGGTGAGGCAAGCAGTGGACAAACTACTGCAGAGGGCCCCCATTTAAGACTTATCAGTCACTCTCCCTATCAGGAACACCAGTTTGGGGGGGGGATCTTTCTAGCCACTTCTCTCCACTTGGGACACCGGGGGGTGGGAGACAAACAAAGGAAATGGACCTGTTTACACCTTAAAGGTCAGTCTGGCTGGAGCCCCCTGAAGCTATCAGCTGTATTGAACACCTAATCAGGGAGGCAAGAGTCACATCACAGTTCAGCTCCTGCCTTGCTCAAACTCAGCAGCCGCATCCATTACACAACAATGCAGCTCAGCCAGGAAGAAAAGAGTATATAGTAACATATTTGGGGGACTGCTTGGGGGCCCCCTGGCAGGTGGGGGCCCCGGGCTAGTTCTTCTGTTGATTATACCTTAATCCAGCCCTGTCTTTTCTGTGCTCTTGGACAGGGACTACTGCCTACTTTGAGGTGTGGGACCCTCCTCTGAGCCTTTAGGTGACATGGTGGCAGACTGAGAAGCCACAATATATTATAACTTTTTAGGCCTTTTCTTTTGTGGTTTAGGGCAAAACCTAATACAGAGCTCACAATTAGCAACATCATGGTCTGGACCCAGGCAATTTAAACACAACCCATGGCAGTCTGCCTTTGCCAGGAGTTGAAAACATACTTTACAATTTTTAAAACCTGTAGGTGCCGTCTTCTTTGTGGGTCTGTCCGTCTTGCCAAACGCATATGACCCTGGGGAGATGTTTGTGTTTCCCAATAGAAAAAAAAATCATAATTATAAAAAAAGCCCACCAAATATTAAAAGGGGCTTTGAAGAATAAAAAATGCAGTTTGTTTCCTCAAAAATTAAAACCGAAAGTTAAATATACAGTACCTCAAAAAAGGTTTCTTACTGAACAATAGCCAATTCTTGTATTGGTCCCTCCCCCCCCAAATAAAAACAACGTATCAAGAATCTAAAGTAAAACCACAAAGTGGTTACAGTACAAGATATTTTTATTAACTTTAAAAGTTGAAAAGACGGCAATTCCCTGAAAGTGGGAACCATGCTAAAAACGATCTTCTCCAGTTCCTGGGACGTAAATGAGAAAGAGAGAAATATGAAATGTATCCAATAGACAATAAATACTGCTGGCTCCATGGCACCAAGTGATGGGGCATCACTTTGGCACCCTGGCGACCAGGATTCGCGCCCCGCCCCAGGTGTCAGGAATGGAGGCCAGGAGGCCAGCAGGAAGGGAGTTAAGGGCGCCCCTTGGATGCCTCCCTCCTAGGAAGAGGGCTGTTGCAAACTGCTCTTGGAAGGGTTCCTGGTGATGGCTTGTGGAGAGGCTCTAGGCGCCGTGGGTCACCACATGCAGTCAAGCGTCCCCACCCCAGGATGCCACCACAGCCGCACACATGGGAGGTAGGCGGGGCCCCGAAAAAGTGAAAAAAGCCAAGGGTATGTCCTCTGGGGTCATCCCCTCCTGGCTTCGGGGGTCTTGCCTGGAGTGGGGGGCAAGCCAGGGAGGAACACTGTGGTGGAGGTAAGTCCCAGGATGAAGGGCCGGGGTACAGGGCAGGGCCAATGGGCGCTGGTTCGGGTAGGGGCAACAAACAAACAAAAAAAAAAACACAATTTAGAACACCCTAACGCAGAGTACTGAGAAAATAACTACAATAGTTTTTAACACTTTAGAATAATAAAATAATAAACTGGAAAGAAAGTAAGACTTTAGGACAATTGCTTTCTTCCGGCAGAGAAATAAATCTGATGTTAGCATGCAGGGGTGAGCGTGGCCACACAGCAGAGTCTGAATTTCATTCTAAATTCCATAATTAGTATAACATTCTTAAAGATACGGGGTGGATCATCAGAGGAATGATTGCATTTGTTAAGCATAAGTTGGGAATTTCTGGGGTTTGAATGTAATTTGCAGGAACACACACATGAAAATTGCCCTAGAGTTTTAAGGAAAATATCAGACTGATCTAGCAGATATGTGCTGGCCTCATGAATAATTATTTAGGTTTATAATGTCAGACAGAAACATATCAACTAACTGTGGTCCTACTTACAATAAGCACCACCATTTTTATATATGGCCATGTCATGTGATATCGGCAACAGAAAGGTAATGATGTTTTATGGGGGACTACGGGCTCTTTGAACAGGGTACCAGTGCTTTTAACATTTTCACTTCAACCTCTGTCTAACATTGGTTTTATGCAGAGCAGTTAATTTACTGCACTGTGCAATGTTACATCAGGTTTCCACTCACCGAAGCAGCTAGAAAATAGATCTGGAAGAGGGAAGTGGATTTTACAGATTTTTTTTTTTTTGTCAACTGCGGTAGCGTTCTACTCACTTCATTTTTTTCTTTACAAAAAATGAAGCTTTCATTTCTGGCACTGTTAAAAGTCATGCCAAGTTTCACCAGCCACCTATGAATGGAAAACACAATGTTAATTATCACATGCTGTCCCAGAAAATCAGTGGCATTACAAACAGATTGCACTGGTGGCAGCAGCTGGAGAGTACAAGGCTTTAATTCTTTCAAGGGATTAGAAGAGGGCAGAATAAAATAGGATTATAGTGTCATGATAAAGCAACTGTATGAAACTCAAGTGGTTACATTATGTCAATATAACCCCCGAAAAGGAATTGCAGACTTGACACACACATTTTCTCCAAGTTCTTTTTTGTTTAGTTTTATAATGAATAGCTGGATTATGAGAAAAAAACATTTCACTTATGTTTTCTGTTACTGTTTAAAAACATATTTGTTCTGTCATATTACCCCCGCCACCTTTCCCAGTCACCCCCATAAGGCCACCTCCCAGCCCCGAAGGCCATTTCTTGCCCAGTAACCCCATGGCTTAATCCCCCTCAGGAACTGAAATCAGTCACTGTGGCTAGTGAAGGGTCAGCCATCCTGCTTCCTGGAAGGTCTGCGTGGTATTTTTTTTTTTTTTTCATTTCTTTCTTAAACTCCATTATAGGAGAACGGTCGCGCCTCTGCATTAGGGTTTAATGGTCACTTCTATGTTAAAGCTAAAGTTTTGAACTTTAATAACTTCGCAACTGTTTGAACAATTTGCATGAAATGTATATGCCTTCGGGGACCAAAGATCTTTTGATGTCGCAAGTTTCGTTCCAGTTGGATGTGCGGGTGCGGAGATATGGATTGTCAAACAAAGTGAAAATTACCACTTTTTGTCAAATTCTTTGTCACGCCATTGCACAAAAATGGCTTGGGGGGTTGGTCTGAAATTTGCAGGGTATATAGGTCTTGGGTCACAGATAGTACAGTTATGTAAGAACTTACCGTAACAGTATATCTTTGAGAGAGGCTCTTGAAGTAGGTAATAACCTTGAGGACTGCGCCCCCTGGCATGAGGACCACAAGTGTCTGACAGGGGACCGCCCACACGATGTCACGTGACCAACGTCAGTGTGACACTGTATAGTGGGTGGTCACCATACCCAGCTTCCAGTTCTCCCGCCAGAGACCTAAGAAAAGGAGCAACAGGAGAATGGCAAAGAAGGCTCCTGAAGCCAAGATAAGCTAATAGAGGAAGAGCAGAAGTTGAGGGAAGGAGGTTACCTACTGCAAGAGCCTCTCTCAAAGATCTACTGTTACAGTAAGTTCTTACATAACTGTACAATCTTACTTCGAGAGGGCTCATGCAGTAGGTAATAGCCTTGAGGACTGAGTCCCAAGCAGTGTGAATTAGAAGGAACAGAAACACGGGCGGCAGGAAAGATCTGCGAAGAAGAGAAATTAGGACAGAAGGCCTTGGAGGACAGCTAGTCCAAAGCCAGCCCTGCACCTAAAGGCAATGTCCAGACTGTAAGATTGGGTGAAAGTATGGACGGAACTCCAAGTGGCCTCTGCCCAGATGTCAGCGGCGGACACATTCCTGAAACAAGCAGTAGAAGCAGCCGTGCTTCTAGTAGAATGCCCCTTAACCTCCCCAGGAGGGTCTTACCATACTTCTGGTAACAAAACACAATACAGTTTGCCAACCATTTGGATGAACACTGTTTGGAAATTGCTGCACCCTCTCTCTTGGGTGCAAAAGAAACAAAAAGCTGATCCGATTTCTGGACAGACTTTCTATGGCTAGTGTAGTAGCATAAAATTCTGTGAACATCCAAAGCATACAGAATGGCCTCCCCTTGACTGGAATACTCAGAGTAATACACTGGTAGTTGAACAGACTGATTCAACGTGAAGTCAGAAATCACTTTTGGTAAAAACTGAGGACTGGTACGCAGAGCTACCCGGTCTCTGTGGAAAAATCAAATAAGGCTCCTTACACATCAGGGCCTGAAGCTTGGAAATTCTTCGAGCAGATGTAACTGCAACTAAAAAAAGAACACTTTCCAAGAAAAATAGCACATATCGCAACTACCAGCTGGTTCGAAAGGAGGCAAGGTAAGTTTCTCTAAAATAAAATTTAGATCTCAAGGAGGTGCAGGATTGCACACTGGGGGTTTTAGGTGGAGGATCCCTTTCAGAAAAGTTTTGAAGACCTCCAGTTGAGCTACAGCTTTGCCCTCCACCAAGGTGTGGTAGGCAAAGATAGCAGACAGGTGAAGGCAAGTTTTATTTGTATGGAGCCCTTTCCCGGAGGCTCTGGGCACCTCACAGAAAAATAAAATAAGCATACAGTGCATAAATATAAAATAACGTCAATACAATATAAAGTAACTACAATATAAAGCACTGACAGCTAATAAAATATCATAAATAGGGACCAGACAATATGTTAAAATTCAGAATTCATTAAAGGCCAGGCTGAAAAGCTGTGCCTTCAACCTCCTCTTAAACAGTTCTACCGAGGGAGTCTCCTGGACTGCAGATGGTAACGTTCCACAGGGACGGCCCAGAAATGCTAAAAGCACAATCTCCAGAAGTCTTAACAGGTAGCCAGGGCCAAGTCCATTTAGGGCCTATAGGTGAGAAGCCCCACCTTGAAAAGGACCCTCCACCTGACCGGCAGCCAGTGCAGAGCGCGCAGAACAGGGTTATATGACTAAACCTAGAAAGACCCGTCAGTAGATGAGCTGTAGCATTCTGTACTAGCTGTAGTCTGCGGAGGGTCCCTCCCTTGACCCCAAAGTAAAAAGCATTGCAGTAGTCAAGTCTGGAGGAAACAAAGGCGTGCACTAGCATCAGCAGGTCCTCGGGCGGAATGAGGGGCTTAATCCAGGCAATGTTCCACAGATGGTAAAAACCACTACTGACAACAGATGACACCTGACCTTCAAAGGTCAGCCTGCTGTCAAGGATCACGTCCAGATTTCACACCCTTGGGGAAGCTGTCAATGGAGTAGAACCCAGAACAAGACCAGAATCTGCCCCGGGACAGCAACCCATCATGTCCGCAGCCAGGCTCAATCACCAGCACCTCTGTCTTGGCTGGGTTGAGTCTCAGCCAGCTGGAAGCCATCCAGTCATTGATTTTAGCCAGACAGATGTTAAGCACAGCCACCACTCCTGATGTTAAAGGAGCAAATGACAAATACAGTTAGATGTCATCTGCATAACAGTGAAACTCCACACTGTATTGTCGAATTATCTCAACCAGGGGCAGCATGTACACTGCAAAACACGTCGGTGACAGGATCGAGCCCTGTGGAACTCCTCAAGACACAGGCACTGGGGAAGAGGAGAAATTCCCCATCACCACCCACTGCACCCAGCCCGAGACACAGGACTCAAACCACCTGATGATGGTACCGGCGAGTCCACAAAACTCACAGAGCGATCCAATGACACAACGTGATCCACAGTGTCAAACGCTGAGGAGAGATCTTGGAGTACATGAACTGACCTGTCTCCTCTATCTCCAGTCCTGAGCAGATCATTGTGCACCATTACTAGAGTTGTTTCAGTGCTGTGTCTAGCCCGAAAACCCAACTGATATGGCTCATAAATGCCCGAGTACACCAGGTGATCCTCGAGCTGTTGTGCCACTAGCTTCTCAACGATCTTGCTCAAAAAAGGCAGGTTGGAAATAGGATGGTAATTCGCCAGGACATCAGAGTCGAGGGAAGATTTCTTGAGGAGGGACCTCACCAGCGCCTCTTTCAAAGCAGCTGGGAGAACCCCCTCTGCCATCGAGCACCTGACAATCCTGGTGAACACCGGGCCAACAGCCTCGACACATCCCATTAAGAACCGTATCAGGGCTGAGTCCAGTTCACAAAACATGTGCTTCAGCTCTACGATCATCTTAGTCACATCGGGCACCTCAAGTGGCCTAAACTCTTGCCAGATAGGCGGAGTGCCTCTATTCCCCCCAGCCCACCCACTGCTAGGCAAACGCCTAACTGGTGGAATCCCCGACTGGATGGCTGACACTCTGTTGGAGAAGAACGGAGCAAACTCTTCACATAAAGTGAATGAAAAAGCTTTTTTCGGCTGCAGACAGGCAGGATATAAAAGCCTGTCTACAGTTTGAAACAGCTGAGAAGGTCTCTTCCTCCCCGCAGCAATCTCCCTGGACAGGAATTCTGCATTCTCACGGGAGATTGCCCCCTGGTACTCACCGTAGTGGGCACACAGGGCAAGCTTCTCAGACTCCAGCCAGGTCCTCCGCCAGCAATGCTCCAACTTCCAAACTTTCAACGATGAGTAACTCAGGCCCAGGTCGGAGAGAAGAAGTAAATACTCCATGACCTGTGGAACAGAACATAAAAAGGGTCCCAACCATTAGAAGTGGCCCAAATGGAGAAATGCTTCCATTTCATAGCATAAGTCGTCTTCGTGGAAGGCTTTCTAGCCTCCACAACTATGACCGAAGGTGCCATGCATGAAGGTGAAGGGGCTCTAGCCCTGGATGGACCAGCATGCCCCTCTCCTGAGTCAGAAGATTGTGGCAGAGGGGCAGGGGAACTAGAGGCTCCACTGCAAGCTGCTGAGAAACGGAAACCATATCTGGTGGGACCAATACCGAACTATCAGAATCATGTGAGCCCTCTCCACTTGCAGCTTGAGCAGCACCCTCTGCAGAACTGGAAAGGGAAGGAAGGCATACAAAAACCTCCCTGTCCAGCAAAGAGAGAGAGTGCATCTCACCAGAAAGCACCATGCCAGGGAGTGAGCAAGCAAAACCTGGATAGTTTGCACTGAATGGGGAGGCGAACAGATCCAGGTCTGGACGACCCCATCAGTTGACTATGTCTTCAACTACCGCTTGCTTGAGCTCCCATTCATGGGCTCTTACTCTGGTGTGGCTAAGACTGTCCGCTAGGACGTTTTGCATGCCCGGAACGTGAAGCGCTCTGAGGTGTATTCAATGCACAACTGCCCTTCTTGCAGAGGGGATATGAACGAGTGCCCCCTTGCTTGTTGAGATACCAGACCACATACATATTGTCTGATTGGACTAATAGTGGGCCCTGGCAGAGCAGATGGTGGAAGGCTTGAAGAGCATACAGCACTGCCCTCATCTCCAGCACGTTTATGTACAAGGAGAGTTCCAACTGAAACCACAGCCCTTGAGTCCTGTGGATCTCTAGATGAGCCCCTGCCAATCCCTGATGCACCTGAAGTCAGGGTCTAGACAGAGGGAGGGGACTGGAAAGGGACTCCTTTGGCAAGGTTGCTGAGATGCTGCCACCACAGCAGATCCTGTTGCATCAAAGTGGAGACCATGACCATGTGGTCCAGATAATCCGACCTCTAATCCCACTGCACCCTGAGTATCCACTGCGAAATACGCATGTGGAGTCTGGCCAGAGGAACAGTGAGGATGGCAGCTGCCATAAGGCCAAGGAACTGGAGAACTGACATGGCCGAAACCCACCTGCTGGAGGCTATCAGGTGAGCCTGCTACTATAAGGTTTTGCCCTATCCTAAGGGAGGAAGGCCATAACCTGGGCCGTATCGAGCACCGTTCCAATAAATTGGAGACGCTGGGAAGGGACAAGTTCAGACTTGGGGTAGCTGACTGTAATCCCCACTTGCATGAAAAGGGCCAGGGTTAGTGCAAAGGGAAAGTTCCAGCTGCTCTCTCAATGGAGCTGACAGAAGCCAGTCCTCAAGGTAGGGGAACACATAGTGGCCCTGGCGTCTCAGGGCCACCTCCACCACCGCAAGGCACTTGGTAAAAACCTGAGGTGCCAAGGACAGGCCAAAGGGAGGGCCTTGAACGGATAATGCCCCCCCCCCCGGAAGGAGAACCCGAGGTAACGGCGACAGGCCAGAAAAAACAGGATATGCAGGTAGGCATCCTGCATGTCCAGGGCACAGAGCCACTGTCCCTTGTGCAGGAGGGGGGCAGCAAACCTGGGAGAGTCAGCATCCAAAACCGTTTGTACTCTATGTACAGGTTTAGAGTGCTGAAGTCCAGAATTGGATGCAGTTCTCCCATCTTCTTTGGAATCAGGAAGAAGTCGAAGTAATACCCCTTTCCTACCTGGTTTGCTGGAAAGGGCTCTATAGCTTCTTTTTGCAGAACTGCTTCGATTTCCTCCATTATGAGGAGGATGTGCGCCTTTGGATAGTGAGATACCCTCCAAGGCCTGTTTGGAGGTCTCCCCAGAAGTTCCAATGTGTGGCCTTGACTCACCAGCTGAAGGACCCACGAGTCTGTGGTAAATCTCTTCAACCCCAGTAAGTGACTGGCAAACCATCTGCCCACCAGCTCCCCCAACTGAAGATGGGGGGGAGCAGCAAGTCAAGAGGCAGAGGGAGGGTTGGGAAGAGCCACCCCTGTGGTCCTCTGAGCTTTGGCTGGAGGGGTGGCTATGGCAGAAGGGGCCCAATGTTTGGTCTGACATCTGGCTGTTTGCTGTTTCATTTGCCACTTGGTCTGTGAAGAAATGGCTGTTTAGCCTTAAATTTGGGGTGGTACATAGTATGAACCGACCGTAAGGCCTTGTCCTTGTCCTGAAGGCTGGTGATTATATCCTGGGCATCGCCCCCGAAGAGGACATAGCTCCGGAAGGGGGTATCCTGAATGGCTGCCTGGACATCAGGTGCCAAGCCTGACAACCTTAGCCAAGAATATCATCTGAGACAAACCGCCGTAGCGGTGCCCTTGGCCAAGGAGTCCACCACGTCGCCCTCAGTGAGTGGCTATAGGCAACCTTAGCGGACCTGATGGTGTCTGCCAGGAGAGACTTGGACTCGGAGTCCAGCACTGCATCAATGACAGGCTCTAGTTGACGAAACAGACACTTTTGGTATCTTAGCATGTGTGCCACATTATTTACGGTGCACATGGGCAGGTGGAGGAAGAACAGAATTTCCTCCCAAACTGGTCCAGGTGCCTCAACTCCTTGTCAGGAGGTGAGGTGCTCATATGCCTCGGCTTGGTGGACCTGTCATGAGCTGCCGTTATGACCACTGAATCTGCCTTTGGGTGGACTCTGAGGTGATCCTTACCTTCTGGTGTCCTGTATGTCCTGTCGGCCTTTTTTGCTACCGCCGGGATGGAGGAAGGCATCATCCAAATGATAGAAGCCAAATCTTCATAAGACTCTAATCATGGGGGCGTAAGGGCAGGAGCTGTCTCCTGAATATCCAGGTGTTCATCTAGTCTCCGATGCTTGGGATCCTGTTCATCAGTCTTCCACTCATAGACCTCTGCTATCTTTTTCAAGAGGTCTGCAAACAAGGGGTCCTCTGGAGGCGATTTAGGGGACTCCTTGGGCTTGGGCTCCTCTGGAGGGGGAGTCTCAAAACCCGAAACTGAGGAGGAAGACCCACACTTGGATTCTGAATCCGAGGAATCTGAAGATCTGATGACAGAACAAGAAATCTCTTGAGACCTAGGAGGGATACTGTCTGATGCCAGTCCAGTCAAACGTCCTTTCATCAGGCCCGACGTAGACTGGTGCAGGTCCAGTGGAGAGGTGGACCTGGGAGTCCAACCCGGGTGAACCAGGGAGAAAGCTCTTGCAGGATGCTGGCTGTCCAGCTCCGAGATGAACTGTGACTTGGTCTCCAACCACCAGGACTGGAGGATGGCCCGTAATTCCGACCAAGGCTGAGGAGGAGATGGAGGGGACTGATAGGCTGAAACCCTAAAGAGAACTCGACATCGGATATCCTGATATATGGTACTCATGCATTGGGTAACCTAGCAAGGAGTAGGCAAGTGTGTATCCCGGTGTCATGAAGCTTGATGTCTGGTAGCCTGACGGAGGATAACCCAGTGTATAATGTGCCGCAGGGTAACCAGGCGGAGGGTAGCCCAATGGAGGCCCCAATGGTGGTGCCATGGGACCATGAGGAGACCTGAAACATGGCCTAGAAAGACCTGGAATAGTAGGGTCGGGCACTGCACCGATAGGTGGTAAACCCAGCATCGGTGTTGATGGCCCCGCTGGATGAACTGGTGGGGAGGTGTCTGGAAGGTTGCCCAGTAGGTCTGACGTGAGGTCCAGAGGTGGCCCAGCAACAATGTCACCTGATGAACGACCCCCCATCCCCTGCCTCCTGCTGATCTGGGGAGGGCGGAAGAGGCTCCATGAAGGGAGAGGAGGGGGTACCCCGGTTGGGAGACCCAACCGGTGAAAGCTGCACCAATATCGGCAGCTGGCTCCCGTCCGACCGGACGTCATCGGGTCCCATACTGGAACCTGATGTTAGCGTGTCGGCCGGGCAGTCAGAGAGACCGACGACCGGTTTATCGACCATGGCCGCACGGACACTGGAGTCCCCTGTGCCCAACTTATCAGCCAAGACCGGGCACTCATCGGAGGTCTGACAAACGACTTATCAGCCCCACCTGACTGCTTACACCCTACAGAAGAAATGGATCTAAGAGTGCTGGAGGCCTCGGGCTTGGCCGAGGCGCCTGCGGCCACTGTGACCAGTGACGGCAGGGGAACCACGGGCTGCTCATGGGAAGGTGGAGCAGACTTCGAGACAGCAGCAGTCTTCCCAGAGGAAGAGGGCTGCTGTTTATCCGGGGGGCCCAGAGGGTGGCCGCAGGTGAGAGAGAGACCTGTTCTGGTCCCGGTGCTTCTCCTTGTCCCTCTTCTTCTTATGCTTGTGGGAGTCAGTAGGAGAGAATGAAGCGCTCTTCAGCTTCTGCAGCTCTTTTTCCATCATGGCCATTTTCTTTTTAAGCAGGAGGGCCTTGAGGGCCTGCTGGTGGTGCTTCTGTGTGGCCTGGTTGAAGCTCAGGCAGGCCTCACAATCCTCTGTCTTGTGCTCCGGGCCCAAGCAGAAGAGAGAAAGGGAGTGAGAATCCTTGTGCGGAAGCTGCATACCGCAAGAATCACACTTATTCTTATGCAACTCGGCAGAAGATGGAGAAGACATGCACAAAAGTTTTGAATAATAAAAGAGGAAAAAATGGATGCTCATCCAAAAAATGGGTATCAAACTGCTGCGGCGATCTCTGTGAGGTCAGACGTCACAGGTCGACGACAGGAAAGAAATGGAAGTAGGGCGTGGGGCCCACCCACTATATAGTGTCACGCTGACATTGGTCACGTGACATCAGGTGGGCGGTTCCCCATCAGACACTGCTAGCTAAAGTTTCCGTGTGGTCCTGACGCCAGGGGGTGCAGTCCAAGGTTATTACCTACTGCAACAGCCCTCTTGAAGTAAGATGTACCTTTTAAAGGTTTGATGAAAAAATATCAATCCATTCAAAAGTTATTACATTTCAGAGTTTCCCATTATTTCCTATGGGAAAATTTAGATGTGAGGCTCGAATCAGGATTCTTGATTGCAATTGCAGAATCCTAGTACGCAGATGCGAAATTCTCATTCGTGCTGCCGCCATTTTGTTTTCAGTTAGCGAGGCAAATAAACTTACATTTCTCAAAAAATACTTACAACTGATACACACCAACAGCTGTGTTTACCTAATCAGGCCCAAGAAATTAGAATCTGGGGGCAGTTTAAAAAAAAAAAAAAAATTTGACTAGAAATATGTTTATTTTGGCCACGGAATTCTTTAACCACAAATCACAGAAATCTTTTTCCGTGAAAAAGGATCATTTGTAGCAAATTGCAAAAAAAGGATTCTGTTTTACTGTGAAACAAGATTCTTTTTCCAGTTTGCAAAAAATGATTTTTTTATATAGCTGTTTCTTTGTCACTTCATAGCAAAGTAACAGTTTGGAATTTTGAGCTGAAATTTTCAGAATACAAAGGGACTGTCTCACAGATGTGCCTTTTGCTGGTTTGGTGAAAATATATTACTTCACTGTGGAGTTCTGTGCCTTTACAATTAGCTTAATTTCCCATAGGATTACATTGTATTTGGAGGCGTACAGAGTTATTTCTTTGTCCCTGCACTGCGAAGAAACGGTTTCAATTTTGGAGTGAAATTTTCAGGGTACTGAGGGCTTGCTTCACAGATGTGCCTTTTGCTGGTTTTATGAAAATATATTGCTCTGCTCTGGAGTTCTGCGGCTTTACATTATGCTTAATTTTCCATAGGATAACACTGTAATGTGAGGTGTATGCAAGTGTTTCTTTGTCACTTCATCCATGGGAGTGCAGGACCCTCTGGGCCCTGCTCTCCCACACAGAAATGCAGATACTATTAAGGACTGATGCATGGATGGGAGTGCAGGGCCCGCTATCACACACAAATACGCAGAGGATGTATGGAGTGGATGGGAGCATGGGTGGGCCCTGCGCTCCTACATGGAAATAAGGATACAATTACAATCTCTGAAAACATTATGCATGATTGGGAGCGCAGGGCCCTCTACAAGCAAATAAGCCTTCCATTATACTTTCTCAAAAAGTGGGGAAATTCTATTCAAAAAACTTTGTTAATGCACCATTAGGTTTCCAGCGTCAAAAGTAGGGAATTGACATCTTAGGGTTCCCAACCCTAAGACCCCACCCCCACCCTCGATTTAGTCCTAACACCCCCACCCTATCCTGCATGCATGAACAGGTGTGAGGGGTGTGACATGGGGTTGCAAACCCTAATGCTCACTCCACTGCAAGAGTAAGTAAGCTAAGCTTGTACAGGCAACTGGTCAGGCAACATCTTGAGTATGAAGTCCAGTTCTGGAGTCCATACCTCAAGAAGGATGCAGATAGAGTGGAGTAGGTCCAGAGGAGGGCGACAAAAATGGTGAAGGGACTCAGTCATTTGTCATACGAGGAACGGCTAAAGGACTTAAACATGTACTCCCTAGAGAAAAGTAGGGAAAGGGGGGACATGATTGAGACCTTCAAATATATAAAGGGTATTAACAAGGTGCCAGTAGGCGACATCTTCCAGCTAAAGAGGCAATCGAAAATAAGGGGGCATGGTATGCAGATAGTAGGCGGGAGGTTCAGAGGAAACATTAGAAAATTCTACTTCACGGAGAGGGTGGTGGATAGCTGGAACAGACTCCCAGAGGAGGTGGTGGAGGCAAGGACTTTGAGGGGGGATTCAAGGGAGCATGGTATAGACACAGGGGTCTTTGGACCTAGGTAGGAGGATGGTAGGAAACAGCAAAGACCTAGCAGCTTGCTAGGCACACTGGGTGGGCCTGGAGGTCCTTTTCTGCTGACACATTCTATGTTTCTATGTAAGAGGGGTACAGAATAAGACAACGGGGTGAGCATTAGGGTTCACAACCCTAAGGCACACCCCTCACACCCGTTCCTGCAAGCAGGGTAGGGGTGGAGTGTTAGGGTTGAAAACCAAGGGTGGGGTCTTAGGGTTGGGAACCCTAAGATGTCATTTCCCTACTTTTGATGCTGGCATTGTTGATTTGAGTTTGTGTAACTGTCTTGTTGAAAACTGAAAAAAACTAATTACAAAAAAAACAAAAAAAAACATTGACAGCTGCCCAGAGCCGAGGCCCTGGCTCTGCTATTGCAGGGGATGCCTGACGGTGTGGTAATCAATGGTGAAGATATTCTAGAAGATCAACAGTTATGGTAAGAACGTAACTTTCATATCTTCCAAGAATCAATCCTCACCATTGATTCCCACTTATGGGTCAGAGTAACAAGCTTTCTTTTTTCCTTAGGGAGTAGCTGGCTTATCCTGAGGGTAAGAGATAACCTCAGCCCTCTGCGTGGGGGAGAACACCTGAGGGCAGAGGATCCTTACAGGTCTGACAGGATCTGAGACTGACCAGGGCCATATGGGGGCTCCTGTGGCACAGAAGCAGGAAGGCTCCCAATGACAGTTACCATCTGACACTGGGGTGAAGCAATGAGCCCCTGGAAATGTGAATGCAGCACCTTATGCTGGCCCAAAGATGCAAGCCTGGAAAGGCAAAGCTATACATTCTGCTGGATACAGGCTGCTGTTCCCACTAGTCTGAAGGCCACCTCATTGGCATCGTAAGATGCCCTCGACTGGTGCCATGCTACCTGCAGACCCTGGGAGGAAAAGTAATGTCAAACACAGTTTTCAGTGCGTCACAGACTTTGTGTGCTGAGGGTGCCAGGAAAAAAGGACTGCAAACCCTCTAAAGATCCAAGCATCAGAAAGAATTCTGGCACTCTGGAACACATGGAATGACTCGGACACTCTATGTAGCTGCAGAAGTGCTGTTTATTGACGCATCAGAATATACCCGTATCAGGTGACATATAAGATGATGGGTTTACAGAGAAGACATGGCCCCTGACGAAGGCCACTCAGAATGGGGTGAAGCGCTGGGGAACTGATCTCTCTCCAGGTTGTTCTGATGCATCAATAAACAGCACTTCTGCAGCTATACTGAGTGTCCGTGTCATTATATGTGTTCTGGAGTGGCAGAATTCTTTTTGATCCTGGAAGGAAAGATCACTGGGCTACCTGACTGTCTCACTTGATAGCAGTATAGCTAAAATGTTATGTAGCTGCAACCACAGGCGATGGCTACAGATTGCCAGATGTGCAAAGACGCATATGACAGCATGTGCTGAGGTGAAAGTCTTCCTTCCAAGAGCACCCATGTGAGCAGAATCTGCATTTAGAGGCCAGTCACACATGAGGCTCCGTGACATCCACAGGGTCTGCAGTACCTGAAGCTCCGATGTCAGTGAACTACCTCACCTGCAGTCCCTGTGGGTGCACAATACCATGTGAGGAGGACCCTGGGAATGGCTGGAATAGAGAGGGATGCTTCCACACTGCTTTAGATGCCTTCTCCATAGCTCTAAGTCATGCAGGAATGACCCATGGTCAACGTTAGGAACTCCAAGGAGTCCCAATGGCAGGGCTGCTGGATCACAGCTTGTACACATCTCATGATCAAGCACTTGGATCATCTTCACCAGAACTGTTAGCACAGGGTGTACTCAACAACAGAAGGGAGGTGGATAGATGATTTGTTTTCCTTAATGGAGGATGTTGATGGAGTCAAGGTGCCACATCTGGACAGGGTTGGTACCTGAGAAAAGGGCCTGTACAGGGCCCTGTCAGACTCGCTAAACCAGTCATCTAATGCACTGACCCATGCCTGGTGTGGCTCTCACATTAGAGGCTCCTCAAGGCCCATCAATGAGGCCATCCTTTCCAGGAATCAACAAGGCCCCTCTAAAAGGAGCTAAGACATCCAGGTCTCTAGGTCTTGTCCTGGGCTGCTGAACAGCATAGGGGGCATCACTTGAGGGCAGGGTGTCCTTTACATCTGAGAGACCTGATTGGTGCCCACCAGGAGAAACTCCCAGGTGAGGAGACTGGAGCTGTACAGTTCTCCCACAAGGTGACCCCTTCCCTCAACAGTGATGTCATCCAACTCTGGAGAGAATGCAGCCTCCAAAACATCATCCTACCTCCAGCACCATGCTCACGATCAGAAAGGTCCTCAGAGACAGGCATCTCCTCATCATCGTGATCGACATCACCTTCAACTCTTCACTCTGTGTTGACTTAGCCATCACGCTACATGCTGTCACCCTTCTCTGTGTTGCGGACAACACCAGAGTTAGGGACACCTCCAAGATGACACTGTTGTCAGCACCTTGCCACGCAGACTTGATGCCAGTTTGTACTACCCACCTGTTTCCCATAGAGACCCCAATGCATAATCGGTAGCTGTCGGACTTCCCTTTTCTTCGAACCAGCCCCTTTTGAAGTGACTCTCAGCATCGTGCAGAGAGAAAAACAAATAAGAACATCTACATAAGACAACAAAAACTACGGTGATGCAGGACAAAAATAATGGCAACAAGGTGAACTGAGGAGCAGCATGCCCAGTAGCTGTTGCCAGCTCCCTAGCCAAAGTTTTGCTGCCACGGGATCTTAGCACCTCCAGGCCAGACCTATAAGTTGGACTCAATAGTGAAGATTAATTCTTGGAAGACCTCTGATGCAGGCATTTATCTCCTCATGCCTTGATTACTGCAGTGTGCTCTGCAAGGACCTGTCTTGTAGTCAGACTCGACGTCTGCAACTGATACAGAATACTGCAGTTCACCTTTTGAGCTCCTTAAAGCCAGTTCATATAACTCCAGCTCTGCATAGTCTGGCTGGCTGCCTATGAAGCACAGAATTGGCTACAGGGTGAATGTTTTAAGCAGGCTGAGTCTCGCTTACCTCCATGAGCCCCACCCTGACTTCCCACTTCCACGGTACAGCCCTTTGCTCCACAGACCAGGGGCTGCTTGATGTCCCCCCATTTGACGTTATAGCCAACAGGGCATTTTCTGTTGTAGCCCTGGTCCTCTGGAATTGCCTCCTGCCACTGGTCTGAAGAATTTCAGGCTTAAGCCATTCAAAGCAGAGGTTTGGAAGTGGCTCTTTAGCTCCCCCTATCCTAGTCCTATCACCTAAATTCTGCAGCTGTGTATACAATACTCTACTGCCATTTTACACTTAGAATGATGTTCTGCATTTTACGATTGTAAAACATTTTATTTCTGTTTGTAAGCATTTTATTGCTGTTTTGTTGGTTGTATTATTTTTAAGGCAATCTTGGAAGAGCCCATGTTGTGTGTTCTTGTGCAGACTGTTTATAAGCCTTATAATAGTTAACTGCTAAATTATAATTTTAATTAGGACTTCTTTTTAGGCAAATTGATGTTTATTATGGGTAGTTACTGACCTATATTTTATATTGGCTGTCTGTTATGTGTTCTAACTCCTGCCTTCCTGTACAGTGCCCAGAGCCTCTGGGATGGGGCGCTCAACAAATAAAATGTTACTTGTGTAACCCCCAGGCCACTTATTTAACTAGTGTGTGCACCCCCTATTTTTTGTAGTGTTCACCTCAATTAAATATCTGGAGACACTGGTGCCCAAATACTGGTACACCATTTACTTCACTAAAAAGGTAGGTACCACCTTGGCATCAGGATGTAGAATGTATACCTGGCTCATTTTCTAGAGGAAGCGAAGGGTGGGGGTAAAGAAACAAACAACTTGAACTCTGTGTAAATAACACAACCCAGGTCCTGGGTGGAGGCTGCTAGGCATATGCTTGATCTAACCTGCTGAGAGGACCCCAGTAGATCCACACAACCAGAAGCAATAATCAGAATGTCCAGAACAGTAACTGGGATTGTGCAGTATGGCTTTACTCAGATGGAAACTAAAAGCTGAAGTGGACCCCCAAGGGTTGGTCCAGGCTGGACAGGTACAAATTCAAGAACTCTCCTTGCAGTACAGTTCATGAACAACAACAACAGAAACATCATCTTCCCAAATTCCCAAAAGTGCATTTGTGGACACTGGGCCATGCACATCTTTCTTCCCATGAGTGTTATTTGGTGAATCTAAGCCACACACTCAGAACTCTTCTCGGACATAGGTGCAATATGTGAAACTCAGCCACATACCTTAACCTGCAGCTTGGCCACTTGCTCAGGTAAAAATACTGGTGCCCTTTACGAACCAGGAAGCCCTGCACTGTAAGCACTTAGATGGCGTTCCTCCCACCCTTGGCCCCAACCGACAGTCTCTGCCATTCTTCAGGGTTACACCACTGAAACCCCCATTCCCCACTGAAATGCTAGAGATCCTGTACTTTACTTGTCACTATGCTGGGGTGACACAGAGAAAATAAACTACACTCACTGGGGTCCACAGTTTAAACTTTCTTCACTCACACTGGTGAGACTAGGGGCTCTGACAGGTGTGATTCAGCCTTATCTATGGGCACAAGCACCCCAGACTATCCACTCCCCTAAGAACATGTGGAGATCTAGTCTCCATTACAGTATTCACAGAAACTTGTTCCGTCCACTGGGCATGGAACAACCAAAAAGAAAATGGAAAGGCACTCTTCTGGGTAGCCGGTTCAAGCAGTCTATTTCAGGTCCTCTCCAAGACAGCTGAAAACACCACAGAACATTCAGGGGATTGCCCCTCGAGTCCACAGAGAATAAGCAGATCCTTTCACAGTGAGTAGAAATCAGGTAATCCTGCTGTAGTCTCATCTCTACCACTTCAACTGGGAGCTGGAAATGACACTCAACTAGGGTAAGAAATCCTGGGCCCTCTCTCAGGGCCCACTGGCAGTCCTACTGCCACTCTCACCTCTGCACTCCACAACACTCTACTTCAGACTCCAACTCAGAACCCAACTGAGCATTCTAAGCTCCCCAGGGTAGCTATCCATACAAGTGTACCAATACAACAAGGGCTATTTATTTATTTTTATTTATTGAATTTCAGAATTAAGACCTTTGAGCCAGGGGCTCATCTACAAAGGCTGCACGTCAGAAATGAATTATACAAAGGATGAATTAAATACAGGTACAATGGGTACAGATAAACAGGCATGGTAAGATACAACAAGGTGGAATAAATTCAACAGCAAACTATTGTACAAACTTTAACAAGTTAAGTGCTATACATAAGACAGAAATACAGAAGTTAGCGGGCAGGTCAAAAGGCAGAGCAGGCTAGAGTAATAGTGTAATAGTAGTAGGAAGGAGAGAGGAGGCTGGAGGGCAAAAGGATGGAGAAGAGAAGGTGCTAGAGCAGGAAAAGGGGGTCCCCAAATAGAGGAAACAGGTAGTAGAAATTACCAGAATACTATGGGAAAGATGAGGGAGACTGGAGGCACAGTGGTTGCACAAAGTAGCGCATGGGGAGGGCTGTAGGGTAGTGTACTGTGGATCATCTCTTTGGATCAATGGCGAAGCTCAAGCATGCCCATCCTAAATTCAAAGTCACCTCCTTAATTGGCTCAGTAGTTGGGGTAGTAACCTTGTTTAAATATCTGGGCGTCACCCTTGGTCCATCACTAAATTTCAACTCACACATCAATCTGACTTGCAAACTGGTACATGCCAAACTTGGAATAGCCTTCCGAACCGGCTATATGCTCACTCCCTCAGCAAGGCTTGCCATTGCCCATGGCATACTCCTACCATCACTTACCTATGGTGCTGCAACATATGTTTCTTTTTTTTTTTTTTTTTTTGCAGGACCCCTGTCACTATATCAGCCCTGGTCACGGCCCCTGGAAGCCTCAGCCACCATCTATGGCTGCCGGGGTCCCCCAGTTAGCCCCGGCTTGCCCCCCGGAGGGCGGGGCCGTGGCCACATTCTTTCGTGGCCACGGAATCAGTATCTATCGGGGACCCGCAGTGATAGTGGCTGCTCGAGGTCTTCCGGGAGGGCTTTCATTAAGACTGCCCGCCCACCCATGTTTCTTTTACATTTCCTCAATGGAAAGTGGATGTGCAATGACGCCAGCGTCCGCCCTGCCTCCTGTGAGAGATTGAGTGTTGGCAGCGGAGATCTCCCGCCTCTGCCAGAAGTCCACAACGCCCGAGTGCTTCCCCTCCTCTCCCCCGAGAAGAGAGAGCAGTCCATATGATGCTCCATCCTTCTCCCCAGCCGGCCCTCCGACGACCCGGGTCCGTTCCCGAATGCAACATATGTTTCTGCATGCAAATCGATCCTTAGAAAATGGGATGTTGCATATAACAACATCTGTCGCTATGCCTCCTCCTCATATCAGCTGAATCACCACTGTCTCCTCTATCCTGGCCTGGGATGGCTTCCTCCCACTGAACTAAGGCTACATGTTTATGGCTCCATCATTGACAATATGGTCCATCTACAAATACCTAAATCCCTGGCAGGACTTTTCCAAAACCTGACTCCTTGCTATGGATTGCATTCCAATGACCAGGCCCCTGTTTTCATCCCCAGACACTGCACCACCAAAGGTGCTAGTGCTTTCGTCTGCCATGCCCCCAAATACAGGAACTCCCTTCCACTAACCTTGCGCCAATCAACATCCCATGCGTCTTTTAAAAAAGGACTAAGTACTTAACTTGAAACTTCCCTCAAATGCTCCTGTTTCAAACCCCCCTAGCTCTTTTCATCCCAGCCATACCTCTCCTTTATCTGCCCCATACGCAATGCACTTCTCTTTTACCTCACCTTTTCCGAGTCTCCTACTTCTATCACTTACTAATATCCCTCCCCTAAGTTAACTTTTCAATCCCTTATTAGTACCGAAAATGTTATTATGTATACTGAAAATGTTATTATGTTTCTTCTTCCTCAAAGCAAACTGTGGTGGAATTTTAGTTACTGTACAGCTCCATGTTGTTTTTCTTTTTTCTATTTTCCCACACTGTTACCGTTACCTCCTTGTTTTTAGCTAATTTCTTGCAACCTGCTTGTAAACTGTTGTAATGATTCTTGTTGTACTTGTATTTGGAATGTCATCCCTGTATTAATTTTGTATCCTCCCGGGTCGTGCCTGAAAATGGTCATTGCTATGGCTAGTGCACTTACGCGGTTAACAAAAATTAAATAAAAATCATAAAGGTTAAGTGTGACAGTTACAGCTGTTAAGGTTAACTAGACGTTGCCAAAGATTGTTTTTGAAGGGGCCAATGCTGGGAGAGGATTGGGTCTGAGCTGGTAGGCTGTTAAACCAGAAGGGTGCTCTGTACATAAATGCTCTTTGCCCTTGGGAAGTTTTACATAACGGAACCTGGAAAGTTTGATTTGGCGAGCTTCTAGTGAAGCGCAGGTTTGCCGGGGCCCTCTTTAGAAGCTGCTGGATAGAAGGTGGGGCTAACCCCAAAGGAGTTTTTTTTGGCCAGAAGACAGGTGTAATTGTGGATAGAGAAATTTTACAGCCCTGAATTGTTGAAGGATTTCAGACAGCCAACACGTAAAAGTACTCTGTGTGGTAAGACACAAACAAACAAAAAAATCTGGGGCACGCTGCACACGCACTTGGACTGTCCTTTAATGATGCTTCAGATTTGTGGAATATTCTTTGAAATATACTAAGGCCAGGATTAGATACTATAAAAGGGTTGCTACTTTCCTACATTAGTAAAATTGTTTTTATTCTTACAGAAAAAGTGTGCTCCACTTTCAGAACTATGCCTGTTAACTGTCACTGTCAGTATCTATTCTGAATGCACTGTATGAGCAGTGGATAACTGTTACTGTCAGTATCTATTCTGAATGCACTGTATGAGCAGTGGATAACTGTTACTGTCAGTATAATTTCTGAATACACTGTATGAGCAGTGGAGAACTGTTACTGTCAGTATAATTTCTGAATGCACTGTATGAGCAGTGGTATTGGTTTCTTAACCACTCTGTTGCAAGCTGCTCTCACACTGGGACACGTGAGGCTCTGATCTTCACAGATCTCCCTGGTAGCCTGAAAGATAACTAGAGGGGCTGGCGGGCAGACTGCAGTAAGTCAGAGCTCCAGAAGTCAATAACTGATCCAGCCTGAGTTGCGGCATTTTTTTTTTTTTTTACACTAATGAGATACAAAGCTTACTGTACAAGTCGAATGGTACTGCTGTTTCTACGGAACACACCACTTAAACACATCATAAATATGCAAAAGGCTGTAATGGCACATGAAGAATAAAGTCGCATGATGGGACCTGAATAATTCATTTGGAAATGCAAGGACCCCATGCTGTGCGTTCTCATCCCACAAATCAAGGGGACACAGAAAAAGAAAACCGCAGCAACAGCACTACATGTTTGCACAGAAAATCTTTATATATCTGCTTATGAAGACAGGGGTGGGTGGGGACAGGCATGAATACTATGTTACTGTGTTCCATGACTTATTATATCATTCATGCTGAGAAACATCCACCCCAGTGACTAAAAAGAGTTACTGCAGTTATATCTCATGTGCGCTGTGGTCAGCTGGATACAAGCACATTACTCAAGTATATCAAATGTTTTCAGTTTGGACTGCACCGGTAGCATTCATTAAGAAACAGACACATCTAAGTTCACAGGTCCCAGATTTTTCATATCAGTCTCAGAACTTACTGGGCTTTATTTATAGCAAGAGCTGAAGCAGGTCTCAAATCTCATAACATTTCAAAAATAATGTGAATTAATTTCCAGATACCACATTCTTTATTACTAAGGACGGTGGCATGAATACATGCTCTTTGCCACTTAGATTTCATTTGTTCCTACTGCTTTTCCTGCCCTTTAGTCACAATCCTCTGCATATACCATCAGAATATTTCCATGGATACTAGCTGTGTCATCGTAAACTGATTACAACTTTCAAAGCGGGTTTAAGCAATGGGAAAAGCTGAAAGTGTATTTCCAAAATTATGTCATGACCGTAATGAAGTATTATAAAGCAGAGGAACTGCTTTGGCCAATCAGACTGCAGCATTACTGTACTGCTTATTAAGCATACAGTTGCTACCTCGAGCTACTCCCTACAATCGAGTCCCACCGCAGTGACTCTCACGTGACACACTGCTCACATTAGAGTCGCCACGGCAGAATCAGTGTGACAGAAATCCACGTAAAAAAAAAAGTATGCATTCAAGCAAAGACTCCTACACTGCAGCAGGTGGCACATAAAAACATTCACAGTCCTTCCTCCATCCTCCCTCTGCCAAACCACCCGCCTACCTTGCTTGAGTACCTGGTTCTACTAAAGGAAACCGAGTATCCAAGTCAGCCATTTCAGAGTGAAATACCGCTAGTTCCTGACCCAAACTCCTGGAGGACAAACAGCAGAGCGTAGACAATGTTGGCAAAACATTAAAAAATTAAAAAGAAAAGATCTAGTCCACGGTTCCCGCCGTCACCACTGAAGCAATGCTCCATTTTGAAGTGCAGGAATCTACCACTACATTAAAGGCAGGGGGTGTGGCAGCAAAACGAGCATAAATTAAAGCATCATTCTCAGCAAAATACTTGTACCTTTGGGGCTAGCTTCATAACATATTAATATGTACAGTTACAGTTGTCTCTTACAGGATAAGAAGGTTATCTTGTGCTGGTTTGGACTGACAGGACCACTCAGCTTTGCTTTGTGGTCCTCTTGCCCAAACCAGCACAAGATAACCTTCTTATCTCGTAAGAGACAACTGTAACTCTACATATTAATATACAATGCAGGGAATGAGTACAGTAGATCTGGTCAGCGGAAGGGGTAAGGATAGGAAACAGGGGTCTTGGAGGGTGGTCTGCGTAAATGCCAAAAGCCTCTGGTGGTAGCTAAGGTTGAGATGGACCCGTTGGCCATAACAGAAACATGGGCAACAGGAAACACCCATTGGGACTTTGCAGTACTAGGCTACTCTCGCTCTACAAGATGGCATGACAAAAAGGGAGGAGAAGGAGGTGTGGCACTGTAAATCAGGTAAGGTACTGAGGCTTCAGAAGATACTACCTGGAGAAAGGGGGGCAAGGAATAGAAGCAGTTTGGCTGCAATGGACAACAGACGGGGATAAAAGGATCACAGCTGTAGTGATGTACAGGCTGCCTTTCTGGAAGGAGGATGGGGACAGGGAATTTTATTTTTTTTTTTTAAAGTTTGTGACAGGGAGAGGCACACTGAGCCATCGCTCATTTCCAGGTGTGACCCATGGCAAGGGAAGGGGAATATGTGTACAGATGTAAACGGACTTACAGAACAAGATTAAGCTGTTGGTGGTAGTTAAGTAAATGGGGAGAATTTGACCAGGACAAGGGGAAATTCTCCTACTCTTATCAGGAAGTGCCATGGGATCTTTAACATCCAACTGAACAACCACCAGAACAGGCAGATGGGACCTCGGTTTAACGTCTCATCCAAAAGACTGCACCTCAGGAGTGCAGCACCCCCTCTTGATGCACTACAGTGTCAGTATTGGGATTTATCCCACGTTCCTGGTGTGGGGCTAGAACCCACCACCTTCTGGTCTTTCGTCCTCAGAGCTGAGTGTGCTACCTATTGAGCCACTGGCACTGTGAATTGTGGGGAGGAGATCAGGAAGGCATCAGCTAAGGGGCCATTGGTGAAGCTGGGTGACCTAAATATGCTGCATGTGGACTGCACAATCCTGGCAGCCAGCAGTGCAAAAAGATGTATGTTCTTTGATCTGATTCTGTCAAACACCAAGTCAGAGAAGAAGAGGTGAGGGCACCACTGGGGTCCAGTGACCACAATATAGAGCAGTTCAACACAGCCACAGAAAACATCATTCTAGTTCAAGAACTGCAGTCCTGAGGGACCAGCCCACTGGCTTGAAGGGCTAAGGCATTGACTGCCTCGCCTCCTGTTGTGCCGGCATCCCTGGTTTGGGAATGGATCAGGGTGATTGGACGCTGGCTGGGAGGAGGAGGACTGAGGAATCTGGGTGGCAGTGCAGCAGTATCATGCAGGAAAGGGACCCCACTCACAGGCACTGGTGTGTCTTTGTGGAGGTGGAGCTCTTACACCGCGCCACTGCTCGTGATGTGGACCCCGGGGGGGGGACAGAAAAACACACTGACTGATGGATAATGGCTCGACCCCTCACAGACCCAACATCAGCGATTGGGCACTTCCACAAGTCTTGTGGCAGAGGATGATAGAGTAAGGTAAGCCCCAGAGATGCTGGGCAACAGGGTCGGTCTGAGGGGGGCAGTCAGGACAGACCAAAGGAGGACAAAACACTAACTGAAAGAAAAAAAAGGGACTGAGGCAGTATAGCCCCTGAAGAACTGGTTTTGAATCCCACAGCCCCCACTTGAATACTGCATGACCCTGAGCAAGTCACTTAACTATAAATGCTCCCAGGTACTTTCGGAAAAAGCTTCAGCTTAGTGTGCTTTTCCTGGTTAAACAATTCCCACTTCCCTTCCTACTTCACAAGGGCAGACTTTAGCAGATGGAGAAAATGCTGAAAGATAAACTGGTATGGGTAGAGGGAGCAGAAGGGACAGAAGCAAAACTGGATGTCCCAAAACGAAACAACAGAGGTGACAGTAACATGCATGGGACAGTTCGGGAAGAACAAAATTCTGGTTTTCCAGAGCAGTGGGAGAGGCAGAAATGGCAAAAGGCTAGCAGTTTGGAAATACAAGGGGTAGCAGAGCGAGGCCAATTGGAAAGGATTATCTGAAAAAGATGACAGAGGCCAGAATACTGGCAAGAAAAAGTAAACCAGAGATGGAGCCAAGAATAGCAGAGGGGGCCAAGGGGGAGAGCAATCCTTCTTTAGGTACATTAGAGAATAGAGGAAACTAAGAAGCTGAAGTATGGAACATCGATGCAGAAGATAATGGAAAAAGCTAATTTAGTGCATGATTGCTTTAATTCAGTATTCACTGGGGGGGGCACTACAGGACTCAGGAGTGCAGCTCAAATATGGGGGTGAGAGGACTCAGGACCAGTCTTGAATGGAAAGGGTACTCAAGGGCCTCAAAACCCTGAGGGTGGACAAAGTGACCGGTCCTAGAGTGCTGAAACAGGTGCTGAAACAGGTGGGGCAGACACTGGCAGCACTATTGACAAATGGGTCAGTTGTTCACTGGAGACAGGGAGAAGGTAGCTAAGGGGTGCCACTTCACAAAAGGGGCGGACCTGAGAGAAACTTCCTCCTTTGGGAGAGACCAAGCACCTGCCAGGGCTGAGGTGGAAAAATACATATGGAAAAAAAAAGGGGGGGGGGGGGCAGCAGGTTACAGATTAGTCAGCCTGACCTTGTCTGTAGGCAAGCTGTTGGAAACCACCATTAGGGAAAAAAAATGTGAAATTCTTGGAAGCATGAGTCAAAGCAAGACTCACCAAATTACCAAATGACTACTCCATCATTAGGAAAAATAGGAACCAGTACACAAAACTGATCTAGTCTGCAAAACCAGTACACCACCTGAAACTAACGGAGGAAAACATGAATGACTCCTCCAAATTATGGAAGTCTGAGAATGCCCTGTAAAGAGGTACTGTATCCTCAATCATGCCCAAACAGCTCTCTTTTGGTGGTAAGCTTATCACAGACAAGCAACTAACTGTGGAAGAGCTCAGTTCTCTCTGCCTCTGCTGGTATGGCATTTGACAACTCGTCTTTTGCTTCTCTCCCTCATCCTGTCCCTGTGCAGCCTAAACCCAGAAACTGCTGTATACCACCCTTTCATTTCCAACCTATCTTGGACAGGTGTAAGACTCCTCAAAAATGTAGACCCTAAGATGGGTGCTAGGACTGATAACATCAAACGCTTTTTCCTAAGAGTAGTATTTTCTGCTCTGACTGCCACCTTAACTAACATTTCAATCTCTCCTTAGCTAGTAATGAAATACCAGTACTCTGGAAAATGGCACACACAATCCCTATTTTATGACTGGAGACAAAGTCGTCCTGAACAACTACAGACCTATTTCTATCCACCCTGTCCTGGCCAAGCTGCTTGAGAAGCTAGTTAATTAGCAGCTATGCGAGTACCCGGAGCAGTTCAACTTTATTTATTTATTTAGCTTTTGTTAATCAGGTACGTACACTAGACAAGCAATTTGCCTATTTTCAGGAACGACCCAGGAGAGTACAGGAAATTACATACTTACACACTTGGGACAACATGGTACATAATTAAGAACAGGTTACACATCATGAGACTACAAGGTAAGATTACACATCACATAATTAGGAACAGGTTACATATCAAGAGACTACAAGGTAAGATTACACATCACATAATTAGGAACAGGTTACACATCATGAGACTACAAGGTAAGATTACACATCCCCTGATTAGGAACAGGTTACACGTCAAGAGACTACAGGTAAGATTACACATCTTGCATCAAGTTTGGGGCAGTACAGAAATACTACATTTTAAGGGTCGGCAGTTTTGTATGGGTGCAGGTGCTAAACATATGTCATGGGGGGTTTTGACATCCGCAGGCCTATGCACTTTTAAGATGGCTCCATAGGGAAGAGTGCAGGCTGCCCTGCGAGGGGGCAGCACGGACCTGGGTCGGGAAGGTATTCCAAAGTTTAGGGGCACATGCTGCAAAGTCCCTTTCACCCTTCTTGGTCCTAGTCACAGGTACCAATCTTATCATCGCAGTCCTGTTTCGGAGCTATGCACAGTACCAATTCAGTCCTATTCAAGGTTACCAACAATGACTAGTTCTCTGCCCTGGACAAGAAACTCACTAACATTGCTATTGTCTTAGACCTCAGTAAAGCCTTCGACACAGTTGACCATCACAACCTGCAGCTGCAGAAACAGGAATTAGTGCCCCTGTTGAGAATTGGTTCAAAAATTACTTACGCATGATGGCAACAGCAGTTAAAACTTTAGGACTTCTCATCCTCCTGCTCTCTTCTCTGCACTGGAGTCCCCCAAGGGTCTATACGAGGTCTGCTTTTATTTACAATATATGCAAATGAACTTGGGAAAACCACAGGAAATGCCAATCTACACTGTTACGCTGACAACACTATACTGTAACCTACTCTATCTGCTGCAGAAAAGGACATCCAGACAGCTTTTGATGCACTTCAGTACAAGCAGATTGTGTTCAAACCCCTTCTAAATGCCACAAAAAAACAAGCTGATGGTTTTTTAACCAAAAGTGAAAGGACTCACTAAATGCCCCTCCCCCCTTAATTTCACCTTCTGCCAGGTGATAGATCAGAACAGACAGACACTTCAAAATTTAGGGGCCTTTGGCTTGACTGTAAGCTCTCCTTCAATGCAGATACAGATAATCTATTTAAAACACTTAGTCCAAGACTAGGCTTGACATCCAGGAAAGGAACAGCAGCGAGTGAAGAGGTGGCTATTCTATTCGGGGGAAGGGAAGTAACTGCAACATGAAGAGCTTTCATTGTTACCTGTTTGCACTGGTGTTTGTTCTAGGTTCTAGGGGGCTGTGTGTATAGACAGGGAATTTTACTTTGGTTGCCTGATTGTTTTTTGTGGGAGTAGGGGGCAGCAACGGAACTCCGTCTCCACTGAGGAGGCAGTATACTTACGTTTGCTGGAACCTGTGCAGCCCGACATGCATTACCCCGGTCAGCTTTCCCCGAATGCGGTGGTAACCAGATGTTACTATTTCCCCGACGCTAGTGCTCCCCATGGGGTAAGGAAGCGGATGTGACGAACCCTGTCGGAGCTTCAGGAAAGCACAGCTGGATGGGGTTGCTGGCTGAGCTGCCCCAGTGGTGTGGGGGGGGATATCACTAGGTGCTCGGCCGACATACTGTGCATGACCCGGGTCATGCCATTTTACATATTGCAACCCCATAACTACAATTGTACTCTGGGGTCCGCTCCCCCTCGGAGTTGGATATTTTAGTTACGGGGGGTGTGGGGGGGCGGAGCGGGCCCCCCACATTTTACAATTAATATCACTGCTATGCCTATAATTTGTGCATCGGGCATTTCAGTGATTTGGGACAGTGTCTTCCGAGCCAGTTTACTCGGCATGCCGAGCTTCGGCATATCGAGTTTCGTGTTTACATAGTATATCCGAGGTGACAAAGGGAATTTCCCTATTTTAATTAGCCAAAAGGGATTTTTCCCTAATTTAAATAGCCTGCCAAGCAAAAGAGCTTTAAGGAGCTCGGTAGCCTTACAGGAGTCAGAAGTGGACATCCAGGGAAGGAACAGCAGCGAGTGAAGCAATCTCGGGACTGATTGATCATTCCAGACCAGTTCAAAGGGAGGACAAGGGGCAGAAAATAACATGGTTAGCCGCAGTAAGGGGGAACGTCCCAGAGGATGGGGCAGGCAACATGTAGCAGGGGCAGGCTGGAAGAGTGGTAGGGGATCAAGTAGGGGCATGGAAAGGGTAATAGGCTGCAAGAACTTTGAGGACAGCTACCTTTTTTAGGGGTCGCATGGAGAGCAGAGGGATGCCTGGTGTGCAGGCAACTTAAGCAGCTTGAGGAAGAGATTAGGTGGTTAACGGCAGAGAAAAAATGAGGGAAAGGTACAGATTGGTGGATCAATCCAGGACTGAGGGCACATGGGTGTGCCCCAGAAGACTGCAGTCAACCCAGGCCAAGGGGGGTGAAGGGGAAAGGGGTAAATGGACCAACATTGCCACCTCAGGAGCCACTGGGTACAGATGAAGGGGGTGGAGAACAATAGGGAACAGGGACAGGAAAGGCCCAAGAGCAGGCAGAAAATGCGGGCCTCTCAACAGTATGCCAGGGAGGACTCTGGGCAGGGGGAGGTGTCATGCAACAGGTTCTCACTGCTGGCTACACTGGAAAAGATGAAGCGGGAGGACCTCGTAGACCAAGGCTGATAAGGAAGAGATCACCCACAACCCAGAGGGCATTGGTAGGGTGACTAAAGAGGGACAGTAGCTAAGGAGGGGGAGGAAGGGAGGTATGAGGAGATAAGGGGAGTGATGAGTCATGGGTAAGTGGCAGGTGGAGCCCAGTGGAGAGGGATGTTGAAATCGGGGGGGAAGGGCAGAGAATGGGGTGGAAGGGGGAACAGTGGCAATGCATTTGGGAACAGAAGACCTGGCAGGAGGGGATAAGGGATGGACAAGGCGAGCAGAATAAGGAATCAAGCGTGGGCTCCTAGTGCTGGGGGATTCAGTTCTGAAGGGGATCAGATGGGGGAGAGGCATAGACGAATATGGGTGGACGCCATGCCAGGCATGACAGTGGAAAGGGCGGGGCACGCCATTCCGAAGTATGCTAGGAGGGGTAGGGAGAAACCTCACACAGTTCTGAATTTGGGAACTAATGACCTGGTGGGTAATACAGTAGATGTAGTCCAGGAGAGATTTGAGGAGTTGGGGCTGATTTGTGAGGAGGCAGAAAGATCAGTAACCTTCTTGGAGGTGCTTCCTGTACCCAGGGCGAGCACCGCAAAGAAGCTGAGGACAGAGGAATGTAACACGTGGCTAAGGGAATGGTGTCCATCCAAAGGGTATGGGCTGGTAGGTGGTGGGAAAGGACTTGGGAAGGCAAGGATCGCTACGCCAAGGACAGAATTCACTTAAGTGGGGAAGGAAGGAGGGTCTTGAAACAGAAACTGGAGAAATACTTGGCAAACAATGAGAATTTAAACTAGTATTTGGAGGAGGTGGCAAGTGGGCAGGAGTCCAGCAGGATCCTCGAGCAGGGAAGCCAAAAGAGTTTACCTCCCCATGCTGGCAGCAGTAGACTTAGGGAGAGGTCAGGAGTCCTAAAAGGGGAGACCAGGTAGGGGGAAGGGGAAGGAAGTGGGGTGGAGAGTGGTAACCCTGAACACTAGGAGCCTAGGGAACAAAACAGCAGAGCTACAGGCTCTCATGGTGGATGGGAAGGTGGATACGGTGGCCATAACCAAGACGTGGGCCACCCATTACCATGACTGGCACCTGGCAGTACGAGGATATAAGATATTTCAGAGGGACAGGGGTGAAAGGGAAAGGAGTGGGAGTGGCGCTGTATGTGAGAGAAGGTCTGAAGTGTGTCAGGGAGGAAAGGGAGGAAGGCAACACAAAGCCACTACGGGTGTAGCTCCAGGACTCCAAAAATAGGACCCTCAGGATGGGAGTGGTGTACAGGCCACCCTCTCAGACCAAGGAGTTAGATAGGGTTCTGGCAGGACAGATCAGAAGGACGTGCAGGAAGATCAGTGCGGGTGATTGTGGGGGACTTCAATCTGCCGGGAGTAGACTGGGGTACCCCAGACACAACAAATAGGAGGGAGCAGGTACTTCTGAACACCTTCCAGGACAGCTTCCTATAGCAGATGGTCAACAAGCTTACCAGGTTAGGGAACACCCTTGACCTTGTGCTGATCAATGGTGAGTTTGTGAGGGAGCAGAGGGTGGAGGAACCGCTGGCGGGGAGTGACCACCACTTGGTATGGTTCAAGATAGACATGGGGAAAGGGGGAGTAGGATTGGGCACAAGGGTGATATTTCAGAAGGGCTGACTTCGGGAGGATAAGGGAAATAGTAAAGGGGTATCTAGCCAAGATCACTCCAGATATAGACACTAATCAGGGATGGGAGGTCATTCAACGGGGTATAGATGAGGCAACCACAACATGTACAAGGGTCCAGAGAAGGAGGGTCAGGGCCAAGAAGCCTAGCTGGGGTGGGCAGAGAGGTCGTGGAGAAAGTAAGAAAGAAAGCAGATGCCTTTAGAAGGTACAAAAGAACAGGGAGGGTGTGGTCAGATAGGAATACCTGAAGGAATCAAGGGAGGTGACAAGGCATCCTAGGAACTCAGACTGGCACAGGGCATTAAAGAGGGGAAGAAGGACTTCTTCAGGTACATCAGAGAGAAAAGGAGCTACAAAGACCAAATAGTGAGGATTAAATGGGAGGGGGATGGGTGGATACTAGGGCAGTACAGGCAGAGGCATTAAACAAGTACTTCTGCTCAGTATTTACTGAAGAGAAGGGAGAACAGTACCCAGGAGAGCTGGGGGGCATGGGTGGGGAAGAGATGACAGACAGAGAAATCCCAGTGGGCAGGGTGCTGGAGCGATTGAGGGCACTGAGGGTGGACAAGGCACTGGAGCCAGATGGCATATACCCCAGGGTGCTAAGGGAGCTAAAACAAGTCCTGGCAGAACTGTTCAATGCCTCCCTGGACTCAGGGCAGTATACCGCAGGACTGGAGGATGGCGTACATGGTGCCCCTCCACAAGAGCAGCCCCAAGGATGAGTCAGGGAACTACAGACTGGTAAGCCTCACATCCATCATGGGAAAGCTGATGGAGACAATCCTGAAGGAGAGGATGGTTTCCCTCCTAAAGGCTAATGGACTGCAGGATAGCAGGCAACACGGGTTTGTCCCAGGCAGATCCTGTCAGACCAACCTGGTGGAGTAGTACGATTGGGTAACCAGGCAATCAGACAGGGGATGTCCTGTACCTGAACGTCAGTAAAGCATCTGATTTGGTGCCGCATAGGAGGCTTGGTAGTATGTTGGAAGGCACAGGGACCAGGGTGATGATAGTGGGATGGGTAAAGAACCGGCTACAACGGAGACAGAAGAGGGTGGTACTGGGAGGGGAGCTCTCGTCACCCAGGGCAGTGACTAGTGGGGTGCCACAGAGCTCTGTACTTGGGCTGGTATTGTTTGGGATCTTCATAGCAGACATTGCAATAGGCTTCAAGAGCAAGATCAGTCTGTTTGCAGATGACACCAAGATGGGAGCGGTAGTGGATGACTTACAGGGGTGGCAGGATGATCTGGCAAAATTGGAGGCTGGTTAGACACTTGGCAGCTAGAGTTCAATGTAAAGAAATACAAGGTGTTACATTTCGGAGGAAAAAACCAAGGAGGAGCTAACAGATGGGGGGGGGGGGTTCAGTTAGCCAAGACAGAGGAGAAGAAGGATCTGGGGGTGATCATAACGGGAGCAATGAACAACTCTGCACAGTGTAGAAAGGCAGCTGCAAAGGCTAACAGGATGCTGGGTTGTATTGCGAGAGGCATATCCTCCAGGAGGGGGGAGGTGATCCTGCCGCTGTGAGGGTCACTGGTTAGACCACACCTGGAGTACTGCGTGCAGTTCTGGCAGCCGTACCTGAAAAATGACATTAGGTTACTGGAGGCGGTGCAGCGCAGGGCAACAAAAATGATCCAGGGGCTAGGGGACTTGCCTTATGAGAGCAGGAAGAGGGAGTTGAACATGTACTCCCTGGAGGAGAGGAGGGAAAGGGGGACACGACTGAAACCTTCAAGTACATGAAGGGAATAAATAAGATGGACATGGAGGGGCTTCTCTTGTTAAGGAGAGGAATGGACACCTGAGGGCACAAGCTGAGACTGGAGAGGAAAAGGTTCAGGAGGGAAATGAGGAGACTTTTTTTTTAAATGGAGAGGATGGTGTCACGGTGGAACACATTACCAGAGGAAGTGGTAGCCTGTAATACAGTGAGCTGCTTCAAAAGGGGATAGGACAGGGTAAGGAAGAGGGTCACTGGAAGGGGGCAGGAGAGGGGGGCACCTGCAGTATAAGGGCTGCTAGCTGCACGATCAAGCAGACTCGACAGACCAAAAGGCCTTTATCTGCTGGTATGTTCGTAGACTTCTGTTACAGAAACAAATTCTGTTTCTCTGTGGAGAAAAGAAAAAGATTAGTCCAAGCCACGTTCTAACCTCTTCTTGACTATGGTGACCTGCTCTTCAGGAATGCCACCCCTGTCTCCCTTTATCTCCATTTTCTCTGTTTCTATGCCTCTATCCACCTCCCATAATCCCCCTACACCTTTTTTCTCTTTCTCCTTTTTCACCCCCTTTCCCTCAATTGCTCTGTCCCTCCACTAGCTCTCCAACTCTTCTGCCCCACCCCACCTACTCCCCTGTCCACTAGCCCAGGTCCTGAATGTCTTCTGATCTCCCATCACCCCTACACCTACGCACACCTCTCTTGCATGCCTATATCAGTTTGTATCTTCAATCCCTGCTACTTTTGAAACTCTTCTACTCCGATGACGAGGCTTAATTTTGCTGCATTATAATTCTCTGTATAATTGTGTCCATGTACTCCACTATTTTCAAAGATATTCCCTGTTTTTTCATTGTATCTAACCTAGATACTATGTCTAGCCATACTGTTTCTTGTGTTAAGTAACCCTGGACTGTGTAAACTCATTCCAATGTTTTTTTATTGTCTTTTTCATAAACTTTCGACGTGGAACCTTTGTAAAGCAGCCTATGGCTCAAAGGTGTTAATTCTGAATTCCCAATAAATAAATAAATGCCTCGACTGCACAGCTTGCCAAACTTGACATCCTGTATCACACAGCACTCTGATTTGTTACCAGCCTACTGAACTCATTACTGCACCGTCTACAAAGCAGGTGGCTGGCCTTCGTCCACCACTAGATGGCTGAAGAACCTGTATTACAGGTCAAACAAGGCACTGCAAAATACCGTACCACCATGCATCACAACTTTCTTCCACAGGTACTTGTGCCACTACACTCTAAGGATGATAAAATGTAATACTCTTAGAAGTGCCCAGGCACCTATCCAACTTTGGCAAAATGGTACTCAGTTTGACTGTCCCCATAGGAGCCGGGTTTGTAAAAATGTTGATGGGGCTCAGGGGTCAGAGGTCAAAGCCCCTAGTGGGGGTCGAAGGGTTAAGCCGGACCACCAGACGACCTCTGTTATTAGTGTAGAGTTCAAGTTACACTATTTGCCCACTTATGGCATGTTTCATGCCACATTGCCCTGTCAGTTATTTTATATTAGTTTATTTGAGTTAAGGGGCTTTGCCCCATACCCTATGTTAAAAAAAAGGGGGACTGTGGGGTCCGAACCCCCCCCCCGCCACTCAATTAAACTGACAAAACTTCACTTACATAATGCTCTACACCAAGTTAGACTGTCGGTAAATTTTTATTTGTTTATTCGAGTTGGGGGGCTTTACTCCAATACCCATATGTTAAAAAAATAAGGGGGGTGGCGGGTAGAGCCCACCAACTCATAAACTGACAATCAGCAGCAGGTACACGAGGAAAGAAGGTGCCTAGCGCAGCAAGCACACAACAAAATGACACTGTATTGTCTTAGTCTAATCTTTCTGTGCTGTTTGAATCTCCCTGTGCTTTGAAAAATGATAGCCACATTTTCTTGTGTCCTTCACCTGAATGTTAAGCTCCTTGTGATGCAGATTATGGAAAGACATATGAAACCAAATTTCATTCCATCCATACTGCATACACCAAACAACACTTTGGAGAAGGACACATTTCAACATTTAGTTTCTTGTTTAATTCGGGGGGGGGGTCTTTGTTTCCCCTACCCATGCCTTATCAGTTAGATGAATAAGAATATGCACTTACTAAACAAAGCCAGACAAGTTTAAGTTGCCATTGGCAAAATCAGCCTAAACACTGTGCATATTTAGTGTACTGTAGAAAATTATAACAGTCTGCTTGGTACATAAGAGGATGTAAATTGTTTTGCCAACAACATTCAAGACTGAACCACACAGTATGCGAAGTATTATATACGTATCTCAAGTGCATCAAGCCAAAAAATAATTTAATCAACAGCAGCACTCAAGAAGAATGACACTTTAATGTAGCTGTTAGGCTGGTTGATATTTTTTATGCACACATCCACACAAAGATGCAAAAAACTGAAGGGAAAAGGGTATAACACCTACAATATGAGATATTCATTAACCAATCTTATAAGGATTTGAGAGACGTTTATACCAAGACATTATATTCAATAGCAGCTAGCTACATTCTGACATTTAATTGCAAGTCGGTGTGAGACCCTGAAGCTAACAATCAGTTGCACCAGACACTTGGCTTTAACTACTGTTACATTTCTGCATTATTATGTGTACCTGTGCCGATTACACTGCACTTGCAAGCAACATACCAGTGCCAACCACAGTACACCTGCCTGCAGTGTATCCACCAGTACCAAACCATCTGCCGGTAACGTATCCCTTCCACTCACCTATTTGTGGAATTCAAGTCCACACTACATAACCTGCATGATGCATCACTTATACTTAAGCGTACGTACCAGTACCTAACCACCCATATTATACCAGCCCCAGTACACCAACTTGTGACATACCTGCCAAGACTGAACCAGCTGCCAGTAATGTACCATCAAAAATCTAAAAGGAGACCTTGCACTCTCACTGGAGGTGCTGCCAGTTCCTTACCGAGGCAAGTAAGCACAGCAGAAAAAGCTTACAAATGGGCACACACTGTTAGTGCCGAGGCATTTTATTTACTCATAACCCGGTGCATAATTGCAACATGTCAACATGGCCTGCAGGACTAAGGAAAGTCACCCCCTTGGTATCATCATAAGGATCGATCAGGAGGTCTTGCAGAACCTCTCTCATAACCAACAGTATATACTGTATGCCAGTTTTTGACCTTTTTTCTTGCGGTAATGTACCCCCAACTGTACTCCTGCAATACCCCCCCCCCCCATCTGTGACATTCTCCTCACACTGACCTACCTAGTGCTCATTTGATATTTACAAAGTAATAAACATGCACTGTGAGTCAAGATGAAAAACGCCTGTAAAGAAGGCTCGGTTATCTGGATTCCTGTTACAGTTTAGGCCCTATCTACACTCACAATCACAACAGTGTACCGGTTTCTGTAACGGTTTCACCCTTACCATTACCGCATGTCTGCATTTACACTTCAGTGTTCTGCCCAGAAGCACACTCTCCATCATGTTGCATCCACACTGGAGTCTTCTGGCGGTGATTCTAACAGCCACCATCATCCGCATTCAGAGAAGTGACACCCAGAATACCAGAATGCTGTGTGTCACTTCTCAACGTATCCCAGCATGCCGCCGCTCATTTCCATGGGCACAGTAAACAGAAACAAGCAGAACGGCATGCCATGGGATCAGTGACTCAGGGCTATCATTAGAACCGCCCCCCCCCCCCGAAGTATCCTGTATAGCTGTCTGGCTGGCACAAAGCACATATCACCTGTGGCATCTGGCCAATACCCCACCTGTCACTGCTTCCTGGTTCCCATGCGCTCAGCATGTGCAGGTGATGCGCTCCATAATGGGATGCATGACACCGCCATGGAGGACCAGGGTTAGATGAACCCACACTCACCCATCCACACTGGTGAGTGCACTGCTATGTAACCGTTTTCTGCTGCAAACATTCCTGCTGCCGATCTCAAGACTACCTTCCACCAGGTCTCGAGATCGGAAGCAAAACTGCATTGTGCACCATTACCAATGCAGATATGCACCGTTTTTGTCAGGCTCTGTAACGGTTGCACCCCGTGGTAATGGTATAGACTTGTGAGTGTGGACAGGGCCTTAGGGACACAATCAGCTCTTGAATTCAGAAGAGCACAACCAGCCCAGTAACAAGGCAATATCACACAGTACACCAACCTTGTCATACAGCTCCCAAGGTCAACCTTTTCAATGCCATTGCCAGGTTTCTACATGATTAGGGGAGGGACCAGCATTACATGGAGCATTCTATAGGAGCAGGGGTTCTGTCATTAATGCTCCGATTAGGCTAAATGGCTGTTGTTAGCTGGCCCTGTAGACGAGGAGGAGGAGAAGGAAATACAGTACCTTGCTGTACAGACTTGATCTATGAAAACAAATGGCCATACAAGGACCACTTTTTACCAATTATTTTACCGGGTGAGACACACTAAGCTGAAAGCTTATTTGCAGGTGCAACCTGGGAGCACGAGGAAGTTAAGTGACTTGCTCAGGGTCACACAGTATGCAAGTGGACCGCTTGTTTACACTAAAGTTTTGAAAGCAGAATTAAGTTAGAAGTCCATTATAACTGGTTCCCACAACTCTGTGGTAGAACTCCAGTTTCACACCTTCCATATCAGTTTTATCAAAATGCTCCTTACTTTTATTGTCAACAATATACTTAGACAGCCGGGCTGTTCCATATTGTTATTATCTGTATGAAGTAGAACTTCACCTGACTGGTTTAAATTGTGTAGTTCCGAATTGTCTATTAGGTCTGTGCAATATATTTCCCCCATTTTAGTTTCCATACTCTCATACAGCAGTGTCAGTGGCTCAGCAGGTAGCACACTCACCTCTGAGGCCAGAAGATCAGAAGGCTGTGGGTTCAGTTCCCATGCCAGGCACCTGGGTTAGTATCCCAATACTGACACAGTAGTACAGCATGAGGGGGGTGCTGCACTCCTGAAGTGCCATCTTTTGGATGAGATGTTAAACTGAGGTCCCATCTGCCTGTTCTGGTGGATGTTAAAGATCCCATGGCATGTCTCAAAAAGAATAGGGGGATTTCCCCGGTGCCCTGGCCAAATTTCCCCCATTCACTAAAAATATCACCACCAGCTCAATCTGGTTCAAGTCAGCTGGCATTTATCTGTGTCCCCCCAACCCGGGTTGTGCCTGAAAATATGCAAGGATTTGTCTAGCACTTACCCGGTCAACAAAAACAAAATTAAAATTAAATAAGCTTGATGTCCCTACTAATGTCACACATGAACATTAAATTGCCTCTAATTCATCTGTTCTCCATTGTAACTAGATTAAGCTTATTTAATAAGTGGTTCAGGTGGGATTTCAACCTGGTCTCATGATTTCAAAACCTGCAATCCAACCATTAGTGCAATAAAAGACACTTGGTTTAAATATCAAAGCACCTTACAGTTTAGAAGGGGCGAGAGAATGCTACATCCACTAGGCGGGGGGTCAGTAGTAGTACAGACATTCCAAATAATGCCATATTGTAGATCAGATAGTAATTGCAGAGAGATGAAGCTCAAGGTGACACAGTTTGTGGGGTTGCAGGATTCTTACTTGGGAGGGCTCCAAGTTCACAGCTTTATTGCACTATCATAGGTATTAGCTTGTCGCTTCCCTAGACCACAAGTCCACAAGAACCCCAGCAGGATCAACAAGCTGAGACTATGAATGATACAAACCAGGCCATGTAAAGATAAGGGCAATGGACACAATTCAGTAAAGGAATATTCAGATCAAATGTTTCTCCCAAAGCTTGCAAATCCTTTGTATTTAGTAATGGTTGGCACTTAAATAAATGTTTTTGTTGTTTGTTTTTTTACATTCCAAGGCATTTTGAAAGACAAATGGAAACCTCTTGAATACCAAATAGGGGCCTTATAGCAATAATATTTAAGCAAACAGCAATTTAATAGACACATTCTTTAAAATGCCAGGTGATCATTACATCTAAGATGCTTTAAAATAAAATACCTGCACCCAACCACTGAATAAACAAAAACTGATCCTGAAATAATAGTGTTGACAATGGCATCCTCCTTACTGTTGGGGACAAAGTAAAAATGGAGAGCAAAGCCTTCTTTATTGGGGAAAAGCAAGACAGAGCTGCCAGCAGGCAATTAACAGACTGGGCATGGGGCAGACAAAAACACTAAAGCCAAGCCACAGACTAATTGCAAAGGCAGAGCAGACTTTTATCTACATTGCAAAACACATTGTTTTGCTGTTCACACCATTGCATTGCCATCACCACCACACCTTTCAATAGTGAATATGATCCCTGTTATATTAAGAGGAAGGCAGGAAGCAACTTTGTTGTGAATGAGAAAAAAAATGTCCCTAGCTCATCGCTGGTTCAGTCCTACCTCCTAAGTCCTCCAACCCAGGCTGACCCTGCTCCAAGCTCTAGGCTAGCTCTACTTTCTTGTCAGCACAAGTCATGACCCTCTCAGCCACTGGCTCACAGCCTGTCAAGTGCCGACATACAGCCACAGGAGTCAACTACCCCCCGCCCCACCACAAAGGCACAGCCACATCGATCTGTGAGTCCATAACTCCTCAGACTGATCACTCACCACTCTTCTTGTGGATCTTGCCGTCATCACGTCGATTCCCGGGCCTACGCACTTTGCTGGCACCCAACCGCACTCGCTGGCACGCCACGCTGCCAATGGCCAAATAGGATTGGCCCGCTCTCTTTTAGTGCATGCGCAGTGAATTTGTTTTATTTAAAAAAAATAGCACCAAATATAGGCAGAGAGGGGGAAGGGGCTGCACCGCTGCTCACTTGACTTCACAGCTTGGGGAGGGGGCGCCGCACCACTCTATCTCTTCCGCGCAGCAAGGCAAACAAATGGGGGGAAAAAAAAGCCAAAATGAACAAAAAATGATGATACAGATAATTATTGCCGGGGCTGAGCCCGCGTTGCAAGATATTGCTGGGGCTCGAGTCCCACAGGCCCATATAACCCAGCGCCTATGACTGTCCTCATTTATTGGAATAAACTACAAGCTTGATTAGCCTCAAGTCCTTCTAAATGTTACTAGAAAATCATTGTGTGGATGAATACCCTGCTGTTAGAGACTTCCTCCATGATAATACTGTTACGATTCACTTCCACTGCCTTTTTTTGTCACCTAAATTTTAACTTTCGCTCCGTGCATCATTGTAATGCTCCATATATTTGCCTTTAAATAGCTTGTGTTTTGTTGTTTCTGCTGTCTGTACATACTTGATATTTTTAGTTTTTACGCTACTTTTGTACTCTGTGGTACGCTCTGTACTTTTGATTTCTTGTACTATTGACTGTCCTAGCCGGGACGTCTTTGTCGATCAGTACTGCTCAAGGGAGCTTTTTTCATGTGAAATACAAAAATATACAAACACAAAAATTAATTACCGGACAGGAGACAACACGGCTTGTTGCAGGAAAATCTTGCCAAACTAACCTGACTGACTTCTTTGATTGGGCCACAAAGGCAGCGCACAGGGGCAAGCAGTGGAGCAAGACCTCTGATTCTGTTCCACACAGAAGGCTAACTCAAA
Source organism: Neoceratodus forsteri (assembly GCA_016271365.2). Lineage (NCBI taxonomy): Eukaryota > Metazoa > Chordata > Ceratodontiformes > Ceratodontidae > Neoceratodus > Neoceratodus forsteri. Next base: position 407,517,642 of record CM057453.1, read on the forward strand.
GGCGGTGTGACCTAGTAGGGAACAAACTGGCCACCTAGACAGGGATCTGGCTGGGAGACAGGACACAGAGGGTGGTCATCCGAGGGTACACTCAGAGTCCAGGGAAGTCCCAAAGGGGGAACTGCAAGGGTTGGTGCTCTTCAATTTTTCATTTGAGATATATACATATATATATATATATATATATATATATATATAGGACAAAGAACCTCTGTGCGCAAACACTGAGGCAAGGGTTACTCCAAAGGGCATTTGGCTGGGAAGCCAAGTTTCAAGAAAAAACAATATCATACATGCCCCCACAATGCAAAGCATCATGGGCTGCATATGCAAATCACCACAGAATGTTATGCTGGTCCAACTTTAAGCAGATTGCGTGGTGCCGAAAGGCCTCTCACACAGTTGCAAAGGATGCTAACGAAGACATACGTCTTCTGTTAGCATCCTTTACAAACTATAATTTCACTATTCTGCATCCTTAACATAACATTCTGTATTATTCTCTGTTTCATAATCTTTACATGTATGTGTGATATCATATATATAGGAGTGGGAGTATAGAGTAAGGTGCATCTCTTTGCTAAAGATATTAAGCTTTGCAGGAGGGTGAATACTGAGAAGGGAGTTAGAGAAATGGCAAGAGACCTGAGAAAATTGGAAAAGCGACCCAGATTATGACAGTTAAAGTTCGATGCAAAACAATGCAATGTGATTTAGGTTTTTCTCTGTTGTAGGTTTTTAGCTTCCAATCTAAAGTAATTTCTTGACACTTTTTTTCAGTTAAAGGAAAGCAGCCCAAAACGTTGGCTCCCTCCCCCGGACAGCTTACCCTCCGGTTTAGCTCTGACCAGCAAGAGCGGGATTTTCGTGTGCCACAACTTTCTGTATTTACATGTTTAAACCTTGGGAACCCAGAAGTATGGAGGAGGCGGGGAGCTCCATTTGCTGAAATGGTGCGGCGATGCACCGCTCGCTACAATACAAAAGTACTGAAGTGAGCAGTGCGGCGCCGCACCATTTCAGCAAATGGAGCATCCCCTGCTTCCTACATACTTCTGGGTTCCTGAGGTTTAAAAATGTAAATACAGCAATTTTCCACGAAAATTTCAAACGAGTAGCCAAATGCTAATTGAAGCAAAAGTCCCCTTTTCTAAAGTCAGATATGCTCTAAGAAAAGAACCTACAAGCTACAGGTATTACGAGAATGTGCCAGCAGGTAGCATACCACTCCAACTGTGCATCTTATCAAATGTGGAGAGTATTTTTCTGTTATCGATTCTGAAGGGGAGGATAAGGCAGGGGAGTAATAATATTAGTGGATGCCTGGGAAGAAACAAGATTACTACAGGTGAGTATTTTTTTCTTCTAACCCCAGGAATCCACTAATTCTATTACTTGTTGCAGACTATGTAGCAGTACCACTAGGAGGCGGGCAGAATCTATTTAGGAAAAAGACTCTGCAAAACAGCTTTGCCAAAACTGGCATCACTACTAGACTGGGTATCCAGACTATAGTGTTTAGTGAAAGAGTGGGCTGACCTTCAGATAGAAATATGTAAAGCAGCTAAAAGAGGTACCTCTTGAGCAGCTGCAATAGTGGCAGCTGTGTCCCTTGTAGAGTGGGCTCTAAGACAAGAAGGAGGAACCTTGCCTGCTTTTGAGTAAAAAAACTGAATACACTGGACTATCCATTGAGATAAAGTCCTTGTCGAAGCAGGAGTACCTTTACCTACTTCCCCATATGTGAGGAACAGCTGTTGTCTGTCCTATCTATGGTCTATGACATGAACCATATAGTTACTCAGTGCTCTTTTGACATCCAGGCTGTGCAGTCTATGCTCACCTGAGCAGGAGTGCTCAGTAAAGAAACTGGCAATGTTATTGACTGGTTCAAGTGGAAGTCAGGGACCACCTTGGCAAGGAACTTCCTATTAGCTCCCAACACTACCTTATTCCTGAGAAAAAAAACTTAGTCCTTTTCTACACAAAAGACCTGTAGCTCACTAATCCTCCAGGCAGAAGTGATTGCTACCAGAAAAAAAAAGACTACCTTCCAGGTAACAAATTTAAACTCTGCAGATGTCATAGGCTCAAAGGGCGGAAGCATAAGCTGGGCAATGCAAACATTAAGATCCCATGGTGGCACTGGTTCCCTGTGAGGGGCAAACAAGTGAGACAGCCCCTTAAAGAACCTCCCGAGTATGGGATTCTATGCCATCGAGATATCCTTTTAGGTGAGAGGTACACTGAAACTGAAGCCAGGTGCACTTTAAGAGTCTGGTGCTGCAGCCCCAAGGAGTGCAAATGAGACAAATGATCCAGAAGGGTTGGGATCCCGGCCTGGGCTGTGGCTACACCCTTATCATTGTACCAGATGGAAAAATCGTTTCCATTTTGAGGCACAGGTTTCCTTACTGGAAGGTTTCCTGTAACCCCTAAAGACTTCCAAAACTGCTTCAGGGAATTGGCAGTCTGTACACTCTAAGTCCTCAAGAGCCACACCTTGAGCTTGAGAGACCTGAGGTTGGGAAACGCTACCCTCCCCTGAAAGGAAGTCAGTAGACTGTACCTCTGAGGAGGGTGAATCAGCTTACTCACAGGCACTGAAAGCATAGGGAGTACAAAGGCTGCCATACCCAGTCTGGTGCTAGCAGGATCATCGAACTGGTTATGACCTGGACTTGATGAGAACCCTGAAAATCAATGGAAAGGGAGGAAAGGCATAAAGGCATCTGCCTGTCCAATCAAGAACCAGGACATCCATGGGAACTGTCCTTTTCACTGGGGCCCTGCAACAATAGGGAGGCAAGTGGTGATTTTGGTGGGAAGCAAAAAGGTCTATTTCTGGGATCCCCTGCCTCCTGAATAGAGCTTTCACCACTTGCCTATTCAATGCCCATTCTTGATGGGCCTGAATTATCATGTTCAAGGCACTCCCCCATTTTCCTTTCTTTTTCTTTCTTTCTTACTAGATGCTTATCTGTGCCTCCATAAGTCTGTTAGGTCATGACTGCACTGCAAGCCTTATTTCTTACATTTACCATGTATCAAGCGTGTTTATGTTCCCTGCTCCATATGTTACCGCAACTTTGTATTGTTCAATATATGTGACATGGAACCTTTGTAAATGAGTCTCTGACTCAAAGGTACTTTCCAATCTCTGAACAAATAAAAATAAATAAATAAAAGCTGTCAGGGTGCTGTCCTTGCCAGGCAGATGACTTGCTTGTAGAGAGGTTTTTAGGGAGTAAACAAGGCTCCATATCTTCATTACCTCTGTACAAAGAGGAGTGGACCTTGTCCCTCCTTGTTTGTTGATGTAGTACATTGTTGTGGTACTATCTGATCTGACTTGTACCACCTTTCCCAGAAAACGATGAGTGTAAACCTGAAGGGACAGGTATGCAGCCCTCAGCTCCAGCAGATTTATGTGCAGGAGTGAGTCTGCACTGCCACAGGAGCCATGAATGGTGTGATCCCCTAAGTGGGCACCCCATCCTAACAGGGAAGCATCGGTTGTGAGAACCCAAGAAGGAGGCTTTCTAGTTCCCTCCACCCTTGGAGGGCCTGTAGCAAGGTTTTTGTTACTGGTACTGGCTTTGAGAGTGGGCCTCACCTCTGGCACCAGTGTGCTCTGATGTGGGACTGGATATCACTTATCTAAAATCTGGCACCCATGACTGTGCTTGCTGCTGAAGCCATGTGCCACAACAGTTGAAGGAAATGTTTTCCCAGGTTTTGTCCTGCCCAGGGCGAATAAGCCTGCCAACAGCTGAATAGCTTCTGCCCTCTTTTGAGGGAGAAAAACTGTTCCCACTACTGTATCTAGTTCTGCCCATATGAACTGCAGAACTTGCACAAGGGTCAGCACTGACTTTTTAGTACTGAGAAGGAATCCCAGGGACAGCAGCACATCCTGGGCTACCTGTAGGTGGTCTGACACCTGTTGGTGGGATTTCCCTATGATTAGGCAGTTGTCCAGATAAGGAAAGACTGTAACAGCCATTCTTCTAAGGTGTGCCACTATCACTGCTATGCACTTGGTATAAACCCTTGGTGCAGAGGTGAGGCCGAAAGGCAGTGTTGAAAACCGGCAGTGGCCCGAGGGGAGTTTGAATCTGAGATACTTTCATTGTTAGGAAATATCTGGAATAGACCCCTTGTCCTCTTTGGCTGTGGCGAATAGGCTCACCTGCTTTTGCCCATAATAAGTTCTGTACCTCCTGCTCCAGCAATTCTCTTTCTGAGAAGGAAGCTGGTGCAAACTGTTTCAGCCTTGGAGGAGGAAGGGACTTGAAACAAAGGGAGAGACCCAGACTCACTATTTCCAGAACCCATTTGTTAAGTTTGATCATTCATGGAAATAGTGGGTGGGTCTGCCCCCCACAGGATGGAGAGAAGCAGCCTGAAGAGAAGTACTGCTGCTGAGCGACAGCCTATACCTGTAAAAAAGGTCTCCTAAAGGAAGACCTGCCCCTGCCTCCCCTAGAATAAGAAGAAGAAGTCGAAGGAGATGGTCTGTCTCTAGTCGAGTTACTTTTAAAAGTAGCTTTATAGTCATCTATTTTTTTTTGGGGGGGGGGGGGGGGGGCAGCCCTTAGCTAAGCAAATCTCCTCAGGGCTATTGCACCAGCCGTCCATTTTGCAGCAGTATAATTAGTGTCAGCTGCCATTTGAAATTGGTATTTGGAAGCCTCCAAACCCAATTTTGCTGTATCCAATAGCTTGGACACAGTTAAAGAGGGGTTAGCCTCAGCACTGTTGACAACTGACTGCCAGAGAGCTTTCTGATAGAGGGCCGCATAGGCCTGGTAACAAGCTTGCTGGATTGCCAGGGATACCGAAAGGTACCCCTTTTTAGCCATATTACTGAATTAGAAGCCTTAAGGATTTCTAATGCATCCGTTTTTATTTTATTTATAGATTGGTAAAAAGAGCCTTTTTGAGGGTGTCAGCCCCATAAGCTCCATATATTGTGTCTCCTCTTCATCACGGATCACTTCAGCTGTTTGCAGATCCAGGGTCTCTACCATTTCCTTCACAAAAGAGAAATGGGAAAGAAATCTTCCTTGGTTGGGGGGTGTAACCAAAATCCTGTTCTGGTGACACCTCAGGTTCAATTCCCTTCTCATCCTGGTTATAGCTGTCATCATCATCATCACCATATGCCAAAGTAGCAGTAGGCACCAGAGGGGAAACAACTGCTTTTTCAGCAGGGGTGATCACAGGCTGCTGAGGAGAAAATAACCCCTGCAGCACCTGGAGTAAAGCTAAGGCCTATGTTAGATCAGCAGGAGAGGGAGCTTTAATAGGCACCTGAGGGACCCCTTGAGGCTTTTCAGCCAGGATGTCAGAGTGCTTTGTTTTCTTCAGCTTTTTTGGCAGGCGCCGGAGAGTCAGCCGTCTGATTGCCTCTCTTGCCAGAGCCCTCACCCATATCAGGGGTGGAACTGGAGGCTCTGGAAGGACTTACCACATTAATGGAGGGTGTGAACTGGTTAGAGCCCAGGGACCCCTCCTCAAGCCAGAGCCCTCACCCATATCCGGGGTGGAATTACAGACTCCGGAAGAACTTGCCACATTCATGGAGGGGGTGGACTGGTTAGAGCCCAGGGACCCCTCTTCTAGCCAGAGCCCTCACCCGTATCAGGGGTGGAATTAGAGGCTTTGTATGGGCTTGCCACATTTATGGAGGGGATGGACTAGTTAGAGCCCAGGGACCCCTCCTCTAGTTTCCTTTTAAACTTGCCACATTCTTGGAGAAGGTGGACTGGTTAGAGCCCAGGGACCCCTCCTCTAGTTTTCTTTTAAACCTCTCCCTGCATTTTTCCCACTGTTTTACCTGGGAAAGACTTACATATATCACAATCTTCATAAAATTGTTGTTGCCAAAGGCAGATCAAGCAAAGATCATGCTTATCTGGCTTAGCAAACACCTCAGCACACTTCAACAATTCTTAAAACCAGGAGGTCCTGTTAAAAAACTGAAACATTTTAAACAGGGTTTTATTTACTCTAAAAATTGATTAGCTTTTTGGTCATAAGGTTCTGTGTATCGGGCACTGATGGCACCCCAACCCCTGTTACGGACAATTTCAAATACCTCGGGGTGATGCTGGACCCACAGCTGGACCTTGGCCGCCATATCCAGATCACATGCAAGAATGTCAACAGCAAAATGGGTATGGCCTACAGAGGCCAAAAACAACACTTACCCAGTGCCAGGTTGCCCTAGCCAGGGTGTGCTCCCATCGCTCTGTTGGGCTACTGTTGTTTGGCATTTCCACCAAAGTCCATCTCGCTAGATGGACTACTGCATACAACAATGTCTGCAGCTTGCTGTGGCTGCCCCCCTCCCCGTCTCACCCACCATTGTGACCTTTACAGCAAACTTAACTGGCTCTCCCCTCTTAATCATACTGACTATGTTCTAGGGTGTTTCACGGGCAAGGTCCTTGGCAGTGGCACCTCTCAAGCCATTAATGGCCTTTATCCGCTGCCTCACCATCCTATCCTCCTCAGGTCCCAGGGGCTGCTCTGCTTAAGGTGCCCACCACCCGGACCCAAATGGGTGCTAGGGACTTTGCAGCCTGTGCCCCCAGACTTTGGAATGCCCTCCTGGCCCAGATTCAGGCAGCTCCCTCACAGGGCTGCCTGTGCTCATCCTATAGAGTCACCTCAAACTCGCCTCAGCCTGTGGGTGCCCAAAACCCCCGTGATTCTCACATTGTGCTCCCCTACCCTGGATATTTCCCCGTATGCTGTAGATAGTGTGCTGCTGCTGAAACCGCAACTGTGCCTTTCTGAACTGTGCATGTGGTTGCTGTGGTCTTATTCGAACTTAACTGCTGGCTGTAGTCTACCTTACCCCAATTTATGTTATATTGCCCACGAACTGTAAAACGTTTAATTCCTGTAATCTTGTATTTTGTTGTGCATTTATGTCCTACTTGCTGTTCTTAATCTGAACCATGTCATCATATGTACTTCATTCTATAATTCCTGTACTCTCCCGGGTCGTACCTGAAAATAGGCAATTGTCTTGTCTAGTGTACTTACCTGGTTAACAAAAGCTAAATAAATAAATAAAAGAGCTAAAACATTGTGAGAAATGCATAGCACTTGCCTCACTTTGTTAACAAACTTTACACTTCTAGAAAACCTATATAAATACTTTCTTTACAGTTAGTACTGCTAATCAATTATATAAAAACCCTGCTATGAGGAAAAACAGTAAATAACAATAGATACAGGGCAGTAATAAAAAAATAAGACAAAAATACTTAAGTTTTTTTGGTCTTAAACAGTAATCAGATGATCTTGACAGAGAGAGAGAGAGAGATCAATCTCTAGGGCATCTGATTTTTGCAGCAGAGAGAAGAAATCTGAGGTAGAATGTAGGCAGTTGGCACAAGGCTGTTTGAAAACAGATGCATTAGCTAAACATTCCAGGATTAGCAGATCATTCTATTCTCTCTGGGGCAGTCCTGACTTCAAAGAGAACTCCAAAGAGTAATAATATTAGTGGATTCCTGGGGTTAGAATATTTATTTTATTTATTTCAGATTCGGATTAATACCTTTGAGCCAGGGCTCGTTTACAAAGGTTCCAAGTCAGAGAGAGACAGTACAATACAATACAATACAATACATGGGTTACAGATCAAGTAGGAGAAATAAGCATCAAATAAGATATGTTTGCTGGGATACAGTTGTTGACAAAGAACAAGAAAATGTTATGATTTCAAATGAATGCAGAGTTACCACTTGAAGGATGCAGCAATAAACAACACTTAATCAGTGTGGTACAACCTTTGTGTAAGTGCCAGGTATTACAGTAGGAGGGTCCTCCAGGTGATGGGGAAGGAAGAGCCAGAGCAGCCAGAGAAGGCTTTGTCATGGTATAATCAAATGGGCAGGGCAGAGAAGTGTAGGTGGGAGGGACAGGGGAAGGGGAAGGCAAGGGGGTTGGTCAGGTATGGGAGGGGTGGTAAAGATGGAGTGGGGGGAAGGCCAAAGGTAGTTGGCAGCATGTTAATAGACAGTCTTTAGGCTAGCTAGAGTTATGTATCGCAGGAACAAGCATTTTCAAGTTCAAGATGCGAGCGAAGCCCATATTTGAATTGACTGAGTTTTTCACAGTCGCGGAGTGCAAAGGACAGGTCACTGAACCATTTGGGTCCTCGATATAAGATGGATCTCTGAGCCAGTGTGGTGTGGTTGAAATGCACTAGGAGACCACCCTTAGCTGCACTTCTAATGTTGACACTGGAATGCCCATATTTGAACAGGGAGGAGGATGAGTCAGAGGTTTGGCTAAGTAAAGATTTTTTTTTTCCCCAGCAGGCAGGTCTGGTACTGGGCCCTGGATCTGAGGGGGAGCCATTCAGTTTCTTTGTATGGGGTGCAGGTATGGGTGAGATGGTCGGCTCCTAGGACCAGATGGCACGTCTTGTTGAGTAGTGTCGTGACCCTCTTCAATGCGTTGTAAGAGCCAGCGCCATAGATGATGAAACTGTAATCTACGGTGGATAAAATACCGGGCAGTGTGTAGCTAGCTTTAAGGAATCCAGGGTCATGGACTGTCTGTGGCGATATAGGACACCCAGTTTTGTGTTAGCCATTTTGACCATGTGGTCAATGTGATTAGAGAAGGTGAAAGTGTCGTCTAGGTGAACACCTAGATATTTGAAGGTGGATACTTGTCCCAGAGTGTCCCCCTTGCATCTACGAATCAAGAGTGGGACAAACTTTTTTTTTCTCTGAGGGACAGTGAAGAGCATGTTCTTTGTCTTTTTATAATTGAGCAGCAGTTTGTTCTTAGCGAACCACTGCTCAAGTCCATGGAAGTTATCTTGCAACTCAGCGGTGATTTCGGTCAGCTGTTTGCCAGATACCGAGATAACCGCATCATCAGCATATAGCACTGAGTGTGCTGGGCAGTTAGAGGGTAAGTTGTTGTTGAATAAGCTAAAGAGGAGTGGCCCAAGGATGGACCCTGGGGGTACTCCAGGGTTCATTTCCCTATGTTCTGAGATCTGGCTGCTAATTCTCACTTGTGTTCTGTGTGAGAGATAACTGCGGAACCAGGACACAGTGTCTGTGGATAGGTCAACAGATAAGAGTCGGTTTAGTAGCAGGTGGTGATTAATGGCATCAAATGTCTTTGTGAGGTCTATAAAGATAGACCCCACAGCATGACCATCATCAAGGGCATTATAAATCTGAAAGGTATAATCAATTAGTGCAGTTTGGGTTGAGTGTTTCTTCCAGAACCCGTGCTGTTGGTTACAGAGAAGGTTATTTTTGTCCACGTATTCAGTGAGTTGGTCTGCGACCACTCACTCCAGGGCTCTGGAAAGGGGTTGTAGGATGGAGATAGGTCTGTAATTGGAGAGGTTTGTTCTAGTCCCTGATTCGAAAACTGGGGTGACAAGTACCGCATTCCACTTCTCAGGGAATGCACCAGTTCTAAGTGAGACATTAAAGATTTTCAAGAGAAGGTCAGCAAGTTGGGTGAGGGTTATCATCTTCATCTCTACTTGGTCATTCCCGATCCTAGTCTTTCCTAGAATCCGCTTGACGTACCTGATGGTCTCTGACCGGGTGACCAGCCTGAAATAGAAAGGAGGTGCTCCACTGCTACAGGGAGCTTGCTTGTTTGCTTCGGGGAGTTCATCTTGTGATGCCTGGGTGAGGTAGTCACAAGATAGCACAGAGCTTAGGTCGGTGAATGCTTGGTTGAAAGCATCTGCAATAACCATCGGCTCCTGGAGGGTCTCTGAGCCTGTTATACTGAGGTCCGGTGACGCTCTGGATGTCTTTCCAGTGAGGGATTGTACAGAGTCCCAAAAATCCTTCCCACAGCCCCAGTTTCTGGTTACGAAGTCTTTGTGATAGGATGTTTTGGCAAGCTGAATAAGTTTTGCGCACTTATTACATGCAGCCCTATAGACAGAATACAGAATAAATAAAGGTAACAATGAGGTTAAAAGGGAATAATTCAATATGAAACATGATTTACTCTCGTGGCTTACATGATCCTTAAACCTCAAGATTGAAATATTATTTTCTGATTCGTAGTGTAAGCATCTTTTATTTTACATACAGTATTAGAGATGTCGGCACTTGTTTCTCCATCTCCCACTTATCCACCACATTCGGTTTTCCGGCCCTGTGGCTGAGCTATTTTTGCTGTGTTTGTCATAGAATCCACACTCAGATAACCATCAGACTCAGATATCCATCTAATACAGTGGAAACAGATGAAGTCACGTATCTAAGTGCTGACTGTATGACTAAACTGACAAAGAACTAACAGCCCATTATTCTACCCCTCCGAGGCTTCACTATACAGCTATGGAAGAAGCTCTACTGTTTTACTGTCTGCTGCTTTCACTGCTCCTCACCGAAGTTGTAATATATACATTATATGCCACGGGAGACAAGGTTTTGTTAGTTGGTGTTTTTTTGCTGTTCTCTGCTGGAGACAGCTGGTGCACTGACAAACAGCCGCTGAAGTCAGTCTCTCTCTCTCTCTCTCTCTCTCTCTCTCTCACACACACTCTCTCCTTACAGCTCCCGCTTCTTTTTTTCCTGCTCCTGCAGCCCTTTTATTAGGTCCATGGGAGCCAAATTTCTTTGCATTCTGAGACTGAGTTAAAAGTGAAGAACATAGGGTTAGTTCCTTGACTGCAATGGCAAAAAGCACAAGGTTCTAGTTATAATCTAATCAACAGGTAACTCTCACAATGCACAGCTGTCTGATTTAGCTGGAATTATGAGGGTTGAAACAATGCTTTGTTGGTTAGTTATTGACCTTCACCATGGAACACTCATTTACTCATTTTCTTTTTATGGGGATAAGGTTTGTGAAAGGAAGAGTGAATAAAGTACACCAGGGAAGCTAAATATTTTATTATTTTTATTCTCCAGACTCCTATTAGTTCTGTAGGAGATCTCAATACATCCACCAAAGTGCACTCAGACTCATGCATAATCTGACAGTCTGGAAACCCCATACACACACACACACACACACACACACACACACGTACGTCTGAATCTCTTGGATATCCAACACTCTCTGAATCAGTAAACCCCCTACAACACACACAGACACACACACACGTGCGTGTACGTCTGAATCTCTTGGATATCCAACACTCTCTGAATCAGTACACCCCCTACAACACACACACACACACACACACACGCGCGCGCGCGCGTACATCTGAATCTCTTGGATATCCAACACTCTCTGAATCAGTGAGGTCAGTTTCAATCAATAAGGTCAGCAGGACGCTCCCTTCCCTGTTGAGATATAATGAGAAGAATCTCAGTTCTAGAAGTGTGCCTTAGTTCTCATTTGTATTGTGATGTCACTGCTGCACAGGTTGCCCTGACCAAACTGTTATGATACCTCAAACAAATCAAGAGAGACATGCATCAGGCTGGCCCAGTGGCGTGGAGGGCTGAGGCATCCTGGCCTTACCTCCTGCCACACTAGTGACCCATGTTCATGGTGCAAGCGGGCCGCCAGTGGTCGGCCGGGTAGGGAAAAAAAAAAAAAATCGAGCATCCGGAGGACAGCTCTCCTCTCCTCTCCCCTCCCAGGGAGGGATGAGGATGGCATCCACTGCTTGCCTATCCTCTAGTGATGGCTGGAGGATGGTGCAAAGGACCTACAGATGAAAGGGGAGGTTGCAGGCAGACATACAGCATGTGGAAGTGTGTGCAGTTTGGCCACTGGCATCACTGCATGCCTCTGCGCCGCACTCGGGGACTGGGAAAGAAAAAGCCAAAAAATATCCCAATCGGCAGGATGATGCTGGCCCCTCGCAGGCACAGCACCCGGCTAGTTGGAACCTCATAAGAGCTAGAAGGTGAGTCCAGTGGACACCGGGGTGATGGGGCTGGGGGGCCGGTGGAAGGAGGCCGGTCAGGAAGGGGGAGAACTATACAAGCCACAAAAAAAAAAAAAGACATGCATACATCCAAGGTTTCCGAGGAAGCTCAGAGAGGTGCTGACTGCACCTCTGACAGTCCTGGTCAACCACTCACTGGAAATGGGAGTGGTCCCAGAGGACGACAGATGTAGTATCACTTCACCAAAATGGTAGCAGGGAGGAGGCTGGCAATTAAAGGCCAGTCAGCATGACTTCAACAGTGGGGAAATTAATGGAATCACTGCTGAAAGAAAGAATTTTGGAATGCTGCTTTCTCTGATCTGAGTGCAATCCTTCCAAACAATTTCTTTGATCCCACCCCTACCGCCCCTGAGCAAAACAATGCCTACCCCCCCTTCCACCCGAGGGTTATTACAATGAATGAAGCAAGGCCATACCTTGTGAACACCCTCGGGGGCTCTAACTACTGCAAAGACTCCTTTTATATGAAAATCCTTAACTTGGTGCTTGACACTGTGCTCTCCCCACTGACTGACCTCCTTAACCTCTCCCTACGTCTAGGGCAGTTCCCCACTGACTGATCTCCTTAACCTCTCCCTACGTCTAGGGCAGTTCCCCACTGACTGACCTCCTTAACCTCTCCCTACGTCTAGGGCAGTTCCCCACTGACTGACCTCCTTAACCTCTCCCTACATCTAGGGCAGTTCCCCACTGACTGATCTCCTTAACCTCTCCATACGTCTAGGGCAGTTCCCCACTGACTGATCTCCTTAACCTCACCCTACGTCTAGGGCAGTTCCCCACTGACTGGAAGATGGCTATGATCACACCAATACTAAAGAGTGGAGACACCACCTCACCCAACAATTACCAACTCATCTCCATTCTACCACCCCTATTAAAAACATTGGAGAAAATCATTGCCACCCAACTCACCAACTACCTACTAACGCACAACATACTTTGTGGTGAACAACATGGCTTTAGAACAGGGCATAGCACAACCACCCTCACAGTGTTCTCCAACTCGTTGCACAATGCCCTGGATAAGAAACACCTAGCAGGAGCTGTATTTTTAGACCTGTCGAAAGCATTCGATACTGTCTCACACACCCTGCTCCTAAATACTCTCCACCACATCAGGCTGTCCCCTGGACCCATCTCGTGATTTACAAGTTACCTCTCAGATAGGTCCCAATGTGTTAAGATAAACAACGCTCTTCATCTTCTTTGCCAGTTCGCTCTGTGGTCCCCCAAGGCTCCATCCTCGGTCCATTACTTTTCAGCATCTTCCTGAACACCCTACCAAAATTCTGCCGAAACAATCTTCTACTGTATGCAGACGACGCGGTACTGTTTGCCTCCCACTCAGATCCCACAGTCCTACAGACATCCCTGTAACTTGCCTTCAACCACATTGAAAACAGGTTTACGGACCACAGACTGGTGTTCAACGTAAAAAAAGACTAAGTCAATGCTCTTTGCCCATCGGCAGAGCAAGGACTGTGATGCCCAACTAAAAATCTTTTCCAAAGCCCTCCTCCCACTTGAACAGGTACATACCTATAAATACCTGGGCCTTAGATTTGATCTCAGCCTCTCATTTCATCCACATATCAATCATTTCTCCTCAGCCATAAATATTCGCACTGGACTGCTCTATCGACACAGAGATTGCCTTTCGCCAGAGGCCCTTAACCTTGCTGTTACCGCCTCTGTTCTCTCTCTAGTAGATTATGGACTAACTGTATATTCGGCTGCTGACTACACTGCTGTAAATAAAATCCATTTAGCCATCAACAAAGCATGTAGACTCCTTGCCGGGGTAGGCAGGCGTACCCACAGCTGCGCCCTGTATGCCCTAACAAATATCCTCACTCTTGACGAAAGAGTCCATTATCAAACAAATCTCACCAAAAAATTCATCTAGGCCTTAATCCCCCTGGAGTTTCTGCCTCCTGTGCTGCCCACTCCTCAGTAAACACCCGCTTGGCAAACAAACAGATGTGTAACCCCCTTGTAAATGGGGGTTCATGAACGCTTCCTTGGAGCTCGTTTTATGCTCCATGCCTGGTTAGTAATCGGCATAAAAGCCGCTTAAATGGGGAACAGTTGAGTGCTCCTACAAGCCTCCGTAAGCTGTCCCTTTAAGGGTTGCTGCCTGCAGTCATAATTAACTGACATGAAGGAGGAGCTGGTGGTTGTATGCCCGAGTCCCGCCCGGGCCCCTGGAGTGGCTCCTTTCCTGCCATCGCTAGTGGTGCAGAGGGAGCTCTGCTAGGGGATGTGATTGTTGCTGGAAATAACGTACAGTAATATCGATAATGTTGTTGTTCTAACCTGCCTTTCTTTGCAGTGTGGACTGTTTCGATTGTCTTCTCCATTTTGGTCCGGAACTGCTGAATTGGACCAATCGGTGCCCCAGGACCCCATAGAGCCGGCTGACCAATAGAAGCACTGTTTGTATTTGAGAAAGGTATTATGGGCTATGGCGCTGTTTCGCACCAATGAGAGTTGGAGGAAGTGACTGGCAGGTTCAACCAGCCAATGGAGCCAGGTAGCGCGAGTGAAAGAAGACCCTTGTTGCTTGGGGGCAGATCGTTGTAGCTGAGGTGAGGAGGAGCTCTGTACTTCGCGCTGGGAAATGTTCAAGGAAGCATGTGTGAAGGCCTGAAGCAATGCTGCCTGAAAAAGAGTCGGATTGAATCACTGGTGCGGTCAGAGGAGGCTGTGCTCAGCACAGCTACCACCAGACCTGACCTGTGGGAGGACTGAGAATTTGCTGAATTTCGCTCGGTTCGAGGGAAAGCTGAAGCTGCCGTTACAGCATCTCAGTGGCTGTGAGTTCGTGGGAGCCTTGGAAGCAACTGCCTGGTGTGGTACCCCTCTGTTGTTGTTTGCCATATAAATGTGTGAGAAGGCTGGTGAAGTTTAGGCTCCGCCCTGGCAGTGTTGAAGGAATCGTTATTTGCTGGGGTTGTGACTACTGATTCAGGGTAGTTCCCTGCAGAGTGTATACACAGTGGTTTCTAGTGCATTATTATATTGCTGACTACCTAATTAAACTTTCCTCCTATTCTGACCTGCCTGGGACTGTAATGTTTATCTGTGTTAAGGGCCCCAACCAGCTGCCACGTGTGAACTAGACGCTAGGGCTTGGGTACCCAGGGACAGTAAAGACTAGGTTTTAGGCCTGTGCACAGAGCCCTAGGCAGATAAGTAGAGTGATAAGCTAATCAACCTGATTTCCCCCTGTCCTTGTTATTTCTCCCCTGAATAAATCAGCTTGTTCTTTGTGCAACCGCACCCTGGCTATTGTGTATATTACTTGTGATCTACTGCTTGGTGATTGCAATATAACTGTGCCTTATTTTGCAGGGGTCTTCAGAGGGTGGAGTGATATTAGCAGGGGGTGAGTGTATTGGTGGAAAGTGTCATTTGTACCCAGTGTGAGCCACTAGCGGGACGAACGGGGGGTTGCAGTAACCCAGAGGGCTGTGACCGAGGCAATCTCGACAATACTGACCCTGACCTCTGGGTGGAGGCACCCGTCAACGGATCTGGGCCCCTTACCCTGTCTCTGTGGGGGCAGGCAGGGGTAGTAGCCTTAAGGGTAGCGCCCCCTGGGGGTTACATGTGGACTGTTCCCAAGGTTGCAACCTCACTTGCCCAAAGGTCCTTTTCCTACAGAGCACCACTATGGTACAATGATCTTCCACCGACCGTTACCTCTATCACCAGACTAGAACCATTCAAAATAGCCCTCAAAAACCACATACTATCCACACACTGCTGCCAGTGCACCGACTAAGTATGGACAGCTGCATAGCTTCCACCAATACTTGGCTACCGGACCCGGCTAGGCCTGCCTGGCCCTGTCTCAGCAGTGAAGCTGGAATGTAGATATCAGCAGGTGCATTAATCCATCAGTATCACCTATACCACTTGGATTAAGTATAGGCTAAAATGCTCTGTATCTTAATACTGTTAATTCTCCAGTCAAGATTGACTATGTTAATGACATTGTCGGTGTCCTGACTGCTTGAATCATGGCAATTTCAAACTCCTTAGCCGGGCCTGACTAGCTGCCTAATTGTATAGACCTTACACTCCTCCTCTTTATTTATCTACTGTATGTATTGTTAATTCCATGGAATACGCATTTGTATTGTTGTATGCTGCTTACTTGTGATCTGTTCTGTTTTCTGACATGGAGCCTATGTAAATGAGCATTTGACTCAAAGGTTGTAAATCCGATTTTCAATAAATAAATAAATATCTTTAATCCAGTAGCTTACAAGATCCAAGGCAGCATGGATTCACTAGTAGGAGGTCATGTCAAACTAATCTTAAAGATTTCTTTGACTGGGTAAACCCGGGAAGCAGATAAGGGTGGGGTGGTGGATTTGATCTACTGAGATTTCAGTAAGGCCTTCAACACTGTTCCACAAAGGAGACTTGTAAACAAGCAGGGCAGTCTAGGAGTGGGACTAAAAGTGGTAAACTGGGGTTGGAAGATATGCGACAGAGGGTAGTGGTTAACAGAGTTCACTCTGAGGAAGGGAGGGTGAGTAGCAGGGTCCTGCAAGGATCAGTACTGGGATCAGTCCTCTTTAATATCTTTATAAGTGACATTGTAGAGGGACTAGAAGGGAAGGTATATCTTTTTGCAGATGACACAAAAATGTGCAATAGAGTGAACACTCGGTGGGGGGATAAACAGAGATCTAGGTAAGCTTGAGGAGTGGTCTAGAGAGTGGCAACTAAGCTTCAATGCAAAAAAAAAAAGCAAAATCATGCACTTAAGGCACAGAATCCCAGAGCCAGAGTGCAAAATGGGGGGAGTGGTACTGGTGACCAAACAGGAAAGAGACCTGGGTGTTGTATCTGATAACCAGAAAGTGGCCAAACAGTGTAACAAGACAGTGGGGAGAGACAGTGGGATTCTAGGGTGCACAGGGAGGGGTACCACCAGCAGAAAGAGGGTGGTGGTGGTGATACCCTCTGTATCAATCTCTGGTGAGACACCAGCTGGTGTCCCGTTCTGGAGTCACCATCTCTGAAAGGACATAGACAGAGCTGAGGCAGTCCAGAGGAGAGCAACTAAAATGGTGCAGGATCTGCATCAAAAGCCCTATTATGAGGAGAGACTGAAGGACCTCGGTATGTACAGGAAGGAGGGGAAGGGGCTATGACAGAGACTTCCAAATATGTCAAGGGTATAAATAAGGTTCAAGAGGGAAGCTTTTTTCAGGGAAAAGGATGCACAAGAACAAGGGTCATGCGATAGGCTGGGCGTAGAATCAGAAATGTAAAGAAACACTTCTTCACAGAAAGCGTGGTGGATGCCTGTAACAGCCTCCCTGAGGAGGTGGTGGGAGCAACAACTGTAATGGGATTTAAGGCGGCATGGGATAGGTATAAGGGAACATTAGGAGTGTAGGAGGGTTAAAGCCAGAGATCAAATAGGGTCTGCAGAGTGACAGTAAGTAGGGAACACAGGCAGACTAGGTGGGCCAAGCAGTCCTTATCTGCCATCAGATTCTATGTTTCTATACCGAACTGGTAACAGCTCGTTTACCGATGTGTCCTGGGGGTGGGGTAGGGGATGGGAGTACACAATACAAAATGTGCAAGTGAAGATTACATATTGTAAGATACCATAGTAATAAAAATAAAATACATTACAATAAAACTATGATAAAAATAACATAACTTACAGCTGAGCAGTCATATGCACAGGTAGGTAGACTTCGCAAGACAACATAAAGATGTAAAACAATGCATTAAGGTAAAAGTGCAGTACAGTACTGGGAACAGGAGCTGAAGCAGATTAATACCACCCAGACTCCCACGAAGAAACCAGAGTTAACAAGTGACGATGCAGCAGAGTGGGGACAGGAGTAGGACAGTACTGTAATAGAAAACACTGATCAGGAGCCATTTAGATCACCCAGACTAGGGGCCTGGGATGGGAAGGAGAATGCTCTAGCAGGGGAGGGGGGTGAAGTGGGGAGAGCACCAACACAAGGGTCAAGGGTCAGGAACAGCTGCAGGAGGGAGAAGTAAAGTACTGAATAAGGGTCTTAAGGGAGGAAAAGGATGAGGCTGACCAATTAGATGGGGAAAAGAGGAACATAGCATACAAAAATATGAGAAAGCAGCTTGGCCCACAGTAGTTTTCCTACAGGGGAAGGAATGGGAAGCAGTGTTCCAGATGGGGTGGTGGGGGATAGGTAGGGATGGAGAGCACCAAGCCAGAATTTGGAGGTGAAGGAAGCACAATAGGTAAACGTCCGGTATCAAGGGAAGGAAAGATGGGAGAGAGAGGAGTAAAGGTAGCAGTGGTGGGTACGGGGAGTGCAGTCCAAGGCAAAATAGCAGAATGAGTGAAAGACGGGGGCCAGTCTGGCAAGACTGGGCTTAGATGGCACCATAACTGAAGATTGGGAGAATCATATGGGTGCCTATCTCTCAGAGGGCAGGGAGAGGGATACTGGCTTTGTTTCTGTACAGCGCACCCAGTTTGGGTGGAGTTTAAGATGGATGGCATCAGTGTGCACTGAGAAGTCAAGGTGACAGTCCAGCCGACCCAAAGGTACTTAAAGGAGGTGACATCCTCAATCCCAGTACCATCTAGAGTATGGAAGGAGGGGAGGGGAAGGGAGACAGCCTAGCAAATCTCTGTCAGGAGCCAAAGGTCAAGGACACTGTTTTCTTGACGTTGAGGGACAGATGGCTGGAAAGGAACGAGCTGAACACTGTCAAAATCCTGCTGGAGGCTGACAGCAAGGTTCGCAGCAAAGGAGCCAGAGGCAAACAGCACAGTGTCATTTGCGTACATGTGGGTGGATGCATAGGAATATGCTGAGGGGAGGCCATTAAGGAAGACGGACACGAGTATGGGGACCAGAACTGAACATTGAGTAACATCTGATCAGATAAAGAATAAAGGGGAGATCACGTGATGCAGAGTGCTGAATAGAAGCTCCTTCAAGAAGCTCCTGCCTCCCGATTAATAAATTGTCTTTTTTGGACGTCTGAATGCCTTAATTTTCTCTGTTTGAGATTTAGTGCTGCCTAAACATTTTGGAAGTCCAGTTTGAGTGTAATTTTGGTGGATGGAGGCTTACATGAAGAAAGACCATGAAGCACACACCCCAGCTACTCGAGAAAGGCCTCTAAAATCCAGGGCGGGTGGGACTGAGAGGCCTGATCCTCCAAGTCAGTTTGGAGATCTGGAACCTTTAACGCTTACTAGGTTCCTCGAAGAGTTTAAACCTTTCATGTGAGGAAATGAGAAGAAATGGCAATGGATCTGAAGTCTTTCTCCAGAAAGTGGATGAAGTCTAAGCTATCTGTCTCCGATAATACAGCTCGAATAGTCTCATTAGAGAAAAAATTGGAAAATCGATCGATCTGGTCTCTGTCGTCGAAATTATCTCGTCTCGAATCAAGCTCGAAGATTTAGAGGGCTGCAGCCGTAGAAACAACACTGTGATACTCTGGTTACGGAGGAGAAGAGGCCAACATGGGTGGCATTCGTCAGAAGTTGGTGGAGCGGGTGGCGGCCCTCTCCCTTTGGCCCAGGCTATATTATAGAGCGAGCTCACAGGTCCCACGGCTTGTTTCTTCACCGGGGACCCCACATTATTCTGTCGGCTTTTGAACTACCTGGAGAGGCAACATTTTCTACAGAAAGTGAGAGCTTTGCAAGAGGTTCGCTGGGAAAACATGAAACTGAGAATATCACAAGATACAGTGCCCAGGGATCTACAAATAGCTGCGGGATCATGCTCACGATTAACAGGGGTATCCCCTTTGTTTCTACACAGGTCATTAAAGATCCCGAGGGCAGGTTCATCCTTGTTAAAGGCACCCTTTGGTCTGTTCCAATATTATTGGGCAGTATTTATGGCCCTAATTTAGATGACCCAGGATTTTTTATGAGACTTATATCTGCAATTCTCCCAATGCTTCCCATCAGGATTATTTTAGGGGGGGATTTTAATCAAGTACTTGAGCCTAATTTAGACAGATCAGGGAGAGGTCTTGGGGGGTCACTCTGGGGCAGAAGGCATTTAAAGATTTATTGGATCAATGCGGGCTCTGTGATATCTGGCGCGTTTCACATCCTGATTCCAGGGAGTTTACCTTTAGGTCAATGGCACATGGCTTGCAGTCCCGCATTGATTACATACTTATTTCTCAGTGCCTGCTACCTGGGGTTAAGACTGCCTTGATTCAACCCGGCCCAATTTCTGACCATTCACTAGTATTATGTAATTTGGTATTGCTTAATTTACCTAATAGGGAAACCAGATGGAAACTCAATGAACAACTTCTCAAGGATGTTAAATACTGCAAACTTATAAAGGAACAAATTGAATCCTTTTTTTCATCTAACCCGTTGGATAGTGCAAAGCCGGATATTTTGTGGGGGGCCTTCATGAGAGGGATCCTTATAAGTATGGCGGTTGGCAGGAAAAGGGCACAGGAGAAGGAATTAATATCTTTACTATCCCAAATTAGATCACTTGAAAATAATTTCTCGAATAATCCTCTAGATGAGGATATGAGGAAACTTCTAGTGTTGAAAGATAGATACTTGGAGTTACTCCGAGATAAAGCAGAATTAGCCATTATTCGTACAAGAGCCAGTTACACCGACCAGGGAGAAAAGGCGGGGGCGCCTACTGGCACTGCGACATAACAAGAATCAGTGAGATTTATCCCTCCTATCAGGGCAATGGCTGATGGATCTTTAAAAGTATCTCCTACTGAATTAGTTCAGAATTTGCCTGTTACTACATAAACTTGTACAGTGACATGGAGCAACCCCTTGCCCTGGAGATGCAGATTACCTGAAAGATTCTCATTTGCCAGCTCTCCCTGATCAACACAAGGACTTTCTGGTTGCTCCTATTTCAGGAGGAAATTGCCAACGTTATTAGTGAATTGCCGGCAGACAAGGTCCCAGGCCCTGATGGGTTTTCCTCCTTATTTTATAAAGTTTTTCGGGACCTCTTACTACCAGTACTTTGCCATTTATTTCAGCATATTTTAGCTGGGGCGGAGACCGATTCCCATCTTTTTGAGGCTTTGATTGTTCTGCTTCCCAAACCAGATAAGGATCTTGAGCTGGTTCAAAGTTATAGGCCTATCTCACTTTTAAATCAGGACATTAAAATTCTCTCCAAAATACTAGCCAATAGATTAACAGTTGCCCTTTCTGAGCTGATAGGTATAAATCAGGTAGATTTTATGAAAGGGTGTTCATCTTCTGACCACTTATGTGCCTTATCACATGTCTTCTCGGCTACCAGGGATGCCGAAGGTCCCGGCTAGACTGGTCTCCCTGGATGCCGAGAAGGCATTCGATCGAGTGAACTAGAACTTTTTGTTCCGAGTTCTGGAGGCTTTTCATTTTCCCTTTCAGTTTATTTCCTGGATTGCCACACTTTATAAAAACCCCACTGCAAGAATTTCTGCGAATGGCGCATTTTCTAAGCCCTTTTCGATTTATTCAGGTACTAGGCAAGGATGTCCCCTTTCTCCCTTGTTATTTAACTTATATTTGGAACCTCTCATTCAAAATATTCTCAACAATGTTTCTATACAGGGTGTGAGAGTTGGGTGACATGAAATTAAAGTCACTGCATACACGGAAGACATGTTGATATACTTATCTCACCCTGTAACTTCAGTTCCGGCTTTGCTAAAGGAAATAGCAAGATTCAGTGACCTGTCCAATTACAAACTGAATGCTAGCAAATCTCTATTTTTTTCCATTAAATCACAAAGTTTTAAAAAATGACATCGGCCCTTTTGGTTTGTGTTGGACTCCTAGGTCATTTAAGTATTTGGGTATTAAACTTTCTCGGAACCCTCTATCATGGTTTAAGGAAAATCTGGTCTCTCTATTGCAGTTGATAACTCATGACCTTGAGAGGTGGTCTAAACTTCCTATTTCACTATGGGGCCGGATCAACATAATTAAGATGAACATATTTCCTAGAACCTTCTATCCATTATCTCTCTTAACACCTTTATTCCCTTACTCTGGTTTAAAAGGCACATGGTGTATCGCTAGATTTATCTGGGCGACAGATATCTCGGTTGGCTTATCATAAACTGGCAGCCCGAAATTGGAGGGTTTTAATTTCCCATCTGGCCATATATCACTGGGCTAGTCACCTTGCCAAATGTTTGAGATGGGTATCTCCGCCCAGAAAAAGACCAACCGGTTTGGCTCAGAATAGAACTGGATGCAATTAAATCCAAGAACTTAGACCCTCTTACACTATTCTTCCTTAAGTTTTCCCAGGTATGCATGACTGAAGAGTGCCCCATAATAATGACCTCTTTAACGATTTATTCTCAAATGTGTTCATTTTTACATTATTCCCCTCATCAAGACTTGGCCCAGTCTATTTGGAACTCTCCATCATTCACTATTAATAAGAACCAAATTTCCCGTCAATGGTTGTCCCAATTGGGAGATGGGAAGCTTTCTTCCTTTACAGATGGTGAGGGGCATTGGTGATCTGTGGAAGATATCATTAAGAAATTTCTGATTCCGGCTTCATCCTATTTTAAAGTTATACAATTAAAGCATTTACTTGTAATTACCTTTGGTAACACTCCTCCTTCCCAAACCTTCACTTCTCTGATACCTGAGGTTTCCCCACTCTCGGGATCTTCGGGTGTAATCTCTAAATTATATCAGGTTTTGTTTTACAAAAAATATGGGGGTCCATTTGGGCCTTCAAGATTCTGGAATAATTTTTTCCCTCAACATTATTTGGATTGGCACTCTTTGAGGAGGTCATGTCATAAATTCATTTCTCAAGACAGACTGCGTCTCATGCAATATCACATTTTACATAATTTGTACTATACCCCGGTTAAATTACAGAAGTAGGGCTACCTGAATTCCAATATATGCAATAAATGCTTGCAGGAAGAGGGTACACTTCTTCACATGTTTTGGTCCTGCCCTAAAATCTCCCCCTTATGGGATTCTATTAAAACTTCCTTGGACCCCCTGCTGGGACTTCATGAATACTTCATTCCTGAGATCTGCCTGTTAGGGGACTTATCCTCTATTAGAGTTAAGGTACAAAAGTAGCACATTTCTATGATTGTCTTATCGGCTAAGAAGCTTATTCTTCGTCATTGGAAAGATAGGTCCTCCCCATCTGTTCAGGAATGGGTAAAATAAATTCTGTCTAATCTGCGCACAGAGAGCGCGATTGCTAGTCTGGGATCCCCTTCACTCCCTAATTTCTCTGGTTCAAGTTTAAGCATCTCAGACTATATTGTCATGTAAGATCTCAAGTAGTGAGCTTGGCATTGACAGGTGCTAGGTTTGGTTACTGCAGTAAGGGAGGGTAGGGTGGGTTAGGCAGTTACTTCATTACATTGTACTGGAATGTCATTGTCACTGTCACCTAAACTGCCTTTTATTGTGGAAAATGTATCAATAAACTTTAAATTGAAAAAAAAAAAAAAGATAAAGAATAAAGATGAAAGGACGTCTCCGATGCAAACGGCTTGCAAACCTGCCCTCAAGGTAGGAGCGCAGCCACCTGATAGAGGAGACAGAGAGCCCCGATGGCTTAAGCTTGTCTAGGAGAATGGGATGTGACAGTGATGATGAAAACTTTGGCTAAGTCGACAAAGATGGCCGAAGTGCGGTTTCCTTGGTCCATACTAGACAGGACGGAGTCAAATGAGCTGAAGGAGGGAGGTAGAAGTGGAATGGGACTTCCTGAAACCTGGAGGAAGGGAGTGATAAAAAAAGGTGCTTTAACATGAAAAATTTAATGTATAAATTCTTATAAACTCTGATCTTTATTTGCTGGTCCTTCTGTCTTCCCGGGTCCAAGTAGTCGCAGAGGACAGTACTTAGCCCCATGACAACAGTGAGACCAGCAAGCCTCTGATCTAAGCTTATAAAATCTCTGACATGCACTGCAGGCTACTGGATCTCCCAGTGCTGCAGCCAAGCTCCGATGACTGCTGCAGGGGATTCTGGGATTTCTGTTTAAAGGGGAACTGTCATCAACAGGATTTCTGAATGTCTCAAGGTCCATAAAAAGCTAATTTGAGTAACTCTGGACTGCAAAGACTCACACATAAATAAGGTGGCTCATTCATATGTAAATCAGCCTGTAAATAAGAGCAGGGGGCAGCCATGTGTTTTAGGCTCCTAACAGGAAATGATGTCGCCGAGGAACTTGGCCCTCCATTTACTGCACGTTAAATGCACCCTCCTGCACCCTCTGTTCCTGTAACACTTACTTTCCCAGCCCCGCTCTCTTCCCTTCCCACTTAGCCATTTCTCCAGTACCCCCTGTCATTACCCCCTTCCTTTTTCCTGCCCCTCCCCTCTCCTGCTCTTTGCCGCCTCACTCCCCTCTAACACGCCCTCCACTCCCCTCTCTGCCGTCTTCCGGTTCCACCGGCGTAACAGGTTGCTACCTTGTACCGCTAATGCCGTAACTTCCGCCACCCTTCCTACCTTTCTTTCACCTTTCTTCCCCTCCCTGCCAGCTTTCCCCTCCTTCTTTTATTCTTCCCTCTTCTCCCTATGCTCAGTCCTCACCCTCCCTCTCCTATTTTATCCCGCCTCCCACCAGTTTGCGTGACTCCCCTCTCTCTCCTGCCGTCTCGTAGTTCCACCGGCTCGGCTGCAGGTTACTACTCTACCCCGCCAATGCCGTTTTCACCGCCTCGCCTCTTGTCCGCCTCCCATCTTCTGCTCCGCTGCGCTCTTACTAGGTGCACTCTATCTCCCTACCCCCACTCATTTCCCTATCTGTTCCGTGCCCTTCATCCCTTTTCCCCCTATACCCTGCCCTTCCCACCTTACCCTTCCCCTCCCCATTCCTTTAGTTCAAATCCTCCTCACCCTTGCACCTAGTCCCCCACCGCCCTCCCTGCACATCACCCTCTCTCCCTCTCTATTTTTGCACCCATAGCTTCACTGTCCTGTTCCCGACCTCCGTCTCTCTTGCCGACTCCGGTTCCACCGTCCCGGCCACAGGTGGTAACCTTCTCCCGCTAATGCCGCGCTGCGCCTTAACCTCCCTCCTGTCCTCCCCTTTTTGCTATTCCCTACCACCCCTGTCTCCGTCTCTCCTGCCCTACCCTTACACCTGTCCCACCACCTCTCCCCTAGTTCTCAACAACTGAATACATGTAATTTTATCCTTATTGCTATGCTTGACTACACTGTGTGACTTTGTCCTTTGCAAATGTATCCTGCTCTGTGTAATTTCTTATGTATCCTGCAAATGTATCCTGCTTTGTGTAATCTCTTATGTATCACTGTGTTCTGTAACTGCACCTCCCGGGTCGTGCCTGAAAATAGTCACTTGTTGGCTAGCGCACTTACCCGGTCAACAAAAACTAACTAACTAAATAAATAAATAAATAGGAAATCATTTGTTTTATTAAGTGTGTTTTAAGGTGTTATTACGACACTTTCTACATTTATAATAATTGTTTTGTATGTGCATTGAAACTAGTAAGTTATCACCTTTACATTTCAAACTGTTAGTAGTAATAGCCCATCTTTAGGATTGCTTTAACCTAGGCTATACTGCCAGCTGATCATTAAAAACTAAACATATCTCAAGGCTGGCTCTGTGGTGTCAACAGGTATTGCGGCCCCATATCAAGATTTCTAAACCCTGGCTATATTCATGTCAGTACAGATTTCTGGGGCTGCCACAGCACCGACTTCTGTCTTACTCCATTCCCTCTCTTACATCCCTTTCTCTTACAATTTCAGGTGTGAACTCGGGTCTACAAGATGCAAATGTTGCTACTCACCTACTGGCCTGGCATCATGGGGCCAGCCTTGAAATGTGTAGTTTTTGATTTATAGCTGGTAGTACAGCCTAGAGGTTAAAACCAAGAGCTGTGAACAAGCTTCTTTCATTCAGAAGAATGTTTTTTTTATTCCAGCATGCTCTTCTTGTATATTGTGTGACCAGAACAAGTCACTTAACCTTCCTGTGGTCCCAAAACACACCCAGAAATAAGCTGTAGTTGTGTGCCTTTCCTGGGCAAAGACAGTAAAACCTATCTGAGCATGTGTTAGGATTCTGAAAATATTATGCTCTTTCTATCCAGATTTGACTTGAAAAGGAAGGAAAAAAAAAAAAAAGAGACACCATTAATAGTTTATTAATTGCAAAAACACATACATGGACAACATTGTTAAAACATGCACAATCGAAACTGCATTATGCAAGCAATAATACCCAACAAGGTGGGCAGTATTGGGCAATACCGGACCACCCAGGGATGTAATGAGGCCCGACGTCACAGGCGGAGGGCCTTATAGTACCTGGAAGGTCTGGTATTGCCCATACCGTCCACCTTGGAAGGTATTATTGCGCTTAGAAAATGAGATTCTGTGTAAATTCAAATTAACTAATAAAATAGGAGAGGACATGAGTTTAAAACAAATATAAACATTAGAAAAACACTTTTTGGGATAAAATAGTCCCTACATTCCTGTGCTGTTCCATCTTCTGTTGCTGCCCCCCCAACAGATCCATTCTCTTCTACTTATCCCCCCCTTCATGTGGAAGAAGAGAGAATGTTTCACCCCAGCAGTTGTTGTTATCATTTTTGTGTCACATTCTCTGCGCTTCCTGCAATAATTTATTTCCCCCTCCAGTGGGTAGCTGTAGCTTCTAGGCACATGACTGTGCTTCCTTAAACCATGAAGTGAAGAACTACAAGTACCGTGTAAGATGGGAACTGTATAAATTATTTCTTTAACTTCAGAGCGCTGCTGGTTAAACTTAATCAGCTGCTTTGTCACATTACCACTCACCACCCCAGGGACAGATTCTCCCGAACCTGTCATTTTTAAAATGGTAACAGCGCTACAACAGCGCCACTGCAACAAGTTTTCTCAGCTTGCCCAGGCTGTATTCTCATTCAGTTTCTTCCCCCATATCAATGCTGCTGCTCCAAAATCACCTCTACATTTCAATTTAAAAAAAAAAAAAATGGGGGTGGATACCGGAAAAGTCAGCGATGATCGCGGCATCAGTTCACCGCTTTTGCTCCGTTCTGCTCCCGATGTCTTGAAAGTGTAACCACTCTCCTGGCTGATCGCATTTAACTTGTGGCAAGAATAAAACAAAGCAAAAAAAAATAAATAAATACTGCTAGTCCATGGGGTAGTGTGTGGGGTACTGATGGTGCTAGGGATACAGTTTTGAAGTATGGTATGATGGGGAATCAGCAGCGAGACAGGACAGGAAGATGGAGTTGGGAGAGGAACGGAAAGGCACATCAAATGTGTCCCATTGTGGGGCTGATTCCGTGTTTGCCGACAGGCGAGACTGACTGAGCATGGCAGCAGGGGGTTTTCTTCAATGCACAAAAAAGACAAAGAGAGACCTTTCAAACTCAGAAACAGGTACAAATATATTTTGGTACTGGCTGCTGTCTTGTATAAGGAGTGAGTGTGTGTGTCTGTGTGGGGGGGGGGCAGATCTTAGTTTTTCACTAAGCAATGAAAAAAATGTGGCAATTTGAATTTGTATGCCCACTGCTTCAGCCAATGATGAAGCAGGCTGGGCACAATGATACTCTGCTGGGCATGAGGCAGGTTTAAGCTGGGACTTTTTATCTGGTGGGCATCTACTGAAAGTTGATGCACCAATCTGGAAGGGGTACCAGCCAATCAGATGTATCCAAATAAAAAGCCCATTTTCTAATAAAATATAGAATAATATATGGGTGGGTGGGTGTAACCAGAATTTTATACACACACACACACACACACACACACACACACACACACACGGTATGTGATGCTACATTAACCCTAAAGGCAAAGTCCAAGGGGTTTATAAAAACATCCCACACCAAGAGTGTGTGCAAAATTCAGTTTTTTTTTTTTACACCCACCCACAAATTATTTTAATTAATGGTGATCATTTTGTTTTCTCTTTCAGCACAGTTCAGTTAGTGCAGCACTTCTCTCAGAGACAGACACATACACACGCACGCATACACACACTTCTCACACACACACGTGCGCACACAGGCGTGCATATACTGCAGCCTTTTACTACCACACACACACACCTGTTGCTTCCTTTCTTGTTTAACATTACAATGGGAATGGCATTCTGGAAAGCTGCGGTCCACTGGCAGAGCTGCAGCGTGTAAGACACGCTTGAAGTGCATGAGCGACAGGATCAACCAGATTCATTTGTTTCCTTTATGGTAGAAAATCCCATTCCATCCCAAGAATTTCAGTAAGAAACTGTTATACTTTTAACTTCATCAAAAAAAGTAAAATACTCTTAATAATGCATTTCAGGTTATGCATGTTTTAACAATGTTGCCCGTCTATGTGTTTTTGCAATTACTAGAAGTTAGCATCTGCTCCTGTCAATAAGGGGGCATACCGCCGGCCCAGTGGCATGGAGGGTTGAAGCGCTGGACGCTACACCTCGCACCGCGCCGGCGATCCAAGTTTGGAAGCGAGCTCAGTCGCCGGGGTCAGCAGGGGAGGGTTGAGGAACAAGTGCCCTTGTGGTGCTCTCCTCCCCCGGGAAGAAGGAAGGGGGATGGCCCGGCATATCAGCGGTCCCCGGTGGAGACCGGGGGGGGCACTGCAGCATACTAGGTAGCACAGTCTCTGCGTGGCTGATGTAGGCAGGGTTGCCGTGCGCCAGCGCGTCGCATGTGGACCACGTGCGGGAGAGGAGGGGGACCACAAGAACACAGAAGAAAACTGGACCTTGGGGTAGGTGATGGCACCAGCCCCCATGCCCATTGCCAGGCCCATCCTGGTCAGCCTTTCAGTTCCTCCGCCCAGGCCTTCGCCAAGCAGCTGGAAACGACGATGGTAAGTGCGCCCAAAGAGGAAGGGCAGCCCAACCCCGGAGGGTTAAGCTGGGGGGGCCAGCTACGAGACAAGGAGGGGAGAGAAGGCTTGGTCAGGCGGACTTTGGGCAAGGCAGGATCCGGTTGGATGCCCGAGAGAGGCTCCTCGGTCCGTGATCCAGAGGGAAAAAGTGTTAAATAAATAAATAAATAAATAAATAAATAAGGACATACCCAAACTCAAAGGCCAGGTACTTGCTAGCCTAAGTTATGTACTGCTGTATTAAGTATTACCTTCTCTCCTGAGTGCAACACTGCTACCATTGACTATTCATGTAATTGTCTTCTCCTGTAACTAATTCTGGCACAATGTTAGCACTGCATATCCATGTACTTGAATTCTCCCTTATGTTACTATGTACTGTGTTCTTGTTCCATTATTGTACTTGTATCCTTCTGTAACTAATTCCAGGTCACCCCTGAAAAAGGGACCTTCGGGACTCAGTGGACCTACCCGGTCACCAAATTTTAAATAAATAATAAACAATTAATGCTGTCCTAATTTGTTTCTTTTCAATTCAACATGCTCAGATTGTTTTCACTGTCTTTGTCCAGGAAAGGCATACAACTGCAGTACAGCTTGTTTCTGGGTATGTTTTGGGACCACAGGGAGGATAAGTGACTTGCTCTGGTCACACAATATACAAGCAGAGCATGTTGGCACCAAACCGCATTCTGCTGGATGAACAAAGCTTGCTCACAGCTCTTTGCTCCTCTAGGCTATGCTGCCAGCTGATAATCAAAAACTACACATTTCAAGGCTGGACCCATGATGCCAGGCCAGTAGGTACATAGCCACATTTGCATCTTGTAGACCTGAGTTCACATCTGAAATTGTAAGACAGAGAATGGAATAAGACAGAAGTCGGTGCTGTGGCAGCTCCAGAAATCTGCACTGACATGAACACAGCCAGGGTTTAGACATCCTGATACAGTATGGGGCCCCAATACCTGTTGGCACCACAGAGTTAGCCTTGAGATTTGTGGTTTTTAATGATCAGCTGGCAGTATAGCCTAGAGGGTAAAGCATTGCTAAAGATGAGTTATATTTACTAACAGTTTGAAATGTAAAAGTGATAACTGATTAGTTTCAATGCACATACAAAACAATTATTATAAATGTAGAAAGTGTTGTAATAACACCTTGAAACACACTTAATAAAACAGATTATTTCCTATTTAACCTACAGTAAATGGAGGGCCACGTTCCTTGGCGACATCATTTCCTGTCAGAAGCCTAAAACACATGGCTGCCCCCAGCCCTTAATTGCAGGCTGATTTACATAAGAATAACTCCAGAATGCAAAGACTCACAGATAAACACAATAGCTCACTCAAATTAGCTTTTTATGGACTTTCAGACATTAAGAAACCCTGTTGATGACAGTTCCCCTTTAAAGCAAATATCAGCTTAGAAGTCAACAAAATCAGCCTGGTACATACCTACTGTACTGCAGTAAACACCAAGTAAAAAAAAAAAATGTTTTTGCACACAAGTGCTAACTGGGATCAGTCCCACATTTATATGCAACATTGTTAATGCTGACTGTTCCCCTTTAATAAACACATGGAAAAGTCATCCAACCCCCCCACCCCGATACCTTACAACTCCAGCCTCTAGCGCAAAACAAATAACTACCTGCAGAAAAAGGATTAGAAACTACTCTAGCCTACACTTTAATAATATACGTATCTCCTTCCAGCCTCATTCACCAAACAACTATATCCCTCGATGCTGCAGGGCTCTCTCTCGCACAGGCCTTCCATGCTGCTACCAATCTCTACAGTGCTCCCAGCTTCAAAACATGCCACTCCTTTCAGCCTGCCCACCAGCGCAGTGGTAGAGCTACCGCTCGTGACACTGGCAACCCAGGTACAGCAGTGGACTGGGGTTGCTAGAGGGCCAAATGGCGGGAGGTGGATTGAGCAGCCTATGCATGCTCTCCACCTACGGAGGTGGGAGGGGGTGATCTGTCCCAAGTGAAGGACTCCTGGATGACCACAGGACGTCCTATCACTGGCGAACCAGCTAAAGCTGGTACCAGGAGGTCTGCTGGACACACGGTGTGTTCATATCACAGCATCACTGCATGCCACACCTCCAACAGTTACAAAAATTAAAAAACTTGCTGGATGAGCTCAACGATACCTCTGTCATGCTGCTATCATGTAGCTGGCCCGAGGCTCCCTTCCTGGACACCAGACACAGTGTCCAAGGGGGTAAGGGGGAGCCACAGAGGCCCCGCCCTGAGGGGTAAGCCAAAGAGGAACACCGGGTAGGGTGGCCTAGGTGTCGCCGTGAGTGGTGGATGCTTGCTTGACTGAAGTGATGGTGGGGGAGCCATCCTGGCTGGCTACAGTGCAGTAAGTAAAGAAAATAAATACAAATGCTGCTGTTGCTCTGAATTACGCTACCGCCACACTGTGCCAAGAACTGCCGCTCATGAAGGCAGCTGAAATACCGCTTGCAACCCCACGCCATGAGCAATGCCTAGGAGGCCTGTGCATTACAGAAACAAAATAACGACAGTCCCACAAACAGCAATATATATTTAAAATGAAAGCCACTACAATAAGAAAAAATATTACTACACATACCACTACGCTGCGGAAGAACACTTCCATAGATAAACCATAGGACACAGAACACAGTGTCCAGCCTCACACATTATATCAAATAAAAGATGGCAAAGTACGGTATACTCATAAAACACCATCTCGAAGTCAAACAAGCTCATAAAGGCAGAAAAAGAACATAAAGAACATGGCTTGCACACCAGAACCATGGGATGAGAAAGTTTATTAATTTATTGCCTGAGAGGAACCAATGGGGTGCTAGTCCTGCTCTCTCTCAGGCACTAAGTCAACAAATGTTCATGTCGCTATTTTCTGTATTTCTCTGTATGCAGTTACGGTTAACAGTGGCATATTCAGTGAAACTGGAGTGTGCGATGCTATACATTTCTGGTAGCTCATAAAGGCCACTCACTCTTTGTCCACACCGAAAACCAACTTCTGCATTACAAAAATGTCAAAGGCAGGGTCAGAATACCCCCATATGCAGCACCCTGTTTACTGCGTAGGATGTAATGTTAGAGTGAAAATTGAGTTTGCCAGGACTTTCACCAATGGGCATATAATTTTATGCTGCCTCTTCCCAATGTGATAAAAACCATAACCATAATTAGAAAAATCTGCAAGGAACACCTAGAGCAGAGAAGAACTACAGGGACAGGGCAGGCCCGATGGTGCAGCTGGCTAAGTTTGTGACCACAGTTCACGTTCCAAGTCTGGGTCATCACTTTACAGTTAGTCTTGGATGTTCTAATGACAGGACATTGCCTTGAGAGTATATCTTGAGTGGTTCTGTAATGTCACCAGAACCCAAAGGTGACGTAACAGAGACTTTCTTCACCGAAAGCAGTTTTTTGTTTTACATAGTATAGGGGCTTTCACAGGCATGTCATTGTGTGGTGGGCGGCACAAGTCATTTAATCAGGCACTGCGTGCCAATTCGGGGGTTTTTTTTTTGCGCCAACTAGTCTAACATTATGCTGTGCAAGTGTGTAAGGCCCTATAGATGATCAGTCCATTTTGCCACACTTCCAAATAACTGCAAAACTAATTCCAATATCGTCCAGTGTCTGAGAGCAACTGCTTGACAATCTGTCACATTATTAATTTAAAAACATGCATACCTGATTCTCAACCAGTCTTCACATCAGTCATTCTTCACTGATCATTCTATTGAAGAACAACTTTTCAGAAAACCAGCAATGGGCTGAACATCTACTACATAAGGCTCTAAATGACAAGTTCCTACATTATTGCTGCCTTGCGCATCAAAAAGTAAAAGTCATATGCCATACACTGCCAGTGGCATCACACCAGGTATAGGCAGACAGGCAAGTAAAAAACAAATTACAACAACTACAATACACATCAAAAGCACGGACAGAAAGCTGTAATGGCATCTAAGGGTTCTGTTCATAAACACTTGTCCTTTGTACTTGTGGTTTATAAATGTCCCCAGAACTAGGCCCTTACAGGCTTATTATGTACACTTGCGTGCACTTTCTATCTGACGTTCTGACAACATCAACGCCCTCTTTCTCCTTCATGAAAGTAACGCAAAGGGTACTCACTCAGCAGCAGTAGTGGCAATAGACATGTAGAAGGCCTTCAACTCCGCTGAGTGAGAATACCTCTGCCAGGTCTGGAGCACGCTGGATCTGTACAAACCTTTATCAGACAGATCAAAACAATGTAAAAAGCCCTGAAGACCTCACATCTGACTAACAGGTTGTTATCCTAGTCTTCCAAACTCCGCTGGGGGTTGGGGGCAAGACGGGGTTGTCCTCTGTCCCCACTACTTTTTCTCTTAGTCACTGAACCTCTGGCAATTAAAATCTGCAACTTACCAGATATTCCCTGGGTGAAGGTGGGTACAACCGAAGCTAAAACCCTATTATACACTGACAATTTTCTAATGCCTCTCACCAAGGTCGAAAACTCCCTGCCAAAGCCTCTTCAGGTCCCAAAATCCGTCAGTGTAATACCAGTGTACAGGGCTCGAAATATAACCTTTCTATATTTCCATGAAAATGCAGTCAGGCTGCTGGAAATGTAAGAATCAGTTCTGCATTTCTGTCTGGAAATGCTGTTGTTTGCTGTTACCTTGAGTTTTCAGG
The DNA here is from genome assembly GCA_016271365.2 of Neoceratodus forsteri. NCBI lineage: Eukaryota > Metazoa > Chordata > Ceratodontiformes > Ceratodontidae > Neoceratodus > Neoceratodus forsteri. The sequence continues at coordinate 407,551,173 of CM057453.1, forward strand.
CAGTTGGTGGTGCGCACGAGCAACTCTCTCCACGGCTGGGCTGAGCTGTTGATTCGGATCTCTGGCGGGGGGCAGGGTTGGACTGGGGTACAGAGGGCCCACCTGGAAAGAAGATGCAAGGGCCCACCTGGAAAATCAGTAGACGAGGGCCCAGGTTGACACACTCATATCAATATTCCACTTCAATCTGATACACTAGCTCTGTGTTTACATCTTACATTTATCAACAGTGTCCCAGATACCCCATTTAATTAGAAAAAAGAAGGTAAATGCAAAAGTTTTCAGAGTTCAGAAGGTAACCACTTACCCAACTGAGGTGGGCCCACCTGGAAATTTCCAGGTATCCAGGTGGGCCAGTCCGACCCTGGCGGGGGGGGCAGGTGGGTGCATGGAGTGCGCCATCATATCCTCTCAGCACGGCTGTCAGGGCTCCTTCTATGGCTTGGGGCTAATTCCTTGGCAATTTACATGCAGACGCTCCTTGGTAAGCTGTCTTGCCATAATGCGACCCATGTGACTGACACTACTGCTGCCTTCACCGATTGGCTTGTCAGAATTCAGGATCCCTTCCCACGGTGCTGACCAAGAGTTACCTCAGGCAGGCAGTTGGTAGCAAGAGAGGAAGGAGTGCTCTAAGCTCATTGAAGTTACTGTTGTCGGGGCAAAAGAGGAACTGTTGTAGTTTTACCTGTTGCACTCTGAGAAAAACTCTTACTTTTTTTTTTTTTCTTCTTCGGAAAACACAAAGGAAGGAGGAGCACTCTGGGAGACGGAAGACAAATAACGGAGATCAATACTGTGCGAACAAAAGTCCTCTAAGTGCAGTCTGGAGTTACTTCAGTGAAGAAACCATCTTTTTGTTTAATTTTGCAAGTGATGAATCGGGACTTAGCAGGGGTCGGTTGCTCTGCATGCAATCCCATTTCGCAGACCCCACCGGGTCTGCCTCTGCCATCAGATCCACCTGCCCCATTAGATTTGACCATTTCACCAAACAGGTCTACTCCATCATCGGACCAGCCACCTCAGACTCGTCCATTGTCACCTCGGACTCGCTCACTGCTGGGTCTAGCTCTGCCTGCCCTACCTGCCCCACTAAATTTGACTGTTCTACCAAACTTACCTATGCCACTAAACTTTCATGCCCCATGGTTGGGACTGCCTGCCCCATCATGGACTCTCCCTGCTCCATTGCTCAGACTACCTACTCCATGGGCTCTACATGCCCAGTTACCCCCAGTAATTAAAGAAATGGACCCAGAGCTCAAGGGCATAATGACCAGATGGACTGCTGCAAACATTCTACCCAGCAGACGTTAAGAATATAAGCCAAGCCAGTAATGCTTGGCATCAGTTTATTCTCTAATTGATAATTAGTAACAGACTGCAGTGCGTTTGATCAAGTACTGATTGATTAACATTTAAGATCTGATATTTATTAATAGATTTCAGTGTGTATTGATTCTGTATTAACAATTTATAATCTGGTAGATTAATCCTGCAAGTTTAAAATTTATTTGCTTATTTTTTTTTCTCTCAGACTTGCTGTATCCTCATGAGCACAGAGTGTGACCTTCTCAACTTCTGACACCTGTTGGGTACTTGCCACTGGTAACCACAGGCAGTATATTTTTACCTGCCCAGTCTAGTCACAGGAGGTTAGTTAGCGAGCGGTCAACCCTGTCCTATTGGGTGAATTCCTGGACGCATGAACGATCACAACCAGTCAACCTTGTCCTGCTAAGTAAACAACTAACCACGAGTGGTCAGCTGTTCACACCTCTATCTAAGGTGTGATATTTCTCAAGTTGTGTGCCTCACTTGAAAGCGCAGTTTTATTTTTAAATATCTGAGAAAATTCCCCAGCCATCTCTGACACAAATACCATGACATCAGGCCATGGTTGCAGCACAAATAATTCTGTAGATCAGTCAGTTGTTTTTGGATTACCAGTAGCCTTCAGAGTCTGGTCATCAATTAGTGGTCATCTGGCTTGAAAAAACTGCTAGGCTCTAAAAATATCAAAGCATCTGGCCCTCCTATTTCTCTGCCTTGACAGAGTATACAAATCTCCAGAAATCAAGTCAAGGTAAGGCGTCTCAGAAGGAGAATCAAGAGCCACCTCAGCTTCTCAGGATCTTAGTTAGACATCAGCTGGTACTGGTAGGTGAGTCTGTTACCTTCACCTCAGGCATAGGACCTGAGGCTGACATTATGCCTGCATTTATTTTTTTATTTCTTTTATTGTGACGACTTTTGACTTGCCATGAAGAAATTTTCTGCTTTGCACTGCTGTTCAGAAAAATTGTTACTCTCATTTTAAATTGTAACTGTCTATTCATATTAATGCCAAAACTGCCTTGTCAATGTTGAATATTAATATCAAAAATAAAAACGGTCTCCGTGAAAGCCGTGTACATGAGACTGAACAAGGAAGTTATACTGGAGAACCGGAAGGCTCTCCCTTTAACTCACCATTGAGTAGTGGCTAGGTCGGTGGAGAAACGAAACAACAGTCAGCCATGTACAGGCAGGCTCTTTGCTTTTAAACTAAACTCTATAGACTTGTGGGGGGAAAAAACTAATCCCCTGAGACAGGTTTGTCAGCAGTCAGGAGAGAGCTGCTGCACAGAGAAGCAAACTAGTCGCTGATTAGGAAGCGGTCTATATTCCTACATACTAGGCACATTGCCCTATAGTAAGAGCTTCAAGTCCAATGGGGATCCTCAGTCAGAGCTGCACTAGTGCAGTGGATAAAAAAAAAACAGGATAAATACTAGGTACATTACCCTACAATAAAGGGAGAAAATCCTTGGGGGGTCTTATGTCTGAGCTGCACTTGTGTGTTAAAAAAATCTGCATAGTAAGCAAATTGCCCTACACTAGCGAAAAGTCCTCGTGTGAAAACCTCCGAGTTGGGAGTGTTTGTTAAAAAAATAAATAAATAAACAATCTAAGTCATGCATACTTAACTCCTGCAAAGGCTAGTGCTGCCTGAACAAAGGGGTCAAAATTACGTGAACCTTTAGGCTTAAGCCAATTAAGGGCAGAGTGTGGGGTGGGGGAAGTCCCTTGGCACAATTTGGAGAAAAAAACATAAGACTCACAGAAAGGAGAAACGTCCTGCCTGAACAGAAAAACAATTTAAAGGGGGCATGACTCCTGCATGATCACTCAGGCCTTGGAACAGAGGGCTTAGTTTGAGGGTCAAAAGGGCAAAATTGGGGAGGGGGGAAAAACAAAATTCTCTAAGAAAGGGGAAAAAGTTCTACCTGGACAAAGGGGCTGACACACCCTGAACAGCTGTTTTTTCTGGGGGAAAAACAAAAACTGTGCAGACTAAGTAATTTGTAGACTGCAGCGAGGGTGGAAACGTCCATCACATGTGAAGTCTGTACTTCAAAAAGAGTACTGCAGTCCACCAATTCACAGGATTGTAAAGGGAGAATTAAATTGTGTGGGCCGTGATTTGACATAAATAATAAACACACTCATGACTCAGTTAAATAAAAATCTTCATTGACAAATTACATTTTTCTCACATGAGTTAAGCATCACTATGTCTCTTCTTAGATTTGGGTTTACAAATCAACCCATCAAGCAGTTCCTCTGAGGGAGAGAGTGAAGGGGGGATTAACTTGTGTTTTTGCACTGCTCTACTGTGTTTTCTAAAGTAAGTATTATTTTCTATGTGGAAATGCATCATGTGCCCTGGAAATGTAATCTGTACCTCCAACATTTCTGGAGGAAATGTACCCCCGAGCCCTCAGTGTAGCCACCCAGTCCCGTGGGGTTACTAGAATCCCATCAGTGTTAGACTAGGAAGGTTGTGGGCAGCTGGTAGAGAGTTTATTAGAAGCTCTCTACAGACCTCTCATGGTTTACCTAGCTATGCTGGGTGAGAAATGAATGAGGTCATTTAGAACTCTCACAGCAGCCTGAGCAACACTGGAATCAGCTGTCTGGGGATAGCTTTAGAATGTTCAAACGGGAAGAGTCAGTTAGAGGACGTTCAGAGCAGAGTGAGTGAGAGTCAGCAGTAGAGAGCAGTGCTCTAAAGGGGAGAGGTGCCTACCAGCCTGCCCTGAGGCTGGGTGAAGGACCTCTGGTCATTTTTCTCACCCTAGTGAGCGAGACATCAGCAATACCACAGGAAATGGTGCAGACCGTTGCTAGCAAGACCCCAGTGGGTCACTTTTGTGAGAAATGAATGAGACCGTGAGATCCAGTGGGTCCAAGGTGCAATCCACTGAGACAATCCCCCTGGAACATTGTCCAGCTGCCCAGTTCAGAGATAGAGAGAGTCTCAGTGAAAGCTACCAGAAAAGGGCTGAAGTGTTTTTTTCCAAGGTCCATGTCTGTAACAAAGGAACAAACAAACCATGAGTAAAGCAACATGGAAGTGTTCTTTTAGGGAGTTGTCTGGTGGCATATGTGCCCAGAGACAAGGCTCGATTACACCACTCATGACCCCAACTTTCACCACAAAAATGTGCTGAGTGTAGATTTTAAATGTGTGGATGCCTTTGCAATCTAGTTGCATTAGAGGATCCAAATTTGTGCAACCCAGAAGGAATGACAGAGGCTGACTGGGGCCAGGGTGGGCAGAACTTCATCTCAACTCCAGTCAGGGCTAACTGGTTCATGGATGGGCACAAGGTTACCCTGCAGATGTTAACTAAGCCCATCGTGTCAGGAGGAATGTGTTTTAAGTCTGTGGAAACCCCCATGTAATAGACACTTATGAAAAAATAATGTCCTTTAGGTCCCTAGTACAGAGGGAAGGACTGTTCGAGGTTCTGTGAGAGAAATGTACAAAAACCCAAACTGTCTGTTCTGGAAAAGAGAGTGCTTGTTGTGAAGTCTGCATTTACAGTTGCCAAGCCTGGGGGTTGCCCCATTCTGTGTCCATCTGTATCAGAATAAAGCCATACTGTACAATCCCATTTCCAGTGGTGGACATTACATCTGTGCTTCCCAGTGTGAAATTGTTTATGGGCCCGCTCAGAAGACAGACAGAGCATAGCCCTAGCACCACTCTCCCAGAAATGAAAATTACGTACCTACCGTAATTCTTGATCTTCTTGGACGAGTCTCCACCACTCATTCACACTAGTGGGATTAGCGCCGGAGGCACTAGGACCCATCGGGAGCAAACTTTTTGCTGGAGGGTCGGCGCGAGAGATGGCGCCGCGAGGCATGGCGCCGCGAGCAGCGGCTCGAGTGGCAATGACCATCTCAGCGACGACCCTCCAACCGCCTCAGTACCTTTTTTACCAAGGAGGTGCAGCGCAACTAACGTAAAGAGTAAATCTAACCTTAAAAAACGGACATAAGATAGTCCGTACGACCCGTGTAAGAAGGGTCAGCAAAGAAGTCCTCACGGCCTAAAGATTTGAGGGAGTGAAGACCAACACAGCGGTGAGCTCGGGGGATGGAGGGTGGGCGTGTGAATGAGTGGTGGAGACTCATCCAAGAAGATCAAGAATTACGGTAGATGCGTAATTTCATATCTTCCTGGACATAAGTCTCCACCACTCATTCACCTAGTGGAGAGTACCAAGCTGATAATCCCCAAAGGGTGGCAGGAGAGCCAGAGCTCACGCCGTCTAAGATAGAAGGCCATTAAGATAGTTCTGCCGACGCGGAATGTCGCCTGGCATGAACATCCAGTGCATAATGCTTAACGAAGGTATGCACTGAGCTCCAGGTGGCGGCGGTGCAGATATCCGCACTGGAACACTGCGTAATCTCCTCATGAAGATGCTAGCATCGCCTAGTAGAGTGAGCGTACACTCTACCCTCAATTTAACTTGAGCCATGGAGTAGCAATGTCGAAGGCATGCCACTAACCATGATGAGATGCATCTAATAGCGACGGGTTGACCCAGCTGGGTGTCGCTGAAAGAAACAAACAGTTGCTGAGTCTTGCGAAAATTCTTGGTTCTATCTAAATAGAACATAGGCTCTCTTAACATCCAGGAATGAAGAGATCATTCCCTTCATTTTGGAAATTAGCGAAGTAAGAGGAAGTACCAGAGGTTGGTTTAGATGGAATTCTGACACAACCTTGGGAAGAAATTTAGGATAGAATGGAGAACTACCTTGTCTTTATGGAATACAGTATACGGAGGTCCGTCACCAAGGCATGAATCTCCGAGACCCTGCGGGCTGAGTAATGGCCACCAGGAAGGCAGTCTTCCAGGTAAGAAATTTTAGCTCACAGGTAGCTAAGGGCTCGAAAGGCTTCGAGTGAGCATGTCCAGCACCAGGTTAATGTCCCAGGTTGCAACTGGACGCCTAACAGGGGTCTGGTATGAAGAATCCTTAAGAAATCTCTTCACCATAGGAAGCTGAGCCAGAGTCAAGGAAGAAACCGCTCATGGAACGCTGAGATGGCACTAAGGTGAACTTTAACTGTGGAGTACTGGAGACCTGGGTTTGATAGGTCCAAAAGATACTCCAGAACCTTGTCAGGAGGACAGGAAAAGGATTCCAAGAGGACTTTGCACACCAGAGAAAAGCGTTTCCATTTGGAAGTGTACGTTTTTCGGGTGGCTGGCTTCCGCGCAGCCAGAAGGATGTCCGAGACTCTACGAGAGACGTTGAATCGATTCACTTCTACCTCTTCAGGAGCCAAGCATGAAGGTGAAGTGATTTCAGGTTGGGATGGACCAACGAACCCTGAGTCAAAAGGTTGATTTGCAAGGGAAGTGGTCTCGGAGAGGCTGCCAACATACTGTTGAGCAGAGGAAACCATAGTTGCCGAGGCCAGGAGGGAGCAATGAGAATCATTTTGGTCCCCTGAGACTCGAACTTGAGGAGAACTCTCTGGATTAGAGGATGGTGGAAAGGCGTAAAGAAAACGTTTTGTCCACCACAGCCTGAACGCATCCTGACAGAAAATGCCAGGCCCTGGATTTCTGGAGCAGAAGAGAGGCAGTTTTGCGTTGAGTGGGGATGCAAAAAGGTCCAGGTCTGGAGTCCCCCACTCTTCGAATAGTGACCGAGCTACGGCTGGATCGAGAGACCACTCGTGAGGGTCTGCCTCCGTTCTGCTGAGGTGATCTGCTAGATCATTTTGTATACCTGGCAGATAAACCGCCTGAATCAGAGACTTGTGCTCCAAGCACCACTCCCACACCCTCACTGCTTCCCTGCAAAGGGGGTAAGAATGAGCACCGCCTTGCTTGTTGATGTAATACATCACAGCTTTGTTGTCTGTTTGAAGGAGAATGTTCTTGTGACAAAGGATATCCTTCAGAGCTCGGATCGCGTAGAGGACCGCTCTCATCTCCAGGACATTTATGTGGAGAAGAGTTTCGAACTGAGTCCATACACCTTGAGTGTGGAGGGAGCGACAGTGAGCTCCCCATCCCATTAGCGATGCGTCTGTGGTGATGGAGATCTGATGATCTGGGGAGCAAAGGGGAACCCTTCCAGGAGATTGCTCTCTTGAGTCCACCAGGTGAGAGACCTTCGAAGGGGCTCCGTCACCTTGATGGGATAAGACTGGGGGTGAGAGGTCGGAGACCACTGAGTGGAGAGCATCCATTGGGTGGTTCTCATGTGCAACCGGCCAGGTACAGTGAACACTGAGGACGCCATGAGACCCAACATGCGTTGCGCCGAGAAGCTGTAACCGATTGGTTCTCCCGATATAACGGGCCATCCGAAGGATGTCGAGTCTTCTGTCCTCTGGAAGGAAAGCCTTACGGAAGAGGTGTCTAGAAGCGTCCCTATGAAAAGGAGCCTCTGGGAGGGCTGCAGTTGTGATTTTTCAAATTCAGCAGAATTCCATGGACGTAAGAAGACGAGGAAGTCGCTTGCACGGCTTCCAAAGTCCCTTGGCTGGAAGGGCTTCTAGAAGCCAATCGTCCAGGTAGGGAAACACTGGAGTCCGATCTTCCTGAGATGCCACAGAACTGCACAACACTTTGTAAAGACTCACGGCGCCAAGGATAGCCCAAAAGGCAGGACTCTGAACTGATAATGCTGACCCAGAGCTACAAACCTGAGGAACTTGAGGTGGGTCGGGTGGATGGGGATATGCTGGTAAGCGTCCTGCATATCCAGGGAGGCCAGCCAGTCATGCTGATGCAGCAAGGATAACAGGGTACCTAGGGAAATCATTTTGAATTTCTCCCTGGGGAGAAATTTGTTTAACTTTCTGAGGTCTAGAATGGGGCGCATTCCCCCAGACTTCTTTGGAACCAGGAAGTAATGGGAGTAGAACCCTGTGCTCCGCAGATGCGGGGGCACCAGTTCTATTGCCCTGTTGCTTAGAAGGCCCTGGATCTGGGCGGTGAGGAGGTCTGACTGAGAGGCCGACAACCTGGGTTGTCGTCTGGGAGGACAATTCGGGGGGGTTTCCAAAAAATTGAGAGAATAACCCTCGCGAATTATCCGAAGGACCCATTTGTCCGAAGTTATGGACTTCCACTGGTTGTAAGAAGTACATCAAACGACCTCCCACCGGAGGAGAAAGTTCCACCTCGGGCAATGTGGATGGAACTTGGGCCAGCAATTCATAAGGTGGCGCTGGGGGCTTTAGGTCCCTGCTTTCTGCCGCTTTCTTTGAGGTTGGGCAGGTTGGCTTTATGGAAGCTTCCCTGCCTCTGCCTCGAAAGGACTGATGACTATGAACTGCGTCTTTTCACATGCCCCGAGAGGGAGCAGGCGGAGGTCTGGCCAACTTAATGGCCGACCTAGTCTTCTGAGTGGCCTCTAAGGCTTGTTCCACCTGAGGGCCGAAAAGAAAGAGCCATCAAAGGGCAGCGCCATTACCTGCTGCTGAGCATCATTCGTGAAGCCAGAAGTATGCAGCCAGGAATGGCACCGGTACAAATACCTGCGGCTGCTAAGCGTGAAGCAGTGTCGGCGTCCATAGCGGCTTTGACCTGTTGGTTATTGGACTCAATACCCTAGTAGCGGTCAGAAGAAGCTCTGACTTGGAGTCGAATCCGGAAGAGCTTCAACCATTCTTTTCAAAGAGTGCCACAGGATATACTCATACTGAGAAAAATAGCCTTGATAACTGGCAATACGATACTTAGAGTGGAGGCAGCAAAGACTCTCTTACCTAATGTATCAATCTTACGAGACTCTTTGTTAATAGGTCGAGCTGTAGTAGTTTGAGGAAGAACCACCTTATCATTCTCTGCCAGGACTACAATAGATCCGCAAAGGCTTGGGATGCCAAAATGGGACGATCCTTGGGAGCTGAATACTCTTATCAATGGATTTAGCCACTGAGGGAATAAAAGCAGGATTATTCCATACCATTTGAGACAGCGTCTCAAGGAAGGCTGGATCGGAGGAGTCAAATCCGTAGGGATCTCCAAGCATGAAGGTACTGGAGTCTTAATATCTTCCCAGGATCGATGTCTGTAGTCTGGAGAAAGAGTGGATCTCAGGTTCTTCAACAGAGACTTAAAGGACAGGTCCTCGACCACAGGCTCTGTAGCAAAGAAAGATCCTGTTTCCTCCACTTCATCACCCAACAAGGTCCGGGTCAGGCTCAACATCATCTCCTGATGGTCCAGAAAGGACTGATTGGACAGGAAAGGAGTGAAAATTAGGAGGAGGAAATAGCAGAAAACAAGGAGAGTCCCGAGGCCCCAGGCGCCGAGAAGGCAAAACGGGTTGAAAACGGCACCGCAGAGGGCGCGGCGCGCCCGAAGAGCAGCGGCATAGCGGCGCCGCGGATAGCGGCGCGCCGAACCAACTGGCACTGCAAGACGAACGCCGCCAGACCACGGCGCCGAGCAGGCGGTGCCACGAGACCACGCTAGCGCGTGGGCGGCGCCGCAAGGCCAGCGGCACAGCGGCACCGACAAGCCAACAGACCCTGCTGGAGCGCGGAAATGCCCAGAAACCTGGAAAGCTAGAGAAGGAAAAAAACAGGAGATAAGGGCATCGGTGTGGCCCCCTGCGCCGCAGCCATGTGAGGGGGGGAAACACCTAAGCGCGGAGTCACCGGCACCGAAGAAGGCGCCGCGCGACTAGGAAGGTCCAACCGCCCTACCCGATCGCTGGAGGAGCCCGGGGGCTCCGTGGCAACCGAGCCAGGCAGGAGAACCAACCTCCGAGCCCATCGCTCCATAAGAGCGGCCCACTGATGAAACTGCTCATCTGGAGCCCTACCTACAGGCGGGGAGGGGCTCCGATGTCGAGGACGACGGTCACCGGCAGTTGGCGACTCCGAAGAAGCGGCAGCCTTTAGCTACGATAACCGACCGTCGACGCGCGGGTGCTACCAAGGCGACCTCAAGTGATGCCTCTCTTTTTGACCTGTGGGCGAAGAAGAGCTCGAGGCCAAACGGTGCCGAGAATGCGACCGTTTATTTTTATGCCAACGGGGGGACCGCCCATCCCCCCGGGCATCGGACTGACCGTTGTCGGAACCCCGCTGAGGAGAAGGAGGCTGACCGGACCCAGCCCGGCTGACTGAACAGCTTTCATACGAAGTCTCCCTACCGTCACCTGACCTGCTCATGGTCGACTCCGTCCAGTAGGCCGAGACTTCTTCAAGTAAGTTAAATTTAAAATATTAGAAAAATTTAACGAAAATAGAATAAAATTAAGCGATACTACTATCGAGATAATGTTACAAAAAAATAAACTGAAAACTATGCGCTAGTTTGAAGTTTGACTCCCGACAGGAGAGCGACGTCGTCACTGAAGCGCACTCGACGGCGGGAAAAAAGGAACTGAGGCGGTTGGAGGATCGTCACCGAGATGGTCATTGCCGCTCGAGCCGCTGCTCACGGCACCATGCCTCGCGGCGCCATCTCTCACGCCGACCCTCCAGCAAAAAGTTTGCTCCCGATGGGTCCTAGTGCCTCCGGCGCTAATCCCACTAGTGTGAATGAGTGGTGGAGACTTATGTCCAGGAAGATCTCGGTGTAAATATAAATGTTACTTTGTGCCCTAATCCCCCCTCCCCTGAGATGCCGAGCCAGGTATTTGCCCCAGTGCCATGGGTGGTACCTTTTTTTATGCCAACTTGTGGTTTGATGCCTTGTCTGTGTGGAAGTTAGGGAGGTTCTGGTTGCAAGATGCCGCTCTTAGCCAGGGTAAGGGTTGCATCAGGCTTGCATGTAAATTTGTGAAAAACAGCAATACTGCCGGTACACTAATGTTCCAGTGCAGTTGCTAATCAAACAGGTTTTTATGCTGAAGCGTGACCCGGACAAGATTCAATACTCAGGTATTAATATTAGCCCAAATATGCAATCTCTCTAAATCTGCCTGGGTTAAAGGAAAACAGTCAACAATACAGGCTCCCGCCCCCGCATGGCTTCCCCTCCAGTTAAGCTGTTAAGTATGTTGCGGTTTTTCTCCGCTGCAACATACTTTTTAATAAAGAAAAGTCCGTGACCGGAAGTATGGTGGACGCTGGGGACTCCATTATCTGTAAAGGTGCGGCACCGACTGCTTACTTCCAATACTGGAGCCCCCCAAAGTGTCCACCATACATACAGCTCATGGACTTTTTTAAAAATTAAAATACAGTATGTTGCGGTGTCAGAAAAATGCCGCAACATACTTAAAAAGCTTAACTGGAAGGTAAGCCTTGCAGGAGCGGAAGCCTGTATTGTTGACTGTTTTACTTTAATGGAGGATTTGGCTACAGACTGTGACAAGTGCCAGATCACTTTGTCCCTAGCAGAGAAGGTTGCTGCCTTTAAACTCATGACCCTTACCCGATTGCTATACTGTATTAACAACCTCCCTGGTAATACTGGTCCCAAAACTTGGACCAGACTAGAAAAATGACTACCACATTTTTATGGAATGGCGCCTACTGCCCGAATAAGGTTTAGTAAGCAGTTTCTCACAGCACATTGTTGGGGGGGTTGGGCATGGGGTCATTATATACAGCACACAAAACAGTGCAGCAATGTTTCCACGCTGTCAATACAGCAAGTACATTGCTAGCACTGTCACAATGCCGAATAACAATATCAGTGAGAATGGCAGACAAATCTTGTGTTTTTCTATGGGGTTCTGACCCTCGACCCGCTACGCCCGCAACCACATTTAAATAACCAACTCGGGGAGGGGTCAAACACCGGATGGGGATAAACATGGGCGGTGGGAAAAACAAGTCCAACAGTGTAAAAATATAAACCCACCAGCACTTTGGGACCAGGATTGAAACCCAATACACAGCCGCACTGCCCTTAACTGCTGCCAGCTCATCTCAAGCCACGCAGCTCGCTCAATGACCCCCAAGAGGTCATATCCTCTGCATCACTTCTTCCCAGCCAGTAGTGACAGGGTATGAAATAAGCGGCTTTCCTACTTTTTAATATTTTGTACCCTGTCGCTGTATTCTCCCACACTATGACTCCTGCATGGTTTTGACTACGCCGTCTTTGAAACGGCATACTGACCCGGCATCCTTGGTTGGATTCTACCATGGTTGAAGGCGTACAATGTAGTCGCAGGAGTTAGGAAGGCACTCTGCTAGGCAGGGTCAGAATCACCTAACACGCCATTGTGGGTCGAGCTAGACCACGCCATATGTGGTCAAACACTTCTCAGTTTGTATCTTAAACAGATTAAACTCAGTCTGCATTTCACTAAAACAATGAGGTACACTAGGGATGTTGTCAAGTTTGAAAAGTGGGACACTGGCTCTCTGGGACTCTTTGAACCACTCTGGGGGAACCCCAACATTAGTATAGGAAACAGGCAGGTACACTGGCACCACTGGGAAAACTATCTGAGCAACACTAGTATATCATCATACCACAGTTTTAAGGCAGCTCTTTTTACGTGGTATTATTTTAAAGGAAACTGTGCTTGAATAATTACTGAATTGTATGTATGTTTACAATTTTAAATTAATGTACAGAGTTGTTGCTGCTGTAACTACAGGAAGGTCTGGAAGACAGGCTACGTCTAGTGACCATATCCAGCAAAAATATAAATGACATTTTAAGAGAGTAAGTAGAACCCTAACTTCCAGGTATGAAACAGTAAAACGGCAGAGTGGGAGCGCTGTAACAATGCTCCAACTCGAAGCAAACATGGGGGGAAGGTGAGCAAAGCATAAAAAATACAGCTAGTGCTGTCTCAGACCGATTTCACAGTTTAGAAGCTGTGGCTTTAAAATGGGGCCAGCTCTTGTTACCAAATTTTTTCTGCCGCAACTTTTAAACAGGGGTAGCTGCTAATTGGCGGCAGCTTCTAAACGGTGAAATATAGCAGCTGTATTCTTTTAGCAGTTGACCTAATTTCAGCAGCTGCAGTAGAAGAAAAATTGTATAAAACCTCTAGAGGCTCATAATCTGTCATTATTAATAGACACGAAGATTTATACACACACACACACACACACACACACACACACACACACACACTCTCTCCGAATATCTAAAGATTATATTTGTCTTGGTTATTTGTTATTATCTTAGAAAATGCAGCACGGTTTTCATATGATCAAGATGACCAGTACAGCTCGGTCCGACAGTGCAGTGGTACACTACTGCTCATGACACCAATGACCCAGGTCTGGGATCAAGCCAGGGGTGTCAGAGGGATGGCGAGAGAAGGATGACTGCGCATCCCATCGGAGGCGCTCCTCTGGGGATGGAGGGCTGCACATCCCGCTGTTTACCACCAACTGGGTGATCACAGGCAGTGGTGCAGGTCCTGGAATACACACATGTAGAGCTAAGAAGGAACTGTATGTATTCTGATGCATCTGGCTTGCTGACACCTAATAACGCTATCACACTCTTGCTGGGAGGGGCTCCATGAAGAAAATGGAACTGGCTATGCAGATAAAACCTTGCCTGCCCCGCCTCCCCAGTCCACCTTCAGGCTTCCACTTCTGACTCCTGCAGGCACACCCAGGCTTCACCTCTGCCATGGGTGACTGGATGAAGTGGGGTGGTACTAGCAAGGTGCTGATGATGCAGCCCACTTCGGGGGAGGGCCAACAAGAAGAGGGAAATTCAGCAGTGAGACAATGATGGCCCAAGGAGTCCCAGGAAATTGGGTAAGAGGACCCTCAAGGGACAGGTGGTGGAAGGAGGTCCTAGTCAGAGGGCCAAGGGGGAAAGCAGGACAAAAAAAAACAAAAAAAAAACAATCAATATAAATATATAAAACACGAAATCTAACATACTATTTGCCAGCAGATTAGGCCTTATGATCAAATTCTATGTTTCTATGTTACGGTCTATCGAGTCTGCTCGTACCTCAGACCCCTAGTTGGGTGCCGAGGCCTTCCCCCCCATCGCATTTCTGTTTCTCCTGTCATCCAACCCAGCCCCCCCATGCCAAACCATCCCCTGCTTCATACCCTTTCTGTACCTGACCCACCCCCTCTTGAACCCCTCCACCGCAGAGGTCAGAACCAGCTCACCAGGCAGTACGTTCCAAGGTTCCACCACCCTCTCGGTGAAATACCTCCTCCTCTTTCCCCCCTCATCCTTCCACCTTCCAACTTCAACCCATGCCCTCTGGTGATATCTCCCTCCTTTAGTCAAAAGATCCTCTCCTTGTTTACCCTATTTATTCCCTTGAGGTACTTGAAGACCTCAATCATGCCCCCCAAGTCCCTCCTCTCTTCCAATGAGAACAGAGAACATGAGAACCAAGCTCTTCTAGTCTCTCCTCATACGTCAAATCCCCTAGACCCTGTATCATCTTGGTTGCCCTCCTCTGAACCCTTTCCAGGAGCTGTATGTCCCTCCTCAAGTGCAGTCTCCAATACTGCACACAGTACTCAAGATGTGGTCTAACCAGTCCATTGTACAGCAGTAGAATCACTTCCCTGTGCCTTGAGGTGATCCCCCTTGTGATGCAGCCCAACATCCTGTTTGCCTTGACAGCTGCCCTCCTGCACTGCTCAGAGTTATTCATACTTGCATCCACCAGGACCCCTAGGTCTTTTTTCCTCCTGCCGTGGCCTCTAGCACCTCCCCACCCAGGGTGTACTCGTGTTTGGGGTTCCCCCAGCCAAGATGCAACACCTTACACTTGGTGGAGTTAAAATTTAATTTCCAGGTGCGAGTCCAAAAATCCATGGTCTCCAGGTCCCGCTGTAGGGCCAACCTCCCCTCCTCCCCCTCAACCACTGCTCCCAGCTTGGAGTCGTCAGCGAAGAGAATTATTTCACCCCCTATACCCTCCCTGATATCAGATATGTATGCATTAAACAAAATCGGCCCCAGGACTGAGCCTTGTGGTACCCCACTAATCGCCCCTCTAGGGGTCAAGATCTCCCCCCCCCCCAACCACTACTCTCTGGGTGTGCTCAGCCAGCCACTTTCCTATCCATCTGATCATCAGTGGGCCTACTCCCATCCCCCTCAGTTTCTCCAGCAGACCATTGTGAGGGACCGAGTCAAACGCCTTGCTGAAGTCTAAGAATAGTACATCCACAGGCTTTCCCCCGTCCAGTTTCGATGTTACCCATTTGTAGAACTCCACATGGTTAGTTTGACATGAAATCTGGATGGTGCCAACAAGGCTGGTCTTTTTTATGTCTGTTAATGATATGTTATTGTGATGCGAACCTGCTTATTTTATGCCTTTTATATATATATCTTGGTATAGAAGTTATGTCACTTCTACAATTTTATTTAATTTGAAGACCACATCCATCCTCATCTTTACAGTTTTACTTTATACAGTACTGTACTGGGGTCCTGCTTGTACACAATTTTACTATATCTTTACAGAGGACAGACCAGATGGGATGCAATATCTCATTTTCAGTGGGGTCCTGCTTCTACCCATTTCTATACTGTATCTATCCATGGCAGCCAGCTGAGAAGCAAGTTCTCATTTTCAGTGGGGTCCAGTACTTCTGCCAGGATGGAGCAACATAGAAGCATTTCAGTGGGGTTCTCCTGTACTGAGCACAGACAGAGTTCGACTTTGACATCTGGGGAGGCAGGAGGCAGGATTTTTGTGTAATCAATTTAGAATTACTGAAAAAAGTTTCAGTTAGGACAAATTTTTTGGGGGGGCAACGCTCCCCTGCCCCCCTTCCCCAAACTACACCTATGCTACTGAGATCCTGCTTTTACACATTTTACTATGTATTTACCCAGGATGGACTGGACGAGATGCAATCTCTTTTTCAACGGGGTCCTGTTTTTGCACATGTTTGCAATATATTTACCCATGATAGCCCGGTGGAGATGCAATCTCATTTTTGGTGAGCGTCCTGTTTTTACTCATTTTTACAGTGTATTTACCCAGGATAGGCCAGCTAAGAGGCAATATCTAGTTTTCAGTAGACTTTGAAATTTTGACCCCAATTTCCAACATAGTCCTTTTATGGCCTGGCCAGGGACGGGGCTGGGATAGTACAGGAGGATTACATGGAGCTGGGGAGAGGTCTTAGGCAGACAGTGCATTCAGTGGCTTTCACTGAAGTGCTGCCAGTTTACAACAGGGGGCAGGAGAAGGATCTCTGCATGAGGAGCTTCAACTCATGGCTGAAGAAATGGTGTAGACAAGAGAGGTTTGACTACACTGGGCACTGGGGTCCCACCTGGATGAATAACAGCCTATACAGGGATGATGGCCTACATCCATCCGGAAGGGGAACAGCAGCCCTTAGTGGACGGTTTAAAGATCAGGTGCACACTTCGGATTTTCCAGCCCCCCCAAACATATGATATACCTCATCTGCCACAGAGTTGAAGGGTATCAATATTTCCAGTCATTTTCCTCTCGTAAAAATGTTATATCCCTCATAATTTTGCCCTTTGTATAAACAGAGCCACTTACTGAATCTAAGGGCATGCCCCCATGCAGGCTCACGTAGCCCAGTTTTGTGAGGTCATAAAACGAATTCTGCGTGTGCGAGCCCCCATTGAGTTGAATGGGGGCGATTTTTCCACACATTTTACAACTATTTAGAGTTGCGATTTTATGAATTCAAAGCGACCGCTCAACTAACAGGGACCAGGCTAAGAGTAAGGCTCTAAACTTGTCACAACTTATCACTGATTCAGACATAATGTTCACTCCTCCAAACACACCTTGCTCTCCTCTCATCCCCACAGGATCCCATCTGCAAGTATCTGACTCTTACAGTAATCAGGGCTTAAAGTGTGCAGAAAAAATTGATGGGTCTCTAGGGGTCATGATTATGAGAAGTTGGATGGATTTATTGTGGAAATCTGTTTTTGCTACATTCCTCAGAAGTTGCCTCTTTATCCTTTCACGAAACAAAACTCACTTTTGTTACCATTGACAGTAGATCTCAGAGAGAATCTTGTCCACTGAGCCACAGCTTTGGCCTACTAGAAGAATTCTGTCTAGCTGCGATCATCCATGTTTGTGTACATTGGCACTGCCTATATAATGAAAGCAGCCCCATACCTCCCCAGTTTGCTACCGGAGACAAGCTCGGAGTTATACCTCACCCATATTAGAGCCCAGAATCCAACCAGGCCAAAAGGAGAGGAGGCAGTTCCCGAAAGAAAAAAAAATCTGAAGGGGCACAGAAAAAAAAAAAGAGAAGACTAAGTGTGCAGTAGTGTCTACTTCTTCCAGAGAATGCCACCTGAAACACCAAATCAAATGGGTTAAGTGGCACAGGAAGCTATTGCTCTATGGAGAAAATTCTCTGAGATCTACTGTTACTGGTAAGTAACAAAACTCACTTTTGAAGATATCTTGCCCTATATAGCCACAGCTTGGAACGATTCTCAAGTAACACAAACTATTATAGAGAGAGGAAGATCAGACGACAGGGGCGTAAGACAGCAGGCAGTGGAGGAAGGCAAGACCAAAGCCAGGCCACCTACAGAATACCAGATTCAGGCTGTAGTGTTTAGTGAAACAGAACAGAACTCCATGTGGCAGTAGAGCATATGTCAGCTGCCGAGGCTGAATGAAAAAGGGTACAAAAGTGGCCTTGCCTCCACGGGTGGCATGGCCATGGACAGGACAGGACGCTCCTTACCATGCTTCTGGTACGGAAAAGAAATGCATGATGCCAACCACTTGTAAAGGCACTACATTTAGACAGCGGTGCCCACAATACTGGGGGTGAACAAAACAAAAAGCTGTGAGAACTTTCTTCACTCGAACATGGTAGCAAACCCAGCTACACGCAGCCATGAATGCTGGAAAAGGCAGGTTCCAGAAACAGCTGCATGAAGTCAAGCATCAGTGGCATCGTATGCAGAATGCAGTACATATTTACTGGCCTCCAAATCATATGCAACCCACTGCTGGACTTCAGCAGGCAATTTATCTATCACAGTAGTCAAAGACTTCCTCAGGCTAATCTGATATTTGCTCTGCTAGGCCTCGTAATCAACAATAAAGAGGCCAAGTGAGACGGAGGTGTAACTCTGTTTCCCTTAATGGCCTGCTTTCTGGGTTCTTTTTGTGAGGGGACAAAAAGCACCTATGAAAGGGAGACTTAAGACCCATCATGAGCAGACAATGACCACCAAGTCAGTTTCAGTCTGGGTAGAAATGGAAAATCTCAAGGCAAGACAACCTTATTTTATATAACACACTATCTAAAGGCTCCGAGTGCTTTACGTAAAACAATAAACTAAAAGACTATAAATAACTAAAATGAACTTGGCGTAAAATCAGATTAAATCAAAAACCTTTTGAAACAGATAAGTTTTAAGAGAGGCTTTGAAGACCTCCACTGAGCTGGCCACCTTAATGTGAGGAGGGAAGGAATTCTAAAGGAGTGGAGCAGCCACTCCGAAGGTCCTGTCACCAGATCTTCTCAAGCATGAAGACGGAACAACCAGCAGGTCAGTATCAGCGGAGCGTAGAACAGGGTAGGATATTTTTTATCCACCTTATCAGGGACAGTAAGCAATGTACTGGGGCTGTGCCAAACAGTGACAGTAGCAGCCTCCAAAGCAGATTAAATGTTAGGAATGGTCATGGAAGGGAATGTGGGGACTGCCAGGAAATCATACAGATTGTCTCTGTTGGAGTCCTTCACTTAAGCAGCAAAGCCTAGCTTTTCCAGCATGAGACGTAGTAAACATAAAATGAGGCATCCTCAGAGGGAGACCTGGGTGTCAACCACAGTGTTTTTACTGTTGGAGGACATAGTGGAACTAGAATCAAAGCCATAAACATGCTGCTCTTTCTCAATATCTTCTTCCTTATCTTGAAGATCAGGATTATATTCAGCCGGCTCCTCTATTAGCTGATGAATAGGGAAGGGATCACAAGAGCCACAGACTGCTGAGGCAGCAACAGCAGTGGCATGTGGTCAGTGACGGCAGTCCCAGAGGAATCAACTGCCAACATCAACAGGAGCTACGGTAACGAGTGAGCCATCGACAAGGATGACAATAGTCAATGTTCATCTGTGAGACTGTAGCCAAAATCATAATAGCAGCGTCAACAGGCCCTAGGCCTTGCCCCCCCGGTGGGGAGCCTCATCCCAGTATGTAACCCCTCCAGAAGTGCCAGGGGCTTAAACAACCCAATCCCCTTTCATTAAACCTCATAAGGTCAGCGGTCTTTTGAATATCGTGCGCCTCTCTGGCTAAACTCTCTTGGGGTAGATCTACAGAATGAATGCAAACTTGGACTGTTCAAAGTGAAACTCAGGGCCCTGCTAGCATCAAACGGAGGATGCAACTGCGTGACTTGACTTTCTGTAATACTCCCCCTCCCTAGTCGAATGCTTCAATTTCTCCTGCTCTATCCTCATTCTGTACCACTTCCCCTCCCTAATCTCATGTTATACACTGCTCTGTCTACCCTGTCTCTCCCACACCCCTGCATATTTACCTGCCCCCAAACATGTCTTTACTCCACCCTGACTGTCCCCCCCACCCCAGGCCTTGCCCCTCTAAGCACTCCTCTCTCTGTTTCAAGGCTAAAACCTACTGCGTTATCCTCATAGCACTTTAACAGCAGAACTATTTCAATGTATGTTTTGGCTATGACCATGTTACCCATTTGATGTACTTATTCCCTTAGTTTGTTCTGTAATGTTCATATTGCTGTATCCCAATTGTTATGTTACCATCTGTCCCTAAGATGTGGAATCGCTGTAAAAGAGCCTCTGGCTCAAAGGTCTTTCCAAAAATTTCTAAATAAATAAAAAACAGTGCCAGCCAGCAGAGTGCAAGAAAGCGACGGGACAGTGCCTGCTGCTGATGTGCCGTGAAAAGGCTGTACAAGGCTGACAGCGGGAAAGCCAGACCCTGAATTCATTATTACTGGCTGAACAACATTCAAGCTAGCGAAAGGGACTGACAATGCGTCCGAAGACTTACCATCATGGGAAGTCAGTGGCGAACTGGACCAGGAAGTGACCTGGAGTGTCTGCAGAGACACTTCACTGAAGAAGCCTTTTTTAAGTTTTCTTTTGATTAATGGTGTTTTTCCCAGAATAGCAACAGCATGGCTGCCCAATGAGAACGGTGAGGTTCTCCAGAAGCAGACCCAGTGAAGGGAGTCGGGACTCAAGGGTAGACGCCAAAGATTGTCATTTGATATTCTCCATTTTCTGGAGCAAAATTTCCAAAGCCTTCAGGAAGTGTCTCCTCATGGCCTGGCTGAAGCCTTGAAAAAATGGTGGTGTTCTTCATGTCATATGAGAGTCCCAGGCAACAAACACAGAGCGTGAAAGTGTCATATCTAAATATCTTCGCGCCACACTAACAGATGTGAAAAAGATGAGGTGTCTTTAGGTGAATCTGAGGAGGTATGGGACTGCCCACATTATATAGGGGGCCAAAAAGTGTTGTTTTTTAATTTTTTTAGTTCTTTTAGGACCCTTTCTTTTATAAAGGGATTTATGTCAGCTCCTCTGGTGCGACGTTCTTCATTTCCTAGTACCGGCCCATTACCACTCTTAGCAAACATGAAACCTCGGAAACCACTGGTACCCGCAAACTTGGGTTCAGATCTTACCTACCCAGTCAGGCACAGGCTGCAACAACTGGACAATGTCAGAGTCAATCTTCCAGTTGATCTGGGGGCCCTAAAAGTGTGGTTCTAGTTCTTCTGTTTACTGTCTTCATAAATGACCTTCAATATTGCCATGTCAATATATGTAGTATCCACATATATGCAGATGACTCCATACTGTGTATTCTTCAGGATCCAGTATGGCAGGACAATCTACGGTATAATTACCACAGCCTTCATATGTACTAGTTCATCTCAAACCAGTTGGCTGTGAATCATAAGAAAACTTTTACAGCACTATTTGACTCTAAGCATTGTCTAGGCAAATATCTTCCATTAAACATTACATTATGTGTTGGTGTCAGTCAGGAAAATTCACCACACTACAAATGCTTCAGTTTACTACTAAACCAGCATCTGGATTTCTTTGTTCGCATCCACAATCTTGCTACTGTTAAACTAAATTGGATTCCCTATGCAGGGTCAAGGGTTGCCTCTCCCAAAGATCGAGAGGAGGCATTATAAAGCAGATTACTTTTCCAAACCACAATTATGGTGCTGTAGTCTATGCTGCTGTCACTAACTCACTTATTGCTAAACTCAACACCCTTTTCAATGCTCCCTGTAGATTTACGCTGATGTGTCCATCTCGCGCACACACACACTGCAAGATGTGAGAATGGCTGAACTGCGACAGCACTAGTAGTCAAATACAAGCCTGGAAAACTCCCTTATCTAAATGGTCTCCTTGAGCCAGCCTCCTATCCAACTTAGGTACCAACATCCCAACTGGAATACAGGCTGCTGCTCCTCCCTCACAGCAGGAAACAGTCTGGCCAAGAAGCCATCCTGGTACCAGCTACCTCACTAGTTTCCATCCAGATATCATCTCCCCTAGCCTTCAGTCGACTAAGCAAAGACTTGAACAGCACTGTGCCTTCTCTTTCTCCTGTACAAGTTAACCCAAACCCTAATGACAATCTAATGCTCACCCTCCTTATTATTCACACAGTTCTACCAGGCAGCACATGCAGTTTATTCTCAGTTGGCGTTCACTTGTTTTCTGCAATGTTTTTCTTACTTATGTGTGGCCAGATTTGCCTCGTTTCTAGTTGCCGATTATTTTCTGTATATATTTATGCTGCATATCATTAATGCTGTAATTCTGTCTCCACAATACCTCCCTACTACACCTCTCTATCTCTTGGAATCATCTACCATGATTTCTGTGTTGTTCCCTAGGTAAAACAAATTCCAATAATGAGTGTCTATACATTTAAGTTAGGGGTATATAAAATGTATTAATAAAAGCAGGGCTAGGTTACAAAAATAGCCAACTTTTTTATTTTTTATTTTTAAATTAACTAAATTCCAGAAGCCAGACAATTACCAGAACTGCTCTTTGGTATGTTTGTCACGCAGGAAAAATGTTGCTTCCAAGATAAAAGAAAATCCCTACTGTAGATAGCATTAATAATAATCATAAGAATACTAAAAGTTCTTTGACTCAGAGTGACTGCCACGGATCGCATTCCCGCCATGTCAAACAGAAACTGCTAATGAACAGGTACAACTCTGAAGTAACACACACACACACGCATGCACAGATTAAGGCCAGGACAGCCTGCTGTAGTTTGGTGTCATCCTTGGGATATGATATGGTATCTACATTTCATGACATTACGTATATTTTTAAATGTTCAGTTACAAAACATAACTTCAATAAAGCGTTTCCAGTTGCAGTGCTCTTGTGAATTATATTACCAAAAAAACCTACAGGACTCAACTCAAGCAAGCATCATTCAGTCATGGATATATATTTTTTAAAGAACCACTCTGACATTTACTCAAAGTGCTGTACAATAAAAACAGTACAACACTAAACAACTCACAGGTAAAACAATTAACTCGTGACAGGAAAAAAAAATTCCATGTCCCTGCACCAACACGCCTCCAAATATTTATGTCTGTCCAAGACAGTCATCCTGGCACCCAAACATAAATTTAGAAACTACCACACCATAACAATCTACAAGTGCCTTTCTATATTTTCCATCACTCCATATAAGGTGAGCGTTAGCCTATTTTACTCAGGTTTACATACTAACATACTAAAATGCCAGCAGAATAGGCCTAACGGTCTCTTGAGTCTGCTCGATTTTCACCTCCCGCAGTGAGGGCCGATTTTGGGGCATCCCCTTGGGTTATACTGTCCCCAGTCCCAGAGGTTCCATCTGTATTGGGTCTGGTCAGATTTACCCTCCCCTGTACCTGTCCCACCCCCTCTTAAACCCGTCCACAGTCTCCACCTCTACCAGCTCTCTGGGCAGTGCATTCAATGGCACCACCATCCTTTCAGTGAAATAACATCTCCTCCTCTCCCCTCTGAGCCTCCCCCCTTCCAGCTTACACCCGTGACCTCTCGTTTCCCCACCCTCCTTCCTTTGGAGCACTCTGACCGGGCCTCCTTTATTAATTCCTTTCATGTACTTAAAGACCTCTATCAGGGTCCCCCTGTCCCTTCTCTCCTCCAGGGTGTACATGTCGAGCTCCTTGAGCCACTCCTCATAGGTCCTCTCCCCAGGCCCCAGATCATTTTGGTTGCCCTCCTTTGGACCCTCTCTAGAAGTGTAATGTCCCTCTTTAAATGTGGTCTCCAAAACTGCACACAATACTCAAGGTGTGGCCTAACCAAGCAGCTATACAGTGGAAGGATCACTTCTGCCTTTCTGGAGGCAATCCCCCTGGCAATGCATCCCAGCATCCTATTTGCCCTTGCCGCTGCCCTCCTACAGGTCTCGGAGTTGTTCATTTTGACATCTACCACTACCCCCAGGTCCCTCTCACTCTCCACCACTGCACCCAGCGTTGAGTCATCTGCAAAGAGACTTATCTCACTCCTGATCCCTTCCTGATGTCTAAGACATAGGCGTTGAACAGGAGTGGCCCCAGCACTGACCCCTGGGGAACCCCACTAGTTACCCACCTTGGAGATTAGGCTAACCCTCCAACCACCACCTTCTGAGTACACTCAGACAGCCAATTTCCTATCCATCTTAACAACTGCCTCTCTACACCTTTTTCTTTAGCTTAGCCAGCAGGCTACTGTGGGGTACCGAATCAAATGCCTTGCTAAAGTCCAGAAAGAGGACGTCAACTGGCCTAGCCTGGTCCAGGGCCCTCATCACCCAGTCATAGAACTCAACAAGGTTGTCTGGCATGATCTTCCCGTGACAAAGACATGCTGCCATCCAAGTACCCAGTTTGCTCCAGTAACCCCCCTAGCCTTTCCTTGACAATACCCTCCACCACCTTGCCGATCACCGATGTCAGGCTAACAGGCCTCTAATTTCCCGCCTCCTCTCTTGATCCCCCCTTGTGGATTGGCACGACATGGGCCACCCTCCAGTCTTGAGGCACCCACCCAGTCCTCAAAGAGATGCTGAAAAGCTCCGCTAGAGGGACCACCAGGACATCCACCAGTTCCCTCAGCACCCTGGGATGCATCTCATCTGGCCCAGGTGCTTTCTCTATCCGAAGGGAACCCAGGGCTTCCCTTACTCTCTCTCTACTGGGATTTCAACCTCCACATTCCCCCCCCCCTTTTCACTCTGCACTGCTGGCCCCCCACCTGCGTGTGTTGGCCTCTCCCTTTCCCCAGACATGTCAGGGCCCCTGGTCTCTACTGGTCCCACCCTTTCCTCTGGTTTGCCCCATCTCCCCTTGCAAGACATTGCACCTCCATCCACATGGTAAAAACTGAGGCAAGGTACTCATTTAGGACTTCTGCCTGTTCTCCTGTCTACTGTGCCCAACCATCCCCTATCCTTATCTTGCTGATCTGCCCCCTTACTTTCCTTTTTTCCCCTATGTATCTAAAGAACCCCTTGTCCCCCCCTCCAGATCCCACTGGCCAAGGACTGCTCCTTTTTTGCCTTAGCTGCTCTCTCCACCCTGGTGACTGTCTTGGCTGTCAGCTCATATTCCTCCTGATCCCTTTCACTCCTTGAGCACTTGAAGCACCTATAGGCCGCCTTCTTTTCCCTCACCACCTCCTGTACCTCCCGGGTCCACCAGCAGGGTGTTCTGGCCTTACCAAACTTATGCCTTTCCCTTGCACAGGATCTGGTAACCTCCTGTATTCCCCTCCTACTGATCCCCCCACCAGCTGTCAGAATCCATATCTGGCCTTATCCTGTCCAGACGATCTTTAAGGATCATTCCCATCTCCCTGAAGTCTGCACCCCTAAAGTCGGTTACTACCGTCCTTGTTCGGCTTCCCTCCCGCCCCAGGTCCAGGAAGAACCAGACTGGCGTGATCACTCCCCGCGCCAATGGGTCCCTCACCTCTAGGCCCCTAATCTGATCACTGTTCCCAAGACCACGTCCAGTGTCCGGACCTCCCTAGTTGGCTCACCCACCTGTTGTGTCAGAAATGCATTCTGGAAGACATCCAGTAGCCTCTGCTCTCTGGCCACTGGTGAAGTCATAGTCCCCCAGTCTGTTCCTGGCATGTTGAGGTCCCCCATTACCACTACCCTTCCCTTTCCCAATCTACAGTGTCCCTCGAGATTTGCCACCAAACTTTCTTCCAGGACCTCCACCAGTGCTGGCGGTCTGTATACCACTCCGACCTTTACTCTCTTACCCCCCTGCATCAGCAAGGTGACCCAAATAGCCTTCATGTTCCCCTTTGCCTCCTCTACCCCTCCAATATCCATGCCATTTCTGACTAACAGTGCTACACCACCCCACCTTCCCTCCCCCCTTTCTTTTCTGAACATAGTATAGCCCTCCAGATTTAGGTCCCACTCGTGCCCTTGGAAAAGCCCAGGTCTCAGTGACTGGTGCCACTTCTACCTCCCCCTCAACTACCAATTTTCTGAGACGTAATCTAACATTGTTTTTTTGATGAGTATGGATACTGATCCCAACCCTTGGAAATGCTTCATAAATACTTCAAAAATATATTTTTCCAAGTTTAAAGCACTTTTACTTATCAAAATCATATTTTACTCAATTAGTGTTAAAAATGGTGAATGCATTCTCTTGAATGCCAAGGTTATCTGCAGTACCAGCTCCATGCTTCTCCAATTCTCGCTGGTGTGGTAGACATATATATTGTTTCAGTCAATGCATTCCCCTGCCACCCTGCCTCTGGAACTGTGGGGCCAATGTTGGGGACTACCAGGCAGGCAGAGGTTTCTCATTGCTTCATGTCAGGATCCCTGGAGTATTTTTGCTGTGGGGCATTTTACATGGGAATTCAGAGGAAAACTTTTCCTCACAGGGTGACGGGCATTTGAGGAGTCTGATACCAGTCATTTTTAAATCCCCCGCTATTCACTGACATGGGGATGGTAGTCGGGGGGGGGGGAGATGACACTGACTGCTGTACAAGCTGGATAAGAGCATTGCAGACCCAGGCTGGTTTAAATCCCATAACCACCATTTACTCACAGTGTGACCCCGAATCCTATAACCACCATTTACTCACAGTGTGACCCCGAATCCTATAACCACCGTTTACTCACAGTGTGACCCCGAATCCTATAACCACCGTTTACTCACAGTGTGACCCCGAATCCTATAACCACCGTTTACTCACAGTGTGACCCCGAATCCTATAACCACCATTTACTCACAGTGTGACCCCGAATCCTATAACCACCATTTACTCACGATGTGACCCGGACTCCTATAACCACCATTTACTCACAGTGTGACCCCGACTCCTATAACCACCATTTACTCACAGTGTGACCCCGACTCCTATAACCACCATTTACTCACAGTGTGACCCCGACTCCTATAACCACCATTTACTCACAGTGTGACCCCGACTTCTATAACCACCATTTACTCACAGCGTGACCCTGACTCCTATAACCACCATTTACTCACAGTGTGATCCTGAATCCTATAACCACCATTTACTCACAGCGTGACCCTCATTAAGTCTTTATATATAATATAACTCTGTACTATATGAAGTGCTTTAGAATAACATTTGTATGAAAGTTACTTTATAAAACCTTTCCTTCCTGAGTGGCATATTGGGAGTCATCTTTTACCATATTTTGTTCTTTCTGCATTTTCCTTCCCTGCTGTTTAGATAATTTGAAGAGGTCTGCATTTTCAGAAGCATTAGCATTCCTGTACTGTAAAAAATGATACTTGTTTTTATGCTTAACAAAAAATGATAATATGTGAATTTCTTTTTTAAATGACTTTCTGACCTTGTCGACCCCATTTAAAGTAAATTTCCTACTTTTTTTTTTAAACTCTGTTTGGGCCTCATAGCCCCATTACCTTATGGCAGTGTTAGTCAATCTTTGGCAAAAGTAGATTTTTGTTTTTTTAAGGTTGCTGTTTTCAGGAGGAAAGGGATCATAACTAGAGCTGAACCCACAGCCAGCCAATCCCTTCCACTTCCAGGTCCACCAGCCCTGCCCCCATGCTCAGACGTTTTGTGATGTCTAAGCAGTGACAGCGTGGGGGCATGCCCCACGCAAGTCTATGGGGACATTTTCCAGAGCAAGTATGTTTAAGCAACCCTGGGAGAAAAAAACGAAAGCTACCACTCAACTAGCAGGGGCCCTATTAGTCGAGTGATGGCTTTCGTTTTTCTCCAGGGTTGCTTAAACATATATATATAGACATGCACTAAAACCGGTTCCAATAGTCTTTAACGGGGCATTGCCCCCCGCTCTCCCTGCTTAGACGTCATGTGAAACATCTGAGTGTGGGGGCAGGGCCAGCAGACCAGGAAGTTGAAGGGATTGGCTGGCTGTGGGTTTGGCTCCAGTTAAGACACCAAGGAAAAATAGAGAAGTAAAGGTGAGGGCACAAAGAGGTCAAACTGTATGGAACTGCAAAAGTCACCAACTTCATTGCATTATCCTTGACCAATCAGCATGCTGATTTTCATAAGAAACAAAATTAAAATCTACACCACACTCCCTAGAATGTATGATGAAATGGCGGGAGCCCCAACTATATGGCTCTCAGGAACGTTAGACTTTTTTTTTTTTTTAATAGAAACAATAATAGTTATGGTCACTAATTTACAAATTTAATTCACTAATGAACTTTGATCTGTCATTTTAATACACTTTGTGGAGGGGCTGTGGGATAACAGATGGACCAGACAACGAACTTCAGGTTCAACACAGAATCTCTGTGTGATGTTTATTCAAAATACAAGAAATAACCTTCAGAAATTGCATATTGCTTCTTCAGTACGTCAGTTTGCAGCAACAGACTATGCATGTAATTTCTCTGCTTTTAGCCAGCACCTACTGACACCGATTTCTGATTTCACCACTTTTCAGGGAAACACCTTCATCTTTATGTTGGTCCCGTTAGCTTGGGTAGTGGGGGCTCAAAAAAAAAAAAAGAAAAACAAGCTAAAAACAAAGAACCTCAGTGCAGAAACACTGAAACATGGGTTACCCCAAAGGGCATTAGCTACAAATCAAGTTTCAAAGAAATACATCATCATACATATGTCCATAATCAAAGCATCATGGGATATATGTAAATCACCATGCCATTTCAGACTTGCTCAGTTTACAGCAATTTACATGCATTTTAAATAGCACAACTAACTTAATTTCTATAATAGTTACCTAGTACTTTTTACCATTATCAAAAACACCTAGTGCCATGGTATTTTCAACATCTACCGGTTTCATAAACATAAGGTATATACAGCGAGGTATTTTCTGACTATTACATACTAAATCCAACAAAGATAAACACAACCTGTTTTACATACATTTGGAGGTCACCACAATAACCTCCCTGTATGAGGACCTGAGAGGGAAAAGGAAAATTAAAGAGGACAGTATAGCATAGTCAAGAAAGGTAAGGGGTGCCCATAGGTGGCCAACCTTATGGACTAGAAATAGTAAAGGATAGATTAGGCTAAGAAAATAGAAGAACTGTTGCAACAGATTTAAGGGAAGATCGGTCCTCAAGAGTGGCAGGAGCTCCCTGTCACACACTTGCAAAAACATTTCCTGGAAAGTTCAAAATTCGAGCTTGGACTGTATGTTAATGTTCCAATTAAAGACGTTATGCTGCCACTATATAAATCAAAGATACTGCATCTATTTAACTCAATTACTACCACTTTAAGCAATAAAACCGAGTATAATTCATTCGAAGTTGATCTCCCCATACATTGATCCATGCAAGAATAACAAGTATCAACAGTGGCATGTTTGATATACGGCAAGACAACTGATTAAGCCATGCATTTGTTTCAAGAGGCTTAAGGATATAATCAGAGTTTAGCCTCAAAATACAAGATTTGTTCATAAAAATGATTTAGCTTTACTTTTGGCGAGCACATTAAAACCAGTCTAAGTGTCACTATTGATCACAGTAATACCAGCATAGCAGTGGATTATTATAAACCTAAAGAATCTCGTTGTTAAGCAAAGCCATGAAACAAGCCCTGGATGTCACCAAAGCATGGACGAAGGGCGACCTCTTTTTTTATTAATTAATTAATTATTTAGTTCTGTATCACCTGCATAACAGCTGCAGTGGGATGGAGAATGGACGTGCCGTATTTGAGCCCCAAGTCACACCTAGCTCACCCTCATGTCCAGTTTGAGACTGAGACTGGGACTTAAGATGACCGGGGCCCAAAGAAATGTCTGTGGTAAAGATCCTGTGCCAAGGTAAGTAAGGTAAGGTAAGTAAGGTGACCTCCCTACTAGGAGGTCACTGGTAATTAAGTCTCCCTGCTGGCATTTAAACAGGTGCCCTAAGGAAAGGGGGTAATATTTAATCTAGATCACTGCATTTGATGTTAGCAGAAGGCATACTAATGGGAGTGTTTGACTTAGTGGTGGTTTACCAGGAATTTTGTCCTGGACTAAACAGCAGTGGTCTGACGGAGCGCTGACGCCTGCATACACACGTACAGTCCGGGAGAAAAATCATCCAAAGGTTAGACAATCCCATAGACACAGAGGGGGCAAGAAATATGTGCAGTCGACATAGGAGTCCAAGGAAGGTTACAGGGACAACCCGAGAAAAAGGCTATGAGGAGAGCCGGGCTGACCACAGACAGAGATTGAGAGAAAGGCTTCGACTGCAGACCACCTGTCATTTTATGCTTAAGATCTACTGCAAAGCAGAACAAATAGTTCAATAAAAAGTGAATATTGCTGTTTTTGGCACAAGGATTTCTGTGATGGATCTCCTGCTAGTCTGCTTCCTTCTTCCCAGCACTTTCCAAGCAACTCTGGAAGGAATACAGATCCTGCAGCAGCAGCAGCAGCAGCAAGGTACGTGAACCGACAGCCAGACAGAGGGCCAGGCTGTTTTTTTGTAAATTTCGGCACCGCCAAACTAAACAGCTTGCAGGATTGGGGCAACTTTCACTGCTTGCACAAGAAATACTAGCCCACAAGTTTTCTCTCCTTCCCTGATCGCCTGCAACCTTGAAAAAATTCATGATCCCCATCCACTAGGACACCTCTATAGCTTTTTCCCTCTGTATATCTTTTTAACTCGCTCACTTATTTCAAGTGAATTATTTTAATTCCACCCACCCCCCCAATAGTACATGTCTGCTAAACCTGAGGACAAATCCTTGATCAACCTTCTTTTCATGAATATTTATACCTTTTTTTCCTTTTCCTGTGGTCTGGCATTCTGTTTATGGTAGGCACTCATTCAGAGATCAGTATTTTCCTATCACGAAAAAGGATCCTTTTTTTATGACTCGTGATATGAAAAACAATGTTTGTAATGTAAAAAGACAAACATTGAAAGCCATTTGCCACCAGATAACTGCAGAATCCAACTGAGGGAGTCCCAACAAGCAAGCTACATGTCTCTGTATCAACTAAATACATCATTATCTTGAGTTATTTCATTTTGGTTCCCTCGCTAAGTGTAAAAGAAAATGGCAGCCGTATGGAAAAGGATTACTCATTTGCGATAAAGGATCCTTCTTCGCACAGGACATCTAACTGCTCCCACTGAAAATAATGGGAAACTTTAAAATGTAATAACTTTTGAACAGATTAATATTTTTTCACCAAATCTTCAAAAGGCACATCTGTGACCCAAGGCCTGTTTGTCCTGAAAATTTCAGATCATAATTTCACATTGTTTCTGCGTAGTGGGGTGACAAAGAATTTGATGAAACATAATAATTTTCACATTTTATGACACTCCGTATCTCCACACCCACACATCCCACCAGAACAAAACTTGTCACATCAAAAGATCTTTGGTCCCTGACGACGTATGCAAAACATCATGCAAATCGGTTGCAAAGTTATTAAAGTGCAAAATTTGGAGTTTAACACTGATGTCACCATTGAACCTTAATATATATCTACCTATTATTATGGCACGGTAGTGCCACTATAGTTAGGGTTGCATGGCCACTTCTATGTTAAACCCAAAATTTTGCACTTTAATAACTCTGCAACCATTCCTCCAATTTGCCTGAAATTTTGGCTGCAGCGTCTCGTACCATAGATCTCTGGATCTGGCACGTTTTGTTCAGGTTGGATGTGTGGTTGTGGAGCTGCGGAGTGCCAAAAAATGTGAAAAATCCTCACTTTTTGGCAAATTCTTTGCCCAGGGCTACGGCCCAAATGGTTTGGGGATTTGGTCTGAAATGTTCGGGGTATATGGGGCCTGAATCACTGATGTGCCTTTTAAAGGTTTGGTGAAAAATTATTAATCCATTCAAAAGTTATTAAACATTTAAGTTTCCCATTATAGCCTATAGGAAAAGAATATACGTCAAGCTTGAAAGCAGTGTTTACTTTCGAGAAAGCACTTTGTACTGCCACAAATGGGTTTTCTACTTTCATGCTGCCGCCATCTTGTTTTCAGTTAACAACGGCTAAAAAATGCTGTAATTCAAAAAATACTGGCCCTTGGTAAACACCAACACTTGTCTTTACCTAATCGGGGCCAGAGGAACACAATCTATGCATTACTTTTAAATAATACTGGCCAGAAATATGTTTCCCACGTTTTGGCCATTGGCAGTGCTTTTGCGAAAGTTGCTGCAATTTACGGCACTACCTCAATGGGAAAAACCCACTGGCACCAGTACAACTCACCAAAACCTTTTCTGGGCACATTTTGGCCCAAATAATGTTGGATTCATGTTCCTCAGCCCCCCGTTTAGGTAAACAACTGTCGGTGTTCGCCTAATAAAAGGAGATTTTCTCTTTTTACTGCCTATAAGGGGCCGAGGCGTCTTTTATTTAAAAAATAAGTTTCTGCCGACATCGGGGTGCCGAATCCCCGTGTCAGCCTCCCCGCCAGAGTGGGACACTGAGTAGCCCACTCCCAGTGTCCCGGAAAAATGTTTTTTTCTTTAAAATGCTTCTGCCAACATTGGGGTGCCCAATCCCCATGTCAGCAGTAGAAATCCACCTTCCCGCCATCTGGCCACTCCCAGTGTACTGAAAAATGTATTGTACATTCTCCTTTTTTTCCTTCCAGTATTGGGATGCCCAATCCCAGTGTTGGCACTACCCCCCCAAACAGTGTGGGACACTGGATAGCCCACTCCCAGCGTCCCCAGTTATGGTTTATGTCCCCCAGCATGGTGTGACACTGGGGAGCCCACCTCCAGTGTCCAGATATAGTTTTTTGTACTTGTAAAAAGGAAACAGTCCCCCAACCTCTTTTTTTTTATTAAACTTGTAAAGAAGAAAATGGTCCCTCATCGTTTCCCCCATCCCACTCACCCATACTGGCCCTCCCACTGAGTAACTCAGCATCCCGCCCCCCCTTGCCCTATACTTACCACCAGAGACCATAGGCTGCAATCTTCTGTGGACCGGGACATGTCTGCACTCATCAAAGCCAAACCGCAAACTGAAGATTCAAGGTAAGGCCCGTATAATGGCTGTCTATGGTGTTGTGAATTTATATTTATATCTTGGCCATGTTTTATTTTTACACCAAATTTTCAACATGGGCTTTTGGGACCCCACCTCCATGAACACTGGCACTGCCATTTTGATACTCTGTCCCGAAAGGTGATTTCAAGATCACTGCACAGAATCACCTTTTGGGACAGAGTAATAATGACAGTGCCAGTGATCAAAATTCCATGATGCGCCACAATTTACAAAACCTTAAGTTACATGCGATCGTTGACAGCTTTCTACACACGCTCATAACTTCGGCAATTATTTACAGTTTCACTCCAAATTTTCAACATTGCCATTTTTCCACACCACCAGATGAACAGTATAGCTGCCATTTTTCACATCCTGCCCAAAATGTGTTTTCACGACTATGGCACAGAATGGCTTGTACGCTGCACTAAATCACCTTTTGGGACTGAGTAACGAAATTATAGTGCCAGTGTTCATGAAGTAAGGTCCCCAAAAGGTGATTTTGAAAATTTGGTGAAAAAATTCCTAAAAATGCCCAAGTTACATGAGTCTGTTGAATAAATCCTACGTACGAGCATACCTTTGGAACTTGTCAATCTTCTGGCACCAACTTTTAAACAATGCCATTTTTTCACACCAGCTCATGAACAGTACAGCTGTCATTTTTCAAATCCTGTCTGAAATGTGTTTTCATAACTATGGCACAGAATGGTGTTGCAGTTGCGCATAATACATTCTGCCCTGCATTTCACAACTTCTCTGTACCGGGGTACATGAGGTGGGGTAATAAGATGGCCATGCTGACAATTTGGTTACTGCTGTTCAACACCTGCAAGCGAAGGGCTCTCCAAACCTACAGACATACGCACATCTATAGAGGGACTGGAGTGTAGGGTCCAAAAGACCCTGCGCCCCCACAATAAAATAAGGATACTATTATACTATCACAAAAAGATGGGAAATTAATTGCAAACAGCTCCATTAATGCCACCAGTTAGGGTTTCTATTACAGTGACAAAAGTCTGGAAATTCGATGTTAGGGTTACCAACCCTACCACCCTACACACACCAACAGGTATTGGGGTGTGACTTGGGGGCGTCGGGCCTCTCACCCCATTCTCCTATACTGTACCATCTCAGCTTGTTTACACATGGAATGGGGTGAGAGTTAGGGCCGATGACCAACAGATATATACACACACACACACACACACATATATATATATATATATATATAAATTATATCAGTCAATACGCCTCCTCGTCACCACGGCCTAAGCAGCACTGCCAACTGTACAGGGACCTGTGCTGGTTATCCCTCTCAGCTTGCCGTCAATACTCTCTTGGCTCCCTGACTGACTCTATACTCAGACACCAGACCCCTTCAGTGCTCGCAACGTTACTGGGTACCTCAAACCTCCTCCTATAGACTGCGCTCGGTAGATAAAGTCCTGCTGAATGTACCTAGATGTAAATCATCAAAAGGCTCTGCTGCCTTCAGTCACTCTGCTCCTAAGCTTTGGAACTCTCTCCCACAAGCACTTTGAATATCTGGATACAATGACAGCTTCAAAAAAGGAGCTGTGCCTACAACTATCCCTTGCTGATCTCTGCACTTGTTTTAATCCTTCTTAATCCACTCACTCACCAGATGCCTCCTGGCCTAACTTTAACCTCCCTACCTCATACTACTTCTTACCCTTACTGTCTCTTTGAGAGCTAATCTACCCCAACCCCCCCCCCACCCATGTCTTGCTTCGGAGGCTATGATAATGCATACTGCCCAGTCAGGAATTTGCCCTTGCCTTGTTTCGCTGCCTATTTGAATCTTCATTGTTGTGGCTAATTTGAACAATATTTCTTTGCTGCTGTGTTGTGGTATCTCCTCCTAGACTGTGTAGGTTTTTTTTATGCCAAAAATTCTATGTGAATTTCATTGATTGTTATTGTCCTGGCTGCATGTATTCATTACTACTGACTGTTTTGACCTATACTATTGTAATTTCATTGTAGTCATGCTATGTACCTGTCTTTGATTGTTGTACTCTCCCGGGTCATGCCTAAAAATAGTAATTTCATGGCTAGTGCACCTACCCGGTTAACAAAAACTAAATAAATAAATAAATAAAATATGTCCCACACACACACACACACACACACACACACATATATCAATCTATCTTAGAAAATTCCTTTAAACTTTTCAGATGTGGGACATGACATTATTTTTTTCACTTACAGTGTTTGCCAACCCTGTCATATCAAATTCTAGTTTGTCCTCCCTAAGGGAATGTGGAAAGGACCACATTTCATTACTTAGTAGTGATTACAGGAATCAACAGGAGGCACTATTTAGTCAAGGTTCATTTACAATGACATCCTAGTGAAAAGGTCGATTACTAACCAGTAATATTTATTCATCAAAAGAATCTCCTCCATACAGCCACACACACTGACCTAGAAGATGATGGTGTCAGCACCTTGTGGGAGACTTTTCTGCAGTAGGCAGCCCCTCATGGGAGACTTTTCAGTGCAGGAAAGCCCACATCGCAGTATGCCCCCAAGTACGATGTTGGACACCTGAGTGTTTCTATAGAACATGGATAACTTCATCAACTTTAGTTCCTACCATTGATAAACGGAGTTCCAACAGTCATCAACTGACCAGAATCAGGAATCCATCCCTAGCCAATCACAGAGGAGAGGCAGAAAAAGTAAATCACAAAAGTCCATCCAATAAAACAATCAAGCAACTGAAAGGAAGACTGTGCAATGACCTGTAAAGTAGAGGCAGTCCTCCATGCCAAGGGAGAGAGAGAGAGAGAGAGAGAGAGAGAGAGAGGGAAGTGTGGCAATTTGGCCACTGTGGTCATATTGTTTTAAAGTTTTATGTTTAAATTCCCAAAAAGGCCAGGATATCAGGTTTACGAGAAGGATGCCCATGTTTTTTTTTTTTTTTTTTAAAGGGTACTCGAGAAGAGAGAATGTATATTGCAAATGTCTGACATTCCTCTTTGCCTGAGACAAGGCTTGCTAGAGATAAACAAGGGTTAAATTTCAAGGGGAAATTGAAAATGGCCTGGGAACCATCTCATCCACTAATAATCTTATTACATTTCAAAGGGGGAAATTGATTTTCCCTGGTAAACTGATCAAAGGAGACAAGTCCAGAAGAACAGGAGATGGAAGAAACTATGCCGCTGTCATAATCTTTTACACTTCAAGGAAAAAATAATTTGAGAACAGGATCTGGAGATCTATTGTGAATACACTTCAAGTGTCATAATTCATCTCCATTTAAAAGAGGTCAGGGGATACTGGATCAGGCCAGCCAGATAGTTGGTGTGGTGAGAAAAATCTAAATAAAATTTTGGGAAAGAACAAGCGAGACCCCTGCTGGCCCAAAGATAAGGCCACTAGCTAATTAGAAAGACAGTTTTACAAACTACAGGACCAGGGGTATTTAAGGCCCCTCATAACAGAAACTCAGTGCATTTTGCAGAAGACACTTTCCCTGACACACAGAGCCAGACTGCCAAGCATACACCGAGGACCAGTGGCTATAAGAACTGGGTCTTTGCAGATTTCACTTATTTTCTGGACTTTTGACTCTCCACAGACAAGGTAGAAACTAGTCAGTTAAATTTCACAGTGCATTTTGTATGTATTTTTCCCAACTGTTTTTATTCTGTAACCAAATTTCTGAATCTTTTGTTCGTAAGTCTTGAATAATAATTATTTAAGTACTAGTAAAAACACTTGCTTCAAATAAATGCCTGGAAGTAATTTTTGTTGTGTGTGTGAAGGTAGGAAGATTTATTCAATTTGTGATAGCCTGTTTAATGTTAAGGTGCTACCATCACTACCAAAGACTAGGATCCTGGAAGGGAATCTGGGTGCCTAAGTAGGGGAAATACACAAGGTCTCAGGAGGGGTCTGTGGAGTTCGAACTCTGTTCCTGTACCACCTGGGGAAGAAGACACAATCAGGGTTATGAGAACAGCCCTGAAGAGCTTGTAATGCCTGGGTCCTTCCCTCAGTGCAGCAATCAAGGAGGGTTCTTACCTGGCTACAGACTCAAGACTGTATTTTACCCTTACTCAGACTAGAGAGGAAGCCCATGGCCCTTGTGGCAAGTGTTCAGTTGTGAACCCAGTGAGCACTCTAGAAGGACACAGGGAGGGTAATTCCTGTTCCCGTCACGGATTGCACTTAAGGGTGGGCACTGTGAGCTCAGTGGACCCGACCCCCAGGAATGGGTTCGTGACAGATCTGGTGGCATAGCAGTGGGATCCGAGAGATATTGGTGGCATAGGCATAGTGGTTGGATTCGAGTCCATGGTATCAGATTGATAAACTTTAAAACAATCCACACACAAACAAGGCAGAGATTTGAAGAAAAAAAAACAATTTGGCTACAGTATAAAGTTTCCTACCCTGTTTTTTTTTTTTTTCATGTAAGCTAGTGTAGCAGTAGTTACGGAAGAAGATGGCTTCTAACTACAGTGAATGCAATGCAGACCAGTTAAGGCAGTTGTGTCAAGAAAGAGTGGTCCATTACGAGGGACGAACCAAAAAGAACCTCGTGAAGGCTCTCTTGGCAGCTGATTAGCAAGCAGTTGCCCAGAACCCTGAGTCATGGCCAGTGACTGAAAGGGACCAGACCTTGGACATGGGGGTGCCAAGGGACATCACAGTGTCCAGTCCCAGGGAGGAGGACAACGAGATCAGACAGGACCCAAAACTGCAGCACCAAGTGAAGTCCATCACAGATCCTGAGCTAGAGAGGCTAAAGCTGCAATTTCAGCTGAGCAAATTGGAGCTGGAGCAGAGAAAGTTTGAAGCCTAGCAGCAGAGGGAATTTGAGCAGACAAAAATAACAAAATGGAGATGTAGGAAAAGCAACGCCAGAGAGAGTTTGAACTGGAGAGGATAAGACTCCATCAACCAAAGCCAGAAGAGGTAAGTGGCAAGGGTGAACCAAAAACTCCAGGGCAGGGGTATAAATGAAATTCCAAATTAATAGCAGAGTTTAAAGAGGGGGAGGATATGGATGCATTCTGAATTCATTTGAAAAGGTCTGTATCCAGGCCAAGATACCCCGGGAGGCCTGGAGCTTTTAGCTATCCCCGCTGCTTACTGGAAAAGGGCATGAGGCGCTATGCCAAATGGACATGCAAGACAGTAAAGACTATGAGAAACTTAAAGCTGCTTTACTTAAAAAGTACGAACTAACTCCTGAGGCCTACAAGGTTAAATTCTGTAAACTCCAAAAAGGCCCCGACATGAACTTTAAGGAACTCGCCACAAAGCACCAACAGTTTTTGAAATGTTGGTGAGAGGGGGTGGAAGAAAACTCTGTGAGGAACATTGAGGAGGTTGTGTTGTTAGAGCAGTTCTTTTGGGCTTGCCCAGTGGAGATGAAAACCTGGGTAGAGGAACGGGATCCAAAAACAGCACAGCAAGCTGCTGAGCTCTCGGATCACTATGCCAGCAGCAGGCCTGCTCTGAAAGGAAGTGGTGGAGCAGGTGCTATGGGCAAAAAGTGAAAAGCATGCCTTCAGGGAAGCTAAAACTCTCACTGCCTCCGCAGAAAGGGGGAAGCTCCAAGTAACCAAAAAGGGATTTCTTGGATAAAAGAAATGATGAATGTTGGTTTTGTAAACAGCCAGGGCATTTTGCTACATAGTGTCCTCAAAGGTACAGAGTGTGCAAAGTGTCCCTCGAAAGGAGGTGGGTGCACTGTATATCCCTGAAAGCATACCTGTAAACATGAGGGAGCACATACACCTGGTTACCATAAATGGGGCGCAGACTCATTGGTTAAGGGACACGAGGGCATCTCTCACCCTGATAAAAGGGGTTCTGGTTGGGCCTGAACAAAGTATACCAAATCAGTCCGTAACTGTGAGGGGATTCACTGGGGAGGAGAAAACTCTGCCACTAGCTAGTGTTCTCCTGGATTGGGGTGAGACAGGAGAGACGATGCAAGAAGTGGGAGTGGCAGACAAGCTCGCTCTGGATGTGATTATAGGGAATAATCTACAGCAGGGGGTGGTGTGTGTGGCTACCCAGAGTCAGATGGCAAAAGGCCACTTGTAATTCCCTGAACCCCACAGAAGCCCCTGTGGAAGAGAATAGGAGGCTGGTTCACCAGTCTGTGTCTTCTGACATGGAGAATAGTGAAAGGAAGGGAGGTAGGACTTCCCCAAGCAGCTGTTCACCAGGTAGTTACAGAAGGTTACTCTGCAGAGGGAGGGGTAACAATTGGTCAGAAAATTAGGGATGGCAGTGACTCTTAATGACCTGACATTAGAGCTATGGACCCCAGTTTAGGAACTGAGGGGGACCTCTCCCATACTTTGGGAAAATGTGAAGATTTTGCAGCTGCTTAGAGGACTGACACAAGTTTGAAGAAGCTGAGGGCTTGTGCAGAATCTGACGGGACATAGGGAGGTGACTTGAGACTCAGGGTATTTTTAGGATGACATACTGTTTTGTACACAGGATGTGAAGACAGAGGGAGGGGTGATAGGCAGGCAGCTCGTCATTCCCCAGGAGTATCATGAGCGGTTGCTGAAGATCGCTCATGATATCCCCTTGTCCGGACATCTGGGCATCACTCGCACTACACAGCAACTGCCTCAAAATTTCTACTGGCCAAACTTTACTCAGCAGGTGAATGAATGCTACAGGTCTTGTCACCGGTACCAACAGACAGGTAAGGCAGGTAGTAAAATCAAAG
Organism: Neoceratodus forsteri; assembly: GCA_016271365.2. NCBI lineage: Eukaryota > Metazoa > Chordata > Ceratodontiformes > Ceratodontidae > Neoceratodus > Neoceratodus forsteri. The sequence goes on from CM057453.1 coordinate 407,590,710, forward strand.
CTGCCCTAATTCCCTTGCCCATTGTGAAGGAGCCATTCCAGAGGGTAGGAACGGATATTGTGGGACCCTTGAATAACCCAAGCTCCTCCAGGAAAAAGTTTATCCTGACAGTGGTCGATTACGCGACCCAATACCCAGAGACGCCTTGCTAAGGAATTTTTCCAGTGTCGGCACTCCACAGGAGGTTACCTCTGATCAAGGGGGTAACTTCAAGCTTGGACCTGATGAGTGTTTGTGGGAGAAGTGTGGGGTGGTGCAGAGAAACACAACACCTTATCACCCACAAGCCAATGGGCTCATGGAAAGATTTAAAGGTACCCTAAAACCGATGCTCCAAGCATTTGCTGAACAGTATGGGAGGGACTGGAAGAAATACCTTCCCCATCTTTTGTTCCATACAGATCAGGACCCCAAGGGTTGACAGGCCCCCCCCCTTTGAATTATTATATGGACGTAGGATGTGTGGACCCCTAGACTTGATCTGGGAAGACTGGGAAGGCAAGCACACCACCCAGGGAACTCCCATAGTGGACTATGTCCTTAAGTTTAGGGAGAAACTGAAGGAGCTTATGGGGGTGGCCCAGAGCAACCTGTCAGCTGCACAACAGAAGCAAAAAGACTGGTACTATCACAGAGCCAGAGCTCACTCGTACAGTGCAGGACAGGAAGTAATGGTCTTAATTCCAGTCCAGAAGGACAAGCTGCAGGCCAATTGGGTAGGACCATATAAGGTAGTCCTACAGGTCAATGACGTGAACTATACTGTGGAGCTGCCTGACAGGAGACATACTCATAGGATGTACCATGTCAATATGATGAAGCCATATGCAAATAGGGCTGACATGGTGTTTGCAGTGTGTAGTCCTGGGGAAGGGACAGACGAGGAAGACCCCTCCTGAAAGCAAGCAGGAGTCATTTGTGGAGGCAATCAAGCTTTCACCCCAGCAGCCCAGTGGCGCTGAGGGCTGAGGCGCTGGACGTCTTACCTTGTTCCACGCTGGCAACCCGTGTTCGGGAACAAGCACGGATCGCCAGGGGTCAGACGGGGAGGAGAGGGATGGCGCGATCAATGGCTGCTCTCCTTCTCGGGGGGGGGGTCACCTGCAAGCTCCCGCTGCAATACCATCACCTGGGGGTGCTCGGGTAGAAGGTGCGGCATGGGAGGTAGCAGTGGAAGGGGACAGGCAGATGTCGGCACAGGGGCAGAGCAGGAGGCACCTCTCAGCGTGTCTTCTCGCTCATAGGCCCTCACTGCATGCCGACGCCTGGGGTCAAACAAAGGAAACAACCCCCTGTCTCTCCTAGGTGATGACTCCTCACTGCACACTCTCGATTCGTCGGGGCAGACTCCGTTGTGCAGGGTCCACTACAGAACAGTTGTTGGGGAGGTTTAAGGGAAGGTTCCTCCTCACCCCACTGGGCATCAAGGGTCAGGACAGTGTGACCAGGCACTCTAGGGGCAGACTCCGACAACGAGGTGTGTATATGGGGCAGTCCAAGAGAGTGGAGAGAAGAGGTAGCAAGGGGCAAAAAATACAAAGTTAAACAAAAAAAAAAAAGTTTTCACCTCAGCTGACCCCGGAACAGACCCAAGGAGTGAGGGAGGTTTAAGAGGACTTTGCCCCTTTGTTTATGGCCAAGCCCAGATGAACCCCATTAGCAACCCATGACGTAGACATGGGGATGCAAGTGGCCATATGACAGACAGCCTATCAGGTGTCTGAGGCTGTTCTAAAGGACACTGGGAGGGAGGTGGAGGAAATGCTAGATTTAGGGGTAATCCAGAAATCCCACAGTCCCTGGGCCTCGCCTGTAGTCCTCATCCCCAAGCCAGATGACTTTACTTGCTTCTGTGTGGATTACTGTGAGCTCAACGCAGTCACAAAGTCTGACACCCTCCCAGTGCCACAGCTGGATGAACTACTAGGCAAACTGAGAGGGGTTACATACCATACCACAACTGACTTAACAAAAGGATACTGGTAGGTGGAGTTAACTGCCAGAGCTAGAGAACAGTCAGCCTTCATCACTCCAATAGAATATTCGAACTCCAGGTAATGCCTTTTGGAATGCAGAATGCACCTGCCACATTCCAAAGACTGGTCAACCAGGTGTTACAGGGTGCTGAAGAGTACGCAGCAGCTTATCTGGATGATACTGCCATCTTCAATACCAGCTAGAAGGAGGATCTGTCCCATCTGAAGGGAGCCTTGGGCAGGATACAGATGGCAGGGCTCACTGTCAAGGCTTAAAAGTGCCAGGAGGCTATGGCAGAAGTGGCATACCTAGGCCATGTAGTAGGGTGGGGGCAGCTTTGTCCTAATCAAACAATACTGAGGCAACAGATGCGTGGCCCACGCCAGAAGAAAGTTAGGAGCTTCCTAGGGACCACAGGGTACTACAGAAAGTTTTTGCCCAATAACTGTACCCTGGCAGCTCCCCTATCTGGCTTGCTAAAGAAAAGAAAGCCCAAAAATAAGGTAAACTGGAAGCCAGCCTGTGAACAAGCCTTCACATGGCTAAAAATGGCACTGTGCAGTGCCCCTGTGTTGGCCAGTCCAGATTACACTAGGCAGTTTGTAGTATAAACTAGTACCTTGGATGTGGGGATTAGAGTAGTCCTCAGCCAGATATCTAACCAAGAAAGAGACCACCCAATAGTGCACCTGAACAAGAAGTTACTTTCCTGGGAGCAGGCATACTCCACAGTAGAAAAGGAATGCCTTGCACTGGTATGGGCCCTAAAGAAATTAGAGCTGCACCTCTATGGGAGGTGCTCTGAGGTGCAGACCAATCACAACCCCCTGGTGTGATTAAATCAGATGGGAAAAACAAATGAATGGTTCCTCAGATGGAGTATTTCCCTACAGGCCTATGACATGACCATTATGCACAGGTCAGAGTCTGCCAATGCAAACGCAAATGGCCTATCTTGCCAGTCGGAGTCATAATCGAACTGTAGGAACCCTGCCATACAATAGGGGCATGTTCCCACAAATTCAGTCTTAGGAAGGAGGGATGTGGTGATTTGGCCACTGCATTCATATTGTAGACATGTTGCTGTCATATTTCTCTAAAAGTTTTATGTTTAAAAATTCCCAAAAAGGCCAAGAAAATCAAGTTTACCAGAAGGATGCTCATGTTTTTTTTTTTTTTTTAAAGGATACTTGGGAAGACATAATGTATATAGAAAAGTCTGGCATTCCTCTTTGCCTGAGACAAGGCTTGCTAGAGATAAACAGAGGTTGAATTTCAATGGGGAATTGAAAATGTCCTGGAAACCATCTCCTTCACTAATAATGTTTTACATTTCAAAGGGGGAAACTGGTATTTCCTGGTAAACTGATCAAAAGAGACAAGTCCAGAAGGACAGGAGATGAAAGAAACTATCTCGCTGTCATAAACATAAGTCTATTGTGAATACACTTCAAGTGTCATAATTCATCTCCATCTAAAACAGGTCAGGGGATACTGGATCAGGCCAGTCAGGAAGTTGGTGTGGTGAGGAAAATCTAAATAAAATGTTGGGAAAGAGCAAGAGAGACCACTGCTGGCCTAAAGATAAGGCCACTAGCTAATTTGAAAGACACTTTTGCAGACTGCAGGACCAGGGGTATTGTAGGCCCCTCAGATCAGAAACTCAAGTGCATTTTGCAGAAGACACTTTCCCTGACACACAGAGCCAGACTGCCAAGCATGCACTGAGGACCAGTGGCTGCAAGAAGAACTGCGACTTTGCAGACTTCATTTATTTTCTGTACTTTTGATTCTCCACAGACAAGGTAGAAACTAGACACTTAAATTTCATTGGCATTTTGTATGTATTTTGTCCAACTTTTTTTGTTATTCTGTAACCAAATTTCTGAATCGCTTGTTTGTAAGTCTTGTATGATACTTATTTTAAGTACTAGTCAAAGCACTTTCTTCGAATAACTGTCTAAAAGTAATTTTGTTGTGTGAATGAAGGTGGGAAGATTTATTCAATCTGTGACAGCCTGTTTAACGTTAAGGTGTTACTACCGCTATCAAAGACTAGGATACTGGAAGGAAATCTGGGTGTCTAAGTAGGGGGAAATACACAGGGTCTCAGGAGGGGTCTGTGGAGTTCGAACTAGGTTCTTGCACCCCCTGGGGAAGAAGACACAATTAGGGTTACGAGGATAGCCCTGAATAACTTGTAACGTCTGGGTCCTTCTCTTAGTGCAGCAACCAAGGAGGGTTCTTACCTGGCTACAGACTAGAGACTGTAATTTTACCCTTACCCAGATTAGAGAGGAAGCCCTGGGCCCTTGTGGCGAGTGTTCAGTTGTGAACTCAGCAAGCACTCTAGAAGGACATGAGGAGGGTATTCCTGTTCCCCCCGTCACGGACTGCACTTGGGGTGGGCACTGTAAGCTCAGTGGACCCGGCCCCCAGGAGTGGGTTCGTGACAGGAGGGATGGAGGGAAGTGGTATGGCTCTATGGAGGAGATTCTATCAAAGACCTACTGTTACTGTTACACATCTTTCTTCTTTGAGGATATCTCCTCCATACAGCCACATACATTGCATGAGTACAAGCAGTACAGCACCTTCACACGTGAGGTATGGAACAGAGAGGACAACATCCTCCAAGACAGCAGGCCTTGCAGAATGGCAAGGCCAAAACTAGTTCTACTATGATAGACCACATACAGACTATAGTGATTAGTGAATGTATGACTCTCACTCCAGGTAACAGGAGAACAGAATTTTGGATGATGAGACCCACCTAAAACAAGCCAGAGACCACCATGCTCATGCCCCTTGTGTTGTACCCCATAACAGTATCAGGAAGCTCTTACTAGCCTTCTGATAATAGTGAAATGTATGAGGATATCCACCTGAAGAGACACAGCTCACATGGGCCGAGGGGGAAGTGGCAAACAACACAAACAGCTGAGATGATTGCTGCGTCCTTTGTTATAGTCCAAATTAAAAAACAGCACCGTGTGGATATCCAGTGAGTGCAGCAGCAACTCCTGTAATTCTGAGAGCATGGGAAGAATACAGACAGGTTGCCGGACTGATTCAAACTGAATTAAGACACCACCTTATGGAAAATCCTGATTAATTCATGTGTGTCACAACCTTGAGGGAAGCATTTGTAAGATGTGGCCACCCTCGTCATTTGTCTACATGCACACTGGCAGAGCACAGTGTCGCCTATATAATGAGAGCTGCCCCCAACTACTTCAGTTTCCTGCTGTTAGTGAACTGAATTCTAATTATCCACCAGCAACAGAACTGAGGTTATCCCCTTCAATCATTCATACTGAGGCACAGAGAATAGGGCAAACACTGTCCAGCACTCAGCAAATGGCAGCATGAGACTCACTATGCAGTGCAGCACCAAGAGCTAAAAAGGAATACTCTGCCAAATCAGGGGGACAGTGGGTGGAAAGGTTATGACTCTAAAGAGATCCTCTTGAAGAGCAACAGTTATTGGTAAGTAATGTATCTTCTTCAAGGGCACCTACATAGAATCATAAAACACTGGACAAGTACCAGGCAGCAACAAACCCAACTGGGTATCTGGAGATAGTGAACTGATCCCTCAAGACAGCAAGCCTTCTAACAGCATCCAACTCTCCTATGGGAGATTTGATTCAAAATTGTAATGCATAGAAAAGGCACCGACTGTGCCAGGCAGCAGCCCTGCAAATATCAGTGGCTGAAACTAACTGGATACAGGCCATGGAGGCTGCCACGCACCTTGTGGTGTGTCCAAATATGGTACTGGGCATGTCCTACCCTGCCTGCCTATAGCAGACTGCAGTGCAGGAGAAGATCCAATTGAAGAGAGACAGTTTGGAAACTGGCCTACCTCTGGTACCAGGGCCAAGGTAAACAAACAGTTGAGCGGAGAGGACACAGTCCTTGCTACCATCCAGATAGTACCGAAGAGTTCTGTGGACATCCAAGGAGTCCAACAGCACCTCGCTTAGGTTTTGAGGGGGAAGGTAAGAACACAGGTAACTCAACAGACTGATTCAATATAAAATCAGACACAACCTTAGGCAAGAAACTGGGGTGACTGTGCAACACCTATCTCTGTGAAACATCAGAAGGTTCACAAAGCAAGGCTTGCAGCTCTTACACATTCCTGGTCGAAGTAATAGTCACAAGGAATAAAGTCTGCTAAGACAGAACTTCAACTGACAGGAAGAAGAACTGAAGAAGGCTCAAATAGGGCTTTAGTCAGAGATTCAAGTACAAGGTTCAGGTTCCAGACCGCAACAGGTTTGTGGACTGGAGGGGCCATGTAAAATAGGCCCTTCATAAACCCGTGTGCTACACTGAGGTTGAATCATCGAGCCAAAGTCTTTTCCTCCTAAGGGGCATAAAAAGAAGAGACAGCCGACAGAGGAACCTTCACTGAGAAGTACTACAACCCTGACTGAGACAAAGTCTGGAGGTAGTTCAACACCCTCTGCACTGGGTAAGTGAAGGGGTCCAGGGATGCTTTTTGACACCACATAGCAAAACACTTCCATTTCTGGTAGTAGGTGTGCCTGGTGGAAGGTTTCTGTAGCAAGCAGGACAGCTAGGACCTCAGCTAATACTCCAAACCAACAGACCTCTATGTTCTCAGGAGCCAAGCATGAGGTTGCAGGAACACCTACCAGGTCAATATAACATATGTGTAATAGCGTACAACAAAACCCCTTAACTACCACAACAGTGCAGTACAACTAAGCGAGAGGTTACAATATCGCAAATGTGTCTGTGCGCAGTACTGCACCCTCTCACTGTCCCAGGCAGAGGATAAAACCTCTGCTGGGATGGGGTTCTGCCAAGCAGCTGCCATGGCTCGATGCAGTGAGCCACTGGCAGCAAGGAATCGAAGCAATATGTTTGGGACCAGGTTTGATTCCTGGTCCCAGACACACGGAATTGTTTTTTTTCCCCTCGCACTTTGTGTGATATTTGTGTCCCCCCTCCCCTCCGGAGTTAGTTATATTAGTTTGAGGGAGTTCGTGGCATAGCCCCCCCCGTAAAAAAAATAAAAAAGACTTATGCCGCATGGCATATATTACGCTGTACTGGCAGGGCAATATATGCATGCAGCACAATGTCTTGCAACATTATGACCCCATGCCGCAGGAACGGATGTAGCAGTGTATCATTCTGAGACAGAAGGCCTGGCTGAACAGGCAGGGGAAACAAGTCTTACTGCCAGTTCCCACAGAAATGCAGACCAGATCTGTCTGGGCCACCAAGATCACACCAGTTGGTTCCTGCCATAGCTTGTTCTGTTCCTAGGGATCAGGTGCAAAGAGAGAAAGGCACAGAGGAATCTCACTTTCCAGCAGAGGGACAATGCACTGTGCTAAAAAATGCCACGCCCTGGAATGAGCACACAAAAATGTGCCAGTTTTTCTATGCTTAGGGATGCAAAAAGGTCCAACTTTGGCCTTTCCCACATGTCGAACAACAGGTCTGCGACACCCTGGCTAACTTCCCATTTATGGGGTTGAACTGCAGACTGGCTAAGGGTGCCACCACGACACTCAGACAGTCTGCGATGTAAACAAGTTAGGCTGCTGGGCGGTCTCCCACATTTATCACCTCCCAGCACAGACAGTAGGAGTCGGCACCCCATCCTTCCTCAGGTAATACACCACACTCCAGCTGTCTGACTGCACCAGAGACATCTCTTGAACCAGGTAAACCAGGGTCCAGAGACCACAGAGAACCACTCTCATTTCCTACACAGTTATGTGAAGGCCACCTTATTCTTAAGGAGACCAGGATCCCTGGGTCTGGCGAGAACCTATGTGGGTACCCAACAACATGTTGGAGGTGTCCACAGTGAGGATCACATGTGACTGAGATTATAAAAAAGGAGAACACACAAGCAGGTGATCCGTGTTTTGCCTCCACAGCAAGGCACTCCGGCAGGAGTTAGTAAACCACAATCAGGTAGTCCAGAGGCTGCAAGACCTCAGACCATCAAGCCTGCAGTAACCACTGAGGGACTCTCGTAAGCAAACTAGCCAGCAGGACCATGAAGATGGAGACTGCCATGAGCCTCAGAAGACAGAGCTCAAATCTGGCCAAAACCCAGTTACTGGCTCACTGCGTTCCACCAAGGCCACAACCCCATCCTTGGGAAGGAAGGCCTGTGAAACCGCCGAGCCCAGTACTACCCATATGTACTTGAACCTTTGGGGAGAAATTAAAACAGATTTCACCAATATTCCCCCCAACTGCCCAGCATAAGCCTGATGCAGTGAAAAATCTACTCTACCCTGGCCACCTTTCAGGAGGCAGATGCCCAGGTACAGGAAGATACAGAGCTTCTCATGGCATAGTGTTACAGCTACAACAGCAAAGGGTTTGGTAAAGACAAGCAGTGCTGAAGACAATCCAAAAGGCAAGACCTGGAGTTCATTATATTCCAGTCAGAACCTGTGGAACTGCCTGTGGCACCATCTCATTTTTATGTGTAGGTATGCGTCCTACATATCCAGAATGCACAGCCAATTTTTTCTTGACAGGAAAGGGAGGAGTCAGTCCAGAGATAGCATGCAGAACTTTTTGTAAACAATATACTCGTTGAGCCCAGAGGTCAAAGACAGGCCAGAAACCAACAGTTTTGTGGATTCCAGGAAATACCTTGCATACAACCCCTGGTTAAGTTCTGCCACAGGAACTGATTAAATGGCTTGTTTGCACAGCAGTGCCTGCACTCCTTCCCACTGAACAGTAAGGTGCTTGAGGGAGCAATGGCAGGGCCTTGGAGGTATCACAGGAGGCCATGACACTAATTCCAGGGCATACCCATGCTGGATGATGTACAGAACCCTCCTGGGAATAGGGAAAGTCTGTCCCCCCACCCAGGTCCCGAGGAGGGATCCATCAGAGGGGATAGGGAGTAAAAAAGGCGGGGACGGCTCATAGCCACCATTCTCACATCCTTTTGGGCCTTGTAGAGTGCCCCACTGAACTGCTACTGGGTAGCAAAACCTTGTCACTGACCACAGGGAGGGTTAATGCAAAGGCTCCTGTGAAAGGAGCTTGTACCATGGTCATTATGGCTGGTATTCCATGTTAAGAGCCAAAGGATTCTGACAGACTTCTTGGAGGTCTCTAGGCCATGGAGAATAACCTCAAATATGATCTGAAGACCTTGGTTCCCTTAAAGGAAGCATTCAGAACCGACTGCTAAACATCCTGGGCAAAACCTGCAACACACAAGGAGTGACAATAGTAGAATACTGGGCCTGTGTCAGGCAGCTAGGGTGCAGAGATCCCGCCAAATGCATTGCTGGCACTTGACCAGACACACTTGGTAACTAGCACTGCACAAGCAAAGAAAGGCTGAGATGAACTTGCAATTGCCCATAAATTTTCTGGACTCCTTGCCAGGAAATTACAAATGTGAAAAAGGAGATGAAATACACCACTTAACTTTCCTGACAGAGTAGCTACCCGAGAAAACTAACTCTATTGGACTAAGCAGAGAATGGAAAAATAATTGCACTGGTCCAACGTTCACACTCTTGAGGGTGAGAGAAAAAGAACTGAAGTATTAGGGAAGCCCATGTTATATAGACAAAGCCATGCATCAACAACTTGCATGTAGGCATGTCATCATGGGCAGCCCCACCTTGCAAAAGCTTCCTGTGAGGCAGTCAAGATGCCAACGGCTTATAGTCCAATGTATTATGGCTCCATGGAGATATCTTCAACGAAGATCCTGTCTGTACTAGTCCGATGTGCACATGACAGTGGGTAAAGAAAAGAAGTGAAGTGGGGCCATCCACATTACAAAGGGGATGCAGAGACATCAGACGTTGGGTGTGGCGTCATACACCATCATGGGCACTCCTACCACTTAACTCTCCAGCAAGGTCCTGACTCAGCTGGCATGCAATGAAATATTCACAAAGCGCTTGTATATACAAAAATTAAAAAAAATTCATAATAGCCTGTTATACTGAATTTAAAATAATGGTCATAAATTTAAAATATCTTTAATACTAATAAAACTAGTCGCCGGGATAAGAATTTAACACATCAGTAGGCCCAGTTATTTTCCACTTTCAAAAATGGCCAATTCTGTTTGACAAAATCTTAAAATCCATTTCTTTCTATGCCCCCATCTCTCTGGCCCCTCCTAGGTCCTCAGACCACTGGCAAACCTCCCCAGGCCCCCCAGTCGCAGTCACCCACCTCCATGGAGCTTCTGGCTGTGCCCCCCCCAGACAGGGTCAGGGTGGGGACATTCCCAAAAATTCTATGTCTCATCAGGTGGGCGCCATGTTGCTGGTGGGCGATGGAGAGCCGGGGAGCTCACGTGGGCCATCATCATGGAGGTGCTGGGGCCATTTTCCATAGTTTCTTGTCCCCAATGGATGTCGCCTGCGAGGATGTCAATGCGAGCCAATGCGCGCCAGTGTATGCCTCCGCCCACCATCAGTGATGTCCCCACCCTCCCGATCCACTTCCTAGCCGCACTGCCACCCACATTCCCCCAGGTGGCAGTACTGTGACAGAGGATGGAACCCTCCCTCCCCCGGAGGAGGCGAGCATCCTCTGGGACACACAATCCTTCCCCCCTCCCCGGCCGGCCCCGACAACCCGGGCTCGTTCTCAAACTCGGGTCGCCAGCGCCGCGAGTGCGTTTCTTTCTTTTTTTGCCCCAAATATGAAGATAAACCGGCATGTTTTGTACAACAATGTGGCTCAAGATGGGGGTGTTTGCACAAAAAAGCTGCCGCAAAAAGTTGTTGTTTGCAAGATAAAGTGGTGCAAATAAGTGTACTGAAAAACTGACTCCAACTGCTCGTTTAAAAGTGACAAAGTCCTTTTTTGTATTACTACGTTGTTTGTACCGACTCCTGTACCCCCTCCCCCCGGTCGCATTCTGGAAACTAGTTTCAGCTCATAATGCCTTCCACGGTTATCAACTTTTAAATAAATAAATGAAATAAAGATCAGAAAACAGACGCACAATTAGTGTCATCTGTTCAGCATAGCAGGTTGCACTCTCTGTGCCACTAGTCAAACAGCTTCTTGCATTTAACTACAAATAGCATTGCTGAAGTGGTCAAATTGCTACTATAATTCTACATAATATAGATCCAAATTCAGGGATTTTGTAAGGTTTGGCTAAAAGTTTTGTCATTTGGCTAAGATGTTTAGTGGGTAATTAGTGACAGTGCCATGGGGTTCTGGACATCCATCATAAATAATGCTCGCTTCTAGGGCCATAAGACTAAAACAGCACGAGCTCCATTTCTACACCAGGAACTTGGGCTAACATCCAAAATTGACACTGCAGTGCACCACCGGGGGCACTGTTGAGATGACATCTTTCTGATGAGATGTCAAACTAAGGTCTCTTTTGCCCATCTCCAGTGACTGCTGAGGTAGAACTTAAAGATCACATGACTCTTACTGAAAAGTAGAGGATTTTTCCTGGTTTCATAGTCAACATTCCAGTCCAGAAGCCAGATGCATTCATCTATGTGACCAGATCCAAAACATTTGATGACTGTTTCTCATGTAAAAAAAAGATTGTAGAATCCACATTTAAACTCTTATTCACTCAAAATTGAACATTTTCTTGGAAAATGCACTTCTTCAATGAAAAAATGAACTGTCTATGAAAACTGTGTATATTTTAATTGATGGTTCCTTCTTTAATTTCAATTCTATAAACTTTTATTGAAATACTACAGACATTATAACAAACAGCAACATACATATCAATGGCTTAATATTAACATTATTATTTATTTTATTCTATATTTAACTTGAAACAATCAACTTTCTTTAAACGCATGATACATCCGAGGAGTCTATGGTGTTCAACAGCTTGTTTAGATCCTTTAAATCCCATTCAGCTCTAAAACTCTTCAGCTCTTGGTTGACTTCTTCATGGCTGACAAGACCAACTTTTTCCATATGACTTCCAACAATTTTACTTCGAGCTGACAGCAGAATGTTCCACCTCCTCCTTGCATTGATGTTCTGTGTCAAAGAAGAAATCCCGGTTAGTCTTGATGCAGCATCAGCATTAATGGTCTGTTCCAAGGTCAATATTACGTCATTTATGCTAAACCCTCTCTTTGATCTTGCAATGGTTAATGCTCCATTCTCAAATTTTTTACTTGTTCCAGGGTGGGTCTCGTCCATGTTTAGCAAATTCATAAGGTACAGGGTCATCCACTTGGCATAGCTGTGCTGCCCAGTTGCGAAGTAAAGAGGTATCATCTTCTCCAAGCTATATACAAAGAAAGGCAAGTCATTTGTCCTGATGGAATGGCAAAAGAGTTGGTACAACTCTACCAAACTGCAGTAGTGCAGCCAAAATTGGGCAGTTGGGCCATGTTCACCACGGTGTATGGAATCTGAGAACATTTCATATGCTTCCATGAATGTTTTGAACTCAGCTGTATTCTCTAGGTCCACTAATTAAGGAAGACAATGGGTCATTAAGTAGCTGCTGCAGATGCTTTGAGATTGGAAAGTCTGACAAACCTTTATATTGTATACAGCACTGCAAATGTTTAATTCTGAATGCCGCTGACAGCATCATGTGAAGCCTCTTTGCCAGATTGAAAAATGTTCCTTGAAGAAGTTCATTCAGGGTTCCCAATGCCAATACTCCACTTTCAACAAGAATGTTGTCTCCACCAGAACCATTCAGGAGGTATCCAAGACCTTTGAAATATGCTAATTTTATATGGAATGGTCCAAAACATATGAAAGATCCATCATATTCCGGGGACTTTGTGGACTAAATTTGTAACACAGGTTTTGCTATGGCCAAGTCATAAGTAACAGGCATACAGTCCTCCTGACATTCATCCATAACCTTGATAGCAGTATTCATGGAGTCTTGCACTACATCAATTCTTGTAGGAGGCTTTCCTATAGGGTCCATGTATGATATGATCTTCTGTGGCAGGTCATCTACAGAAACAAGGGCATTCCATCTCTGCCACATTGCAGTAGCATCTACACTTGCACAAGATATCATCCAGGCAGTGTCCCTTCTCTTATCTTGCATGAGGTTTTTTGGTTCAGAGCTTTTTGTCACCTTATACTGATACTGTCTTATTTTTGGTTTTCCAGATGTATATGCTCGAATGTCTTTCTCGCCAATATCCAGAGCTCTTTTCCTCTGAGATGTCTGAATGTACCTGGGTACAGTGTCTTGTTCCTGTCGTCCCGTTGGCTGCAATATCTGCTTCTTTACACTTGGCAAATTGTCTTCATCAAAATCTTCAGCCTTTGTCTTTGATGTTCTGCATCATTTGCTCTTTGATGCTAAAGATGGCCCTGCCTGGTTGTGGGCATCAACTTCTGATCTTTGCTTATCTGTGTTTGGTTCTATTGTGTGCATTTCATTTCTTGCTGGTGATTGGTCATCCATGTGTGTTCCTGTCATAGCTTCTTCAGACCTTTCTTTGGGTACAACTGTCTCCTCAATACTGGATGGTATGTTTTGGTATGCCATACCCACAGTATCATGCAACGTGTCATGACCATCAAGTGACTTCGTTATCTCATAATTGTCGAAAGCCAAAGCAGTGGCTAAACCTAGCTGTATGAGCAATCCATCTGGTGTAGCCATATTCTTCTCTGTTATATTGGTTGCGACTGCAGTTTCAAGCTCCTCCACAACATGGTAGTTGACACAGTGACCAAACCTGTTCAAAATAATTAAAACTTTCTCACTGCCCGTCATGGATTTAATACCTATGCCCAATAAGAGGTGTTTTTGTAGTTTGATTATTCCCCTTGACAATGCAAGCACTATGTCATCTGCAATAGACTGAACTACCTTCTCCTGTCGTTCACTGCCCACTTCTGATTAATCTGTGAGTACAGTATGTAGGAATGTCTGAAGAATGGGTGGCAGTTTTACTTCTTTCTTCTATCAAGTCTTCAACTTTAACTTTGGTTTTATTATGAGGCTGTACCTTTAGGAATTCCAGCAACTGTTCTCTTATGTGTTGAGCTGCTTGTGCTTCCCTCCAGTCAGCCTGTTTCTTAGCAGATCTGATGATTGTACCTGCTTTTCTACTTTTGGTATCAAATATACCATCTTTGAAGTGATCTGCCAGTTTTGATTGTAAGCTCTGTGGGTCGTAATTTGTTTCTTGCCCACCATACTCCATAAGAATGCCCATGTACCTTTTGTGTAGAGATAGCAATGATTCTTCTTGCTTTCCATTAACAATGATACACTGCACATACTTAACAAGTCTGGAAAAGGCAACCTGGTGACTGTCCCTCAACTGACTGTATTCACATTTTGTACCTGTGCCCTTTATTCGTTCTGCCTTTTTTTACATGCTTGTTCTTACAGCTTTTGTGGTACTTCACTTCTTTGGCTATGAGATCAGTACTGCCTACCATCATATCTATTTGTCGATCGTCCATTTCTTTTGCTGCGTTTTTTTATGCTGTCTGCTGCCCCATAAATTATACTTGTAGGATATTCAGAAGTCTCTTTTGACCCCTAAGGATTCCTTTTCTTGTACGATCTGCAAAATATACATTCATTTGGGAATATGCCTGATGTAGATGCTGCAGATTCAGATAGAGCACTATGAATTTGGGTGCAAAGCAGTTTTGCTGGATAACTCTTTGCTATGTTTTTTTTAAAGTGACATCAGCTGCAAGTTTACTGGAACTCTTATATGCAGTAAAGTTCTTGTAGCAGATATAATGATACCCATGGCTGCTGCAGTAACGTTAAGGCAATTCAAAAGACACCATGTTGCACTCTGACAGTGTTTGACTAGAACACCTCTCCTCTGCATCAGTTACTGTCTCCCAATGAGCATCACCAAAAGGTAGCAGATCTCCATGGTCTGTACTAACTCCTGGATCTGTGTGTGTAGGATGCATCGCCTCTGCGGTTTGTGAGAAGTCTTGCTAGCCATATCTGAAACATTACATAAATCACATTAATAACCGAGTAAACCGAGTCTATTACATAAATGTAAAACTTTTATTTACTCTTAAAGTGCATTTTCCAAGAAAACGAACAAATATGGATGAATAAGAGTTGTAAATCTGAATTCTACACACTTTTTTACATGAGAAACAGTCATCAAACCTTTCAGACCCAGACACATAGATATAGGCACCTGGCTCCTGCTCTATTCCCCTTGTCAAGAAAACATGTCCCTGAAACCCACACTTGACACATCTAGCAATGAGCTGTCTGCTCAGTGTGCCTTTTCAGATCGAAAATTAACCCCCCCAAAAAAAAACAAAAAAAAAAAATAGCCAATACCTGAGCATGTTCCACAGATACCGTTCCAATTTGGGTCAGACTGGAGGCCCTAGATCACAGGGCGCTGAATGAGACTGGGGGATTCTCACTGAGACACAACAGTGCACAGAGCAAAAAACAAAAAAGAATTCCAGCTCACATACTCACTACAAGCTCTCCCCCAGTGAAACAGATAAGGGGAGTAAGGGAGTATTTTACTACCATTTTTGCATGATGTACTCCTACTTTCTGATTTTAGGAAGTTGTTTCCCACCCTACTCATTTACAGTATGTTGGTATGCATGCTCACAATTGGCAGCATCGTACAATGCTACCAATGATGTATCCACACACTGAGAAGTTGGGGACAAAAACAGCATCGGCATTTGTTGTGTACAGTGCAGGGGACCATTTCAGGAGTGGCTCAATATTAAAAATAGGGGTGGCAGCATTATAGCAGTAAGCAGAGAAGCATGTAAGGCACCACAGCACATGAGACACCGAGTCCATGACTTCAGGCACCCAGTGAGTTTGAGACTTGGTTTAGAGGTGGGGGGGGGCCGGGGTTAGACAGGTTAATGGATGGTATTACTGCCATTTAGGTGAAAATACTATCAGGTGGAAGAAGCTAGCAGTAAATAATTCCAAGTACAAAATATTATCGGGACCACTGCTCTCCCCTATTGCCATTAACGTGTTTGTACTGTCAGTCTGTAACTTGTATCTGTGCTATCCTTTTGGAATTATCATTTGTAGGTCTTCTTGTACTGCCCTATAAAGTAAGTGCTTGTGTATCCTTCTGTAGTAAGGGACCCCACAAAAGCAAAATATCGTACCTCATGAGGCCATCCTAGCAGCTATGGGATACGAACTGCAAATAAGGAAATCCAAAGAAACGTCAATGTTATAGTGTTGGGCTTATCTGAGGAAATATTTTTATTTTATTTATTTAGTAAATTGGAATTACAACCCTTTGAGTCATAGACTCGTTTCCAAAGGCTCCGTGTCAGAATAAAACATAGATATTCATACAGTACATACATAGAATAAATGTAGGTGAGCAATTATACAGAGTATAAATACAATGAGCACGGGTTAATGTCTATACATTTGGTAGCTAAAACAGGGCAGAGCTATCGACATATTTACCTAATGAGCGGTTAAGACCCATACAATTGGTAGCTAAAGCAATGCATGATGTCAGTTGGTAGTAAGCCGCCTCAGGGAGGCCTTGTCTTATACATAAAACAGTGCATTCATAGTCCAGTGCAACTAAATGGTAATCAAGAGAGGTGAGGAGCCTATAGGCTAGAAATAGTGAGGGCTCTCCACTGCCAGGCCAAGGGCAGGTACGTGGCCTAGCGGCATGGTGCAGGATCCACAGGTTACCGGTTACACTGGCATTGATGTGAGAAGAGCATATGGGCCCTTAAGGCAGCTTTAAAAGGACCTAGATTGGTGATTGATGTGACGGCTGGTGGGAGGGCATTGTACCAGGATGGAGCTCTAAGGGGGAAGGATTGCTGGACCAGGGTGGTCCTGACCCTAGGCACCTTCAAGATAGTTTTTGGGGTGCCATATGGACACTGAGATGGTGGCTGCCTGAAGAGAAGCCATGACACCTATTGGAGTTAAACCCAGGAGAATGTTTTTGGTGAAGAGACAGGTCAGGTATAACGGTCTTTCCTCAAGGGAGAGGATATTGGTGAGCGTGCAGGTATGTGTATTGCTGTCGGCACCAGAGAGGAGTTGGCAGGCCTTATTGATGGCTACTTGCATTTGATATAGTGCCGTAGGGTCGGCGGCAGCATGGATTGTGAGGCCATAGCCCACCAGCGATAAGACTGAGGAGGTAATGGCTAGGTGAAGTGCTTCAGGTGGCAGGCAGTCTTTATGTCTGTACAGGAGACCAATGTGGGTGTTGGTGGTGGAGGTGGGAATTTTTATATGTTCGTGGAACGAGAGGGAAGAATCAAATGTAATACCTGGATACTTATACTTTTGGACCAGTTCCAGTGGGATGAGAGAGGCGGAGAGTATTTCCAGAGGGAAATCCTTTGATCTGTTTTGGCGGTGGGCATAGAGTATCGTCTTAGTTTTTTTAATGTTGACCACCAATCTGTGTTCAGCAAACCAGTGTTCAGTCTGAGAGAAGGAGTTTTGTAAGGTACGTTGGAGAAAGAGAGAGGATCAGGATGTGCAGCGTAAAGAACAGTGTCGTCCGCATAGAGGAGAAGGTTGCCGGGGCAGCATTTAGGCAGGGCATTGAGGTAGATGCTGAATAGCAGGTGACCCAGGATAGATCCCTGGGGAATTCCTGAGTGCACAGGCAGCATAGTAGATATGGTATGATTAATTTTAACACACTGGGTTCTAGTTGAAAGATAGCTGGAGACCCCAATTTGTTGTAATGTGTTAAGAAGGAGGGGGTGAGAAACCATGTAGAAGGCCTTAATTGAGAGGTCTATAAACACGGCCCCCACAAGGTGCCCCTTGTCAAGCATGGAGTGCAGGGAGTTAGTGAATTCTGTGAGGGCGGTTGTAGTGCTATGACAGCTTTGAAACCATGGTACTCCCTACATAAGCGGTTGTGTGCGAGGAGGTAGTCAGTGAGCTGATTAAGACCCTTGAAAAGATCATGGCCAGAGAGTGTGGAGAGAATCGAGATGGGCTGGTAGTTGTCTGGGAGGGAGTTGTCGCCACATTTCAATATTGGTGTTATCACTGCCGTTATCCATGATGTTGGGAACTGGCCCAGGCACAGGGACAGATTTAGAAGGTCCATGAGTGGGGAGATAACTGAGTCTAGTGCAAGGTATAGGACATGCATTTCGAAGGCGGCTTTGCATTAACTGGAGCTCTGAAGAGCTTTAGACAGGTAGGCTTTCGCTTCTGTTGGGGTAATGACTCTGAGTTTGGGGGGGTGGAGGAGCTCAGGCAGTTGGGTAGGCTGAATTGGATCAAAAAAGTTGCTAGACAGGACAGAGCTGAGGTCGTAGAAAGTGGAGTTGAGGCAGTTAGCCATGTGAAGTGTGTCTGTGGTGGTAGTACTATTAACACTAAGTTGTGAGGGGGGAGAGTGGGACTTACCGTTAAGCTCCTTGATATTATCCCAGACCTTTCTTGTGCTACCCAGGAGGTGGCTAGGGCAGTTCTGTAGTGCTCCGCCTTGACATTGTGGATTGCCCAGGTACACTTATTGCGGGCAGCCTTATAGGCCTGCCTGTCACTTAGCAAACCAGAGGCAGTGGCACAATGCCAGAGGTTGTCACGCATTTTGAACTGTTGTAGGAGTTCTGGGGTGATCCAGGGAGCACTACGTTTCTTAGTGGTCACTTTGATAGTCAGTGCAAAAGTGTCACAGTGGTACTAAAGATGGTGGTGAAGTAGTGCAATGCATCATCAATGTGCTGAACTTGGGAAATACGGGACCAGTCCCAGTTAATTAGATATTGTTTGAGTTTGGCTATGCCTCCTGGGTGTAGTCAATGACGAAAGGTGATATTTGGTGGTGGTTTAGGTAGCTGACTAGCTGAAGATGATTGAGGAGTGGTCGCTTAAGGCATTGGGTAGGACACCGAGGTCGATAATATGGTGGGGACAATTAGTGAGCAGGATATCTAGCAGGGTATGGGTTCCATTAGTGAGGTGTGCCCTGGTAGGCTGGGATACCAGTTGGGTCATATCTAACGCAGCAAAGGTATCTTTGGCGTGTGTTGATGAGCTTGCCAGCCAGTTTATGTTGTGATCCCCAACTAGGATTTGTTCCATTTTTGTGGGGATGGCTGGCTAGGTAGTCAGAGAGCTCTTTACAGGCAGGGGATTGGCTGCGGGGTGGGATGTATGCGACCGTGGGAGTAAGAGGAGCATGGTTTGGGTCAGGGGAGAGTTTTATTGAGAGGGCTTGGGCACCATGGTCTAGGGAGGGTGCAGGCAGGGCTTGGTAATGCAGAGAGTCATTTACATAGAAGGCGCAGCCACCACCCATCTTGCCGTTACGATCAAGCCTAATGAGAGAGTAGCCAGGAACAGAGACAAATGAGTCTGGGGTCTTGGCTGACAGCCAGGTTTCTGTTAAAGCCAGAATGTCTGGTTGGTGCTGTGCCGTCCAGCATTGCAGCGGTGCCTTCTTTTTAGGCAGGCTGCAGATATTCAGAGCAGCTATTCGAAGCCCCATGGGTGACCGCAGTTGGAGGGAGGGCGCTGCTGGGCCAGGATTGGGGTGAACATTGCCAGATAGTAGAAGAAGCAAGTAGAAGATCCTGACAAGGGCCATGAATTGGTGGCATTTTGCTGGGTAGCGGCAGCTGGCAAACTTAGAAGGTGATGAGCAGGGAATGGGCAGCTGCGTGAAGGCTGGGATGGCCCGGTGGACGAAAAAACACGGAGGGCTCAAGGCACGGGGTGGGAAGAGGATTGCAACCTACACAACTTGTTGCCCTCTAGTGGCTTTACAGTATAATCTGCAAATGGAAAAATAGACCAAAGAAAAAAACACTTTAAACTGAAGAAATTCAGCACTGAGTATTAAAACAGACCAGATATCAGAGGCAATACTGGATTAGGGGGAAAAAATGGTTAAATAAACTGGCCAATGGTAGTGACATAGTCCAGTCAGGAGGAATTTGGAAATGCCTGGCAGGATGAGGAACCAATCTTTCCTTACCTCTGCGGGAGTCCTTATGTTCAAAAAATATATTTTTTTGATTTAGTCCCCTTCAAGAGGAAATGGATCACAACTTGGCCAGAGGAGGCAACAAGCTGATCGCATCATCTTCCTGGTGTGGCAGCCCTGCTACCACACTCAGACACACACATTCTGACTAAGGACAGTGAGGGGGAGCGATCCAGTGAACTCAATGGGGCCATTTTTTAAGTCTTGTGCTGTCTTTTGGCTTAAATCAATGCCATCGCTCAACTAACAGGAGGCTTCGATTTAAACCAAAAGACAACATAACACTTCAAAATGTCTATTTATTCATACATCTGTAAACCTTTGAGCTAAGTGTTCATTTGCAAAGGTTTCACATCAAGTATTATAACCAACAGATTTGGATACCGGCAGCTCAGGTGAGCATTTGTCAGTACAACAATAATCAGGTGTACACTGCATGTTATGTTTTAATAGATCAGTTGGTTAATTAGATGTCATTACTCCTAGGATTAGTTGAGGAGGAAGAGGGATGGGGAAGCGGGAGACAAGGTTGCAGGGCATAGGTGGGCAGAAGGGTGGGAGAGGGGAGGGGGGATAGACTGGAAGGGCCAGAGCTTGAGTGTTGGATGTTAGGAGAGGCATGTGCACAAGGATTCAAGTTCCTTTTTGAGGGCTCTCTTGAACATTGACATTTTTGGTAGCTCAGATGGAGGTAGGGAGGTTGTTCAGCCAGTGTGCTGCCCGGCAGGTAAATGATCGTCGACCCTGGCTATTTCTATGTATGGGAACTATCAGCGTGTAGCCAGTCATGCTCCTGGTTGTATACTGGTTGTAAATAGGATGGAAGAGTGAGGCCACAGCAGGATGGCAAGGCCTGCAAATGCTTTTTGGCTAATAAGATGCACTGGTACGTTAAACATTCATGTAGGGGAAGCCAACCAGTGAGAGAATACAGAGCACAGCAATGTACGAGTCTGTCAGAGCCTGTGATGAATTGGCAGGCCTTATTACATAATACCCTCACTCTCTCCACGACAGTGTCAGAGGCAGCCCTGTATACAATGAGGCCATAATCAATGAGTGGGAGGACAGAGCTGCCCATGGCTAGGTGCCTGGCCTCGTGAGTTAAGTTCAGGCACTGCCTGAAAAGAGCCCCTAGTTTTTTGTTGGTCAGGCCAATAATGTTGTTCACATGCTCTGTGAAGGTGAGAGACTCATCCAGTGTAATCCTCAGGTATCTGAAGGTGGACACCTGTTCAAGTGGGTCATCCTGTGTGTTCAGGACTGTTGGGGTGGGGGGGGGCGCTGCTCCTTAGGTGAGTATGAGCAAACAGCATGATTTTAGTTTTTTTTTTTGTATAATTAAGGACAAGCTTATTCTGCTTGAATCAGTGTTCAAGGGACTCAAAGCTGCTTTGATGCCCACTAGTGATGGCCCCATGCTGAGGACTGCTATTGAGGATGACCACATCATCAGCATAGAGCAGCATTTGTGTTCGAGGGTATGCACCGGATAGGCCATTAATAAACAGACTGAAAAGAAGAGGTTATAGTATCGATCCCTGAGGAACACCAACAGAGACCCGTTGTGCTTCTGAGAGCACCCTATCCATCTTTACCTTCTGTGTGCGCCCTAAGAGGTAGCAACGGAACCAAGACACTGTCTCAGAAAAGAGACCAAGGCATTAGAGTTTTAGCAGCTGCAGAGGGTGCTCAACAAGATCGAATGCCTTGGCAAGATCCACATTTGTGGCACCCACTAGATGTCCTTTATCTAGGGCTTCATGCAGATGGATTGTGAATTCGATGAGTGCAGTAGTGGTACTATGCAGTTTTCTAAAGCTATGTTGTTGGCAACACAACAGACTGTATTTTCCAAGGTAAGAGACCAGCTGATCAGACACTATTCTTTCAAGTGCTTTAGAGAGCGGAGACAGTATGGAGATAGGTCTGCCATTGGCCACACTAGTATGATCCCCACCCTTATGTACCGATGTAACTATGGCAGCCTTCCAGAATTGAGGAAATTGGCAGAACCGCAAGGAGAGGTTAAAGATCTTTGTCAGAGGCAATGCCACCTCTTCAAGGACCTGTGCCAGTATTAGCATATCAATCTTATCATTCCCCACTCTTGTTTTCCCAATAACTCTTAGGTATTTGATAGTTACCTGGAGGGAGACCTGCCTGAAATAAAATTCAGGAAGGTTACTGCTTTGTTGCGCTGCGTCATCTGCACAGTCACTCACGGCACTCACGCCTGTAGGCAGGACTGAGATTAGGTCAGTGAATGCAGTACTGAAGGCATTGGCTAGGTCAGCTGAGGTTGACAGCACTTGGGTATTGTTGATGAGCATGGTTGGGGGTGACCAGTCACCTCTGCCCATTAGATCCTTTATGCACTGCCAGACTTTCTCCCCATCACCCCAACTTTGCCTTTGTTTGGTATTATGGTAGTCTACTTTGGCCCTTCTGATAAGCTTTGTGAACTTATTTCAGGCCTCATGGTACTTTTGCAGGTCTCTTGGGGACCTAGTTACTTTGGCTAGGCACCAGAGATAATCCCTGTCCACATTAGGGCATGTAAGGAGGGTGTGATCCAGCCTGCAGAGGTGCCTTTTACCTTGCACCTTTTGGGAGGGGCAAATTTGTCACAAGCTTCTGTGAATCTGCTGCAGAAGTAGTCAAGAGCCACGTCTACATCATGGATAGTATCCAGAAATCTCCAGTCATTCTAGGTTAGATATATCTTGAAGGATGCAACACAGTCTTTACAGAGGGCCCTGTTGGTTATGATTCGGGGGGGGGGGACTTTGGGGTCATACAGACCACTCACACAGGATAGGAAAGTGGTCGCCAATTATATCCGGCAGCACCTGGACTTTAGTTAACCGCTCTGGGTGAGTGGTTAACACCCAGTCTGTTAGGGTTTTGGTACCGGTTTTATTGTTTTGTTTATTGTTCACACGCGTGTGCGCCCCAACTACTTGTGTTAGGAATAGGCCCGGAGACAAGATCTTTATATGCTGCACTAGACTTTGCTGACAATTTTATATTAAAGTTGCCTACCACAATAGATTCCCCAGCTGAGCATGTCTGGAAGTAGTAGCTAGCAAAGGATTCAATGCCTGTTGAGTGCTTTCCCAGAGGAATATAGACCGTCATCACATTAAAATGTTGCAACCCATTGCCCTGTCAGATTTGGATGGCAAGTCACTCACAATGGTTGATGGATGGATTCAGTTGCACTTTCTGCACATACAGTCTAGTAGTAAGGCACCCACCTCCTCTCCTACCCAGTCTGTCCTGCTGAAAGATGTAGCCACGCAAAGCGATCTCTGAGTCGGAAATTGTACTGTTCAACCATGTTTCCGTGATGGTAAGTAAGTCAGGCTGGACATGTTCGACCCATGCTTCTAAAGGAGGTAGCTTAGGAAGCAAACTACCAACTTTGAGTGATGCTATCCTAAGGCTGCCCTCATGGCTGGGGGTAATCCCCTTGCTGACAGTGTGACCAGGGTTAGGGTGGATATTTCTTGAGATGAGAAGGAGCATAAATATTAGCATCCTGTGGTTTGGTCCCACAGAGTTCAAAGTGTTATGTTGCTTTTGGTTTAAATGAAAACCACTTTTCAGTTGAGCGGTGGCTTTGATTTAAACCAAAAAACAGCATAAGACTTAAAAAATGGCCCCACTGAGTTTGCTGGAGTGCACCCCCTCACTGTCACTGGTCAAACATCATTATGCATCTGAACAGTAGGATGGTACTCCTGGAAGTGGAATGTATCGACTGGCCACCTCCTTGGGACAAGTTATGATCCCTCCCAAAGGGGACGAAATCAAAATTCATTTTCACAAAGACTCACATAGAGGTAAGGAAAAAATGTGTTTATTCAAAGTGTCCCCTGAGGCTTCAGGGGCTCTAGGTTTATAATTTCTGCCCTGACTCTTAAGAACTCATGAATATTCTGTGCTGTGTACTAATTTGAGGGGGTTCCCTGTTTACTCTACTCTACTCTACTGCCAGCGTACCTTGTGATCCCCTTGGTAAGCAGAAAGTTATTCGGCTTTCCTTTATGGCCTCTACCACTTTATATCTGGACCTGGTGCTGAATTTCGTTTTAATTTTTTTCCAAACATTCTATAATAGTTCCTTCAGGGATTGATATTTGGAGACAATCTGAAGTACTGACTACAGGTATTGTTTTTGATTGGAATGCATACAGTACGTTTCGCAGAAATGGTTATTGCAAATGTTAGTAATTTCCTTTGGATTGGTAACTTGAGGCATCTCCATCCAAGATAGAACCTACAGTCTGCTTTTGTTTTCTAGCGAGTCAATATAGCTAAGAAATGTCTTGCATTTTAATTTGTTTGCATTTTTGTTAAGTTTAACTCCATAGTTAATTTTGCTTTAACTCCATAGTTAATTGTGCCTTTTTGATGGCACATTTAGTTTTTTGCAAGCTTTTATACATGGTCCTTGATGTATTTCCTTTACTATTTACGTATTTTTTTGTATGCTTTTTTTGTTTTTACTCATAAGGTTTTTAACTTTATTAGTAAGACATTTCAGTCTTCTCTCTTTGTTACTATATTTTTCAATTGTGGGAATATGCTTACTGCAGATGTTTATTTATTTATTTATTTTTTTAATTCTGCCACAAATAAGTTACTTTGTTTACTAAGGACTTGTTCCAATGGATATTTTTAAGTTTGTTGTTTACAGTAATTAAATTAGCTTTCAAATATAGGAACACTTCCGTGATACCTTTAACTTTTGGTTTGCGTTAATGTTATATAAAATAGTGTTGTGGTCACTATTACATGGTGGAGGCAAAGTGTGACACATTGCTATGTTAAAATATGTTCTGATAGGCCAGCCCGGTGGTGCTGAGGGTTGAGGCGCTGGATGCCACACCTTGCACCATGCCGACGGCCTTGTGTTCGACAACGAGTGAGGGCCGCCAAGGGTCGACAGGGGAGGGAGAGGATCGAGTGTCCGGAGGACAGCTCTCCTCTCCTGGAAAGGGACGACTGGCGTTCCCACTGAATGACTGCCCCAGGTGAAGACCAGAGGGTAGTGCGGGTCTGAGGGTGCCAGCAGAAGGGAGGATGTTGCGGCACTTCCACAGATGTGCATGCGCCTCCATGCCACACATCGGGTTGTGTGCACCCCAGAAGGGGAACGGGAGAAAAAATGGTGAAAATCCCTCTGGCTGCAGGATGATGGCCCAACTCTTCACCCTTCACAGGCTCCACACCTGGACTGGGCAGGAAGGTAAGTCCCGGTGATTCTGGGGTGACAGGGCTGGGAGGGTCGGTCAGAAGGGGCATCCGGAGACTAAAAGGAACATAAGGTGCATATATAAAAAAATATATATATGTTTTCTGATGTTATTACAGCAGAAGCCGCTTAATCAGGACATCCTGGTGGCGAGGCCTTTTGTCCCGATTAAGCAGCTGTCCCGATTCTCAAAAAATCACTATTTACAGGTTTTTATTCTCACCCCACACTGCCAGCGTCCATCCCATACAGAAAACATAGTCTAACAACATAAATACATAATTCTGTGCTGTAAGCACTTTATGGTTATAGGTTCTGACCACAAGTTTAGTTTCTCAGCAATTTTCACGGAGCTACCCAAGATCATGGTTTGCGTGCATTACCCAACTGCAATCTCTCTAAAACAAAAATTGTGCAATATGTCACAGATCACTCTCCATTAGACACTGACTGCATAAATATAACGCTTTTATTTAATTATTACCTTAGCGACTTTGTTACATAAGGGTTTTCAGTAGAGGGAATCAGGAAGGAGCAGCAAAACAGTTATGGGGTAGGGAACCTTCAGACCAGGAAGTGAATCGAAGGACATGTGGCAGAGGCTGTGTGATAGACACAGCACATTTCACACATACTCAGTGGCCATTCAGCAGTCCATTAATGGCAGTAGCAGGTCTCACGAGTCACATCTGCCAGGAAATAGGTGTTTACAGCCCATTAATGCCAGAGAGTGGGACTGAATCGTCCCAATAATCCGGCATCCCCGTCCCTAATAATTGAATGGGGATGCCATAGGAATTAATGGCCACTTAATTGGTGCCCGGAAGGATGGCCCATTAAAGCGGACATCCCAATTATCTGCGTCCCGATTATGTAGCTTCTACTGTACTAGGTCTAATATATTTTCTCCTCTAGTTGGTTCACATACATGTTGCTTTAATTGTTGTAATTAGACCTTTTCCTGAAATGAATGAAGCACTATTTTTTGTCCAATTAACATCCCCAAGACTGAAGTCCTCCATAAACAGAATGTCAGTGAACTATTTTCGATAGGATTTCTGATGTTAGATCTAGTTTGGAGGCAGGTGGCCTGTAGCAAAGTCCAATTGATATGGGTGAAGTTGTTGTCTCAGTAAACTTAACTCGCAGAGTTTCAGTGGAGGCTGTGTTGTTTTTTTTTTTTTTTATTATTTTTGAGGAGATTTCAAATGTTTTACTACCAAACGAAAAATGCCAGTAGATACAGACCATATGGTCTATCGAGTCTGCAGCTATCAGTCTATTACTCTGACGCTGCCCCCTTCCCATTGTATAGTAGTGACCTTCCCCTCATGCAGTCCCACCTCCTCTTAAAAACGGCCTACTAACTTTAAGGATACTACCTCCTCTGGCAGTGCGTTCCACTCAGCCACCACCCATTCTGTAAAATAGTGGCTTCTGAATTCCTTCCTGAACCTTTCTCCCTCCAATTTCAGACTGTGCCCCCTAATGTCTCTCCCTCCCTTTAATCTAATTATCCCCTCTATACTAACCTAATTTATGCCTCTTTATGTTTTTGAAGGTTTCGATCATGTCCCCCCTATCTCTCCTATCCTCCAGGGAGTACATGTTGAGCTCCCCTAGCCTCTCCTTGTAGCGTATGTTCTTCATTCCGAGGATCATCCTGGTTGCTCTGCGCTGGATCCCCTCCAGTAGTTTGACATCCTTCTATAATAATAATACTAATAATAATAATAATAATAATAATAACAACAACAACAACAACAACGACTTTATTTTTAGGGCACCTTTCAAAATATCAAGGAGCCTAACAAATTTAAAAGAACACATCAAATATCCAGGTCATAAAATAATATAAAACTGATAATCCAGTATAAAATTATTCATTCACCGAAAGCTTGAACCTACAACTGTGTTTTTAAAGTTTGTTTGAATCTCTCCATGGTTGTGCATTCCCGTAACCGACAGGGTAGAGAGTTCCAGAGGGTTGGGGCCACGTGCATAAATGCCCGGGCCCCAGAAGATTTCAAACACACCCTCAGAATCTCTAGCAACCCCTCGTCAGCTGAGCAGAGCAATCGTCCACAGCAGCAGGGGGCCAGAAGCTCTTTCAGGTAATCCGGGACTAGTCTGTGTACGGCTTTAAAAGTCAGAAGACCGACATTAAAGGTGAGCCACCACTGTACCGGCAGCTAGTGCAGTCCACGCAGCACTGGCGTAATATGACAAGCTCTAGGAGTTCCCGACAAAAGACGACCCGCAGCAGTCTGCGCTAGTTGCAAGCAGCGGATTTCCACCCCCAGTAGCCCTAGGTAAAAGGCGTTGCAGTAATCAAGGCACAAGGACACAAAGGTGTGGACCAGCATAGGAAGATCACCGAATGGAACAAGGTGCTTAATCCTGGAGATAGTCCTCAGATGGTAAAAAAGAGAATTTGATGATGGCTGACACCTGCGAATGCTGAGTCAGTCCTTCACCAAAAATTACCCCCCAGGTTTCGCACCCGTTCAGAGGTCGGGAGTGATACGCCCCCAAGAAAAAGCACTGAGGGTGAACCCACCCCCACTCCCCTATCCGGCGTGCCAGATCCACAACCACCACCTCAGTCTTTTCCAAGTTCAACTTTAGCCAATTGGAATCCATCAATCCACTCCTGGATTTCTGTGAAACAGCTCCATCTTGGTCGGGTGCAAAAGAAAGGTAGAGCTGGGTATCATCAGCGTAGCAGTGAAACCTCAGCTCATACCTTCTTACAATGTCTCTGAGGAGTAGCATGTACACTGCAAACAATGTGGGGGGACAGCACTGAGCCCTGAGGAACCCCACAAGACAGAGAGACTGGGTCCGAGGAATAAATCCCGGATACCACTGTCTGAGTTCTTCCAGTCAGGAAAGATGTAAACCACCTGAGGACTGTAAGTAGGGTCACCAGAACAGTACTCCAGGTGCGCTCTCACCAGTGACTTGTACAATGGAAGTATGACCTTCCTCCTCCTGGGGGTGACTCCCCTGGCAATACATCCCAACATCTCATTAGCTTTAGATGCTGCCTTCCTGTACTGTGCTGAATGGTTCATTTGTCCTATTATTGCCACCCCAAGAACCTTCTCCTAGTCTGTAGGTGATAACTGTGCCCCCCAGCCTATAGCAAATTCTTGGGTTTCTGGTGCCCAAGTGCACGACTTTGCACTTCTTAGCATTGAATCCCAGCTGCCATGTGTTCTACCAGTGCTCAAGTTTGACTAGGTCCTCCTGTAGTCCTAGACACCACTCTGCACTGTTCACCACCACACCGATCTTTGTCTCATCAGCAAAAAGGCTGATCTTATTCTTAATCCCATCTGAGATATAAGCTATAAAGATGCCAAACAACACTGGACCCAGCACTGAGCCTTGTGGTAACCCAATGGTTACCACCCTTGGAACTGAGAGTTTCCCCCCTACCACTACCCTCTGCTACCTAACCCGCAGCTAGTTCTTTACCCACTCCACCAGCTTCTCCCCTGCTCTGAGGTGTCCCTAGTTTGCTAATCAACCTTCCATGTGGCACTGAATCGAAGGTCTTGCTGAAATCCAGATTCAGGACATGCGCTGCCTGGCCCCTGTTGAGTGCCCTAGTCATCCAGTCATAAAAGTCAACCAGGTTGGTCCAGCAGGATCTACCCAAGACAATCCCATGCTGCCTATTGTTCTGGAGACCATTCACCTCCAGAAAAGCTACTAGCCTCTCCTTGAGGATAGTCTCCATTAGTTTCCCCACAATGGAGGTGAGGCTGACTGATCTATAGTTACTTGGTTCATCCTTGGGCCCACTTTTAAGGATGGACACCAAATGCGCCATCCTCCAGTCCTGGGGCATGCACCAAGGCCCCAGAGAGGTATTGAACAAGTCTCCCAGTGATCCCGCCAGGTCCTCTGCCAGGTCCTTCAGAACCCTGGGGTGTAGCAGCACCCTACACACTGGGATTTCCCTCTCCATTATCTCTGCCCTCCCCGTGCCCACCTCTCCCTTCCCGTGGCACTGGCATCTGCTTCTCCCTGGTAAACACAGAGTAGAGATCATTGAGTGCTTCTGCCTGCCACCTTTGCTCTAGTTCTGGTTGTCTCCTTTCCCATACCAAGTGGAACCAAACTGTGTGGTGATCACTCCCCGCCTGGGGATC
This sequence comes from Neoceratodus forsteri, assembly GCA_016271365.2. Taxonomy (NCBI): domain Eukaryota; kingdom Metazoa; phylum Chordata; order Ceratodontiformes; family Ceratodontidae; genus Neoceratodus; species Neoceratodus forsteri. Next base: position 407,620,076 of record CM057453.1, read on the forward strand.
CTCCACTCCAATTCCTGAACATTCTCCTCATTTGTCAGTACAAAGTCCAGTATGTTTCCTTCCCTGGTTGGCTCCCTAACCGTCTGCATCAGGAAGCTGTCCTGGAATGCTTCCAAGAGTACCTTTTCTGGCCACTTGAGGTGGCTGGGGTGCTTCAATCTACCCCAAGCAGACTGAAGTGCCCCACTATCACAGTGTTACCCTTTTCACGGACCCTCCATATCTGCTCCCCCACCTCCCTATCAATATCTTTGTTTTGGGATAGTGGCCTATATACCACCCCCAAACTAACCTTCCTGCCTTTCGAGTCCTGAATTTGAACCCATAAGGCCTCCATCCTACCCTTCCTCCCTCCCTCCTCCCTGCTACATAATATTCCTTCCCTTACATAAATAGCCACCCCCTTTCCTTTTTCCCTGTCCTTCTGGTGTAGCCTGTACCCTGGGATCACCAGGTTCTAGTCTTGGTACTGGGTGGCCCAATGTTTCAGTGATGGCAGCTCTGTCCACCTCCCCTTCTGTCATCAGTGCCTGCAGCTCTGTGGTCTTGTTCCCCACACTCCTCACATTCAGGGAAACCACCCTCCAGTATGTCCCTCACCCTCCTTGCCCTTCTGGAAACCTTGATCATCTCCCTTATTTGAATTCTCCCCTGTCCTCTTCCTCCTAGCTAGGGTGGGAGGCATACTGGCCTCCCTGGTCTGGAAAGAGAGTTTGTTATCCACCCTTTTGCCTCTCCCTTTTAGTTTAACTTAATTCTGGTTGCCATATACTTCCCCAGCCGCTTCAGTTTTAAGGCTTTAATGGGTAAGTAGGGCAATTCTGCCTCTTCGTCTGTCTGTTCTATCACGATGATGATGAGTATACCTATTTAGACTGTATCCCCAAATACGTACAACAATCCACCATGTTTCTGTGATCACTATTGGATCAAACTTCTTTTCTGCATTAAGTGCTATTAGCTCTTTGATCTTGTTAGTTAGGTTTCTAGCATTTAACAGTATGCATTTTATTTGGTTATAGTTAATTTTATATTTATTACAGGTTTTGTTAGTGACTGTATTGTGAGGTTGGGTATGACTATGAAACTCTCCTTTCATATTTACTTTAAATCCATTTTCTTACGGGGTTCAAGAATTTGTTTGCCCAGCAAGTCTATTCTTTTCTTATATAGGTGTAAACCACCCTTGGTGAACAGGTAATGTTTATTTGGAAATATCCCTCTGTCGTAAAGAAATGTTATGTCTTTCTGTTTACAACAATTCAAAAGCCTTGAGTTCGCGTATGTAGAGTGTGATTTTTTTTCTGCACAGGCCTTAGTTTTACCCCTGAAAGTTACCACCTCTAAGCATCAGGGCAGTCCCCGTGTCCTGCTGGAGGACACCAGAACACACATCTCCATCTGTTCAATCATGCTGCTAACCCTGACCATGCAGAATACCCTTCAAGTCCCATTTTCAAGGAATCATCCCAGTTTTGTCCATTTGTGTACTGTCTCCTGATTATACCATTACAATGACCAAAATATAAATTACGTATATATTTTTTTATTTAAAATGTTTTGACCAGGAGAGGCACACTGCACTGGAGCTGGTTTCTGGCTATGACTGGTGGTGGTGTATGACGAAATACAACCAACAAAAAGTGACACATGCAATGCACTGTAATGAATACAGTGACACGTGCAACGTACAATACCGAATATCATATTAGATGGTGAAAGATACACAGCAGAGTACGGCACAGAATATCAGATAGTTAAAGGTACACAACAGAGTACAACACAGAATATAAGAAGGCGCAACGGACAAAAATGTACATTGTTAAAGGTAATACAGCTTTAAATCATTTAGGCTGTTGGTTAACTAGGATTTGCAGCTTATCCGTTAGGTAGGGAAATGGGCAGACTAGGTGGGCCAAGCAGTCCTTATCTGCCATCAGATTCTATGTTTCTATGTAATTAGCAGAAACATTAAAACAGTAGAAGTACAAATTTACACATGTAAAAACGCAAATAAATAACCGTGAATGTTAAATGAACCATTAACATACAGTAGGGGGTGTAGCACTGGCCAGGGGAATTTCATGTGCCAGATATAACTAGTGTTTGTGGCTAGGTGCAGGAGTGTCGTAGGGAGAAATCAGCAAATAGATGTGGTTTAAGAAAGGAGAGTGACAGCCGGCCTGGTGGCGCCGAGGGCTCAGGCACTGGACGCCTTACCTTGTGCTTCGCTGGCAACCCATCTTCAGGAACGATCACGGGCCACCGGGAGTCGGCAGGGGAGGAGAAGGATCGAGCACCCAACAGCTGCTCTCCCTCTCCGGGTGGGGTGGACTGCAGACCACGCTGCAATACTGCACCTAGGGGAAACTCGGGAGGAAGGTGCAGTAGGAGGCAGCAATAAGAGGTGTGGGAGGGGCAGACGTCAGCCAAGGGCCAGAGGAAAGACATGTCTCACTGGCCCTCCTAGTGTGCTGATGCACGGGAGGGGGGCAGGAAGAAAACCAGGAAAATCACCTGTGGTGGCACCAGTAGACAGGTTCCAGCGTCAGCAACCGGGGGAACCCGAGGAGGTCCGCACAAGGTGCACGCTCCAACTTAAGGTATGGGGGAGTTAAGGGGGGGTAAGGCTCCTCCACCCCAGCTGAGGGGTTATCTGGACTCTCAGGGTTCAACGAGCGGGGCATCCATATGGGCAGATGTACCTCAGGGGAGCTCTGGAGCAGGATGCATTGGGTCCCCAAAAAGTGGGGCCATCACAGGAGTTGGGAGCACAAAGATGAGGTTAAAAAAAAAAAAAAAAGAGAGAGAGGAGAGTGAGGAAGAGAAACATACAGGCAGAAGAAATGTATCATTCCAGAGAGTAGGAAAGTGGACAGAAAATGCAGCCGGACCAGTGGAGGTTTTGCAACGAGATACAGTATATGGAACAATCGGGAATAATGATACCAATCAAAGAACAAACTGCTTCTCTTGTCTTTCAATGAGCCTAGCACTTCAGTTCCACAATTCTTAAACTCTGTAAGGCACACAGCTTTGAGCCCTGTGAAAATGTCACAGCATTTCAGGACATCATCCTAATCTGAGTAAGGTATACTTGTAATCACTGGTAATTTCTCCACTTGCGTGTACAATCTTGTATTCAAGCTCCAATTCAAATTATAGGGCTCACTCAAATGAAAAATGGAAATTAATTATCTGAGTCATATCACTCATGATTCTCCACGAGACAGGATCACAGTTCTGACATCAAACATAGGTAGCAGTTCTGCCCTACTACTGGGCACTTCATTTCAGATAAGCAAATGCATTGCGTGGTCATTTTAAAGTTCCACATAAACTGAATTCCAGGTGCTTGAGGCTGCCCTTTAGGCCATGCACACCAGCAGGATGTGCTCATTCTTATATATCCGTGCTCCTAGAGAACCCGTTATACTGCAGATCACAGCTGTTAAAGAAATAGTCACACATTTTTCATGTCCGTGCATGTTTGGGAATACCTCTCTTCTAAATGGCATTCATGAATTATTTATTTAAACTCTCTCACCATGAATGACCTTAGGGAACATGTCCTGCTTCAAAATGTGTTGGAAGGGGGGTGTCACACAAAAATAGCAGCACATTCCCAACAGATTACAATAGGGTGACCAGATGTTCCGGTTTATGGAGGACAGTCCCAGTTTTAATCAGCTGTCCCCATCACACTTTGGAAGTTCTGCATCTGCACTTTTTTATTTTCATTTTTTAAAACCACCAAACTAAAAGCATCAAACTACTAGAAAGTAACAGTAGATGAACCAACCAACTGTAGACTCTGATGTGTACCAGTTTTGCATCTCGTCCCATCTGGAGTACTGTGTGCAGTACTGGAGGCCACACCTTCTTAGGGACATTAACCAAACTGAGGCAGTCCAGAGAAGGGCAACCAAAATGGTGCAGGGACTGCATCAGAAAACATATGAGGACAGATTAACAGAGCTCAATATATATACCCTAGAGCAAAGGAGGGAGAGAGGTGATATGATCGAAACATTCAAACACCTTAAGGGTATTAACAAGGTGAAAGAGTCTAACATGTTTCAATATAAAAAAAAAAAAAGGAGGACAAGAAGACACAGCATGAGATTAGAAGGAGGCCGATTAAGGGGTAATGTGAGGAAGTTCTTTTCCACAGAAAGGGTGGTGGATGCATGGAACGGCCTACCTCAGGAAGTAGTGGATATGAACACAGTGCAGGGCTTCAAACAGGCAAGAGATAGGCCTAAGCGAGCAATATACATGAGTATGAATAAATAGGCCATTGACAGAGCAAAGGCCGATGGCACATTCATAAGGTAGAAAAGGAAATGGGCAGACTGGATGGGCGTTGACATCAACTTCTATGTTTCTAGCTGGAGATCCTGGTGCCCTAGACAACAAATACAGAATCTCCTCTGTATACAAGCAAAAAGTAGCTTGTCTACTCTGTATATTTAATACAAAAATGTGTATCTCCTTCAGTACTGACTGCAGGAGCCTTGGGTGCAGTCACATACTACTCTTAACTGAGCCTAAAATGTTGTTTTCAATGTACTGTGATTTGACTGAGTTCTGACCCCTGATGGACGATTATTCCTGGCTCAGGCCACCCTCACTGTGAATAGGCGCAGGCGCACAGAGAGGAACACAGTGTGTGAGACACATCGGGTCACCATTTAAAGGCATGGTTTATTGTGGTGCTGGTGCACAGAAGAGGTCTTATACTGATGGGTGAGTTTCAGTCATCAATTCACAAAACAAATATTGTATTTCAATTTATTACAGCACTCTGCTTTCACTGGGGCCACACCCTAGGTAATATATTTCATAATATTAATACAGAATTAGTCCTAGCACAAGCTACTGCTGAACTTCATAAAACCTAGGATGCCCTATAACAACAACACAGGGAGCAAGGAATCCCTCATTTTCACATACCACTACACCAAAACTTTAGTGACAAGGGTTGCTTTGTGTGACTGAGGGAGAAAACCTTAAAGTCAAGATTTATCTTCACAGAAGTCTGTATTCCATTTAAGAAGCTGCCACCCCTTAAGTTAAACTGGATTATCTAGTTAATCTTCATTTTGTCACCAGTTTTGTAGAAAAGACCTTGTCAAGAAAAAAAAAACTCCCCAAAATTTACAAAAGTCCGACTCCCTGCAGAGACATTTTAACGTTTCTGAAGTTCAGAAAAATAAATTAAGCATGCAATTCTGACAGCCCTTTACAAAATGAGATTTATTTTACTTTATTTTAGTCTTTGGTAACCAGGTAAGGCCCACTAGGCACAAGTGCCTGTTTTCAGGGGTGACCTGGGAGCACTGGGCTGCTAAGTGACTTGCTCAGAGTCACACAGTATGCAAGTGGAGGTTGTGAGAATCAAACTCGGGTCTGGTCTGCTGGATGTATCAAGCTCATTCACACCTTGTTCCTCTAACCTCTAGGCTATACTGCCAGCCCAAATTTATGTAATTACAATGAAATTAAAGAGCAGCTTCCTAGTAACTGCATGCCCCAGCAATGGCTTACCTTAACAGTACACCATCCATGAAGTCTGGCATAAGAAGTCTGTAACAAAAAAAGTTACATCTCTTGTAAAATCCAAAATCAGCATGTTGGATAAAAAAGGACCGACTTCCCAGTCCTAAAACCATGCCCCCACATCGGTCCATGCAGCACTGTTTTGTGATGTCACAAAACAACAGGTAGCTGCCTTTCATTCATTTCATAATGTTAATACTGTCACATCGTTTTATACTATTACTTGTGATTTTTCAAAATCAAAGCAATCAATTGACTAATGGTGTCCCTATTAGTCGGATGGATCGCTTTGATTTAAGAAAAACCCGACAGTAAATGGTATAAAACGATGTGACAATATCGGCCCCATTATATGAATGGGCCTACCACACAGCCTTCTCTGTGACATCACAAAACAGGGCTGCATGGACTCGACACGGGTGTGTGGTTTTAGGACTGAGAAGTCAGTCCTTTTTTATCCAACATATCGATTTTGGATTTTACAAGGTATGTAACTCTTTTTTTGCTCCAGACTTATTATGCTAGACTTCACAGATGGTGTACAGTAAAGGTAAGCCACTGAGCAGGCTGGGGAGAGCAGCATCGCCATTACTAGGAAGCTGCTCTTTAAACTGGTTCCAAAACAGCTAATGCAAGAGGTAACAAATGGCAAACACTGTCAACAGGAACAATACAGACAGTTGACTCAGTAGTAGGGATGTCACCATACGGTATTATCACAAATGAGGCCTATGTATTAATGTGTGGAGTGGCTACGTGCCGTGGCTCCACATCACACAGCCACTCCACACCCACTGCATCCCCCATGTGGCATGCACCACATGGTGCGGGCAGCCCCTACACACCCAATCCCCAGGCAGCAAAGACTGCAATGCACCGGGGAGATGGGAAGGGGTGTGTGCCTGCACTACACGCCATTCACAAAGGCGCACAGTGCAATACGCAGGGGGACGTAGGGATGGGCAGGATACACCAGGGGGACCCTGCCATAATGGCTTTACGCGACCATGCCTGGGCACCCACAGAATTCCCTCGACACGGTTATCAGTCTTGATCACACTCCCCCCTAAATATGGAGCCCCCGTCCCTGCAGCACAGAGACCCCCCCCAAATGTATGCCCCATCCCAAGTGCTGGTGGTGGAAGGGGTGCTCAGTGGACAGTACTGCCAGCTGTCCCATGGCCGAGGCACCTCCTGCCAGGTCCAGGGGGTGGGGGTGATGTGGTCAGTGCCGCATGGGAGGAGGCATGGACATGTGTGGGTGGGAGTACTGCAGTCCAATGGCTGGTGCCCCAATGTGTGTTGGGGGGTCTGCAATGCTGGGGACGGGGCACCACTGTATTCGGGGCAGAGTACGGGGGACTGGGGAGAGTGCTCCACCATGTTGGGGGGGGCAGCTGTGCTCCTGGCGGTAGGGGATGCCTCTAGGTCAGGAGTTGGGGGGAGCTCTATCACCAATGGTGGCCACTCACACATCCTGTGGTTGCATGCATGCGATGCAAGATCCCATTCCTGCGCCATCATGTGCGGGGGAATCCACTCTGGATCCCAGGCAAGGCATTAGACTGGTTGCCCACTTGGGACTGCAACTCTGCCCTCGTCTGCTCCACGCGAATCTGCGTACCTGGGGGGCAGGGCCATGAACAGCTGGCTGGCGGTCATGAATGCTGCAAGGAGTTCACCTGTCCGCAGGTGCGGAGCTCCATGGGCGGGGTATTCGCCTGTGGCATGTACCTTACGCCCCTTCATGCATATGGGCCAATATGATACATGGTCACATATAATACTGGGGTTATTGTTTAATACTGCAAATTACAGAAGCAGACTTTCTTGTACAAAACAGGGCTCACAAATCTTGGGTCATCCTAAAAACACAAAAACATTGGCTGAAAGACCTAAGAACCACAATATACAGTACCATGAGCCCCAGTGATCATGGTATCAGAAACTGTTCATAGTATCAATACTGTGAGTAACCTAATCACTACCTGTCAAAAAAAAAAATACCTTTCCTCATTTGGCACCCATGGAAAGATTAAACAAGGCTTAGCTCACCACCTCTTAGCAACACAACAAAATACAAATGCATGCTATTCAATGTCCAGGTGTCAGTAAATATGATACAACTGAAAGGCACATTAAACATACAAGAAAGGCCTACTTAGCAATTTGTTGAAGGTTTTCAACTTACTTTATTAGTTCAAAGAAATCCATTACGTGCCATTGTGAAGCAAATCTCACAAAAAGAGAGGTGCTTTAGTGGGATCTGCCTCACATAATAAAGTTTTAACATTAAAAAAGTTGAAAACTTTCATGGACTGTACCATTCTTTATAGGTTTAATTTGTTAACCTCTTCTGCTTGATCCCAAGTAGGAATATTAAGATTACTGAAGCACAGACAAATGATCATTTTGCTTCAGGAAACACTCGCTCTGTTCAGCGTTTTGAATCCCTAGCAGTAGCAAACAGTGTCAGCTATGTAGCACACGGTTGCTCTCCCGCATATTTCTGTCCCCCAACTTTAGGAGTGGAGGGTCAAACTGGCCCTCACTTAGCCAGTATTAACACAAATCCGGATAAAATGGTGTCATGTTAACCAACAGGTTTATCAGGAGACTTGATGCCGACTGCACTCCCCTGGCACATAGGGGATGGAATGCCTAAGAAAAAAAAAAAAAAAAAAAATCCCAAATAAAGAATCCCCTCTGTCATCGAGTAACAGTGCGTTGCTGCAAAGTGCCTGCTGGACTGAAGGCAGGAAGTAGAATGCAGTGATTTCCCCGTGGGAGGAGCCTATGTCCCATGCTGCAGCTTTGGTTTTCTGTCTACTGATCCAGAACAGGAAGGAGATCCCGGTGGTCTTAGAGCCCTGCGACCAGCACAAAGAGGGATTAAAGTAAGATTCCCAAACACGGCATGTTTTCAGTACTTTATATTAAAAATTGACCAATTTTCATGCAAAGATTTACAAAAACAGCAATCCAATAATTTTGTGAGCACCAACAAAAAAAAAAAGCCCACCTAAATGGTCATAAGGTACAGTAAGTTCAGAATCTGTTTTACAAATGTCTTCACTAGGTCAGACAGTAGAGCTTCTTTTAACCCAACAATAAATGCCCCAAGACCCTGAATTTTGCTCGAGACTCCAGACAAGAACAGCAGGCAGTTCAAAGATACAATACATGTTTCTCCCCATCTTTTAAAATAAAATTTCTTATCCATCATTTTCATAAAAATTAAGAATTTTGCAAGAATGGAATTCCTAGAAATTTGAGTGAGAGCTCAGAAAATCTATAAGGAGGTGGTACAGACCCTTTAAAAAAGGTGTCTACCCTAAGATCTGAGAGAGACCGAAGTACATTTTATGTATAATTATAGTGAGTGGAGACCCTCTCAGCCAATCAGATTGCTCATCTACTGTACCTTTTTCAGGCTACAAAAGCACAATATGTATGTAAATGAGCCTCTGACAGCGCTCATCTCGTGAGCATTCTGTCAAAGCTAAGTTCAAAGCAAGTAAAAAGTGAGTGAAATACCTGGCTCATTCAAAATAATGAGCTGTGCAAGTTAAATCCTAAAACAGCTTATTAATGACACCACCTCATAATTCTATGCTTTCTGTTGCAGATTTTGCACTTAGCTGTAATAGTGATAATGTGACATTGGGGAGTTGTCCTCAGAAATAATGGCACAATGGGCAGAAAATCAAGACTGCTGCCTTTATCCTAAGTGTTTTTCTGCTGCCCCTAGTGCCAATATTCCCTTCATACAACCTCCCCAACATCACATTATTGCTACATTGTTGTTCAACTCCGTTTTACCAATGGAGCCATTTTAAGGCCTAAAAGGAATGACATCTTAGGATAGGTGGCACGATGGACAGAAACCTACAGCATTTACATATGTAAAGCACAGGTAGTTTTCTATCTCCACACTGCTCAGTCAATGCCACCCAATCTTATTTGGAGAGCCAAGCATCTAGGGTTGATACTGCATGAGGAACTCCTGACTGACCACATCAGCCGAGGTGCCTTTTTATTAAACTTTCTTTTTATTTCAATTTAGGTGGTACACACAGTATCTCACAGTATCATTGCAACATGTCAGATTTATAAATACAAGCATTATCTGGAAAGCATTACCACCTGAATCAATGCATATAATTGGGGTAGTACAAATTACAGCTAGTTCCTTTTTTTTGTTAAACCATAGACTTAGGAGTGTGTGAACTGTGCAGCAATTTGTGAGTTGGAGTGCTGCATCTGTCCCATAAAGTTCAGATGAGCTCACTATGCCATCTCACTCCAGACTGGAGCTGGACATGCAGTGGGCACAGTAGGTAACATTACACTATGGTGGCCTGTAGTCCAGATAATTTTTAGGACTTGGAAGAATTTACTGCCAGTTTTTTCCAACTGGTATTTTTATCTCTATAGCATTAATACCATTGTTTGCCTAAACTTTCCCAAAACACCCCCCCCCATGTGTACACAAGGTCTTAAACCCAGTGGGGATCGCATCCACCGGCTCTCTTTGCCTCATACTGTGCAGGATCTGAAATCTCTCCCAACTGCTATGTAGTGCTGTGAAATTTTTTTTTCCTCCTTCCTGATTGATCACTCTTTTCTACCCAGCTCTCACCCTCTGCTGCCAATACCTACCTCCAGACACCCCAAGGTCCTCTAAGGATGCAGCTGACCCTGCTCAGGGGGTCCCATCCTTGTCAGTGGGTCAGGCGAAAGAAGGCTTCACCTTGAGTTGACCAACGATAATTGGCTGGAAGAGCAGCATCTGCGCACTGGAGGGTTGGGTGACATGGGGAGATGAGGTAGCAGCAATCCAGCTTTCAGGTGTTGGTCTCTGAGCCATGCTCTGCCATACTCTCCAAGGGAGAATTACCATGTTGTCATTTTTACACCCTCTCTGCTTCTGCTCCTGTTGTCCTAGCCTCGAAGCAAGAACCTGGCTCATCAGGTCTTTCTTTTTTGTTCCTTTGGGCTTCTTACAATCCCACTCCTTCAGGTGCTCAAATGGGTCTCTGCTGTCCGCCAGACTCGACCTCACTGATGTATCAGCCAACAGGTCGCCACCCCATGCTCGACCAACCCTCCCACCCCCCACACTGGGGTAGTTACACACACAGAAGTTGGCTGTGGGGAGAGGGGCACGGTGTGCTGGCTGGTCAGGTGACATAGGAGAAATGTAACACAGGCCATCATCTGGTGCTGCAGGAGCCATTTTCCATTTTTGGGCCCAACTTCCCTCCCTCACATGTGCAGCCACAGTAACTTCCTGGGGGCGGGAGCATTCAGCGTGTGGTTACCCATGCCAGAAATGCCTCTGCAAGTCTGCTGCCAGAAGCCGCTGTAAAAGTGGCCAGCACCAACCTCTCCACCCCACCCAGGAGGGAAGCATCCACAGAACACTGATACGCCCTTCCCTGCCAGCCTCTGCTCCTGACATCCAGGCTCGGGGTGAGAACCCAAACTGCCACTGTGTCAGAGTGATGCCCCATCGCGCGAGTGCCATGGAACTGGCAACCTTATTCTTTTACTTGTGTGTTATTTCTTTATGCTCCCCTAAGCCTCCAGCCAACTACTCTTCCGGGTGGTCTAGGGCCCCACACCAGTCCCCATCACCATCCCACCACTCTCATTAGTGCCATGGCCCGGTTGAGCCGACGTATCCCTTCACCAAGAGGGGCCCACTCCTGGGGCAGGGGAACCGGGAGAGGAGACTTGCCTGAAGGCTTCCTTTTATGATGAACACACAGCAAGGGGTCGGCGTGAACTCTCCGGGCTTCTTGGCAAGCGAGGACCGGCCACCATCATTCAGCCAGCCTAGTGGCTGTGTTTTCCCACTTTTCTTCCCAAACCACCCCCTCTCCCAAGTACTGGTCCAACTGCGGTGGCATCCTGGGCCGGGCATTTGGCAATGTGTCAAGGCTCACACTACCATGCGCACCAGCCACAAGGCACCACAAGGAGCTGCCTAACAAGCGGTCTAGACTGTTACCCCCAGGGAGCAAAGCATCCACAGGATGCTCATAACTCCCTCCCTGCCAGATTCCACTCTTGACGTCTGGGCTCGGGGCACGAACCCGGATCACCAGTCTGCCTAACAAGAAGTCTACACTGTTAGCCCCCCAGGGAGCAAAGGGTCCGCAGGATGCTCATAACTCCCTCCCTGCCAGATTCCACTCTTGACGTCTGGGCTCTGAGCACGAACCCAGATCGCCAGTGTGCCGAGCTAACACCCATTGCTCAGTGCCATGGAGCCAGCTGGCAACCTTATTTTTAACATTTTGCCAGATTACAAAGCTTCTGGCCAGCCAGTGAGGAACCCCTGATACTGTCTCCTGTGCTGTGCACAACTGATACTGATGTTTGTTTGTTTTTTGGCCCAACCCACTGCTTCCACTCTGCTAGAGAACGGTGGCATGGCTGCTAGCATCACAAAGTGTTGCCATTTTTTGTGCATTATTTATTTATTTAGCTTTTGTTTACCAGGTAAGTACACTAGACAAGTATTATGCCTATTTTCAGGAACGACCCGGGAGAATACAACATGAGGAACAACAGTCAAGGAGACATGGCAAAGAGAGTACAGTTTTTTGTCACAGTAAACAAACATGGGAAATTCATCATTTGATGCTAGGGGAAACATACAGTAGTAAGCACATTTCAGATTATACACTCTAGACTAGCTAGTTCAATTGACAGCTATATACAGGTCATCATACATAGGAGTGGAGCATAGCTCAAGGACTGGATTGGTCATAATATAACTTATAACATTGTCGTATACACCCCCCTAGGCTAGTTGGATCGCGGACAGGTATATACAGCTCACCACATTTTTCTAAATATGCACATGTTAGACAGAAATAGAAACACTTGGTAGTACAAGTTTCTACCAAGTGACTAAGGTGCAATATGTCATGGTTAGCTCTAAGGACCGTGAGCAATAATGGTGTAAAATGCCCAAGGCTTTTTAGGCAGGAGTAGTCAGAAGTCATTGATACAGTGGGGAAAATATCTCCAGGAATTCAATGGAGACACCCTGGGGAGGTTCAGACAAAACAATTTGACACTTTACTCTAGGGAGGTTTGGGGCAGTCACACTCTGATGTTAGTTTTAGGAAACCCCACAGGGAATTTCGAAAACTCAGACAGGAGGGGGCAGCTCGGATATCCACAGTAACAAACACACTTTAAATGGATGGGAAATAAATTCCTAAAAATCAGGAAGTGGGAGTAAATAATGCAAAAATGCTCCTTTACTCCCCTTATGTGTTCCCCTGATGGAGGTCCTTGAGCTCAGTGTGAAAGGATTTCCCAAAGTTGTCATTAAAGGTACTGTATAAAGTTATCACTCAAAGACAGCACTGCTGCTTTGTTGGTCTAGGGATGAGCTGCCACCATTAACAGAACAAATTATTGTCATGTTTGTGTTGTTTTTTTCTTTGAGGGGGAGGGGTGAATTCTGTTTTGGCAAAGCCTCATCAGCCAGCCCGACACATGGGTTTGTATATCCACGATGCCTTGCACTGGGTTTGAGGCTTTAGAGAGTGCGCATGTGTGTGTGTGTGTGAGTGTGCGTGTGTGTGAGAGAGAGACAGAGAGAGAGACACATAAAGCAAACAATTGTTTTTTTTCACATTTCACTTCAGGTTTCTCACCCAAAATGGTTAAATGAATGCCACTGACTCCCCCCCCGTAGATAAGACCAGGTACAGGGAAAACAATTAATGTTTGTAACTCAATCACATTCTGCTAAGCTGGTGTAAGGAGTGCATGGGGGGCGAGGGGGAGGTGTGCTGCTCTAACTAAAACATTAAAAGTGGTGTGTTTTTGTTCTCGGATAAGCAGTGGTGCAAGGCACGTCGTCTTCCTTTACATTTTGAAATATGGAAACAAAACAGAATAAGTGGCTTATTGAAGGAAATATTTGTGTCAGTGATGCAATGATGATGAAAGACGTATTTCACCAACTTTATAAACATGTAGTTTTGAACATAGTGTGATCTTGTGGTTAGAGCACTTTAACACGGAATATCAGACTCAAAAGCCATCACAGGGTTTTAAATAATTGATTAGCAGTTTTTTTCTTGGGACTATGCTAACTGTACAGAAAGTATTTATACAGATTTTCTTGAAGTGCTGCGATTGTTAAACACAATGAGACAAGAGCTATGCATTTTCACAAAGATTTAACACTTTTATGAGCAAAACGCTAATCAATTTTTAGAGTTAAATAAATCCCTGCATCACGTTCACATAATGTGACACTAGGCGAGTCACGTAACTTCTCTGTCTTCATTCCTTCTAGCTGAAAAGCTAAGTAGACTGAAGCAGGACCCCAGATGTTGCATGACTGCATCTCAGATGTGCCTGTCCTGGAAATCAAGTGGCGCAGTCCTCAAAATGTAGGGAAATAAATTAACCTGATCATGAATCACCTAATGCAGAAGAAGCATGTATTAAAACAGACAGGATCAAGTACAGAATTGTTTCTAAAAGGTAAGTGCATCCAAGCCTCATTATACAGAGCGAAAGCAGAATTCCACTTCTAATTATCCTAACGTAGAAACAGAATTTGACAGCAGATAAGGACCACTTGGCACAGCCAGTCTGCCCATTCTTCCCCTGCCTATATTTTCACTGCAGACCCTACCTGATCCGCTACTCCACCTCTCCCAACTGAGATTCCCTTTAGCCTATCCCATGCATGTGTAACCCTCCTGTGGCAGCGCTCATGCCTCTCGGCCCCCCGGTTCCCTGACTGCATGCACCGCTGCCTGGCCCAAGTTCTATGTTCCCCTGGAGTCTCTGTCAAGCCCCTGTATTGGTTTGTAATTCAGAAAGGGACCGGGGGAGCAAAGTCATGGAACCACCGTGCTGCAGCAGCATGAATGTGTGAGCTGGCGGTCCATGCATGCGCTGTAGCGCATGATCATCTTCTTGCCACTGCTGTGGCAAGACAGAAGCCTCTCTGGTGGTCTCAGTCCCCAAATTTGGCTAGCCAGGGGCCGGTGACATGAAGGAGGCACCTGAAAAGTGTCAGAATTGTAAAGAGTGCCAATGAGCACCAGCACCTGCCTCATGAATATTAATAAGGCACAACAAATATTAATGAGCCAGACTCAGTGCTGCCCGGGGACAGCGTACTTTGGCAGCAGTGATGGTCAGGGAACTGAAAACATTAAGCTCTGCACTTAAATGACAGGGCACAGGGACTGCTAACAGACAGTGGGGAAACTGATATATGTAAATGCTTTTTCCTGGCTGCACCAAGATTTTTAAGTGGGACATTATATGGACTGAATAGAAACTTTTTTTTTTTTTTTAGTAGCCATATTTGCAGCCTTTGACCTTAATACAGTCAATCGGAAAGCCAGGATCCTACAAAAAGACTTATGGGACTGCATAATGGATTTATGGGGGAAAAAGTAGGGACTCTTTTTGGTGCCCATTTGAAGAGCCAATCAGGCATGAAAGGGGTCTGATGAATATTAATTTTTCAAAGGGACAGTTGTTTCAGGCAATTGGGAGCTGACTGGAGCTCCTCAAACCCAAGAGACTTTTGGTTCTGAGTTCAGTTTGGCAGGAGCCCCTCCACAGGGAGGGGGGCTCCAGTCCCTTTGCTAGAGAATGTGGCTGCAAGGCTTGAGAATGGCCTGTCTGGGGATTTGCCAGCTACAGTCCCCAAGGTCCTGCGTCTGCCTTTCCACATTCAGGGAAATTTGCCCAAGGAATTCTGAACTGCAACTTCAGCTGTGAGAGAGCTGCCCAAGGTATTTCTGAGAGGTAAAAGCCTGCTTGTGATGTTCTAGTAAGATGGAGACCTGCTGGGAGGCCAAGTAGCCACTAGTCCAGGAGGTGCTCATTTCTGTCTGTCACCCTGCATTGACTCAGTGCCAGGATAGGGTGGACATCTGTGTGAACAATTATTGTTATTGTATAGTTCTACAGAGGTTGTCTAGGAGTCTTCCTGGAGAAAGTAGATTCGCCAGCGACTGCCTGTGAGAAATTTGAGGAAATGGCCATTGATAGTCCTGTTCTACAGAAATGGTATGGGAGTCTCCCTGGGGGAAGGAACTTGCCCTTGATTGGCTGTGAGAAGCTTGATGTCTTGCTTGGGGCTGCAGAGTCATGCCGCCCCAGAGGAACCACTGAAATGTGTTTCAGCTTGTGAAAGCTACAGAGTGAAGTGTATTTGCTACATTGTGAAAAGAATCCTGTGTGGTTGGGAGACTCGCTTTAATCTCCAGTGCTTATTGCCAGAAGTAAGGAGAGAGATCCTCTTCCATTTCAGTGAGCACCTGCAAGGTGAGAAAAGTCTTCAGGACCAGTTTGATTACTTGAGAGACCAGATGCTCAGTCTTCTGCAAAGCTTAATCTGATGTGTCGAGTCTTTTGGGACTATGTTTTCAGTGTACACTCTAGAGACTGTGTCCTGGTGTATGTGAGCCATGGCTACTATGTTGGCAATGTGGCGGAGGTGGAAATGGTTGCCAGAAGTGACCGAATACCTGAGAAAGAAAAGGACTGCCATGAAGGCCAGCTTGAGGAATCAGCCTGGTAATGTCACCTGTTAGGCACTGCTATTATCGCCTCGGGTCATACCTAGATGGGTTTGAGGCGTGTTGGCCCAGGTCCCTGTGCTGGTCTGTTCCAGATGTGACTTCAATAGTAACAAGAGGTCCAACTGCTAGAGAAGCTGAGGGGAATTTCCAGCCTGCCAGAGTTTGCAAGAGCCTGATGCGAGGAAAGGGGGCATGCTGCAAGTCCTGCTGCATAGCATCAGCAAAGTTGACGTTCTACCGATTACATCTATTCACAATCTTCTGCCTACAAGTCTTTGGCTCTATTTGTAAGAGACTGACTGCATAACGGTGAGTAAAAGCAAACACTGCTCTGCATTGGGGGACTGTAAATAGTCATCACATATTTGCCCAATTCAGTAGTAGAGTACTTTTGTGGCTAAAGTTCTAAGTTCATCTGCCTGTTTATAGTATTAGGTTCTGTCAAGTAGTCAATGCATTTACAAAGAGGGTTAAAGTCCTAACTTGATTTAAGTGCGCCAATGCCGGCCAACCAGCTGCACCAATACCAGGCCTGCAAAGTTTAGTACTGGGTACCCAGGGATAGAAGTGTGGGGTTCTTATCTAGACTAGGGACTGGTACCAATTAGGGGTGTGTGTCTTTCTGTGTATAGGCAGCTAGATAGATAAATAGAAAGTTTTAACCTAATTCCATCAGAAGAATGGTAGGCGGAGGGCATTAGGAAATGGTGTTGACTCTGCAAAGTGAAATGATTGTATACTGTTGCTGTTTACTACATGCCAAACTAAACTGTTGCTTGACCTCTACTTCCACTTTCCCACAGAGGTTGGCAAGTCAGAGCAGGCTTGAGCCTGGCTCACGCCAAGTGTCTGGCTCTTCTCAACCACCATAAGCACTTGAGAGTCAAGGTCAAGCCGAAGTTAATTGAGGCCAAAGTAAGCATTTTTGTCAGCCCAGTTATTGTAGTGTCTAAAACATTCAATTTCTATGCACAGAGCAGCCTGCTGTAGACAGGGACTGGCTCGTAGAGTCAAGCCAGGCCCCTGGCTCAGCTCTGGCTCGCCCACCTCTACGTTCCCATTCCTAACCCTACCCCCTTGTAAGCAAATTGTTGGTTAATCGTTTTCACGAAAAGGTCTTATGAGCATATTATTAGTACCCAGTGTGAGCATATTATTAGTACCCAGTGTGAGCATATTATTAGCGCAAGTCAACAATTACTAGTATTGAAAATGTGGTTTTTGATTAATGGTAATCCATGTGTGGGGTGACTGTATGGGGAGGTAGGTTGGTACAGCATCCCAGGGGGTTGTACTGCTAAAATATTTAGCCCCATTTTACATTTTACTCATGGTGGAGGTACTGTACTTTGTATTGTTACCTTTGGAAAGGGACCACAGTTTTACATCCAAAATAGGACCTGGTTTGTGGCCACCCAGGCAGGGGTAGTAGCCCGTTGGGACACGGTGTCCGGGTTACACATGTCTGAAGTCCAAAGCCCCCCACTGTTTTTGTCCCCACAACCTCCGCTGGAAGACCATTCCAGGAATCCGCTACACTTTCAGTAAAGAAAGACAGTACTTACTGATATCCTGCCTGAATGTTCCCCCCCTTTCAGCTTAATTTCATGTAACCTTGTTCTTGTGCACCTTCTATTCTGAAAAATACTTCCCTCCTGTACCTTGTTCAACACTGTGAGGTCTTTATAGGCTCCTATCCCCCCCCCCGTACAAACTGTGATTCCTCAAGTCTCTCCTCACAGGTATTCTGATGCAGCCCTTGCACGATTTTTGTTTCCTTCCTCTGGACACCATACCTCTCAAGTGTCCCTGATTTTCAGGGACGTCCCCGATTTTACCACAAAATTTTACTCTGTCCCTCCTAAAATTTGTGTTTTTGTGGCTAAACAGTGGGGACTGTAAGCACTAAAGAATGTCAAGCATTAAAGTTACAGACTTGTTCTTCTTTAGAAAATGCATTTTGCACTAAGCCCCATATTTTACCAGCTTTCTGGGTGGATATCTCTAATTTTGAAGATGTGTCCCTGATTTTGGTCCTTTGTCCCTAATTTTTTTTAAGCCTTGTCCCTGATTTATGAGGCACTAGGTTGAGAGGTATGCTGGACAGCCTCCACCCTATCTATATCATTCTTGAGATGTGGTCTTCAGAACTGGACACAGCACTCTGGGTGTAGTCTCACCAACGATCTATTCAATGACAGCACCACCTCCTTCCTTCTACTGGTGATACCCCTCCTATGCACTACAGCATCCCATCTGGCGCTACCTACTGCCTTGCCACCTTCAGGTCATCAGCTATAACAACTCCCAGGTCTCTTTCCTCTTCAGTACCCTTCAATACCTCTGCCTCCAATGCATTATACTTACTGAATTATGTCTAAATAATAGATTTTCCAAAGTTTTCCCAAAGGCATTAGCTGCTCTTTAAATTAACGGGCCCTGGGTTACACAGTGACTAGCTCTAGTAAGATCCAAAACCCTAAAGTTCCCTTCACAATTCTGTACTCAAACCACCAGACCAGCCACCTTTCAAATAACTGTGTGCTAGTAAGTCCTAACAATCCTAAATTTACTCAGTAGGTGCAGACTTTTGAGATCCCCAATTGGGGGAGAGGTTAATAACCGGACTGAACAAAACAATTCGTTGATTTGTACTGCATCTCTTGTTCAGTTCCAGCGCTGTTCATGTCACTACCTCGTGACTCTGTCACCCGCTTGGTCTGCTTCCTGGTACTACAGAAAGGTAATTTACAAGCCTTTACATCATATAGCTAAAGCCATTCAGTGCATGGGTCTGCAGCACAGCAGCAATGAATGACTGGGTTCCAACTCCAGTTATTAGACCTGAAGCGCACCGCAAAGAAGGTGTGACTACCAGATACTGATCAGGCTTCACACTAGAAACACACAATACAAAAGGGGCACCACTAAAACACATTACTTCATTCCTATCGCTCTCCCTCGAGTCTCATTCTCTTTCTCACACACACAAAGAAACAGGTTTCCTCTGCCGGGAACTAACAGTACATCACTTATATTACTACTTGTGTCCGGCACGCCTTACCCTCCTCCTCTCTGGATCCGGTTCGTCTGTTTCCTGCAGAGCCCCAGGCACCGAGTCCAGCAGTTCCCCATCTCATACTGCCACTGCCGCCGCGTCGCGCACTCTCACTCTGCCCAGGAGCAGCCCGCATCCACAGACCCCTCCTCACCGCTGCAGCAGCAACCCAGGCGAGCGGACAACAGGCCTCCAGAGCCAACACGTCTGTCCGGGTTCAGCGATGGAGACACATGGCAACTCGGCTTCCTCCTCGACCCCAGCCCCTGGAGTGGACCACAAAACCAGCACGAATGATGAGTGCGCCGGACAGCCTGCCGCACGACAGCGCTCCTTCCGCGTTGATCTGCCACAAACTCTGACACGCTGTTGTCTGACTGGTTCTTAGCCCACGGAGCGTCACTTCCGAAATACGCGGCTTCTAGCTTCGGTGACGGGCGACAGGTGAGTCGTGTCCCTGCTTGACACTGCAGGTAAAGCGCTGGAAAACAGTACATAAATCGTATATGGATTGCAGGAGCCAGTACTCTGAGCATGCAGTAGCTTAAAAGTTGATTGGAGAGCGGGGGCAGCATTCTGGGCCCTGCTGGCAGTTGTGGCAGGACAGTGTGACAAAGCAGTTGGTAGAGGTAGTAGGATGCTGGGATGCATAAGGAGGGATGTGAGCTGTTTTTTTTTTTTTTTTACCAGGAGAGACACACTAAGCTGAAAACTTGTTTTCAGGTGCGACCTGGGAGTACAAGGAAGTTAAGTGACTTGCTCAGGGTCACACAGTATGCAAGTGGGCGCTGTGGGATTCAAACCCAGGTTTGCAGCTTAGAGCCTTAAACCACTGCGCTATATTGCCACTATAAGGCTCGCTGGTGAGACCCCAGCTACAGTACTCTATCCACTTTTGGAGATCATATCTCAAAAAGGACAGAGACTGGATGCAGTCCAGAGAAGAGAACAGTCAAATGGTGCAGGGGTTGCACCAGAAGCCCAAGGAGCAGAGACTGGAGGCTCTCAACATGTACTCCCTGCTGATAGGAGAGAGGTGACATGGTAAGAAACCTAAAAGTACCTCACCAGGGTGAACAGGGTGTTTTTTTTTTTTGTTTTTTTTTGTGGGGGGGATATTTTCTTCAAAGAAAAGGTAGTAGATGCCAGGAAGAAACTGCCAGCAGAAGTGGCGCAGATTAAAACAGTGAGGGGCTTCAAGCATGCCTGGGATTGACATGGGGTGTATTAGAAAAGAGGCAGGCAGTTGGGAGGGTTGCTGGAAACCAGATAGGGTCTGCAGAGACAGATTAGGCAGGGAACATCTGGGCAGACTGGTTGGGCCAAGTGGGCCTTTTCTGTCGACAAATTCAGTGTTTCTTTTTTTTTCCTTTTGTCTTAGAACAGGAAGATCAGGAACTAAAAGGGTACAGAGGCAGTAAGTAAGTAAGTAGGGGAAGAAAAATAAATAAATAAACAGAGGAAAGAGCAAGTATTCCAAACAACAGTTAGGGGGCCAGAAAAAAGGCATGATGGAAGTGGTGCAGTGCATTGGCTGTGGTGCAGCAGTCTTTCTGGAGGATGTAGTGTTGTCCCATCTGCAGGCACCTCTCTGGGCTGAGGGAGGAGGTTGCTCATATCTAGGCTGAGTTGGCCAGGATTTGTGAGACCTTCTATCCCACCCAGGGACCACCAGGCTCACTGCCATCGCCTCAGAGGTTGCCAAGAAAGAGAAGCGGTTGGACCACAGTGGGCTCAGGGAGGGTGAGGGTGGTGGAACAGAGGCGCATCCCACCAGTTGTACCTCTCCACAATTTCTATGCCATTCTGGAAAAGTGTGGTTCCTCTTTGGAGGCACCCACAGTGAAGACCAAGGAGGATGCTGGGAACCTCAACGGAAACCCACAGGAGGGTGGCATGGGACCCCACAGGGGAAGGAAACAACTCCTGGTGGGGGACTCCATTGTTAGGAAGGTAGAACTGGGGGAGGAAGGGGAGAGGGAGGTAAGGTGCCTGTCTGGAGCCATGACTTGGAGGGACAGGGAGCGAATCCTCAGGATCACAGGAGCAGCTGCACAGGGGAGGGAGCTGGATGTCATTGTCCACCTAGGGACAAATGACCTGGCTAAGAAAGGGATCAGGGCAGTGCAAGAAGTGTTTGTGGAGTTGGGGAGGGGCCTTAGATAAATAGCACACACGGTAATCTTCTCGGAGGTGCTGCCTGTCTATGGTACGGATGAGGCTAGGGTGCTCCACACCATGGGATTCAATCAGTGGTTGAAAAACTGGTGCAGAGCTCAGGAATTTGGCTTCATTGGGAACTGGGGGTCCACCTGGAGGGATGCAGGCCTATACTGGCACGATGGTCTGCATCTGTCCAGGAGGGAAACTAGGATCCTAGGTGATAGGTTTAAATACTTCATTGACAAGTATTTAAACTAGCCAAGGGGGGAGGCACTGGAAAGAAGCAGGGAAATCTAGCCCCCAAAAAAAAAAAAATCAGGGTACCAAGTTAGTAGACACTGACACAGAGATGTCAATAGGAGAAGCGAGGGTAAATGGAGAAAGTGACAAACGCAATAAGGACAGGGATGGGGTAAAAAGGGGTAAGGCCATCAAGAAATGGAGGGTAATGAGTACCAACACCCATAGTCTGGGCAACAAGCTCCCTGAACTGGTGGCCTTGATGGAAGAGGGATGCCTGGATATCATAGCAGTCACAGAAACATGGTACACAGAGAACCATGAGTGGGATGTTAACATACCAGGGTACACAACCTACAGGAGAGACGGAGGGCAGAAGATGGGGGGAGTAGCTCTCTAAGGGTAGAGATAAAAGCAACTGAACAAAAGAGTAAACAGGTTGGAGAGGAGGCACTGTGGGTCACCTTAGAGACTGGAAGTGGCACCACAATCCGCACAGGGGTTGTATACAGAGCCCCCATGTCAGGGGGAGGGAATGGACAAGGATATGATTGAAGGCATACTTAGGATGGCAGAGAAAGGGGAGATACTGTTGATGGGAGATCTGAATATGCCAGATGTTAACTGGAGCACCTTTGCTGCAGCCACATCCAAAAGCAGGGCCATTCTTGATGCCCTTCAGGTGGCATGCTTCAGACAGCAAGTTTTGGAACCTACTCGTGAAGGAGCAATCTTAGACCTCGTACTCTCAAATGGGGACAGTGAGAGGATCTCAGATCTAGAAGTGGGTAGCCATTTGGGAACAAGTGACCACCAAACAGTGTGGTTCACGATAAACTCAGCTACAGAATCAAGCCATACAAAAGTGAGGGTTCTGGACTTCAGGAGGGCTGACTTTGGCAAGATGGAGAGTGCCTTAGAAAAGCACTAGCAAACAGGCTAGAAGGAGGGGTGGAGCAACAATGGGGAAATATCAAAACTACCGACACAGAGACAACATGCTTTTGTGTGAAGCAAATAAATCAAAATAAAAGAAAAAGCCACTATGGTTCTTAAAAGAAGTGGCGGTGAAGGTTAGGGAGAAAAAGATAGCATTTAGGAAGTATAAGGAAACACAGAAGGAGCAGGACAGAAAACTGTACCAGTTGAGGCAGAAGGAAGCAGGGAGGATAGTCAGAATAGCAAAGGCACAAACTGAGGAAAAGCTACTCAACTCGGTTAAGAAGGGGGATAAAACCTTTTATAGGTATATCAGGGAGCGTCGAAAGACAAAGGGAGGGATAGTGAAGCTGAATAGAATGGATGGTGGGTGGGCAGAGAGTGGCAGTGAAAAAGCGGGGATACTGAATGAGTACTTCTGTTCAGTATTCACAAAAGAGGAAGTGGGGGAGGTGCCTAATCCAATTAACAGAAGCACTCTGAAGAGGGAGGTCGATCCCAGTCCTTTCACAGAAGAAAGGGTTCTGAAAGAACTCCTAAAACTGAAGGTGGACAAAGCAATGGGGCCAGATGGAATTCACCCCAGAATTCTAAAAGAATTAAGCAGAGAACTAGTGACACCACTGACTACCCTTTATAACAAATCATGGGAGGATGGTGTGGTGCCTGAGGGCTGGAAGAAGGCTGATGTGATTCCCCTTCACAAACATGGGAGCAAGACAGAGGCAGGAAACTACAGACCTGTCAGTTTGACCTCTGTGGTAGGGAAAGTGATGGAATTACTTCTGAAGGAAAGAATTGTTGAGTACCTAGAGGCCAGTGGGGGCACAAGACCCAAGGCAGCATGGGTTCACAGCAGGAAGGTCATGTCAGACAAATCTAATTGATTTCTTTGACTGGGTGACCAAAGTAGTAGACCGGGGAAGGGCTGTGAACATGGCCTACCTAGACTTTAGCAAGGCATTTGACACAGTCCCACACAAAAGATCAATAGTCAAATTAACCAGCCTGGGTGTGGGTCCCAGGATGGTAGCCTGGGTTAAACATTGGCTGGACAACAGGACACAGAATTTAATTGTAAATGGAGTCAACTCTGAAGAAAGAGGGGTTACTAGTGGGGTACCACAGGGTTCAGTACTGGGTCCAGTCCTTTTTAATGTCTTTATTAGTGACATTGCAGAGGGACTGGAAGAAAAAGTATGCCTCTTTGCAGATGACACAAAGATCTGCAACAGGGTGA
The DNA here is from genome assembly GCA_016271365.2 of Neoceratodus forsteri. Taxonomy (NCBI): domain Eukaryota; kingdom Metazoa; phylum Chordata; order Ceratodontiformes; family Ceratodontidae; genus Neoceratodus; species Neoceratodus forsteri. Next base: position 407,643,867 of record CM057453.1, read on the forward strand.
TACACAAGGAGGCGTGGAAAGGATGAGAAGGAACTTGGCAAGGATGGAGGAATGGTTAGAAGTATGGCAGCTTGGATTCAAGTGCAAAGAAGTGCAAAGTAATGCACCTGGGAAACAAAAACCCAGGGGAAGATTACACAATGGGGGGGAGGTAGTAACAACAACAAAAACGGAAAGGGACCTGGAGGTGATCATATCAGATGACCTTAAGTTTGACAAGCAATGTAAGAAGGCGGTAGGGAAGGCTGGGGGATACTGGGATGTATAGGGAGAGGCATCACTAGCAGAAAACAGGAAGTTGTTATCCCCCTGTACAGACAGTTGGTGAGACCCCATCTTGAGTACTGCATCCAGTTCTGGAGACCCCGTCTCCGCAAGGACAAAGACAGGATGGAGGCAGTTCAGAGGAGGGCAACTAAAATGGTGCAGGGTCTGCAAGAGAAGCCATATGACGAGAGGCTAAAGGAGCTTAATATGTATACCCTTGAGGAAAAGGGGGGGGCATGATAGAAACGTTTAAGTACCTCGGTGGAATCAACAAAGTCCAAGAGGGTAGCATCTTTCAGAAAAAGAGATGTGCAAGAACAAGGGAACACAATTTGAAGATAAAGGGGGGACGGCTCAGAGACAATGTGAGGAAATATTTTTTCACAGAGAGGGTGGTGGACACATGGAACAGCCTTCCTGAGGAGGTTGTGGGGTCTAAAACTGTGGGAGAATTCAAGAATGCATGGGGCAGACATAAGGCAATTTTTGTGGGGGGTAGGAAGAAATAGGCTGTTGGTTGAATAGGATCTGCAGCTTATCCTCTAGGTAGGGAAATGGGCAGACTAGGTGGGCCAAGCGGTCCTTATCTGCTGTCAAAGTCTATATTTCTATGTTTCTTTTTCCATACAGATTTTTTCCTCCTGGGAGCCTGGCAGGTGGCTCCAGTCCCTTCTTTGGAGGGAACTCAGTCAGAGGTCCCACCTTTCCCTGACCGACTGACCCAGCGATCCCCCACAGATTGCTCCCCCCCCCCGTGACAGGGTCGAGGCGAAGGGTGCTGGCTTACCCCCCACCCCGGAGACCAATATCCAGATTCCGGGTGTCAGGACGGGGTGCTGGTAGGGCCATCACGGAGCCTGCCAGCTCCACTTTCCTCCTTGGGTTTTTCTCCCTTCCCTTTGATGTATGTCGATAACGTGTCTCTTGACCCATATCCCCCTCCAGCCATCGCTAGAGGGCGATCAGCGAGCGGGACAGCACTCCCTCCCTCCCCAAGAGAAGACAGCAGTCCTCTGGATGCTTGATCCTCTCTCTCCTCTGCTGACCCCCAGTGGCCCGGGCTCGTTCCCGAACCTGGGTTGCTTGCATGGCGTGAGATGTAGCATCCAGTGTCTCAACCTCCAGTGCCACCAAGCTGGCCCAAATTCATTGTTTCTATGTTTATATTCACCTCTACTTGTATTATAATATGATGTTGTTCTCTGTTTTAGTTAAGCAATAGTAATTGCATAAAAGCAGGTATTGCTGTATTTTTAACTCTTATGCTGATGTAACCCCTTGTTACCCGGGGTTACTAGAATCCCAGTAAGACCTAGTGGTAGGCAGGGAAGGCAGCTTGTGAAACTCCAGTTAAATGGGTTTCACACTGTCTCACTCTGTTCTCAGTCTCAGCTGAGACTGAGAGATGACATCACCAATAGAACTGTCGCAGCTGCATAAGCCACATTGGAATCTGCAGCAGAGGGAGTTAGATGGAACGTTGGGAGTTTTCAAAGCAGTCAGTTCCAGTTTGCCTTCAGTAAGAGAAGGTCAGTCTCCTGTTTGCCTTCAAACAGGAAGGTTCAGTCTGCAGTTTGGTTTTGAGGAGTCAGTTCAAGTGGTGGAGACCGCTGTTCGGGTCTCAGTGCCCCTCCCTCCGGATGATGTAAAGATCCCCATGTAGATTCCAGGGGCAATCCCCTTAATTCTGCAAGGAGAAGGAAAAAAGCTGCCTATTTAGTTCAGCCTTAGTTTTGGAGAGTTGGAAGAGTTGTGATTCGCCTGTGGGGCACCTGCAACAAAAGGGTGAGTGTTTGCTCCAACATGAGAGGGCAAAAAAAATGTGTTTCTTCAGCCTAGGATATGTGAAGAAATCTAGGAATTGAGCTACTATTTGAGAAGCCTATAGGACTAGGTCAAACAAGTGGAGTAGTGTCAAAAGCTAGAGTGCTGTGTGAATTCAAGTAATATTGTAGAGGGGATGCGACAGTTTATCTACCATTTAATCTACATTCCGAAGTTTCAGTTTTTCCAGAGAAATGGCCGGGTATGGGCTGTGGGAGCTGGAGGTGGGAACACCCCCCATCTTTAGTAACCAGGTCCACCTCTACGGATTTCTGCTGTGGTTGCTACTTGCCTCATGAGCTTGGCCAGTGATGAGGGAAGTACCCAGACATGGGTTGCAAATGGGAAAATCTCTCTAGGAGTCGCAGACTCTAAGTGGTGTGGGGAGCCACAACAAGAAAATGGTTTCATTCTTCCAATGGACCGCTGATCAAGTGGCCGGCAGGGGAGCCAGGCCAGTCGGGCTGTGTACCCAAATGGCATGCAAGTCCGGGCTGTGTGCCTGGTGGGTCCAGAGCCTGAAAACAGTATAATTGGTTCATTCTTCAAGTGGACCGCGTAGTAGTCTCTAATCTGCATTACCAGTAAGTGTAGCCCCATGGGGGTTCATCTATGCTTTGTTGTGTTAAGCTAGCTGTGAATAAAAGCCACACTGTAAAATCCCATTCCTGGTTCTGGACATTACAGTTATTGCTTCCTGTGTTCAGATTTACTTGGGTGCCCCGTGCAGAGTAGCCAAACCTAGGTCCCCTTGTGCTGAGTAACCTCATCCTCCCCGAACCCAGGTCCCCACCAGGTACTGCTGTCAGCACTAATAGCATGCCACCTGTCGTTTTGGCAAAAAGGCAGGGGTGAGGGGTTACACTGACTCAGTTTTTGAAGTACAATATGGGTTGTACAAGGGGTTTCTCCAACAAATATAGGCATGTAATGGAGGGGAGCACCAAAATGCCACCAAAGGGTTCTTGCTGACAAATTATTTTCCTAGCTGTACCACATTTGCATTTAGCCAATTTTGCAAAACATGTTGCAGAAGGAAAAATTACTCACCATAGTTATATTGTTTCTTCTAAAGGAGTGTTGCTGTATTCTGACTATATGCAGTTAGCCCCAGCACTTGAACTGCTCCGGAGAGGAAAGGGTTAACTCTATGCCAAGGTATAGAATGTTTTCAAACTTCTGTCCCAGGTACTCCTCAGTGTAACCGTCAGATTCTTACAAGCACTATGCTAACTAACTAACTGCCCTCTGTCACCAATCTTCCCCAAATTGTTTTTTTCAAAGTCGCTCTCCATAACCTCCTTTTTGACGCCCGAAGCTGTAATTGCCCCTAAGTAATGTAATAATGGGGTCCCTCTCCCCTGACCCTCAGACTTGACAATGTCCACTGGACTGCTGTCTCCCCCCGCCCCCTTCCCCACCCAAGTGTTTTCCTCCATAGGTATTCCTCCCTGGTATGTGCAGGGCGGTACCCTCTATTATTGTAATATTTTTATCTCTATTGTAACTTCTGTATGAAACTTTATCTGTAAACCACTGCTGTAAATGAGTCTTACTGTTATCTGTATTGCACCTGTATGTTACCATTGTTGTACCCACACTGTATACATGTCTACCCTCCCTGCGACGAGGTCCACGACTCAAAGGTTGTAAGTCTGACTTCTACAATAAATAAATAATGACTATAAACAGAAATTATTTTTCTAAAATTTTGTGCCAAAAGGCAATAAACAGATTTTTAGGGTCCAAAAGACTCAAGTTGAGAACCCCAAAAAAGAATCCAAGTAGGTAGTAAAACGTAATAATATACATATTTAAAGTAATAACAACAAAATCCTCATCCTAAGAAGAGGTAACCCAGGTACACCCCTGGTGTGCAGCACTGCGTCTGCCCACCCACATCCCAAAAACAACTAGGTTCCAGAGGGGGAGGCATGGAGGGAGGTCTGAATAGAGCAAGACTCCATTAGAAGAAGCAACATTACTACGGTGAGTAATTTTTTCCTCAAACAACATGAAGTCTTGCTGTATTCTGACTATATGCAGACTACCAAGCAGTACCCCCTGGGAGGAGGGAGTTACAGAACCTATTTTGGGAACAAGCTCTGCAGTACTGCTGTGCCAGACCTAGCATCACTTCTTGACTGAGTGTCGAGAGAGTAATGCTTGGTAAATGTGTGAACGGTTTTCCAGGTGGCTGCTTTACAGATTTCCACTAAAGGTATGTCTCTGGATGCCACGACCGAAGCAGCTGTACCTCTGGTGGAGTGAGCCCTCAGGCCTGAGGGTGGCTTCTTCCCCAACTTTGAGTAGCAGAACTGTATACAGGAGACAGTCCACCTGGCAATGGTTCTCTTAGTGCAGGTTTACCTTTTCCCACTTCTCCATAAGTGAGAAACAGCTGTGATCAGTCATTTTTATGGGTCTTAGTGAATATTATATAATGACTAAGGGCCCTCTTTACATCAAGACTGTGTAATCTTCTATCTCCAGAGGAAGACGGGTCAGTGAAAAATACAGGCAATGACATAGATTGGTTCAAATAAAAGTCTGATACCACCTTGGGAAGGAACTTTCTATTCGTTCGAAGGTCCACTTTATCCATGTGAAATGAAATGAAATCAGGTTCCACTGATAAAGCCTGTAACTTACTGATTTCTCCTGGCAGAGGCAGTGGCTACCAGGAACACAGTTTTCTAAGTCAAGTATTTTAGCTCAGCTGAAGATAATTGTTCAAAAGGAGGTTGCATAAGCCTTGCAGTGCAGATATTCAGATCCTAAACAGGAGTAGGGTCCCTAAAAGGAGGATTGATATGAACCAAACCCTTGCAAAATCTCTTGAAAACTGGATGGGAGGCTAAGGAAGAACCCTTCCCAGCTGAAATGAAGGCAGAGATGGCTGCCAAATGCACCTTGAGAGTGGTAGGCCTGAGGCCTAAACTTTTAAGATGCACCAAATAGTCCAAAGCAGTGGCAGTATCAGCTGAATCTGGCTGAATATGCCTCTGAGAACACCAAAAACCAAATCTTTTCCATTTGGAATTGTAGGTTTTCCTAGTGGAAGGTTTTCTACTAGCCTTAAGAATGTCCATGGCTGATTGGGAAAGATGCAGGCCTGCATATTCTAGCTCCTCAAGAGCCAATCTTTGAGTCTGAAGGTTGGGATACAGTATCATCCCCTGTGATGAAGTGAGAAGACTGAACTGTCTGGGAAGACAAAGAGTAATTGTCACTGACATTGACAGTAGTAGGGGGTGCCAGTGCTGCCTGGAACAGTCTGGGGCCACCAGAATCACAGTGCAAGGTTGAGATCTAATCTTGACCAGAACTCTGAATATCAGATCAAAAGGAGGAAAGGCAAACAGAAACCTGTTTGTCCGGTCCAACAGGAGAGCATCTTGAGGAACAGACCCCAAAAGAGGGGGTCTGCAGCACAATAGGGGGAGCTGATGATTGTCTGGGGCTGCAAAGAGATAGATCTCTGGAGTGCCCCACCTTTTGAAAATGATCTGAAGAATTAGAGAATTTAGGGCCCATTCGTGGTGACCTTGGGAAACCCTGCTGAGAGCATCTGCCAGTACATTGTCCTTCCCTGGGAGATGCACAGCAATCAGGGAAACCTGCGGGGAATAAGCTAGTGGCCATATTTTCCTGGCTTCGGTGCACAAGGCTGAGAACTGAGTGCCCTCCTGCTTGTTGATGTACCACATTGTTGTGGTGGTGTCTGTCCTGATCTGCACCACTTTTCCCTGAATTGTGCTTGAGAATGCCTGAAGTGGCAAAAAGACAGCCCTGAGTTTGAGAAGATTTGTGTGCAGGAGAGACTCCTGATGAGACCATGTTCCCTGAGCAGTAAGCTGATCCAGATGGGCTCCCTGTTCCAGCAGTGAACCATCTGTGATGAGAACCACTGTTGGGTCCTGACTGAGGAAGGGGACACCTTGCCTCAGATTGTCCTTCTCCAGCCACCACTGGAGAGCCTGAACCAGAGTTTGAGACACTGGAACTAACTTGGAGGAGGGGTCTTTTTTCTGATACCAAAAAGACTTTGAATGAAATTGAATATCTCGTATTTGAAACCTTGCCCCTTGCACTACTGCAGTGTAAACTGCCATGTGGCCTAGCAACTGTAAGAAGTGCCTGGCTGGCCGAGACACTAGTGGATGAAAAGGGGAAGCCAGGGTGATGAGGGACTGAACCTTTGAGAGAGGAAAAAGGCCTTGGCCTGGACAGTGTCCAACTCCACCCTTATAAATGTGAGAAACTGGGCTGGTTCGAGAACAGACTTTTCTAGATTTATGATGAATCCTAAGGAGTCCAGAAGCTTTTGAGTGACCTCTAGAGATAATTTGACTTGGTCTGAGGACTTACCCACTATGAGCCAGTCGGCCAGGTAAGGGAACAGTAAGATGCCTTTTCTCCTGAGAAGGGCCACTACTACTGCTAGACACTTAGTGAACACCCTTGGAGCAGATGTTAGGCTGAAAGGCATTGCTCTGAACTGGTAGTGACTTCAGGGCAACTCAAGCCTGAGGTACTTTCTGTGGGGGATGTCTGATAGGTATGTGGAAATAGGCATCCTTGAGATCCAGGGAGGCTAGCCAGTCTCCTGGTCTCAGAGAAGGGAGAATTATTCCCAGAGTTACCATTTTGTACTCTGGCTTTAGTATGTGTTTGTTCAGATATCGTAGATCTAGGATGGGTCGTCACTCCCAGTCTTTTTTGGGTTAAGGAAGTATCTGGAATATAGTCCTTTTCCCCTGTGATTGAGAGGTATCTCCTCTACTGCTCACAGGAAGCAGTAGAGAGGAGACTTCTGCCTCTAAAGCCTTTGTCTCCACAGGAGAGGGAGGACTGAAAGACTTTGCTCTCATTTTTGGGGACCTTCTGAAGCTGAGAGCAAGTACCTGGCTCACTACTTCCAGGACCCATTTGTCTGAGGTAATAGACTTCCAGACCTGGAAATAGTGAGCCAGTCTTCCCCCTACTGGAACTGGGGAAGCAACCCTGACTGACACATCAGGGTGTCTGTTTGGTAGGGGGCTTGGATTGAGTGGAGGATGGAGTCCTGGTCATCCCCCTTCTGCCTTTTCCCCTAAAGAACCCCCTCTGCTGGAAAGAAGAAGAGGCCTGGGCTTGGTAAAAGGGCCTTTGAAAAGGCCTGCCCCTGCCGGCCGTAGATTGCTGCCTCTGAGAAGTGACCAGCTTTTCCTTGGCTGCAGCACTCCTGTAGGTGGTCCTGTATTCACGCATCTTTTTCATGTAAGCTTCTGTTTGCTCCCCAAACAGAGAGTTACCGGTGACCGGAAAATCCTTGGCCTTGGTCTGGATATCCTGTGATAAACTGGTACACGTGAGCCAAGCAAATCTCCTCATGGAGACGGATGTAGCCATGACCCTAGAATGTACATCATTTGAGTCAACAGCAGCATGAAACTGGACCTTTGATGCCTCCCATCCACAGCCACCTGCTCAAGCTCCTTGGCCAGCTGGAGAGGGGTATTCTTAGCCAGCTCCAGAGCCGTATCCCACATAGACTTCTAGTATCTGGCTGTATATGCCATATAGTTAGATTGCCTGAGCCCCAAAGAGGATGCCAAGTACTGTTTCTTTGCCATGGCATCCACTTTCCTGGAATCTTTATCTGGGGGGTGAGATGCCATGGGAATGTTAGCCTTGTCATAGGCTGCAGCTTGCACTACCCCAACATGGCTGCAATGATTCGTAAGGAATTCCATCCCAGGGCCTGACAGGGCATACCTCCTGTCCATCTTTTTATCCACAGGAGGTATGGATGTTGGAAACTGAAGAATTTTCTGTCTGTTTCCCCAGAGATTTATGCAGAGGGATAGACACCTTTTGGACCCTGGGACATCCATCATCTCAACATAGGTTCTCCCTGATCCTGTTCAGCCTCTTCCACTGGAAGCTGAAGAGTATCAGCCACTTTCCCGTAGAACAAGAAATGGGAGGGGGTCTTAGAAAGTCTGGGAAGAGACACATTAGAAGGCCTGTCTGGGGAAATGTCCAGCTCTACTGGCTCATCTAGGCCTTCATAATCCTCTTCTTCATAATCTTCATCTCCTTCCCAATTGCCCTCATAAAATGCTTCAGGATTATATTCAGAAGCAGACAAGTCTGACCAAACCGATCATCTTTGAGTCGGTGTCGGTTCAGTTGGAACTGGGTGAAGCGACTGTACAACAGCAATTGCTTTAGCTATTTCATCAGCAGTTGGAACAGGGGAACTGGTATCCGAACTGGCTGACTTGCACTTTCTCTTAGACAGAACCGATTCCGCAGATTCGGCTCTCCTTTTGTCCGAGGAGGTATTACCCAGGTCAGTGGGCACCCTCTCAGGTTTGGTCATAACGGAACCAGGCTGGCCATCCGGGTCAGAGGATTTCTCGGCCTCCCTTTCCTTCAGTCTACTTAAACATTTATCTAAAGTGGCTTTGGGAAAGTTTCTGCAGATTTGGCAGTCCGCCTTGAGGTGGTCAAACCCCAGACAGTAAACACAGATGAGGTGGGGATCAGCCTTAGCAAAGGACTCCCCGCACTAGGTGCAGTGCTGAAACCCAGTGGGACCAGTTTTCTTTTGGGGTTTCTCAAACATGCCTAAAGGAAAAAAGTTACCCTTACCAGCATTTAAGCCAGGCAAATAAAAATCTGTTGGTTCTAACTGTGTCATGGGTCGGTTAAAAAAAAAAAAAACAGGGAAATTATTATTTTTTTTAAGATCCAATAGGTACCGGAAACCACAATACAAATCACAGAAAAAAACAAAACAGAATTGCTTTGGTTCCTAACTGGACCGACTGGGTAGAAACCGAACAAAACGTAATTTCTATTACAAAACACTAAACTACCTACTAAACACTTACTGTACCAAGGACAGAGATGCGAACACTGAAAAAATAAGTAAATGGTTGACAAACTGACTGATTTTATTTTACTTAAACCGAAGTAAAGGAGAGACTCTCCGGAGCAACTTCTCAGGCGGAGTAAAGAATCTGACGGTTACACTGAGGAGTACCTGGGACAGAGGTTTGAAAGCTGTGCTCGAGCTCAACGTTCTATGCCTTGGCATAGAATTAACCCTTTCCTCTCCATAGCAGTTCAAGTGCTGTGGCTAACTGCATATAGTCAGAATACAGCAAGACTTCATGTTGTTTGAATAGGGGCTAGTTTAAAAAAAAAAAAAACCTTCTTCATTTAGAATGGTGCAAGAACCGGAATGACTTTTTCAGAACCCTGCACAGTGACTTGCATTGTAAAGAATGAGTTTCGTTGGAGACCAGGATACAGCACCTTTATAAAGGTCTGTCATGGCCAGGGACTGCGCAGCTCATTGGTGCAGAGAAAATCATCACACATGCAACAGATGCTGTTTTTAGCATATTTTTTGTACATGGGCAGCAGTTTCCTTTTCTGGGCAGGTGCAGTCGTGCAAAAAAATTGTGTAAATTAGGCGTTATAAAATGTAGAAAAGGTTGCAAAAGGGCTACTTGTTTAAAATTTGCATATGGCGAAAACACCATGGTCATGCAAGGATACCCTCCCTTGCGCTGCTTTTGTTTTCGTCCCAAGTGCACAATGTTTCCACTTTTGAAAATCCATCCACTTATGAGCATTCACCTTTTTCCCCCTCATTAACTTGGGAATTTGAACAGCTGCCCGACCGGGTACTTCTTGACCCTGGCAGCACCCCACCCCTAGATATTGTTCAGGACCAACGGAAGGCGTGGTTTTTTAAAAAACAAATGTGTTTTTTTCAAAATGAGCAAATTATGTATTATGACAAGTAAAAAAACCTCTGTGAAGAACTGGGTTGCTAGGACACATCATGGTTCTAGTAACATCAGAGTTCCATTCAAGCTTCACTCTCACAAGTCTGTGATGTCAGAATAACCCCTTAGTGGGACAGCTCTGTTCTTCACAGTCAGAGGTAAATTATTATTTTTTTAAACTCAGCTTTATTGATGATTCCATTGTAACACGATTATATACATATGAAATGGATTATATTTGCCATAAAAAGAAACAGCTATATACATACATTGAAATGATTCTTGTATACAGTATCATGCACTCAGTAATTTCATTTTCAGCAAGTGATGAACATGGATCTGGAGTGATGAAATTTAAGAACCACCATCAGTCTATCAACAAGAACTACTAACATGGCTAATAAACGTAGTTTGTATAAACCAGTATTTAGCTGCCTGTCTTTTATTCAGTTAGTTTCTGTTTTTCACTGGTTTCTCTGTGTGTGTGTGTGTGTGGGGGGGGTATTGAGGATATTTTACAGTGGGAGGCCGTCCAACTCTGTCACCAGGGGCCACCCAGATATTGGGAGGGTTCAACTCCCCTCCTGCTTATCTGTCATATTGATATCACCTGTCTACTCTGGACTCTTAATTTACTCCAGGGCTACTCCCTTTGGTCTTCCTCTGAGCCTCTCCCATCCTTTCTCAGCCTGTATTGCACCAAGTGTTGCCAGGTATCTGAATGCAATTCTAATGTCAGTCACAGGGTAGCTGTGACTCTTTCAGTGCAATTAAGCTCTTACACCCTAGATACCAAATCTTTCGTCAAGGGCTGGAGTTTCTCAACAGTAAGATGGTAATGCCCTTCATGCCTGTTGTGCCAAGGGCATGGTGAAATATTTGTTGTGCCCCATTTCTAACCCTTGGCACAGACTTTCCAAGGACCAGGTGTTCAAAAGAAAAGGGAGTATCCATGTCCCAGATGGTGTAAAGTGCCGCATGTACCTGAGACTAGTATGCTTGCTTCAGAAGAGACGATGGTCGGTTCCCATCTGACCACACTCTCTCCAACACAGGGTAACCCCCCCCCCACCAGTGTTGTGTGATGGGTGTGTGTGGAAAAATCTATCCAAGCATTTCTATTGGTATTCCTTCCATCCTGGGGAGGCGAAGGTTCTCCAGACCTTTTACCACATCCTGCATCAGTCCTCCTCCTGTATTATAGTATTAGCCCCCCCCAAGCCACCCTGGGTCTGTTCAAATCAGGGTGGTCAGTGCCTTGTGAAGCCCTGTATGCTTTATAAATATTGCTCCTCCCATTAACATGGCCACCTAGTAGAAGGATTCTTCCAGTTGTGTCAGGTCCTGGCCTGCCTTTATTTTTCTGTCCTTGGAAGTGAGGTAGTGCCATATATGTAGCAGAAAAAATCCAGGCAGGGCATGCTACATCTCTGTTGTAGATCAGAAAAAGTGGTACAAACCCCAGTGTGAACAAAGTGTTTTTATTTAGTTAAGGGCAAGTGGTTCCAGTGCCAAAATCCTCTATTAGACCAAGGAGGGACCCCCATGATCACTGAGAGAGGGCCCTCTTCATTAGGGGTAGCTAGCAGACATCTCACCTTTACTAGCATCAGTAGTGCGTTTTGTCGATGTGTTGGAAAGCCTGGATAATATTTGTGGGGTATGGCGGGCATGTGTAAGTGCAAAAAGCGGAGCCTGGAGAGTACGGTTGGCCTCCATCTCCCGCCAACCTGTGTCCCCCTCTGCTTTGTCCAGGCAACTACTGACGTTTGATGGGCCATCAAATAATAACGTTTGAGGTTGCCAGTCCTCATCTGTCCCTTGGAAGTGTTAGGACCCTCTTACTAATCTTATGGCACCCCAAAGCCAATATGAAGGATAATAATTTTTGTGTGCATCGCCAGTATTCCTGTCTGATACAGTTGTGGAACAGGAAAAGTAAACTGGGCAATATATTCATCTTTAGAGCTGCAGTATCGTCCCCCAGACTCAGAGGCAGGATGTCTCATCTGCATATGTCTGCCTTGACCGCCCCTAATAATTTTTCAAAAATCTGAAGAAACCAAGTAACTCGGGTCTAGGGAAACACATACTCCTACATATCTTACTATGTTGTTAGCTGCCCATTTAAATGGGAAGGATGGCTTGAAGGCCTTCAAACATGTCCCACTTAGCTGAAAGGCCTCAACCTTATAGTTCATTTTGTAGCCTGAAATTGTCCCATACTCCCTCAGTTCTGTCAGCAGGACAGGCACCAAGGTCTTCAGTGAAGTTAGATAAAAAAAGGAGTCACCTGCATAAAATTCTGTCTCTCCCCCTCCCATTCCCTTTATTCCTTGATTCAACCTTACCGCTGTGGCTAAGGGTTCAGTACAAAGGGCAAGAAGGGAGAGGGGGCAATGCTGCCTGGTATCAGAAAAAAACTCTGTGACTGCACCCCATTCACCCTTATTGTAGCTTGTGTGGAAACATAAATAACTGTTACACATGTTAGAAAAGGCTCACCTGACTGCATCTCCCTGCAGGTCCTGTGCAGAAATCCCCAGTTCACCCAGTCAAAGGTTTGTTCTACATCCATAAAGACCACCAGTGCCAACTCCCCAGACTGGTGTGTTCTAAAGATATTAAGGAGACACCTGATGTTGTCATGTATCAGCCATCTATTAATAAAGCCAGTTTGATCTTGGTGAACCAAGGTTTCCACACACTCCTAGAGGTTGCCTGCCAAGACCGATGCGAATATTTTCAGATCAACGTTTAAGAGGGAGATGGGGTGATAGAAGCTGCACAGTGTTACATCCTTACCCAGTTTGGATAGAGTTGTGTTCTGAGCATATTGCCAAGGTGCAGAAGCCCCGTCATCCCTCTAGAAGGCCCAACAGATTTCCACCAGCATAAGAGTCACCTGCTCCAGAAATGTTTTGTGAAACTCAGAATTAATCCCATCAGGACCTGGGAACCTGCCTGGATTAGACACTGAGGTCTGCATCACCTCCATTATGATCTAGGCCCCCAGGACCTCTCTAGCATCATGTGTGAGATGCTTGACTTTAACTCTCTGAAAAAGGTCTCTATGTTCTCTTTATAGGATACCTAAACAAGTAGTTTTTTAAAACTGCAAACTCCAAAATCTGGCTTCATAGTGAAGTAAAGTAAAGGTTGCTGTTTACATTTATGCTAAAACTTAATTTATGTAAATAACATAAATGCAGTTTCATAGCTTTTGAAAAATCTAAACATCAGCCTTTCACTTACAAAAAACAGCCTTGCCTTCTCCCTAAGATGTCTGCCAACTGTGTTAAGTGATGAGTCATGATGACATCAGTGGAGCCAGAGACCAATATAGATTCATACAGGCTAACTAGTTCTTCTTTCCCTTTGTTTTTAATTGTTTTACCAGAATGATCAACACCATGTGTTAACATGTGGATTATTTTGATCAGTACACATGTTAGGCTATGATTTTGTTCATTTTATTTACCGTAACTTGCTGAAAATGTTTTGCAGTCTAGCTGACTTTCTCTTTGGCAAACTGCAGAACAGTACAACACTTCAGATACCTGATGATCTAGTGGTTCTGTGATGCCCTGAATTTTGTTTTTGTTGACCAGGAGAGACACACTATGCTGAAACCTTGTTTACAGATGTAGCCTGGCAGCACAAGGAAGTACAGTGACTTGCTCAGGGTCACACAGCGAAGTACCGGTCTGGTCCAATTCCAAAGCTCATGCATTCTTGTTGATCCACAAAAAAAAGCTTCTCTTGTATTCTTTTTCCAAGTGAACCCTCTGTACCTAGCCTGCCTTCTGTTGAACACCCCACCATCCATACCGTGACCTTAATACTGCCTGGGGCTGCATATGAGCTTTGCGGTCTCATGAAGAGAATTATCACACCTCAGAGAGTTGTGCATACCTACACCGTTATGGATCATCAGCTGGCACTGTTAAAAAATACCTCCCAAATCACACTTAAGTCCACTTTTTCAGTGTTTGACTTCTGCTCCCACAGTAAACATTGAGTGCATCACCACCCTTCTGCCCAGTGAAGGCAGTATGTACAGTTCCCCCTGTTGTGTTTTTGTCCTGTCTCATTAACCAACAATTGGGTGTTCGTGGAGGGCCAAGCAGTAAGCCTCAGGACTCACCAGAAAAACTGCTGTTCATGCCCTCATAAGGGCTGTACTTACTATGGATAACAATATTATTAGCAGGAGAGGCATACTAATGCCTTGAGTGAATCCACCAGATTGCCAGTGTAAGTCTACTCCTTTACCTGTGATCTGCAGAACCCCGCAGGACAGTTCCCTGCAAATTTTCTCCAGTACTTTTTAGTGCCCTATTCCACAATGCAAGCTGGTTGGCTACCACCCTTCTAAATCTTGAATAATCTATACACAGCTCCCTCAATACTGTCCTAACAAACATCAACACCCTCCCCCACCAGAGGGTAATCTCCCTACACTGAATTCGAGTAACACTTTAAGTGCAGCCCTGCCACTGAGTATTTGTCATCGCTGGCTGCTCTCATTCACAGTCGGGTAGTGATCATGGTGCTGGCAGCCCTACATTTCAGATCTCACAATGATCTGCTAAACATCCCCCTTCCTGTCTTTCCCTAACCTGACTATAGCTGTACCCTGCTGGAATGGCCTCTTCAGTCCCTCTCTGGCATTCATTCTTCTCTTCTGCTCCCCACACCAAAAACTGGTGAACTTACTACCCATCTGCATCATGACTGTGGTTAGTACAGTCACCCGTGTCATTTTTACATATTAATAATAAACATGATCTGGTAAGCCAGACTAATAGCAGAAGGGCACAAGTGGAAACATAGCCACTCCTACCCATATAAGATCTAATCCACCTATGATTAGTCACTATTAAATTACATGCATAATGATGTACACACCTATCATTTAGTGGTGTCTAATCAAAGGTAGCCTAGATCTTTTAAGGATATGAAAGCCTATAATTCCCCTTGTTCCCTGCTGCTATCAGCCTGATTTACTGGAAAGATTTGTTTATTTTTGATATGACAAAATACCTGGGGACTGTACTACCTACATTCATGGTGCACAAGGGTGATGAGTTCACCAGTTTTTGGTGTGGGGAGAAGTAGTGAGAATGAATACCAGAGGGGGACTGATAAGGCCACTCCTGCAAGGTACTGCTATATTCAGGGAAGGGGGAAGACAGAAGGGGAGAAATATGAGCAGATCACTGTGAGAAATAAGATGTGGGCTGCCAGCACCATGATCACTACCTGACCCTATTGTCCAGGCCAACATTCCCCTTCCCATAAAACCAGTTCATGCAATTGTCCAAGGCTGTGTGAGGGTATTGATGTATGAACTGGCTGCCACTGCACATTCAGTCACTTCACTACCAGTCTAGTATTGCTTGTAAAGCACTTCGCGATACAATGTGTATGAAAGCACTATATAAATACTGGTTCTTATTATCATTTCCCATGGATAAAGAAGAGAAGACAAGACATGCATATTTTTGATTTCCAGGAAAGTATGAACTCTGGCATTGCACTGCAGAAGAACTTTGCTACAAACAAGTGGTGGATCTATGGGGTGGTGAAGGGTGCGGCTATAACCCCTCCCCCCATTGTAAAGTACTCACTTGCTGCTGTTGCTGCATTTCACCTTGTTGAAGAAGTCTGATTTATTAATTGTACAAATGTTTACATTCAAAAATATGGATTACATTTGTAGTTTCAGTCAAAAACGTACTAGAAAAGCATAATAGCAGAAAATATAAAGGTTTCATAAAAATCTTAAAAAGTGCATATCAAGTATGCACACTCCCAGCACCCCCTCCCTCATTGTAGCATCCTGGATCCTCCATAATCACTAGCCCACCAGGCTATTCAAGATGTGTACTGCATTGTGGTTTGCCAAAGAGAAAGTCGGATGGATTAAAACACAATTTCAGCATGCTAAAGTAAACAGAATGACAGAACCATAGTCTAACATGCGTATGGCTCTAAATAATGCACATGGTTTTGACAATTTTGGTGAAACAATTCTATACAAAGGGAAAAAGGAAGTAGTTAGCACTATAGAGAGCCATATAGCTCTCTGACTTTGGCTCTGATGATGTCATCACTTAACACATTTGGAGGCCATTTTAAGAAGCAGGTAAGGCAGTTTTTTGAAATTGGAAGGCTGATTTTACATTTTTCAAATGCTTTGGAACCACATTTAGTAACTTATATAAATGTAGTTTTAGCATTAACTAATTCAGCAGCCTTTCCTTTAGTCCTGTTTGAGGTCAGATTTTTGAGTAGTTTGTTGTCAAAATGTTGTTTAGGTATCCTTTAAATCTCTCCACTTGGTCCTGAGTGTACAATGATTTATAAATGTTAACAAAGTGTTAACATTTTCTTGAGATCCGTATCAAATAACTAGGTGTTTTCCCCTTGCCTAATCCAAGCAGTGATCTGCTTGCTGCTTTTTTGAAGTTGCCAAGTGAGCAGCTGACCTGCACAGTTGCCCCGTCAGAGTAGTCCTGCATGGTATAGCTCAAGGCCCCCCCTTCCCCTTTGCCTCCAGTAATCTGTTCATGTCAGTCCTGCATTTCTCCAGGCTAGCCTTAACATCCTTATTCGGGGTGCTCTTCCCCCTCTGGGTCAGAAAGTTTCCCTTCGAGTTCAAGTTAAGCTGTTCCATTTTTTTGGCTGGTTGTAAAGCTAATGATGTGACCTGTGGCTACTGCCTTAAGCCCATCTCACCAGGCCACCGCTGTTGCATCTCCCTTACTGTTCAGGGCTACATAGTCACCAGTGCCCTTTTTCTACCATTTCCCTGAAGTGACAGTTGTTCAGTAGGGAGACATTAGGTCTCCTGCTGGAGGATTTGTGGGAGGGGAAAAAGTCTAATTGAGCCAGTGCATGGTCTGACACCATGGTAGGCCTGTTGTATTTTAGTATTACCCAACTGAGATTTCTGACTGCACTGTTTACTACCAATGTACATCATTCATTTTTGCCAACGAATTATGTATAAATTGTAAATACTTGTATATACTCTGTTACTTATGTTGTATCCTTTTGTATATGCCGTGTATGTTTATCTGTCTCAGGACCTACTTGTGAATGAGCCTGCTCAATGGAGTTTTTTCCTGTCAATAAACTTGATTCATGCAGGTTCTACCAGCAGGTGTAATCTCTGACTGATGGGTGAAGGAGTCAGATTCATAGAGCGGTTACAAGTTCTATAGACTGCAGTCCTTTAATGAACTTGCCACCATTCCTTTATTTTAATGGTGGTATAAATATTTGATATTTCCCATACATGTAGCTAATCTACATTTAAAAGTTTCCATACTGTCACTTTCCACTACACTTCTAGGGATTATGTTCCATGCTGTAATAATTCTGTGGCTATACTACTGATTTCTTTTATGAATCTTTTTTATCTCTTCTATAAGTTTATGATTGTATGATCTTGTATTATCATTATTATTAGTCTCCACACCAAACCCAGCTCTTGAACTAGTCTTTTAATACATTTTACCACTCAGTTAGAATGCTCACCCCACCCTAAACCTAGTCTGGTATAATAATTCCGTTGAAGTCCCCCCCCCCAACACTAAATACCACCTATCAGGGTCAGGGGCATGTGCCAGGATTGTTCTTTTAAGGAAGTCTATGGTTCCTTTTTCTCATTCAGGGCGTAAATGTTAAGAACCGTACAGGGTGTGGCCTGGAAAAGGCCCTCTGATGCATAAGAATTGACCTTCGGGGTCTTGGATCACCTCTGTGATTTCTAGGAAGCATTTTTGTATCAGAATGGCTACTCCCCAATGTGTGTGAGCTAGGTATGAGGAGGCATGCACTTCACCCAGGCTCTCCTGAGCTTGTGCTCCTGCGGCAACAACTAAGTTTCCTGAAACGGAGCAAGCATTGCTCCCTGACATTAAAGCTCTTGTAGGACTCTGGTCCATTTGATTGGGTTATTTAGGACCCTAACATTATGTATTATACTTTCTTCAGCCATGAGATACTAACCAAAGTGCCCACCCCCCACCCACCTGCATCCCATCATCAAAGGTAGACAACCTATAAACAGCAGAGCCTTTTAGACAAAAAATTTACCATAACCTGAACAAATATATGGGCCTCCACTGGAGTTCCAAGGGCTTCAAGAAGTCTCCAATCCACTCGGCTAGTTGTTCTGATGTCTCCATAGCTGTTGGATGACACTTGCACATGTGCCGATTGGCACTGAATGAGCCACCCTCCTACTTCATGCCTTCTGGTGGGTCTTGAAATTGCCTTCGCTATATTAGGTAGTAACACATCATGGTAAATAACTTCCTCCCTCCCCTGGCCCACTCTTGGGCAGTGACTGGTAGGATCACAGGCCCCCAGGCTCTGGTCCACTTATTTTTTTTTTATATATATCATGAGGGGTGAGTATGTTTCCCCCTACCCTCAAACTTCAGTGTCCTTCTCAGCAGCACTGCAACCCCAGTGATCAGAATCTTTCTCATTTGTATCCTTCCAGATACTGATTCTGTCTCCACCGACTTCATCATGGCTATTGTTTATTTATTTTTTCATTTTTAATGTTTATTAACACAACAAAGAACAGGTATAGAAGTAACAGTCAATTTGCATAACAGTTTCTGAAACAGAGTATAAACAGGATTTGACACCAATTACAGGCAGGTTCAGGAGAGCCGAAAACATCATCTTGGCAGTAATCTGAAAATGTAGAATAAGTTGGACAATAAGTTGGGGGAGCTCCCCGGCACAGGGCAGAGATTAAGGGCACCCAAATAAAAGCCATAGGCTCAGAAAAAAATATGAATTTCCATCAAGGCGGTCTCTCACAAAAGTAGAAAGGAGAGATGTAAAGGCTAGAACAAGTGATTATTATGGGGACCAATGTTCACCTATGGCCTAGTAGAAAACCCTGGGCCTCCAACGCAGTTCAAATTGTGTCTGACGGTCCTGTTGAATGGCCACAAGTTTTTCTGTAGTTTATCCTGGTTATTATTTTTAATGCCAATCATTCTACCCCCTAAATAGGGGAAATATAAATTTATCTGGAGCAGCTGGGTAAGGATGTGCAGCTCAGCCAGGGCCCCTACCAGTAACACTGTGCTGCCTCACAGCATACAGCATTTTACCGCTTCTTTCTAGCTGATCTTTTAGCCATGTGATCTGTGGATGCTTGCAGTGGAGTGGTTCCACCCCAAAGTTATCTTCATGGGCTGTGTGTCCCGAGGGAAGTTGCAGGCAGTACTCACGCCACACCCAGTTCCACTAGCCATCCCTGTGTCATTTACCTCGTCACTGCTGTCTCTCCGCAGTTTGGTAAAAGTCTGTTATATTAAAGTCAGAATTTGCTGTCTCATGTCACCATGCGGCACTGAGGTAGCCCTGCCAAGCCCCCACCCCACAGTAATTACTAACTGGACAAATGCTTGTACTATACTTCATATATCTTACTTAGGTCAGTTGTAGGCCTAATTCCAAGACAGGCCTCTATGCACATCTCGCTCCATTTTGAAATCCCAGCAGTACCTACCAAAAAAAGACATGACTGTTCCCACCCTTTCTCAGACTAGCGAGGTCAACAAGGCTAGGATATATGATGCAATGTTGTCCAGGATCCCACTTGGAAGCCATGCAAGCAGAGGGCGAGAACTACCATAGAAGGGACTGTGTCTCCCCTTCCATCCTGATACTATTGTTCTCCTGTCAGCTGATTTCCATGGCCCACCAACCAACACCTGGATCAAGTACTTCACCACTCCAGAAGCAGTGTTACCCTCCATAGCTTGGGTCTAAAACCATTTTGTAAGCATCATATGTGGCGAGAGGAAGGAGTACAATCCCCACCTTCTTAAATAAGCCACATGTCAGTTTGGCAAATAACAAGAGTCTGCAAATAGCAGCATTTACCCAGCAGTGTCCCCTTGACTTAAATCTATTACTGTAGAGAAAAGTGCAGGCTGTCCAGCTGATCAGCTGAATAACCTTAATCATGCCCAAGTTGCAGCAAGAGTCTGGTCATACCTTCCTGCATCCCTTACTCTCCTCCAGGTTTGGACATAGAAGCTAATGGTTTGCATTCTGTTTTGTTCCATAGGGCATGTAGGCTTCTGACTGTATCTGGGGAGGTAGAAGACTGTTGTCCTTGCTTGCATGGAGACCATTTGCCAGGGTGGTATGTCCAGGAGAGCATCCAATCCTGGGTGATAGAAACATAACAAAGTGACAGTAGAAGGAGACCAAGGTCCATCTAGTCTGTCCAGTTGTTCCTGAGAATTTTCCTGATCTCAGGACCTAACCCCCCCAATCTTGAGTTATATTCCCACTGTTCTCCCTACTTTTGCTCGTACCTTAGCTCTGTCCCACCCCAGCTTGAATGATGTCACTGTCTTAGCTTCCACAACTTCTGAGGGCAATCTATGCCATGGTTCTACCACCCTTTGTGTAAAATAGTGTTTCTTAAGCTCCCTCCTGAAGCCCCCCCCCTCAACTTCCACTCGTGACCTCTAGTGCTAGATTTGGAAATTCTGCTTAACAGGTCAGACGTGTGAACCTTGTTTATTTCTCTTAGGCATTTGTAAGTCTCAATCACCCCCCTTCCATCCTATCCTCTAGAGAGAACATATTCAAAGATTCTAACCACCCCTTTTATGAAAGCCCCTGGAGGCCCTGAATCATTTTGGTCAACCTTCTCTGGACACTGTCCAGTCTGTTCTTATTCTTCTTTAGGTGTGGATTCCAAAACTGGACACAATATTCCAGATGGGGCCTTACCAGGGATCTGTAGAGAGGGAAGTATAACATCCTTTCTTCTGCGGTCAAATCCCCTCCCTAGGCACCCTAACATTTTGCTGGCCTTGCTGTAGGGTGTGTTGCATTTGCTGGTCTGTTTGAGGGTATTGCAAGTGAGAGATGTTTAGCTGGATCCTGTTTAGCCTGTAGACTGTCCTTGGAGTCCCCTTATCCAGAGGCATCACTTTACTTTTTTTGGCGTTAAATTTTAGTTGCCAAACGTTAAACCATCTTTCCAGTCTCTGAAGGTCTTTGTGTAGGTCCCAAACTGCTTCCTCGCAGTCCACCCTTCCCCCTAACTTGATATCATCTTTAAAAAGGGCACGTTTGTCCTGTACACCTATACGTATATCGCTGATAAATGCATTAAACAGGACAGGCCCCAACACTGATCCCTGCAGCACTCCACTTGTAACTTCTTGTACCTCTGACCTCTTCCAATTGACTGCTACTCTCTGCTTTGTGTTCTTAAGCCAACTTCCTATCCACCTGACTATGTTCTTCGCTATTCTCAGGTCCTCCACTTTTGTCAGCAGGCTGATGTCAGGCACAGAGTCAAAGGCCTTACTGAAGTAAAAATAGAGGAGGTCCACTGGGTATCCTCCATCAATTTCCCTGGGTCACCCAATCAAAAAATGTGATTAGGTTCAGCTGGCATGACCCTCCCACTATGAATCCATGCTGTCTATCATTCTGAAGGTTATCCCTTTCTTGGTCACTGCCCCTACCGCCGTTGAAATCGCTGGCTTCCTGCTGCCCTCCTGGTCCTGATCATCGGACTCCACTGTAAAACTGTGACCTGAGCCCTGAGCAGCGCTCATAGATCCGGCTGTATCCTTGGCCACCACCGCTGAAATCGCTGGCTTCCTGCTGCCCTCCTGGTCCCGATCGTCAGACTCCACTGCAAGGTACTGCTGCTGTATATCTTCGTGTGTCAGCCAGCTTACGGCGGCATTCCGATTGGAGCGCCTTTTTACCACCGACCCTTGACTGGTTAAATAGTTACTGCAAGGCCCCTGATTGGTGCGCCTGCAAGCCGCTCTCCAGACTGTGGAAAATCTGTTTTACCAGGGACCCGGGCATCTAAGTGAACTGGTGTTTTTTTTCCCCGCCCCCAGGCCTCCTATTAAATACGCAACTAGACTCTGCCCTCTCGGCTTGTTCTCACCCTACTTGTTCAGGTAGTCCTTCTCCTCTCCCCACCACGAGGAAATTGTTTCATTAAATATTAATCGCACTGTGTTCCTTTTGAATACTACCCCTTACATGGGCTGCTCCTCTTATTTCCTAGTGTGACCCAGGAACTTACTACGTTGGATCACCTCTGTCCTTACTTATCAGTTCCTCCAGAGTACTGCCATTTTTTGAAATGAGCTGTTCTATACTGCCCTTGTTGACTGCTAGTAATCTTTCATTTTCTGTCCTACCCACACTAGTTGACTGTCTGGACTATTTCTCCCTTAGACCTTCCCTGATTTTCTCATCCACCACTTTCAGGCACTCAAGTTCCTATCTGACTAAAATATCCTTTGGAAATTGTCTGGTCTCTGTTTCTCTCTCACCCTCACATCTGCTGGCCCCCTTTTAGTCTTTTCCCCACTGAATCTCTATTTTCAGGGCTAAATAAAATGAATAACCAGTTGCCGCTATTGCTTCCCATATCCACCCTACCTCTGTTACACTTATCAGTTCTTGTTGTCCCCTATGCTGAAACTACTTTCCCATACACTCTAAAATATGATTTTACTTTCTCAAATCTACTAGTGATACTTGCAACATGGTGTGATCCCACTCCGTTACTCCTAAACAAGGCCTGGATCTATCTGGTTGCCTATGCACACAAAAGTAGCTCCCTGCAAACTCATACACCATCAATCTTCCTGCATTGTAAGCTCTGGTACCTTCTCCTACTGGCCATTCTGCTCTCTGGGGATATACAGCCTAATCCGGTGCCCAAAACTCCTACTACTGCTCCTATTCTAAGTGCCAAAGGCCTACTTATAGCCCACCAAAATATCAGGAGCCCTGAGCGAAATTTTGTGAAACATGAATCCTGGTCTGCACTTTACAGACCTGATATACTGTGCCTCACTGAAACCTGGCTAAAGCCATCTACCCCAGACTCACAGTACTCCCTACCATCCTATAATCTCCTGAGGAATGATAGACCTGTCCCTAAGGGGGGGGGTACAGCCATTTATTTCAAATCACACCTGCAGCTCTCAGTAATCAGCTCCACCTCCTTAAACCACTGAGAGACATTCCATGTTCTCCTCACCCTTGGCACAAAGAAATTGAATATTGTCTGTGCTTATAATCCCCCTATCCATGGCCTGAAGGGTCTGGATGAACTGCTGAACCAATCAGCTATCCACTCAGGAAATAATGAAGTTTTATATTAGGAGACTTTAATATAAATTGGCTGGGAAATTCACTTATGACAACACTGACTGGACTCCAGAGTTTCAACCTGCATCAGCTCATCTCTGTACCCACTAGGACTGCGTCTCATTCCAGTACTAGCACCTTGTTGGACCAGATCATGACAAATCGCCTTGAAAACATTGTTGATGCAGGAGTCCTATCGGATGCCATCACAGACCACTCCTCCACCTTTTGTATCTGGGGTAAAGGTAGGCCTGATCCGATGAAGCCACGCTTCATTACTTTCCATAGTTATGCAAACTTTGACCCACAGACCTTCTTGTCCGACGTCGCTCGCATAGACTGGTCCTTTCTCTATCACTCATCGGATGTTCAGACCGCTCTAAATATCTTTCTATCCAAATTCCTAGCATTACAAGAAAATCAGTGTCAACTCATTATCAGGCGGGTTAAAAATAGGCAGACCCGATGGCTAAAAGCTGACCTCTCTAAATTGCGAGAGAGGGACAAAATCTGGCTTCATTACAAGAAAACTGTCTCTCTTGCAGACCTTAATACCTACAGATTTCTGAGAAATGCCTCCAAGAAAGAAATCAAACAAGCGAAAAGCTCATACTGCAAGGACCTACTAATAGACTCCTAGGGTGACCCTAAAAAATTCTGGCCCCATATGAAGTTATTCCTGGGATCAAGCCAGTCCTCCACACTGAATAACATGTCTCTAAAAGGCATCCATTGTAACATTCCCCTCACAACTGCCAACTTCTTTAACAAGCAATTTGCTGGCCTCACTCAATACACCTCCACCTTCCCTACCCCATCTAACCCTATTTCTCCAGCAAGCTCTTTTCATTTCAAGTCTATCTTAAAAAGTGAGGTTCTCAGTCATCTAAGAAACATCTCTGAGCATACAGCTGTTGGGTCTGATAACCTGGAACCCAAGCTCCTAAAATTGGCTGCCCCTCACATAGCTACTCCCCTTGCTAAGATTTTTACCCTCTCTCTATGTCACTGCACTGTCCCAGATATCTGGAAGATGGCTAGGATTACTCCTGTATTTAAAAAAGGAGACCCGCTTGACCCATCAAATTATAGACCCATTGTCATCGTATCTGTTCTCAGCAAAATTCCTGAGAAACTAGTTGCCACCCAAACTACCGACTTTCTCCTGAAATATGACTTCCTAACTGACGCTCAACATGGTTTCCACAAGGGACACAGTACCACAACTGCCCTACTCAAATTCGAGTCTGACACTCTGGTGGCCATGGACTCTGGCAGGCTCACAGGGGCCGTTTTTATAGACATGACCAAGGCGGTCGATCTTGTTGACCATTTCATCCTAGCTACTGCCCTAAACTCTCTAGGCTTCTCGCCAAACATTGTAAATTGGTTTGATAGCTATCTGACAGACAGGTCTCAATATGTGAAATTTAACACCACCCTCTCTGACAAGGTCACCATCAATATTGGTGTGCCTGAAGGATCTATCTTAGGTCCTTTGCTTTTCTCCATTTTGATCAATAGTATTACCACTAATCTCCTTAGTATATCCTCCCTACTATACGCGGATGACATTGTACTGTACACCAGTTCAAATAATATTGAGGATATTAACTCTAAACTCTCCAGTGATTATCAACTTATCCAACAATGGCTAACAAATCACAAACTTGTCCTAAATAAATCAAAGACCCAAGCTATGCTATTTGGCTCCAGTCTCAAACTCAGACACTCCCAAACTCATTTTAACGTCTCCTCCCTTGATGGCTCATCAGTTGGCATGGTAAACTCATTTAAAAATCTGGGGGTCACTCTTGACCCATCCTTGAGTTGTCACCTCCACATTCAATCGACCTGTAAGCAGGTAAACTCCAAGCTTGGGATTGCCTACCGGACAAGTTATGCATTCACTCCCTCAGCTAGACTTCCTATTACCCGTGGGATATTACTTCCCTCTCTAACTTACAGGGTTGTTACATATGCTACTGCCTGCAACTCGAGTCTTCGTAAGTGGGACGTTGCTTATAACAACATCTGTCGATTTGCATCTAGCTGCCCGTGGCTGAAACATCATTGCCTTCTCTACACAGATTTAGGATGGCTTCCACCTAATTAACTAATGTGCTACACACTCTGGTCTATCACTGATAACATTATCAGATCCCGTATTCCCAAACCACTTGCCTGCCTCCTTCCCAACCAGAAAACCAATTATGTGCTACGCTCTGCAGAAAATGCCCCTGTCCTTATTTATTTATTTATTTATTTATTTATACATCAGTTTACAACCTTTGAGCCAGAGGCTCGTTTCCAAAGGTACCTCGTCACAAAGAGGACAATACAAAGCACAACATTTCATTACATCATTGTAGGTAACATTTTTTTTTTTACATCTTAGCAGGCAACAGTATGGCAGATATATACTGTAAATGACTTTGTTTACAGTAACAGTGTAACAGGTTAGGTATTGACAGGTATAACAGTTATTCGGATAAGAATGAGAGGAAAGCAAGCTTTGGTTGAGCAGTCAAATTAGTCTAGAGCTGGGACTGCTAGGTTAGTAAGAACAGGTGGCTTTGGGACAGGGCAGGTGATAGATTGGGGGGGGCAAGCCACTCTAGGAGTTTTGTCAGTTGTTGATTGAGAATCTACTCAGAGAGTTATCCTGAGACATTGTACCAAAAAATGTAGTCGTGCCTTTTCCTGTCCTGCTCTGCATTTCTGGAATTCAGTCTCTCCAACACTACGTCAATCGGCTTCCCACATCTCCTTTAAAAGAGAATTTAGACGCTCTCTCTCCTCCTTCCACACATGCTCCTACTTTAAACCACCCTAGCCCTTACTCTCTTACTCCACTCCCCCCTCTCTGATGACACCTGGGGGTCCACCCCACATGGAACACTTCCTTTCAGTTTCACTTCCTTATTTTTAACTCTTTCATCCTCTATTTCCTTTTCTCTTTTCTGCTCCATCCCTGCTGCTTCCTCCTATCAAACTCTTTAGCTCTCATCTTCCGTTACTTGCAGTACCCTCTGAGTAGCCTGTACCCTTACTTAACCCATTTTACAACCTCTTCATACCTATTGCCTCTGTGCTCCCTCCACCTTCTCCCTAGCTCCCCCTTCATCTATTTTCTGCCTGATTGGTATTTGCTCTCCCAGCACTTTCTCCCTCATTTTCAAATCAGTGTCTGGATGCTTTAAATTTGACCTAATTGTATTGTCTTATGTAACCAAACTGTTGTATTTGGTCTTACTACCTCAATTCCTTGTCAAAATTACTACTGTTTATATGTAACTTGCATTATGTATCATGATATTCCTTTTGAAGTTTGTCTCTGTGCTCTCCTGGGTCGTGTCTGAAAATAGTCTTTCTGGCTAGTGTGCCTACCCGGTAAACAAAAATTAAATAAATGAAAGAAAATAAATCCTGTTTTATTAAGGTTTCCATGAGCTTCCCCAATACCAATGTGAGGCTGACTGGTCAGTACTTGCCAGCCTCCTCACAGCTCTCCCTTTGTGGAAGGGAACCACATCTTCTGTTCTCCAGTCCCCAGGCACTACTCCCAACAGTAGTGAACTGTTGAACAGATGCGCCAATAGACCTGCCAACTCTCCCGCCAGTTCTTTTAGCACTCTCTGGTGAATTCCATCTGGCCCTGGTGATTTGTCCTCCCTGATTTTTTTCTAGGACATCCTTAACCCTGCTGGTTATGATTGTCATTGTGTCCATTTGAGGGACCCCTCTTGCCTCAGCTTTGATACTACTGTCTGGTAGTGGGTCTGTGTGTTCCTTGGTGAACACGGAGCAGAAAAAGTTATTTACAACAGTGGCCTTCTGCCTGTCCTCCTCTACAAGTCTGTCTCCATCTTTAAGTCTGACAATTCTCCCTCCTTCCTCCTTTTTTCTTGTACATATCTAAAAAAGTGTTTTTTCCTCTGCCTTGACTCCCTCTGCTAGCCTAAACTCTGTTGTGGCCTTGGATGTTGTCACTGTGCTCTTTGCCGCCTTATTTTTCTGATTGTACATGTTCCCTTCACTGTCCCCCATGTTTTGTTTTATAATTTCTGTATGCCTTTTATTTGGCGCTAATTGCTGTCCTGACTTGGTTGGTGAATGACATGGAGTTCTTGTGTCTGTTCTTTTTATACACTGTCCTAATGCCCGTCTTGGTAGCCTACTACCTCAGCCTTCCTATGCTCCTGTATGTTCGCCACATTTTCCCTGATATTTCTTTCATTTTACTGAAGTTAGCCCCCCTAAAGTTTAAAACTTCTTCCCTTGACTGAGATTTTATTTATCCCAAAGGCCAATTCAAACCATACAGTGTTGTGATCACTATTGGCAAATGACTGTCTAACCCAGGTGACACTTACCACCTCTGAATTCAGGGGAAAAGATCATGCCCATTGGGACCCCTGTTGTTTTCAGTAGCAGTTTCACCTTCACCAAAGTCAGGAAAGTACTGTCTCCTTTCTCAGTGTGGATCTTGAACTGAGGAGGAGCTGTTATCTGCATTTTGATGTTTTTCATCAGGAGCTCCCTTCTGCTAGCCAATAAGGCCTTCCTTTAGTGAGGTGTTAGTGGCACGAATTCATCTTCGAAGTAAAGCTGTTTATCACCAAAGTTATCTTCATATTTTCCCCATCCTTTACACAGAACCAAGAATCCTCATTACCAGTGAGCGAGGGTGGGCCTTAAGGTCTGTGGGCTTTGGCACTAACGCTTAGTGCACCCTTTCAATGTGCAAGTGATTGTTGTGGGCCAGTCTGATGTTCCATGAGCAGTGGCTCCATGTGTGCTACTACATCCCCCATTCAGTGCCCTCTGGTAGGCCATGAATGCAGATGTTATTCCACCGGGAGCAGAGCTCAAGGTTGTCCAGGTTTTCAGTGAGCTCCCAGTGGTGCAGATACTGGAGGGGTGTTCCATGCTGCTCTACCGTTGCAGAGGTCTCAGTCAGGCTTCCTTCAAGATCTGTGGTGGACTGTTTGACTTCCTGCAGGAGAGAACAGGTTACTATGAAGAGAGAGGGAGTGGGCATTTGTGAAGGGCCTTCACAAAATAGTTGTGCACTGCTAGAGAGGAAGAAGGTGGAGGAGGGAAATGATGAAATTAGAGAAGTAATTGATAAATGCCTGGACCAAACTGGAGCGGGGGGAAGTTATGCTGGGAGAATTGCAACAGGGGTAAAAGGGGGAAATAATGTGCAGGAGGAAGAAGAGGAGCTGGAAATGAGAGAGGGAGATGAATGGAAGCAAGCAGGGAGTAAGAGGGGTGGAATCTTAGTGCTGGGGGACTCAATACTAAGAGGAGTTAGGTGGGGTAGCAAGGGGGAGAGGCATAGTCACATTTGGGTGAAGGCCATGCCAGGAATGACAGCGGAAAGGGTGGGACAGTCTCTTCTAAAATATGCTAGAAGGGATAGGGACAAGCCTCATTTAATTATACATCTTGGGACAAACGACCTGGCTGACAAGAGAGTAGATACAGTCCAGAGGAGGTTTGAGGAACTAGCACAATTATGTGAGGGGGCAGGAAGATCAGTAACTTTTTCAGAGATACTTCCTGTGCCAAAGGCAAGCACAACAAGAAAGCTGAGAATAGAGGAATTTAACGGATGGCTAAGAACCTGGTGTTGTGCTAAAGCAATAGTTCTCAGACTTTGTCACAGTGAGCCTCCCCAAATCCATGGAAAAGATTTTGAGCCTCCCCCAAAAACTGAAATAATCTTGGGCCTCCCCAAAGACAAATAACGTACTGTACTTTGCGCAGTACACCATGAATACATTGAAACCCTTTTGAGTACTTGGCTCACATTCAGTTCTTTGTCTTGTACTGACTAGAAACTTTTGAAAAAGAGCTCCTGTGCTCAAAGGTGTTATCTGAATAACAAATAAAATAAACAAATATTATTATTCAGCTTATTGTAACCACCCCCCCCCTCCAACAGGCCAACCTTTTTGAATCATTGTTATCCCTTGTTGCAGCACCTTCATGGGTCAGACTACTTCCTCTGTTTCCTCTCTATATGAAATAACCTTCCTGCATACTTTGTCTCTCCCCCTCCTTCTCTGCTCCTAAGCAACATCTCGGGGATTACTTTGCTCCTTCCTGCTATTGCTCTTAGCACTTCTCTGCTCAACCCTTGTATTTGGGCTGTTCTGATATCAGTTTACAAACTGATCAATTACCACCACTCATTATTAATTTATTGTTCATATTTATTTGCACTATTGTTCAGTGTATATTTCTTGACTGTTTTGCAGTTACCTTCTGAAATGTATTCACTCCCCACCCTTCCCTGGGTACACCTGGAATGAAGCTTGGCTCATTTACCTTCCCTTGTCACCTATTAGAAAATAAATACATAAAATTCATCTGCTGTTATTATCCTCTTTCAGTTTGCGTCCTCTATTCATATAAAATATATAAAACCCAAAATTTAAATGCAGTACTTTTTCAGACTTGCTTGAGCCTCCCTGAACAGGTTGGAGCCTCCCAGGGAGGCTGGCCTCACCATTTGAGAACCCCAGCTAAAGGGTATGGGCTGTTGGGGGTGGGAGGGACCTGGGAGGACAGTAGTCTCTATGCCAAGGACAGACTACACTTGAGTGAGGAGGGAAAGAAAGTGTTGAAACAGAGGATGGAGGAGTACATAGAGGAAGCTGGAAATTTAAACTAGGAGTGGGAGGTGGCAGTTGGGGAAGAGATATGCAGAGACCACAGGTTGGGAAACCATATGAGCTTACCCCCCATAACAGTGACAAAGGACAAATGGCAAGTACTATTGGTGATGCTAGGAAAGGAGGGCAGGATGGGAGGGGGAGGGTGGAAGGTGGTTACCCTTAACGCTAGGAGCCTTGGGAGGAAAACTGCAGAGTTACAGGTTCTCATGGCAGAGGGAGAGGTGGACATTGCAGTCATCACAAAAACATTGGCCACCCAATACAATGACTGGGACCTGTCTGTACCAGGGTACAGATTATTTCCTAGGGACACAGTGATTGGGAAAGGAGGGGGGTGACACTATATGTGAAGGAAGGACTAAAGTGTGTAAAGGAGGAAGGGGAGGAGGGTAGTACGGAGTCACTTTGGATGCAAATCCAGGATTCCAAGAATAGGATTCTTAGAATGGGAGTGGTGTACAGGCCACCATCTCAGACGGAGGAGTTAGACAGGGAACTAGCGGGACAGATCAGGAGGACCTGCGAGAAGGGTAGTGTGGTGATTGTGGGGGACTTCAACATGCCAGGAGTGGACTGGAGCACCCCAACAACCAGGAACAGAAGGGAGCAGGTACTGCTGGATGCCTTCCAGGACAGCTTCCTGCTGCAAATGGTCAGTGAACCAACCAGGTTAGGAAATACCCTTGACCTTGTGCTGGCAAATGGGGACTTTGTGAGAGAACTTACAGTGGAGGAACTGCTTTCAGGGAGTGACCACCGCTTAGTATGGCTCACATAGGATATGGGCAAGGAAGGAGTGGAATTTGGCACAATAGTGCTGGACTTCAGGAGGGCCCACTTTGGGAGGATGGGGGAAGTGGTAAAAGGGTACCTGGCCAGAATTCAATCTAGTATGGACACTAACCAGAGGTGGGAGCTCACAAAGCTGGGGATAGTGGAGGCAACCAAACCTGCTGCAAAGCCCAGAGCAAGAAGGCTAGGGCTAAGAAACCGATCTGGTTGAGCAAGGAGGTCATGGAAAAAGGTAAGGAGGAAAGAGCTGCCTTTAGGAAGTACAAGAAAACAGGGAGGGGAGGAGTACTTGACAGAATCAAGGAGGTGACAAGGGCAGTGAGGGAGCCAAAGCATCTACGGAACTCAGGCTGGCACAAGGCATTAAGAAGGGGAGAAAGGACTTTTAAGTACATCAGGGAGAAAAGGAGCTAAGGACCACATAGTAAGGATTAGGAAGGAGGGGGTTGGGTGGAAGCAGTGGGTGTTATAAGGCGGAAGCACTAAATGAGTACTTCTGCTCAGTATTTACTGAAGAGAAGAGGGGTGACACCCAAGGTGGGAGAAATGGCAGAAGCGGGGGAGTGGTGACAGATGGGCAAATCATACAGAGCAGAATTGAGAGGGTTTGAAGGCACTGAGGTGGACAAGGCGCCAGGCCCAGATGGCATCCATCCCAGGGTACTAAAGGAGCTGGCAGAGGTCCTTGCAGGACATTTGGCAGACCTATTTAATGCCTCACTACATTCAGGGTGTGTACCTCAGGACTGGAGGATGGCTCATGTGGTGCCCCTCCACAAGAGTGGCCCCAAGGATGAACCGGGAAACTACAGACCAGTAAGCCTCACATCCATCGTGGGTAAGCTAATGGAGACTATCCTGAAGGAGAGGCTGGTGGCCCTCGTAGAGGCCAAAGGACTACAGGACAGCAGACAGCATGGCTTCATACGTGGCAGATCCTGCCAAACCAACCTGGTCGAGTTCTATGACTGGGTAACTAGGCAACTGGACAGGGGCCATGCAGTGGATGTCCTGTATCTGGACTTCAGTAAGGCATTCGACTCAGTGCCACATGGAAGGCTGGGAAGGAAGTTAGTAGGCACAGGGGCGGATGCAAAGCTGGTGAGATGGGTAGGAAACTGGCTGCAGGGAAGGCAACAGAGGGTGGTGTTGGGTGGGGAGCTCTCACACCCAAGGGCAGTGACGAGTGGTGTTTTACAGGGCTCAGTGTTGTTTGGGATATTCATTGCAGACATATCATGGGACATCAAGAGCAAGATCAGTCTGTTTGCTGATGATACCAAGGTAGGCACGGTGGTGGATGACCTAGGGGGATGGCAGGGGTTGCAGGATGATCTGGCAAAGCTTGAAACCTGGTCAGACACCTGGCAACTGGGCTTTAGTGCCAAAAAGTGCAAGGTGCTGCATTTTGGGATGAAGAACCCAAGGAGGAGTTACCAGCTAGGGGAGTGCAGCTAGCCCAGACAGAGGAGGAGAAGGATCTGGGTGTGCTCATTACAGGGTCAATGAACAACTCGGCACAATGTAGGAAGGCAGCTGCAAAGGCCAACAAAATGCTGGGTTGTATTGCAAGGGGTATATCCTTGAGGAGGGAGGAGGTGATTCTGCCACTGTATATAGGTCATTAGTTAGACCACACCTGGAGTACTGCGTGCAGTACTGGCATCCGTATCTGAAGAGGGACATTAAGTTACTGGAGGGGGTGCAGTGCAGAGCGACAAAGATGATCAAGGGGCTGGGGGACTTATCATACGAGAGGAGGTTGAAGGAGTTGAACATGTACTCACTGGAAGAGAGGAGATACAGGGGTGACATGATTGAAACCTTTAAATACATGAAAGGAATAAACAAGACGGGTACAGAGGGGCTGTTCAAAGTAAGGGAGGGGAGGGCCACCAGGGGCCATGATATGAGACTGGAGCGAGGAAGGTTCAGGAGGGAGATGAGACACTTTTTTACAGAGAGGGTGGTGGCTGGGTGGAATGCGTTACCTGCTGAAGTGGTATGCAGTAGAACAGTGGACTGCTTCAAACGAGGATGGGACAGGACAAGGGGGAGGGTTAATGAAGGGGAAGGGTGGAAGGGAGGGGCAGCTGCAGAATAAGGGGTGCTAGCTGCACATTCGAGCAGACTTGATAGACCTCTAGGCCTTTATCTGCTGGCAAATTTCGTATGTTCGTAGGATGTATCGGCCACAGCCAACTCAAGTCGCTCCAGCATGGAAGCCAGTTTTTAATTCAAAGAACATGCGCTTGGGCTGGCCCAGTGGTGTGAAAGGTTGCGGTGCTGGATGCCTCACCTCCTGCCACACCAGCAGCCTGAGTTCTGGAGCATGCTCGGGTGACCAGAGACTGAATGTATGGGGGAGGATCGAGTGTCGGAAGGACTGCTCCCTTGTCCTGGGGAAGGGGGTCTAGCTGGGATGCTAATAGACTGCCACTACATGGAGGCATGGTGGCAGGGCAGCCTGCGCAGCTCAGCAAGGGGACATCCAGCAGCAGCTACATGGTGCGTGTGTGCCTCTACATGCACTGATGCCTGCATCACAGCATACCAGTGGACGGGGGAACCAAACAAAGGAAAAAGTCTAGTAGGTCACAGAATGGTGCCTGACCCATCACCCAGCTCGCTCTGTTGCCCAAGACACCTATGTCTGGATTGTGCTCCAGGGAGGGGGAGGGTGGACCTGGCCCACTGCAGGGGAAAATGCATGGGGGAGTCTGGAGGTAAGTCCTGGGGGAGACCAATTCCGGTTGGGTGTGGGTAGGGGTGGATGGCCACCAGCACAGGGAATATAAACAGTTTAATGGAAGAAAATAAAAAAGAATAAGCACTTGGTTATAGTAAAGTGTTCCTCTTGCTTCTCATCGCTAAGAGCAGTAGTCAACTGTGCACCGGTTGCGATCAGTTTCAGCTGCAGGCCCATACCAAGTTACCCTGCTGCATTTCTTGCCGACTCTGGTCTTTTTTTACTTTGATTTCATCACTGTTCTGTGATAGGTTAGTGTTGTTGCCCATGTCTATTTCTTCAAAAAGCTGCAGATTGTTTGAAGATTGTTAGATTTACAGCGTCAGGGAGGGACCAGGTGGAATCATGTCTGCTTGTACAGAAGGAGGTGGAAATGGAAGTCTCAATGTAAATTATTCCATATATACAGTGTATTTAAAACTTAACTACTGATTACAATTGCTAGTATTCTAATCCTTTATTTCTGCTTCTGAATGCGTCACCTGGTTGTTTTCGACCCAGGTGCATCATAATGTTATTCTGCCCTCAATAAGCATCCTATGACATGCTCTGGAGGGCAGAACGGCAAAAGATTTGCTTCTGCCTTGTTGGGTGGCAGCACGGTAGGCAGTGCAGAGTGTTTGCTGGTTTTGCTGGACAAAATGGCACCCAAGATTTCGTGAGTGACTGCAGATGTAGAGGATAAACTTTCTGCATTTTAACTATACATAATTGGGGGTCTTTGCCTTGGTACCCTCCCTTAGTTTAATCTAGATAGTAAAAATATTCACTGTACCATATTTATATATTAAAACAAGTGTAGTGACATCTGTGATGTCAGAATCCTGTGAAAATATTTCTGCCACCATTTTGTGCAGCAAAAACTGCATTAAAGTCAGTACCGCTGACTACCTGACTTTTGTTTTTAATTCTACCCAACAACCACTGATCATAAAGAATGTGTGGTGGAGATCTTCCTCATTCTTTGTATAACGTCATAATCTTATGGCTGTCATACAGCAAACTTGAAAGATTATAACCCTGTTCATCATCATCATCAGATAGCAGTTATTTCAAAAGCTGAGCTTCTGATAGGGTTATCATTATCGTGCAGCAGTACAGTGCCTTGTTATTTGTCCCTCATTACAAGTGATGTTCCTCATTGTGCCCCATCTAGTCACTCTGCCCCACATGAAAAAGGTGCTGCCCACCCAGAAAAGGTGCTGTAAATAGACTCTGAAACAGACACTCATATCACAGTAGCGGAGCCAGGTTTGGGATCATTTGGGAGCCAGGGAGAGCCATTTAGTCAATGACAGGCTCCACAATGGGCACTAAACAGTGAATAAAGATGGTGGCAGGGTGCCACTACTCACACTGGGGCAGCCAGGAGGGGTGACCGCCCCCCCAGTCCCCCTTCTGGCTCTGTCACTGTTGAATCACTAAGATGCCAGAGAATTTAACTTTATACTAATGGGGTGCTTGTTTCCACAGTGTACTGAGTGTCAGTCTCTTTGTTTGATGATGTGTCCCACATTATGAGGACCAGTGTCACACATGTTCTCACATTTTGTGTCAGTGTCCTGTACATCCATAACAATTCATCACCACTTTTTCAGTATTTCCAGTATGACACCTACCCAGTCCAATCCCATGGATTGTCACAAAGCACACAACATAAACATAAGCAGGGCTCCCTCCATTTTTTCTGTAACTCGGTTGGGGGGGGCATGTTGTGTTTTTTTTTTTTTTTTGTGAAATATATTATTTCATATGGCAGCAGATTTGCACTGTTTTCTGTACAGCACTAGAAGACAAAAGTAAACAAAAAAAAGTCCTGTATTTGGGTCCATTTCCTGTAAAATACTGAACTCCTTGTAGATACCTTAACTGGGGGGGGGGGGGGTTCCTGATTAAGTGAAAGGAAGGTGTTCATTAACAGTGCACATTCCTCTCAGCCCCACTGTCTCACAAATCAGGGACATGGGCAAAATCAGGA
Source organism: Neoceratodus forsteri (assembly GCA_016271365.2). Classification (NCBI taxonomy): domain Eukaryota; kingdom Metazoa; phylum Chordata; order Ceratodontiformes; family Ceratodontidae; genus Neoceratodus; species Neoceratodus forsteri. The sequence continues at coordinate 407,679,153 of CM057453.1, forward strand.
GCACATGACCAAATTAGAAGATCATTAAAAATGGTAGTACAGTATCAGCTGAAGAAGCCTGCTGCAGTCCATGGCTTGATATAAAAAAACATTTTCTGTGGCCAGCCTGTCTGTGCAGCAGTAGAGCCACTGCTTGCAATGCCAGTGACCTGGGTTCAAGAATGAACTGCACATTCCTGTCCTACACACTGTGTGGCAATGGGATCCCACTTCTCATAATGTGATAAAGCCATGTCACTCAAGCATTTATGATTTATTTTAGTACTTAATAAAGATATAACACTCCAGATATTTAAATATTCATTCATTCAGTTTGGATCCATCATTGTGAGTTTCTAACATATGGCAGCTCCATATTTCAACAGCACAATAGTCAAAGATAATTTTCTCAAAAGTTTTACAGTAGCCAGTTCAGTGGCGTGAACAGTTGTGGCTTTAGATACCGCACCTCCCATCGACCTGGGTTCAGATGTGGACTCTGGCCACTGGGGGTGAGCTGGGGTGGAGGGATTGAGCATCTGCCTGACAGCTCTCCTCTCCTCTTCTGTACTGCCACCACTTGGAGGTGTAGCAGTGGGGCAGCAGTTGTGGCCAGAGCAGGGTGCAGCTGGCAGCTGACACTTGGCGTGTGTGTTCCTCTACATGCATGGATGTCTGCGTCCCTGCATATCACCAGCTGCAAGTGCAGAAGAAACAAGTGTGGCAGGATGATGCTTGTCCCAGTCCAGACATGCATCACCACCCAGGCAAAGTCTCAATTGGGACACTGGGATAAGGGAGAATGGCCTCCTGTCCAAGCTCTGCCACAGGGTTAATCTATGGGAGTACAATGGCTGGTAAGTCCAGGAGAGGCTAGTGCCGCCAAGAGTAGGGTGGAACTGGGCAGCACCGAGGTGAGAAACACCTATATAAAAAAGAATTACTGTAAAATCACCTAATTTTTACATTTCCTAAATCAGTTTCTACCCCAGGCATCTCCACACTATCACCTGGAAGGGCACAGTGGTCATTTTTGAAATTACAGAGAAACATACAACACATCCCTATTTTAGCACAACAGTATTCAGTCTTACAACATTCAGAGACAGTTTTTTTTTAAATTCCTTCAGTAAAATTACCTTGGTTTACATTTCCTAAATTGACTTACGCCAGGTAACTCATCCGAATCACTCAGCAGTACCCAGTGATATTTTAGGAAACTAAGGAGACTCATGCGTATGTCAGTTCCATAGTTCAGTACTACAGTATTCAGTGCCAGGCAACTTTCAGAGACAGACAATTTTCTCAACATTTCTATTGTTAAATTACTGTACCTCATTTTAGCTGCCTCAATGGTACAGTGGTAGATTTTACCACCTACCACATGGCAGTCCTGGTTTGGGAGCAGACTAGGGTTATTCAGGGTCCTCGAAGGCTCCATTCTGGGTCCCATCCTATTTTCCATCTTTTTAAATGACCCCACTTCTGTCATAATCGAGCAGACTTGCTAAGCCAAAAGGCCTTTATCTGCTGCCAATTTCGTATGTTCGTAAGACTTGCTTTGAGTTCCTAAATGGTGTGTGAGTGTTGTTTACCATTTTTGTTGCGAGCACCATGTCTCCTGCAGCTGCCTCTGTGTATTTCCTGACCACGAATTCCCGAGAAGGGCAGCAGCCAGCCTGAATGCTCTGTCCCAGGACATCACCCTGGACAGGGAAACAACCAGAAGGCCAACTTTGGAGAAGCATTGAGGGTGGATGAAGGTATAGGGAGACATGATGTTTTTGTGATAACTGGGACCCAAATAATGTAGGGCCTTGTAACTTAACAAGATAGCCTTGAAAGTGGTGCGGCACCGAATTAGCAGCCAGTGCAGATCATGCAACACTGGGGTTATATGTTCCCTATAAGATGTACCGGTGATTAGCCATGCTGCTGCGTTCTGGACCAACTGCAGGCAGCATAGCAGTCTTCCAGATAATCCTAAATAGAAGGTGTTACAGTAATCCAACCTGAATGTGACAATGCATGAATTATCATTGCCAGGTACCCAGGTGCAAGATATGGCTTTATCCAGGAGATGTTTTGGAGATGAAAAAAGCCATTAAGGATGACAACTGACCCCTGAGTTTTCAGGTGTCTGCTTGCTGTCCATAGTGACCCCTATATTTTTAAGTTTATCCACAGCTCCAGGCGTGGTGCAATCTAAAGATGGAATCAAGACATTAAAACCCATCGTAGCAGACCCATGGGAATCTGGTTTGACAGCATCTCAGTCTTTCCTGAGTTTGGGGCCAGCCAGTGAAGGCCATTCAATCATGTCAACACAGATGTCACCTGCATCCCATCAATGAACCAGAGAGTTAAAGTTGAGTATCATCTGTATAGTAATGAAACTGCTGACCATACCATTTTATGAGCTCAACCAGCAGCAGAAATTACGTGCCCAGCTGCATGGGAGCAAGGAGCAAGCCTTGAGGTACCCTACAGTTGAGTATAGTGGCTCTAGAGATATTACCAAGAGCCACCTGCTGTACTCTTTTGGACAAGTAGGACTCAGATCATAAGAACAGAAGATTTTTTTTCAGGCAAGGAAGGTAATGTGCCCATTTGAACTTCCTGTTAATAAAAAGAGATGATTTTAGCCATATTTGTCCTTGGAAAACAGTAGTCGCTGGCTGGTTTGATACCTTTTATTGGACCAACATGTGTCTTATACAAAGATTGTATAATAAATTACACAAACATTTGGGGCCTCACAGGTCCTTTCTTCAGGTGAATAGCAGCTTGAGCAACATAATAAGCAGTATTTATATACACTGCGGTGCAATGGTTAAAATAATTGAATAGAATTTAACAGGAAGGGTTCATAGGCAGGAAAAGTTAAGATGTTCATAGGAGGGGCCAAATGGAAGCTTTGAAGTGATGATAGGAACACAGAACAACAAATACCTAAGATAAACTCTCATGTCTTTTTTGTTCTGTGCTCTATCATCACTTCAAAGCTTCCATTCAGCCTCTCCTACGAATATCTTAACACTTCCTGCCTATCAACCTTTCTGTTAAATTATTTTCAATTATCAGACCTTCCAAGTGGCATGGCTACTTAAGGTATGTGGGAGGGGTGATTGGGTGGTGTGCTCTGTGCAGGGGGGGGCCTGCTAGACACCAGGGTATATGAGCTGTACACAGGGATGGGTGATTGGAGGGTGGTGGTTCTACTGGACACCAGGGAAATCTGTATTAATATGGCGGGCAATCAGAGGGTGGGGGGTGCCACTTGACACCAGGGATTACTAGGATCATATGGGGATGGGTAAGCGGAGAGGTGGGTGAAGCCACTAGACACCAGGGAAATCTTTGCAATGATGGCATTGGACGATTAGAGGGCAGGGGCTGCCACTAGACACCAGAGCATACTCTGCACATCCAAGGATGGGTGGTCAGAGGGCAGAATTGCCATTGAACACCAGGGCATCTATTGTTTACATGGGCCAGGGTTCGGGGGTGGGGGTTGCAGGCCGGTGCAGTATTTCTGCCCACCACTAGGGCTTTACGCCCCGTTAAGTCAGGGTTTGCAAAGATGGTAACCTATGACCATTCAGGTAGCATTTACAACCTCTGCAAACCTCTGAATTTGCCACTGCACCCATATGCAGGGGAGGACCCCCACATTTGCACTAAACAGATTTTGCCCATGTTGTGGGGATCTCGAAATACAGACCCCACCCACAAATTGGGGGCAAAATCAGGTTATCGCAGGCAAATTCCCCTTAGCACCCAGGCTAACTTTTGAAGATCTGGCCCCTGATGGCTCAATACTGTCATTGTGACATCATCATTATTTACATGACAACAGACTACGACATCACAACAACAGAAGACTATGACTTCAAATGAGGAATAAACTGTAGGCGCATATAAAATCTAAAAGATCAACTTCTTGTTTCCATACAAAGTTCTTCAGTTTTTGTGTTCACCATACACATACACGCAGCAAACATTTTGTTAGGAGAATGGCTTTTGAGGGGTGTGATACTGTCAGTCCAATGCAGAGTAGTCTGCAAGGGGCTTGTCATTGTCACACCAGTCATCAGCCAGGATGATCGTGGCACTGTTCTGGCTTGCTGGGTGGAAACTTTGTGTAGTTCAAAGGAGAGAGCCGACCCAATCACAGGTTGGCTCTTTCCTTTGATCTATGCTGCCCACAACCACAGCTTATCCGTCATGATCAGCCTGCTGAAGTTGAATTGCACTCTGAAAAAAGAAAACTGTCCATAGATGTCTGTTGCTGCCACCGCTGTTACTGTTCCACCACCTGACCATCCCAGTCAGCACCCACCCCCTTCAAAAAAACATAACACTGACACTGGGGGTGCCCAATCCCCAGTGTTGTTACCTGAAATAAAGAAAACTGTCCCTCATAGTTTTTTTATATACCCTGTAACAAAACCATCCATCGATATCTGCAGCTGCCGCTGTTAGTTCCCCTACCCGACCCTCCCTCTCAGCACCCACCACCCCTCACCCTCCTCCATAAACATAATACCAACACTGGGGGTACCCAGTGCCCCAGTGTCAGCATCTGAAATAAAGAAAACCATCCCTAGTAGTTTTTTTTTGTTGTTATTAAATACACCCTGTAAAAAAAGAAAACTGTCCATTGATGTCTGTTGCTGCCACTGCCGTTAGTCCACCTACCCAACCCTCCCACTAGGCACCCACCATCCCACCCCCTCTCCACAAATATAATACTGACACCGGGGGTGCCCAATCCCCCAATGTTGACCCTGAAATAAAATCGTCCTGAATTTTTTTTTTTTAAACATACCCTTTATAAAAGAAAACCATCCATCGATGTCTGTTGCTGTTAGTCCCCACCCAACCTCCCACTCACCACGACACCTCCCAAGCCCTTACTTACCCACTGGGGGTTCAATGCCATAATCCTCTCTGAACCTCAGACATATCTTTACTCTTCACCATGAACTGAGGTAATCAGGTATGCAGCTCATTGTATTTCAATGGGGTTTTGAATTGAGTGGCACAACTTGGTAATTTTTGAATATTTTTGCCTCAGTTTTTCAACAAGCCTTTTTTGGGACCCCACCTCATGAACAATTGCAGTGAAATTAGGCAAATCTGTCCCGAAAGGTGATTTTGCAGTTGTTGCGCAAAACCACCTTTCGGGCAGGAGTTGAAAATTTTCTCTGCCCTTATTCATGAGGTGGTGTCATAAGAAGGCTATGTTGAAACTTTGGGGTGAAAATATTTAAAAGCAAAGTTATGAGCCTATATTGAAATTTATGAACTTGTGTTAACTTTATGTTAACTTTGGTAATTTTCAATATTTTGACACCAAATTTTCAACATAGCCATTTCTTCACAGCACCTCGTGTATGTGGCTGCTGTCATTTTTCAAATCCTTGCCAAGTTGCATTTTCAAGTCCTAAAAGTTGATTTTGAGGTTCTTGCACAAAATCACCTTTCGGGCAGGAGTTGAATATTTTCTCCACCCATGTTCATGATGTGGAATCACTGGAAGGCTATGCTGAGAATTTGGAGTAAAAATATTAATAAAAACAACAAAGTTATGAGCATATGTTGGAATTTACAAACGCAGGCTTGTCAGATTGGAAAATGTTCAATATTTTGATCCCAAAATGTTAACATAGCCATTTCTCCACAGCGCCTCATGAATGTGACAGCTGTCATTTCTCAAATCCTAGCCAAAATGTGTTTTTACATTTGTAGCCTGAAATCACCTGTTCGGCACGATTTGAAAATGTTCTCTTCCCTTGTTCATCAGGTGGGCTCATAAGAAGGCTATGTGGGGTCATTAGCTCCAATTCAGTGTATATATTTCTGGCTGCACAATACTTGTGCTCTCTCATCTGCCTCAGTGCACCAAACCTGTTAGGTTAGCTCATGTATCGCTGCTTCCTCATATTCAACTGTCCGCTGTTAGGTCCTACTGCTTGTGCAAGCTACTTAGTTACTGTTTATTTTTCATGTATTCAGGCTCATCTCATGTTTGTATGTAAATGTGTGTGTATATATATTCTGTGTTCATTGTACCCTTTCCCCTTCCCCGGGTCACACCTGGAAATGAGCCTCGGCTCAGTGTGCCTTTCCTGGTTACCAACTTTTAAATAAATAAATAGAAGGCACTGTTGAAAATCTGGGGTAAAAAAATATGAGAAAACAAAAAAGTTATGAGTCTACATTGCAATTTTTCAATGCACGCTTGTAACTGCTGTAATTGTCAATATTTTGACCCCAACTTTTCAGCATAGCCATTTTTTAACACCACCTCATAAATGTGACAACTGCCATTTCTCAAATCCTACCCAAAATGTCTTTTAACATTTGGAACAAAATGATGTTTCAGACATTGTTTTATAAATGATACATGTCCAGTGTTGGGTAAGTTACTTTTAAAAACGTAATCAGTTATTGTTTACTTTCAAATAAAAGTAATCACTTGCAATTACGTATTATTTTTATATAAAAAGTAATTAGTAACTGTAATGCATATTACTTTATATTACTTTTAATAGCAGGTTGTATTTACTTATTGAACATAGCTATGTGCTCATGAAACCCCGAGAAGTGTATAAAAGAAATAAAACAGATTCTAAAACAATGCATATGTTAATTTATAACACTTTGCCCATCTGATTTTGCCAGCCACAACAATCCCTTTACATTTCCATAAATAACAGCTCTATTAAAAACACACATGCGCACACACACACACGCCCTGCATCTACTGCTGCCCCGTAATCTTCCCCCCCCACAGCTGAATCCTGACTTTGCCAGCCACTGCTATCCCCAATCTTTTTCATTTCCGTGACACCCACACGCACCCTTCGCCACACAATATCCTGCATCTACTGCCAGTGCCCTTGGAGAGCTTTTCCACATAGCTGTATATCCTGACAATGCCAAATGCAACTGCCACTTTACATCCCACCCTTACCCCACCGCCACACATACCTTGCTGCATCTTCTGCATGTTCTTTCCCAATCTAGCCTGTATTCTCCTCCTGACTATGCAAGAGCCAGAACTACCTCTTTAAATTTCCATAATGCTTGACCTCGACGAACGCCTGTTATACCAAACGTGCCTCATTTCAAAAAAAACCTTACTAGGACTTTCTCCCCCCGGGCTGACTTCCGCCCTCCTCCCAGCACAGCCCCTTGTCAGCACCCGGACCTCCAGCAAAGCCACCTTCCTGGTTCCTCGTGCTAGGACTTCACTTGGACAGAGATCTTTCTGCCATAGAGCCCCCTTGGTACAACATTCTTCCTCGGCCATCACTGATACCCCTACCATCTCCACTTTCAAAATGCCTCAAAAGCGAGCTATTCAGCAAGCGCTGCTGCTCCTGTGCCTAACGGATGCTCAAACCTCCCTCTTCTCTGACAATGCCTCTGTGCAGCTCTCGCCCCTCGCTTCTTATTCCTAACAACTTCTACCCCATGATTCCTCACTGACTGTATCACAAACTGACTTGAACTAATCATGTTGCACCCTATGCTGCTTATACTTATCTTATTTGCTACCCAGCCTATACGGTTACCCCTGGCTTCTGTACTACTCCTGTCCCAGGCCCTACACTTAGTGTAATCTGATATCATGTCACCGTGTACTGCTCTATCGAGTTACCTGTACTGCGACTGCCTCATGCCAGACGTTCCTTGTAATCTGGCACAGTAGACCTGTTTGGTTGTAATCACTCCTACATGACATACCGTTATGCTGCTAAACCCTTTTATTCTACTGTTGTCAATTATACCATATTTTGCTCTGTATCACACTACCAATGTTGCTGTTACCATGTGCCATTAATGCGTGTCTGTTTATACTCATGCGCTGCTCTGTATGTACCCTTCTTTCTGTATTACCTGTATTATCTGTTTTATTTGTATTATTCTGTATTTTCTACCATTGTTGATGAAGTACCTTTGGAAATGAGCCCTTGGCTCAAAGGTTGTAAACTGAATGCTTTATAAATAAAATAAATAAATAATAAAATCCCACCATCACATAGCTGCCCCTACACACACTTACATGCATCCTGCAGATTTACTGCCCTTCTTTGTCTTGGTGATCTTTTCTCATTTCTCCTGAGCAGCCTGAATCCTAACTTTGCCATTGCCAGCCACAGATTCACCACACATCGCATACAATAAATTTCACCAGCACACACCTGCTTATCCCAATGCACAATTTAAACACTCTTTCCCACAGCTGAACCTTGACTTGCCACTGCCAATGAGACACAGTTATAATTATAACTACATGTAAGTCTACCATGACTATTATGCCACTGCTAGTATGCCACAACTGAAGTCAGACAACGTCACTTACTATCAAATTATCGCACAACACAACACACTTGTTGCACTCCAGTACATACTTCTGGAATGAGGATTTTCTTTGAGATGGATCGGTGATAGTGATAGACCTGGCGGGTGGGTGGATGATCAAGCGGCCTGCTGTGGGAGTTTTGGTGCATTTGGTGTTGGTGGAAATAGGCCCTGAGCCCTGCCTGAAAATGGACTACTTGCCTTTTTCCCTACAACAGCTATGCTGGCCCTGATTCCCTCAGGCTTCACAATGGCTACTGTAGAGGGCCACGACTGATAACATGCAGGAATATAGCTAGCTGTCTATAAATTGTACATCAACTGGCCAAACTTTTGGCCCCTCAAACAAATTTCATCAGTTTCTATAGTGATTCTTAGCTGTACCATGTAGCAGTGAATAAGTAATATAATTTATATATCAAATGTTGCAGAATGATATACTTAATAATAAACCAACAATTAAAACTGTGTTTTTCTGACTTTTATTTGCATAACACATGTTACAGATACAGAACAAAATGGTAATATTAAATGCATGCTGAAAATAGAAAAATTAGAATCAATACATCAACCATAGGTATTCTTCAGGAATGATCTAAAAGAGAAAAAAGGCAGGTAAGGGAAATAAAGAGAAATATATGTGAGGAAAGAAAATGGGGGAGGCTGTAGGAGAAAAAGTGATAATAGGTAAGGTAAGGACAGAATCTGGAAAATGAAAAGGTAAAGACAGACATGGAAAAGACATAGTAGAAGTAAATGAGCTGAGGGTTCCTTAAGGGGGGACTAATTAACAGGACCTAGTAAGAAGGCTGAAAGGTGAAAGCTGTGTGTGCACACTCATTTTCATTTTCTACAGATCAAAGAAATACTCAAACTAGAGGGGTCAGTGATCTACACCAGGTCTGTGACAATTGGTACAAGGACAACCAGAGCAACAACACCTCACCAGAGCCATTCAGCCTAACAACATTTTCTGTAATGAGAAAACTGGAATAAAAAACCCTAACACCCACTGGCAGTGGGACTGTAACCATGTAGAAGGCAGTGGTGCAATAAATGAGGCTACCTTGTAGTCATAGCCACCATGTTAGAGCAAAGATCTCTTAGGGCATACCAGTATTAGGTCAAAATTCCTAGGCTAAACATTGCAAGGCTGCATGTCTTTGCTCCAGTTGTCATGTGATGGGTTTACACCACCCCGTAGCTCTGTCAGCTTGTAATACCTAGACACTATAACTACACAAACCTGAATATCAGCACAGCTACAAAAAAGGCACCTGACAGCCATGAAATGCCAAAAATGAAATGGCTTTAATGCCAAAAAGTGCAAGGTGCTGCATTTTGGGATGAAGAACCCAAGGAGGAGTTACCAGCTAGGGGGAGTGCAGCTAGCCCAGACAGAGGAGGAGAAGGATCTGTGTGCTCATTACAGGGTCAATGAACAACTCGGCACAATGTAGGAAGGCAGCTGCAGAGGCCAACAAAATGCTGGGTTGTATTGCAAGGGGTATATCCTCGAGGAGGGAGGAGGTGATTCTGCCACTGTATAGGTCATTAGTTAGACCACACCTGGAGTACTGTGTGCAGTACTGGCATCCGTATCTGAAGAGGGACATTAAGTTACTGGAGGGGGTGCAGCGCAGAGTGACAAAGATGATCAAGGGGCTGCGGGACTTATCATACGAGAGGAGGTTGAAGGAGTTGAACATGTACTCACTGGAGGAGAGGAGAGACAGGGGTGACATGATTGAAACCTTTAAATACATGAAAGGAATAAACAAGATGGGTACAGAGGGGCTGTTCAAAGTAAGGGAGGGGAGGGCACCAGGGGCCATGATATGAGACTGGAGCGAGGAAGGTTCAGGAGGGAGATGAGACACTTTTTTACAGAGAGGGTGGTGGCTGGGTGGAATGCGTTACCTGCTGAAGTGGTATGCAGTAGAACAGTGGACTGCTTCAAACGAGGATGGGACAGGACAAGGGGAAGGGTGGAAGGGAGGGGCAGCTGCAGAATAAGGGGTGCTAGCTGCACATTCGAGCAGACTTGATAGACCTCTAGGCCTTTATCTGCTGGCAAATTTCGTATGTTCGTAAACGTTGCCTAAACTTTTTATTGTGAAAAAAGGCAAAAAATGTTAGGCTCCTTACATTCAATGTGCAAGGTGAAGATGCTGGGTGCTCACACAGCGCTTGTCAGAAGGCAGTTGTTTTAGCCTGATGTTGTAATAAATCGAGCACACAGTCAGCTGAGCAGCCTTTGTTTACACTAAAACCTAAATATCAGAAGACACCTTCACAATCTGCAGATTCCTGTGATGTCATAAACCTTTTGAGCTTCACTCTTGAGGTTTATGAAGCACAGGAACCCCTTGATGGATTACAGCAACCGTAACAGATGGATGCCCATCTGTTATTCTATTTATTTTATTTCTTCAATTTTGATAACAGAGTAAGCCCACTGAGCCCTGAAGGACCCTTTTTCAGGGGTGACCTGGAAATAGTTACACAAAGTCAGAACATATTGTTTATACAGTACATAAGTGAGCAGACCACATTTGATTAGTGAAGTCAGTGCACAATGGGATCAGACAGTTACCAGTAGGTAAGTTCATTATATAATCACATTAGGATTAGATCTTCAACGTGGGGTGGAGTTAGTACAGAACAGGACCGGCTGACAGCACACTCATAGCTCGAGTTCTCGCTCAGCCTCATGTTTAGTCTTCTGAAGCTGCCGAGCCACTCTCTCTCTCTCTCTCTTTGATCTACACTCAGAGTCCTCTGTGATTGAAAACTAACCTTTAATCCCACAGTGACATGATTTTGTACTAAACATTGCTGTTGCTATACTTTCTGTGGCATATTCTTTGATAAAACGGACACCGCTCGGTCACGCTTCACTGAGGCACCCCCTGGATCACTTGTTCTCTGTCTACATTCAGTGGCTTCTCCCTAGCAATTTCTAAAAAAATAAAGGATAGGCAAGTGTGTTTTTATGGATTTTTTACACATCCTCAGTGTGTGGAGACCTCATAAACCTCTCAGGATTTGCTCTCGAGGTTTATGGATAGAGACCAGTGCATTTCTTGTTATTTTTTACCAAATTTATTATTTTTAAAGAATTTCGTATTTTTTATAATTTCATTTTATCTCTTGTTATTTTTTTACTTTAATTCAGATGTACAAAACAGGAGCTAAACAATGATATAGCATCTAACGATCACCACACTGTATGATTCATGCCATCACACTATCATACATGCATAATTTTGATTGTTTATAATTAAAAGCAAGCATAAAGCAGTATTCGGTACAGTCTCCTCAATAAAGGCTGCCTTGTCCAACTTAGTTTTCTTCTTAATGTGTGGCTTTGGCATTGCAAATACTCACAGCACCATTCACAGAACAGAAAGCTACAGAGACCGGCAAAGAAAAAAAACTTGTAACCAAAAAGAATCAAGGCTTTATACTTTGTCAGTCAGTAAATAGCACAATTTAATTGATTGCCTTTCATATTGACCAGCTGTGTTCATTTGTCTCCCCTACTTACTGCTTGTCTGTTGGTCTGTACTACAAGCATGGAGAATGACTGGAGCATGCGTTTAATCGGGGCCACAAACGGGAACCGTGGAGATGGACAGAATACACTGCATGCATGGTGACTTTCCTATTCCGACTCATTCTGTAGTTTGACAAGTGAGCGGGTGAGTCAATCACAATCTCAGCAAGGCAGTCAGTTAGCATACAATCTGTGCCGATTATCTGGCAAATATGGTTTTCAGGATTTCAGTTTTTTTTTTACTAAGACAGCTCCATGTGCCGCAATTAAACAATTTGGGTGCTAAGTGCAGAGATGATTGCAAGGTGTTCTAGGTGCAAAATGCTAAAAGCTAACCATCAAAAGCTAATTATTGGACTTCCGGTGATGTAGCTGGTGGCAATGGCAGCTTAACTCATCACTCTGATCCCCTAATATAACTCTAAAGGAGAATCCCACATTCATCGGATGCATCCTGGGGTTTTAAGCAGTGAGTCAGATTGGGTTAATGCTCTACGATGGTTCAGATGAAAAAAAGAGGCTCATTAATGGCAAAGTCGTCTCAGAAAATCAGCGAGGTAGAAGTAACCCGGCTCAGCCCGGCCCCCTCGCGCTCATCAGCGCTCTCAGTATCAGGAGCCGACGATTCATGTTCCGACTCAAGCTCGACTAGTACCAGAGCTGAATCAAGGAAAATTATTAAGCTGCTTCACAAAATAGATGCTAAAGTTACAGATATTTAGAAGGATTTCAAGAAACTGGAATCGAGAACCACCTCAGTAGAACAGCATCTTGAGGGGTTGCAATCGGAACATATGGCTTTTGGAAGATCCTTATCGTTTCTGTATGCGAGGGAGAAATTTTTAGCTGCAAGAGCCAAGGATATGGAGGCGTGTTCTAGACGGAACAATATTAGAGTGGTTGGTATCCCAGAGGGAGCCGAGCAGGCAGACATGGTTGCTTTTATGGACTGCTGGTTAAAGACTGAATTACAGTTGGGAGAAGACCCCCCATTAGAGATCGAAAGAGCTCACAGGGCCCTCGCTCCGAAGCCCAGACAGGGGGCTCCCCCCAGAGCCATTATCATTAAATTCCTGAGATTTCCGACTAAAGAAAAGATCTTGCAATTGGCATGGGCGAAGAAGGATTTGAATTTTGATGGCATGAAGGTATTTGTGGACCAAGATTTCCCCCCAGCGTTGGCCCAGCATCGGAATAAAGTGTTGGGAGTGATTAAACAGCTCAGAGAGAGGGGCTGGAAAGCCCAGTTACGATACCCTGCCAGATTGTGGTTAGAAACACCTGAGGGCCCAAAAATTTATGATTTGTTGCTGGTGGCTCGGGATTTTTTGGAAGCCAACAATATCTCAGTCCCTGACATTAAAGAAGAGATCGCTGAAAAAGAAGTTCAGCAGTTATTGTGGGCAGTGGTTCCAGGTTCCAAGGACACTAATCGGCCTCACGCCAGGATGGATTCAGTGTTACCTTTGCATGCGGACTTATCCAAGTGGCTTCTTAGAAAGAATACTTCAGAAGCGACTGGTTGAAATATTGCCACATTCACCTGGTGTCCTATCTAACCCACTGACGCTTTGACTGTTGAACACTATCTTAGCCTGGCTATGATGATTTTTTTGTACCATTAGCTAACTTTAATAGGCCCAGTATGGAGAGATCAGGTGGTTAGTGGGTTCACCTGTGGGCCCTTGCCCCCTTTCTCGGCCTCCTCATCGCTGGCTCTGCATCCCTGGTGGCTCTCCTGCTCCAGGAGGGTTGGGGGGAGTCACTGGGAGCCTGCGGGCCTCGACATGTGGAGTCAGGTTTTGAATGGGCGGACCTTTTTGTTCTGGCGGTTGAGCTCCACCCGACAGTACTCTAGGGGGGACTCCTTCCTGGAGTCCAGCTTATATTATGATCCCCTCGATTTTTTTGTGGCCTACCTCATATTCCTCCACACCCGCAGTAGGTGTTATTGCCAGGGTGGGAAGGGGGATCTGATGTTGCAATGGAAGGGTGTGGGCTCAATAATATAGATGGAGGGGGGTCTCTGGAAGTGGTGGTAGTAGTACTGGAGGGTGAGGGGGACCACCCATCACATATTAGCATTATTGGACCTCTCGGAGTAGTAGGGTTCGGTTCTCTTGCCTGGGGCTTTGGTGGTGTAAAGAGGGATTCGGGGGAGTGCTTGGGAACAGCCTGATCGCCTCTGTATCCTCCCTCCAGTGGTTTCACTGGGGGGGGGGGCAGGGGAACGTTGGCATCCCGCATTAGAGACCGGTGCCACACACGGTTTGTGTGTGGGTTGCCTGCACTTTCCTCCCTCCCCACGAACCATGCTTTTTCGCTATGAGCCATTGGGTTTCTTAAAGGGGCAATCAGCTTTAGCGGAAGGCGACCCTCCAGCTGGATGATGTCATTAATAGGGTGAGGGTTTTTTTTTTCTTTCTTATACCCCAGGGAAATATTGGGTGGGGGGGTTTGTGGGGGGGAGTTATGTTTTTTTTTTTCTTTCTTTTCCTCTCCCCCTCCAATGGATTCAATTGGGCTGGATTCTCCTACAGGATTCACATGAGGGATAAGGGAACTGAGGGGATAATAAAGGTCCTGCGATGGAGTTGGCGCCCGATGTTAGAGGGGTGTTTTGTTTTCAGAACCCCTCCCAGATGTTTTTCAAAACATAAAGAGAGGGCACGGGCTAGGGACTCCCTTGAGAGGGGGAGCCACCTGACCCTTCCACTTCATGTGGAGTGTTGTTCCCTCTAGGGGGGAAATAGTTATTCTCCCCTTCGTGCGCCTGGGGGCCGACTGAGCTAAAATTTTTTGGTTCAGTCGACGACCCAGGTTGCCATAGATCTTACTTGCAACAACTGTTGGTTGTTGCATTCCAGTAGGGGAGGTAAACCCGTGCCTTTGGTGCTGGGCACACAAGCCTTTGGATTGAGTGTGCGTTTGAGTGGCTGTGTTATCTGATGTTCTACCTACTTTCTTCTTTCTCTTTCTTTTCTGTTCTTTCTTTACTTTTGGGAGAGTACCTCGTTGTGTGCTTGGGTTCCATTATTTTCTGGTTGGATGCAAGATCAGTAAGAATGTTGTAGTTTGGCTTACAACAAGGTATGGCTGATTTGACTATAGGCTCCTTGAATGTTAAAGGGATTAATAATGTGATTAAGCGTGCAAATATATTGGCAGAATTTAATAGGGAAAGGTGTGACATTGCCTGCCTGCAAGAGACAAAGCTTACCCTGAGAGAGTACATGAAATTACGCTGAGAATGGTTGGGCACGGTTTACTCTGATGAACACCCACAACTCAAAAGAGGAGAGGTGGCAATCCTACTTCGCAGGGGCCTTCCATTTCAGATTCAAAAGGTGGCCAAATCAGGCAGGGCTACCAACTGACAATCTCGGGAGTTTACAAGGGGCAAACGATCCATTTGTTGGGAGTTTATGCCCCCACTCCACCCTCGGGAGAGTTTTTCCGGTCTCTCTTCGATTCGGTCGCCGGCTTACCCCCTGGCCAGGTTATTTTAATGGGGGATTGGAATTGCGTCGAGGATGTGAGTATGGACAGGAGCGCACCAAACCCCTGGGTCCAGGTCGGTTCCGCTTCACTCAGAACCTGGTTGCAGAAGCCGGATTAATAGATCCGGGCATCAGTGTAATCCTTCTGCAAAGACTTTACTTTCTTTCTCCTGTCTCGAATACATATTCAAGATTGGACAGATTTTATACTCAGAGAAATGCTGCGCATTCCTTCAGAGATATATCTATCCTCCCCATAGCTATTTCCGATCATGCCATGATTAAAGCAAAGCTCATCTGGGATGTTGATCGGGGGGGGGATTATGGAGGTTTGACCCGGCATTAATTAACGATAAACAATATACCGAGTCAACGAAGAGGGTTATCCAGTGTTACCATAAAGACAATACTGAGGCAGTCTCGAGACCTAAATTCCTGTGGGATGCTTTGAAGGCAGTAGTGAGAGGTCATACGATTGACTTTGCTTCCCACAGAAATAAACAGTTTCAGGTTCGCATCAAGGAGGCTCTTGCTTCTATTGCAGACCTAGAGGCAATCCATAAACATACTGGATCCCAGAGGGTGTTGAAGAAATTAAGGGAAGCAAGGGAGACGTACAATTCCTTATTACAAAGGTGGGTGGAGAATTCCCTTAGATATGCTGGGCAACGTTACTATGAGAGGAGAGAGAAGGCTGGCAAACTACTGGTGCTCAGACTCTGTAAACAGGCGGCTGATAGGTATGTAGCTAGGGTAAACTCGGATTATCCTAACCTCCCCTGCAGGACCCTCCCTGGCGAAATTGCACAGGAGTTTGCAAAGTTTTACGAACAACTATATAAGAAAGAACAAACACCAGATCATAATAGAAAAATTAAGGAGTTTCTGCAGGAGGTAAAGCTCCCTGTATTATCGGATGTCCAAAGGGCAGCCTTAGAGACTTCCTTTACGGAAACAGAGGTGGGAGCAGCCATTAAATCCCTGGGTTCTGGGAGGGCCCCCGGACCGGACGGATTCACTTCTGAATTTTATAAGCAGTTTCAGGAAGATCTGGTTCCCTTGTTTACTAGAGTTTGCAATGTGGCCCAGGAATTGGGTGCCTTGCCGGATACATGGGAGGAGGCCATTATCTCGGTTTTGCCGAAGGCCAGGAAGGACCCCGCCTCCTGTGCAGGGTACAGACCCATCTCGCTACTTAACCAAGATGTTAAGATTTTTGCTAAAATTATCAGCATGAGGTTGCAAGGAGTGGTTCACACCCTTGTCCACCCGGACCAAACTGGGTTCATTCCTGGGAGACATATTCAGGACAATATTAGGCTTCTCTTCAATGTAATCTCTTCTACGCAGCTCCCCATTGATTCTCTTTCAGCAATACTATCGTTGGACGCGGAGAAAGCCTTCGATCACCTAAATTGGGAATATTTGGATTCAGTATTGGGGGTATTTGGGTTTGGAGAGAGATTTCGTGCCTGGATCTCTAACCTATACATCAAGTCGAGAGCCAGAGTCTGGGTGAATGGTACGATCTCCAGGCAATTCGGGATTAAGTGGGGTACCAGGCAGGGCTGCCCTCTCTCCCCTCTCCTGTTCACCCTTAGTTTGGAACCTATGGCTGCTTATATCCGGCAATTGGATCTTTTCAGGGCTTGCAAATTAGGGGGGGTCAAGGTTAAGGTCTCGCTTTACACAGATGATACCTTACTATATATTTCCGATCCGGTAGTAGCGGTACCTAAGATTTTCAATTTTCTTTCTGAATTTGGCACTCTCTCAGGTTATAAGGTAAACCCAGACAAGTCCGAGCTATATCCACTGGGAGGGGCTAAGAATCAACCCCTACCAGAGGTGCAGCAAATTAAATGGTGCAGGATGGGTTTTAGATATCTGGGGATATGGGTTCCTAGGAATTTTAAGGCTTTATTCAACACGAATCATTTAAAGATTTTGGAGGATATCAGGGAGGATTGTAACAGGTGGAAGGAACTTCCTCTCTCTATTTCTGGCAGAGGAGAGTCCATTCACATGAATATTCTTCCCTGACTGTTGTTTGTACTGGGAGCCATCCCTTTGAAGGCCCCCAGGAATTTCTGGCATGATGTAAGGTCTACGCTCTCCAGATTCTTATGGTCTGGGCGAAAATCCCGAGTGAAGTGGAAGATAATGGTCATCCCAAGGGAGAGGGGTGGTTTTGGTATCCCGGATATCCAGAAATATTTTTGGGCGTCACAATTATTACCTCTAGTGACCATGACCCGTGACTCCCCACCTAGGTGGGTCCAGATCGATGGCTGACTCTCCTTTGGCAAACATCTCAGATTTAATCTTCTTGGACACACCTAGGTTGGGTCAGTTGGATTTCAGAAACCCTTTCACAAGATTGATTTGAGTATGGAAAAGCGAACTTAAAATTAGGCATTCGTCTAAGCTTAATCCACGCACGACTATCCAGAGTTGCATGGATTTTGGCCCGATAAGGTGGGATATGGGCTTCCGCCGATGGGCAAGAATGGGGCTGGTTAATCTTGGCCAGCTTTTTAATCAGAACTCATTTAAATTGTTTCAGCAACTAAAAACGGAATTTAACCTCCACAATAAGGATTTCTTCCGTTATCTTCAGATTAGACACTATGCCCATATAAACAAACAACAAATTGAGATGGGCACAACGCCTGGGGGTAACCCGGTACTTAAGTCCATCTCTTTCCTGATCAGTCAGCCCACGAAAAGAAAACAATTTCCAGGTTGGTCACAGGGCTGAATCAGGCCGAAAGAGATTTCTTACAACTGGTCTAGGAGAAATGGCACGGGGAGATGGGGACGGTCTTGTCGGACGCTGATTGGAACTCTATTTGGAGGTCCGTTCACCCTGCATTCTCCCTTTTCTGGCGAGAATTTCGTTGGAAAATAGCCACTAGATTTTTTAGAGTTCCTGTGATGACAAAACATTTTGGATTGCACCGCCCCGATCTTTGTTGGAGACACTGTCGGTTGGTTGGCACCCACCTCCATATATTTTGGGAATACGATGTTATACAAGAGTTCTGGAGGGAAATAATAGATAAATTAAACAATATTTTTGAGCTAACACTACCAAGTTCCCCGCAGCACTGGTTATTAGGATTGCCGCCCCCCCCAGCTGGCTTCTAGATCTCCTCGTCTCCTGTTTGGAATTCTTGTGGCAGCAGCTCTTAAAGCTATCACTCTCTCATGGCTCACCCCAGATAACCCTATTCTCACAACATGGATTGGTATCTGTACCAGGATATTAGATATGGAATATTTAACAGCCAAATTAAGATTATCTGTAGATAAGTTCAAAACGAGATGGCTACCTTTTCTGCACTTCATGGCTGCGTAAGAGGGGAGGCCAATAATGGACTTGCTCGCTAAGTATGCTTAAATTGTACTTGGTCCCTCATGGTGACCATGTTAACATTTTATCTGACATTGTTTTTATGCTGTACAATATAAGCAGGGGGACCTGCCATGTGGTATCTATTAGGGGGAATGTATATGCCCTGGTGTCCAGTAGGGGAACATGCTTGGGCCTCCGTATCAACTGCGCTTTCGTCTGTTTTGTTGTTTGTTTGTTTGCTCTCTTTAACTTTCTCTTACTCCTTCCTTGTCTTCTTCTTGTATGTGTTCTTTTGATCTCAGACAGTACTCTCCCACTTTTTGTGTCGTGTTTCTACTTTACTCTTTAAATAATAACTCCTACCATCCTTCCTTTGCTTTCTTCTCATACTTTACCAATCCCTCTCGGACCTCCGACCACTGTTTCCATTTCTTTTCTTTCTAGTGTCAGATTTATATCTCTCTATCTTTCCCTATAGACATTGATGGTTATCATGGCATTCAATGATTGTGGAATTGCATTGTCAAAATGTCTACTTCCATCTGTATCTCTTTTGAAAATATTTCTCAATAAATTGCTATTTCCAAAAAAAAACCCTAATTATTACTTAAGTATTGCAGTGTGGATGCTAAGAGAACTCATAAAAAGCTTACAAAAGGGGTGTAAAACCTGAGAAAAAGTTATTTTTTTAAATGAAACGATTCGTTTTCTTTCGTTTTATTTTGGGATTTCATTTTACGACCAGGATTTCATTTTATTTTGTGCAATTTCACAATTACGATTTGCACGGGTCTCTATTTATGGGTCATCACACACCTTGGGTGTGTAAAAAAAAAAAAAAAAATCTATAACATACTTGCCTATCCATTATTCTCCATATACTGTATTGCAGTAACTAGTTACTTTTAGGGAAAAGTAATATCATTACAGATACTTATTACTTTATTTTAAAAGTAATCCATTACTATTACTAGTTACCTAGAAAACTAATACAGTTACTGGTTACGAACATATGAATGTGCCAGCAGAAACAGACCACCCAATCTATCTAAGTCTGCTCAAGTCTTCAGCTAACACCCCTAGTTTGAAGCTGCCCCACCCACCTCCTCTTTATCATCCCATTGCCACCCCCCACCTCCCCCACCCTCACTCTCCCGTTCCCTGTCCCATGCCCTTTTAAAGCTGTTCACAAATTTACATGATACCACCCATTCTGGTAGTGCGTTCCATTTTGCTACCACCCTCTCTGTGAAAAGGTATCTCCTGATTTCCCTCCTAAATCTTCCCCCCTCTATTCTTAGCCCATGCCTCCTGGTGTCCCTCCCCCTCCTTAGCTTAAAGACCCCGCCTGCCCCATCCTTAATGATTCCTCTCCGATACCTGAATGTCTCTATCATGTCCCCATGTCCCTTCTATCCTCCAGGGTGTATATATTCAGGTCTCCCAGCATGCTCTCATAGTCTCACCCCTCCATTCCACATATCATCTTTGTTGCCCTCCTCTGCACCCTCTCCAGTAGCCTGATATCATGCTTTAGGTATGGCCTCCAAAACTGCACACAGTACTCTAAGTGCGGCCTTACCAGTGACCTGTAGAGGGTCAAGATCACCTCTCTTTGCTTGGCCAAAAACTCCTCGCTATGCACCCCAGCATTTTGTTCACTTTTGCAGCTGTTCTTCTGCACTGGGCAGTGTTGTTCATGGTCCCTGTTATCATTACCCCTAGGTCCTTCTCTTCCTCAGTGATCCCCAGCTTAACCCCCCCAACCAGTATTCTCTCCTTGGGTTCTTCACCCCGATGTGCATAACCTTACACTTCATTGCATTGAGCCCCAGCTGCCACCTCTGTGACCACCCCTCTAGACTGCTTAGGTCTCCCTGCAGCTGCTTCCATCCCTCCCCTCCATCCATCACTGCTCCAATTTTGGAGTTGTTAGCAAACAGACTTCCCCTGTTCACCACCCTGTGGGCAATGTCTGATATGAAAAGCCCAAATAATACTGGCCCCAGCACAGAGCCCTGTGGCTCCCCACTTGTCACCGGCCTTAGAGTTGAGAGCTCCCCTCCCACCACCATCCTTTGCAGCCTCCCACTCAGCTAGGTTGTACCCAACACTGCACATGTCATGCTCAGAAGGAGTGGTCATAAAAATATTATGTTGAAAATTTGGGGTAAAAATGTGAAAAAACAACTAAGTTATGAGGAAAGAAATTATTCCAACATTTATTCATAACTTTATTTTTTGCAGATTTTGACCCCTAATGTTTAACAATACCTTGTGTCGTCCCACCTGCTTAATATGGTAGGTGTCATTTTTCAAATTCCCTCCAAAACCTGTTTCCACGGTTGCACAGTGAAATCACCTTTTGAATGGGATTTTAAAAATTCCACCTGTCTTGATCATAACATCAGGTCATAAAAAGAGTGTTGGACATTTGGGGTCAAAATCCCGGAGCCCACTTAAGAGTACAATATTGCCTCTCAGCTGCCCTATCTTGGGAAATTGCAATCTAACAATATGTCAAAGCAGGACACCACTGAAAATGAAATATTATTTATTTATTTATGAGTTTTACCAGGAAAGCATACTGAGCAACATGCTCGATTCCAGATGCGACCTGGGGACCGGGGCCCACTTACATAATAGCAAAGTTTAGACAGTACAGTACAGAGTTGAAACAAGGATTGTTACAATACATTTGTGAGCGAAAAAATTCACATAGCTGGGGGAAAGGATCACAGTCAGGGGTACGATGCTTACAACATTATAGTGAAAACAGTAAAGATTACAGTACAGCACATATGCGAGTAATAACAGTGAGACATTTAGGTAAGAGTTGTTATCTGATACATGAGCAACTGGAGGTGAAATGTGTATGGAGTAACTTGTTTTGTAGGGAGGTATTTGATGCGTGGCGGATGGGGGCTGGTAGGGCGTTCCAGGTCTGAGGTATTTGGTACTTAAAAGCGGCCTGTCCTTTGGATGTGCGCATAAATGGGACAAGGAGCAGTTTATGGTCATCCCGTCTAAGGGAGTACATAGGTGCCGGCTGTTGGGAGAGAGCAGAGGTCAGGTAGGGGGAGGGAGTTTGACCAGAATTTGGCTGCGAATTTGGCACAGTTTGTTTGTCGATGGTCATGTAGGGATGGTAGAGTTAGCAAGCTATATAGATCGCAGTGATGGGTTGATTTGTGGCAGCCGAGGATGAAACGGAAGAATTAGTGGAACAGGGTGTCTAGGCTGGCCAAAGCTGACTTGGGGGCAGTGGAGTAAATTATGTCGCCATAGTCGATTACTGGGAGGATCATTTTTTGTATAATGGCATGCCTTGTTTGTGCAGGGAGGCAGCTTTTGTTACGGAACAGTGCTCCAAGTTTAGGGAGTAACTGCTTATGAAGAGGGGTGATGTGAGCAGAGAAATCAAGGTGTTGGTGTAGCCATGCACCCAGATATCTGAAGCTCGTGCAGTTTTCCAGGGGAGTTCCGTCCAGGGTTTTGAAAGGAGAGGAGGGATCTTGGCGGGAGAGTCTTTGAGGGGTGCCAAAGGTTAACGATACGTCTTTTTTGGAGTTAAGAAATAGCTGGTTTGTCCGAAACCAGTTCTGGATATCGTTGAAATCTTCCTGGAGTTGGGAAGCTACGCTAAGGGCTGTGGGACCAGAGGAGTAGAGGACAATGTCGTCTGCGTATGTCTGTATAGAGGAGCGTGAGCATGCTGCTGGGAGATCGTTCAGAAAGATGGAGAAGAGAAGGGGACCCAGGACTGAGCTTTGCAGGACGCCAGTTGGGACAGGCTAAGGGTGGGAGGTGTGAGATGCTATTTTGACTACCTAACTCCTGCCTACTAGGTAGTCGTGGAACCAGTTTGTGGCTGAGGTAGAGAGCCCAGTGGCGTGAGTTTGGAGAGTAGTGGGAATGGGAGATCAATGGAAGGCCTTGGCTAGGTTTATGAAAATGGCAGAGGTGATGTGACCTTTGTCCATACTCATGAGGATGTCACCCAGACCCAAGTAGGGAGGTGGTGGAGTGGGACGTACGTTAGCCCATTGCGAAGGTGAAAAAGGAGGAGGCTGCTAGGTACGGGGTGAGTTGGGACAGGACCAGGTGTTCCTGGAGTTTGGCCAGGATAGGGAGTAGGGGGATGGGATGGTAATTTTCTGGGGAGGAGGTGTCACCTCCTTTTGGTAGAGGTATAACAGTGGCCAACTTCCAGTCTGTAGGTAATTTGCCCAGGGAGAAGGATAGATTGAAAAGGTCGGCTAAAGGGGCAGCAATAGCTGGGGCGGAGAGGTAGAGCATTTTTGCGTCCATGAAAGTGGGGCATTTCCCTTTGTTTTGATTCAGCGAACGAGGGAGCAATAGACACTGGTTTGGGAAAATTCAAAGGAAGGAGAATGGTATGGTAGCGAAGCAGAGCCGTGGGGCACATGTGCTGTGGGGAGGCAACCGTGTGGGGTAGGAAGGATAGAGCTATTTGTGCAGCTGGCTAAGTGAGTGTTAAAAAACTCTCAGCTACTTTGATAGGGGTCGGAGATAAGGGAACCTTGGTCTAGTAGAGTTGATGCGCCGGTTGGGTGGGGAGAGCAGGGTTTTAAGAGATTTCAGAAATCCATTGGGTGATTTAAATTATTGTTAAAAGACAACTGGAAGGAGCTTTTTTTCGCTAGTCTTATGCTATTTGTACACTTGTTTCGAAGGGATCTGTAGGTAATGAGGGAGGCCTGAGTGCCTCTCTTATTGCAACTCATCTGCTCTATCCTGGGTTAATGTATAGTAAAAATCAAGCAAGACCCAGTACAACAGCAATACTAGTGCCAAATATTCAGCATTGACAAGTGCTTGTTAATAATGGAGAGGAGAAATCTAGAGAGAGTTTGTGAACTACAAGCTGAATTGTGTCTAAATATTAGGTTTTCCAAAGCTTCCCCAGCAGTGTTAGCAGCTCAAATAGTGCCCTGTCCTTTGATGTTTTGAAAACAAGGATCATATAACTTTG
Source organism: Neoceratodus forsteri (assembly GCA_016271365.2). Taxonomy (NCBI): domain Eukaryota; kingdom Metazoa; phylum Chordata; order Ceratodontiformes; family Ceratodontidae; genus Neoceratodus; species Neoceratodus forsteri. The sequence goes on from CM057453.1 coordinate 407,702,921, forward strand.
TGTTCTTCTCCTTGAGTGTAAACATTTATTTATTTATTTTTATTTATTTGTACATCGGTTTACAACCTTTGAGCCAGAGGCTCGTTTCCAAAGGTACCTCATCACATTGAGGACAAATACATAACAGACTTTGGTTACAGCATATGGGTTACATAGTTAGCAAGCATATGTGATTACAACAGTTAAACAGATAAGCCAGTTTAGTTACAAAGGCACATCCTTGCATGATGGTAAGAGCAAGCAGCAGGATAATAGCAGTTCAATCAGCAGTGGGTGAGGATTAAAAGAGGTGTGGTGTGGATGCCGACCAGCGGGCATTGTCAGGGTACAGAGAGCTATGCCTCAATTATACACAGGTGCAGCTACGCATATTAAATAATTGGCTTTGAAGTGCGGTTTTGAATTTGGAGATCGTGGGGGCATCTGAGATGGGGGCAGGGAGCAGGTTATACCAGGATGGAGCTCTATAGGAGAAGGACCTCTGTCCAAGGGAGGTCCTAGATCTTGGGACCAAAAAAGTGGCCTTGCAGGAGGTCCGTGTACAGACCAAGGGTTGGGCTTGACGGAGGGAGGCTGTCAGCCCGGTGGGGATAGCCTGAGAAGAGTTTTCTGTTATCAGGCAGGTTTGGTATAGTAGACATTCATCCAGATTCAGCAGTATTGCCATGTCATAGAAGCTAGCACGAATATGTGAGCCTAAATTTATTGATTAGTCTGCATGCCTTATTTAGGATGATGCAAATTTTATTGAGGTGTGAGTCGTGTCAGCAGCACCATATACTGGTAGGCCATAGTCAACAAGGGATAATATAGAGGATGTAACCGCTATACGGAGGGCAGCGGTGGGGGGGGAGAGACAGTTTTTATAGCGGTGTAAGATACATAGCCGCACATTAGTGGCTGAAGCAAGTGCATCAATGTGGGTGTGGTAGGTTAGGGCTGAGTCAAAGGAGACCCCAAGGTACTTGTAGGAGTGGACTTGCTCTAGTGGTTGTTTGGAGCAGGGGAGGATTTGGAGTGGGAAGTTGCTGGCTTTGTTTTGGGGGTGGGCAAATAGCATTGTTTTTGTTTTTTTGAGATTAATGACCAGTATGCGCTCTTTAAACCAGGTTTCGGCATCATCATAGGATAGTTGTAGGGAGTTCTGGAGGGAGATAGGGTTACGGTGGGTGGCAAAGATGACGTTGTCATCTGCATACAGCAGAATTTTTCCTGTGCATGCACTGGGCAGAGTGTTAAGGTAGAGCGAGAAGAGTAGGGGTCCCAGGATGGAGCCCTGAGGCACCCCTGAATGGATGGGACAAGTTTTGGAAAGTGTCCCATTAATTCTGACACATTGGGAGCAGGCAGATAGGTAGCTGGTGCACCAGGCGAGAGGCCCAGTAGAGAAGCCAGTGTGGCAGAGGGCATCCAGCAGGAGGGGGTGGGAGACAGTGTCGAAAGCCTTTGAGAGGTCGACGAACACTGCCCTGGCTTGGGAGCCAGAGTTCAGAGAGGAGTGCAGGAGAGTTGAAAATTCAACTAGTGCAGTGCTGGTACTGTGTCCTGCATGGAAACTGTGCTGTTCAGGGCAGAGGATGTTGTATTTGGTCAGATATTCAGTAATTTGCACGGCAGCCAGCTTTTCTAGGGCTTTGGAGAGGGGTGGGAGTATGGAGATAGAACGGTAGTTCCCGGCAGAGGACCTGTCACCACCTTTGTGACTGGAAGTAACAATGGCGGTTTTCCATGCAGTTGTGAATTTCCCCAGGCAGAGGGATTTGTTGAGAAGGCTGGTGAGTGGGGCAAGGACCTGATCCAGTACCAGACAGAGAATGCTGGGGTCCAGGGAGTCGTCACCGGGACTATTGCTCTTTAATGCTCTGACCAGGTGGGGTCTGGCTTCCTGGGCAGTTACCCTATGTAGGTAGAAGATAGGGTGTTGGAGGACTGGGGCAGGTAGGGAGGGTGGCGGGTCAAAGAAATTACTGGGTAGGACAGAGCTAAGGTCCGTAAAGGATGCGTTAAGGTAGTTTGCAATGTTTAACTGTCTAGACATGTCTAGCTGTCTAAATCTGTCCTTGTATAACTTGTTGTGTAATCCTCTAACTCTATTGGTAAACCTCCACTGAACCCCCTCCAACCTGTCCACATTCTTTTTAGTGTGTAGACACCAGAACTTTTCTCCTTATAAAGGATGTGGCCTCACCACCGACCGGTACAGTGGCATAATTACCTCTTCTCCCTTGCTTGATATGTTCCTGGCTATGCACCCTGAGATTTATATTTCTTAACAACTACTTTACACTGTTTATCCTGCAGTGAGCAGACCTTTACTGCTGGAGCCCTGACAAGCTACTAGCTCAGTGTTGCTACCTCAGAGACAAAGCTTTTTTTGGAAATACAGGGACAGGCTTGACTTTCAGATGCAACCAAAGATTTCTATTTGGAGAAAAGGGAAAGCAAGTGTCACATGAGATACAGGATGAGCACTGCTACAAGGTCAATGGTAGTACACCAGGTGCTAAATTTCAGTTCAATACCAGTACTTGTTATACTGTATGAGATACCAATTGTACTTTAAATAATTATTAACACTCCAAGTGATTCTAAATGATCTGCAGTAAGTGATTCTACACACTTTTTAAGTGCCCTTGCCTGGAGCAATCTGCAACTGTGGTCAGATTAACCTTGTATGATACCTGATCACGCAGTAACCTGCAGGTTTGGTTTCAGCAAGAGGTAGAGTCAGACAAGTGGAATGTCTGGTGAGGAGCCCCACATGTTTTAGGCAGGTTTCAGTTTTGTAGGACACTCTGTGGAAGGTACAGTGAGGAGCCCCACACATTTAGACAGGTTTCAGTTGTGTAGGACACTCTGTGGAAGGTACAGTGAGGAGCCCCACATGCTTTAGGCAGGTTTCAGTTGTGTAGGACACTGTGGAAGGTACAGTGATGAGCCCCACATGCTTTAGGCAGGTTTCAGTTTTGTAGGACACTCTGTGGAAGGTACAGTGAGGAGCCCCACATGCTTGAGGCAGGTTTCAGTTGTGTAGGACACTCTGTGGAAGGTACAGTGAGGGGCCCCACACATTTAGGCAGGTTTCAGTTGTGTAGGACACTCTGTGGAAGGTACAGTGAGGAGCCCCACATGCTTTAGGCAGGTTTCAGTTTTGTAGGACACTCTGTGGAAGGTACAGTGAGGAGCCCCACATGCTTTAGGCAGGTTTCAGTTTTGTAGGACACTCTGTGAAAGGTACAGTGAGGAGCCCCACATGCTTTAGGCAGGTTTTAGTTGTGTAGGACACTCTGTGGAAGGTACAGTGAGGAGCCCCACACATTTAGGCAGGTTTCAGTTGTATAGGACACTCTGTGGAAGGTACAGTGAGGAGCCCCACATGCTTTAGGCAGGTTTCAGTTGTGTAGGACTCTGTGGAAGGTACAGTGAGGAGCCCCACACATTTAGGCAGGTTTCAGTTGTGTAGGACACTCTGTGGAAGGTACAGTGAGGAGCCCCACATGCTTTAGGCAGGTTTCAGTTGTGTAGGACACTCTGTGGAAGGTACAGTGAGGAGCCCCACATGCTTTAGGCAGGTTTCAGTTTTGTAGGACACTCTGTGGAAGGTACAGTGAGGAGCCCCACATGCTTTAGGTAGGTTTCAGTTGTGCAGGACACTCTGTGGAAGGTACAATGAGGAGCACCACACATTTAGGCAGGTTTCAGTGAAAAGAGCTCTGCAGTATTAGTGGAAAGTCACTTCAGAAGGAGCACCAGCACATCAACAAAAGTCATTTATAGGGGCACCTCTGAGACAGTTAGACAGGCTTTTTGTCAGAACACACTGTCACTTCAAATAGGGCAGGGCAGTAGGGTCATACCATCAACACATTGCCTTTTGCAGTACAGCACACACACAGGCGTTTGCAATAAATGTTCAGAAACAGTTTGTTTGCCCCTAAGAATCTCTGGCTCCTGTGGAGCTTCTTCTAGTCGCACCTTATGGATGATTTTGGAATAAGGGTCTGCCGACACCACAAGTACTGCTTTTTGTGGAGTCTTTCAATAGATATGCCGTATGGGTGTTTTTTAGTCAGGGTCTACCTACCTCACAAGTGCTGGCTCCTGAGGAGGTCCGCTATTTCCACCCTATGGGTGGTCCCTGAATCAGGCCTTGGCTGGCCCACATTGGTTACCACAGAGCCTCTGCACACCACCCCTGTGGGCGGTCCTGAGTCAGGGAGTGCAGGTCCACCCACACAGCCTCTGTCATTTCCCAGAGCGCTGAGTCATGTTGTTTGTCTATAAATAATAAACCCAGGCCTGGATAATCCTCCTCCACAAACCAGGTAAAGATGACCTTTTACCAGCCAGTTATAGACCAATATCCCTCCTTAATTCAGATTTAAAGATCTTTGCCAAGGTTTTGGCTAATAGACTGCAAGCAGTTTGGGACCCCCTTATTTCACCAGTGCAGGTGGATTTTATGGCAGGGCATCGCTCCAGTGACCATGTTCGGAAGCTGATACATTTGGTCTCTGCGTCGGGAGACAGCAGGTCCCCTGCGGCCCTGGTCTCTCTCAGTGCTGAGAAGGCTTTCGACCGTGTGCCCATGCCTTTTCTTTTTGAAGTCCTGTAGCAGTTTGGCATCCCCCATAATTTCTGCTCGTGGTTGTGGGTGCTCTATACTAAACCTACGGCAAGAATCCATTGTAATGGCCTGTCCTCAGCAGCCTTTTCCTTAGGCCAAGGCATGAGGTAGGGTTGTCCTCTTTCCCCCTTTTTGTTTAACCTCTACCTAGAACCCCTGCTTCGGCACCTTCAAGCCTCTCCCACTGTCCAAGGTATATTGGTTGGGGAGGAGTGTTACAAGTTTTCTGCTTATGCGGATGATTTGTTGCTCTATGTGGATGATCCAGCAACTACCATCCTGCCGCTTTGGCTACAATTACTATCTATTCTAAGTTAGTGAGATACAGGCTGAATCTCGATAAAACCCATGTCATGCCCCTCAATGCTTTGGTTCTCAAGCAAGATATTGTGGATTTGGACCTTTCATGGAACCTAAGGCTCTCAAATATTTGAGGATTTATTTGCCTTGCCATCTTACTGACCTGGTTTCTCTGAATATACCACCTCTGCTTTAAGAGATCAAAGATGACTTCACTAGGTGGTCATCTCTCCCGATGTCTTTTTGGGGCCATTTCCACATTCTCAAGATGAAGATCTTCCCTCAGTTGCTTTATCCACTGGGGATGCTTGGGGTTCATTTCCCCAAGGCCTGGCTTATCTCTTTACAGAGGCTTTTGAATCGGGGGTGAGGTGCACATACACTAAACTTACCTTTTCCAGGGATTTGGGCGGACTCTGTCTTCCTCATTTTTATCTTTATTATCTAGCTCTCCATGCCACAAAATTCTTGCATTTGGGAGTTCCCTCTGTAGAACATGAGGATGAGGATTATCTTCCTCTTTGGCTTCATACTGAGTCTCAGATATGCCAGTCTGCTGGTGTCTCCCGTGCTAGTCTTTTACATGCTAAGCTGTCCCATTTACCAGCCGCAGTTCATGTCCCTTCACTTCTCTGGTCTGTTAAAGCCAGGTTACAGTGGGTGCACTTTCTACGGACGGATTGGTCCCGGTCTTTATCCCAACCTATTCTGGCTAACCCCAGTATTAGGATAGAGGGCCATCAGATACCCATAGACTTCTGTCCTCAGTTGGTGAATGTTTCTGGTTCTTCTCTACTGGATGACAGAAAGTTTATCTCCCACTTGTGACTTCAAGCACTTTTTGCAATTTCCACTTTTCATGTTTTTAAATGTTGGCAACTGGTGGCCGTCCTCTCTTCGGTTTTTGGGCATTCCCTAGAGGCCTCCCTTGGGGAAGATCCTCTCTCCCGGTTACTGCCACTGGCTGGTCAACCGCATTCTGTGGCTGGACTGTATTCTTGTCTGCAGTCCCTTACACCTGACGCCCCATCCAGTATCTGTTTTTATTGGCAGCAGATCTTCCAGTGGCCACCTAATCCAGGCCGCTGGAGGCAAGTCTGGTGCAATTTGTTCAAATTTATTAAGAGAGACTGATATCACTGGACTCAGTTTCACATTTTGCATAATCTTTGTTACAGCCCTTCCATCTTGTTTAAAATAGGGTGATCAGCTATGCCCACTTGCACTCAATGTGGTACAGCGAACGGTCACCTCTATCATATGTTATAGGAATGTCCTAAGGTGGCCCCCTTATGGTCTTGCATTAAGGTCTCCCTTGATCCTTTTCTGGGGTTGGAGGATGCTTTTACTTCTGGGATTTGTTTGGTCGGGGATTACCCACCTTCTCTATTTGACCACCGCAAAGTGCACATGGCTTTGATTTCTATAGTGGCTAAGATAATCATCCTCTGGCACTGATGGGATGCTAGTGTCCTGCCATACAAGAAATGGTATGGTGGGATGCTGCAGGTGCTTGCTGTGGAGAAACAAATTGCCAGACTTCATTGGCGAGCTGACCTCTACACTCATAGATGGGAGCAGTTCCATACTCTCCTCTCTATTCAGAGATTGACTTATTTGTCCTGTTTTCATTTTGCTCCCCTTTTCTGTCTCACTTGTTCCTTCTTACTTCTGACTGTTGGGGTTCCTCTCCCAAAGCTGTGCTCTGGGGAAGTGGGAGATGGTTAGTGAGGGGGTTCTTATTTTCTTTGTGATTTGGGTTTTGATTGTTTGTGTTTATTACTATGTCTCCTTTGTATAGTTCATTGTTTCATACTTGTATTTGTGTATTTTGTAAACCTAGTAAACTTTGAAATATAAAAAAAGACCTTTCACTTTTTCTTCAAGGCGGTGGTCGGCACTGCCTGCTTGTGCTGCTGCCCACTCACCACCACTGCCCAGTTCTGCTGGGGGAATGGGGGTCACCACCCCTGGAGTTGTTACTGCTGCTGGAGAAAGAGAGGGACCGGGAGGCCTGGCTGCCTCAATATGTGGCTGAACTGAGGGAGAAGGGGCTATGAACTAACACTGATGTTGACTGGAGGACCAGTGAGCTTTTCACTGCTGCAACCAGACCACTGTCACATTCATTAGATGAGCAGAGGCATGATGGTGAGATGACTGGATGGCTTCAACCACCAGGTAAGCCCTGCTTGGCCACAAATCACTCTCCACATCCTCTGTCTCATTCTCCAGTTCAGTTTTTAACTGCTGCTCCATGCAGCGTTTTCAAGGGCTTAGGGGCTGTATTTGAGAACCCCAAGCATAAGCCACAAACAGCTCTTAATTTTTAATTTCAGCCATGCATTGACATTAGGCTGTGGCCTCAGCAAGCCATGCCCCTTTAGTGTGCTGCCTGCTTGGGGGGCGGGGCTCTGGGTGAGCAGGCAGCAGAAGAAAAAAAATTAAAAATAGCCCTGGGCTTTTGCTGCAGGAAACAAGGGGGGAGGGGAATACTATGCAGGAAAGGTTAACCTGGGCCATGCTGGGACACTGGGGGTGACTGGTATGCTGCAGACTACTGGGCGGAAGCTAGAGGGGAATTACTGGTGCCATACAGCAGGGTTTTACCCCTTCTTACTTGACTGACCCCGCTCTGCCTTACAGCTGCCTTCAGCCCAGTAACCCGTCATCTTTGGGTCTTACCACCCTCTGACTTACAGTGCCCCACCAATTCCCCCTGTGGTGGAGCCTCCTTGGTTTCCCGGGCCCAGGAAGAGGTAAGGTAAGGGAAGTGGCATTGGGCATCCCAGTGGATAGTACAGAACCTTTGAGGGAGTGTGGCACCATTCCGTATGGCTTTGGCATTTTCCGCTGTTTTCTCCCCTCCCCTCAGGTGCCCTCTGGGTGGGGACTGAGGACACACACACACAGAAGTATGTGCATCCCAGTCAGGAAGCAGCTGACCTCCCTTGTGGCTCCACTTGTGCTACCAGCTATGGTCACCTAGGTGGCAGTGTCACAGTGGAGTCTATTGGCCTCCCTCCCTGGAGGAGGTGAGTGTCCTTCAGGATGCCCGCCTCCTCCTCCCCCCTGACCAACCCCCAAGTGACCCTTGTCCATTCCTGAATCTGGGTAACTGAGGTGCCAGCACCTCAGCCATCCGCCCCACAGGTACATTGACTGGCTGGAGAGAGGGCTTACTGGCAGGGGTCATGCCAGAGCTCTGGAGCATGCAGGGTCATGAAGGGCTTACAGTGGGAAGCATGCCAAAAACCAACTATTTCCTTCCTCTTGGCTGTACCCTGGGGCCCCTAGCTGCCTAATACTGTCTCCTCTGGATCCTTAGGAGTCCCAAACACACTACCCTTCCCCTGTGAGTCCCTTGGACGTCTACACCTCTAAAAAGTCCCTGATCACCAACTGTGGTTCTTCTATGCTATGGGGGTCCTACTAGTTTGTTTGGAGGGCTGCAGGGTTCAGGGGCATGGCAATTCCATTTAAGGTTATCAGTGATAAAAACACCAGGGCTCTTTCCTCAGGTAAGTTGAGAAGTGGCAGATCATTTAAGGTGTAATCAGCCTTAGGGTTTCCCCCCCAGATGCAGCACTATACACTTGGCTGTATTAAAATTAATTTTGAAATTTGCTGCCCACTGCCCCAACTTATCGATATCCTCCTGCATCTTTGCAATGTCTTTATTAATTTCTATTATTCCTCCTAGTTTAGTGTTGTCCGCAAATTATGGGGTAGCCAATCAACCCTATACCAGAGTAGCAGACATAGAAATTGAAGAGAATTGGCCCGGCACTGAATCTTGCAGGACACCACTTGATACTTCTCCCCAGGTTGATACTTCACCATTCATCCTCACTCGTTGTCTCCTAATAGCCATTTTTTTATCCATCCATGTAATATAGCTGGTATTCTGCCTGAAGTACTGTAATTTGTTTAGAACTTCAAGATGAAGAACACTGTCAAAGGTGTGAAATCCAGATTGATCACATCCATAGTCTTACCCTCCTCCATTTCCTTACTTGCAGGGTCAAATAAATTTAAAAGGTGTGTAACACATGATCTATGTTGCCTGGACCCAGGTTGTGTGTCATTATTTTATTTTCACAGAAACAGATTTCTAGTTTCTTCTTGATGACGTTTTTCATTAATTCACATAACACTGATGTCAGCCTAACCACCCTGTTACTACTTACATCAGATTTTAATCCTTTTTTTTTTTTTTTTCACTGTTGCAGATGTCTTGCTATCACTTGGGGTAAAAATGGCACTTCAGACTCACACCAAAGCACAGTTTTAGAGTTGAAACACAATCCCTCTGCTATCAAAAATCACTACATTGGGGGAAGGGAAGAAAGAGTTACTTTCCAACATGCAGCATAGTCATGCTAGTACAAGTTACTATTTTATCTAAACAATGCCCCGTTGGTCAAAATTGAGTTTGTAATGCGACTGCATTGTTCCAGCAGAAATTCAGTGTGTGTGTATGTGTCTGTAGGTGTTGTTAACCCTTTCAGGACTGATCTTTTCCCATCCTTTTACAAATAAAGCTTATTATGTGCACTGAATGGAGGCTAATGGCTTGGATGAAAAAATATGTATTTTGTAAAAAGAGAGAGAGTGTGTGTTTGATTCATACATTCCTTTCCTACATGCCATTCACATTACAATCAGTAGGTGTGCATAGTGTAAACAGCACATCTGTCACTGGAGGAATTCCTCTCTGCTGTCTTTTTAGCTAGGAAACTGCATTTATCCTATTTTAATAAATGCAGTTTCAGTATAAATGTAAACAACATCCTCTCCTTTACAATCCTATGCAGTCATTTGAAAAAAAAATGTGTAAAAAGATGGCTTAGGTGTCCTTTGGTGGCTTGTTCCCTGGATTGCAGTACTCAACACTCTGTAAACATAGTATAAGGTTGGAAATAATTTCTGTCATTGTGATCAGCGTGTGTGTGTGTGTATGTGTGTCTGTATGAATGTGTGTGTGTGTGTTCTCTGTGGGGGAAGGGAGATTCCCAAGAAAAGATCTGTCCCCAATGCTGCTGAAGTCTTTGTAAGGGAGAAGAGATCAGTCTTCCACAGTTCAGTAGGTTTAATAGAACATATAAAGCTGTCTTATGTACCAGATCCACAGCAAAGGGAAATAAAAATTGTAATTTGTAATTTCTCACATGCTGCATTTGAATACTGAGTATGGTAGTTCCCCTATGTGTTAATCCTTGGGCTGCCAGCAGAATTAGAACATACTGAAATGCATTGCATGTAATACTTTTGCAGGATTTAAGATAAAAGAGTGAACCAGATTTATAGTAGTGAACTTTTTTTTTCTACAGAACACTGTAGATGGCACAATATATTTATTTACTTCAAACCATTAATCAGGAAACTTGTATGGGATGGAAATAACCCACATTTCCACAAGTATATGGGGTACCCCTTATCACAAACCCACTCCTGGGGGTCAGACCTACTGAGCTCACAGTGCCCACCATTACATGCAATCTGTGATGGGGGAACAGGGATACCCTCCTCATCCTTTAGAATGCTCGCCAAGGTCATGACTGCACCTCTGCCATTAGGATCCCAGGCATCCCTGTAGCTCTGGATAAGGGCACAATACCAGTCTTGAGTCTTGTGGCTAGATATGAATCCTTTCCTTGGCTGTTACACAAAGGAGGAAACCCCAGGCATCACACTCTCTTCAGGGTAACAGTGTAAGCCTGATTTGGCCTTCACCCTACAGGACATGCAACTGCCTAGTTCACAATCCCTGCAGACTCGTATAAGACTCTGGTATTCTCACTATCCTTCCAGATGTCCCTTCCAGACCCTTTTCTCAATTTGGTTACTTATGGTGGCCCCTCTAAGCAAGTAACAGTTGTCACAGATGATTAATAAACCTTCTACAGTCACACATACAATATGAGAACTCTCACACAGGCAGAATTTCTTTAGAAAAGCAAAAGTGTTTACTAAACTAATTAAATAAAAGTAGAACTAAAAAAGAATATTAATTTGGGTTACAGTGTACAGGAATAAAATGCAAAAATGTACAATGAAGCACACCAAGACTGTAGCTAATCTACCTGAGGTAAGATGATTTCAAAGTCCAGAGAATCGCTGGTTTTCAAAATATTGTAGTCTTTCTATAGCAGCCTTTGGCTCTAGGCAGTCTCTGTGATGACAGGTGTTCTTTGTGGTCAGGACAGTCCAGGCAAAATGGCCCTGAGTGTCTGTGCTAGGGAGTTTATATAGAAGACCCCCCCCCAAGTCTGTGAATAAAGACAGGCCCTTCCAGGTCAGTGAATAGAGGTTGGTCTTTCTTTTTAGGCCACCGGGTATCGCTCTTGTGCTTTCCCCCAAAATCTTATTTTTCTGATAATCTTTGAGGGGTCAGATTCCCATAACTAACCTAGGTTTTACAATCTCACACAGGTATGCTATAAGGATGTGTTTCTTTTTCTATTGCCTTACACAGGCCTGTTAGAAGGATCTTTCCTGTTACCTCATAAAATTTGGTATACTATAATAGTTTCCTGGGATCAAAGCATTCTGTTTTTCTTGAAGTTTAAAAGGGCTGTCTCTTGAACATTCCATTCACCTCTGTTTCCCCGGTCAGTTCCTATTGGAAATACCCCTTTGATCAGTTATCTCCAAAGCCTTTGACAATAACTTGTCAGCTTCCTGAAAGCAGCTGGCCTCCGGGGTCAGAAAAAGGTCAAAACCCTTTAAAAAAAAATCCAGTCTTTTCTCTAGGTGCCATATGCTGACACTGGCATGTACATAGAATTACAAAAAAGCAACATGTATGTACAACAAAATAATATCTACAAATAAGGGCTAGCATTTGGGCAGCTTGACACACCCCTCCCTTCTAGACTGAAATTGTGAGAATTCATCCCCAGGCACGGTATGATTTTCATAAATTCTGTACACTGCTCTAACTGGCGAGATAGCCCATCTGTATTGGCATTGGCCGATCCAGCCCTGTGGGTAATGGTTGTATCGTAGCCCTGTAAGGCAATGCTCCACCTTAAGAGATGGCCATTCATCTTACCCATCTGTGTCAGCCGCACCAGGGGGTTATGATCGATCTGTACCTCAAAGTACCTCCCAGAGAGGTATGGCTCTAATTTCATCAGGGCCCGTACCAGCGCAAGGCATTCCTTCTCAATTGTGGAATAAGCCTGCTCCTGGGGATGCAGCTGTTTGCTAAGGTACACTATTAGGTGATCATTTCCCTGTTTAGAGGTCTGACTGAGGACTGCTCCAATCCCCACATCTGAAGCATCCATCTGGACTACAAATGGTTTATTGTAATGTGGACTGACCAACACAGGGGCAATGCACAAAGCCTCCTTTAGCTGTGTGAAGGCTTGTTCACAGGCTGGCTCCCATTTTACCTTTTTGGGCATTCTTTTCTTTAGCAAGCCAGATGGGGGGCTGCCAGGGTACTGTTATTTGGTACAAACATTTGATAGGACCTGGTGGTCTCTAGGAAACTCTGAACCTGCTTCTGGGTGTCAGGCCTGGGCCATGCCTATATCGCTTCAATCTTGGCTTGATTGGGATGGAGCTTCTCTTGCCCTACTACATAGTCTAGGTACGCCACTTCTGCCATGGCCACCTAGCACTTTTCAGGCATGACAGGGAGATTTGCCCTTTGTATTCTGCCCAACACTTCCCTCAGGTGGGACAGGTGTTTCTTCCAACTGGTACTGAAGATAGCAATATCATTCAGATATGCCACTGCATACTGTTCAGTACCATGCAACACCTGATTGATCAACCTTTGGAAGGTTGCAGGGGTGTTCTTCATTTCAAAAGGCATTACCTTGAACTCAAATAATCCTGTTAGTGTGATGAAGGCCAACCTCTCCCTAGCTCTGGCAATTAACTCCACTTGCCAATACCCCTTTGTCAAGTCAGTTGTGGTAAGGTATGTCGTCCAGCCCAGCTTGTCCAGTAGTTTGTCCATCCATGGCATTGGGTGGGCATCAGACTTCATGACTGCATTGAGTCCACAACAATCCACGTAAAAGTGAGTAGAGCCATCTGGCTTGGGAATGAGGACTACGGGTGAGGCCCAGGGGCTGTGGGATTTCTGGATTACCCCTAAAACCAGCATTTCCTCCACCTCCCTCCTAATGTCCGTTAGGATGGCCTCAGATACCTGGTAGGCTGTCCACTGTATGGGCGCTTGCATCCCCATTTCTACATCATGTGTTACTAAGGGGGTTAGTACAGGCTTGGCTGCAAACAAAGGGGCAAAGTCCGCTAAAACCTCCCTCACTTCCTGGGTCTGTTCTGGGGTCAACTGGGGTGACAGTTTGATTGCCTCCATAGAGGACTCCCGCTTGCATTCCTCTAGCAAGTCCAGTAGGGGGTCTTCTTCGTCAGTCCCCTTCCCAGGACTACACACTGCAAATACCATGTCTGCCCTATTTGTATATGGCTTCATCATGTTGACATGGTACATTCTATGGGTATGTCTCCAGTCAGGCAGTTCTACAATATAGTTCACTTCATTTACCTGTCAGACTACCATGTATGGTCCCGCCCACTCGGCCTGAAGTTTATTCTTGACCAGGATGAGGACCATGACATCCTGATCCACACTGTACAAGCGAACTCTGGCTCTGCAGTTGTACCAGACCTTTTGCTTCTGTTGGGCAGCCTACAGGTTGCTCTGGGCTGCTCCCATAAGCTCCTTCATATTTTCCCTAAACTTTAGGACATGGGAGTTCCCTGGTGGCATGCTTGCCTTCCCAGTCTTCCTAGATGAAGTCTAGGGACCCATGCACCCTACGTTGCTATAAGAGTTTGAAGGGGGAAACCTTGTTGACTTTTGGGGCACCTCCCTGTAGGCAGACAACAGCTGGAGAAGGTATTTCTCCCAGTCCCTCCCATGCTGTTCAGCAAACACTTGGAGCATTGATTTTAGGGTGCCATTAAACCATTCCACAAGCCCATTGGCTTGCAGGTGATAAGGTGTCGTGCATCTCTGTACTACCCCACACTTCTCCCACAAAGACTTCATCAGGTCCGACATACAGGTACCCCGTTCGATCAGTGATAACTTCCTGCAGAAACCTGACACAGGAGAAAATCCCTATCAAGACGTCTGCCACTTTGACCTAAGTGAGGATAGGACAACCACCTCTGGGTATCAGGTGGCATAATCTACCACTGTCAGGATAAACCTCTTCCCAGAGGAGCTTAGGGTATTCAATGGCCCCACAGTATCTATTCCTACCCTCTGGAATGGCTCCTGCATAATAGGCAAGGGAACTAGGGCAGCTTTGGTTTCACTACCTGCTTTCCTTATTTGTTGGCACCAGTGACAAGACCTGCAATATTTCTTCACCTGCTGGGTGAAGTTGAGCCAATATAAGCTCTGGGCCTATCGCTGCATGGTGTGCGTGATTCCCAGATGTCCAGACATGGGGATATCATGTGCTATCTTGAACAACCACTCACGGTACCCCTGGGGAACGACAAGCTGTCTGCGCATCCCCTTTCCCTCTGTCCTTATGTCCTACATATACAACAGTCCACTGTTCTAATATACTGTGTCTCCAGTCACCTCCCTGTATCCTGTCCGATTCTGCACAGGCCCTCAGCCTCTCCAAACTAGGATCAGTCCTCTGAGCAGCTGCACATTCTTCACAACTTCCCAAGGCATGGGACATGTCCCCTTCAGTTCCTTTATCATTTAACATTTTCTCCTCCCCTGCAGCCACAGCCCTGCCTTACCTCCAGCCACTGCTCCTCTGTTCCACCTCCGATCCCAAAGCTCCATGCCCAGCTGGCAGATGCTTCTCTGCCTGCAAAGGGGGCCCTCCCCGTAGCCCCCGCACCTGGCAAGGAACCATTACCGGAACATGCCTTCCGGGCATCATCGGCTGGTGAAACTGCAGCTATCAAGCTGCCATGGATCTGTGCTGCTTTTTCCTCCATTTTTCCCCCTGGAAGCATGGACGTGCAAGGACGTCAGCGCACTAACGTGTGGACGTCTGCCATGCTCCCCCCCCACTGGCACCCATGCTACTGCAGTACCACTGGGCATCCCCAGGGACCAGCAGAGCATGGTGTGCATCCCTCCTTTCTCTCCAGGACTAGGAGAGCTGTCATCGGACACTCAATTCTAGTCCTCCCCTGCCAACCCTGGCGACCTAGGCTCGTTCCCGAACCTGGGTTGCTGGTGTGCAGCGAGGTGTGGCATCCAGTGCCTCAACCCTCAGCACCACTGGGCTGGCTCCCCTTCAGTTGGGGGAGTCCTACCCCCCTTTCACTACTCTCCATTTCAGGAGACACAGGCTGGGGAACTAGCCTCCCATTGTTTTCCACAGGGGCCTTTATGGGGTCCAGGGAACTACAATCGGCCTTTGCCATCTGACTGCGGATAACCACACATACCACTCCCTTCTGGAGATTGTTCTCTAGAATCACATCCAGGGTGAGGTTGTCTGTTACTGCCACCTTTTTCACCCTCTCTCCTGTCTCACCCCAGTTCAGGAGAATGTTAGCAAGTGGCAAGAGTTTTCTCCTCCACAGTAAATCCCCTAATGTTACAAACTGATTGGGTATAAGCTGCTTAGACCCAACCAAATCCCCTTTTACTAAGGTAAGAGATGCCCCTGTGTCCCTTAACCATGGGTGTGCACCTGTCTCACCCCAGTTCAGGAGAATGTTAGCAAGTGGCAAGAGTTTTCTCCTTCACAGTAAATCCCCTAATGTTACAAACTGATTGGGTATAAGCTGCTTAGACCCAACCAAATCCCCTTTTACTAAGGTAAGAGATGCCCCTGTGTCCCTTAACCCATGGGTGTGCACCCCATTTACAGTAACCGGGTGTACGTACTCCCTCATGTTTATAGGCATGCTTTCAAGGATATGCAGTGCAACCAACTCGGTTTAAGCACCACTTCGGCCATTCTGTGCCTTTTTAGGACACTGTCTTGCAAGATGCCCTGGCTGTTCGCAAAACCAACAATCATCATTTCTTTTATCCGATAAATCATTTTTATGTAACCTGGGGCTTCCCCCTTTCTGTGGAGGCAATGAGGGTTTTAGCTGTCCTGAAGGCGCGTTTTTCCCCTTCTGCGCTGCCACACCTGCCCCACTCCCTTTCAGAGCAGGTCTGCTCCTGGCATAGCAGTCTGAGAGCTCAGCAGCCTCCTGCGCTGTTTTGAGGACTCGGTCCTCCAACCAGGTTTTTAGCTCTGCTGGGCAAGCCCAAAATAATTGCTTCAGAAGTACAGCCTCCTCAATTTTCTCTACAGAGTTTGCTTCCACTCCCGCCCACCCTTTCAAAAACTAACGTTGCTTTGTGGTGAGTTCCTCATAGCTCATGTCAAGACTCCTCCGGAGCTTACGGAACTTAACCCTGTATGCTTTAGGCATTAATTCATACTTTTTAAGCAATGCAGCTTTTTAATTACTACTGTCCTGATTGTCCATTTGGCCTAGTGCCTCACACCCTTTCCCAGTAAGTAGCGGGAATAGCTGGAAGCTACAAGACTCCCTGGGTATTTTAGCCTGGATACAGACCTTTTCAAACATATTCAAAAATGCATCCATTTCCTCCCCATCTTTAACTTCAGCATTTAATTTAAAATTTAACTTGTACCCCAGTCCTGGAGCTCCAGGTTCACCCCTGCCACTTAACTTCTCTGTTGCTGGTCGTTGGAGTTTTAGCTTCTCCAGTTCGAACTCTCTCTGATGCTGGTTTTCTTTATCCCGCATCTCTAGCTCCATCTGGAACTTCTGCTCAAATTCCATTTGCTGCTGGGCTTCAAAACTTTTCTGTTCAAATTCCATTTGCTGCTGGGCTTCAAAACTTTTCTGTTCAAATTCCCTTTGCTGCTGGGCTTCAAACATCTTCTGCTTGAATTCCAGCTCCAGTCTCCTGCAGCCTGATCCCTTCTGGCTCCAGCGTTGTGGTGACCCTCCCCAGGTGCTGTGGCTCTGGGTCCTCTCTGGTCTTGCTGTCCTCCTCCTCCTCCTCCCTGGGACTGGACACGGTGATGTCCTTTAGCACCCCCATGTCCAAGGTCTGGTCCCCTTCAGTCACCGATTGTGACGTGAGGTCCAGGGCAGTCACTCGTTCATCAGCTACCACAAGAGCCTCCACAAGGAGCTTTTTGGTTTGCCCCTCGCACTGGACTCCTCTTTCCTGACACAACTGCTTTCGGTATTCTGCAGCGTATTCACTGTAGATGAAAGCCATTTTCTTCCCTAACTACTGCTACACTAGCTTTCACCCTGGAGAAAAACAAAAACCAGTAGGGAACTTTATACTGTAACCAAGTTATATATATTTTTTTAATCTATGCCTTGATTGTGTATGGACTGTTTACAGTTTATCAATGTGATACACAGGGCTCAAATCCAGCTGTCATGCCCATGCCACCAATATCTCTCAAATCGCGATACTATGCAACCAAATCTCTCAGATCCAAACACTGCGCACCAGATCTGTCACAAACCCACTCCTGGGGATCAGGCCCACTGAGCTCACAGTGCCCACCCTTAAGTGCAATCTGTGATGGGGGAACAGGAATACCCTCCTTGTTCTTTAACATTCAAGCTGAGGTCACAACTGCACCTCTGCCACGAGGATTACGGGCATCCCTGTAACTCTGGATAAGGGAACACTACCAATCTCGAGTCTTGTGGCTAAATATGAACCATTTCCTCAGCTATTACACAAAGGAGGAAGACCCAGGCATCACACTGTCTTCGGGGTAGCAGTGTAAGCCTGATATGGCCTTCGCTTCACAGGACGGGCAACAGTCTAGTTCACAAGCACTGCAAACTTGTATGAGACTCTAGTATTCTTCCTGTCCTTCCAGATGTCCCTTACAGACCCTTTTCTCAATTTGGTTGCTTACGGTGGCCCCTCTAAGCAAGTAACAATTATCACAGATTATTAATAAACCTTCTACAGTTACACATACAATATACAAACTCTCACACAGACAAAATTTCTTTAGAAAGGCAAACATTTTTACTCAAATACAACTAAAAAGATAATATTAATTTGGGTTACAGTATACAGGAAAATAATAAAAATATACAATGAAACACACTAAGACTGTAGCTAATCTACATGAGATATGAAGTTTTCAAAGTCCATAGAATCACTGGTTTACAAAATGTTGCAGTCTTTCTGTAGCAGCCTTTGGCTCTAGGCAGTCTCTGTGTTGACAGGTGTTCTCTGTGGTCAGGAGAATCCAAGCAAAATGGCAAAACGACCCTGAGTGTCTGTGCTGGGGAGTTTATATAGAAGAACCCCCCCCACAAAGTCTATGACTAAAGACTGGCCCTTCCAGGTCAGTGAATAGAGATTGGCCTTTCTCTTTAGGCCACCAGGTGTCACTCTTGTGCTTTCCCCAAAAGTCTTATTTTCCTGATTATCTTTGAGGGGTCAGATTCCCATAGTTAACCTAGGTTTTACAATCTCACACAGGTGTACTATAAGGGTGTGTTTCTTTTTCTGTTACCTCACTGTGATAGGTTTATTTAACCCCCCCCCCTCCATTTTTCAAATAAATGTAACTCGAGGCTTCCTTATCTGCCCCTTTTTCCAAAGTCTGCTGCAGAGGCTATAAATCTTTCCTTTTCTTTAATTTTCACATCTGTGCTGCAGTAGGGTGGCCTCCTACTGTGGTATCTCACTTCTATCCATGCCCCTCTTTTAAATTACTCTTTGCCTTGAGTGCCCTTCTTGTGTTCAGTTTGGCAAAATGTGCCTGGAACCCCCCCCCTTTGTGTCTATAAGAAACACTGTTTGTGGGTTTAAAAAAGGCCAAAAGCCTGCTAGATGCTTGGTAAGCAGGCAAAAGTAAATATAAAGTGCTTCTAGCACTAATTCATTATTGCAGACCTTCTGTTTTTTTCTGTGCACTGGTTAGCTAATTGGTTTGCTGTTGTATCAGTGTAGCTACCAGCACAATTTAAAACAAAACTCTTATTTTCTCGTTAAAATATTCCCCATAGCATTAGAATGGCTTTTGCAGCTGAAACATTTAGTAACTGAAAGGGTATGGTGAAAAACACAGCCTGAACACCAAGGCCTAGATATTCAAAAGGGTTACGCATGGTGCAACAGGGATGCACCATGTGCAACCCACCAATGCACCCCGGCGTAATATTCAAAGGGCATGTTGCAATGCGCAACTCCCGATGTGCCGGGTGCATCAGTACTGTATATGGCGCAAATGCAGGGGGGCGTGCCCATGCATATGTGGCACATCCCGATATTCAGCCTGGGATGTGTGATGCATATGCTGGCACAACTCCTCCTTGCATCACTGGGGGTGCAAAGTTGTGCCTGGTAAAACCAGGAACAAGTTCTGGCCACCCACAGGTGAGCTGCCGTATTGCAGGGTGCAACACAGCAGCCGCCAGCCAGCGGTGGCCACCCGCCCACCCAGAACACTGTCCACAAACTCCCTGCCCCAAGAGCGATGTGCCCCCTGTCCCATCACCTGATCATGGGCATATGTATCAAAAGCCTCCCTGGTGGTCCAGTGGAAACCCCCCATCACCCGATCGCGGGCATAAGTTTAAAGAAGTTCCCTGGTGGTCCAGTGGAAACACCCCCCCAATCGCGGGCGGAAACAGCAATAGAAACCCTGGTTGTCCAGTGGTACCCCCCTGCCCACTGAGGTCCCCCAGCACCCCTCCCATCATCGGCGGGCGGCAGCCGCCCGCCACATGACAGCATACAGTACGGTCTGTACGCCTATTGGTCTACTGCGTGGACCAATGGGCATGCACATATTGGGCCTGCATAGTACAATATGGTCCGCATGCCCATTGGTGGAACAGTCAAAAGTGTGGCAGCTTAGATTCAAGGAAAAGAAGTGCAAAGTAATGCACCCTTCTTAACTGAGTTGGCTGTCTTTTCCTCGGTTTGGGCCTATGTTTTTCTGACTGCCTTCCCCACTTCCTTCTGCTTTAACTGGTACTGTTCTCTGTCCTGCTCCTTCTGTTTCCTTATACTTCATGAAAGCTATCTTTTTCACCCTAACCTTCCCTGCCACCTCTTTTGAGAACCATAGTGGGTTTTTTTTTCTTAATTTCATTTATTTGCTTCACACAAAGGTTTGTTGCCTCTGTGATGGCAGTTTTGAGTTTTCCCTATTGTTGCTCCACCCCTCCTTCTTGCCCGTTTGATAGTGCTTTTCTGAGGCACTCTCCCATTTTGCCAGAGTCAGCCCTTCTAAAGTCCAATACTCTTGATTTTGTATGGCTTGACTCTACGGCTGTGTTTATCGTGAACCACACTGCTTGGTGGTTGTTTGTTCCAAGATTGCTACCCACTTCTAAATCTGAGATCCTCTCTCTGTCCCCATTTGAGAGTACCAGGTCTAAGACTGCTCCCTCCCGAATGGATTCCAGCACTAGCTGTCTGAGGCATGCCCCTGTAGGGCATCGAGAATGACCCTGCTCTTGGATGTGGCTGCAGCAAAGATGCTCCAGTTAACATCTGGCATATTCAGGTCCCCCATCAAAAATCACTCCCCTTTTTCTGCCATTCTAAGGATGCCTTCTATCATTTCCTTGACCATTTCCTCCCCTTGAGATAGGGGTGTGTATATAACCCCCCCGTGCGGATTGTGGTGCCATGTCCTGTTTCCAGGGTGACCCACAGTGCCTCCTTTCCTCCCTGTTTACCCTTTAGTTCCATTGCTTTGATCCCTTCCCTTTTGTAGAGAGCTACTCTTCCTCTTCTTTTACCCTCCCTGTGCCTCCTGTAGATTGTGTACCCTGGTATGTCGACATCCTAGTCATGGTTCTCTCTGTACCTTGTTTCTGTGACTGCCACAATATCCAGGCATCCTCTTCCATCAAGGCCACTAGTTCAGGGAGCTTGTTACCCAGATGACAGGCACTGGTACTCATCATCCTCCATTTTTTTGATGGCCTTTTTACCCCCTTTTGGCCCCATCCCTCTCCTTGCTGCCTTGCCTTTTTCTCCATTTACCCCTGTTCTGCTGCCTATCGACTTTGCTACCTTGGTGTTTACCTCACTAACTACCCTGTTTTGGGGGGCTGGGATTTCTCTGCTCCTTTTCAGTGCCTCCCCCCCTTGGCTAGTTTAAATGCTTGCCAATGAAACATTTAAACCTATCATCTTGGATCCTGGTTCCCCTCCTGCACAGATGCAGCCCATTGTGCCAGTATAGGTCTGTATCCCTCCAGGTGGACCTCCAGTCCCCAATGAAGCCAGAACCCTGAGCTGCACACCAGTTTTGTCAACCATTCATTGAATTTCATGGTACAGAGTACCCTAGCCTCACCCATGCCATAGATAGGCAGCTCCTCTGAGAAGGTGAGTGTGTATGCTACTTGTCTAAGGCCTCTCCTCAACTCCACAAACTCCTCCTGCATTGCCCTGATCCCATTCCCACTAGGTCATTTGTTCCTAGGTGGACAATGACATCCAGCTCTCCCATGCTGCTGCTCCCACGATCCTGAGGATTTACTTCCTGTCCCTCCAAACCATGGTGCCGGGCAGGCACCTTGCCTCCCTCTGCCCTCCTCCAGTTCTACCCCTAACGATTGAATCCCCCACCCTCCTGTGGGTCTCCTTTGTAGAGGTTCCCAACATCCTCATTGGTCTCCACTGTGGGTGCCTCCATAGAGGAACCATGCTCTGCCAGAATGGCATATGAATTGTGGAGAGGTACAACTGGAGGGATGCGCCTCTGTTCTACCACCTTCACCTCCTCTGAGCCCACCGGGGTCCAACCACTCCTCTTTCTTGGCAACCCCTGAGGCAGAGGCGGCACTCCTGGTGGTCCCTGGGTGGGTGAGGAGGTTTCCAAATCCTCACCAATTCAGCCTGGAGATGGGAAACCTCCTCCCTCAGACCAGAGAGGTGCCTGCAAATAGGGCAGCATCGCAGCCTCCAGAATGTCTCCCAGAAGACTGCTGCTCCACAGCCAGTGCATTGCACCACTCTCCAAATGTCTCTCTCACTTCCTGTATAATTTTTTTTTTGGATTTCTCAATCACAAGAGTGCAGTGTGGGTATTTATGGACAGGGTTCGACCATAACATATATTTATTAGTCCGGGGCATAGTGCAGATTGCCTCGGACTACTGCAGATGCCTTCCTACTTGTCCGTGTGGGCTAGTGCAGTTTCCATCTGACCACGGATGGCAGAGGCAGTATGTAATCCTGTTCAGAGCATGAGCGGTACAATGCATCAAAAATATACTGAGCACCTGGAGCCCTGACATGGCTGCAAGTCAGGTAAACTAGCGGTGGGAGACCCGAACTCCCAGAGGTTCCTTGCTGAGGATGGGGATCTAAGAGGTTATTCTGTTGGCTAGCAACATTTTGTGTGCAGCAGTATTGTGTCAATCCATTGGTCAGACCTGTATTTTGCGAGCCGGCAGAAGGGGGGAAGCAGTGGCTGTGGGAATAGATCCAGGCATCTGATGTTACAGATAAGTCCACAAATGAAGGATTTCAGCTGCAGCAGCAGGCGGGAGTAGGGGCAGGTGATTAGAAGAGCCACAAATCCATAGTATGGGCAGGCATAACACAAGGCTGAAGACATGATTGGACCATTATCGAAGTATGCGGTGGTCATTGGCAGCAAGCGAGGGTGTGGCAGGGCTTCATTGCTCAGTAATGCTGAATATAAGCTGTCGTTTTAAAAGCAAAAAAATGCAGATTTGAAACACATTGACGAGGAAGTGGTGAAGGTGAAGAAGAAGGACTATACTACAGGCTGTTTGTGTTTGGCAATGGTGGCTGAGGAGCTCACTAGGGAGGATTGACTGTTTTGGCAGTTGAGGAGGTCGGGACTGTTTGGGAAGCAGGAGTGCTGTTTCAGGGCATGGGATAGAGAGTTGTAAAGCAAGTCGGACAGCAGACTTCTGAGACGAGCAGACTGGAAGCTGGATTCAAAGGAACATTAGTCACCACAGCCACAGAACGCTACTCACTAAGGTACAGTCAGACTTAGTTAATGTGTTTTGGGGGGACGATATTGAGGTAATATGGGCGCTGGGATGAATGTGCCTTCTGGTTGTTAGTTTGCTCGCTAGCTTGTGAACACTTTGAAAATGGAGAAAAGCAGTTGGATTTAGAGAATGCTGTTTCTTGAACTATGTCTGAGTTGATCATATAAGGGTACTCAAGGCCAAATTACCATTAATGATAAAAAAGTCCCCTTGTCATTAGCAAATGAAGTGTGTGACTCTAAAAGGATTTCACTATTTCTCTGCAGGGATTCCCTAATGTTAAACTTATTGGTAGTTTTTCTGACTACATTTCACGTGAATAAAAATGTTGCCAGCTCTGTTCTCCAGTTCACACTGTTTTGAGAGTGCAGAAGTGTGCAGGTCTGTGGTTGCCATCTCTCAAGGTCTGTGAAAAGTAAAATCTCTTTAAAATGTGTTATATGAAAAATACTGCCAGTGGCTGCCACTTACTTGTGTGTTTCTTTGGTTTAATGCAAAGGGGAAGGGTGGTGGGGCTGGGTACAGATAAAGTGCAATTGTCCCGCATTTTCTGTGAGGAGCAAACTGGAAGCTGGAAGGAACACTCAGAGAGAACACTACACTCAGGTACAGTCAGACAGTCAATGTGTGTTTCGGGTTTTTTTTTTATGGATGATTCCAAGGTTGTGTGGGTATGGGGGAAAGAATGTGCCCTCTGGTTCTGAGTTTGCAGTGTCATTATATGAAAAATATTGCCAGTGGCTTACTGGGTACTTCTTTGGTTTTCCTCATTTTCCCATGTGTTGTTTTGTTGTTGACTTTGAGTGTGGACTAGTGCAAATCACTGTGGGCTAGTGCAATTTTAGACTGACTTGTCCTGCTGGCTAGTACAAAAAAACTTAAGGTCTACCCCTGTTTATGGAACACATACAAACAGAAGAGAGACAGAAGCGAGTTCCTTAACTGGGACTTGAACCCAGGCACCCCAGAATACTGTTCCAGTTGTGCTACCAGCAATGTACTGCTAATGTCTCTCCCCACACACACACAGATACATATCAGGTCAGGGTAATGAGCAGAACACTAAAATGACATAGGTAGTACCAAGTACCAAGGAGTATAAAAAGAACCCATAGTAAAATGTTAATAAATTAGTGTCCCAAAAAGTCATATTCAATCAGAAAGCCCATAAATATCCCCATGTTCAAAAACGAATTGTAAAGATATGCAAATGTACCACAATTATAAATATTCAGATTTCAAAGTTGGATCCTAAATCCATACAGATATCCATAATAATAGCTTATACGTCCTACATACATGCACATATCCAGCAGCTACAATGAATTGCTAAAATGCACAGCAGGATGCAAAATACATCCAAATGTCCATGATAACAGGTAAAAGTCAATATGTATTACTCTCAGTAGGATAATATCCTTCTGCCCTCCCCTGCACCCACTGTCTTTGTTTTCTCCCCTCTATCAGTGAACTGCACTTAGTTGAAGTTACAGTTTAAAGTAATTATGTATTAATTATGATAGTGCTTACATTAAAAACCATGGGGTGCCATTACTGATGTTGTCCACCAAATGGAAACATTACTTCTTGGTTGCTTTAGCTACAATGATAGCTCAGTCACTGCTACTGCGGAGTGCATTATTATGGACATTTGCATGAATTTAGGATCCTGCTTTGAAATCTAGACATTTATAATTGCAGGACATTTCCATGTACTTAGGATCCTATTATAATGATCTCCACAAGATACAACATAACTTTAGTAAACCACAACAACCCTTAACTCATTCACCCATCATTCCTCTGCCACATTTTCTGTACACACCTCTCACCACCATCACTTAAATCATTTTGTGGCCATATTGGCTCTGACCAGAGTTTGTTATGGATGGGTATGGGTGCCACTATTGCATATCTCTATTCACTTGGTATTTCTCCTGCCATTAAGGACATGTTAAACAATACTGCTGTAGGGTCACAAAGTTCTAATGCCAGCTCCTTTAGTACTTTGGGATGCAGCTCAGATAAAGCAGCTGATTTGTTTTGATTAAGCCCTTTCAGTAATGGTTAATACCTGGTCCCTACTGACTGAGAAGGTTTGTTCATCACTTGCTGCCACAGGTGCATTCATGTTTCCTACTCTGCCACTGAATACTGAACAGAAGAAACAATTAAAATGTCCTGCCATCTCCTTGTTTGCATCAGTCATAGTATTCCCATCCCTCAGTGGGCCTACAGTGCTTCCAACCTGCTTCTTGTTTCTTACACTGTGTATGAGTAGAATTCTTTAAAATTATTGCTTGCATTTCTAGCTATTTCTTCATCAGTCTTTGCTTTCCCTTTCCTTACTTCTTTCTTATCTTAGCTTCTTTACACCATTTAACAGTATGTTCACTATTACTTCTCTCATTTACTTGTATAGCCTTTTTTTTGTTAACTAATCTCCTAATGTGCTTTGTACACCATATTGGTATTTTCCCCATCTGCTGTATTTTTCTCTTTATCGGAATGTACATCCTGTGGAATTCTATCATTTGATTTTTTAAGAATGTTCCACTGGGTTTCCATGTCATTCTTGTGTAGCGCCTCGCTCCACTTCCATTGTTTTAACTCTTTCCTCATTTCACTAAATGTTGCCTCCTAAGGTCATAACATGATGTGGATCCTTATTGTTTGCTAAAAGTTTGCCTCAGCTTAAATTGCATTATGCTGTGGTCACTGGTGCCTAACGTTTTGTGTACCCTGCTGTTTGCTATTATAGTTTCATTGTTTGTAATTACTAAGCCTATTATGAATCACTAAGGTGATGTCAGCCAATCAGTGCACAGAGCCACTGCACCCCATATTCTGAGTACACCTTACTCTCACACAGGGGTGGCAGGAGGGTGCGTTCCACTTCAGTGCTGGGGGGGGAGAATGGCAACTAAATTAAAACAATGGGCCCAATTTTTAAAACAGCAAAATTTGGTGCAAAAGCTTTGATACAAATGGCACCTTGCATTATATTTTGTGGCAATCCTCAAATTTCAAACGTAGGCTATGTCGAAGTGGGGCTGCCTTGCACCAAAGCCACCTTGCACCACCCTTGCGGCAGAAGTGCCAGTGCACTAGGTAGCAAGGAGGCTTGCTCCATGGCAGGGTTGCTCCATCCCCTTATTTGGGATTTTAGAAGCCCCTCCATGGATGCATGAAGTGCCTGAGTTTAGACCAGCCAGGAGCTGGGCTAAGGGTCCTGCACCACAACCTTGGAGGGCTACGAGTGGGAAGGGGTAGACTGGAAGATGGGGACCGGGGGCAGAGGGAGCAGTAGGGGTGCCATAGAGGGCAACGGGAGGACGGCAGCACTATGAGACTCCTGAGGTGGCAGCTGGCATAGGTGCTATGCTCCATGGGGCAGAGTCAATCAGCCCAGGTAGAGGGGGATTGGCATGGAGAGACCATGACCCGGACCCAAGGTGGCAGCAGCCCTGGCACCTGCCCCAGAGGAGCCACAGTCCCCTACATATGGCGGGTGGCAGTGGCTGCAGGTTGAGGGGCGCACTCGGTGGATGGGTACATTCCCTGAGCACTGCAACATGCCCCCACATGGCAGCAGGCTGATACCCGATTACACTGCTGGGGACTGTGGCTCCTTTGGGACAGGTGCCAGGGCTGTTGCCACCTGAGTCCGGGTCATGGTCCGTCTGTGCCACCCCCCCCCGTACCTGGGCCAGTCAACTCTGTCCCACCCACAGAGCATGGCACCACTGCCGGGTGCCACCTCAAAACCCTCACTCTTCTGCCATACCCCTGTCATCCCCTATGGCACCCCCACTGCTCCTTTTGCCCAGGCTTCCACCTTCCAGGCACATTAACTCTTCACCTTTGTGGCTTCTCTAGGGTTGCACTGGAAGGGGGGGCTTGATGGAAGTCTCTGTCAAACCCCTCAGGTGCACCAAATGTCTGCCGCAATTCTCAGGACTTTGGCGCAGGGACCCCCAGTTTTCTAGAATTCAGTGCAGGGTCCCCAATGCACCTGGAGTTTGCCACAGCTATAGATCAGTGTACTTTCCGCTAATCTAAGGGCCAATTGACAATCGAGCCCAAAGACTCTAAACCTATTATAAATCACTGAAGCTAAACTCGACTGATTTATAACAAGATAACAGGGTCTCCATGGGATGTCTTTTAAGGTATAAGAGACTTTTCTCGTGAGGTTTGGTCAGACAAAATTGCCCAGCTTTGCTATGTGGTCCTCTTTCTAAACTGCATGCTCAGACTCTCTTATACCATAAGAGACATCCCTCAGAAGGCCTATTTACTTACAGTATTGCACTTCTTCTTGCTGATTTTCCTACTAGCTGGTGTAAGCTGTGGTTGTTGATCAGTTCCAGCTTAAAATAGTGCAGGTGAGTTCCACTTAATGCCTAGGTGAACCAAAAGCACCTCATGATCCACCATATCAAATGGTTATGAAGAAATCAAGGAGACCAGTGCCTTCTGTCCCTCACAGTGATGAGATCATGGAACACTGTGATGAGACTGGTCTCTGTGCTGTGTCGGACAAAAACACGATTGGAAAAGCTCATAGATGCCAGATTTTTTCAAGCTGCTTCTCCAGCTGGCCCACTGGAGGAGCAGTTGCACTTCCACTCTCCATCCGGCAACTCGGGTTTGGGAATGGACAAGGGTCACTCGGTGGGCTGACAGTGTGAGGAAGGATCAAGCACCCGATGACAGCTCTCCCTCCATGGGGAGGGGGGATACCAGGTCCTGCTGCTGAAACTGCCACCTGGTGGAGGCCGGATGACAGTGCAGCAGGAGTGCATGATGGGCAGAGCTTTAGCATGATGTGCATGGTGCAATCCTGACACTACAGCCCAGAGGGAGAAAATGGAGGAAACAGATGCTGGGTTGCCCATGGCCAGCCCCCTTCCCCAACAGGCTCTCACATGATTGACACAGTGGGTCACCCAGCCATCTAGGTTCTAAGAAAGTGTTTGATAATTGGTAAGCCCATGAGAAGGTCAGTAATGGAACTTGGGGGTGCCATCTGGCAGACTCGAGGGGAGAAAATCTACTGACTGAAAAAAAAGAAAGATGCATCTACAACTGTACCACCACCACTTTTCCAATCTATTTCCATAAAAAGGAAAGGTTCAAGATAGGTCTGTAGTTCAGAAGGTCAGGATCCAGAGATGGCCTCCTATGGAGGGGCCTCACTACCACCTTTGTTAGGTGGCCTAGAAAATTCCCTCCCTCAGAGAGGATCTGACAGTTTCTGACATAATTAGTCCAGGGTCCACCCAGAGCCAATAAACAGTCAGGTGAACACTGGATTCAGTAAACAGTAGGTGGGGTACAACCCTGAGAGTACCTAGAACATCTCCTCTGCAATTTGTTAAAACTTTCCCAGGGAGGCTGGTTGCCCGCATCCATCCTAGGATGGATACTGCTGGCCCACAGCAGGTGGCTTGATGGGATCCTAGCCTGTAGGGAGGATACCTTATAAAAAGAAAAGCTAGAACTCTGCATTTTTCTATGTAAAAGACTTTCTTAGACTGTAGCAGGAAAGATTCAATACAACCTTTCTATGGTGTGAAAGAGCTGAACTGGTTAAGTTCTTCCCCGCAGTGATCACCCTTTATAGGAACTCTTTCTTTTTCAGGGTGCTTGCCTGCTGATTCTTACCGTAATACGTCCTTAGTGTCAGTCTGTCCTCCCCTGAATGGGACCTCCACCAAGAACATTGTAACCTCTATCCCTTAATTTTCAGCTACTTCAGTTCTTCACAGAACCATAGCAAGGCAAAGGACAGACAAAATAGGTTGTCAGAGAATTGAGAGCAGATGCAAGAGCTGTATTATAAACCTCCACTGCCCTCTTAACACCCCCAACATATGTTGTCATCAAACTCAAAACATCCACTATTGTCAAGAATTTGCTAGGCTTCAGATTATGTACTGGATCATTTCCACTGCAGGGATGATTGGGGGGGGGGGGCTCACAGAGGAGAGACATGGCATTATGCTCTAACTAAATGACCAGATCAACCTTAATATTGCAAAAGTCAAGTCCCGACAAGAAGACCAGATCCAAGACATGGCCATGTAAGTGGGTTCTGGTAGTAACTATGTGTGCTAGGCCCATTGACAGCATAAATTGGAGGAGCTACTGTCTAAAGTGCTAGGATTCATTGTCTGTCAAGACACTGAAGCTCCCCAGTACCTAAAGTCTGGGGATGCCCAATAGCAGATAGACAGTGAAGTCTGTCAGTTCCTGCAGGAATTAATTCCCGTGTCCCTGAGAACAGAACACAGCAATCTGCGCCTGGCCCACCTCTAACAGCCACACATTCAAATGATATGTTCCTATCCATGGAGTATGCTGTGAGTCCCAAAATGGATCTAAAGCATAGCCACCCCAGCCCTGATGCACATCCACCTTGGTAATGCACCATGGCATACCCACCTGGGATCAATGCCTCCAAAATGGGACCAGCATCACCCTCCAGCCAAGTTTCCATGGTGCAGATAATGTCAGCTAAAGAGTTTGCAATGAAACCTTCAGCCACCTTGATGTTGTTCCCGAGTGATCTAAGATTGCAGAGAGTGGCCAGAAGGAGGAACGTTGAGTCAGCAGGTCTGCTTATCTCCAGCCTGCTGACAACTGGCAGAGCCCTTGGTATCAGAGTCATTCAGGAAGGACCACTGTCGTGATTCCAGTTTCTTCAAGGGTACCTCCTAGACCTCACCTCCCCAATCCTCCTCTCTCTGATGCCTGCCTCCAAGCACAGCCTGCAATCGCAACTACATCTTTGGAGAATCCCCAGGTTTTCACTGTAGTTAATAGCCCTAGTGGGCAAACATGGAAAAGAATATGGGAAAGGACACAGCCAAAGCAGGCTGTCTGGAAAGTAGTCGCACCTGAAAGGGTTTAATGACAAGTACAAATTTATTATCCAACAAAATCAAGCAATAAATATTAAACCTCAAATTTTTTTCTATTTTTTTTTGCACAAAGCACACAATTTGAAGTCTACTGCAGTTGGCTCCTCTGTAGTCAATGTCACAAGTTTCAACCAGACCCTTGCAAATTAGGGCCCAGTCCACAACAGTACAGAAATGAGATGAGCTTAAATAAAATTCAACAATCAGCTACACCAAACTTCACCTGAAACTTGGCATCCTCTACCGCCATAAAGATTGCTTTTCTCTACCCACCCATCGTGACCTTGTCCTGAAAACTATCCTACCTGTCTTTGATTATGTGGATGTTGTTTATGGCTCAGCCCCTGCGACATCCCTCTCCAGACTAAACTCTCTCCTCAACTTCTTCTGCCGCTTTGCTACTTCCTCCCCTTGCCTCACCCACCACTGTCTTTTCTACTCTTCTGGCTGCATTGCCTCACTCTCCCATAGGTGCAAGTTACGCTACCTCAACCTCATTGCTAAATACTGGTTCTGGACACTAGCCTCCTATCTATCCTCCCGCCTGTCACACGCTTGCCCTTCTTCCTACTCCCTTCACTCTAGGGACTCTCGTTCTTTCTCCCTCCCTCTCCTGCACTGTGTTGCTGGGCAGTCTACTTTCTCTTATTGCTTCCCATCTCTTTGGAATCTACTCCCCTGCAACTTTCGTCACTCCCCCTCAATCTCTGCCCTTAAATCATTGCTTGGTTTCCTTCCCAACTATCGCTGCTCATGTCTCTCCACAGTCTCCACTACAAGCCTCTAAATGCAATTAAACCTGCTCTCCACTTGAGCACTATTGCCATCTTTGTGGGGTCTGCCATGCACTTACTGCTTTATCTACTGTACTTTCAATTTGTCTTCCCCACATCGTACATTTACTGCAGTTCCACTACTACTGGTGATTTGCTATTGAAAATTCTTTTTGAAATGTATTTCTGGCATTTGTTCTCATTTGTTGTTTAATTGTAATTGTTTCTCCTTATGTTGTATCCTGCCTCCATGTATGTGCCTCGGGTTGCACCTGGAAACGAGCCTCAGCTAAGTGTGTCTTTCCCGGTTATCAATGTATAAATAAAATAAATAATAAACTGATTTTAGATGAACTGCAGATATTCTGAGGACAGAAAATACCTCTTACTCCTGGGTTAACTTCACTGATTTTTCCTTCTCTCAGAAGGAAGAAATGCTTGAAGTAATATGGTACAGCTGGGAGTTGGTTTTCTAGTAGCTAATCCAACCCTCAGGTGCGTTATGAGGCTCCGGGGCATAGTCGAGGGTCTTATGTACCTGGGAGTTTGATTAACTACTGGGAAACCAACTCCCTGGAGTACCTTAATGCTATTATAAAAACAAGCATTTGTCAATGCCGAATGTTCACCACTGGTATTGCTGTTGTCCTGCAACAAGGCATGGGGTTTGGGCTTGGGGTGAGGGTGGAGGTGACAGTTATGGAGGTACAGCAAGGGTTAACATGAGTTTGGCTTGGGAGGTGGCAGTTACAGTGGCAGCTGCAACAGACATTGATGGATAGTTTTCTATTTTGCATGGTGTACTAAATAAAAAAAAAATATGAGACACACCTGTGCTGGAATTAGACTGCTGACAGAATTAGAACATATAGGAATTTTGGACAAATATATTTGTCCAAGGCATTGGTTGGGCTTGTGGGGGTGGCAGTTACAGCGGCACAGTAAAGATTAACATGGGTTGGACTTGGGGGTGCAGTTCCAGTGGCAGCTGCAACAGTCATCAATGGACAGTTTTCTATTTTACAAAGTGTATAAAAAAAAACTACGAGAGACTTTTAGATGGGACACTAGGGGATTGGGCACCCCCAGTGTCAGTGTTATGTTTACCCCCAAAGACACAGCACTGAACCCAAAAGTCACAGGACTGACCCCCCCACCCCAACATCGATAGCAGTGATCTCACACCCTTGACAATCACAGCAATGACTCCTCCACCCCCACAGTCACAGTATTGACCACCCACTCAGTCATTGCACTGACTCCGCATCCTTGAGGGGCTTAGTACTGTGACTCTTAATAGTCATCGCACTGACTCCCACCCTCACACAGAACTGCCCCCCACCCAACAGTCACGTCACACTTTTTTGCAAGTGGACTAACAAAGGAGAAAAAGAAAACCAGATGAAGTCTTGGAACAGGGACTGGTGGCCTTATATTTGTATTTGCCCATCTGTTCTCTGGTTGCTATGCTTGTTGGTAATTGTTGGATGGATTATCAAAGAGCTGGTGACACGTTCGGGTGAACTATAACAAAACATAACATTTAGACACAGTCCAGCTTGTATTTCCCATTAGTTCTGTATTTCTCCTCCCCATTATTTATTACTGAGGTCATTTGTATGGAAACAGGATTTCTGCTTCTGAAAAGTTCTATTCCTGCTGCTTTCTCCCAACATGAAGTCACAGAGCACTGCTTGTGACCTCACAGTTACTTCTATGTCGACAGACTGTGATGTCACAACAGAGAATTATGACTTGGAGTAGGGGGTAAGCTATAGATACAGATGAACTCAAAATAAACTCTAAGGGACAACAATCATATATTCATACACATTTCCTTAGCAATAAATTATGGGGAGGAGAAATATATAAAATATAAATGGAATGCAAGCAGAATTGTATCTAATTATTACTGTATGTTTTAAAAGTTTTCTTTGAGGTGGCAATAGCTCTAGGTACCTACAGTGCTCTGCTGTGCCTAAGACAATGCCAAAAAATCCTATATTTGCAAGCTCAGATCATTTGAACAGCTCTACCTTTAAAAGTATGCTTGGTCAGACTGGAGACATCTCTCCTCCCTCCCCTTCCCTCTCCTTTGCTGCAGAAGCCTGTCCAGTGCCGCTTACTGGGCTATGTAGCACATGACCAGTCTAGCAAAGTGTGTGAATCCACACATTTGTAACAGTAAACAAATACACACAAACTCTGATCTGGTGCTGTTAAAGTGAGGTCAAAAAGGATCCCCACTGATACACAATTTACAACACACAGCACACATGAAAGGAGTTTAAAGAACAAGTTACCTGCAAGTGCAAGTCAAACAAGCATTTGTCGATGCCGAACATTTACTGCTGGTATACACCGATTGGCGATGGGAGAAGAGGATGCCTGGTAAGCGATCCAGCAAGTGAGTGGGGTGGGACAGTACAGCCAACAAGAGTGGACAGGCACAATTCAATGCAAAACAGTGCAAAGTCATGCACTTGGGTCACAAGAGTCCTGGAGGGGAATATAAAGTGGATGGGGGGTGGATACTAAGAACAAAAAAACTGGAAAGGGACCTGGGGTAAACATAACAGACAACCTGATGATTGGCAAGCAATGTGAAAAGGCATTGGGGAGGGCCAGAGGCATGCTGGGGTGCATAGGGAGGGGCATCACCAGCAGAAAACAGGAGGTGGTGATATCACTGTACAGACAATCGGTTAGGCCACATCTGGAATACTGTGTTCAGTTCTGGAGACCACATCTCCAGAAGGACATTGACAGAATAGAGGTGGTCCAGAGAAGGGCAACAAAAATAGTGAAAGGACTGAACCAGAAAATGTACGAGGAAAGACTGAAAGACCTCAATATATATTCCCTGGAGGAGAGGAGGGAGTGGAGGGGGATATGATAAGAGACATTCAAGTACCTCAGGGGAATCAACAAGGTACAGGAGGGCAGCATCTTTCAAAAAAAGAGATGTGCAACAACAAGGGGTCACAACATGAGGCTAGAGGAGGGGAAATCTCAGGGGGAAATGTGAGGAAGTATTTTTTCACAGAAAGGGTGGTGGATGCATGGAACTGCCTCCCAGCAGAGGTTGTACAGGCTAAAATGATTCTCAAACAGGATAAGGCATTATTCCTGATGAAAAATAAACTCTATCTGTCCACCATTTCCTTCTTCCCACTCAATGTAGCCATAATGCGGGGTGGGAGGGGCTGATCAGTGGTGGAGGTGGGGTCCTTGACAGCTTATTCTAATTCTCTAATAATAAAAAAAGTGGATTGGGAGCTGCAATCCTCAGTATATTTTTCTTAACTGAAAATCAGCTGTGGATTTCCGGTGACGTAGCCGGTGGCAATGGCGGTTTAACTCATCGCTCTGATCCCTTAATATAACTCTAAAGGAGAATCCAACGTTCATCAGACGCATCCTGGGGTTTTAAGCAGTGAGTCAAATTGGGTCAATGCCCTACGATGGTTCGGATGAAAAAAAGAGGCTCATTGGTGTTAAGGGCCATCTCGGAGAATCAGCGAGGTAGACGCATGGAAGGCCTCAGCCCGGCCCCCTCACGCTCATCAGCGCTCTCAATATCTGGAGCCGACGATTCATGTTCCAACTCAGGCTTGACTAGTACCAGAGCTGAATCAAGGAAAATTATTAAGCTGCTTCACAAAATAGATGCTAAAGTTACAGATATTCAGAAGGATTTCAAGAAACTGAAATCAAGAACTACCTCAATCGAACAACACCTTGAGGGGTTACAATCGGAACATATGGCTTTTGGAAGGTCCCTAGTGTTTCTGTATGCTAGAGAGAAATTTTTAACTGCAAGAGCCGAGAACTCGGAGGCGCGTTCTAGATGGAACAACATTAGAGTGGTTGGTATTCCAGAGGGAGCTGAGCAGGCAGACATGGTCGCTTTTATGGACTGCTGGTTAAAGACTGAATTACAATTGGGAGATGACCCCCCCACTGGAGATCGAAAGAGCTCACAGGGCCCTCGCACCGAAGCCCAGACAGGGGGCTCCCCCCAGAGTGATTATCATTACATTCCTGAGATTCCCGACTAAAGAAAGGATCTTGCGATTGGCATGGGCAAAGAAAGACCTGAATTTTGATGGCACAAAGGTATTTGTGGACCAAGAGTTCCCCCCAGCTTTTGCCCAGCGTCAGAAGAAAGTGTTGGGAGTGATTAAACAGCTTAGAGAGAGGGGTTGGAAAGCCCAGTTATGATACCCTGCCAGATTGTGGTTAGAAACACCTGAGGGCCCTAAAGTCTATGATTCATTGCTGGTGGTTCATGATTTTTTGGAAGCTAACAATATCTCGATCCCTGACATCAAAGAAGAGATCACTGAGAAAGAGGTCGAGCAGTTATTGTGGGCAGTGGCTCCAGGTTCCAAGGACACTAATCGGCCTCGAGCAAGGATGGATTCGGTGTTACCTTTGCATGCGGACTTATCCAAGTGGCTTCTTAGAAAGAATACTTCAGAAGAGACTGGCTGATACATTGTGACGTTCACTTGGCGTCCTATCTAACCCACCGATGCTCTGACTGTTGAACACTACCTAAGACTGGCTATAATGATGTTTTATACCATTTACCAATATTAATGGGCTCAGTATGGAGAGACCGGGTGGTTATTGGGTTTACCTGTGGGCTTCTGCCCCCTTTGTCGGTCTCCTCGTCGTTGGCTCTGTGCCCATGATGGCCCTCCTGCTCCAGGAAGGTTGGGGGGGTCACCGGGAGCCTGCGGGCCTTGACTCGTGGAGCAGGGTTTTGTATGGGTGGACCCTTTTGCTATGGCGGTTGAGCTTCACCCGACAGCACTTCAGGGGGGACTCCTTCCTGGATTCCTGCCTATATTATGTTCCCCCTGACTTTGTGGAGTTTTTTTTTCCTTTTTTTTCCCTTCGCCCTGCCTCGTATTTCTCCACACCAGCAGTAGGTGTCATTGCGGGGATGGGGACCCGATGTCGCAATGGGAGAGTGTAAGCTCAATAGTACAGACGGAGGGGTTTTCTTTTTTTTTTTGGAAGTGGTGGTGGTGGTATTGGAGGGCGAGGGGGACCGCCCATCCCATATTAGCACTACCGGGCCTCTCGGAGTGGTAGGGTTTGGTTCTCTTGTCTGGGGCTTTGGTGGCATATAGGGAGAATCAAGGGAGTGCTTGTTTACCCCTGCAAGCTCCTCCCGGTGGATTCACATCAATATCCTGCATTAAAGACCAGTGTCTCACACTGTTTATGTGAGGGTGGCCTTCACATTCCTCCCTCTCCAAGAGCCGTGCTTTTTTTTGCTATGAGCCATTGGGTTCCTTAAAGGGGTAATCAGATTTTGTGGTAGGTGACCTTCCAGCCTGATGATGGCATTAATAGGGCAGGGGTTTTTCTCTTATACCCCAGGGAAATATTGGGTGGGGGGGT
Source organism: Neoceratodus forsteri (assembly GCA_016271365.2). Taxonomy (NCBI): domain Eukaryota; kingdom Metazoa; phylum Chordata; order Ceratodontiformes; family Ceratodontidae; genus Neoceratodus; species Neoceratodus forsteri. The sequence goes on from CM057453.1 coordinate 407,738,959, forward strand.
TCGGGGGGGGGTTGTTGGGTCCCCCACCTATGGATTTAATTGGGCTGGATTCTCCAACAGGATTCACTTGAGGGATAAGGGAACTGAGGGGACAATAAAGATCCTGCGATGGAGTCGGTGCCAGCGGATTGAGGGGTGTTTTGTTTTTATACCCCCTCCTGGAGGTTCTTTCAATACATAAAGAGAGGGTGCGGGCTAGGGACTCCCTTGAGAGGGGGAGCCTTCTGACCCTTCCACTTTGTGTGGAGTGTTGTTCCCTCTAGGGGGGAATTAGTTGTCCCCCCCACCATGCACCTGGGGGCCGACCGAGCTAAGATTCTTTTTTGGTGCGGTCGACGACCCAGGTTGCCGTAGAACTTATTTGTGACAACTGTCTGTTGTTGCACTCCCGTAGGGGAGATAGGCCCGGTGCCATTGGTGCTGGGCTCACACGTTTTTGGATTAAGAGTGCGTGTGAGTGGTTGTGATGTTTGATGTTCTATCTGTTCTCTTCCTTCTCTTTCTTCTTTATTCTTTTTTTACTTTTGGGAGAGTACCTCTTTGTGTGTTTGAATTCCAGTATGTTCTGGTTGGGTGTAAGTTCAGTAAGAACGTTGTAATTTGGCGTACAAACAAGGTATGGCTGATTTGATTATAGGCTCCTGAATGTTAAAGGGATTAATAATGTGGTTAAGCGTGCAAAGATATTGGCAGAATTTAACAGGGAAAGGTGTGACATTGCCTGCCTGCAGGAGACGAAGCTTACCCTGAGAGAGCCTATGAAACTACGCAGAGAATGGGTGGGTACGGTTCGCTCTGATGAGCATCCACAACTCAAAAGAGGAGGGGTGGCAATCCTATTTCATAGGGGCCTTCCGTTTCAGGTTCAAAACGTGACCAAATCAGGGCATGGCCACCAACTGACAGTCTCGGGAGTTTATAAAGGGCAAACGATCCATTTGGTGGGAGTATACGCCCCCACTCCACCCTCGGGTGAGTTTTTCCGGTCTCTTTTTGATTCAGTTGCCGGCCTGCCCCCTGGCCAGGTTATTTTAATGGGGGATTGGAATTGTGTCAAGGATGTGAGCATGGATAGGAGTGCTACCAAAACCCCAGGGTCCAAGTCATGTTCCCGCTTACTCCGCAACCTGATTGCGGAAGCCGGATTGATATACCCATGGCGACAGTGTAATACCTCTGCAAAAGACTTTACTTTTTTTTCTCCCGTCTCGAATTCATACTCAAGATTGGACAGATTTTATACTCAGAAAAACGCTGCGCATTCCTTTAGAGATATATCCATCCTCCCCATAACCATTTCCGATCATGCCATGATTAAAGCGAAGCTCTCCTGGGATGTTGATGGGGGATTATGGAGGTTTGACCCGGGATTAATTAATGATAAACAATACACTGATTTGACGAGGAAAGTTATCCAATGTTACCTTAAAGAAAATACTGAGGCAGTCTCGAGGCCTAAATTCCTGTGGGACGCCCTGAAGGCAGTAGTGAGAGGCCATACGATTGCCTTTGCTTCCCACAGAAATAAACAGTTTCAGGCTCACATTAAAGGAGGCTCTTGCCTCTATTGCAGACCTAGAGGCAGTCCATAAACGTACTGGTTCCCAGAGGGTGTTGAAGAGATTAAGGGAAGTAAGGGAGACGTACAATTCCTTATTACAAAGGCGGGTGGAAAATTCCCTTAGATATGCTGGGCAACGTTATTATGAGAGGGGAGAGAGGGCCGGCAAATTGCTGGCGCTCAGACTCCGTAAACAGGCGACTGATAGGTATGTAGCTAGGGTACGCTCGGATTATCCTAACCTCCCCTGCAGGACCCTCCCTGGTGAAATTGCACAGGAGTTTGCAAAGTTTTACGAACAACTATATAAGAAAGAACAAACACCAGATCATAATAGGAAAATTAAGGCGTTTCTGCAGGAGGTAAAGCTCCCCTGTATTATCGGATGTCCAAAGGGCAGCCTTGGAGGCTTCCTTTACGGAAACAGAGGTGCGAGCTGCCATTAAATCCCTGGGTTCTGGGAAGGCCCCTGGTCCGGACGGATTCACTTCTGAATTTTATAAGCAATTTCAGGAAGACCTGGTTCCTTTGTTTACTAGAGTTTGCAATGTGGCCCAGGAATCAGGTGCCTTGCCGGATACATGTGAGGAGGCCATTATCTCGGTTTTGCGAAGGCGGAAGGACCCGCCTCCTGTGCAGGGTACAGACCCATTTGCTCTTAACAAGGCGTTAGATTTTGCTAAAATTATCAGCATGAGGTTGCAAGGAGTGGTCCATGCCCTCGTACACCCGGACCAAACTGGGTTCATTCCTGGGAGACATATCCAAGATAATATTAGGCTACTCCTCAATGTAATCTCCTCTGCGCAGCTCCCCTTTGACGCCTCTCTGTCAGCAATACTATCGTTGGATGCGGAGAAAGCCTTCAACCACTTAAATTGGGAATATTTGGATTCAGTATTGGGGGTATTCGGGTTTGGAGAGAGATTTCGTGCTTGGATCTTTAATTTATACATCAAGCCGAGAGCTAGAGTCCTGGTGAATGGTATGATCTCCGGGCAATTTGGGATTGAGCGGGGTACTAGGCAGGGCTGCCCTCTCTCCCCTCTCCCGTTCACCCTCAGTCTGGAACCCATGGCTGCTTATATCTGGCAATCAGATCTTTTTCCGGGTTCGCAAATTAGGGGGGTCAAGGTTAAGGTCTCGCTTTATGCAGACGATACCTTACTATATATTTCAGATCCGGTAGAAGCAGTACCTAAGATCTTTAATTTTCTTTCTGAATTTGGTGCCCTCTCAGGTTACAAGGTTAACCCAGACAAATCCAAGCTGTACCCACTGGGAAGGGCTAAGAATCAACCACTACCAGGGGTGCGGCAAATTAAATGGTGTAGGATGGGTTTTAGATATCTGGGGATATGGGTTCCTAGGGATTTTAAGGCTTTATACAACATGAATCATTTAAAGATCTTGGAGGAAATCAGGGAGGATTGTAACCGGTGGAAGAAACTTCCTCTTTCCATTTCTGGGGGGGGAAGAGTCCATTCGCATGAATATTCTTCCCCGACTGTTGTTTGTACTGGGAGCCATCCCTTTGAAGGCCCCCAGGAATTTCTGGCGAGATCTAAGGTCCACGCTCTCCAGATTCCTATGGTCTGGGCGGAAATCCTGAGTGAAGTGGAAGATAATGGTCACCCCAAGAGAGAAGGGTGGTTTTGGTATCCCAGATATCCAGAAATATTTTTGGGTGTCACAATTATTACCTCTAGTGACCATGACCCAAGACCCCCCACCCAGATGGGTCCAGATCGAGATGGCTGACTCCCCGCTGGCAAATATCTCAGATTTAATTTTCTTGGACATACCTAGGTTAGGTCAGTTAGATTTCAGAAACCCTTTCACAAGATTGATTTTGCAGGTGTGGAAAGATATGAACCTTAAATTAGGCATTAGTCTAAAGCTTAATCCATGCACGACCATCCAGAGCTGCTTGGATTTTGGCCCACTAAGATGGGATATGGGCTTCCACCGTTGGGCAAAAATGGGATTGGTTAATCTAGGCCAGCTTTTTAATCAGAATTCATTCAAATCATTTCAGCAACTAAAAACGGAATTTAACCTTAATAACAAGGATTTTTTCCGTTATCTTCAGATTAGACACTATGCCCATATAAACGAACAACAAATTGAGATGGGCTCAGTGCCGAGGAGCAACCCGGTACTTCAGTCCATCTCTCTCTTGACCAGACAGTCAGCCCACGAAAAGAAAATAATCTCTAGGTTGGTCACAGGGATGTATCAGGCAGAAGGAGATTTCTTACAATTGGTCAAGGAGAAATGGCACAGGGAGATGGGGATGGTCTTGTCAGATGTTGATTGGAACTCCATTTGGAGATCCATTCACACTACGACATCTTCCCTTTTCTGGCGAGAATTTTGCTGGAAAATAGCCACTAGATTTTTTAGAGCTCCTGTGATGACAAAACATTTTGCTTTGCACCGCTCTGATCTTTGTTGGAGACACTGTTGGTTGGTTGGCACCTACTTTCATATATTTTGGGAATGCGATGTTATACAAGAGTTTTGGAGGGAAATAATAGATAAATTTAACAATATTTTTGAACTAACATTACCTAGCTCTCCGCAGCATTGATTACTAGGATTGCCGCCCCCACAGTTGGTTTCTAGATCCGTTAGTCTCCTGTTTGGAATTCTTGTGTCAGCAGCTCTTAAAGCTATCACTCTCTCATGGCTCACCCCGGATAAGCCTACTCTCACAACATGGATGGGTATCTGTACCAGGATAATAGATATGGAATATCTGACAGCCAAATTAAGACTGTAGATAAGTTCAAAACGAGATGGCTACCTTTTCTGCACTTCATGGCTGCGCAAGAGGAGGCCAATAATGGACTTGCTACGCTAAGTATGCTTAAATTGTACTTGGTCCCTCATGGTGACCATGTTAACTTTATCTGACATTGCTTTTATGTTGTACAATATGAACAGGGGAACCTGTTGCGTGGCACCTTTTAAGGGGAATGAGTATGCCCTGGTGTCCATTAGGGGGACACACCTGGGCCTCCGTATCAGCTGCACTTTTGTCTGTTTTGCTGCTTGTTTATCTGTTCTCTTTAACTTTCTCTTTTACTCCCTCCTTGTCTTCTTCCTCTTGTATGTGATCTTTCGATTTTAGACGGTAGTCTCCCACCACCCCCTTTTTTTTTTGTGTGCTGTGTTTCTACTCTACTCTTCAAATAATAACTCTTACCACCTTTCCTTTGCCTTTGTCTCACATTTTAATAATCCTTCTTGGACTTCCGACTACTGTTTCTCTTTCTTTTCTTTCAAGTGTCGGACCTATATCTCTCTATCTTTCCTTATAGACATTGATGGTTTTCATGGCATTTAATGATTGTGGAATTGCAATGTCAAAATGTCAACTTCCATCTGTACCTCCTTTGAAAATACTTCTCAATAAATTGCTATTTCAAAAAAAAAAAAGAAAATCAGCTGTACTCCCCAAGAAAAAGGGGACGTGTTCTGGTTAGTTTCTTTTACAGAACATACTACAGCTGAGCCGGCCCTGTGGTGCAGAGGGTTGTGGCGCTGGATGCCTTATCTCATGCTACATCGGTGACCCCGGTTTGGGAGTGACCTTGGGTCATTGGGGTGCCAGTGTGGGGGGGCGGAGCAGGATCGAGCATGCTGATGGACAGTTCTCCTTTCCTGAGGGTGCCGAGGGGGGGGGTTGGCACACCCCCATAGTTCTGCTGCCATCAGGTGGAGGTCCAGTGGGTAGCACAGGGAGAGGGGGGATGGCAAATAGTTATGGGAGGTGGAAGGGGCTGAGCTGGTGCTATGGGGTGCGTGTGTGCCTACCCACACTCGCACAGCTGTGTCTGCAGACCTTAGGGGGACAAAGGGGACAAAAACCTAAAATAAAAAAATACCTATATTGTCCCGTTGCCAGTTGAGGGAGGAGATGACAGGGACCAAATCACTATATATATATATATATATATATAATTTTACTACAGCCCTGCAGTGAAAGATAATATTAGCAAGGCAAGACTGTGGTAAAAATAAGGAGACCACAGTGTTAAAACCCAGAAATATGTACTTTACTGCTTCAGAACCAGCCATGTTGTCAAAACAAGTGAAACAAATTAAACTGAAAATAAATGAGGTTTTAACATTCATCGCTAGTGTATTCTGAGAAAAAAATGACAGGACACAATGTTTGAGGGATGTCTTGATTTTTATTTCCTGTCCTCTTTAAGACAGTTGCTCCATCCACCAGTGTAATGGGGGAAAAATAGTAACACCCAAACCAAGGACCATGGTACAAAATGTTTATTTGTGAAAAAAAAAAACAAAAAAAACCTTTGTGCTTCAAAATATTACCGTGGCTCAAAATGCAGCATATTTATCTATTTATTTCGTTTTTGATAGCCGAATAAGTGCACTAGACATGAGAGTGACTATTTTCAGGCACGTCCCAGGAGGTTACAACATAGTAAAGGAATAGTTACAAGACAATACAATTTAGGCATACAACATATAGAGATACAGAAGGAATGGATAAGCAGTTTAACAATTAAGGTAACATGAAAAACATGTGGATAGTATATTTCAAAAGTGCGATAAGTGCCCATGAATACAGTTAGAGTGTTAGACAGTTCAAAGTACAAGGTGCAGAGATGCCAGAGGATTACATTTCTAATATCTACTCTGTTGTGCAAAACTAGCTATAAAAAGATATTATAGGAGAGGGAGTAGGGAGGCAGGGAGGTTTGGAGCAGAGGGACCTGCATAGAGATAGCGAGTGAGGAGAGGAGGGAATGGGAATGAGGCAGGGTTGGGGGTGGGAAGTATGTAGAAGCAGGGTGCAAGACCACCGAACAGCAACAGTGCAGGGAGTCATGATCTAGTGTGGGTTGAAGCAGTTACATAATGGCTAAGTAACTTTAGTTACCTTTCGCATGGGCGAGTGCCATGCTTCCTCAGAGATGATGACATGCTCATTACAAATACTTTAAAAACAAGTGTCCACCCACTCACAATATGGAATTAATGAATGGTAAATAATAAAAACAGTGTGGCTGAATGACCAGGTACACACATTAGAGTGACAGAGACAGTATGAAAGAAAAATCGTATCGATAGACATACACAGTAAAACCATATATATGTCAGTCACTGATAGTTTAGCTGTATTGCGGATATTTTTTTTCTGTCTCTGGGAATATTTAATTAATAAAATGTATTTGTTTTGAGCAAAGAACATTGTTCAAATCTTTTCAACAAAGTGCAAGACCGCCTCCATTCCTATAGCTTATTCTTATCTTTACATTGAGTAGGTCAGCATCTCTGATGAAACACGGCAGCCGCCCCTGCAAAAGGTAATACTTTGTTGTAATGTTACTTTATTAGCTATGGTGATGTTTTTAAGCACAAAAGTTGTTTTTTTTTCTGACCACTAAACCATTTTGTACCACGGTCCTTAGTTTGGTGCTGTTATTTTCCCTGCTGCTTCTGTTGGTAAATTAGCACCAGACCTTTTCCTGGTGCAGTTGTTTTTGTGGACTGAATCCAAAAGGATCAAGATAGAATGAAATGTTGCTGCAGACAGAAGACACATGGGGAAATAAAAAGGTCTTGAGAAGAAAAAGCAAGGGCTACAGTTATGGAACTGTGGGTGACTACACACACAATTTGCAAAACGGTGCAGCCGGAATGAAGGAGGCATATGTCCTCCTTAGTCCACTCTTTTTGCTTACAGAAAGTATATTTTTAATGAAAGTGATTGGCTCTTGCACTTGCTATAGTAAAGCCAGCATCAGCTGGTTTTACTATAGCAAGAACAAGAGACGATCACTTTCATTCATGAGAAGGGGATCAGCCAAGGAAGAGGGAGGGTTGGACGGTCACCTTCTCCTTTTATGTTGAGAACTGGGTGCTAATAGTAGACTGGTGGGTGGAGAAAATTAAGTAGTGCCGAGTGCTGTCCTGGGGGGTTAAAATATATTTTCTGTGTTTAGAGAGGCCTACATTATGTTGGTTGCTGGGGCAGCAGGTTGAACCGTCATGATCACCTGATGTGGCACATCCAGATGCAGGCTAAAACTGCTATTACAGATTTATTTGTGACCCATGTGGAGAATGTCAACTAGCAGCTCAAGTGCTTTGACCAGATGGTCTTTGTCAGGGTGTGTGTGTCAGATCGGATGGACAAACCACAATTGAAGGAGCTCACTTAAAGAGGCAGTACATATATAAAATAAACTCAACAGCTTTCAGAACAGATCAGTTTAGTAAAAGACCTAATTAACCTTGACAAGCGCCTCTTCCAGAGCCTACAAGAACAACAGGAAATCTTTGCGATCTTTAAAGTGGACTGAATTTAAATCAAAACGAACCCATATAGTCACTCGCTAAAGCATGAATTGTCTCACCATGTTTTCTATCCCTGAAGATCCTTTGCAGCCCTTCCCAAGTTGCCAGCAGAAATGGATGCTACTGACATGCTCACACATTGGAACCCATTCTAATGCCCTGGCACACAAGTCCAGTAGAGGGTGCAGACAAGTCCTTTCAACAGCAGGGACCATAACCATGTCTGAGTGCCTTTCTGCCAATGTAGGATGAAGCAGGGGATGCAGGCGTGAGTTGGGGTAGGGAGATACAAATTAAAATAAAAATAATCTCTGCGCTTTAAAAGTTCCGCTCATATCGCTCTGATCATGGGGAGGGGCAACGTGCCCTCCACCCCCAATCTGTGCCACTGCACTGACAAACTGACAGCTGGTGAACACAGAGAGAGAAGGAGAGAAGGAATTCTGCATGTGGTGCTCACTGTTTCACTCTCTCCGTCTCTCTCTCTCTCACTCTCACCACAGAGCAGCACTTCTGCAGTCACTATCTCACTCTCTTTCGATGCCCCTCAGAGACACAGAGCCCTGATGTGTGATCCTGAGTGCCTGCTTTATCAGTTTCACAAACTCTGCTGGAATGTGTGTGTGCGTGTGTGTGTGAGAGAGAGAGAAACATCATTTTATTTTTGTTTTGCACAAGGCGCTTGTTGTCACTGTCTCTGTGTATCTCTCTCAGGCTGTGCCCCGAAACTGTTTACAATGTAGTGGTCAGTGGGGAAGCAGCGAGAACTTCAGAGGGGACCGGAGGAGTTCTGTCTTCTGTGTAAATGTCCCGCTGTGAAAAGCATGCTCAACTCCTCACTGGCTGGGGGGGGGGGCACTGGTACATTTCACATTCAGGGTGGCCAGTCTGAAAGCAGCTGAGCAGGAGCAGGAGCATGGCTGGTGCCACCCCCCCTTCAGTGACCACATATTGTGCTGAGAAACTGGAACACACGGGGGTGAAATTCAATCGGCTGCTTGCTGGCTGGCAAAGCCCTCTATGATTGGAGTGGCTTTTTTCTTGGAAGTACAGACCAGCAAGCAGTGAGGTGTGTCAGTCACAGTGTATGGTGATTGGTGTAGATTGTCGAGCCCCTTGTAGTTTCAGCTGCAATAGGTTTGGCAGTGATACCCCCCCCCCCAAAGTCCACTTGTACTTATTCCAAAACGTTTGCTGTGCTTAAAAAGTACTACAAAGGCACATTACAAATGCATAGTATACCAAATGATCTTAATTAAAGAGCACCTTTTATGATGGTCCAGAAAGTTACATCTTGAAGTGATTATATGCAGTACTAGACCTGAAAATGTGTGTGCATTTGTTATTATTGCCCAATGTTTACTTTACCTTCCATAATTTGAATTTGTTTTTGAGCCCTGCTGCACTTACCTTTGCTGTTAAGTTGCTGGGCTGCTGGCTCCCGATGACATCACTATAGTGCAGAGGAGTGACTCATACTGTACAGTACAGTACAATACAGTCACAGCAGTTTTGCAAGGGGAAACTACCAATACTCAATATAGGTACTGTGTTCCCCCTTCTCCAAGATACCCTGTTAGCAATGCATTCTGCCAAAATCCAAATACTCTTCAGTATGTTTTTTGTAAAATTAAATTACTTCTGCCTCTGTAACAAAGCATGGGGATTACGAGAATATAGAGTTGCTGTCAGCACCTTTCCCAGTTCTTTTGCCTTTCGTGCATAAATTACCCCATTTTTTGAAAGATAGGACATGAAACTTACAAGAACAGAAGGCAGAGTTTCAGCTGCCAGGAAAATACATCTTATAAAAGAGAACAATATTTTGTTGGGAGATGGAGAGAGATTGAGATTTAAAGAGCACTTTTCCCAGTCCTTTTGACTTTCATGCATAAATTACCCGGTCTTGCATTGATTCTAGAATTGCATTTCATTACTGTCTTCTGCAGTTAGTTTTTGTTTTCTGAGCTGATAAAAACTGCAGGGTGTACCAGCGCTTTTGTAGCAAGTCTGGTGTTGCTGTGGACCCAGGGCTGTACTGCTCACATTACTATATGGCAGAGGAGTGACTCACACACAAGTCAGTTTCACAAAAAAACATAATGACATGGAATTTGTATTTTTGCATAATGCATTGCTAACAGGATGTCTTGGGGAAGGGGGAACTCAGTATGTACTTTGAGTACTGGTAGTTTTCCCTTACAAAACTACTGTGACTGCACTGTACTGCACAGTGTGAGTCACTCCTCTGCCCTATAGTGATGCCATCAGTACAGCCCTGGGTCCATAGCAGCAACAGGCTTGCTATAGAAGCCCTGGTACACCCTGCAGTTTTTAGCAGCTCAGAACACAAAAACTAACTGCAGAAGGTGGTAATGAAATACAGTTCCAGAATCAATACAAGTTGGGGTAATTGTCAAAATGACTGGGAAAGGTTTTCACATTTAGGAGCAACATTTGATACTTATGTTATAATTACTAGTACTCTGTTGCCCGGTTGCTCTTTGTCACTATGTACTGCACAGCATTTATTGCATTTGCAAGCAAGTCCTGTGGCCCCTCCTACCCCACATTCTAATGCACTAGGACAGCCTGGCGAATACTGTTGTCCCACATTGTGCAAGTTTGTCAGAGATGCATGCCTCCCGTTAAACAAAAATCTTTTCTTGTGGGACTGTCTTGTCATGTCTGCCACTCAGCCCAATAGCCCAGCTCCAAAGTCAGCTGCTGCTGCTGCTGAAGTTGAAAAGAACTGCAGGACTGGCTAAGAAGCCAAAGATAGGGATAAAGATTTGTCTCTCAGCCTGGGGGGGACTGTGGTTCTATTTCTGCTAATGGATGGGGGATCTCCAACTGTGGCAGGACACATGAAGGGAGGGGGAGAGAGTGACTATGAAATCACAAAACAGACTTTTTATTCCTGGCCACCAGCAGTTCAGCTGCCTAATGCAACCACAGCTTTATTGCAATAAGGGAAATGGGTGCTGTCTTAAAGGTTACTGTCACAACCCCACTCAGCAGGTCAGGCCCTCTGCTCCCACAGTGCCAACCTCCAAACACAGTACTGTGAACAGGGTAACAGAACAGGGTAATCCTCCTGTCAGTTTTGTGAGTCCGAATCACCTTTGGTTTCAAGTTCTGGAGGGATTCAAACTGTGAACCCTCTGCTAGCGTACCCACATGTACAGGCTCACATAATTCTGCTCTTTGGGGAAATGCCAGATATCTTTCGTCAAGGGCACCTAACCAGGTATACAAAATGAACCCTTAAAAACTCTATGAAAGACCTTAGATAAATTCTTACCTTTTCCCAGTTTGGTCTACCATTAAGCTTATTATCAGTGTTGTCAAAATCTTAACCATCCATACATCACATGCAAAAGAATTTCGAAGACACAGGCAGTTTCTTTAAAGTAAGAGGTTTACTTAGAAAATGGATAAAAATAGGTAAAATGTAAACACAGAACAATATATCACAAAGCATATAATCACTTAAAAGAAAACAAGGGGAAAAAAGTGCAAATAAGCTCCTACCATAATACACTTAGACTTGTCTATCTAATGTATACCTTCTTACAGTGCTTTAAGTAAGTGTTGTTTCTTCAGAGTCCAACAGGAATGTGTCAGTAAATGGAAGTACAGAATACGGTTTAAACCCTGTGTCTCCACCCCTTCTATGACACCACCTAGCTCCTCCTAGCATATTAAAAATTATACATCCAGGATCTCTTATCACTCAGGAGGTATATTAAATAAGGTGACATCAGCAAAAACTCATTTCCAATATGACTCTTTGATCTGGAGTGGTTTCCTGCTTCTCTTTGATCTAGTGTGTTTTCCTGCTTTTCAAAGACATCAAAGAACTTTTACAACTCTGCAGTTTCTCACTTAGCTGTCATATAGCTTCTTTTAGCACCATTTGAAATTAACTGTTCTTTCCTCTGAAGATGTCATAAAATGGATATTTTAGTTCCTGGCTTCAAAGAAGCACAGCTCAACAACAAGATCATAAAATGCGAGTCTTTGGAAGTTAATAACATTACAGAGATCTGCTGTTTAACATATTGTGTCCTTTGAAGTGAAACCTGGGGGGGGGGGTCATCCCAGGAGTACAGGATGTATCATGAGAGACACTCAATAACACATTTTTATATTACCAAAAATCATAGAGCAATCAGAACTAGATGTCCAAGTGTCACAATCCTCCCCACCGAGACTGAATTTGGGGGCTCTATCCCCTGCATGGGATGAGCTTCCCAAATCAGTTCACTCCTCATAGACACGAGACAAGCCATCTGAGTTCTGACTGGTCACTCCTGCCCTATGTAAGATTGTCTTGTCATACCCTTGGAAAGCAAGACTCCATCTTAACAATCTACTATTAATTTTTCCCATTTGCATCAGCCAAACCCGGGGGTTGTGGTCAGTTGGTACCACAAGATGCTGCCCATATAAGTATGGCTCTAGCTTCTTTAGGGCCCACACTATGGCAAGGCACTCCTTTTCCACAGTAGAGTATGCCTGCTCCCTGGGAAGTAACTTTTTACTCAGGTATGCCTGCTCCCTGGGAAGTAACTTTTTACTCAGGTACACTACCGGGTGCTCTTTCCCTTGGTTGGATGTCTGACTCAGTACTGCCCCAATACCCACGTCTGAGGCATCAGTCTGAACTATAAAGGGTTTGCTAAAGTCAGGACTTGTCAATACAGGAGCACTGCACAGGGCCTCCTTCAGTATGGTAAAGGCTTCCTCTCAGACTGGTCCCCAGGTAATTTTCTTTGGCATCCTTTTCTTTACCAGGTCAGATAGTGAAGCAGCCAGGACACTGTAATTGGGTACAAATTTCCTATAGTACCCTGCCGTCTCTAGAAAACTCCTGACCTTCTTCTGTATTTCTGGTCTGGGCCATGCCTGGATCATCTCTATTTTTATTTGGTTAGGACGGAGCTGTTCCCGACCAACCACATGTCCGAGGTATGCCACTTCTCCCATGGCTACCTGGCACTTCTCAGCTTTGACAGTGAGCCCGGCCCTCTGTATCATGCCCTGCACTTCCCTAAGGTGGGGCAAGTGTTCCTCCCAGCTGGCCCTAAAGATGGCAGTGTCATCCAGGTATGCTACGGCATACTCCTCAGCACCATTTAACACCTGGTTCACCAACCTTTGGAAAGTGGCGGGGGCATTCTTAATTCCAAAAGGCATTACTTTAAATTCAAATAAGCCTATTGGAGTGATGAAGTCCAACCTCTCCCTAGCTCTGTCTGTTAACTCTACCTTCCAATACCCCTTGGTCAAGTCAGTAGTCGTAAGGTTGGTCGCCCCTCCCAATTTGTCCAGGAGTTCGTCTGTCTGGGGCATTGGGTGGGCATCTGACTTTGTGACTGCATTTAGTCCATGATAGACCACACAGAAATGAGTAGAGCCATCTGGCTTGGGCACAAGGACTACGGGTGAGACCCAGGGGCTGTGGGATCTCTGGATTACCCCTAAATCCAGCATATCCTCCACTTTCCTCCTAATGTCCTTTTGGGCAGCCTCTGACACCTGATATGCTGTCCGCCATATGGACATCTGTGTCCCTGTCTCCACATCGTGCGTCGCAAAGGGGGTTAGTCCAGACTTGGCACTAAACGGGGGGGCAAAGTTTGCTAAAACCTCCCTTACTTCCTGGATCTTGTCCAGGGCAAGCTGGGGAGACAAATTTACTGCCTTCACAGAAGACTCTCGCTTGCTTTCTTCCAGCAAGTCCAGAAGGGGGTCTCCTTCATCCATCCCCTCCCCAGGACTACACACTGCAAACACCATGTCAGCCCTATTAGCATATGGCTTCCTCATGTTGACATGGTACATCCTTTCTGTCTGTCTTCTGTCAGATAACTCTACAATATAGTTCACGTCATTTACCTTCCTAACTACTTTGTAAGGTCCTGCCCACTCAGCCTGCAGCTTGTCTTTCCAGACTGGAATAATTACCATGACTTCCTGACCCACCATGTACGAGCGAGCTCTGGCTCTGCGGTCGTTCCACACTTTTTGTTTCTGTTGGGCAGCTGCCAGGTTGCTCTGGGCTGGCCACATAAACTCTTTCAGCCTTTCCCTAAACCTAAGGACATAATCCACTATGGAGTTCCCTGGGTGGTGTGCTTGCCTTCCCATTCCTCCCGGATCAAGTCTAGGAGCCCATGTACCCGGCATCCATATAAGAGTTTGAAGGGGAAAAATTCTGTCAACTCTTGGGGCACCTCCCTGTATGCAAACAACAGGTGGGGAAGGTATTTCTCCCAGTCCCTCCCATGCTGTTCAGCAAATGCCCAGAGCATTGACTTCAGAGTATCATTGAATCTTTCCACAAGCCCATTGGCTTGTGGGTGATACAGTGTCATGCATCTCTGCACCACCCCACACCTCTCCCACAAACATTTCATCAGGTCCGACATGAAGGAACCCCCTCGATCAGTGATAACCTCCTGCGGAAACCCAGCATGGGACAAAATCCCAAGTAAGGCATCTGCCACTTTGTCTGTCCTCAGGGAGGATAGGGCGACTGCCACTGGGTACTGGGTGGCATAATCCACCACAGTCAGGATAACTGTCTTCCCTGAGGAGCTGGGGGTATGTAAAGGCCCCACAATATCCATTCCCTCTCCCTGGAATGGCTCCTCCACTATGAACAATGGAATTAGGTCAGCTTGGGTTTTCTTGCCCGCCGTCCATATTCCTTGGCACCAGTGACAAGACGTGCAATACTCCTTCACCTGCTGGGTGAAATTGGGCCAGTATAAATTCTGGGCCAACCACTGAATAGTGTGCATGATTCCCAGATGACCAGACAAGGGAATATCATGTGCAATCTTGAGCAACTGCTCACGATACCCCTGGGGAATGACAAGCTTTCTGCCTAGCACCCCTCCCTCTGTCTGCATAGCCTGAGTATACATCAGTCCATTTTCCTAATAAATCTTATGTTTACCATCACCTCCTTGTGCTCCGTCAGAGTCTGCCCAAGCCATCAGCTTCTTTAGACTAGTGTCACTTCTCTGAGCAGCTGCAAACTCCTCACACATTCCCAAGGCCAGGGACAGGTCCCCATTCAGTCTCTAAACTAGAGTCCTTAACACTAGCATCAGGGCACTCAGGATCCTCCCTAACCCTCTGACAATGGGTCACACCTCCCTCTTCGGAGTAACCCTCCGTCGCTGTGTGGTTAACCGCTACTGGGGAAATTTCTACCACCTTTTCATTAGTGTCCATATCAGGAGACACAGGCTGGGGAACCAGCCTCCCAGTGGTTTCCACAGTGGCTTCTGTGGGGTTCAGGGAACTACAATTTTCCCTTGCCGCTTGGCTACGGGTAACTGCACACACCATCCCCTATTTGAGATTGTTGCCAAGGATGACATCCACTGCTAAGGTTTTGGCTACAGCCACCTGTTGCACAGTTCCCCCTGTTTCACCCCAGTCTTGAAGTACACTAGCGAGAGGCAATGTTTTCTCCCCACCAGCAAAGTCTTGTACAGTGACATATTTATTGGGTATAAGCTAACCAAGCTGTACCAGATCCCCTTTTACCAATGTCAGGGATGCCCTTGTGTCCCTTAACCCCTGCATCTGTACACCATTCACCATGACCATACTACTATCCATTTTAAACTTCAAGTTTGAATTTGTTAATTCTAAAAATATCATGAACTCTTTAAGTTCTTCCATGGTGCCAGACCAAAACAATAAGATGTCGTCAATAAAACGCTTCCATAGAACAATTTATTTCAAAAAAAGGATTCACATATTGGGACAATACTACATCTCGCTCCCAAGTTCCCAGATACATATTTGCATAATCTGATATTCGTAATAGTTTTAGAATTAACGAATTCAAACTTGAAGTTTAAAATGGATAGTAGTATGGTGAATGTACATTTTTTAGATTTAAATATAACTTTGATGCCAGATGGTACACTTAGAATGGATTTGTTTAGAAAAGACAGTGACAGGAATACAATATTATTGCCCTGGAGTTGCCACCCTAGACATATTGTGGAAAATATACCAGATGCACAATTTTTGAGGATTAGAAGAAATTGTTCTGATATAGAAGATTACAAAATTAGGGCATCTGAAATGGAGACATGATTTTTTGAGAGAGGTTACAAGCCAGAAAAAATTCAACAGGCCAATAAAATGGCTTTGGAAAAAATAGAGAAGTGCTCATGAGATACAAATCAAAAAAATAAGTAAATGATGATGGTATTTTGAATTTTGTTAGCACGTACACTAAGAAATCAGGACAGGTGAGAGATATTCTACAAAAACATTGGAGTATACTGCAAACTGAACCATTATTGACACCATGGGTACAGATGATGCCACGTATGGTGTATAGACGAGCTGGTAACCTAGGGGATAGATTAGTGAATAGTTTACAACCCACTCCGAAAGTAGGAACGTGTTTCCCACCACCTTTACCAAAAGGTACATTTAAATGCGGACACTGTAAGTTTTGTCAAGTGGTTAAAAAAACTGATAGGTTTTGTTCTCCTAAATCCCCAAAAGAGTATAGAATTGAACAGTTTATTAACTGCTCAGTGGGGGGTATTGTGTATTTGGCAACATGTGTTTGTGGTGCATTCTATGTGGGTAAGACTAGTTCTCCCTTTAAAGTTTGAATTGGTGAACATTTGGGAGCAATAAGAAATTTAGATTTGAAAAATGCACTAGCTAAACATATAATGTCACAATCTGAAAAAGGAGAACATGTCTTTCATTTTTTAGGATTAGAGAAAGTGACTGTGGGTGAAAGAGGGGGGATCTGGACAATTCTTTATTAGAAAGGGAAGCTTTTTGGATTTTTACGTTAAAAGGTCTTGATGCACCAGGATTAAATGAGGGTATCTCTGTCTTACCGTTTTTAAAGAAAAGATGATTTTCTGATGTAAACTTTTCCAGTTTTTTAACATAACTCTTTCCCCCTCCCTTCTTGTCCCCATTTATAGTTAAGCATCACCATATGGATATGTTCAAATGATAGAAATAACGAATTATAGAAGAAATGGTATATGAAAAATGTTTTCATTGCCCATATTAGTAAGTGACCTTTGGGTCACTAGTTACTTATATGAAGTTACAAAATTGGGATTCTTTTGATTCTTCAGAGATAACTAAGGAAAGACTACACATGCTGTCTATTGAAGATGAGCATGCCATGTTGACCTCCTATATAAAAAATCGGAAATTATGGAGTAATGATATTTTGGGCTCCGATAGGTAATGATAATGGGGTTTGTGATTTTGAATAAGTCATGTGTTGACTAAAATGATAATAATATAAAATTTTTTAACATTGAGCATATTAGTAATTGACCTTTGTGACCTTCGGGTCGCTACCCATTCATACAAAGTTAAAAGTGAAGATGAGTATGTTATGTTGACCCTGTTCAATTCCCATGAAAAAAACAGGAATCCCATGAAAAAAACAGGAATTTTGGAGCAATGATATTTGGATTCCGATTTATAATGATAATAGGATGTTTTGTGATTTTGAACAAATCATGTGTCAACTAGAAAAAAACTTTCTTTCTTTATAAACTTTATATAAACGTTTTAAGAATTTAGAAATGTTTAGTATTTACGCATGAGACAGATACATATCCAGATACGAATTTGAGTGATGCATAATGGTTTTTATTTAAAAATGTTATAAGTTGGTGTTATTTTGGAATTTGATGATTATATAATTATTAACACGTGTGGTGTGGGGGTATTTAAGTAAGGGATTATGTCTGTGTCAGCCTCCCTGAGGAAGTGCGCATGCACGAAACCGGTCGGGGCTTGTTAGTCTGCTTTTAATTGTCACTGCTCCTTTCACAGGCATGTAATACAATAAATTTTGTTCTTTCTTTATAAATGAGACGGATGCTGGTGCTGCCTTTTTTGGATTTGATGGATTGTGACTGAGGCTTGCACAGCTCCAGAGTGGAGCTGCTTTTTGGCTTCTGACCAATGGCACCTAACCAGGTATAAAAAAATGAACCCTTAAGAACTCTATGAAAGACCTTAGATAAATTCTTACCTTTTCCCAGTTGGTATACCATTAAGCTTATGAACAGCATTGCCAAAATCTTAACCATCCATGCATTACAGGCAAAAGAATTTTGAAGACACAGGCAGTCTCTTTAAAATAAGAGGTTTATTTAGAAAATGGATAAAAATAGGTAAAATATAAACACAGAACAATATATCACAAAGCATACAATCATTTAAAAGATAACAAGGAAAAAAGTGCAAACAAGCTCCTACCGTAATACACTTAGACTTATCTATCTAATGTATACCTTCTTACAGTGCTTTAAGTAGATGTTGTTTCTTCAGGGTCTGACAGGAATATGTCAGTAAGTGGAAGTACAGAATACATAGAGCGATCAGAACCAGCTGTCCAAGTGTCATAGTTACTACTATTAAACTTACGTTTCCACTGAGGCATTTGAATCTGAGGAAAGGTTACAAGAACTCAACCTCTATAGGTGTGTGCCTTATAGTGACAACACCCAATCTAGCCCAGTCCCACAATGTGCCTTCAATGTGTGCAGCCAGAGTCTGTTTTCTGGAGTTGATATAACACAGACTGGGGCATGCAAGGTGTGTGATCCAAGTAATTTTTTCCCCTTTGGTCTGGCCAAACAACGAGGTTAGCCATATGTGAACTGGTGGCTATGAGATATGGAGCAGCTTCCCACAGCTATGTTTCAGGGGGGGAGGGGGGCACAGAAAGATGATCCTGATGTGAATGGCACTGTTCTGGCTTGCTGGGTGGCAGATCAAAGGAAAGAGACACTCTCTGATTTGGGCAGCTTTTTTCTTTAACATACACAAAATTTCCGCCCACCAAGCCAGAACAGTGTCATGGTCAACCTGGCTGATGACTGGTGTGCTACAGACCAGCCCCTGGCAGACTGCCCTGCATTAGACCACAGTGACATAGTGAACAGATATACAGAAACTTTTCTATGCATTTTTCTATACTAATACATTTTAAAAAGAGTTTTATATGTACCAACTATAGTTGGCTGGTTTATGAGAAAAAAATAGTCCCTTTTTAAAACACACAACTGTCAAATGAGCACAGTCATGAAAACAAAAAAAAACCTGAAACATTGTTTTAGGCGACTCACTACTTCCCAAAGTCAACTGTCATGTTACCCCATACCCGTACCCCTCCCGGAACCATCCAAGCCTCTTTGGTAGTAAAGTGGCTAGATCTTCCCTGCTACCTTTACAGCACCAAATAACAAAAGATTATTTATAGCTGCAAGCTTTATTTGTATGAAACATGCTCATCATCCACTGGTCAAACAGCAGTGCATTTTACCATAGTGCAGGTGACCTGTTATGAAGAAGGTGCTGGTTATAGCGGTGTGGTGATTGGGCTACTTAATCACGGGAGAGAGCAGGACAATATTCATGGGGACACATCATGATTAACTCAGGGATTATTGACTCTCCTAATTGTTTATTGTTCTGCTATGCTTATGTGGCAATCCTGTGTTTTAATAAAAAACAGAGCTGGAAAATAATATTTAACACAAAAAAACTTGATTTTAGATAACCCGATATGTGCCAACTGCCTATAACAGATAAGTCATCTGAAATGTTATGTCTGCCTGACAATTTTCTTTAGAATACTTGGAATTTTATTCAGATCTTGTTTTTCCATTCTCGAGTGTGGATTTGCTGTGTCTTCGTTTGATGAGGCTCTGACCTCAGGTTCTCCAGTAGTTTAATCTAGGGGGTTAGAATGTTTATGAGCCAATCAGATTGTGACTTTCTGTTTTCCTTTTTATAATTTACTTTTCTTCCTTTCTTACTGGATGCTTGTCCAATGGGTTGCACACCACTTCCAAGGATGTAAGCTAAGAGAAGGAGTGGGCACCCACTGCAATCCACCTGGCCCACTCTCATCGGTACCAGGAAGCAGAATCCTGAAAAAGGTGAAATTGGCAGTGGATCATACTTTCACCACAGCTCTGCTTACCTGAGTCAGCAGTAATGGAAAGGGACCCCAAACACAACATTTACGCATGAAGTCTACAAGATAACGGCAGCAGCTCAGAATGTTCCACACTGCAGCCTCCCACCACAGCACACTGCTAGGCCAAGGGCTGCTTGACCACCCTACTCCAGCAGAAGCATGCAGTCCCACAAACCGCCATCAAAATGACTTCGCTCCAGGAGTGGCAGCCTCACCATAATATGGCAGCAACAGATGACACAGGCAGTAATTCAGTCCTCAACTACAGCTCCACCAGAAGTCCAAATGGCACAGAAAAAGAATTTTAGATTTAAAGCCCAGGAGCTAACAACTGTAGAGGGTATGTATTAATTAATACATTACCTGTACAACTACCTTTATGGTATATATCTTATGGTGTAGCTGTGGTTTGCACTATGTTGGTAAAATGATTAGAATGTTAAAATAAAGAATTCAAGAACATATACGTTCTATTGTAAATCAAAGAATAGACACCCCGATAGGTAGACATTATGCTTTGATGCATAATTCAAATCCAAGTTGCTTGAAATGTATGGGCTTGGAATGTTTAAGAATTCATTTTAGGGGTGGAGATAGAAGGAATATACTGCTAGAACGGGAAAGTTTTTGGATCTATGAATTGGACACTTTGAAGCCTAAGGGGCTAAATGATACTTGGGATCCAAAACCTTTTTGAAGTCTAAAAAGTTTTGAAATTTCTTGTCCTATATGATAATATGCTGAGAGTTTGTCCATTTGGCAAATAGAAGCAATCCCAGTATTTAAATGTAGAGAAGTCAGGAGTTTAAGCTATGAGATATGTCTCTTTTGCAAACTTTTATTTCTGTGCATTTGTATGCTTATGTACTAAACCACAATATGAAGAGTTTATAAACCTATGCTCCATCTAAAGGCTCACCTTCCCCCTCTTTTTTCTCTGTCTCTCTCTTCCTGTTCCCCTCCTATCCCCTTCTTCCCCTTACCCCTCCCCCTCCCTCTCCAACCTCCCTCCCTCCCTTCCCCAACCCCTCTCCCTCCCTTCCCCTTCCCACTTTCCAAAACCCTTCCCTCTTTTCAAACTCCCTCCCTTCCTTTTTCCAACCTTCCCCTTCTCCCCTCTCCACTTCTCCTTCTTTTTCCTCCACCACCCCACCTCCCTTCCTGTTTCCCCACTTTCCTTTAATATATGGAATGAATGGCTATTTGCCTTATAAATTGTTTTGCTGGGGTAATGATATAAGATATCGGTAGGTTTTATGTTCAGCTAACCTTATCTTTCCTGTAGAATGTAAGCAGTTCATAGTAAAATGTAATAATGAAATGTGAGTTATACTACATACTTTTTCATTTCATCTTAAGTTTAAAAATTCCTTTATATAAGAATTACTTTTGTAGTAATTTATTTGATAGTTTGATTTATGTAACTAAGGATGTTTCAATTTTGTAGTGATGTAGATATGGAAAAGTTTGTGAGTATCTATATATCATCATGACAACAGAATTAGAGACACCTATTGAAATGTAGTAGTGATGTCATGATGTTAAACATATATAAAGGACTAACGTGTATCTCTTGGCCACGCTCCCTGAGGAAGGCAAGGTGCCGAAGCACTGGGGTAGTGTGGCGTGTGTTGTCGTACATAGTTGGAAAATAAAATCCATGAGCTTTACTTGAATTTAGTGTTGGTCTGTTGGAGCGCAGTTCCTATTTTGAAATTATCCCTTCGATACAGCTGGCAACTGAGGATCTAGCGACCTGATTTTCTCGGGCGCAGGTATACTTTAGTGACTACTCAATGAACATAACCTGGAACAAGTTATCTCCTCCACCACCAGACACAATACCCACTCACAAAACCACTCCCTCATCGATCAGGTAGCTGCAAATCGAGTTGACTTGATCCTCTAGGCAGGCATAATTTCTGACTCGATCAGTCACCACTCACCAACCTATGCCATACTGTCACTCAAATCAAACCAAGTTCCCTACAAACTTCTATCTTTCAGACAATTCACTAAACAAGACCCAGCACCGATCCTCAACAAGGTGCACTTCTGAAGGAAAGAATTGTCGAGTATCTAGAGGCCAGAGGGGCACAGGACCCAAGGCAGCATGGATTCACAGTGGGAAGGTCATGCCAGACAAATCTGATAGATTTCTTTGACTGGGTGACCAAAGTAGTAGATCTGGGAGGGGCTGTGGACATGGCCTACCTAGACTTTAGCAAGGCATTTGACACAGTCCCACACAAAAGATTAATATACAAGTTAGCCAGCCTGGCAGTGGGTCCCAAGATGACAGCCTGGGTAAAGAATTGGCTGGATAATAGGACACAGAGAGTAATAGTAAATGGAGTCCACTCTGAAGAAAGGGGGGTTACTAGTGGGGTACCACAGGGTTCAGTATTAGGACCTCTTCAATGTCTTTATAAGCGACATTGCAGAGGGACTGGAAGGAAAAGTATGTCTCTTTGCAGATGACACAAAGATCTGCAACAGCGTTGATGCACAAGGTGGGGTGGAAAGGATGAGAAGGGACTTGGCAAGGTTAGAGGAATGGTCAAATGTATGGCAGCTTAGATTCAGTGCTAAGAAGTGCAAGGTAATACACCTGGGAAACAAAAACCCAGGGGAAGAGTACACAATGGGGGGTAGGTTACTAACAACAACAAAAATGGAAAGGGACTTGGGGTAGTCATATCAGATGACATAAAGGTGGGCAAGCAATGTGAGAGGGCAGCAAGGAGGGCTGGGGGAATACTGGGATGCATAGGGAGAGGCATCACCAGTAGAAAACAGGAAGTTATTATCCCTCTGTGCAGACAGCTGGTGAGACCCCATCTGGAGTACTGCGTGCAGTTCTGGAGACCCAGTCTCCGCAAAGACATAGACAGGATGGAAGCTGGCCAGAAGAGGGCAACTAAAATGGTGCAGGGTCTGCACCGGAAGACATATGAAGAGAGACTTAAGGAGCTTAATATGTATAGCCTCGAGGAAAGGAGGGAGAGGGGGGACATGATAGAAACTTTCAAGTACCTCAAGGGAATCAACAAAGTCCAAGAGGGTAGCATCTTTCAAAAAAAGAGGTGTGCAAGAACAAGGGGCACAATTTGAAGATGGGAGAGGCGGCTCAGAGGTAATTTAAGGAAGTATTTTTTCACAGAGAGGGTTGTGGATGCATGGAACGGCCTTCCGGAGGAGGTTGTGGAGTCAAAAACAGTGGTGGAATTCAAGCATGCATGGGACAGTCATAAGGCAATTCTAGGGGGTTGGGGTAGGAAGAAGTAGGCTGCTGGTTAACTAGGATCTGCAACTTATCCATTAGGTAGGGAAATGGGCAGACTGGGTGGTCCAAGCGGTCCTTATCTGCCGTCAAATTCTATGTTTCTATGTGCGGGAAATAGATTGGACTACCCTTTACCGCCTAAATGATATCTCTGAGGCAGTAACACTTTTCACCTCCACCCTAGCCTGCATCCAGGACACGTGTTTCCCCCTAAAATCCAGAAGGGTAAGAGGTTGGTGCACTCGCTGGATAACCAGTGAGTTGCTGTCACTAATGAAAACCCAGGACTGCAAGTGGAAGGAATACAAGGCATCCTCCTCCCCCCAACTCTGGAATGTCTAAAGACTACTGTGAAATAGATGCAAGCAAACCGCCAAATCCCTAAAGAGCAAATACTATCAAAATCAACAACTCAACAACCTGAGCAACCCATGTAGTTTCTGGTCCTCTATTAGGTCTCTCCTTAACCCTAAAAAAAGCAGTAGGATAACCAAACTTTCCTCCCCCTCTGGCCCCACCACTGACCCTGCTGAAATTGCTGATGCTTTCAACCTAAAATTCATAGACCTATCCCCTTACCTAAACAAGCTCTCCCCTCTGTCTTCCCCTGACTCGTGCTGCCAGACTGATTGACCCTGCCTCCTCCCCCTCCTACACCCCACCTCCTCCTTTCCATTTCAGGACCATTGGACACACTCACACCATCAAGTTATTAAAATCCCTACCAGCCAGAGGCAGCCCTGATAGCAATGGTGTACACCCCTCTTTCCTGAAACTCATGTTCCCTGCAATTGCAAATCCCCTCACCTTCATCTTCAGCCTCTCCCTAACTACTGCTGCTGTGCCCCACCACTTGGAAACACACCAATGTAATGCCGATTTTCAAGGCTGGCGACCCCCCTTTCCCCAAACAACTATAGACCCATCTCCCTCCTCCCCCACCTAAGCAAACTGCTAGAAAAGATCATACAATCTCAGCTGATGGAACACCAGGAGAAGTATAACCTCCTCTGCCCTCTCCAGCATGGTTTCTGAAAACATCATAGTTCCTCCTCTGCCCTTGCACTTTTTTCTGATCACATGCTGAAAAATATGGACCTGGGCAAACCTACAGGTGCAATCTTCACTGACCTATCTAAAGCATTTGACCTTGTTGACCACAGACTCCTCCACTTGACCTTGTTCCTTTTCTGCTGCTCCTCTGGGCCCACTGCCTGGTTTCACAGCTAGCTATCAGACAGGCACCAGTCAGTTCTCATTGACAAGGTCTCCTCCACTGCCCTTCCTGTACTCACTGGTGTTTCCCAGGGCTCCATACTCTGACCTCTGCTCTTCTCTATGTTCATCAACATGCTTCTCAAGGACAGCATTAGTTGCTCTGCTCTCCTGTAAGCTGATGATTTGGTCATATATCACAGCGACAAAAATGTGGATGTTATCTCCTCGACCCTCACACTAAACTTTGCATCTGCCCACAAATGGTTCCTTCTCACAAACTACTAGTTAATGAAAAAAGACCAAAACTATGCTTTTCGGGTCTAAACCCTTCCTAGCGAAGGCAAACGAAGCCAAGTCATCCCTCCTAGTGCTCACCCTCGCTGGCACTCCACTTGAGATTGTCTCATCCTTTAAGTATCTGGGAGTTACCCTAGACCCCTCACTTTCTTTCTCTGAACACATCAACCACACCATTCACCGGATCCACCAAAAACTGGGTGCTGCATACTGTTATAAACACTACCTGTCCATGGAAGCTTGTCTGGCGGTAGCACGTGGTACCCTACTTCCCCTACTAGACTATTGCTCCACAGTCTACTCACACCTGTCCACCTCTCTGTACAAAAGACTAAACAGTACATATAATGCTATATGTCACTTTGCCCTTCTCACCCCCTACCACTCCCACCACTGCTCACTATACCAAGCATTAGGGTGGCCAACCCTGCAAGGTCATTTTGACTACGCATTGGGCTGCACAGTGGATAACTCCCTCCGCCTCCTACATATGTCCCCCTACTCTCCCCTATTGACAAACAGAGCACTCACCAGAAACATTCGGGCATCCTCCATTCCACCACTGGAAGTACCTCATGTCCTCACCGCCATGGGCAAATGAGCTTTCTCTGTTGCTGCCCCCCCTTGCTTTGGAACAAACTTCCCCTGCCTATTTACTCGTCACCCTCACATCTAGCTTTTAAGCATGGCTTTTCTCGTCAGTGGTCTGCCACTGTTCTTAACTGCAAGGATATTATTTTGGATCTCTCCTCTGCCCTAAGCACTTAGTCTATACCTGCATCCCGACAGCACCCCCCCCGTACTCCTTCCCCACTATGACCACCCTTTTCCTCCTGCCCCTCCCTTGTTTTTCCTCCTCTACTACCCCCTCTTTTTTACGTTCCTCTTTTTTCTAGACCCAATGCTGATTGTTCTTTCAGTTTAGTTATCAAAAGTTTCTTTGTTTCTTTGATCTCTGCCGATATTGTGAATCAACCCTTGTTATTTTACGCAATGGTGAACTTCATCCTGTGTCTCACACAGTTTCCTGCTTGTACCATGTTATGACATGATTTTGCTGTGTCATTGTTTACCTTGTACATTTGTATGTTATGTATTGTTTGAACCCCTCTGTTATACTTGTATTTTTTGGTTGCCTCATTTCTGTTGCCCAGATCATGACTGAAAATGGTCCTGTGGATCAGTGCACTGTCCCAGTCATCAAATAAATAAATCTTAACTTTAACTTTCAGGCCTGGGTGCAACTTTAATCTTTTTATTTATTTATTTATTAGTACATCAGTTTGCAACCTTTGAGCCAGAGGCTCATTTACAAAGGTACCTCGTTACGAAGAGGACAAATACGGTAAAAACAAACTTGTTAATCTTGGCACTTCTGTTCTGTCTTCAACGTGGGAGGGAAGGGAGATGGACTACACACAGTAAAAACAGCAGGAGCATTTGGTGGAGGGTAGGTAAACACAAGTACATTCATAGAGGAGAGAGTCCTAAAGGAACATACGAGTCTGAGAGTGGACAAAGCTATGGGCCCAGGTGAGGTACACACAAGGGTGATGAGACAGCTCAGGGAGGTACTGGCTGTACCTCTGACAGACCTGTTCAACGACTCATTGGAACCAGGACTGGTTCCAGAAAACTGGAGTAAGGCATGTGTAGTCCAGCTTTATAAAAACAGCAGCAGGGAGGAGGCTGGTAGTTATAGGCCAGTCAGTCGGATGTCAGTAGTGGGAAGTTAATGAAGATGCTGTTAAAGGAAATGCTTGGGGAGTATTTTGAATCCAGTGGGTTACAAGACCCAAAGCAGCACAGATTTATGGGGGTGGGGAGGTCATGTCAGATGAACTTGATGAACTTCTTTGATTGGGTGACCAGGGAAATAGATCAGGGTGGTGCGGTGGACATGGCCTACTTTGACTTCAGCAAGGCCTTCAATACCATACCACAGGAGGGTCATAAGTAAACTGGGCAGTTTAAGAGTAGATCCTAAGGTGGTACACTAGGTACAAAATTGATTGATGGATCGGCAACAGAGGAAGGTAGTAAATGGCACTCACTCCAGTGAGAGGAGAGTGACCAGCAGGGTACCTCAGGGCTCAGTGCTGGGACCAAGTCTCTTCAATATCTTCATAAGCGACATTACAGAAGAGCTGGAAGGGACGGTATGTGTCTTTGCAGATGACACCAAAATCTGCAATAGGGTAGATACTCTGAAGGGGGCCGAGAGAATGAGAAGAGACCTGAGAAAACTTGAGGTATGGTCAAGGGTATAGCAGCTGGGTTTCAGTGAAAAACAGTGTAAAATCATGCACCTAGTTCACAGAAAACCAGGGGTGGTGTATAAAATGGGGAGAGGGGGTCACAAGCAGAAAAGAGATCTTTATCATATCTGATGATGATGTCAAGGTGGGTGGGCAGTGTGACAAGGCACTAGACAGGGCCAGTGGGATGCTGGGGTACATACAGAGGAGAATCACCAGCAGAAGGAAGGAGGTGGTGTTGTCACTGTATAGGATGTTGGTGAGACCCCACCTAAAGTACTGAGTCCAGATCTCATCTAAGCAAGGACATGGACAGGCTAGAGGCTGTCTGGAGAAGGGCAACTGAAATGGTGTAGGGACTGCATCAGAAGCCCTATGAGGAGAGACTGAGGGATCTCAGTATGTACACCCTGGAAGAAAGGAAGGGGGGAGGGATATAATAGATACCTATAAATACTTAATGGGGGTGAACAAGGTACAGGAGAGGAGCATTTTTCAGAGGAGAAGGTGCATCAGGACAAGAGGGTATGCAGTGAAGCTGGAAAGTTTTGGGGGATGTGAAGAAGTACTTCTTCGGTGAAAGAGTGGTGTATGCCTGGAACAGTCTACCAGTGGAGGTGGTAGGAATGAGAACAGTGGTGGGCTTCAAGCTTGCATGGGATAGGCACAAAGGAATCTCATTAGAAAAGCGCAGGGGGTGGAGCAGCTGGAGATCAGGGAGGGTCTGACGTGACAGTACAGGAAGAGGCAAACTGGGTAGACTAGGTGGGCCAAGCAGCCCTTATCTGCTGACAAATTCTATGTTTCTATAAATGTATTTTTATGAATGAATAAATGTCAGCATTCATTTGGAAAATATGTGTTCATGCCTGTGGGGGCTGGACTGTCCGCATCTCTATGAGAGTGATGCTTGACAATTCAGGGGCGGGGGGAAGCAGACCTGTGTCAGTGCATAGCCATGCCCCCACTGAAAGGGGCTGCACGGCATGGGTGCTTTGTTTGTATGGTAGCCTCATTAAGCATAGAAAGAGCTGCACCAGGGTGGGTGGTGGTAGTGCTCAGTGATATATAGCAACAGTACAATCAAAAATCATGACTCACCCTTGCACACAAAAAGCTTGGAGTCAAGTAGGTATGCTTTTAAGAAGACTTAAACCTCCATTTATTGTTGCCAGTAACCAGCCAACCCTCCTGGGTCAGGGAGAACAGAAAGAAACATTGCCATGACATTTCAGCTTAGAGAAAGGCTTTTTCAAAGATAATGACCCCTGGTGGGCATCTCACTTTATAGCGCCAATGTGTCACAGGATAGAAAATCAATTAAATCACAGTAAAGTGCAATATAAACATTTCATGTGCATACTAATGATAAAAGTGTCTAGTGCTCTTATAAATATTAACAATATTAACAATATCACTTATAAATAGAGTGCATACTATAATTACCAAGGACATTTAAAAAAAACTACCTACAGTAACCCTATATCAGTATATATTACATTTCTAGAACACTATATAGGGCTTGTTTCAAAGTATAGCTCTAGGGTACAAGGTAGTAAGACAGAGGAAAGATAGAAATGGGAATAAAGCACAATTTCTTTTTTTTAAGAGTTCTATATAGTGTATTATATTTCAAAAAGACTTGTATGAATGAAGTCCTAGACTTCTCTTGTATTTATACCTTAACTAAAAGCATCACATACAAAAGATAATAGCCACAGTATCTCATATGGGAGTGAAGGGATATGTCTGAAGCATGAGGGGGTGGTGTTTTAAAACTGAGGATTGGGATGAAGAATCATTCAATGCACAGTAGATGTACATGTTGGTACTCACAGGGCATTACCATGGTCAGTGGTGCACAGAAAGAGGTATAGACAGGGCCCCTGGTGTTCTGTGGCAGAATTTTCTGATTTCTGCGGCAGGGCTCCTTGACTTCTGTGGCAGCATTTTCTGATTTCTGCGGCATGGTTTCTTCATTTCTCTGGCAGAATGCAGTCCTGTCATTGGCTAAATATGATGTGATGTCATCGATGACATCATATGCTGAGCATAGAGGAGGGGCTTCAGGATAAATGAGGTGGGAAAGAAAGCCTGACACTATGGAAAAACAGTATATTTATATGAAAATTCACCAAAACAATGAATTCTGTGGCACTATATATATTCTGCGGCATGATGCAAATTCTGCGGCAAATTCCGCAACCGCAGAACCGCAGAATTCCAGGGGCCTTGGGTATAGAGGAATAACAGATAGGCTCCTAATACAATTCACACACCATATTGGTTCCACCATTTAAACCTGTAAAAGAACAGAGCTATGGAAAAAACATAATCCTCTTCTATCCTTCAGGAATGCCTTATGTTCATGTAGGCCTTTATTCTTGCATGCACCTAGCGTGTAAATCCAAAACAACTCTCTTTTACTCAATAATCCTTCTCTATCCCCTCCTCGTGAACCTAAGGTGACATTTTCTATCCCTACAGACTTCAATTCATATTCCTCTGCTTTGTCTGCATTTGCCATGTGTATTGCCCACACATAATCCATATTGTTATTCACAATGGCACTCGTGTGATCTCCAACTCTTTCTTTTAGTCCTGTGCCCTTCTGATCCTTAATCTGTCCTCTGTTTTAGGGGCATTGTTGGCATGGAGCTTTCGAATGGGATGTTATCATGTCACTCCCTGCCCCCCAGGAAAAGGAAGTGGGGCATTGTTCATGTTTAGGCCAATATATACATTTCAATCACTAATCGTTGTGTGCACATACCAGATTAGCACAGCTCCTTTACTATGGGCAAATCACTAAGGGCCTCAGGTGACCCCCTTTTGCTATCAACCACATTCAAGAAGTATATCCTATCATCAAGTTGTACAAAACACCAGCTGATCAACCCTGCAATGTAACATGCCTTATTTTGCCTGTACACCTCTCTCTGTCATATAACACTTCAAGCTCCTAGAGGGGAAAGCAAAGGACAGTGGGCATGTGATGGAAAGCTGCTCTCTGTGTGAATGCAGACAATACGGGAGCCTACAATTCTGGGCTAAGTCAGTGCATCCAATTAGTTCCCAGATTCTGCCTATTGTGCAAGCTCACTCCTATGCATGCCTGTCAGTGATGTTATAGTCAGCCATTTCTGAGCAGTCTTGTTTCGGTTCAGGATTGACTTTGCCCCAGGGTCGCACCACCACCACCACCACCCAGCAACCTTCACCCCCAGTGGGAAACACCACTATCCCCCCTGACCCCCAGCTAGAGTCCTCCCACTGACTTACTGCTTGCATTGCCTGGTCCTTTCTCTTTACACGACCATTCCCTGGAGGTCTCCATGGAACCATGCGACTGCTACCTCCCGCACCACAGAACTGGCTGGGAAATGAGGCACTCCGCGATGCCCACTCCAACCATGCACACGAGGCCATGGCACACATGGCTGCTCCACTCGCAGACCACCAGATTGAGTCTCGCTTTCATTACACCTCTGGACAAACTGTGTAACAGACATAGAGTACCGCCTTCCCTGGCGGCGTGGCCTAAAAGAGAGAAGGGCTACTACCCCTGCCTTGTCAGTTCGGACCAGCTTAAACAAGGCTCAGGGGCCTGGGATCAGATTCTGATAGAAAGAAGGGGGTTATTTCCCAAAGGTTAGGTAAATAGCGTGGTGCCTCCACTAGAGTTAAATATGAGCTGGGCCTTGCCTACAGAGCAAAGAACTGCCCCACCCCGGCTGCCCATCTTGTCCTAGCCAGGGGAGTCCGTCTACCCACCCTATGCTATAGACTTGTCACCTTTGCCCATGTCACAAAAATCAGTCTCTCAAAATGGGATACGGCGTACAATAGTGTCTGTCACTTTGCACTCTCGGCTCCCTGTCTCACCCATCGTTGTGAGCTCTAGTCATGGCTGCAGTGGCTCCCACCGGAGAAGCACCACACCTTTGTCTTAGGCAACTTCATTGACAGTGTTGTCAGAACTGCCACTCCACCTGCCCTTCCCGTATCCCTCTTACCCGCTACCCCTCCCTACCATTTAAGATCCAGTGACTCGCAGGTCATCCTGGCTCCAAAAACTCGCACCCAAATGGGTGACCGGGCCTTTGCTGCATATGCATCCAGATTATGGAACTCTTTTCCAGCAAGCACTTGCTCCTCCACCTCCCATCCCTGTTTTAAAGCCTCCCTCTGGGGCTTCCTCAAATCGGCCTCTATCTGCCTCTGCACTTAATGTTCTGATTGACTGAGTTGCTACCTGAGCTCTGTCCCCTACTCATGAGGGAGTTTACAGCTACTAGAAGAATTTTATTGCTGGGTCCACTTTGGCCCTACTGCTTTTTTTATGTTGGCATGCTTGCGCAGCCAACATCTTGCAGCAGTGAGGATTTGGAGGCGCGGTCGCTGTTGGGTGAATGCAGGGCATGCACCAGTAGGTGCGTCCTGCATTCCCCAATCAGCCAGCAGCAGGGGCCGACACCCTGCCTGGCTTATGAGGCGAAGAGATCTGACAAAAGGTCCGCTGCAATGAGAGCGCAGCCCAATCCCCCTCGGCATCATGCACCCCCCCAACAGTTTTCTCTCTGTCGACGGAGGTGCCCAATCCCCGCCGGCATGTATCCATCCCTCCCTCCCCTTGAATTTTGATTGACGAGGGGGTGCCCAATCCCCCTCGGATCCTGCGGCTCTACCCTTTACTTGTTTGCCGACAGGGATGCCCAATCACCCGTCAGCTAAAGCGCACCCCCCCCATATACACACACACAGGTGGCATGCTGGGAGTCCACCCCAGCATGCCAAAGCACCTATTAAAAATGAAAACGGTCCCCTGATGTCTTTTATTTTATTTTTTCTCTGTAAAGAAGGAAACGGTCCCTCGGTGCTCTCCCTGGCCCCCCTCCCACAACCTGCACCCACCCACTGCACACCCTGCCTCCCCACAACCCGCCTCACCCTATACTTACCTCCGGAGTCTGGCGCGACGCTCTTCGGTGGACCGGGAACACGTCTGCACTCTTCAAAGTCGACCGTGAACTGAGGAAATGCCGGCAAGCTGTGTAATGGAATGAATAGGGGGTTTTCAACTTTGCTGCATATCTCGGACATTTTTGGAATTTTGGCACCAAATTTTCAACATGGGTTTTTGGGACCCCTCCTCATGAATTCTATCACTGTCATGGTGTTAATTGGCTTCAAAAGGTGATTTCGCAGTCACTGCACGGAATCACCTTTCAGGAGTGATTAACGTAACGACAGTGCCAGTGTTCATGAGGTGGCCTCTCAAAAAGCCTATGTTGCAAATTTGGTGGAAAAAATCCAAAACATGACTGTTTTACGAGCATGCATTGTGCAGTTGCTATGCAGGCTCATAACTTCGCGAATTCGCAATATTTTCACACCAGATTTTCAACATTGTAATTTTTGTACACCTCCTTGTGAACAGTACAGCTGTCATTTTTCACATCCTGACCGAAATGTGCTTCCACACTTCCGGCGCACAATAGCTCGGTTGCTGTGGGAAATCAGTGTTTGGGCCAGATTATGAAAATGACAGTGACACAGATCATGAGAAGAGGTCCTAAAGTGCCTATGTTGAAAATTTGGTGACGATACTCCATAAAATGACTGTGTTACGAGCGTGCGTTAGCAGAATGCACGCACGCTCGTAACGTCGTGCATTTGTAATATTTTCACTCTGGATTTTCACCATTGGCATTTTTCCACACCTCTTGATGAACAGTACAGCTGTCATTTCACATATCCTGCCCAAAATGTGTTTTCGCACTTCCGGCACAGAATAGCACGGTCACTGTGCGAAATCACTTTTTGGGACACTTTGAGGAAATAACAGTGGCACTGTACATGAGCAGAGGTGCTAAAATGCCTGTGTTGAAAATTTGATGCCGAACGCCCATTAAATGACTGTGTTCCAAGTATGCGTTGCACATTTCCCATGCACCCTTGTAACTTCACAAATTTGCTATATTTACATGCCACATTTTCAACACTGGCATTTATTTACACCTCCTTATGAACTGTACAGTTGTCATTTTTCACATCCTGTCCAAAATGTTTTCCCGCACTGCATTACCAAAGCCAATGCTAGCGCGACAACATTCGGCATTGACAAATGCATGTTGTGTATACAGTATGTCACTGCTTTATCGTCATGTTTTGCCTATGGTCTCTCCTATTCCAAATTGTATTTATCATGCTACCTGCTTCCCCTATCCCTCAGGGCTTGGTTGCCCTGGCATGTTACTTGTATTGCCATGCTTTCTTTATGCTTCTGATTGCACCATGTTCTTGTTTTGCCTGATGTTCTTGAATGTACTTTTGTAATCTCCCGGGTCACACCTGAAAATAGGCACTTGGTTGCCTAGTGTGCTTACCTTGTAAACAACAGCAAATAAATAAATGAAGTGGGTCAAATGTCATTCTTAGCAGTACAGCCATCCGAGATGCTGCACCCATCCACTTCCCCTTACAGTCATCCCACACACGGCATACTTGAAACCAAAACTCCACATCAATAATTTTTGCAATAAAAGACTCCAGATAATGATATGCTCACGTGTCAAATATTATTCCAAAACAGTAAAACACATTTATTTACATGGGGGAGGACTAGGACTGGGCAAAGGGAATAGAGTTAACAACATTTCAATTCATTTGGTAAACATTCACCTTGCAGGTAAAACGTTGAGTGCACGCCTCCTGCCAGCATTTCAGTTCAATCAGGTTTTGACACATTACCCACTTCTAAACTGGGACCAGTATAACCCCTACAGTCCTAGCTGGGTACCCAGGTTCTAGTTGCAGGCCTGTATGATGCAGCTGTTTTTTCCGGCAGTTGGTGCACTTTTAAAAATCAAATTAACAATCCCATAACCCCAAAGGCCATGCAATTGCTTAAATGGCATTGTAACTCTTTTCTTTAACTTTCTATGCTGTGGGGCATAAACTTGAAATCATAACTACGTACAGTTCCCCATGGGCAGGACAATCCCTGCATTTACTCACGGTTCTGCAGACAAACTCTGGTGGCATTGAATCTAGCTCTGGGGTGGATGGAACTTGCAGAGACCTGAAGACTTGAAAAGCTTGAGACAAGACACAAACATCTTGCAGCTTGGAGCACAGACATGAAGCAGGCATCTTGCAGTTTGGAAAACTGACATCTTGCAGCTTGCTTGCAGATTCTAGCAGCTTGTCCCCTTCAGCCCACAAGCAGGCCAGATGCAGAGTGCAGCACAAAGCATCGCAGACCACAAAGAACCCAAACCCAGGAGTGACCCCACGGTCCGGCTCCTCCGATCAGAGCGCCCTAGCACTCGGGTAAAAACCCAGGACTCCCTATGGCCCAGTCTGCTCCACTTGATAAGGGTTGACAGTTCCCCTGCCTGGCTCCAGGTTGTAGATTGCGGTCTCTCATAGCTTTACAGTCACTTGTTCCTTCACTTTAAAAGAAATCTGTTGTCGCCTCATGTGACTGGAAAGGCATTTTTGACCACCTACCAGCATGGCAGCTGTGGTCCTTTGCTTTCAGCATACAGTCTCTGGCTAACAGAAGACATTTTTTCTTTCTTTTCTCACCGTGCAGGTGCTGACGAACATGAAGAACAACTCACCGATCAGGTGCAGCATCAGATGCAGTTTCTATCTCACTGGAAATTCAGGCAGGCACCTTGGGGCATTCAGCAGCCATTCAGTGGCCGTGCGGGCACCCAAAAAAGACCTTCACACTCTCACAGACCTCACAGGTATCCGGGCAATTCCCTCTTCCCGCAGGTAACCCAGTCACTAACCTTGACTCTGTTTTAGACATTCTCAGATCTCACAGGCATCCAGGCAATTCCCTCTTACTTCAGGAACCCCAGCTGATAACCTTGATTCTGCTTCAGACACACCTTTGTGCTGGGATACACTTTCTTTCTCATCAGTGGGAGACATGCAGGAACCTCCTTGGCTTTGTGGGTTGTGCAAACCCCCAGGCAGTCCTTTTATTTCACTTAGAAGAACATGGCAACTGTCGGGCAACTTCTCTGCCTCAGACAATAACAATCATTTTTCTTCCTTTTAAACTGCAGCACCTTCCAGGCATTGGAACTAATACTCCACTGCAATTCTTAGGCATTTCTATTTCTTTCACCCCCACAGGATCAGAAGGCAAGGGGCAGGAGCCCCCCTTCCTGAGGAGGGGGCTCACACCGACTGAATTCAAACTCAGCTCTCAACTGTCTGAATAGAACTGATCTGAGTGTCTCTCCCCATGAGCTTCAGAAAAAGAAAACAGTCTCTGATTGGTTTAGCAGAACAATGGAGGAAGTCTGGCAGCTGCTGATTGGTTTATGCCAGCTGTCTTGATGCCTTATTGGCTGGCTGTCTTGGTGGCAAAAGCTGGCACCACCTCCTTTCCCAGGAGCCTTCACAATAGCTCCTCAGGATTCTGGCATTCTGATTGGCTGTTAGTGGTCACCAGGCTGGCAAAACATGGCTGCCAGTAAAACATGTTAAGCAGAGACCCACTTTTGTTTTTCTACTCTGTTTGTCTCGCCCGAGTACTGGAACTCTCTCAGGCAGTCCACACACCTGCCGCTTCTACCGCCCACTGTGACCAACTGCCCCTTCAAAGTCGTTAGCGCTCCCCGCAGGGGAGATCAAGGGGCAGAGGCCCAGTGTTGGGCTTGTGGCAGTCGAGGCACCAGGATACCGTCGCCTATCTGGCCTTCGGGGGGTTTTCCTTTTCTTCCGCTGTGGTTTCCCCTCCAGTGCGTGGACACGCTCTGACCTTCTGGCGCACAGCAACCCTGCCAGCATTGGCCATGCAAGTAAGTGCTTGCCTATCTCACTGTAGTACCCCTGGTCTCCACCAGGGGTCTCTGGTTTTCCAGGTCACCCCATCCCCTGTAGCCAGGGAGGTGAGCTCCACTTGGGAGCTCTGTCCTCAACCCTTCCCCTGCCGATCCCCAGTGCCCAAGTCCATTCCCGGAACCCGGATCACTGGCACAGCGAGAGATGTGGCATTCAGCACCTCAACCCTTAGTGCCACTGGGCCATGGGACCCACTTTTAACATGAAAATACAGGTAGACTGTGAAGCTATACAATTATTCAATAACATGCATCTGTAGCTGCTAATGTGCCCTTTCTAGTGACTGCAGTTTACATTTAAATTAGGGCTGAATTCGCCCGTCACTACCTCCATAGCAGTATCCCCCAGGGCACTTGCCGGCTCATTAATATTCATGAGCAGCCTCGACTGCTCCTTAAAATGACAGGCACCCATTTAATTAATAGCGCTTAAGAGTGCTTCTTAAAACATTTAAATTATGTTCCCTTCTGTTCCCCAAGTGCCTCCGGACCCCCCTTCATTTATTTTCCCTCGGAGTCAGGGCACACACAGACAGGCTTGCTCGCTAGCCGCATGGAGCAGCTTTCATTTTTGAGCAAGCGCCATAGTGCAAGAGGGAGAGACTGCATGTGGGAGACGACCACAGCAGCTCGTACATTGAACTGTGCGGTGATCAGCAACCATGCCGCAGCATGCGACTTTACTTTTATTTCTTTATTCCACTGGACCCCACAGCAGGCAGAAAAACAATGGGGCCGGCAGGAGCGTTCAGGGGCCTAACTGGACTAGAGACAAGGAGGCGCAACACCAGGAGGTGTCATCTGGTAAGCCCCCAGCTGTGGGGGTTTACAGTAGCATGGAAGAAGCATCAGATGGCCTCCCACAACATAGGCCCAGCAGTGGTGAGTTGTTTAATTTAGAGATCACCAGCGATTGCAAGGGGAAGGGAGGAGAGGGGGCAGAAGCTCGGGCTTTGTTCTAAGAGGCTCTCTGGTGTGTAGCTTTATGTGCCAGTTGCAGAGGTGACCCCAGGGAGAAACACAACACTCAGTCAAGGGTTTGCAAACCCATGAGACCCAGCAGCAGTATCATGGTAATTTTTTTTTTTCAATTCTACTTTTGTCACTCCCAGCCAGAAAGGCTCTGCCCCTTGTCCCAGGCACATCAGCTTCCCCCTGAGACCACAGTAACCAATATGGTGGGCCCCACTCCCCCATCAGCATGGGAGAGAGGAGGGCGACCTGGCAAGAGCTGCATTGGAGCCAAGGACCAGGTGATAGAGACACTGGGGATGTGCAATGATGTCAAGTTCCGCAGCACGCATTCCTGCATGCTGTGTGCCGACATCCATCCCAATGCCAGTCCCAACTCCTGAGGCTCCACCTGGCTCCTTGACTCCTGGCCACTTCCAGATGTCAAAATGTTGCCGGTGGCCTGCTTCCACCCTCCTTGGTGGAGGGAGAGCTGTCCATTAGATGCTCATCTTTCTCCCTCCTGCTGACCCTCCAATGTTTCGAGCTCGTTCCTGAACTCAGGTCATCAGTGCTGCAAGTGGTAGCTCTATTACTGTGCCAACGGGTTGGCTATCATGATAAATTTTACACTCAGGGAGGCTCCAGTACAAGAACTCGGGGAACCAAGGGGGGAGCAGGAGACAGGAGATGGAGGGGGAGGACAGGTGAGCGAGCTGGTATGTAGGGGACTCCAAAGACAAATCAGTATCTGCAGGAGCAAATGGTTTGTTTCAGATAACCTGTTTTTCTGAGTTTCTTTGCCAGCAACTGATTTCTTCAGGAGTGTTAATGGTCATGCTTCCATCTTGAAAGAGAATCAACATTTTGGAGGGGTAGGGCATGCAGAACCACAGGTCCTTTGGTTTCGGTACACATGATCAGTATGTAAGCCCTCTGACGTGTCATGATGCCTGGGAGATAGTCATTATCTAGGAGCAGTCTTACACCATTGTAGATGACAGTTTTTGGTTTCCAGGCAATGTGTAGGACCATTTCTTTTTCTTGGTATCTCAAGAATTTAAGCTCTACCAAATGGAGCCATGCACCTAGAGTCGAAGGCTTGGGACCCAGGGTGTGATGAGCCTGCTTGAGTTCAAGAGTACATGTGTCCAAGAGTGCTAATTCAGTTTGGAGGAAGCGCTCTGAAAACATAATGATGTCAGGACCCTTGAACCCTTCGGGGAGTCCATATATGCACTGATTCCCACTGTCTGCATCCTTGGATTTCTCCTGCAATGTCCAGACTTTTTGGTAAAATTGTATGATAGCCTGCTCAACTGATTCCAGGTACCAGTCTGTGGTGGTGAGTTGTTCCTCCTCTTCGTCTTGCTGCTTCTCTAGCTTTGAGGTGTCAGTCCTGAGGACTGCAGTGGTGAGTTTCTTCTTTTCTAAACTCTTGATATCTCATTAATCATGATGGTCATTTTTTCTGTATGGTTGCTGCCCCTGGCATGTCAATATGGCTGCAGACTCGGTGGGAGGGCACCAATGCCTGGGAGCTCTCACAGTCTGTCCCTGCATCTAGTAATCCTTCGCCATTGAGGGATCCTATTGGCTATTAAGAGTGGCTGGTCCTTCCCTGTGACATTATTTACATCCCTGTTGCCATTTTAAATTGTAATTGTTATGATGTTTGACTGTACTGAGTGTGTGTCCTTTTAGATGTGTGTTGCTGAGTGGAGATGGGGGGGTTCAACTGTGACATGATAAGAGAGAAACAGAAAGAGAGAGAGAGAGATACAGCTTAAAGAAGTATCTGACAACACATTGTACACACCACATGAATGCCGACACATAGAAACATAGACAATGACGACAGGAAGAAAACAGAGGTCCATCCTGTCAGTTCACCCATGCCACAGTGACAGTGAACTTAGCAACATAAAGTACAATGCAAGCAATCCACCAACACCAGCCACCACGCTCTGACAATTTGCCATCCGGCAGTAGGAGTGACCGCCATTGCGGGGGGCTGTGCCCCCACACCCCCAGATTGTTTTAATTTATATAACAAACCCCAGGTCATGCCCTAGTGGACAGTAGGGTGGAACAGTGGAATGGCAACATTACCCAACAGCAAAAAATCAAAGTCACTGCAGAAGCACACAACATGATTCTGTTTGCAACATCGTGGAGGCAATAATCAGTCAAATCAAAAAGAACTTCCACTCAACCTCCAAAATAAAACAGACCAATGTTAATTTTTAAATAGTGGTGGTTTCATTCAATCCACTTTCTTTTTATTCTTATTTCATTTGCTCTAAAAATTATTTGAATTTTTTGTAACATTTCAGAACCAAAAATGATCCTTCCTCAGACAAGAGAGCTTTACAAAATGGTCACCACTTCATACAGAATTTGTACTTTTAAATTCTGAAATCACAAAAAGAATTACAATATTTAATTAAATTTAAATGCTTCAGAATAATATATGTAGGTTTCATAGGTTTTTCAGAGCATTTAAAGACCAAAGTCCATATACTCACCACAATTTACTGTAGATATAGCTAAAGATTTTGTTACTAATCAGATATTTATCTAACTTAGCCTTAAATTCATTCTTTGTTTTACTTGCCACGATTTCAATTGAGAGCTTATTCCAAATTTTAGTTACCCTTACTGTTAACCAATGCTTTCTCCTAACTGTATTATACCTTTGCCCACTTATCTGTAATGGATGGGCTCTAGTGGTATATGTCTGTTCTCTCAGTGCCAGATTTAACTGTTCCCAAAGTTGTGCATCATTTAACGTCCTATAGATCATGCACATATCACCTGGTAGTCTTTGAAACTCCAGGGAATATAATCCCAGATTCTGTAACGATATTCGTAATCCTGACCCTGGACCTCCTTGTGCCCTCTCCAAGGATTTGATGTCACCCCTTCCCCCAGGTGCCCAAAACTGCATACAGTATTCCATATGTGGGCGCACCAATGAGGTATAAAGTTGCAAGAGAACCTCCCCTGTTCCTACTTTTTATATGTTTATGAATGCAGTATTGAGTACTACTAGCTTTTTTAATGACCTGGTTGTAATGTGGCCTAAAACTAAGATCATTGCTGATTTTTATGCCAAGATCTCTTTCTTCGTTGACTACCTTTAACAATTTATTCCCCGGCCTATATTGGTGTTGCTTATTTTTTCCCCATATACATCACAGTACATTTATCAGTGTTAAATACTGACCCTTGTCCCTGGGCCCAGGCTTCCAATTCCACTAGGGTGGCTTGCAGGGTACCGGCATCCTCTATTTTCTACCACATGGCCAATACGGGTGTCATCAGCAAATCTGGAGAGCCATATATCTGGTGGGGTGCTCATGGACCCAATGTACGAATTAAAAAGACATGGACCCAAGACTGAGCCCTGTGGGACCCTACTAGTCACATCTGCCCAACTTGAATATTCCCCTTTGATACAGACACTCTGCTTTCTGCTTGTCAGCCATGACTCAATCCAATGGGTAATATTCCCGTGTATACCCAACTTAATTAGGCAGTGATCAATTTAGCATGTGGGACTTTATCAAATGCTTTAGTGAAGTCCAAAAAAATGACATCCACAGATCTACCTTCGTCCAAAACTTTATTTACTTTCCCGTAGAATTCCAAGAGGTTTGTTTGACATGACCTCCCCTTCATAAATTCGTGTTGTGTAGTGCCAATATTAACCGTCATTTGTTGGAATTCAATAACATATTCTTTTATAATGCCCTCCAGAATTTTCCACAGGATTGATGTCAGACTAATCGATCTATAATTCCTGACTTCCTGCCTTGAACCCTTTTTATGTATGGGGACAACCACTGCCTGTTTCCATACCTCTGGGACATCTCCTTCATTTAACGATTTCTGAAAAAGGCAAATTACAGGACCTGCCAATTGTTCTGCCAGTTACTTGATCACCCTTGGGTGCAGATCATCAGGACCCTGTGCCTTATTTTGGTCCAGCTGTTTTAGTTTTTTTTCCGCTTCGAATTTATCTAAAATAATGCTGGAATCATATAAGGAGTTCCTATGCTGGGAAGTAGCAGTTACTGTACCATGACTAAAAACAGTGGAAAAATAGTTATTACACTGTTCTGCCATTTCCTGATTTTCAGATATTGTATTCCCGTCCTGACCCAGTACAGGACCAATTGTTCTGTTGGTACCCTTTTTGCTATTTATATATGAGTAAAAGGACTTATAATTATACTTTACTTTTGTTGCTAGTTTGAGCTCATATTTCCTTTTAGCCTGCTCTATACGCTTCCATATATATTCCTTTAAAAAAGAAATTAAAAAAAACAGGGGGAACACACCTGTATCAAATAATCTTTCTGAGTCCCAAGCCTATCTAGGCTGCTTTTTCTTAGTACTAGGACCAGAAAAAATCTTGGGGGTTGGGGTGTTGCCCTTCTTGTAAAAAGAAAATCTGTATAGGTTAAGCAATATAAAAAATACTTTTAATGTCCACACTTTATCTAATATAATTATTATAAATCTCCAACCTTAGGATTATTGGTCTTAGTGGGTTCTAACCTGTATTTTAAACGGGCACTCAGATCAACAAAATGAGACTCACTTCAGAGCGTTTTTCTCACTTGTGTATCTATAGATACAAAAACAGATGTAACCTTTTCCTTTAAAAACATTCGGTAATTTTTCAGTTAATTTAGAATTTTCCAAACAAACAAACTATCAAGAAGTTACCTTAATAGTAGCGTTAAGTAGTGTTACACCACGCTCCAAAATATTTGTAGGACGCCAGTTTTAATGTCTGAATTTCTAATCTGGAGAGCCGCAAGAAAAAAACACAAGAGTAAACCGGGCAGCACACCCACCAAACAAACCCACTATTAAACAAACTAACAGCTTCACCAGTGCTGAAGAGCTTTTTTCAATGTTTTACTCATGTTCCACAGAGCTTCTAAACTGAAGAGGGGCTGGGCCGTGGGTGAGCCCGCCAAAGTGTGCAAACATGATGAGTGATGTCACCCTGGGTGGCCCGGTCAAAAAGAAATCAATCCAAAATGCCTAAGCATGGGAAAGATCCCCCTAACTTCAGTAATTTCTCTCTGCACTCAAACTGTCTGTGAACAGTACAGTATGACAATAAACATGACCAAGCTTTACCGTATGCAAACTCCAAACAAGGCTTGCCTAAAAAAGTAACATAGTACTTAATGTGAGAAAGGGATAAAAAATATAAGGGGAAAGGTATACCAGAGCCCTAAGATCAAGGAAGGGAGAATCAATATTATGGACAGAATGTCTGATAGGATACAAAACCTAAAAATGAAAAAAGAGAGGGATAGACAAAGGAATAAAGGGAAGAAAAAAGCACATGCTGGAGGTCAAATGAAAGTGCTCAGGGTCAGAAAAAACATGTGATGAGAAAGAAATGGGAGGGGGGAAGGGAGGAAAGATTGGGATGTGCCTCAGAGATGATAAGAAATAAAAAGAATAATAAAAAGGAAAAAAGAAAAGGGGAGGAGGAAAAAAAGGGGGTGGGGATTATTTGAAAATAGTTCATATGAGTTTTCATTCAGTCCATATTTTTCTTGTATGTCCTTAATGTAAATATCCACTGGGCCTCTCTTTTCAGCAAAGTGGACTCACAATCACCACCATGGGTGGATTCCATAACTCTTTCTAATCCCACGTATTTCAAAGTGGAGATTTGGTGGCGATGTTCCAAAAAATGGCTAGCAATGGGTGATTTGGTGTCCTCTCTCCTAATATTACTTTCATGTTCTGTGATCCTGTTTTAGTGGTCGGGTCGTTTGTCCAATATAATAAAGAGAGCAAGGACAAATAATGCAGTACACTACAAAATCTGAGGTACAGGTGATGAAATCCTTAATTTCATAAATCTTGTCATTCCAGGTGCTTTTTATTTGTTTACTTTTCACCCCATTATTGCAATGCGTGCAATTCCCACATGTGAAAAAGCCTTTCACATCCCTTTTTAGTCAAGTTCTTAGGGGTGGTTCCGGGCTCCAATGTTGTGTCTTCACAAGTTTGTTTCTTATGTTTGTGGTTCTTTTGGCAGTAACCCAAGATTTTTGCTGGAAAACCCTAGTGCCAATCTCCCCAGTTTGCAGAATATTCCAATTTTTTAAAATGATATTCTTAATTCTTCTAAAATATTCTGAATATTGTGTAGTCATAGTAATCTTGTTCTCAGTTCCCCGCCTGTCTCCAATTTTATCCTGCAGTAAAGTTCCTCTGTCCATAGTATCCACCCTATCCCTAGATGTTTGTAAAGTGTCACTGCTGTAGCCACGTGCTTCAAATCTCTCTGCTAATTCCTTCAAGTTCGACTCACATCTTTCTTCAGAACTTGTATTTCTTTTGACTCAACATCTGACTATATGGAATACCGTTTTTAAGATATCTGGGATGAAAACTATGAGCATGCAAAATAGTATTTTTGGTTATATCTTTCATATATAGATCTGTCCGGATTTTGCCATTTTCTTTAATTAGCCTCAGATCCAAAAGTGTAATATCTGTCTCACTGTACTGCATTGTAAATGATAAATTCACAGTTGCTGTTTCAATGTATTGGTAGAATTCCTTTAAATCTTGTTGTGTACCAGCCCAAATGACCAGAATGTCATCAATAAATCTTTTATGCAACGTCAGATTGGATTTGTATTTATTTGCAGCAGGAAATATATATTTTTCTTCAAAATGCGCCATATACAAGCTAACATATGTCGGTGCAAGAGTCGCACCCATGGCAGTTCCTGTCTTTTGTAGATAGTATAGTCCCTCAAATTGGAAGTAATTGTTTCCCAGTACTAGCTTAGTTAGTTCTAAAATGAAGTCTTTATCAGGAACATTGGTGTTTCTCTGTGTCAGAAAGATCCAATGCTGCCAAGCCTTCCCCATGGGGTATAGTAGCATAAAGACTTTTCATATCAAGAGTTAACAGGACGCAGTCATCAAAATTATTACCCATTCTGTTCAATTGCTCCAATATTTGAATACAGTGTTTACTATCCTTCAAATATGACTGTATATGGGGCGCCATATTTTTACAACAGTGTTCAACAAAAATGGAGAGGGGTTCTGTTATGGATCCAATACCAGATATTATTGGTCTTCCTGGTGGTTTCACAGGATTCTTATGGATCTTGGGTAAACAATAGAAAAGGGAGACTTTAGGGTGTTTGTTTATTTAATTCAAATTCTACCCATTGTTTAATCAAATTTCTATCTAACGCATTATGAATCACTTCAGTGATGACTTCTCTAAGATGTTGAAATGGAATCCTGGATACCTTTTCATAGGTTGTAACATCATTAAGTTGTCTGTTGCATTCATCTTGATAATCTTTCAGATCTTGAATAACTAGCCCACCCCCCCCCCATCTGCAGGTTTTATAATAATGGTAGTATCTTGTTCTAAACCATCCAAAACTATGTTTTCCTCTCTGGTGATATCATAATAAATTTTTTGTATTTCACTTTGTTCCATCACTATCTCTACATCCTTATTAACTTTTTCCTTGTAAGTAATTAATTATACGTGGAGGTGTGAAACTCATGGGGTCAAACTGAGATGTTGTGCCAAATGCTTGTTTTAAAAGGTATCTTTCTTTTTGTTTCTCTGAGTCTACATTAGATGGTTCTTTAGACCCAAAGAATGTTTTAACCTTATTTTTCTGAAAAACCTTTCCAAATCTAATTTTAATTTAAAAGGATTCAGTTTTTCTGCCAAACTGAAAGATAGTCCTTTATTAAGAACTTGAATTTCCACTGAAGTTAGTTCTCTCCAGAAAGATTAAAAACTGTCAATTCTGTTGTGCCCTGGACC
This sequence comes from Neoceratodus forsteri, assembly GCA_016271365.2. Classification (NCBI taxonomy): domain Eukaryota; kingdom Metazoa; phylum Chordata; order Ceratodontiformes; family Ceratodontidae; genus Neoceratodus; species Neoceratodus forsteri. Next base: position 407,783,613 of record CM057453.1, read on the forward strand.
TGAGTTCATCTGTTTTTATGTTTGCTTGCATGCATGTGCAAGAAACATAGTGCCATCATCCGAGTTTTCGGAAGTGTGGCAGCCCTCTTCCAATTCAGGCAGTGTGTTTGCAGGTGCGGACGCAGTTCTCCAATGCCTGCTCGAGCTGTCTATGACAGCAGTCCAAAATGCAGTGGCATACAGTTGAAAGGGGGAGCTACGCTTCAGTGAGCAGTGATAAGATATCGCCTGCTCCGCGCGCCTCCCCCTACACACACACACACACACACACACACACACGACACACATGCATCGTGCTCGCCTCCCAAACACACTGTGTAGCCGACAGGTGCCCAATCCCCGCCAGCTGTGCTGCGTCCCCAAAACAGAGTTCTATATGCCACGCTGGGTGCTCATCCCAGCGTGTCTACACATTGAGCACGACGGGTGCCCAATCCCCCGCTGGCTCCACTGGCCCCCCAGAGAACAGGGTGCCACGCTGGGAGCCCACCCCAGCGGGCAACACACAGCATCACCAACGGGTGCCCAACTCCGTCGGCTCCACGCCCCCACCAGTCGCCTCCTGTGCTACGCTGGAGCCCACCCCAGCATGGCAAATGTCCCTGCGTCATTTAAAAAAAAAACCTGAAACTCAAAAACAGTCCCTCGCTGTATCTTCCCTACCCACGCCCACCCACTGCGTGCCCTGCCTCCCCACCCCTCACCCCATACTTACCTCTGGACTCCAGCGATGATCTTTGTTGGACCGGAACATGTCTGAACTCTTCAAAGCTGACCGCGAACTGAGGAAATGCCGGTAAGCTGTATAATGGGATAGATAGGGTTTTTTCAACTTTGCTGCATATCTCAGGCATTTTTTGGAATTTTTGCACCAAATTTTCAACATGGGGTTTTGGGACCCCTTCTCATTAATGATCTCACGGTCATGGCGTTAATCAGCCCTGGAGGGTGATTTCACAGTCACTGCGCAAAATCACCTTTCAGGACTGAGTAATGAAACAACACTGCCACTGTTCATAAGGTGGGCTCTCAAAAAGCCTATGTTGAAAATTTGGTGGAAAAATTCCTAAAAATGACTGCTTTACAAGCATGCGCTGTGCAGTTCCTATGCACGCTCGTAAGTTTGTGAATTTTCAATATTTTCACTCCAGATTTTCAACATTGCCATTTTACCACACCTCTTTAAGAGCAGTACAGCTGTCATTTTTCACATCTTGCCCAAAACGTGTTTCCACCCAGGTAGCGCACAATGGCGCAGTCGGTGTGCGAAATCAATGTATGGGACACATTAAGAAAATCACAGTGATGCTGTTCATGAGCAGAGGTCTTAAAATGGCTATGTGAAATTTTGGTGAAAAAATTCCTAAAAATGACTGTTTTACTTAGCCACATTGTGCAGTTCCTACGCATGCTCGTAAGTTTGCGAATTTTCAATATTTTCACTCCAGATTTTCAACATTGCCATTTTATTACACTTCCTTATGAGCAGTGCAGCTGTCATGTTTCACATCTTGCCCAAAACATGGTTCCGCCCATGTAGCGCACAATGGCGCAGTCAGTGTGCAAAATCAATGTATGGGACACATTAAGAAAATCACAGTGACACTGTTCATGAGCAGAGGTCTTAAAATGGCTATATTGAAAATTTGGTGACAAAAGTCCATGAAATGACTGTGTTACGAGTGAGCATTGCGCAGTTTCCATGCACCCTCGTAAGTTCATGACTTTGTAATATTTTCAGTCAAGATCTTCACCAATGGCATTTTTCCACACTTCCTTATGAACAGTACAGCTGTCATTTTTCACAACATGGCTGAAATGTGTTTTCACACTTTCAGCGCAGAGATGCATGGTCGCTGTGGGAAATCATTGTTCGGGACAGATAAAGAAAATCACAGTGACACTGTTCATGATCGGAGGTCCCAAAATGCCTGTGTTGACAATCTGCTGTAAAAAATTCCCAGACTAATTACATTATGGGTGTGCGTTGCACAGTTTCTATGCACGCTCGTGACTTCACCAGTTTTGTTAATATTTTTACTGCAGATTTGCAACATTGCCATTTTTTACACCTCCCCATGAACAGTACAGCTGTCATTTTTTACATCATGTTCGGAATGTTTTTGCACCTGTGGTGCTAAATGCCGTAGTCGCTGTGCACAAGCAGCTTTCGGCTAACAAACTGATATTCCCCCTGTTCAGGAGGTGGGGTCACAAACAAACATGTTGAAAATTTGGAGTGAAAATACCAATGAATGCCTGAGGTATTAGGGTTTCCAACCATAACACCCCACCCTGTAGAGAATGACAGGCATCAGGGATGTGACTTGAGATTCTTGCCTGTAATGCTCATACCATTCCATACCCTGCAGCCAGTGAGAGGCATCGAGGTATGCCTTGGACTCTTCAGCCCCAAAGTTCCTCCATTCTCCCATACCGCACCCATCTCACCGATTTCCTGATGTAATGGGTGCATAAGGCCAAAGACCTCAAGGCACACCGTGACACTTGTCGGGTGTCTGCAGGGTAGGTGATGAAATGGTGTGCCTGTTATGCCTGATGACCCAAAGCACACCCCAATGCCTGTCACTCTCTGCAGGGTGGTGGTGGGGTTGGCTTCAGTTCAATACTTCACTGCCATTCCTATTGTGCATCTCTCTAACTCCTACACTACCACTGCCAATGCCAGCAAGCAAACATTCGGCATTGACAAATGCTTGTTTCTTTTCCCTTTTCTCTTTCTTTTCCTCTGTCTCCTTCCCCTTGGTCTCTCTCGCTCTCTCTTCTTCCACCTCCTGAGGGTCCTGTCTCCTGTGGTTCCTTCTGGAAATCCCTTTCATATTGTTTTTCTCTCTGATTTCTATCTGGTCCATAGGAATAATCCTGATCATAATAATCCCGTATATCTCTATGGGGCACATAGAGTCTCCTATAGGGTCTATTATACTAAGAATGCCTATTTCTTCTAGGATAGAACCTTTTATTTGAATTTATTTATTTGTATTTATTTATTGAAATCTAGGATTACAATTACCTTTGAGCAGGGACTGCTCATTTACAAAGGTGCCACGTCAAAGGAATGGGAGTATACATACAAAGGGCAAACATAATAATACAAAGTTACACAATAAAAGGAAACAAGAGACTGAGGGTTAGAAAATCACAGTAATTCAAAATGTGCCAAATGTTATGTGTTATGACATACCAGCCAGGGGCAAACTTAGGAATAAGTGCTGTGGATGAGAGGGCGGGGGTAAGTGCTGGCAGGAAAGCCATATTCAGAGGGTAGAGGGTGGGAAAAGAGCTCTAAGAAGAAGGGAGAGGAGGGATAAAACTCAGGAAAATGCCCAGGGGGGTGAGAAAAGGGAGAGGGGGCAAGGGGTGGGAAGGTAAGGCAGATGGAAGGTGGACAAAGCGGGGAGAAGTAGCTTTCAAGGCTGAAGTGGAGGGCAGTGGATGTTGGGCCCCTGATTAGGCAAGGCAGTCACAACGACTAGTTGAGATTAGATGCAGTCAGAGTTGTTTCTTAAAAGGGCCAAGGGCAGAAGCAACAAGAGTTTCTTTGTTGAGAGTATTGTACCACTGAGGTGCTCTGTGGGCAAAGGCCCTCTGGCCCATGGTGGTCCGACATCTGAATTACCTTTCAGTACTCTCAGTTCTTGACTTTCTGACTCAGATGTGCCTGAAGATGTACCTGTGTCTTCCAAATCATACACATTAGTCTGATTATCTGACTTTTTCCATGAATACACCTTCCCTTCTTTGTAGTCATTTATGCCATGTTTGAATTAATTCAATTTGATATTCCTGATGTGATTACCATAATCAATAAGTGATTTCTCGATCCTCTCAAGTAATGATTTCAAATTAGAAATTTCAGTACTTTCTTTCATTTTATTTTCCATAATATTAATTTCTTCCAATATTTTGGACTGTTCAGTTGTCAAAGTTTCAATCAATAGCAGCATGAAATTGAAAGAGCATTTAGTATGTATCCCATTTGGGTTGGAATCTATCAGGAGAAAAACCTAAATGTGTCTCAACAAGGACCCTCAGACCTCTTGGTATTCTTTTTTGTTTAATGTACTCGAGCAAGGTCACTGCATGCCAGTTCAACCTTATCTCACGTTCCTTCAAAGACTCTAGCTTATTTATGGAAGTCCTGGGTATTTTAGCTGCTTCCATAATTTCAACACGTCTTTTACTTTTAACAAGCTCCATAATTATGTTAGCCTCATCTTGATTAATGCTAATTGCTGTTGATCTATTTTCTGTAAATTTTCCCAATTCTGCAAAGACAGTCATAATTAGAGTATAATGTATGGTAAGTGCCTATTAACCACCATAATCAGCAGTCACACAGCTTTGTTATGCACTGTCTAGTATTTAAAAAAAATTGTTAACCACACTTTGGAACTTCCAAACAGTGGCATAACAAAAAAGAATGCACCAGAGTTCCATAATTCTCACACACAGAATGCAAACAGTGTTTTTTTGACCATATACTATAAAAGATGATGGCTGGGGATCGGGTGACAACCACGTTGAAATCACCTCTTGCGGTTGCTAGGGCTACAGTAAACCTCTCGAGTTGCACTCTCAAGGTTTATCATGTTGCCCTAGCAACCACTCGAGGTGATTACAATGTGGTTTTCACCCGATCCCCAGCCGTTATCCTCTATATAGCTCCAGAATGCTGGCTCAGTCCAATAAACCACAAATAAAATTCCAGCAGTATCAATAATTAAATGATTGTTTAGAGATCCCACACATATCCATTCTGAAAAGGATCAATTAAATCTAACTCCACCTTGTGAATCCCAGGGTTGCTTTAGTATTTATAAAAATTTTCCAATTTAAAGGCAATAAAATGTGTGGAGAGTGGAAGCAAATCGGAATACCAAAAGTGAAATCAAAAAGAACTTCCACTCAACCTCCATAATAAAAAGACCAATGTCAAGTTTTAAATAGTGGTGGTTTCATTCAATCCACTTTCTTTTTATTCTTATTTCATTTGCTCTAAAAATTATTTGAATTTTTTGTAACGTTTCAGAACCAAAAATGATCCTTCCTCAGACAAGAGAGCTTTACAAAATGGTCACCACTTCATACAGAATTTGTACTTTTAAATTCTGAAATCAAAAAAAGAAAGAATTACTATATTTAATTAATTAAATTTAAATGCTTCAGAATAATATATATGTATTCCTTTAAAAAAGAAATGAATGAGGAGTCATGTGGTGCATGCAAACTGGTAGCAGCCTTCTGAAGAAGCTCTCTCCCTTCCCTCCTGCATCCTGCCTAATCCTTCTTTTCAAACAACAGCACCAGCTTTATTTTGCTGTACTTACAAGTCTGCCTACCTGCTACCACCATCTACTGCTTTCTCACATCGCTATTGATGCCAAAATGTGGCAGGCCCCACCGCTCCACACGCCTCCCACCTCGCCTATGAAAGCGCTGAAGAAGTCCAAGGCTCAGGGGCCCCAGTCTGCTCGTTCCACCTGTCAGTCCTCCTCTTCTTCTGGACCCCTCATAGAAGATTGCTTCTTACAGGACTTGCATCCCTTTAGGGAAGCCTTGGCAGATATTTCTTCTGAGATCAAATCTCTCCGCTCAGAGATGGGAGACCTTGGTCGTAAAATCGGCGATGTGGGAAGACCGAATGGAAATTGAGCTGACTAGACTATGACAAAAATTTCTAAACTCCAGGCAAAATCTGAGGATCTCGAAGGAAGAAGCTGGAGGAACAATATCCTCATTTTTGGCTTGTCTGAAGCAAAGGAAGGCCCCAACACCATTACCGTCATTCAAAAACTGCTGACTAAGATCATGGGGCCTTCTCCCTTCAACCTACCAGAGAGAGAGAGAGAGAGAGTGTATAGGTCGCTGAGGCCACAGCCTCCGAGGGTGCTCCACCGAGACCTATTATTCTCAAGTTTCTTAGCTACTTAGAAAAACAGCACGTCTTAGCTAAGGCCCATGAGTTAACAAGCTATCTTGCGGGATGGCAGACCTCTAAGGCTTACCCAAGACCTGCGTTTGGAGACCCGACAGAAATGCACCACTTTTCACCCGATTGTGTCAAAGATAGTTGCTGCTGGACTAAAATTCAAAATGGTATACCCAGCTCACCTGCAGGTCTACATCAAGGACACCTGGACCTCTTACAATAATCCCGAAGTGGCTAGGAAAGATCTAGCTCAGAAGCTGCCTGATTTGTTTTCCACTACTTGACTATTTTAAGTACTTTATTGTGAAATATCAGCTGCTTTATTTTGTACCTGTTGTTTTTGTGTAGAAGGCTGAGGTTTGGGGGGTGATCAGTGGGAGGGATCCGTGCTCCTCTTCTGGTTCTGTGGGACTGGAGGGGAGGCACTGGGTCGGGGTGCTGGGCGGGAGGTGCTGGTCCTCTTTTTTTCTCTTTTTTCTTTCCCTTTTCCCTTCTTCTTCTCTCTTCCCCTTCCCTTTTCCTTTCTGTTTGCTGGTCTTGGAGTGGCTGTTGGGGACTTCACAGTTCTGGGGGATGGGTTGTCTGCTCCTGGGGTGCTGTGCGGTCTCCCCTGACCCGGAACTCGTATTCAGGTGATGGTTCCCTGGGGACCTATTCAAGGTGCGCCAGTCTGGTTCTATTTTGTTTCTCCTAAATTCTCGATCCCACCATGTGGATGCTTTTTTTGGGGGGGAACTCTTATTTCCTGCCTAACTACCTCCACAGGCCCTCTTCCAGCCTATCAAGCACCCTAGTGACTGGGCTGGCAGTGGCTATAATTGCACAGCCCACATGGAGGCTTCGTTTTCAACCAGGGCTGTACAGTTCTGTGACTTTTCCCAGTGCCTCCTGTGCCCCCCCCACTTAAGCTTTGGATTGGTATGGCCCACTCCCTTAGGGATCTCAGAGCTAATGGGGAAAGTATTGGGTCCTTTTTAGCAATGTACTATTTGCCTCTGTCAGAGCAGCAGTCTAGCATGTCCTCAGTCACTGGAAGGTAAGCTAGCCATCTTTTCCTTTTCCTTTTTTTTGTGTGCGGAAGGTAAACTACCAACCCTCCATCCCCCTTTTTTTTTATTTATCTCCTGGAGGGACCCTCTAATAGTAATTGGTGCCTAGAATCCAGGGGGGAGGGTAGGACGCTCCTGGGAGGTTGCTGTCAATTGGTGATACATCACAAACTGGTATGGGGGGGGGGGTTGTGCCTGCTTCTACTCACAGGATACATTACCTGGTCTGATCTGACCATTTCTCTCTCTTCTTTCAAACAGAGTGGAACCAGGCACAAAAAGGTTTTTTTTCCACCCACAACTGTTTGTTTTGGTTAGGAGTCAAACATGGTTAATTGGGGAGTTTACTGTAAATAGTTATTTAGGGAGGGGTTTGGGGAGACATCGTTCATTACAACACAAGTCTTGCATAGGTTGTATTCAAATAAAGGGGAGTGGGGTGGATGTTGGGAGGGGAGGGTTGGGCTGTTTCTTTCAATGTCTTGCAGTTCTAGGTATTGTCTTAATAACTGATTGGTGTTATAGGTTTGGAATTAACTTGAACAGTGCTTTTCCATGGCTTCCAAGGTTTCATAACCTTTGGGGATGGGTGGGTAGGGTGGATTGGAGTGGCCTCAAGGGCAATACTTAGTTTCCTATCAGTTTAATACTGCTAGACATTTTTTGTAACAAGTGTGATGAGTCAACCATTTAAAATTGTTACTTGGAATGTCAGGGGAGTTAGAGATCCCACCATGAGATACCAGGTCTTACAGCACTGTGCCCTGCTTCACGCTAATATTATTTTTCTACAGGAGACTCACTTGTTAGCAAAAGAGGCTACATGGTTGTGCCGGCAAGGGGTCTCTCAGGTTTTTGCTTCAGGGGATTCTTCCTCGAGTAGAGGTGTGGCCATATTGGTAATGGGTAACACTCCTTTCCAAGCCAGCTCTATCACCGTGAATCCAGGGGGAAGATTTATCCTGGTTAAGGGCTCCCTCTGTCGTACCGAAGTTGTTTAAGGCTGCCTATATGGCCTGGTAGGGGGTGACCCCTCATTTCTTATGGACTTAGCTAGTAGACTCTCATCATTTTTACCTACCCCTTTTAATTTTGGAGGAGACAGGAACATCCCACAAACACAGGACTTGGATAGATCCTATACACCACTAAAACCCCCCTCTCCTTCTCAAAGAGCCTTGAGAGATTTCATAGACCTTTTAGGTCTGTGCGATCCTTGACGAGTTCTAGAACCCCTCTTACATCTTTATCTACTGTTCTAATATCCAACAGTCCTGGTCCAGGCTTGATTATATATTAATCAGCCTTCCTCTCCTGAATGGTCTTTGCCATGCCGGGATTGAACCAATCGTTCTCTCTGATCATTCGGTAGCTTGGTTAATCCTCTCCCCTGATCCTGACATTCAAAGAGATACAATTTGGAAGTTGAACACCCAGCTTTTGAATGACAACTCTATTATCACCAATGTTCAATCCCTAATACAATCCTTCATTGAAATTAACAGAGGTTCTGTTCCAAGAGAGGATCTGGAGTGGTGTGCACTTAAGTGTTACCTCCAAGGAGATTTTTTTTAAGCTTGCCTCCAGGAGGAAGAGACAGAGGGAAGCTGAGGCCTTATCTCTCCTAGCCCAAATCAAGGCAACTGAACTCTCTCTTTCCTCAGCTACCTCACCCCATACACTAGAAACACTATTTTCTTTAAGAAACACATACGTGGACTCATTACGAGATAAAGCAGAATATTTCATTTGAAAAACTCGAGCTTAGTATGTCGAACAAGGTAAGAAAGCTGGTAGGCTTCTGGCTCTCTGTTTGTGCAAACTAGAAGACTCTAGGCTGATCCCCTCCATCCATGTCCCGGACGGCTCCACCAAGACCTCTCCCCGGGAAACAGCCCTAGTGTTCGAAAACTTCTACCGCTCCCTTTACGGTAAGCCCCTTCTTCTCAAGAAATAGAGGCCTACCTAAACTCGATTGATCTCCCCTGTCTTTTTGCTCACCATCAAGAAGTCCTTTCCTCCCCCATCTCCCTGTTGGAAGTAGAGGAGGCTATCACCGGCCTAACATTGGACAAAGCTCCAGGGCCAGATGGCTTTCCCTCTAATTTTTATAGAGCCTTTTCCAAAGAACTGTCCCCTTTACTGCTGGGGCTATAACAATATATGCTCTCTGTTGACATCTTTGACCCCTCTTTGCTAGAAGCGACCATCGTTCTTCTCCTCAAGCCTGGTAAACCCCATACAGACCCCGCAAGCTACCGCCCCATTTCTCTTTTAAATTATGACATCAAGATTCTTACCAAAATACACTCTGTATGGATCAGGAAGGTCTGGCTGAACCTCTTGAGTCCAGAACAAGTGGGTTTTGTTCCAGACAGATCCCCGCTGACCACTTAAGGAAATTGGCACATATATTCCGGGCCGCTCAGTCCTCCCCTTCTTCCATGCCACTGATCTCCCTAGACATGGAGAAGGACTTTGACAGAGTGGATTGGAAATTTCTCTGGTCAACTGTAAAGAAAATGGTCTTCCCGCATACTTTTCTCCAATGGATCCAAGCTATATACTCTTCTCCCTCGGCTAGGATATATTGCAATGGGGTGTTCTCTCCTCATTTTTTTCTTTTCACTGAAACCAGACAAGGCTGTCCCTTATCACCTTTCCTCTTTAATCTGTACTTGGAGCCCCTACTGAGGCATATCAAAATAACCCCCCAGATACAAGGCATCCCTATACATGACTCTACCTTAACACTCTCAGTTTATGCGGATGACATTCTTCTTCATTTAGAGCAACCTGTTTCCTCCCTTGAGCATACACTCAATGAGATTTCACAATTCAGCAACCTCTCTAATTATAAATTGAACCTTAATAAAACTGAGATTTGCCCCCTCAATCACTACACTGACAAGGCCAATTTTTCCCAAGTCGGCATGAAATGGGCCCCAAAATCACTCAAATGTTTGGGCATAAGCTTGACCACAGATTCAGCTCTCACTAAGAAACTAAACCTGGATGATTTGGTGGCTCACATTCAACAAGATCTCCAGAGATGGAAATCGCTTCCTCTATCCATATGGGGACGTATTAACAATATAAAGATGAATGTCCTTCCCAGGCTTTTTTATTCTCACAATATGCTAAATCTCTGGCTTCCTCATTCCTTTTTCCAACATATGCATTCCATTATTTCCAATTTTATCTGGTTAAATATACAGCCTAGATGCTCTTTCTTAAAGTTGAGTCTCCCCAAAGAATTGGGAGGCCTTCGCCTTCCTAACCTTCTCCTGTACTACTGGGCCAGCCACCTTTCCAAATATGGTAGATGGCTTTTGCATGCTGAAGAGGAGCACATCCCAACTTGGCTACTTACCGAGAATCTAATTTTCAGGTCCCTCAACTTAAACATCCCAACTATCTTTTGTCTCCCCTTGAAATCTCTACCACCTTCGATCTGTCATTCAGTGATCAGCACTTCCTTAAAGGTTTTTTCTCAGTTTTACGTATTTCATAAAATCCTACCCCACACAAACTCCATTCAATCTATTATATTAAACCCTAATGTCAAGATAGGGGGTATGTGTTTAACTTCTGGTTGGCTTCCACAGTTAAAAGATGTCACAATAGCTCATTTGTACTCTCAGGACTCTCTCCTCTCCTCTCCTCTCCAGATATCCTTCAGAAATATGGTATAAATCATGTACACATCTTTAAAATTTTCCAGCACAGACATCTGGTGGTACCAATTATTTGGTACATCCCCTTAGCCCTTAGTCCTTGGTCCCATCCTGGAACAATTTAGAGCATTAGCTCTAAAACCACATGCCATCTCCCTTCTATACTCCTGCCTTCTAACTACTAATCACCCTAAACCTGTTCCAGGTTCCAAGGTCTGGCAATTTCTATTACCTGTGATAAATTTTGACTGGCCAAGAATTTGGAAGGACCTATATAAGTACAACTCCCAGGACAGGTTTAGACTCACCCAATACCATATTCTAAATGACATGTACTATACCCCGGTGAAACTTTCCAGAATGGGCCACCTCCCTTCTTTCACATGCTTGAGGTGTGAACTCTCTGAAGGCAACCTCACATATATTTTGGCACTGTACTAAGGTTTCCTCCTTGTGGCAATCAATCCAATCTAGGATGGACCCCTTACTGGGTTTGGATGGACTCTTCACTGCAGAAATCTGCATCTTAGGCTGTTACTCTAACATGCAGATCAAAGAGAAGAGATACTACATTGCCCTTATTTCAATGGTAGTCAAGAAGCTGGTACTTAAGCACTGGATGGATCAACTTACTATAACTTATAGTGAATGGCTGAACAAACTTTCATTATGTTTGACGACTGAACGTATAATTGCCAGCTCCCGTAACAAAATTAAGTTGTTTGATAAAAAGTGGGGCAAACTGTATACTCTATATTTGCATTAATTGTATTAACCTTTACTGACTCTAAATATGTCTAATCCTTTAGTATGTGCTGTATCTGGTTATGCATTGGGGGCACACTCCAGGGGTGGATTGGGTGGGGGTTGGAGGAGGAAGGGTGGGTTAGTTAGTATGTTATGTCAAGTGTATTTCTCCGGTTTTTGCTCTCTGTAAAATGGTTTATTATAAAACAATAAAAAATTCAAATTTCAAAATAAAAAGGAAATAAAAAAACAGGGGGAACACACCTGTATCAAATAATCTTTCTGAGTCCCAAGCCTATCTAGGCTGCTTTTTCTCAGTAATAAGACCAGAAAAAATCTTGGGGGTGGGGATGCTGCCCCTCTTGCAAAAAGAAAATCTGTACAGGTTAAGAAATATAAAAAATACTTCTAATGTCCACACTTTAACTAGTATAATTATTATAAATCTCCAACCTTAGGATTATTGGTATTAGTGAGTTCTAACGTGTATTTTAAGCTGGCACCCAGACCAACAAAATAAGGCCCACTTCAGAGCGTTTTTCTCACTTGTGTATCTGTAGATACAAAAACAGATGTAACCTTTTCCTTTAAAAACGTTCGTCATTTTTCACTTAATTTAGAACTTTCCAAACAATCTGTCAAGAAGTTACCTTAATAATAGCATTGCACCATGCTCCAAAATATTTGTAGGACACCAGTTTTAGTGTCTGAATTTCTAATCTGGAGAGCTGCAAGAAAAAAAGGCAAGAGTGAGCCAGGCAGCACACCCGCCAAACAAACCCGCCGTTAAACAAACTAACAGCTTCACCAGCACTGAAGAGCTTTTTAAAATGCTTTACTCATGCTTCACAGAGCTTTAAACTGAAGAGGGGCTGGCTTTGGGTGAGCTCCGGGCCAAAGCGTGCATACACGCCACGAGTGACGCTACTTCTGGGTGGCCCGTCAAAAGAAATCAATCCAAAATGCCTAAGCATGGGAAAGATCCCCCTAATTTCCATAATTTCTCTCTGCACTCAAACTGTCTGCGAACATTAGAGTGTGACAATAAACATGAGCAGGCTTTACAGTATGCAAACTCCAAACAAGGCTTACTTAAAAAAGGAAAAAAGGAATATAGTACTTAATGTGAGAAAGGGACAAAAATTATAAGGGAAAGGTATATCAGAGCCATAAGATCAAGGAAGGGAGACTCAATATCATGGACAGAATGTCTGATAGGATACAAAACCTCAAAATGAAAAAAGAGAGGGATAGACAAAGGAATAAAGGGAAGAAAAAAACACATGCTGGAGGTCAAATGATAGTGCTCAGGGTCAGCAAAAAATCAAAGCCGCTGCAGAAGCACACAACATGATTCCATCTGCAAAATCGTGGTGGCAATAATCAGTCAGCACATTAATGGGCTACCATCCAGTCTGCCCAAGTTTCCTATACTCCAAGGAAGATTTAAAAATAACAAAAGAAAATGATGGAGAAATAAACACGGGTACATATGGAAAACCAGCAGATGGAAATGCAGTTTTATCAGCATTGAGCTGTCACCTACCACACTTAATAGAAAATATACCCATGGGGGAGTTTTTAAGAAAACGAAGAAACTGCAGCACAGATGAAAACTTTGAGAAAGGTGCAAATGAGTTATGCAAAAGATTTAGGGAAAGGGGGTATAGTCACCAGAGAGTTAGCCAGCTTAGAGGTTATGCACAAAATAGCAACAGAAGCGATCTGTTACGGAATAAAGTGCATCACCAAGATTCAAATATGAGAATGAATATAGTAACAACATATTCAGTACATGCAAAACAGTTTGAGAACATCATGAAAAAGCATTGGGGGACCCTGGCAGAAGATCAAGGACTGCGAGGGCTAGCAGAACTTAAGCGCAGAATGTCATATAGAAGAGCAACTAGTTTAAAGGATATGCTGGTGCACGGTCATTTCCAGGATAGAGAATGCAACCTGACATGGCTTGCCAAATACCCCAGGTGTTTTAAGTGCAAGAATTGTACTTTTTGTAAACACATTAAAGAGGGGAAATGTTTTAAATCTGTTAATTGTGAACAGGAATTTGATATACGACAGTTTACCAGTTGTAGCACCCTTGGAGTCATATATTTGGATACATGCACCTGCAGTGCGTTTTGTGTGGGACAGTGAAAAAGCAGGGATACTGAATGAATACTTCTGTTCAGTATTCATAAAAGAGGAGGTGTGGGAGGTACCTAATCCAATTAACAGAAGCACTCTGGATAGGGGGGTCGATCCCAGTCCTTTCACAGAAGAAAGGATTCTGAAAGAACTCCTAAAACTGAAGGGGAACAAAGTAATGGGGCCTGATGGGATTCACCCTAGAATTCTAAAAGAATTAAGGGGAGAATTAGTGACACCACTGACTACCCTTTTTAACAAATAATGGGAGGATGGTGTAGTACCTGAGGACTGGAGGAGGGTGGATGTGATTTCCCTTCACAAAAGTGGGAGCAAGACAGAGGCAGGAAACTACAGACCTGTCAGTTTGACCTCTGTGGTAGGGAAAATGATGGAATCACTTCTGAAGGAAAGAATTGTTGAGTATCTAGAGGCCAGTGGGGCACAGGACCCAAGGCAGCATGGATTCACAGCAAAAAGGTAATGTCAGATGAATCTAATCGGTTTCTTTGACTGGGTGACCAAAGTAGTAGACCAGGGAAGGGCTGTGGACATGGTCTACCTAGACTTTAGCGAGGCATTTGACACAGTCCCACACAAAAGATTAATAAACAAATTATCCAGCCTGGGAGTGGGTCCCAGGGTGGTAGCCTGGGTAAAACATTGGCTGGACAACAGAACACAGAAGGTAATAGTAAATGGAGTCCACTCTGAAGAAAGGGGGGTTACTAGTGGGGTACCGCAGGGTTCAGTACTGGGTCCAGTCCTTTTTAATGTCTTTATAAGAGACATTGCAGAGGGACTGGAAGGAAAATTGTGCCTCTTTGCAGATGACACAAAGATCTACAACAGGGTTGATACACAAGGGTGTGTGGAAAGGATGAGAAGGGACTTGGCAATGTTGGAGGAATGGTCAGAAGTATGGCAGCTTGGATTCAATGTAAAGAAGTGCAAAATAATGCACCTGGGAAACAAAAACCATGGAGAAGAGTACACAATGGTGGGGGGAGATAGTAACAACAACAAAAATGGAAAGGGACGTTGGGGTAATCATATCAGATGACCTTAAGGTTGGCAAGCAATGTGAGAAGGCAGTAGGGAGGGCTGGAGGGGTACTGGGATGTATAGGGAGAGGCATCACCAGCAGAAAACAGGAAGTTGTTATCCCTCTGTACAGACAGTTGGTGAGACCCCATCTGGAGTACTGCGTCCAGTTCTGGAGACCCTGTCTCCGAAAGGACATAGACAGGATGGAGGCAATCCAGAGGAGGGCAACTAAAATGGTGCAGGGTCTGCAAGAGAAGCCATACGAGGAGATAATAAGGAGCTTAATATGTATACCCTTGAGGAAAGGAGGGAGAGGGGGGACATGACAGAAACTTTTAAGTACCTCAGTGGAATCAACAAAGTCCAAGAGGGTAGTATCTTTCAGAAAAAGAGATGTGCAAGAACAAGGGGACACAATTTGAAGATAGAGGGGGGATGGCAAAGGGACAATGTGAGGAAGCATTTTTTCACAGAGAGGGTGGTGGACGCATGGAATCACCTTCCTGAGGAAGTTGTGGGGTCTAAAACTGTGGGAGAATTCAAGAATGCACGGGACAGACATAAGGCAATTCTTGTGGAGGGTAGGAAGAAATAGGCTGTTGGTTATCTAGGATCTGCAGCTTATCCAGTAGGTAGGGAAATGAGCAGACTAGGTGGGCCAAGGGGTCCTTATCTGCTGTCAAAGTCTATGTTCTATGAAGTTTCAAAACTAGAATGGGTGAGCATCTTAGGGTGGTAGAAAGGGGCGACCTCACATATGCCACAGCACATCATATTTTGAATGCAGGAGAGAGTAATTTACACACTTTTTCTTTTATGGCAATAGACAGAATTTGTTTAAGAACCCCAGAGGAGGAAATTATAATAACTTTGTATTGAAACGTGAAACATTTTGGATAATACAGCTAAAAGCTTCATATAACCCAGGTTTAAACATAGGATTTGAACTTCTCCCATACCTGGAAGATAGAAGATACATATCCAGGAAATTTGCCCAAAGCCTAATCAGAAATAATTTCTCCCTTAGAGATGGCCAATATATGGCAAAATTATAACAGTCTCTTTTATTTGATTATGTAGTCCCACCTGGACTTTATTTCTAGCAATTACAGTAATGAAGAGGTAATTATTATGTGGCAACAAGTGGCATTCTGGCCACAGTCACTGGTTTTGTTCCCCCCCCGCCCCTACTCCCCTTTTTGCATTTCCCTAGAGGCATAGAATTGTTGAATAAGCTATTTTGTACAGATAGCTATTTTTGAAAGTATGTATCTCTAATGTATTGTGCTTGTGTTGTATGCCTGTAGTTATGATTTAAACATAGCAGCTATTTTAATTCTATATGTAATTTAAAATCGAGATTTAGTATTTGCAGTATTGGTCCTTGTAAGAACAGATCCAGAAGCAAATGATTTGATACCTTTTATTGGACCAACATAGATGTAACAAAAACATCTATGTTGGTCCAATAAAAGGTATCAAATCATTTGCTTCTGGATCTATATATGATTAAAAAAATTCTCCTGTCCAATGAAATGGCTTTAATAGCATGTGATGTTATGATGATGTAATATGTAATGGACTACTTAAGTGTGCCTCATTTTATGTTTGCCAGCCTTTGATAAAGGATCCTTTGTGGATCCAAAATGCATCAGGCAGGCTCTTTTATTATTTTACTGTGCAAATAAACTAGTTTTGCTGCATTATTTCGGAATCAGTGCAATATGTGGTGGGGAGTGCCCGAGTTTTGGATGTCTGATTTAATGGTTTTCTCGTGAACACCACAGACCTTGTGTGCACTTTCTGAAAAAACTCCCTGGAACCTACTGTTCCTCCTGGGTACTAACCCTCCTGGTCATCTCTCTATTCTCCTGCTTTGTCCTGTCACCCCCGGTAACCACTATTCCCTTCATTATGTCCCAGCCCTGCTTGAATCCCAACTGTTTTGCACCCACCACCATAGCCGGCAGACTGTTCCAAGGTTCCACCACCTTTTCCATAAAGTAGTACTTCCTCACATCTCTCCTGAACCTACCTCCTGTTAATTTCCATTCATGTCCACGTGACTGTGAATTGGTATTCCAGCTAAATAGCTCCCTGCAGTTCACTTTGTTAATTCCTTTAAGGAACTTGAAGATCTCTATCATATCTCCCCTCTCCCATCTGGTCTCCAGTGAGTACTTTAGTGCCTTGAGGCGCTCCTCATAGGATCTGCCCTGCTGGCCCTGAATCATTTTTGTTACTCTGTGCTGCACTGTCTCCAGCCTATCCTTATCCTTTCTGAGGTGAGGACTCCAGAACTGGGCACTGTACTCTAGGTGAGGCCTCACCAGAGATTTGTAGAGGGGAAGTATTACCTCTTTTCTTCTGCTATCAGTACTATTCCCGATACATCCCATCATCCTGGTAGCCTGGCTATAGGCCTTGTTGCACTGACTCGATTGCTTAAATGAGTTGCTAATGATAACTCCCAGATCTGGTTCCTCATCTATAGTGCTAAGTCTCTCTTCTCCCATCCAGTACTCTGCCTTGGGGTTCTTTTTCCCTAGGTGCATTACCTTGCACTTTTTAGCATTGAATTTTAACTGCCAGACCATTGACCACCCCTCTAGCTTTTGTAGGTTTCTGTGCCTTTCCCTTATTCCCTCATCACTATCCACCCTTCACATAGTTTTGTGTCATTTGCGAAGAGACACAACCTGCCCTGGATTCCCTCTCCAGTGTCACTAATGAACATGTTGAAGAGGACCGGACACAGGACAGATCCCTGTGGAACCCCACTAATAACCTCCCTCACTTCTGATTTAACCCCATTGACCACCACCCTCTGCTGCCTCCCCTCTAGACAGTTACCACCCAGTTCACTATGGGTTCAGCTGCACCCAGGTCTTCCATCTTCTTGAGCAATCGTTTGTGTGTTACTGAGTCAAAAACTTGCTGAAGTCATAGTAGAGCAGAGCCACAGCATGGCCCTTGTCTAATTCCTTTGTCACTCAGTCAAAGAAAACTATCAGGTTAGTCTGACAAGATTTTCCTGCCATGAAACTGTGCTGTTTACTATTCTGGAGCCTGTTGCGCTCCAGTTAGTCTATGAGTCCTCATTGACCAGTTGACTCCATCTGCTACCCTATGATAGAGGTTAGACTGACAGGCCTGTAGTTCCCTTGTTGCTCCTTATCCCCTCCCATTATGAATCGGTAAAATGTTTGCTACTTTCCAGTCTCTTCGAACTTCCCCAGACCTAAGGGAACTGTTGAACAGACACATCATTGACACAACTGACTACATTAAAATAATCAAAATTATTAGTGACAAATAACGAAAATACAACATAAGAACAGGAACTAACAGATGATGTCAACAGAGTCCTGCTTATAAAATATATCTGACAATGTAAACCGAACAACAGGGTACACTTCGATACAGAACATTGAATTCACAACTTGATAATAAGAACAACAAAAGTCATTTATAATGTGATTTCACCAGGGCTAATATATGGTGTGCCAAATACCTCCAGAACAAATGTCTACGTGTAACCCCGAGGTGGCGCTATCCCAAGGGATACTAACCCTGCCTTTGTGATCGGATGCAGTTTGAGGAGCCTCGGTACTAGAAATGGGTGCCTTCACCTGGAGGACAGGGTTAGTAGTATCGTAGCTGACCTGGGTACAGCCTTCTGGGATGCTTTAACTCGCTTTCCGCTCTAGTGGCTTATGATTCACAGATTACACAATTTAAATTTGCTGCTGACAGCAGTTTGACCTTAATTGCATTTACTACCAGGGCTGGTTCAGCTGGCTTGGCCCTGGAAACCCCTGTAAAATAAGACCTGTAACAGTAAATAGCAATACCACAGTACTTTCAATACAGAGATACACCACAACCAGTTTGGATGCAAAAAGATTTAGATCTGATTTATTTAAGGTGGCATAAACAAGGAAGGGGCAGAATCTGGTGGTTGATTCAAGATCTGAAGGATTCAGGTTATATGGCATGCACTTTAGAGTCCCACAATACAGTCACACACACTCTGGGTACCCAGTTGTTGGTAAAGGCTAGCCTGAAGCATTGCCCGGGATAGGCCGGTATTGCAGCTGGTCAGGGCCCTAATGATGGAAAGAAATAATCATGCACAGTAACCCACAATTTGTAATCCAGAGCCAGGTGGCTCAGTTCATGATAATTAGGCAAAACAATTAACTCAGGTGACACACTTTGATTGAGCTGTTGTTGCAGGGAGCTACCCTGGAGTTTACTCACACTACCCAGTACAGGACACAGGATTGACGAAATGGAGACCTCTGGATGAAGAGCTGGATGGCCAGAAGAAGCAGGGCCCACACGGTTCACCATGGTGTCATTCCTGTTCATGATGTTGAGCAGGGGGCTGATCCCCAGGCTGGTCGCTTGTTGATGGTTTTCTCTGTGGCATGAGCAGCTGTCTGGGCTGAGGTGGCAGGGCCCAGACTGGGTGAACAATCTGGATAACAGTCTTGTAGTTGCTGGATGCAGCTTCCAGCAAGCGTGACACAGTCAGGCAGCGGGGAACCAAATTGCGACCCACTAACAGCATTCAATACATTTATAGCAAAGATAAAGCAATACCACAGTTCAGACGACAGTCTGGTTGCAATATACAGTGTCTCTGCACAAACCGTACACTCTGTGACCGTTTCAGATGTCCTGACAAGCCGATCGCATAGCAACAAATCTTCTGTTCTCTTCAGGTAAACGGCAGTCACAATTTGGCAATTCTGGTCACAATTCTCATTGGATGCAGCCCGATTTTCTTTTAGAGAAAGACTCCCTCGCAAGGGATGAAGAGGCAGGCAGGCCAAGCACAGTTTTCCCCCCAGTTTCCCACCCTACTATGCAGGAGCAGCTACTCGAATATCTCAAGCTGTTCACTCTCTCAGCTCTAAACTCAGACTGTCTCACTGCTTCAGGCAGCTTGGGACTTTCCCAGAGATCCAAAAGGTTTGGTTGGCTGATCCATCTGATCTGCTAGAGTTCCCCCTCCAGGTCCATTTAGGCGCCAGCATTTAAAAACTACAGTTCCTACAGAAATTCACTCCCACAAGACCCCTGGGAACCGGCTCCATTTTAGGGTCCCCAAAGGTACTGAATGGTCCCAACTAGCAGTCCAGAACCAAAATGGTGGTGATTAATAGAAATGTCCATATTGCAAAGGAAAGCAGGTTAGACAAACTACAATATTACTATTATTAAAGCAGATAAGCCACAAACGGTCACAGTTCCTAACAGAGCCCCTCTGCACAAATAGTGATGGCAGAATGGGGCAATAATACAGCAGGCCAGGTGGGACTCGAGCCTAAAACTGCTCGGCCCCTACCCAGATCAATTATACTCCATGAACTAGGCAGCTCTTAAAGAGACAGGCACAGAGGCTAACAGGGCACTCACATGCAAACACTTTTTAAATTGCTAGGACACAGAACACCAGCCTGGCAGTGGGCATTTAGGCAAGCCTAAGGAAGACTTTCAGGAACCCCCATTTATAGGGGGGTTACATACGGCCAGCCCACTGGCAAAGCATCTGCCTGAGATGTTGATGTCCCAGGTTCAGGAACAGACTCGGGAGTTGGAGGTCTGGCTGGGAGAGAAGGATTGAGACTCCAAGGACAGCCTCCTTCTAAGGGGGGCAGAGGTGTAGTGCAACATGGACCCCTGGCAGAGGCTGGGGGCTCCACTGTGACTGATGCCTGGATTAGTGGGAGGCGGAACAGACATTAGGTTCATGCCATGGACATCACTGCATGTCCCAACTCCCGAGGAGCAAAGCATTCCCCCCAAAAATGGTCCCTCCACCATCAGATGATGTCCAATGCCAGACCCTGCACGCTGACTGGACTCCTGCTGCCATCCCTGACTTGAAGTCAGTGGCCCCACCCCTGGTGGGTAAGCCGAGGGGGGTGCTCACAGAGTTGGGAGTCTCGGGCGTGTGTCAGGGCAGAGTGCCTAGCCGATGGGGCCCAGTGACAGAATTGCAAAAAAACAAAACAACAGATGTCTACTAAGATGGGGGGAAACTGGATTATAAAGGGGTGGGAACAAAGATGGTTAATTGGATCAACAATTGGCTGAAGGGAAGGCAGCAAAGGGTGGTGGTGGCAGGGGGAACTCTCATCACTGAGGGATGTGATGAGCGGGGTGCCACAGGGATCAGTATTGGGACCGGTGTTGTTCGGGATATTCATAGCTGATATCTCCCATGGGGTCTGGAGTAAGATCAGCCTCTTCGCAGATGACACAAAGATGGGAGCTGTGGTGGATGACATTGATGGGTGGAGAGGGCTGCAGGAGGACCTGACCAAACTACAGGAGTGGTCGGATGCATGACAGTTGAGGTTTAACGCCAAAAAGTGCAAGGTATTGCACTTCGGGTCTAATAACCAGGGGAGGAGTTATCAGCTGGAGGGGAAGGGGACAGCTGGAATGCACCAAGGAGGAAAAGGGTCTAGAGGTGCTTATAATGGGGAGTATGAACAACTTAGTTCAGTGCAGGAAAGTGGCAGCAACAGCCTACAGGATGCTGGGGTGTATACCATAGCAAGGGGAATCTCTTCCAGAAATAGGGAGGTGATCCTGCCCATCTACAGGTCACTGGTCAGGCCGCACCAGGAATACTGCATGCAGTACAGGCACCCATATCTGAAGAAGGACATCAGATTGTTGGAGAGTGTACAGCAGAGGGTGACAGAGATGATCCAGCGATCAGAGGGATATTCCTATGAGGAGAGGCTGGGCGAGCTGAACATGTATTCCCTGGAGGACAGGAGGGATAGGGGGGACATGATTGAAACCTTTAAATACTTAAAGTGGATAAACAAGTCTAGTACAGAAGGGATTTGCCAGGTAAGAAGGGGGGGTCATGAGAGGGCAGCAGCTGAGACTGGGGGGGGGGATTCAGGAGGGAAGTCAGGAGACATTATTTCACTGAGAGAATGGTGGATAAGTTGAATAATCTGCCTGAGAAGATAGTAGCCTGTAGCATGGTAGACAGTTTTAAGAGGGGATGAGACATAATGAGGGGGTAATTATGAAAAGGGGAGGGGTGGATGGGGCAGCTGCAAATTGAGGGGCTAGCTGTACATTTGAGCAGACTTGATAGACCATGAGGCCTGTTTCTGCTGCTACTTTTGTTTGTTCATAATAAACTCCATGTTTTAGCTTATTTGTAATACTAAAGACTAAATGGCAGTCAGAATGTACAAAGGAAGGCAGTTCCCCAATTTGTGGAGGGGAAGTGCAAAAGAAAAAAGCTGTCAACTGCTGATTTCAAGTGGGATTATGGAACAGCCCAAAACACAAAAAACAGAAAATCTTACATGAATATTGATATATATTGCAAAAGGCCCCCTGAAGGTGGTGAGGTCTTCATCCATAATGGGCCTTATAGGTTAGTAACAAGATTTTAAAATTGCTCTGCCATATAACTGATAACCCATGTACAGAGCAGGAGCATTATGTTCACATCTCCTAGCGGAGGTGACAACCTAACAGCAGCATTTTGTACTAGTTGGAGATGATGGATCAGGTCAGCTGAAAGGCCTTGGTAGAGTGCATTGCAGCAGTCCAGACAGGAGATGACAAATACAGACTCTAGTGTGAGCAGATCATCAAATCAAGTTAGGGCCACAACACTGTTGCAATGCTGCAACTAGATACTGTTGCCTGAGGCGGAAAGTGTATGCAGATGGACCACATGTGGCCCTGCACAGGGCTAGGGAGGAAGGAACAACTAGACAATAGGGAGCAAATATGTGCTGGGGAGTGGGTGTGGAGCACATTGGACCACTGGTCCAGGATAACTGCATCATGACAGTCCCAGAAGAGTGCTTATGGTGGTAGGAGGTGAAGATGATGGGATGAGGTTCTGGCAGTGCATTCCTCTAACACAGAACTGCAGCATGTCACAGCAGCGCGTGACTGGCACTCTACTATGCTATGGTTCTGTATGGGCTAGGACCCTAGAGACACAGTAGGTTCCAGGGCTAAATAGAGAATGTGCGCAGACTAGAGTAACTGTTTTTTTATGTTTCTATGTATCAGTGACACATCAGCAGCTTAGTAGGTGCAAGCACAGACTGTGCTCACCATAATTTACATTGCAACTTAGCTGCGATGGGGACTGCTACCCCTGGGACTAAGAACAACTTCTGTATGTAACACAAATGAGTGGTGGCATAATGGAGTGACAGTTATCCCCCAATTTTGATCTGTCACTCCTGACTGAGAACAGTTTCCTGCATCAGTTTGATGAACTACATTCTTTTGGTGATGGAACAGGATCCAGATAATTCCATTAATCAGCAGTAAACAGATCAGAAGGAAGAAGGAGGAGGCTACTAAAGAAGATAGGAAGTTGCTGTTCCCAGAACAGGAAGGGTGAGAGTTGTAAGGAGAGGAGAGAGTAAGCATACAGAGAAACAGGAAGGGGACACAAAATAAGACATGATAGGAGTGGTGCAGTGTAATGGCTGTGGGGTGGCAGTGTTCCGGGAGACATTCTGGAGGCTGCGATGCTGTCCTATTTGCAGGCACCTCTCTGGTCTGAGAGAGGAGGTTGCCCGTCTCAGGCTGACCTGGCTAGGATTCATGAAACCTCCTCCCCCACCCAGGGACCACTAGGACCAATTCCACTACCTCAGAGGTTGCCAAGAAAGAGGAGAGGCTGGACCAGGGTGGGCTCAGGGAGGGAGAGGGTGGTGGAACAGAGTCGCATCCCTCCAGCTGTACCTCTCCACAATTCATTCTCTCTTCTGGTGGATAGTGGTTCCTCTATGGAGGCACCTGCAGTGGAGACCAAGGAGGATGCTGGGAACCTTCACAAAGGAGACCCACAGGAGGGTGGCATGGGACCCCACAGGGGAAGGAAACAACTCCTGGTGGGGGACTCAATCATTAGGGGGTAGAAATGGGGGAGGAAGCGGAGAGGGAGGTAAGGTGCCTTCCTGGTGCCACAGCTTGAGGGACAGGAAGTGAATCCTCAGGATCGTGGGAGGAGCTGCACAATGAGGGAGCTGGATGTCATTGTCCACCTAGGGACAAATGACCTGGCTAGAAATGGGATCAAAGCAGTGCAAGAGGAGTTTGTAGAGTTGGGGAGAGGCCTTTAGACAAGTAGCGATCACTGGTAACCTTGGAGTGCTGCCTGTCTATGCAAGGTGATGTAGGGACTCTCACCAGGGAATTCAATGAGCGTTGAAAACTGGTGTGGAGCTCAGGGTTTTGGGCTTCATTGAGACTGGGAGCCACCTGGAGGAATGCAGACCTATAATGGTGCGTGGGTCTGCATCTGTCCAGGGGGAACCAGGATCCTAGGTGAGAGGTTTAAATGCTCATTGGCAAGCATTTAAACCAGCCAAGGGGGGAAGCACTGAAAAGGAGCAGGGGAAATCCCAGCCTCCCTCAATGAAACATGGTAATTAGTGAGGTAAACACCAAGGTAGAGAAGTTATTAGGGAACAGGACAGAGGTAAATGTAAAAAAAGGCAAAGGCAGTAAGGACAGGAATGGGGCTAAAAGGGGTAAGGCTATCAAAAAGTGGAGGGTGATGAGTACCAATGCCCTGGTCTGTTTAACAAGCTCCCTGAACTAGTGGCCTTGATGGAAGAGGGTTGCCCGGATATTGTGGCAGTCACAGAAACATGGTACACAGAGAACCATGACTGGGATGTCAACATACCAGGATACACAATCTACAGGAGGGACAGGGAGGGTAAAAGAGGAGGAGGAGTAGCTCTCTATGTAAAGAAAGGGATCAAAGCAACAGAACTAAAGAGTAAACGGAGCAGATGAGGCACTCTGGGTCACCCTGGAGACAGGAAATGGCACCAAATCCGCACGGGTTATATGACCACCCCATCTCGGGGAGGGAATGGACAAGGAATGATAGAAGGCTTCCTTAGAATGGCAGAAAAGGGGAGATATTGTTGATGGGGGACCTAAATATGCCAGATGTTAACTGGAGCACCTTTGCTGCAGGCACATCCAAGAGCAGGGTCATTCTTGATGCCCTGCAGGGGGCATGCCTCAGACAGCTAGTATTGGAACCCACTCAAGAGGGAGCAATCTTAGACCTGGTACTCTCAAATGGGGATGGAGAAAGAATCTCAGATTTAGAGGTAGGTAGCCATCTGGGAACAAGCGACCACCAAACAGTGTGGTTCACGATAAACACAGCCATACAATCAAGCCATTCAAAAGCAAGAGTATTGGACTTTAGGAGGGCTGACCTTGGGAAAATGAGAGAGTGCCTTAGAAAAGCACTAGCAAACAGGCAAGAAGGAGGGGTGGAGGAACAATGGGGAGTGATCAAAACAGCCATCACAGAGGCAACAAGCCTTTGTGTAAAGCAAATCTATAAAACACAATGAAGGAAAAAAAACACTATGGTTCTCAAAAGATGTGGCAGGGAAGGTTAAGGAGAAAAGGATAGCATTCAGGAAATATAAGGAAACACAGAAGGAGCAGGACAGAGAACTTTATCAGTTAAAGCAGAAAGAGACTGGGAAGGCAGTCAGAATAACAAAGGCCCAAACCGAGGAAAGGATAGCCAATGCTGTTAAGTAGGGGGATAAGACCTTTTATAGGTACATTAGGGAGCGAAGAAAGACCAAAGGAGGGATACTGAGGCTTAATAAAGGGGAGGGAATGGGTAGGGGGACAGTTAAAAGCAGGATACTGAACGAATATTTCTGCCCAGTATTCACAAAGGAAGAGGAGGGGAGGTACCTAAACCAAACAAGAGAAACACTCTGAAGATGGGGGTCGACACCAGTCCATTTACAGAAGAAAGGGTTCTGAAAGAACTAATAAAATTGAAGGTGGACAAAGCAATGGGGCCTGATAGGATTCACCCAAGAATTCTAAAAGAACTAAGGATAGAACTAGTGACACCGCAGACTACTCTCATTAACAAATCATGGGAGGATGGAGTGGTACCTGAGGACTGGAGGAGGGCAGATGTGATTTCTTCTTCACAAAAGTGGGAGCAGGACAGAGGCAGGAAACTACAGACCAGTTAGTTTGACCTCAATGGTAGGGAAAATGATGGAATCACTTCTGAAGGAAAGAATTGTTGAGTACCTAGAGGCCAGTGGGGCACAGGACCCAAGGCAGCATGGATTCACAATGGGAAGGTCGTGTCAGATGAATCTAATAGATTTCTTTGACTGCGTGACTAAAGTAGTAGACCAGGGAGGGGCTGTGGACATGGCCTACCTAGATTTTGCAAGGCATTTGATACAGTCCCACACAAAAGATTAATATACAAGTTAGCCAGCCTTGGAGTGGCCCCAAGGTGGTAGCCTGGGTAAAAATTGGCTAGACAACAGGACGCAGTGTAGTAGTAAATGGAGTACACAGTGAAGAAAGGAGGGTTACTAGCGGGTACCCGAGGGTTCAGTACTGAGACCGTCCTTTAATGTCTTATAAGTGACATTGCAGAGGAACTGGAAGGAAAAGTATGTCTCTTTGCAGACGACACAAAGATCTGCAACAGGGTTGATACACAAGATGGAGTGGAAAGGATGAGAAGGGACTTGGCAAGGTTTGAGGAATGGTCAAATGTATGGCAGCTCAGATTCAATGCAAAGAAGTGCAAGGTAATGTACCTGGGAAATAAAAACCCAGGGGAAGAGTACACAGTGGGGGGGTGAGATACATAAAACAGTAAAAATGGAAAGGGACCTGGGGGTAATTATATCAGATGACCTAAAGGTGGGCAAGCAATGTGAGAAGGCAGTAAGGAAGGCTGGGGGGATACTGGGTTTCATAGGAAGAGGCATTAATAGTAGAAAACAGGAAGTTGTTATCCCTCTGTACAGACAGTTGGTGAGACCCCCATCTGGAGTACTGTGTGCAGTTCTGGAGACCCCATCTCCGCAAAGACATAGACAGAGTGGAGGCTGTCCAGAGGAGGGCAACCAAAATGGTGCAGGGTCTGCACCAGAAAGCATATGAAGAAAGGCTAAAGGAGCTTAATATGTATACCCTTGAGGAAAGAAGGGAGAGAGGGGACATGATAGAAACTTTCAAGTATCTCAAGGGAATCAACAAAGTCCAAGAGGGTAGCATCTTTCAGAAAAAGAGATGTGCAAGAACAAGGGGGCACAATTTGAAGATAGAGGGGGGACGGCTCAGAGGTAATGTGAGGAAGTATTTTTTCACGGAGAGGGTTGTGGATGCATGGAACAGCCTCCATGAGAAGGTAGTGGAGTCAAGAACAGTGGGGGAATTCAAGAATGCATGGGACAGACATAAGGCAGTCCTAGAGGGGGGTAGGAGGAAGTAAGCTGTTGGTTAACTAGGATCTGCAGCTTATCTGTTAGGAAAATGGGCAGACTAGGCGGGCCAAGCAGTCCTTGTCTGCCGTCAAATTGTATGTTTCAGAGTGTGTGGTATCTGATCAACACTAAATATAATGCCTTTCGAAATGAACCATCTCAATGTGCACGACAGTGCACTAAGTTAGATTGTATGTCCATCACAGGTTTACAGCAGATAAAGAGAAAGAACTAAAGGTAACAACCATTTCTAAACCACTAGATGGTGCTGTTCTACTTAGTTCACCATGCTGGTACTTCGGCTAATAAAAGATGTAGCTTCTTGTTGGGGAACCACCAATACAACAGCATCAGCACTAAATTACATGAACTATTGAAGAACTGGGTCACACTATCAGTGAGGGATCGTAACAGATACTGAGAGTGAGATAAAGTATTGAAAATGTTGCAGGTTTGCAGATTCTATATAAGCATTAGGGCACATTGTCCTAGGTTGCTGATGTCCTACCAACTAATTTAGGCTGTCTGATATTTATTTACATAGGAGTCATAGCAAAAGAATCAAGTTGCAATTAGAACATAATCAGTACAGTATTTTGTTTATAGAGGTGACAGAATGTTTGTTTTTGATGAATGTATTTGTCCAGGAAACCCAATGTCATGTTTAAAATTGCTGTAACTGTTATTGAGTCGCCTACTGTATCAGTTACTTAGCAACTGTATGATGCCATTCCTACTGTACAGTAACGGTTTTACCTGTTTGTGTCATCAGTCTAGTGCACTTGCCAAGTTAAGACAATCTTAAAAATTGTGATATTGTATCTCATTTGCACTAGGGTTTCCACTGAAGCACAGGAAGGCCAAGTGAGTCGTTTACAAACTGTGCTGGGATTCAAACTTGACTCTCCTGGTTTACGCTTTTATAGTTTAACCAGTGGACTACAGTGTCTCAAAGAACTGAGGATGGGGGGCAGCAGCTGAAGGGGTCAGAAAGCTTTCAGAGAGCTCCTGACACTACCAGACAAATCCTTTGATATCTTTATATTTGATCATTTTAAGGCACAAACTTCTAACAGCACCTGAGCAAGAGTCCAGTAAGGTATCAGATGAGGGGGACTGAAGCCCAGAAGAACTCTAGCTCTTCAAGGATCATGCTCTGAGTGCAGAGTTCTCCGATCTGGGAATGTTATCCTGCCCTGAGACAGTGTCAGCAGATTGTATGTCAGAGGCACATTGATAGGAGGCCTATTAGAGAGGGATAGAAACATGGAGTACCTGGTCTTCCTGTCCCAGTCTGGAGCTGTGAGAATCGCTGTAGCTGACTGCCTTTTCAGATTTATCTGAATGCACCGTAAGAGTGAGAATGCAGGGAAGGCATACAGAAACTTCCCTGACCAGCTGAGGACTCGAGCATCTCTGGGACTGAGCCCACTGCTGGGGGCCTGCAACAAAAGAGTGGAAGCTGATTGGTCTCCCAGGAAGCAAACAGATCGACTTCTGCTGTGTCTCACCGTCTCAACACTGATGCTAGCACTTGCTGGTTCAGGGTCCATTCGGGATTTCCCTGGCCCATCCTGCTCAGGGAGTCTGCCAGCATATTGTCTTTCCCTGGTAGGTGTACTTCGGACAGCTGAACTTCCAGGGAGTAGATTAGATTCCAGATCTTCATAGCTTCTATGCACAGCTTGAAGATCTTCTTCCTCCTTGCTTGTTTATGTAATACGTTGTTGTGTGTCTGTTCTGATTTGGACAGACTGACTCTGATCTGGGAGGAAAAAGCATGCATTGCCAGGTAGACTACCCTGAGTACCAGGAGACTAGTGTGCGCTTGACTCTCCTGTGTGTTCCAGATGCCACTCACAGTAAGGTCCTCCAGCTGGGCACACCAACCTATAAGGAAAGCATTTGTTGTGATTATAGCTGTGGGGGTTGTTGGGAGGCATGGAATTCATTCTCTGAACTTTCCTTCTTCCTTCCACACTCTAGCAAGGTTTTTGTAACAGGCACCAGTTTAGACAGGGGGTCCCACCTCTGAGACAAATCGTTCCCTAGGTGAGTACTCGATACCTCTCATTTGGAACCTGGGTCCAGAATCTGAACGAGTTCAAGCAGTGTCATCGTGGCTCAGTTGGTAGCATATGTGCCTCTAGACCAGAAGGTCGTAGGTTCTCATCCCACACCGGGATTGGACTCATACCTAAACGCTGGCACCCAAGTGCAATATTAGAGGGTTGCTGTACTGTTGGTTTATGCTGTCCTTTGGATGAGATGTTAAACTGAGGTCCCTTCTACCCATCCTGGTGCTGTCCTGGTGGATCTCCAGTGGAAGTAAAAGAACCCAGGAACCTCTTCGCAAAGAGTAGGGGACATTCCCAGTGTCCTGGCCAATATTCCCCTTCCCATAAAACCGGTTCATGCAATTGTCCAGGCTGTGTGTGGATGCTGATGTGCAATATGGTTGCCACTACACATTCAGTCTCTTCATTACCAGTCTAGCATTGCTTGTAAAGTGCTTTGGTATACATTGTGTATGAAAAGCATTATATAAATGCTGATTCTTCTTTTTCTGTTGGTGGCTTCTGAAGATTTATAAGGAAGCCCAAGTCCTCTAAAGTGTGTCAGCTGTATACAGGACTTGCATCCTGCTGTTTTTTTCCCTGAGACAAGCCAATTGTCCAGGTAGGGAAAAACTACCACCCCATGCCTTCCCAAATGTGCTGCCACCACAGCTAGGCACTTTGTAAAAACACTTACAGCTTTGGTGAGGCTGAAGGGAAGAGCTGTGAATGGATATTGGCAGTTTCCTAGTCTCAGCCAAAGGTACTTTCGGTGACTGGGCCAGACTGGTATGTGAAAGTAAGTGTCTTTCAGATCTAGTGACCCCAGCCGATCTTCATTTGCAGAGGTGGCATCACTGAGCCCAGTGTTACCATTTTTAATTTTTCTTTCTTAGGTGTTTGTTCAGATATCTCAGGCCTAAAATGGGTCGCCGCTCCCCATTTTTCTTGTGGGATAGGAAATATGGTATCTGAAGAAAAGGTCCTTTCCCCATTGTGTGGAAGGTGTGATACTTGGCCAGTTGGTTATGATTATTGTATGATATTTGTACAATAAACATATAGTATATGATTGTCTCACCTAAGACAGCCTGTGCTTCCATGGGTGCCCCCCCCCAGGTTCCAGTGAAGCTACAGGATATGTAAACTGACCAGGAGATCTCTGCAATGTAATTAACGTCCTTGAGCAATTGCATTTTATGGCCTTTTTATGACCTCATACTTCTGAAGTTGGAAACCACATATACATTTTATTACATCAGGAAAGAACGCCATTTAGCTGATTCCTGTTGTCTCTATCACACCTAGGTGATGGACTGCAGGGTTTTAAACCTCAAAGGAACTGGTTGATCAAAGACTTATAATTTGGGAAATAAGTTTTTGCTGATGTCACATTATTTATTATACCTCCTGATAGGACAGCGTGTTTGTATTTTTTTATTCTAAAAGGAGGAGCTAGACAACTCACAGAAGGGGTGTGGAGACACAGTTTAAACTGATACTTGTGTCTGAAATGAAGGTATATACCATACCATCTTGGGACTCTAGAGAAGCACAACTTTCTGAATTTAACTTAAGCACTTCCAGAGGTAATACCTTAGACAGCAAAGGTCTAAATGTATTGTGGTAGGAGTTTTGTTTTGTAATCTTCCCTTGTTTTTTTTTTTTATGTGATTGTGAACTCTGATATATTGTTCTGTGTTTACATTTTTCATATTTTTATCATCTTTTAGTAAAGTACCTTTTCTTTGAAAGACTGCCTGGGTGTCTGCCAGTTCTTTTTTTTTTTTTTTTTTGCTTGTGATGTATGGATGGTTAAGTCTGACAATTGTTCAACAGCTTGATGGTGTTACTGAGCTTGATTAAAAAGGTAAGAATATACCTAAGGTCTCTTATACAGTTAAAAGGGTTAATTTTCGATACCTGGTTAGGTGCCCTTAGGTGAAAGATGTATTGCATCCCCCAAAGAGAATATTATCTGAGCCTGTACATTTGGGTACGCTAGCATAAGGTTCATATTTTGAAACCCCCCAGAACTTGAGACTGAAGATGATTCGGATCCAAAAGCAGACAGGAGGGTTACCCTGTCTGTTACCTGTTCACACTATTGCACTCTGAGATTGGCGCTGCGGGAGCAGAGGGCCTGACCTGCGGAGTGCGTTTGTGACAGAAGGTACTGTTTCCACTGCATTTGCTTGCAATAATTTCTTTACTTCCAGCTCCAATAGCATTTTTTCTGTTGGGGTGTGAGGCTAAAAAACCCTTGGGTTCTACAGTTTGGGGAATTTTCTGAACAGCAGGGACAAATTTTGGCCCACTAATTTCAGGACCCACTTGTCTGTGGTGATTTTTGACCATTACTGGAAGTAGTGGGCCAGTCTTCCCCCAGCTGGCAATGGATGGGCAGCCTCAGCAGAGTTGTCAGTGGGTTTATTTCTTCTACAGCTTAGGGGCTAGAGTCGCTGCTGCATGCCTAGTGCCCCTTCTGCCCCTGCCCCTATAGGGAACTCTTTGTGGAGGGTGCTCATAAAAAACATAATCACGAGGGAAATATCCCCTATCGCTACCTCCCCTTCCGTAAGGCCTGTAGGAAGTGGAGGCCTTTTCTTTTTCAGTATTGCTCTTGTAGGTGTTTTTTTATTCATCCACTTTTTTCTTGTAAACCTCTGTCTTGTCACTAAAAGGGGAGCTTTCTTCAAAGGCAAGTCCATAGCTTTTGACTGGTGTCCTAGGATAGATTGATAGTTCTATGCCAGACAAACCTTCTTAAGGAAGCTGCAAGGGCCATAACCATAGAGGCAGTGTCATTGGTGTCCACTGCCATATGGAACTGTACTTTGTAGCGTCCCAGGCTGATCTTGCTGTGTCAAGCATATCCTGTGCCCAGTCCCCAGTAGCTTTTTCACTCAGTGCCACTTTGGAGTTCCGTAGTGCATTCTGGTACTGAGCTGTGTAAGCCAAGTGAGCTGCCTGCCAGAAGAACAGGGAAGCTGATGTGTACGTTATTTTACCATACTATCCAGTTTACTGCAATCTTTCTCAGGAGGCTAGGAGAAGAGAGGCTTTTGGCCTTACCACAGGTGGCAGTCTGGGCTGCTCCCTCGTGATCAGGGTGGGAATACAGGTACTCAGAGCCTTGTCTATCAACCTGATAATTTGTTTCAATTTTCTTGTCAGTGCCAGCAGCTGGGTTGGGTGCTGACATGACTGTGTTACTTTCTTGAGGGATCTGTGAAAGGGAAGTCGCGTCCTCCTTGTGGGGGCTAATCCCTTCATATCTATGAACACTACTTCCTTTTCCCCTTCATCTTTCTGAGGTTCATGGGAGAAAATGTTGAGGGTGTTTGCCATATGCCTTACAAAAGTATAGTGAGAGGTGTAGTCTTCTGAAGGCCTACCAGGAGAGTCAAATTTCTGCTCTGGGGAACTGTCTGGTTCTATGGGTTCTCCATCCTCCTCATCTTTGTAGTGCCTTTCAGCCTCCTCTCCTTCAGACACTGGGAATGGAACTGGAGCCGGGGGGCAAGCATATTTAT
Source organism: Neoceratodus forsteri (assembly GCA_016271365.2). Lineage (NCBI taxonomy): Eukaryota > Metazoa > Chordata > Ceratodontiformes > Ceratodontidae > Neoceratodus > Neoceratodus forsteri. Next base: position 407,816,141 of record CM057453.1, read on the forward strand.
TTATTTATTGAAAAGTTTCACCAGGAAAGGCACACTGAACAATATAAAATTGCTTGTCTCATGGAGCGTCCTGGGGGTAGGGGAGCATGGGAGTACAATACTTCAAAAAACACATTTACATGAGCTACAAAGCAGGAAATTAATGGCATTTACAAGGTATTTACATGAGGTAGTAAAGACAGGCAATCCTCGGAACAAGTGTATAATACATAATTTGCAGCAAGAGATAAACATAAGGATTTGGTACCCCAGAGGCAAGAGGTAGCAGGAATACTCAGTGCAGACCAATTACATACAATGCAGACATAGAAGTGCAAATAACACATTATGGTTCCATCACACATTAAGTGCTAGGTAGGTAGGTGAAGAGGGAGGGAGAGATGGACCACGGGGAGGAAGAGTGCCTGATTTGATGAGGCATTGCGTTCCAGAGTTTTGGGAACCTATAGGAGAACGATGATTGGCCTATAGAGGTGGCATGCCGTGGGATAGCAAGGTTGCAGGAGTCGCTGGATCTAAGGGAGAGAGAGCGGCAGAGGGGCGGGAAGACAGTGAGGAGGCGAGGTAGGAGGGAAGAGTACCAAACCAGAATTTAGAGAAGAATTTAGTGCAGTGGGCTAGAGGGCAGTTTTCCAAGGAAGGAAGAATTAGAGAGCGTATTAAAGAAATTTCCCCTAGCTTGAAAAGCCTGGAGAAATGATCATGCCTTTGTCATGTCCATTACTGAGGGCATTTCTCTTAAGTCAGCTTGCTTCTCCTTTCCTTTTTCTGGAGGAGGGAGAGAGACATGTTTTTGTTTTTTCTTAGCAGGTACTGTTTCTGGTATCTGCTCTGAGGCCGTTTTATTTTTACTAAATTAAGGGTTCTTCCTTTCGGAAACCCTGATTTCAAACCCCAGGAATCCCTCACTATGTTTACTAGTGCATTCAGCCTGCAGGTCTGAGCTGCTCCAGTGCCCCAGAGCTTAGAATATTTTGCTAATTAGAGAATCTTGGAATTCAAAACATGCTCACGCTCATTCTAATAACAGATTTATTTCTCCGCCTGAAGTGTGCAGTTGCTCTGGAGTCTTCTCTTTAACTTCAGACCAGTTTTCAGGTTATGTTTTTTTTCATAGCATGTTTTTTAGTTATTACTTAGTTATTTTATCATTAACTCTGCATAGTTACATCATTTTTGTATTATTTTTTTTACTTTTCTCTGGTTCACCATCGGTTCCCAGGAACTAAAGAAGGCTGTTTTTTGGTGTGGTTCCCACTTTTAAGGACCCGCTTTTAAAACTACTGTACTTTATTTTCAGTAAATTATTAAAAATGTAACTGCTTTGTGGTTTCTAGTGTTTATTATTCTCAGTTCTTTCTTTATTTATTCTCCAGCTGAGGAACAGGATCTGGGAGTTATCAATAGCAACTCACTTAAGCAACTGAGTTGCAGTGTACAAGGCTCATAGCAGTATATTCGTTGTAATATCGCAGAACATGCTGCACATGAAGTTGTTAGTTGTCGCGTACGCACTGGTTGCCGCTTGGTTAGCAGGCAGTGGGTACTGCCCGAGCGAACCTTTCATCCCGTTATAACTCACTCTACACACATCATTCAGTAGTCCACCATAGTGCCCTCCATTGCGTGACGCTGAGGTCACCTGTCACAGTTTGCGGCTGCGAACTTGCGTGAGCAGTGACTACCCCAGGTAGTCCACCACCATCCCACTCCCTGTTTCGCCCACCGCTGGCGGGCACCAGAACAGCTCATCTTTCCACCATGGCTGGTCGCCTGATTGAACTGCCGGAATGAGCCGCACACCGAGTGCAGGATACATGCTCATTCACCACAGTTCAGTCGGGCAGCCAGCCATGTGGAGAGTGGAGGGCTGTGCTGGGCGCCTGCTAGTGGTTGGGGGTTGGGGTGGGAGCGGAGTGGTGGGGTACTACCTGGGGTGGTTGAGGGGTCCACTAGACACCAGGGAGTTCTCACTCATTACCGCTTACTGTGACAGATTGGTGTGGGGGGGCTGCTCGGCGATGGGGGGCACTACCGTGTACTACTGGGTAGTCAGTTGCTGTCGTTGGGACATTTGCAGCTGGATGGGGACACACACAGCGGCGAGGGCAGTACCTCATACTGCCTGCTTGTGATATGTTGGCGGAATATTATGGCATGCCGACATTGTTGGCTGCGATGATTTCCTGGCTTTGTAATGTGCCGCGCTGTTTAGGACACGATGTTACTGGCCGGATCCAGCTAAAACAATGCTAGAATGTATCAGGAGGGGCATTGATAGTAGAAAAAAGGAGGTAATACTTCCCCCCTACAGATCCTGGTGAGGTCTCACCTAGAGTACTCTGCCCAGTTCTGGAGTCCTCACTTCAGAAAGGGTAAGGATAGGTTGGACACAGTGCAGCACAGAGTAACAAAAATGATTCAGGGCCAGCAGGGAAAATCTTATGAGGAGCGCCTCAAGGCACTAAATATGTAATAATAATAATAATAATAAATCTTTATTTATACCATGCTTTTCTTATAACCAAGACACCTTACAAACATTACACATAGAGCAAAAATAAACACAAATCTAAAACTACTGAGTTCATAAAAATACAATAAAATATCATTGTCAGGTGTACCCACTGGAGACCAGAAGCGAGAGGGGAGATAGGATAGAAACCTTCAAGTTCCTTAAAGGAATTAACAAAGTGAAATGCAAGGAACTATTTAGCCTGAATATTAATTCACGGTCACATGGCCACGAATGAAAATTAACAGGAGGTAGGTTCAGGAGAGATGTGAGGAAGTATTACTTTATGGAAAGGGTGGTGGAACCTTGGAACAGTCTGTCAGCTGAAGCGGTGGGTGTGAAAACAGTCAGGGGATTCAAGCAGGGCTGGGACATAATGAAGGGAATAGTGGTTACCGGGGGTGACAGGACCAAGGAGGAGATTAGAGAGAGGACAGGGAAGGTTAGTACCCTGGGGGAACAGTAGGTTCCAGGAATTACAGGGAACTTGGGCAGACTGGATGGACCTCTGGTCTTTTTCTGCTGTCATTGTTTATGTTTCTACTTGGGAACCGAACCAACAGTGTAGCTGAACTAAATCATCTTTTAAGCTGCTTTAATTTGCAGATTCATTTTTAAGGGAACCAAACTGCATTTCATGTTTCAAACCCTTTTTACATATATGGTGTTTCTTTTCATTCAGTTTTACTTTGATTTGTGCTCCCTGGTTTGTCAGTGTTTGGCATGACTGACAGACCCCAAAATAAGTTGGGACATACAGGCTTTAAATTTATAAAGTTTCTTTCGAGCTCCTGGCAAAGGCAGACTGTTGTGAGTTGTGCTTAAAGTGCCTAGGTCCAGATAATGTTTTAGTTGTATGAATTTGTATGAAGCCTGTCCCAAAAGGGTTAAAAAAAATTTAAAGCCATTTTGGCTTCTCAGTCTGCCTCCATGTCACAAAATAAGCAGAAGGATAAGGCTGCTAAAGATGGTTCAGAAGTCATGGTGTCTGAATTGGGGAGCCCTGATCCGAGGAAAAAAAATAAGAAAAACATGTCACTATCCCTCCTCCTGAAGAAGGAAAGGAGCTGCCAGTGGACAAAAATAAAATACCCTCAACAAAGGACATGACTAAATACTCAATGCAGACACTGAAGATGGTGCATGCTTAACAAAAAAAAAATGGTAGCTGTCCCTCCTCTTGAAAAAGGACTAAAAATAAAATACCCTCAACAGAGGACATTACTACAGCATGGCAGTTCTTCCAGGAATTCCAGGCTATGGGGAATTTCAAGAATACGCCTGCACCTCCAGCTCTGGTTCCATTCCCAGTGCCTGTAAAATTGTTTCATAAAGAAGAGGGAGAATCTGAGCAAGAATTTACTCACTTCCAAGTCCCTCAGATGACCATACCTCTTACTGTACTTTTGAGAGACATATGGTCATTACCCTTAGTGTTCCACACAGGAAACAGATCAGGATGAGGAAGGGTTTGAATTTGTGAATATGATGGGTTTATCCCCCATTAAGGAGTCGATGCTTCCCATCTATAAATCCCTCAGGAAAGTCCCTTTTACATTCTTGTCAGCACCCATCTCAGCTGCTGGTTTAGTTAAATAAGTAAATATCAATTGACAAACAGGGTTCTGGGTACCTGTATTCCCACCTTCATGATGAAGAAGTGGTCCAGGATGCCGAATGGGACCGGGCCAAAGTGCCCCTTTTTCCTCCCAGCCTCCTGGAAAAGATTCCAGGAAACTGGATGCTAAAAAACTAAATAAAATGAACAATAAACAAGAAGTGTATACTTTAGCTTCCCTGCTGCTAAGGCAGGCAGCTTATCTGGGATCACAACTCATTACCTGGGAGCCTTATGGAACTGGATTCAGGCTCTGAACAAAAAAGTTACTGGAGACTTGCCACAGGGTATGGCTGGCACAGCAAAATTTCCATACAGTACACGCCACAAAATTCCCACTTCATGTGGCAGTGTACACGAAGGACACTGCATACACAGTTAGGGCCCATGCACTGTCCCTAGAAAGGGATGCCTGGCTTAGAACTACAGATCTGTTTTAGGACTCTTGGAGAATACTACAGTTTTTCCCTTCTGATGGAAATTCCCTGTTTGATAGCAAGATAGAGGTGTAACCCTTCCCACCAATTTTGGGGCTTACCTTAAGTGTCTCCCAGGGCTCTAGCAATGCCCACTGCCAGACAGATGTCTTGCAGAGATAGTAAATCCATGGTTGTTTGGTAATCCTGTATTGATCTGCGTGACAGTGCCATGATGTGCCTCTGCGCCTGTCCCTCATTGTCTGGGTGAAGGTTAATGTATCGGGGGAAACGTATTTAACAGTGCACACCTGTCCCTCATTGTCTGGGTGAAGGTTAATGTGTATTCCAACTGTATGCTAACTGCCGCAAAGGGTTGTTCCCCATTACAAGGTTCGTGGTCACCAGGTGGGTTTGTGAGTGATTATAGCTTCCCAGAGGGCTATACCAGGTTAGGTAGATACCCCCACATATATTACTCTGTGTACGGTACCAAAATATTGTGATTACTAAGGGCAGGGAAACCCCGATAACTGTTGGGTTTGAGCCCAGGCCCCTCAACCTGTCATCCAAAGTACAGGCAGGGGTAGTAACCCTAGAGATAGCACCACCTAGGGGTCATAGAGGCTTTCTTAAAAAAGGTGGATTAGTATAAAACCACCTACAAGAGGGTAGAGGATACTACCCTCCTTTTTATGCCCCTATGAATAACCTCACAAAGGGCCAGTTGTAGTTATAGGGACAGAGGAGAAGAGGATTTAGTCATGCTGCTGCAGACCAGCACTCCAACCCCAGGCAAAACAGAGCCAAGGCTGGTTCACTACTTCCATCCCAGAGGTAGTCAGCTATGGTTTGACTTTGCAGTTCAGAAGATTTCCAAAATTAAAGGACCCAAAAGTTCACACATCCCAGAAAAAAAAATTCTCCTGGAGCTGGAGGAAAATAAATTGCTGCAAACACATGCAGTGGGACAAGTAGCAGCTGCATCAGGGCAAGGGACATTATTCCAGATACTTCCTAGCCCAAAATAAAAATGCAAAAAATGCCTGAGGAAAACACCTCAGGGTCAGGTTAAGGGACTGCCACTAGCAATGTACAGCCCTTCCCTTCGGTCTCATCTCAGCTCACAAAGTGCCTAGCAGTGATGGCAGCACATTTTAGAAGACACGGCTGGTGGTTTTTCCTTACCTTATCTCAGAGAAAAAGAAAAGAAAAACACACAGCAAGCTCCTCTATATTGCTAATCCAAAGCACTTTGGAGGCATTGGGCTTCCTCATAAACTTTTGAAGTCCGAAACAGAACCGGGGCTTTTTCTGTGCAGAGCTGAATACCTTGCAAGGGAAAGATTTTCTTCCTCTGGCAAGAGTAGCAAATCTGATTTCAACTGCAGAATCATTGCAGCAGGTCAGCCAAGGTCTGTGGGGTGTCATATGTTACTAGGTCACATGACCTGCTCCAAATCAGTGGTACCAAGTGCCAGATTCCAGATGAGAGATACCAAGTATCACCCAGGGGAGCATTGGTCTCAGAGGTTGGACACCCTATCCAAATTGGTGCTTCTGTTACAGGAGGAGCCTGGTTAGAGGCACTCGACTGGTGGAAATGGGAATCCAATCTCATAGAGAGGATTTCCTTCCTCCAGCAATTCCCTACAGTTTTTCCCACAGAAGTTGCTTCCCTACTAGATTGGGGTGTCCACCTGGAGGACCAAATGGTGAGTGGCACATGGAGTGCACAGGAGGCATTAGATCACGTACATCTCCTGGGACTCAGTGCAGTGTTCCTGGCAATGCAGGCATTCTCAATACAGGTCAGTGGTCAATCTGTACAGATTGGAACTGACAACATCACAACAATGTACTACATCAGCAAACAGGGAGGAACAAGATCTTCCAAGCCATGCTTGGAAGCTATGAAGATCTATAACCTGTAATATGCCTTGGGGGTGCAGCTGTCTGCAGTACGCCTACCAGAAAAAAGCAATGTACTAGCACCTTGAACACGACCAGTCAGGGGAATCACAAATGGGCCCTGAATCAGCAGGTGCTGGTATCTGTGTCCAGAAGGTGGGGTACACCAGAAATAGATCTGTTTGCATCCTCGCAGAATCATCAGCTTCCCCTGTTTTGTTGCAGGCCTCTGGCTGGGAGCTCAGTCCCATCAGATGTTCTGACTCTAGACTGGACAGATAGTTTCCAGTATGCCTTTCCTTTCCTCAGTCTCTTGCTGAGAGTGCTCTTGAAGCTGAGGAACCAGTCTGCAACCATGATCCTAACAGCCCAGATGGGGCCAGGCAGGTTTGGTACTCCCTACTCCTGGCCGTCACCATCAAGCATCCTGTCTGTCTTCCACTGAGGCACAACACTGACCATGTCTCAGGGCAGGATAACCTTCCCAGACCTCACGTCTCTGCACCTCAATGCATGTTTTCTGAGGAGCTGGAGCTTCTCTGACTTTAACCTTCCTGAAAAGGGTTTGCAAGTCCTCAGCGTTTCCAGGAATCCAGCAACAAGGAAAAGTTTTGCTTCCAAAAAGAAAATGTTCTCCATGTGGTGCATACCTAAGCAGCTCAGTCCTTTGCTAGCAGATTTGCCCACATTCATGGACTGCCTAGTTCACCTTCAGTCCCTGGGCCACAGCCCTTCAACCCTTAAGGTGCATCTGGCAGCAGTGTCAGACCATGTTTCAGCAGGTAAAGAGAAAACAGGCTTCACACCCCATTTTTAGAAAGTTCTTTAAAGGGGTCCTGCATCTGCATCCCCCTGTCGGAGACCCACTCCCTCCATGGGATTTGATCCTGTGCATTGCTGAGCTCATGGATCCTCCTTTCGAGCCCATGGCTGCTGCTGCTGCTTTATTTATTTTTTGTTGATTGGGTAGGTGCTCTAGACACAGAAATTATTTTCAGGCATGAGCCGGGAGGTTACAAAGTGGTAGAAGGAACAATGTCAAATACCTTATTTACAAAATATAAAACTTAGTACCAACAAGGCTGATACAGATACAGTTATGACGAGGCAGTAGGCAGTTTACCAGGCAGTTTAACAAGGTGTTCAAGGTATAATTTTACAATGTAGTTCAAGGTAAGTACCAGGGCAATTTCAGCCTAGAACCAAATAAAGTGCAAATACAAGTCCATTAGTGAGGAACTGTGCAAATTTAGCAACAACAAGACAAGGCATCAGATACAGTGTGGTCAAGGCAACAGTACAGTAGACAATAGGACATGTGATCAAGGTAAGAATGTACTGTATGTCACTTGGAAAACAGTCTTCTTCATGGCTGTGACTTCTGCTAGAAGGCTGTGCAAGCTACAGGCTCTGTGCACGGACCCAAATTACATCATCTTCTAACGGGAATAGATAGTCCTAAGGACAAACAGAAAATTCCTCCCTAAGTGGTGTCTGAATTTCACCTGAGCCAGTGCATTACCTTTCCACTGTTCTTCTTTTACAACAAAATCAAGCTCTGCAGAACAGAGGCTCCACAGTCTGGATGTCAAGAGGGTTCACAGTTAATACCTGGATCACACTAAAGAAGTCAGGTCCTCCTGTTCATAGTTGTTTGTCACATACGGTGAAGTGGGCAAAGGTAAGCCCATTTCCAAGTGAATAGTTGCATGCTGGATGGTCTCCTGCATCCCATTCTGTTACATCACAGCTGGCAAGCTACCACCACAAGGCCTCAGGGCACATTCCACGTATGGTACTTCTGTCTCTGTGGCAGCAGCAAGAGATATCCCCTTGCTGTAAATTTGTAAAGCAGCTACCTAGAAAACGGTACACACTTTCACAAGGCAATATTGTCTGGATGTACAATCCTGAAAGGATGCTAGATTTGACACTGCTGTCTACAAGAATCAGTTCTCTTTGTCTTTACTTCACTTCAGCATTATTTGTGCAATGCCTACAATTGAATTTTGGGGGGCTTTGTTGCAGTTTTTGGGCTATCATGTTTTGTCCCAGCAGGGATTGGAAATGTTTTATGGGGTTTTCTATTATTGTATAGGTTCAGCTATTTTAGTGCTTACTGCTCACCCTAGCTGTAGAAAGAAATCTGCTATTTGAATGTTAGGGTGAGCACAAGTGCACAGCAGTGTTTTGAACATCATTCCAAGATTCTCTAATTAGCATAAAATTCTAAGCTCTGGGGCAGCTCAGACCTGCAGGCTGAATACACTAGTAAGCATAGTGAGGGATCCCTTGGAAGAAACAATATTACTGTGGTACGTAATTTTCTCTTCTGTACCATCTTTAGCAGCTTTTTCTTTCTTACCTGTCCTCTTTGACAAGGACTGCTACTTACTTTGAGAGGCTGGACCCTCACCCGAGCCTTTTGGTGATGCAGAAGCAGACTGAGAAGCCATGAGGTCTTTTTTTTTTTTGTAAGCGCTTTCTTTTGTATTTTTGAGCAACAGAGAAATAATGTGACCTACTGGGAAATGGACCCAAGCCCTGTGATGAAAACATCTAATTATCATCTTGATTATTCCTAGCTATAGGATGTGCAATACCAGAGACAGGAAGTGTATATAGGAACCCCAGGAGCTACCATGTGAGCCTGCAGCTCAGTAGTTAGAGCACCAGGATGATATTCTGGGGGCCTGCTTTTAATTTCCAGTATGTCACATTATTTGTTTCTCATTACAATGTGCAATTTAAAATGCTTAGCATTGCACCAAAAAACATCTGTTACCTTGATCATTCCTAGTTGCAGGACATGCAATACCAGAGAAAGGAAGTGTGTCTGGAAACCCCAGTCTAATCAGTAGCTTAGTGGTTAGAGCACTTAGATGATATTCTGGGGGCCTAGGTTCAATTCCCAGTAGGTCAGTTATTTATTTTTCATTACAATTTGTGATTTAAATTGCTTAACAGTGGCTAATATCGCATAAAAAACATCTAATTGTTATCTTGATTATTGCTAGTTGCAGGATATGCAATACCAGAGAAAGGCAGTGTGTCCAGGAACCTCAGGTTCAATGATGTATGCTTGTAGCTCAGTGGTTAAAGCACTGGGATGGTATTCTGGGGGCCTGGGTTCAATTCCCAGTAGGTCACATTCTTTCTTTCTCACTACAAGTAATATAAATATTATGAAATGGGTTTTAAGAATCCCGACTCCTAATTGTTCAAGAGGTGCTTTCACTCGGGCCATTATCCCAGCACAACAGCCCAGGTGAAAGTAGCTCCTGGTAATATGGACTGTCCACCTAGCAAATACCCCTACACAGTGACTCAACTGCTCACAAAAGCCATAGCCCAGCAACCGTCCCAATATAAACAGGATATATACAATGTTATGCTGTCCTCCATATGGTGGCAGTTTAAATAGCTAAAAATAAATAAATAAATAAACCTTGCTTTTACCTTAGCTGTCAAATGCAGCTAAAACTGAAGTGTTCACATACCACTTGGCTCCCACTGTCGGTCACTTGTAACCGTTATTCACTGGATGACTCCCTGGTGGTGAATCTAGCTGCCATGCTCTTTGCCATTTCCTGCTCGTTACTGTCCCAATGAGTCGAGGCTTCATCAGTGGCCTGTCACCTGATGCCACACTATAATAAGCACCACACCAAATGCCATGGCTGTCTCATCGACTTCTTGTGCAGGCCGTACACTTTCCGGGAGGGAAGCTGAGGTATAACAGAGGTCAAGCTGCCCGATGGTAGGTTAGACGGGGGTCAAGAGTTTGAGGAACTGGAAGCCATGCTGGGAAAGCATATACAGCCTCAGAGTGAGGGTGAGTAGTGTTCCCCACATTTGCTGCCTATCTGCAGCACTAGTGCCACCTACTTGCCAGTGGCCAACACCATAATCTATAGGCACTATTTTTTCCTTTTTTTCTGCTTGTGTTTTTTACAAATTTAAAACACAAACACTTTCTTTAAAAATAATTTTTTGTTTACAATGTTTAGCTCATTTCATAATTGCAATAAGGCACTCCAGGAGGGGTGCTATGGTGGGCTAATGGCCCTTCTTGGGTGGTGGAAGCACTCCGCTTCCCCTCATGCTTCAACCCATCCAAGGTGAGCCGTTATCCCACCATAACACCCCCTTCCCCGTTGTATGGTGCCTTATTGCTTATTAGCATACCTGTCAAATCTATCTTTCTAGGTTCCTCCTATGCTACTCACTCTGAGTTATCTTTTTTTATTTTCTCGATACTAACCCTTGCAAAGTCCACAATGCTATTTCTAAGCCAAATGTGGCTAATGTTCTTGAGAAAAAACTAAATTAAAACATTTATAAAATATTCCGATTTTTATGGAACTAAAACATTTTACTACAATATAAAATTGAATGATGCCTGGAATCTTTCACAGTGAAAGAAAATGAGGGTAAACATTTTTGCCCAATTTTGTTGCACTGCTGCTTTAAAGTAGACCAGAAGGCTGGAGACGTCTTCAGAGTGACTGCTGTGATCAGGCAAAGAAACAAATCTAGCATTAACCTAGTAGGGGGAGCACAACCACACTGTAGAGTTTAACCTACGTTCTTTAATTAGCGTACAGTTCTATCTCCGGGGCACAACTCTGGCGCGAGATGATGTACTTGTGTATTAGGCATTATTGCTGGATTCCAGTTGTTAGAAGAACATGTAATAGCTCCAAGTTTATAAAAGGAAATATACTTCTTACAGAGTAATATTCAGCATAAAATTAACATTTAACAGAATTAAATTCATAAATTAATATATTTACTGTATCATTTCAGTTACCGAAGTTTGGTATTGAACATCAAACTAAGAAATGAGAAAAGGTGCTACAAGTCTTTGTTCTGTTTATTCTTGATTAGTGCTGAATGACATGGGACTCCTCCTTTCTAAAAAGGGTGAACAAACTGCAGCAGAAATCCAAAGACAGGCTATTCAGATAATTAAAGAATAATGTGCATGTCCAGATGGCCTTAAACAAATGCAGTTTAGAATTCCCATAGGTTAGATGGACAAGGATATACAAATATAAAATACAGCAAACTTTTTTATTGAAGTACAGAATGCCCACTTTAGATCAAATGACCTGGATTCCCAAACCAAAATGCACATACGGTGGATGGGTTGAAAAGACTGAGTAGACTGAAGGTTCAAGGAATCACTGCATTTCATGCTTCATGAAGAAATTTGGCTAATTAATTGACCCCCATGACATCTGGTTTTTGGTGCACGTTTTGACTTGTTTCATGAGGACTTGATAGTTCTCATGATTCTTACTTATTTATTGGTATCCTTTTTACGGCAACAGTTGGCGTAGCCCTGCAGATGTCTTGTGGGCACAGTAGAGTAAAAGAAGCTTACTGGATACCGGCTGGACTTGTTAATAGTGGAGGTGAACGGCAATCACTGCGCATTCACTGCACTATTTTGTCTGCCGGTCTCTGGTGGAACACTGCACTGGTGGCCGTGTCCAAGATGGCCACCGGAGTTCTCTGTGCATGCGTGAAGACTCGTTCATGTGCAATGAACTCCAGTTTATCCTGTTTTCTACTGCCTTTACCTCTTGTCATGTAAGATACCCATTTTTATTTTGTCTGCTTTAGCAGTTAGCTTTGACACAATGAATGGAGCATGTCATTAAAATGGAAGGGTGGTGGTGCTACCATATTTATTTTTTTTTATTTTATTTAGTTTTTGTTAACTGGGTAGGGTGCAGTAGCCAGCAAGTGACTATTTTCAGGCACAACCCAGGAGGTACAATTACAATACAAGTAGTACAGTGCAGGTTATACAGTACATGAAAAGGTACATTGATGCAAGTATACAATTTTTACAAGTAGGTAGTGCAAACAGAGGGTACTGGTGAAAGGATAGATTTGGTGTAAATTGGAGAAACTAACAAGGGGGAAGTGGGCAGGGAAGGGTAAGTGCACAGCTAAAGTTCGTTGGGAGGTGGCGGGGCCGGAAACCAAGGTAAGAGAAGCACTGCCAACTGATTTAGCTGTAGTGGGAAAGGGGCAACCAGTATCTGAGATAATTAGAGGGAGAGTGTCAGGGGCAGGCGGGGGGGAGGCAAAAGGTAGGGTGGGACGAGCGATAAAGTTACGGCTTTAGCGGCGGGAGGCAAGAGTCCATAACCAGGCTCATGGAACCGATTCCCGGTTTGAGAAAGCGGGCAGGGGGAGGAGGGCCAGGGTAGAAGTAGGTAAGAGGCTGGCCGGTGGATAGCGGAAAGGTAGGAAAAGTGTGGGAACGTGTATAGACCACTGGTTCTAGAGACCGGGTAAAGCGGTAGAGTTACTGAGGGAGCTGTGCTGAGTTCAGCAACAGCAGGTGAGATTACGGCTTTAGCGGGAAAAGCAAGGGGCCGTGACTGGACTCACAGAACCGTGAGTCAGTTGGAGGCAGGGGGCTGTGTCCGGGCTGGCGAGTGTCCTAGCTGGGCAGGGTTGGCGACCTAGACGAGCGAGGTGTACTCAGTCTAACGGGTTGTTTCACGGGCGAGGAAACCAGTGAGAAGGTCGATAAGAGGAGGGGGGTGAGGCAGACAGGCAGCTAGGAGGCATGATATATGGCACGGCGGCAGAAAACTGGAGTCACGGAAACAGGATGGGGTAAGGCGGGAAGATGCGGCAAGAGTGGTAGATTGCTACAGTCTGCATCCGGGCTCATGGAACCGTATACAGGCCGGGCAAGTAAGGGGACTTGGTCTCTGAGGCGAGAGATATGTGAGAGCAGCTTTAAGTGAAAAGGGTCGTGACAACGACCCGGTGTCATGAACTGGAAAGCCAGATAGTATACCTGGGCTAGTCGGTGTGTGGGGGAGGGAGGGAGAGAAAGATGAGGTTTCAGGGGATTTAGGGAGAGACCAGTACCAGTTTCAAAAAAGTACATCAAAGATTAGTGCAAACAGTAGGTTGAGAAACAGGCACCAAACAGTAAGGTAATTGGCATTTGTCATACACAAAGTCAAGAACAGTAAAGTGACTAGAGGCATTTGTGGTACACATAAAACAGTAAGGTGATTGGCATTTGTCATACACAAAGTCAAGAAAAGTAAAGTGACTAGAGGCATTTGTAATAAACATAGGCATTCGGAAGGCAAGACAGTAGAGCCATATAAGTTTCTTTGTTTTCATAATAAAAAGTGCAAGTTGTCCAACCGATATGCAAGGCAATTAGGGGGAAAGTAGACATTAGGCATGTACAAGGGATAAGGAGGTGAGACGTAGACAGGGGAGGAAGAGGTGGCATGAAGAAAGGATTCAGGTAGGATCATAACAGGTACATTGGTCCATAGAAGTGAGGTGAATCCGTAGTCTTCGCTTGAAAGCGTAGTGTGAGGAAGCTTATCTAAGGTCAATAGGTAGTAAGTTCCAGGCTTGAGGGGCAGCATGCCCAAATGCACCTGAGCCCTTGGAGGTTTGACAGAGGGGAACTTTTAGGAGAGACTTGTCAGACGATCTCAGCTCACGCAAGGGGATAATAGGCTGCAGCAGTTCAGATAGTGTAGCAGGTCTAACCACTCTGATAATGGAGTCAGAGAGGCAGCATAGGTAGTACAGTCTGGTGGCGGAGGGGGAAAGTCAGCCTAGGTCTTTGTAAAGTTGGCAGTGATGTTTGAGGCAGGGGACCTTTGATGCATATCGGCAAACATTGTTGTAGGTGGTATCCCACTTTTGCAGCGTTGTTTTGTGCACCATGGTCAGGATGGAGGCACAGTAGGATAGAGTTGGCAGGAGGATTCCCCTGGCAATGGCCAGTTTGGCAGTGGGTGTGAGCATGTAGTTAGTTCTGTAGGCAGCCCCCAGTTTGCAGTTAACAGTTTTGCAGGTTTCTTGGATGTGCTGGTTCAGGTCAAGGGTTTGGTCAGCAGTATGCCCCGGATAGCGGAACGTGCCACAACCTCGAGAGGGTTCCGTTAAGGTCAGTATATTCAGGGAGATGAGCAGGATCTTGTTTCTGTGTCATACCCAGTAGCATGGCTTTTGTTTTGCTGGCGTTAAGTATGAGGCGATGAGCGCTTAGCCAGTGTTGTGCAGAGTGGAAGGCAGATGTCAGAGTGGTGTTTAGATGGTCAATACAACCTGAACAAGCATAGATGACCAGGTCGTCTGCATAGAGTAGTGAGGCACTAGATGCTATACTGCTGGGAAGATTATTTATGAACAGTGAGAAAATGAGAGGGCCTAGTATTGAGCCCTGTGGTACTCCAATATTGACAGTGGTGCTGTCAGAGATAGCAGAGTTGAGTTTGACCGCTTGTGTCCTGTTTGTTAGGTAGCTTCTGAACCAGTTCGTTACAGGAGATGAGAAGCCAAGATTTTTAAGGGTAGTCAGTGGAAGGGAGTGATCCATAAGGTCGAAAGCCTTGGTGAGGTCGATGAACACAGCCCCAATACATATAAGACGAGAAGATAGGAGGTGTAATCTATAATACAGGGAAGTAAATAATTGTGCTGTTTACATAAGGTAGCAGTATAGCAGTTTACTCTTGAAACATTCCTACTGCATGCTGATTGTGGAAGACTGCATTTTCTCTGAGCAGTTCCAGTGCTGGAAACAGAAAACTCAGCACCAGTGGAATAAACAACAGACTTAGATTTAAAGAGTCTGCTGTTTATTCCATGAGTGAAGAGTTTTTTGTTTGTGTCTAAGTAAGGGATAGCCACCTTGCACCATATCACCCCATTACCCAGGAGCGCACCACTTTTTATACGAGTTCCCCAAACTGTAGCCTCCCCTTTTCTCTGGGATGTACAAGCACTGAATTCCCATTACAGAGCTGCTCAATCAATTACTCCAGGAAAGCAACACTGAGACCTAACATATATTGTTTTGTTTTTTTTTAATTAGTACTTTTTGCATTTTTCCAAGTTTTCTCCCTGAAGATCCCGGGACCCTGGCAGACATGGCAGTGCGTTCATGTGGAGGCGTGCATGCACTCTGGGTACCGGCTTGGACCCTTCCACCTCACCCTTGGCTATCACTGGGCTCCCCGTTGCCTGAACTGCCATCTGTCCTCCACCAGGTGGCAGCCAAGGGCTGGGGAAACCCCTCATTCCTCCCTGGGAGAGGAGAGCTGCCTCATGGCAGCTCAGTTCCACTCCTCCCCCCTCCCCCCTCCCCCACCTACCCCCGACAACCTGGCTTGTTCCTGGACCCAGGCCACCAGCGTGGCATGAGGTGTGGCATCTAGTGTCTCAACCCTCAGCACCACCAGACCGGCAACATACAGTATATTGTTTTAAGTGGGATTTTGCAGCTACCCAGTTTTCACAGCTGAGTTGGACTGAAGAACATGGAGGATTAAATGACTTGTTTGGGGTCTTCCACTTGCTTTTGTGGGATTCAAACCTTTTATATCACAGAACAGAATTCTGTTCTGGAAGTACTAGACTCTGTTGTCAAGCTATTGTCTCTGAATATAATAGGGTATCTGATACGTTTTATTGGACAATCGTGAACTTTTTAGTACACAAACTTACAGGCTCAAAGAGCCCTTCAGATGAACACCAGGAAGGCAGGGTTTCCTATGCAGCAAAACTGGAACTTGCACAGTCAATGAGAAATGTAATGGTGTAATAAATCACTGCTCAGGTTCTTGGTGGAATGGCATAAAAGGAAGAGACAACAGACAAGTGGTACTCATGTAATAAATTAAATTTATTACAGATCAATAATACAGACTTACTATCATTACAGTGTGAACACTGGGAGAACATCAGTTTTCCTTACCTAGGCAATGCAGACAGTTTCCTCTCTTCTCAGAGAGGTTATGTGTCACAAAGGGTCTTATATCCTGATAATTGCTATAGCAACGGCTAAGGAAGATTCATAAAATGTATATAATTGGACAAAAACAGGTGGTCTGAGTAACTATCCTAACTAGTGTGAAAAGTTGCATTGCTTACAAATAGATAACAATACAATGAGACCTCTGTTATCCAAGGTCAGTTGTAGTGGTGTACAATTACTAAAGATGGCACTGTTGCCTTACTAATGGAGATGCAGTAAGAAATAGAGCAAAAAGCATTTCTTACAGCTAACATATATATAAGTAAAACATAATATAGCATAATAAAACACAGATCCTGACACTTATGCTTATACGATAAGTGTCTTCACCCTAAGGTTAGTACCTGTACCTACATAAGTTGATGCCTGTGAGGTGGGGGCACCATCAGGGGTGCTGGACCATTGATAACACCCCCCCTTGTTACCTTCAAAAGAAAGGCAACAACCACAGGAAGATAGTGGGATGGAGCTACAGAAGCTGTTTTTTGCAATCCTGAGGCACGAGCCTTATAAAGCAATTCGAGTTGTTTGCGATGTTGTCTAAGAGTACGTTGCAGACAGCAAAGGGTTAGTATCAGATAAACAATCTAAAGTGCTTGGATAATAACAAAAGCTTTAAAAGTTATTTCTAACCAAGTATTAGATAGAGCAGTGCTTAAATCACCATCATGAATAAGAGTATTAAGAACATCACTAGCCTTGAAAAGATTGTTACTAATATAGATAAGATGTGACTCCTTTCTAGCCAAATGTGATTTCAAGGAAAGTGTCAAAGGATCAGTATGTACACCGGCCCGGTGGCGCAGAGGTTTGAGGCGCTGGCACCTTGCCTCTCGCCACGCTGGCGACCCGGGTTCGGTAATGGACTTGGGCGATGGTGGGTCAGCAGGGGCAGGAGTTGAATCGAGCATCCAAAGGACGGCTCTCCCCTCCTGGGGTGGGCTAGGGACAGGTGTCACTGTCTGGTGACCCCCGGTGGAGACCAGAGGAAACACAGAGGCAATGCAAGCGGGGAAAGTACATGAGGAAAAACACAGAAAAATGGCGTTTCCACCTGCTAGGATGATGGCCGCTCCAGGCCAGGCACTGCCATGAACTCCGCTGTCTCTGACTGCAGCAGCACCCCAACCCACTGCCTAGGCCATCAGGCCCCTTTTCCTCAGATGAGGAGGACACACCTGACAAAGGGTAATGCCGGGGTACTTGGGGGAAAGGCTGCAATATGCAGTCAGAGTGAAGACGAGAGGGCGGGTGCAGGAGTGGAGTAATTGTCCTGAATGTGAGCAAGTGGAAGGGGATAAATAAATAACACACACAAAAAAAGGATCAATATGTACATGAAAAATAGGCAAATATTGAGACATGGCAAGCAAGTATTGTGGATCAGTATCGATAATATCTGGTTCAGGGAGAGAAATAGGAGTAATTACAGTGTGACAGATTACTGTTTTCTGCTGTGTAGTAAAACAGAAGCTAGGGAAATTAATAGCACAGGTTTTGGCATCATAAGCAAAGGAATAATGATTTGTCACTACACAGTACTACCCATCGGTAACTCATACAGTTGGTACTCTCCATTGTTGTAGACATATAGGACAAGTGAATGACTGGTTGGTGAGCCATGATGTGACGAGAAATACCTCCTCCAGGTAGCTTCAGGATGCAGCTGTTTTGACGGCAGGCACTGAAGATGCAGCTTGCGAAGATTGTTCATTGCAGGTTAGATGGCAGATCATCACCCAAGGTAAAGGACCAGTCCAAGTGTTCTGGAGAGTAGCCGCAGTCAGGTTTAACAATTAAGCAATAATGCACGACAGGGTGTGTGTTATGCTGGGATAATATCACGCCTGGGGTGATTAGGCACGAGGCTGCAGGCCGAGTGTGATCAATCACCCCAGGTGTGATGTTATCCCAGCACAACACACACCCTGGAGTGCATTATTGCTATTAAACAATAGCTCGTTTGTGAAAATAAAAAACAAAAATGTAAAAATATATCTTTAAGTTTTTTTTATAAATTTTTTTGTATGTGGAGGTATACTTTTTAACAAAAAAGTCCAATTTCTATTCTGTGCAGTAAGTGGTGCTATTGCTAGTTAGCTACTTTTTCCTTGCTGTCCCTGCCCATTCTTTGTAAAGAAACATGTTTTCTTTCCTGTTGTAGTCTGCCCCCGGTCTACTGCTCCTCCAATGTAATCGAGTTCATCTAGTTTTCTTTTTTTCTGTAAGAAACCATGTTGTGAAGGAAGAGTGAGTTGTGGAGACCTTCTGATTTCTGTGTATGGTAAATGATGTTCACTCATGGAGCAGCTGTTGGGATGGGTGAGGTTTTGGGTCTGCATCAGGTGTTGGGAGACGGTGCTACGAATAACACGGCCAAAATTAGTTAAGTTTGTCACTTTCAGAACCAGCCACTGTCTGCTGTTTCCTGACACAATGACTGATCTTGTGCTCTGTTGAGATGCTGTGCCTGTGTGATCAAAAGTGAGGCGGATGCTACGGAGCTGTATGATAAGTAAAAAAAAAAAAAGAAAGTGACGTTTTCTTTAGGGAATGGTCAGTGCTGGGGGAGTGTTAAAAGGGGGTATCTTACTTTTAGTTGTGAAGGAGCCAGGACTTGGGAGCTAGTAATGCAGGTTGTGAGCAGGTGAAGTGAGCAGCAGAGCAGAGATCACTTATGTAGGCTGCATGGAGTAATTTTCATGCTGGTTGATGTGGTTGTTTATTTGCTGGAACTAGAGCTGCGATGTTGTGCTGGGATAACATCATGGGTCCAGTCCCAGAGTGAGCAATGGGAGCCCAGGATTTTCTTCACCATTGCATAATGTCAAATATGTCACAGTGGCACAGGTAATATCCCCTTCTTGATGCAGCAGTTGGTATGCGGTGCAGCCCAAGCTTGTAGAGCAGGATGGTAAACAAGCAAAGAAGGCAAGTCAGTTTGTTCTCGGTAAATGTTCTCATCAGAATGTCCCCAGTTTGTCAAAGACAGAAGTTTGTGGATCAAAGCGAGCTAGTGACACAGTGAAAGTAATGAACATGTTTTCATGGATTGAATAATGTTGAGTGAAATAGTATGGTGCTTGGTTTGGATATCCTGAAGCATACCCAAGATTTCTAGCAGTAGACATGGAAATATTGACAAAGTTTGACATGCATAGTGTAATGCATGCAGTAGATTTGCAGTGAGGACAATGCCATTTATACATTCTCCTATTGTGAATAATATCTGGAATGCATCCTGTTTCCAAGTCCCTGAAGGGGATTGCTAACAGAGGCAATTGCATAAGAACCAAAAGCAGAGCATAAAAGTTCACGGGCAATATATTGCTTGTCTGCCTCCTCGTTATTTTGAAAAATCAATTCATGAATTTTATTTCTAGTGTTGTTGAACCCTTTTGCACTTTCTTGCATGTTATAAACAGTAAAACGCTCTTCCTTACCTAAACCATTTATATCAGGTAACAGTGATGGTAACACATCATTTTAATAGCTTGTTGAAAGTTAAGTGTTTGTGCTTTAATAACAGCTATATCTGCTCTATTCCAGACAGACATGCCTGAACCAAAAAGACCAGAGAATGTGCCTGCCGCACAGGTAACATCTGCAGTATCACATCTAGTGCATGGTTTACTGTTAGCATTAGGTGCGGGTCTAAACACTCCTAAGTGTTCAGTGGCATGAGGTCCACTAACTGAATCATTTGTTTTATTTATTTATTTAGTTTTTGTTAACCGGGTAGGTGCACTAGCCAACAGGTGACTATTTTCAGGCACGACCCGGGAGACACAGTTACAGTACAAGGTAGGACAGTTTAGGTTTACACAATACAGGCAAAGGTGTATAGGTACATTGGTACATTGGTACAAGTACAGGCACATAATACAGTACAAAAGGTACATTGGTAGAAAGGTACATTGGTACAGGTGCAGGCATACAAATTCAAAAGGCAGGCATACAGTTTTAAAGGGAAGTGGGTACTGGAGGGGACACATATCTAGAGGGGGGAAGAGAGGAAAGGGAGGTGAGGGGGAATTTATGCAAGCAAGGGGGGTGTGAGAAAACTGTTGAGGGGTGGAGGGCATAGGCAGGAAGACAGGGAAATTACAACTAATGGCTTTGCGGTGCTAGGTAGAGATATACAGCCGGGCTAGTGGAACTGAAGGATGGCAGGAAGAAGGGGATGGTCGGCTGTCAGGGAGAGGAGTATGATAAGGAGGGAAGGCGCGAAGATGAACCAGAGTTTAAGGGACAATAGTAGGAAGAGAGATAGAGGTAGTAAAGAGACGAAGCAGAGGAAGGAACAGTAAGGAAGGCAAATTGGCGGCAGGAGGCAGAAACATGGTACTGCATAAGTTAGTAAACTAGGACCATTGGTGAAATAAGAAGTGCGGCCAGAAGAGAGGCGTTATGGCAAGAGCAGCATAAGCAGAAAAGGCAAAAGACCAAGGGTTATGGAACAGAAACTGGGGAGGCAGACGACCACCAGGCGCTTACGGCTAATGTGCGGCACTGTTTTAGCAGGAAAAGGCGCAAAATGACCAAGTTATGGAACTGGCGTCCGGCTGACTCAGATCGCTACGGTAAAAGTGCTGCTAATTACGGCTTAGCGGGAAAAGGCGAAAAAGACCCCGGGCTCTGGAACTGAGAACCGGCAGGGCTCAGAGGGATAAGATTAAGAAGCGAGTGGGAGAGGAGTAAGGACCAGTAAGGAGGAAGGACCAGTATACACTTAAGTAAATCATACAGTTTAGAGCGATACAGTAGAATGGAGGAAGGCTCAAACAATAGTAGGATTACTGCTGATTTATACATAAAGTCAGAGAGGGAGACAATGTTAGATATACAGTAAAATAATATGATCAAATCAGGATACTATACATATTACAGAATTAGTGCAATTAGGCAGTCTTAAGACAATTTACAGCAGCATTATTAGGATAAAGTGACCAAAAAGAGAAGATTGTAGACGTTTCATTAAAGTGCAGGCAGAGCTTGTAAACGTTTCATTAAAGTGCAGGCAGACAAGTAAAATGGTTGTGAGCTTGGTAAGCAGCTACAATATCTAGAAGCATCATACTGAAAAATTGAGAAGTGTTGGTTATGTGGCAGACACCAAACTCAGCCATATTCCAGTGTGTAAGATTAAAAATAACTGAAACATACATAAATTGAACATTGTTAATCAAAGCTCCTGGAAGGGAAGTGGCAGTCAAACCACTAGGAGGACCAGGCTCCTGAGGAGGACATTCAGTCAATTCTTCTTCAGTGGGTGGGATCACTGAAAGGAACATAGCTTCAGTAGCCATATAGTTGTGAAGACAGAAGGCTTGTGACTCCTCAGAGGTGAGGTAGTCACAAAAGGTAGGATCTATTAGAGCAGTTCAGCTGTAGAGACCAGTATGTCTAGAAGTGGTTTGTCCAATACAGAGTGTACTGTTTGGTGTAATCCCTGTGTTGGGCTATCTGTGAAAAGTTCCTTTAGATAAACGTGCTACAGGAAGTGTGTAACCATTAAAATCAGTTTCCCATGGTATCTGGAATGTGGATTTGTCTGGAGCTACTACCATGGCATTAAGACAGGCATCTGAGCCTTCTTTAACAGTAATCAATTTGTTGGAGATATCTATACGATCTCTCTGGGGGCTAGAGATGGGTGCATCCCTAGTTGAATGTTCAAGTTTGTCAAGCAAATGTGCTATACATTGTCTGTGTTCAGTCGAAAGGGGTTTATTTATTTGCTTTTGTTAACCGGGTTAGCACACTAGACAGCCATGTGCCTATTGTCAGGTGCAACCCGGGAGAGTTACAGGTGTCATACATTGTACATTAACAGTTACAGAATGGGTGTGACCCGGGAGAGTTACCGGTGTCGGACATCATACAATTAACAGTTACAGAATAGGAAAGTCCATAGGAGAGCCAGGCATTACAAAGGTGGCTCTGTAATTGCGAAAATTCACGGGAAAAATACAAGAATAACATCGGAAATAATTCTAGAGCGTGGATTGGTAGAGTTCACAATTAGTCAGTTTGAGGAGACAAGAAAATTACCTAACACAACAGGCGTTTCAAGGCTAGCTCTAGGACAAGGTTTGTCTTGGGAGTAAGTCAAAAAAATTAGTCCCACGAGGATGAGGAGGTGCAAGATAGCCATCTTACCAGTATATCTGAAAGAAACAGAAAAGGATTGGTAACTTTCCCAGATTTAATCCTTGGAGGCAGAAACGTTGCACAATCCAACTGAGGCAGCTCAGGTGCAATTGATTCTCCTTAGGGATAGATATTCGGAAACATTGCAAGAAAGGGCTCAATATGCACTTTTTAAGACCCAGGCTGATACTTAGAACAGGGTGACAAAGCCAGTCACCGCCTAGCATTACAGTTGAAAAAGCAGGAGGAGTCCAGGATAGTGGCTGCTCTTAACTCTCTCAAGAATGATGCCCTACTTACTACCCCAAAAGACATAATTTGCGAGTTTGAGGAGTACTATAAGGGGCAATATTCATCCCCAGACAATGCTCCACAAAGTGCAGACCTACAGGAATACCTAAATCAGTTCCCCCTTCCCACTTAACACAGGTCCAGAAGGATATTTTGACACATAGCATAACTACGCAAGAACTCTCGGAGGCCATGCGGTCTCTTCCGGACAGGAAGGCGCCTGGACCAGATGACTTCCCCCCATGGTTTTATAAGGTATTTGAGGAACAACTGACTCCAATATTACTCCAGATGTTTAACTATATTTGTGATTCAGGCATCTTAGACTTTTCATTGCTGGAAGCGCTAATCATAGTATTGTCCAAACCCCACAAACCCCCCAATAGAGTTAATAATTATTGCCCGATATCCCTTATGAATTATGATATTAAACTTTTTGTCAGAATTATCTCCTCCAGGCTGGCAAAGGGATGGGCCCATCTGGTAAGTCTGAAACAGGTGGGCTTTGTCACCGGTAGAAATTCTTCAGACCATTTATGGAAATTGTTTCATATCTTCTCCGCGTCCAGGGGGCCAACACAGCCTACAGCTTTAGTCTTGCTGGACATGGAGAAGGCTTTTGGTAAGGTTAGCTGGCCATTTTGTTTGCACTCCTGGATAAGTTCAGGATTCCCCAAGCCTTTATACAGTGGATAAAGATTCTATATATGCATCCCACTGCTAGGGTATACTGTAATGGAGTCTTTACTGCCCCCTTCCCATTATACTCCAGTATATGACAAGGGTGTCCATTATCACCAATGCTCTTTAACCTATGTCTAGAGCCATTGCTATACCAACTCAAGAATTCCTCTATAATAAAAGGCATTCACATAGGTACCCTGGATCACCATCTGTCAGCGTAGGTGGATGTGTCAGTGGCTTAGTAGGTAGCACACTCACCTCTGAGGCTGGGAGATCAGAGGGCTGTGGGTTTAGTTCCCACATCTGCACTTGGGTTAATATCCCAGTACTGACACTGTAATGCAGCATGAGAGGGGGTGCTGCATTTCTGAGGTGCCGTCTTTCGGATGAGACGTTAAACAGAGGTCCCATCTGCCTGTATTGATGGTAGTTCAGGTGGATGTTAATGATCCCATGGCACTTATCAAAAAAGAGTATGGGAATTTCCCCAGTGTCCTGGCCAAATTTCCCTCATTCACTAAAAAAATACCAACAGCAGCTTAATCAGGTTCAAGGTCAGCTGGCATTCATCTGTATCCCCCTCCCCTGGGTCGTGCCTGAAAATAGGCAGGATTTGTCTAGTGCACTTACCCAGTCACAAAAATGAAATAAATAAATAAAATAATAGAGCCCTATGGGAAATACTCAAACTACAAACTAAACCAGGAAAATTAAAAGCTATGCCATTGAGTCCCTACACCCACAAAGCGCATATTGCAGGTTTTGCAGCTAGACTGGGCTACACAGCTCACTTATTTGGGATTAAGGCTAAACCTGGATATGGCCCAAGTTAAAAAACTTAACCTTGATTCCCTTGTGGGGACTTTTGCCCAAGATTTGGAACGATGGGCTCCAGTATATCTGTCCCTACAGGGTATAATCAGTGTTATTAAAATGAATATTCTTCCCCAAGTTTTTTACCCCATCAATATGCTCAATTTCTACCTCCTCAGTCTTGGTTTCAAAAACTCCAAAAAATTATCTCCAATTTTCTATGGAACAAAAAACCTCCAAGGCGATCCTATGTACGGTTAGGAGCTGCTAAACAACTGTAAGGGCTAAAACCGCCTAACTTTTTTTATTATTATTTGGCTAGTCACATGGTGAAATATCTAAGATGGTTATCCCTGTTACCCCGGGGGAAGATCCCAAATATTTGCCTACATGGCTGCAACTTGAACATCGCATAATTACTCAAAGTAATCTCTCT
The DNA here is from genome assembly GCA_016271365.2 of Neoceratodus forsteri. NCBI lineage: Eukaryota > Metazoa > Chordata > Ceratodontiformes > Ceratodontidae > Neoceratodus > Neoceratodus forsteri. Next base: position 407,840,804 of record CM057453.1, read on the forward strand.
CCTTATAGTTTACTGTACACGGTTCTGAAAACTGTCTCACATTGGATAGACAGTGAGTTAATACACATCAGTTAAAGTGCATACCTAATTCTGTAGGGCTATTAGGTATGACAACACCAGGGATGTCTCACAACCATTGTATCACAACCATAATTTCATGCTAGACAATAAGAGTTTAAAACCTCCTAAAGGGTGCCTCTCACTGAGGTTAGAATTTTGGAGTTACTAGAGCAAGGGAAGAGCAAACCCACCTCTGAGTCTTTTGCATCTCCCAAGGACACAGACTTTTAGAGGCCTTCAATTTGGGCATCTTCTGCTTAGCTGATTTGGGCAGGGATTATGGTCCACTGACCAATATGAACTCCTCAAAGTACTATGTGCAAGGTATGGCAGCCCCACTCAGTTTCCCAAATAGTTTCTGTTCTTTATCCTACTATTCACTCAGAGATTCAAGGTAAGTCAGATTACTGGGTCTCCCAATTCCCCTCGAATGACTTTAGATGGGATACAATTTGGCAGGTGGTATAGTCTTATACTGCTAATAACAAGTTTCGCATTATGCAACTCTATATATTGCACAAGATATATTATGCCCCTGCCAAGCTAACAGGAATGGGTCGATTACAGGTTCCAAAATGTAACAGGCAGATGGCACATTGATCCATGTTTTATGGGACTGCCCATTGAGTCGGCCCCTGTGGATGGAAATACAGTCCAAGGCAATCCTCTGTTGGGTCTAGACTCTCTATTCAGACCAGAAATTTATATTTTGGGGGATTATTCTCAGGTTTTAGTTAAAGAATGAAGATTTAGTAAGTCTCTCATATCACACACAGTAAAAAAGTTAGTATTGAGGCACTGGAAGGACCCTATCATCATATATTACACAGAATGGCTAAATGAGCTGCTAGCCAATGTCCAGCTTGAAAAAATGATAGCATGTCTATGGCACCAGCTACCCAGTTTTAATAAGAAATGTGGGAAACTCCAAACTCTGTATGCTATTCTTAAGTAGATAGTTCTACGAATTGGTGAATCTAGACATATCATTTTATGTTGCTCCCGGATAGTATAAAGACTCCACCTTCGGGTCTCCAACAACTCCATAACAGAGGTTTTTGGTAGGAATCTCAAGTCTGATACGACAATGGCTATGAAACCCTCAAACCTTCAACTTAGTGTCCTCACTAGACTCTGTGGAAGTTGGAATTAGGTATGGGTGGGTTTAGGGTTATGGGGGGGTTGCTCAGGAGGGAGGGTAGGTAGTAGGGATATTTTGTTATAAGTGAGCTGATGTACCCACACAGCACAATGTATTCTGTTTATTTTATTTTCCTAATGTACTGCCTATAGCCATGTGCATTTTGCTATGTTGAAAAATGTTTAATAAAAGTTTACTGAATTTCAAGAAAAGAAAAGGATTGTTAAGTAAGGGGGTACTATTCTACTCTAAGAGGGTTGGGAAAAGTAATTAGTCACCTTTATACAACTTCAGCTGATTAGCATGGAACCACTTGTTGGTGGCCTATTTTGGATGCTGAACTCTCACCTGATAATCAGTAGGGCTGAGTTTATTGACACTGGGATATGGGCCTTCCCATTTGCTGGTAAATGAGTGAGACGGTGGTCTGCATTGGAGAAGCATGACTTGATCACCAACTTGCCAATCGACTTCTTTAGCATGCTTAACAAAATGGGCTTTTTGCTTGTTGTGCCTTATCCATATGATTTGCAGTGAACAAGTGTGTTTTCATGATGTCATCACAAACATTTTCAACATATTTGTCCACAGATACCCTATCTGCTGAAGAAGTGTGGAGGTCAATCAACAGGTGCTCAGGTAATCTCATGGCTCTACCAGTCATAATCTCATATGGTGTGCACTGAGTAGTTGTTGCAGGAGTGCCCCTGATTGCCATCAGCAGTAAGAGGGAATCCCAATCCTTGGGATTGTCATTGATTAATTTGCATAGCATCTATTTGATTCTTATATTTGTTCTTTCTACCTGGCCTGAGGATTGAGGATGGTATGGGATATGAAATTTCTGATCTTCTCCAAGCATTTGGAGTGTTTCCTTCATCAGCTCAGCTATAAAACTGGTTTCCTGGTCTGAGTCTACCTTAAGGGGTAGGTCCCACCTGGAGAACAATTGATCCACCAGAATCTTGGCAGTCGTCCTTGCCATGTTATTCTGAGTAGGGAATGCCTCAACCCACATAGAAAACAAATTTGTGACCGCAAGTGCATGCTTGTTGCTCTTGCTGGAGTTGGTCAGTGGACCAATGAAATTGATTTGTATCGCATTCCATGGTCCAGACTGCCTTTGTGGCAATAATTTGACATTTCTTCTTTTCACTGAAATTGGATTGCTCTGGACACACACAATGCAGTTGTCTACATAGTGCTCCATGTCCTTGGTCATACCTGGCCACCAGATGATGGTTTTAAGTCTCTGGATGGTGTTATCTGCCCCCTGGTGTCCACCAGTGGGGGTATCATGAGCCATATGGATGAAATCGGTTCATAAGGACTGTGGTACAACCCACAGTTTGTGGTCTGTATCGTCCTTCCTATACCAGATCAGTTTCTGATCATGAGATAGGTGTATGTTGTCAGAATGTCTCTTGTATGGAATACCAATAGGTAGTTCCTGTTCAGTTCCTTTGTCCAGGTATTCAAACACATCTTTCAGTTCTGGGTCAGATTTCTGTGCAGCATAAAGGTCCAGTGGAGGTTCTGGCTGTGGTTTCTGCCTCGTGTTGGCAGCTAAGAAAATGGCTTCCACAGCTACTGGGTGAGTGACTGACCATATCTCCCCCCCCGGGCGCTTGCATTGGCAAGCGAGTCTGCTCAATCATTGAATTCATGGTAAAGGTCAGTTTTGCAGTGAGACTTTACCTTGTGAATGTACAGTTTATGAGTAAACTGCTGGGCCAGTGTGTGTGTATGTACACAAACAAATCTCTGTATTCGACAGGTGTGCCATCAGAGGATGTGAAGTTATTTCTCTCTCAGAATGGTAGAAATTCAGTGAGGGAGGAGCAGACCCAATTGGAGTCTGCAAAGATGATAGCATCCTTAGCACTATGGCACATAGCCTCTTGAGCACAGGCCACAGCTGCCAATTTGGCATACTGATAGGAAATGACAGTACATTTCCTAGCAATGTGCTTGAAGTCACCATCTGGATAGACTATGAACACACCAAACCCTGCCACCTGTTCTCCCTCCACATAAGAGGCAGACCTATCTGTGAAGACATGCTACATGCTGGTATCCTCTAAAACATCTGGTGTGGCTGTTAAGAATGGTCCCAGCTCAGATATGTCAGGAGGTTGGAATGCACCGTCATAGCACTTACCTGTGTAGAGTAGGCCATGAGCCAAGATGGATGGCATTTTTGCAGGTAGTGCTTTGATGTCCCTATCCTGCAAAAGCAAACACAAGTGGGTGAGTCTGGTGTTGGAAACTGAACCATCCTTTACTTTGTCTGAAAGTAAGAAGTTGGTTGGGGTGTGACAGGTATGCAAGACGATGGGTGCATACCCAGTGATGTACATGAAATGTTTGACAGCCTAGTAGGTTGCCAAGAGTATTCTTTCACAGAGACTATACTTTCTCTCTACTGGGGACAGCATCTGAGAAGCATAAGAAATGGGTCTGAAATACCCATTGTACTTTTGTGCCAGCACTGCAGACATGGCCACATCTGATGTGGCAGTTTTCAAATGGAATGGAAGGTCTGGATTAGGATTGATCAATGCTGGGGCTAAGGCTAGGGCCTGTTTAAGCTGTGTCACAGCATCAGTTTGAGTGGTGCCCCATGTCCATGGGACTTCCTTTTTCAGAAGTTCATACAAGGGAGCGGCCTTCAAGGCAAAGTCAGGGATAAAATCCCTGGAGTAGTTTACCATTCCTGGGAAGTGGATGAGTGTTGCTATGCTAGTAGGAAGTGGCAATCTTGCAAGCCCTGGATCTTTTTGACAGCTGGGCTTCTGTCTTGGTCTGTAATACATAGGCCAAGGAAGATGATAACTCCTTCTCACTTACTTGCGCCTTGGAGGGATTGCACTTGAGGCCTACTGTCTTAAGTAGAGACAGAAGTTCACCTAAAAGGGCCAAATTAACTTCTTTTGTGGTGATTGCCAGAAGCAAGTCATCCACATACTGAAGAAGGCACTGGGGTGTAGGGAGGCCCTGCAGAGCATCCATCATGTGGCGAAGGAAGAGGGAGGGGCTGTTGTGAAACCCCTGTGGAAGACACCCAGGTGTATTGCCATCCATCATAGGTGAAAGCTGATTTGTATTGGCTTTCCTGTCATAATAAGAGTGAGGAAAACCCATTAGAAATGTCAAGAGCTGTGAACCACTTTTTGTCATGTGTCAACAGCTTAAGTACATCAGGTGCTGATGCTATTGTTGGTGTGCAGCTAGGAGTAACCTAATTGAGTTTTCTGTAATCAATTGTGAGTCTCCAGGCCCCATTCAGTTTCTTAATGGGCTAAATAGGTGAACTGACCAGTGGAAACACAGGTCCTAATCACTCTATGTTGAAGCAGTGATTGGATGGTTTCCCTAAGTGATGGCAAGACTTCAACAGGAAATGGATACTGTTTTGCCTCACAGGGCCAGGTACTGTGATTTCAATGGTAGTGTGCATCCTACCACAGTCGGGTTTATTGATGGCAAACATGTCAAGGTATTTTTGCAGCAAAGATGCAAGCTCTGAAAACAGGTCATGACTTTTAAACAAAGCCATGACTTTGTACTCCTTGTCATTATGGGAGATAGCTGCCACCATGTGCGAGTCTGGGATGGTAACAGCATGACATTGTCCTTTGAGTTACAGGAGTAGCCTATTGGCTAGATCCAGTACACGGCCATGTAATGCTAGGAAATTAATTCCCAGGATACTGGGGTGATGACATAGAACCATGAGATCAAAAGCAAAATTAGTCCTGAGGTAGCCTACCACCACATGTATAGAATAGATTGGTGGTGTGTAGCTGGGTACCATCTACACCCTGTGCACTGGTGTTCCAACCAGTCAATTGGCCAGATGAGGCTGGGTCCTCATCATGGAGGACTGATATGGCTGATCGTGTCCAGAAGAATGGTAAGTTGGTGGCCCCTGACTGTGGCCTTTACACAAGATCGTCCATTTGTGCCAACAATCAGGTTACTCACAATCCAGGCTGGGGCCTGTAAGTGTCAATCTGTGCATTCAGAATCAGCATCATCTTCCTGTTCCTGAAATTGAAGGCCTGCAGGATCTTCTAAGGCCTTCTGTATGTCTTACAATGGGTATAAATGTACATGTGATGTCACAAGCACAGTGATGGGCTGCACAGGTGGTTCTGCCTTAGATGTCATGTCGGCCTGGCCAGTAACCGAGGCAACCTCTCCTCGGCTGCACAATGACTCGACATCCGGGACTAGGGCAGCTATAGTTCGTGTAGCTGTAGCTCCCCTCGCAGCATGAATTTCCTCCAGCAGTGTGTGGAGGGTTTTGTTTTCTTCTCTGACTTGTCAATAGCTAGGATCAGTTCGGTATTGGTTCTGAATATTTTGTTGGGCATTTGGATTTTTCCAACTGCCTCTGTTGTCTCTATTATTTCAATTGTTCTTGTAGTTCTGGTTCCCCTCCATGTGACTGTTTGTCATCAGAAGGGGTGTCATTTTTCTGGGTGTTTCCCTCCACTGTATAATGGGTGAGGGCATCAGGGGTAAGCTGTACCGCAGCTACTTTGTTGGATTTCCCGGAAGAAAGGGTGTGGAGATAGACCTGAAAACCTGCTATGGGGGCCTCTATGGCACCCAGCTATGCTAACCTCTTTTTGGGCAGTTGGGAGATGACAAAAATATTACCTGAAACAGAAAATCCATTTTTTAGTAAAATCATTTAACTGTATCATTTTATTGATGATATTATTTGTATATGGGATGCTGAAGAAGGTGAGGCCCAAGCATTCATTGAGTATTTACATATGAACAATTTAAATTTAAGGTTTATATATACATTTGATCAAAAAATCCTTAATTTTTTAGCTCTTAGCTTGATTATTGATACTGTAAGTGAGAGAGAATATTGCATTTGAACAAAAACATTTAGAAAGGAAACTGCCACAGTTCTGTGCTACATGCTGAAAGCGCCCATCCCCCAAATCTAAAGAAGTCCATTCCCTACAGCCAGCTTCTACGCATTAAAAGGAATTGTAGCTCTAATATTGATTTTGGAATAAAATCAAGAGACTTAATAGAGAGATTCAAAAAGTGGGGTTATGAGGAACAGTTACTCAAAAATGCCTATGAGAAAGTAGAGAGAATTGATAGGGAGGTGATTTTAAAGAACAATACTACATGTCATGAGTTGGAAACTGTTTGCACTTTTGTGGCAGAATACAATAACATGGCAGGATGCACAGGAAATATTGTCTTTTGTAATTGTCCCATTCTAATGGGAGATGAAATGGTGGAAAAAGCTATAGGGCCTAAACCTCACATCACTTTTTGCAGGGCACAAAATATTAAAGATAAGGTAGTGCATAGCAGAGAGAAAAAAGCTGAAAATATTGAAAAAGGCAGCTGACTACCTAAAGAGGTAAAGGCTTCTTTACTTGCAAAAGATGTAATGTTTATAAATATGGCTCCACTGGTGACAGGTTTTTCCATCTGAAAGAACAAGACAAAGAATTGGAAATAACAGAACTTATCACTTGTGATACTTCACATGTGGTTTATGCCCTGTGGTATACCTGTAATCTTTTATATATTGGAAAGACAGTAAGATCTTTGAAACAAAGGATCCAGGAACACGTAAGGTCTATAATTAATAATCGACAGGACACACCAGTGGGCACCCACTTTACCCTTTACCACAATTCATCTTCCAATGATATAAAATTTATGGGCCTGGAACATGTCTCACCACTACTTTTGGGAGGTGATAGGGCAAATAAACTACTTAGATAAGAAAGCATGTGGATCTCTAAAATGGATAGCAAGAAACCTAATGGGTTAAACAAGAAATCAGATGTAAAGCCTGTTCTTAGAATGTAAAATGTAAAGGAGGTTTGTGTAAGAGATTTGAATTAGGATTTTGTTGTGTAGAACCTTTAAAAAGATGTGATTTAAGTAGAAAATTATATATTTGTGTTCACATGACATAATTCATTTTATTTTTTACCCTCTTTTGTTTCTCTCTTTAACAGGACTAGTTGAACCCAGATCTTGCCATTGCCTTCTACCTAGATCATATAAATGTGGAATAAATGTGCTTGAGTAATGCTATACATATAAAATACCTTTTTTCCTCTTTTTTTCACTTTTTTTTAATCTAAGATTTGTATGGTTGGATGTAAAAATAGAATTAGTCACATAAAACTGTGTAGTGCCCTTCAGAAACTTGGGTCAGACAGCTCATACATAGTAATGAGATTGTAATTTAAGTGGATGTCAATGTCTGTATGCTGTACCCCCTTTGGAGACTCGTGAGAGTCGAGGCGCTAGGGGTTTGTTTGTTGCAGAAGTTCTTTTACCCACTTTTTGGAATTAAAACATATTGTGGAATATTGGATTAAATAAATTCCAGTCCCCTGCATTGTATGGATACATATTCGAGGACTGTTCTTTTCTCCACAATTTTGGATATCTAAGACGCTGGTGTGGTAGGCATGGTTGCACACTTCTTTTACCTGTGGACTATGTGTTATGGTTATGGGCTGCTGGTGCACAACTGGGGGGGGCAATCTGCTGCTACTGAGACTGCTGCAGTGGCTCCTGGATGACTTCCTGCTGCTGCTGCTCCACTGGGGCCATGGCAGGAGGTGGGGGGAAAGTAGAAAGTGCCACCGGTGGGGTTGGTTGCATGGCACCAGTGCCTCCTCTTTCAGGGAGGGGAGCACTAGCACTAAACACAGTGCTGTGATTTATACACGTGATGCCGCCGTGCATACGTAGCCCAACATGCTGTCCTCCATGTGCCCCAGAAGAAACAAACTCACCTCTCTCCATTTTCCACACACACACAAAATGAACTATTAACAACAACTACTGAAACAAAAGTACAAAGAGGTAACCTAAGGAATCAAGAATGGAACATGAACTCAAAATCAAAAGGGACACATTTCCAAACAAGAAATAGGCAACTAAACTACAAAAAAAATCTGCAAATTTGATTGCAAAATTGAAATCTAACTCTCTAGCTCTCTCCCACACAAAACAGCTCCTTCTCCAAGACTAGACAAGGTGAAAGTGAAACTGTTTCACTATCTTGCCTGATTAACTTCTTGCCTGCAGCATGTGACCTGCAGACTGTGAGTCATGTCATCTGTGGGCTGTTTCAGTTCTCACACACTTCTCTTTTCTGAAAGTAAGGCAAAGTGAATGTGAAGTCAGCAATGCGAAGTAGATAATTTCAATGGAGACTTTGCATAGCCCCACACGGATGCAAAGTGGGCTACTTCGCCTGCACTTTGCTAAGGAAATAAAACTTCACCGTATCTCTATTTGTGAGTTAAAATGAAATGTACTACTTCTAAAAGAAAAGCCACTTAAGCACCACTTACACTTCATTCTAGGGAGTACTAGCATGCTACTAGGCCGTCATTGTGTTCAATTGAAGAATAAAGTGTTTCAACATCAGTTGTAAGCCATATCTAGTCTTTTTGCCATAGAAACTCCTTAAGCTTCATTAACAGGCCGCCCGTACCTCTGAGGTGGGACCTCATTTTTACCACTTCCTTCTGAAGAAAGAAACCTACAAATCTAGACAGATTATCTGTTAGAGATCCCATCACAAAGACTATAGTGCAATCAGGAGGCTTATCCAGACACTTGTGCACCTTAGGAAGTGCAAAAACTACAGGCACTAGTGAATTAGGTGTCCATAAATATTTAAAGAGCAGCTGACTCCTTCAGGAGAATTTTAACAAAACATAATATTTAGACATAGTTCAGCTTCTGTTTCACATTAGTTCTGTATTCCTCCTCCCCATTATTTATTGATGTGGTCATTTGCATGAAAACAGGATCTTTGTTCCTTAAGAGTTCATCTATTACTGTTACTTTCTCCCTACCTAAAGTCATAGAGCACTGCTTGTGACATCACAGTAGGGAGTAAGCTGTAGAGGCAGATGAACTCTAAAAGGAACTCTAAGGGATAAAGAGCATGTATTCATGCAGATTTCCATAGTAATAAACAATGGGGAGGAGAAATATAAAGACCATAAATGGAATGCAAGCGTAACTGTACTTAGTATGTTTTTTAAAGTTTTCTTTGAGGCATTAGTAGCTCTTTAAATTAATTAGCATTAATAGCTCCCACATGTAGGGCACTTTCCAGAAGTTCTATTATTTCCATTTTGAAGATGTTAATAGGACTTGATGGCAATACCCTATATCTTGTTTCATCATTTAGCAAACAGTGGACAATTTCAACATATACACTCTTATCCATCATTATGATGTTTCTACCCTTGGCTACTGGTTTGAAAATCACTTCAGGCATTGTGCTAAGCTCTTGCAATGCCTTCCTTTCTGCAGATGTTAAGTTCTTACTAACTTTGCCAACATTTCTATTATTCAGCAAAGCAGTTACCTCTGTTTTAACACATTTTTAAAAAGTAAGAATATTGGGGTACAGTACCATAGCGCAGAATATTGATTTTGGTCAAAATCTTGTTTTTTGTTCTGTCCAGATGTCTACAGTAAACTGCTAGTAACATCATCACCAGGTCTATTACCAGTGGCCATCAAGTCTTGAATTGTTCCAGTCTGGTCCTCTGCAGTGCCCTCATGTAGCAAGTCCAGCAGTGCCATGCTCCTACCATCCTGGTCATCAACCACCAAACTCTGTATGTTATTGTACACTATTGTCTCTTGTACTGCTGTATCCATATCTCTGTCAGAAAAGAAATGTTGTAGCTTGAACTTAAAAAAAAAAATGTAAAGACCTCAATACTGATATCCAAATGGTTAATGGGGGAGTGTGAATGAAAGACAGTGCCTTGTTCAGCAATAATTGTTGATATAAAGCTAGGGTTCTGGAGGAGATATTAGTGACCAAATGATCAACTACTACAGCCTGTGGTAATCTTGCTCCCCTTTGTACCTTTAACTCGTCTCCCCCTTCCTGGATATCTTTTGCTAGTTTTTTCTTTATTATTTACCTTTAGTGGCATGTGCCACCCTTAAAAAAGGTATTTAATTCGAGGTACTTGGCTGTTCCTCTGTTTCGTTACTATTTGGCTCTGATTCAGTGCTGTCTATGATAGTTTGACTTCTTATTGCGTGACTTAGTGCTTTTCACAGAACTAGATCTCCCAAGGCTTTTACAGCATCCTATTCTTTCAGTGGGCCAGCTGAAAAAAATCACCATTGCTGTTATTGGTCTCATCCCTCATCAAATCGGCTTGTTTTCTGTCTACAAGGACTCATTCATATTTATTTACCTCTGCCTGTAGGCTTTTATTAAATGTCACAAACTCCAGATCTGGTCTAACTGCATTCAGTTCACTTTTTAATAGCTTTATTTCTTCTTTAAGGAGGTTATATTTTCTTGTTTCTTCTTCAGTAATTAGGCAAGTGAAGGTCAGGGAAATTCTTTGGCTGCCATCACTCATTCATTGCTGCTCAAAATCTTCAGGTCCACCTGATGGTGTTTTAACCACCTGTAAACCCCGTGGAATTTGCTCTTTTGCTACATACGTTTCAAAGGTGATGATGTTATACATTGGATTTAGTTCATTGATCAGGAGCTGCTCCATTTTTTTTGTTACAAAGAGTATTTACCTGGGACTTTTGAGAATGCAGTTAATTTACTGAATCTGAAAAAAAGGCTTATCAATTTCAGTGCCTCTTTCGTTTCTTTTTGCATTCTATTTTTATATCACTGGGTATAATTTTATAGCACTTTTGTCACTTTGTGTAGCTCTTTTAGACCTATATGGTATAGTCCATTTAAATATTTATTGTTTCTATAGTTACCATGGGACTATAAAAAGCCATAGAGGTACTAGCTTTGGCTATGCCCCAGATGAAGCTTGTGAGGAAAGAATCACTGGGGCTACAAAGGCAGTGGATCAGTCTAGTGACTGGGTAAACTACAGTTATGTAAGAACTTACCATAACAGTAGATCTTCGAGAGGATCTCTTGCAGCAGGCCACATCTGAGGAACTACAGTTGTTAGGCACTAGGACCACATGGAAACTTTTTAGTTTGCAGTCTGCTGGGGGCTGTTAATGACGATGATGACATCATCTGATGTCGCTCCTCCCACATAAATGTTGGCAGCCTCGTGCCCTCCTCAGTTCCCCCGCCAGGACCACATATAGAGGATCTCTCCTTGGAAACCAAGGAACATCCAGCTGTTCCTGGCACTCTTGAAAGAAAAGGTGAACCATCCTGGAAAAGGAGACAGGAAGAGAGAAAGGCTTTAAGGCCAAGGGGGCTGGAGGGTGGGATGGCATGGCCTGATGCAAGAGATCCCTCTAAGATCTACTGTTATGGCTACATTCTTATGCAACTGTACTATCTTCATTGAGGGTAGCTTTTGCATCAGTCGACACCTAAAGAATGAGTCCCAAGCAGTACTGATAGTATGGGCAGTTGGAGGCTATAAGCCTAAGACAAGAGGCACTGGAGCATAGCCAGTCCAAAGCCTGCTCTTCTCCTAAAGGCAATGTCCAAACTGTAGTGTTTTGTTAAAGTGTGGACAGAACTCCAAGAAGTGGCCATTCCTCTTGTAGAGTAACCACACACAACCCCATGAAGTTCCTTATCATATTTCCTATAGCAGAAAATAATACAATTGGTCAGCCATTTGGACAAACACTGTTTTGAAACTGGCATGCTCACTCTTCCAGGGGAGAATGAAACAAAAAGCTGCTTGGACTTCCTGTAGTCCTTTGTGTGATGAACATAATATTGTATTATTCTATATACATCTACAGTATGGAGCAATGCTTCCCCTGAACTGGCATGCTCTGGGTAATAAACAGGCAGGTGGATGGTTTGATTCAGGGTAAATTCAGACACCACCTTTAGTAAAAACTTGTCTTTGTGGAAAACCAAATAAGGAGACTCACACATGAGAGCCTGAAGCTCAGAAATCCTTTGTGCAGAAGTAACAGCAAGTAAAAATAATGCTTTCCACAACAGAAAGTTTTTAATTGAACTGAAAGTTTGCTGGGCTGGCTGAATGGTCGGCACCTATCCTGTGTTTTAACTGCTTGTGGAGTTTTAATTTGCCTGCATATTTAATTTGTGCTGCTGCTCTGGTTTGTGAACTGCTTCTGTGACTTTACCTTAAGTGTGCTACAAGAGTGTAGTGTGAAGCTGACCAGCCATCTGATTACCCGTAACTCTCATTGCCTAGCAACAGTGCACATGCCCTTTGGAACTATTCAGTGCACCTGTCCTCATCTGCCATAACTGCTTGAGCTGCACCCCTCCTGTTGATTGGTGGTGGCAGCCTGGTTTGGCAGAGAGGTGAGATTTAAATACAACCCCTGCTTAGATGCGGTGGCATCTACAGTGGTGGTTCATAGCGGTGAAGTGTGGTAAAGTGCAGTGTCAAGGGAGTCAGTGGGAGGGTGGCAGACCCCACTGATTCCATTAGCAGTACGAGAAAAAAAAATTACTCACTTCAGTAATATTGTTTCTTCCAAGGTGTCCTTTAGCATCAGTAACTGATGCAGCAAGCTGACCCTGTAGCACTGCCCCAGAGGTGGATCCATGAATATTCATGAATTGAATTAGCTAATGGGAAAAATAGCAAGAGGGTGTGCCTTCTGGAGTCTGCCTAGATGGCATCAGAATTGTTTTGAAAGTGGAATGGGAACATGCCCATGATAGTGAGGACTAACAGGATCCAAAAATCATGTAACAGCATGAACTAGAAACAGAACCATTAAAAGACAAAATCTTTGCTCAAAAGGCATTTAAAAAACTTCAGGAACAAATCTGGCCACCATGAGGAACAGAGTCCTCTCCAGGTAGGTTTCCAAGGGAGGATGGGTGGGATCTTACTGATGCTAAAGAACACCTTGGAAGAAACAATATTACTAAGGTGAGTAATTTTTTCTTCTCACTCCAGGGGTCCTTTAGCATCAGTTACTGACTGCAGACTAGAAAGCAGTGTAGTTGGGAGGCGGGTACAGAACCTACTTAGGGAAGAGGCTCTGCAGAACCGTCCTGCCAAATTTGGCATCTGATCTAGACTGTACATCCAGACAACAGTGCTTCGTGAATGTGTGTAGTCTTCCAAGTGGCTGCTTTGCAGACATGAAGTGTGGGAATGCCCCTTGCAGCTGCCACTGTGGCAGCAGTGCCCCCGGTAGAGTGAGCCCCAAGGCCCTCAGGGGGCTGTTTGCTAGCCTTGTCATAACAGAATTGAATACAAGAGACTATCCAACAAGAGATAGTCCTCTTAGTGGCTGGTCTTCCTCTACCTGCCTCCCCATAGGTGAGGAAAAGCTGGGTAGTAAAGCCCCAGAACTGCTTAGTGCACTTCAAGTAGTAGGATGGATCTCTTTTAACTTCCAGACTGTGGGGTCTTTGTTCTCCAGAAGTTGATTTTTCAGTGAAGAAAATAGGAAGAGTGACAGACTGGTTGCCCAAGGTGGAACTCAGAGACCACCTTGGGAAGAATCTCCTGTTTGTTCAGAGCTCTACTTTGTCCCTGTGAGGGATAATGTAGTTGGGCTCTGTGCAGAGTGCTTGCAACTCAGAGATTCTTCTGGCAGAGGTAATGGCCACTAGGAAGACTGTCTTCCAAGTGACATATTTCAGATAGGCTATAGCCACGGGCTCGAGACGTGTCTCCATGAGCTTGGCAATGCACAGGTTAAGGTCCCAAGGTGGAACAGGTTCCCTGACTGGGGGCTGAAGGTGAAGAAGGCCTTTGAAAACTTTTTGAAAACAGGCAGAGAAATGATTGTCTGCGTCTTGCCTATGGACAGATAAGCAGAAATTGCAGCTCAGTGTAGCTTCAAGGATAAGGCCTTGAGGCCTGAGGCCTGTAAGTGAGCCAAATAGTCTAGAATATTGGGAACTGATGCTCTGAGAGGATTGAGAGCTTTCCCTTGCACCAGAAAGAAAATCATTTCCACTTGGCTGGAAGTATCCTCCTGGTCACAAGGGGAAGCTCCAAAATTTGGGTCAGGAGAAATATCAGGTTCTAAGGGACTTCCCCCTGCATCATCATCATCTCCGTAATGGTCCTAATCCTCCCCTGGAAAGTTACCCACATTGAGGGAACTGCACTGGGGGTTACGCTGGCAGGGACAGGGGTTTGAAACATGACCCCCATACTCTCAAGAGCTTTGTAGAAGTGCCAGGCTTTAACCATCTCTTCTACTGAGGGCAAATCTCCAGGTATATCAGTGGGATTTTGACCCTCTATATTTTGTTTTTTCTTAATGTTTCTTGCCCACTGATGACTCTCCATGGGGTGTGGGAGTGGCAGTGGCATGTTTTTCTTTATAAATCTTTTTGCAGGCACTTCATCAGTAGCCTAATCAGGTTTTCTCTTGATAGTTGGCACTCATCAGTGCGCTTGGTAGTCTTAGATTTTTTTAGATTTTCTAGGTGCCTCATCCACACTCTTGCTGCCATTTTTCTCTTTGGATGGCACTTCATCAGTGCCTTTGTTATTATTCTGTTTAGGTCTGGAAGGTACTTCATCAGCACCTTTACTAGAAGTACTTTTAAGTTTAAGGGGTACTTCATCAGCACCCTTAGTCTTAAAAGGCCCCTCATCGGAATCCTTGGCAGCTATAATCTTTAATCTTTTAGCTCTGTTCCTAAGTGTTTTTGAACAGAAGATTGAACAAAGAGCATAAAAATGAGCTGGACCTAAGCACTGTAAACATAGGTCGTGGGTGTAAGCTTTAGCCACAATCCTGTGACACTTCACACAATTTTTAAAGCCTGTGGGTCCAGTCCTCTTTTTAGGCTGTTCTGACATGCTAATAGGTCAGAACACTGAAAAATGATGCTTCCCAATGGGGAAGATTTAAATTTAATGGTTGGTTCCCTCGCGGTAAGAATAGCGGTTTAAAATAACAATAATCACTAGGAAAACCAAAGAAAATAGCGGTTTCCAGTGAAACAAGCATCTGTCAATGCCGAATGTTGTCACGCTGACATTGGCAGTGGCGGAGGTGGAGACACATAGCGCTGTGATTTTGTTAATGTGTCCCAAAAGGTGATTTTGCACAGTGAGCATGCCATTGTGCGGCACAGCTGCGGAAACGCGTTTTGGGCAGGCTGTGGAATATGGCAGCTGGACTGTTGATAATGAGGTGTGCACAAATGCCAGTGGTGAAAATGTGGCATGAAAATATTGCAACTTGACAAAATTACAAGAGTGCGTGGAAACTGCGCAATGCACGCTTGCAACACAGTCATTGTATGGACTTTTGGCACCAAATTTTTCACATAGGCATTTTAGGACCTCTGCTGATGAATAGTGTCACCATCATTTCCTCAAACTGTCCCGAAAAGTGATTTCACGCAGTGACCATGCTATTCTGCACTGGACGTGCGAAAACACATTTCAGCCAGCTGTACTGTTCATAAGGAGGTATGGGAAAATGCCAATGATGAACAGCTGGAGTGAAAGTATTACAAATTCACAAAGTCACGAGCGTGCGTGCAAACTGCGCAACATACGCTCGTAAAACACTCATTTTATTGACTTTCGTCCCCAAATTTTCAACATAGGCATTTTAGGACATCTGCTAATGAACAGTATCACTGCCATTTTCATAATGTGTCTCGAACACAGGCTTTCCACAGTGACCATGCTATTTTGCGCCGGAACTGCGAGAACAGATTTTGGTCAGGATCTGAAAAATGACAGCTGTACTGTTCATTAGGAGGTGTAGAACAATGGCACTGTTTAAAGTCTAGAGTGAAAATATTATAAGTTTGTGAACTTATGAGCGTGCGTGCAAACTGCGCAATGCACGCTCGTAACACAGTCATTTTATGGAGTATTGTCACCAAATTTTCAAACAGGCATTTTAGGACCTCTGCTCATGAACAGTGTCACTGTCATTTTTGTAATGTGTCCTGAACAGTGATTTCGCACAGTGACCACGCTATTCTGCACCAGAAGTGCGAAAACACATTTCGGCCAGGATGTGAAAAATGACAGCTAAATGGTTCACAAGAAGGTGTGGTAAAATGCCAATGTTGATAATCTGGTGTGAAAATATTGCGAATTTGCTAACATATGAGCATGCATAGTCATTTTTGGGATTTTTCCCACCAAATTTGCAATATAGGCTTTTTGAGAGCTCCCCTCATGAACAGTGGCACTGTCATTTTGTTACTCAGCCCCGAAAGGTGAGTCCATGCAGTGACTGTGAAATCACCCTTCAGGACAGAATAACGCCATGACAGTGCAAGAATTCATGAGGAGGGGTCCCAAAATCCCCATGTTGAAAATTTGGGGCCAAAATTCCCCAAAATGCCTGAAATATGCAGCAAAGTTGAAAAAAAAATGTATTCCATTATACAGCTTGCTGGCATTTCCTCAGTTCGCAGTCAGCTTTGAAGAGTGCAGACGTGTTCCCGGTCCACCAATGATTATCGCGCTGGACTCTGGAGGTAAGTATGGGTGAGGGGGGTGCGGGGAGTGGTAGGATGCACAGAGAGTTGGTGCAGATGGGGGCCAGGGAGACTACGAGGGACCATTTTCGTTTTACAGGTGGGAAAAAAAAACATTGCTGGACAGTGTTTGTATTTCAGGAGATTTGGCATGCTGGGTGGGCTCCCAGCGTACAACGAAATGCTTGGGGGGTCTGTAGCCGACAGAAGATTGGACACCCATGTCAAGCACACAACACGGTGGGTGGAGGATGTTATGTCGATGGGGACTGGGCACCCCGTCCGGCATACAAAGAAAGCGGGGGTGAGCTGGGGATTGGGCACCGGCACTTAACAATGGGGGTTTATGCTGACGGGCGTGGGCTCGTCCATCAGCACACAAAGAAAGCGGGGTGGTAAATTGGCAGGGGGATTGGGCACCCCTGAAGTCGGCAGTTGGGCGGCCGCCTGCCCACCATGCTGATAATGTCAGCGAGTACGTAGGAAGGGTCTGCTGCATCTGACAAGCTTTGCTCGGATTGCAGCGGACCTTTTCTTAGATGTGCTTGCCACATTAGGTATGCATGGTGTGGCGCCAGCATGCAGGTTGATTGGGATCGAGGGACGACTCACCGGCGTCTGCTTCAGATCACCAACAGCCACCAGCGCTCCAAAGCTGCACTGTCCCAAGATGTTGGCTGCGCAAGTGCGCCAACATAAAAAGGGAACCGCTGTTGATTTAAAATAAAGAACCGTCACAAAACCAGTATGTCACGTGCCCCTGGCCTCCTAATCTAGAGCAGCCCGGCAGGACCTCCTGTTTGCAGAGCAGATCCCCCTGTTCAGGAACTCGTGAGCAGGAGTAAGGGTTCGGGAAGACTTCTCAACCTTCCTTTTCCTAGTGGGAGTATGGATTCTGTAGTTTGAATTCCCTTGACTCTGCACTACTTTCAGTATTTGAATCCCACCACGGCCACTGACTACGTCTTGCCTAGGTAGTTTTATACAGTATGATAGCCGAGCAGATGCTATCTTTTTAGGTACACAGTCTTTTTAAAACCCTTCTGTTTAAATGTTAAATCACACAACTAGACCCCAGGCAGAGGTGATAAGAAATTCATAAAGGTTTACTTAAAATAAAAGCAATATAGAAAAGTCTACAGTTTGGAAGAACTTTGAAATGCAGACAATAACAAAAGTAAAACTGGATGGCTCACAGAAAATACTAGATACTGTATTCTAAACTATACCTTGTTTTGATGTTAAAGTTCAGACAAGATTTCAAATGTCCTGATACAGATGACAGTTCATTAGGCAATAGAATGTGTAGCAAGTCCTTGATCCAAGTCTCTGGATGTCCTTTTAAAAAGGCTTCAGATGTTGCATTGGTGCAAAGTCTTGGTTTCCAAAATTCTTACTTAAAAATCAGAATTTTATGTTCAGTATGTAGCAAGTCAAATTTTCCACACACGCAGGACTGGGTTTTGAGAATTTCCCAGGCCTACACACGTACTTCTGGCTACAAATATATGCCTTCCAATTTAAACACTATTCAACTGCTCTGCATTTGAAGTGTGTCAGATATACCTGAGGGTCATTTTAGGACACACCCTCCTTATTTTTTTCTCTGGGATGGGGTTAATGACCCCAGGACAGTACAGATATTAGGGTGCAACAATTTATCTTTCCCTATAGGTGTCACTGTGGTTCCATATCAATCCTAGTGACATCTGGGCCATGCATTTGGCTTAACCTCTGACCCCTAGGTCAATATATTACCCTTTTCCTGTCATGGAAAGCCACAGTGGGATGTTTTGTGTTTTCCTGGGGCCATATACCTGTCTTCCTTTATCTCGGGAATATAACAGGTCTACACTAGCCTTTATAGAAATAACAATTAGTTTGTAGAGCCCTGTTAAAGGGACAGTGTCTTAATTCCAAAGTACATTACAGAATATACAATATGAACCCACATAAATGGATCCAAGCCTATCATGTAACATTCTTCCCTCTTAAAACAGAACCTGGGGGGAACACGCCCCTATTGCAGGCAGTTCTTCTCAGTTCTGTTACAGATCCAGTATGTGGGATAGGCCATCCGCATTCCCATTTTTGGATCCAGGCCTATGCACAATCTCCATGTCATAAGCCTGCAAGACAATACTCCATCTCAGAAGTTTCCCATTTGTTTTTCCTATTTGGTCCAACCATATTAATGGGTTGTGATCCGTTTGGACCTTAAAATGCCTCCCATAAAGGTATGGTTCAAGTTTTTTTATTGCCCAAACTAAGGCAAGACATTCCTTCTCCACTGTCAAATAGGCTTGTTTTCATGGAAGCAGCTTCTTGCTTAAGTATACAATGGGGTGCTCGCTCCCCTGACTGGATACTTGCCTGAGGACTGACCCTATTCCCACATCTGAGGCATCCATCTGTACCACAAATGGCCTGTTGTAGTCTGGACTAGCCAGTACTGGGGCCCTGCACAGTGAGGTTTTCAGCTGCATGAAGGCCTGCTCACAGTCTGTGTCCCATTTTACCTTCCTAGGCCTATTCGTTGTCAGCAACACAGAGAAAGGAGCAACCAGGGAGCTGTAGTTGGGAATTAATTAAGCAATAAGCCACAAGGGAGTGTGGGTTAGTGGGGGATTTACCATGGCTGGTGGTTTGCCACAGTGTGAGTGGGTAAATCCTCGCCAGCATGTAAACTCCCTCGATAACCACACCCCCGAGTGGCTTATTGGTCATTATACAATGGGTAAAATTTTAAATAATTACTTACAAGGTTTTATTTGAGAATAACTTTTTTTAAAATTTTTTCTTCCTGTAATGTCCATCGTCTGTGTGTTAAATAGTTCCCTGTTTCTAAGTAAAATGTTGTAGGAGATGGTAGCTCTGTTTATTTAGTATACTGATATTGTAATTCATTTAAAAAATCATTTAAAAAAAAACTTGAACAGAGTTGCAGGCAAGATAAATGGCTGTGAGAGGAGTGAGAAACTGACAGGACAGACATTAAGTGAACGAGCTACAGTATTGCTGCAGGTTAATGAGAAGCTGTATTTTTTTATTTAATGTTTAAAGTGTTGCAGGAAGCCACGATGTTTCAGGAAGACACACTGCATCGTGACAGAAAATGAATCGGCTATGATGTTTGCGCAGATCGATCAGGAGCTCAGATTTTTTGTTTAAAACTAACTTTTGTTAAGCTCAAGTACAGAGCTTATGGAGGTAACGGCAGTCTCCTCTTGGACATACGGAGTGAGGAAGTTCAGGGTGTTATTTCAGGGTCTGTGTGGCGCCTGTGCCACTTTTTACATTTAAATGGTTCCACTGAAGGAATTGTAATAGCAGACTCAGGTGAGGAGCACATTGTGGCATTTCGTCTGGTGCTGTGGTTTTGTTGGGGTTGAGATCGCTGGCAGGGGGTTTGCTTGGAGTGGGGAGAGAGCCGTGGTCTCAGTGTGGCCTGCATTGTGGAGCGATAGTACGGAGGAGTAGAGGAGTCAGTTCACAGTGGCAATTAGTGAGCGGGGAAGAAGTGATTACCGGAGAAACACTTTGCAAAAATTTTGGGTTCGATGTGAGATTTGCTTGTATTTTTTTTATTATTATTAATGGTGTGCTAATGGTTCTCGCTTAAGGAAGGGAACAAGATGGTGGCTTGACAGTGTTGATTTTCAGGGTTGGATTCATTTATTTGAAATGTGGCTGACTGGCACCTTTGCCGTGGGTATAGCGTAGGATTTACCACGGCACAAAGGTGTCAGCCAGCCAATCGCAGAACAGGAATTTGTATTAATTTTTATGTCCATGGTATAATTTTCTATAACACCTTGGTGTCCCAAGAAAGCTCCTGACTTGTTTCTGGGTTTCAGGTGTAGGCCATGACGCAATAGCCTCTATTATTGCTTGGTTTGGACGAAGTTGGCCTTGCCCCACCACATGTCCCAGATAAGCAACCTGTGCCATAGCCACCTGACACACTTCTGCCTTAATAGTCAGACCTGCGACCTGTATTCAGCCCAACACCTCCCTCAGATGTAGCAGGTGTTTCTCCCAGCTATTGTTGAAGATAGCAATATCGTCCAGGTAGGTGACTGCAAAGTCCTCGGTATATCTGTAAAACTTGATTTACTAACTGCCGGAATGTAGCATAGGCATTCTTCATCTCAGAGGACATGACCCTAAACTCAAACAGGCTGATTAGGGTGATGAATACTGACCTTTCCCTAGCCCTATCAGTCAGTTCCACCTGCCAGCACCCTTTTGTCAGGTCTACTGTAGTCAAATATGTCGCCCCTCCCAGTTTGTCAAGCAGTTTATCTGTGTGTGGCATTAGGTGGGCATCCGATCTCATGATGGCGTTAAGTCCACAATAATCTACGCAGAACCATGTAGTCCCATCCGGTTTTGGTACAAGGACTATAGGTGAGGCCCAGGGGCTGTGGGATTTCTGGATCACCCCTAGATCCAGCATCTCCCCCACCTCCCTCCTTCCAAAATATTTAAACTAGCAGATGGAGAGAGGGGTACAGCACCTGATACATCGAATGGGAAGAACACCCCTCCCCCTCAGCTAGTGGTCAAACAGGAGTTTAGCATATTTGTAGTTCATTTGCATCACCAGGTAAGGAAAAAGGTCTGGCTCCCCATACGATGCACAGGGGAAACGTCAGACCTCGCCCAACAGCTAACACTGAAATCTAGCCAATGGAAAATCATGTACACAAATGCTCGCAGTCTGGGAAACAAAATCCCAGACCTGCAGGCAATAATGACAGAGGCTAAACAGGACAAAGTAGCCATTAGCGAGACATGGTTTACCAGTAACCACACTTGGGAGACTTAAGTACCTGGCTTTGTACTGTTCAGAAGAGACCAAGGTGCAAAAAGGGGGGTGGAGTGGCCCTTTATGTCAATGAAAAAATCAAAGCTACAGAAATTCAGACTACACATAAGGAGCCAGAAAAACTGTGGGTCACCCTGGAAACAGGAAATGGGATAGCCCTATGAACTGGGGTTGTCTACAGGCCTCCAGACCAGGGGGAGGACAGAGACATATTACTGTTAGAAGATATACAAAACATGACAACGAAAGGGGAGGTTCTGATAATGGGAGACTTCAACATGCCAGATACAGATTGGTCAATACCAGCAGGAACATCTGCCAGAACTAGACACATAGTGGATTTCCTGCAGCGGGAGGGCCTCAAACAACTGGTACAACAACCCACAAGAGACAGGGCTATCCTAGATCTAGTACTGACAAACAGGGAAAGGATCACAGCTCTCCAGGTAGAAGGTCACCTGGGGGCTAGTGACCATCATATGGTATGGTTCAGTTTGGCCACTAGAACTAAATCATCCCATTCCAAGGCAAAAATATGGGACTTCAGAAGAGCTGATTTTGATAAGACGGCCAACAGAGTTAAGCTAGTCCTGGCAAAAAGAAATGCAGCTGCGAAGGTACAGGCAAAGTGGGCAAGCATTAAGGATGCAATACTTGAAGCAACATCCCATTGTGTTAGAGAGAAAAGGAAGTGCAAAAGAAGAAGGAAAGCACTTTGGTTCTCAAAAACAGTAGCAGAAAAGGTCAGAGCCAAAAGGTTGGCCTTCAGGAAATATGAGGGAACACAGCGGGATGAAGATAGGGTTGCATACCAAACTTCCCTAGGGGAAACCGGGAAGGCAGTAAGGCAGGCAAAGGCCCAAATCGAGGAAACACTAGCACAAATACTAAAAGAAGGTGACAAGACTTTCTATAGATACATTAGTGAAAGGAGAAAGTTCAGAGGGGGTATTGCTAAGATCAAAGGGGGATCAGGGGGCGTGTGAGGAGGAGGACCATGTAAAAGCATCTATCCTAAATAGATACTTCTGCTCAGTATTTACTGAAGAGAAGGTAGGGCAGGGCCCACAGCTCAGCCCCATGGACACAGGGGGGAGGGGGGTGTGCACTAGTCCCTTCACAAAAGAAAGGGTCCTACAAGAGCTCGATAAGCTCAGGGTGAACAAGGCAATGGGACCTGATGGCATACATCCCAGGGTATTAAAGGAGTTAAGGGTAAGGGTGGAACTAGCAGAGCCATTATCAGAACTGTTTAGTGAGCCTCTGAGCACAGGAGAGGTCCCAGAAGACTGGAGAAGGGCTCATGTGATTCCGCTCCACAACAGTGGTAGCAGGGAGGAGGCAGGGAACTACAGACCAGTCAGTCTTACCTCAGTAGTGGACAAGATTATGGAGGCACTCCTTAAGGAAAGGATAGTGCAACACCTGGAATCCATAGGAGCACTGGATCCAAGACAGCATGAGTTTACAATAGGAAGGTCCTGTCAAACTAATCTCATAGATTTCTTTGACTGGGTAACCAGAGTGGTGGACCAAGGGGGAGCAGTTGATGTCACCTACCTTGACTTCAGCAAAGCTTTCAATACTGTTCCACATAGAAGCCTGATTAATAAGCTGGGTAGACTCGGGGTTGGTCAAAAGTTGGTCAACTGGGTGGCAAACTGGTTGATGGGCAGAAAACAGAGAGTGGTGGTAAATGGTATACAGTCAGAAGAGATGTAAGTCACAAGTGGGGTACCTCAGGGATCAGTCCTGGGGCCAGTCCTCTTCAATATCTTCATCAGTGACATTGCAGATGGACTGGAGGGTAAGGTTTGTCTGTTTACAGATGACACCAAGATCTGCAACAGAGTAGATGATCCAGATGGGGTGGGCAGAATGAGAAGAGAGCTGTAAAAACTGGCAAAATGGTCTGAAGAGTGGCAACTGGGGTTTAACACAAAGAAGTGCAAGATCATGCACATAGGAAAGAGAAACCCTGAAGCCACCTATAAGCTGGGAGGAGAGTTTCTGGCAGTCCCAACCCCTCCCAACTTCTCTGCATCCACCACCTACCAACATCCCTGCTTCCTCTGCCCTCCCGGGCTCATTCTGGACCCACCTCTTCCTTGCCATACTTACCTTCTGTGCCTTACTCATCCCCTGCACCCCTACTATCAGGACCTCACATCGGCACCACACTAAGGGTCCTTGTCATCACCATCCCCTAATTAGATTAATCACTCTGCTCTTACTGCTCTCCGGGAATATACATGCAAAAACCCCGGACCAATGCCAACTAGCCCTCTCATACCCCACTCTGGAACCAGTCTTTGCGTTGCATCACTGAACATATGCAGCCTTCTAAAGAAATCCGCC
Organism: Neoceratodus forsteri; assembly: GCA_016271365.2. Lineage (NCBI taxonomy): Eukaryota > Metazoa > Chordata > Ceratodontiformes > Ceratodontidae > Neoceratodus > Neoceratodus forsteri. Next base: position 407,864,612 of record CM057453.1, read on the forward strand.
GCACTCCTGTGCTGGGTTGTACAACACCAACCCGATATTATTGCGTTAGTAGAGACCTGGCTCTCCAAATCAACCTGACTCTGTTATTTCCCTCCCTGGATACACCCTGTTCAGGGAAGATCGAGTTGGTAAATGCAGGGTGGGTGTGCAATCTACATGCGGGACACCCTTATAAGCCATGCACTCCCTGCCCCCAAGTTTGGCTATGGTGCCCAAGCCCTCACTCTAACAATTACCCCGCACCCATCCAGGGGCCCAATCTTCCTCATGGTCTCCTACATACCCCTGAGGAACCAGAACCCAGCAGTCCAGTCTCTCATCAACTACCTCACCTCCCTACCACACAAAGCTGAGCAACTCATCCTAGGTGACCTTAACGTCAATTAGCTTGGTACCACTGCTTCACATACCAGGGACTCCTTCGCAGCCCTGGACATGTCCCAGTTAGTCACCCAGCCCACTAGACTCAACCGGACAAGTGGCTCTAGCATCCTCCCAGACATAATACTAGCAAACCGCTCTCATAAAATCCGAGATATCAACGTTCTCCCCGACTCACTTAGTGATCACTCACCTGTCCTCTGTCTCTGGTCATCCTCCATATCAAAACCTGTGTCCCAGGCCACCTTGCGCTGGTACCTGTGCCCCGGAGGTCTCAGAAAGCTAAAATTGCATCTAGCACAGCTGGACTGGTCCCCCATCTGGCATGCCCCGATACTGACTCTGCCCTAGACCTCTTCACCAATGCCTTCAGTAAGGTCTGCAACCTTTTAGCCCCCCACACCAAAAGCCATACTAAAAAACCAAATGCCGCATGGATCTCTCCATCCCTTATCCAAAAACTTAAGCATAGGGATAATTTCTGGCACATCGCTATCGAATCAGGCAAGTTGGCTGATAGACAAGCCTACAACGCAGCACGTAATCAGTGCTCCTGGGCCATTAGACGGGCCAAGGCAGAGCACTATCAGACCACCCTCGGATCCACCTGGGGTTCCACCCGGACTTTCTGGGACAGCAGGAAGGAGCTTACTGGGAAGACCTGCTCCCCCCCACCATCCCAGCTCTCCATCAATGGCATTGTCACTACAGACCAAACTCGCATAGCTGATTGCCTCAATACTACCTTCTGTGACCTAAGCTCTGTCTTCCCCAACAACTTTTTTGACCCAATCCCTACCTCTATCCCCCCTGCCTTGGATCACCCTCCTTTCTACCTGCACACTATATCCCCCCACGTAGCCAGGTGGCACCTGCTAAAAGCCCTTGGTAGCAACTACCCCAGCTGTGACCCCCTAGACTCCAGGATCCTCCGCCTGGTTTTGGATGTTATCCTAGTCCCCCTTACAGACCTACTAAACCAGTCTCTATGCCTTGATCAGTTTCCCAGTGCTTGGAAATCAGCCAAAATCACCCCTATACATAAGAGTGGAGATCGGTCCACACCTAACAACTACTGGCCCATCTCTATCCTCCCCCGCTCTCTAAAGCCCTAGTAAAAATAGTGTCTATTCAACTCTCTGAGTACCTGGCCAAATACAACATAATGTGCCCAGAACTACATGGTTTCTGCCCAGGACACAATACAACTACTGCTCTGCTGGAGTTCTCTCAGTACCTGCATTCTGCTCTTGACACCGGCAACCTTGCTGGCGTAGTGTTCATAGACTTCTCCAAGGTTATTGACACTGTTTGTCACCCCCTCCTGCTCGATTCCCTCCACCAACTCAGCTTTTCCGCTGGTCCCCTTGCCTGGTTTTCCAGTTACCTCTCTGCTAGATCCCAGCATGTGAAGATAAATGGCCCCCTGTCCAATACCCAGCCCGTTCGTTCCGGGGTACCCCAGGGCTCCATTCTGGGTCCATTACTTTTCAGCCTCTACCTCAACACTCTCCCCAGTTTCTGCACAGGAAAAATGCTCCTCTATGCCGATGATGCAGTTTTCTTTGCCTCCCACCTGATCCCTCTTCTCTCCAGTTATCCCTCCAGCACACCTACAACCAAGCTGAAAAGTGGTTCCCTGAGCACCGACTTGTCATTAACCTGAAGAAGACTAAGTCAATGCTCTTGTCCCATCACCAAAACAAGGCCAAGAATGCCCCCCTCTTCATTATCCCCCAACACTCTGCACCCGCTGGAGCAAGTGACCTCTTACAAATAATCTAGGCATCACTTTCAACTTGGCTTTCACCTTCCACACCCACATCAATGCCCTATCCTCTGTCATAGATTCTCAGATAGGCCTACTGTACCGTCATAGAGATTGTCTCCCCCAAGTTGCCCTCTGGCTGGCCATCACCTCTTCCATCCTGTCACTAGTGGACTATGGCTTGCCCATTTATGCTGTGGTGGACAATACCGCCTTGACTAAAATCCAGCTATCAATCAATGAGGCCTGCAGGCTCCTGACTGAAGCCCCTAGCCGCACTCACACTTGCCTGCTCTACTCTACCACCAACCTGCTCTCCTTTGAGGAGCATCTGCGCTACTAGACCTGCCTACTTGCCCAAAAATCTCTTCTAGGGCTCTCCCCCCGGGAGTCTCTGCTTCCCTACAATGTGCGTCCTCGTCTGTTGTCAGCCGTAGCTCTGTCAAGGCCACCTTTCTGGTGCCCAGAACCAAGACCTCGCTAGCTCAGAGGTCCTTCATTACTGAGCCCCTGCTTGGTTCAACTCCCTCCCACCCTGCATCACAGGCATTGCCAAAATTGGTCCCTTCAAAATCGCCCTCCAGAACCATCTCTTCGTTGCTCGTTGCTGTAGATGCACCTAATTAATCCCACTGTGGGATCCTCCTGACAGGTCTCCCTGACTTGACAATGTCTTCCGGACAGCCTATCCTCTCCCCCTCCCTACCACCCCACCTCTACCTCCACCCTCTCCGGGTATTATCTAGGTATGTCCAGGGCTGTACCCTCAATGTAACCCTTGGGTACCTTGTATATGACTGTAACCTATTATAAGTAATATTATTATGTAACCTATGTGTACTCTATGTTTACTATTCTGCACCTGTACTATTCTCACTGTTGTAACCACACTATGTAACTCTGTCTGCCCCACCTTGTGAAGAAGTGCCTTTGTAAATGAGTCCATGACTCAAAAGTTGTAAATCCGACTTTTCTAACAAATAAAAAAGGAATAAATAAGAAAGAGACTTGGGCATCATCATTACAGATGACCTGAAATCATCCAAGCAGACCACTAAAGCAGTAGGTAAGGCTAGGGGGGATGTTGGGGTGTATTAGTAAGGGTATCACAAGTCATAAGAGGGAGGTAATAATCCCTCTTTACAAGAAACTGGTTAAGCCCCATCTGGAGTACTGCGTGCAGTACTGGAGGCCACACCTTCACATGGACATTAACCAAATGTAGGCAGTCCTGAGAAGGGCAACCAAAATGGTGCAGGGACTGCATCAGAAAACATATAAGGACAGATTAATGGAGCTCAGTATGTATACCCTAGAGCAAAGGAAGGAGAGATGTGATATGATCAGAACATTCAAACACCTTAAGGGCATTAACAAGGTGAAAGAATCTAACATGTTTCAAAATAAGAAAAATAGCAAGACAAGAAGACACATCATGAGATTAGAGAGAGGCCGATTAAGGGGTAATGTGAGGAAGTTCTTTTTCACAGAAAGGGTGGTGGATGCATGGAACAGCCTACTTCAGGAAGTGGTGGATATGAATACAGTGCAGGGCTTCAAACAGGCATGGGGATAGACATAAGGGAGCAACACAGATGAGTATGAATAGATAGGCCATTGACAGAGCAAAGGCCGATGGCACATTCATAAGGTAGAAAAGGAAATGGGCAGACTGGATGGGCCTTATCTGCCATCAACTTCTGTGTTTCTATGTCCTTGAGGACTGTCTCTGACACCCAGTAAACTGTCCTATGTATGGGTGCTTGGGTCCCCGTATCTATGTCATGCACTGCTAGTGGTGTCTGTCCCGGCTTTGCGTAAATAAAGGGTCAGTCTCGCAAAACGGTCCTCAATTCTTGGGCCTGTCCAGGTGTCAACTGGGGTAACAGCATGATGGTCTCCACAGATGATGCCTGCTTGCTTTCGACTAACAATTAGAGAAGGGGGTCTTCCCCACCTAGCTTCTCTCCAGGACTGCAAACCGCAAATACCATGTCAGCCCAATTAAAATATGGCTTCATCATGTTCACATGATGCATCCTGTGAGTGTGTTTTCGGTCAGGTAACTCTACAATGTAATTAACATTGTTTACCTGCCGTACTACCTTGTACGGTCCTGCCCACTCAGCTTGCAGCTTGTCCTTTCGGACTGGGATCAGAACCATTACCTCTGTCCCGCCCCATATGAGCAGGCTCTGGCTCCATGATCATACCAGGTCTTTTGTTTGTGCTGGGCAGCTGCCAGATTGCTCTGGGCCATGCCCCTAAGCTCCTTCAGCGTCTCCCTGAATTGTAACACATACTCCACTATGGGAGTTCCCTGGGTGGCATGCTTATCTTCCCAGTCCTCTTGTATTAAATCTAGGGGCCCCCTCACCCTGCATCCATACAAGAGCTTGAAGGGTGAAATCCCAGTCAACTTTTGTGGCACTTCCCTGTAGGCAAACAGTAGCTGGGGCAGGTATTTCTCCCAGTCACGCCCATGCTGTTCTGTAAATGCCATATAGCTTATAGGGTCCCATTAAATCTCTCTACGAGACCATTGGCTTGTGGGTGGTAAGGCATTGTGTGCCTTTGTACGACACCACACTTCTCCCACAAACACTTGTTTAGGTCTGACATGAAGTTACCCCTTCAATCAGAGATAACCTCCTGTGGAAACCTAACATGGGAGAAAATCCCCAGCAAAGCATCTGCCCCTTTTCTGACTTTGTGGAGGACAGCGCAATGGCTTCAGGATAGCAGGTAGCATATTCAGCAACTGTCAATATATACCTTTTTCCCCAAAGAACTTGAGGTATTCAAAGGACCACAAGAAAAAATTACTCACCTTAGTAATGTTGTTTCTTCTAATGGAGTCTTGCTGTATTATAGACATTAGCAGTTTGATCCAGCTCTAGAACTGCCCCGGAGTGAAATGGTTAAAACCATTCCAAAATAGAATTTTGGCACGAGAGCAGCTCTATCTGTGTCATTTCAAACCTGAACTGTCAGATCTTTACGAGCCAAACTCACTAAGGTCTGTGTGGAAGCTGTAACTACACTCAGCCAAATGGCTACCTAAATAATAACAACCATTGATGGTCCCAACACCCAAGACTCAAGTCAGGGGACCAGAAATACTAACACCATTCTAATAATATGAAATGGAACATAAGTATAATAAAACACACACACGCTGCATACATACACATCCCCAAAGTCCCAAAGGGACAAAATGCTAAAAGAACATAAGTAGTGCCCACACTAGTTGCCCGCACCCACCAAGTAGAGGTTCTGAGAGGGCAGGTTGGAGGTTATAATATAGCAAGACTCCATTAGAAGAAACAACATTACTAAGGTGAGTAATTTTTCTTCAAACAACATGAAGTCTTGCTATATTATAGACATTAGCAGAATAACAGCAGTACCTCCATGGAGGAGGGGCAGAACCTACTTAGGGAATAGGCTCTGAAGAACAGCTGTGCCAAACCGAGCATCTCTCCTGGCCTGGACATCCAGGGAGTAATGCTTGGTAAAAGTGTGTACCGTTTTCCAAGTAGCAGCCTGGCAAATCTCTAATAAAGGGATATCTCTGGCAGCAGCTAGAGACGCAGCTGTACCCCTGGTAGAATGAGCCCTCAAACCAGGGAGGGGCTCTGCCCACTTTCTGATAAAATTGGATACAAGAGACAATCCACCTGGCTATTGATCTCCCTAGTGGCAGGTTTGCCTTTCCCAACTTCACCATAGGTAAGGAAAAGTTGGAGGGATTCAACCTGTGACCTTTGGTACGCCTATATAATAACTAAGAGCTCTCTAACATCCAGGTTGTGCAACCTCCTCTCACCCAAGAGGAGTGATCAATGAAAAATACTGGAAGGGAGATAGATTGATTAAGATGGAAATCTGAAACCACCTTAGGCAAAAACTTCCTATTAGTCCTAAGGACTACCTTATCCCTGTGGAAAGAAATAAAGTCAGTCTCCACTGACAAGGCTTGCAATTCACTTATGCGTCTGGCAGAAGTGATAGCCACTAGAAAAACAGTTTTCCAAGTTAGGTACTTAAGCTCTGCAGAAGACAGAGGTTCAAAAGGGGGTTGCATTAACTGGGCAATGCAAACATTAAGGTCCAAAGCAGGGGCCGGTTCCCGAAAGGGAGGATTAGTATGGAGTAATCCCTTAAAAAACTTGGAAAACACAGGATGAGAGGAAAGAGGGATGACTTTCCTGCTGGACGTAAAAGCAGACACAGCTGCCAAATGAACTCTCAGGGTAGCTGGTCTGAGACCCAAGGAATTAAGATGTACCATGTAATCTAACAAAATGGGCAATTCAGCAGATTCTGGGAAATATTTTTCCCAGCACACCAAATGGAAAACCTTTTCCATTTAGAACTATAAGTAGCTCTAGTGGAAGGCTTTCTGGAAGCCTTTAGATCTCAAGAACACCCTGAGAGAGGTGTAAATCAGCAACTCTAACTCCTCAAGAGCCAGGCCTTGAGGTTGAGGGATTTGAGGTCCGATACCAAACTCTTCCCTGGGCACAAGTCAACAGATTGTGATTCCTGGGGAGGCACAGGGGAAGATGGACTGTCAGAGACAGAAGGAGTGGGTACCAGGGCTGCCTGGCCCAATCCGGGCAATCAGAATCACCCTGCAAGGCTGAGATCTGATTTTGACTAGTACTTGAATAGGAGAGGAAAGGGGGAAAGCATAGAGGAACCTCCCCTCCCAATCCAGAAGAAGGGCATCCAGGGGAACTGAGCCCAGCACTGGAGGCCTGCAACAGAACAGAGGAAGTTTGTGATGTCTGGGGCTGCAAAAAGATCTATCTGAGGGATGCCCCACCTGGCAAAAACTATCCCCAGCACTTGAGGATCCAGGGACCATTCGTGATGGCCCTGGGAAATCCTGCTGATGGCATCCGCTAGGACATTGTCCTTCCCTGGAAGATGAACTGCTATGAGGGAAGTGTTCAGGGAGTAGGCCAGAGACCACAACTTCATTGCCTCGGTGCACAAGGCCAAAGACCGAGTGCCCCCCTGTTTGTTGATGTACCACATTGTTGTGGTGTTGTCTGTTCTGACTTGTATCACCTTGTCGTGACAGATGCAGAAAAAGCTTGAAGAGCTAAAAGACAGCTCTGAGTTCCAGCAAATTGATGTGGAGCAGAGATTCCTGGGGGACCAAACTCCTGAGTGGAAAGGTCACCCATGTGGGCTCCCAACCCAGAAGGGAAGCATCTGTAGTGAGAGTCAAGTCGTGAGAAGGGGAAATGAAGGGGACCCCGGCTTTAATTGCTCTGATCCTGCCACCACTGGAGAGCTAGGATCAAGGTTCGAGTCACTGGGACCAACTTGGAAAGGGGGTCTCTTCTCTGAGACCAAAAGGTTCTCAAGTGAAACTGAATGTCTCTCATCTGAAATCTGGCTCCCTGCACAACAGCTCTGGATGCAGCCATGTGCCCCAGGAGCTCCAGAAAGTGTCTTGCTGGTCGAGAGACCTGCAGAGTGAAGGAAGAGGCCAGAGCCACTAAATTCCTTACCTTTCTGGGGAAGAAAGGCTCTGGCTAGCTTTGTGTCCAATTCTGCCCTATAAAGGTGAGTACCTGGACTGGTTCCAGAACCGACTTTGTAGGTTTAGCAGAAAACCCAGGAGGGTGAGAAGCTGCTGGGTGACCTGCAGGTGAGATTTTACCTGTTCTGGGACTGGCCTACAATGAGCCAGTCATCTAGATAGGGAAAACAGCAATCCTCTGCCTCCTTAAGTGGGCCACTGCCACTGCTAGACACTTTGTGAATACCCTTGGAGCAGAGGTAAGGCCGAAGGGCATTGTTCTGAACTGGTAATGACCTGAGGGCAGTTCAATCTGAGGTACTGATGGGATCTTCTGATTAGGACATGGAAATAGGCATCCTTGAGGTCCAGGGAGGCTAGCCAGTCCCCTGGCCTTAGGGAAGGTAAAATCATTGCCAGAGTTACCATTTTGAACTTTGGTTTCAAAAGATGCTTGTTCAGATATCTGAGATCTAAGATGGGCCACCATTCTCCTGTCTTTTTTGGGGTAAGGAAGTATCTGGAATACAGACCCCTGCCCTGATGCAGGGGAGGAACCCTTTCTACTGCTCTGAGAGCTAACAGGGATGAGGCCTCTGTTTCCAGAGCGAGGGTCTCTGAAGCACTTGCAGGTAGAAAATCTGCTTCTCAACTTGGGAAACTTTTTGAAGCTGAGAACCAGACCCTGGCTTATTACTTCCAGAACCCACTTGTCTGAGGTTAAAGAAGCCCAATTCTGACTGAAGTAGCCAGCCTGCCCCCACTGGTACAGGAGAATGGCCCTGGGCACCCCATCAGGGTGCCTGTTTCATAGGAGCTTTAGGCTGGGGGGTGGGAGCAGATCTGCCCACCCCTCGTCTGCCCCTGCCTCTGAAGAAGCCCCTCTGAGCATAGGCAGAGGAGGCCTGAGTCTGGTAGAAAGGCCTGTGAAAAGGCCTACCCCTACCCCTGGGGGCATACCTTTGAGGAGTGGCTTGCCGTTCCTTAGCCTGGGCACTCTTGTAAGTAGTCTTATATTCATCCATCTTCTTCATGTAATTCTCTGTCTGCTCTCCAAACAGAGAATTTCCCACCACAGGAAAATCCATAGCCTTAGTCTGGGTATCCTGTGACAAACTAGTACACCTGAGCCAGGCTAACCTATTAATAGCTACAGATGTGGCCATGACCCTAGAGGAAACATCATTAACATCCACAGCAGCATGAAACTGAACCTTAGAGGCTTCAATGCCATCAGCAGCCACCTGTTCTAGTTCACTAGCCAGCTGGCCATGGGCCTGCTTGGCCAATTGCATAACAGTATCCCATCTAGATTTCTGATACCTAGCTACATAAGCCATATAATTTGCTTGCCTGAGTCCCAGAGAGGCTGCCATATACTGTTTTTGGCATGGCATCAATCTTCCTGGAATCCTTGTCAGGAGGATGTGAAGCCAAAGGGAATATTAGCTTTATCACAGGCAGCAGCCTGAACTACTCCCAACATGACTGCATTGCTGAGAAAGGAATTCTGTATCAGGCCTGACAATGTATACCTTCTGTCCATCTTTTATCTACAGGAGGCACAGAATTAGGAGCTTTTAAAATTTTAATTGTTTGTTTCTAAAAGACTTATGTAAAGGAATAGACAATCTCCTAGACTCTGGAATATCCATCATTTCTACAAAATCAGGCTCCTCTTGCTCATCCACAGCCTCTTCTAAAGGAAGCTGAGGGTTTCAGCAACTTTTTATAAAACATAAAATGAGATGGGACTCAGACAGCATAGGGGAGATTCTAAAGGTCTGTCCGGGAGATGTCCGTTCAATGGGCACACCCAGACCTTCCCAGCCACATTCATACTGTTCATAATCCTCCTCCCTCCTCTGGTTCATAAAATTCTCAATATCATAATCTTGAACTACTGGGACCGGACGAACCAACCTTTACCAGATAGTGGTGGTTCGGACGGACCCTGAGACAGTGACTGGACAATTTGTATGGCTTTTGCTATCTCTGCAGCAGTTGGAGAAGGAATTTTGGACTCCAGACCTGCTGATTTTCTTGTTTTCTTTACTGGAATTGGTTCCTCAGAACCAGCTTTTCTTTTGCCCGAGGAAGTCTGGCCCTGGTCAGAGGGCACTCCCTCTGGTTCGGTTGGCACCGAACCGGGCTGGCCATCCGGGTCAGCGGACTTTTTGGCTTCTCGTTCCCTGAGCCTGCCCAATCTTTTTTCCAGGGTGGCTGCAGGGAAATTCTTACATACCTGGCAGTCTGACTGGAGGTGGTCAAACCCCAGACAATAAACACATGTGGTATGTGGGTCAGCCTTGGCAAAGACTTCCCCACAAACATCACAGTGTTGAAACCCAGTGGGCCCGGTTTTTTTGGGTTTCTCAGACATAATGCCAGCCTAACCAAAAACTTGCTCCTTTAACGGTGTTGTGGCAAGACACTTTTATCGTTCCTAACCGAAACATTGGTATTGGAAAAACGTAATAAACTGCTTTTTTAGAACCGATAAGAATCGGGAACCGCACTCTAAAATAGTAACTTTTAGTTTTAAATGAGTTTTAAACCCACTGATCAGTTCAAACCGAACCGATAACTTACAAGTTCACACAGACAAAACCTTCATTTACTTACGGTTACCACAGATAGAGCTTGAACCCGAACGGTTTTGTTGGTTAAATAAAACTATTCTCGGTTAAATCCAACCGAGAAAACACTTTTTAAACCGAGAAATGAACCGAGCAGAAGAAGAAATCTCCGGAGCGACTGTTCACTGAGGCGGAGTAAAGAATCTGACAGTTCAAGTTTGAAATGACACAGATAGAGCTGCTCTCGTGCCAAAATTCTATTTTGGAATGGTTTTAACCATTTCACTCCGGGGCAGTTCTAGAGCTGGATCAAACTGCCAATGTCTATAATATAGCAAGACTTCATGTTGTTTGAATATCCATTCCAACCTTCTGGAATGGCTCCTTCACAAGTGGTGAGGGAATAAGGGCAGCCTTAACTTTGCTTCCAGTCTTCCCTATTTCCTGACACCAGTGACAGGATTTGCAGTATTCCTTCACCTGCTTGGTAATATTGGGACAATAGAAAATGTGGGCTAAGCACTGCGTAGTGCTAGCAATGCCCAAATGTCTGGACATGGGAATATCATGAGCTACCTTGAGCAAAAACCCACGATACTCCTGGGAAACAACAAGCTGATGGCCAATAGCCCCTCCCTCTGTCCTGATGTTTGCGTGTATAACAGTCCATTTTCCCAATACACCCAATGTTTTCCATCAGACTCTGCACAGGCTCTCAGCTCCTGTAAGCTAGGGTTTGTCCGTCGTGCTGCTGCTAAGTCTTCCAACTTACCCAGAGCATGGAGCATGCCCTCATCCGTTCCCAGGCTGAGGTCCATAGCTGCGGCAGTAGGGGACTCAGTATCATAACCTTCCCCTCCCTTGGACTATGTGTCACCCCTTCCTCTTGGGAGCAACCTTCAGTAGCAGTTGGGTTAACTGCCACTAGGGGAAATTCCATCCCCGTTATTATCCTCTTTTTCAAGAGCTACAGGTTGGCTGGCCTGTCTCACAACCTCTCCTGTCTGAATCTCTGTGGGGTCCCGAGTATCACAGGAGCCTCTGTTTTTTGGGCTCCTGGTCAGAGCACAAACCACTCATTGTGGCACATCATTCCCCATGATAACATCCATAATAAGTTTTTCAGCTACAGCCACCTCCCTTACCCTTTCACCTGCATCTCCCTAGTCAAGGGCAACACTGGCTGATGAGTAAGTTTTTCTTTCCCCTGTGTAATCCCTCACAGAGACAAACTGATTTGGCAGTATTTGTTCAGCCCCCTCCAAATCCCCTTTCACCAGGGTAAGCGATGCTCCCATATCCCTTAGTCCCCTAGTTTGTACCCCATTCACCATGACTGGGTGAATGTGCCCCCTCATATTGTCAGGGAGAGCCTCAGTGATACAGTGGGCTATTGTCTTTGATTTCACAGGCCCTTTTACCTTCTGGGCTTTCTTAGGACACTGCCTAGACAGATGGCCTATCTGGTGACATTACCAGCATTCATCATGTTTCTTGTCCCCAACCTCCCTTTTGGGCACCTGGGGATTCCCTTCTTTGTGCAGGGGCCCTGTGGTTTTTGGTTGTCCAGAATGCCCACTTTTCCCTTTCACCCCTGAATTCCCTTGGAAGAAGCCCTGCTTCAAGCATAGTGATCCACCAGCTCTGCAGCATCTTTGGCAGTCTTAGGATCTCTGCCCTCTAGTCAAAGCTTCAAGTCAGGTGAACAAATCCAATAAAACTGTTCAAGCAATACCACCCCTTCAATAGCATCAACAGAATCTGCTTTAAGCCCCTCCCACCAACATTTTAAATATTGATGCTGTTTTGTGGCTACCTCCTCGAAGCTCATTTCCGGTCCCTTTTGGAGTTTCTTGAACTTTGCTCTGTATGCATCAGGGTTCAGATCATATGTTTTTAATAAAGCAGTTTTTAACTTGTCAAAATCTTTACTTTCAACATTGTCCATCTACCCCAATGCTTCCCTCCCCTTGTCAATAGGTAGTGGGGACAGGTGAAAGCTCCAGGTCTCTTTCGGCAGATTGGCCTGGATACAGATCTTTTCAAATGAATTTAAAAACATGTCCATAACCTCCCCCTCTTTAAACTCAGCAATTAATTTTGAATTTAACTTGCACCCAAGTCCTGGAGTTTCAGACTCACCCCCACCACTTACCTGCTCAGAGGTTGTTGTTGGTTGGACCGTCAGTTTTTTCAGCTCATGTTCCCTCTGGTGCTGTCATTCTTCAGCCTCTGTCTCTGCCTGGTGCTGCCATTCCTTGGCCTCTCTCTGCTGCCATTGTTCCTTCACCTGGCGCTGTCGTTCTTTGACCTGGCACTGTCATTCTTTGGCCTCTCTCTGTTGCCGTCAGTCCTCCATTTCCATCTTGAACCTCATTTGCTCCATCTCAAGCTGTTTCTCCTGCATCTGTAGCCTCCTCGGCTCAAGCTCTTGGTCTGTAGATGGCTGTTTCTCCTCTGGGCTCTGGACCTCCGAAGTCACCACCTCTGGCACTAAGTGGGGTGGCATTTCCTCCATCTCAGCTGCCAGAAGGACCTTCATGAGTTGCCTTTTTATTTTTGTTTTCACTAACGATGCCCTTCTCCCCACAGACCTTCCTCAGTTGCTCCAAGTTCATATTGCTGTACTGAATAGGTATTCTTCTATCTACATACACTGCTCTGTTAAAAAAATCCAAACAGGATAGGGTCTAATTGTCTGCAAACAGATTTCTTTTTCCCCTTCCAAATTCTGCCTTTGATTATGTGATGGTTTTGCAAGACCTTTCAAAATCCCAGTAGCTGACACCAAATCTGTCACGTGCCCCTGGCCCCCTAACCTCAGGCAGCCCGGCAGGACCTCCTGTTTGCACAGAGGATCCCCTGTTCAGGAACTCGTGAGCAGGAGTAAGAGTTCAGGAAGACTTCCCAAACTTTCTTTTCCCAGCAGGAGGGTGGATTCTGTAGTTTTGAGTTCCCTTGACTCTGCACAACTTTCAGTATTTGAATCCCACCACAGCCACTGGCTATGTCTTGCCTAGGTGGTTTTATATGATAGCCAAGCGGATTCTATCTTTTTTAGGCACACAGTCTTTTCAAAACCCTTCTGTTTAAATGTTAAATCACACAACCAGACCCCAGGCAGAGGAGATAGGAAATTCATAAACATTTACTTAAAATAAAAGCAATACAGGAAAGTCTACAGTTTGGAAGAACTTTGAAATGCAGACAATAACAAAAGTAAAACTGGATGGTTCACAGAAAACACTAGATACTGTATTCTAAACTAAACCTTGTTTTGATGTTAAAGTTCAGACAAGATTTCATATGTCCTGATACAAATGACAGTTCATTAGGCAATAGAATGTGTAGCAAGTCTTTGATCCAAGTCTCTGGATGTCCTTTTAAAAAGACTTCCGATGTTGCATTGATGCAAAGTCTTGGTTTCCAAAATTCTTTCTTAAAAATCAGAATTTTATGTTCAGTATGTAGCAGGTCAAACTTTCCACACACTCAGGACTGGGTTTTGAGAATTTCCCAGGCCTACACATATACTTCTGGCTACAAGTATATGCCAGTTGGAAACAGGTGATATGCCTTCCAACTTAAACACTATTCAACTGCTCTGCATTCGAAGTGTGTCAGATATACATGAGGGTCATTTTAGGACATACCATCCTTTTTTTCTCTGGGGTGGGGTTAATGACTCTAGGACAATACAGATATTAGGGTGCAACAATTTACCATTTCCTGTAGGTGTCACTGTGGCTCCATGTCAATCTCAGTGACATCTGGTCCATGCATTTGGCTTAACCTCTGACCCCTAGGTCATTACATTACTCCTTCTCTGTCATGAAAAGCCACAGTGGGATGTTTTATGTCTTCCTGGGGTCATATACCCATCTTCCTTAATCCTGAAATATAACAGGTCCACACTAGCCTTTATAGAAATAACAGTTAATTTGTAGATACCTGATAAATTAAAGGGACAGTGTCTTAATTCCAAAGTACATTACAGAATATACAATATGAACCCACATAAATGGATCCAGGCCTATCATGTGACATAGTAGATGTGGTAAAATTTACCTTAGGAAACTGAAAAGGGAAGCGTGGAGAAAAGGGGAAAAATGTGGTTCCCGGGAGCAGCTAAAAACACAAAACCAGTGAAAAACTAAAGCAATACTCACAGAACAGCACAAGTATAACCTTTTTGTTTAGGCAAAAAGTGTTTTCCTCTAGAAGAGAGAGAGAGCACTTCAGAGGCAGTGTTTCTCAGTCAGCGGAGAAAAAATTCTGATGCCCTCTGGGCAGACTCCAGACAGCACAACCTCTTTCTCTTTTCCCATTGGCCAGTTTAATTAATGAATATTGATGGCTCCACCTCTGGGGCAGTGGTACAGAGTCAGCTTACTGCAATCAGTTACTGATGCTAAAGGACCCCTGGGGTGAGAAGAACTGCGTGTGGGGGGAGCCGGCTGTATCCAGATCACTGGGTGCCATTCCATCAGGGCATCCTGGACTTTATTCTATCTGAAAGAGCTGGTTACGTGGTCTGTGAATGACAATTCAGTTGATCTTTATTTCTCTGCCCTATACTGAACTGTGAGCTGCTGTTGAAAGTGTGTCTAGAGTCTGTGCTTTACTGGTTATTGTGCTGCATCTCCCTATCGGACTGAGCGGCTGCTCTAGAAGTCCATAACTTGGTCTGCACTATTGGACTTGTGTGGGCTGCTGCTGAAAGGGGAAGTTGTCTGCAGGGGATTATAGCCATGTTTAATTGAACTGAACGTTTGCTGGGCTGGCTGAACGGTCAGCACCTATCCTGTGTTTTAACTACTTGTGGAGTTTTAACTTCCCTGCATGTTTAATTTGTGCTGCTGCTCTGATTTGTGAACTGCCTCTGTGACTTTACCTTAAGTGTGCTACAAGAGTGAAGTGTGAAGCTTACCAGCCATCAGATTACCCGTAGCTCCTGTTGCCTAGCAACAATGCACAAGCCCTTTAGAGCTTAATTCAGTGCACCTATCCTCATTTTTCGCAACTTCTCGAGCCGCACCCCCTCCCCAGATAGGTGGTGGCAGCTCGGCTTAGCAGGGAGGTGGGATTTAAATAAAACCCCTGCTTAGACGCAGTGGCATCTAGAGTGGCGGTTCATGGTGGTGAAGTGCAGTAAATTGCATTGTCAAGTGAGTCAGTGGGAGTCCATGGGGGACTGTGGTGCATATTACCTCAACAGGTGATAGAGACTTGCTGTAACCCTAAGAATATGGGTAAGGGTATGTGTGTTTATTGGTATGAGCTCTAATATTGGTGGGTGGGTTACTGTGTTGTGATGGACTAGTACCTGCTCATGGTGAACAGACAGAGGATAAAGAGTATGCCCCTCGGGATTTTAAAATGTGTAGCCTGTTGGTGCATGTGAAGGTACCTGTAGTATCTGTTTACTTGTTGCAATGTTCTTTGTATCAGGGTCGAATGTGTGGGTTCTTGGGGTACTATGGCACTTCTTGGAATGCTCAATTTGTCTTTCGGAAATTAGTGTACGTATTAAAGCTTGCTCTTTTGTTGCTACAAGCTGGTGATATTGAAAGAAATCCTGGACCCCTAGCTTGTAATAATGTAACAGATTCTCAGGGTAATTGTACATCTAATGTTTGTACTACCACTCATGGGTTCAAAATAATGCATCTTAATGTGAGAAGCCAGGTCCCAAAGCTAGCCGAGATTGAGCACATTGCTGAAATTTATAAACCTGATTTATTGGCACTTCTCTGAAACTGGTTAAAGCCTGCTGTTCCTGATAATACTTGTACAGTGTCTGGGTACAACCTGTTTAGGGCTGCTAGGAAGGGTAAAAAGAAAGGGGGTGGGGTGGCAGTTTATTATAAAGGTAATCTCCAGTTAAGTGTTGTAAATATTAGTAGTGAGGGTTCCTTTGAAACTGTTGTTGCTGCGTATTTTAAGTGGAAAGAAACAGCTTATAATGGGATGTTTATATAACCCCCTAACTGTGGTCTCGATGGGTTAAAGTGGTATTTTGAAATTGTTGCTCCCCATATAAAATGACATGATATTGTATTAGTTGGTGATATCAACCTGAATTGGTCTTTAAGGGTGAACTTGGGGCTGGAATCTTTGGAGTCTACTTTCGATTCATCTCAATGTATTAACAAACCTACCCGTCTTAATTCACATACATTAAATTATACTGTCTTGAATTGGGTTATTATCAATAGAGCAGGTAGCATAACTGCCTCTGGGGTGTTACCTGATGCAGTAAGTGACCATATGGCCATATTCGCAGTATTGAATTTTGACCATCCTAAAGTTACCCCTCGGTTGGTTCAAATTTGTTCATTTAAAAATGTTAATTTGGATGTCCTATATGCTTACTTATCCCAGATTGATTGGTCATACCTAGAATGCATCCCACAGATAGATTATGCATTGGATTTCTTTTACAATTACTCCCTATTCAAGATGCCTCATACCCCTTAGGGTTAAGGGGTGTCCTTAAGCCTTGGTTCATCCCAGCTATTAAGGCTCTGATCAAAGAATGCAATTCTGCTTGGGTAGCTTACAAAATTAATCCTTCTGTTTTGCTTTTTAATTATTGCTATATTAGGAACAAGGTCTCTGATTTGGTTCGAAAAGCCAAAAGAGATTTCTATAAGGAAAAGTTTCAGTCTAACTGGTCCAACCCAAAGACATTTTGGGATAATGTAAATTCTTTGCTTTCTCCTAAGTCGACTGCTAGTTTGTAACCTACTTGTAAATGAAGTGGGTATTGTTCAGATAGCTAATCTTCTTAATAAGAAGTTTACTGACTTGTCCAACTTTGGTAGTAATGGGGCACAAGTGGGTAACTAATCATGCCTCTTCTGTGCTGAACAAGCCTAGGTTTATATTTCAGAGGGTCACAGAGGCTGATGTGCACAAATTGTTGGGTACTCTTCCTGATAGATATAGTAATTGTGGGGGTGGGTGGGTTGGATGGTCGCTTTTTAAAGCTGACCATCCCCCTCATAGTAAAACTGCTTTGCTGTCTCTTTAATCTTTCCCTGGAATCCTGTCAGTTTCCCTCTGATTGGAAACTAGCTAGGGTGGTACCGATTCCAAAAAAAATACCCACGCAGTCTCCCTTGATGATTTCCATCCCATCTCCATTTTTAACCCTCCAAATAAGTCGCTTGAAAAGATTGTGGCCAACCAAACTAATGATTTTCTTGATGCCCATGATTTACTTTCACCCCAACAACATGGTTTTCATAGGTGTCATGAAACAGGGACTGCCTTGGTCAGGTTCACAGATGCCGTCCTGGCGGGTTTTGAGAAAGGTTTGATGACTGGGACAGTGTTTGTAGACCTGACCAAGGCATTTGACCTCATACAGCATGATTTGATGTGTTCTAAGTTGCATGATGTGGGGTTTTCTGAGGCTGCTGTTTCTTGGTAAGGGAACTACCTATCAAATCAGGCACAATATATTAACATTGGGTCAGCTGTTTCTAACGCATCCATAATTTATTGTGGTGTCCCTCAGGCATCCATCTTGGGCCCCTTATTGTTTTCCCTTTTGTTTTAGTAAAACTCTATTTTTAGAGCCTACTTGATCTGTCTTTGAATTTTTTTCTTCAACAAGTGAAGTATATATGGTTAAAAGTGACACTATGCATAAGCTTGAATGGTGATACCAAACTGGAAAAAGGTAGAGTTAAATCTGAGGTAATTTATTAGAGGTTTTTAAGGGTTCATTTTTGTACACCTGGTTAGGTGCCCGTAGGCAAAGATATCTGGCCCCCCCGAAGACAGACTTATCTGAACCTGTGCATTGGGTATGCTAATAGGAGGTTCACAGTTTGAATACCTCCAAGACTTGAGACCAAAGGTTGATTCAAACCCACAAAACAGACAGGAGGGTTACCCTGTTTCTGTTTACTGTTCACAAGACTCCGCTCGGAGGTTGACACTTTGGGAGTAGAGGGCTGACCTGATGAGTGGGTTTGTGACAGATTGGTTGACAGCGGTGCAAATTTTTGGTATTACAAGTTTTTATTGTTCAGTGTGTCAGCTTGAGACCATCAGCTCACTTGCAAAGAAAGAAAAAGGCAGTGACTTATTTAAAAAAAGGAGACAGAACTATATCACTTGGCATACAGTCAAGTTCCTATCCATTTTTTTTTTTTTCTAAAGTGCAAGTCAGAGTAGCCATAGTTAGGGAAGAAGATGGTTTCCAACTACAGCAGGCACACTGTAGACTACTTAAAGCAGTTGTGCAGGGACAGAGGAGTCCCGTTCAAGGTGAAAGCCAGCAAGCAGAAACTCGTGGATGCCCTGATGGTAGCAGATACCAAGAGCAGCGAGTCACAGACCGTGACTGAAAAGGACCAAACCTCGAGTGTGGCAGGGCTAGTGGCCAGTGCAGTGTCCAGATCCAGTGAGGATGACAGCAGGACCACTGTCAGTGAAGGGCCACAGCAGCAGGGAAAGGTCACCAGTATCCTGGATCCAGAAGTACTCAGGCTGCAAACTGAGTTGCACAGAATGGAGCTGGAGTTCCAGAGGGAGAGGGACCATGAGGCAGAGCGAGAATGCAGAGAGGTAGACCGTGAGGACAGTGAGCGCCAGAGGTAACATGAACTGGAGAAGCTACGACTCCAACCAGTGGCACCAGAGCAGGTAAGTGGCTTGGGTTTAACTGGGACTGCAGGACTGGGTTACAAACTGAACTCCAAATTGATAGCCAAGTTGAAAGAAGGGGAGGATATGGATGCCTTTTTAAATTCTTTTGAAAACGTTTGTATTCAGGTTAAAATTCCTAGAGAGTCCTGGAGCTTCCAGCTATCCCTACTACTTACTGGGAAAGCTCGGGATGTACTGGGTCAAATGGACATTGAGGACAGTGATGATTACAGCAAACTTAAAGCTGCACTGTTAAAGAAATTTGAATTAACTGCTAAATTCCGTAAGCTCAGGAGAAGCCCTGACATGAGCTATGAGGAGCTTGCGATGAAACAACATCAGTTTTTAAAATGTTGGTGGGAAGGAATTGAGGCAAACTCTGTTAATAACATTGAAAATGTGATTTTGTTAGAACAGTTTTATTGGGCATGCCCAGCAGAGCTAAAAACCTAGCTACAGGACAGAGATCCCAAAACAGTGCAAGAGGCTGCTGAACTCTCATACCGTTATGCCAAGAGCAGACCTGCTCTGAGAGTGAATGGGGCGTGGCAGTGCAGAAAGGGAAAAGCGCACCTTCAGGGCAGCTAAAATCCTCACTGCCTCCACCGAAACCAGTTAGCCTCAGGTTTCACAGAAAAGATTTCTCTGAAAAGAGAAGTGAATGTTGGTCATGTAAATTAACAAGCATATTGCCAGACAGTGTCCCAAAAGAATGAGCAATAATATGCAAGGTGGTGCTAGGAAGGAAGTGCGTTGTTTGTGTGTCCCTGGAAGCATGCCAGTGAACATGAGGGAACACATGGACCCAGTCATGGTGAATGGTGTACATACGTAAGGGTTAAGGGACACAGGGGCACCCCTGACATTGGTAAAAGGGGATCTGGTACAGCCTGGTCAGCTTACACCCAATAAATACGTCACTGTACAGGACTTTACTGGTGAGGCAAAAACATTGCCCTTCGCTAGTGTTCTCCTAGACTGGGGTGAAATGGGGGGAACTGTGCAACAGGTGGCTGTAGCCAAAACCTTAGCAGTGGATGTGATCCTGGGCAACAATCTCAAACAAGGGATGGTGTGTGCAGTTACCCGTAACCAAGCGACAAGGGAAAATTGTAGTTCCCTGAACCCCACAGAAGCCATTGTGGAAACCACTGAGAGGCTGGATCCCCAGCCTGTGTCTCCAGGTGGGGAGACTAATGAAAAGGGGGTAGACATTTCCCCAGTAGCAAGTAACCACACAGCTACAGAGAGTTACTGTGAAGAGGGAGGGAAGGGTGACTCACTGTCAGAGGGTTGGGAATGACAGTGATCCTAAGTGCCCTGACGCTAGTGCTAGGAACCCTAGTTTAGCAACTGAAGGGGACCTGTCCCATGCTTTGGGAATGTGTGAGGGGTTTGCAGCTGCTCAAAGAAGTGACCCTGGTTTAGAGAAGCTGAGGGCTTGGTCAGACTAGACAGCACACAGGGAGGTGACAGCAGACATAAGGTTTATTGGGAAAGTGGACTTATGTATACTCAGGCAGTACAGACAGATGGAGGGGTGCTAGGCAGGCAGCTTGTCGTTCCCCAGGGGTATCGTGAGCAGCTGCTCAAGAATGCACATGATATTCCCTTGTCTAGTCATTGCGCGCACTACGCAGCAGTTGGCCTAGAATTTCTACTGGCCTAACTCCACCCAGCAGGTGAAGGAGTATTGCAGGTCTTGTCACCGGTGCCAAGAAATAGGGAAGGTGGGCAAGAAAACCCAAGCCGCCCTGATTCCATTGCCCATAGTGGAGAAGCCATTCCAGAGAGTGGGAATGGATATTGTGGGGCCTTTAAATACCCCCAGCTCCTCAGGGAAGAGATTCATCCTGACTGTGGTGGATTATGCCACCGGTACCCAGAGGCAGTCGTCCTATCCTCATTGAGGACAAAGTTGCAGATGCCTTATTTAGGATTTTCTTCCATGTTGGGTTTCCACAGGAGGTTATCACTGATTGAGGGGGTTCCTTCATGTCGAACCTGATGAAATGTTTATGGGAGAAGTGTGAGGTGGTGCAGAGATGCATGACACCATATCATCCACAAGCCAATGCACTGTGGAACGATTCAGTGGTACCCTGAAGTCAATGCTTTGGGCTTTTGCTTAACAACATGGGAAGGACTGGGAGAAATACCTTCCCCACCTGTTTTTTGCATACGGGGAGGTGCCCCAAGAGTCAACAGGATTTTCCCTCTTCGAACTCTTATATGGATGCCGGGTACGTGGGCCCCTAGACTTGATCCGGGAGGACTGGGAGGGCAAGCACGCCGTCCAGGGAACTCCCATTGTGGATTATATCCTTAGGTTTAGGGAAAGGCTGAAGGAGCTTATGGGAACAGCCCAGAGCAACGTAGCAGCTGCCCGACAGAAACAAAAAGTGTGGTACGACCGCAGAGCCAGAGCTCGCTCGTACATGGTGGGTCAGGAAGTCATGGTCCTTATTCTGGTCTGGAAAGACAAGCTGCAGGCTGAGTGGGCAGGACCATACAAAGTGGTTAGGAAGGCAAATGACGTGAACCATATTGTGGAGTTACCTGACCGAAGACAGACAGAAAGGATGTACCATGTCAGCATGATGGAGCCATATGCAAATAGGGCTGACATGGTGTTTGCAGTGTGTAGTCGTGGGGAAGGGACAGATGAAGGAGACCCCCTTCTGGACTTGCTGGAAGAAAGTAAGCGGGAGTCCTATGTGGAA
Organism: Neoceratodus forsteri; assembly: GCA_016271365.2. Lineage (NCBI taxonomy): Eukaryota > Metazoa > Chordata > Ceratodontiformes > Ceratodontidae > Neoceratodus > Neoceratodus forsteri. Next base: position 407,886,266 of record CM057453.1, read on the forward strand.
GCAGTAAAATTGTCTGCCCAGCTGGTCCTGGACAAGATCCAGGAAGTAAGGGAGGTTTTAGCAGACTTTGCCCAATTGTTTAATGCCAAGCCTGGACTAACCCCCTTAGCGACACATGATGTTGAGAGAGGAACACAGACGCCCATACGGCAGACAGCATATCAGGTGTCAGAGGCTGTCCAAAAGGACATCAGGAGGGAAGTGGAGGAGATGCTGGATTTAGGGGTAATCCAGAGATCCCACAGCCCCTGGGCCTCACCCGTAGTCCTTGTGCCTAAGCCAGATGGCTCTACTCATTTCTGTATAGTCTATCATGGACTGATTGCAGTCACAAAGTCAGACACCCACCCAATGCCCTGGACGGACAAACTCCTGGACAAGCTGGGAGGGGTGACCTACCGTATGATGATTGACCTGACCAAGGGGTACTGGCAGGTAGAATTAACAGACAGAGCTAGGGAGAGGTCAGCCTTCATCACTCCAATAGGCTTATTTGAATTTAAAGTAATGCCTTTCGGAATGAAGAACGCCCCGGCCACTTTCCAAAGGTTGGTGAACCAGTGTGTTAAATGGTGCTGAGGAGTAAGCCATGGCGTACCTGGATGACACTGTCATCTTTAGTACCAGCTGGGGGAAGTGCTGGGCAGGATACAGAGGGCCAGGCTCACTGTCAAAGCCGAGAAGTGCCAGGTGGCCATGGGGGAAGTGGCATACCTCGGGCATGTGGTGGGCTGGGGACAGCTCTGTCCTAACCAAATATAAATAGAGGTAATCCAGGCGTGGCCCAGACCAGCAATGCAGAAGCAGGTCAGGAGTTTTCTTGGGACAGCAAGGTAGTACAGGAAATTTGTACCCAATTACAGTGCCCTGGCTGCTCCCCTATCTGACCTGACAAAGAAAAGGATGCCAAAGAAAATTGCCTGGGGCCCAGCCTGTGAGGAAGCCTTTTCCAAACTAAAGGAGGCACTGTGCAGTGCTCCTGTTTTGACAAGTCCTGACTATAGCAGACTGTTAATAGTTCAGACTGATGCCTCAGATGTGGGTATTGGGGCAGTACTGAGTCAGACATCCAGCCAAGGGACAGATCACCCAGTAGCATACCTGAGTAGGAAGCTACTTCCTAGGGAGCAGGCATAGTTCACGGTGGAAAAAGAATGTCTTGCCATAGTGTGGGCCCTAAAGAAGTTGGAGCCATACTTAAATGGGCAGCATTTTGTGGTGCAGACTAACCACAACCCCCTGGTTTGGCTGGCACAGATGGGAAAGAACAATGGTAAATTGCTAAGATTTGCAAGGGTATGATATGACAATCGTACATAGAGCTGGAGCCAGAAACCAGAACTCAGATGGTCTGTTTCGTGTGTATGAGGAGTGAACTGATTTGGGAAGCTCATCCCATGCCAGGGATAGAGCCCCCAAATTCAGTCTAGGTGGGGAGGATTGTGACACGTGGACAGCCAGTTCTGAGTACATTTTGCTTTTTGTAATATAAAAATGTATTATGGACTGTCTCTCATGAGAGATGCTGAGACAGCATGTGAGATGACATACACACACACACACAGGTTTTAGATACAAGGTGTTACCTGGAAGGCCAGGAGCTAATTACAGACTAGAACAGGCCTTAATCAAGGATCTACTGTTTATCTAAGTTAAATATAGCTTTAACTGTTAAGAGGGAAATCATAAAACTTTATGACGTTTAGAGGAGGAAACCAGGTTATAGCACACTGGTGCGAAATCATAAATGCTTTGATGTCTGTGTGACAGAGGATACTGCTCATAGATGAAAGGGAATTTACAGACTTGATTGGGAAAGTCACATGGGGAAAGGAGTTTCTGCTGATGTAACCTTAATTAACTTACCTTCTAATATGATAAAACATCCAGGGTATATGATTTTTACTAAAACAGAGGAGGAGATAGGTGACCTCATGCAAAGGGGTTGGCAAAGACAGTTTTTTAAACAGTATTCTGTCTTCCTTCAGACACACTTCTATCTACACTCTGAGAAAGACACATCTTTGAGCACTTTAAGTGGGTATTTAGAGAGACAGACAAATCTAAGTACTGTAGTAAGAATTGCACTGTTAAAACCTTGTTCTTTTAAAAGATTGTATGGTTCTTGTGATATATGGTTCTGTATTTTATATTTTACATATTTTTATCTATTTTAGTAAAACTCTATTTTTAGAGCCTACTTGGTCTGTCTTTGAATTTTTTTCTTCAACAAGTGAAGTATATATGGTTAAAAGTGTCACTATGCATAAGCTTGAATGGTGATACCAAACTGGAAAAAGGTAGTTTTAAATCTGAGGTCTTTTATTAGAGTTTTTAAGGGTTCATTTCTGTACACCTGGTTAGGTGCCTGTAGGCAAAGATATCTGCCCCCCCCCAAAGATAGAATTAGCTGAGCCTGTGCATTGGGTGTGCTAACAAGAGGTTCACAGTTTGAATCCCTCCAAGACTTGAGACCAAAGGTTGATTCGAACCCACAAAACAGACAGGAGGGTTACCCTGTTTCTGTTAACTGTTCACAAGACTACACTTGGAGGCTGGCACTTTCGGAGTAGAAGGCTGACCTGCTGAGTGGGTTTATGACACTGGACATCACATCTTGTGCCACGCTGGTGACCAGGGTTATGGAACAATCCTAGGCTGTCGGGGGTCGGCGGGGAGAGACAGGACTGCTCTCCTCTCTCTGGGGAGGAATCCGGGATGGCTCAGCATCCTGGCAACCCCCAATGGAGATCAGGGGGTAACGCAGGTACGCTAGCCAGAAGAAGTGGCGGGAGTGTGGCAGACGTCTGCAGGAAAGCCATGTGCAGATGTCATTGCACGCCGCACTCCCGAGGGGAAACAGAAAAAGGCAGAAAATTCCCTATCTCGCCTTTGGAGATGAAGGGGATGCCGGGGACAGCCCACATCCCGACTCTTGGCCCTACGTCTGGAGGACTCCAAGGCCAACCTGACACCCAGGTAGGATCTCCCTAATTTCAGACAGGCTGCCACAGGAGGACGGGCCTGCCCCTGTGGGGTGATCCAGGAGGTTAGATCTGCCGGGGTGGTCGGGGGAGTCCCTCCACTAACTAGGGTTCAGGCAAGGAAGTAGAGGCTGGGGTCAAGCGCATACACCGGAAGGATGCCCAGGCGAGAGAGAAGCATAAATGAAGTCTAAAACAAAAAAAAGCATTTCCCTTGAAGTGTGAAAATCTATTGCTGTTGGGTCATTGTTACTGCACTTTGACTATGCTTCTAATATTTATTTTAATCTTGGCGTAAAGGAGCTGCATACATTGACAGTTGTTTATAACAGTATTTGTTGTTTTGTTTTATTGGCACCATTGCAAATCCACCAGGTCCAGTGTCCTAACCCGGTTGACAAATGAATAAATAAAATAAAGTGTAGTTTGTAAGTTGCAGCTGGCTCAAAAGGAGCCAAAGTAAGTTTTTTCTAACACAAAATTTAAGTCTCAAGGAGGGACTGGATTACAGATGGGAGGCTTCAGATGAAGAATGCCTCTCAAAAGCGTATGGGACACCTCCAGTTGGGCCACCGTAAAGCCATCACTGGGCACATGGAAGGCTGAAACAGCTTTCAGGTGGACTTTAATAGAGGAGTATTGTGGGCCAGAGTCTGAGAGGGACAGCAAGTATTCCAGAATCTGGTTCACTGGAGAAGTGAAAGGATCCAACTGATAGGAAGTCACTCACAGAGCAAAGCGCTTCCATTTCATGGACTAGGTTGCCCTGGTGGAAGGCTTCCTAGTGGCCACCAGGACATCAGTCACCTTCTGGGATACCCCAAATCTAGTTATGGCTATGTCTTCCAGAGCCAGGCACTGAGGTGCAGTGACTTGAGGTCTGGATGGACCAGGGTGGCCCGCTTCTGGGAGAGCAAGCCTTTGCACAGAGGCAGGGGCACTGGAGGTTCCACCTCCAACTGCTGCAGTAATGGGAGCCAGATCTGACAAGGCTAGAAGGGAGCCACAAGGATCAGAATTACACCTTCCATCTGAAGCTTGAGTGGCACCCTCTGAATCAGCAGCAAGGGAGGAAAGGCATAGAGAAACCTCCCTTTTGAGGACAGGGACAATGCACATCACCAGAAAACTCCAGGCCCTGGAGTGAGTGAGCAGAATCACAGGCAGTTTTGTGTTGAGTGGGGACACAAAAAGGTCCAACTCTGGACAACTCCACCTGTCAAACAGATCTTCTGCAACCAGGGTCAGCAGCTCCCACACATGCATTCTGGACTACGACTGGCTTAGCCTGTCTGCTAAGATGTTTTGTACGCCTGGAACATGTACTGCTGACAGCTCTAAATTGTGTTCCAGAGCCCAGTACCCAACCCTCATCGCTTCCCTGCAGAGGAGGTATGAGTGCTTACTCCTTGTTTGTTGATGTAATGGACAACACTGATGCTGTCCATCTGCACCAGCAGAGGTTCTGAGGTTAGGTAAGACTGGAAGACCTGTAGGCCATACAGAATAGCCCTGATCTCCAGGACTTTTATGTGGAGGCAACTCTCTATAGCTGTACAGGTGCCTTGGGCCTAGTGAGGCCCCAGATGTGCCTCCCGGCTTGACCCGGAAGCATGAGCTGATGGGGGAAAGGGATCCAGAAGAGAACCCCTTTGAGTAAATTGCTGTGTTTCATCCACCACTGTTTCACCTTCTTTACTGGTGAAATGACTAGAACCTTCTGTTCTAGATCATTGGTGCGCTGATCCCATTGGACTCTCAGTATCCACTGGGGGAACTGCATATGCACCCTGGCCAGGGGAACCATGATAATGGCTGCAGCCATCAGGCCCAGTAACTGCAGGAATGTCCTGGCTGTGACATACCTGTTGTTGTAAAGCTCCTGGGCTTACGCGATCAGGCACTCTGCCCTATCCTGTGGCAGAAAGGCTGAACCATGAGCAGTGTACTGTACAATTCCTATGTACTGGAGACACTGACAAGGGGCCAGAACTTACTTGGACAGATTGACAGCAATCCCTAGTGCTTACAATAGTTGCCTGGTGTGCACTAGGGTGTAAGACAGTTGATCCTGGAACTGAGCTTTGAGCAACCCAGTCATCCAGACAGGGGAAGACGTGGAGTCCCTCCCCTTCTGATGGCTGCTGCCATGACTGCTAAGCATTTGGTAAAGACCTGTGGTACAGGCGGCAAGCCAAAGGGCAAGGCCCTGAACTGGTAATACTCCCCTGGACAGGGATCTGAGGTATTTCCAGTGTGGGAAACAAAGCTTTATGTACAGGTAAGCATCCTGCATGTCTAGTAGGGAGCATATCCAGTCTCCCTGGTGCAGTAGAGGCACTAGACCTTGCATGTTTACCATTCTGAACTTCTTGTACTGGATATAGAAATTCAGGCTTCTCAGGTCCAGGATGGGCTGCAAATCCCCTGTGAATTTGGGAACCAGAAAGAAGTGGGAATAGAGCTCGCAGTTCCTCTGCTCTGTGAGAACTGGCTCTATAGCCTTTTTGTGCAGCAGGGTATGGATCTCCTCCAACAGAACTGGAATATGGCTGGGAGGATAACTGAAAAGAACTGGAGGTAGATCTGGAGGCCATTCTAGAAGTTCTAAACTGTGGCTTTGGTCTATAAGCTGCAGGACCCAAGCATCTGTTGTGATTTCCCTCCACCTGTCGAGGTGAAGGGAGAAGCGACTCCCTACCATCCCCTCCTGCAGAACTGGAGGGTGGGAGTCTGGCAAAAAGTCAGGCTGAGGTACAGCCAGTGGTTGGAGCTGCTCCTCCTCCTCCTCCTTTTGGGGTCTTCCCTGAGGTGGAGGAAAGGGTAGGCAGGGCTGTCCATGCTCTATCCTTACCGGCTGGTCGAGGACTTGGCTTGGGCCTATGGGAGGCCCGATGAAAGGGCATCTACTGCCCACTCTTTGACTGGGTATGGTACAGAGGATGGACCAATCGAAGGGTTCTGCCCGAGGCTTGTAGGTCTGAAAGGATGTCCTGCACATCTGCCCCAAAGAGCTTACAGCTTCTGAAAGGAGAATTCAGGATGGACTGTTGTGCATCAGAAGCAAACACAGAAACATAGAAGTTGTCAGCAGATAAGGACCTCTTGGCCCACCTAATCTACCCTATATTCACTAACTACTGTGCTACTGCAGACTCTACCTGATCTCCAGTCTTCTCCCCCCTTGCCTTTCCTTGTAAGGTACCCTTGTGTCTATCCCATGCATGCTTGAATCCCATTACAGTTTCAGCACCCACAACCTCTGCTGGGAAGCTGTTACAGGCATCCACCACCCTCTCCATGAAGAAGTATTTCCTCACATCTCATCTGAGCCTCCCTCCCTCCCACTCAGCTTCATAGTGTGACTTCTTGTCCTGGAGCATCTTCTTCTATGGAAAATGCTACCTTCCTGTACCATATTAATACCTGTGAGGTATTTGAATGTTTCTATCATATCCCCCCCTTTCTGTCCTTTCCTTTAGAGAGTACATATTTAGTTCCTTAAGTCTTTCCTTGTAGGGCTTCCAATGCAGGCTCTGCACCATTCTGGTAACCCTTCTTTGTACCACCTCCATCCTATGTCCTTCTAGAGGTGGGGCCTCCAGAACTGGACACAGTACTCGAGGTGGGGTATTATCAGTGATCTATACAGAGGTAGTACTAAGTCCCTGTTCCTGCTGGTGATGCCCATCGCTATGCATCTGAGCATTCTGCTAGCCTTGTCCATTGCTTTGCTATCTTCAGGTCATCAGAAATGATTGCCCTTAGCCAAGAATGCTTTCTTAGGTAGACGCCAACTGTGGCAGCTCTAGCAGAGGCATCTGTAACATTATATGTTTGCCCACATCTGCCCTGGATTAAAGGACATTAAGCAGTTCCTGCCTTTGGGGGCCTTCTGGAAGGGCCTGGGCTGCAACTTTGGCCTTTTTCCAGAGAGTATTCTGGAATTTTACTATATGGCCCATGTAATTAATAATTCTAAGGGCCACTGTGGATGAGGCATAGGTCCTCTTGCCCATCAGATCCAGCTTCCTTGACTCCTTGTCTGGAGGAAAGGAGCTAAGGGGCTTGGGCTGCCTGGACCAGTCATGAATCGCTTTGATTACCACTGAATCTGCCTGTGGTTACTCAGCGTGAAAAGGCTTCCCAGAGGGAGCCTGGTACAGCTTGTCTGCTTTTCTAGGCATAGCCAGGATTACCGTGGTAGCATCCTCACATGACAGTAGCGGGGATCAGAGGGGGAGAATCTGGTAATTTCAGATATTCCGTCAAATTTCTCATGGTAACATCCTACTTCTCAGCATCAAAGCCCATGACAGTTTGCATCTGCCTCATCACTTGAAATGGATAAGGGGTTATTAGGGGGGACCTTGCAGTATATTTAGTGGAGTCCTCACCCCCTCAGGAAAAAGTGGAGGTGGAGTGGGAAGGACTCCCAGCCCCCTCCCCCTCATCATCAGGAGGAAAGAGATCAGGATGGTACTCATCCTCATCTGGAGGCTCTGAAAGGGGCACAGAGGATGTTAACAGAAGTCGGCCTGGCTGGTTCCGGTGTTGTAAGGCCCTGAGGGGGAGTGATGAGGCGCATGAACTCCCAAAAGTAAAAAAGCTTGGTCTGGATGCCGATAGTGACTGGTGTTGCCTAAGTGCCCTGCAGCATTTGGGGTGGGGCTGGATCCCTGGTGTTGACAGCACAGCCTGCATCGAGGTGAGAGGCATCAGCGTTGGTGGCCTGACCTGTAACATCAATGCAAGAAGTTGGTGCCCTGACATTGGTGCGACATCCTGACACACCGACAGGGGAGGCTGAAGCTCCATTGGCTGGGGCATTAAAGACATCGACTGAGGATGCAGTGTTCTGGCATTAAGAAGCCTTTGCCAGCCAAAGCAGGCCCTGCAAATCTCCCTGCCTGTTGCCCCTGACCCAGAAGTGGTCTGAAGGACAGGGGATGGAATGTTGATGGGGATGTTAGGAGGCTTGATGTCAACCCACCGGCACTGGCTGAGGAGGAACCACTGGGTGTGACTGCCAGTACTGACCCTGTAAAGGAGAGAGTGTGGGCAGCAGTGGAAGTCACCGCCGAGGTGGGTGGCGACCTAACAGTGGCCAGTGCTCAAAGTGGCAACCAAGAGCATACTGGGATAGCCTTGTCCTGAGTGCACTCCTTGTCCCGGTGCCTATGCTTGCCGGATGACTTATCCCGGGCCTTGAAGGAATGGGAGCCCATGGACAGGGCTGGTGAGGTGGAGGAGCTTCTTGAGAACACAAGAATTGAACTGCACACCGTAGCCAATGTTACAAAAAATACAATTTAATATACACATTGGAAAAATAACAAGCAGTAGTGGAAGGCAACTCAAACCAGAAGCCTTGGCACTTCGATCATTTAGATCTTCAACAGGAGGCTGGTTTCTGGTAACGGTTATCAGTGTCAGTGGCTCAGTAGGTAGCACACTCGCCTCTGAAGCCAGGAAATCAGAGGGCTGTGGGTTCAGTTCCCACATCTTGCACTTCGGTGAGTATCCCAGTACTGACACTGTAGTGCAGCACGAGAGGGGTGCTGCACTTCTGAGGTGCTGTCTTTCGGATGAGACATTAAACCGAGGTCCCATCTTCCTGGATTGGTGGTAGTTCAGGTGGATGTTAAAGATCCCATGGCATTTATCGAAAAGAGTAGGGGAATTTCCCCGGTGTCCTGGCCAAATTTCCCTCATTCACTGAAAATACCACCAACAGTTTAATCTGGTTCAAGATCAGTTGGCATTCATCTGTATCCCCCTCACCCTGGGTCATACCTGAAAATAGGCAGGATTTGTCTAGTGAACTTACCCGGTCAACAAAAACTAAATAAGTAAACGGTTGAATTGTTTAAATACCACCAATCTAGTGATGTCATAAATTAGCTGGTTAATGACGTTAATATGTTACTTAAATAAAATATATTAAGACACAATTTATCATCAATGCACCAAACAGTTGCATTACATTCAAAAAACAATTCATTAGAGCAGAGGAAAAGTAAATAATCTCCATTTTTCTGAAAAACTATTAATACAAATGTAGTTAATGGTTGTCTTATCATTTAGAAAACAATGAATTGAACGTTGCAAAAGAAGCCATGTAAAAAATATGGATCGATGTTACTTGAAACAAAAAGCAGCTTAACCTTACAGTTAATGATTCAGTCTAGTATAATGCTAATAAAGAACATGGCAAACCAGATGTGCATTCATAGTAATATGCTTAAATGCTTTTTGTCTCTGAAAAATAACAGTGATTTGCCATGATTTACTACATGGCCAAATCTGAAGGAACATAAGTCAAAGACATTTATAAGACAGCTTGTAGAAAGGGAGGGGAAGCAATAGATAAACTACAAAAGGAGAGGGATAGAGGAAGTAAAGGAAGGTCGGTGGGGTGAACTTGAAGTGCAAGAAAGCTTTTTAGAAACATAGAAACATAGACTTTGACGGCAGATAAGGACCGCTAGGCCCATCTAGTCTGCCCATTTCCCTACCTACAGGATAGGCCGCAGATCCTAGTTAACCAACAGCCTATTTCTTCCTAACCCCCACAAGAATTGCCTTACGTCTGTCCCATGCATTCTTGAATTCTCCCACAGTTTTAGACCCCATAACCTCCTCAGGAAGGCTGTTCCATGCATCCACTACCCTCTCTGTGAAATAATACTTCCTCACATTGCCCCTGAACTGCCCTCCTTCTATCTTTAAATTGTGTCCCCTTGTTCTTGCAAGTCTCTTTTTCTGTAGATGCTACCCTCTTGGACTTTGTTGATTCCACTGAGTGCCAAAAGTTTCTATCATGTCCCCTCTCCTTCTTTCCTCAAGGGTATACATATTAAGCTCCTTTATTCTCTCCTCATACGCTTCTCTTGCAGACCCTGCACCATTTTAGTGCCCTCCTCTGGACTGCCTCTATCCTGTCTATGTCCTTATGGAGATGGGGTCTCCAGAACTGGGCAGTACTCCAGATGGGGTCTCACCAACTGTCTGTACAGAGGGATAACAACTTCCTGTTTTCTGCTGATGATGCCTCTCCTATACATCCCAGTATACCCCCAGCCCTCCCTACTGCCTTCTCACATTGCTTACAACCTTAAGGTCATCTGATATGATTACCCCAGGTCCCTTCCTTTTTGTTGTTACTACCTCCCACCCATTGTGTATTCTTCCCTGGGTTCTTGTTTTCCAGGTGCATTATTTTGCACTTCTTTGCATTGAATCTTAGCTGCCATACTTCTGACCATTCCTCCAACCTTGCCAAGTCCCTTTTCATCCTTTCCACGCCTCCTTGTGTATCAACTCTGTTGCAGATCTTTGTGTCATCTGCAAAAGGCATACTTTTCCTTCCAGTCCCTCTGCAATGTCACTGATGAAGACATTAAGTGGACTGACCAATACTGAACCTCATGTGCATCCCACCAGTAACCCCTTTCTTCAGAGTGGACCTCCATTTACAATTACCTTCTGTGTCCTGTTGTCCAGCCAATGTTTTACCCAGGCTATCACCCTGGGTCCCACTCCCAGGCTGGTTAATTTGACTATTAATCTTTTGTGTGGGACTGTGTCAAATGCCTTGCTAAAGTCTAGATAGGCCAAGTCCACAGCCCCTCCCTGGTCTACTACTTTGGTCACCCAGTCAAAGAAATCTATTAGATTCGTCTGACATGACCTTCCCGCTGTGAATCCATGCTGCCTTGGGTCCTGTGCTCCACTGGCCTCCAGGTACTCGACTATTCTTTCCTTCAAGTGACTCCATCACTTTCCCTACCACAGAGGTCAGACTGACAGGTCTGTAGTTTCCTGCCTCTGTCTTGGACCCACTTTTGTAGGGGGAATCACATCTGCCTTCCTCCAATCCTCGGGTACCACACCATCCTCCCATGATTTATTAAAAAGAGTAGCCAGTGGTTTCACTAGTTCCTCCTTAATTCTTTTAGAATTCTAGGGTGAATTCCATCAGGACCCATTGCTTTGTCCACCTTCAGTTTTAGGAGTTCTTGCAGAACCCTTTCTTCTGTGAAAGGACTGGGATCGACCCCCCTATCAAGAGTGCTTCTGTTAATTGGATTAGGCACTTCCTCCTCCTCTTTTGTGAATACTGAGCAAAAATATTCGTTCAGTATTCCTGCTTTTTCACTGTCCCCCTCTGCCCACCCACCTTTCATTCTGTTCAGCCCCACTATCCCTCCCTTTGTCTTTCTATGCTCGCTGATGTACCAATAAAAGGTTTTATCCCCCTTCTTAACTGAGTTGGCTATCTTTTCCTCAGTTTGGGCCTTTGCTATTCTGACTTCCCTCCCTGCTTCCTACTGCCTTAACTGGTACAGCTCTCTGTCCTGCTCCTTCTGTGTTTCCTTATACTTCCGGAATGCTATCTTTTTCTTCCTGACTTTCACAGCCACCTCTTTTGAGAACCATAGTGGCTTTTTTTTTGTTTTGATTTGTTTATTTGCTTCACACAAAGGCTTGTTGCCTCTGTGATGGCAGTTTTGATAATTCCCCATTGTTGCTGCACACCTCCTTCTAGCCTGTTTGCTAGTGCTTTTCTGAGGCACTCTCCCATCTTGCCAAAGTCAGCCTCCTAAAGTCCAGTACCCTCACTTTTGTATGGCTTGACTCTGTAGCTGAGTTTAATGTGAACCACACTGTTTGATGGTCACTTGTCCCCAGATGGCAACCCACTTCTAGATCTGAGATCCTCTCACTGCCCCGCTTGAGAGTACGAGTCTAAGATTGCTCCCTCACGAGTGGGTTCCAAAACTAGCTGTCTAATGCCTGCCACCTGTAGGGCATCAAGAATGGCCCTGCTCTTGGATGTGGCTGCAGCAAATGTGCTCCAGTTAACATCTGGAATATTCAGGTCTCCCATCAACAGTATCTTCCCTTTCTCTGCCATTCTAAGAATGCCTTCTGTTATATCCTTGTCCATTCCTTCCCCCTGACATGGGGGTCTGTACACAACCCCTGTGCGGATTGTGGTGCCCTTTCCAGTCTCCAAGGTGACCCACAGTGCCTCCTCTCCTCACTGTTTACTCTTTTGTTCAGTTGCTTTATCCCTTCCTTTACATAGAGAGCTACTCCTCCCTCTTCTCCCCTGCCTGTCTCTCCTGTAGGTTATGTACCCTGGTATGTTAACATCCCAGTCATGGTTCTCCTTGTACCATGTTTCTGTGACTGCTACGATATCCAGGCATCCCTCTTGCATTAAGGCCATCAGCTCAGGGAGCTTGTTGCCCAGACTATGGGCATTGGTACTCATTACCCTCCATTTCCTGATGGCCTTACTCCCTTTTGCCCCATCCCTGTCCTTCTTGCCTTTGTCACTTTCTCCATTTACCCCTGCCCTTCTCCCTATCAACACCTCTATGTTGGTGTTTGCCGCACTTACTACCATGATTATTTGGGGGCTAGGATTTTCCTGCTCCTTTCCAGTGCCTCCCCCCTTGGCTAGTTTAAAAGCTTGCCAATGAAGCATTTAAACCTATCACCTAGGATCCTGGTTCCTCCCGATAGATGCAGCCCATCATGCCAGTATAGGCTTGCATCACTCCAGGTGGCCCCAGTCCCCAATGAAGCCAAACCCTGAGCTCCACACCAGTTTTTCAACCACTGATTGAATCCCATGGTGCGGAACACCCTAGCCTCTCCTATGCCATAGATGGGTAGCACTCTGAGAAGGTTACCATGCGTGCTACTTGACTAAGGCCCCTCCCCAATTCCACAAACTCTTCCTGCACTTCTCTAATCCCTTTCTTAGCCAGGTCATTTGTCCCTAGGTGGACAATGACATCCAGCTCCCTCCCTGTGCAGCTGCTCCGGCAATCCTGAGGATTCGCTCCCTGTCCCTCCAAGCCATGGCGCCAGGCAGGCACTTTACCTCCCTCTCCCCTTCCTCCCCCAGTTCTACCTTCCTAACAATGGAGTCCCCCACCAGGAGTTGTTTCCTTCCCCTGCCACCCTCCTGTCGGTCTCCTTTGTGGAGGTTCCCAGCATCCTCCTTGGTCTCCACTGTGGGTGCCTCCATGGAGGACCACACTTTGCCAGAATGGCATAGGAATTGTGAAGAGGTACAACGGGAGGGATGCGCCTCTGTTCCACCACCCTCACCCTCCCTGAGCCCACTGTGGTCCAACCGCTCCTCTTTCTTGGCAACCTCTGAGGCAACGGCAGTGGCAGTGGTGGTCCCTGGATGGAAGGGGAGGTCCCACAAATCCTGGCCAACTCAGCCTGGAGATGAGCAACCTCCTCCCTCAGCCCAGAGAGGTGCCTGCAGATGGGACAACACCGCATCCTCCAGAACATCTCCTGGAAGACTGCTGCTCCACAGCCACTGCACTGCATCACTCCAATCATGTCTTATTTCTGGCCCCTTAACTGTTTGCAATCCTTACTCTTTCCTCTGTTCTTTTTTTCCTCTCTCTCCTTACTTTCTGCCTGCATGCCCTTTAAGTTCCTGATTGTCCTGTTCTGAGACAAGAATATTCTATATTTCGCAGTAGACCACTTACTTGCTCAGAGGCAGACCTCCAGCAGCTAGAGGGGGCCGGAGAGCTACTCTTGCCCTTCTAGGATGGTGGGTCCTTGGTGGTTCTGTGATCACTCACTTCCTGCCCCTAAACAGGAAGTTCCTGTTGTCAGTCAAATCCTGTGCCTATAAAAACAGAACTAGCTTTGGGTTGGGGAGTGGAGGGACGGCAATATAGTCCCAGTAGAGAAGTTCAGTCACACAGCAGTCCTTTCTCCTGGTGCCTTCTGCCAAGCTATTAGCTGAAACTTTCTAAGGCAGTCTTTAAATGTAGCTTCCTTCTAGCTAAGCCACTCACACTTTTTTTCACAGAAAGAGTGATGAATGCATGGAACAGACTCCCAAAGGAGGTTGTGGGGGCAAAAACAGTTGTCGAATTCCAGAATGCATGGGACAGGCAGAAAGCAAAACTAGTGGTAGGAAGGAGGAGGTAGGCCGCAGATCAGATAGGATCTAGAGCTTATACATTAGTTAGGGAAATGGGAAGACTATGTGGGCCAGGCAGTCCTTAACTGCCATCAAGTTCTATGTTTCTATGTAAACAAGGGGACAGAAGGAGTTTGGAGCTGAGCCTTTAATGTGCATCCGTCTATGCCAATAGGGAGACGGGTAATTCCTGTGCTCTCCAACACTCCTTGCAGTCCTGAACCCAGAAAAAAGAAAAGTACTCAAAGCATCAATGGAGGATGAGCACAGAACTCTCTACGAAACACAGTTATTCCTGCAAATACGGTTTTAAATCTAAGTCAGCGTTAAGACCAGTGGGCTGTAGGTTATTAAGGGGATAAATCCAGTAGCTCTCTCTTTGTAAGAATATTAAGTCTGTTGCCTCCCCTCTTCCCTACTCAAACTTTTTCAGGTCCCACAAACCACAGATTGGCAGTGTCACTACTGTGATGTAATAGAAAATGTTCTGCCACTGGACTAGAAAGATTAACATTTTTAATATCCCTCATATGTTCTCGAATGGGCAACTTCAATTGTCTGACAGTCCTACACACATATAATTTAAGGCAGGAACACCAGAGGACATAAACCACAAACAAGGTCACACATGAGATGAACTGTTGGATTAAAACCTTTCATGGGCACCAATTATCTTCAAATAAATTTCCCTGATGGCAAAATCTGCAGATATTGCAGTTACCACACTTGTGCACCTAGGCTGGTTTGAGTGGTAGCCGAGTGTGTTGCACAGTTGTTGGTTCAGAGACGTGATTGGTGGCTAACCTGTCCCTCAGATTTTTCCTCCTTCTAAAAGTAATTCTTGATTTGGGGACAATATTATCAGAAAGTACAGAATCGCTTGAAAGGATGGGCCAGTATTTAGTCAGGATATTACCAATTTTACCTGACACTTGGTTAAACTCAGTGATCAACGAAACAGGGCAAACAGCATCCTGATTTCTTATTTTAGGTGTTGGTAGGGTGGACCTGTCTTGGACCACAGCCTTATCATATGCCCTGTCCAGGACATCAGTTGTATATCCCCTATTAAGGAACCTCTGTCTTAATTCCCCAGCTTATTGCTAAAAATCAGTCTCCTGTGTGCAGTTATGTTTAATGCGTAGAAATTGGTTAAACGGGATTGAGTCAATGTTTTGGGGTGGAAACTGGTGGCAAACAAGATGCTATTGCTGGCAGTGGGCTTCCTATAGCCCACACTAATTACCCTGTTTTGGGAGTTCACAGTAAGTGTGACATCCAGAAAGCTAAGAGTTGTATTCTGGATGTCACATGTAAAATGTATATTTTGGTCATTTGTGTTCATACAATACCATGATATGAACCTATGTAAAAGAGCTCTTAGCTCAAAGGTGTCAATCTGAGAATTTAATAAATAAAATAAACTTTACTGCCTCTGATTCAGTGCCATGCCATATACAAACTACACTGTCAATAAAGTGACGCCATCGAATGATGTTAGCAAAAAAATGGGTTAACAGAAGCATTCAAAATTTGATCTTTTTCCCACAAGCCTAGGAAAAGATTGCATACGAGGGTGCCATGGTTGCCCCCACATCTGTGCCGCAACACTGTAGTTAACAGTCATCTCCAATCTGAAAATAATTATGGGTCAGGGTGAATTCCAGACCTTGCATGATTAAATCTATTTGAATTGCCTTTCATTAACACTGACTTAAATTTGAAGCCGCATTTGCAGGAATAACTGTATTTCGTACAGTTCTGTGCTTATTCTCCATTGATGCTTTGAGTACTAACTTCTGTTTTCAGGACTGCAAGGAGTGTTGGAGAGCGCAGGAATTACCTGTCTCCCTATTGGCATAGACGGATGCACATTAAGGGCTCAGCTCCCAGCTCCTTTTGTCCCCTCGTTTGCGTTCTTCCACTGCAACTTGGCCCCCACCCCTTTTGTAGTTTATCTACTGCTTCCCCTCCCTTTCTCCAAGCTCTCTTATATATGTCTTTCTGACTTAAATTCCTTCAGATTTGACCATGTAGTAAATCACGGCAAATCACTGTTATATTTCAGGGGCAAAAAATATTTAAGCATTACTGGGAAAAGAACTGAGGAGGTGCAATGTTTATATGGGAGCAGCAACGGTGGCCCCAGCAGCCTGCTCACTAAAATGTTTCTGTGTGGTCCTAGTGCCTGATGGCTACACTGTAGTTCCTTAGGTGTGGCCTGATGCAAGAGATACCCTCGACGAAGATCTTTTTGTAGCTCATAGAGCTCCATTTGTCATTTGCACCGTCATGCGATTTGCACTATGTGGGGAAGCGCCACTGTATGGCAACAGCGTTCATGCTGACAGCCCCCACAGCAACACCCGCATACCGCCAGTGAACCCGATGCACCCCACACCAACCAACCACCACAATCCCGACACAGCAGCTGCACAAGACACACCGTCGGACTGCAAGGCGCACGGCAGACAAGACGCACCAGCACAGACAGGCCATGACACCGGCACTAAAGCGGACCAGTCAGCACCCCCCCCGAACCACATCAGACCCAACGGACAGTGGAGCGGCACTGCAGGATGTGTTCGGGGGTACTGGTAGGTACCACAGGGGCAGCTGGTTTGCAGCATGGTAGCAATGCCAGGACTGGGGACACCTAAGGGCAGAAGACACAGGGCGCCCATGAAGTTCCTACGGAGAAACACGGTTGGGCAGGGGCCAGGTGCACAGTGGCCATGGTGGTGCTGCCACTGTGGAGGGCATGTCAGCTGCTGTGAAGGGTTGCTCTTGTGGTGGTCAGAATTGTGGTGTCGCCATGACACCGTGCTTCCACTGTATGGGACTTTGCAAGCACTGTATCTTAAAACCGTGATAGACTTTGCCAGTGAAGTTCTCTTATATTGCTGCTTACTGCTATTTTTAATAAAGCCTCTTATCAGTAGTCCTAAGCTTTCTGGTGCATCTGTACTTGTGAGGAAATACCTCTTATTATAATGGGTTACCAGTCATTCATTTGAATGCAAGGAGTTTTGCATTTGGATCTTTGCGGTCCCTTCGTGAAAGGTCTCGCTATCCTCTAAAAAGAGGTAAGTCCTTGGACAAGGACCTGTTCACTGAGTCCCTAAATACTGGCATAGTCCCAGAGGACTGAAGAAGGGCAAATGTGGTCACTTTTCACAAGAGTGGCAGCAAAGAAGAGGCAGGAAACTACAGGTCAGTAAGTCTCATGTCCAGTGGTGGGTAAGATCATGGAAACACTCCTCAAGGAGATTTCTTTGACTGGGTGACAAAGGTAGTGGACCAAGGGGGAGCGGTGGACGTCGCCTACCTAGATTTCAGCAAAGCCTTCGATATCATTCCATATAGGACGTTGGTCAACAAACTGGATAGTCGAGGGTTGGGCCACAAGGTGGTGAACTGGGCTGGCAACTGACTGAGGGGAAAGGAAGTAAACCGTGGTAGTAAATAGAATCCAGTCAGAGGAAATGGAGGTGACCAGTGGAGTACCTCAGGGGTCAGTTCTGGGGCCAGTCCTCTTCAATATCTTTATCACACGAACATATGAAGAAGCCAGCAGAAGAAGGCCATTTGGTCTATCAAGTCTGCTCATATTGCAGAGTACACAGCTTGAGCTAATGTCCCTGCCCTCCCTCCCCACTCCTCCCATCCTCCCTACCCATGATCCTCACTTTTCCCCATGCCTATCCCAGCCCCTCTTAAAGCTGCCCACTGTCTTCAGCGAGATGACCTTTTCCAGCAGTGCATTCCAAGTGTCCACCACCCTCTCTGTGAAGAAGTGCTTCCTGATCTCCCTCCTAAACCTCCCACTCTCCAGCTTAAGACTATGCCCCCTAGTGTTGTGGTTGCCACTCAACTTAAAGAGACTCTCCTTATCAACCTTATTTATCCCTTTCAAGTACTTGAAGGACCCAATCATGTCCTCTCTCTCTCCAGTCTTTCAGGGGTACATGTTCAGTGCTCTTAACCTCTCGTCATATGCCTCACCCTGCTGATCCACTATGATCTTTGTAGCCATCCTCTGGACCTTCTCCAGCAGGTTATGTCCATTTTGAGGTGTGTGCACCAGTACTGAACTCCATACTCTAGATGCGGCCTTACCACTGACCTGTACAAGGGCAGTATAACCTCTTCCCCTACTACTGATTCCCCTAGATATGCATCCCAGCATTTTGTCTGCCTTGCTGCTGCTTTCTTGCACTGCATGGAGTGCTACAGGTGACTAGTGATCATCAATCTCAGGTCCTTCTCCTCCTCTGATGCATATACTCAGACTCTACCCAGGTAGTACTTTGTCCTGGGATTCTTGGCTCCAATATGCATAACTGTGCATTTCTTGGCATTGAAGTCAAGCTGCCAGATCCTGGATCCCTTCAGTTATGTCCACTCTCCCGCAGAGCTTGGTGTCATCCACGAATAGGCACATTTTGCCTTTAATGCCATCTCCAATGTCAATGAAGACACTGAACAACACTGGCCCCAGCACAGAGCCCTGTGGGACCCCACTGGTTACCTCTCTGGTACCAGATAACTCTTCCCGCCACAACCACACTCTGGGTTCTGTTCATCAGCTAGTTTCTCACCCATCTGGCCATCTTTTCCCAACCCCAAGATCCACCAACTTTCTGATCAACCTTTTGTGGGGCACAGAGTCAAAGGCCTTGCTGAAATCAAGATAGAGGATGTCTACCGCTTGGCCCCTGTCTACTGTCTTAGTGACACAGTCAAAGAAGTCAATCAGATTTGTTTGACACGATCTCCACCCCCCTCCATGCACCCATGCTGCCTCTCATCCTGGAGACCATGCTCCTCTAGATATTCCACCGACCTTTCCTTTAGTATGTTCTCCATGAGCTTGCCCACAGTGGAGGTCAGACTTACTGGTCTGTAATTCCCTGGGTCATCCTTAGGACTTTTGCGGAGGGGCACTACATGTGCTGTTCTCCAGTCCTGCTGTACCACGCTTGACTCTAGTGAACTATTAAATAGGTGTGCCAGTGGCCCTGCCAGCTCCTCAGCCAGTTCCTTTATTACCCTTGGATGTGCTCTGTCTGGGTCTGGTGATTTGTCCACCTTCAATGCCAGCAGCCCCTCCCTCACTCTATCACAACATCTGTGTTCCCCTTCCTCCTTGCTCCTCTTTTCCCTCCTGAATGCACTGGTCAGTCCTTCTCCCTAGTGAAGACAGAACAGAAGTATTCATTTAGTATCTCTGCTTTCTCCCCCATTATCCTCCACCCACTCCATTCCTTTCTTAAGCCTAACAATCCCTTCCTTCTTGTCCCTTTTCTCACTAATATAATGAAAGAAAGCCTTCTCCCCTTCTTAATTCCTTCAACTATCTGCAGCTCCCTCTGTGCCTTTGCTCGCAGGACTTCCTTACTTGCCTCACTAGCCAACTTTAGGTAATTTTACCTATCCACCTCTCTTTTGGTCTTCCTGAATTTTCTATAGGCCAACCTCTTTGCCCTTACTGCCTGGGCAACCCCAGAACTGAATCAGCTGGGCGCTTTGACCCTTGTGTTCTTACCCCTGAGCCTAATGCACTCATCAGTGGCAACCAGTATTCTTTCCTTAATGATAGACCATCTTTCATCCACCCCCATATCTGCTTTGATGCCCGCCAGATAGCTCCTTAGCACTTCACCCATTTTTCTGAAGTCCGCCCTCCTGAAATCCAAGAACTTGGTCTTAGTTGGGATGCTTTCCTTGCCCATATCCAACTGGAACCACACTGTGAAATGGTCACTTCCACCTAGTGGCTCCCTGACCATTATTTCCTGTACATGCTCCCCATCTGTGAGCACCAAATCAAGAATTGCCTCAGCTCTTGTTGGTTCAGTGATGCCCTGAGTCAGGAACCTACTCTGCAGTCCTTCAAGGATCACTGGACTCCTAGAACATGTTGTGGAGGGTATGCTCCAGTTCACCTTGGGCAGGTTGACGTCCCCCACAATTACCACCTCTCCTTTCCCCGCAGCTTCTAATATTTGTGAGCTCAGTTCCCTGTTCCTCTCCTCATCCGGATTGGGTGGTCTGTAAACCACCTCCAACCTCACCTTTCTCCATTGGACCTTAACGGAACCCATAATGTCTCCACCTCCCTTTTCTCTGACTCCTCCCTCAGACAAGTTACTCCCTCCCTGATATAAACTGCCACCCCTCCCCGCTTCCTGACCACCCTGTGCCTCCTGTATAGCTTATACCCAGGGATTGCAAGCTCCCAGTCATGGTGTGATGTTGCCCAAGTCCCGGTTACTGCAGCTATGTCCACCCTTCTCTCTGCTAATAGTGCCTGCAGGTCATCCATCTTGTTTTCAAGACTCTGCGTTTTCAAAGATACCACCCTCCACCTTGAATCTGACTTCCTTCTCTTCTTTCTCTTCTTTTCACATTTATTCCCTCTGTGTGCACCCCTCCACGTACCCTTGTTATGTGTTCCTCTCCCCCTCCACCCTTTGCTGTGTTCTTGTCCCTTCCACCTCCTCCCTTCAGACCTCTTCCATCACTGTGGGGGGAGGTTCACTGACCATCTCCTCTCAGAGTCTGTGGGCCTGCACGCCCACTGCCCCCCCCAGTAGTTTAAATTAAGTGTAATGGTTATGTATTCCCCCTGTTTGTCCCAGAGTATCTGCAAACCCTCCCTACTGAGGTGTAGCCTGTCTAGCGAAGAGTGCTTTGTTTGACCAGGTCTCCCCCCAGTCCCCAACACATATAAGCATCTCCTCCCTGCACCATTTCCTCAGCCACTCATTACAATCTTCTATTTTCTTTTCCTGGTTGCGCTGGCCCTTAGTACTGGCATGTCCTCTGAGAAGGCCAGCGAACGTCCTTCCTCCCTGTAGATCTTCCCTAATTCCCTGAACTTACTTTGCACTACCTCAACCTCCTCCCAGCTAGGTTGTTGGTTCCCAAATGTATAAATTAGGTTTTCCTCCAACCTCCCTTACAATTTCCCTTATTCTTGGGACCACCTTCCCTGCTGTCATCCCTGGCATACAAACCACTCTCCTACTTGCATTTGGGTCCCATTTCCTTCCCCAGTGACTACCCCAATTATGGAGTCCCCTATGATTGCTACCCTTCCATCCCCTGCACCCGTGCTCCCCATCCTTCCTTTATTACCTTTTGGTATTAGCTGCTTCCCCACCTAACTGCACCCTGGTGAACATATCTCCACATCCACAATTTATCCCCTTAACTTTTTCCATCTCCCACTCTACCCCTCCCCTTCTATCTGTATCTGCTTTCAGTTTTCCCTTCCCTCTTCCTTGCTGACCTATAAAGCCCTACATGGTCGGGGGCTGAGTTACCTACAAGACCTTCTTCATCCCTATTGCTCCCTCCAGCCACTCCGCTCCACTAATGAAGGATTGCTGGAGACTCCCAGGGTTCATCTGAAGATCTCTGGGGCGCATACATTTCCTTTCGCAGCCCCTACCCTGTGGAATTCTCTACCTCATTCGGTTAGAGGGTGCCTGACTGTGGAGAGTTTTAGAGCAGCTCTAAAAATGTATTTATTTTCGCTGGCTTCTTGGCTGGTTAGTATTCACTGTTTTTATAGAGTTTCACTGTTGAAGTTTAGGTGTTTTAACTCTGTAAAAGCACTTTGATACTTGCTGAATTGCACTTTTTATAAATAAAGATTATTCCTTTAATTTCCCCCCCTCCCCATTCTCCACTCCATTTAGCCTGCCTCCTCTTCCCTGCCCACCCTGATTAGTCCCCTCTCCCCTCCCCAGTACTCCTACTCTCAACCCTGGCTCAACCTGACCTCCTACCTCATCTCCTTCTGCCCCTCCCTCCTTCCAGACAGTGGTGCAAATCTATTCAATAAAGGCACCCCTTTAGAATTTCCCACCCCTGATGCTACTCTCACATTCCCACCCCTTCCTCTTACCACTCCTCCACGCAAAGAAGTGCAAAGTCATGCACGTGGGGAGTAGAAACCCAGGGGATAGCTACAAGATGGGGGAGAGCTGCTGTCAGTCACCAAAGAGGAAGGAAATCTGGGGGTCATTATCACAGATGACCTGAAGGCCACCAAGCAGGCAGCAAAGGCAGTAGGGAAGGCCAGTTGGATGTTGCATTGTATAGTAAGTGGCATCACAAGCCAAAGGAGGGAGGAGTACTGCATGCAATTCTGGAGACCGCATCTTCAAAAGGACATAGGATGGAGACAGTGCAGAGGACAGCAACGAATATGGTGCATGGGTTAAAGCATAAATCATATGAGGATAGGTTAAAAGACCTCAATATGTATTCACTAGAACAGAGGAGGGAGTGAGGGGGGGACATGATTTTTTTTTTTGTATATTCTCTTTACTGCACTGGGGACCAGGGCATCTCTCGGGACAGCCCTCACAGCCACTGTCTCTATTCCCAGCCTGAAACCTCCATTCCCCAGGAGACACATTGCTGAGAACCTCATCCCTGGACCCACAGACCTGTCCAGCCCCTCGGATCACCCCTGGGGGAGGGCCCATCTCACCTACCTGGTGGCCTTTCTGGGATTAGAAGGACGGTCCGGGTTGAGGGGCTCGGGAGAGCCGGTGGAAGGCAGGTCCAGCGTCAGGATGTGGGCCTGGGCTCCTGAGGCCTCCATCGCCTCCCTAAGTCCACCAGGGATTTTCCTTGTGGTGTTTCCCCATTGGGACATGGTGTGCAATGACTTCTGTGCGGCTTCCACCACTCCTCAACCACTGGAGTCTGCCATCGTTCCACCCCCTACAATGTCACTTGCTCATGTGCTATTTTGTTTCCACTGGAGGCTGCTACGGAGCCGGGAACACCCTGCAACCCACCCCAGGAGAGGAGAGCAGTCCTCTGCTCAATCCTCTCCCTCCCCTGCCGAGCCCTGATGGCCCAGGTCCATTCCTGAACCTGGGTCACCAGTGTGGCATGAGGTGTGGCGTCCAGCGCCTCAACCCTTAACGTTTAAGTACCTCAAGGGCATCAATAAGGTGAAAGGGGAAAACATCTTCCAGTTTAAAAATAGTACTAGAACAAGAGGGCATGACATGAGGTTGGAGGGGGGCCGTATAAGAGGAAATGGGAGGAAGTTCTTCACTGAAAGGGTGGTGGATGCATGGAACGGCATGCACTGTAGCAGGATTCAAACGTGCATGGGATACAAATAAGGGGACCATTAGATGAGAAGGAATAGCTAAAGAAGGTGACCTACTATTGGCACCAGCTGCTAGTATAGGTAGGGGAAAAAGGGCAGACCGGATGGGTCTGGCTGTCCTTTTCTACCAACAGATTCCAGATCAAAGGCTAAGGCCTTGGCTGTCAGACACCAAGGTTGGGGTCTCGCACAGGCTCTAATCTCCAGGTGGTTCAATTGCCAGTGACCCCATCAGGGTCTGCTGATGCAAAGATATTGTTTCAGACCATGTCTGAACTATTCAGAAACCGTCTGCCCTTGCCTCTGTCATTGACTTCACTGATGATGCAGGAGTTCCTCTGCTGTTCACACTACCAACAGTATCAAGGAGTTTCCTCCATCAATACCTGGCCTGTCAACGTTCCTCCCAACATATTCTCCTCCTCCTACCATCAACCTGATGCCTAGAAGTGTTGACGAGGAGGAACTGGAATATAATCCTGTATACATGGAGGAGGAATTTGAAGAAAAAAGGAAAGCTTGACCCACCCCCCCTTTGATGTGGTGGGCTCCAGTTCCACTCTAGCCTACTACAGAGTGAACACTGTATGTTAACATGCCTTGGTCAACTCCTGAGGCTGCCCATTTCTGGACTTTTCTCAGTAAGGTCCAGTCTAAACTGGGATTTGCTGCCCAGGAGTAAGATTCCTCTAAGAGAAAGCTTTATGAGTTCTTAGATGTGTCTGCTTCACCCACTGTGATTATTCCTCCTATCTACACTTCTTTGGAGGGTGTCACACTGGCAGTTTGACACATGTTCTGTGCCCCCCCTTCTCTACTCCTTTCCTCCTGATATCTCATCCTCTACCACTTGGCACTTTATCTCCCCCCCTCCTAGTCCTCTCCTGCTTCCCCCTTTTTATCCCCTCATTCTCTCCCTTTCCACCCTTCCTCCATACATCTCCTGCATAGTTCCCTGCTTACTTCTTACTTATAATAGTACCTTGTCGCTAATTTTCTAGGCTGGCACCTCTTATTTGTTTGCCTTGTGCCAGAAGTTGTTGCTTTGCAAATAGTCATGTATATAATGAACATTTGTACCCAATGTTAATCCTGTGTACCATGATTATATGTACTATACACCTAGCGATGGAGGCCCTAGGAGCCCAGGCCCACATCCTGACGCTGGACCTGCCTTCCACCGGCTCTCCCGAGCCCGACCCGGTGTTATTTGTTCTCAGGACTGCTTGTGAATGAGCCTGCTCATTGGAGTTATTCCTGCAATAAACTTGAACTTTACCAGCTATGCCACGAAAGGCAGATAAACAGTGCTCTGCACACTTCTGATACACCCTTTTATTCCTCTCAACCAGACACAGATTCTGTGGTTGTCATGACTGCACATGACAGGTCGAAAGTTCCTAAAATATCAGCTCCCTCCGTCCTGATAACCTGCTGGGTAAGTTAGCTCAAGCTGCATTTACACTTGGTAGTTTGGAAGAAGAATTACTCACCTTAGTAATTGTGTTTCTTCTAATGGAGTCTTGCTGTATTCTGACAAGTTGCAGTTAGCTCCAGCTCTTGAACTGCTCCAGAGAGTGAAGGGTTAAAATTCTATGCCTGGCATAGAATGTTGGGCTTGAGCTCGGTTGAAAACTCTGTCTGTGTTCTTCTGAAACCCAACCGTCAGATTCTTACGAGCTAAAACTCACTAATAATAATAATGTGGAAATTGTAAACTCTTAGTAGCCAACTGGCAAGAGAGACTTTGGATTCCCTAAAAGACTCAAGTCAAGAAACCCAAAGAACAAAAATCAGGCAATAAGAACTAAAAATTCTTAATTAAACAACACAAAGCACCCAACACGAGTGGGCTAAAGACACCCTGGGGTGCAACACTGCACCTGCCCACCCACTTCCCAAAAACAGGTTCGGAGAGGGGAGGCAGGGAAGGCAGTCAGAATACAGCAAGACTCCATTAAAAGAAACAAAATTACTAAGGTAAGTAATTTTTTCTTCAAACAACATGAAGTCTTGCTGTATTCTGACAAGTTGAGACTACCATGCAGTACCTCCAAGGAGGGGGGACAGAACCTTCGTTGGGAATAGGCTCTGAAGTACTGCTGTGCCAAACCTAGCATCACTCCTAGCCTGGATATCCAGAGAGTAATGCTTGGTGAAGGTATGAACTGTTTTCCAGGTGGCTGCTTGACAGATTTCTAACAAGGGGATATCCCTAGCTTCAGCCAGAGATGCAGCTGTACCTCTAGTGGAATGAGGGTGCAGTTTTTCCCCCGTTTTTCATAGCAAAATTGAATACAGGAAACATTCCACGTGGTGATGATTCTCTTGGTGGCAGGTTTTCCCTTACCTACTTCCCCATAAGTGAGGAACAACTGGAGCGAGTCAAACTTGTGACCCTTCGTACGCTCTATGTAGTAACTAAGGGCCCTTTTAACATCTAAACTGTGTAGCCTCCTTTCCCCTGAGGAGGTGTGATCAGAGAAGAACACAGGAAGAGACATAGATTGGTTTAAGTGGAAATCAGAAACCACTTTAGGTAGGAACCTTCTATTGGTTCTAAGGACCACCTTATCCCTATGGAAAGAAATGAAGTCAGGCTCCACTGACAAGGCTTGCAATTCACTTATACGTCTGCAGAAGTAATAGCAACCAAAAACACAGTTTTCCAAGTCAAGTACTTGAGCTCTGCTGAGGACATAGGCTCGAGGGGGGGCATCAGCTGAGCAATACATATATTCAAATCCCAGGCAGGAGCAGGGTCCCTAAAAGGGGAATTGGTATGAGGCAACCTTTTGAAAAATTTACAGAATACAGGGTGAGATGACAGAAAGGAAGACTTCCCCACTGACAGGAAAGCAGAGATAGCTGATAAATGCACTTTGAGAGTAGCTGATTTGAGGCCTAGGCTATTAAAGTAAATCGTGTAATCCAGAACTGTGGACAACTCAGCGGTGTCTGGAGAAATGTGCTTCTTGGAACACCAAATACTGAACCTTTTCCATTTGGAGTTGTAGTTTTTTCTGGTGGCAGGCTTTCGAGAAGCCTTGAGGATATCCAGAACCCCTTGGGACAGATGTAAATCTGCATACTCTAACTCTTCAAGAGCCATGCCTTGAGATTGAGTGACTGGAGATTGGGGTAACAAATCCTCCCCTGAGAGGAGGTTAGCAGATTGTAATTCCTGGGAAGAGACAGGGGAAGATGGACAGCAACAGGGGGTACCAAGGCTGCCTGGCCCAGTCTGGAGCAATCAGAATCACTTTGCATGGTTGTGACCTTACCTTGACTAGAACCTTGAACAACAGAGTAAAAGGAGGGAAGGCATAAAGAAACTTCCCTTCCCAGTTCAAAATCAGAGCATCCGGAGGGACTGAACCCAAGACTGGGGGTCTGCAACAGAACACAGGAAGTTGGTGATTGTCTGAGGCTGCAAAGAGATCTATCTCCGGAGTGCCCCACCATGAGAAAATCACCTTCAACACCAAAGGGTCCAGAGACCATTCGTGATGGCCCTGGGAAATCCTGCTCAATGCATCTATCACCACATTGTCCTTTCCTGGGAGATGGACCGCTAATAGAGAGGTCTGTAGGGAATATGCCAGGGACCATACTTTCATGGCCTCCGTGCACAAAGCCGTGGACCAAGTGCCTCCCTGCTTGTTGATAGACCACATGGTGGTAGTGTTGTCCGTCCTGACTTGAAACCTTGTTCTTTATCGACTGAGAGAAGGCTTGTAGGGCAAGAAGTACTGCCATGAGCTCCAGGAGGTTGATGTGAAGAAGGGATTCCTGAGGGGACCACAGTCCCTGGGCCGGGAGAGCCCCCAGATGGGCTCCCCACCCCAAAAGGGAAGCATCTGTGGTGAGAACCACAGAGTGAGTCTGAGAGACAAATGGAACACCTTGCCTCAGATTGCTCAGGTCCTGCCACCACTGAAGGGCCTGAATTAAGGTCTGAGCAACAGGAACTAGCTTGGTAAGAGGATCTTTCCTCTGGGACCAAAAAGTTCTCAGATGGAACTGAATGTCCCTCATCTGAAACCTGGCCCCTTGGACCACTGCTGTGGAAGCTACCATGTGGCCCAAAAACTGCATAAAATGTCTTGTTGCTCGAGAAACCAGAGGGGGAAAGGAAGAGGCCAGCTGAGAGATGGCTTTTGCCCTTTCCAAAGGAAGAAAGGCTCTTGCTTTGAGGGTGTCCAGTTCTGCTCCTATAAAAGTGAGGAGCTGTACTGGTTTAAGGACTGACTTGGGAAGACTGAGAAGGAACCCCAGGGAAGTGAGAACTTGCTGGGTGACTTGCAGATCTGACTTGACTTGGTCTGGAGACTGGCCCACAAGAAGCCAGTCGTCCAGGTATGGAAAAATAGAAACTTTTTCTTCTTAGAAAGGCCACCATTACTGCTAGGCACTTTAAAAACGCCCTTGGAGCTGAAGTTAGACCGAAGGGTATTACTCTGAACTGATAATGGCCTGAGGGCAATCCGAACTTGAGGTACTTTCTGTGGGAGCACGTGATGGGAATGTGAAAATAGGCATCTTTGAGGTCCAGTGAGACTAGCCAGTCCCCTGGCCTCAGACAGGAAAGAATTGTTCTCAGAGTCACCATTCTAAATTTTGGCTTTATTAGGTCCTTGTTTAGGTATCTTAGATCTAGAATGGGTCACCACTCCCCTGTCATTTTTGGGGGTAAGAAAATACCTGGAGTACAGTCCTTTGCCCCTGTATGGAGTAGGAACTCTCTCTATGGCCTTTACAGCCAGTAGAGACAAAACTTCTGCCTCTAGAGCAAGGGTTTCTGAAGTATTTGCAGATGGAAAGGATCTGGGTCTCAGTTTCAGAAAACTTTTGAAACTGGAACCAGCCCCTGGCTTACAACCTCCAGGACCCACTTGTCTGACGTAACAGACGTCCAGTCCTGGACAAAGTAAGCAAGCCTGCCTCCTACTGGAATGGGGGAGTCGACCCGGGCTGACACATCAGGGTGTCTGCTTGGTAGAAGCCTTAGGCTGAGGGGTGGATGCAGCCCTACTCATCCCCCTTTTGCCTCCCCCTCTGAGAAAAGGAAGAGGAGGCCTGCGCCTGGTCGAAAGGCCTGTGAAAAGGCCTGCTCCTGCCCCTAGCTTGCTGCCTCTGAGGAGTTATCTGCTTCTCCTTGGCCTGCGCACTCCTATAAGTGGTCCTGTACTCATCCATTTCCTTCATGTAATTCTGTATCTGCTCCCCAGACAGAGAATTACCCACTACAGGGAAGTTCATGGCCTTAGCCTGGGTGTCCTGCGAAAAGCTAGTACATCCGAGCCAAGCCATTCTCCGAAGAGCCACAGATGTAGCCATGACTCTTGATGATACATCATTGGAGTCTACAGCAGCATGAAATTGTACTTTTGATGCCTCTATCCCATCTGCAGCCACCTGCTCCAGCTCCTTGGCAAGCTGGGGAGGAGCCTGTTTAGCCAATGCCAGTACAGTGTCCCATCTGGACTTCTGGTACCTGGCTGCACAGGCCATATAATTAGCTGGCCTGAGTCCCAAAGATGATGCCATGTACTGTTTCTTTGCCATGGCATCAATCTTCCTGGAGTCCGTGTCTGGTGGGGGGGATTGATGCCAAGGGAATGTTTGCCTTATCACAGGCAGCAGCCTGCACAACCCCAACATGTCTGCATTGCTGAAAAAGGAACTCCGTGTCTGAGCCTGAGAGAGTGTACCTCTTGCCCATTCGTCTGTCCACAGGAGGTATAGAATTTGGAGACTTAAGAATTTTTTGTGTCCATTTCCCAAAGATTTGTGGAGGGGAACAGACAGTCTCCTGGACTCTGGGATGTCCATCATCTCAACAAAATCAGGCTCTTCTTGATCCTCTACTGCTTCCTCTACATGAAGCTGGAGGGTCTCAGCCACTTTTTTGTAAAACATATAGTGAGAAGGGGACTCAGAAAGCCATGGCATCTATCTTCCTGGAATCTTTGCCTGGGGGGTGTGAAGCCAAGAAAAAAATACTCACTTTAGTAATTATGTTTCTTCTAGTGGAGTCTTGCTGTATTTGGACTATTGCAGTTAGGTCCTGCCTTTCAACTGCCCCGGAGAACAAAGGGTTAACTTTTCTATGCCTTGCACAGAACGTTCGTCACGAGCTCGGTTGAAGCCTCTGTCTGTTGTTGTTCAAACTGCAACTGCCAGATCTTTACGAGCAAAAATTCACTAGGTGTTCTGTGTGGAAACTGTAAAAATGTTTACTAGCCAACTGGCAAATATATAATGTTTCTGGTTTCAAAGGAAGACTCAAGTCAGGAAACTCAAGAACCAAAACACAACATTCCACCCAAACAAAAAAGAAGGTGTAAAAAGGACACCCCTAGGGTGCCAACACTGCTCCTGCCCACCCACATCCCAAAAACTAGGTTCTGAGAGGGGAGGTGGGGGGGGAGGTCAGAATACAGCAAGACTCCACTAGAAGAAACATAATTACTAAGGTGAGTAATTTTTTCTTTAAACAACATGAAGTCTTGCTGTATTCTGACTATTGCAGACTACCAAGCAGTACCTCCATGGAGTACGGACAGAACCTACTTTGGAAACAGGCTCTGAAGTACTGCTGTGCCAAACCGAGCATCACTCCTAGCCTGGATATCCAGAGAGTAATGCTTGTTGACAGTATGGACCGTTTTCCAGGTGGTTGCTTGACAGATTTCTAAAAGAGGAATATCCCTGGCAGCAGCCAGGGAAGCGGCTGCATCTCTTGTGGAATGAGCCCTCAGGCCTGAGGGTGGAGTTCTACCCAGTTTTTCATAGCAGAATTGTATACAAGAAACAATCCACCTGGCAATAGATCTCTTAGTGGCAGGTTTGCCTTTACTAACTTCTCCATAAGTGAGGAACAACTGGAGGGATTCAAACCTGTGACCCTTGGTACGCTCTATGTAGTAGCTAAGGGCTCTTAACATCCAAACTGTGCAGCCTCCTCTCTCCCGAGGAGGAATGGTCAGTGAAGAAAACAGGGAGAAATATAGACTGGTTGAGGTGGAAATCTGAAACCACTTTAGGTAAGAACTTTCTGTTCGTTCTAGGACCACTTTATCTCTGTGAAAAGAGATAAAGTCAGATTCTACTGACAGGGCTTGCAATTCACTGATACGTCTGGCAGAGGTAATGGCTACCAAAAACACAGTTTTCCAAGTCAAGCACTTAAGCTCTGCTGAGGACAAAGGCTCAAAGGGGGGTTGCATAAGCTAAGCAATGCAAACATTAAGGTCCCAAGGAGGAGCAGGATCCCTAAAGGGGGGATTGGTGTGAAGCAATCCATTGAAAAACTTACAGAATACAGGATGGGATGACAGAGAGGAAGATTTGCCTACCGACAGGAAAGCAGAAACAGCTGCCAAGTATATCTTGAGGGTAGCTGGTCTGAGGCCTAGGCCATTAAGAGGGACCATATAATCCAGAACCGTAGGCAATTCAGCAGAGTCTGGGAGAAATATTCTTCTTAGAACACCAAATGCTGAATCTTTTCCATTTGGAGTTGTAAGCCTTTCTAGTGGAAGGCTTTTGAGAAGCCTTAAGGATATCCAGAACCCCTTGGGAAAGATGCAGATCTGCAAACTAACTCTTTAAGAGCCAAGCCTTGAGATTGAGAGACTGAAGATTTGGGTACCACATCCTCCCCTGAGAGGATGTTAACAGGTTGTAATTCCTGGGAAGAGACAGGGGAAAGTGGACTGTTAGGGAACAGCAACAAGGGGTACCATGGCTGTCTGGCCCAGTCTGGGGCAATCAGAATCACTTTGCATGGTTGTGACCCTACCTTGTCTAACACCCTGAACAGGAGAGGGAAGGGGAGAAAAGCATACAGAAATTTCCCTTCCCAGTTCAGAATCAGAGCATCCAGGGGGACTGAACGCAAGACTGGGGGTCTGCAACAAAAGAGAGGAAGTTGGTGATTGTCTGGGGCTGCAAAAAGATCTATCTCTAGCGTGCCCCATTTCGAGAAAATCACTTTCAAAACCAGAGGATCCAGGGTCCATTCGTGATGGCCCTGGGATATTCTGCTCAGTGCATCTGCTAGGACATTGTCCTTCCCTGGGAGGTGAACTGTTATCAGAGAGGTTTGCAGGGAATAGGCCAGGGACCACAACTTCATTGCTTTTGTGCACAAGGCCATAGACCGAGTGCCTCTTTGCTTGTTGCTGTACCACATGGTGGTAGTGTTGTCTGTTCTGACCTGAACCACCTTGTTCTATACAGATTTGGAAAAAACTTGCAGTGCCAGAATCACTGCTCTGAGTTCCAAGAGACTGATGTGAAGTAGAGATTCCTGAGGTGACCACAGTCCCTGGGTGGTAAGATCCCCCAAATGGGCTCCCCAACCCAGCAGGGAAGCATCTGTGGTGAGTATCACTGAATGAGACTGAGTGACAAATGGAACCCCTTGTCTCAGATTGTCCTGATCCTGCCACCATTGCGAGGCTTGGATCAGGGTTCAAGTCAGTGGGATCAGTTTGGTAAGGGAATCCTTTCTTTGGCACCAAAAGGCTCTTAAGTGGAACTGAATGTCCCTCATTTGGAATCTTGCTCCCTGGACCACTGCTGTGGAGACCGCCATGTGGCCCAGTAGCTGAAGGAAATGCCCTGCGGGTCGAGACACCTGAAGGGTGAAAGAAGAGGTCAGTTCCACAAGGGTCCTTGCCCTTTCTAGGGAAAGGAAGGCTCTTGCCTTTACCGTATCCAGTTCTGCACCTATGAAGGTAAGGAGCTGCACTGGTTCGAGAACTGACTTTGGTAGGTTGAAAAGGAATCCCAAAGAAGTGAGCAAATGCTGGGTCACTTGCAGATGTGACTTGACTTGGTCTGGAGACTGACCTAGTATGAGCCAGTCATCCACGTATGGGAAAATGCAAATCTTTTGTCTTCTTAGGAAGGCAACAACTACTGCCAGGCACTTTAAGACTCTTGGGGCTGATGTTAGGCCAAAGGGCATTGCTCTGAATTGATAGTGGCATGAGGGCAACTTGAACCTGAGGTACTTTCTGTGGGAGCACCTGATGGGAATGTAAAAGTAGGCATCTTTGAGGTCCAGGCAGGCTAGCCAGTCCCCTGCCCTTAGACAGGGAAGGATAATTCCCAGAGTTACCATTTTGAATTTTGGCTTTAACAGATGTATGTTCAGATATCTTAGGTCCAGGATGGGTCGCCACTCTCCTGTCTTCTTGGGGTTAGGAAGTACCTGGAGTACAATCCTTTGCCCCTGTGTAGGTTGGGAACTCTATCGCTCTGAGAGCAAGGAGAGAAGAAACCTCTGCCTCTACAGCAAGGGTCTCTGAGAGATTTGCAGGTGGAAAAGATCTGGCTCTCATCTTGGAGAATTTTTTGAAGCTGAGAACCAGTCCCTGGCTTACTACTTCCAGGACCCACCTGTCTGATGTAAGAGACATCCAGTCCTGGACAAAGTAAGCCAGCCTGCCCCCTACTAGTATTGGAGAATCGGCCGGGAAAAACCCATCAGGGTGCCTGTTTGGCAGGGGCTTTAGGCTGAGGGGTGGTAGCAGGCCTGCTTGTACCCTGTCTGCCTCTCCCTCTGAAGAACCCCCTCTAGGCAAAGGCGGAAGAAGAGGCCTGGGCTTGGCCTATGAAAAGGCCTGCCCCTGGAATGCTGCATCTGGGGAGTGGCTTGCCTTTCCTTGGCCTGAGCACTCCTATAGGTGGTCCTGTATTCATCCATTTTCTTCATTTAGTTCTCTTGTTTGCTCCCCAATTACCCACAACAGGAAAATCCATGGCCTTAGTCTGGGTATCCCGAGACAGGCTAGTACATCTGAGCCAAGCCATCCTATGAAGGGCCACAGATGTAGCCATGACTCTAGACGAAACATCACTGGAGTCCACTATAGCATGAAACTGCACCTTGGATGCCTCAATACCATCTGCAGTCACCTGCTCCAGCTCCTTGGCAAGCTGGCCAGGGACCTGTTTAGCTAGAGCCATTACAGTGTCCCATCTAGACTTCTGGTATCTAGCTGTGTAGGCCACATAATTAGCCTGCCTGAGTCCCAAAGATGCTGCCATGTATTGCTTCTTTGCCATAGCATCACTCTTCCTGGAGTCCTTATCTGGGGGGTGTGAAGCCAAGGGTATATTTGCCTTATCACAGGCAGCAGCCTGCACTACCCCAACATGGCTGCATTGCTGGGAAAGGAACTCCGTATCTGAGCCTGAAAGAGCATACCTCTTGTCCATTCTCTTGTTCACAGGAGGTATAGAATTAGGAGTCCATAAAATTTTTGTTGTCTGTTTCCCAAAAGACTTATGATGGGGAATAGACAGCCTCTTGGACTCTGGGATATCCATCATCTCAACATAATCAGGCTCCTTCTGATCCTCTACAACTTCTTCCATAGGAAGCTGAAGAGTTTCAGCCACTTTTTTGTAAAACTTAAAATGTGAAGGGGACTCAGAAAGCCTAGGAGGAGAAACCCCTGAAGGTCTGTCTGGGGAGATGTCTGGGTCAATGGGCACTTCCAGACTTTCATAATCACCATCACTATCCTCATACTCTCCTTCCTCCTCCTCCGGTTCATAAAAATCCTCTAAATTATAATCCGGAACCGGGGAACCGACTGAACCGAGCCCCTAACCGATGGTGCGGTCTGTCAGGAACTCAAAGAAGGACTGAACAATCCTTATCGCTATTATTTCATCAACGGTCGGAGAAAGAACTTGTGGATCCGAACCAGATGACTTATCCCTTCTTTTTCTTTTAACCGGAACTGACTCCTCAGAGTCGGTTCTCCTTTCGCCTGAAGAAGTTTCGCCCTGGTCAGAGAGTACTCCTTCTGGTTCGGTTGGAACCGAACCAGGCTAGCCATCCGGGTCAGCGGACTTTTTGGCCTCCCTTTCCCTCAGCCTACCTACTCTCTTTTCCAGGGTAACTGAGGGAAAATTTTTGCAAATCTGGCAGTCTGAATCAAGGTGGTCAAACCCCAGACAATAAACACAGGTGGTGTAGGGGTCAGCCTTAGCAAAGGCTTCCCCACACACACTACAGTGTTGAAACCCTGTGGGCCTGGTTTTTTTCTTGGGTTTCTCAGACATGGCCAGTCCTAACCAAACTTACCCTTTTTTTGGCAATCCGCCAGGCAAGACACCCTTATCGGCTCCTGACTGTGTTACGGGTCATGGAAAAACCGTAAAGAAATCCGTTTTTTTTTAGAACCGATAAGGACCGGTTACCATACTCTAAAAGTAGAAAAAAAATTTTTTTTAAACAAACCTGATCGGTTCAAACCAAACCGATTCAACGTTTACAGGTTCCACACAGAAGCAAACAATAATAAACCTATCTAGTACTCACGGTACCACAGACAGAGACTGAACCGACAGGTTAGATGGAATAAATTCGGTTGAAAACGAGAAAAAAATGACACTTTAACCGACGAAATTGAACTGAGCAAAGGAGAAATCTCCAGAGCAACTGTTCAGTGAGGCGGAGTAAAGAATCTGACGGTTTGGGTTCAAACAACAACAGACAGAGTCTCAACCGAGCTCGAGCTCAGTGTTCCATGCCTTGCATGGAAAGTTAACTCTTTCCTCTCTGGGGCAGTTCAAAGGTTGGATATCACTGCAATAGTCAGAATACAATAGTCAGAATACAGCAAGACTTCATGTTGTTTTAAAGTTAAGTTTCCATGGCCAGCATGGAATGTTCAGCGTGAGCTCAGCTGAAGCCCCTGTCTGCTGCTGTTTAAACTCCAACCCTCAAATCTTTTACGAGCAATACTCACTAGAAGTTCTGTGTGGAAACTGTAAAACACACACTAGCCAACTGGCAACTAAATTTATTAAAAAAGGGTTTTTTGGTTTCAAAGCAAAGCCTCAAGTTAGGAAAGCCAAAAAACAAAACACAACACACACCAAAGTAAAGGAGGGTGAAAAAGGGGCACTTCTAGGGTGCCAACACTGCTCCTGCTCACCCAGATCCCAAAAAACAGGTTCTGAGAGGGGAGGCGGGGGGAGGTCAGAATACAGCAAGACTCCATTAGAAGAAACAACATTAGTAAGGTATTTTTTTCTTCAAACAACATGAAGTCTTGCTGTATTCTGACTATTGCAGACTACCCAAGCAGTACCTCCATGGAGGAGGGACAGAACCTACTTTGGGTATAGGCTCTGAAGTACTGCTGTGCCAAACCGTGCATCACTCCTAGCCTGGATATCAAGAGTAATGCTTGGTGAATGTATGGACTGTTTTCCAGGTGGCTGCTTGACAAATTTCTAAGATAGGAATATCCCTGGCAGAAGCCAGGGAAGCAGCTGTACCTCTAGTACAGTGAGCCCTCATGCCCGAGGGTGGGGTTCTACCCAGCTTTTCATAACAGAATTGTATACAAGAGACAATCCACCTGGCAATAGATCTCTTAGTAGCAGGTTTGCCCTTACCGACCTCTCCATACATGAGGAACAACTGGAGGGGCTCAAACCTGTGACCCTTGGTGCACTCTACGTAGTAGCTGAGGGCCCTCAACATCCAAGCTGTGCAACCTCCTCTCTCCAGAAGAGGAATGGTCAGTGAAGAAAACAGGGAGAGACATAGACTAAGGTGAAAATCTGAAACCACCTTAGGCAAAAACTTCCTGTTAGTTCTTAGGGCCACTTTATCTCTATGGAAAGAAGTGAAATCAGGTTCCACTGACAGGGCTTGCAATTCACTGATATGTCTGGCAGAGATAATGGCTACCAAAAACACAGTTTTCCAAGTCAAGTACTAAAGCTCTGCAGAGGACAAAGGCTCAAAGGGTGGTTGCATAAGCTGAGCAATGCAAACATTAAGGTCCCAATCAAGAGCAGGGTCCCTAAAGGGGGGATTAGTGTGCAGCAATCCCTTGAAGAACTTACAAAACACAGGATGGGCTGACAGAGGAGAGGGCTTGCCTACTGACAAGAAAGAAACAGCTGCCTGATGCACTTTAAGTGTAGCCGGCCTAAGTCCTAAGCCATTAAGATGAACTATATAGTCCAGGACTGTAGGCCACCAAGCAAATTCTGGAGAAATATGCTTATTAGAGCACCAAATAGTGAACCTTTTCCATTTGGAGTTGTAAGTCTTTCTGGTGGAAGGCTTTCAAGAAGCCTTAGGGATATCCAGAACCCCTTGAGAGAGGTGCAGATCAGCAAACTCTAACTCTTCAAGAGCCAGGCCTTGAGATTGAGAGATTTGAGGTTCGGATACCAAATCCTCCCGAGATGATGTCAACAGGTTGTAATTCCTGGGAAGAGACAGGGGAAGGTGGACTGCTAAGGACAGCAACAGTGGGTACCAGGGCTGTCTGGAACAATCAGAATCACTTTGCATGGTTGAGACCTGATCTTGACTAACACTTTGAACAGGAGAGGGAAGGGGGGAAAAGCATACAGAAATCTCCCTTTCCAATTCAGAATCAGAGCATCCATTGAGACTGAGCCCAAGACTGGGGGTTTGCAACAAAAGAGAGGAAGTTGGTGATTGTCTGGGGCTGCAAAAAGATCCATCTGTGGAGTGCCCCATCTCAAGAAAATCACTTTCAAAACTAGGGGAT
This sequence comes from Neoceratodus forsteri, assembly GCA_016271365.2. Taxonomy (NCBI): domain Eukaryota; kingdom Metazoa; phylum Chordata; order Ceratodontiformes; family Ceratodontidae; genus Neoceratodus; species Neoceratodus forsteri. The sequence continues at coordinate 407,922,941 of CM057453.1, forward strand.
CTAGGGTCCATTCATGATGGCCCTGGGATATCCTTCTGAGAGCATCTGCTACGACATTGTCCTTCCCTGGGAGGTGAACTGCTATCAGAGAGGTTTGCACGGAATAGGCCAGGGACCACAACTTCATTGCTTCTGTGCACAAGGCCGTAGACAGAGTGCCTCCTTGCTTGTTGATGTACCACATTGTGGTGGTATTCAATCAATCAAATCTTTATTTATTCAGGCGATCATTGAGCAAGGCTCATTTACAAGATGGACCTGATAAGGTCAAGGTTCGAGTTGATGCACGGCAATTACATCACATACTTATGAGACAGTTATACATACAGAAAAAAAGAAAATGTTATTTATAACACAATAATATACAGAGAATTCACATGTTAAAGCTTGGCTAAGAGAAAGTTAAACTAACATCTACAATATGTACAGTACATATATATCTCAATGAGGATCATGACAGTCACTCACATAATGAGTACAAGGATGTTGAAGGAATATTGGTCCATATCTGGGGTGTCTGACTGGAAGGAATATGCCATATGTGATTGGAATATGGTTTTGTGGGATGACTATTCTATCTATCGCTATAGCAGCTGCATTTCTCTGTGAAGTGTACAGTGCTGCTTGAAGGATGTAAATGGAATGATAATGGAGAGTAAGGATTTTGTAGGGTGTTCCATGCTATGGCTAGAGAACAGTTGATTGCTGCCCTCCCTATTTTGGTGTTGACTTTGGGCAATTTGAGCAGGATGATATTGTTGTTCTAGGCATAGGAGCTAGGAGTGGTCAGTTGAAGCAATCCAGGATATAGCTTGGAAGTTTTTTTGATAAAGCTCTATAGATCCATAGAGCTGCATTTCTGCTCCTCCTGACATGAAGGGAAACCCATCCAGCTGCATCATAGAGAGAACAATGGTGAGTATTATATGGCAGGTCTGTAATGAACCTTATTGCTCTATGATATAAGGTATCCAACTTTTGAAGGTAGGGAGTGGGGCAGTGACTATAGAGGAAGTCTGCATAGTCAATGACTGATAGAAAGATGGCCTGGACTAATCTCATCTTTGAATCTCTATTAAGGAAGGGTTTTAATCTGTAGAGGAGGCCAAGCCTTAGGGTGAGCTTTTTCAGCAGTTGTTCTAGATGCTGAGTAAAGTCAAGTCTGTTGTCAATCCACACACCTAAGTATTTGAAATTTTCAACATACTCCAGATTTTCTCCAAGTATAGTGCATAGCTGGGGGAGATTGATTGAAGAGGATATGTTGGTGGAGTTTTGGGTTGTGAACATCATTGCTTTGGTTTTCTTTGCATTTAGCAGAAGCTTTATCTCGAGAAGCGAATGTTGTAACAGGGAGAATTCTGCTTGTAGGATTTCGTGAGCAACTTTAGGCGAAGGGTTGCTAACATACAGTACAGTGTCATCAGCAAAAAGATGTACTGAGGACTTGGTAAGGGTTGAATCAATTTTATTTATATAAATGGCAAACAGGATAGGACCCAGAATAGAGCCTTGGGGGATTCCTCTTGACAGTGGTCTTAATGGGGATAGGTCAACTTCAGCTTTTACCTGCTGTGATCTACCGGAGAGGTAGCATCTGAACCACTTAAGGGAGGATGGATCTAGGCCAATGAAGTGTAGGGATGAGAGTAGCAGTTCATGGTCCACAGTGTCGAATGCTTTGCTCAGGTCCAGGAATGCTACACAGACATTGTTCTTTTTATCCAATTCGGTTTGCCAATCATTGGTGACCTTGGCTAATGCAGTGATAGTGCTATGTTTGGCCCCGAATCCAGATTGAGCTGGATTTAATAGATTAGCATTGTCCAGATATTCCCTTAAATGAATACTCACTAATTTCTCCAGCATCTTGGATAACACAGGTAGGATGGAAATGGGCCTGTAGTTATTAAGATCCATAGGTTCCCTGATTTTAGAAGGGGGACCACTTGGGCTGTCTTCCACAGTGTGGGAATAGAGCCAGAGTTTAGGGAAAGGTTAAAGAGGTGAGTTAGGGGGACTGCAAGCACATGACATGCAATCTTTAGAAAGGATGGGTCCAGAAGATCTGCTCCTGTAAATTTTTTGGTATCCAGATGCCATAATAGATCCTCAACTGGTTTCAACAGTATAGGTTTAAAGCTAAAGGAGGAGTCAACTCTTTGATCACCAGTATAGTGGGAGCTTAATTGATCCCTTAATTGGTTAGCTGGGGTGGAGTCAAAGGCAAGGCCGGCTGTTGTGAAGTGGTTGTTAAATGCATCCAGGATTTCCATTGTGCCAGTAATGGGGCCATAGTTACTGTGTAATTGGGTTGGAAGGGGGTTGTTAACATCCTGGCCCATCATACCCTTGATGGTGCCCCCAAAATCTAGCAGTATTATGGTAGCAGGAGTCGAGCTCGGCCAGGTAGTAGGCAGCCTTTGCATCCCTAACTTTCCTGGTACATTTATTCCTGGCTTTCCTAAAGATCATCCAGTCCATGATATTTTTAGTTTTTCTTGCTACTTTTCAAAGTTTATCTCTCTCCTGCAGTGCAGCTTTGAGGTCAGCTGAAAACCAGCGACAGGATTTGTTTTTTATACGGATACTAGAGATTGGGGCATGGGTGTTAAGGGCATTTGTTATAATGCTATTTAGCACCTGCTGAGCTTTTTCTACAGAATGTGCAAGATAGAACTTTTGCCAGTGTGGAGAGTAGGCTAGATCATGCAGATATCCTTCAATATTGGTGTTTTTCTTGGATCTCCTCATGAGGAATTTTGCAAGATCTGTTTTAATGCTGTTGGATCTTACCCCTGCGATGGGGCAGTGGTCACTTATGTCGCATAGGAGCACTCCAGCATGTGTGAATAGATGTGGTTTACTCACTAGCATGTCGTCAAGTAGAGTACTGTTACTATTCCTTGCATTTAATCTTGTTGGTTCATTAATTAACTGTGTGAGTCCATAAGTCTCACAGAATGATACCAGAGGTGTAGCTGCCTGGGTGAGCCAGTTGAAATTCGGGTCCCCTATGATAATGACTTCTTCAGTACAGGACTTGACCAGGTTTCCCAGGTGGGATAAGAGCTTGTGTTCAGCAGAGGGGGGTCTGTAGCATCCAATTAAATGGAAAGCTGCTGTATTGGGGGGAGAGACTTTTAGAGATAGACACTCAAATTCCTTGGGCATAGATGTTGCAGCAGTACAGGATACAACTAAACCAGCTTTTACATTATGGCTACTCCAACTCCCCTTGTTTGGCGATCAGCTCTGAATAGCTGGTAGTTAGGTAGGTTAACTTCCCTGTCCATTGTGGTGGTCTTGAGCCATGTCTCAGTTATTACAAGAAAGTCTGGCAAGGTATGGGCAACCCAGGCTTGTAGCAATATAAATTTTTTCAACAGACTGCATACATTAATATGCAGGAAACTGAGGCCTTTAGTTGAGGTTAGATCTGATGGAGAGGTGATACTTTCAAGAGGTCCAGGGTTGATTTCCACATTACCAATACAGAGCAATAGGAAGATCAGTAATTTAGGATGCTAGTGTGATAGGAGAGGGGCTGTCTTTGGTCCTCCTTTTTTTATTCCGTTGCCACTCTTTGTTTTGGGTGCTCCCTGTGGATTTAAGGTAATGTGTCGGGATACCAATTAGCACATTGATGACTAGGCTTAGTGGGGATCTATATACCCAGCAGTGGGGCCTTGGCTGAGACATATATGTGGTGATATGTGTAACTTTATGGTGATTGTACCACTGTAGTCGATGCAGCAATGGCAAGGCATATGTGAGGGTTTGGGTGTCAGCTACAGGGGATGTTCCAGAGAAACTAGTCGGGTTGACCACTTTAGATTGTATAATAGGGTCATCTTCATTGTGGAACCCTATGGCTGATAGTGACAGGAGTATCAGCAGCAAGCTCCCCATTCTGAGGGGGATATTGATAGTTGGCAATAGGGAGTAGTGAAGTTGCTGATTGGTTGGATCAGCAAGCTGGTGTGACTCTGTTGGTTTAGAGAAAAGTGCTGTGGGTGGGGAAGAGATTTCGGCTGGAAGATGCCTATAAATTAACACCCAAGAAGGGAGAAGGGCGGGTGGGCAAAAATTTTGCGCCTTTCCCGACTGCTCCCTCGCTGTTCCTCCCGGCCTTGTGGTTCCTAAGTTCGGCTAGGTGCCGCCAACTGCCCGCTGGCAGAGCGAAGCCCCGGCACTCAGCTGGTTGCTGTGGGCTGAAGGAAGCAGGCTGGAGGTATTGTCTGTTCTGATCTGGACCACCTTGTTCTGTACAGATTTGGAAAAGGCTTGCAGTGCCAGAAACACTGCTCTGAGTTCCAAGAGATTGATGTGAAGCAGAGATTCTTGAGGTGACCACAGCCCTTGGGTGGTAAGATCCCCTAGGTGGGCTCCCCAGTCCAGGAGGGAGGCATCTGTGGCAAGTATCACTGAATGAGACTGAGTGACAAAAGGAATTCCTTGTCTCAAATTGTCCTGATCCTGCCACCACTGCAAAGCCTGGATCAGAGTTTGAGTCACTGGGACTAGTTTGGTAAGGGAATCCTTTCTTTGGGACCAGAAGGCTCTTCAGTTGAACTCAATGTCCCTCATCTGAAATCTTGCTCCTTGGACCACTGCTGTAGGGCTGCCATGTGGCCCAGGAGCTGCAGGAAGTGCCTTGCTGGTCGAGACACCTGAAGGGTGAATGAAGAGGCCAGTTCCATAAGGGTCCTTGCCCTGTCCAGGGGAAGGAAGGCTCTTGGTCTTATTGTATCCAGCTCCGCCCCTATGAAGGTGAGGAGCTGTCCTGGCTCAAGAACTGACTTTGGAAGGTTGAGGAGGAATCCTAAGGAAGTGAGCACTTGCTGAGTTATTTGCAGATGTGACTTGACTTGGTCTGGAGACTGACCCACTATGAGCCAGTCGTCCAAGTATGGAAAGATGGGGCAACTTGAACCTGAGGTACTTTCTGTGGGAGCACCTGATGGGAATGTGAAAACAGGCACCTTTGAGGTCCAGGGAGGCTAGCCAGTCCCCTGGCCTTAGAGAAGGCAGAATTATTCTCAGAGTCACAATTTTGAACTTTGGTTTTAAAAGGTGCTTGTTCAGATATCTTAGATCCAGGATGGGCCACCATTCTCCTGTTTTTTTTGGGGGGGGGTTAGGAAGTATTTGGAGTACAATCCTTTGCCCTTGTGTAGGGTTGGAACCCTTTCCATGGCTCTGAGAGCCAGGAGGGAAGAAACCTCTGCCTCCAGGGCAAGGGTCTCTGATGGATTTGCAGGTGGAAAGGATCTGGTTCTCATCTTGGGAAATTTTTTTTGAAGCTGAGAACCAGTCCCTGGCTTACTACTTCCAGGACCCACTTGTCTGACATCAGAGACCTCCAGTCCTGGACAAAGTAAGCCAGCCTGCCCCCTACACGTAGTGGAGAATCGGCCCGGGCAGACACATCACGGTGTCTGCTTGGCAGGGGCTTTAGGCTGAGGGATGGAAGCAGGTCTGCTCATACCCCATCTGCCTCTCCCTCTGAAGAACCCCCTCTGAGCATAAGCAGAAGAGGAGGCCTGGGCTTGGTAAAAAAGCCTTTGAAAGGGACTGCCCCTGCCCCTAGAGTGCTGTCTCTGAGGAGTGGCTTGCCTTTCTTTGGCCTGAGCACTCCTGTAGGTGGTCCTGTACTTGTCCATCTTTTTCATGTAATTCTCTGTCTGCTCCCCCAGAGAATTACCAATGACAGGGAAATCCATGGCCTTAGCCTGGGTATCCTGTGATAGGCTAGTACATCTGAGCCAAGCCATCCTCCGAAGGGCCACAGATGTAGCCATGACTCTAGATGAAACATCATTGGAGTCCACAGTAGCATGAAATTGCACCTTGGATGCCTTAAACCCATCTGCAGCCACCTGCTCCAGCTCCTTGGCAAGCTGGTCAGGGGCCTGTTTAGCCAGAGCCAGCACAGTGTCCCACCTGGACTTCTGGTATCTAGCTGTGTAGACACTACAGTTAGACTGCCTGAGTCCCAAAGATGCTGCCATGTACTGTTTCTTTGCCATGGCATCAATCCTCCTGGAGTCCTTATCTGGGGGGTGATGCCAAGGGAATATTTGCCTTATCACAGGCAGCAGCCTGCACTACCCCAACATGGCTGCACTGCTGAGAAAGGAACTCTGTGTCCGAGCCTGAAAGGGTATATCTCTTGTCCATTCATCTGTCCACCGGAGGTAAGGAATTAGGAGTCTTTAGAATTTTAAATGTCTGTTTCCAAAAAGATTTACGGAGGGGAATAGACAGTCTCCTGGACTCTGGGATGTCCATCATTTCGACAAAATCAGGTTCCTCCTGATCCTCCACTGCTTCTTCCATTGGAAGCTGGAGGGTTTCAGCCACTTTCTTGTGAAACAAAGTGGGAAGGGGACTCAGAAAGCCTAGGAGGAGAAACACCTGAAGGTCTGTTTGGGGAGATCTCCGGGTCAATACACACATCCAGACTTTCATAATCACCACCATCATCATCCTCATACTCTCCCTCCTCCTCCGGTTCATAAAATTCTTCTAAAGTATAATCCAGAACCAGGGAACCGACCGAACCGAGCCCCTGGCAGATGGTGCCGGTTCAGCTGGAACCGAAGTTAGCGACTGAACTATCCTTATCGCTTTGGCTATTTCATCAGCAGTCGGAGAAAGAATTTGTGGATCCGAACTGGCTGATTTTTCTCTTCTCTTTCTTTTAACCATAACAGACTCCTCAGAATCGGCTCTCCTTTTGCCCGAAGTTTTGCCCTAGTCAGAGGGCACTCCTTCTGGTTTGATTGGAACCGAACCGGGCTGGCCATCCGGGTCAGCGGACTTCTCGGCCTCCCTTTCCCTCAGTCTACCTACTCTCTTATCCAGGGTAGCTTTGGGAAAACTTTTACAAATTTGGCAGTCTGAATCGAGGTGGTCAAACCCCAGACAATAAACACAGGTGGTGTGGGGATCAGCCTTAGCAAAGGCTTCCCCACACACACTGCAGTGTTGAAACCCAGTGGGCCCGGTGTTTTTCTTGGGTTTCTCAGACATGGCCAATCCTATCCAAAATGTACCCTTTTATCGGCAATCCGCCAGGCAAGACACCCCTATCAGTTCCTGACCCGTGTTACGGGTCTTTGGGGGACGAATTAAATCCATTTTTTTTTTTTTTTTTAAGAACTGATACAGACCAGTTACCACACTCTAATAAATTAAATACTTTTTTTAAGACCAATCTGATCGGTTCAAACCAAACAGATCCCAAATTTACAAGTTCCACACAGAAACTAAATGTAAAACCTATCTAGTACTCGTGGTACCACAGACAGAAACTTAAACCGACAGATTCGGTAGAAACCAAGTGAAAAAAATGACACTTTAACAGACTTTTTCGAACCGAGCAAAGGAGAAATCTGATGGTTGGAGTTTAAACAACAGCAGACAGGGGCTTCAACCGAGCTCGCGCTGAACATTCCATGCTGGCCATGGAAAGTTAACTCTTTGTTCTCCGGGGCAGTTGAAAGGCAGGACCTAACTGCAATAGTCAGAATACAGCAAGACTTCATGTTGTTTGAAAGCACCATGCCCGGGAACAAGCGAGCAAAAGTGGGTAGTTTTGCATTGGATGGGGAGGCAAACAGATCTAGGTCTGGTTGGCTCCACAGAAGGAACAAGTCTTCTACTACGTCCTGCTTTAGTTTACACTTGTGAGCCATGGCTACTGATCGGCTGAGACTGTCCGCCAGGGTACTGTGAACTCCCGGCATGTGGACTGCTGTCAAGGTCAGGCCATGCTGGACTGCCCAATACCATACTCTCAATGCTTCTCTGCACAGAGGGTACAATTGGGTACCTCCCTGTTTGTTCAGATACCAGACAGTGGCCGTGTTTTCTGTCTAGATGAGAAGTGTTCTTGGGCGAAGTAACAACTGGAAGGCCTGGAGAGCATAGATAACAGCTCTTGTCTCCAGGATGCTGATGTGAAGATTCTCCTCCACTGGAGACCAAGAACCTTGCATTCTGTGATTCCCTAGATGAGCTCCCCAACCCGTATTAGAAGCATCTAAAATGAGGGTTTGGGAAGGAGCCTGGAAGTGGAAGGGGGCCCCCACCAACAAGTTGGCGAGATCCTACCACCAGAGGAGATCTTTCTGTAGGCTGTTGGAGATCCTGACCAGTTGGTCCATGTCGTCCAACTGTTGGTTCCACTGGACCCGAAGAGACCACTAGGTAACCCTCATGTGCATCTGGCTAGCGGGACAGTTGGAATGGCAGCTGCCATAAGACCCAAAAGATGAAGCATGGAGTGAACTGGGGTCCACTAAGACTTGGCCACCAAGGTGGCCTGTGAGACCAGGGTCTCCGCTTGGTCTACAGGCAGGAAGGCTTTGCTCTGGACTGTATCCAGCACTGCTCTAATAAATTGGAGGCACTGGGAAGGTACTAACTGGGATTTGGGTAGGTTGACCAAAATTCCCAGGTGGGAAAACAGATACAGAGTGAAGGAGAGGGACCTGGTATGGGAACATGTAAATGCCCCAGCGGCGGAGAAACGCTGCTACCACTGCTAGGCACTTGGTGAAAACTCTGGGTGCTGAGGACAGGCCAAAGGGAAGTGCATTGAATTGGTTCTCCAAAAAGGAGAACCAGAGAAGGTGGCGGTGGGCTGGGAGGATAGGGATATGAAGGTAGGCATCCTGCATATCCAGGGAACACAGCCAGGTGTTTGACAGGAGCAGGGGTAGGAGTCCCTGGAGAGTCAACATGTGAAACTGTTTGTACCCCACAAAGTGGTTTAGCATGCTGAGGTCTAAAATAGGTCTCAGGTCCCCCGTCTTTTTTGGAACTAAGAAGAAGTGGGAGTAAAATCCCCTTCCTATTTGATCCGGAGAAACAGGCTCTATGGCAGCTTTTAGGTTTAGAGCCCGCATCTCTTGATGAACGATGGGGATCTGACCCGACGGGTAATGACCTTCCCGGAGGATCTGCTGGAGGAATCACCAGGAACTTGATGGAGTGACCTCTTTGTATGAGCTGTAACACCCATACATCTGCGGTGATGGCCTTCCACCCTGCAATGTGGAGGCCGAACTTCCCTCCTACCAGTTCCTTCATGGGGGACGGACAGAATGGGAGGAGGGGAAGCGAGTCAGGACGCAGAGGGGAGGGGAGGGGAGGGGAGCCTTAGCTCATGTGGCTACCTTGGCAAATTTGGCCTGAGGTTGTGCTCCTGAGCCACAGCACGTTTTGCTTGAAGTTTGCCCTGCTTCTGATTTTTATTCCAGTTTCTTCTGACCTGAACGGTACATGGAGCATATGTCTCTTAAGAACCTACCACTCTCCTGCAGCCCGGTAATAATATCTTTAGCATCCATGCCAAAGAGAACAGGACCCCTGAAAGGTGCGTCCAAGAGAGTGGACTGTACGTCCTGTGCCAGACCTGCTAGGCGCAGCCAAGCTAGATGCCTAATGCAGGTCCCAGAGGCTGCAGCCCGAGCCACAGAGTCCACTGAATTGTATGTGGCTCGAAGTGCATGCTGGCAGGATGACTTATTCATCCTCACTTTCTCCAGCAACTTGGCCCCAAGTTGCTCGTCAGGGATGTCCTGAAGATCCTTCTCTAACTCAGAGAGTGAGGACTTCTGAAATGCCACCATGTGCGAGACGTAATTAATGCGACCGTATAGCACAGGTGGTCATGGCATAAATCTTTCTGCCATACTGGTCCAACTGTTTCGAGTCCTTGTCTGGAGGAGAGGTTCTAAGATGTTTCGGTTGAACTGAGTGGTCATGGGCAGCTGTGATGATCATGTAGTCAGCTTTTGCCTGCAAAGTGAGGTGGGAGTTCCTGTCCGGGGAAAAGTAGGTTCTATCCGCTTTTCTTGATACTGTCAGGATAGAAGAAGGCTGCTGCCATATAGCGGATGCAAGATCCTCATGTGGACCCATCCATGGGGGGAATAGGGAGAGGGTCCACATTAGCAAGGTCTAGATGCTCAGCTAGCCTTTTATGTTGGGGATCTAGTTCCTTTGACAGCCAGCCCAAAGCCTTTTGAACAGTCCATAAGAGCTCCCCAAAAGATGGGTCCTCTGGGGGGGATCTGGGGGACTCTTTAGGTTGAGGCTCAGCAGGGGAATGGGGCTCTGACTGGTCGCTGTCTGACTCCTCGTCTGATTTGAAGGATTCTGGTCTGCTGGGCAGAGAGGGATCTACTCCAATGCCATCCACTGGGAGTGAGCCTGAGGCACGGCCACAGGGCACTGGACTGAGGAGCAGGGCCCTTGGAAGAGGAATGCCCCCGAGGCTGGGACTGTTTTAGCTTAGTCAGGAGTTGCATCCTGACACCATGCTGGGATGGCATCATGGTCAGTCAGCGGAGGTGAAGGAGGAGGCTGAAACCTGGGATACCCAGGGTACAGTGAGTAGCTGGAGGAGGAATGCCAGTATAGGTACTGGTAACCCAAGAACCCCGGCGAAGGGTATCCAGACGGCGGATAGCCTGGCGTCGGGTAGCCTGGCATCGGGTAACTTGGCGTTGGCAGGTAACCCGGAGTATGCAGGTAACCTGGCATCAGTGGCACAAGGCCTGGGTCGGAAGAGACAGGTCCAGCAGCGGACTGCCCAACAGTGGAAAATGGGGTTCAGGCCCTGGGAAAACTCCAGATGGGCCACAGGAGGAGCTGAAGGCCCAGTCGGGGGCAGCGCCGAAGGGCCGCAGTAAAGGATTAGGTGAAGAGCCCGAGGGTCCCGAAGGAGGAGGAGGAGGGTCTGTCTGTAAGTCCCAAGGCCATCGACGGGTCCCTGGGAAGAACGGGATCCGGTGGCGGGATAGACCCTGGAGAAGGGGGGAACTCTGGGAGGGCCCCCAGCGACAGGTCTAGAAGCATTCTGAAGGCAGGGAAAGGTCATGAACTGGTGGCGAATCCCTGAGAGTGGAAACCGGCAGGGATGAGGTTCCATCATGAGCACACTAGTCCCGGAGTCGGGGTCCACAAGGGAGCCCGATGGGACAGTAGTAGCAGCTGTGCAGTAGACAGGGGTTTCGACGGCCGACTTATCAGTTGCGACCGGGCTGGTGGCAGCAAAGTGCGGTCAGGGCCGAGTGCCCGATGACGGAGTCGGGGGGGGGGGCAGCTTATCGACGGTGCTGCTAGTGGGAGAACACACAAGGACCTCTAAAGATGCGACCCCTGGCTGCTCGCTCACCCCAGCAGGAGGGGGAGAGGGCGTCTGACCTGCCGAAGCAGACAAAGGCCCAGGAAGAGTGGTATTCACGGTTTTAGAGGAGGATGACACACTCTGGTCATCGACTGAAGGAAGGCTGGTTCCACCCCGAGGAGATGGGCTTCTGTCCTGCTGCTTCTCCTTGTTCTTTTTTTTCTGGGTCCGAAGACTACTACCTCTCCCTAAGCTCCTGAAGCTCCATTTCCATCGAAGCTAGCTACTGAGTTAGAAGGTGGGCCTCAAGGGTCTGCTTGCAACGGGACAGGGAGGCCTGATTAAAGCCCTGACAAACAGCACACTCGGCCTAGTTGTGCTTTGGCCCCAGGGAGAGGAGGCAGGCAGTCGTCCCGTCTTGAGGATTGGGCACCACACTTGGTTTGCTTTTTCTTTAAGCGAGATGACATACACTGTGGGTGATGGAGAAAAAAAATCAACATGCAGAAAAAGACGTCAAAACGTCAAATTAAGGTGGGCTACTGATTGCTGTTCTACTGCGTCTGTTGGACGAACTGGTGCGACGGCGGTAAAGAACTGGAGGGTGGATGTGGGACCGCTGATGATTTCTAGCGACAAGTTTGCCGTGCGGACCAGATGCCAGGGGGCGCAGTCCTATACGATACGTGAAGACTTACTATAGGAACCCTCTTGCAGTAAGATCTACCATTACTTGTAAGTAACTGTTCTATCTTTTTCAGGGATACCTCCCTCTAGTGAGTCACACCTGTGGAATGATTTCCAAGCAGTATCCCAGATAACAGGGGGAAGGCCAGCAGGAAGGCATACAAGTCAACCAACATGCAGGCCAATGCCCCATAGACCAATAAGAAGGGAGTCACAATAGGGCATCTCCAGCACAGCATAAACACCAGACACCCAGAAGCCCCAGCCAATGACACAAAAAAAGCACATATGGCAAATGCATACTACGACCAGCATATAGACATGGAGACTGGGGTATAAACAAAAGGAAACTAACTGGGCTAGGCCCCGTGAACAAACCACATCAACGGGAAACCCGATGACAAAGAACACCACTGAGGTGAAGCCATGTGGAGAACAAACATGGAACAATCGACAAGGCAAGGCACATGACTGGGCCCAAAACAGCCACAGGCCTCACAACCACGGAGGGCCTGGCCAGAAGACAGAGACTGAGGACAACAGCCTGAAAGATGTGTACAATGGCCAAAACCCACAGCCACCGGGAATGCTGATAATGGTGTCTGGGGAAACAGCCAAGTAAGAAGCAAAGGGGACATCCATGAGGCAAAGCAAACACACCATTCCAAACACCAAAAAAATTAAACACTTACGAGGCAATGCAGCTGCAGGGAGCCATAAGCTTAAGCCAGGAACCGATCTATGTATTCCAAAGGAATGGCTGAACTGGCAGCAGAAAGCCAAGGTGAAAGCAAAGCTGACGAAGGGCAAAGTGCAAACAGACCTGTAGAAGGCAGGGGGAACGGGCATGCAGTGGGCATTCCAATAAGGAAATGCCCAGCAATGGCCAGTTGAAAACGGAGACGCCATAAACAGCAACACTGACCCAGTTAGCAAACATACTGGCACAAATCCTGCAGACAAAGCTGGAGGGAACCACTGGCCCCACAAAAATTGGGGGTGGGAAACAAGACTAGGAACTGACACAGGTGTCCCGGAGGACATCTGGACTGACCACAAAGCCAGGCCGAAGGCAAAGCTGACAACACAAAGATGTGAAAACAGCCATGCACATAGCAGGAGACTGCATATACAGCAGGTATGATGATGAAGCAAACCCAGGCAATGACCACCAGAAAGGAGCAGTGCTGAAAAATGCTGACCCCCAGCCCAACTGACAGACAAGTGTTGATGGGATCGAACACAGCCATGGGCCCCAAAGAACCAGGGGCTGAGCAGGAAGCCAGGAACTGACCAAGGCACCATGGAGGACAGCTGGACTGAGCATAAGGCCACGTTGAAGGCAGAGCCAATGACAGAAATGTGAAGACAGCCATGCAAAAGGCAGAAAAGATGGGACAAGCTGGCAGTGGGAACCCCGACAGCAGTGGGAGACACATGTGCTCCTTCAGACCACAGTGGTGCTCCTACATACCGTTTTATTCAAATTTAATTATTTCCTAAAAGTAAATGCTCAGTTTTTTTTTTTTATACTAGAGGTTCTGAGGGACCTTCTAGTAATTTACTGTCCCTACATACTGTTCATTATATAAAATTTTAAAGTTGGTTAAATTAGTTTTACTTAATTCTTTCCATCAACAGACTTAAGAAGTTCAGCAGACTTGGAGAGTATTTTTTTTAAAACTGTTTATCTACCCAAGGCATCTGTACAAACCTCCTCCATCTAGAACAAGACAAAACCAAGTGATGACCAGCAGAAAGGGACAGCGTTGAAAAACAGCAAACCCCAATCCAACAATGAGACTGATGATGGGGTAAGGACAAGCGTCAAGGGGACCAAAGGGAGCCACAGGCCCCACAGAATGAGGGGGCCAGGCAAGAAGCCTGGAATTGACTGAGGCACCACCAAGGTCAGCTGAACTGAGCATAAAGCCATGTCAAAGGCACAGCCAATGACAGAAACATAAGCACAGCCATGCACAAGCAGGGGACTGGACATGAAGTGGGTGGAGAGCCAGGTGGTGACATGCACAAAGGAGAATGCTGAAAAAAAAGCAACCCCAGCCCAAACAGCAAAATTGGCACAGAGACAAAGCCAGGTGATGGAGCTGAAGGCAGCCACAAGCCCCATGGTAAAGGAGGGCTGGGCTATCAAGCCAGAAACCAACCTTGGTGTCTAAAGACAGTCAGAACAACCGTAATGGCCACATATAGTACAGTTACATAAAAACTTACCGTAACAGTAGATCTTTGAGAGGATCTCTTGTAGCAGGCCACACCAGCAGGGCTAAGGCACCAGGCACTAGGACCACACAGAAACTGTCTAGCTAGCACTCCACCAGAGGGGGCCACCGACGTCACCCTCTGACGTCAGCCTATTCTGCAAGAGTGGGCAGCCCCATAGCCTCCTCAGTTCTCCCGCCAGAGACCAAAAGCAAGAGCCCATTAGGGGAACCGAGAACCTGGTTGAATGGTCATGAACCACACCTAGAAGTTCCTTACCGTACTTCCTGTACCCCCCAAAAACAAAACAAACAAACAAAAAAAAAAACTGGCTAACCATTTCGACAAACACTGTTTGGACACCGGGACCCCCTTCTTCCCAGGGACGAAGGAAACAAATAATTGGGAGGACTTCTTATAGTCCTTTGTCCAGTAAGTACAGTATTTGAAAATTCTATGCACATCATGGAGCAATGCTTCCCCTGGATTGGCATGCTCTGGAAAATAAACAGGCAGGTGGACGGACTAATTCAAAGTAAACTCAGACACCGCCTTAGGAAAAACTTAGGATTGCTACACAAAGACACCCTGTCTTTGTGGAAAATCAAACATGGCTGCTCACACGAGTGCCTGAAGCTCGGAAATCCTTTGAGCAGAAGTAATAGCAACTTAAAATAATGCTTTCCAAGACAGATAGTGTAGCTCACAGCTCAGGGTCAGTTCAAGTGGAGGCAGCGTGAGTTTCTCTAACACAAAATCTGAGTCCCAAGCTGAGACAGGATTGTGGATTGGAGGCTTCAAGTGCAAGATGCCTTTCAAAAACGTGCAAGAGACATCAAGTTGAGCCACAGTGCATCCATCTACAAGTACATGGTAAACAAAAATGGCAGAGAGATGTACCTTGATGGAGGAGTACTTGACAGTGGAGCCCTAGAGGACGAGCAAGTACTCCAAAATCTAATTCACTGGTCAGGTGAAGGGGACTAATTGGTGTGATGCATCTCATATAGCAACACACTTACACTTCATGTCATGTGCTGCTTTAATGAACACAGAATCGGTCTCGGGTTAGGCAGCATAGTAAGGCAGGCCCTGAGGGGTATGATACAGCTTATCTGCCTGGAGTAGCATGGCAGGAACTATGTCAAGCCAATACCAGGCTGCAGTAGTGGCATTCTTCAATGCTGGAAGGATACAAGGAATGACCTTAGAGATTCAGGAATCTCCATAAAGTCCACCAGTTCCCTCTTGGTGGCACTGTCTTCCTTAGTACCGAAGTCCACTGCTGTGGACAACTGCTTCATAACATTAAAGAAGGTAGGGTCTTCAGGAGGGGATCTGGAAGCATGCTTGACAGAGTCCTCACTCGCTGAAGAAGCCATGGACCTATCAGAGGAAAGAGGTTTCTCCTCCTCAGGGAGAATGAGGTCAGGATGGTACTCCTCCTTGACATCGACCTGTTCTATCTCGAGGTCCAACAATTGAGGGACTGACAACAGCCAGGCACAGCCTGAGGAGGTTGAAGCGGTGTCGATGATGGCAAGGCCATTGACGGCACAGGAATCCCAGGTTTGTAAGATCCCAATTGGTGGACCAGGGCTGTAGTGATCTGGGCCAAGATATCATAGAGGTCAACGGCAGGAGACTGGTGCGTTGATGGTGATGGGGTCATCGGCATAGGGCACATCAAAATCGTCCATTGGGGCCAGGGAGCCCGAACACCCTGCTGGCCATGGGGCCAGGAAATTGTCAGGCCGTGAAGGAGGGGCTGTCACTGATGATCCGAGGGTCGATGAACAGGGGGGCCGATGGCCGGCTTCCTTGAGAAGCAGAAGGCTGTGCTGTCGGCATGGGTCTGGTAGGAGAAGAGGCCTGGATAGCAGCGGGCGTCAGTGCAGCTGCAACTGGATTATCCCCCCCCTGGAGGAAAATGAAGAAGCCATCAGGGATTGGGAGCGCCGCCGGGGGAAGCGGTCCCGTTTGTGGTCTTTTTTTGTGACGTTTCCCTAGAGGACTTGTCTCAGGCAGTTGAGGCCTGCGAGTTCAATTAATCCACTGGGAAGGAGGGACCACAGGGTACCCCTGTCCAGAAATGGCTACCTGTTTCATTAGGAATTTTTTGGGAGCTTTTTTGTGTTGCCTGAGGGTGGTCTGATTAAATTTCTGGCAGAGCTCACAGAGGCATCCTGATCAGGCTCAAGACAGCAGACATGGAGGATTTGGTCGTTTAAAGATGCAATCTTCTTTTTGCAGTGGCAGCAATGGAAGAGAGAAGTGGAGGAAGTAACTGTTGACATAAACAAGGTAAAGGAATCTCTTATTTAAAAGAGATTCTAAAATACTAAGTAAAAGAAAAATCAAACATGAAAATGGTGCGAAACTGCGCCAGAGCTTCTGCGGAGACCCATGCAAACAGCGTCAACAGCTGGAAAGAACTGAGGCGGGAGTGGGGTCGCTCACGCCTTTACAGGGTTGGTGATGTCAGCATGGGCAGCCCCAGTGGTACCGCTGGAAAATCTTCCGTGTGGATCCTGCTTCACTGATGGTGAAGTTCCTATAGTGTGACCTGATGAGTGAGATGCCTCAAAAGAAGATCAACACCTTCTTGACATGGTCTGAGACCAGGACTGGCTGCTCCAGGTCATCTGTACACTGGTCTCACTGGACCTGCAGCGTGCATTAGGAATTCTCATATTTAGCCTGGGTAGGGGAACTGTAACGATGGCTGCAGCCATGAGTCCCAGGAGGCGCAGAAAGACCCATGCTGGGACTTGATGGCTGGAACAGAGCTGACAGACTCGATCCATCAAGCGCTCCGTCCTGTCTTGGGATAGGAAGGCCATCCCCTGAGCTGTGTCCAATACCACCCCAGTGTACAGAAGTCATTGGCAGAGGGTGAGAAATGACTTGGGCAGGTTGAGCATGACCCCCAAATCCTGAAACAGGCAGCAGGTATGAGCCAGTGTTTGGAGCAGACGCTCCCTGGAGGGCGCTGCTAGCAACCAGTCATCCAGGTAAGGAAACACATAGAACCCGTGCCATCTGAGGGCTGCTTCCTCCACTGCCAAGCACTTGGTGAACACCTGGGGGGCTGAAGATGAGCCAAACAGCAGAACACTGAACTGGAAATGGGCTCACTGAAGATGAAATCTGAGGAAGCACCTGTAGGAGGCGTGTTCCTAGATATTCAGATAGGCATCCTGCAGTGTCCATAGAGCAAATCCAGTCCCACTGGTGTAACAGGGGCAGCAGACCTTGAAGGGTGACCATCCTGAACCATTTCTATTGGATGGACAGGTTCTGCTCGCTGATGTCCAGAATGGGCCGGTGATCCCCGTACATTTGGGAACCAGGAAAAAGTGGAAGTAAAACCCTTTTACTTGGGACTGCAGAATGGGTTCTATGGCCCTTTTGCGAAGCAGGGCATGGATTTCTTTCCAGATCAGAGGGATGTGACCAGGAAGATATGAGGACAGAACTGGAGTTCTGTCCTGAGGTCACTCCAGAACTTCTAGGGAGTGTCCATACTCTTATGAGCTGCAGCACCCAACTGTCTTAAGTTATCTCCCACTACCTGTCCAGAAGGAAGATGCGACCCCCTACGGCCACCTCCTGAGTGCTTGGAGGGAGGGGGCCCAGCAAGTAGTCAGGAAGGGAGGCAGCCACAGCTGGGGCTGCGGAACCTCCGCGAGAGCTCTTGCTGGAGGAGGGGGCAGGGTAGACGCTGCCACCCGTCACTTTCCTTGAGTCTTGGCAGATGCCTGGGTTTGCTTGTGGGTAGCCTGATGAAAGGACATCCTCTGCCCAGACTTGGGCTGTGTGTGATACATGGAATGGACAGACCTCAGGGTGCATCCAGACGTCTGTAGTTGGGACAGGATATCTTCAACATCTCTCTCAAACAATTTGTACCCTCTAAACAGAGCATTCATGATTAACAACTGGATGTCCTGGACGAACCCAGACACCCAAAGCCAACTGTTCGTGCACATGCCACCCACTGCTGCCCAGGCCAACGCATCCACAGTGTCATAGGCTGTCCCCCAGAGCAATTGGGTACTGATGTCGGAGGCTGATTTAAAAGTTCCTACGGCTTGTTTCTTGGCTGGGTCATTTGACAGGGTTTGGATGGTGTCCTTGGCCTGGTTCCACACAGCATTTTGGTACTGAAGCGTGTGCACCAAGTAACTGAGGGTGCAGATCACTAGGGTGACTGAGGCGAATGCCTGCTTGCCCAGAAGGTCCAACCAACGTGACTCCTTATCGGGTGCCACGGAACCCAAATGCTTGAACTATTTAGTACGGTCGTAAGCAGCATTTATCACTATGGAGTCTGCTTGTGCCTAGTCCCAGAGAAAGGCTGTACCACGCCCCAGCGGGAAAACCCTATAAGCCTTTCTGGACATGGCCAGGACCAGATTTGGCTCTTGCCAGGTGGCCATGGTGGCACCCTGGTAAGAATCTACAAGGGGAGGGACCACCAACTGAGCAGTCTCTGGCTGGCGAAGGTTGGTAGCAAGCCGGCGCCACTCTGGATCCTGCTCCTCTGTCTCGAACCTCATGGCTTCCTGAGTATGTCACATGACAGCCATGAAGAAGGGGTCATCCAGTGGTGATTCGGTGACATACCTAGGGTGTCCCCTCCCCTTCCCTTCAGAGAGGGTAGACGAGTTACTGATGTAGCCTTCGTCCCCCTCATCCTCGTTCTGACTGTCCTCATCAGGCAGATGCAGGTGTGGATGACACTCATCCCCCTTGTCTGTGGACCACCTGGCGGTGTGAGTTGGTCGATCAAGCAGGGTCTGCCGTGGGAGCACAGGAGTGGATAAACCTGGAGAAGGTCTCTGGGGAGCGATAGGAACCAGGCCCTGAGGAGGGGGAACCTGAGACCGCATAAAACCCCAAAAGGGATGAAAGAAAAAATTACTCACCTTACTAATTATGTTTCTTCTAGGGGAGTCTTGCTGTATTCTGAGAATTGCAGTTAGGTCCTGCCTTTTAACTGCCCCGAAGAACATAGGGTTAACTTTTCTATGCCTGGCATAGAATGTTCTTCTCGAGCTCGGTTGAAGCCTCTGCCTGTTGTTATTCGAACTACAAAAGTCAGATCTTTATGACCAAAAACTTACTAGGTGTTCTCTGTGGAAACTGTAAAATTTTTACTAGCCAACTGGCAAATATATGTTTTTGGTTTTCACAGGAAGATTCAAGTCAGGAAACCCAAAAACCAAAACACACCAATAAAACAACATTCCACCCAAAGAAAAAAAAGAGGGTGTAAAAAGGACACCCCTGGGGTGCCAACACTGCTCCTGCCCACCCACATCCCAAAAACTAGGTTCTGAGAGGGAGGGGGAGCAGAATACAGCAAGACTTCATTAGAAGAAACAATTACTAAGGTGTCATTTTCCTTCAAACAACATGAAGTCTTGCTGTATTCTGACAATCGCAGACTACCAAGCAGTACCTCCATGGAGGAGGGACAGAACCTACCTAGGAAACAGGCTCTGAAGTACTGCTGGGCCAAACCGAGCATCACTCCTGCCTGGATATCCAGAGAGTAATGCTTGGTGAAAATATGGAGTTTTCCAGGTGGCTGCTTGACAAATTTCTAAGAGAGGAATATCCCTGGCAGCAGCCATGGAAGCAGCTGTACCTCTTGTGGAATGAGCCCTCAGGCCTGAGGGTGGAGTTCTACCCAGTTTTTCATAGCAGAATTGTATACAAGAAACAATCCACCTGGCAAGAGATCGCTTAATGGCAGGTTTGCCCTTACCAACTTCTCCATAAGTGAGAAACTAGAGGGATTCAAACCTGTGACCCTTGGTACGCTCTATGTAGTAATTAAGGGCACTTTTAACATCCAAACTGTGTAGCCTCCTCTCTCCCGAGGAAGAATGATCAGTGAAGAAAGCAGAGAGAGATATAGACTGGTTGAGGTGGAAATCTGAAACCACTTTAGGCAAGAACTTTCTGTTAGTTCTAAGGACCACTTTAACTCTGTGAAAAGAGATGAAATCAGATTCCACTGACAGGGCTTGCATTCACTGATACATCTGGCAGAAGTAATGGCTACCAAAAACACACTTCTCCAAGTCAAGTACTTAAGCTCTGCCAAGGACAAAGGCTCAAAAGGGTGTTGCATAAGCTGAGCAATGCAAATATTAAGATCCCAAGCAGGAGCAGGATCCCTAAAGGGGGGGTTGGTGTGAAGCAATCCCTTGAAAAACTTACAGAATACAGGATGGCATGACAGAGAGGAAGACTTGCCTACAGAAAGAAAAGCAGAAACAGCTGCCAAATGTACCTTAAGGGTAGCTGGTTTGAGACCTAGGCCATTAAGATGGATCATATAATCCAGAACCATAGGCAATTCAGCAGAGTCTGGAGAAATATTCTTCTTAGAACACCAAATGCTGAATCTTTTCCATTTGGAGTTGTAAGTCTTTCTGGTGGAAGGCTTTTGAGAAGCCTCAAGGATATCCAGAACCTCTTGGGAAAGATGCAGATCTGCAAACTCTAACTCTTCAAGAGCCAAGCCTTGAGATTGAGACTGAAGATTCGGGTACCAAATCCTCCCCTGAGAGGATGTTAACAGGTTGTAATTCCTGGGAAGAGACAGGGGAAGATGGACTGCTAGGGAGAGCAACAAAGGAAACCACGGCTGTCTGGCCCAATCTGGAGCAATCAGAATCACTCTGCATGGTTGTGACCTTATCTTGACAAACACTCTGAACAGGAGAGGGAAAGCATACAGAAATTTCCCTTCCCAGTTCAGAATCAGAGCATCCAGGGGGACTGACCCCCAAGACTGCGGTCTGCAACAAAAGAGAGGAAGTTGGTGATTGTCTGGGGCTGCAAAAAGATCTATCTTTGGAGTGCCCTACCTTGAGAAAATCACTTCCAGTACCAGGGGATCTAGGGCCCATTCGTGATGGCCCTGGGTTATTCTGCTCAGTGCATCTGCTAGGACATTGTCCTTCCTGGGAGGTGAACTGCTATCAAAGAGGTTTGCAGGGAATAGGACATGGACCACACCTTCACTGCTTCTGTGCACAAGGCCGCAGACCGAGTGCCTCCTTGCTTGTTGATGTACCACATGATGGTGGTGGTGGTGTCTGTTCTGACCTGAGCCACCTTGTTCTGTACAGATTTGGAAAAAGCTTGCAGTGCCAGAAACACTGCTCTGAGTTCCAAGAGATTGATCTGAAGCAGAGATTCCTGAGGCGACCACAGTCCTTGGGTGGTAAGTTCCCCCTAATGGGCTCCCCAGCCCAGCAGGGAAGCATCTGTGGTGAGGACCACTGAATGAGACTGAGTGACAAATGGAACCCCTTGCCTCAAACTGTCTGATCCTGCCACCATTGCAAGGCTTGGATCAGGGTTCGAGTCACTGGAATTAGTTTGGTAAGGGAAACATTTCTTTGGGACCAAAAAGCTCTTAAGTGGAACTGAATGTCCCTCATTTGGAATCTTGCCCCCTGGACCACTGCTGTAGAAGCTGCCATGTGGCCCAGTAGCTGAAGGAAATGCCTTGCTGGTCAAGACACCTGAAGGCTGAATGAAGAGGCCAGTTCCATGAGGGTGCTTTCCCTTTCCAGGGGAAGGAAGGCTCTTGCTTTTATCGTATCTAGTTCTGCACCTATGAAGGTGAGGAGCTGCACTGGTTTGAGAACTGACTTTGGTAGGCTGAGAAGGAATCCTAAAGAAGTGAGCACTTGCTGGGTCACTTGCAAGTGTGACTTGACTTGGTCTGGAGACTGACCTACTATGAGCCAGTCATCCAAGTATGGGAAAATGGAAATCTTTTGTCTTCTTAGGAAGGCAACTACTACTGCCAGGCACTTTGTGAAGACCCTTGGGGCTGATGTTAGGCCAAAGGGCATTGCTCTGAACTGATAGTGGCCCGAAGGCAACTTGAACCTGAGGTACTTTCTGTGGGAGCAACTGATGGGAATTTGAAAGTAGGCATCTTTGAGGTCCAGGGAGGCTAGCCAGTCCCCTGGCCTTAGAGAGGGAAGGATAATTCCCAGAGTTACAATTTTGCATTTTGGCTTTAAAAGATGTTTGTTCAGATATCTTAGGTCCAGGATGGGTCACCACTCTCCTGTTTTTTGGGGGTTAGGAAGTACCTAGAGTACAATCCTTTGCCCCAGTGTAGGATAGGAACTCTCTCTATAGCTCTGAGAGCCAAGAGAGAAGAAACCTCTGCCTCTAGGGCAAGGGTTGCAGAGTTTTGCAGGTGGAAAAGATCTGGCTCTCATCTTGAGAAATTATTTGAAGCTGAGAACCAGTCCCTGGCTTACTACTTCCAGGACTCACTTGTCTGATGTAAGAGACATCCAGTCCTGGACAAAGTAAGCCAGCCTGCCCCCTACTGGGATAGAAGAATCGACCCGGGCAGCCTCATCAGGGTGTCTGCTTGGCAGGGGCTTTAGGCTGAGGGGGTGGATGCAGGCCTGCTCATCCCCCTTCTGCCTCTCCCTCTAAAGAAGCCCCTCTGCGAAAAAGAAGAAGAAGAGGCCTGTGCTTGGCAGAAAGGCCTTTGGAAAGGCCTGCCCCTGCCCCTGGACTGCTGCCTTTGAGGAGTTGCTTGCCTTTCTTTGGTCTGAGCACTCCTGTAAGTCGTCTTGTATTCATCCATTTTCTTCATGTAATTCTCTGTCTGCTCCCCAAACAGAGAATTACCCACTACAGGAAAATCCATGGCCTTAGCCTGGGTATCCTGTGAGAGGCTAGTACACCTGAGTCAAGCCATTCTCTGAAAAGCCACAGATGTAGCCATGACTCTCGATGATATATCACTGGAGTCTACAGCAGCATGAAATTTAGCTTTTGATGCCTCAGTCCCATCTGCAGCCACCTGCTCCAGCTCCTTGGCAAGCTGGGTAGGAGCCTGTTTAGCCAGTGCCAGTACAGTGTCCCCGCCTGGACTTCTGGTACCTGGCTGCATAGGCCATATTATTAGCCTACCCGAGTCACAAAGATGCTGCCATGTACTGCTTCTTTGCCATGGCATCAATGTTCCTGAAGTCCTTGTCTGAGGGGTGTGAAGCCAAGGGAATGTTTGCCTCATCACAGGCAGCAGCCTGTACAACCCCAACATGGCTGCATTGCTGAAAAGGGAACTCTGTATCTGAGCCTGAAAGAGTATACCTCTTGTCCATTCTTCTGTCCACGGGAGGTATAGAATTGGGAGACTTAAGAATTTTTTGTGTCTGTTTCCCAAAAGATTTGTGGAGGGGAACAGACAGTCTCCTGGACTCTGGGATGTCCATCATCTCAACATAATCAGGCTCTTCCTGATCCTCTACCGTCTCCTCCACAGGAAGCTGGAGGGGTATCAGCCACCTTTCTGTAGAACATGTAGTGTGAAGGGGACTCAGAAAGCCTAGGTGGAGAAACACCTGAAGGTCTGTCTGGGGAGATGTCCAGGGTCAATAGGCACATCCAGACTTTCACCATCACCATAATCATCCTCATACTCTCCCTCCTTTTCAAACTCCGGGTTCATAATATTCTTCCAAGGTATAATCCGGAACCGAGGGAACTGACCAAACTGAGACCCTGCCATATGGTGCTGGTTCAGTCGGAACCGATCGAAGTGATTCCATAATCCTAATCGCTTTAGCCATTTCATCGGCGGTCGGAGTGTGAGAGTCTGGATCCGAACCCGTCGACTTGTCTTTTCTTTTTCTTTTTGTCGGAACCGATTGCTCGGAATCAGCTCTCCTTTTGCCCGAAGCAGTATCGCCCTGGTCAGAGGGCACTCCTTCTGGTTCGGTTGGAACCGAACTGGGCTGGCCATTCGGGTCAGCGGACTTCTCGGCCTCCCTTTCCCCTCAGTCTACCTAATCTCTTTTCCAGGGTAGATTTGGGAAAATTTCTGCAAATTTGGCAGTCTGAATTGAGGTGGTCAAACCCCAGACAATAAACATAGGCGGTGTGGGGATCAGCCTTAGCAAAGACCTCCCCACACACACTACAGTGCTGAAACCCAGTGGGCCCGTTTTTTTTCCTTGGGTTTCTCAGACATGGCCAACCTAACCAAACTTACCCTTTTTTCAGCAATCCACCAGGCAAGACTCCCCTATTGGTTCCTGACCGTGTCACAGGTCTTGGAAAAAAAAAAAAACATACTAAAATTTTTTTTTTTTTTTTTAGAACATACGGACCGGTAACCACACACTAAAGTACAAATTTTACCTCAAAATGATCGGTTCAGCTGAACTGATCCACAGTTTACAAGTTCCACACAGAAACCAGAACAAAAACCTATCTAGTACTCACAGTACTACAGACAGAGACTTGAACAGACTATGCGGAAACGACAATTCGGAAGAAAACCAACACTTCAACCGACTTTGAACCGAGCAGCAGGAGAAATCTCCGGAGCGACTGTTCAGTGAGGCGGAGTAAAGAATCTGATGGTTGCAGTTCGAATAACAACAGGCAGAGGTTTCAACCGAGCTTGAGATGAACATTCTATGCCAGGCATAGAAAAGTTAACCTTATGTTCTCCGGGGCAGTTGAAAGGCAAGATCTAACTGCAATTGTCAGAATACAGCAAGACTTCATGTTTGAAGCAGGCCTTGAAAACTGAGAGAAACAGGTGTTGGTCCAGCGGGTGCTGAGTAAGGATAGACCAGCACTGGCCCTGCAGGTGCTGGCTGAGGATAAATTGGTGTAGGCCCTGTTGGCACAGGCTATGGACAGACTGGCACAGGCTCAACAGGTGCTGGCTGTGAGTAGCCCGGCGCAGGTGGAGGCAAGACTAGTGAAGGCCAAATGTGCACTGGTTGAGGTAAGGCAGGTGCTAGGGAGGAATAAGCCCTTACAGGTGAAAGTGGTAGAGGACTCGGGTCCTAGGGTGGTGTCCATGGCCTGCAACGCCAACCCTAAGGCTGGAGGCTGGGCGGTGGAGACCAACGCCTGGGTTCTGTCTGGGCATTAGAAGGGAGCCCAGCTTCCATTAAACCCACGCCGACTGAAAATACACCAGCCAAGCCACCATGCTATGTGCCTGTGAGCAAGGGCGTAAGCAGCAGGAGCTGAGGGGCAGGGAGCGAGCCCTGGCCTGAAAGACATCTGGCCGAAACTGTAATAATGGCAAGAGGCGGTGCTGTCAGTAGTCTTGTAGGTGACAGGGCATGCGCAGCAACCGGGGCTGACCCCCTCTGTGGTTGAAGAATGATGGGAAGACTGCGAACGGGAGGAGGACTGGAGCCTATCCCAGTGTTTATGTTTCCAGCTGGCCTTATCTCAGGACTTTGATGACTGGGATCACGAAAACTGGGGAGACCGAGGAATTCCTGGCCTGTAGCTCCTGTTCCATGGAGGTGACCTTCTACTGCAGGAGTAAGTTTTCTATGGTTCACTGGCAGCATTGTTGGGTGGCTTGGTTGAATCTTTGGCAGATTTCACATGCTTGGATGTCATGATCTGGGTCTAGGTATCAGACACAGGCAGAATGGCTGTCCTTCTCCGGGATTTGTTTTCCACAGGCAGACTTGGTTTTGGAGCGATCCGATGTTGCAGATGATTTTGAAGACATAAAAAAGGAAAAAACAAAGAAAAAGATCTATGGTGAGAATTTAGAAACAAAAACGCTGAAAGTGCCCAAAAATGGCAGTTGACTGAAGTTGCGGTGGTTTCCAGAGGTCTGACGTGCATTGGTTGATGGCAGAAAAAGAACTGAGGAGTCTATGGGGGCCGCTCACTTTTATAGGATAGGCTGATGTCAGAAGGTCATGTTGGTGGGGGGCGGCCCCCTCTGATGGACTACTAGCTAGAAAGTTTCCATGTGATGCTAGTGCCTGGTAGCTTACTCCTACCAGAGTGGCCTGACGGTGTGGCCTGCTGCAAGAGATACCCTTGAAGTAAGAGATAACCAGCACTCACCACCTCAACGGAAGCAGCTGCTGGCAGAGATCCATATCAGAAAGGGTGGGATGACAAGCCAGCAGTGGAACCCAGACAGCAGCAGCAGATGGACAGGGATCCATGAAAGGGGAGACCATCAATAGCCGACATCCGGCACACAAGGTAGTAGGCGTCAGCAGCACTGAAAACAATTCCCATTCAGGAAGCAGAAGAACAAGCCCACATCGCTGAAAACAGGAGCTAAATTCCAGCACACCAGAGCAATGAAGTCTGAGGAGAGAGTTCTTCGGTCCGATGTGACGTCAACACCAGAAGATGAATGAACTGAGGAGGTTTGGGGTCATCTATGTTATATAGATGTAGATGACGTGCATCATCATGGGTGGCCCACTAGGCAAAAGTTTCCAGACAGGTCAATGGCATCTATGTTCCATAGGTGTGGCTCAGTGGAGGGAGATATCCCTGAAGAAGATCTGATTTCTCCTGATACCAAAACAGACCCTGCCATCCCCCACACAGGCCAATTCTGGCCTTAGTGAGGATCACTTATCAAAATAAATAACAATAATAGTAAAATGTAACATATTGGTGTGGTGACACCAAAATTAAGGTACTCCAGTTACTTGTACTGTGTACACTGCTGGCATGTAAACAATACTGGTAACAAGCTGTAGCAAAACACAAAGTTAAATGTTGTGTTAAAGGCATTGCCCCCCCCACCTAACCCTGTAAAGTGCAATTCCTAAGAAGCTAAATATAATGCAATATGCAAAACCGAAATAAAACTAAAAACAAAAATAAAGCTGTTATTGCAATTAGACTTATAATTGCAATAACAAACGCGAGGCCAGTCATTTCCTTAGATTAATGAATGGCTGTAGGGAGGTGGCCCTCAGGCCACCCATCCCCCGACCGGTCGTTAATCCCTCAGAAATGACTGGCTTCTCTGTCGTTACTGCTTAAATAAAATTTGTCTTTTTCTACTTGTGAGCAAAGCTAGAGATACAGTATGCCAGTTTTGGACTAAGAACTTTATGACACACAAAGGAACTACTGTACTTGTAATGTATTAGAGCTGACCTTATTCTCATCACAATACATCTGTAAAGTTTATCTGACATAAGGCAAAAGCTGAATAAACAAAAAATATTTACAAGAAAAACATACGTTTAGGTGTTACCCATTTTAATCAAAGGGAATACATTTGTGAGGAAAAGATTTCCAAACTTGCATAGAAAAAGCATAAATAATTCCTCACATCTTCAGGTGACTAACAGCTGAATTAACATATTCATTTCTTCCAACATAATACTAATCCATAAGGTCCCTATATAAAGACCAAGTTACCAGAATACAGGCATTTCAAGTTGCTTGGACTGAAATATAATTTACTTTCCAACTGCATTTCGTCGTGATATAAAATGTTTCATATAGTACTTGAAAAACGTGTATATAAAGCATATACAATTCATATATGACAGTTACAAATGATTGCAGTATTTCAGACTACTGCAAATGTGCATTTTTTTGTACATGTAAAAAAGGTAAAAGTAGTTTTAACAACACCACCACCTTATAAAAATCTGTTAAAATGTTTTGGCACATTGTTAGTTCCGTATGGCAGAGTAATGCAAGACTCAGGAAACTATGGAGGCATAAATACAATAAATAATATTTTAGTAAACTTTTAAAATCATGACGATTATCATTGTATAGCAAATCCACTGCCAAGACACAGTCCATCAAGTTGTCGTACTTTATTTCTGGATGTAAATAATGACCACACACAGCACTGTCACTAGACCCAATGCCTGTGGGCCAAGGAACCACAACAAAACCCAGAAGAATACTATGATCACTGGTTCCACAGTCCGCTCTCCAAAGTACATCTTCGTCAAGCCTATGCTGGTCAAACATTTATTGAGCTCTCCAAAGAGGGTGCCAAGTTTTTCATAGTCATCCACAAACGGTTCTTCTGCAGTGGAGTTTCTGTCGGCTTGTGAAGTCTATTTGGGGAGAACAATAAAAAGCAGGAATTAATAGCCATAGAATGACAAACCATGGCGCATGTTCAGTACTACAACAAAGCAAAGGAAGTGAGGAAAGGTATGGGGTGCCTCTTACCAACCACAAACAGAATAAATACCGCCACAAACACCGTCTCCCCCCGACTCGCAGTTATGTCCTCCATTCTGTCACTTGTTGACTATGGCTTACCAGTCTACGGGGTTGCTGACCAGACCTTGCTAAACAAAATCCGCCTCACCTTAAATAAGGCCTGTCGACTAATCTTAGGTGCTTCCAGACTTACACATACCTGCCATCTTTATTCCCAGGCAAATCTGCTTAATCTCGACGAACGTCTTAGGTATCAAACCTGCACCCCACAAAAAAAAAAAATCTCCTTGGGCTCTCTCCTCCTGGTTTGACTGCTGTTATCCACCATGTAAACTCACTAGCTTCAACACGGTCCTCCTGTAAAACCAAGTTGAAGGTACCTAGGGCAAGGACCTCTCATGGACAACGGGCCTTCCTCACTGTGCCCCTTCTTGGTACAATTCCTCCTGCCAGTATCTCAGACACCCCACAATCTCTTGCTTTAAAACTACCCTCCGAACCACCTTCTCACTACTGGCAGCTGTTGCTGTTTCTAAGCTATCTTGCTCACTCTCTGACAAAGCCCCTGTTGTGCTCAAATTTTACCTTCTCTACCCTTGGTTCCTGCTACCTCCCTGTTGACTCGCTTAAAACACACTGCATTGATATCCTATGTTTTCCTGATGTTATTTCCCTGAACAATGTTAACTTCGCCAATCCTGTATGTTGTAAATTGTTGATCTCATTTGTCCTCCTGTATCCTCAAAAAAACCTGTACACTGTTTCTCTGTACCAAGTTGTTATCACTGTATTGTCCTTTCTGTGATGAGGTACCTTTGTAAATGAGCCTCTGGCTCAAAGGTTGTAAACTGATGCTTAACAAACAAAAAATAAATATCTGACTTCATTGTTTTATAAAGTCTGACTGAAAGCTGAAATTCAATGCGAGTCCAAGTTCTACTCTCAGACCTTGTAAAAAGCTGGGATAAGGTTGCTGGAAAATGACATCACTGACTGTACTGCCTGCGTTAAGCATATCAGTTGTAGGATAATATGCGACTCTCATGGTAAAAATGTACTGACCATGTGGGGAGTTGGTGCTGCTGAGAGGCAGTTGGCATTAACACACCACCCTCAAATGCCACATGCCATTTTGAGGAAGAGATTTATTTATTATTTATTAGCTTTTGGTAACCGGGTAAGTGCGCTAGGCAACAATCCTGCCTATTTTCAGGCACGACCGGGGAGAGCACAAGACAGTGGTTACAGAGTACAGTGGTACATTGAACATCAAAGCTGTACATAAAAACAGTCAGGGTACACTCAAGACAGTAACTGCAAATTAACAAACATCAGGGTTCAGAGAGCAAAAGTCATATACAGAGGTAAATGGAGACATAAGTAACACTAAACAGGGTCTGACAGACCTCTTCCATTAGAGACTTTTACGAGCTACAGTATAACTCAAGTCTGTAAGGTAATTCAGATTTTATTTATTTTTGATGCATTTATTTCAGTTTAGGATTAATATCTTTGAGTCAAGGACTCATTTTCAAAGGTTCCGAGTCAGTCAAATGAACAGATACAGACAATATAACACATAGCACAGCAATGGATTACAAAATAAGGTTACAGAGGGTTGCACATACTTTTAAGTTTAACTAATACATAGGAGTCTAGGTTTCACTAGTACATAGGGGTCTAACACTGTAACAGCACTAAGTGAGTGCACAGTAGTGTCAGAAACAGAAAGAGGGGAGAGGCCAGGAGTTGAGTCTCCACTGGGTAGTACGGGGGGCATGGATGATTGCCAGAGTGGTAGGCTGAGCTCACCAGTGGTGGCCAGAGGTGAGAATGGGGGTGGGAAGCAGCCCAAGGTAGGCATTGTCAGTAGTTCATGTAGTAGATGATTGGGGGAGAGGGAGTTGACAGTTTATTGTGGTGTAGACTATGCAAGGTAGGTATTTTGTAGGTTGAAGGATTTGTTGAAGAGAGCGGGGGTGGTGGAAGAGTGCAGAGGGTGGTGGTTAGAGCCGAGGGGTGGGTGGGATAGCCTAGGGGCCCCGAGCATGGGCTAAGTGCGGCAGACACAGATTGTTTTTAGTTCTAGCTGGGAACGAAGCCCAATTTTTAATTGTCTGAGCTTGGTGCATTCTAAGAGTGCGGTAGGCAGCTCATTGAACCACTTTGGGCCCAGGAAGGCGAATGATCTCTGTGCCAGTTTAGTACGCTTGAATGGCACCTGGAGTCCCCCTTTTGCAGTGCTCCTAGTCTGCTTAAGGGGTAACGCCTTTGCGAAAAGCCTGTCAGTGGACTCAGGCATAAGCCCTAGCAAGGCTTTTTTGATAAGCATGCAAGTTTGGAGTTGAGGTCGGAGGTGGAGTGGGAGCCGCCCTGTCTCACTGAAGAGAGTGCAAGTGTGGGTAGAGAGATCAGCACCCAAGGTTAAGTGACAGGCCTTGTTTAGGAGAATGCTGACTCTCTTGAGGGCACTGTCAGAGCCAATCCATAGATTGGGAGCCCATAGTCAATAGTGGCTAGTACCGAGCTACTTATGGCTAATTTCAGAGCTATAGATGGCAGAGAGTGCTTGTAGGGGTACAGAACACCCAGTTTCATGTTGGAGGTCTTGATGACATGGTCAGTATGACTGGAAAAACATTGAATTTGACGGCAGATAAGGACCGCTTGGCCCACCTAATCTGCCCATTTTCCTATCTAACAGATAAGCTGCAGATCCTAGTTAACCAACAGCTTACTTCCTCCTACCCCCAACTAGGACTGCCTTATGTCTGTCCCATGCATTCTTGAATTCCCCCACTGTTCTCGACTCCATGATCTCCTCAGGGAGGCTGTTCCATGCATCCACAACCCTCTCTGTGAAAATATACTTCCTCACATTACCTCTGAGCCATCCCCCCCATCTTCAAACTGTGCCCCCTTGTTCTTGCAAATCTCTTTTTCTGAAAGATGCTACCCTCTTGGACTTTGATTCCCTTGAGGTACTTGAAAGTTTCTATCATGTCCCCTCTCTCCCTTCTTTCCTCAAGGGTATAAATATTAAGGTCCTTTAGTCTTTCTTCGTATGTCTCCTGGTGCAGACCCTGCACCATTTTGGTTACCCTCCTCTGGACAGCCTCTACTCTGTCTATGACTTTGCGGAGATGGGGTCTCCAGAACTGCACACAGTACTCCAGATGGGGTCTCACCAACTGTCTGTACAGAGGGATAACAACTTCCTGTTTTCTACTATTGATGCCTCTCCCTATGCATCCCAGTATCCCCCAGCCTTCCTTACTGCCTTCTCACATTGCTTGTCCACCTTTAGGTCATCTGATATAACTACCCCATGGTCCCTTTCCATTTTTACTGTTGTCAGTATCTCACCCCCCATTGTGTACTCTTCCCCTGGGTTTTTGTTTCCCAGGTGCATTACCTTGCACTTCTTTGCACTGAATCTGAGCTGCTGTACATTTGACCATTCCTCAAACCTTGCCAAGTCCCTTCTCATCCTTTCCACTCCATCTTGTGTATCAGCCCTGTTGCAGATCTGTGTCGTCTGCAAAGAGACATACTTTTCCTTCCAGTTCCTCTGTAACGTCACTTAAAGAGACATTAAAAAGGACCGGTCCCAGTACTGAACCCTGTGGTACCCCGCTAGTAACCCTCCTTTCTTCACTGTGGACACCATTTACTACTACCCTTTGCATCCTGTTGTCTAGCCAATTTTTTATCCAGGCTACCACCTTGGGACCCACTCCAAGGCTGGCTCACTTGTGTATTACTCTTTTGTGTGGGACTGTATCAAATGCCTTGCTAAAATCTAGGTAGGCCATGTCCACAGCCCCTCCCTGGACTACTACTTTGGTCACCCAGTCAAAGAAATTTATTAGATTCGTCTGACACGACCTTCCCATTGTGAATCCATGCTGCCTTGGGTCCTGTGCCCCACTGGCCTCTAGGTACTCAACAATTCTTTCCTTCAGAAGTGATTCTATCATTTTCCCTACCACTGAGGTCAAACTAACTGGTCTGTAGTTTCCTGCCTCTGTCCTGCTCCCACTTTTGTGATGAGGAATCACATCCGCCCTCCTCTAATCCTCAGGTAACACCCCATCCTCCCATGATTTGTTAAAAAGAGTAGTCAGCAGTGTGACTAGTTCTACCCTTAGTTCTTTTAGAAATCTTGAGTGAATCCCATAGGGCCCCATTGCTTTGTCCACCTTCAATTTTATTAGTTCTTTCAGAACCCTTTCTTCTGTAAATGGACTAGTATCGACCCCTGTCTTCAAAGTGTGGAGAAATCAAGAGCGTCGTCGAGGTAAATTCCTAGATATTTAAATATGGAGACTTGTTCAAGGGCGTCTCTCTTAGGGCTCAGGATTTGCAGTGGGCTGAACTTTTTATTCTGGGGAACTGTGAACAGCATGCTCTTGGTTTTTTTGTGGTTGGGCAGGAGCTTGTTCTTGAAGAACCAGGATTCGAGCTTATGGTAGCTGTCCTGCAGTTCAGTAGCGATGGTATGTAGGTCTCTGCCTAGGACGGATACGACAGCATCGTCAGCATAGAGTACAATGTGTGCAGGGCAGGCGGAGGGGAGGGTATTTACGAACAGACTGAACCAAAGGAGGTGAGCCTAGGAGTCCCCCAGGGATCTATCCTCGACCCTCTACTCTTTAGAGTATGCGTCTCCTATTCTGACTCGTTGAGTTCTATGGGAGAGATAGCTTCCAAACTAAGTCACCGTGCTTGGAGGTAGGCCAGCTGATAATAGGCTGCTGAAGAAAAGGTGACGGTTCACCAAGTCAAAAGCCTTTGTGAGGTCTATGAATATAGACCCCACTGCCACCCCTTTATCCAAAGCGTCATAGAGCTGGGAGGTGTATTCGACTAGTGCTGAAAGTGTTGAGTGTTTTTTACGGAAACTGAGCTGTTGAGGGCCGAGCAGATTATACTTCTCCAAGTACTCAGTGAACTGGTCTGAAACCATCCTTTCCAAAGCTTTCGGTGTGTGTTGGGGGGAGGATTGAGATTCGCCTGTAGTTAGATGTGTTAGTTCTGTCTCCAGTTTTGAAGACAGGGGTAACTACTGCCAGCTTCCAAGCATCTGAGAACACACTCGACCTAAGGGAGGAGTTAAAAACCTTAGTGAGGGGGTCAGCTATCTCCTCCAGGGTTAGATCGACCAGCTTTAGGTCGATTAGGTCACTCCCCATCCTGGTCTTGCCTAGGACCTGCTTGACATATTTGATTGTCTCAGTTCTTGAGATCTGCTTGAAATAGAAAGGTGGCAGTCCATAACCTGTAGGTGTGGGTGTATCTGGACCTGGAGGCTGTTCTGTTGGTGGCACAAGCTGTTCACTCGGTAATATGCCAATCAGATCCGTGAATGCTAAATTGAAGGCATTAGTGATATCAAGGGTTCCTGGATTGTCCCAGTATTTGCGATGATCAGGTCTGGTGGTGCTCTCAGAGCACTACCAGTTAGTGATTTCAAGGAGTGCCAGAAATCTTTACCAGAGCCCCATAATTTGTTTAGTTGGTCCTTACAGTAGGTGATTTTAGCTTGGTGAACAAGCCTTGTGCAGCTGTTTCTGGCAGCCCTATAGGCAGACATGTAAGCCTGCTTGCCTGTCACCTTGGCCGTATGCCAGAGATTGTCTCTCTGGCGCATGAGCACAAGTAGTGAGCCTGAGAACAAGGGGTTTGTAGTACCTTTAACCTTCTTGACTCTGATGGGGGCGAAGATGTCACAGACCTGGGTGAAAGTCCTGAAGTAGTCCAGGGCCTGGTTCCCATCCAAGGCTCTGTCGACTGGGGACCAATCGATCAGTTTTAGGTGAAGTTTGAAAGCTTCTAAGAGTCTGGCTTTTATGGTGCGGTTACAGGATACTTTTGGTGGTTGCTTACAGAACTTATTTGCCCATATACACAAGACTGGGGAGTGGTCACTGAGGCTGTCTGGTAAGACAGAAACCTCAGAGATGTGTTCTGGGTGGGAGGATAACAGCCAGTCTATGAGTGTGCTGGTTCCAGTTCGGTAGTTGAGGCAGGTGGCTTGTGTTACTACTTGGGTAAGGTAGAGTCCAGATATGTGGTCTCTTGCCTGAGCTTCTCCCTGAGAAAGCCAGTTAATGTTAAAGTCACCGACTATGACCTGTTCC
This sequence comes from Neoceratodus forsteri, assembly GCA_016271365.2. Classification (NCBI taxonomy): domain Eukaryota; kingdom Metazoa; phylum Chordata; order Ceratodontiformes; family Ceratodontidae; genus Neoceratodus; species Neoceratodus forsteri. The sequence continues at coordinate 407,957,141 of CM057453.1, forward strand.
CACTTTTTGCCCAGCATCTGCTGGTTCCCTATAAAGTATTTAAGGCCAGCCGCTTGCTGACCTGGGGGTATGTACACAGTGGTAAACATATGGACTTTGTTCTGCTGCCCTATGGAGAGTTTTAAGTTTAGGATTTGAGCCTCTTTCGAGTACATACTGCCGTGCATGATCTGGGATTTTATATCACATTTGACATAGACTAAGCACCCACCCCTACGTTTAGACAGTCTGTTGTGCCGTTAAGAAGTGTAGCCGTTGAGGGAAGATAGTGGCGTCAGAGTTAAGGGGAGAGCCAGGTCTCCATGAAAGCTATGATGCCTGGATTAACCGGCGCCACCCACACCTAGAATTCTGTGAGCTTAAGAAGTAAGCTGCCGATATTAAGGGAAACAATCCTGAGTATCCCTGCTCTGTTGGTAGTGGTGGTGTGTGGTGGGCCAGAGTTAGGGTGCACATTACCAGACAACAGCAGCAGTAGGAAGATCATCTTACGAAGACAGCAACACCAAAGGGCCCAGCTGGGACTGGCTTTTATCCCTGTTTGCTTAGTTTTGTAGGCGTGGGCTGTGAGGGAGCGGCTGTGTAGTAGGGCCTCTAGTGTGATGACTGGGGGCTCATACACTCTGAAGGTTTGTGGGGGGACATGGAAGGCTTGAGGGCATGTTGTGTTGGCATTTGTGCCCCTCAGGCTGTGCACCATCTGCCAGAGTGGTAACAGGGTGGGGGGGGGGTCTAAAGTAGTTTCATCCCGTTCATTCTGAGGGACACCTGTGAGGTCGGCTAATATAACCATACCAAGAGTCAGTAAGAGAAGCTTCTGCAGTAGGAGAGGTTTCATGTTGCTGAGGAGTTCAGCTGCTCCCTTTAGTGAGTGGGTTGTATAACCTGCCAGTGGAGAAGAAAAAACTACTCACCTTAGTAATGTTGTTTCTTCTAATGGAGTCTTGCTATATTATGACTATTGCAGAATACACAGCAGTACCTCCATGGAGGAGGGACAGAACCTACTTAGGAAATAGGCTCTGAAGCACGGCTGTGCCAAACCGAGCATCCCTCCTGGCCTGGATATCCAGGGAGTAATGCTTGGTGAAAGTGTGTACCGTTTTCCAAGTAGCTGCTTAACATATCTCTAAGATAGGGATGTCTCTGGCAGCAGCTAGAGACACAGCTGTACCTCTGATAGAGTGAGCCCTCAGGCCTGAAGGGGGAACCTTTCCCAGTTTTTGATAAAATTGGATACACGAGACAATCCACCTGGCAATGGATCTCCTAGTGGCAGGTTTACCTTTCCCAACCTCACCATAAGTGAGAAAAAGTTGGAGGGATTCGAACCTGTGACCCTTGGTATGCTCTATATAGTAACTAAGGGCCCTCTTAACATCTAAGCTGTGCAACCTCCTCTCACCAGAGGAGGAATGATCAGTGAAGAACACTGGAAGGAGACAGATTGGTTAAGATGGAAATCTGAACCACCTTAGGCAAAACTTCCTGTTCGCCCCTAAGGACTACTATCCCTGTGAAGGAAAATAAAGTCAGTCTCCACTGACAAGGTTTGTAACTCACTTATGCACCTGGCAGAAGTGATGGCTACTAGAAAACAGTTTTCCAAGTCAAATACTTAAGCTCTGCAGAAGACAGAGGTTCAAGGGGGGTTGCATCAACTGAGCAATGCAAACATTAAGATCCCAGGAAGGGGCCGGTTCCTGAAGGTGGATTAGTATGAAGTAACCCTTGAAAACTTGGAAAATACAGGGTGAGTGGAAGAGAAGAAAAAATTACCACCTTAGTAATTGCTTTTCTTCTCATGGAGTCTCTGTATATATAACATTAGCAGTCAGCCACTGCAGCTGAACTGCCCCGAGGAAGGAGTTAACCCAGAGGATCTGAGTTCTACACGAGGGCGCTGTGCCTAAAGTTTCATCTGGCAGTTTCAAATGAAACCGTCAGATCTTTTACGAAGCTAACATCAAAGAACAGAAAGTCTGTGTGGAATAAACTACACTAGCCCATGGCTACCTACTAGTAGTAGTAACAACAATATAAACAACAAAGAACACCCAGAACCATAATAACAAAAATTGATGGTATTATGGTTCGCTTTACCACCTTGACAAGCACATTATGAACCCCCTTCCCCCAAGACTCATGTCCAGGAAGGGGCAATAAATAACCCAAATGAAAGCAACTCAGATCCCTAACCCAAAGGAAAGAGGGTAAAGGGATAACTACAATGGCATGACACAGTGCTTGCACCACCGCCACCCTACCCAAGTAGAGGTTCTAGAGGGGCAGGAGGAGGGTGGTTATAATATAGCAAGACTCCATGAGAAGAAAAGCAATTACTAAGGTGAGTAATTTTTCTTCAAACACCATGATCTTGCTATATTATAACATTAGCAGATCACACAGCAGTACCTCCATGGAGGAGGGTCAGAACCTACTTAGAATATTAGGCTCTGAAGCATTAGTTGAAGCAAACCGAAGTATCTCCTCCTGGACTGACATCCAGGGAATAATGCTTTTTGGTAAAGGTGTGAACTGTCTTCCAGGTAGCAGCTTGACAAATTCCCAGAATGGGAATGTCCCCAGCAGCCGCTTAGAGACGCAGCTGTACCTTCAGGAGTGGGCCTCAATCCTGAGGGGGGTACTGTACCTAGTTTCGATAACAGAATTGGATACAAGAAACAATCCACCTTGCAATTGTTCTCTCAGTGGCAGGTTTTCTTTGCCAACTCCCATAGGTAAGAAACAGTTGGAGGGATTCAACCTATGACCTCTGGTGCGCTCTAAATAGTAGCTTAAGGCTCTTTTGACATCCAAGCTGTGCAGTCTCCTCTCACCTGAGGAAGAATGCTCAGTGAAAAATACTGGGAGAGAGATAGATTGATTCAGGTGGAAATCAGAAACCACCTTAGGCAAAAACTTTCTATTAGTCCTAGGACTACCTTATCTCTGTGGAAGAGATAAAATCTTCTTCCACTGACAGGCCTGTAACTCACTTATGCCCTGGCAGAGGTGATAGCTACTAGAAAAATGGTTTGTTAAATACTTGAGCTCTGCTGAAGACAGAGGCTCAAAGGGGTTGCATTAACTGAGCAATGCAATATTCAGGTCCCAGGCGTGGAGCTGGTTCCCAAAAGGAGGGTTAGTATGAAGTAACCCTTTAAAAAACTTGGAGAACACAGGGTGAGAAGAAGGGGCAGGCTTCTGCTGACACAAAAGCAGAGACAGCTGCCAGATGAACCTTCAGGGTAGCTGGTCTAAGGCCTAGGGAATTCAGATGGACCAAATATTCCAGAAGAATGGAAGATCAGCAGATTCTGGGATAATCTGCCTCTCAGAGCACCAGATGGAAAACCTCTTCCACTTAGAATTATAAGTGGTCTCTAGTGGAAGGCTCAAAGCCTTTAAAATATCCATGACACCTTGGAGAAAGGTGTAAGTCAGAAATTCTAGCCCTCAAGAGCCAAGCCTTGAGGTGGAGGGATTTGAGGTCCGGATACCACACTCTCCCTGTGCACAGGCCAGAAGTCGTGGACTCTGGGTAGGCTCAGGCAGGGTGAATTGCTATAGGACAGAAGCAGAGGGTACCAGGGCTGTCTGGCCCAATCTGGGGCAATCAGAATCACTCTGCAAGGTTGAGATCTGATTTTACTAGTATACCCTGAAAAGAAGAGGAAAGGGAGGAAAGGCATACAGAACTTCCTCTTTCCAGTCCAACAGAAAGGCGCTCCAGAGGGACTGGAGCCGGCACTGAGGCCTGCAACAGAAAAGAGGAAGTTGATGGTTGTCTGGGGCTGCAAAAGATCTATCTGAGGAGTGCCCCATCTGGCAAAGACGGACCCCAGCACTTGTGGTTCAGAGGCCCATCGGCCCGATGGCCCTGAAGATTCCTGCTGAGGCGGCCCGTGTTGAGGAAGGCCCGCCAGGACATTGTCCTTCCCTGGAGGTGAACCGCTATCAGGAGGTGTTCAGAGTAGGCCAGAGACCACAACTTCAATGCTCGGCGCACAAGGCTGAAGACTGAGTGCCCCTGGCTGTTGATGTACCACATTGTGGTGGTATTGTCTGTCCTGACTTGAACCACTTTGCTCTGGACAGAATCTGAAAAACACCTGAAGACAAAGACAGCTCTGAGTTCCAACAGATTGATGTGGGAGCAGAGATTCCTGAGGAGACCCACACCCCTGCAAGGCAAGATCGCCCAGGTGAGCCCCCACCCCAACAGGGAGAAATCCGTGGTGAGGGTGAGGGAGGAGAAATGGGAATGAAGGGAACCCCTGTCTTGAAATTTGCTCTGACCCAAGCACCAGTGGAGTAGGCTGGGATCAGAGTTTGAGTAACTGGAACCAGCTTGTAAGGGGGCCTTCCTTTGAGACCAATAGGCCCCTCAAATGGAACTGAAATGTCCCTCATCTGGAATCTTGCTCCCTGCACGACAGCTGTGGAAGCAGCCATGCCTCTAAGGAGTTGCAGAAAAATGCCTTGCTGGCCGAGAGACCCGCAGGGTAAAGGAGGATGCCAGGGCGACGAGTCTGTCCACCCTTTCCTTCCGGGAGGGAAGAAAAGCCCTGGTTAACCTTAAGTTCAATTCTGCGCCATGAAAGTTAGGGACCTGAACCGGTTCCAGAACTGACTTTGGTAAGTTTAGCAGGAATCCCAGGGAAGCGAGGAAGTTGTTGATGACTTGCAATGGAGTTTGACTCTGACCTGAGACTGGACCCACAATGAGCCAGTCGTCCAGGTAGGGAAACACAGCAACCCTTGCCTTCTTAAGTGAGCCACTACTACAGCGTAGACATTTTGTGAATACCTCATGGCGAGAGGTCAGTCAAGGGCATTGGTCCTGAACCGGTAGTGGCCTGAGGGCAGTTCAACCTGAGGTACTTTTCGGTGAGAAGGCCTGATCAGAACATAGAAAACAGGCATCCTTGAGGTCCAGGGAAGCTAGCCAAACCCTTGCTCTTAGGGAAGGCAATATCATTGCCAGAGTCAACATTTTGAACTTTGCTCGCAAAAAGATGCTTGTCAGGTACCTTAAATCTAGAATGGGCCCATTCTCCTGTCTTTTTGGGGTAAGAAAGATCTGAATAAAGCTCCCTGCCCTGATGGCAAGGAGGAACCCTTTCCACTGCTTTGCAGTCCAGAAGAGAAGAAACCTACTTCCAAAGCAAGGCTTGAAGGATTTGCAGGGAAAAATGTCTGGCTCTCATCTTAAAAGTGTTTGAAGTTGAGAACCAGACTCCTGGTCTTGACTACCTCCAGAACCCATCTGTCCAGAAGTTGGGGACAGCCAGTTCCGCTGAAATAGGCCAACCTGCCCCCCACTGGCAGGACAGGAGAATGCCCTGGGCACCCCATCAGGGTGCCTGTTTAGCAGCAGCCTTAGGGGGTTGAGGGAGGGGACGTCTGCTTGTGCCTCGCCTACCCCTTGCCTTCTGAAGAAACCCTCCAAGTAGACAGCAGCAGAGAGGCTTGAAATTGGCAAAAGGCCTGGAAAAGGCCTGCCTCACTCTCTGGGAGCATGCCTTGTAAAAAGCATGGCATGCTTCTCCTTAGCCTGAACTTTATGTAGTTCTGTATTCATCCATCTTTTCATATAGTTTTCTGTTTGCTCCCCAAACAGAGAATTTCCCACCACAGGAAAATCCATAGCCTTTGACTGGGTATCTTGGAACAGATTAGTGCATCTGAGCCATGCCAACTAACACGGAAAGCTACAGAAGTGGCCATGACCCCTAGAGGAAACATCATCAACATCAACAGCAGTATGAAATTGAACTTTAGAGGCTTCAATGCCATCAGCAGCCACTGTTCCAACTACTTCCAGCTAGCTGGCCATGGGCCTGCTTTCATTAACTCGCAATACAGTGTCCCACCCAGATTTCTGATATCTAGCCACCAAGCCTATATAATTTGCCTGCCTGAGTCCGAAAGAAGCTGCCATATACTGTTTCTTCGCCATGGCATCAATCTTCCTGGAATCCTTATCAGGAGAATGTGAGGCCAGAGGAATATTAGCCTTGTCACAGGCTGCAGCTTGTACCACACCTAAGGCATGACCACACTGTTCAGTAAGGAAGTTCCATCCGAGCCTGACAAAGCATAATACCTTCTGGGTCCATTTTTTTTTTTATCTACAGGAGGGACAGGAAATGGGAGGATTTTTGCAAATCTTTTGTTGTTTGCTTCCTCAAATGACTTATGCAAAGGAGACAACCTCCTAGACTCTGGGAATATCCATCATTTCCACATAATCAGGCTCTCTTTGCTCATCCACAGCCTCCTACTAAAGAGGCTGAAGGGTTTCTGCAACCTTTTTGTAAAAATAAAGAAAGAAGGGACTTCAGACAGAATAGGAGGAGATTCTAAAAGGTCTGTCTGGAGAGAATGTCCGTTCAATGGGCACGTCCCAGACCCCCAGCCACACATATTGATCAAATTCTCCTCCTCCTGTGGTTCATAAAAATCCTCAACTTCAAAATCGAACCACTGGGACTGAAAACTGACCAACCCCGCACTGCAACTGTTGGTGGTTCTACAGATCCCTGAGACAGTGACTGGACAATCTAGATAGCTTTAGCTATCTCTGCAGCAGTTGGAGACACAATTTTGACCCAAACCCACTGAGTTCCTTGTCTTTATCCGGACTGGTTCCTCTGAACCAGCCTTCTTTCCGAGAAGTCTCACCTGGTCAGAAGGCACCCTCTGTCCAGTGGGTACTGGACCGGCTGGCCACCGGGTCAGCGGACTTTAGCCTTGCCCCTGGAGATCCAAATCTCTTTCCAGGGTAGCTGCACAGAAATACTACACCTAGCAGTCAACAGAGTGGTCAACCAAAAAACACAAACAGGGGGTCAGCCTTGGCAATTCCACAACACAGTGTTGAAACCAATGGGCCAGTTTTCTTTGGGTTTCCCAGACATAAGCCAACCAAAACTTGCGCATTTGATGGCAGAAAGGCACACCCTTATCGGGTTCCTAACCGTGCACGGAAATTTGAAAAAACATTTAATTCTGTGTTTTTAGAACCGATAAGACAGGATACCAAACCCACTGTACACTTTTAAAATGTAAAATAACAAACCGATCGGGTTCAAACCCAACCGGCTAAATTAATTTTCTCCACACAGACTAAAATTTGTACCAAGGTTACCAGATGGCTTTAAAAAAAAATCTAAAAATATGACTTTTGCAGTTCAAATGAACAAAAAAATACTCGCTTGAACGAGAATGAACCCAGCTGAAGGAGCTGATCTCCGAATGACTATTCAGTGAATGAAATCAACAGTTTACGGAAACCGCAAACTTTCACAGCGCCTCGCTGGCTGTAGAACCCAGATCCTGAGCACCTTCCTCTCTCCGGGCAGTTCACATTGCAGTGCTGACTGCTAATGTTATAATATAGCAAGACTTCCAGGTGTCGAAGAGGGCTTTCCTGCTGAAACAGAGACAGCTACCAAATGTACTTTCAGGGTAGCTGGTCTCAGCCCAAAGAGTTAGATAGAACGAGCTGTGGAAAGGGTTCCTCCTCTACACCAGGGCAAATGTTTGTACCCAGGTACTTCCTTACCCCAAAAAGACAGGAGAATGACGGCCCATCCTGGATCTCAGATATTTAAACAAGCACCTTTTAAAGCCAAAGTTCAAAATGGTGACTCTGGGAATTATCCACCTCTCTAAGGCCAGGGGACTGGCTAGCTTCCCTGGACCTCAAGGATGCCTACTTCATATTCCCATCAGAAGCTCCCATCGAAAGTACCTCAGGTTCGAGCTGCCCTCAGGCCACTACCAGTTCAGAGCAATGCCCTTGGCCTCACTTCTGCCCCAAGGGTATTCACAAATGCCTGGCTGTAGCAGTTGCCTACCTAAGAAGCCAAAGGATTGCCATCTTTCGCCCACCTGGATGATTGGCTCTTAGTAGGCCAGTCCCCAGACAAGGTCAGTTTATACCTTCAGATAACGCAGCAACTGCTTACCTCTCTAGGTTTCCTTCTGAATCTATCAAAGTCAGTTCTAGAGCGGTCCAGCTTCTTACCTTCAAGGCGCCCAGAACTGAACACACAGGAAGCCAGGGCCTTCCTCCCCCTGGACAGGGCAAAGACCCTAGTCTCCTGGCCTTCTCATTCACCCTGCAGGTCTCCCAGCCAGCAAGGCATTTTCGCAGCTCCTAGGACACATGGCTGCTTCCCACAGTAGTTGTGCAAGGAGCAAGATTTCAGATGAGGACATCCAGTTCCATTTGAAAGCTTTTTGGTCTCAAAGAAGGGATCCTCTTACCAAGCTGATCCCAGTAACTCGAACCCTGATCCAAGCCCTACAGTGGTGGCAGGATCAGAGCAACCCTGAGACAATGGGTTTCTTTTTGTCCCTCAGTCTCATTCTCTAATCCTTACACAGATCGTCTCTCTTGGGCATGGGGGCTCACATGGGCGACCTCACCACCAGGGTCTGTGGTCTCCCCAGGAATCTCTGCTCCCACATCAACCTGTTGGAGCTCAGAGCAGTTTTCTAGCACTTCAAGCTTTTTCCAAATCTGTTCAGAACAAGAGTATTCAGGTCAGAACAGACAACCTACAATGGTACATCAACAAGCAATGGGGCACTCGGTCTACGGCCTTGTGCACGGGCGATAAGTTGTGATCTCTGGCTTACTCCTGAACACCTCCCTTACAGCAGTTCACCTCCCAGGCAAGGACAATGTCCTGGCAGATGCTCTCAGCAGGATTTCCCAGGGCCACCACGAATGGTCACTGGATCCCTGATCTTGGGAGTAGTATTTGCCAGATGGGGCACCCATGCAGATAGATCTTTTTCAGCCCCAGACAATCATCAACTTCTTTTTGCTGCAGGCCCCAGTGTTGGGCTCACTCCCTGGATGCCTTAGCCCTCAGTTGGGAGGGAAGTTTCTCTATGCCTTCCCTCCCTTTCCTCTCCTGTTCAAAGTGCTAGTCAAAATCAGATCCCAATCATGCAAAGTCATTCTGATAGCTCCAGATTAGGCCAGACAGCCCCTAGTATCCACTCCTGCTGTCCTTAGCAGTCCATCCTCCCTGTCCCTTCCCAGGAATCACAATCTGTTAACCTATGCCCAGGGAAGGGTCTGGTACCAGATCTCAAATCTCTCAATCTCAAGGCTTGGTTCCTGAAGAGTTAGAGTTTGTGATTTACACCTTTCCCAAGGTGTAATGGATATATTGAAGGCTGCAAGGAAGCCTTCCACCAGGAGCTACTTACAATTCCAAATGGAAAAGTTTTTCCATATGGTGCTGGAAAAGCATATTTCCCCAGTCTCTGCCATGATCTACCCACAGTCCTGGATTATATGATCCACCTTGAATTCTTTGGGGCTGAGACCAGCTACCCTGAAGTTGCACTTGGCAGCTGTGTCTGCTTTTATTTCAGCAGGTAAATCCTCTTCCCTTTCAGCTCATCCTGTATTTTCCAAGTTTTTTAAGGGGTTGTTTCACACCAACCCTCCATTCAGGGATCCTGCCCCTGCCTGGGATCTTAATGTTTGCATTGCTCAGCTTATGCAACCCCCTTGAGCCCTTGTCTTCAGCTGAGCTCAAGTACTTGACTTGGAAAACTGTGTTTTGGTAGCCATCACCTCTGCCAGATGCATAAGTGAATTACAAGCATTGTCAGTGGAGCAGGAGTTTCTCTCTTTTCACAGAGATAAGGTGGTCCTTCGGACTAACAAAGTTCCTCCCTAAGGTGGTTTCAGATTTCCACCTTAATCAATCTATTTCACTTCCAGTGTAGCTTCACTGACCACTCCTCCTCTGGGGAGAGGATGCTGCACAGCCTAGATGTGAAAGAGCCCTTAGTTACTACATAGAGCTTACCAAGGGTCATAGGTTTGACTCCCTCCAACTGTTCCTCACCTATGGCAAAGTTGGTAAAGGAAGCCAGCCACTAAAGATCCATTGCCAGGTGGATTGTCTCTTGTATCGATTCTGCTATGAGAAGTTGGGTAAGTTCCCCCTCAGGCCTGAGGCTCACTCTAGAGGTACAGCTGCTTCTCTGGCTGCTGCCAGGAGACATTCCTATTCTAGAAATATGTCAAGCAGCTACCTGGAAAACAGTTCACACTTTTACCAAGCATTCCTCCTGGACATCCAGGCTAGGAGTGATGCTCGGTTTGGCACAGCTGTGCTTCAGAGCCTATTCCTAGGTAGATTCTGTCCCTTTTCCATGGGGGTACTGCTGTGTAGTCTGCAATTGTCACAATATAGCAAGACTTCATGTTGTTTGAAGAAAAAATTACTCACCTTAGTATTGTTTCTTCTAATGGAGTCTTGCTATATTATGAAACCTCCCTCCTGCCTGCCCCTCTCAGAACCTCTGTTTTGGGGATGTGGGTGGGCAGTACAGGATGTCACTTTTTTTTTAATGCCCACCTTGTTGTTTTCACCTACCTTTTGGGTGAATTGGTGTTGTGTTTTGCATTTTGGGTCTCCTGACTTGAGTCTTTGTTTTAGGCCAAAATGAGTGTTTATGTTAGTAGCCAGTTGGCTAGTGTAGGTTACAGCTTCCACACAGAACCTTAGTGAGTTTTAGCTCGTAAAGATCTGACAGTTTGCGTTTGAAGCACAACAGACAGAGTTTTCAACCAAACTCGTGCTCTAAGTTCCATGCCTGCATGGAAAGTTAACTATTTCACCTCCGGAGCAGTTCTAACCTGCGGTCATACTGCAATTGTCATAATATAGCAAGACTCCATTAGAAGAAACAACATTACAAAGGTGAGTAATTTTTTCTTCTCAGTTATATTAATGGTGTTCTGAATTGTGTAAATGGTGTTCTAAGAAAGCAATAAGACATGACAGGGTGTGGGCTGTTGATTGATAAGAGCATGCCCCCAGGTGCGTTGTTAGGCATAGAGGCGCTTGCACGAGTTACTACAACAGCTGGGTAGTGCTCTTATCAATCAACAACCCACACCCCGAAGTATTTTATTGCTCTTATAAAATGGGTAACAACTATTTCTATAACAAACAAAACTCTGGATGCATTATTAAAGATTTAATAATAGTATGCTATTTTATTTAAATATGGTGAAAAATAATCCCCAGACTTGGGCAGAGGAGTGGTAAAATTGATTGAACAGCAACTCACTGAAAAATGCTAAACCAGTGAGTTGGAGGGACAGCAATGTATTATTTGAGCAGTTTGGGTCTGCCTCTGTAACTGTGTTTTCCCACCTTTTCTTTTTGTTTATAAAGTATTACTGTATTGCCTCTTTCTTCATCCTGTATTTTTTTCTATTTTTCCTCATTCAAGACACAGAATGTTTATCGTGGAATGTTTACCATGGAATACAGGGATTCAAAATTCTGCTCAGTTCCGCTGGTAGAATATTACGCTCCCAACATACTGTACATGCAGACAACAAAAGCCTGTTTTAGAGCCACAGACTCAGTTATCTCACTGTCAAGGCAAGCAGAAGAGATTTCCCTAATGAGCAGGTAAAGACTTCTGGGGGCTTTTTCACCATCAGTAAAGAAACAGTTTTAATGAAAACTATAAAAAATACTTAATGTTTCTAATTTGTTTATGTGTGTAAGGAGAGTGTGATGATCAGGGAAACAGCATTTACTTAACTTGTTTTATTTTTTGTCTAAGGTAGTTTTATTTTTAGGGCCCAGTTGAAGGTTTTTACAGTGTAAAGGTTGCAGCCGTGTTTGTGATGGAAGATCAGTTCTGGTTGCAGAGGGACTGATGGAAGATATCAGTTGCTCAATGATATTGCTGTCCTTTCACCTATGGGGGTTAAGGTATTAGGAAAGTAGTGCCACCTTTCAGTTTGTTGTCGGGTAAGGACACGCCTTTTGACCAATCAGGGTGAAGGATTTCTTTTACCCATTTTATAACTGAAAATAAATACCTATCCCAAAATAACATGATTTATTCACCCAATATATGCATCACTGGTGTGGTATATAAATGTATATCTAAAGACAAATACATATGCAGTTATATTTGTGTGTGTGTGTGTGTGTGTGTGTGTGTGTGTGTATGTGTATGTATATATGTCTCGGTGGTGAACATTGCTGCAGGAACAGAATACACCAAGGTCATCAATCAAAATCATTGCATTGTGGAATCATGTATTGTAAACAATGATGGTTGATCACCAAGAAAGGGCAGAGACATGTCAATATCCCCAACACCTCCACCTCCTCCACCTACCCCAGAGTATTTTCCAATCAACAAAAGATTATTACTTGTTATGATTTTTGTAAGTACCTGTATCTCGTACAGATATTGTCGTGCTTGTAATCACACATTTCCTTAACTGATTTTGGCATGCAACACTTACTGAAACATAAATTACCAAAAGAGTGTGTATCAGATGTCACTGCAACACACTAAGCGTACATCATGTTAAACTATAGGTATTGCAAAAAGACTGACACCACAAATTCATTATCTATATATCATACATAGAGCAAAAATGTTATTGAACACTGTAACATAACCAAATAGGTAAAAGAAGGTATGAATTCCCGTTGTTCATCTCTTTTATTAAAGTGATGAAATAAGCACGTCACTGAAAAACGTTCATTGTTCTATCAAAACACTTCCAAGTAATGAGTAACACAATGCATCTATGTCTAAGTCATGTGTGAAACTAATTATTCAAACAGCAACATTTCAGTAGAATAAAATTGGGCACACACTGATTCAAGAAAATTCCAATGTAATACATTAGAGATTGGTCTGTAAATTGTAATTTCAACAGCAGACTTACAGTTGCAGTGCACAACTCAACATGTTACACTTCACTGTAGAGGCAAATATCGGAAACTGTGTAATTCTCAGAAGAATGTTGATCTTATCTTGGTACTACACATGCTGGCAACACCACTCATACCGTCTGCCAGCCATCCTGACACCAGCATGCTAGTTGTCTGTAGGACATATATCAGTATCTCCTACAAATTGGGAAAACAAGAAAGCAAGGTTGGAAGTAATAATTTTGAAGGTATATAGACAACAAACAGGAATAATTATATAGGTTAAAACTTATTAAGCACTAATTACAGGCAATGCAGCCTAAGTAGTCTTCATTAGAAATTTGACATAATAATTCAAGGTAAGAAGGGTGCTGACCAAAGTCTTCACCAAAAAAAAAAAAAAAGGGAGAGTCCTTTTAGATACAGCAACAGTGCAGCACGTGCAAACTGAAAACGTGAGGTTAATGGTTGCAGATGATACATGCTGATAGTTCACTACATGACAAGATGGTTGGTGTTCTGATGACTGGGGAAATGAAACAGTCAGCAGCAGCTGAAGAACAGCAGAAAACGAAGCAATGAATGAATCAGTGCATTGACAATGTTAATATTCTATAAGATATTTGTAGTCATAACATCCACCAGCAATTACATACAGGTGGCACCTCTGTAGTGGAGGGTCATATACTTGAAAAGTACATCAAGTTATTGTTGTCTGTGCATTGTGAGCAACGCAAACTGCTTATGGTATTGTTACAGATACAATATGATGAAAGAGTTGGACACCTGAAAATGTGTTCACCGCTGACGAAAATACAGGTACAGAATCCAGTTGAGACCTTCAAGTACCTGAAGGGTATAAACAGAGTAATGTGGGAGTATTTTAAAATGGAGAGGTGGGAGGGAACCCACGGTTCACAGTCTGAGTTCACAATGTGGAACATTGAAGGATGTCATGATTAAGCAGTCATTCACACAAAGGGCGGTGTCAAGCTTGGCCAACTTTGCAGCAGCATTACAGGTGCATGCATCCTGTGAATACATGCAAGAATGATGGGATTGACATAGCTATGTATGTACCAACAATGTCTTTCTGTTTGTGTTTCTCTCAGTAGCATAGAAGACCCAAGAATGAAAGAAATGGAAGTTACAATTGGAGAATGTAGAAGGACACTCTGAAGAGTAATCATTGCCAACGTCCTACAATGGACTGATCAATGTTTTGATCAGTGCTTCACACAGAATGAGCAATGGCCGCTATGGGTGATTAATAAAAAACATGTTAACTAATTATACCAATGTGCCTGATAATTGGCTTGTACATGAGGTGCATAAATAAGGTAGGGTGAGGGACTGAAATGGAGATTGGTAAAGAAGGTTGCAGTGTGCATGCTGAGTTGCAAAAAGGAAACATACAGTGCAGATACTTGTGCGCATTCTGTGTATGTAAGTGGCAAGCTGCGTTGCTAGAGGTATACAAAATTATTACAGTTCTTTTGTAAAGTAAATGGTAAACAGTGATAAAAAAAACATCAGTACTCAATATAGACATGTGACTACACAGAAGTCAGATACAGGGCATGACCATCGAACTGTCAGTGGTAGCAGGTGCACAATCAACCCTGTTTGCCTGTAGTTGAAACTACATAAGTTTGCATAACAAACAGTGATCATTCAGTGCAGTCCCTGTAACCGAAAAAGTAAAATGCTGGATGGTAGGTAATGCTGCACTGTGCTTTCTGATACAGATGACCATCATGTCTTAGGCAGGGGGGCGGTTACTTATGGTATGTTATTGTTTCAGTGGGGTGGTGGAGAAGGGCAAAAATTGTTCCAACCTGGATAGAATAGTGTGCTGTGATATATGTGTGGTAGCTGACTGACTTACGTACTACTGGCCAGCAGAAACAGTCCTCATGGTATATCAAGTCTGCTCCAGTACGCGGCTACCACCACACTTGTTGCGGCTGCCCCTTCCACCTTCCCCTCCTTAATCCCCTTGAACCACACACGGAGATAAATACCAAATGACCTTGAAGCAGATTAAGCTGTTGGTGGTATGTCAAATGACTCAGGGTAAAATTTGGACTATACACTGGGGGAATTTGCCATACTCTTTTCAATCAGTGACATGGGATCTTTAACATCTACCTGAACTACCACCAGAACAGGCAGATGAGACGTTGGTGTGACATCTTATCAGATAGGTGGTACCTCAGAAATGCAGCACCCCCATGCTGCTGCACTACAGTGTAAGTACTGGTATAGTAACCCAAGTGCCAGGTGTGCTAAATGAAAACACAGCCCTGTGACACCCCTCTGACAGATGTTGTAACTGAATCCACAATCCTCGACAGCCTCTGATCTCCTGGCCTCACATTCGAGTCTGCCACGTACTGAGCCACTTACACTGACACTGCAGACCTGTTTGGATGAGCATGTCATGGTAGCTGGGTGGTGAAAATGTGACCCTTGATGATGACTGAGGAATAATAAGTGGAGTGGTTGGTAATGACTTACAGTCTTGTGGAGGGTAGTATGGAAATGGAGCTGTGTGGCATTCTCAAAGTAGAAAGATTTTATCCAAAAACAATTTCTGCAATTGATTCATAAACAGGCAAATGAAAGATGTTGGATTACAATGTGAATGAATATCATAGGACAAGCAGCAATAAGGAGTCAGAGTACCAGGCAGTGCGAAGGAAAAAATCACAGCAGTACCATGGTGGCTGTACATTTGTTCACTGTATTTCCTACATTGGCAAAGGTAGAGTAAGGTGAACTTCATAAGATTGCAGGAGGTGGAAAGGACAATGAATGCACATGAATGCAAGGGATTGATTATATATTGTTGCAAAAATGGAAACACAGTGGTTCAAGCACCTTTACTGTCAACTAGGTTAACCAGGCACAGGTTACAGGACCAAGTGATGATGGTTTTGGAGGTAATGAAGGCAGGGAAGGAGTATGCATTACAACAGATCAAGGGGTTGCTGCATGTGTAAGGAGGGCGAGGAACAACAAAGGAAGGAGAAGGCAACCATGGTTCAATAGTTAAGTACTGTTGGCAACAGTGGGGAAGAAAAGATCATTCGGGGAATGTGAGAAAGTACAGGGAACAGAGGATAGGGAAAGTTAAGAAGAGAAGACGAGGATTGCAGGGCAGAGGACTACAAAGGACACAGCAGAAACAGAGGCAAGAATAGCCATGCAGGTAAACTACGCATGCACCCAACAAACCACGTAGGCATGTGGGGCACATAAAAGTGTGTGAGTGTGGCAAGTGCAGATGCAGGATAAAGATGAGAATAGTGGAAGAGGTTTTTGGGGGAGTGGGTGGTGTTCACCAAAGGAGAGTACTGAGGTTAAAGTAACAAAAAGGTGCAGGTTGGTTGAGTCGATAAAGGTGCGAATAGATTCACAAGTGTGATAGTCAGGTTGTGCTGTCCTAGAAGGTATCAAAAGAGAACATGGGGGGGGGGTAGGGAGGAGACAGTAACATGATAGTGTGCAAGTCAATTACAAATCCACAGTAAAGGTGATCAAAGGGGTCAGTCAAGGTAAAAGGCACTGCTGGATCTGGGTGTAGTGCATACATCTGTTTACTATGTGAATGGAGCGATAGTTGATTTTGCAGTGTGCAGGAAGGGGAAGGATGATACTACTTTTATTGTTCAGCTGCACTGCGAATGACGTGGCATGCAAAACATGTGGAGGTAGTCATGGAGCAGTTTGAGGATCTTTGAAGGCTGTTTGAGTAGATGGAAAGCATCAGTGTTCTGCTCAGAGAAACTTCACATACCCACCTTGAGTGCAGTTTGAAAAGGAATGATAAAGTGGCTCCAGAGTTACCATTTGGTATGGTGCAGAGCAGAGGGGAACTGGACAGCGGGAGGGTGTTGCATGCTCTGTTACAATACTGAACTGAACACAGGAAGCATTGCAATTCAGAATGGAAGGGCACGTAATTTTGAAACATAGGAAAGAGTATATATCAATAAATGTGGATGTTAAGTAGTAGAGGGTGGTGACGAGTGAACATGTGGCACAAAGTGTCTCCAGAGATGCAAAGCAAATAACCTTACACACAGTAGTTACATCAGTGGTATCAGGTATGGGTTGAAGGGTTGCTGGGGGGTTGTTGTAGAGGGATGTTAGGGTACTGAGATGTAAGTGAATGTGGTAATGAAACATCTTCGGGTTGTGTCCTTGAATGCACAAATCCAGAGTAAAAAAATTCCTAACTTCACACCGTAATGGCGGTGGGGTGGGGGACATAGAGGACATGACCAAAACATTGACGAAAGCCAGTATGGTACCGGTAGGCAATGATGCAATGGCAACTAATGTCAATGGGGGAGGAGGGGAGACAAACAAGACTAAAGTGTGAGTCTTGGCGATACATGTGAGGGAAGCAATAAATCACACAGCAGAAGGTGGGGGTGAAGGTACAACACAGACCTTGTTGTCGAAATGAAAATACAGTAACTATAACATGCTTAGGATGTGGGTTGGTATACTGAGGGCTCTACAATGCCAGTTCAACAATGAAGTTGTCAACCGACATCACAGCGACAGATTTATGTTGACTGCAACTGCGGTTAACATAAGTCCTACTAGAGAACCTAGCTGCTTTTCCATCGGGGGCTTCATGCATCGATCCCTCATGTGGAGCTCTGCCCTCCGCACCCCCAATCTATAAGATTCAAACTCAGCGTCGGAGTTGATCGGGAGGGGGTGCAGGACTGGGAAACAGAGTGCTGGAGACTCAGACAGACTGTTACAGCAAAAAGCGTCAATGTTGTTGGCAACAACGTTTTCACTGTAATGGTGTCACCGTGACTGAGCTACTATCATATACAGGCATAGGCCTCAAGAGGAATACTTGGACAAGGTGCTATCAGGTTCCTATCAGGATGGTGGACAAAGGGACATGCTGTGGCTGTCATATGTCTATAGTACTGCTGTGCGTGGCGTGGAGACATGTATTGAATACTGTATCTTAGGCCACTGAACACATAAAGAAAGTAAGCAAATACTCAGTCATGCAGCTCAGTCTCTTCTGGTTCTCCATGCTCCTGCTGGAATTGAAAATATGCCATTTGTAACACTGGGATCCTCTGACAAACAACTTGGAAGTCAAAGTGATTGGTGATGCATGACTGTGGAACACAACGTTCTTCAAACTTCGCCATGACTTGATCGATCTCCATGCAGCAGTAGCACTCCCTTTCAGTCGGCATAGTCCCACAGTGACCACAGGAACACCTGTAGGGTAATGCAAAAAAAGATGAAAATTAACTTCAATGTGATCATACCTTACACACAATAATGTTCGGCAAAACAATAAAATTGTACTCTTGCATATGTACTTTCAAATATGGCAATCATTGTATGATGTGACAACACTCTACAAGCTTGCATTGAGGACAAATTGAGACCCTCCACTGTCTGATCTTGTTTTGTGTTGCAAGCCATGCACCATGTGTGCCATGTATCTTGATGCCCTACACTTTGCTGATTTCGTTTTACAGTTCTGTCATCAAGATGTGCATGAAGAACTCATGGAGATGGCATCACCAATGCCTACTCCTGAAAGTGGTACCTCAGACTATGCACACTTACTGGCCACTAGCCATCCACGCAGACTTAATGCATTACTTAGACACCTTGAGGTAATCATAGATGAGAAGCCATGGGTACATGTCCTCTGGAGTGACAGTCAGCTCTTACACCACCATCATGTAGTTGTCAGAATGGTCCAATGTTCAGAGTCACAAAGCATTGCACTTCTCAGCATGGAATGTTGGTTGACATGTCCATGACCATCAGTCAAGCTTCTGCAGGACCCTCAGAATTTATGGTGTCCCTTCTGAGCAGCACAGCATGTTGGAGATGTGGCTGTCATCCACAAATAGGCATACATTACCTTACACGGTTCAGAAATTTCATTAATGCAGCCATTGAACATTATTGTTGGCAGTACTGATCCCTGTTGTACTACACTTGTCACTGCCTCACTAACAGGATTGGATGTATATACCACGCCCTGTACCTCATGTCTGTCATCAATCTTTTCAAACCACTGTATCTCCTTTTGTCATGTCCCAACACCTTCCATCTTAGTGACCATCCTCTATGTGGGAAGTTGTTAAAGATCAGGAATAAGTGCCATGAGGAGACGTGTTCAACACCACCATTACTACCTTCCCTAGTCATAAATGTATTACATTTATTTAACAGGACCACAACGCTGAAAATCAGTCTTGCCTGCAGTCAGAACATGACTCTGTTAGTTATCACACAGATGGTAACACAGTGTAACCATGATGCGAGTCAATGAGTGGGTGTGTGTGCGCTCATGCAGACTCAAGGGTGCACTGCAAAGTAACAATAATTGATTGTCATGCAGTGATGTTGTGGGTTTTGTCACAATAACATAAATATGGTCTTCATAGTATCATTGAATCTTACAATCAAATGATCATGACAACACATGTAGTCTGCACTTTTTCCACCTACACCTCCACCTCCATGCCAGCCCCCACCCGCCCACCAATACTCAGCCCCATATCTTTGTCCCATGGCTCTCTCTTATATCTTTCACCAGTTGAGCACCCACTACTCCCTCTGGTAGTCTTTCACATGGCTCTCACCCTCTCCTTGAAGAAACACCTTTCACATTGCACCTGTATCTTTCTCATTGCAGTCTGAGGTTTTGACCTTTAGTCATGACACCCTCCTTCCTCTTAAGTTAACACTCTTCTCCAACTTTATTGAGCCCAGTTATATATTTTAAAGTTTCAAACACGTCTCCCATTCCTGCCTTGTCTCAAGTGTCTACATGTGAAGAAGACAATGGGCACTACAAATGATTTCAGTTACATGATCTCACCTCACATGTATAGCAAGCAGAATGTGTAATGCAAGCCAGTCTGGTGGCACTGAGAGTTGAGGTGCTGGACACCACATCTTGCACCATGCTGGCGACCTGGGTTCGAGGCAGTCTCAGGCCGCCAGGAGTCTGCAGAGGAGGAAGGATCGAGCATCTGGAGGACTGCTCTCTCTTTCTGGGGAGGGTTCTGGGGTCTGTGCCACTCCTGGGCGGCCTCTGATGGCAGTCGGGGGTAGTGCAATGGAACATGTGGTGCAAGTGAATGCAGGGGCAGAGCTGCATCAACATTGGGCACGTTGTACCATGGACGTCATTGCATTTCTGAGCTCTGGGGACAACAGCAGACAGAAAAAAGTGGAAAATCTTCTGTCTCAGGGATAGGCAAAGGCTTCTGCAGTGCCGCAACCACACTTCCACAGTTGGGCCTTTCAACTGGGGTGCCCCGCCAACTCTGGCCTGGTGCATTAGATTGTAGATAGAGCACCAGGGTGATGGTGGCCCCACCTTGGGGGGGGTTCAGAGCTGGGGGATTCACCAGGCTGCAGTGGACCCAGTGAAGGCTTCATGTGGGAGGCAAAGCCATTGGTGAGTGAGGTAGTTGGAGAGAGTTCCCCGAGACAGGAGCAAAAAACAGAATTGAGAAAAGAACAGAATGTGTGATAAACGTTATGGTGCAAATCACTTACCATGCTTTTTAAACAGAAAGTAAGTCACATATTCTGGACAGGCACACAACTACATCGGGAAGTGTTAGTAGAAAGCAACGCCACCATGGCAAGGTCCTTCCCTTCGGCACTGGTCAAATGGAAGAAATGAGGATCAGTATACGGAAAACAACATGAGAACAAATACACGAATAAAGAACGCATTTTATGACAACAACATAAACAATGTCTAAAACATAACATCGTCCATTTGTTCCTAGAAAATAAATGTTCCCAAAATGATGACAACGAAACAGTTTCTGGGACATACCGGTATTTGGTCTGGGGTGGGTGGGGGCATGGCATAATATGTATTCCATGTGAAAACACATAAATGTGTGGTTAACCATCTAGGTGCAAGACTAACTGGGAGTCCAGCAGTGTGGAAGAAGTAAGATTGTGAGTCCTCAAAGCAATACACTTTTCAGGGTGTGTGGTTAGGGGGGATGGTTGCTGATGCTGCTCAACCTCACAGGCCTTTGGCAGACAAAGCACTCTAAATAGCAACAAATCATGACACAGACAGGTCATCCCTGTCACTGCGGTGCATGTGAGGCACACACGTCACACATATAATGTGACAGTCCACAGGATACACACCACAACTATGTTGCACAGATCTCACACAATAGTACCTGTGCAGACAGTATGCAAAATTTTTGTAAATGGGTGGGATTGTACTTGTGGCAATGCAGCCACGTCTGTGTTCAGTACAGAAGTCTACATTGCACCTAACACTGAGCTGAAGGTCACAGGAATAAGGGCACATGCCTTGGCGAATAAAACCTTGAAGGAGTGATGCTTTCTTAGTGTTGATTGACTTAAAATTAAAAGCGAGCAAGTCATGAAGCTGACAATGTGGGGCACATATTTTTTTCTCATATGACACAGTCCATGTATACGTGCACATATGCAGTTTGTCAGGATGTGTGATGTGTCACAGAATATGAGATACATTGCAGGCACTCAGGTTTGTAATTGGTATCCTGGCTGTAAAAATATGCACCACGCAGTCTGTGTCAAGTTGGATTCAGAAACAGCACAACTCCTCAATTACACCATGCACAGCAGTGGAAACAAGTGGACATGCACACAAGCATCTACTGCACAAACTGGAAAGGTATGAACAAAAATTAAATGTATTCTCTGTCAATCCATTCTCCACACAACCACCCCAACACCCACACCCACCACGAGAAAAAGTGAACTATAAGTCCGTCACTTATTACTGCATTATTCATTGCATGGACATAACAGAAAAAATAAAGACATACATATACAGTATACCAACACTCACAACAAAACAGACTGTTGTACAGCTTTGCACTGAAAAGAGAACAGGTATCTGCATAACGCAATGGAAAAAGTACCCAAAAGACAGTAATTAATTAATGGACTGACATATTTACATGCAATCATCAATTGCACAGGGGAAATACAGACATGAACAGGAAGGTTGTGCACATATAATTCTGATGACAATAATGCTGCAATTAGGACAGAGCTGAGTGAGGACTAAAATAAAATTCACTTACTACTGCAGCGGTGAATAATAGAAACACTATATCACATTTGAAATGTGCTAAGTCATCCATACAAAAAAATGACAGTGCTGATAAGCAGAGGCGTTTAGTAAACATTGCGCTCACCAGGTCAGGTCTTGATCATCTCTACGGTTGAGACTGCTCTCCTCACTGCCATCAGAAACGCTTGTGTTCACCCTGGCATCACGATCAGCCTATGGCTCAAAAAGATAGGGCTGCACACCAAACACATCCACACTTTCAACAGATGGGCAATCTTCAGAATCCTGGGTGTGCAGACCCATTGAGGAGGCTAAACAACTAAGTTCATCCTCAGACTCTTCAGATGACTGAGTAGTATTGGCCATTATGAATAACACTCTGTATAGAAGCACACCACTCAGCACTTCCCGTGATGCACTAAACAGTAGTTCCAGGTGTACACACAGTGCGCTACTGCACAGTCAGAAGGGCAATGCACGCTCTACATGCAGAGCAATTTCCTGACATCTGACCTCTATTCTGATGTCAGAGTGATATGCATGTATGGTAGCACTTTGTGGGAAACACACAGACCTGAGTTCAGTGGGACAAGAAAATGACTTTTTTCAGAGGCTGGAATTGCAAAACCTAAAATCAAGGTAATCGAGGGAGTTACACAGTGGGGACCAATGCAAGGAAAGGGATTTTATGCATTAAGTTCATAAGCACTAGTGGAGGTCCTTTTTAAAAATTTATGACTGCAACTCACTAGAAAACCGAACCAATTTTTTCAGCTTCGCCATTGTGGAATTTTATTTATGTGCTTGCAAGCGGCACTTTTTTAATGCAGTTAGTGGGAAAACTTTACAGCACATTCTAGTACCTAGTGTTTACTCAAGCCCAAATGCCAATGCCAAGTTGCTCCATAACATACACATACACACATGTAACCCCTACAAATTGGGGTTTACTATATTGTCTTCCTGGGCCCTAAATGCCCACTGTCAGGCTGGTGTCCTGTCTGCAGTAGTTCTATTTTCCACATAAGATTGCTTTCATGAGTCTCTCGCCTGTCTCTTCAGAGAGTGCCTATGCTGTGTTTGGAAATCAGTCTGGGCTGAGTCTGAGTAATTAAGGCTTGCAACCAGTCAGATTGTCTGTAATATGACCCCATTCTGCAGTCGCTATGTGCGTAGAGGGAGCCTTGTTAGGAAATGTGGTTATTTACTGTTTATCTGTTATAATAATAATAATAATAATGATAGAAGAGTTTGTCTAACCTGCTTTCAATTGCAGCTTGAGCTTTTGAATAGGAGCCACCATTTTGGTTCTAGACTCCCAGTACTGGACCAATCGAACCTCTGGGGACCTAAAATGGAGACTGTCCCCAGAGGTCTTGTGGGAAGGAAATTCTGTAGTATTTGTAGTTTTAAGTCTTTGGTGCCTAAATGGACCTGGAGAGGGAGCCCTTGCTATGGCAGACAGTTTCCTCAACAACCAAACATTGTGGTTCACCAGAAATCCCCAGAACTGCCTGATGCAGTAGTCCATTGAGTCGGAGGCTGAAGAGTGAACAGCTCAAGCAGTCAAGCAGCTGCTCCTTGGAGGAGCACTGGAGAATGTCAGGAAGGCTCTGCTGGCCTGCTTGCCATGTTCTCCTTCTCTGAACTGCCCAGTATAGTAATAGGACTTTTCATTTGCGGTGCATTTTGGCAGTGGAGAGAGAATAAATTGTTGTGGCGACTGAGGTTTTGGACTGAAGACTTGCTCAGAAGGCCTGCCTGACAGAGAATAGTCTCGGAGAGGAAGGCTTGCGCAGTGAATCTGTAATTGGCAACCGGACATTACCTGAACTGTGGCTTGGAGAAATAACCAATTTAAGTGTACTGAATGTGTTTCGTGGTCGCAGTTTGGTTCCCCATGATGAATACTGTTACGCCCGCTGGAGGCTGTTCCAGCAACAGATCACGGACTTGCTCAAAACTGTCCATCCTGCTTGGGCCTTGCCATTTTGGTCTAAGCCGCTGTCCCCAGTTCAGAGATCAGCTCGGCGAAAGACCCGCTTGGGGATTCGGCCCCATGTTCAACACCATCGAACAGGTAGCGACCATCAGGAGGTCAGTTGTGTAGGGCCTGCTTCCCCTGGCCAGCCTGATCAACACCATGAGGTCTTCATCTTGCCTGTCCTACACCCTGGTCTGGATAGCGTGAGTACAAGTCAGGGTAGCTCCCTGCAACAACAACTGAAAATCATTGTGTGCCATCTGCTTGTTTTTTGTTCTGGGTTATTGCAAATGGACTGAGTCATCCAGCTAGAGATTACAATTATTTAGGATGTGCACATGTTAACGGTTTTCCTTCCTAAGGCCCCCAACAACAGCTACAATGCCGGCCATCCCGTGCAATGCTTCAGGCTAGCCTGCATAACACACTGGGTACCCAGGTTTCTGGGACTGTTCCAAAGGGATTCACAGTGCATGTTGAACCAACCTAAACTAAATCATAGTGTCAATCATTCTATCAGATTCACGCCCCCCCCATGTTTTCCCTCTGAATAAACCAGATCATCTTGTTGCACATTTAACCTGGCTAGCGTGCATATTGTTAGTTGGGTTACAGTGGTGATATTGTATTGTGGCATTGCTGACCTTATTTTCAAGGGGGTCTCCAGGACAGTTGCAGCTGATCCAGGCCTGTTGGTAAGTGTAAGGGGTGTGAGCATATTATTACTGTTATTCAGTGGATGTGAATATCGTATGATATTTCTGTTTACGTCACTAGAAGGGTTGGTGTGTGGTTATAGTGTCCCAGAGGGCTATACCAAAGCAGTAATCTACCCCAGTACAATTCCTTCAGGTTGAGGCACCCGTTCACAGAACACAGGCCCCTCAACCTGTGCCTAGCCACACAGGAAGGGGTAGTAGCCCATAGAATAGTGCCACCTAGAGGTTACACAGAGACAAATGGCTGCAAGCAATTTGTGAGCCAGAAGTGTACAAAGCAGGGCTTGCAGATGCAGATCGGCCATTTTCCAGTTGCGTCAGGGCAATTTTACTATAGTGCCTATTAGCAGTGCCTTACATTATTTCCTATGAATTTAATTATTCAGTTTCTTTTCCTGTAATAGCCAGTTTAACAAGTGTCTGGGAACAATTTCACCTAAACGGCTCCATTTCCCAAACAAACAGGAACCACTTGAATTTCTGAAAGCCAGTACATACACTAGTGTCAGTCAGAATCATCAGAATGCCCCATTTACAGGCAAGGGATCATTTGCAGCCTCAAAATTCACATAATAAGTCTGTGCCACTCTATCACCACACAAAAAAGTCACCACTGAATGAAAAGCATCCCATACTGGTTTAGATTGCCACTGATCAGAAGAGAGAAGCTGCCAGGCAGAAGAACCAAACCAAGTGTCATTAAGACACAGACATATATAAACAATCAAAGCATTAGTAAAACTCTCCAGTCCACAAAAGATACACGATTATTCACCATGCTTGCTGCTGCATGGGGAAATGCTCCTGCACTTTTTATTTTATTCTTTGGTAACCAGGTAAGGTCCACTAGGTGCCTGTTTTCAGGGGTGGCCCAGGAGTTTAAGTAACTTGCTCAGAGTCACACAGTATGCAAGTGGAGGTTGTGGGAATCAAACTGAGGTCTGTTTTCTGGATGTAGCAAGCTCATTCAAAGCTTGTTACTCTAACTGCTAGACTATACTGCTAGCTTTTTAGTTATGCTCCAATGCTGCTAACCATAGAAAGCAATAGCCAGGTTAATATGGGCCAGGGAGGATGCACTGCCATAAATTAACTTGTAAGTTTTGCTACCATATTGTAAAAACACATTTTATTTAGCATTGAGACCACCACAACAATATCTCTTCCATTGGGGTTTTATCTTGTAACACCTCTACTGTTGTACATCTGTCATATTGTTGTGGTACATTTCATAATCAGCAAGCCAGTCTGAAAGTTTAATGTGAGGTGGAATAAGTGACCATTTAGACTAGAGGTACTGGCAGCTAAAACGCTCATGAATTTAGACTTCAAATACCCTAGCTATGTATGTGGCCAGCCCAGTGCAGACGATTAAAACAGCACCAATGGTTTCTTACTATATAGCCAGGGAGATTTGAAATAGTAAAGTTAACCAGAAGTTAATAACAGGGGTGGGAGTTTTGCATTCTCTATTTTACAGCACAAAGCATTTGTTTCTTTAGGGATGCAATGATGCATGTAGCATAGCCCCCGTTTTAGCATAGCGCTGTGACTTTGAATTTATTTCACACCGTTTCCTCTAAGCTCTCCCAAATGAAGGCACTGCCACTGTATATTTCTCTGCATTTTTTCATAATCCACATTCACATAAGACAATAGTGGCCGAGTGTGGGGGGGGGGAGCTTTAACTATGTCCTTCTGACCACTCCTCAACACCAGAGCACATTAATAAAAGCAAGTTAACACCACAAAGCAAACCCCAAATTGGAACTTTCAACTTACCTAATGGATCGGCCTCTCTGCCTTTTACTTATTCCTTCTACCTGGGCCTTGCTCTCCCACATGTGCTTTTTGCTGTGGTTTTCTTTGGTTGGCTCACCGACTTCCTTGTCGTCTGGTCTGCAGCCTGTCTCTGCTTTGGTCCAACATATGACTTCTCTCTTTCCCCAGGCTGGCCCCATGGTCTGGCCTACCACCTATGTTCATGGCTTCCTTCTTGACCTTGTTATTCTTTTCTCTGCCACCCTTCTGGCCCACTAGGTGCCTTGACCCTGCCCTGCCTGCCACAGCCCTCCACCTATGGTACAGCAGGGCAACCACGAGTATGGTACAGCCTGCTGCCTCCCTCTGCCTCACTTAGTCCTCCCTTCTACTTCTCTCCTGTGCATCTCCCTCCTAATAGGCTGCTTGCTGGTGTGCTTGATGAGTCGTCCCAGGTTGGCTGCCCACTGCTGCCTGTTGGTCCTGCTCCGACCTACCTGCTGCGCCAACACACAGTGCTGCCAGAGGCTTCTTTTCTCTGTCTGAACTTCCCTCCATCTCCAGGCAGCTCCCGTCCCAGAGTACAACTTCCTCCCTTCTTCCTTGACCCATTCTCCCATCAAGTGGACATGGCTACCCTGAATGTGCAGCACACAAACCCGGACACACTCAGGTATCGGCTTGTCTAATCCAGCTGCCTGCTGATTCGCCTCCACACTCTGCTGCCCAACAGCTCATGTGCAGTGCACATATCTCCTGGCTCCTCCTTCCCTCTCTCTCATATACTATTGGAGGACTTAGAGGAGAGCTGACCACTGAAGAGCAGAGGCACAATTTGGTTGGTGACTGAAGCTGCCTATCCACACAACCACACAAATTTAGAAAAAAAAATGTCTGCAGCACAGTCACTTTGCATTGGAAGGGAGGGGGTGGAAGGGCTATGGCCAGTGAAGGGTGGGGCTGGGCTCACTAGCCTCACAAAAATCTGCCTAGAGGTGCAGAGAACAGGGGGGGAGCAGTCAGGCGAGCCAGCTAGGCAAGCAAGTTACAATGTAGTCATCAACTTCACAAAAGTATGACTCCACTCAATTACAGTTGCAACTCAGGGCATTTGCAACTAATTGCAAGTGCCTTGAATTGTGACCCACAATTTCAATGGCCAACTAGTACAGGCACTTCTGCCCAGCTGATGCTGGGATGCTTTCCTTCAACATAAGGCACTAGCGTCCTAGCAGAGGCCATTAAGCGTTATGTTACTGCCGACACTACTGTTCCGGCGGATTTAGCCATAGTTTCTGTAGCAGAGGTAATCCTGTCCCAGCAGATGCTGGGGGTTTTGCCTTCACTGTACACAGTAGTGTCCCAGCAGATACTGGCAGAGTTCCGTTCCCACAGGCACTACTTGCCCAGCAGATGCTTCATCTTGTGGGACACGTTCCCTTATATCACACACTACTGTCCTAGCAGATACTGGGACACTTCACCACAAGGCATTATGGTCCCAGCAGATACTGGCAGAGCTCCATTCCCACAGGCACTACTTGCCCAGCAGATGCTTCATCTTGTGGGACACGTTCCCTTACATCACACACTACTGTCCTAGCAGATACTGGGTCACTTCACCACAAGGCATTACAGTCCCAGCAGATACTGGCAGAGTTCCGTTCCCACAGGCACTACTTGCCCAGCAGATGCTTCATCTTGTGGGACACGTTCCCTTATATCACACACTACTGTCCTAGCAGATACTGGGTCACTTCACTACAAGGCATTACGGTCCCAGCAGATACTGGCAGAGTTCCGTTCCCACAGGCACTACTTGCCCAGCAGATGCTTCATCTTGTGGGACACGTTCCCTTATATCACACACTACTGTCCTAGCAGATACTGGGACACTTCACCACAAGGCATTACGGTCCCAGCAGATACTGGCAGAGCTGCAGTATGTTGCTGCAGGCACTACTGTTCCAGCATATCTGCATTTGCTGGAATACTTAGCATAGACATTACTGTCCCCGCAGATGCTGGGACACTTAGCTTACCAAGCACTAGCACCCCAGCAGATGCTGGCATGTTTCTGTTCCCACAAGTATTACTGTCCCAGCAGATCCACATCTGCTGGTATGTTTTACTTAGCTCAGACAGTACTTTCCCATCACATGCTGGGACACTTCCCTTTACCTAAATCACTACAGTTCCAGTAGATGCTGGCATAGATCTGTTACCGCAGGCACTGCTGTCCCAACAGATCCACATCTGCTGGGATACTTCACCTAGCACAGACAGTACTGTCCCAGCACATTCTGTAACACTTCACTTTACTGCAGTTGCTAGTGGCCCAGCAGATGCTGGCCCCGTTCTTTTACAACAAGCACTACTGCTCCAGGACATGCACATTACATCCACAGTTCTATGGTAGTATGCCATGCCAATGCCGGGACTGTCCTAGACTTGAGACTGCAGTTCCCTAGTAACCAAATAACCAATTAAAAAAAACTACATGCTTACTACTCACCCCTTTCTCATAAAGTCTACACATCTGACCTTATTTACAGATGGAATGGGGTGAGTGTTACTATGGAAACCCAAGACACGCCCACACCTGCTCTCCTGCCTGGTTTGAGAGGATGGGGCATTAGAGAAACCCTAATGCCTCATTTCCCAACTTTTGTCACTTTGACCCTAACTGGAGTATTAACAATGTTTTTTTGCAGCTTATTATACAGGCGCAGTCATGCCTCTATAGTTATGGTTGATTAGGCAGTTTAATGTTAAACCTCAAATTTTGCACCTTAATAACTTTGCAACTGTTCAATGGATTTGCACGAAATGTGGTGTGCTCTTGATGTACCAAGTTTTGTTTCAATTGAATTGGCGGATTTCGTGCTGCGTATTGTGAAAAAATGCTAAAATTCCCCTTTTTTGTCTGTTTTTTCCTCTTTTCGCTGTGGCCAAACTGTTTGGGATTTTGGTCTAAAATTTTCAGGGTAAAAAGAACTTGCCCAAAAGAAGAAGCCATCACTAGTTTGGTAAAAAAATATTAATCTATTGCAGAGTTATTAAATGTTGATATTTTGGGTGCTGATCATGCTCAGTTCAGTCTTTTGGATAGTTGCACGGTGTGAAAAAAGATTTATGTCTGATGAAAAGGGATTTTGACACTTTACCAAAAGGAATCCTTAAAATCCCTTTTCGTGAGAAAAAATTCCTGTTTCACGGGCAGCCATCTTGTTTTATAATATCTGGCACAAACAGACTGTTATAACTGTGCCTAGGGATGTCTTCAGTAGTCAAGGAAAAATGTGCTTTGCTCATGGGGATGTCCTCTGTCATTATGCGCCTTTAGTTTGTTTTTGGTGGCCTCAGAATGCTTATTTTCTATTTTAAAAAATCCTGTTTTGTGACTAGCTTCCAATCCTGTTTTGCGATGTGAAACAGGATTTTGAAAGCCCGCGAAACAGGATTTTGAGAAGCCACAAAAGAGTATTGGGTTTGCTGACCAGATGGCCCTAACCCTAATCTTGTTTCACATCATGACACATGATTTTGACAGCATTTTGACAGCTCACAAAAGAGGATTTAATAAAATAATCCTCTTTTGCGAGTTGTCAAAATTCTGTTTCGCAAGCCGAATCCTGTTTTGCGAGCTGTCAAAATCCTGTGTTGTCATGCGAAGAAGACTAGAGTTAGGGCCCTCTGGATAGCAAACCCAATCCTCTTTGGTGTAAACTGTTAAAATCCTGTTTCAAGGACTGTCAAAATCCTGTGTCGCCACTAAACAGGATTAGTGTTAGGCTATCTGGTCCTACCTAACCTCTTCGTGAGCTGTTAAAATACTGTTTTGTGATACAAAACAGGATTCTGACAGCTCACAAAACAGAGATTAAGTTTCCTGGCCAGATGGCCTAATCTTTTCTCATGACAACACAGGATTTTGACAGCTTGTGAAACAAGAATTGGGTCACAAAACAGGATTTTGACAGCTCGGGAAAAATATACATATTTTAAATAATGTGCATTCCCAGCCCTACAGACTGTTCACCACAGAGTCAGTTGGGGCACTGTGTTGGTTCCTGAGATACTGTGAGAGCCACCCCTAAAGACATTGTAGCACAAGGTTTCTGAGCCACTGTGCTGGTGCCTTAGATATTGTGAAGGGCCCATGGGGCTCTGTGTTGGTGTCTAAGATACTGTTTGGACACTGCACTCCCACCCTTAAAGACTTTGTAGCACAGGGTCTGTAGAGTACTGTGCTGGTGCTTGAGATAATTCTGACCCTGCACTCCCACCCTTAACGATGTTGTGGCGCACGTTGTAGTGCAGGGTCTATAGTGCACTGTGTTGGTGCCTGAGATGCTATGGGACTGCAGGGTCCAAAAGACCATGTGCTCCCACCCTTAAAGACACTTACACAGCTACAAATATATGCACATCTGTGGAGTGATGTCAGATCCTGCGCTCCTACAGTACAATGAGGATACTGTTATACTATCTCAAAAAGTAAGGAAATTAGTTGCAAAAAACTTTGTTAATGCATCAGTTAGGGTTGCCATGACAAAAGTAGGGAAATGAGGTGTTAGAGTTTCACCTTAACACACCACCCCTATCCTGAGAGACCAGGAGGCATCAGGGGTGGCACGGGTCATCAACTAAAGCTCACCCATTCTCCTAGACTATAGCCACCCAGCTTATTTTAGAATGGAATGGGAGAGCATTAGGTTGATGACCCAAATCTACCTAAACCTCCTGGTTTCTGCAGGACAGGGTGGTGGTGTTAGAAACCCTAATGTCTCATTTACCTACTTTTGTTGTGGCAACTCAACCAATGCAGTAACAAAGTTTTTGCAACTAATGTGTTTTATAACTGTCTCCTCCCATTATTTATTACTGAGGAAATTTGCATGAAGGCATGATCTTTATTCCTTAGAGTTCATCTGCCTCTGTAGCTTACTCCTACTTCAAGTCATAATCCTTTGTTGTGACTGTCACAAACCCACTCAGCAGGTCAGCTGTCTATTCCCAAAGTGCCAACCTCTGAGCGCAGTACTGTGAACAGTTAACAGAACAAGATAACCCTCTTGT
Source organism: Neoceratodus forsteri (assembly GCA_016271365.2). Lineage (NCBI taxonomy): Eukaryota > Metazoa > Chordata > Ceratodontiformes > Ceratodontidae > Neoceratodus > Neoceratodus forsteri. Next base: position 407,988,554 of record CM057453.1, read on the forward strand.
CTGTTTTGTGGGTTTCAAATCAACCTTTGGTCTCAAGTTCTGGAGATTCAAACTGTGAACCTCTTGCTAGAGTACCCAATGCACAGGCTCAGATATTTCTGTCTTCAGGGGGCCAGATATCTTTGCCTATGGGCACCTAACCAGGTGTACAGAAATGAACCCTTAAAAACTGTAATAAAAGACCTCAGATTTAAAACGCTTACCTTTTTCCAGTTTGGTATCACCATTCAAGCTTATGGTCAGTGTCCGCTTTAACCATATATACTCTACTTGTAAAGGAAAGAAATCAAAGACAGACCAAGTAAACTCTCAAAATAGAGTTTTACTAAAATAGATACAAAATATAAAATACAGAACTATTATGTCATAAAACATACAAATCTCTTAAACGAAACAGGTTTTAACAATGCAATTCTTACTACAGTACTTAGATTTGTCTCCCTCTCACTAAATACCTTCTTAAAGTACTCACAGATGTTTCTTTGTCAGAGTCTAGATAGAAGTGGTCCTCGAAGGAAAACAGAATAAGGTTTAAAAGCTGGTCTTCCCCATCTATTTGCATGAGGTCACCTAGCTCCTCCCTGTCAGAATATACAAAAAAATATATCTGTATAAAAACAGGATGTCTTTTCCAAGTATTAAATTCTGCAATCTTAGCACAACTCATGTTCTTCAAATGGCTCTCTTTGACCTTATGATAAGCTTCCCCCTTCCAGGACTTCAAAGCATCTTTTATGGCTTCACACTAAAACGTCATACCCTGCTCTTCCTCCTCTAAGCGTTATACAAGTTTATGATCTGTCTTGGCACTGATGACAATATTGAAGAGGACTGGCTCCAGGACTGATCCCTGAGGTATCCCACTTGTGACTTGCATCTCTTCTGACTGTAAACCATTTACCAGCACTCTCTGTTTGCTGCCCGTCAACCAGTTTGCCACCCAGTTGACCAACTTCTGACCCACCCTGAGCCTACCCATCTTATTAATCAATCTTCTATGTGGAGCAGTATCAAAAGCTTTGCTGAAATCAAGATAGGTGTAAGGCGACATCAACTGCTCCCCCTTGGTCCACCACTCTAGTTAGCCAGGCAAAGAAATCTATGAGATCAGTTTGATAGGCCCTTCCTTTTTGTAAACACATGCTGTCTTGGATCCTGTGCTCCTATGGATTCCAGGTGTTGCACTATCCTTTCCTTAAGGAGTGCCTCCATAAATTTACCTACTACTGAGGTAAGACTGACTGATCTGTAGTTCTCTGCCTCCTCCTTGCTACCAGTCTTGTGGAGTGGGATCACATGAGCCCTTCTCCTGTCTTCTGGGACTTCTCCTGTGCTCAGAGACTCACTAGACAGTTCTGATAATGGCTCTGCTAGTTCCACCCTTAGCTCCTTTAGTACCCTGGGATGTATGCCATCAGGTCCCATTGCCTTGTTCACCCTGAGCTTATTGAGCTCTTGCAAGACCCTTTCTTTTGTGAAGGAACTAGTGCTCACCTCCTTCCCCTCTGTGTCCATGGTGCTGAGCTGTGGGCCCTGCCCTACCTTCTCTTCAGTAAATACTGAGCAGAAGTATCTATTTAGCATAGATGTTTTTACATGGTCCTCCTCCTCACACTCCCCCTTATCCCCTTTGATCTTAGCAATACCCACTCTGGAATTTCTCCTTTCACTAATGTATCTATAGAAAGTCTAGTCACCTTCTTTTACTGTTTGTGCTAGTGTTTCCTCAGTTTGGGCCTTTGCCTGCCTTACTGCCTTCCCTGCTTCCCTTAGGGAAGTTTGGTATGCCTCCTTATCTTAATCCCGTTACTTTCCCTTATATTTGCTGAAGGTCAGTCTTTTAGCTCTGACCTTTTCTGCAACTATTTTGAGAACCGAGTGGTTTCCTTCTTCTTTGCACTTCCTTTCTTTCTAACACAATGGGATCTTGGTTCAGTATTGCATCCTTAATGCTTGCCCACTTTGTCTTTACCCCCTCACCTGTATTTCTTTTTGCCAGGGCTAGCTTAACTCTGTTGGCCATCTTATCAAAGTCAGCTCCTCTGAAGTCCCATATTTTGGTCTTGGAATGGGATAATTTAGTTGTAGTGGCCAAACTGAACCATACCATGTGATGGTCACTGGCCCCCAGGTGACCTTCTACCTGGAGATCTGTGATCCTTTCCCTGTTAGTCCGCACTAGATCTAGGATAGCCCTGTCTCTTGTGGGTTGTTGTACCAGTTGTTTGAGACCTTCCACCTGCAGGGAATCCACCATGTGTCTAGTCCTGGCAGATGTTCCTGCTGGTATTGACCAATCTGTATCTGGCATGTTGAAGTCTCCCATTATCAGAACCTTCCCTTTAGCTGTTATGTTTTGTATATCTTCTAACAGTAATATGTCTATGTTCTCCCCCTAGTCTGGGGGCCTGTAGACAATACCAGTTCTTATGGCTGTCCCATTTCCTGTTTCTAGTGAAAGTTATTTGTGAACCTTTCAGGAAATTAATTTCTGGCAATAGGCTGTTGAGGGCAGAAAGTGCCCATCTCATGAACCTGGTTCACAGCATACCATATGGGCAGTTTTTACTTATTAAATGAAACTGCAGTTTGGCAACAACTTATGAAAAAGACACTAAATGTTGTCAACCAGGTTCCTGCAGAGAGGCTGTTCAGCTAAAGTGATTAATAAGGCTGGGAAAATAGCTTGGAAAGTGCCCAGGGATGCTCTCCTAGTACAAAGAAAAGGAGGGAAAGGACTGGAAACATTCAGACAAAAATACATTTTGTACTGAATTATGGGTCAGGAGCAGATGACATGGCCAAAATTGTGAAGAACAGATGGCAGATTCTGAGTATGGACATGGAGTTGGGAGCTCTAGTGGGAGCTACACCTAGAATCTCTTGCAGAAGAGGGAAGAATTTGAAAGAACTTCTAACCCAGAGTCCTTATATTGACAGGTCAGTGGATCCTGTATGTTTGAGGACAGGCTGTTTTCAGTGTCACAACTGCAGTGTGTATGCAGGTATGCAGTTACTGGTCCAGTTCTTATTAGTTCAAACACAGGGGAAGAGTTTAAAATTATATTCAATATGAATTGCTGAGTTAGATATGTGATACATGTAGGGTGGTGCACCTGTGGCAAGCTCCATGTAGGTAGGACAAGATGTATGAAGGTGAGGATCCAAGAGCAAATAAGAGCAGTTCAACAGGGAACTCAGGCCAGTGCTCTGGGGGAGCATTTTAGGGCTTGCCACGAGTGCACCACAGCTGCATTTTCATTCATAGCCCTGGACCACGTACCTTACAATGAGAGAGGAGGTGACAGGGATAAGGAACTAATAGAGAAAACAGAATGGATTTTTCACCGGAAGTCCCTTCATCCAAATGGTCTGAACAAAGAGTTAGACTTTAAACCTTTTTTATGAGTAATGTTCTCCAGTATAGGAGGGTGTACTATGATTCTGATTTAGGTTGAAAATATGAATACAATAATGTTTTAACTTTTTTATCACTGTGTGCAACAGTCATTATGGGAAATGTTTTTTATTGGGGACTGTGGTTTTTCTGAGCTGTGGCTAAGACCTGACCACCATGTCAGACTAGGGCTCAAAAAATTCAAATAAATGGAGGTCTCCTGTGGACCTTACAGTGACTTCATTGATTACCACTTTTTTGAATAGTATGAATTCATAAAAAAGAATTTAATTTGGTGGTTTAAGATTTGTGAAATGTGGGTATTGGAACAGTGGGACTAGTCATAGAATTGATGCTGGTGGGTCTGGTCTAAAGTACAGCATAGGTTGTGGATTCTTATTAATTAATAGAGACACAGTAGTACCCTATAGTTAGGATTGTACAGGCACTTCAATGTTAAACCCCAGTTTTTGAAGTTTAGTAACTTTGCAGCTGTTCAACTGATTTGCACTAAATTTTGCAGGCACAGTCTTGGGTGGAAGATCTCTGGATGTAGAAGTAGTAGCACCCCCACCCTCTGATCCAGTCCTCATTATTATTTATTTTAATCCCTGGTGTCTAGTGGCACCCCCCACCCTCCAAGCTTGGTCCACATTATTATTTATTTTAATCCCTGGTGTCTAGTGGCACTCCCCACCCTCTGATCCAGTCCCCGTTATTACTTCATTTAATCCCTGGTATCTAGTGGCACCCAGAATGCAAATAAAAGCCACCCCACAACTGAATGTGCACAGTAAATCTATCACAGTACAAACAGCCAAACTGAAGCACCATTCACCAGCACACAAAAATGCAGGCTGACACTTAAATAAAGTGCATAAACATTTATTACAAAGGCCTCTGTGCCCAGTACCTTAAATGGGAACACCAGCAGGAGCTCCTCTCACCAAGCTAACCTCTGACCAGTTTCGCTCAGGGCGTCATCAGGGATGACGACCAGAAGTAAAATCGATCAGAAAACAACTGTGTTAAAACACTGAGCACAATGCTATGTAAAATGTTTATACGCGATGTCTCGGCCTGCATTTTTTATGTATGCTGAATATGCTTCAATTAGCTATTATCAATGGCACCCCCACATGGCTGTCCTGTCTATATTTTATATCCCTAGTGTCTAGTGGCACCACCCCGATCATTGTACAGCTGCAATAAAGAAAACCATCCCTCAATGTTTTTTTTTACCTACAAGAAAGAAAGCGGTCCCTCACCGATTTAATCCCCACCACCCAGTTAGCATCCCACCACCCATTCCTCCCCCATCCTTACTTACCTGAAGATGTGCCAGGAAGACATGTCTTGCTGCTGGAACCACCACCACAATATAAAAACTAATGTAAATGTGGTTCAATGTAGTTCAATGGGGTTTTCAACTTTGATGTGCAACTTGGCCATTTTGCATATTTTCACCCCAAACTTTCAAGAGGCATTTTGGGACCCAACTCATGAACAATGTCAGTGACATTAAGCAAATCTGTCCAAAAGGTGATTTCATGATTACTTATCGAAATCACCTTTCAGCCGGATACAAAATGTTCTGCACGAGGTCATGCCGTCGTATCTAAAAACAAGCGTAGCAATGTACCACACTGTAAATACAGCAGATACATTTCCAGTGCTTAAACAGAAAGCCAAAAGCAAAGCAGTTTTTGTTCTCTGGGGCTCCCTCCCGCATCCCTGAACCCCATCAATATAATCAACTCCAGGAGGGTTCAACACTGGGATGAGGAAACACCAGTGGGGGAATGCACAATGCGGTTTCACAAAAGTCTGGGACCTGGATTCAAACCCTGGTCCAAGACACATAGATGCTCTGCACTACTGCAGCTCTTCCCACTGAGCCACAGCAGCTGCTTGGCAGACCACCTCCCCAGCAGAGGTCTTGACCGCTGTGTCACTCCTCCCCACCAGCCATGTGTGACAGAGTACAAAACCGTGTGCAATATTTGTGTCTGTTGAGCTTTTGTACTGTGTCGCATTAGTGCACCACGCTATATGTGGTGTGCGGTTTTGCCTGCTCTATATTTGGCAGAGTGACCTGGTACCATTTTCACTGACCCTCTTCATGAGGTGGGGTCTAAGAAGGCTATGCTGAAAATTTGGGGTCAAAGTATATAAAAATGCCAAAGTTGTATGCATATGTTAAAATTTTGCCACGCTCCCCTGTAACTCTGGCAATTTTAAATATTTTGGCTCAAAATTTTCAACAAATCTATCTTTTTACACCACCTTATGAATGTGATGGCTGCCATTTTCAAACCTGGCCAAACTGTGTTTTCACACCTGTGGCACACAATGGCATTACAGTGGCGTGCAATGGCGTTTTGCAGGGTTTTACATTTTTCATTACTGGGTTCATGAGGTGGAGTAATAGGAAGGCTATGCTGATAATTTAATTCTCTCTTTTATACAAATGCCAGCACAGGGCACGCTGGACCCACGCTTCCAGGCAACATATGTGCACATCTAAGGAGCGATGGGAGTGCAGAGCCTAGGGGCTCTGAGCTCCCAGAGATAAATCAGGATACAATTACACTGTCTTATAAGTAAGGAAATTCTTTGCAAAAACTTTGTTAATGCACTAGTTAGGGTAGAAGTGACAAAAAGTAGGAAATGTGGGTTTCCAGCCTAACACCCCTTGCCTGCAGGCAGCAACAGGAATTTTGTGTGCCTTGGGGTTGTCAGTTTCAAAGCTCACCCATTTCACATACTTTAACCATGTCAGTGTACTTACTCATGGAATGGGGTGATGGTTGGGTTGACAGCCCCCAAGGCACCTCATGCCTGTTGTGCTGCCTGCAGGGTAGAAATTGGGGTGTTAAGGTTGAGACCCTAACACCATGTCCCTACCTTTGTCGCTTCAGCCCAAAGTAGTGCATTAGCAAAGTTTTTGCAGAAAATATATAATATTCAGAAATGTTTCTGTGTCCATGGGCCAGGTAAGCAAGACAGCTAAAGGGGATAATAAATTGTGCTGGTTGGAGGAGCAATTTGGCTCACTTATAGTAAACATTTAATGTCTGGTGTCTGTTATTCATGGTCACAGAATCACTAATGGTGTTAAATTGTAAAAACAATAACTTTTCAGTCAGCACTTTAAAGGGGCACTGTCAGCTTTGTCTTGCTTTACTCAAATAAATGTAACTATTGTACCTCTAGGCTCATACATTTCAAGCAAGTGCCACAGAATGCACCTGTACATCCCAAAACAACAGCTTTTACCTAGTTTGTTGAATTTTTGCATTAATTTCCTTTCAGTCCGGTCCGCCATCCACCAGAAGCATATCGCTAGGGAGAACGTGTCTGTTCAGGGCGCAGTCCCGAAGTTCACTTTTTGTAATGACCATGTAAGAAAGGCATTTATACTAACATACTAAAATGCCAGCAGAATAGGCCTAACGGTCTTTCGTGTCTGCTCGTTTGGTCAGTCCCCAACCTGGGTGCTGACCTTGCTGTCCCTCTTGCCTTCTCTGGCTTCTCCCTTCCCAGTTCCGGATATTCTTGCTGCATTGGATTTTGCTTCCAGAACCCTTCCCCTGTACCTGTCCCACCCCCTCTTGAACCCCTCCACTGTCTCTGCCTCCACTAGCCCTCTAGGCAGTGCATTCCATGGCTCCACCACTCTCTCAGTGAAGTAGCACCTCCTCCTTTCTCCCCTGAATCTTCCCCCCTCCAGCTTCCACCCATGCCCTCTAGTGGCCCCTTCCTCCTTCCTTGAAGCACCCCGACTGTTCCTCCCTATTTATCCTCTTCATGTACCTAAGAGCCTCTATCATTCCCCAGTCCCTTCTCTCTTCCAATGTGTATCATATTAGCTCTTGAGCCTCTCCTCCTAGGTCCTGTCCCCAAGCCCCAAATCATTTTGGTTGCCCTCCTCTGGACCCTCTCCAGGAGGTTAATGTCCCGCTTTAAGTGTGGCCTCCAAAACTGCATACAGTACTCAAGGTGCGGCCTCACCAAGCAGTTATACAGAGGGTATCACTTCCCTCCTTCTGAGGTGATCCCCTAGCGATGCATCCCAGCATCCTGTTGGCCTTAGCTGCTGCCCTCCTACAAGTCTCAGAGTTGTTCATCTTGACATCCACCACCACCCCAGGTCCCTCTCAGCCATCGAGACTTGTAGCATTTCCCCCTAATTTATCGATACATCTACCTCTAATTAAGCTTTCTTACCTCTGAATGACAAAAAGCGAGGGCAATAATGCCATAAAATATATTCTGAAACAGGGCGAAATCTTGTGCATAATGGAACAGCTGCCAGTGACAAAATCCCCACACATGTGCAAGAGCGGTACACTCTTGTGCATGTGTGAGATTTTGGCACCAGCTGTTCTGCATGCGTGAGATTTTGGCTCCTGTTTCAAAATATATTTTACGGCATTACTACCCCTCATTTTTGTCATTCAGAGGCAAGAAAAGCGTAATTAGAGGTAGATGTATCACATAAATGCCTTTCTTACATGGTCATGGCAAAAAGTGAACTTCGGGACCGCGCTCCTGAACAGACGTGCGTTCTCCCGAGTGATATGCTTCCAGAGGATGGCGGACTTTCATGTGGACCTGACTGAAAGGGAATTAATGGAAAAATTCAATTTACTAGGTAAAAGCTGTTGTTTTTGGCTGTACAGAGGCATTCTGTGATACTTGTTTGAAATGTATGTGCCTAGAGGCACAATGGTTATAATTACTTGAGTAAAGCGAGACAAAGCTGACAGTGCCCCTTTAAGGGGAGTATTTGAATCTGTATGTTGCACAGTAACAAAACATGTATGAGGGGATATTTGCACTTATATTATTGTATGTATATACTGTATTTATGCATTTAGTTATTTGAACATTTTTTACTATATTTAGTTGCATAGTCACAGTAAGTTACTGATTAGCGAAATTTGTTCCTGAATATGCATTTTTTAGTATATTAATTGTCATTGGGCACTGGCACTTTAAAATGCACAAGTGTCTCTGACACTATTAACTGCTGAGAAGATGGCTTTAATTAATTTATTTATTTATTTAGCTTTTGTTTACCGGGTAGGTGCGCTAGCCAGCAGGTGACTATTTTCAGGTACGACCCGGGAAAGTACAATACAGGATAACACAAGGAAGCAACATTACAATTGAGGCAATCAGTACAGAGTACATTCATGACACATACAGAGGCAAATTTCAGCTAGGCTAACATGATGTAGGCTAGTCTAGGCATTGAGCAAACAGTACAGTATAAGGAGGTTACAGGGAGTGTTGGTACTAGTAAAGGGTCAGGATCAGGAAGTCTGAGAGCCGCAGGGAAAACTTATGGTTTTACTGGAAAAAGCACTAGATATTAGCTGGGTTTGTGGTTCCCCACTGGGCCAGATGGTGTGAGTAGCAGGGAAGGGTACAGGCCAAGGAGATTGTGGCGGGGTAGACAGCCAGAGACGTGGTATGGAGGAGGAGGGTGAGCCATGTCGGGAGATAATTAAGACACCCAGCAGCGAGTTAGAGGCTAAGTTGGGTAGGAAGGAGCCGTAAACTGGCAAGCAGCAGCAGCAGCAGGCAGCCCGTGGAATTTGAGAGATATACCAGCGGCTTTTGCCGTGGCAGGGGGCAGGCTAGAGGGACACCGGGTTCATGTTCCCACTGTTGGGCATGAGAGAAAGGGGGCAGTGGGCGGGAGAGAAAATACAGCGCACCACGGCTTCAGCGGTAGTGGGAGGTAAGGAGTGCAGCTGAGCCTCGATGACCGAGACTGGGCACGAAGTCGGTAACAGTCCCTGGCCGTGAACGCTCAGTGGTAAAGAGTAGGGGAAAGAGGGGAAGGGGGAAGTGAACCTTACAGTACCAACTTCTGGCTGTAGTCTAATTAGACAGCGCCCAGGTAGTGGAAGAAGAAAAAAGCATGATAGTTAAGAGAATAACACATAACAGTTAACTAAGGTGATCATTCATATCTATCTAGTACAATTGCATCAAATGGACAAAAGATAGGGAGCTTAAGGAAAGGGGTAAGTCTTAGGAGGAGGGAGGAGAATAAGGAGACAGGTAGCAAGAGGAGGAGTGGAAACAGGGAGATGTGAAGATCAGGTAGGGTGAAGTAGGTGCATTGATCAAGGGTGGCCAGGTGAAGTCTCAGCCCACGCTTGAAGGCAGGTCTGCGGTGCATGTCTGAGGTCCAGAGAAGCTGGTTCCACAACTGAGGGGCTGCATATTGGAAGAGCCAGTTCCTTTTGGTATGACAGTGGGGAACATCCAGAAAGGCTTTGTCTGCTGATCTTAGCTCACGGTTAGGAATTGAAGGAAGAAGTAATTTAGCAAGTGCTGCAGGCTGTCTTTGTCTGAGAATAGAGTCATTTAGACAGTCCAGGTAGTAGCTCCTGGTGGACGAGGGAGAACCACCCAAGGTCAGTGTATAGCTGTAATTGTAATTGGCCTGCAGAGTATAAATGTACAGTGTGCACAAGCATCCTCCTGAGAAGCCTCAACAAGGCCTACATAGGGTTGTATGGTATCCTGAGCACTTTTTAAAAAATAAAATAAGTGGCTATTGAGACGGTGTGTGCACCCTTTTTCTTTTGTAGCCTGTTTGCTGGGACAGTAGTTCCTGCAGTAACAAAACTCTACCAGTATCTGCTGGGACATTATATAATGTTTCCCAGGAGTTCTGTGTCTGCTGGGACAGTAGTGCCTGTGGTAATGGAACTCTGCCAGCATCTCCTGATATTATTGCCTGTGCTAGGTAAAGTATCCCAGCAGATGCAGATCTGCTGGGACAGTAGTGCCAGCAAGAATGGACCTCTGCCAGCATATACTGGGACACTAGTGCCTGTGGTGAACGTAAATGTCCCAGCATCTGCTGGGACAGTAGTGTCAGTGCCACAGAAACTACAACTGATTCTGCAGGGACAGTAGTCACAGATGTAAATGAATTACCCCAGCAAGCAAGGTGGGAGAGCAGTATGGCCAGAGTAATAAGAGTCGGTGGGAAGGAGATCAAAAAGGTAGGGCTCATAGACAGTTGCAGGTGGTAGTAGAAAAGTCACAAAAAAGAGACTTAAGGGACAAGCGGCAAAGTGGATTGACAGGGGAAAGAGTGGCTCAAAGTTTAGGAAAGCAATAAAAGAAGGCAGCGTGACCAACAGTGCATTTCGTAGATGGAATAGAAAGGGAATGGGAAATGTTGCTGTGGAGAGGGAAGGAGGGGAATGAATAGGATGGAAGGGAACCAAACCAGAATTGTGATATAAAGGAGGCACAATGTGAAGGTTGCCTGGCATCAAGAGAGGGCAGGGAGAAGGCAGAGTAGAGCAGAGATGTCACCAGGGGTGGGCATTATTAGGGGTGGAGCTCTGAATCTGTATTTATTAGCCCCAAATAAAAGATTCCCAATTCCTAAAACAATCTCACGGTGAGCAGGAAGCAGAACACTTCCTCTGTTCCCGTATACTGCACCAAGCCTGGGATGGAGCTCATAGTGTATGGCATCAGTGTGCACCAAGAAATCAAGACGACAGCTCAGACAGACCCCAAGTTACTTAAAGGAGGGTAAATCCTCAATTTCAACCACATCAAGGGTGTGGAACAATGGGAGGGAGGTGAATCTGATAAGCCTCTGTCAGGTGCCAAATGTAATGGAAACAGTTTTTTGGCAGTGAGGGACAGTTGATTAGACTGGAAATAGAGCTGCATATTGTCAAATCCAGCTGTAGCTGAGAAGTAAAGTCATGGGATAAGGAGCACAATGCTAAGAGTATTGTGTCATCAACGTATGAATAGATCCGGGGGGGGGTTGTTCAAGAAAGTGGAAAAGAATGAGTGCCAGGACAGATCCTTGAGGGACCCCTGAAGAGATGGGAAGTGGGAGGGATAGGGAGCTTCCAGTCTGGAAAGCCTGAGGCCTGCCCTCAAGGAAGGAGAAGACCCAAAAGACCGAGGAGACAGAGAGGCCCGCTGCTTTAAGTTGTTATCAGTGGTGTAGGTAGAAAAATAATTTTTGTAAGCCAGGACCCTTTGGTACCTCTTCGCCCCCTCCATTATAGACATTCCCATATTTATTACCAAGACCCCTTATACACACCATATTGTGCATCAAGAACTGCACAATAAAAGCAAACAATACAGCAGTACGTACTGTAGTTGCATGCATTTAAAATTATGTGAGTAACCAAAATCAGTGGTCAGGGCCAAGAATGCCACCCCCCCAGTAAACTTGTAAGCCATGGCTTACTTGGCATATGCATTCCTGCACCTCTGGCTGTTATGAGGCTGCATCTGATAGAAAATACAAAATCACACATGCCCCCATAATGCAAAGCATCATGGGCTGCATATGCAAATCACCACAGAATGTTATGCTAGTCCAACTTTAAGCAGAATTGCATGGTGCCGAAAGGCCTCTCTCAGAGTTTGCAAAGGGTGCTAACAGAAGACATAAACACGTGTTTCGTCCTACCAGGACTCATCAGTATGCCTCGTCTGTTTGACACCCCAGTGTCTGATAGTTGTGTCCCCTAGTTCCCCCCTTGCCCCTCTACAGAGAAAGTTATTAAGCATAATCTCAAACAGTTAGCAGCACAAAAATGCTAATGTATTTATAAATCTCAACTGGAGAAGGAAAGGCAAGGCTAGTTATATGGAGTGATAAGCATCCCAGGGGGCAAAAGTCACTTCTTTCCTGGAATCAACTCATAGTGCAAACCAGGAGCAGTGCAAATGAACATAACTTGAATGTCTCAGATTGTCTCTTAAAACAGTTGTCCAAAACTTTAATAGGGGTCAGAAAAATAGCTTGATCCAGAAAATGTTTGGACACCCTACACGCCACATAACACAGGTGTGCAGGAATATATGCACAAAAAGTGGATCCACAGGGGACTTCCAGTTCTGGCAGCAGTGAGTATGACCACTTAAGAGATAGTTCCAGCCCCCTTCCCCCAGTTTAAATCATTCAGCATCCGCATATAATAAGCAGAACTTTTTATTAAAAGTCAATCAGAAAACACAGAGCACTCAATAGAAAGAGGAACCAAACAAATGCTCTCCCAGCCCACCCCAGAGCCAGCTAGCAGATGTTGCAACCAGCATCAGGGAGCCCCAGCAACTCTCCATCTATGGCCTCTGAGTACATCTGGCTCGGGTGATAAAGAGGATGACCAGAGAGCTGGTGCGAGCAACATTGGCCAAGCGGGCACTGCCAGCATTTTAAGGATGTTATACAAAATTGATGGTAAATTCACAGATATAGGGTGAAACATTAAGAATTGGAACAAAGGACCTTGGGGGCTGAGACATGTGTTAGGGACCTCAAGGATGAACACTACAGTTTCGGTCACTCCCTCCTGTACCTTTATCAAAAGGGCATACCCTGACTAAACGAGCTGAGGACACAGAGCCTAGGTCCCACAGGAACAACATTAGACTGTTCAGATTTCCTGAGGGGCCCAAATAAGGTAATCTGGAGCAGGTCATCATAACCTGGTTCAAGCAGGAATTACATTTGAAGGAGGGTTTGATGTGAGTATTGAGATGGCCCGCAAGCCATTGGACCTAAGCTGAAACCAGGGGCACCCCCAAGGTCGATAATTATAACATTTATAAAGTACCCAACTAAAGAAATTATTTTGGAAAGGCTTCAGAGAAAAGAGACCTCAATTTGGATGGACAGAAAATCTACGCTGACCAGGACTTTCCACCGGACATGCTTGCCAAACAGAAAAAAGTGCACAGTGTGATCATGGTGGTCAAAGAGAAGGTGATTAAGGCACAGCCCAATACCCTGCTAAACTGCTGGCAAACAGAAAAAGGGCCCTGAACCTAGGTCATCCAAATGCTTGTTAGTACAAGGGGAGAACTGCATGATTTATGGAAGGAACCCCAGAAAAAGAACTGGCAGATGTGATATGGGAACTGACTGGTGCAAGGAAGAAAGGTGAAACAGTACTCCTGCAGGCAGACATGAAAGATAATATACCAGGTGGTAGTAAGTCCAAATAAAAAATGAGGTACTGTGCTGTTTATGTTTGCTGTTTGACTTTGTCAGAGGGCCTGTCCTCCCTCCCACCCTGACTGGAATGATTCTCAGCACCACTGTCATCCACCACCCACCAGCCTTAATTGTTGCCTGGAGTACCTGATTCTGGTGGTCTCCAGAGGTGAGCTGGTAGACAAGGACTGCTGGATTGAGCAAGAAGGTGACTTCCTGCCATTTTTGGAATCCCCTTTTAATGCTCTTCTCAGATGCCATAATGATTTGAATGGTAACAACCTGGATGACTGATTCTCGTAAAATCCACTCACTGAGTCATGTACAGGCCAAATTTCTCTGCAGGAAAGAACAGTTTCTATTGGGACTTTAAAGATAGCTGAACTGCTGATGGCACTTCATAAACGTTTCCCCCTTTGGCATCCTTGCAAGGTGAACTGTGGCACCCACAAGGAGATCAACTAGCTCTGTGGTGGGTAACTGATCAGACTCTGCTGGTGTCAGATCTTTCATCAAGAGTCATCCTACATCTGACCAACTGAGTATATGGAGATTTCACCCTCCTTACCTGACTTGCAATTAATTTGTTTAACTGCCTTCAGTTTGTTGGTAGCAATTTCAGAGGTAGACATTGGGGGAGGGATGCTAATCCAGTATGGTTAGTAGTCACTGACTTTGGGGGAGTTGTTTTAGGTGGACAGGGAAGAGGGGGATGAATGAGGTCTGGGCTCCTTGAAGCCACACCAGATCCATTGATTTATAGTTGCAGGTTATCAGTTTGTTATTAGTTATGGAAATTGTGGCAAGATAAGGCCATATTTTATTATTTTGGATCATGTTTTATATACTTTATGTACAATATATAATGCATTTGAGATGCCCATGGTAGCCAGTGTAAGTGCAAAGCACCATGGGTACAGAAAAAAGGCATAAGCCCTAGACTAAGGTTGGAATTCCTGTTACTGGGCAGAAAAGCTGTTTGTTGCTAGCAGGAAATTGGAGTTAATTAGATTATCTAAAAGGAGACAAAAGAATGATTAAGCCTAGCTGGAAGGCAGCTAGGCCTATTTGTTTGTGCAAGGACAGGACCTCATGAAGAGTTGGGATGTCTGGGCAACCTTTGTGTTGAGAGGTCTGCAGTGATTTAAGCTCATTACAACTTAATAGGGCTACCATTTATGTAAACAGCTGTATTTAAGTGCTGAGTAACAATGGCCTTCTCCCAGCAGGAAGGCATAGAATGTCCCCCCAGAGAGTCTAGTTTGAGCTGGCTAAACTCATGTTTTTTTTTTCTATGTTCAGAAACTACATATCTGTGTTATTATAATAACATATTGAACTCTGATTGGTTGGGTAACCATAGAAACTGAAATGCTAGCTAGCCGCAGGGCTAGCCACATCAACTTGCCTTGCCCTCTTAAACCCTTTTAAAACCAGGATGCACTGGGTATCTGAGCCTTTTCGCTGCCTTTCGCTGAAGCCTCTGTTTTGCCATTTTGCATTTGGGACCTTCGCTACCTGCTGTCTTGAGCAGAGATAGTTTTCTCCTGGATCACTGAGAGCCAACACTTCATCTACCACACTTTTAAGGAAACTTTGCACTTTAAAATTCCAACTAAGGACTCAAGGTAGGCTTTTTAACCTCAGAGTTGAAGTGTAGGTTTCTTATGATACTTTCCTTTTATTTTCAATAGCCCATAACTAATCTCCAGATTATTTTGTCTTTTGTTATTTTCTGTTTCTCATTAATTTAATTAGTAAAGCCTTTAGCTTATTTTAAAAATAAATTTTGCCTATGTCGTGCCTATGGTGGGATTTGAACCGAGCATTGCATTTCTTTGGAAATTCTGCCCCATGGGAGTGGACCTGAGACAGAAATATACAGCATTTGTTGGGTATTAAAGCTTTTCAGGATGCCTTAATACCTATTAAAGGAATAGGGAAGTGGGCCCAGGGGCAGGGGATAAATTCTGTCTCAGGCTTCATGGGATACCTCGACTTCACAGAGTTTGCTAGATCAGTATCTGGAGTGGGTGGACAGGGTTGTACCTATAATGCAGAGGTCACCCAAGGTTATACCTGTTTGTGAGCTCAGTAGAAATCTTCCCCTGTGGAGAGTACAAACCTGGCATGGTATTACTCACGCCATATTGTTACTTCACTACCAGTTGTGGTGGAACTCAAGTTTGACTAGTTCTAATGTTTGCTGTTTTAGGGTCTATATATTTTCTTATATCATATCGCTTTTTCTTTGTAAGGTGTTGGGAGGATGGGCAAAATGCTGTGCAGGGAAGCAGCAGGGATATTTAGGATGACATTAAGAAATATGCATGTTTTTCAAATTTACTAATGGACTCTCTCAACATTTGTTCACTAACTGTAAAGGACATTAATAATATGGGCAAAAGGGCTAAGATCTTACAAGAGCTGGGAAGGAACAAATGTGATGTAGGGTTTCTTCAGGAGACCTTTCTCCCAGCAGCAGAACATTTGAAACTTTGGAGAAGCTGGGTGGGTGAAGTACACGTGGTAGCCCATCCCAAGGAAAAAAATGTGGGTAGCAATTTTAATTCATAGAGGTCTCTTATTCCAGATTACCTGCACATATGCAGACTCTACAGGCAGGCAAGTAATAGTCTTGGGGACTCTGGGTGAGAGAACTTGCATTTTGTGGCTATGTATGCACCCACCCAGCTTCTTCATCCTTTTTGGAGTGTCTTTGGGAGAGTATCACAGTTATCCCCTGGGCAAGTGATTTGTGGAGGGACTGGAATTGTACAACCAACCCTCAGCTGGATAAATTGTAGGAATAGGGGGAATCCATGGGGCATGTTCCAAATTGCTTACAACTGTCTTGCAAGAAGGTGGATACAGTGATATTTGGAGGCTGCAAAATCTGACCGCAAGAAACCAGACATTCTATTCAGATCCTAATACCGTGCACCTTGACAAGTTTTATATGCAAAAGCAGTGGGTCTACCCAGTGTCCAAAGCAGCTAATAGTGTTATTAGTGTATCAGACCACACCCTAATATTCATTAAAGTGGCCCTGGATCCCACAGAGGGTATAAACACATGGAAATTAAATGCAGGACTATTAAACAATGAGGTATTTAGGAATATGACAAAGGAAATCATTGGCAATTTGCAGAAAACTTGACTAGGGATACTAAACTCAGATATGTCTGAGATGGACTAAAGGTGGTGCTTTGGGGGCACCTAATCTCTTACACCACCCATAAAATGAAATTATACTGGGGGATGGTACAAAAGTGGAGGACAAACTGGCCAAGCTAAAGATGGAGCATAACGTTAACCCCTCACCCTCTCATATGCAGCAGATTCAGAAGGTCAGGGATGACCTCAATATCCTATTACTTAGGAAACCAGAGAATAACCTGGGATTCCATAACCAAAAATATTATGAGTCAGGAAACAGGGCCAGTCAGCTATTGGCACATAGGTTAAGGAAACAAGAGATGAGCAGGTGGGTTGTGAAAATTCATCAAGAAGGGAACAGGCAGCCACAGCTAACCCATCCAAAACTAAGAGCTTCAGAATGTTATCAATATTACACTAAACTGTACATGGCAGAACCTGAGATGGGGACTCCAGAGTGGATTAATGACTTCCTCAATAAGGTTGACCTGCCCAAACTTACTCAAGATCAAGTTATAGCCCTACATTCTCAATTCACACAGGAGGAAATTGGGAGTCATTAGGACTCTTATCACATGGAAAGCCCCAAGACCTGGTGGCTTTCTAGCCAAATTCTATAAAGCATTTAAAGATGATCTGGTCCCAGACCTGATGAAGGTTTGCAACATTGCCTGTAAGCAGGAGGAATCTCCAGAAACTTGGAGGGAAGTAATAATCACGGTCAGCCCCAAGCCGGGGAAAGACATAACTCATTGTAGGGTTTATAGACTGACCTCACTCCTCAACCAAGATCAAAGATTTTCATTAAGGGCATTGCCAATAGATTTGAAAAAGTGGTTACCCAGCTTATACACTCAGACCAGACAGGCTTTATAGCTGGTAGACACCTCCAGGATAATGTGCAGCAACTTCTAAATGTAATCACAGCATGTGCAAATTTATCACATGGGGAACATAGCGCCATAATTATGACTGATGCAGCAAATGCACTGTTTACACTGGTGATATTTGGAAAACTCTCTAGATAGATTTGCCTTTGGGGACAAATTTAGGGCATGGATCTGGGACCTATATAACCATTTGCGAGCAAGGGTGAGGGTAAACAGGACCCGGTCAGATAGGGTGGACGTACAGAGAGTAACAGGCAGGGTTCACTCTCCCACTTTGTTTGCACTCAGCCTAGAACTGTTAGTAGTCCATATCTGAAGTGTGAACAAAATTTCTGGGATCAAGTTTGGGGAGAAGGTGTGATTCTCACTATGTGCTGATGAAACATTGTTGTAATTGCCACCCAGAACAGAACATTCCACAAGTTTTGGCTATCCTTATGACATTTGGTTTAGTTTACAATTTTAAAATTAATGAGGAAAAATTGAAAACCATGCTTCTGGGGCTGCCTCTAGACCCCAGATAAGGGTATGCTCCACCTCAAATGGACTACTAAGGGGTTTCAATATTTAGGGGGTGGGTAACCACAGAGGCTACTCAGACTACTCCAACACAATCACCTAAGATTACTAAACAAACTGCAACTGATTTATTGGAGGTGGAAAGAACTACTTCTAATGTTCGTAGGGCAGGATAGCGGCACTGAGAATGAATAGTCCCTCTGGTTAAACTTTGTCTTTGCAACAGTTCCTGTTCCAGTCCCCCCATCATGTGGAAACAACTATAAAAACTGTTATCAACATTTGTCCTGAGAGGGAAAGGGCAAAGGACGGCTTGGCAACTCTTGATGGTCTCCAGTCTTTAGTGATAAGGAATGGGACATAATATGGACCAAGGCTCATAAAACTACAGCATCGCCTCGTTGGAGAGAATTTCAGTGGCAGGTGAATATTAGGCGCTTCATAGCACTGGTAATCATCACCAAGCACTATGAAAATCATTGGTTCAATAGATGCTGGAGATGATGTAGAGGGTTGGGACATCGTACGCATATTGTTTGGTCCAGAAATTGTACAATATTGACAGGTGGTACTGTAAGTGATCTATAGACCATTACTGACCAACAAGTTACTCTCCTGGGCTACAATCTGCATAGGGCTGATAGAGACATGGGGGGGGGGCGGAGTGGCAATCTATGCTAAAACTAAGTATACCGTAAGCGATATCTACTGTAAATCAAAACCTAAGGAATATGAGATAGTATCCCTTAAGTTGCACCTCCCGTCTACTGAACGCATTACTGTTATTGGTGGCTATAGGCCCCCAGGTGGTGGCACTGATATCCTTGACATTCTTAAATCCTTACCTATCTCTGCCAACTCTGAAACTATAGTCCTAGGGGATTTTAATATGGACTGGATCACCCTAAATCAAGAATCTGAAATCCTTCTTGTGACGAAATCGGCCTTGTCCAGCTACTTAATGAACCTACCAGGGTAAATACTTAAACATTGCCAATAGCTCACTCCTCAATGTTATATTAACTACACATCCCCACAAACTCCTACATTCTGCAGTCTTCCACAATGACCTGAGTGACCATGGGATTGTAGTTTGTTCAAGATTGCAAGCAAAGCTAGCCATCAGCCCAAGCTCATATCAAAGCTGTCCTATCACAAGTTCAGTACATCAAAATACTTGTCTGACTTAGGCAAGGTCAGATGGCAAGACCTCTACCTCGCTAAAACAACCAAGCTGCCATTACGATCCTTAACGGCAACCTTATCGCCTGGCTAACAAGCATGCACCTTTGGTCAAGGATAGAATGCACAAACCTCCAACCCTTAATTTAGCAACAGATCTTAAGGCCACACTCTTAATCCACGACAAGCTCTGGGCGAAAGCGAGATGTACTAAGCGCCCGGCAGATTGGCAGGCATTTAGAGCAGCTAGGAATGCCTGCGTCAAATGCACTCGCTCAGCTAAAGCAAACTATTATGTTTCCACTCTTGAACAGGTAAAAGGGAATTCCCATAAAATGTGGAGGACACTTAAGTCTATCGAAGGTTGGCCTGTTGCCCCCTTTATTCCATCTAAGATCCTCAGCAATGGTAGGATTGTGAAGAGTAACTGCCAAATCATTGAAGAAATTAACTCCCATTTTGTTACAGCTGGCCTAGCCTTTGACTCCTCACGATACGCAGGCTGTGCTAATAACCAAGACAGCAGTAACATCGCTCCCCAAACCTCGACTTGCCCCTTCCAGCTGCTCCCTCTCAACTTAAAAGATGTAGAAGATTCGCTCCTTAAATTAGATACAAAGAAAAGTGCTGGAGATTATGGATTAGAACTATTCTTCCTAAACTAGACTACCTCCATCTCACTGCCCCTATTCTTCACATATTTAATCTTTCTGTCTCCACTGCCACAGTTCCCTCTTGTTGGAAATCAGCCCACATCCTTCCCTTATTTAAATCAGGGGACCCATGCGACCTAAATAATTACAGGCCCATCTCAATCTTGCCTATCCTCCTAAAGTCTTGAAAAATTGATCTATACTCAGTTACAAGCACCATATTGAAATCTCTTCTCACCTCAACCCAGCACAATCCAGCTTTTGGCCCAACCATAGCGCAGTCACTGTATTGGCTAAAGTTACCAATGACTGGGTCTCTGCTGTGGATACTAAGAAAATCACTGGTGCAGTATTCTTAGATCTTAGCAAAGCATTTGAAACTGTCGCCCACAACTGACTAGTTAGCAGCCTTAACAAAATAGGTGCAACCCACTTACCGTCTAGTGGTTTACCAGCTACCTAACTGGAAGGACCCAGAAAGTCAAAGCTGATGGCCTTTTTTTAGCCTCCCTGCCAATTGCCAGGGGAGTTCCACAAGGCTCCATCAGAGGCCCTATCCTCTTTTCCATATGTATCAATAATCTAGACACACACACATCCCCCCCACTTCCCCTGCTCTCCTACCCCTTCCCTGACAAAGCCCCTGGGCAGCTGTCCCCCTTTCCTGCGCCACCCCTCACCCCTTTTCCTGCGTACGACAAAGCCCCCTTTGGCTACTCCTCCCTAACTTTGGCTTGATTCCTTGATGCCTTTTCGTGGACTCAACAATATAGTGAACCGCACGTCAAAATGCACTTCCAGTATCTGTACAATATAGGCAATGCAGTAGTCTACTCGCCTGCTTGTACAGCCCGTCAGTATTCTGTCTTCCTGCAATGCTCATCAAACTACCTCTGTAATTTTGTTTCTTGTCCTATTGTAATGGAACCTTGTAATTTTTTGTCTGTTTGTCTACCTGACATGGAGCCTTTGTAAAAGAGACTGTTGGCTCAAAGTTGTTAATCTGCAACTGAAATAAATAAATAAATAAACTAACTCCACTCTGCATTTCTTTACAGATGATACAGTACTGTATACATCAGGCTCAACACTTTCCGAAGAGAGGGACGTATTACAAGCTGATTTAGCCCAGCTAGAAATTAATCTTATTAATGCTAAACTCCTCCTCAATGCCAAGAAAACCAAGGCCATGATCCTCACTCTTAATTCCTCTTCCACCTCTTCTGCCGACCCCCCCAAAGACTTTGTTGTCACCTCCTTAGGAGAACCCTTGGAAGTCATCTCCAAATTCAAATATCTTGGTATTTGGTTAGATAAAAAGTTCTCCTTCAATGACCATATTGAGGACCTGTCAAGGAGGCTAAAAGTCAAGCTTGGTTTCTTCTTCCGTAACAGGTCTCTATTTCCGTTAGATACTAGAATCAGGCTTGTTCAGGCCACATTCCTCCTCTACTCGATCTATAAGATTTAATCTGTACTTCCTCAGCTGTTACAAACCTAAGAAAATTGGACATCCTCTATCATCGTGCTCTGTGGTTCATTACAAACTTACCCTACCAAACCCCCCCACTGTGATCTGTATACAACTGTTGGTTAGGCGTCACTTTCGATTAGACGTACACTTCATACGGGTATCTGGACTCTCAAGTTAATCCTGAATAAGCTCCCAAGCTATCTAACATCCCTCATCCATATTTCCAACAGTGCCTACTCTCTTAGGAAAACTGACTTCATCCTCCTTGATGTACCGAGGACTCACACTTCCTTTGTCAAACGTGCCATATCAAGTACCCTTCCAACTCTCTGGAACCAGCTCCAATCCACATTGAAACTGTCCAGCATCATCTCTATGAAATGTTCCTGGACATATGTCCTGGTAATCCATGGGTAATGTATAAATAACAAGATTAGTCCTTTACTGTGTTGCCTCTCCTGATGTGTTTCACAAGACGAAAACTCTTTCCTTCCCCAAAACTTAAGGGATGGGGTGAAAATAACAAACGTCACACTTGTAGACAGGTCTTTATTTTCCAATTCTTATTCTTTTATTTTATTTTTCGGCCCAAATCCTCTACGTTTCACCAATAAATATTGGCTTCCTCAGGAGATGCCTTTACAAACCTGAAGGAAACAGACTTATCTATTTCAACACCATCCAGGATTTCGAAGGCAGAGTGGGACGGAGTTCTGGTCAGTCACTGCATGATGCAGAAGGTCATTGAGACAGTTTTCCTGGCACTGAGAGACAGCTTTTGCAGCTTTATTTCAGCTCAGCATGTTCAGTTTCCTTTGTTCTCTGTCTTCCTTGAATTTTAGCTTTTTTGTGTTGAACATTGTTTCCAACTCCTTATTTCTTTATTTTTTTATTTTATTGTCAGTCCCTGGCTAGTATGTGTGGATACTTTGGGCATAGTGTTAGAAGTCACCTTCAATTCTTTCTTTAGCTTTATTATGTGAGCCTTGTATCGTGTGCTGGTTCTGTTGTTGTTCCTTGCATTGTTTGGTGCTGCCCCACCCATAAGTTTGGGGAAGGAAACAGCATTGTCTCTGTCAATTTCTTCAAAGGCTGGCTGCATCCAAAATAAAAGACACTTGTAGCTGTTTCTAAACTTTATTGCGCTATTACTCCTCTCTCACGCCTCGTAACTATCTGGAAATACAGTAGTTCCAGCTCAGAAGTATTCTTCTAGCACTTGCCCTTGACCACTAGTCAAAATGTCCTCCATTTGTATACTAAAAGAATTCTATAACTGCTCCTCTACTGTCCTTTGCCCTTTAGCCTTCCATTTCCTAGTCTCTCTTACTCCCACCTACCCCTTCCTGCTACCCCTACCTTAATTTTATCCTGTTACCCCATACCCTAACTCCATTTCTACTTCCTTTCCTTTCCTCTCAATTACACCCATCCCCTACAATCGGCTCAGGGCCTCTAGCTCCCCTGCTCCTCCATACTTTCATTTTCCTACTTTATGGCTGTTAACTCCTCATACACATTCCACTCTTCATTCTCATTCCTTTTTCTTCACTCCAGGCTTATTACCTATCAGGTTATTTCCTAATTAAGCATTATGTACCACATTTCCAAAACTGTACTTAATTACTGTGATGTTGTCATTTGAAGTTGTTATTATGCAAGGTGTACTTGTCTGCTTATATGTCTCAGGACCTCCTTGTGAATGAGCTTGCTCAATGGAGTTATTTCCTGCAATAAACTTCAACTTGAACTAATTGGCAGGATATGTGAAATCTCTCCACCACATTCCCTTAAGCATTTAGTTTTGGGTTTACCACCGGCAGACTTAAGGGGGAGAAATAAGAGTTACTTGTATAATGTTCTCATTTCAGCAGTTCTGAAGGTAAATTACCCAGTGATGGCTGACAGCCACACCCCCAGATATCACAAGCTGGCTACATATCTGTTCCTCCATTCAAGAAATGGATATGGTTACGGCACTGCTGCGCCACATGGAGAAGAAACATGCAAACAGATGATATCCCTTTGTTAACTTCATGGAAGACACGGATGGCATTGACATTCTGGAGTCTTTTGCTAATTCCACCCAGATAATGGGGTAGAACAGGGATACCTTCTCAGAGGAGGATCAACCTTTCTGTTTACAGGAGGTGTGAAGTATATATAGACTTGTTTGGAAAGTTAAGATGAGGAAAGAGATACCAAGAAGGTGATATTAAAAATGCCTTTAAGGTGGAGATAACTCGTGACAAATAGAAATACTCTGCTGCACCTTACCAGTATTAATAGACATCCTCATACAAATGTTGTGCCCCTGCTACCTGGTGCTCTATTGTTATTGTTGTTAGTGTCTGTCTTTAGGTTGATCCTCCTCTGAGAAGGAACACCTGACCAGGCTGGGTGACAAACTGTCATCCATTTCATCCGGCCTCTCCTTCTCTGAGATCCTGCCAGTCTGGGAGAGGGGGACAGATGGACAGAAGGTCAGAGAAGGGGAGATGGGGAACTAAACATGTGGCTCAAGGGCTGATGCCAGGAAAAAGGACACAAATTTGTAGAGAACTGGAAACTGTTTTGGGAGCGAAAGTTCTTTAAATTTGATGGACTGCATCTGACTAAGGAGGGAGTCAGTGCATTGGGGCAGAAGTTTGATGTCTTTGCAGAATATTTAAACTAGCAAATGGGAGGGTGCAGCACCTGATACGTCAAATGGGAAGAACACCTCCTCCCCTCAGCTAGTGGTCACACAGGAGTTCAGCATGTTTGTAGTTAATTTGCATCACCGGGTAAAGAAAGGTCTGGCTCCAATCACGATGCACAGGGAAACGCTTAGACTACCAACAACTAACACACCGTAATCTGACCAATGGAAATCATGTAATACAATGCTCGAGTCTGGGAAACAATATCCCAGACCTGCAGGCAATAATGACAAAGGCTAAACTGAACATAGTAGCCATTAGCGAGACATGGTTTACCAGTAAACCACATTTGGGAGACTTCAGTACCTGGCTATGTACTGTTCAGAAGAGACCGAGGTGCAAAAGGGGGTAGGTGAGGGTCTTTATATCAATGAAAATATCAAAGCTACAGAAATTCAGAATACACATAAGGAGTCAGAAGAACTGTGGGTCACCCTGAAACAGGAAATGGGACCGCCATACAAACTGGGGTTGTGTACAGGCCTCCAAACCAAGGGGAGGACATAGACACGTTCCTGTTTGAAGATATACAAAACATGACAGCTAAAGAGGAGGTGCTGATAATGGGAGACTTCAACATGCCAGATACAGATTGGTCAATACCAGCAGGAACATCTGCCAGAACTAGAAACATGGTGGATTCCCTGCAGGGGGAGGGCCTCAAACAACTGGTACAACAACCCACAAGAGACAGGGCTATCCTAGATCTAGTGCGGACTAACAGGGAAAGGATCACAGATCTCCAGGTAGAAGGTCACCTGGGGGCCAGTGACCATCACATGGTATGGTTTAAATTTGGCCACTAGAACAAAATCATCCCATTCCAAGGCAAAAATTTGAGACTTCAGAGGAGCTGCCTTTGATAAGATGGCCAACAGAGTTAGGCTAGCCTTGGCAAAAAGAAATACAGGTGAGGGGGTACAGGCAAAGTGGGCAAGCATTAAAGATGCAATACTTGAAGCAACATCCCATTGTGTTAGTGAGAAAAGGAAGTGCAAAAGAAGAAGGAAACCACTTTGGTTCTCCAACACAGTAGCAGAAAAGTTCAGAGCCAAAAGGCTGGCCTTCAGGAAATATAAGGAAACGCAGCAGGATGAAGATAGGGAGGCATACCAAACTTCCCTAAGGGAAGCAGGGAAGGCAGTAAGGCAGACAAAAGCCCAAACAGAGGAAACACTAGCACAAACAGTAAAAGAAGGTGACAAGACTTTCTATAGATACATTAGTGAAAGGAGAAAGTCCAGAGGGGATATTGCTAAGATCAAAGGGGATAAAGGGGCATGTGAGTAGAAGGACCATGTAAAAGCATCTATCCTAAATAGATACTTCTACAGAGTATTTACTGAAGAGAAGGTAGGGCAGGGCCCAGAGCTCTGCACCATGGACACAGGGGGGAGGGAGGTGTGTACTAGTCCCTTCACAAAAGAAAGGGTCCTACAAAAGCTCGATAAGCTCAGGGTGGACAAGGCAATGGGATCTGATGGCATGCATCCCAGGGTACTAAAGGAGCTAAGGGTGGAACTAGCAGAGCCATTATTAGAACTGTTTAGTGAGTCTCTGAGCACAAGAGAGGTCCCAGAAGACTGGAGAAAGGCTCATGTGATCCCG
This sequence comes from Neoceratodus forsteri, assembly GCA_016271365.2. NCBI lineage: Eukaryota > Metazoa > Chordata > Ceratodontiformes > Ceratodontidae > Neoceratodus > Neoceratodus forsteri. The sequence continues at coordinate 408,014,153 of CM057453.1, forward strand.
CTCCACAAGAGTGGTAGCAGGAAGGAGGCAGGGAACTACAGACCAGTCAGTCTTACCTTAGTAGTGGGCAAGATTATGGTGACACTCCTTAAGGCAAGGATAGTGCAACACCTGGAATCCATAGGAGCACAGGATCCAAGACAGCATGGGTTTACAAAAGGAAGGTCCTGTCAAATAATCTCATAGATTTCTTTGACTGGGTAACCGGAGTGGTGGACCAAGGGGGAGCAGTTGATGTTGCCTACCTTGACTTCAGCAAAGCTTTCGATACTGTTCAACATAGAAGATTGATTAATAAGCTGAGTAGGCTCACAATGGGTCAGACGTTGGTCAACTGGGTGGCAAACTGGTTGATGGGCAGAAAACAGAGAGTGGTGGTAAACGGTATACAGTCAGAAGAGATGCAAGTCACAAGTGGGGTACCTCAGGGATCAGTCCTGGGGCCAGTCCTCTTCAATATCTTCATTAGTGACATTGCAGAGGGACTGGAGGGTAAGGTTTGTCTGTTTGCAGATGCACCAAGATCTGCAACAGAGTAGAAGATCCAGATGGGGTGGGCAGAATGAGAAGAGATCTGGATAAACTAGCAAAATGGTCGGAAAAGTGGCAGCTGGGGTTTAACGCAAAGAAGTGCAAGATCATGGACATAGGGAAGAGAAACCCTGAAGCCACCTATAGGTTGGGAGGGGAGTTGCTGGCAGTCACAAGGGAAGAAAGAGACTTGGGCGTCAATCATTATTGATGACCTGAAATCAAGCAAGCAGACCTCTAAAGCAGTAAGTAAAGCTAGAGCGATGTTGGGGTGTATTAGTAGGGGTATCACAAGTGGGAAGAGGGAGGTAATAATCCCTCTTTACAAGACACTGGTTAGGCCCCATCTGGAGTACTGCATGCAGTACTGGAGGCCACACCTTCACAAGGACATTGACCAAATTGAGGCAGACCAGAGAAGGGCAACCAAAATGGTGCAGGGACTGCATCAGAAAACATATGAGGACAGATTAACTGAGCTCAATATATACCCTGGAGCAAAGGAGGAAGAGAGGTGATATGATTGAAACATTCAAACACCTTAAGGGCATTAACAAGGTGAAAGAGTCTAACATGTTTCAATATAAGAAAAATAGCAGGACAAGAGGACACAGCATGAGATTAGAGGTAGGCCGATTAAGGGGTAATGTGAAGAAGTTCTTTTTCACAGAAAAGGCGGTGGATGCATGGAACTGCCTATCTCAGGAAGTGGTGGATATGAATACAGTGCAGGGCTTCAAACAGACATGGGATAGGCATAAGGGAGCAATACAAATGAGTATGAATAGATAGGCCATTGATAGAGTAAAGGCCTATGGCACATTCATAAGGTAGGAAAAAATGGGCAGACTGGATGGGCCTTGCGGTCCTTAACTGCTGTCAACGTCTATGTTTCTATGTTTCTATGTTAACAAATTCTATTTTGTTTCATTTTTGAAATAATTTCTCGTTTTTAAGAAGACTGGATGTACTATATTGTGTTTTTGCTGTCTGTGTTTAAGTGTTGGTGTTGAATATGAAAACTGTTAATACATTTTGATTTAAAAACAAAAAAACAAGCGCTCCCACAGTGGGGCATATGCAGTGCGCGCATGTGAACCACATACTCATCTACACAGCAGGGACACAGAGCACAACACCAGGGAGTGGCAGGCAGTATGTACATGTGCCAGGTGTGTACCTGATCCACAGCCCCACAATGACCACTGCTCTGAGGATCCACCACCTATCTGAGGAGGGGGCTGCCACAGAGGAAGCATCCACGCTGAACACTGCACAGAAGGATGCCCACATAGCAGGCACAGTGCAAGTCCACTGCTGTACGCACTTGTCCCACACCCAATGTCCCCCCTATCACTGAACATACCTGTCCCCCCAGAACATCCCAACCCACCTCAAACATACCTGTATCCCCCAAACACATGCATACCCACCTTGGTACAGACCTGCCCCACAACAGTACACACTTGTACCCCAAACACATCTGTTCCTGCCCAGTACACACCCACGCTATCCCAGTACTCATAACCCCAAACACACTTGTATCCCTCTGGTACACACCTGTACCCCTGCCCATTCAAAAAATGCTGCACACACAATGGGATTTCTTCTGCCAAGTGGCATGTATTTCAAAGTGTAAACACGGTGATGCAGCATACACCGGTGTCAAAAGAAAAGTATAGAGTATAGGAGGCAGATTACAATGCCCAATACACTGAGATGTTATGACACACCCTTGCATGGCACACACCAGGTGTTTGCCATCTGCACAGGCACTTCACATCCTGTAATGTCCTGTGTCCTTCAGGGAATAGTGGAAAGTCTTTCCCTCAAACTGTGGCACACCATCCATCACCTAGGTGTGGCATGTGTGCAGGTACCCAATCCTACAGTTCCCATCCATAGTCCTGCAGTCTTTTCTCCTGGCATGATGGCCCCACACCAGTTGTGCTATAATTTCCATCACCGCTGTCGCCCATAGGTGTCCAGTCCTCAGGGTCCCTGTCCATCGTCAGATCGTAAGTTGGTGGCTTAATGTGGGGTCTCCTCGAATGCCCCCTCTGCAGAATCAACTTTCCAATGGGTGCAGTCACACCCTGGAATTACAAAGTAAATGGCACTCACTGAACAGTACGGCATGTGAGTAAACAGTATATAATACAGAGGCTGTGACAAGTGGTAACAGTCACAGTGGAACACCGTACCATAGCCAGGTCCACCATCCGCCAATAGTCCCAATCTTGGCTCTTGTAGCTGTTTCACTCCAGGGTCAGGATCCTGAGAATATAGGCCTCCAGGAACACAGGCGTGGGCTGCTGTCATGGACAGTTGGTACAAGGCATCCTTGCAGTCTACCTGCTTTAGCCAAAACACTGTACCTCAAGCACAGGAGCACAGTCATGGTAGCATGATACCATTCCCATAGTCCTCATCCACACAAGTCCACTGGTAATTGGCTGTTAGTGTGCACTGCCATCATTTAAAGGGGCCAGGTCATGGATGCCATTGTTGATGTGGTGACGCCTGGACAGACTATTATGCATGGGACTGCACAAGTCAGTAATGGTGAACGTGGTACTCCTGGAGCTGCACAATGAGGGGTTGAAGGGACATGCACACCTTGCAAGCTGCTCCCTATCTAGCAGTGGAGGACTGCCATGACAGCTCTCATGGAACAGCAGTGCATAGGCAAATACCTCCTGGACATGGCACCACAATGGAGCAGTGCCAGCTATTGGAACAACAACTGCAGATCAAGGCCCACTGTAGTCTTGCAGTGGAGGTACAGACATGTACTAATGGCCCTGGATTACTATGTGACATTTAGTGTCCAACACATGACATGGGCCATGGCTGGTATGAGTCAGTCCTGTGTCGACAGGTGCCTCTGGCAGGTGACAGATGTGCTACTGGCACTCTGCAGTGACTGTACTGCATTACAGCAGATGGAGCTGGACATAAGGGATACCAAAGCAGGCTTCTGTGTTGTAGCAATGGTGCCATAGACTGTACAAACATGGCAATCATCTCCCTGGTACAGGCAGCGGAGGAATATAGGAATTCAATCAATCAAAATTTTATTTATCCAGGTGGGCACCATTGAGCAAGGCTCATTTGCTAGGTGGACCTGGTCATGAATACATCAAAGTACAGTACAGAAGCAGTTATACAAAAAGCAAAATATGCAAGGAAGAAAAGTATATACAGTGTATACAGTACAGTACAAGGTTGAAATAATTAAAAAAACAGCATTAATTTACAATTGAAGAAGTCAGCAGGTGTACAATCAACCATAGGCATACAGGGTTATAAGCAGAGATCTTTTGAGTGAGGCAGCTGGCAACTACACATATAGGGAAAGAGGCCGTGTATGGGGTGGCAGGTTAGAGAGGTAAAGAAGGAGGGATATACTACGACAACTGGGGAAACATTGGGCTAAAACCACAGAAAGTGATGATGGCTGTCGGTACTTGTTTATTATGATAATGATGGAGGAGGGTAGATAATTGGGACACTACTATGGATGGAGTGAGACTTTAGCCAGGCTGGAGTGGACAGGGAAGGGTGGTGCAGCAGGAAGAGTTAACAGGAAAGAGTGAGAGCCAGGGGTAGAAACATGGCGAGCACCAGGATGGAAAGGGGAGTTGCAGAATTAGTGGGCTAGCGGTGAGGAAAACATTTGCCAGCTGCTTTCATGTGGCGATTGTAGAGCACCTTGAAGATATTCAGGCTAACAGGGCAGCTCAGCTTCAAGTTACTTTGTAAACCGCTCCACAATGTGGATAAAGAAAGCTTAGAGCAGCTTTGCGAAACAAGTTTTGACCCTTGGAGCTTGGAGGGCAATTAGAGAATAGCTCCTTAGAGCGTAGGTGCCTAACACGCTCTGGGGAATACAATCTGAGACATATGAGGGGAGCTTGTTGGTCACCGCTCTGAAGGCCAATAGGGCGGCATTTCTATTCCTCCTATAGTGAAGGGAAATCCAGCCTAATGATGAGTACAGGGATCAGTGATGTGTGGAAAGTGGAAGGCCAGTAATGAACCTGATAGCTCTGTGGTGGAGGGTGTCCAACTTAGCCAGTGCAGATGCAGTGCAGTAGCTGTAAAGCAGGTCCACATAATCTATTAAAGATAGGAAGGTGGCTTGAACCAGTTGAATCTTGGCCTCCTTTGTGAGTAGGTGGTTAATTCTGCAGAATAGTCCTAATCTTTGCCTTAGTTTCTTCTGTAGTTCTTCAAGATGGTCAGCGAAGGAAAGTTTATGATCGAGCTAAACTCCTAGATATTTGAATTTAGCTACATACTCTAGTGTTTCTCCAAGAACAGAGGTAATTTGTGGGATAGCTCCCACCCCAGCAGGAACTGCTGCATCCAAGGAGGGGGAGAAAAGCATGGCTTTTGTCTTTTTCGCATTGAGCAAAAGCTTTTTGTTTATGAGCTGGTATTGAAGAAGGTTAAATTCAGCTTGGAGGTCTTCACAGGCTGCTTCTGGTGTGGGACGACTCAAGTACAGTACAGTGTCATCCGTGAATAAGTGGATGTTGGCTCCGATTGCAGAGCAGATGGCAGGTACGTTGAACAAGGGTGAGCTGCAGGCGCTAGTTTGAATTTGGCGCTCTTTTTTGACTAAACTGATGGGAAGCGATTTAAGCCTATTGTTTACCTGTACTGCGTATCCAGTTTAAACAACTTGCCTCCATCTGCTAGCCCCGCCTCCATTGGTAGAGTGATTAAAAGCTGTCTCCTCTCAACAGGCTCAATTCTCCGGAGACCGATAGAAGGGTCGGAGGATCGAGGATACTGCCCGCCTCCCCACAGCAGAAGTCGACTCATCCGGGTCCGGGACTGCCACCCTTGATTGCAGAGCAGACAGCAGGTACGGGGCTGAACAAGCAAGAGCTCCAGGCACTAGTTTGAATTTGGAGTCTTTTGGACTAAACTGATGTAGAGATTTAAGCTCTATTGTTCACCTGTACCATCCATCCAGTTAAACAACTTGCTTCTCCATCTGCTACCCGCCTCCGCTGGTAGAGTGATTAAAGCTGTCTCCTCTCAACAGGCTCAATTCCTCCGGGAGACCGATAGAAGGGTCGCGCAGGGACCGAGGATACTGTCCCTCTCCCCACAGCAGAAGCCTTCCCTCCGCTGGGTCCGACTGCCACCGGCCCAACTGCAGAGCAGACGCAGGTACGCTTGCTGAACTAGCATGAGCTGCAGGCGCTAGTTTGAATTTGGCGCCTTTTGGCTAAACTGATGTAGTGATTTAAGCTCTATTGTTCACCTGTACTGCGATCCAGTTTAAAACAACTTGCCTCTCCATCTGCTAGCCCCGCCCATTGGTAGAGTGATTAAAAGCTGTCCTCGATCAACAGGCTCAATTCTCCGGGCGATGATAGAAGGGTCGATGAGGGACCGAGATACTGCCCGCCCTCCCCACAGCAGAAGTTCGACCTCCGTGGGTCCGGGACTGCCACCGCGCCTCGGACAGTAGAGCAGACAGCAGGTTCCCGGCTGAACAAGCAGCTGCAGGCGCTAGTTTGAATTTGGCACCTTGGACTAAACTGATGTAGTGATTTAAGCTCTATTGTCTCACCTGTACTGCGATCCAGTTTAAACAACTTGCCTCTCCATCTGCTAGCCCCGCCTCCGTTGGTAGAGTGATTAAAAGCCGTCTCCTCTCTCAACAGGCTCAATTCTCCGGGAGACCGATAGAAGGGTCGCGAGGGACCGAGGATACTGCCCGCCCTCCCCACAGCAGAAGTCGACCTCCGCGGGTCCGGGACTGCCACCGCCCCCGATTGCAGAGCAGACAGCAGGTACGCGGCTGAACAAGCAAGAGCTGCAGGCGCTAGTTTGAATTTGGCGCCTTTTTGGACTAAACTGATGTAGTGATTTAAGCTCTATTGTCTACCTGTACTGCGATCCAGTTTAAACAACTTGCCTCTCCATCTGCTAGCCCCGCCTCCGTTGGTAGAGTGATTAAAAGCTGTCTCCTCTCTCAACAGGCTCAATTCTCCGGGAGACCGATAGAAGGGTCGCGAGGGACCGAGGATACTGCCCGCCCTCCCCACAGCAGAAGTCGACCTCCGCGGGTCCGGGACTGCCACCGCGCCCCCGATTGCAGAGCAGACAGCAGGTACGCGGCTGAACAAGCAAGAGCTGCAGGCGCTAGTTTGAATTTGGCGCCTTTTTGGACTAAATTGATGTAGTGATTTAAGCTCTATTGTCTACCTGTACTGCAATCCAGTTTAAACAACTTGCCTCTCCATCTGCTAGCCCCGCCTCCGTTGGTAGAGTGATTAAAAGCTGTCTCCTCTCTCAACAGGCTCAATTCTCCGGGAGACCGATAGAAGGGTCGCGAGGGACCGAGGATACTGCCCGCCTCCCACAGCAGTCGCCTCCACTCTGGTCGGGACTGCAACCCGCCCGATTGCAGAGCAGACAGCAGGTACACGGCTGAACAAGCAAGAGCTGCAGGCGCTAGTTTGAATTTGGCGCCTTTTTGGAGTAAACTGTTGCAGTGATTTAAGCTCTATTGTCTACCTCTACTGCGATCCAGTTTAAACAACTTGCCTCTCCATCTGCTAGCCCCGCCTCCGTTGGTAGAGTTATTAAAAGCTGTCTCCTCTCTCAACAGGCTCAATTCTCCGGGAGACCGATAGAAGGGTCGCGAGGGACCGAGGATACTGCCCTCTCCCCACAGCAGAAGTCGACCTCCGTGGGTCCGGGACTGCCACCGCGCCCCGATTGCAGAGCAGACAGCAGGTACGCGGCTGAACAAGCAAGAGCTGCAGGCGCTAGTTTGAATTTGGCACCTTTTTGGACTAAACTGATGTAGTGATTTAAGCTCTATTGTCTACCTGTACTGCGATCCAGTTTAAACAACTTGCCTCTCCATCTGCTAGCCCCGCCTCCATTGGTAGAGTGATTAAAAGCTGTCTCCTCTCTCAACAGGCTCAATTCTCTGGGAGACCGATAGAAGGGTCGCGAGGGACCGAGGATACTGCCCGCCCTCCCCACAGCAGAAGTCGACCTCCGCGGTTCCGGGACTGCCACCGCCCGATTGCAGAGCAGACAGCAGGTACGCTGACTGAACATGCAGGAGCTGCAGGCTAGTTTGAATTGGCGCCTTTTGGACTAAACTGATGTAGTGATTTAAGCTCTATTGTCTACCTGTACTGCGATCCAGTTTAAACAACTTGCCTCTCCATCTGCTAGCCCCAACTCCGTTGGTAGAGTGATTAAAAGCTGTCTCCTCTCTCAACAGGCTCAATTCTCCAGGAGACCGATAGAAGGGTCGCAAGGGACCGAGGATACTGCCCGCCCTCCCCACAGCAGAAGTCGACCTCCGCGGGTCCGGGACTGCCACCGCGCCCCCCCCCGATTGCAGAGCAGACAGCAGGTACGCGGCTGAACAAGCAAGAGCTGCAGGCGCTAGTTTGAATTTGGCGCCTTTTTGGACTAAACTGATGTAGTGATTTAAGCTCTATTGTCTACCTGTACTGCGATCCAGTTTAAACAACTTGTCTCTCCATCTGCTAGCCCCGTCCCGTTGGTAGAGATTATTAAAAGCTGTCTCCCTCTCAACAGGCTCAATTCTCCGGAGACCCGATAGAAGGGTCGCGACCGGGAGGATACTGCCCGCCCTCCCACAGCAGAAGTCTTCCACCGGTCCGGGACTGCCACCGCCCCGATTGCAGAGCAGACAGCAGGTACTGCCAAGCAAGAGCTGCAGGCGCCAGTTTGAATTTGGCGCCTGTTTGGACTAAACTGATGTAGTGATTTAAGCTCTATTGTCTACCTGTACTGCGATCCAGTTTAAACAACTTGCCTCCATCTGCTAGCCCCGCCTCCGCTTGGTAGAGTGATTAAATGCTGTCTCCCTCTCAACAGGCTCAATTCTCGGGAGACCGATAGATGGTCAGAGGACCGAGGATACTGCCTGCCCTCCCCTCAGCAGAAGTCGACCTCCGCGGGTCCGGGACTGCCACCGCGCCCCCACCGATTGCAGAGCAGACAGCAGGTACGCGGCTGAACAAGCAAGAGCTGCAGGTGCTAGTTTGAATTTTGCGCCTTTTTGGACTAAACTGATGTAGTGATTTAAGCTCTATTGTCTACCTGTACTGCGATCCAGTTTAAACAACTTGCCTCTCCATCTGCTAGCCTCGCCTCTGTTGGTAGAGTGATTAAAAGCTGTCTCCTCTCTCAACAGGCTCAATTGTCCGGGAGACCGATAGAAGGGTCGCGAGGGACCAAGGATACTGCCCGCCCTCCCCACAGCATTAGTCGACCTCCGCGGGTCCGGGACTCCCACCGCGCCCCCCACGATTGCAGAGCAGACAGCAGGTACGCGGCTGAACAAGCAAGAGCTGCAGGTGCTAGTTTGAATTTGGCGCCTTTTTGGACTAAACTGATGTAGTGATTTAAGCTCTATTGTCTACCTGTACTGCGATCCAGTTTAAACAACTTACCTCTCCATCTGCTAGCCCCGCCTCCATTGGTAGAGTGATTAAAAGCTGCCTCCTCTCTCAACAGGCTCAATTCTCCGGGAGACCGATAGAAGCGTCGTGAGGGACCGAGGATACTGCCCGCCCTCCCCACAGCAGAAGTCGACCTCCGCGGGTCCGGGACTGCCACCGCGCCCGATTGCAGAGCAGACAGCAGGTACGCGGCTGAACAAGCAAGAGCTGCAGGCGCTAGTTTGAATTTGGCGCCTTTTTGGACTAAACTGATGTAGAGATTTAAGCTCTATTGTCTACCTGTACTGCGATCCAGTTAAAACAACTTGCCTCTCCATCTGCTACCCCGCCTCCGTTGGTAGAGTGATTAAAAGCTGTCTCCTCTCTCAACAGGCTCAATTCTCCGGGAGACCGATAGAAGGGTCGCGAGGGACCGAGGATACTGCCCGCCCTCCCCACAGCAGAAGTCGACCTCCGCGGGTCCGGGACTGCCACCGCGCCCCCCCACTGCAGAGCAGACAGCAGGTACGCGGCTGAACTAGCATGAGCTGCAGGCGCTAGTTTGAATTTGCGCCTTTTGGACTAAACTGATGTAGTGATTTAAGCTCTATTGTTCACCTGTACTGCGATCCAGTTTAAACAACTTGCCTCCATCTGCTAGCCCCGCCCATTGGTAGAGTGATTAAAAGCTGTCTCCTCGCTCAACAGGCTCTGATTCCTCGGGCGACCGACAGAAGGGTCGCGAGGGACCGAGGATACGCCCGCCCTCCCACAGCAGAAGCTCCACTCGGGTCCGGATCGCCACGCGCCCCGATTGCAGAGCAGACAGCAGGTACGCGGCTGAACAAGCAAGAGCTGCAGGCTCTAGTTTGAATTTGGCGCCTTTTTGGACTAAACTGATGTAGTGATTTAAGCTCTATTGTCTACCTGTACTGCGATCCAGTTTAAACAACTTGCCTCTCCATCTGCTAGCCCCGCCTCCGTTGGTAGAGTGATTAAAAGCTGTCTCCTCTCTCAACAGGCTCAATTCTCCGGGAGACCGATAGAAGGGTCGCGAGGGACCGAGGATACTGCCCGCCCTCCCCACAGCAGAAGTCCACCTCCGCGGGTCCGGGACTGCCACCGCGCCCCGATTGGACAGAGCAGACAGCAGGTACGCTGAACAAGCAAGACTGTAGGTGCTAGTTTGAATTTGGCGCCCTTGGAGTAAACTGTTGCAGTGATTTAAGCTCTATTGTCTACTTCTGTACTGCGATCCAGTTTAAACAACTTGCCTCCATCTGCTAGCCCCCGCCTCCGTTGGTAGAGTTAGTTAAAAGCTGTCTCTTCTCTCAACAGGCTCAATTCTCCGGGAGACTGACATAGAAGGGTCGCGAGGACCGAGATACTGCCCACCCTCCACACAGCAGAATGCCCACCTCCTGCTGGGTCTGAGACTGCCACCGCGCCCGATTGCAGAGCAGACAGCAGGTGCGCAGCTGAACAAGCAAGAGCTGCAGGCGCTAGTTTGAATTTGGCAACCTTTTGGACTAAACTGATGTAGTGATTTAAGCTCTATTGTCTCACCTGTACTGCATCCAGTTTAAACAACTTGCCTCCATCTGCTAGCCCCAACTCCGCTGGTAGAGTGATTAAAAGCTGTCCCCTCTCTCAACAGGCTCAATTCTCCAGGAGACCGATGAAGGTCGCGAGGGACGAGATACTGCCCGCCCTCCCCACAGCAGAAGTCGACCTCCGCGGGTCCGGGACTGCCACCGCGCCCCCCCCGATTGCAGAGCAGACAGCAGGTAAGCGGCTGAACAAGCAAGAGCTGCAGGCGCTAGTTTGAATTTGGCGCCTTTTTGGACTAAACTGATGTAGTGATTTAAGCTCTATTGTCTACCTGTACTGCGATCCAGTTTAAACAACTTGCCTCTCCATCTGCTAGCCCCGCCTCCATTGGTAGAGTGATTAAAAGCTGTCTCCTCTCTCAACAGGCTCAATTCTCCGGGAGACCGATAGAAGGGTCGCGAGGGACCGAGGATACTGCCCGCCCTCCCCACAGCAGAAGTCGACCTCCGCGGGTCCGGGACTGCCACCGCCCCATTGCAGAGCAGACAGCAGGTACGCGGCTGAACAAGCAAGAGCTGCAGGCGCTAGTTTGAATTTGGCGCCTTTTTGGACTAAACTGATGTAGTGATTTAAGCTCTATTGTCTACCTGTACTGCGATCCAGTTTAAACAACTTGCCTCTCCATCTGCTAGCCCCGCCTGCTGGTAGAGTGATTAAAAGCTGTCTCCTCTCTCAACAGGCTCAATTCTCCGGGAGACCGATAGAAGGGTCGCGAGGGACCGAGGATACTGCCCGCCCTCCCCACAGCAGAAGTCGACCTCCGCGGGTCCGGGACTGCCACCGCGCCCCCCCCGATTGCAGAGCAGACAGCAGGTACGCGGCTGAACAAGCAAGAGCTGCAGGCTCTAGTTTGAATTTGGCGCCTTTTTGGACTAAACTGATGTAGTGATTTAAGCTCTATTGTCTACCTGTACTGCGATCCAGTTTAAACAACTTGCCTCTCCATCTGCTAGCCCGCCTCCATTGGTGAAGTGATTAAAAGCATGCCCTCTCTCAACAGGCCCAATTCTCCGGGAGACCGATAGAAGAGGTCGCGAGGACCCGAGATACTGCCGCCCTCCCACAGCAGAAGTCGACCTCTGCGGGTCCGACTGCCACCGCCCCCGATTGCAGAGCAGACAGCAGGTACGGGCTGAACATAGGCAGCTGCAGGCGCTAGTTTGAATTTGGCGCCTTTTTGTACTAAACTGATGTAGTGATTTAAGCTCTATTGTCTACCTGTACTGCAATCCAGTTTAAACAACTTGCCTCTCCATCTGCTAGCCCCGCCTCCGTTGGTAGAGTGATTAAAAGCTGTCTCCTCTCTCAACAGGCTCAATTCTCTGGGAGACCGATAGAAGGGTCTCGAGGGACCGAGGATACTACCCGCCCTCCCCACAGCAGAAGTCGACCTCCGCGGGTCCGGGACTGCCACCGCACCCCCCCCCCGATTGCAGAGCAGACAGCAGGTACGCGGCTGAACAAGCAAGAGCTGCAGGCACTAGTTTGAATCCCCGCTGGCACTGCGTGCTGGCTCCCCACCGCCCCCACCACCACCCTTGGTCAGCTCTTTGTTTTATAGGGAATATCACGTGGGTCACTAGAACCTATCAGCCCATTTTTCCACTTGCAGGTTTTACTGGCTGAACACTAGGAGGAACCTGCATGCCTAAGCCTTCATCCCTCTGGCATATCAGTCAGTAAACATGCCTATCCTGTGTCTTGGAGCTCTTACATTGCTCCTTTTGTCCCATCCCCCACCCCCACATAAAATGACCACCAAAAATCTTGCTAACTCCCTTCCTTATGAGCATGTGAGCACAGATCATTCCCCTCCTACCCCAAACCCCACCTCTGCTACCCAGTCTCCATTGGCACACCTTTAACTCTGAGCAACCCATCTACCCCACCCCACCCCACGGTACCCATGCCCCAGCAGCACACAGTCGAAGGTGGTATTCCCTTGACCAAGCGCTGCCCACCCTTATCTCCCTACCCATTCCTTGCACTGCCGCCAACAGATCCTCGCGTCTGCTATTCCAGCCCCACCATTACTGCCGTAGTCCCTTCCCCCGTCTCCTCATACTACTCCTCCTGCTCTCTGGGAATGTCCACCCTAACCCTGGTCCAGGTCCTTCTCCATCGCCCCGGGCAGGGACTTCGTATTTCCTTCATGAATATCTGCAGTCTCCCAAGGAAGATGGCTGCGCTCCAATGTTGGGTCGCCCAACACAAGCCCGACATTCTTGCCTTAGTTGAAACCTGGCTCTCACCTTCGACACCAGACTCGACTGTCTCCCTCCCTGGCTTTACCCTCTTTAGAGAGAGGATCATTGGGCAAGCGTGGTGGTGGATGTGCTGTCTACTCACAAACTCCCTCTTGGGTCATGCTCTCGGCCCCTAACCTTGGCCATGGAGCACAAGCCCTCACATTAAAAATTACCCCTGACCCCGGACAAGGCCCACTCTACCTCACTACCACCTATGTACCCCACATGAGCAAAGCCTAGCTATCCCTCCATCACTGACTCACCTCACCACCCTGCCATGCAAGGCTGAACAGCTCATCTTAGGTGACCTCCGCGTCAACTGGCTGGGCCCCAACTCAACGCCCGACTCAGGACAACTTAGCCCTAGACCTAACCCAACTTGTGAAACAACCCACCAGAATTAACCCGTCTAGTGGGACCAGCTCTCTACTTGATGTTGTGTTCTCTAACCGACCACACAAAATAAAGGATCTTAAAGTCCTAGCCAACTCCCTCAGTGACCACTCACCCATTCTATGCTTCTGGTCCTCCCCCACACCTAAACCCATGCACCAAGCCACCCCCATCGTTGTCTCTGCCCGGGAGGTCTAAACAAACTTAAACAGCACCTTGCCCAGCTCGATTGGTCCTCGATCTCCCTTGCATCAGATATAGATATAGCCTAGCCTTTCTCACTAGTACCTTTTGTAAGGCCTGTGACGTCTTCGCCCCTGTTATCAACACCCGCACAAAGAGGCACACTGCTGCCTGGATTTCCCCCTCTCTGATCCAGCAACTTAGGCAGCGCGATAACCTCTGGAGTATTGCTGTTGAAACAGGCATACCAGCAGATGAGGCAAGCTATAACACAGCTCGCAACCAGTGCACCTGGGCCATACGGCAAGCAAAAGCCACTTCTACCAATCCATCTTGACTTCCTCCTGGGGCTCAGCTCGCTCTTTTGGGATAACATGGAAGGAATTAAATGGTACAACCAGCGCCCCCCTCCTCTCAGATGGTCATAGATGGTGCTATTAACACGGATCCCTCCTGTGTTGCCAACTTCCTGAACGCATCTTTCTCTGATCTAAGTGCTATCCTACCGTCCCACTTCTTTGACCCTATCCCAGCAACCAACTACCCAGATATCTCTCGTCCCCCTTTTTACTTTAGGACTATCTCCCCACAGGACGCTAAACCGATCCTTCTAAAAGCCCTCTCCTCCCATAACCCGAGCTGCGACCCCCTTGACTCCAAGATGCTCCGCCTAACCCTGGATGTCATGATTACCCCCCTCACGGACCATATTAACCGCTCCCTGTGCCTCGGTCAATTCCCGAATGCATGGAAGCTGGCCGAAATCACCCCCATATACAAGAATGGAGATCGCACTGTGCCAAGCAATTACAGACCTATCTCCGTCCTCCCCCCTCTCTCTAAGGCCCTGGAAAAAATAGTATCCATGCAACTCGCAGCCTATCTTTCCACCCACAATATTCTGTGCCCGGAACAACATGGCTTCCGCCCTGGTCACAGCACTTCCACAGCTCTGCTGGAGTTCTCCCACTATATACACTCGGCACTAGATGCCAGAGAGCTGGCCGGGGCAGTTTTCATCGACCTGTCCAAAGCCTTCGACACTGTGAGCCACCCGCTGCTACTAGAAACCCTCAATAAACTGGGGTTCTCATCCGGTCCACTGACCTGGTTCTCCAGCTACCTCTGTGACAGATCTCAACACGTCAAATTAAATGGTAGCCTGTCTACGGCACTGCCAGTACACTCTGGAGTACCCCAAGGCTCTATTCTGGGCCCCACTTTGTTCAGCCTGTTCCTAAACTCCCTTCCCAGCTCTTGCTCAGGCAAAATACTACTATATGCTGACGATGCAGTCTTAGTTGCCTCCCACTCCCGACCCACTCACACTCCAGAGCTCCCTGCAACTCTACTTCAACCAGGCTGAAAATGGTTTGATTCGACCATCGCCTGGTCCTGAACCTCAAGAAAACTAAGACCATGATCTTTGCCCACCGGCAAAGTAGCGTCAGAAATGCTCCTCCACATCCTTCCCAGCACCCTTCACCCCTTGAACAGGTAGCCACTGCACAAATACCTGGGCACCACCTTCACCGGTGCTCTCTTCCATGCCCACATCCATGCCCTTGTCCTCAGCCATGAATACCCGAATTGGGCTCCCATCGCCACAAGGGCTGCCTCCCGAATCCACCCTATGGCTGGCAATCACTTCCTCCATCCTATCTTTGGTTGACTATGGCCTCCCCACCTATGCTGTCGCTGACCCCACTGCTCTCACAAAAATCCAGACATCTATCAACAAAGCCTGCAGGCTCCTGACTGGTGCCCGAGTAGGACGCACACGTGCCAACTCTATTCCATCACTAACATACTCAATCTTGAAGAGCGGCTGCAATATCACACCTGCATACTAGCCAAAAAGTCTCTACTTGGGCTCTGTCCCCCCGGTGTCACCGCACTGCTTCCGCGGGCCTCCCATTCGGTCGCTACCCGCAGGGCTACCAATGCCACCTTCCAGGTGCCTAGAGCCAGGACCTCCCTCGCCCAAAGATCCTTTCATCATAGAGCGCCAGCCTGGTATAACTCCCTCCCCTCGCATGTCACTAGCACCGCAAAATTGGCCAATTCAAAATCGTCCTTCGCAAACACCTCTATTAGCTCAATGGAGATGTACTGTTCATCCTAGGGCCTACTGTGAATGCCTTCCTGACATATCAGCCACTGCAGGACTAAGTATATAACAATGCCCGAGTTTTTGCCTGCCGTCATACTATATGCGACATTGTATCCTGGATGTCCCCCTGGGAACCCAGTGACTTCCTGTGGGATCCCTGGCTACCCAAATACTTAAATGGCGCTTTGATGATTCTGTATTGTATGTTGCATGTAATTCACCTGTACTGTTCTCCACTGTCTTACCTCACATTAGATTGTTTCCTTCCCTGTGACGAGGTGTCTTTGTAAATGAGTCTCTGACTCAAAGGTTGTAAATCCGATATTTGACTGAAATAAAAAAAATAAATAAATAGTATCATGATAAAAAAGATGATGAAATCTGTTATGTGGGACAATATGCACTGCATGTCACACACCCTGCTATTGTAACTTGCACTGTAAAGCTGGGAGGGAATCAAATGAAAACATGTCCTGCAGATATGATTGGGACAGATACAGATGGGTATGATCTAGAAACTCAGAGACAATCATGGCTCAACCACTTATGAAACAGAATTACCCGATATAATATCAGATTACTGTTTCAGAAAAGTTGAAAGTGATATAGAGCTACACCCTGTGCTGTCAAAATTCCCCCAGGGAGGGGAGGGTACAAGTGGGAATATTATGATATCATTGGGGATTTGGTCACATTTACTGGGTGATAATGTTGGCAGATATAGATTGAAGATTCATAATCTGAAACAAAAAGAAGACATCAAAAGTCAACAAACCTTGGCATATAATGTGCATAAGCGTGTCACAACATCACAGATTGAGGAATCATCACAAGATGGACTAATTAAATCATAATCCTCCTCTCATGCAGTATGACAGTGAATGGTAGTAAATGTTGCCTTGCACTTTACACTACTACCAAATCAGCTTGCTGCCTTTAAGTCTGATTAAGGATTTATACAGAATGGTTTGTCTCATACTGTATGGACAGAACACTCCTTTTGCTACACCTTTGGAAAGTGATCCCACAAATAATGAGGTCTGATGTGGCCGTAGTGATGATGTGAACCACATGATAGAACCATGGCAAACAGACTTAGGTGAAAAAGGGAAAAAAAATAACATTTTTAAAAAGGTGAATTTGTTTAAACAATGATAAACAATGAAATTCATAAAACATATCTAAAAAAATAAATATATATATTATATTTATACTTAAAAACATATGACAAATTAAACAATACTGTTAAAGAATCCTCTCAGTTCCTTCTGCTGCTTACTGCTGTTACTTTTGCAGCTACTAGTTGCATCACATTCTACTGCCAATGTACAAAATCTACCCCTACATATAAATAAACATTTCGATCTTCCTATTCTTTTCTTGATCCTTTTAATGTTGATTGCACGCATGCAAAAGAAACATATTGCGGCAGATTGCCAGAAGCAGGTTGTGGAGGCACGGCACTGTTGTGGCCAATGCCCCCAGAGCCTTTAAAGGCTTGCCCTGCTTTCCGAATTCTGCGGCACTCTGCTGCTGACACTAGTTCAGCCAGCATGCCACAACCTTGTAAGGTTTCAGCCGCTGCAATCAGGGCCGCCTTGTCATTGCAGTGTAAGCCATTCCACTGCAATGAGGGAGCGACCCGTCATTGCTGGGTGGAACCTTGTAACAGTGATATCATTTCTGAACATGGCGGCAAATTGCTGCCGTGTTCACAAACAATATTAAACACCCCACCGAGGCGATGCCCAATTCCACTCGGCAGCATTTGCCCCCCCACCATGTTTGTTCGCCGACTGGTACCCCAATCCCCATCGGCTTCGGTACCCGAGTGATGTTGCCGATGTCGGAGCCCACTACCCATCGGCATTATGTAACACCCCACCCTGCTTTTGTTGTGTGCCGATGGGGTGCCCAATCCCTGTTGGCATAATGTAACCCCCTTTTGTTGTGTGCTGACGGGTGCACCTAATCCCCATCGGCTTCAGCTGCCCCCAAAAAGAGTCCATTGGCACGCTGGGAGCTCACTCCAGTATGCCACATGCCCCTGTTAAAAAAAATGGTCCCGCAATGTCTTTTTTTTTTTTTTACCCTGTCAAAAATGAAAACGGTCTCTCGCGGTCTCCCTGCCTCCCTCCCACAACCCGCGCCCACCCACTGCGCACCCTGCCTCCCCACACCCCTCCTCACCCATACTTACGTCCAGAGTCTGGTACGATGATCTTCAGTGGACCAGGAACACATCTGCACTCTTCAAAGCCGACCGCGAACTGAGGAAATGCCGGTAAGCTGTATAATGGGATAAATAGTGTTTTTTCAACTTTGATGCATATCACAGGCACTTTTTTGGAATTTTGGCACCAAATTTTCAACATGAAGTTTTTGGGACCCCTCCTCATTAATTCTGGCACTGTCATTGCGTTAATCGGCCCTGAAAGGTGATTTCACGGTCACTGCATGGAATCACATTTTGGGACCAAGTAACGAAACGACAGTGCCAGTGTTCATGAGGTGGGCTCTCAAAACGCCTATGTTGCAAATTTGGTGGAAAAAATCCAAAAAATGACTGTTTTACGAGCGTGTGTTGCGCAGTTTGCATGCAAGCTCATAAGTTTGCGAATTTATAATATTTTCACTCCAGATTTTCAACCTTGCCATTGTTCTGCAGCTCCTTATGAACAGTATGGCTGTCATTTTTTTTGTGTTATCTTTTTACCCCACTGACACTCCGGAATCTGCCTCTCCTTCGGGTCTTCTAGTCTCCACCAACCTCCGGCGATCCTTTTCAGGAGCTTTCCCTACACATATATTGCAGCCAACCCCCGAGTTCTGTCCCAGTATATCCCATTGCCGGGCGGCTCCCCCTCCTTGGAGGTGGAAGGCACCGGGGAGGAGGGAACCCAGCACACTATTATTTTTACTGCCCCTGAGGGTGCTGCTGTGGGAGAGGAGACTCCTGGAGGTACTGGTGGTGTGTCGGATGGAAGCCGTCATCCAGCATGCTCCGAAGCTATTTTTCCATTTTCTACTTGAATCTCTCCTGTGCCACTGTTTGTAGTGCCCCTGGTCTCCACCAAGAGCCGCTACATAGCTTGGCTGTCCCTAACCCACCCCAGGAGAGGAGAGGAGAGCAGTCCTCTGGAAGCTCAATCCCTCTCCTTCCCCTGCCAGCCCATGGTGCCTGAGTCCATTCCTGAACTGGGGTTGCTGGCGTGGCTCAAGGTGTGGCATCCAGTGCCTCAACCCTCTGCGCAACCGGGATGGCTAACAGCTGCCATTTTTCACAGCCTGGCAGAAATGTGTTTTTGCAATTCAAGCACAGAATAGCGCAGTCACTGTGGGAAATCCGTGTTCAGGACACATTATGAAAATAACAATGACACTGTTCATTAGCAGAGGTCCTAAAATGCCTATGTTGAAAATCTGGTGACAAAAGTCCAAAAAATGAGTGTGCAATGAGCATGTGTTATGCAGTTTCCACGCACGCTCATACCTTCGCAACTTTGCAATATTTTCACTCTAGATTTTCAACATTGCCATTTTTCCACACATCCTTATGAACAGTGAAGCTGTCATTTTTCACATCCTGGTCAAATGTGTTTGCGCAGCCTTTCCACACAATATGCAGCTCGCCGTGGAAATCAGTGTTCGGGACACATTGGAGAAAATCACACTGACACTGTTCATGAGCAGAGGTCCTAAATGCCTATGTTGAAAATTTTGTGATGAAACTCCATAAAATGACCATGTTACGAGCATGCTTGTGCACTTTTCCACGCACCCTTGTAACTTCGCAAATTAGTGATATTTTCACACCACATTTTCAACACTGGCATTTTTCCACACCTCCTTATGAACAGTACAGCTGTCATTTTTCAAATTCTGGCCAAAATATGTTTTCATGCTTCTGGTGCAGAATACCCCAGTCGCTTCGGAAATCAGTGTTTGGGGCAGATTAGGATTAAGCGAGTGAGGGGAGGGGAGTGACTGAGCTCAACTGAGCTCTGTCGGGACTGCTGTGGATTTCTTTGTGGGCAGGAAAAGGTGCCAACACAGGCAGCAGTCCAGTATGAAAGGGCAGCCTGCAGTGCCGGGAGACACAGAACGAGTGAGTGAGGGAGGGGGAGTGAGTGAGCTCAACGGAGCTCTGTTGGGACTGCTGTGGATTTCTTTGTGGGCAGAAAAAGGCAGCAATGCATGCAGGTACCCAGTACAAAAGGGCAGCCTGCAGCAGCGGGAGAAACAGAACTAGCAACTGAGAGAGGGGTAGTGAGTGAGGTCAATGGAGCTCTGTCAGGACTGCTGCGGATTTCTTTGTGGGCAGAAAAAGGTGCCAACAGAGGCAGAAGCCCAGTACAAAAGGGCAACCTGCAGTGCCAGGAGAAACAGAATGAGTGAGTCAGACAGGGGGAGTGAGTGACCTCAATGGAGCTCTGTTGGGACAGCTGCGGATTTCTTTGTGGGCAGAAAAAGGTGCCAATGCAGGCAGGAGCCCAGTACAAAATGGCAGCCTGCAGTGCCGGGAGACACAGAACGAGTGAGTGACACATTTTTTTTGTGTTTCTATCATCTGTGTGCTTGCAGAGAGCGCTGCTCATTGGCGGCTGAAATTGTGACTAATTTTAGATCTGGACTGCTCCTTCTGTTGGACTGCCTGCTCACTAGCCCCCACTTGGATATATACACAGCGTGAGAGGCTGTGTTGGAGTCATCACAAATCGTTTCCAGCTGGAGCTGGAGGAGTGAGTGGGGGGCAACCAATTGTTGGTGTGTGGGGGCGGGGAGGTGCTGAATAAATACAGGCGCCGCTCGCAAGCGGCATTTTTGTGTTTCTATCATCCGTGTGCTTGCTGAGAGCGCTGCTTGTTGGCGGCTGAAATTGTGACTAATTTTAGATCTGGACTGCCTGCTCACTAGCCCCCACTTGGATATATACACAGCGTGAGAGACTGTGTTGGAGTCATCGCAAATCGTTTCCAGCTGGAGCTGGAGGAGTGAGTGGGGGGCAACCAATTGTTGGTGTGTGGAGGCAGGGAGGTGCTGAATAAATACAGGCACCGCTCGCAAGCGGCATTTTTGTGTTTCTATCATCCGTGTGCTTGCTGAGAGCACTGCTCGTTGGCGGCTGAAATTGTGACTAATTTTAGATCTGGACTACTCCTTCTGTTGGACTGCCTGCTCACTAGCTCCCACTTGGATATATACACAGCATGAGAGGCTGTGTTGGAGTCATCGCAAATCGTTTCCAGCTGGAGCTGGAGGAGTGAGTGGGGGGCAACCAATTGTTGGTGTGTGGGGCCGGGGAGGTGCTGAATAAATACAGGCACCGCTCACAAGCGTGAACGTTGCCAGAGTGGCGAGCGCCACCGAGTTGAAATTCTTCTTTCTCCTTGTTTGGGACCCAGAGGAGGGAAGTGGATCAGGTTATAATAGTCCATGTATGATAATCAGGTTTTATTGTAAGGAAGTGTTTTAATGTGTTTGTGCTTGCATTAGTAAATGTGCCAATTGGTTTATCTAAATAGACATGTGTAGGGGATCTGTTGGGCGATCTTTAGGGCCTAGGATTATTTATGGGAACTCGCAGCTGCATGCTCTGCGTCCCTTTGTCCCTCTCCCTGTGTCTGATGTTATTATCAGGCATTGTAGGGAAGTGGGGATTGTGAGGGATTGCTCTGCCTGTGGCTGTGGGATGACCAGGAGTGGGTTGATCAAAGGATAGAGGTGGTTAAGTCCAGGAGATGCCCTGGAGTAAATAGAGGATCTATGAGAAGCCAGACGTGGTTGGTGCCTATTTCCAGGGGGACCACCAGGCCGAGTGGTCAGGTAACCCAAAGGGCTGTGTCACCCTCAACATCTCTGACGGTGGTGCTATGCAATGCCAGGTCGATCAGAAACAAGACGGCTATTATTGCCGCCTTGGTTTCATCGGTCGATCTGGCTTGCATTACAGAGACCTGGGTGGGAGATGATGCTGGCCCTGTTTTTGAGGCTGCAGTCCCCCCAGGATACACTGTGGTGCACTGCCGCAGAGAGAATCGTAGGGGAGACGGTGTAGCCATTTGTTTTAGATCAAACCTGAACTTCACCGTGCACTGAGTGGAAACCACAGGTTCATTTGAATGTGTGGCCATTCGTGGAGGACTTGCTGTGGGCTGCAGGATCCTCCTCATCTATCGCCCTCCTAGCCCGATGGGGGGGTTCCTGTAGGAATTCGCCGAGTTTGCTGCCGTCGAAACATTGGATTCCCCAAGATGTATTTTTCTGGGGGACTTCAATGTTTGGGCCGAGGATAAAGCTCAAAAGTGCACCGGTGAGTTGTTGCAGAGTATGTCCTTTTTGGGGCTGGTGCAGTTTGTCGGTGCGCCTACTAATCGCGATGGCCACACACTGGACCTGGTTTTCTCACTGGGACTTGAGATCATTGATCTTGCAATTGATCAGGTAGTTTGGTCTGATCATTGCACGGTGAAGTTCACGTTCAGGGCTCCCGTCATTAATTTTTCCCCTTCTGAGATGTTTCGCTGCCGCCCTTTAAGTGATCTTACCCCTGAGGGTTTTATGGCGGCAGTTGATTTATCGAGTGTGGGTGATGTATGCGTCAGAGCTGTTGATGCCGGGGTAGACACCTATAATAATGTGTTGTCTGGCGCCATCAACTCCCTCGCACCTATCCGTGTACGACCCAGAACTTCATACCTGAGGTCACCTTGGTATGATGGTGATCTCAGGGAAATGAAGAAGCTGGGTCGGAGATTAGAGCGTCGCTGGAGGAAGTCCCATCTGGAGACTGACAAACTGGTCCTGTGTGCGCATTATCGCATATCAGGAGGCAATCAACCAAAAGAAGACAGTATTTCTGTCTCGGGAGATTGCTGCCGGGAGAAGCCGACCAGCCTCACTCTTCCGGACTGTTGACAGACTTCTTCATCCATCTTGTCTTCAGCCTGGAAGAGTTTCCTCAAATGAGGATTGTGAGAATTTTGCTCGGTTTTTCTCGGACAGGGTGTCTGTGATCCGGCGGGAGGTTTCTTCAGCCAGTAATATCATTGCTGTCAGTGGTCGTCAGTTGTGTTCTAAGAGCACTCTTTCTGGTTGGGGAGAGTTTAGGCCAGTGGAGGTTCGTGAGGTTATTGGAGTGGCGGCCAACTTGAAGCATACCTTCTGTGAACTAGATCCCGTGCCAACGCGCTTGGTGCATTGACACTGTTGGCCCGGTGTTTGCCCTGATTGTCCGGTGTTCCTTGAGTCAGGGTGTCTTTCCAGATGCCTTGAAGGAGGCTCTGGTGAGACCCCTTTTAAAGAAAGCTTCTCTGGACCCGAGATTAGGGCAATTACCGTCCTATCTCCAATCTTCCATTTTTGGGAAGATTGTTGAGAAGGTGGTATCACTTCAGTTGGGGGAACATCTCATGACTCACAAGTTGTATGATCCCTTCCAGTCAGCTTTTCGGGCCAGACATAGCACTGAAACTGCGTTAGTTCGGGTGCAAAATGACCTCCTCAGGGCTAGAGACCAGGGGGACAAGACAATTCTTGTTCTCCTCGATCTGTCTTCAGCATTTGATACTTTGGACCATTGTGTGTTGCTTTTCCGCCTGAGGGAGTTATGTGGACTCACTGGCATTGTCATCAAGTGGTTTGAGTCATTTCTCACTAATAGGAGGCAACGGGTTGTGATGGGTAATTTCTCATCTGCACCCTGCCTCCTTTCGTGTGGAGTCCCTCAGGGTTCGGTATTGGCCCCAATGTTGTTAGCAGTATATATGCTGCCCCTGGGGGGATCATTAGGAGGTATGGTCTGAGTTTTCATTGCTATGCTGATGATACTCAGCTATACTTATCCTTTGCCCCAGGAACATCAAATGCAGTGGATGTATTGAATATCTGTCTGGCTGAGATTAATGACTGGATGTCCTCCAGCTGGCTGCGACTGAACCCCGACAAGACTGAGGTATTGGTAGTGGAGTCGAACAGAGTTCGTGATGGGGATGGCCTCTGATTCTGCAAGTGGCCTTGTGCTAGGAGCTGTGTCATTGATGGCCTCCCCATGGGTGCGAAATCTTGGTGTGACTTTTGACAGGAACTTGTCCATGGAGGCTCAAATATCCTCTGTGGTTCGTTCCTGTTTTTTCCATCTTAGAAACATTGCCAGGATTAAGCCACTTGTTCCGGCTCTGGACCTCCCTACCTTGATACATGCCTTAGTCACTTCTAGGCTTGACTACTGTAATGCCCTCTGTCTCGGGGTCTCTGGAGGTTCTCTTCACAGACTGCAGCTAGTGCAAAATGCTGCTGCCCGGCTTTTGTCCGGGCAAAGTAAATTTTGTCATATCACTCCAATATTGCGCGAATTGCACTGGCTGCCTGTCAGATGGAGAGTACTCTTCAATGTGGGTTTTTCTCACCTATAAGGCCCTACACAGGCAGGGCCCTGGTTACCTGTCTGATCTTCTGGTACCTTCCACCTCTGTCTGAAATCTCCGCTCCTCTAGTGGTGGCCTCCTAACAGTTCCAAGAGCAAGATTAAAATCTGCAGGGGACCGAGCTTTCGGGGTCGCCGCTCCCGCTTTTTGGAACTCTTTGCCATCTGTAGTGAGAGAGGCCCCCACTATATTGGCCTTTAAGGGTCGCCTAAAGACCTTCCTATTTGTGCAAGCTTTTGGGGAGTAATTTTTATGTATGTTATATTTTAATCTATAATTTATACGGTATGAAATACTGTACAGTTTTTGTGCGGCACCCAGAGCCTTTGGGATTGGGCGTCTTTTTAAATAAATTTGACTTTGACTTTGACTTAGTGAGCTCAACGGAGCTCTGTTGGGACTGCTGTGGATTTCTTTGTGGGCAGAAAAAGGCAGCAATGCATGCAGGGGCCCAGTACAAAAGGGCAGCCTGCAGCAGTGGGAGAAACAGAATGAGCGACTGAGAGAGGGGTAGTGAGTGAGGTCAACGGAGCTCTGTCGGGACTGCTGCAGATTTCTTTGTGGGCAGAAAAAGGTGTCAACAGAGGCGAAACCTAGCACAAGGGCAGCTTGCAGTGCCAGGAGAAACAGAATGGAGCGAAGGAGACAGGGGAGGGAGTGACCCTCAACAGAGCTCTGTTGAGACAGCTGCGGATTTCTTTGTGGGCAGAAAAAGGTGCCAATGCAGGCAGGAGCCCAGTACAAAAAGGCCAGCCTGCAGCGCTGGGAGAAGCACAACGAGCAAGTGAGAGAGGGAGAGTGAGCGAGCTCAGTGGAGCTCTACCATGACTGCTGTGGATTTCTTTGTGGGCAGGAAAAGGCTGCAATGCAGGCAGGAACCCAGTACAAAAGGCCAGCCTGCAGCACTGGCAGAAACGGAATGACTGAGTGAGAGAGGGGGAGTGAGCGAGCTCAACAGAGCTGTGTTGGGACTGCTGCAGATTTCTTTGTAAGGCAGAAAAGGTAGCAATGCATGCAGGGGCCCAGTACAAAAGGGCAGCCTGCAGCAGTGGGAGAAACAGAACGACCGAGAGAGAAAAGGGGAGTGAGCGAGCTCAACGAAGCTCTATTGTGACTGTTGCAGATTTCTTTGTGGGCAGAAAAAGACACCAGTGCAGGCAGGAACCCAGTACAAAAGGGCATTCTGCAGCAGTGGGAGACACAGACCGAGCGAGTGAACGAGGAGGAGTGAGTGAGCTCAACGGAGCTCTGTTGGGACTGCTGCAGATTTCTTTGTGGGCAGGAAAAGGCTGCAATGCATGCAGGGGCCCCAATACAAAATGGCAGCCTGTAGAGGCGAGAGAAATAGAATGAGCGAGTGAGAGAGGGGGAGCGAGCGAGCTCAACAGAGCTCTATCATGACTGCTGCGGATTTCTTTGTGGGCAGGAAAAGGCAGCAATGCAGGCAGGAACCCAGTACAAAAGGCCAGTCTGCAGCACCGGCAGAAACAGAATGAGTGAGTGAGAGAGGGGGAGTGAGTGAGCTCAACAGAGCTGTGTTGGCACTGCTACAGATTTCTTTGTAGGCAGAAAGAGGCAGCAATGCACGCTGGGGCCCAGTAAAAAAGGGCAGCCTGCAGCAGTAGGAGAAACAGAACGACCGATTGAGAGAAGGGGAGTGAGGGACCTCAACGGAGCTCTATCATGACTGCTGCAGATTTCTTTGTGGGCAGAAGAAGGTGACAACACAGGCAGAAGCCCAGTACAAAAGAGCAGCCTGGAGCGGCAGCAGAAACGGAATCAGTGAGTGAGAGAGGGAGAGTGAGCGAGCTCAGTGGAGTTCTGTCAGGTCTGCTACAGATTTCCTTGTGGGCAGAAAAAGGTGCCTGCAGAGGCAGGAGCCCAGTACAAAAGGACAGCCTGCAGCGCCAGGAGAAACAGAATGAGTGAGTGAGACAGGTGGAGTGAGCATCCTCAACGGAACTCTATTGTGACTGCTGCAGATTTCTTTGTGGGCAGAAAAAGGCAGCAGCATATGCTGGGGCCCCAGTACAAAATGGCAGCCTGCAGCGGTGGGAGAAACAGAATGAGTGAGTGAGAGAGGTGGAATGAGCGAGCTCAACGGAGCTGTATCATGACTGCTGCAGATTTCTTTGTGGGCAGAAGAATGCAGCAACACAGGCAGAAGCTCAGTACAAAAGGGCAGCCTGCAATGCCAGCAGAAGTGGAACAAGTAAGTGAGAGAGGGGGAGTGAGCGAACTCAATGGAGTTCTGTCAGGACTGCTGCAGATTTCTTTGTGAGCAGAAAAAGGCGCCGACAGAGGTAGGAGCCCAGTACAAAAGGGCAGCCTGCAGCGCCAGGAGAAACAGAACGAGGGAGTGAGACAGGGGGAGTGAGCAACCTCAACGGAGCTCTGTCGGGGACAGCTGCGGATTTCTTTGTGGGCAGAAAAAGGCGCTAACAGAGTGAGACCAATACAAAGGGCAGCCTGCAGCCGCAGGAGAAACAGAATGAGGCGAGTGAGGCAGGGGTGAGCGACCTCAACAGAGCTCTATCATGACTACACGGTTTTCTTTGTGAGGCAGAAAAACATAGAAACATAGACTTTGGCGGCAGATAAGGACCACTTGACCCACCAGTCTGCCCATTTCCCTACCTACTGGATAAGCTGCAGATTCTAGTTAACCAACAGCCTATTTCCTGCAACCCCTACTATAATTGCCTTATGTCTGTCCCATGCATGTTTGAATTCCTCCACTGTTTTAGACCCACAACCTCTCCAGAAAGGTGGTTCATCGTCCACCACTCTCTCCGTGAAAAAGAATTTCTCACATTACCCTGAGCCGTCCCCTCTAACTTTAAATTGTGCCCCCTGTTCTTACACATCTCTTTTCTGAAAGATGCTACCCTCCTGGACTTTGTTGATTACCTTGAGGTACTTAAAGTTTCTATCATGTTCCCCGTCCCTCCTCCTTCATCAAAAGTATACATATTAAGCTATCTCAGTCTCTCTTCATATGGTTTCTGATATAGACCTGCACCATTTAGTTGCCCTCCCTGGACTGCTTCCGTCCTGTCTATGTCCTGGCATAGATGGGGTCTCCAAAACTGCACACAGTACTCAGATGGGGTCTCACCAACTGTCTGTACAGAGGGATAACCACTTCCCTTTTTCTACTTGTGATGCCCCTCCCTATGCATCCCAGTATCCCCCTGGCTTTCCCTACTGACTTCTCACATTGCATACCCACCTTTAGGTCATCTGATATGACTACACCCAGATCCCTTTCCATTATTGTTGTTGTTAGTACCTCCCCTGCTATTGTGTACTCTTCTCCTGGATTTTTATTTCCCAGTTGCATTACTTTGCACTTCTTTGCATTGAATCTAAGTTGCCATATGTCTGACCATTCCTCCAACCTTGCCAAGTCCCTTCTCATCCTTTCTACCCCCTTGTGTATCAACTCTGTTACAGATCTTTGTGTCATCCATGAAAGAGGCATACCTTTCCTTCCAGACCCTCTGCAATGTCACCTATAAAGACGTTAAAGAGGACTGGACCCAGTACTGAGCCCTGAGGTACTCCACTAGTAACCCCCCTTTCTTCAGAATGTGTTCCATTCACTATTACCTTCTGTGTCCTGTTGTGCAGCCAGTTTTCTACCCAGGCTACCACCCTGGGACCCACTCCCAGGCTGGCCAACTTGATTATTACTCTTTTGTGGAGACTGTGCCAAATGCCTTGCTAAAGTCTAGGTAGGCCATATCCACAGCCCCTCCCTGGTCTATTACTTTGGTCACCCAGTCAAAGAAATCGATTAGATTTGTCTGACATGACCTTCCTGCTGTGAATCCATGCTGCTTTGGGTCCAGTGCCCCGCTGGCCTCTAGATACTCAACAATTCTTTCTTTCAGAAGTTATTCCATCATTTTCCCCACCACTGAGGTCAAACTAACAGGTCTGTAGTTTCCTGCTTCTGCCTTTGCCCCACTTTTGTGAGGGAATCACATCTGCCCTCCTCCAGTCCTCAGGTACCACCCATCTTCCCATGATTTGTTAAAAGTGTGGTTAGTGGCATCACTAGGTCCTCCTTAGCTCTTTTTAGGATTCTAGGGTGAATCCCGTCCAGGTCCCATTGCTTTGTCCACCTTTGAGTTTTAGAAGTTCTTTCCAGTACTCTTTCTTCTTTAAATGGACTGGTATCAACCCCACTATCCAGAGTGCTTCTACTGTTTGGTTTAGGTAACTCCTCCTCTTCTTCTTTTGTGAATACTGAGCAAAAGTATTCATTCATATCTCTGCCTTTTCACTGTCTCCCTCTGCCCACCTCCTCTCCTTTATTAATCTTCACTATCCCTCCTTAACCTTTCTATGTTCCTAATGTACCTATAAAGGTTTTATCCCCCTTCTTAACTGAGTTGGCTATCCTTTCCTCGGTTTGGGCCTTTGCTTTTCTGACTGCCTTCCCACTTCTTTCTGCTTTAATTGATACAGTTCCCTGTACGTATTCCGTCTGTGATTCCTTATACTTTTGAATACAGCCTTTTTCTCTTAACCTTCCTGACACTTCTTTTGAGAGCCATAGTGGTTTTATTCCGCTTTGTTTCTCTTTATTTGTTTCCACAAAAGGCTTGTTGCTCCATGAGGGCAGTTTGATTATTCTCCATTGTTCTTCCACCCCTCCTTTCTGGCCATTTGCTAATACATTCCTCAGGTATTCACCCATTTTGCCAAAGTCAGCCTTCTAAAGTCAGTATCCTTGTATTTGTGCAAGCTTGTCTCCATGGTTGTGTTTATTGTGAAGTACACTGTGCAGTGGTCGCTTGTTCCCAGGTGTCTACTGACTTAAGTTTGTGATCCTCTCTCCATTTGAGAGTACCAGGTCTAATATTGCTCCCTCCTAGTGGGTTCCACCACTAGCTGTCTAAAGCATGCTCCCTGTAGGGCATCGAGAATGACCCTGCTCTTGGATGTGGCTGCAGTCCATGTTGCCCAGTTAACATCTGGCATATTCAGGTCCCCCATCAACAGTATCTCCCCTTTTTCAGCCATTTTGAGAATTTATTTATTTAGCTTTTGTTAACCGGGTAAGTACACTAGACAAGTAGTATGCCTATTTTCAGGAACGACCCGGGAGAGTACAAACAGGTAATACAGAGTACAACAATACAGTAAAAGTTAAGTGAACGGCTATGTCTCACACTAGTTGAAATGATTACATATACACTTGAGGTTAGGTACAGTAAGTCGATAAGCTGCAGGCTATATACAAAGTAAGACAGTGAGGATAGAATACATAGTGAGTTGACATTGAACAACATTGACTATCTGTAGCATAAGTGGAACAGAGGAGAGGCTGGTCAGAAACGGCATCCGATATGGTTTAAATAAATGTAGCTCCTGAAGCAGAGTACCAGAGGGACTACAGTGTCCAGTGTCCAGGGCTTATAGCTAGGAGGCTTTAGGCATTAGCAGCATGAGAGCCAGCAAGATGTCCCACAAGGAGGTCCAAAGGCTTTGTGGGAAGGGGCAGTCACGTACCTGCTCAAGAAAGGAGTTCCAGAGCTTAGGGGCATGTGCGGCATAGTCCTCTCACCCATAACAGTGCGGGTTGAGGTACTTTAGTATCCCAGGACCCTGGGACTTAGGGGGTAGCATGAGCGGTCAGCTGGGGAGAGGAGCTGGGCCCAGCCCGGGGTGAGCAGTGCTGATCACTTTGCTCACGTGGCACCTATACAAAGTTTAGGTGATTGGTGAGGGATAGCCAGCCTAATTTCTCCATAAAGATCGCAGTGATGAGTGAGGTCAGCCAGAGCAAAGCGGCAAATAATGTTGTACATCGTTTCCATCTAGTAAGGAGGGCTTTTGAGGTACGCGCAAATAGGTGGAGTCCATAGCTTAGGGAAGGGAGTAACATCCCCCTGGCAAGGGCCAGGCATGCGGCAGGGGTGAGGTTGTGTTTGGCCCTATAGGCCAGCCCCAGCTTGCCATTTACTCCTTTGCAGACGTTGAGCATGTGACTCCCAAGGTCCAGTTGGGGGTCGAGTGTCACTCCAAGATATTTGACAGAGGTCGCTGTGTGGAGGGAAGTGCCGTCTGCGCAGTTGATTAGCAGAGGGACTGGAGAGGTGCGAATTTTAGCTGAGGCGCCGAAGAGCATGGCCTGCGTTTTTTTCTGGTTGAGGACCAACTTCTGGTTGGTGAGCCAGGCCTGGATATTCCTGAAGTCCTCAGATAGATGGAGGTTTAGGGTGGCTGCGTCTCAGGAGTGAGCAAGGAGGACCAGGTCATCCAGCGTACAGGAGTGACCCTACATCTGGTAACAACATCTGGGAGATTGTTGATAAACAGAGAGAGAAGGGTCCCAGAACAGAGCCCTGGGGGACGCCCGAGGTCACCGGCAGGGGATCGGAGAGGACTTTATTAAATTTGGTTAGCTGTTTTCTGCCACGCAGGTAGTCAGTTATCCATTTTAGGGCCGGGGGAGCCAGGCCGAGGGACCTCAACTGAGTGCAGAGCAAGTCATGATCGACAAGGTCAGAGGCCTTTGATAGTCGATGAACACAGCTCCAGAGAGCTTACCCTGTTCCATGGCAGTTCTGACACTAGAGAGACAGAGATCAGCACCGTGGTGGTGCTGTGCCTTTGAAAAGCCATGCTGGGTGGGAGACAGCAGTATGTGAGATTGGATATACTCCGAGAGTTGATTGGCTACCACCTTTTCCAGGAGCTTGCTGATGGCCGAAAGGATGGCAATAGGCCGGTAATTGTCGGGGACTTTGGGGTTTCCCTGCTTGAGCACAGGGACAACCCTGGCCACCTTCCAGATATCAGGAATCTCCCCCAAGGCAAGGGACAGATTAAAGATGTGGGCCACTGGGGATGCAATATAAGGGGCACCAAGTTTGAGAAGCCTGGGGTCCAGGTTGTCAAGTCCAGGACTGGCGTGCTGGGAGAGGCCAGTGAGAAGTGTCAACACCTCATTATCCAACACTGCCTTAAGTAGAAAGGGAGGTCTGGGAAGGTCAGGCACCTGCCAGTCCATGGGTGAGGGCAGTTGCACGCCCCTGGCCGAGGGGATCTGTGGGGAGGCGGCTGATAGGTCGGTGAAGTGGGAGTTGAGGCGTTAGCAGTGTGTGGATTGTTGCAGGAAGCCCCCGATAATCATGACAGTGACCCAGAGTTGGACTGACCACTGACCAGGGATTAGATATTACCCCAGAACTTTCTAGGTTGTTAGCTGTTCTGAGAAGAGCAGCCTTACAGAATCACTTTTGGCCACCCTAGTGGCTTTTTACACTGTTTCTGAGTGTTCTGTTTTGTTGTAGTAGGGACTGGTCGGGAGGCGTTTGTAGTGGGCCCAGCACTTATCCTCGCTCTCATAAGAGCAAGGAAACTCCCATGCAGCCACATTGTGGCTGACCCCTGACCCTCCTTCTAATGAGAGTGGCATGCTTGTCTTGCAGCTCCCCGAAGGAGGTGTTAAACAGGGTAACGGCAGTGGAGGGATCAGGGGCTCCATACACTCCTGACCAATCAGTGAGCTTTAGGCCCTCCATGAATGCATCCGGATTGAACCTGACGAAGTTTCAGATGTGGATGACTTTGTGAGGAACCTTTAGGGAGGGGATTTTCCATACACAGAAGATCGGAGAGTGGTCTGAGATGGAGTCAGATAGTATCCCTACAGAGGAGATCCTGTCAGGGCGATTGGACAGGATCCAGTCAGTAGGGAGCTGGAGGATCCATTTGCCGACCATCGGGTGAGGCTCCTGCGAGTTGTGTCAGGGTGTGGGTGGCAAGCAGGGACTCGGAACTGTTAACGTTGCCTCCGACCCAGTTTAGGTTCATATCTCCCAGGATTAGGAGTTCATTGTCACCAGTCCTGAGACTAACAGTGTCCAGGAGGTGGGTGAGTCCCTGGAGCCCTCCCTTTGGGGGGTTATAGGTGCACACAACGTGCAGTTTCTTAGCATTACCGAGTAGGAATACTGAGTGAAGCAGCTCACAGGGAGACAGCAGTGATTGTTGGTGATTCACCAGTGATATTTTAAGGTGGCTCCTGTAGTATATCAGAATGCCTCAACCCCTTTTATTCCCACCCCTGTCCAGCCGTAGGAACTCATAACCATGTAGCCCACAGGCTGAGTCAGGATCGAGGGTTGAGCCAGGTCTCTGTTATGCCTAGTATGTCAGGCTTATAGAGAGACCCAGGCAACGAGCTCATCCAGGTTGGGAAGTAGGCTCCGGATATTAAGATGAGCCACCTTCAACCCCTTACCCAGCCACCATTCCTGAGGGAATTCGGGGACCAGGGGGGTGGGGCCGGGGTTGGGTTCAATGTCTCCAGCCAAGGCTAGCACCAGTAGGAAAAGCCATAGGAGGTGCCCTCTGGGGGAGAAACACCAGGTCAGAGGCTTACGGGCTAGCCGCCACCTGATTCTGTTTTGATACAGTATGAGTCCTGGTGCCAGGCCGCCTGTGGGGTAGCGGGAACTCGCCACGTCAGCCATGTAGTTAGAGAAAGTGTAGTCCCTCACATCAAGGGGGGGTACCATGAACGGTCACCACATATGCCAGGGGCAGTTGCACTATGGATGGACACCAGTCCCAGGAGGAGAACTGCAAGGATTGTGGGGCAGGGAGGATGAGGCGGTGAGTGGCACCTGGGGGCCTTGGGAGATTTCATTCTTGTGCACCGGATCTTCACGGCTGGGGAAAGTATTGAGTAGGGGTACCTAAGGGGGAAAGAGGAAGCTATAACCAGTAAGGACCAAAGGCCGAGTGGGAAGGGCAATAGGTAGAACACTCAGTTCACACAGTGGCTGGGAGGGGCCTCTAGGTCTGGGATGCAGGTCCAGAGAGTATACAGTAATAAAGTTTGCGATACAGGTACCAAAACAGCCTGACAGTGGGAGGTGCCAAGTAAGTGATCAAGGTCAGGAGGAGCTTGGCAGATTAGCAAAATTCAATGTGCAGTACAAATTAGGGCCGGGAGGACCTAGGCAGTGGCAAAAATACCATACAGTACAATACGGTTCTCTCAGTTGTTAGACAGTGGCAGGTGTCACTGCGAGGAGCAAGACCAGGCAGACCTAGGCTCTTAGCAGGGGCTAAAGGAGACAGGTCAACAGCACAGATATCAAGGCAGGAGTCACTGAGTAGAGCGAGGCAGGCAAGAGTTACAGAGTAGTAGGAGGCAGGCTAGGTCAGAGATCATGTTCACCAGGGGAGAGAAGCACCAAAGCTCTTGTATCTAAGCAGTGTAGAGGTAGATCAGATTCAGTACAGACCCTTCCCCTGCGAGTTGATAGGGCACAGTATAGTCAGTGGGTGGGGCAATCGAGGATATAATCACACCAGCAACAAGGGAGGGGGAGGGCACAAAAGGCAGCTTACAGTGTGTCCCCGAGGAGGCCCTCCGAAGCTTGCGTCTCAAGCCAACACCTCGACTCGGGAATGGAAAGAAAGTCAGCAGTGAAAGCGCGAAGGGGGGGACCCTCCAGCACAGGTCTCCCTCGCTACTCCTCCGTCTGCTACTGTCCTTTGTGTCCGTCGCTCGCTCTCCTTAAGACAGGAGGGCTCAGGTGTATGGAAGAGGAGGACCAATCAGGGACGACTCCGAAAACGGCGCCAAATGTGAAAATCCCCAGTGCTCTCAAGTTCCTAGCGGGGCGCTCAGCAAGGTAGGTCAAAGGAGAGGGATTGCAAGGCGTTGGTAGGGTCTCCTGCTCCAGCAGGGGCGGCTCTTGTGTCCCAGAGAAAAGGCAGCTTACAGTGGGTCCACCGAGGAGGCCCGCCGGAGCTTGCGTCTCAAGCCGGCACCTCGACTCGGGAACGGAAAGAAAGTCAGCGGTAAAAGCGCGAGGGGGGGATCCTCCAGCACAGGTCTCCCTCGCTACCCCTCCATCTGCTACTGTCCTTTGTGTCCATCGCTCGCTCTCCTTAAGACAGGAGGGTTCAGGTGTATGGAAGAGGAGGACCAATCAGGGAAGACTCCGAAAACGGTGCCAAATTTGAAAATCCCCGGCGCTCTCAAGTTCCTAGTGGGGCGCTCAGCAAGGTAGGTCAGATAAGAGGGATTGGGAGGCGTTGGTAGGGTCTCCTGCTCCAACAGGGGCGGCTCTTGTGTCCCGGAGAAAAGACAGCTTACAGTGTGTCCCCCGAGGAGGCCAGCCGGAGCTTGCATCTCAAGCCGGCACCTCGACTCAGGAATGGAAAGAAAGTCAGCGGTGAAAGCGCGAGGGGGGGGACCCTCCAGCACAGGTCTCCCTCGCTACCCCTCTGTATGCCCTCTATCATTTTCTTGTCCATTTCCTCCCCTTGAGACGGGGGTCTGTATACAACCCCTGTGCAGATTGTGATGCCATTCCCTGTCTCCAATGTGACCCAGAGTTCCTCTTGTCCTCCCCCTTTACTTTTTAGTTCTGTTACTTTGATCCCTTCCCTTATGTAGAGAGCTACTCCACCTCCTCTTTTACCCTCCCTGTCCCTTCTGTAGATTGTGTACCCTGGTATGTTGACATCCAGTCATGGTTCTCCATGTACCATGTTTCTGTGACTGCCACAATATCCAAGTGTTCCACTTCCATTAGGGCTACTAGCTCTGGAAGCTTGCTTCCCAGACTACGGGCATTGGTACTCATTGCCCTCCATTTAATGTTGGCTTTATCCTTTTTTACCCCAACCCTGCTCTTATTGACCTTGCCCATTTTTCCATTTACCCCTGTCCTGCCCTCTGTCAAGCTCTGTACCTCAGTGTTTACCCTACTACCTGCCATGCTTTGCGGGGGGAGGCTTGAACTTTCCTGTTTCCTATCAGCACCTCCCCCCCTTGGCTAGTTTAAAAGCTTGCCATGGAAGCTTTTAAACCTGTCGCCTAGGAGCGTGTTTCCCTTCCTGGACAGATGCAGACCATCATGCCAGTATAGACCTTCATCTCTCCAGGTGGCAAGCAACGGCAAAAAAAGGCGGCAATGCAGGAAGGAGCCCAGTACAAATGGCCAGCCAGCAGCACCGGCAGAAATGGAATGAGCGAACGGAACGGAATGAGCGAGTGAGAGAGGAAGACTGAGCGAGCTCAACGGAGCTGTGTCAAACTACTGCCAATTTCTTTGTGGGCAGAAAAAGACGCCAATGCAGGCAGGAGCCCAGTACAAAAAGGGCAGCCAGCAGCAGTGGGAGACACAGAACAAGCGAGTGAGGGAGTGGGAGTGAGTGAGCTCAATGGAGCTCTGTTGGGACTGCTGTGGATTTCTTTGTGGGCAGAAAAAAGAAGCAATGCACCCAGGGGCCCAGTACAAAAGGCCAGCCTGCAGCGCCGGCAGAAACAGAATGAGCGAGTGTCAGAGGGGGAGTGAGCAAGCTCAGCGGACCTGTGTCAGGACTACTGCAGATTTCTTTGTGAGCAGAAAAAGCTACCAGCAGAGGCAGGAGTTCAGTACAAAAGGGCAGCCTGCTGCACCAGGAGAAATAGAATGAGTGAGTGAGAGAGGGGGCGTGAGCCACCTCAACGGAGCTCTGTGAGACAGCTGTGGATTTCTTAGTGGACAGAAAAGGGTGCCAATGTAGGCAGGAGCCCAGTAGAAAACAGCAGCCTGCAGCACCAGGAGAAACAGAATGAGTGAGTGACAGAGGGGCAGTGAACGAGCTCAACGGACCAACGCAATCAACATTCAGCATTGACAAATGCTTGTTTTCTTTGCCTCTACATCGCACAGTATGTTGAAGTGAAATGGCATCCTCAGGTGTATGTTCTCTGTTTTTCTTTGCTAAAAATTTCATTGAGGCTCCAAGACAAATCATTAATAACATCTAACTCAGAATAACTCAATATGGGCGGTGAACATTAAAAACCATTAAATAAAGAAAACATAATTTAATTTCTAACATTGTTTGGTGAGGCACATATGAAGATATCATCTCATCTGGATTTTTTTAAACTGTTAACGTAACAGGTGCAATTTTCATAAGATCCTGGAGTTTCAAAAAGACGCAGTACAAAACATCGCCACTAGATAGCACCAAATATACAAGAATGTAACCTTAGCAAGCATACAGGCTTGTATCCAAACTTTAACAGGGAAACATCTTAGTGAAACATATTTAGAATTCTTGCACTGCACAAATCACAGTTTCGTCACTGGAGGAAGGAACGTAGAGGGTGGTCGTAAATGGGGAGCTGTCAGAGGTTAGGGAAGTGACAAGTGCGGTGCCACCGTGTTCACCCGTAGGGCCCGTCCTCTTTAACATATGCATGTGCAACACCATGAGAGGAATTCAGAGGAAGATTTGCCTCTTCGCAGATGACACTAAGCTCTGGAATAGGGTGAAGAGAGAGGAAGGGGTCAGAACATTGAAGGACAATGTGAAAAGGATAGAAAAATGATGCAGGATGTGGCAGTTGAAATGCAAAATCGAAAATGCAAGGTAATGCACGTCAGGAGTGAAAACCCAACTGTGCAATACTTGATTCGAGGGGTTGCAACAGAGAACACGGCTGAGGAAAGAGACATGGGGTGATGATCTTGGACAGCCTGAGAGCATCGGCCCAGAGTTACTATCTTACTATGCCCCTTGCCTCACCTAGATCCTCCATCTTCTTCAGCAATCTTCTGTGAGGCACCAAGTCAAAAGTCTTGCTGGAGCTGAGGCTGAAATAGAAGCAAAGTAAGTCCATGATGTGTCCCATGGCACAGCCCCTATCCTCTTGGTGGTTTAAGTCCCTCTCCCTTCGGGCTTGGGACAGCAACGCACCTTTCGGTACATTAAGATACCATAATCCCCCCCCCCCCGTTGTGCCTCATTCTTGCATGTCTCTGAAGAGAAGTAAGGCAGGGCCGGGTTAGGACAGATGTGCAGATCAAGGATCCTAGAGGAACAAGTTGGCTTTTCTTGGGCAGCTGCAAATGGATGGCAATACGCTCCTGAACCCCTAAACATCTGGTGTCCTAGCCTCTAATTTAGACCCATGCTGTGATCACAAGAAAAACGCTGCATTAGCTTGTATGTGTTTACTTGAATGTCTGCTGTGAGAAAGTGTTCCAGAGTAGTGAGACAACCAAGTACGGTGCTGGGAAAGAGCCCTAAATTACTGAGATTAATTTAATTTCAATATGAAATTACCTGTACCCCTGAGTTTTGCCTGCAACCCTAATCTTAACTAAAACACTTGAACCTGATGAGATGACACTCCTGCCATGAAACTAGGCACTTCCCCTATGGGGAAAGTGAATTTAAGCTACTGTGGAACTGATATCTGAACTTTGCTTTGTGTCATGCTTCTGTGCCAGTGTAATAATGATATTCTCATGAGATCAAGATCAGTAATCTGCTTGGGCCTTCATCTGTTGTGTGGACAATCAATTATTTCAGGACAACTTATTTGGTAACCCCTACTGATTTGCAGTCCTGCAACTGCCTCAAGAAGCCTGCAGTCTTGGGAGGTTACTGCAGAATCGGGGGTCAAGTAAGTGGTGTGATGTTTGACTGGTTTGTTCCACCCCTTCCCCGAAAATGAAATGTGCCATGTAATCCCCTAGTCTGAAGGGGCTTTTATGTATTGTAGCTGCACCAGCAGTGATCCCAAATCGGGGGGGGCATATATACATACTCATTTGTAATGATATGATTACCCAATGACAACATAGAGTGACACAGAAATTACCCTTCCCACAGATGAAATTTACTTAGTAAAACTGGGAACAGATGGTACTTTTTACAATTCACCATTTGTAAACTAATCCTACTACAGTGATTCTTTGATATTTACTATAGGTTTGGGGTTTCAATTTCCATTTGCAAGTACACTACTAGGTATGTATTGCTTATATATTGTTGTTATTCACATCTGTTAATGGGAATTATCTGAAAAAACACTTTTTTTCACATTTTGACTATTATTATTACACACAGCCTTAGAAAGTTACTCCCAGACTAAATATCTGATTAACAAGCACTTGTTCTCAAAGGCTTATTGTAAAAATTAAAGTGGCCTCAGCTACTCTGGCCACTACAAAATCCATGCAGTTAGTTGAAACACCACCCCTGATGAAGCCAAAAGGTGATATGTAGGAGTGCTCCTTTTACAGTTATCCTGTGTTTGACATTAGTTTTGGACTTGCACAAATAGCAAAAATAAATGAATTACCTTTTCACTGCAAATGCTACTGGTGTGTGTACCATTTTTTTGTACAGTGGTTCAAGGGTCCCGGTTTGCACATCATGTGCCAAGCAGAGGGAGGTTTTACAAGTAGTCGGATGCAGAGTCAGAAATTTCAATTCCTCCAACTCTGATTCTGATGCCTTAACTGGCATCAGAATTGAATTGGACTCAGAATCAGAATTTCTGACAACTCAATGGGTGTAAATGGAATGGAATGGATTTCATGGACAGCGATCATCCCTAATGTGATCAAAAACATGGTTCTTCCATGACAGATGTGATGGATCAGATTTGTCCATAGGCCTCAATGGCTTATCCATTATCAATGGCAGCACTAGCAGTAAGCTGTATGGTGGTGGTTCCCAAACCAGTGGGGACAGGTGGTTCACCCCTTTAAATAAAGTGCTGAACACTTTGTCCTGTGCAACCATTTGGCAGCTGAGCCTTGGCAAAGATAGCACTCAGAGTCACCTAAAGTGATGTGGGTTGCAACATTGTCTATGGCAACGACTAGAGTTAGTTGAGTGTATGCAATATTATACAAGGGATGAGCTAAAATCTATGCTTTATGCACCAACACGAGAATCTCATCAACTAGTGAGTATATGTCTTGTGAGTTGACACTTTCCCACATGCTTCCAACACCAGAAGACATCTTTGGAAAGCACAAGTGCCTGGAACTCTAACTGATCAGCAGCTAAGTGGCCAGGCACAAGAAATGCAGGTTTGGATGCT
The DNA here is from genome assembly GCA_016271365.2 of Neoceratodus forsteri. Lineage (NCBI taxonomy): Eukaryota > Metazoa > Chordata > Ceratodontiformes > Ceratodontidae > Neoceratodus > Neoceratodus forsteri. The sequence continues at coordinate 408,052,999 of CM057453.1, forward strand.
TGCTTGAACCTGTGGATCTCACTGGTATGAGCTGAAGCAGCCACAGCATAATGACATCTGATGCCGCAGGTGGAGGGTCTTACAGCCCATGAAAGTGTGGGTATCCCCTAACCCCGCCCACCATGAAGTGTCTTATTGTGCTTAGAAAATGGATTTCAAGTGACCCATAAAGAAACACAGATGTTTTAAAATTTTAAAAATGGTTTTGTTTGTAAGCTAGTTCTTTCATTGACATGCTAGTTGTGCTGTGTGAGCTGTAGTTTTGTTGCATGTCACTGGGGCATACTTGAAAAGCTCAGCAATGTATACTTCCTTGCTATGAGTGGTACTTTGTTTTTTTGTTTTGTTTTGGTGATTTTTTTTTTATTTTGCTACTACAGTATTTTTTAAAGTGGTTGCTTGCTCCAGCAAGGTGCCCAGAATAAATGTAATGCCAGTCATATAGGAGGGGGCATCGAAGCTGGGTGCCCACCTGCACAGAACAGCTGCAAGTTGCAGTATGACTAAATATTTGAGGCATGGTATGTCCTACACTCACCATGACCCATGCATAGACGCTGTATGCCACAATGCAACCTATACTGCCCTTTCAAGTAGTCTTCTCTCCAACCTTGTGCCTTCCAATTCAGCTAGGGTGTGCATTCATTCTCTAAAAATTCATGCCCTATCATAGGTTATTGTGTAACCCCTAGATGGCGCTATCCAAGGGGCTACTACCCCTGCCTGATTTGCCACTAACAGGTTGAGGGGCCTGGATCCAATGGCGGGTGCCTCCACCCAGAGGTCAGGGTTTGCAATAGTTAAACTAACTTGGTCACAGCCCTCTGGGACACTGCAACCCCCCTTTCTTCCCACTAGTGGCCCACACAATATATCAGAATTACCTTCACAGTATACACTTACCCCAGGTCTGGTTCCGGCACTGGGACCTCCTGTGAAATGAGATACAGTGCAACAATCACAGTACAGTACTTTAACATGAACAAATCATCAGGCAGTATAACTTTGCTGAAACAGCAGCTCTGATTTATTTGGGGATATAACAAGGACAGGAAATCAGGTTAATTAGCTTATCACTCTAATAATCTACCTATGGCTCTGTGCACAGGCCTATCCCTATCAGTTACTGTCCCTGGGTACCCAAGCCCTAGTAAGCTAGTCAAACCGTGGCAGCTGGTAGGGCCCTTTCACACAGAAAAGGAGAATTAAACAGTCAGCAGTACAGTAATTCCATTTGGATTTAATGTGGCAATTCAACAGGGCTGACCCTGAATTAGTACTCACGACCTCCAAATAAGATAGGGTCCTTCAATGTCAGCAGGGCTCACTTGAGGTACACAAACCTCTTCACATCCATATAAAAGAAAGCACTATACCAGGCAGGCTGCATCTGTATCCGATCGCAATTACTGCACAATACCCAGGAGAACACACAGCAGATTCAGTTCCTGACAGACCGGTGCAATTTTCAGCAATTCCTCAGTCTTCTACAGGGTGAGCCTGGTTTCTACTCTTCAGAGATCCTTTGATTCTTTTCACAGGGACAGATTCAGTCCTAACAAGCTGTTACACAAGCTGGACGGAACTCTGGGTCTTACACACGTTTTTGACTAAACTGCACACTGAAAAGCACAGGGCTCCTTCCTTCTTCACTGTCAAAGCTCAACTGAACTCCAACCAGACAAAACGGGGCACTTCGAGTTCCTCCCAGTTCTTGACTGGATTGGCTGTCACTCACAATAGACTGCTGCTGTTGGTCCAAAAGGCACTGAAGTCTAAACTACATCTCCCAGAGTCACTGCCCATACAATCCTCTTGTGGCTGGCTCAGATTATGAGTCCAAGTTCTGATTAGTCCAAGGCACCATTTTAGAGCTAGCTTACCCCACACTGATTGGTCCAGTTCAGCAGTTCAAAACTAGAATGGGGAACTAGCAGACACAGTTCTGATTGCAAAGAAGCAGGTTAGACAAACTGTAATTTCATTATTACTCTAAATAATTTCTGGCAAACAGTTACATCTTTCAGATGGGTTCCCTTTGCACTCAAGTGACTGCAAAAATGAAGTGAATTGGCAGCAGCTTGAGTGGTACTCAATCAAAGAAACACACAGTCCCCCATACAAACTAATTATGTCTGCAAGCAGACAGCTCTTAAAGAGACAGTACCAGAGGTTCTAAAACACTCACTGATAAATGGCTTAAATACCAAACACCATTCAGGCTTGGAGCATTCAACAAGCTCCTGGAAGTCTTTTGGGAACCCCCATTTGCAGGAGGTTACACCTTCCTGGCCTGGGAAAGCTAGCGTCGCGTCAAGCAAGTACCCCATAAGTTTCAACTGCAACCATATACATTTGCATTAGGCTGCACATGTAATCATCAGTCAATATATAATTTTACCAAGAACACATTTCTGAAACATTGCAGTACGTCATCTTTACACAGTATTACATACACATTGTACCATAACTCAAGTTATTACCTCTTGTACATGAAACCTGAAAGAGAGGGCCCTTCCTATCAGTTACCTTGGGGCTGGATGGGGCAAGGGCACCATATAGAAGCAACACAAGTAACTTGGAGTTAGCACTGATGCTCAGTTTGGGCAATGAGCTCGGGCACATACACTCCTTTATGGACAACATTGGAGGCAAATCCACAGGCCTCCCAGGGAATCATAACTGAGGTGCACCACAGGCTTCAGCTCGACCAGTCTTTCTAGGGGAACTGTTATAGTCTCTGCACTCTGAGCCTCATTTTCAGCATTGTCCTCACTTGTCAGGGGAGTCTCCATGGGGGTAGAGGAGCTAGAACTTGCGGGCACTTTCAGCTCCAGGGTTACAGTTTCTGAGTCCACAACATTTGGCTCGCATGGAGCTTTCAGACACTGGCAGTGGACTGTCAGGGCACTCAAAATACTCTTCTTGTTCGGGTGTATCACCAGTCTGCCCCAATCTATCATTTCCTCCCCTGAAGCTCAAACAGTTCAACCATGCACAATGATTCCATTTCATCTGATCTGATGCTTGCACTTCACTTTCTGGGAGACATTGCTCCAGGGACTAAGAGCTGGGGGCTTGGACAGTCCAGCCCAGCTTCATCTCCAGTATTGACTAGGGATTGCCCGAAACAATTGACTCAGTTCATAAGAAGGATAGTATTCAAAGTCACTCTCCTTTCTTCTGATATGGACTGACAGTCATGCTCAACTGGGACTTGTGCAGGGGAACACTTTAACTCTGCTTCTGTAGGTGCAGACTTCCTTGGTCTTTTCTTAGCAGCAGCTCTAGTCACTGGTCCAGAGGGGCATCTTCTAGGGCTCAGACTCAATTAAGATTTGTCCAATGGGCAGTAAATGATTTCTATGCATTGTTTTACATCTTTTGAATTATTCTCAGGCCTTACTTTGTACACTGGCAGATCATCTAGTTTGCCCACTACAATGTGAGGAGATGGTGCCATCTGTCAGCAATCTTGTGCTTGCCATGCAGTCCCAGATTTCTTAGCAATACCCGATCTCCTCCTGGGTTCCTGTGCTTTCACCTTTTATCATACCTTTCTTTGTTGGCCAGATTTCTTTTGGCAACCATGGTTTGAGCCAGTTAGTGATGCATGTGAGTTAGCTGGGCCTTAACTTTTGCACATACTGTAAATAGTTGTCGCTTGAACCCCATCAGGAGAGACCCCAAAACACACATCTACTGGTAGTGAGCTTCTCTTCCAAACATCAAGCGGTGGGGAGAATCCAATGGCATCACTTTGGTGCAGTTATAAGCATGTACCAGGGTGCTAATTTGTTGGCTCCATCTAGGCTTGTCCTTTAGGTGCAGGAGTGCCTAGCATATCTAGCAAAGTCACGGTTGAAGCGTTCAGGCTGTGGGTCCCCTGAGGTGAGTAGGAGTGGTTCTGGACTTTGCACTCCCACAGAGAAAGCATCTCTTTGATCAGACGACTCTCAAAGTCTCCCTTGATCAGAATGGATTCTTTGTGGAGCCCCATAGTGAACAAAAGTTTTCTAAGTACTTTGGCTACAGTGGATGCTTTCTGGTCTTTGGTAGGAAAGCTTGGGCATATCTCGTAGATGGTCGGTGACCACCAGCACATTACTGATATTTCTTTGATCTGACTCCAAACTTAGAAAATCAATACAGACCAGCTCCATGGGTGCACTGGTGGTGATGTTAACAAGGGGCAGCCCCTCTGGGAGAAAAGCTTTCTCTGTAAGTAGCGACTACAAGTTCAGATATGTTGCTCCATCAGCCCCATCTTAGGCCAATAGAATCTGGATCTCACCAAGTCAAGTGTTCTGTCTATACCAAGGTGCCCCATGTGGTTGTGCAAGGACCTCAGTACTGAGTCTCGAAGGCAGTGGGCAGCACTGTTGTTGTTTGTCTACTTGTCCCCTCTGTCTACTGTTTCTCTGTATAACAGTTTATTGATCAGTTTCAACTTAGGACCTTCTTTGTATAACAGTGCAGTTCTCAAATCAGTGGGCGTAATTTGGACACATCTTTCCTGCATAGAGGCTTCTAAAGCTGCTTTGATCATGGGATCGCGGGATTGAGCCCTCGAATACTGTCATTGTCCAGCTGAGGCAGTGCAATGTCTATTGCAGAAAAGTGGCAATAAGCAGCAGGTATGCAATTCTCAGAGGCTCCCAAGCAATCCACCATGCAGTCCACTCGTCCGTGGACATTTGTTCCTCCCTGTCAAACTTCCGGCAGAGTGCCAATGTCAAGTTCTGCCAATGGACCCAATCATTCTGAGGAACAGGCCTCCGGGAGAAACATCAGCATCTATGTGGTTCAGACCTGCTCGGTATTCGAGAGCATAGTCATATGTAGATAATGCAGAAAGCCACCTATGGCCAGTGGCATCCAACTTAGCTGAGGTCTGCACATAGGTCAAAGGATTATTGTCAGTTTTACTAGTATTTTGCCCCATACAAGTACTCATGGAATTGGTCAACAATAGCCCACTTCAAAGCTAGGAACTCTAACTTATGTACAGGATAGTTCTTTTCGGATGGGGTCGAACTACTACTGGCAAAGCCACTGGTCTCAGGCCATTCTCGTGCTCTTGGTACAACACAGCCCCAACCCTTGCAAGCTAGCATCAGTGTGCGGGACGAGGTTTCTTGGATCGGCATAGGCCAGCACTGGAGCATGGGTAAGTTGATATATGATCTCATGAAAAGCAGTCTCACAATCAGAGTCCAGCGGGCCCCAAATACTTCACTCGGATGAAAAATACACTCTTTCAGTCTTGAGGGACGCTGACTTTTGGTATTTTTGTGGGTTGGGGGATACCCTTGAGTAAGGTTAAGTAAAGGCGGATCACTCTTGAATAGTCCTTGATGAGCGCCGATAATAACCACAGAATCCAGGAATCTTTGCAGTTCTTTTAGATTTTGGGCTGTGGCCAGGTGGTCAAGCCTCAACTTTACTTGGGTGGGTCTCTATTCCTCAAGTGGATACTATGTCCCACATACTTTACTGATGTTTGAAAGAATTGACACTTATCAATGGACAGTTTAAGGCCAAAGTCCTCCAGTCGGTCCAATACCTTAAATAATCTGCTTTCATGTTCCTCCAGTGAGCTGCAAACACAATAACATCATCTAGGTATACAGGCACTCTAGTAAGTTCATGTCCGCCACTGCCGCTCCATCAATCGTTGAAAAGTGGCTGGGGCACCTGAAATCCCTTGAGGCATCCTCATGAATTCACCAAAGCCAAGCGGACAGATAAAGGCCGTCTTCTCCACGGTCCTCTGGGGCCATGGGATCTAGTAGTACCCACTGCGGAGATCCAGCACAGAGAACCACTTGCTCCGTTGGCAGTCAAAGCATCCTGAATCGGGGCATTGTGTACTGATCAAGGATGATCCGCGGTTTAAAGGTGCGATAATCACACACATCCTTACTGTTCCATTCTTTTCCTCACTACCACAATGGGGAAGCATAAGGGCTTCTGGATTCTGTATTACACCAGCAGCTAACATCTCTTGCAGATGCCGTCTCACATCATCTATGTCAGCAGGTGCCAGGCGTCGAGACCTCTCACGAAATGGTCTTCGTCATGCAGCGGATATTGTGCTCAGCTCCTTGCACGCATCCTACATCCCATTCCTTTAAAGAAAACACCTGGTCTCTCTGGGCAAGCTTCTCACTGATCCTCACTTTCCATTCAGCTGGCGCGGGAGTCCCGAAATCAAACAAGTCAGGCGTTACTCTGTCATTCTTCCTTGAACTCTTGCTGCTGGGTAGCACTGCAGTGTCTGCACAATGCACATTAGCCAGGATGCAACCTCTGTTTACTCAGATGTCTCTTTCAGACACATTATGAACTTGGACCATTACCCTTCTGGCATAAGCATGGGCTCTAGCGGGCAAAATACTAGGCTTGACCAGCAGTCCCTCTGGCAATTTTCCATGTGGTCGCATCCAACATTAATATTTTATTCTTAACATCCTTTCTGATAGGACCTCTCCCTGTAAGGTACACTGGGCATTTGGCGCCAGGATCAGAGACTCAGGATCCTTCTTCCATACAATTCCGACCGAGTTCCTCTGGTTCTGTTTTTCAGCATCTCTCTGTGCCTCATAGGCCTTCTTAATTAAAGCAGACTCTTAAAGCTCTACTAGTCTTTGACCCCTGTTTTCATAACACAACTGTGCCAGCCTTCCGAACATATGAGCATTTGTTCCAATCAACAAAGGGACACCATCATACAGTCAGTGGGGGACACACACTAAGGCTAGGGTCTCTACTTGACTGACCACTCCAGCCCACAGGAAGTGGGGAAAGACCAGCCAAATTCGGATATACCGGAATAAGGGTAGAGCCTTCTCACTTAACCCCTATACATGCAGTCCTTCTAATGGTTGTAAGAGTGCGTCTGACAAATGCTTCTGATACCAATCCTGGAACATAATTGTCACTTGGGAGCCACTGTCTAATACAGCTCTTGTAGACACTCCATTCACCTTTACAGTGGTCTCCATGGAGGGACCCACTATTCTGGACCAGTCTGGAGGCGGTAGTGGGGGCCTGGGCAGCCTTGCCACACACACAAGAAGTGAATTAGCATTTTGGTGCCTCACTGGGATCATGTCGTGCACCTCTTAACCACTGATTTCTTCTCCGAAGCTCTCCTTGTAGCCTATATGCAACTTTGTCAGTGTCTTTTGGGGACTGGCATTCCCTTTCATGTGCCCATCTTTCCCACAATTATAGCAAAACATACTTTCTGGAGTTTGAGCTGGCGAGGCGCCACACTGGGAGCCAGGCGGGGTATTACTAACTGGAAACCTTGGTGCCATCTCTGTCTCTGCTGTGATAAGCATTTGGAGACATCTCGTCAGTTTCTCCACTTCCATGGTCAAGGAATCGAGTTGGAGCTGTTATCAGCAGGAGATACATGGGTGGGTACCCCACCCCCATAGCAGATACCAGTCGGATATGGTCAGGGCCCGTACTTGCAGGCGTGGCCTTCATAAAGGACTGTTTTGAATTCCCGGATCTCTCAACAGTTCGCCCCATGTGACATATCTTTTTCCTTGTCAGAGCACTCATTGACTGCCAACCTCTGCCCTGAACTTCACTGATGGGTCACCCTCAGTCACTCGAATTCGTGGCCGCAGCTATTGGTGCAGGTCCCTCCAAGGTCGTCTTTCTCAACTCCTCAATTTCTCTCATTAACTCATCATAGGAGGGTGGGGATTCCAGTCGATCTGCCAGGCGTAACTGAAGCAACAGCAGTTCTGAGAAGGGGGCAGACTTAAGGATCCTGTCCAGCCTGGTTCGGTCCAGTTCAATCGCTGGCAAACTACCTTTTCTGAGGCATTCTTGCAACAATTTTTCCAGCCGAGATACATACACAGACAACAACTCCCCTTGGTACTGTTGTGCATCTCTTACTCTCCACCATAGGTCCTCATCAGAATCTGGGCTCCCATACACATTCTCCAAGGCCTCAAGATAGGCCTGTGCAGTCGCTTCAGGGTTACTGGCCCGTTTAGCATGGATGGTAGCCAGGGCAGGACCTCGGAGGCTCTCACTAACCCTCTTTAAGCTTCGCCTTCCGAGCATTGCCATTCCTAGCGCATGGAGGCAACATAGGTCTATCAGGTCTCCCAGTCATCCTCCCTTGGGGGTGGGAGGTGCCAGAGAAGATCCTCAACCTTGGTAAGGTCGTGACTAATGGCAGGTGCAGAAATAGGAGTCTGCATTGGTTCAGCCACCATTACGGGCACTGGAGCAGGAGAGGGTGTTGGGGAGGAACACCCCAGGTGGCAAGAATAGTTTCTTCAAGTCCTCCACAGTTTTCCCTCTCCCAGCAACCATTCAGCAAATTTCTCCTCAAAGTTTCAGATAGTGGTGGGGGCTGATTCCCCAGTCTTTACTGTCATTAGTTATCACTCTCCAAGCAGTGAGGGCTCCCTCTGGGGTAATGGTCTGTGGCACTTTGGAGCTATCTATGGGATCCTTAAACTCTACTAGGGCCAGGAAAGTGTGGGTGAGCAGATTAGCATGCCGACCCACCACCACAGGGTTTGTAAACCTTCCACCTTGGAGAAGTACTCCTGCACAGTGTCGTATTGATACCCAGGAGGATGTCCAGGATAAGCATAGCATTTTGGGGTCGATCTCCTCCCCAGTACACCACTCCACCAGCGGTGCAGCCACTTCTGTCGGGTACCCATTTTTTCTTAACAGTGGTTAAGTAAATATGGCCACTAGAGGACACACAATCCAGCGGTGAGCCTCAAGATGTAACCCCTAGATGGCGCTATCCCAGGGGCTACTACCCTGCCTGATTTGCCACTAACAGGTTGAGGGCCTGGATCCAATGGTGGGTGCCTCCACCCAGAGGTCAGGGTTTGCAATAGTTAAACTAGCTTGGTCACAGCCCTCTGGGACACCAACCCTTTCTTCCCACTAGTGGCCCACACAATATATCAGAATTACCTTCACAGTATACACTTACCCCCAGGTCTGGTTCGGCACTGGGACCTCCTGTGAAATGAGATACAGTGCAACAATCACAGTACAGTACTTTAACATAGACAAATACCTCAGGCAGTATAACTTTGCTGAAACAAGCAGCTCTGATTTATTTAGGGGATATAACAAGGACAGGAGGAAATCAGGTTAATTAGCTTATCACTCTAATAATCTACCTATGGCTCTGTGCACAGGCCTATCCCTATCAGTTACTGTCCCTGGGTACCCAAGCCCTAGTGGCTAGTCCAAACCGTGGCAGCTGGTAGGGGCCCTTTCACAGAGAAAAGGAGAATTAAACAGTCAGCAGTACAGTAATTCCATTTGGATTTAATGTGGCAATTCAACAGGAGCGACCCTGAATTAGTACTCACGACCTCCAAATAAGATAGGTCCTTCAATGTCAGCAGGGCTCACTTGAGGTACACAAACCTCTTCACACATCCATATAAAAGAAAGCACTATACCAGGCAGGCTGCATCTGTATCCGATCGCAATTACTGCACAATACCGGGAGAACACACAGCAGATTCAGTTCCTGACAGACCGGTGCAATTTTCAAGCAATTCTCCAGTCTTCTACAGGGTGAGCCTGGTTTCTACTCTTCAGAGATCCTTTGATTCTTTTCACAGGACGGATTCAGTCCTAACAAGCTGTTACACAAGCTGCAGGCCGGAACTCTGGGTCTTACACACGTTTTTGACTAAAACTGCACACTGAAAAAGCACAGGGCTCCTTCCTTCTTCACTGTCAAAGCTCAACTGAACTCCAACCGACAAACCGGGCACTTCCTTTGAGTTCCTCCCAGTTCTTGACTGGATTGGCTGTCACTCACAATAGACTGCTGCTGTTGGTCCAAAAGGCACTGAAGTCTAAACTACATCTCCCAGAGTCACTGCCCATACAATCCTCTTGTGGCTGGCTCAGATTATGAGTCAAGTTCTGATTCGTCCAAGGCACCATTTTAGAGCTAGCTTACCCCACACTGATTGGTCCAGTTCAGCAGTTCAAAACTAGAATGGGGAACTAGCAGACACAGTTCTGACTGCAAAGAAAGCAGGTTAGACAAACTGTAATTTCATTATTACTCTAAATAATTTCTGGCAAACAGTTACATCTTTCAGATAGGTTCCTTTGCACTCCTAGTGACTGCAAAATGAAGTGAATTGGCAGCTTGAGTGGTACTCAATCAAAGAAACACACAGTCCCCCATACAAACTAATTATGTCTGCAAGCAGACAGCTCTTAAAGAGACAGTACCAGAGGTTCTAAAAACACTCACTGATAAATGGCTTAAATGCCAAACACCATTCAGGCTTGGAGCATTCAAGCAAGCTCCTGGAAGTCTTTTGGGAACCCCCATTTGCAGGGGGGTTACAATTGCTTACTTGTAAAATGGAACCATAGAATCATTCAACCTCATTGGTCAAAACCTGCTACATGACCATTATTTAAACTCTGAAACCATACACTTACACTGAAACACTATTTTTTTTTTTTTTTTTTTTTTTTTATCTTTTTTCCCCTGGCATCCAGTCTGCCTTACCTGCCCCACATCCAGGCATCCTCTAAGGCTTCCGGCCACTGTCCCATGGATCTCCTTGCTCCACATCAGGCCTCGCAGCATTCTACCCCAGCAGCTTGCCCCCTGTGGCAGGGTGGTGGAGAGCCCCCCCTACACTCAACCGCCAGACCAGGATCCAGTATCGCTGCGTGCCCTCAGTACAGGCAAGTCCTCTGCAGAAACAGCCATCATGCCACAGCTACTGGTGCCCTTCTTTTCCCTGTTCTACTTCTACCACCTTGACGTGCGAGGCGTGCAATGACGCCAATGGACAAGGGCGTACACGCTACCGCACACACCCCTTCCGGTGTCGGCCCCAGAACATCCCCTGTGGACTGCCTGTGTACTGTGCTGCCTCCAGCTACCACCAGAGGCCACCAGCACACCAGCGGCAGCGCGCACCCCACCCGGAGGAAGGGAGGCAGTCATCCGGATGCTCAATCCTTCTCTTCCCCTGCCAACCCCCGACGACCCAGGCTCATTCCCGAACCCGGGTTGCCGGGGTAGAGCGAAGTGCGGCGTCCAGCGCCTCAACCCTCAGCACCACCGGGCCGGCTGAAATACATATTTTTAACAAACAAAAAAAGTCAATTTCATAAGGGGGAAACACACGACATGATTTATATACGTAAATAATTAACTTGTCTGGTTAATGGTAGTTCCAGTAACCAACCAAGAGTTCAGCATGTTTGTAGTTCATTTGCATCACCAGCTAAGGAAAAAGGTCTGGCTCCCCATACGACACGCAGGGCAAAAGCCAGACCTCACCTCACAACTAATGCACCAAAATCTGGCCAATGGAAAATCATATACACAAATGACCTCAGTCTGGGAAACAAGATCCCAGACCTGGGGGCAACAATGACAGAGGATAAACTTCACATAGTAGCCATTAGAGAGACCTGGTTCACCAGTAACCATACTTCGGAGACTTCAGTACCCAGCTATGTATTGTTCAGAGGAGATCGAGGTGCAAAAGGTGGAGGGGGGGAGTGGCCCTTTATGTCAATGAAAATATCAAAGCTACAGAAATTCAGAATACACATAAGGAGCCAGAAGAACTGTGGGTCACCCTGGAAACAGGAAATGGGACAGCCATATGAACTGGAGTTGTCTACAGGCCTCCAGACTAGGAGGAGGACATAGACGCATTACTGTTAGAAGATATACAAAACATGACAGCTAAAGGGGAGGTTCTGATAATGGGAGACTTCAACATGCCAGATACAGATTGGTCAATATCAGCAGGAACATCCACCAGAACTAGACACATAGTGGATTCCTTGCAGGGGATGGCCTCAAAAAAATGGTACAACAACCCACAAGAGACAGGGCTATCCTGGATCTAGTACTGACTAACAGGGAAAGGATCACAGATCTCCAGGTAGAAGGTCACCTGGGGGCCAGTGACCATCACATGGTATGGTTCAGTTTGGCCACTAGAACTAAATCATCCCATTCCAAGGCAAAAATATGGGACTTCAGAGGAGCTGACTTTGATAAGATGGCCAACAGAGTTAAACTGGTCCTGGCATGAAGAAATACAGGTGAGGGGGTACAGGCAAAGTGGGCAAGCATTAAGGATGCAATACTTGAAGCAACATCCCATTGTGTTATGGAGAAAAGCAAGAGAAAAAGAAGGAGGAAACCACTTTGGTTCTCAAAAACAGTAGCAGAAAAGGTCAGAGCCAAAAGGTTGGCCATCAGGAAATATAAGGGAACGCAACGGGACAAAGATAGAAAGGGATACCAAACTACCCTAAGAAAAGGCAGTAAGGCAGGCAAAGGCCCAAACTGAGAAAACACTAGCACATACAGTAAAATAAGGGGACAAGACTTTCTATAGATACATTAGTGGAAGGAGAATGTCCATAGGGGGTATTGCTAAGATCAAAGATAAGGGGAAGTGTGTGGAGGAGGACCAAGGAAAAGCATCTGTCCTAAACAGATACTTCTACTCAGTATTTACTGAGAAGACAGTAGGGCAGGGCCTACAGCTCAGCACCATGGACACAGGGCGGGGAGGGAGGTGTGCACAAGTCCCTTCACAAAAACAAGGATCCAACAAGAGCTCGCTCAGCTCAGGGTGAACAAGGCAACAAGACCTGATGGCATACATCCCAGGGTACTAAAGGAGCTAAGGGTGGAACTAGCAGAGCCATTATCAGAACTGTTTAGTGAGTCGCTGAACAAAGGACAGGTCCCAGAAGACTGGAAAAGGGCTCATGTGATCCCGCTCCACAAGTATGGCAGCAGGGAGGAGGCAGGGAACCACTGACCAGTCAGTCTTGCCTCAGTATTGGGCAAGATTATGGAGGCACTTCTTAAGGAAAGGATAGTGCAACACCTGGAATCCATAGGAGCACAGGATCCAAGACAGCATGGGTTTACAGGAAGGTCCTGTCAAACTAATCTCATAGGTTTCTTTGACTGGATAACCAGAGTGGTGGACCAAGGGGGTGCAGTTGATGTTGCCTACCTTGACTTCAGCAAAGCTTTTGATACTGTTCAACATAGAAGATTGATTAACAAGCTGAGTAGGCTTGGGGTGGGTCAGAAGTTGGTCAACTGGGTGGCAAAGTGGTTGGCGGGCAGAAAAGAGAGAGTGGTGGTAGACGGTATACAGTCAGAAGAGATGCAAGTCACAAGTGGGGTACCTCAGGGATCAGTTCTGGGGCCAATCCTCTTCAGTGTCTTCATCAGTGACATTGCAGATGGACTGGAGGGTACGGTTTGTCTGTTTGCAGATGGCACCAAGGTGTGCAACAGAGTAAATGATCCAGATGTGGTGGGCAGAATGAGAAGAGATCTGGAAAAACTGGCAAAATGGTCTGAAGAGTGGCAACTGGGGTTTAACGCAAAGAACTGCAAGATCATGCACATAGGGAAGAGAAACCCTGAAGCTACCTATAGGTTGGGAGGGGAGTTGCTGGCAATCACAAGGGAAGAAAGAGATTTGGGCATCATCATCACAGTTGACCTGAAATCATCCAAGCAGATCACTAAAGCAGTAGGTAAGGTTAGAGGGATGTTGGGGTGTATTAGTAGGAGTATCACAAGTCGTAAGAGGGAGGTATCAATCAGTCAATCAATCAATCTTTATTTTACCATGCAAAACACCCTTGAGAGAATTCATTTTCAAGGTGGACCTGGGAAGTTAAGATAAGTATAAGGTACAGTAAGAAAACAGTTTACATAATGCATAAATTGGTACACAGGATGAATATATAACAATGTGAGACTTATACAATAGAGAAATCTGGAGAACAATAGTCTGAGAAGGCAAAAAAGTCCATAAAACAATATGTACAAGTAACTTGTAGTTTACAATATATACAAATGCCTGCAAGCAGTACTATAAGACTATCCGTAAGGCAACATATAAATAAATACTAGGATACCCATTGAGCGCCTCACATATGGGGAGGGAAGAGGAAGTGGGGACATTATGCATAGTAGGAGGGAGGAGGAAAGAGCAGGATGCAGAGGAGACAGGAGGAAGGAGGAGATACAAAGCGATGGGAGGTACCAACTTTATTTAGCAAGGATGGTGTCAAGTGCATCAAGGGAGGCAACTGCAGACAGGTAATACCAGGCCACAATCAGGGGAAGCACTTACATGCCTCCTTGATAGTGCATGCATAAAATGTCTTAGGTAATAATCCCTCTTTAAAAGACACTGGTTAGGCCCCATCTGGAGTACTGCGTGCAGCACTGGAGGCTGCACCTGCACAAGGACATTAAAAAAATGGAGGCAATTCAGAAAAGAGCAACCAAAATGGTGCAGGGATTGCATCAGAAAACATACGAGGACAGATTAACAGAGCTCGATATGTATACCCTAGAGCAAAGGAGGGAGAGAGGTGATCTGATTGAAACATTCAAACATCTTAAGGGCGTTAACAAGGTGAAGGAGTCTAACATGTTTCAATATAAGAAAAATAGCAGGACAAGAGGACACAGCATGAGATTAGAGGGAAGCCAATTAAGGGGTAATGTAAAGAAGTTCTTTTTCACAGAAAGGGTGGTGGATGCATGAAACGGTCTAGCTCTGGAAGTGGTGGATATGAATACAGTGCAGGGCTTCAGACAGGCTTGGGATAGGCATAAGGGAGCAATACAGATGAGTATGAATAAATAGGCCATTGACAGAGTAAAGGCCTATGGCACATTCATAAGGTAGAAAAAATGGGCAGACTGGATGGGCCTTGTGGTCCTTATCTGTTGTCAACTTCTATGTTTCTGTGTTTTAATAAGAAGCCTGAGAAAGCTTCTGAATACCTAACTAGAGTTGCAAAACATAAACATAGACAATGAAGTTATAGTGTATGGTGGAACGCTGCTCCGCATGGAAATCTATGCCTGGAACAGCGTTGTTGTGCTGCACACGGTGCGTCATGATCTTGTGCTGCACCGAATACATCACTGGTGGTGCAGCATAAGATCAAAGGCATTCGCGCATGTGCAATTGAGCAGCCCTCGGCAACGCCTAAGTAAGTGTGCTGCTACAGATTCCGGAGTAAGGCTTATTTTTTCTGGTAGACTTGTTTTGGGGATCACAGAGTGCTGCTCATGGTTGCCCATATACTATAAAAGATTGTGTTTGAGCAACCATACACAAACAAGGTAGTTGCAAGATTTTGAGGTTTCCGTGGGAACGAACCTCTCGAGCTGCACTCTCGAGGTCTCTGGTTACCACGGAAACCTCTCGATCACAACTGCCTTGTTGTGTATGATTGCTCATTCACAGTCCTCTATAATGTCGGCAGAAAAAAGACCACTGGTCTTTCCAGTCTGCCCAGTTTTACCCTTCTCTACCCCAATGATTGCAGTACTCCAAGACTGAGTTGGCATTTTCCCTGTAACTCCACAGCAATGTTCCTGTGCTTTCCTGTAGATTACATGATTTCCTATGGAACCCAAATTGCTCTGATTTCCCGTATAACCAATGAAAGTCTATGGGAACAATTTTCCTGTAAATGGTTCCATTTCCCTGTAAAATACAGGAATCCTTGTAGATCTGGGAGTCCTGTGATTGTCCTGATGGGGTTTTGGACAATGTAAAACATAATAGGTAGAGGGAATCCTCCAGACTATGCGGAACAACCCCTCTCAATGTTACTTGTAAAACAGACCTATTACTGTATATACTGAGTGTGTCAGACACGTGTCCTAAAAAATGTGTTTGATCATGTTTTTTTTTTTATTTTGAATACTTTATCAACCTCATGAAGTTAAATAGAGAATAAAGTATGGGCAGGGGTGTGTACATTTTTTTTTTTTTTTTACACATACCTGAAGTATGTGATGCCTCATAAACCCCAAGAGTGAAGCTCAAGGGCTTTATCAGGTCCAGACACACTGAGGGTGTGTGTAAAAAAAAAAAAAAAAAGTACTCTCCTTCCCGTACTTTATTTTTTTACTACTGACTTTATAGACCTCCAGTTTGTTTTCTGACTGCCTGATGTGCCTTATGCTAAGCATCTAGTACTTCCTGCTTCCCAGCCCCACTGCCTGTCAAGGGGCTGGCAAAAACATTTTAAACTCTTGCCTTAACCTCTCTGTAATGGGGTCCTGGCTCTGGTGCCTAGAACCAAATAATGCTGCAGCATTTTTGGCCATCAGTGGCTGTTTCGGCAGTCAACAGCAGTTTTGGCAATTGTGGTCAGTGATTTTCACAGAGTGTGCTCGCATTGCTGTCTGTTGATTGACAGCTCTTATCTGTCTCGGGCTCATAGTTATAACCAGCTAGTTATAATGGCAGATTACACCACAGTTATCCGGATGTAATCACCCCTAATCAGTAATTATTATATAATTACTAATGTGGAAGCATCAGTTAGGATTGTAATGCTATGTTTACTCGATGGTGCTGGCCAGGTTCATGGAGTCTGTCCTAGTGGCCTCCGAAAAAGGGAAGACCACGGGGGCAGTCTTCGTGGACCTGGCCGGCGCCTTCAACACAGTGGACCATGAACTCCTGCTGAGTAAATTTTGGAACATGGGAGTTAATGGGATTGGGTTAGAGTGGTTCAGGAGTTATTTGTTTGGTCGTAAACAGAGGGTTAAAATTAATGGTTATCTGTCACATATGGAAGATGTTAAAGCAGGGATCCCTCAAGGATCAGTGCTAGGCCCACTTTCATTTTCAATTTTTATAAATGATATGCCTTCTCTTTTTTCTATTGAAAACAGCATACTTTATGCTGATGATATTGTTATTTGGGACTCTGGACCAAACAGCAATGATATACAAACATCCCTACAAAACAGGTATAATATTTTGACAAACTGGGTTAAGGAAAATCAAATGCTTATAAGTGAAAGTAAAACAAATGTGATGCTATTTGGACCCCAACAAAAGTTACTTTAACAGGGCCTATTACAAATTGGGGGTCAGAATGGTTCTTTTCTTCCATCAGTAACTACTTTCAAATATTTGGGCATATACTTGGACCCTTGCTTGAGCATGATACCCCATACCGACAGATTGGGAAAGAAAATAAAACAAAAACTAGGATTCTTGTACAGGGACGGGAACTCCTTGACTGACCAGGCTCGAGTAACTAGCTAAGCAGGTTCTTATGCCTACCCTTGAGTATGGTAACGTTATCTTTTACCAATATAAAGGCATTTTTGAGTTTAAATATAAAACATTGTATAGCAACATATGTAGATTTGCACTTAGGGTTCCATTAAAAATCCATCATTGCCATTTGTATACCAAACTGGGTGTATTATCTCCGGAGAGGTGGCAAAAGGGTCTTGTAATCACCCTTGCATATCATATTGGAGATCAGCAGAACCTCAGATTTTATAACATTCCCTGATACAAAAAAATAGTGAGACGTGTACTAGAAATAGTGGCTTTACATTTTATCAAATCCCTGCCTTTAAACTCCAAATGAGCAGGAAGGTTTTACATGTCACGCACCTACTTTGTTAAATGAGTATGGAAAACTGATTAGTAGAGCTAACAGTGTTTTACATTTTAAACATGTGTTGCACAAACTTCTGTATACTGAAAACATGTGTAAATGTACCTAATTGTATCAATTGTATTGCTTGTATTGTCTTATGTATGTGCTGTTTTCTATGTCAGGAGTGGCTGAAAAAGGGTGCGCCCAGACCACTTCCTGGTGAAAAAAAAAAACTTTCATGTAAGAGGCAAGGCACAGCACATTCTTTTGTTCCCATTCCTCCACACAGTATTATCTGAGTCATAGATCTTACAACTATAAGACTGATATCTTCTGTATTGACATACACAATACAGATGATAACTGCTGATGAACAGTGGTAAGTGGTGTGGTATTTTTTCTTGCTGTGTGAGTTACCTCCGTAATCCACAAGCGTGAAGCTCAAGCAGACTACAACTTCCCTCACAGAATAAGGAAAATTACCCCCACACCATTCACCACCATTTTTCAGTGGTTGTTATGTACAATACTGTATATATAGTATATGGGTGCCTTCTGTTTTGCATGGATTTCAGCAACTGCTGAAATCTTGTTGTAGGGCAGTTCAATGGTCAAAAAAGCTGTTGTACTATCGTTCTGACATCATATCGATAGTACAACTTTTTAACTTTGACCTGCAACCTGATTGGCTCAGACTAGGCTCGATGAACAAAATAAAGATAAACATAGCGGCGCGATTTAGCGAGCGCTGGGCAGTGCAGTCACTGACTTTTAAGTTCAGAATCGAGACATGGACTAGAGCCATACATGGCTCCCTCTCAGAAAAAAACATTTTTTTTTTCTAATTTTAAAAATAAGCGGTGCGGAGAACTGAAAGTAAGAAGCGGGACTGAGCATGAGTGTCAGCATCAGGAACAGAAGCGAGCAGGAGCACCAGCGGGGACGGAGCAGCACCCACAAGTAATTTTACAAATAAAATAATGTGAAGCTAAACAGAAGGCACCCATACACTATATAAAACAGTAGATGGGCGACCATCCACAACTAAGGCTGTGGTTCCCTCTCGGGAGGTTGATGACATCAGCGAGACCTCTTGAGCTTCGCTCTCGAGGTCTCTGATGTCATCAACTCCCTCAAGGGAAACACAGCCTTGTTGTGGATGGTCGCCCATCCACTATTCTATATGTGTTTGCTTGGTGCAATTCCTGCTGTCATTTGAGCCCCAGCATTCTTTTATTGTACTGTGGATGGTGACACGTTCTGCTGTTATTCCAGTTTCAGACAGGTTTCCAGAAAACACAGAGTGCTGCTGCAAGAAAAGAACAACAAAGAAAGTTAAAAGAAAAATGTTCATCTGTCCACTGATCATGGGATCTAGAAGGATGAAGCTGGAACTGGGATGCAGGTAAGTTTCCCATGTTGTTTTCCAGTCACTGTTCTCTCACAGAAGTGGAAATAAAAGATGTTAGAAAATTGGTTTTGAAAATTCTGAGCAGCGTAGGGATATTCTAGAGTGCCAGGTGAACAGGCCAAGTTGTCACAACTAACTAGATCTGGGCAAAAGGCACGCATTTATACAGCTTTAATGTATGGTCAGGTGCCCTGTTTAAACCAATGAATTTTTTAAATTTTTGATGCCCATTTTATAAATGATTTGAATGCACTTCCTAGGGGCTTAAGGACATTTCCCTGGGACATGCAATACAGTACTTGAATGTATACCCTGTCATGGCTTATTGCTTACTTCTACCAGTGATATCTTGCAGGATACTTTAGGAACACAATGTAATCCAATTAATCCAATGACAGTTATTCCAGTTTGTCACAAAGTAAAGTGAGACATCTTTATCACAGAGCAGTTTATCCTTGTAGGATGGCACTATGTGCTAAACAGTATCTGAATATAATATATTGTATAACAATTGGCTGGATACTGTAACATGCTTTAAATATTGATCAAACTAGTTCTACAAAATTTGCATTTAACTAACGGTTTAATAATAAGCAAATTTCTGACAAGCCAAGGCACCCGTGGAAGTGACAAGGGAGCATGAGGGGGTCCTTCAGAACGAAGGTACCAAGATGGGAGGAAGAGGAACCCAGCAGAAGAGGAAGCAGTTTCTGGTGGGGGACTCAATTGTCACAGGTGTAGTTTTGGGAACACCACAGGAGGGAAGGAGGGAGGTGAGGTCCCTAGCTGGTACCTCATCACAGAGGGATGGAAAGCAGATCCTTAGGATCACTAGAGCAGGGGGGCAGGAGGGAAAACTGAATGTCATTGTCCATCTGGGGACAAATGACCTGGCTGGAGATACAGCTGGGGTGGTGCAGGATGGATTTAGGCAGTTAGGGAGGGACCTGAAGAAGGTAGCACACACAGTGGCCTTCCCTGAAGTGCTGCCTGCACAAGGCTGAGGGGGAGGTGAGGAAACACAGTACTGCGGTCTTCAACAACTGGTTAAAGATATGGTGCAGGGAGTAGGGGTTTAGCTTCATCGGGGACTAGGGTCCTACCTGGAAGAATAAAGGTCCATACAAATGGGATGGCCTCCATCCATCTAGGAGGGGAAGCAGTAGTCCTGGGTGGAGGGTTTAAATACTACTTCAGTGAGCATTTAAATTAGCCAAGCAGGGAGGCAGAAGAAAAGAGGGAGGCAGTGAATACCCCCAGTGAAGAACAGCCATAAATTCCTCAGAGGTAATAGTGAGTATGGGCAAGGGGGGAAGGGACAAGAGGGTGGAGAGGTGGAACAGAGGCTGGGAACAATACTGGTGGGGCAGAGAGAGGATAAAAAGGAGCAGGACAGTACCAGTGAAAAGGGTAGGGTAAAGGATGGACTTGGGAGAGGAGGGCAAAGTAGTAACAGGGAGGGATGAAAGGAGTGGAGAGCCATGTGCACCAACACAAGAAGCCTAGGAAACAAAACTCCTGACTTTGAGCTACAGTTTCAGAGATGGATCTGGATCTGGTGGCCATAACAGAATCATGGTGCACCGACAACCACAGCTGGGAGCTGGCCATACCAGGTTACAATGTGCTTCATAAGGATAGGGCAGGGAGGGCAGGGGGTTGTTTTATTTGTAAGGGAAGGTGTAAAGGCCACAGAAATACAAGGACACAGCGGGGAAATAGAGGAGCTGGAAGTTCTTCGGGTTGGCTTAGAAAAGGGGTCTGGGGCCTTTATACACGTGGGAGGGGTTTATAGACCACAAACACAGGGGAAAGAACTGGACAGAGCTCTGGGGGAGGCCACAGGCAAAATGACAAGCAAAGGAGAAGTAGCAATCATGGGTGATTTTATTCTACCAGATGTGGACAGAAACATCCTGGCCGCACCTATGACTAGGAACAAGATCATCCTAGACTCCCTGCAAGGGGCATTTCTCAGGCAGATGGTTACAGATCCCACTAGAGATGGGGCAGTGCTGGATCTGGTGCTTAAAAACAGGGACAACATAGCAGACTTCACAGTGGGTAGCTCACTGGGCTGAAGCAATCATTGTACAGTGTGGTTTGGTATATAGACTGGGCAGGGGAAAAAACACACAAGGACAATGGTGCTGGACTTCAGAAGAGCAGATTTTAGAGAAATGGCAGACTGCTTTAGGAAATACCTTGAAGGGGGTGATAGCTGGGAGGAGTGGAAGCACAATAGAATAGAATGAAGAAGGGAATAACTGAGAAAACAGCAAGTTTTTTAAAGGTAATAAGCTAGGACAGTAGCCAGGCCATAGCCTGAAGGTCTAGGCCTTCATTTGGATTCAAATATTTTGATCAACTATATCTTAACTCAGCTGGCCATGGATACCAATGTGTCCTAAACAGCATGTACCTATGCTTGGGCCTTCAGTTTTTGAAATCCTGGTTACTCCCCTGCAGGCAAGGATAAGAGAAGAAAGAGGCCTTAAAGAAGCTAGCTAGGGTGGTAAAGAGGGAAAATAACTTTCAGATGGTACAAGGAGACCAAAACAGAGGCATACAGGGAGATACAGTATATCTAGAGAAACAAAGGAAGGCAGGAAGGAGGGCAAGGACAGCAAAGGCACAAATTGAGGAAATGATCACACAGGAGGTCAAGAACAGGGATAAGACTTTATTCAGGTACACGAGCAAGAAAAGGAAGACAAGGGGTAGTATAGTGGAGATTAGGAGACCAGGAGGGGAGACTGTGCAGAGGAAGACCAAGATAAAGCTACCATTTTAAACAAATACTCTGCTTAATATTCACAGTGGGGCAGCATGTATTAACAGGCACCGGGGGAGGGAGGAAGACACAAGACCATTTACAGAGGAGAGAGTTTACCATGGCTTGGAAACCCTAAAGTAAAACAAGGTGATGAGGCCGGATGGGATCCACGCAAGGGTACTTAAGGAACTGAGCACAGTGCTAACTGCCCCTCTGGCAACAGTATTTAGCACCTAATTGGAGATGAATGTGGTTCCAGAGGTGTGGAGGAGGGACAATGTGGTCCCTCTGCACAATAGTGGCAACAGAGAAGATGCCAGCAACTACAGACCAGTCAGTCTCACATCAGTGGTGGGGCAGCTAATGGCGACCCTGTTGAAGGAGAGACTGATGGAGTATGTAGAGAAGTATAGGGTGCAGGACCACTGGCAGCACTGCTTCACAGGGGGAGGTCACGTCAACCAAATCTTATGACAGGGTAACTAATAAAAGTGTTGAAAAGTGCAGGGCGATGCACACAGGGAACAACAACCTGAGGACAGAGTACTGGATGGGGGGATAAAGCTGTGCACAGCCACTGAGGAAAGAGACCTAGGGGTCATCATCGGTGACTCCCTAAAACAATCAAACCAGTGCAACAAGGCTACAGTAAGGCACACAGGATGCTGGGATGTATAGGACGGGGTATTGACAGCAGAAGGAAGGAGATATTACTACCTCTCTATAGATCACTGGTGAGATCCCACCCAAAGTACTGTGTCCAGTTCTGGAGTCCTTACCTAAGGGCAGGCTGGAGACAGTGCAATGTACAATGATCAAAATGATTCAGATGCAGCTGGGCAGATCTTATGAGGACTGGCTCAGAGCACTGAACATGTACTCACTGGAAGTCAGATGGGAGAGGGGAGCTATGATACAGACCTCGAAGTTGCTGAAAGGAATGAACAAGGTAAACTGTGAGGGACTGTTTAGTATAAGTAGCAGATCAAGAACACGGGGGCATGAGTGCAAACTGCTGGGGGGATGATTCAAGAGGGAAGTGAGAGAGGTTTATTTTTTGAAAAGGGTGGTGGAGCCATGGAACAATCTGCAGCTGATGTGGTGGGTGACAAAACTCTCAATGGTTTGAAACATGGCTGGGACAGAGTGAAGGGCATAGTGGTTACTCGGGCCAATAGCGGTAGAGCAGGGACCATGGAGGTGGATAGTGTGGGTTAGAACCCTGTATGGACAATAGGTCCCAGGTTTGTTAGGGGTTATGTGCAGATTGGATAGACCAGTGGTCTTTTTCTGCCGTCATTGTCTGTGTTTCTGTTTCTGTGTTATGCGCTCAAACAAGTAGAACAACTTATATGTACACTCAAGCAAGCAGAACAGCTGGCGAAGTTCCCTGGCAACTCAATACAGAGCTACAATCCTTTTGATTCTGCTCTGTATTTACAGTAGCTTGCACATATACCATAAATCAGTTTTCTGCCCACTGTGCTACTTGGTGCATGGTGCACTGTGTTTAGAAATCGTGTTCAAGTACAAAAAGTACTTAAAAGCAGTTGCACATTAAACCCAACACATTTTATCTTTTCTTACTTACTGTATACAGTAAGGGACAACTTCAAAAAGGCAACCATACATTTCAGGTTCGGTAAACAACTAAGTCTGAAATGGCATACCAAGATTTTATTGCTAGTTAAGTACATACACTGCACTTTACCCTGCCTGCCTTCCCACACTCCCCTGTATTCTTCCTTGCCAGTGAAAATCCAGCTACTCCGCCACCTGTCATGGCTTTTCTTGGATACTCCCAAGAAGTGGAAGCCTAGAACAGCTGATCCACTGCTGAAATATGGCCACAGGGCAGGGCTTGAAGGCAGCCTGCCTGCCCACCCATATATGTTTCCACTCTCTGCCACTGTTAGACACCAGAATGCCTAATCCCTGGTGTCAGTAAACAACACAAAACCCCCTCCACAGTCTGGCATTGGGGTGTCCAATCCCTGATGCTGCTAAACAGCACCCCCCACCACAGTCGAACACCATGGTGCCCAATCCCTAGTGTTACTACACACACACCGTACAGTTCGACATCGGGGTACCCAATTGCCAGTGCACTCCCTGACGAATATAGTTCCTGAAACAAAGGAAACCATCCATCATAATTTCTTTTCTTTTTTTTTTAAACCTGAAAAAAATGAAACTGTCCAGCATTATCTTCCAGCCCTCTTTCACCCAGACCCCTACCTCCCTTCTCAGCACTCACTTCACTTACCCCCATTCTTCACTTACCTCAGTACGGTCCCACAACGTACGCCTCTAACTCATTGCTAATGTTTTCAATACCTCATTAGAATGCAAATTTAAAACAAGGTAAGTCCTGTTAGTTTTTCTTTAATTGGTTTTTAACTTTTACTCATAACTTCATTGTTTTTAAGAATTTTGCCTTAAATATCCCACATCATGAACAAGACAGGCCACCTCAGAACAGTCATTCTGCAAAAATCACCTTCAGTATGGAATTTAAAAATGACAACTGTCCATCATACGGTGGGGTAATAAAAAGACTCTGTTGAATATATAGGGTCAAAATCTCAAAAAATAATGACATTGTGAAGAAACTGACATTTTTCAAAGTTTTCTCATAACTTTGGAATTTATTGAAATTTTGTCCCCAAATTTTCAACATAGCCTTTTTTACTCTGCTTCATAAACATGACTAATGGTAGATGCATGGAACAGTCTTCCAGTGGAGGTGGTGGGGGTGAAAACAGTGGTGAGATTCAAGAATGCATGGGACAGACATAGGGGTACCTTAGTGGAAACTGGAGGGAGGAGGGAACCAGCGATCAGGTAAGATCTGTGGTGACATTACAGACAGGGGGAAAATGGGCAGACTGGGTGGGACAAGCAGTCCTTATCTGCACTCAGATTCTAGGTTTTTAAGGTTGCATCCGAGGATACTCGGAGAACCGGCAGGAGAACTGGCTGAACCCCTGGTAGGACCATTCAACCACTCACTAAGGACAGGAGTAGTTCCAAAGGACTGGAGGGTGACAGATGTCCTTCCACTCCATGTGGGGGGCGGGTAAGGAACAAGTGGGGAACTACAGACTTAACAGTCTAACCTAAACTGTAGGGAAGCTGATGGAGTCACTGATCAAAGAAGACCTCATGGACTATCTGAAGAGCAATAGTCTCCAGAGTAGTACGCAGCACAGGTTCACGGCAGGGAGGTCCTTCTAGGCAAACCTGATAGTTTTCTTCGACTGGGTAACAAAGGAATTGTATAGGGGCCACACCATGGATTTGCTCTATTTTAACTTCAACAAGGCTTTTGACTTGGTGCCCCAAAGATGCTTACTGAAGAAGATGAAGGATCTGGATATGGCTAAGGGCATAGTTAACTGGGTAGGAAACTGACTAAACGGTAGGCAGCTGAGCATTGTATTCAACCGGGTCAAATCAGAAGAGAAAGAGGTCACAAGCAGGATGCTCCAGGCACCCGTCCTAGGCCTGGTCCTTTTCAGTATGTTCATCAG
Source organism: Neoceratodus forsteri (assembly GCA_016271365.2). Lineage (NCBI taxonomy): Eukaryota > Metazoa > Chordata > Ceratodontiformes > Ceratodontidae > Neoceratodus > Neoceratodus forsteri. The sequence goes on from CM057453.1 coordinate 408,078,209, forward strand.
TGAAAATGGGGAATGTAACCAGGGCATGGTTGTGCCTCTTTGCAGATGACACTAAGCTCTGTGGGAGGATAACAACAAGGGAATCAGAGATATGCAGAGTGACTTATAAAAGCTAGAGGGGTGGTCTAAGGTTTGGCAGTTGAAATTCAATGCCAAAAAGTACAAAGTGATGCATCTAGGGAATAGAAATCCCAGGACAAAGTACTGGATGGGTAGGATTAGACTTAGCACTACAGCTGAGGAATGTGACCTGGGAGTTGACAACAGTCACATCATCAAGCAATTGAGCCAGGGCAACAAGGCCTATGGTAAGGCAAGTAGGATGCTGGGGTGTATAGGGAGGGGTATTGAAAGCAGGAGGAAAGAGGTAATACTACCCCTTTATAGATCCTTAGTGAACCACACCACACACTGTGCCCAGTTCTGGAGCCCACATCTCAGGAAGGCTAGGGACAGCCTGGAGATGGTGCAGCACAGGGTAATGGAAATGGTTCAGGGCCAACAAGGCAGATCTTACAAAGAGCGCCTCAAGGCACTGAGCATGTATTTGCTGGACACCAGCAGGGAGAGGGAAGATATGATAGAGACCCTCAAGGCACTGAGCATGTATTTGCTGGACACCAGCAGGGATAGGGAAAATATGATAGAGACCTTCAAGGCCCTAAAAGGATTAATCAAGGTGAACTGCAAGGGAAGCACCACTGTTCATTGACAGCAAATCTGCCGACATCCCCTACAGTGGTGGCACAATGCCGACACGCGGTATTGTGCCATCCAGAAACAAACTGGATTTTGCAGGGGGCTGCACCCCCCCTGTACCCCCCATGCAGGAGGCCACCCCAAAATTATATATTATCAACTCCAGGTCGGAGTTGTTTCGGGGATGGGGCAGAACACCAGGAGCCACCGCATCAGTGAAACCCGGACCATTACAGCGACTTTTACTGTAAAGGTCTTTTTTGAGGTTTCGCAGTTGTGGTGTCGCTGTGCAATGGGCCACTGAACTGTGAGGAACTATTTAACTTGAATGCTAGAAAGGTCATGAGGGCATGAGTGGAAGCTGACAGGAGGGAGGTTTAGAAGGGACACAAGAAACTACTATTGTACAGAAAGGGTAGTGAAGCCATGGAACAGTCTACCAGTCAAAGTGGAAGGCACTAAAAGAGTTGATGGTTTCAAGCACGGCTGGGATAGAGTGAAGGGTACAGCAGTCACTTGGGGTGACAGAATCAGGAATAAGAATATGGGGAAGAAGAGGGAGGACTAGTACCCTGAATGGACAGTAGGTCCCAAGGATAGATACGGAACTCAGGCAGACAGGGTTTATCATTGGTCTTTTTCTGCCATCATTGACTATGTTTCTAAATTTCTTGCAGAAATGAGAACCACTGGCTGGCAAAGTAAAGTTCCAGTTTGTTTCTCGGATTCTACCCAGTACAAAATATCATTCAGTTCAAACCTTGGAATACACTATACTTTTTGTTCATCTACCACTTTACCATTTACCACACCTAAGTTCTGGTAGGCAATCCTGAGAACCTCATCAGCCCTTTGTCCAGAGATTATGTTAGCTGGGTTTTGAAAATGTCTGGTCTGACCTCTGTAAGGACCTTGTGAGCTCCTGTAGATGTGGATGCCATATCCTCATCTGAATCTCCTTGGACCTTCCTTGAACCTGGGTCCCTTTGGTCCCCAACCACTATGATCGCAGATACAGGAGCCCCTTCCTTTTTCTCCTTCAGTTTCTGACCCTGGGACGTCTTAGGCTTCCCTTCTGGGCCAAATAGTTCAGAGTCAGTAAAGAGGAAATACATGTTCTAGTCCTTCTAAGAAACATAGAAACATAGAATCTGACTGCAGATAAGGAAGGCTTGGCCCACCCAGGCTGCCCATTTCCCTACCTACATATCCTAAATTATCTGCAGCTTACCTCCCTTTTCCTATCTCTATGGTTGCCTTCTGTTTATCCCAAGCATTCTTGAATTCACCTATTGTTTTGGCCCCTACTACCTCTGCAGGGAGGCTGTTCCACTGATCCACCACCAATTCTGTGAAAAAATACTTTCTATTACCCAAGTCCCCCCCCCCAGCTTCATACTGTGACCTCTTGTTCTTGCACTTCTCTTTTTCCGAAAGATGCTTCCCTCCTGAACCATGTTTATCCCCCTTGAGGTACTTGAATGTCTTTATCATATCCCCCCCCCTTTCCTCGAGGGTATACATATTGAGGTATTTCAGTCTTTCATCATATATTTTCTAGTGCACTCCTTTCACCATTTTTGTTGCCCTTCTCTGTTTTATTTATTTATTGAAATCTCAGATTACAATCTTTGAGCTGGAAGCTTGTTTACAAAGGATGCACGTCATGACAAAACAGGGATACAGTAGGTAAACTATACAAGTCAAAACAGTGTTAACAAAGAAAACAAACAATCAATTCAGATACAGCCGTTTAACATGTAGGATTATAAAAGTACAGATATTATGGTACAGTATATGCAGCAACAAAATCACATGTAACATTAGTGCACTAATAATGCAAGGCAGGAGAAAGGGACAGGACCATGGATTGGAAGGGACTGGTAGCAGCGATGAGGGGAGGAGAGAAATAATGAAGGAAGGACTAAGAGAGAGGATGAGGGGAGGACTGGAGAAGCCAAGTAGGCCTTGTCAAAATTTAGCGGATGAGGGAGTAGGTGGGGGCGAGGGGATGGGGAGGGGATGTAGATCTGGGTGATGGGGTGGGGAAATGGAGGGACACGGCTGGGGAAAACTGAGGGAGGCACTGAGAGAAATATGAAGGCAGGGGGGATGTGGAAGGGGGAAAGTGGAGGTATTGCTTCCATTGTGTCTATGTCATTCTGGAGATATGGTCTCCAGAACTGAACACAGTATTCCAGATATGGCCTCACCAGTTGTCTGTACAGTGGCATCACCACCTCCTGTTTTCTACTGGTGATGCCTCTCCCTATGCACCCCAGTATCCCTCTGGCCCTCCCCACTGCCTTCTCACATTGCTTGGCTACTTTCAGGTCATCTATTATGATTATCCTCAGGTGTCTTTCCAGTTTTGTTGTTGTCAGTATCATCCCCCCTCCCCCCCAATCTTGTAGTCCTCTCCAGGATTCCTGTGCCCCAAGTGCATGACTTTGCATTTTTTTGTACTGAATTTAAGCTGCCACACTCTTGACCACTCCTCCAACTTGCCCAGGTCTCTTCTCATTCTTTCCACCCCATCTAGTGTGTCCACCCTATTGCAGATCTTGGTGTCATCTGCAAAGAGGCTTCCCTCCTAGCCCCTCTGCAATGTGGCTAATGAAGACATTGAAGAGGACGGGCCCCCGTACCGATCCTTATGGCACCCTGCTGGTCACCTTCCTGTCCTGGGACTGAATTCCATTAGCAACCACCCTCTGTGTCCTGATGGTCAGCCAATATCTGACCCAATTTACTACCTTGGGACCAACTCCTAGATTGCCCAACTTGTTTAATAGCCTCCTGTTTTGGATGGAGTCAAATGCCTTGCTAATATTTAGGTAGGCCAAGTCCACAGGCGCCCCCCCCCCTGCCGATCAACCACCCTGGTTACATAGTCAAAGAAATCTATCAGATATTCTAACAAGATCTACCAGCTGTGAATCCATGTTGCCTTGGGTCTTGTGCCCTGCTAACCTCAAGATATGCTACAGACCTTTCTTTTTGCATTGATTCCATTATTTTGCCCACCACTGAGGTAAAACTGACCAGCTTGTAATTCACCGCTTCCATCTTGCTCCCACTTTTGAGTAGTGGTACCACATTTGCCCTCCTTCAGTTCCCAAGCTCCATTCCCTCCTCCATTGATCTGTTGAACAGGGCTGTCAATGGTGCAGCAAGTACCTCTCTGAATCACTTTCAGCATTCTGGGATGTATCCCATCTGGACCCATTGCCTTGTCTACTTTTAGTTTTGAGAGTTCCTTTGGGACCCCCTCCTCTGTGAATGAACTGGTATCCACCTCTCCTCCATGTGTGTTTCTACCATCTAATTTTGTTCCTTCCCCTTCCCCTTCTTTTGTAAATTCTTAGTGTAAGCCCCTTGCCAATGCAGGGCTTATATTCCCACTGATTAGGCATCCTTTTTCCCCTCCTACCCCCAGAGCTAGGAAATGGACTTAGTGCTCTGCGGGTTAGTGGCCTGGATGTCTCAAAGTGCCAGCAGAGGGCAGAAATAGGGTATAAAAGGGAGCTGACAGGAAGTATTATGGCCTTTCCAGCCCAGGCATTAGGCCAGGGGCTGGAGGGGGGGCACTGGAGAGTAGAACCAGGACCAGGACAGGTGGGCACAGGTGGGAGCGCGGCAGTCCAGGAGGGCCAGTGGGGCTAAAGTGCAGTCAGTACGATTTGATGTACCATGGCCGACGAGGAGTGGGGGTATGGAGCTCCATGGGGACACAGGTAGCCAGGTTCTGTGTCATTGGGGGGGGGCTAGGGCATTAGGGGAGCTTTAGCAAGCCCAGCCGATAGATGTAGGAGCCCTTAGGAAGCCCAGAAAGGTGTGTTTTCCCAGGTCACCATGGCTGGGAGGGATGTGACAGGGCGCTCTCAGGAGGGAAACTGGTGGCAGAGGTTCCCCTCATACCCGGTGTGGCAGGGCAGCCTGGGTGGTCAAGGGAGACTTTCACCCATTGAGGGGTCTGTTTGGAGGGACAGGTCCTGGGGCGCCAGTCCAGTAAGGCCTGGCAGGCTGTGGACCCAAAGGATTGGTAGGCCTTGGAGGGTGGTCCCCATGCTGGTGCTTAACTCAAGCCCAGGAACCATTGTGAGGGATGTGGGCCTGGCAGGGCTCCCCGTAGGAAGGAGGTGGTGACATCAGAACAACCCCAGAGAGAAGTGGGGGCCATGAAGGGCTGAGGTGGAGGCAAGTGATCAGAGAACGGGCCTCAGCCTGTATTTCAGAGCCAGTCATTTGTAAGGAGGGTCAGGGCCTGTGTCGTCAGGAAAAATCCTGGATGCCCTGTGGTTTAGGCCGACTACACAGGGGGAGGTGGGGAAGGCAGATTGTTTTCCAACACCGGAGAAAGGGGAGGAATGACCAGTGACATAGAGGAAAAGGGGCCAGTAGGAAAACAAGTAAATGGAAGGTTTGGCTTACAGGATCCTTATATGCCAGGAGATTGCAGGGATCCAGGTTCTTGAGTAGAACACCCGGGAGTGAGAGGGTAGAAAAGTGAGTGTCCTTCTGATGTCTGCCAAATCAGTTGTCCTGCTGTCTGTTAAGTCCAGGCAAGTGTAAAAAGTTTATAGCCCAATGGAGCTGTATATATAATATCTATATATATATATATATTTATTTTATAAAGGAATGGTGACCCCTGTATAGCTGGAATAATTTCCATGTAGGTGAAAATAAAAGCTAGTTATGGAGAAACAGTGGTTTCTGCCTTATTTGACTGTGAGAGGGGAGTTTTAATTAAATGAAATCTTTTGTTCCCTCATATCTTTAATTTTTTTTTATACATTTTATTCCCCTTCCCAGCCTGCCACCGCCGACTCTTCAAGAGAGACAATTAGCCATCCCACTGCATGGAACCCTACCCGAATGGACCCCCGAGCCCCATGGAGCTGCTGATTACCCCCCCAGGCGGGGACGAGGCAGGGGCACAGATGCCCAGTAACTTACATATTTTGTCAGTCTGAGGTCCGCTGGGTGGGCGCAGGCAAATCGTGGGCACGGCCAGGTCTCCCCATCTTCCCGGCTGTGGCATTCTCTTTTCTCATTTTCTCCCTCCCTGAGCAGCAAGTGACTCTCCTGACATCATGACACGAGCGCCAACGTCCATGCTGCACAGCGGCCACATCCCATCCCCAAATGGAGCTTGCAGTTCTCCGAGCCTCCTCTCGGGGTCATGCAAGTGTCAGGCCTCGGCCAAATCCCTCCCCAGAGAAGCCGAGCTGTTGTTGGATGCTCCAGTCTATCTCCCCCCGGCCGACCCACCGACGATCTGAGTTTGCTCCCAAACTCGGGTCACTGGCAAGGTGTGAGGTGTGGCGTCCAGCGCCTCAACCCTCAGCGCCACTGGGCCAGCTGTTCCCTCATATCTTTGCAGTCTAATTAATTTGTCACAAGTTATATTTCAGGGAAAAGAATCCAGCCTCTGGGGGCTGCAGTGTTTCCACGGGACCTCCAAGAGAGAAGGGGGAGGTCCCGATGTCCATCTGGTCAGCTAGGGGAGTGAATCCATTTTATGAGAGTAGGAGGTAATCCAGAAACCTTGAAAACATCAGCAGGTAAGGATCATCAGTTTACCATGGTCCAGTATTGTAATGTCTTGTATACTAGTTCTTTGGAATGCTGTTCTCTTCCCTCCTGGAACATCTGCAATGATGTAAAGTATGACCCTAGACAGGGCAGGAAGGTTGGGGATTACACTGTGGAGGCCCATCCGGGATGTTCCCCAAGCCTTGAAATCGCCGTCAGACCCCGAGCCTTGTAGCCCACAGTGTGCAGGCTTCCCGGCCTGGTTGGGCCCTGTTGCACACTTTAAATAGCTGTGGGGTAGGCCTGGAGCAGGCATTAGGCCTGGCCTGCTGGTGGTGTGTGTGCGTGACTGGGCAGCCATGTGATCCTCAGGAGAGGTCCTGGTTGGAGGATGGGCAAAAGGGAGCTATAGCAGCTACATGAGGAAGCACCATCTTGGGGATCAGAATGAGTGAGCTGAGAGAGTGAGGCCAGCCATGGCAGAGCAGGAAAAATAAAATAATGATAGCAAGAGTAGAACAAGAGAGATCACTTTGGGAGCATATTGGTTTACAGCAGGCAAGTGAAGTGGACTGTAAACATTTTGGAGCAAAAGAGCTGTGGGCTTCAAGTGACTATGGGACTGCGAGGGAAGGAAAAGCCAGCACAGGCATCCCAATGATTGGCAGAAAAGTAGTAGCAAGGGGAGGTGCAGAAAGGGCTGAAGCAACCCTTCAAGAGGAGCCCCTGACTACCATTCCAGCCTCACTTCTTTCCTGGTTTTGGAAGGCTGGGGAACAATGCAAGGGACATGAACGTTGTGTGAGGTGTGGATTTGTGGGAGAAGTAGTAACCAGGCTGCCTATATGCCTTTACTGTATAGGCAGAGCACCAGTGTCATGTATTGGGATGTATGCTTCCAGTTCCACTGTCAGCTTATTCATCCCGTGGTCACCAGCCAGCGGGGATTCAGAGGGGTCTGAAAGGTTATCCCTGGGAGAGAGCACTTGTGTCCAGGGGGATGAGACTCACAGCGAATCCCTGGATGTAATAGTAGAGGCTGTTGAGGAAGAGGGTGCAGATGCACCAGAAAGGGACTAGGGTAACAAGGAGAACAGCCATCTGCCCAGCTCTCCGCCACTGGCTACCAGCTATCCCACTGGCAGATGGAAGGGCAGGGGTCTCAGACAACCAGTCGGGGATCCTCCAGGGCCCAGGGGACCCTCACTACAGCCTCTGCCCAGTGGTAGCCCACAGGCATTATCCAGCAAATCGGAGCCTGTATCAGGTGCCAGAAGAAAAAACAGATCTATAGAAAGTGGCCCCAAGTCTGTGCCTGCACCAGTGTCAGCCAGTGGAAAGGCTGGTGACCCCCAAGACCAATGGGAGCTGGATGAGGAAAAATATGTTGGCAGCCAGTTCCAGTTCCAGGACCACATAGTGGTTAGGGTAATCCCTAGGCCCTACCACCACCCAGTTATCCCTTTCGGTGATACCACCCCGCAGCTCCCAGTCTGGGCCAAGACCCTCCGGACCCATATGGACGGGTTAAACCCAAATGATCTGTTAAACCTCAGATATCAAGAAAGGATATGGCTACCCATTGGACAAGCCAGGAGAACCAGCGTGAGGGACCTGCCCAAATGGAGTCAGGCCAAAAGATGGGTTCGCAGGAGGCTGAGGGTAGAATATCCAAACTTGAATTAGCCATACATGCCAAAGAGGATTTGGGACATTGTTGAAGAGATGCGGGAGGACTGAATTTTCAAAGAGCAATTGGAGAGGCTGAAGAACCGCCCAGGAAAAGGAAGTGCCCCATCTCAACAATTGTTCTAGTAGGCACGGTTGATGTGCTGCACATGGATTTGGTCAGGGCTAACCATTTTCAAACATTTTGCTATGGTTCAGGACTTAACTGGGACTTAGACCACTAAGCCAGACCCAGCATATTATTTCCCTCCGGGTGAGAGGCCTGCAACCTAGACCTCTGGGACTAAAACTTGTGGACTACGCGAGGACAATTGCTCTACGGAGCTGATGTGGTGACTCTAATTCCATTTATTGATCAAGCTCTTAAATTGAAAATGTTATGTTACTGTCTTATGTGTCATGATAAAATACGTTTCTGAGAAATTGGTGAAAGAATGTGTGTGTGCATGTGTGAGGGGATGGTCTAGGGTTTGTACACATAGAAACGTATTTTAAAATTTTAGTGGGAGGTATCTAAGGGGGCTGTCTGCTACCTCATTAATAATGTTTAGCCAAAGCTTAAGGAAAATCTTTTTGAAATGCATAATCATTATAAAAAAGTGATTGTTGTTACTGTTAAAAAGCAATAATGCTGGTTGTGACTAACACATTAGATTTATCTCCTAGCGCAGGTAGGGTTTAGGAATTAGGTTTTAGGGTATAGGTTTGAGCTAGGTAGGTAGGCTGGGTGGTGTCTGGTGACCAGACGTGGTGTGTACAGACCAAAAGGTTGGGGAGTGCGCATACTTAGCCTGATAGGAGCGGACCAACACTGGACCCTTGCCATCATTCCCAGGAGGGAATGATTTCCTGGGTGGGGGAAGAGTGTAAGCCCCCTGCCAATGCGGGGCTTATATTCCCACCGATTAGGCATCCTTTTCCCCCATCTCCCGAGCTAGAAAATGGGTTTAGTGCTCTGAGGGTTAGTGCTCTGACACCTCAAGGTGGCAGCAGGGGCAGAAACTGGTATAAAGGGTGCTGACAGGAAATATCGTGGCCTTTCCAGCCTGGGCATTGGGCCTGGGGCTGGGGAGGCTGGAGAGCAGAACCAGGACCAGGACAGGTGGGCACGTGAGGGAGCTCAGTGGTCCAAGAGGGCCAGTGGGAATTTCCCCCAAAGTAAAGGCAATCAGTACGGTTTCATGCACCATGGCTGACGAGGAGTAGGGGTATGGAGCTCCGTGGGGACACAGGTAGCCAGGTTCTGCATCACTGGGGAGCTAGGGAGTTAGGGAAGCTTTAGTAAGCCCAGCCAATAGATGTAGGAGCCCTTAGGAAGCCCAGAAAGGTGTGTTTTCCAAGGTCGCTAGGATGGGAGGGCTGTGGCAGGGCCCTCTCAGGAGAGGAACCGGTGGCAGAGGTTCTCCTCGTACCTGGTGTGGCAGGGCGGCCTCGGTGGTCGAGGGAGCCTGGGAGCCTTTCACCCGTTGAGGGGCCTGTTTGGAGGGACAGGTCCTGGGGCTCCAGCCCAGTAAGACCAGGCAGGCTGTGGACCCAAAGGATTGGTAGGTCTTGGAGGGCGGTCCCCGTGCTGGTTCTTAACTCAAGCCCAGGAACCATTGTAAGGGATGTGGGCCTGGCAGGGACTCCCCGTAGGAAGGTGGTGATGTCAGAACAACCCCGGGGAGAAGTGGGGGCCATGGAGGGCTGAGGCGAAGGCAAGTGATCAGAGAAGTGGCCTCAGCCTGTATTTCAGAGCCAGTCATTTGTAAGGAGGGTCAGGGCCTGTGTCGTCAGGAAAAATCTTGGATGCCCTGTGGTTTAGGCCGATTACACAGGAGTCCAGGTGGGGAAGGCAGATCGTTTTCCCACACCAGAGAAAGGGGATGATGATCAGAGACATAGAGGAAAAGAAACCCGTAGGAAAACAAGTAAGTGAAAGGTTTAACTTACCGGATCCTTATATTCCAGGAGATTGCAGGGATCCAGGTTCTTGGGTAGAACACCCAGGAGTGAGAGGGTAGAAAAGTGAGTGTCCTTCTGGTGTCTGCCAAATCAGTTGTCCTGCTGTCTGTTAAGTCCAGGCAAGTGTACAAAGTTCATAGCCAATGTAGCTGTATATATAATATCTATATATATATATATTTATTTTATAAAGGAATGGTGACTCCTGTATAGCTGGAATAATTTCCATGTAGGTGAAAATAAAAGCCAGTTATGGAGAAACAGTGGTTTGTGCCTTATTTGAGTACAGAGGGAGTTTTAATTAAATGAAATCTTTGTTCCTCATATCTTTGCAGTCTGATTAATTTGTCACGAGTTATATTCCAGGAGAAAGAATCCAGCCTCTGGGGGCTGCAGAGCTCCACAGGACCTCCAAGAGAAGAGGAGGTCCCGATGTCCATTTGGTGTGCTCAGGAGTGAATCAGTTTTCTGGGTGTAGGAGGTAATCCAACAACCTTGAGGACATCAGCAGGTAAGGATCATCAGTTTACCATGGTCCAGTATTGTCATGTCTCACGCGCTGGTTCTTTGGAGTGCTCTTCTCTTCCTGCCTGGAACATCTGCGATGATTTAAAGTATGCCCCAAAACGAGGCAGGAAGGGAGGGGTTACATTGGAAGTATTCATTCAGAATTTCTGCTTTTCTAGATCCCCTTCTGCAACCCCCCCCCCCACACACACACACACACACACACTTCATTTAGACTCACAGTCCCTCCATTGGTCTTTTTCCTTTCCCTAATATATCTGAAGTAGATTTTGTCTCCCTTCACCGATTGTGCTATTCTTTCTTCAGTCTACGCCTCTGAGCTCCTGACTGCCTTTCCCACTTCCTTCTATTTTGCTTGATACAGTTCCCTGTCTTCCTCCTTCTGTTTTTCTTTGTACTTTCTGAATGCCTGTTTCTTTTCCTTAACCTTCCCTGCCACTTCTTTGGAAAACAGTAGTGTTTTTTTTCCTTCTTTTTGATTTCTTGACTTGCTTTACACAGAGGCTTGTTGCTTCTGCTGTGGATCCTTTAAGTGTTTCCCACTGTTCCCCTAACACCCCTCTCCTTCCATCTTTGCCAGGATTTTCTTGAGGTATTCCCCATTTTTGTAAAGTCGGCCCTTTTGAAATCAGGACCCTTACTTTTGTGTAGCACAACTCTACTTCTGTCTTAACCGTAAACCACGGTATGGTGATCACTGGACCCTAGATGGCTGCCCACTGATAGATCTGTTATTCTGTCACCATTGGTAATAACAAGGTCTCATATTGCTCCCTCCCATGTGGGCTCCTCCACTAGCTGTCTAAGGCATGGCCCCTGCAGGGCATCCAGGATGTCTCTGCTCCTGGTAGTGGTTGCTGCATAGGTGTCCTACTTAACATCTGAAATGTTTAGGTACCCCACTAGCAACACTTCCCCTTTCTCTGCCATTTTGTGGGTGGTATCCACTAATACCCTGTTTATTTCCTCCTCCTGTGCTGGAGGTCTGTAGACAACCCCAGTGTGGATGGTGGTGCCTTTTCCCGTCTCTAAGGTGACCCACAAGTGTCTCTTCCCCTTCCTGTCTTCCCCCTAATTCAGTTGCTTTGAGACCCTCCCTGATGTACATAGCCACCACACCCCCCTTTTTGCCCTCCCTGTCTCTTCTGAAGATTGTGTACCCTGGTATGGTAACATCCCAGTCATGGTTACCTGCGTACCATGTTTCTATCTGGCCTTTTTCGAGCGTGAACTTTCAGTCCTGTTCTGCAGGTCGGTATGAAACTCTTTCTAGTCTTGGTCCAAGATTACTGACCAGGGTAAGATTTTAGAAATGTTCACCTTTATTATTCCTGCCCAGTTGCCTACTTTTAACCATACTGGGACCATAAGGTATTTACGGGTATTCCCATGCAGGAAGGCAATATTTATGGGATCTCCTCACTGGCCCAGATTGGGTCCTACCACAGATTCTTTAACCAGTGTCTGCCCACAACTCAAATCCACCAGAGCTGTACCGGTTCTATTCCCTAATTGCTCTGGTATGGTATACAAGTTTATGGACTCATATGTGTGTGTAGGGGGTAGATCCATTCCGCAAAATCACAGTCCATGTGGTCACAAAACTTACTGATATGCCCAACTTTACCAAAATGAAAACATATAATGTTACTCTCAGGTCTATGACCTGGACCTCCCACCATTTGGGTCACCCCTTCTCCCCTCTTCTGTGGGGATCTTTTCCTCAGGTCACCACCCGAGGTTCGTTGTGGGTTCCACTCTTCTTAATGACCGCTGGTCTTTCAGATTCCAGGTAATGTTCTGTCATTTTCTCTGCTACAGCCAGAATGGTCTGTTCATGTTGGCTTACCCAGTCACAGGCTTGATCTGGTAAACTTTTCGGGTACTGCTGCAGTACAAATCAATTCCATAATCTCTTTAATGCATACTGCTGGTTTTAACCACCGAGTAGCCAAGTCTTGTAATTTTTTTGCTAGCATTCTAGGTCATGTTCTAACCTTGAAACCCAGGATGTAAATGCTCCATTGGTAACTGCCCTCAGTTATTCGGACACAATCTAAGATGCTATGCTGACGTTACCATGAAACTAACACCACGTAGACCATTACAGTGACAAAATCGACAGTTTGCTGTAATGGTCTTACGGTACACCGACACAGCATCTCCGTGACCTGCACCTCCTCCCCAAAACAACTCTGACCTGAAATTGATTATTTAAAAATCCAGGGTGTGCAGGGGCAGCACCCACCGCATGGGGGAATGGGGGACACAGCCCCCCACAAAAAAACACTGTTTTCCTTGACGGCTCAATGCTGACTGTCGGCATTGTGCCATCGCTGTAAAGGCAGTCGATGTTTACTGTTGAACTGCAGTGGTGGAACCATCTAAGATAGCTGCCTTTACCTGATCAAAGTCTCCAGTGACAGCATCAGTTAGGCTTCTGTATGCAGCTTGGGCATCTCTGGTTGGGTACAGTACAATGTGACCAGGCAGTAGTACTGGCAACTTTCTCAAAAGTCATAAGGCAGGCCTTGGGGGTCATCCTCAGGACCCATTTTTGTTAGCATGGAGTGGGGTGCTACAACGACTGGATTCCCGATGAGTTGGAGCTGGGTCACAGTTTCTTTCTGTGTTTGCAGCACCTGTTTCAGAAACTCTTGCTGGTGCTCTCTCTGCACCTGCAATTGCTTTTGCTGGCCCATCCAGTCTCTCTGCCTCTGGACCTGTTGTGCCAGTTGTTGGTCTCTGAGTCTGTTGTTGTACCAGCTGCTGGTCTCTCTCTGCCCTGTGTTGGTCTCTCTGAGCCTGCTGTTGTGCCAGCTGTGGGTTTCTCTGAGCCTGCTGTTGCACTTGCTGAACCATCCGGTCCCTCTACATCTGGGCCTGCTGTGCTTGCTGTTCTACCAGCCATTTCAGTACAGCTGTAGTAATATGAAACTAAGAGCTGCACAATCAGGTAGACTTGATAGACCTGTGGGCCTTTTTCTGCCAGCAATTTTGTATGTTCGTATGAACTTTGTCTGAATCCATCTTACCCCTTTTTTGACAAGAGTTTGATCCCACCCCTAAAGTCAACCACATGTGACAGGGTAGTGAACCAGGTGTATTTCAGAGCCAGTCATTTGTAAGGAGGGTCAGGGCCTGTGTCGTCAGGAAAAATCCTGGATGCCCTGTGGTTTAGGCCGACTACACAGGGGGAGGTGGGGAAGGCAGATTGTTTTCCAACACCGGAGAAAGGGGAGGAATGACCAGTGACATAGAGGAAAAGGGGCCAGTAGGAAAACAAGTAAATGGAAGGTTTGGCTTACAGGATCCTTATATGCCAGGAGATTGCAGGGATCCAGGTTCTTGAGTAGAACACCCGGGAGTGAGAGGGTAGAAAAGTGAGTGTCCTTCTGATGTCTGCCAAATCAGTTGTCCTGCTGTCTGTTAAGTCCAGGCAAGTATAAAAAGTTTATAGCCCAATGGAGCTGTATATATAATATCTATATATATATATATATTTATTTTATAAAGGAATGGTGACCCCTGTATAGCTGGAATAATTTCCATGTAGGTGAAAATAAAAGCTAGTTATGGAGAAACAGTGGTTTCTGCCTTATTTGACTGTGAGAGGGGAGTTTTAATTAAATGAAATCTTTTTGTTCCCTCATATCTTTTATTTTTTTTTATACATTTTATTCCCCTTCCCAGCCTGCCACCGCCGACTCTTCAAGAGAGACAATTAGCCATCCCACTGCATGGAACCCTACCCGAATGGACCCCCGAGCCCCATGGAGCTGCTGATTACCCCCCCAGGCGGGGACGAGGCAGGGGCACAGATGCCCAGTAACTTACATATTTTGTCAGTCTGAGGTCCGCTGGGTGGGCGCAGGCAAATCGTGGGCACGGCCAGGTCTCCCCATCTTCCCGGCTGTGGCATTCTCTTTTCTCATTTTCTCCCTCCCTGAGCAGCAAGTGACTCTCCTGACATCATGACACGAGCGCCAACGTCCATGCTGCACAGCGGCCACATCCCATCCCCAAATGGAGCTTGCAGTTCTCCGAGCCTCCTCTCGGGGTCATGCAAGTGTCAGGCCTCGGCCAAATCCCTCCCCAGAGAAGGCGAGCTGTTGTTGGATGCTCCAGTCTATCTCCCCCCGGCCGACCCACCGACGATCTGAGTTTGCTCCCAAACTCGGGTCACTGGCAAGGTGTGAGGTGTGGCGTCCAGCGCCTCAACCCTCAGCGCCACTGGGCCAGCTGTTCCCTCATATCTTTGCAGTCTAATTAATTTGTCACAAGTTATATTTCGGGAAAAGAATCCAGCCTCTGGGGCTGCAGTGTTTCTGGGACCTCCAAGAGAGAGGAGGTCCCGATGTCCATCTGGTCAGCTAGGGGAGTGAATCCATTTTATGAGAGTAGGAGGTAATCCAGAAACCTTGAAAACATCAGCAGGTAAGGATCATCAGTTTACCATGGTCCAGTATTGTAATGTCTTGTATACTAGTTCTTTGGAATGCTGTTCTCTTCCCTCCTGGAACATCTGCAATGATGTAAAGTATGACCCTAGACAGGGCAGGAAGGTTGGGGATTACACTGTGGAGGCCCATCCGGGATGTTCCCCAAGCCTTGAAATCGCCGTCAGACCCCGAGCCTTGTAGCCCACAGTGTGCAGGCTTCCCGGCCTGGTTGGGCCCTGTTGCACACTTTAAATAGCTGTGGGTGGGCCTGGAGCAGGCATTAGGCCTGGCCTGCTGGTGGTGTTGTGTGCGTGACTGGGCAGCCATGTGATCCTCAGGAGAGGTCCTGGTTGGAGGATGGGCAAAGGGAGCTATAGCAGCTACATGAGGAAGCACCATCTTGGGGATCAGAATGAGTGAGCTGAGAGAGTGAGGCCAGCCATGGCAGAGCAGGAAAAATAAAATAATGATAGCAAGAGTAGAACAAGAGAGATCACTTTGGGAGCATATTGGTTTACAGCAGGCAAGTGAAGTGGACTGTAAACATTTTGGAGCAAAAGAGCTGTGGGCTTCAAGTGACTATGGGACTGCGAGGGAAGGAAAAGCCAGCACAGGCATCCCAATGATTGGCAGAAAAGTAGTAGCAAGGGGAGGTGCAGAAAGGGCTGAAGCAACCCTTCAAGAGGAGCCCCTGACTACCATTCCAGCCTCACTTCTTTCCTGGTTTTGGAAGGCTGGGGAACAATGCAAGGGACATGAACGTTGTGTGAGGTGTGGATTTGTGGGAGAAGTAGTAACCAGGCTGCCTATATGCCTTTACTGTATAGGCAGAGCACCAGTGTCATGTATTGGGATGTATGCTTCCAGTTCCACTGTCAGCTTATTCATCCCGTGGTCACCAGCCAGCGGGGATTCAGAGGGGTCTGAAAGGTTATCCCTGGGAGAGAGCACTTGTGTCCAGGGGGATGAGACTCACAGCGAATCCCTGGATGTAATAGTAGAGGCTGTTGAGGAAGAGGGTGCAGATGCACCAGAAAGGGACTAGGGTAACAAGGAGAACAGCCATCTGCCCAGCTCTCCGCCACTGGCTACCAGCTATCCCACTGGCAGATGGAAGGGCAGGGGTCTCAGACAACCAGTCGGGGATCCTCCAGGGCCCAGGGGACCCTCACTACAGCCTCTGCCCAGTGGTAGCCCACAGGCATTATCCAGCAAATCGGAGCCTGTATCAGGTGCCAGAAGAAAAAACAGATCTATAGAAAGTGGCCCCAAGTCTGTGCCTGCACCAGTGTCAGCCAGTGGAAAGGCTGGTGACCCCCAAGACCAATGGGAGCTGGATGAGGAAAAATATGTTGGCAGCCAGTTCCAGTTCCAGGACCACATAGTGGTTAGGGTAATCCCTAGGCCCTACCACCACCCAGTTATCCCTTTCGGTGATACCACCCCGCAGCTCCCAGTCTGGGCCAAGACCCTCCGGACCCATATGGACGGGTTAAACCCAAATGATCTGTTAAACCTCAGATATCAAGAAAGGATATGGCTACCCATTGGACAAGCCAGGAGAACCAGCGTGAGGACCTGCCCAAATGGAGTCAGGCCAAAAGATGGGTTCGCAGGAGGCTGAGGGTAGAATATCAAACTTGAATTAGCCATACATGCAAAGAGGATTTGGGACATTGTTGAAGAGATGCGGGAGGACTGAATTTTCAAAGAGCAATTGGAGAGGCTGAAGAACCGTCCAGAGAAGGAAGTGCCCCATCTCAACAATTGTTCTATGAACGCACGGTTGATGTGCTGCACATGGATTTGGTCAGGGCTAACCATTTTCAAACATTTTGCTATGGTTCAGGACTTAACTGGGACTTAACCACTAAGCCAGACCCAGCATATTATTTCCCTCCGGGTGAGAGGCCTGCAACCTAGACCTCTGGGACTAAAACTTGTGGACTACGCGAGGACAATTGCTCTACGGAGCTGATGTGGTGACTCTAATTCCATTTATTGATCAAGCTCTTAAATTGAAAATGTTATGTTACTGTCTTATGTGTCATGATAAAATACGTTTCTGAGAAATTGGTGAAAGAATGTGTGTGTGCATGTGTGAGGGGATGGTCTAGGGTTTGTACACATAGAAACGTATTTTAAAATTTTAGTGGGAGGTATCTAAGGGGGCTGTCTGCTACCTCATTAATAATGTTTAGCCAAAGCTTAAGGAAAATCTTTTTGAAATGCATAATCATTATAAAAAAGTGATTGTTGTTACTGTTAAAAAGCAATAATGCTGGTTGTGACTAACACATTAGATTTATCTCCTAGCGCAGGTAGGGTTTAGGAATTAGGTTTTAGGGTATAGGTTTGAGCTAGGTAGGTAGGCTGGGTGGTGTCTGGTGACCAGACGTGGTGTGTACAGACCAAAAGGTTGGGGAGTGCGCATACTTAGCCTGATAGGAGCGGACCAACACTGGACCCTTGCCATCATTCCCA
The DNA here is from genome assembly GCA_016271365.2 of Neoceratodus forsteri. Classification (NCBI taxonomy): domain Eukaryota; kingdom Metazoa; phylum Chordata; order Ceratodontiformes; family Ceratodontidae; genus Neoceratodus; species Neoceratodus forsteri. Next base: position 408,095,536 of record CM057453.1, read on the forward strand.
GGAGGGAATGATTTCCTGGAGTGGGGAAGAGTGTAAGCCCCTGCCAATGCGGGCTTATATTCCCACCGATTAGGCATCCTTTTCCCCATCTCCCGAGCTAGAAAATGGGTTTAGTGCTCTGAGGGTTAGTGCTCTGGACACCTCAAGGTGGCAGCAGAGGGCAGAAATACGGTATAAAAGGGTGCTGACAGGAAATATCGTGGCCTTTCCAGCCTGGGCATTAGGCCTGGGGCTGGGGGGGGAGGCTGGAGAGCAGAACCAGGACCAGGACAGGTGGGCACGTGAGGGAGCTCAGTGGTCCAAGAGGGCCAGTGGGAATTTCCCCCAAAGTAAAGGCAATCAGTACGGTTTCATGCACCATGGCTGACGAGGAGTAGGGGTATGGAGCTCCGTGGGGACACAGGTAGCCAGGTTCTGCATCACTGGGGAGCTAGGGAGTTAGGGAAGCTTTAGTAAGCCCAGCCAATAGATGTAGGAGCCCTTAGGAAGCCCAGAAAGGTGTGTTTTCCAAGGTCGCTAGGATGGGAGGGCTGTGGCAGGGCCCTCTCAGGAGAGGAACCGGTGGCAGAGGTTCTCCTCGTACCTGGTGTGGCAGGGCGGCCTCGGTGGTCGAGGGAGCCTGGGAGCCTTTCACCCGTTGAGGGGCCTGTTTGGAGGGACAGGTCCTGGGGCTCCAGCCCAGTAAGACCAGGCAGGCTGTGGACCCAAAGGATTGGTAGGTCTTGGAGGGCGGTCCCCGTGCTGGTTCTTAACTCAAGCCCAGGAACCATTGTAAGGGATGTGGGCCTGGCAGGGACTCCCCGTAGGAAGGTGGTGATGTCAGAACAACCCCGGGGAGAAGTGGGGGCCATGGAGGGCTGAGGCGAAGGCAAGTGATCAGAGAAGTGGCCTCAGCCTGTATTTCAGAGCCAGTCATTTGTAAGGAGGGTCAGGGCCTGTGTCGTCAGGAAAAATCTTGGATGCCCTGTGGTTTAGGCCGATTACACAGGAGTCCAGGTGGGAAGGCAGATCGTTTTCCCACACCAGAGAGGGATGATGATCAGAGACATAGAGGAAAAGAAACCCGTGGGAAAACAAGTAAGTGAAAGGTTTAACTTACGGATCCTTATATTCCAGGAGATTGCAGGGATCCAGGTTCTTGGGTAGAACACCCAGGAGTGAGAGGGTAGAAAAGTGAGTGTCCTTCTGGTGTCTGCCAAATCAGTTGTCCTGCTGTCTGTTAAGTCCAGGCAAGTGTACAAAGTTCATAGCCCAATGTAGCTGTATATATAATATCTATATATATATATATATTTATTTTATAAAGGAATGGTGACTCCTGTATAGCTGGAATAATTTCCATGTAGGTGAAAATAAAAGCCAGTTATGGAGAAACAGTGGTTTGTGCCTTATTTGAGTACGAGAGGGGAGTTTTAATTAAATGAAATCTTTTGTTCCCTCATATCTTTGCAGTCTGATTAATTTGTCACGAGTTATATTCCAGGAGAAAGAATCCAGCCTCTGGGGGCTGCAGGGGGCTCCACAGGACCTCCAAGAGAGAAGAGGGAGGTCCCGATGTCCATTTGGTGTGCTCAGGGAGTGAATCAGTTTTCTGGGTGTAGGAGGTAATCCAACAACCTTGAGGACATCAGCAGGTAAGGATCATCAGTTTACCATGGTCCAGTATTGTCATGTCTCACGCGCTGGTTCTTTGGAGTGCTCTTCTCTTCCTGCCTGGAACATCTGCGATGATTTAAAGTATGCCCCAAAACGAGGCAGGAAGGGAGGGGTTACATTGGAAGTATTCATTCAGAATTTCTGCTTTTCTAGATCCCCTTCTGCAACCCCACACACACACACACACTTCATTTAGACTCACAGTCCCTCCATTGGTCTTTTTCCTTTCCCTAATATATCTGAAGTAGATTTTGTCTCCCTTCACCGATTGTGCTATTCTTTCTTCAGTCTACGCCTCTGAGCTCCTGACTGCCTTTCCCACTTCCTTCTATTTTGCTTGATACAGTTCCCTGTCTTCCTCCTTCTGTTTTTCTTTGTACTTTCTGAATGCCTGTTTCTTTTCCTTAACCTTCCCTGCCACTTCTTTGGAAAACAGTAGTGTTTTTTTTCCTTCTTTTTGATTTCTTGACTTGCTTTACACAGAGGCTTGTTGCTTCTGCTGTGGATCCTTTAAGTGTTTCCCACTGTTCCCCTAACACCCCTCTCCTTCCATCTTTGCCAGGATTTTCTTGAGGTATTCCCCCATTTTTGTAAAGTCGGCCCTTTTGAAATCCAGGACCCTTACTTTTGTGTAGCACAACTCTACTTCTGTCTTAACCGTAAACCACACGGTATGGTGATCACTGGACCCTAGATGGCTGCCCACTGATAGATCTGTTATTCTGTCACCATTGGTAATAACAAGGTCTCATATTGCTCCCTCCCATGTGGGCTCCTCCACTAGCTGTCTAAGGCATGGCCCCTGCAGGGGATCCAGGATGTCTCTGCTCCTGGTAGTGGTTGCTGCATAGGTGTCCTACTTAACATCTGAAATGTTTAGGTACCCCACTAGCAACACTTCCCCTTTCTCTGCCATTTTGTGGGTGGTATCCACTAATACCCTGTTTATTTCCTCCTCCTGTGCTGGAGGTCTGTAGACAACCCCAGTGTGGATGGTGGTGCCTTTTCCCGTCTCTAAGGTGACCCACAAGTGTCTCTTCCCCTTCCTGTCTTCCCCCTAATTCAGTTGCTTTGAGACCCTCCCTGATGTACATAGCCACCACACCCCCCTTTTTGCCCTCCCTGTCTCTTCTGAAGATTGTGTACCCTGGTATGGTAACATCCCAGTCATGGTTACCTGCGTACCATGTTTCTATCTGGCCTTTTTCGAGCGTGAACTTTCAGTCCTGTTCTGCAGGTCGGTATGAAACTCTTTCTAGTCTTGGTCCAAGATTACTGACCAGGGTAAGATTTTAGAAATGTTCACCTTTATTATTCCTGCCCAGTTGCCTACTTTTAACCATACTGGGACCATAAGGTATTTTCGGGTATTCCCATGCAGGAAGGCAATATTTATGGGATCTCCTCACTGGCCCAGATTGGGTCCTACCACAGATTCTTTAACCAGTGTCTGCCCACAACTCAAATCCACCAGAGCTGTACGGTTCTATTCCTAATTGCTCTGGTATGGTATACAAGTTTATGGACTCATATGTGTGTGTAGGGGGTAGATCCATTCCGCAAAATCACAGTCCATGTGGTCACAAAACTTACTGATATGCCCAACTTTACCAAAATGAAAACATATAATGTTACTCTCAGGTCTATGACCTGGACCTCCCACCATTTGGGTCACCCCTTCTCCCCTCTTCTGTGGGGATCTTTTCCTCAGGTCACCACCCGAGGTTCGTTGTGGGTTCCACTCTTCTTAATGACCGCTGGTCTTTCAGATTCCAGGTAATGTTCTGTCATTTTCTCTGCTACAGCCAGAATGGTCTGTTCATGTTGGCTTACCCAGTCACAGGCTTGATCTGGTAAACTTTTCGGGTACTGCTGCAGTACAAATCAATTCCATAATCTCTTTAATGCATACTGCTGGTTTTAACCACCGAGTAGCCAAGTCTTGTAATTTTTTTGCTAGCATTCTAGGTCATGTTCTAACCTTGAAACCCAGGATGTAAATGCTCCATTGGTAACTGCCCTCAGTTATTCGGACACAATCTAAGATGCTATGCTGACGTTACCATGAAACTAACACCACGTAGACCATTACAGTGACAAAATCGACAGTTTGCTGTAATGGTCTTCCGGTACACCGACACAGCATCTCCGTGACCTGCACCTCCTCCCCAAAACAACTCTGACCTGAAATTGATTATTTAAAAATCCAGGGTGTGCAGGGGCAGCACCAACCGCATGGGGGAATGGGGGACACAGCCCCCCACAAAAAAACACTGTTTTCCTTGACGGCTCAATGCTGACTGTCGGCATTGTGCCATCGCTGTAAAGGCAGTCGACAAGTTTACTGTTGAACTGCAGTGGTGGAACCATCTAAGATAGCTGCCTTTACCTGATCAAAGTCTCCAGTGACAGCATCAGTTAGGCTTCTGTATGCAGCTTGGGCATCTCTGGTTGGGTACAGTACAATGTGACCAGGCAGTAGTACTGGCAACTTTCTCAAAAGTCATAAGGCAGGCCTTGGGGGTCATCCTCAGGACCCATTTTTGTTAGCATGGAGTGGGGTGCTAGAACGACTGGATTCCCGATGAGTTGGAGCTGGGTCACAGTTTCTTTCTGTGTTTGCAGCACCTGTTTCAGAAACTCTTGCTGGTGCTCTCTCTGCACCTGCAATTGCTTTTGCTGGCCCATCCAGTCTCTCTGCCTCTGGACCTGTTGTGCCAGTTGTTGGTCTCTGAGTCTGTTGTTGTACCAGCTGCTGGTCTCTCTCTGCCCTGTGTTGGTCTCTCTCTGAGCCTGCTGTTGTGCCAGCTGTGGGTTTCTCTGAGCCTGCTGTTGCACTTGCTGAACCATCCGGTCCCTCTACATCTGGGCCTGCTGTGCTTGCTGTTCTACCAGCCATTTCAGTACAGCTGTAGTAATATGAAACTAAGAGCTGCACAATCAGGTAGACTTGATAGACCTGTGGGCCTTTTTCTGCCAGCAATTTTGTATGTTCGTATGAACTTTGTCTGAATCCATCTTACCCCTTTTTTGACAAGAGTTTGATCCCACCCCTAAAGTCAACCACATGTGACAGGGTAGTGAACCAGGTGGCTTCTGAGGAACACTCTCAAAGAGACCACTCTGAACTCCAGTTTAAATTAAATGAAATCTGTTTTATTTATTTATTTTTTTATTTAGCTTTTGTTAACCAGGTAAGTACACTAGACAAGACATTTGCCTATTTTCAGGTACAACCCAGGAGAGTACAAGGAAATATGACATTGGACAACATGATACACTTTAGGCAATTACACACAGTCAGGGAAAACAGAAGCACCACAGAGTCAGTAGGTACACACAACTGGTCTGAGCATATACATCAAGTCACCAAGGCTGCGGGCAGCGCATTATATACAAATTATATACAGTACAGTCCCCCCAAAAAGTGGGGGCACAGTCAGAACAATACCTAATACATAGGGTGTACACATTGTGTGCAGGACAAAAACCATGCAGGCAGGCTGTACCTTAGAAAGGATGTTCAGTGCAGGGGACCAGGTGAGATTATGGAGGTTTGGGACAACCACACGCTGAGAAGAGTTTCAAATGATTCCACAGGGAGGTTCGGAGGCATGCATGGGAGGGGGAGGAGCAGACCTGGGCAGGAAGGGAGTTCCACAGTCTGGGAGCACATGAGGCAAAATCTCTGTCCCCATTTGAGTGCGAGTGGCAGGAATCCTAAGAACAGCAGGGCCCAGGGATCTGAGGGAGTAAAAGGAGGAGGCAGCCCGCACGAGGAGCTCTGCAATCCAGGGGGTGCCAGTACCAAGGACCTTGCCCGTGAAACAGCCCAGGACAAAATTTAAGTAACTGGGCGGGGAGAGCCAATTAAGCTTACTATACAGGTCACAGTGGTGAGTGAGATGAGGGGCAGCAAGGGCAAAATGGCAAATGTTGTTGTAGGTGACGGTCCACCTAGAGAGGTGGGCTTTGGAGGTACGAGCAAACAGGAGGAGCTCATAGCAGAGGGAGGGGAGAAACACACCTCTAGCCAGTGCAAGGTGAGCAGTGGAAGTGAGATTGCTCTTTGCTCGTTAGGCCAGACCCAGTTTGCAGTTAACAGCTCTGCATACATTCTGGATATGGAGTCCAAGGTCGAGCTGAAGGTCAAGTGTCACCCCAAGGTATTTGATGGAGTCGGTGATGAGGACAGGAGCACTGTCAAGACCAGTGATACACAAAGGGTCAGGGGAGGCCTTTATCTTGGCCAGGGACCCAAAGAGCATGCCCTGTTTTTTTTTTGAGGTTGAGGACCAGCTTGTGGGATGTTATCCAGGATTGTATACTCATAAAGTCCTCACTCAACTGGTGGTTTATGACCCCAATGTCCCGAGAATGGGTGAGGATGACCAGGTCATCAGCATATAGAATGGACCTACAGTAGGAAGAGGTAGCGAGCAGATTGTTGCCAAAGATGGAAAAGAGCAGGGGCCCCAGGACTGAATCTTGGGGGACACCTGAGGACACAGAAGTGGTGTCCGAGAGCACATTACTGTATTTGATCAGCTGCTGTCTGCCATGTAGGTAGTTGGTGAACCGAGTACAGGGGGTGACAAGCCAAAGGACCTAAGCTGAGAGCAGGGTAGAGCATGGTCAACTAGATCAAAGACTTTGGATAGATCAATGAAGATGGCACCGGAGAGTTTACCCTGGTCCATGGCATCTCTGATTCCAGATGCAATAGTGACAGGTGCAGAGGATGCACTGTGCTCTTTATGAAAGCCATGCTTCTCAGGAGACAACAGCTCGTGAGACTGAATATACTACATGAGTTGTCCAGCCACAACTTTCTCAAGAAGTTTACTGACAGCAGACAATATGGCTATCGGTCGGTAGTTGTCAAGAATCTTAGGGTTGCCCTGTTTGAGAATGGGGACAACCCTAGCCACCTTCCATATATCAGGGATGACCCCAGAGGCTAGGGATAAGTTGAACATATGGGCCACTGGGGAGGCAACATGAGAGGCACCAACACGGAGGAGCTTAGGTTCCATGCCATTGTGGCCAGCACTGGAGAAGGGGGAGAGACTGGAGAGCAATCTCTCGTGCCATCACAGCTTTGAAATAGAATAACGGGTGGGAGATGGGAGCCAGTTATGGAGCAAGGTCATGGACACAACTATTACAACCACTGGAGGAGAATAGGGAGGTGAATGCAGATAGGTCCGAGAAGTGTGAGTTAAATGCATTGAGAATAGTAAGTGGATTGGTACAACTAGTTCCATCGATGAGCATGTCAGCGGCCTCACCATTGGGGGAACCACTTACTATGTTCTTTATGTTCCTCCAGAAAGTCCTAGGGTCTTTAGCCGAATTCACCAGTGCCGCTTTGCAGAATTCACTTTTGGCAGCCCAGATTGCTTTCTTACACTCATTCCTGATCCTCCTATACTGCTGAAATATGGCCTGGTCCATCGTGACCTTGAATTTGGCCCAGCACTTACCCCTACTTTCATTACCAGGAAAAAGAAACAAATAGCTTGTGTTCAGTCACTTGCTGTCTCCACTAGCATCTCACAGAAACAGAAACCCCCATCCTTCTGCTTGTTCATCCTACTCCCTTTATTGGGCTCAGGTGTTGCTTGTTAACACTCCTCTTCCCTGAGAGAGGTAGTCAACAGATTGAACATCCAGAGCAGTGAGGCCTTAAAAGGACAACTTTAAAACATAAGGGATTTGGTACAAATCCCACCACAGCCCCTGTCAAAACCTGTGTTGCAGGTTTGTGATGCAGTTTATGGATGAAAGGAGTGTGATGGACATTCGGCCCGTCACAGGATTGCCGGAGGAAGGGAATGCCCTCTCTGAGGTTGCTTTCTTCCTTCCACTACTCTTATGTCCTGATCAACACTTTTGCTACTGGCACTAGTTTTGAGAAGGAGTCCCATCTTTGAGACCAGTGGTCTCTTAAGTGGTACTGAATGTCTCTTATCTGATATTTGGCCCATGGGACCACAGCTGTGGATGCAGCTATGTGGCCCACTACTTGTAGAAAATCCCTTGCAGGCCTTAGCTATCACACTGTGAAGGATTTTGCTGTGGCAATAAGAGTTGCTACCCTCTTCTGAGGGAGGAAGGCTATCCCCTGTAGGGTATCCCTTTCTGTGCAGATTAAGTCTAGCACCTGAAAAGGTTCTGTTTGGAACTTCTGCAGATTTTTCAGGAACCCCGGTTTTCAAGGTGCTTTTTACCTTCTGAATAAGCACCTTGTCTCTTATTTTGTTTTTCCCGAGACCAGCCAGTCATCCAGGTAACGAAAAACCACCACACCTTGCCTTCTGAGGTGTGCTGCCACCACGGCTAAGCACTTTGTGAAGATCCTTGGTGCTGAAGTGAGGCCGTAGGGAAGGGCTACAAGCTGGTACTGGCAGTTTCCTAGCCAGAGCCTGAGATATTTTCTGTGGGTATGTGTGACTGGAATGTGAAAATGGGCATCTTTCAGATTCAGTGACCCCAAACAGTACTCTAACTGTAATGTTGGTATTACTGTGCCCAGAGTGATCATCTTGAACCTCTCGTTTTTGATGTGGTTCTTCTGGTATTTAAGGTCTAAAACAGGTTGTCATTCTCCATTTTTCTTCCAGGTCAAGAAGTACCTTAAAAACAGGTCCTTGCCCTATTGTGGGGCAGGGACCTTTTCTATTGCTTTTGCTTGTAGAAGTTTGTTTACTTCTAGTCCCAGCAAAATTATTTCTGTTGGACAGTGAGTTGGAAAACATTTGTGTTTCTGCAGTTCTGGAAATATTTTGATCTATAGGGACAACCCCAGTCCACTACCTCTAGGGTCCACTTGTCTGTGGTAATGTTTACCCATTCCTGGAAGTAGTGGGCCAGCCTTCTCCTAACTGGCCATTGATGGGTTAAACTGAACAGAACTTTTCAGGGGTTTTGTTTTGGCTGAGGCTTGGGAGCTGGTGCTGCCACAGTACACTTGGAGCCTGCCTCTACCCCTGTAGTAAACTCTTTGGAACTGGTATTCATAAGGGGCATAGGGAGCACAGGCTCTTGGAAAATAGCACCTGCCACTACATCCCCTACCATAAGGTCTGTAAGAAGTGGAGGCCTTTTCTTTATCAGTGCTGTTTTTGTAAGTGTGGCTCAGTTGGTAACACATCTGCCTCTGGACCAGAAGGTCATGTGTTATCGTCCCACACCAGGATTGGACTCATACCTAAAACACTGCCATTCGAATGCAGTATTTGGGGGCTGCTGTACTGCAGGGGTGTGCCGTCCTTTGGATGAGATGTTAAACCGAGGTCCCTTCTACCCATCCTGGTGCTGTCCTGGTGGGTGTCCAGGTGGAAGTAAAAGAACCCAGGGCACTCTTTGCAAAGAGCAGGGGACATTCCCGGTGTCCTGGTCAACATTCTCCTTCCTATAAACTGGATCTTCCAATTGCCCAGGCTGTGTGTGGGTGTTGATGTGCAATATGACTGCCACTACACATTGTCACTTCACTACCAGTCTAGCATTGCTTGTAAAGCACTTTGGGATACACTGTATATGAAAAGCACTATATAAATGCTGATTCTTCTCCTTCTCCTTCTTCTTCCCATCCATGTTTTTCATGTTTGCTCTTGTTTTGTTACCAAAAAGGGAATTTCCTTCAAATTGGAAATCAGTAGAATTGGTCTACGTGTCCTTGGAAAGGATGACTGGTTGCCGTTAGCCAGGAGAATCGCCTTAATGACACTGCATGAGCTAGGTCCCTTCAGGCAGGGTCACTAGTGTCCATAGCAGTGTGGGTGTGATACTTGGTGGCATCTAGAGCTGGCTGTGTTGTACCAGTCAGGTCCTTTGTCAGTTCACCATCAGCTCTATCAGCCACTGCCAGCAATCTGTTCCACAGTGGATTCTGGAACTGGGCTATATGAGCTGAGTAAGCTTCCTGCCTGATAAGCAGGGAAGCAGATGTATAAGCTTTCTAGGCCATAGTATCCAATTTTAAAGAGTCCTTTACAGGTGGCTGTGCAGAGAAAGGGATCTTAGCCCTTTCACAGGCAGCCACTACCCCCACCCCCCCATCTCTTCACCTGATATTTTTTTTAAATCTTTTTATCTATGGCTGCAGCTAAAGGAGGTCCAGATATGATTTCTGAAGTTACTTTTTGTATTGATTTATGTATGGGGTCCAGCAGCCGTCTTGTAGGAGCTAACCCCATCATATCCATAAATTCTGCTTCCTCCTCATCCTTCTCTGTTTCCTGAGGGGGATGTGAAGGGTGTTCACCATTTCCCTAACAAAAGAGGAAAATGTTTAGTAATCCTCTGTCAGCCATGGAGAGGAGCCAAATTACAGCTCAGTTGAACCATCTGGTTCAATAGGTTCACCTTCCTTTTGGACACCCCATTATCTTTACCATCTTTACCATGCTTGTCTGATGGCTAAGCAGATTTATCTTTCTTCTCTGTCCCCTTTACTGGGGACTGCTGCTGCCTTATTTCAGAAGATTAACCTTCTGATGCATGCTTTCCACCATCATCAGGAACTCCCTTAGAGCCTTTATTATTTCTTAGTGACATGGAGACCTTCATCATAGTACATTTCTTCCTCCTCCTCCACCACAGGCAGGTAGGCTACAGCTTGAGTTGGGAGGGGAGTAGGCACATTCATAAAATTTCCCATGCCCTGAATGACCTGAAAGACTTGCCCCATTTTTGCTATGTCCTCTGTTGAGAAGAGCATTTGTCATTGTCCCAAAGCCTACTCCTTTCTTTTTTCAGGAGTAGCACCTGCTCTGAGGCTTTCTTATTTATATTTTTGTCTTCACTGAACTCAATATTCCCGTAAAAATAACTTTAAAAACTAAAACAAAGAATGTCTAGAGACAGAGATACTGGAGTTTACTTCAGGGCGACTGCTATCTTCAAATGGAGAAACAAATCTGCCGTTGGGAGTTATAGTGGAACATGACCACAGTGCAGAGTTTGAACCCTCATTCTAAAGTGCCATAATTAGCATGGAGTTCTATCTCCAGGGCATCACTCTCAGCCAAGAAGATGATGCACAGTGTAAACATCCAGTGAGGGATTCCAGGAGTTAGAACAACCCAGTTATGAATAAATGTTGAAACTTTTCAATGTTTACTCAAAACATTGCCATTTCATTGCATTTTAACCCAGCTTTCCAACAGTCTTTTTGGCCCCACCTCAAGAATACAACAGGTTTGCTTTTTTTTTATTCAGCCCCCTGATGTATTTTTCATGGTTGTTCTGCAACATCACATCTCGAGTGGAATTTGATAAATGACAAGTCACATTCATAAGGTGGGGTAACACAAATATTATATTGAAAATCTGGGGTCACAGTCTGAAAAAAACAGAAAAGTTATACAGTATGTAAATCTCTTTGATTCCCAATTGTGACAATTTCACTATAAAAAAATTTTTTTGATTTTAACTGCTACACTAACTAAGCCGAACAGCTGCACAACAAATATAAGTAAGCCTACATGACTGGCATTTGCAAGTGTTTGTCTTACTTTGCGGTTATCCCCTTTGAGCATTAGTGTCATTCCACACCATATTATAGTGAAGGGAGACTTCATGGGATTGGAGATTGGTATCTGGTCTCAACTTAAACGTATCCCCTCCTTCCCAATAAGCATTTGTGCTGCAGAACTTCCAGGGAGGTAATTTCCAGGGATGCTTATTTAGACATTGCTAGGTGATAACCAGAGTAGGGAGAGGTGACATAACCTCCCTACTCCACATCATTTTTGCAGGGTGAAGCCAGATAGTTGAGTTTCTCGGGGTACCTTGTACTGCCTCATCTTGGGGGGCCCTGGGTTCTTGTATACCAGGTATTCCCCCTTAGAGTCCCAACAAGTGAGGGACTGTAAATTGTATTCAAGAAGGCTGCAGGTTATAGTTTAATTAGCCAGCCAGCCAAATATGCCACTAATAGCTAGGATTGTACCTGTTCAGCTGTCAGTGTAATAATAGTTACAGTAGATGGGAGCTTGCCATTAGATTTGTGCTGTGTTTATACTGTGTGCCCTGTTCATGACAAACATTGGCTTTGTTTTTTTTTCATTTTTATTTCACTCCAGTCTCACTGTCCCTAACTGCTATGAAATAACTGCTTTGGTGCTCCTAACAAGTTCAAATGTAAGCCACATGGTCATTGTGGAATACAGAATTAAGCCTGGGGCTAAAGATTAGCTGCCGCCCCTTTAAAGCGAATTACCAAGTTTTGATATATGAACGCACATACTGCAAGGTGACTGCATATAGAACTGATTCGCAATGTATTTTGATAGTTGCATAGCCTATGTTAGCAAATTAAATCAGGTTTTCAGCCTCATAAACCAGAAACTGTCATTTTGTGTATTGGGAGCCAGTATTTGGTGACCTTTGACGCTCATTACCTTTGCAGTGTCACCAGAGGGAGATCTGTGCTCTGCCGTTAAAATTAGTTCTTGGTCACAGCAGTTCTGTCTTGATAACAGAGCTCTTGGTCGTAGCATGCAGCTCGACAATAGCAATGTCAAACAGTTCATTTTCAGGGTCCGATGATGAAAGCATTATGTTGTCCTGCACTTACAGTGATCTTTCGGACACTGACATAGTGCCACAATTTGACAGCCACTGCATAGTAGATCCCCCATAGGGATGACCCTATGACAGCAGCGAGAATGATGTGGGCAGTAGCTCAGGCAGTCACAGTAGTAGTCCCAATCCATTCCAGTACAGCAGTGAGAGCAGACTTAGCAACACAGACTGTTAATATTATATTTTGCTACTTAGTGCTATGGTTTGGGTCCCGTCATTGCTGTCATTTTACAGTGCAAAATTGAGGTATGGTGTGTGTTCTGTTACTCCCAGCATCGATGTGCCCACACAAATGCTAGTGATAGTACCCTGGGTTTTTATATTTCTTTTTTTTTTTGTGGGGGGGGTTGCTTTCCCTTTACTAACAAGCTGTTGGCCACTCCAGCTTGACACTGAGAGCATGGATTGATCTGGTGGCATTGCTTGAGCAGGATAAATGGCTCACAATTTGTCCAAATCCAATTTGTCCAAATTCCTCACCTGGTACTAGCCAGTAGTGACCTACCGCCAATTGATTTATCAGTCACTCACTCTGATGGAGCACAGAATGGAAATTACAAGCAGGCACCTTGTACCCCAACCACTCCAAACCCCCCAGCTGCACACATACACTTAGAAAAATGCTGCAGCATAGAACTTTTATTATCTGTAAATTATTTATACTGTTTGGGTCTATCTTTGCCCTAGTGTCAACTGGTCTATGCTATAGCTTTCTTCTCTGTGTTATGTGCGTGTTTGTGGGCGGGGGGCCTGCTTGTACTTTCCCCTTTAGACGTATCAGTGATTGAGTAACGTGTTGGTCACCAGTTCCCCTGTTTATGGCATGTTATAAATTTAAAACTACAAATTATTGCACCAGCTTTGTGTTACCTCTAAGTGCTCAGGAACTATGCAGACTGCAGCTGTCATTAGTGTCTGGATAAGCATCTGTAATACCATCTTGGCATTGGCTTATTGCCGCTACATGTGTGCCTCCAGGTGCATTATGAACTGAGCAAAAAATACACAGTACAGTCGGTGATCGTCCCCCACCCTCCCCAAGGTTAAAAATGACACTGCCAATACCCTTCTCATGGAGAAAGAGACTGCATTTATGTTTAGATAGCCTAAGTACCGTTTGATTGGTCCACTACAAAAAGGGACATGTCCTTGCGGTAGGTATGCAAGTGTTAAACTGTATTTGAGCCACCCTCCTTCACTTATGTCATCATACTTCATTACCACTTTGGTCTGTGTAAAGCCGTTTGTGTTTTCCCATTTTTTCCATTACAGTGGATCTCTGATGCACATGCGTAAAAGTGTACAGCAAATACAACAGATGCTGCACTATACTGTCTCCCATGCCTTACCGATGTCATTGTGCATTGTGTAGACTCCCTACATTCATTGCTGTGTAGCCCATATTTTGGTTCAGACTTTATTCCCTAAGTATGCCAAACTGACTAGCACACTTTGCAATATAACACCATAGAAGCCGTACATTGGTACCACAGTGTCGGGAGAGGATCGCAAATGCAGTCTCTTCTTTTGCTGATGCTCCGGAGCACATACAATGATACTATGATCCTAATTATAAATAAAGACTGTATGTTAAAATGTTAAAAAAACTGTTTTTAATTTTGAGATACACTGTAAACTATGTACAGTGTAACTATGTAAGGTATATAACTGATTTTATTGCATTCATTTAAAAACTTAGCAAGGAGCTGGCAAGCTGGAGAAACAATTCAGTGCACCATGTCCCTTTATTCATGCACATCTAAGCATACTTTGGTGATCAGTGTTATGGTGCTTGCAAGAGAACACCAAATGAGCCCAAGAAAACACAGGAGCACAAGAAAAAATATAAACTGTCTATAATGATGGTGACAATCAGAAATGCAATAGCAAAGGTAGTTTACTGAAGCAAGCACACTGGAAGCAGCACTTGCCAAAATACACAGTTTATTGCACTTTCTCCTGATTGGACTGTGCAGCTCAGTGCTTATACTTGCTGCACATTACAATTCTGAACTGTTGAAAAAGTCATCCATTTAACACAGACCTCTATGTACCAATACTGAAAAGCTTACTTCAATTTATAGAACTGCCCATTCAAAAGTCATCCTTTTGTGTCCCAATACACTACAGATTACAGCTCCACTCAGTTAAAAACATTTTTTATACAGACTTGTTGTTATAATTATGTACTTGCAGCACTTATTAAAACTGTAACTCTGTACTCAAGCAATGTAGATTGTGATGTTCCTAGAACCGATGGACCTACGACACAGAGCTTAGTCAGATGAGTAAAATTGAAAATCAGGAGAAATCACCACTTCTGCAATCCCAAAAGCAAGTATAACAGCTGCCAAAAAAAAAAACATACTGTTTCAGTCATCAGTGCTGTAATTTTTGCCAGTTCAGTTTTGGATCTGCACTCACTGAGGCTGGGTCCAGGAAAGACGAATGAACGAGCAGTGAGAAAGGTGCAGTGGGAACACCTTCCCTGTGCTGATGTCACTCATGCATGTGGATGCACTGCTCATGCGCGAACTTCAAACAAAGAAAAAAACACGCAGAGACAACTGTAACACAAAAATGCTAAAAAACTAAGCATCTGAATATATTTAATACTTAACTTCAGGACAGCTGAGCTTTGCATCACTCAATGAAGGGAAGGTGATCTGCAAATATACAGTAACTTTGGGGGAAGTTGGTAAATCACTTTAACTAGGAACAGTAATGGGCAGCCAGCCATGGTCACATGTTATGCTAATTAGTTTCCAGCAGGGGTTAGGAAACCCCAGTTTCCTGTTTCCTGATGAGTCAGTCTGAGTCCGTACCTTGGCTGATGAGATGTCCCTGCTTATGCTCCTGAATAAACCTTATTTTGTTTATTATTTTATGCATCTGACTCAGTTCGTTCGGTACCAGCAGTCGACTATTGCAGAAGCACCGGATGGGAAAGCAGAATACTGGAGAATGCAAGAGATCCTTAGTGGCAAACCAAATACCAAAACGCCTCGCATGGTGGAGAATGCGGCCCTTCTTCTGCCCAGACCCTCACCTCACTTATCTGCGTCATTGGGTACCCCGGCATCATCACCCAAGTGTGACTGAACTGTTGCATGCTAAGAAAAATTCCATCTGGCAGCAGAGAGGAACAGAAAATAAAACTGAACTATATCCTGCTACATTAATCCTCCTGCCATCTGCCTCAGAATATAAATGTGCTGGCATATAAATATGCATGAAAGTGGGACACTGTTTAATCAGCAACACTGTAGAAGTTTGAATTTCAGCAGCCTCCACAAACCCCACGGAGCTGCATGCTGCACAAATTCAGTGTCAGAAAAGAGCGCCAAAAGTTCTATGGAGCTTGAAACTGCAACCCCAACCCCCCAGCTCCAATCTCGTGGCAGGGCCGGCACATCACTAGCCTGTACAGTCTTCTAATGGGACCCCAACCTGCTTGTAAAAGGGCGCCAAAGCTAAAAAATGGCCCCTCGGCCCTGCACCAACCTACTACTGTGCTCCCATTGTGACTTTAGTGTCAGAGCCCTCCCACTCCAACCCTCAAAGCAGAAGCCACTCTGAAAAGAAACTGCTCAAATATTTTTTATAGACAAAGAAACATGGCTCAACCTGGCCATCCACAACCAATTGCGGCTCCCTTTGCTCTTCCTTCTTTCAGAGTGCTTCCCCCGAAACAACTATAGCTCGGGCAGACACAAAGGCAGCCCTATTTCCCACCGCAACAGCCTGTTACCCTGCTTCTCCATCCTGCATCAAATTGGAGCCTCTGCTACCTGCTGGCCCACCTTACCGTAGCTCCTGGATTCACCATTACCACACTGCCCTCGAAGCACGGAACACCCGCTCCCAGCCGCCAGGCTACGAGGACCGCGGCTATTCCTGGCTCCTGCTGCAGCTCCGATCACTCCTGTGAAATGGCCATGCTAATCAAAGCCACAGCCCTCACAGCTACCTACAGCGGCTCACTTCTGTTTCACTCTGCTCCAGGCCGCTCATTCTCGGAGAGCCATATAGCCAACCACGGCGTCTCTCCCTCTCTCCTTCAGCCGCACAGAGCGATTCTTTTTCCCTGCTCAGCCACGTACAGCCCATCAGAAGTCAGAAAGACACAGAAAAAGGGGGCATTACAAAAGAAAGAAACAAAATAATCAAACCTGGAGGGCAGCTACAAGCAATTCCAGCACAGTATACAAGGCAAAAGGGGAAGCAACATACAATTACAGGGAAGCACAATAATCAATAAAAACAAATCGCTGCAACAAAATATAGAAATTTTTTTTCCCAGCATTTGCCACTCACCCAGCCACTTGAAAGTGCACCAAAAATTTCAGCAGGGGAAGAGGCCTGCAGCCTGGCAAATCGCCATTGCACTCCTTGCAGAGCAACCTTGTGGGAAGGAACCTCCATTTTGTTGCCATCAAACAGTACCATTAGTAGTAACCTTGCTCCCCCAGTGGTGTTATCTTCCTACAACCAAGCAGTGAAATTACATCAATTCAATGCAAATGCATGATTTTACAGTACAAGTCAATGCAAGCCTATGCAATTAAAGAGACATTACACCAAATAACTGATCTTGTGATAAAAGTTTATTGAAATAACAGACAACACCAAAATAGAGTGGAAATTGTTTATTAAGACATCCAGTGATGAAAATTGCTTACAAATAACTGTCCTTTTGTCTACAAAAATATTTTCTCTCAGCAATTCATTTCTTCCAAAGACATCTTGTTCTCTTCATGACAACCACTCCTACTCACTCCTACGACCTTCGTTCAGTGACACACAGCTCCTCCCCGACCATGAGGTCCGAGGACAATGCTGTCTCAAGCACTGCCTGCTCCGGGGCCCCACCTTCACCTGCCTCAAGAGCATGGGATCTCAAAATGTAAACTATTCTGCCCGAAACCCAGTCATCCATCTCAGGCCAAGGGATGCCCACTATGCAGGCCATTCAGGATGACCTCATCTATATTAAAGCTATTTCTCCACACTCAATGGTCCATACCAGCTTACAGCCAGTACTTTTTTCAGCACTACCCCATAAAGAAGCTGTCAGCTGGCTTGAGCAATTTCAAGCCTGGATCTGCTTCAATGGTTGGATGGATCCCATGCAAATTTCCAACGCCATGCGCTTCCTCCTGAGAGGAACGGCCATCTCGTGGTTTAATGCCCTTTCAGACCAGATGAGAGGGGACACTGCCACCCTATATTCCACTTTCAAGGACCATTTCCTACAAGCACATCCACCCTGGTTGTTAGAACAGCAACTGTGGGAACATACCATGCAACCCTCTGAGTCCTTGGAAACATTTATAGTGGACATTGAATCACGGTGTAATTGTCTACAAAAATCAGAGAAAGACCAGATCACAGCCTTTGTCTGGGGAATGCCTCTGCAGTTTCATACATATGTTATCCATTAAAAGCCAGCCTCTTGGATGGACATGATCCAAGCTGCACGGTTAGCCCAGGAGTCTTTTTCCATGCTCCGGCCTACCACTGTTCAAGAGCCACAGTCTTCACAATTGGCTGCACTTGCTACTTGCATACAACAGCAACAAATAATGATTGACAAACTTATTTCAACTGTCATCAGCTTACATTCTAATACCGCGGCTTCACCTGCAACTTCTGTTAATGTCCTGCAGCCACCTCCACAGTGACCTGAGCCACCTCCACGTTCATGGGAGCCAGTGACCTGTCAGTGGTGCAGATTCAGGGGTCACACTGCTGCAGTCTGCCGCAAACTGAAAAATTTTCGCAGAAATTAAGAAAGCCAAAGGCATCCAGAACAGTGCAATCAGCAAAATGTAAGCAACTATTCACAGGACCAGCAAACTAGGGGCTTTGGTTGGGCAGAAAAAGGAAGCACCTGACCACCCCACTGATTCTCATAACTCAAACAAACTGCACCCTCTAACTGCTAAGTCAGGCACAATCTCGCCTAAAGGAGTCAAAGTTCCAGTCATCAGATCACCCCTCCTTGCAAACTACATCCCTGTCACAACTGGGAAATGGTCCACGCATGCCTTGGTTGACTTCAGAGCAGAAATCTCAGTTATTCACAGCAATATACTAGACAATCCAGCTATTCATCATGTACCTACTGTTGCTCCAGTTGATCTAAAGTACATAATCACAGCAAGCACAGCTACAGTACCTGTTACAGGTGTGGTCCATCTTAAGCTCCACTTCGGCTCACAGCAAGCTACTGTTAAATTCTACCTAGTGCCTGAACTTCAACCAAACATTATTCTTGGCCTAGACTTTCTCAAAGTGCAAAAGTCATCCTAGACTTTGCCTCAGACAAACTGTCACTAGATCCCCAGAGGCAACTCGCAGCTATAGACTCAGTCACTGTACCTCCTAAGTCAGAAATGGTTTAATTGCCAAGATTCAAGGTGAACCACTTCCCCATGGTGTTGTTGGCATCATCAAGGGATCCTCAGCTTTGCACTCCTCAGGTCTCCTTCCAGGGAACACCTTGTCTACTGTGCACAGTAGCTCAGTATTCCAAAAATGCTGCAACTTCACGGACAAGCCAGTGGTCATCTCAAAGGGTGCCAGTATCAGAAAGTTTGTTTGTCTGTCTTCAGGGGACCAGCTTCAGCATTTGCACAAACCTCGGCCTGGTTCCACTAACATTTGTCCTGTCAGTACCATCACAACCACCCCAGCTTCACAAGGAGTATCCTTCAGTCAGCATCTATCTGCCTCAAAACTTCCGGCATGTCCCACAGAGAAACAGAAACCTCCTGAATTTCTGGAAAACTACCCAGATGTCTTTGTTGGCCCTGATAACAAACCCAGATGCTGTGATATCCTGCAACACACCACCTAGGTGCATCCCAACCAAAAGCCAATTCATCAGCGAGCCTACAAAGTGGGACACAAACAAAAACAAGTCCTGGAGGACTTAATCACAGTCATGCTTGAACAGGACATTATTGAGGAATCCACAAGTCCCTGAGGTGCTCTTTGCTTGCTAATAGTAAAGAAAGAAAAGTGTATCAGTTTGTGGTGGATTACAGATAGCTCAATGCCTACACAGTGCAGGACACACATCCCTTACCTACCACAGAGGACGCCTTAGAGAGCCTTGGTGCGGCCAGCCCAGCTTACTTCACCACTCTAGATCTTCAGAGTGGATTTTACCAAGTCACTATTGATCCAGCTTCACGCCCTTACATGACCTGGCACTGCCACTTGGGACTTTTCCAGTTTAAACATCTGCCTATGGGACTTTGGAACAGCCCAGCCACATTTCAACGTATCATGGAAGCTGTATTACATGGATTGTCTTGGAAATCTTGCCTAGTTTACCTCAACAATGTTATTGTCTTCAACAGAACTTTCCAAGAACACCTCCAGCATCTCAAAGAGGTGTTTGAACGTTTCAGGCAAGCCAACTTCAAACTTCGCCCAGAGAAATGTTGCTTTGCTCAACATCAAATCCATTACCTGGAACATGTGATCAGTTTGCAAGGCATTTCACCAGACCCAGACAAGCTTTCTGCAGTAAAAGACTATCCAGAACCTACAAACCTGAAAGACCTTAGAGCTTTCCTGGGCTTGTCTGGCCACTACAGAAAATTCATTTGCAAATATGCCAAGATCGCAGCTCCTCTGCACGCCCAAACTAAAAAGGGATGTGACAACATATGGACTTTCGAATGCAAAGAGGCCTTTGAAACTTTAAAAGAAAAACTTATTTCTTCCCCAGTATTGGCCTATCCCTGGTTCAACCAGTCATTAAAGCTTTACACAGATGCTAGTTCTTTTGCAATGGGCGCTGTGCTGTGTCAAATCTAAGACAGAACAGAACGAGTTGTTTCCTATGTCAGGCACTCTCTTTCTTCAGCTGAGCAAAACTATGGCATCACTGTAAAAGAATGCCTAGCCATGGTCTTTGCTGTAAAGAAGTTTGACTGCTACTTTGATTCTCCTCCTTCACAGCTATCGTGGATCACTCTGCCCTCGGATGGTTGTTTGAAATGAAGGAGCTGGTAGGAAAGTTTGCCGGGTGGATTGCCATACTACAAGGCTACAATTTTGAGATTCAGTACCGACCAGGTCGAGTCCATTCTAATGCCAATGCTGTAAGCCAGAGATGGCATCCCTCCGCAGCAGCCTTTCCAGATGAAGGAACCTGCCTGCAAGCTCTTCCCCTCCACTCCACAGATGAGCTCCCTGTGGACATTCCTACAGCACCTCAAGTTACTTTGCTGCTATCAACTGCTTCTACAGAGAAAAGCACCAATTCTCACCTATTGCAAGCAGCTGAAGAGCTTCTTACAACCTCTAATACTGATATCTCCCTGGCGACTAAATAAACTTCAACAAAGAACTGATCCTCAGTTTAGAGACATCATCACGTATCTAGAGATGGGAACTTTACCACAACAGAAGAAACACTGCCAGGATGTACAATTCGTTGTGTCACAGTATTTTCTCAGTGACGGAGTGCTTTTTCACATTTGGACCAAGGAGGTCAAGGGCCATCGCACAGACAGAACTCATGTACAGTTAGTTGTGCCAGCCCCTCTAGTCTCTGAAGTTCTTCAATCCACTCATGCCTCTCCACTTTCTGGAGGTCACATGGGAATCCACAGAACTCTCAAAAAGACAAGGGTTCATTTCTTCTGGCCACACATGAACAAGGACATTGTCTAATTTGTCAAATCCTGCCAGCCCTGTTCCCAAAGAAAGCTTCCTGCCAAGCCAACAAAGGCACACACCATTCCAATGCCTGCCTGTAGCCACAGAACCTTTCCAAAGAGTAAGCATGGACATTCTTGGCCCCCTGCATACATGCCCTGACTCCGGCAACAAGTACATTCTTGTTTTTGTGGACTGCCTAAGTACTTGGAAATGATCCCACTAAAAGACATGAAAGCTGTTACAGTTGCAAGTGCCTTCCTCAATACAATCATTTGCCATCATGGTACCCCAGCATACCTGCATTCAGACAGAGGCACTAATTACCTCTCAACCATTGTGCGAGAAACCTGAAAACTTCTCGACATCAAAAAGACTCATACAACCAGTTACCATCCACAGTGCAATGGACAAAGTGAGAGAATGATGTCTACCATTCTTAACACACTGTCCCAAGTACCCAGATGAGACTCACGACTCTTGGGATAGTTTTGTGCCCTTCACTCAGTTTGCTTACAACTCCAGCCCTTGTGATGACTGCACAGAGTATACCCCATTTTTCCTAGTCCAAGAACACCTCTGGACAAAGATCTTTCACTGCTAGAGGTCCCAAAGTCAGCATCATCCTTCATCATCCAAATGTTGGAACAGCTTGAACTTGCCAGACATGTTGCTACTAACACACTGGGACAGAGAAAAACAGCAATGCAAAAAATGTCAGCAGCCAAGTCTCACTATCCTTCATTTTCTGTGGGGGACATTGTATATTTGTATCGACCTGTCCTTGTTACAGGCGCCACCAAGAAATTGCTTCGTCCCTGGACTGGGCCATTCTATATTGTGGAAAAGCTTCCCCCTGTTCCAGCTCGCTTGCACTGCAAGTCAGATGGAAAGATGGTGCACAATAAAATTCACATCAACAGGTTGAAACATGGGTACTTGCATGATAACCGCCCCCCGATGGTCCTAGTCCCCCATGTAATGAAGCTTCTCTGGAACCTGCAGTTCTTTTGGAAACTGAACTTCCTGCTGACAATTTGACTCCAGTTTCACCAGAATGACATGGTACTGACACTTATCTGTTGGATCCTGCTCTTCCTGCTCAACCAGATGAACTTTCTGGAACTTCTCAGCCTCTTGCATCTTCTCAGGACTTTCATGTACCCCAATCAGTGTACCAGATCAAGAAGATTTTGTGCAAAAAGTACATTAACGGATCATTGTCATACCGTGTTAAAAATGGTATGGGTTTGACAGTGCTCAGAACTCTTGGGTCCCTTTTTGTGACCTGACCACACCCTATCAAGAACTAGTTCAAGCCACCCATTCATCAAACCCAACTGACTGTAAAAGTCACAGAACCAAGTAAACTTTATTATTCGGACTCAGTGTGGTGATTCTGTAAATTCTGTGTCTTAACAATATGCATATTGCTTCTAAATTACTGGTGCTCTAACATTTTTTCTCTCCCAGATCTAGGAAAAGATTTACTGTTCCAATCATTACAGTAAATTGAATTGCATTTGGGTCATGCTTGCTGCTCCCCTTTCCCTGTCTTTCCTTTCCCTCCCCTGCTCCTTAATGCTTGTGGCAAGGCCAGCCTCAAATGTTATGGTGTCCCCCTCTCCTCTGGCATTACACTGAATGGCCACTATTGTAGTCCAGATTCTCTCCTCCCCTTCCCTGCAGCAATGTATTGTGCTTATCATTCAGTTAATCAAAAGTCATCTTAATCATTTCATCCACGATGTGATAAATGTTCATATTAATGTTTAATAAGGTAGTAATGTTTACTAATGTTTGATACGTTTTACTGTTGTTTCTTGCATAACAATGCCTTTACTTGTTCAAGTGGTACTCACATTTACAGTACCCAGGGTGATGTGGAATGCAGAGTTAAGCTTGGGGCTAAAGATTAGCTGCCGCCCCTTTAACTAGGAACAGTAATGGGCAGCCAGCCATGGTCACATGTTATGCTAATAAGTTTCCAGAAGGGGTTTGGAAACCACAGTTTCCTGTTTCCTGGTCAGTCTGAGTCTGTACCTTGTGCTGATGAGATGTTCCTGCTAATGCTCCTAAATAAACCTTATTTTGTTTATTATTTTATGCGTCCAACTCAGTTTGTTCGTACCAGCAGTCGACTACTGCAGAAGCACCAGATGGGAAAGCAGAATACTGGAGATGGTTAGGGGTCTTTAGTGGCAGACCAAAACACCACAGTCATCATCGATCAATCAATCAATCAAAGTCTTTATTTAATCAATCAAAGTCTTTGTTTATTTCATATATTTATTTCATCATAAAGGAGTGTCTGTTTCTTTGGGCAGATATGAGAGCTTACAGTCCAGTGATGGTTGCACCTGATTTTTTGGGGAGCCATTGTTTAGCATCTAATGAATATTGTTGATGTCGTAAATATAATTACTTAGAATACCAAGCGTGTTATACATCCAATTAAATGGAAAAATGGTGCTTACTGATTTGAAAAAAGAAGCATCTTGGAATTGTTTTGCTCCAAGAAATCTACCTCAATAACTGTGAGTGCAAAGAATCCAAGAGGGAATGGATGGTATACTCTCTTATACCAGTTGCGCATGAATGGTGGCTATTGTAATAACCAAGAAGCTCCCATTGCAGGTAATATCTTTGAAATCTGATAATCTGGGTTGTTAGGTATTGTGAGCAGGTCAATTATATGGCAATGATATACAAATGCTAAACACGTATGGTCCTAATTACGAAGATGCAGCTTTTTTTCAAAATCAGCTTTTGTTTTTATCACAGGTAAAGGGAAATGTGATATGAGGTGGTGACTTTAACGACTGATCCCTTGATGATCTTCCACAAAACCCTACCACCTCAACAAATCAGTGACTCTTGTCAGTCAGCAAACCACAGATACTAGTATGCAGGAGATTTGGAGACTTCTGAGTCCAACAATGAAAGATTATTTATTTTTCTCCCCTGTGTATCTGTCCCACACCCGCATAGATATGTTCCACCTTGGCACGTTATGTGCACTCAGGTTAAGATGGCACAATATCGACTAAACTTATTTTGGACCATGCCCCACTTAAGTTCAGTTGGGCTGTGAATATGGAACATCCCCATTTAGGTCATAGACACTTAATCCTATATTGATAAACAATGCCTGATTTATGGAGGAAATAGGCTCAGATGTAAAGTAGCACGCACTATTTAACAATGGCACACTAGATTCACTGGGGTTATTACAGGACTCTCTAAATGCTTAGATCAGGTGCAGGGCTACTGCATACATGATGAGATTGAAAAGGGACTGCTCCTGACCTCACAGTCAGGGAATTTAGAGCAAGAACTTCTAGAGCTAGGCAAAGAATACAAAGGATGCATAGTACTGACATATGTTGGAGGACCTGCCAAGCTCAATGACAATATAATGAGCTAAATCTGCAGTAAGTGGGGAAATCTTTTGCTTATCAAAAAGCTAGATATTTTGAGAACAGCAACAAATGTGGTCATTTGTTTGCAGCACAGTTAAAGAAAGAGAAGCCCAGAAACATATTAGCCATATTACAGTTGCTGCTGGAAAGAGTCACAGACCGAAGAGCAATTAATATGAGTTTGTCTCGTCCTTTGAGAACCTTTATTCCTGCTGGGAGGTTAATACAGTTGGAAATGCACCCTGGAATGCAGCAAAGCCCACGGATGTCATGTTCCCTATTTTAAATAATTTTTTTTTAATTTAGTTGTTTAACCAGGAGTAGCACACTAAGCTTAAAAGCTTTTTTACAGGTGTGACCTGGGAGCACAGGGAAGTTAAGTGACTTGCTCAGGGTCACACTGTATGCAAGTGGAAGTTGTGGGATTCAAACCCAGGTCTGGTCTGCTGGATGTCACCAGATATGCAGCTCAGAACCTTAAACCACTGTGCTATACTGCCTCTCCAATCATGAAGACCAGATGACAATTGATAGCCATATAACACTTCAGGAGGTCCTCCAAGCAGTTGGCCAATTAAATTTTGGGAAGGCCCACCCCTGATCCTCATGCCATCTCAATAGATTTGTATAAAAGGCACCAGCAATTTTTCCCCCTTTTGTTTGACACTTTAGTGGGGCCCAACAAGAAGGACAGCTTCCCTGTTCGTTTCTCAATGCTCAAATTGAATCAATATCCACATATGACAAGCTAATAAAAACATCTCCCTATATCAACCCATTTCACTACTAAATGAAGATTTGAAAATGTATGCTAGGCTTCCCAGATTAGAGGGCTTTTTGCCAAGATTAGTGTCTACAGATTAGACTGGATTTGTAGAGGGCTGCAATGCCTCTCTAAATCTGAATACATTATAACATGTACTGGCATGGGAAGCTTTGCATCCTCAGAATAATCCTGTGGTTGTCTTGCTCAATGCGGAGAAGGCCTTTGACCATGTTGAGTGTAACCATCTATGGAGGACCTTGGGTATAATGGGACTTGGGAAGAATTTTATCAAATAGGTACAGCTGATGTATGTTAACCCTAGGTCCATTCTACATACAAATAGCTGGATCTCCAAACCATTTCTGTTGCACAGGGGAACATGGCAGGGGTGCACTTTGTCCCCTGTGCTTTTTGATTTAGCAACAGAGCTATAGCATGGGTCCATTAAGGCCCATCCACAAAGTTAGGGAAAAAGAATACTGCATGCAAAGCCAGTGATGTCAATATATGCAGATGACCTACTGTGACGACCACACATCTGGAAGAATTATTACTAGCATTATTATAAGTAGTGGAGAGTTTTGGTCATAGCCCCAGGTATAAAAAAAACGGGGGAAAGTTTTGGTGATGCCAGTTAATCCTGATTTTTTTTTCTTCAGTTTGTTTGACATACCAGTAGGACTAGTGTTGCTTCTCTTATCATGTTCCCCCTTCTTCTTCCACCCCCGAACATTGCAACAGGAAGAATTGCTCTGTAAGTGAACCTTAATGGGATGCAAACATTTGGTGATAAATATCATATCACAAATAAAAGATCTATACCAAACCAACTACCCACCATTACTGAAATTAATCCAAACTGAAGAAGAAAGATGGTGGAATTTGCCATTGTCACTGACTGGGAGGTGTGATGTGTTAAAGGTGACAATTATGCCATAGCTCCTGTGCCTTTTTCAGGTGTTACCTAGCTCTATCCCTAGATTTTTCTTTGTGCATGTTAAGGCAATATTTACTTCCTGGTTATGGCAAGGTAAGGCAGTATGAGTTAAACTAGAGACTCTAACACAACCATATTCTCAGGGAGGTCTGGGTGAACTCTATCCAGAATATCATCATAACATCTCAAAACTAGCCATGATGAAGGGTTGACCGAAGTCAAACAGAGAAGATATCAGAACTCTCATTAAAAAGGGTTTGATATGCAGAGAGATATTAAAGGGATTGCTATATGATTCCAAATTTAAAATGTCAAAATAGTAAAAAGAACTGTTGTAACCCCCTCGTTACCCGGGGTTACTAGAATTCCAGTAAGACCTAGTGGTAGGCAGGGAAGGCAGCTTGTGAAACTCCAGTTAGATGGATTTCACACTGTTTCACTTTGTTCTCAGTCTCAGCTGAGACTGAGGGATGACATCACCATAGAACTATCACAGCTGCATGAGCCACATTGGAATCTGCAGATAGGAGTTAGGTTAGAATGTTGGGAGTTTTTGAACAGTGAGCAGCAGCAGTTGTGTGTGCGCAGTCTTGAAGGGAGGAGCACAGCAGTCTGTGCACAGGCTCTTGGAGCCTAAAGCTCTGATACAGAGCTACTTCTAGGGAAAGGTGTGTGTGTGTTTCTGCCAAAAGAGGAACACAGTAAACTGTTCTTGAAGTGGTGGAGACCGCTGTTATGGGTCTCTGTGCCCCATCCCTGAGGGGATGGGAGTAAAAGGTTTGCTTGTTATTCCAGGGGCAACCTCCTGGTTCCAGCTAGGGAAGAAGCTGCCTTATTTTCTGAAATGTGTTGTGGCACCAGAAGCTGTCAAGATTCGTCTGTGGGGCACCTGCAACCAAAGGGTGAGTTCTGCTCTTGTCAAAGGGCTTATGTTTCACCTGAACTGTTGTTAAAGTGGGGATTGGACTGCCGAATTAGTGGGATGCCTAGAGGAATAGGCTTAGCCAGAGTAAAAGTATGTTCAAGTCCAGTACAAGGGGAAAGTCAAGACATGTAGAGGAGATGTGCTATACATTTGCCCTTTAATCTACATTGCCAAGCTTTCAAAAAGAGTTGTTTAATGTCCAGAGAAATGGCCGAGTGTGGATTGTGGAAGCTGGAGGTGGGAGACCCCCCCCATCTTTAGTAGCCAGGTTCACCTCTACGGATTTGCTCTGTGGCCCTTTTACTTTGCCTCAGGCACTTGGCCAGTGCTGAGGGAAGTACCCAGACGTGGGATTGAAAGGACATTTCCCTTAAGGAATCGAAGGCTGTTAGGTGGTTTGGGGAGCCACCAACGGAAAATGTGTCCACTGCCATATGGACAGGGATCGGGTGGTCGGCAGGGGAGCAGGGCAAGGAAAAATCCAAATAGTGTACAAGTCAGGCTGTGTACCCAAAGCTGCGTGCAAGTCCAGGCTGTGGGTCTGGTGGGTTCAGAGCCTGAGGGCTGAAGTGTTGAAGAAGTGTTCAGTTACTCTTATCTGCATTACCAGGAATGTAGCCCTGTGGGGGTCCGTCTATGCTTTGTTTGTTCAGTTTGGATGTGAATAAAATGCACACTTTAGAATCCCATTCCTGGTATTGGACATTACAGTTATTGCTTCCTGTGTTCAGATTTACTTGGGTGCCCCTGTGCAGAGTAGCCAAACCTAGCCCTTGTGCTGAGTAACCTAGTCCTCCCCGAACCCAGTCCCCCACCTGGTACTGCTGTCAGCCTCAACAGCATACCACCTGTCATTTGCAAAAAGGCAGGGGTCCAGGGGGTTACACTGTCATAATAAGTGGAGAATACTGGCTGGGCAACTTTATGCACAACCAGTTTGTTCTGCCACAAAATGGTTCTGATTCCTTCTGACCTTGAGAGCGAAGCTCATGAGATCCAAGCGAATCGGAACCCCAAGGTGGCAGAACACATTGGTTGTGCATAAGGTTGCTTATCCTGTACTTTTCATAGTGTATGGTATTATGTGGAATGTGCATGCAGTGGTTCTTTCGCTTTCAGAATGACACTGACTTGTGCAGTCTCTAAAGGTTTCAGAATTACATTTACATGACCTTTGAACTGTGGTACAGCAGGATTTTGAAAGAGAGGGAATTCAATACAGAACAATGCTCTACTATACACTATAACACTGTTATGTATGTGGCACAGGGTACATAGCCAGATTCTGACCTCTATAGTGTAGGGGTGTGGCGAGATAAGGCCATATTTTATTATTTGGGGTCATGTTTTATGTAATTTTTATATATAATGCATCAGATTGCCAGAGTGGCCCAATGAAAGTGCAAGGAATCATGGGTACAGACCATGGATCCTGTAGGCTGATGTGATTTTCTTGGTACTACAGAAAAAAGGAAAGCTGTTTGTTGCTGGCTAGGAGACTAGAGTTAATTAAATTATCTATACAGAAACAAAAGAATATTTAAACAGAGCTGGCCAGCTGGTAGGTCCATTTGAGTCTCAGTAGAACACAGCATAGCTGGTGCCTCTTCATCTACCTTTCCTTTGTTTTCAGAGGCCTACAGTTGCTAAGCTTGTTAACAAATGATTAGCCTACCATTTATGTAATATAGCTGTATTTAGGGTTGATTAACAACAGCTATCTCCTAGCAGGAAGGCTGGATTATCCCCTAGAAAATTTGGTCTGAACTGATTTGCCACATGTGTCTTTTTTTCTTCTGTTTAGAAACTGCATATCTGAGTGATTGTAATAAAATACTGAACTGTGATTGGTTGGGTGACCATAGAAACTGAAATGCTAGCCCACCGCAAGGGAGCCACTATCAACTGGACCTGCCCTCTGGAACCCCTTTAAAACCAGGATGCCGTGGGGGTATCTGAGCCTTTTTGAGCCTTATTTTTGTTGCTTTTGTTGCCATCTTGCTTGAAGCAGTTAGGACCCTGCCTGTCTTGATGCAACTCTCTCCTGGACCACTGAGAGCCAAGACTTCATCTATCACACTTTTTATGGATACTTCTGCACTTCAAAATTCCAACTAAGGACTCAAGGTAGACTTTTAACCTCAGAGTTTAGAGTATAAGTTTTTATGTATACCAGAGTAAGGGACCCTTAGGGACTTCATGATGAAAGGAAAGGAGAGGAGGAAACACAAAGGGTCTCAGGAGGAGTCGGTGGTGGGATTTGAACCAAGCGCTGCATTTTCTGGGGAAAGACACATAATCGGGTGTATAGGACACCCCCCAAAGTCTAATACACACCTATGGCTTTCTGGTTGGTGGTGCAGTGGCTGAAAGGGTTCTACTCCAGGAACACAGACTTGAGACTGTATTTGTATCCCCTTGCATGGAGAAAGCATATCTCTGACCCCCCCATCACAAGAGGGATTTGCTGTGATGCAGACAGAGAGAAATCCCGCCCCACAGGAGTGGGCTTGTGACAGACTTGGTGAGCAGCAGTGCGACTGGTGAACTATTTGAGCAACCACACACAAAGAGGGCAGAAAATTTGAAAAGGAGCAAATTGGTTACAGGATATAGTTCCCCAACCTGTTTTATAATTTTGTTTTGCTGAAAGACAGACAAGTGGTAGTGTAGGGAAGAAAGATGACTTTCAAGTACAGTGACTACACTGTAGAAGAGCTGAAGCAGCTGTGCCAGGAAAAAGGGGTCCATTATGAGGGGCAAAGCAAAAAGAACCTCATGAAAGCTCTTGTGGTAGCCAGTGAGCAAGCAACTGCCCAGGACGTTGATTCACAGCTGGTGACTGAGAGACCAGACCTTGGGTGTGGGGGTGCTAAGGGACACATCCCAGGGAGAAGTACAGTGAGACCAGAGGGAACCCAGAGCCACAGCACCAGGGGAAGGCCACCACAGAGCTGGAGCTGGAAGGGATCAGGCTGCAGCTGGAGCTGAGGAAATTGGAGCTTACAGAAAAGTGGCAAGAAAGGGAACTAAAGCTGGCATTCAGGCAGAAAAAGTTTGAAGCACAGCAGCAGAGGGAGTTCGAGCAGGAGAGGCTTGAACTGGAAATGCAGGAAAATGAAAACCAGCATTGGAGAGAGGCTGAGAGAGAGGAAAAAGAGGGAATTTGAGCTGGAGAAGCGGAGACTAAAACGACCAGCACCGGAGGAGGTAAGTGGCAGGGATAGACCTGACACTCCAGAGTTGGGATATAAATTAAGTTCCAAATTAGTAGCAGAATCTAAAAAGGGGGAGGATATGAATGCATTTTTGAATTTGTTTGGAAAGTTCTGTATCCAGACCAAAATACCCAGGGAGTCCGGGAGCTTCCAGTTATCCCCACTACTTACTGGGAAATGGCATGAGGCACTTGGCCAGCTGGACAATAATGATAGCTAATACTAGGAGAAACTTAAAGCTGCTTTACTTAAAAAGTATGAACTGACTCCTGAGGCCTATAGGGTTAAATTCTGTAAGCTCCAAAAAAGCCCTGACATAAATTTTGAAGAACTAGCTACAAAGCAATGGCAGTTTTTAAAGCGTGGGTGGAAGGGGGTGGAAGCAAAGTCTGTGGGTAAAATTGAGGAAGTTATAATTTTAGAGCAGTCCTTTTAGGCTTGCCCAGCAGAGCTGCAAACCTTGCTGGAGGACCGGGATCCCAAAACAGCACAGCAAGCTGCTGAGCTTTCTGATCACTGTGCCAGGAGCAGGCCTGCTCTGAAAGGAACTGGAGGAGCAGGTGCTGCAGGGCAGAAAGGGAAAAGCGCAACTTCAGGGCAGCTAAAACCCTCAATGTCTCTGCAAAAAGGGGGAAGCCCCAGGTTACCAAGAAGGGAGGCCTTGGAAAAAAAGAATGATGACTGTTGGTTTTGTAAGCAGCCAGGGCATCTGGCTAGTCAGTGTCCTAAAAAGGCACAGAGTGGACAAAGTGTCCCTCGCAAGGAGGTGGGTGCACTGTGTATCCCTGAGAGTATGCCTGTGAACATGAGGGAGCACATAAACCCTGTTACTGTAAACGGGGAGCAGACCCATGGGTTAAGGGATTCAGGGATGTCTCTTACCCTGGTAAAAGGGGATTTGGTTGAGCCTGAACAGTTTATACCTAATCAATTTGCTGTGATGAGATTCACAGGAGAAGAAAAAACCCTGCCACTAGCTAGTGTTCTCCTGGACTGAGGTGAGACAGGAGAGGGGGTACAGAGATTGGCACTGGAAGACAACCTTGCTCTGGATGTGATTATAGGAAATAATATACAGCAGGGGGTGGTGTGTGGGGCTACCCACAGTCAGACGGCTAAGGCCACTTGTATTTCCCTGAATCCTACAGAAACCCCTGTGGAGGAGAATCGGAGGCTGGTTCCCCAACCTGTGCCTCCTGAAATGGAGAACAGAGAAAGAGAGGTAGGACTTCCCCATGTAGCCACGCACCAAACAGCTACAGAAGGTTACTCTGAGGAGGGAGAGGTAACAAATGGTCAGAATGTTAGGGCAGTGACTCTGAATGCCCTGATGCTAGTGCTATGGACCCCAGTTTAGGAACTGAGGGAGACATGTTCCATGCTTTGGGAAAATGTGAAGAATTTGCAGCTGCTCAGAGGACTGATCCTAGTTTGGGGAGGCTGAGGGCTTGTGCAGAATCTGATGGTACAACAGGGAGATGACATGAGACATAGGGTATTTTGGGACAACAGACTGCTGTATACACAGGATGTGATGACCAAGGGAGGGGTGATGGGCAGGCAGCTTGTCGTTCACCAGGGGTATCGTGAGCAGCTGCTCAAGGTCACCCATGATATCCCCATGTCTGGACATCTGGAAATCACATACACCACACAGTGACTGATCCAGAATTTCTATTGGCCCAACTTCACCCAGCAGGTGAAGGAATATTGCAGGTCTTGTTACCGGTGCCAACAGATAGGGAAGGCAGGTAGTAAAACAAAAGCTGCCCTACTTCTCTTGCACATTTGTGGAGCAGCCATTCTAGAGGGTAGGAATGGATATTGCTTTTTTATTTTCCTTACGCACTTTATCAATCTTCCAGGAGACTTCCTGACAGGCAGCTTCGGCCCTCCTGACAGAGGGACACACTCTCTGGACTCGCATGCACCTGCACTTGCTAGCCCTGGTATTCCCCCATGGATTGGCCCCCCACGGCAGGGCCGGGAAAAAGGCAACACTCTACACCTCCCCTGAGACTCAATCCAGAAGCCGTGTCAGCCCCTCTCGCAGCGGCGCCATCATTGAGCACTGTCAGGGCTCTCTTGTTTTTCGTCCACTTTTCTTCTGCTCCCCCCAATCAATGTAGGCACATTGGCAACATGCATTCCTGACCCTTACTGCCCTCTAGCCATCACCAGAGGGCAATCAGTGAGCAGGACAACAAGTCTCCCTCCACATGAGAGAGGACAGCAGTCCTCTGGAAGCTTGATCCTCTTCCCCCACTGTCAACCCCCAGTGGCCCAGGTTCATTCCCAAACCTAGATTGCTGACATGGCATAAGGTGCGGCATCCAGCACCTCACCCATTAGCACTACCAGGCCAGCAAGAATGGATATTGTGGGACCCTCCTCTGGAAAAAGGTTTATCCTGACCGTGGTCGATTACACCACCGAATACCTGGTGGCAGTCACCCTCTCTTCAATTAGGGCAGACAAAGTGGCAGACACCTTGTTAGAGATTTTCTTCCATGTCTGATTTCCACAGGAGGTTATCTCTGATCAAGGGGGTAACTTCATGTTGGACCTGATGAAGTCTTTGTGGGAGAAATGTGAGGTGGAGCAAAGACACATGACACCTTATCACCCACAAGCCAGTGGACTCGTGGGAAGACTCAATGGTACCCTGAAATCAATGCTCCAAGTGTTTGCTGAACAGTGTGGGAGGGACTGGAAGAAATACCTTCTTCACCTGTTGTTCGTGTATAGGGAGGTGCCCCAAGAGTCAACAGGGT
Organism: Neoceratodus forsteri; assembly: GCA_016271365.2. NCBI lineage: Eukaryota > Metazoa > Chordata > Ceratodontiformes > Ceratodontidae > Neoceratodus > Neoceratodus forsteri. The sequence continues at coordinate 408,128,509 of CM057453.1, forward strand.
TCTCTCCCTTCAAACTCTTATATAAACATAGGGTGCGTGGACCCCTAGACTTGATCTGGGAAGACTGGGAAGGCAAGCACACCACCCGGAGAACTCCCATAGTGGATTATATCCTTAGGTTGAGGGAGAAGCTGAAGGAGCTTATGGGGATGGCCCGAAGCAATTTGTCAGCTGCCCAGCAGAAGCAAAATGTCTGGTATGATCATGGAGCCAGAGCTCACTCATACAGCACAGGTCAGGAAGTAATGGTCCTCATTCCAGTCTGGAAAGACAAGCTGCAGGCCAAGTGGGTGGGATCGTACAAGGTAGTCTGACAGGTAAATGACATGAATTACATTGTAGAACTGCCTCACAGGAGACATACCCATCGAATGTACCATGTTAATATGATAAAGCCATATGTAAAAAGGGCTGACATGGTGTTCCCTGTTTGCAGCCCTGGGGAGGGGGCGGATGAAGATGACCCCCCTCCTGGACTTGCTAGAGGAAAGCAAGTGGGAGTCATCAGTGGAGACAAACTGTCACCCCAGTTGACCCCAGAACAGAGCCAGGAAGTGAGGGAGTTCTTAGAGGACTTTGCACCTTTATTTACAGCCAAACTCACCATTGTGACCTTTACTCCTCCCTTTCTCTCCAGTCCCTCTCCCAGAGACACTTATTCCATTGTGTCACCTTTATATCTAAATTCTGGTTTGGGACTCTACCACCATACCTTGCCTCTCTCCTCAAACCTGCCACCCCCTCCCCATACAACTCACGATCAGTCAGTGCCTGTTCCTTTGCCCTCCCTCATGTTTGCACCTCGATCAGCAAATTGGCATTCTCCTGTAAGCTCCCTTCTCTCTGGAACAGCATAACCCCCCAAACCTGTCTTACCACCTCCTTTCCTGCTCTCAAGCATCTACTGAGGCCTACCACTTTCACATCCTGCACCTGTCCCTCTCCCTAATCTGCATTCTCACGTGTCTTTACCTGCTTCTCCTCATCTGCGCCTATTGGCCCCCTCATGGTCCAGCCCGCCTTATCTTTTACCCACCTACTACCTGCAGTCATTTAAACCTACACATCCTAAACTTGTGTATATATAACTATGTTTCATTACTTACTTCATTGTATATTATGTAAATATGCACTGCTCATTACACGATACCTGTTAGTTGTGCATACTATGTTATATTTTAATGCTCAGTCATGTCAAATTATACTTATTTTTTATCCTCTGTCCTATATTACCCCTTTCCCTGAGTCAAAATTTTAAATAAATAAATAAAACCTGAACAGACCCTGTTAGCCATCCATGATGTGGACATGGGTACATAAGTGCCCATATGATGGCCAGCCTACTGGGTGTCTGAGGCTGTCCTAAATGACATTAGAAGGAAGGTGGAGGAAATGCTGGAGTTAGGAGTAATCCAGAAATACCGCAGTCCCTCGGCCTCGCCCGTAGTCCTCATCCCCAAGCCAAATGGGTCTACCCACTTTTGTGTGGACTCTCACAGACTCAACGTAATCATGAAGTCCAGTGCCCACCCTATGCCCCGGACAGATGAACTGTTGGAAAAATTGGGAGGGGTGACCTACGTAACAACCATAGACCTGACAAAGGGGTACTGGCAGGTGGAGTTGACTGCCAGAGCTAGGGAATGGTCAGCTTTTGTCAACCCAATAGGTCTTTTCGAATTTAAGATGATGCCTTTTGGGATGAAGGATGCCCCTGCCACATTCCAAAGGTTGGTCAACCAGGTGTTACAGGGTACTGAAGAGTACATCGTGGCTTGTCTGGATGATACTGCCATCTTCAGTGCCAGAAGGAAAGAATATCAGTCCCATCTGAGGGAAGTGTTAGGCAGGACAAAGAAGGCAGGACTCACTATAAAGACTGAAAATTTCCAGGCTGTCATGGGTGAGGTATCATACTTGGGACATGTAGTGGGAAGGGGACAACTACGTCCAGACCAGGCCAAGATAGAGCCCATTGAGGCATGGCTCAGGCCAGAGACCCAGAAGCAAGTCAGAAGCTTCCTGGGGACTGCAGGGTACTACAGAAAATTTGTACCAAATTACAGCACCCTGGCAGCTCCCCTGTCTAGCTTGTTAAAATAAAGGCAACTCTAGAAAGTAAAATGGGACACAGCATGTAACTAGGCCTTCACCCAGCTAAAAGCCACACTGAGCAGTGCCCCTGTGCTGGCTAGCTCAGACTACACTAAACCATTTGTTGTTCAGACAGACACCTCGGATGTGGGGATTGGTGCTGTCCTCAGCCAGACGTCCCAACAGGGTAATCAATCAATCAATCAAGTGTTTATTTAATCAGGCGTTCGTTGAGCAGGAGCTCATTTGCAAGATGGACCTGGGTGGAGCATGTACAATTGTATATACAGGTCAACACAGGTATTTACAAAGCAATACAGCTAATACTCTTTACAGAGATGAAGAAAAGGAAGTTCATATGTACATAGAATTATACAGATATTGTACAGATTACGCGGTATTTACATACATAGAAGTGTCTATAGGAAGATAAAGCAGGTTATCTAAGGTTGCAGGAGGAAGTAACGGAAGAAAAGAAATAAAAATATACACCAGGTAGAGGTGAAGGTGGGGGGGGAGGGAGGTAGGGAGAGAAAGGCTAGGAGGGCATGGTGCACAGAAAGAAGTTGGTAAAACAGGATGTAGAGAAGGTGAATGGAGAAAAGGAGTATGTGAGAGCCCCGGGATTGAATGCTATAAAGTACGGGGCATGGTAGGATGTCACAACCGAGGGTAGTGAGCTCCTATCCGAGGTTGGGAAAGGAAGAATAAGGGGATGGACAGGCCTAGTGTTGATAAGACAGGGGGATAAGAGAGAGAACAATTAGGCTGGTGAGGAGCAAGCTGGGGGGTCAGTACTAAAAACTGGGTCTAGGCGTGGCCATATACTAGTGCAGACACCGGTACTGGGTCTGAGTGGGTGAAGCAGTTACATACTTCTCTGATTGTATGGAAATAAAGCGTCTTGAAGGCATTTATACTGACTAGAGTGCTTAATTTGAGGTTTTTTTGTAGATCGTTCCATAAGGTAGGTAGCACGAAGCTTATGGCTGCCCTGCCGAAGCGAGATTTTGCTTTGGGTACTTTAAGTGTAATAACTGAGTAACTTCTTAATGCGTATTTCCCAATTAAACTCAGGGGAAGACAGCAGGAGACATAGTAAGGCAGCTTATTAGAGATGGCTCTATAGGTCCAGAGAGCGGCGTTTCTGTGGCGCCTAAACTTTAGTGATGTCCACCCCACTGCCGCATATAGGGTGCAGTGATGCGTGTCGAAGGGGAGTCCCGTTATAAACCTCAGTGCTCAATGGTAGAGTGTGTCCAGTTTAGCCATGTAAGAGTTGGGGCATTGGCTGTAGAGGAAGTCAGAGTAAGGATCATCCAATTGTGTACCTAAGTAGGAAACTACTTCCCAGGGAGCAGGTATACTCCACTGTGGAGAAAAAATGCCTTACCCTAGTGTGGTCACTTAAGAAACTAGAGCTGTACCTCTATAGGAGGCCCTCCAAGGTACAGACAGACCACAACTCTCTGGTGTGGCTAAACCAGAGAAAAATAAATGGCAGACTTCTTAGGTGGAGCATTGTGCTACATGCCTATGACGTGAACATTAGACATAGGTCAGGGTCTGCAAATGTCAATGCAGATGGCCTATCCCCTCAGTCAGAGTAGGGCAGAACTGGTGGAAACTCTTACTAGAAAGGGGGCATGTTCCCCCACAGATTCTGTTAAGGAAGGAGTAGTGTGGCAAGATAAGGCCATAGTTTATTATTTTGGGTCATGCTTGATATAACGTTTATGTGTATAATTCATCAGATTGCCAGGGTGGCTCAATGTAAGTGCAAGGAATCATGGGTACAGACCATCGGCCCTGTAGACTGAAGTGATTTTCTTGTTACTACAGAAAAAAGGAAAGCTGTTTGTTGCTACCTAGGAGGCTAGAGTTAATTAAATTAACTACACAGAAACAAAATAATATTTAAGCAGAGCTGGCCAGCTGGCAGATCCATTTGTGCCTCAACGGAACACAGCATAGCTGGTGCCTCTTCATCTACCTTTCCTTTGTTTTCAGAGGTCTGCTGTAGCTAAGCTTTTTAACACATGACTAGCCTATCATTTATATAAAATAGCTGTATTTAGGGTTGATTAACAACAGCTATTTCCCAGTAGGAAAGCTGGACTATCCCCCCAAAAATCTGGTCTGAACTGGTTTGCCACATGTGTCTTTTTTTCTTATGTTTAGAAACTGCATATCTAAGTTATTGGAACAGTGATTGGTTAAGTAACCATAGAAACTGAAATGCTAGCCAACCACAGGGCAGCCACTATCAACTGGAACTGCCCTCTGGAACCCCTTTAAAACCTGGATGCAGAGAGGTATCTGAGCCTTTTGAAGGCTTCTTTTTGCTGCTTTTGTTGCCATCTTGCTTGAAGCAGTTAGGACCCTGCCTGTCTTGATGCAGGAACAATTTTCTCCTGGATCACTGAGCACCAAGTCTTCATCTATCACACTTTTTAAGGACACTTATGTGCTTCAAAATTCCAGCTAAGGACACAAGGTAGACTTTTAACCTCAGAGTTTAGAGTGTAGGTTTTTATGTATAAGTCTCCTTTTATTTTCAGTATCCTGTAACCAAGGTCTAAATTATTTTGTCTTTTTGTTATTTACTGTTTTCTTCTTAATTTAATTAGTAAAGCTTTTGGCTTATTTAAAAATAATTCTGCCTATGTTTGTGTGTGTGGCTACTTGTGTAAAAGTTGTTCAAATGATATCATACCTGTGTGACTGTTTTAAGGCTAAACGCTATCAGAGTAAAGTACCTTTAGGGGCTTCATGATGAAAGGAGGGGAGGAAAAATGAAGGGTCTCAGGAGGAGCCTGTGGCGGTATTTGAACCGAGTGTTGCATTTTCTGGGGAAAGACACATAATCAGGTGTATAGGGCCCCTCAATGCCTATACACACCTGTCACTTTCTGGTTTGCGGTGCAGTGACTGAAAGGGTTCTACCCCAGAAACACAGACTCAGGACTGTATTTGTATCCCCTCCCATGGAGAAAGGGTATCTCTGACCCCATCCACCCCTGTCACAAGAGAGATTTGCTGTGACGCAGAGAGAGGGAAATCCCGGCCCATCGGAGTAGGCTTGTAACAAAGGGCACATACTCCACCGTGGAAGAACTCTGCTTCCCCCTTGGAAGCTCCAAGATTTGGGACTTGGAAAGAAAAAAGATACTGCTGCTAGGGCATCTTTGAGATCAAGACAGTATCCCTGCTCATCACATTTTCAGATAAGTTCAAATTAGACATTATTTGGATACTATTTTGGGCAGGAAACTGGCGTCCACCCCACATCGACAACGCTAATAAGGGTACAGTTCTTATTTCCGTATTGTACCAGAAAATCATTTACTGTAGCTTTCAGATACAAATTAAAATGGCAGAATTAGCTCACAGAGGAAAAATCAGATGAAGTATGGGCAGAATTACAGGTGGAGGGAATTTGTATTACTAAACTGAGGATGCTGCAGTACATGTCCTTACACTTGACATATTACACACAATGAAAACTGAAGAGAATTTCCAAAAAGTATAATGGTTGTTGCCCTAGATGTGGGCGTGATGATGCGCTCCTACCCCATATGATGTTGTTATGCCCCAGTCTCCAACCATACTGGACTAGATACTCACTACCCTTAGGGAGAGTGTTCATACTGAACTGGACCTTTCCCCAAAGACTATTCTTCTGGGAGACCCAGAAGAAATAGAATAGTGAACACCAAGGCAGCATAAATTAATATATATCTTGCACTTCTCTTCGCACCTGGAAGAACCCAAATACACCCTCTCATTGTGAGCGGTTAAATTGCATGACAGAAAATGACACTAGAAAAGATAGCATATAGAGCCTAGGGGCAAATAGGGAATGTATGAAAAAGTCTGGTAGGAATTTTGTAATACTGTAGTGCAAAAAGCCAAGGAAGCTACAGGAACGGACCAGCAATCTCCCAACAATCAATAACAAGTGGAGGGGAGGCACCGTTGGAGGTTCACTGGAGTATATGTTGGAGTAATGTGACTATATATGTGAGACTGGAGTGTAGTTGTGTTGTTTGTGATTTTAAATTATGCAAGACACATTGAACAATTTCAACTACTGTAAATGTCTGTTCTGTTAAAAATTTCAGTAAAGTATATTTGAAAAAAAGGCCCAATTAAAAATGCAATAACATATTCTAATGCAAATATCTAATTGTACCCCCAGTGTATGTGCCCAGACAAAGCTTACAGGGAGAGATTTCTCCAGTTTCATGAAGAAACTGTTGAACAACTTAGAAAAATTGTTCACTTTGTACCTGTGCAAGGCCAGGGTGATTTTAGATTGCTCAAAATGGATAATTTATGACCAAGACCAATTGTCTGAGTTTTTACAATTAAAAGCTAAAACTGTTCGTGAACTGGAAATTATACAGAATCTGATAGTGATTCTGAATCTTTGGAGTTATCCAATCTTTCTGTTACCCTTACCCGTCTACACCCGAGGTAAAAGAAATTGCCTTTTAGATATATTTATATATATATATATTGGTAACTGGGTAAGGCCCACTAGGCACAAGTGCCTGTTTTCAGGGGTGACCTGAGAGTACTGGGGAGGTTAAGGGAGTTGCTCAGAGTCTCACACGCTGTGCAAGTGGAAGCTGTGGAAATCCAACCCAGTTCTGCTGGATGCACTGAGCTCATTTATAGCTCGTTACTCTAACTTGTTATACTGCCAGCCCCCAAATAGCTTTTTGCCTTTTGGCTACTGCACACGAATTGAAGCTGAATGAAAAAAAGAAAAAACATAAGAATGAGGAACTAACTTTTTAGCTATCTCAGTCTATTTAAAGAGCCAGTGTACTGCCTAAAATTAATCTTAATTTTTAAAAGAAGTCAACCATTACCTTTTATATCTGACATTCTTTTTATTTTCCCTTAGTTTAATTAGAAGATTGTTTACCTGATGTAGGTAGGTGTAATGTGTGGGACAGCACTCTGCCTGGCAACTGACACACGTATCTCTATCCCTTCCCCCTCCACACACACACACACACACACACACACATCTACACACATCTACTTCATCAGCATTACAAACATACGAACATACGAATGTGCCAGCAGAAACAGACCATCCAGTCTATCTAAATCTGCTTGAGTGTGCAGCTAGCACCCCTAGTTTACAGCTGCCCCACCCCCCTTCCTTTGTCATCCCACTGCCACCCCCACCTTCCCCAACCTCACTCTCTCCTGTTCCCTGTCCCATGCCCTTTTGAAGCTGTTCACAGATTTACATGATACCACCCATTCTAGTAGTGCGTTCCATTGTGCTACCACCCTCTCTGTGAAATAGTGTCTCCTCATTTCCCTCAAAAATCTTCCCCCCTCTATTCTTAGTCTATGCCCCCTGGTGTCTCTCCCCCTCCTTAGCGTAAAGACTCATCTGCCCCATCCTTATTGATTCCCCTCAGATACTTGAATGTCTCAATCATGTCCCCCGTCCCTTCTCTCTCTTCCAGAGTATACATATTCAGGTCTCCCAATCTGCTCTCATAGTCTCTCCCCTCCATTCCACATATCATCTTTGTTGCCCTCCTCTGCACCCCCTCTAGTAGCCTGATATCACGCTTTATGTATGGCCTCCAAAATGGCACACAATACTCTAAGTGCGGCCTTACCAGCGACCTGTAGAGGGGCAAGATCACCTCTCTTCACCTGGATGAACCCCCCCCCCCACTATGCACCGCAGCATTTTGTTTGCTTTTGCCGCTGCTCTCCTGCACTGGGCAGTGTTGTTCATGGTCCATGTTATCATTACCCTTAGGTCCTTCTCCTCCTCCTCCTCTGTGATCCCCAGCTAAACCTCCCCCCACCAGTAGTCTCTCCTTGGGTTCTTCATCCCAAAGTGCATAACCTTACACTTCTTTGCATTGAACCCCAGCTGCCACTTCCCTGACCACTCCTCTAGCTTTCTTAGGTCCCCCTGCAGCTGCTTCCATCCCTCTCCTCCATCCACCACTGCTCCAATTTTGGTGTCATCAGTGAACAGACTTACCTTGTTCACCACCCCATGTGCAATGTCTGATATGAAGAGCCCAAATAATACTGGCCCCAGCACCGAGCCCTGTGGTACCCCTCTCGTCACCGGCCTTGGAGTTGAGAGCTCCCCTCTCACCACCACCCATTGCAGCCTCCCACTCAGCCAGCTTGTAATCCAGTTCATTATTTTTGCCCCTACCGCTACACCAGTTAACTTCCCCCAAAGCTGCCCATGAGGCACCAAATGGAAGGCCTTGCTGAAGTCCAAGTAAAGAACATCCATGGCATGACCCTTATCCAGCTCACCTGTCACCCAGTCATAATAGTGTATCAAGTTGGTTTGAAAATACTTCCTTGAAATTAATCCATGCTGCCTCACATCCTGGAAGCCACTGTCCTCCAGGTATGACACCAGTCTTTCCTTTAGTATCGTTTCCATGAGTTTGCACACTGTGGAGGTGAGACTTACCTTATGATAATTACCCGGTTCATCCCTTGGCCCACTCTTCTGTAATGGTACCACATGTACCATCCTCCAGTCCAGTGGCACACATCCTGACTCCAGTGAGGTACTGTACAGATCCACCAGTGGCTCCGCCAACACCTCCACCATCTCCCTCAGCACCCTGGGGTGGATACCATCCAGCCCTGGTGCCTTGTCTACCTTCACTGCCCTCAGTCCCTCTAGGACTCTACTTGCCTCAATTCTTTCATCTGTCGCCTCCTCTCCCCTGTCCCCACCCTCCCAGCCCATGGTGGTAGTGGTCTCCTTTTCTTCCGTGAACACTGAGCAAAAGTATTCATTCAGTGCTTCTGCCTGCTCCTCCCCTTTTCCATCCACTCCCCACCCATTTTTATCCTCACTAGTGTCTCCTTGCACTTCCTTTTCTCCCTGATGTATCTGAAAAAGTCCCCCAGTTAATTCCCTGTGCTAATCTCAGCTCCCTCTAGGCCTTGGCTTCTCTCACTTTTCTGGTCACCTCCCTGGACCATCTTGCATATTCCTCCCTGTCCACTTCCTTCCCCGTCCTCCTATACCTCTGATGTGCCACTCGTTTTGCCCTCACCACTTCCACAACCTCGCTGTTCAACCAGCATGGTTTTCTTGCTCTGCTCCTCTTACTCTGTGTCTTCGTGCAGGCTTCTGTTGCTTCTGTAATCTCCCATTTAATAATATCCCATTTCTGCTCTGAGTCCATCTCCTGCCTTATGCCCTCCAGTTTCCCTTTCAGTACTTCCTACATCCTCCCAAAGTCTGCCCCCCTGAAGTTTACCACCCAAGTAACTGATTTCCCTGGCTCCCCACACATCATGAATCATGATATTAAACCACACTGTTTGGTGATTGCTGTCAGCTAGTGGGTCTGCCACCTTTATTTCCCTGACTGCCTCCCCATTCAACAATACCAGATCTAAAGTGTTCTTTAGCCTAGTAGGTATACTAATCAACTGTGTCAGAAGATCCTCCTGGCTTGCATCCAGGAGCACTTGCTCCCTACCACTGGAGGTGACCGGAATGCTCCATTCAACCCCCGGCAAGTTGAAATCCCCCACGATGACCACCTTCTCTTTTCTACATACCTTTTTGATTTGTCCCGTTAATACCCTGTCAAGCTCCTCAGACTGGGACGGTGGCCTGTATACTACCCCAAAACTCAGTTTCCTACCCCTTGAATCTAGGAGCTGCAGCCAGATTGCCTCTGTTCTCCTTTCTTCCCCCTCATCCCTTGTGCATTTGATCCCGTCCCTCACATAGACTGCCACCCCACCGCCCCTCCCTTCCTTACGGTCCTTCCTGTATACTTTGTATCCTGGGATTGCCAGATCCCAGTCCCAGTGCTCAGTTGCCCACGTTTCTGTGACAGCTGCAATATCCACCCTCCACAACTGCTAAGAGTGCCTGTAGCTCAGCAGATTTGTTGCCTAAGCTTCTTGCATTCAGCGAGACCACCCTCCATCCTGCCCTCTTCCCTTTACTGGCCTCCATCTCCTCCCTTCTACTCCCTCCTTTTTTGGCTGCCCTGAGTCCTTCCCTGCTAGCCTGAGGGGTAGGCTGTGACTCCCCTCTACTGGATCCCTACCTACCTGCTGTTCACTTGCCAGCCCCCCATCTAGTTTAAATCCACCTTTGTCACAATTTACCTCCCCAGTCTTTGCATTAATACCTCCTTCCCCTCCCCATTCAGGTGCAGTCTATCCCCTGCAAACAGATTGTCATTGTTCCACGTATTGCCCAGCCGCCCACAACCCCATACACCTTAGTTCAACACCATTCTACCAACCATGTGTACAACTCCCTAATCCTCTCCTTTCTCACTGTGCTTGCGAAGGGTACTGGGAGCACCTCGAAGAAGGCCACAGACTCCCCAATCTCCTCACACAGCCTTCCCACTTCCTCAGTCCTCTCCCTTGATACCGCCACTGTTTCCTCCGCAAGGTCATTTGTCCTCACACGTACCACAATGTGTGGTTTCCTCCTACCCCTTTTCACACACCTTAGGATTGCCTGTCCTGCCTTGTCTGCCTTTAATCCTGGTATGGACTCCACCCATATCCGACTGTGCCTCTCCTCCTTGCTGCCCATCTGATCCCCTTGATCATGGAGTCCCCCAACACCAGTACACACCCCCTCCTCTTTCCTTGTGTCCGTTGCCACCCCCCCACCCAGGTTCTCATTTCTGGGGCCACTCAAGATAGTGCTTTTACCATGTGCCCCAGTGTCTTCCCCCGCCCCTCTCAATTGAGACCCTCCTCCTGTTTGACTGCCAACCTCCCTCTCCTGCTCCTCCTCACCTGAGTCTTATCCCTCCCCCTGCCACACCTTGCTCAACCTCTCCACTAGTAATGCCCCTCACTCCCTCTTTGTGAGTGCTATCCATTTTGCAAGCTCCTCCTGCATCCTCTTTCCCATGTGTTGCTAGTAATGCAAACATGTTCCCTTCCCCCTTTGCCTTACTATATGTTTTCTCCTCCCTCCTAACTGCTGCTGCTCTTCTTTTTCTAGGTCCTACTAGAGTCCATCCTTAATCAGCTGGCTTCCTCTCTAGTTTGCCCCCTCCCATAAACTCCTCTCTTAGTCCACTGTTCCTTCTCTGTGATACCCCCACAATACTCTCAGATGTCAGCCCTCCTACCGATGCAATCCTCCCCTCATCCCTCAACCTCCCCAGCTCCCTGCCAAGCCACTGAACCTCTTCCTCGAGCCTCCTTAGTCTGTGGCATATTGGGCACCCTCCCAGCCTCCACAGTAGGTTCATCTGTATTGCTGCCCCACAACCATTGCACCCTACAATCCTACCCATGGTCCACACCACCTATACAGTCTCTCCACACTAACTCTCCCTACAGCAAGTAGAATTAACTAATCCTAGCCCAGCCCCTAACAGAAATGTTAATCCCAAATGCCCTTGCACACAGCATAAGACAGACAACTACAGTACTAAATGGAAATCACAATCCTACTCATAAGGACTATAGACCTACTCATAAGTTGCATATATTTACATATCTTTAAGAATTAGCCCATATGGCTGTTCCTCGTTTCCTCCATCCTGACCTAATCTGGTCAGGATGGAGGAAACAAGGTCAATTTGCAGCTCCCCAAGCTCCTCCCTCACAGTCTTCAAACCAAACCCCCAGTGGTATTTCAGTATTTAAGAAAGGCTGGTGGAAGGGATTTTATAGTCACTCCAGCCTTAGAAACCTTTAAGCTAAATTTGAAAAAAAGTAAAACAATATCAAAACTTACAAAAATGAGGCTGGCATCCAGAATGGCTGCTTAGTTCTGGAGCTCTGAGCCTAAACCATCAAGAATCTCCCTTTCCCCCGCTACCCCGGGATGTGCTGAGGAAAAAAATCGTGGGACTTGGTAGGGAAAACAGTTATGCCACCAAAAATGTCGAAAAAACAGGGGCAACTTCAATTTAAAAGCACCAACAATGGGCTTAAAGATCTGGGCCTGGAGGCTCTGCCACCACGAGGACAGAATGCTGGCAACGGGGCTGCAACAACCTCAGCAGGGACTGTGGAAGACAACGTGTAAAGCTCTCAATTTGTGGTACTAGAAAAGTTATTTCACGATTTAAAATATGACCTGACTAGTAAAATGAATGCTGGATTTGAAAATGTATCTGCGCAGTTGGCCCTCCTGCAAACAACAGTAAACAACTTGGAGGAGACAGTGGAACAACACTCAGCTCGATTAACGGAGGTGGAAGAAAGGGTTAGTATGCAAGAAGACCGTTATAATCAGTGGTGCCCCAACTGCAAGCAGCAATGACTGAAACAGAGAAGGTAAAAACAATATTAGAGGACCATGAAAATAGGGAGAGGCGAACAAATGTAAGAATAGTGGGCATGGCTGAAGGCGTGGAAGGCAGAGACTGTGTAACATTTTGCCAGACATGGTTAAGAGCAAAGTTAGATCTGCCAGCGGAATGCTCCTTGGAGATACAGCGGGCACATAGAACTCCCGGTCGACGACCACCCCCAAATGAAAGGCTCGCCACATTATTGTAAAATTTCTGAGATATCAGGACAGAATGGCAGTACTAAATGCAGCACGAAAGGCGGGTGCCATTAGAGAAGACTCTCAAACTGTTAGTATATTCCAAGACTTTTCACGGTCGGTACAAACAGATCGGAATGCATTTATGCCTGTGAAGAGGTGGTTACATCAATTGGAATGGCCTTTTGCACTTGTTTACCCTGCTCGACTGATCATAAGGAGGAAGGTGCTACACCAAAGGTGTTTACAAACCCGGACACGGCAATGCAGTATATTGAACATGAATCGAAGCAACAAGAAGATGCAGATGAGTGAACTTTACTTTGGACCTGGGCTAACTCATTAGTACTTTTATTCTTGTCGTCCAATATTATACAGAATGTGTATAGTGGGAGTGGGGTTGGGGGGGAAGTGGAGTTTATTTCTCGGTCTGCTCTGTAACTCCTAGGAGGCCTATCAAGGCTGGAGCGGGCGGCCTTCCCCGTTTCCCCCCCTGCTCTAGCTCCGGGCAGGACCTTTTTGTTTCTTTTCCTCTATGGAAGTGAACCAGAGTGACATTACAGAGACCTACATGATGCCTAATGACTCTCTGTTATATGCTGGGATAAATCTTTAATTCATTATTTATACTTTTACAGCACCACGCTACATTAGCGGTCTGATTAGCAGAATGTGGTCAATGGGGAGCTGAAAAACTGTCCTGCCTATCTCTGCACATTAATAGCACAGTGGGTTGATCTATGTATGTACAGGGCAGCATCAAGGTGGGACGAGGGTACAGGGGGGCGAGGAGCTTTTGCTCGGTCTGTTCCAAAACTCTTCTGAGGCCTACAATCGCTGGAGCGGCCGGCCTTCCCCACCTCCCCTGACATCAGTCCCGGGACCTAGAGGAACTCTACAGTGCTCCACCTGTAGCTATCAAATTTTGTTTTGGTTATTATACTTGGGTCCCAGAGGCTGTCATATTTTCTGCTTTATTTACATTAGAATACAGAATCAAGGACAAGTTTAATCAAATTAATAAGGAGATGTAAACCTATCCTCTTGCTTCATTTTTGTCTGCAGGGAGATGATGTGGGTAGGGAATGTGTGCCGGATTTTAACTAGTGAATTGGCTTTCCTTGAACATGTGGGCACAACATATGTCCCGGGGGGGGGGAGAGGGGATTCAGTTGTTTTTAGTTTTGTATGTGTTCCAGGTGGGGTGGGCGCGGGCCAGCACAGGAGACCAGTTTTAAGCTGGTCACCCTCTCCTAATGAAGTGGGGGTTATTTTCACATGACCCAGGGATTAAAAGTGAGACAGAACACTTGGAGAATGACAGGGCATATGAGCAATAAAAAGACTGTATGCTAAATTATGTGTGGGGGCCTGCCCACTCCTGTTGGGCTCCTCATTCCGGAGGTTTCCTGTTGGGGGGATGGACCCCTAAGTGTTCTCGATTAGCCCAGACTCATATATCTACTTTATCTAGACAATGGGGTTGTGGGGAAATTACATTTTATGCATTGAAGTTGGGGGGGGTCCTGGACGGGGGCCACTGGCACCGCCACACCTGGCTTTATGGAGAAGAAAATGACGGTTTGGCCAACAGGCTATTCCATGAGAGTAAAGGGGGTTTTAATTAGAGGTACACCTGGGGGGAAGGGGGTAGCTAGGTGGTGAATTAAAATCTGATACCACCTGGCTAGATTCCCGATACTAGGGGCTTAGTTTTTCTAGTAGATTAAGTAAGCGCCATTGCGCAGGTCTTTATCTTTCTCTTTTTCTTTTCTTTCCTTCTTTTATCTTTTCCGGGTCTTTTTTGTGGGGGACCTCTCTGAAATGTTACAGATGAGAGGGGCGGGAGAGGGGCAGATCTGTTAATTGGGAGGAAAAATGAAAAAGGACAAGAGTCGGGTGATGCAAGGGGGGCTTGGGGTAGTTGTAATGCAAGGCGCTTGGGAGATCCTAGATCTAGGAATATATCTGATGCCACTGTATGACTAGTTTAAAAATGTTATCCTGGAATGTAAATGGCTTAAAAACTGCAGTGAAACAGAAACGTGTATGGGCATATATTAAGAAAAAGAATGCAGATATTGTGACGCTACAAGAATTGCATTTAACGTGATGAGATTAAGCGAATAGAAAAAATATGGGGGGGGTACCATGATAGCATCTTATTTCACGTCCAAGGCCAGAGGAACATGTGTGTGGTTCAGACTGGGGGTCAGGGTTCAAATTCATGTAACCCAAAGAAAAAAAGACAACCCAAAGAGACAGTCAGGGAAGGTATGTTATAGTGAAGGCTATGGTGGAGGAGGAATTGTTAGTCCTGGGATCCTTGTATGGGCCTACATTTGATTGTCCAGAATTTTTTGAGCACCTGGCTATCATGCTGGCAGTGTTCCCAGATAAATTGATCATAGGGGGTGATTACAATACCTATTGGGATCCACTTCTTGACCATTCTAAACCCAGATTCAGGTGTTCCCCCAGGTGTGTGGGAGCCCTCCGGAGATTGGCGGAGGAAAGGGCCTTGCAGGAATTGTGGAGATTTAAACACCCAGATACAGAGGAATTCTCTTTTTACTCCTGTGCTCATAAGGTCTATACAAGACTAGACTATTTTCTAGCTTCTCCTGCCTTTTTGGGGCGTATAAGGGAGGTAGAATATGGTCCTATCATACTATCAGACCATGCTCCATTATACTTAGAGATGGAGAAAGAGACAGATGAGGAAGGGGTGCGACAATGGAGAATGGATCCCACATTACTGTTAGATCCTCAATACGTGCAACAAATGTCCAAGAAGCTAAAGGAGTTCCTTGAAAATAATAAGGTGGAAGACACCTCAGCAAGAACTACGTGGGAGGCTCTGAAAGCTTTTGTAAGGGGGGAGACTATCTCATATGCAGCCTTTAAAGGCAAAAAAGAAAAACAAAGGGAGAATGAACTAGAAGCTAATATAATGAGGTTAGAAAAGCAGATTATGGGTAGCCAGTCACCTGAGGATCTGGTGAAATTGAAGAGTATGAAGGGGGAATGCAACCAACTGTGTTGTAAGCGTATAGAAAGGGATATCTTAATGTCAAAAGCGGGACAGTATTTCGAGGGGGACAAGTCGGGGAGATGGATGGCCTGGCTAATTAAAAAAACAAAAAGCAGAAAGAACAATTTTAACAATAGAAAATGAGAAAGGGGAATGTACTTCTTCTGCCCGAGAGATAAATACAATTTTCAAATCCTTCTATGAAAAGCTGTATACATCCTGAATTCCCACAAGGGACAGATTTAGATAGTTTCCTAGAAACTATACCCCTTCCTGAGATACCCGTTCAGATAAATGAGATGCTGGGACAAGAACTTTAAGTGCAGGAGATTTAGGAGGCAATCTGGACGTCTAGGTCGGGGAGAGCTTCAGGGCCTGATGGTCTGCCCATGGAATTGTACAAGAAATTTTGGAATGATTTGGGCCAGCTTTTCCAGTATATGGTGAGGGAAATATTGGGGGAAGGGGGGCCATCTCAGCAGTTAGCTATTATAACAATTTTACCCAAACCAGACAAGGACCCCAAAAAATGTGGCTCATATCACCCAATCTCTTTACTAAACGCTGACTATAAGATCATAGTGAAAATATTAGCAAGGAGGTTGGAGGGGGTCTTACCACAGATCATCCATCATGATCAGGGGGGCTTTGTTAAGGGGATGCAAGCAGGCATAATTTAAGACAGGTAATGAATATTATTTGGCAAGGGTCCAGAGGAAGGAAAACGTGTGGAGGCCTCCTCGCATTAGATGCAGAAAAGGCCTTTGACAGGGTCGAATGGCCATTTATGTTTGCAGTACTAAGAAAATTTGATCTGCACCCGGTCTTTAGACAGTGGGTGGAGTGGTTGTATCAATCCCCATGGGCTCAAATTCTTACAAATAATACTTTATCACCCCCCTTTCGACTCCATAGAGGGCCAAGACAGGGGTGCCCCCTTTCGCCACTGATATATGTGTTGACCATTGAGGTCTTGGCGTCAGCCATTAGACATCATCAGGAAATAGAAAGGTATAGGGTGAACGGAGAGGAGCATTTTATCTCTCTTTTTGCGGATGATGTGCTTTTATTCTTAGCTGATCCAGTGAGAGCAATGCCTGCCTTGACTTCCCTTTTCAGGGAATATGGTCCCATTTCAGGTCATAAGATCAACTGGAACAAGAGCGAATGGCTCCCTCTGGTGGACGGTGGAGAGTCCATACAGATAAGTGGCATAGACATTACTCCTAGAACAGTAATTAAATATCTGGGAATACTGCTACCACGTAGAATAGCGGATGTGGGGTACATAAATTACAGTCCATTAGTAACAAAAATTAAGGAACAATGTAGTAGATGGAAGTCGCTCCCCTTGTCTTTGTTGGGAAGAGTAAACTTAGTAAAAATGCAAATTCTACCTCAGTGTCTTTACCTTTTTCAGACCCTTCCTATTATGCCTCCTCCGGGCTGCCTGAAGTCCCTTGAGGGATCTATTAGTTCTTTAATTTGGGCAAATTGGAGACCTAGGATCAGGAAGGATGTGTTGTGGCAGCCAATGCACAGAGGAGGCCTGACACTCCCCAATTTGAAGCTATATGCTTTAGCAGCCCAACTAACATTTATCATGGATTGCCAGGAAATAGGAGGAAGACCGAGAGCTTGGGTCTCTATGGAGTCACAATCTAGGGTGTGCTCCCCCTATGCCTTATGTCTCCTCCCATCAGGATTGAGGGAAGGAGAGGGTGAGAAGCCTAAGAATCCATTCACCAAATTTTTATTTTTTATTTATTTATTTATTGAACATTTCGGAATTACAACCTTTGAGTCAAGGACTCCTTTGCAAAGGCTCCACGTCATTCTGGACAGGACATAACAATGTAACAGAGTGCTAAAGATTCAACAAACCAGAGACATTACAACACGACAGAGATTAACATCATAGCAATTTGTTAAATGCCATTCGTCAGATAGGAAATCATTGGTTTACACAATAGAAGCCGGCTGTTTAGGGGCTTCCAACAGTACATTACCATGTTCAACAATACAGGATAGGGTTAGAGCCCGGGGTCAGTAAATGAAATATGGTGGTTGAGAATATCATGTATGCTTAAAGCCTGGGGGAGGGCTTCACTGCTGATGGGGGACAAGGGAGGTATGTCACCAGAGAGGTCCATCTTGTTTAGTTTGTGAAAGGATGGAGGGGCTCCCCCCTCGATCAAACAGGCTCTGAGGCAGTGGGAGGGGAAGGGTCTCTTTCTCCTGTCCCACTTATTCAGTGGTGGGACCTTTTCTAGCTTCTCTGAGTTGAGACAAACATTTGACATTCATCCATCACACTACCTTACTTATGTGGTAATAAGATCCAGGATGTTTAAGTTAGCTGGGATGAAGGGGAAGGGGACATTCCTTGAGTAGAACATCTTTGGAGGAAATTTTTCAACGCTGTAAAAAACATGTGGGTGTGAAACCACTGTCCGTGTTATACAAAGCTTTGTTGGGAGCACAGCCAGATGAGCTGCATAAGTTAAAAGACAGTTGGAAAAGGGACTTGGGTGTGGACAAATTAACAGGAGAGGACTGGAATTTGGCCCTGCGGAGTAGCAAGGCTGTTTCTGTTAACAACAGATTGCGAATAATTAATTATAACATTGTGCATAGAATATATCATACCCCTGCTTTGGCACACAAGATCAATCCCCAAACTTCAGACCAATGCCCTAAATGCTGTGCTCAGAGATGTACCTTTTACCACATGGTTTGGGCGTGCCCAAAAGTGGGAACGTACTGGAATGAGATAAATCATATCTTAAATAAGGTTTTGGAGAGTAAGATTCAATTAGACCCTGTGGATATTTTACTTGGAGTACCAAAAAATGGAGGGGGTCAGTCAGCAGCCTCACATCCTTTGAGAAGGCTGGCAATAGTAGTGGGGAAGCAGGTTTTAGCGCAAAATTGGATGGCTCAGGCCATGCCTACTATCACTCAGTGGGCAAATACCCTCATAAGCAACATGAAGCTAGAACATATCCAATATAATGTTCTGGGACGATTGGACAAATATGATAAGATCTGGTCCCCCTTGGAAAGGGCCTTGGGGAAAGAATGCTTTCCGCTCTTTTAGGTAACCACATGTACTGAGGGCACTGTTTATAGAAGGTGGAAGGGAGTTCCTCTGGCGCTGGACTGAGCAGGGGTCTAAAATAAAAGGAGGGGTTGCATTAGCATCCTCATATAAAAATGGGGGAATTCCAGGAATAGAAGTTAATGGTAAGAACACAATGACTACAGTTGGCTAGTTTCACTGTATAAAATGGTGTTTTCATTAATTGGATCATGGATTGTACCCAAGCTATGTGTACATGTATTATATTGTAATTGAACAAGATGTCATTGATTATCTGACTATATAGAGCTATCCTTGCTCAGATGGCTCTTCTATAAATAAAGTTTAAAAAAAAAAAACTAAACAAAAATCTTCTACACACCAACAGCAAGTAGAATTAACTAACCCTTCTCTCCTGTAGTTTAAAAAACAATAGCAAAACTTATAGAGATCTTCTCCACAGCAAGCAGGCTTAACCATTTCTTCTTTCCTGCAGTTTGATGACTCACTCAGAATTTAAAGGCTATGTGGGTGGGCAAGTCTGGGCATGCCCTGTGCAGTCACTCCAGCCACAGAAACCTTTAAGCTAAATTCCACTTTAAGCTAAATTCAAAAAAAAATAAAACAATATTGTAACCCCCCTGTTACCCAGGGTTACTAGAATCCCAGTAAGACTTAGTGGTAGGCAGGGAAGGCAGCTTGTGAAACTCCAGTTAAATGGATTTCACACTGTCTCACTCTGTTCTCAATCTCAGCTGAGACTGAGGGATGACATCATTTAGAACTGTCGCAGCTGCATAAGCCACACTGGAATGTTGCAGTTGGAGGTTAGAGTAGAAAGTTGGGGAATTTGAAGAGAGTCTGTAGGAGTTCAGTAGAGTGTGTGCAGGCTGAACGAGGTGCTCTGCAGTAAGCAGGCCCTCAGAGCTCTAAACTCTGTCAAAGAGCTACTTTTGTTTTTTAGGTGTGTGTTTCCACCTGAAGAGGAACACAAGAAGAGCATATTGAAGTGGTGGAGACGACTCTCAATGGCTCAGGGCTCCATCCCTGCGGGGATGGGGGGAAGGAATCAGCCTGCTTCCAGGGACAATCCCCTTGGTCCAGCTAGAGAAAAGAAGCTGCCTGTTTAAGTTCATGCTGAGGACCCAGAAGCTCTGGAAGAGAGTTCATTGAGGAGGAAACGCCTGTGGGGCACCTGCAAGGTAAGGGTGAGTTTGTTCTGCTAAAGGGCTATGTGTTTTCACCTGCATCAAGATGAAACTAAAGGGACTGTTACTGTGGGGTCAGGAAAAGACAGCCAAGTACAGTTTGCAAGATGTGAGGATTGGACTGCTTAACTCTGTGAGAGGTCTAGAGTAATGGACAAAGCCACTTTTTAAGTATGTTCAAGTCCAGCACAAATGGGATGTAAAGACATAAGATTGAATGTGAAATACATTAAGCAAGAATCTACACAGCAAAGTGTGTTAAAGTCTAGAGAAATGGCTGGGTATGAATTATGGGAGCAAGAGCTGGGAGACCCCCCCCCCATCAGTAGTAACCAAATTCACCTCTACAGATTTGCTGTGGGATACCTGTTGCTTTCTCTCAGGTACTTGGGCAGTGCCTGAGGAAAGTACCCAGACATGGGATTGATGAGGAAGATTCCCTTATGGAGTAGAAGTGCTCATAGGTGGTTTAGGGAGCCAACAGTAAATGTTTCCATGCTATATGGAAAGTGCCCAAGTGGCTGGCAAGGGAGCCGAGCCAGGGGAAAACCCAGAGAAGCATAAAGTTCGGGCTGTGTGCCCAGTGTGTTTCAGAGCCTGAGGGCTAAAGTGATGAGGATGTGTTCTGGTCTCCTTAAATCTGCATTACCAGGAGTGTAGCCCTGTGGGGGTCCATCTATGCTTTGTTTATTATGTCGGATGTGAATAAAAGCCACACTTTAGAATCCCATTTCTGGTACTGGACATTACAGTTATTGCTTCCTTTGTCCGGAGTTACTTGGGTGCCCCTGTGCAGAGTAGCCAAACCTAGCCTATGTGCCGAGTTACATATTCCTCCCCGACCCCAGCCCACCAGGTAGAGCTGTCAGATGGAAATGGCATACCTGGGTGAGGGTTCCAATATCAAAACTTATAAAAATCCTTTACACATCAACAGCATGTAGAATTAACTAACCCTTCTCCCCTGTAGTTTAAAAACAATAGCAAAACTTATAGAGATCTTCTCCACAGCAAGCAGGCTTAACCACATCCCTGACTGTGACAACTTAGGCCCTGCACACACTACAGAACTGTTTCTGAAAACCATTTTTAAAACCAGTTTAGCTAAACCATTTCAATGCATCCATACTACTCAGCAACCATTTTTTGTAATGGTTTAGTGTGTCCACACTGCTAGTGTTAAACCTGTTCTCCTTGTAACTACAGTATTTTGTGTTAAGTCCAACACACAGAACTGCACTTGCCTGTGCATACTGTAGCTAGTATGGTTTTAGTTAAACCATTATAGCTTAAAATGTTTTTACTCCCGTCCAGACCTGTGAGTAAAACAGTGCTAGCTCTAAAATGTTTTTAAAAATGGTTTTAAGACTAGGTATCTAGCAGGGCTTAAAAAGGTTTTTGTTAAAATATTTTAAGGGGCTTGTAGTCTGGATGCAAATAGTGTTAGGGGGATTTAAAACATTAATAGGCACTTAAACCATTGTAATTTCCCCAGTGTGAACAGGGCATTGGTGGCTACCAGGGCAGTCACCTGTGATGTCACTATAAGTGAGATCACAATGCTGATGATGTGGTGGGGGTATAGAGATAAGATATGTCAGCTGTCAGGCTAAGAGCTGTTCCACACATTCAGCACTGTATTATCACATTGAAAACTTTCTATTGAGAAAAAGGAAAAAGGAAAATACTTCAGAAATAAAAAGTTACAACTGTCTACATCTTAAAATTTGTATTATTTTCCTGCCTGTCTGTTTTGGCTCCACTAGTTCTTTAAATTATCTTTCAGTGAGAATAAGTTCTGAATATTAAAAAAAATAATAATAATACAATCTGGAACTTTTACTTTTTTCAGACAATAGTTTCTTTATATTTCTAACAGTGTTACTGGCATGCCTGCAAAAAGAAGGATTTTATAGATCCTAAATAAGTAGTTATTAGAATAGTATACTGTATTTTAAACTGTCTAATTACATGATTGATCTTAAAGGGGACAGGAAATGTGTGCTAATTGGCAGCTGTATGTAAAGCTCTTATTTTCAGAAATGATACATTCCTCTAAATGATCCATATTTAATTGTACATGGATAAAAAGTGATATGAAAAACTGCATTTTACCTTGTTTTGTTTTACAGGCAGCATTCTGTTACAGTTCTCTTTGTGGAACCAGTAATTTGGAATTTTTGCTATGTCACAGTTTGTGTGCAGAATGCTAATTATGAGCTGTTGACCTATCAGAACTATGCTTAGTGTTCTGTGCACAAACAGTGCCATCGTTAAAACTCCAAATTACTGGTTCCATGAAGAAAACTAACAAAATGCTGCCCATGAAAACATAACAATACAAAATATGGTTCTTCATTTTACTTTTTATGCAGGTACAGTTAAATATGGATAATTTAGGGGAAAACATATCATTTTTTAAGAATATAAACTTTATAATGTATGGTAGAACACTATTAACCTTAGGAAATCATTATTTCCTAAGGTTGTTATACCATCGATGTGACGTAGTAATGTTGTTAACCTACTGATGCTACATCACATCAATAGGTTAACAACGGGGATCGGTCTGCGCATGTGCACGCCTTTTTTTACACTTGGGAACCAATGGATGCACACAGCGGTAAGGGAAGGACTGAACGGCCACGGCGGTGACTCCGTTTCGAAAAGTAAGGAGCCGTTTTCCCTTTTTCTTGGGACCACACATTATAAAAAACAATGTATGGTCCTTCTATTGGCAACCGGTTACTGTTAACCGTCTCTAGGTTGCCATGGCGATGTAAACCTTTCGAGCTTCGCTCTCAAGGTTTACATGGTCGCCCTGGCAACCTCTCGGCAGTTAACAGAACAGTTACCGATAGAGGACCATACATTATCCTCTATATAAACAGCTGCCAGTTAGAAATAATTTCCTGTCCTCTTTAAAGTGCTATTAGAACCAAAAACAGCAGACAGGAAAATGTTATGCATTTCAAGATGCAATTGCAATTTTTTTTATTTCTGAAACATTTTCTTGTTCCTTTTGCTCACTAGAAAGTTTTCTATGTTAGAATAAGACACTAGATGTGTGGAACAGCACTCTGTCTGGCAGATGACACATCTAGATCTGTTTCTTCCACTACATAATCAGCACTGTGACCTTATTGACTATGACATTTGCCATCACAGTGACATCACAGGTGACTGACCTGGCAGCTACTTAGTGTCTTTACCTGAGCAGCTGTGATGTCACAGCAAGGTCATAGTGCTGATGATGTAATGTGAGGAGCAGAGCTAGACATGTCAGCTGCCAGGCACAGTATAGTTCCACGTATCATACCTACTAACATCAGGTAAACAAAAAAATCTTCTAGCTAACCAAAGGGAAAAGAAACTGTATCTCAGATATAAAGGTTATTAGTTGACTGCTTTTAAAAAAAAGTATTGGTTTTAGGCAGTACACTTGCTCTTTAAAGTCCAGTGATACATCACATATCTTATGTAAGGGAATGAAGATTTCATATTCCTTGTAATACAGTGAAGGGAATATTACCAATACTGGCATAGGACAAATACATTCTCTGATAAGTATAAACACATAAAGAAGACTGGTTTACCTTATGGGCTGGATTCTAGAAGGGGGACGCAGACGCAGGACTTGCCCCAAGCCCTGCGTCCACCACAAAGTGGAACACAGTTGCACCAAAGCCCCTCAGATGCAACCCAGTCCGATTCCAGAAGGGCTGATGCAATTGCAAGTTTCCCCACTTTGCAGCATCTTGCACCAAAGGTTTGGTGCAAATGCTGCGATCCCAGACACAATGCCAGACCAGGGAGTAGGTGGTCTAACTCCCTGTGTCCTACATTCCAGACTTGCGGAAGGGCTTTTGCAGCAAGTTCCTTTCAGAATCGCACTTACTGTAATGTTTGATGCAACTTGCAAGTTGCGTCAAACACCCTGCTACAAGTCTGCTGTGGCGTCACAAATCTTTTGAGAATTGGCCCCTATATCTTTATAGAGTGCTATGAAGACTGATCTGTATAGTTTTATTTCTTAAATTCAAATAGTAAATAAAGCCTTTCTATTAAGGTATATATAACAAGCATTTGTCAATGCCGAACGTTCGCTTGCAGGTATTTGCAGTGGTATGTGGCACTTGGACATGGCTTAAAAAAAATCAGTGACAAAGAAGTACAAGCATTTGTCAATGCTGAATGTTGCTTGCTTCTATGTGCTGTTTAGGTATTTGGAAGTGATTGGAGTGCAAATATTGAAAATTCGCGAACTTACGAGTGTCCGTAGGAACTGCGCAACGCACGCCTGTAAAACAGTCATTTTTAGGAATTTTTCCACCAAATTTTCAACATAGCCATTTTAAGACCTCTGCTCATGAACAGTGTCACTGTGATTTTCTTAATGTGTCCCATACATTGATTTCGCACACCGACTGCGCCATTGTGTGCTACATGCGTGGAAACACGTTTTGGGCAGGATGTGAAAAATGACAGCTGTACTGCTCATAAGGAGGTGTGGTAAAATGGCAATGTTGAAAATCTGGAGTGAAAATATTGAAAATTCGGGAACTTACGAGCGTGCATAGGAACTGTGCAACGCACACTCGTAAAACAGTCATTTTTTGGAATTTTTTCACCACATTTTCAACACAGCCATTTTAAGATCTCTGCTCATGAACAGTGTCACTATGATTTTCTTAATGTGTCCCATACATTGAGTTCGGACACCGACTGTGACATTGTGCTCTACATGGGAGGAAACACGTTTTGGGCAGGATGTGAAAAATGACAGCTGTACTGCTCATGAGGAGGTGTGGTAAAATGGCAATGTTGAAAATCTGGAGTGAAAATATTGAAAATTCACAAACGTACGAGCATGCGTAGGAACTGCGCAACGCACACTCGTAAAACAGTCATTTTTAGGAATTTTTTTCACCAAATTTTCAACATAGCCATTTTAAGACCTCTGCTCATAAACAGTGTCACTGTGATTTGCTCAATGTGTCCCATACATTGATTTCGCACACCAACTGTACCATTGTGCAGTACACGGGCGGAAACATGTTTTGGGTGAGATGTGAAAAATGACAGCTGTATTACTCATAAGAAGGTGTGGTAAAATGGCAATGTTGAAAATCTGGAGTGGAAATATTGAAAATTCACATACCTACGAGCGTGCGTAGTAACTGCTCAATGCACACTCGTAAAACAGTCATTTTTAGGAATTTTTTCACCAAATTTTCAACATAGCCATTTTAAGACCTCTGCTCATGAACAGTGTCACTGTGATTTTCTCAATGTGTCCCATACATTGATTTTGCACACCGACTGCACCATTGTGCGCTACATGGGCAGAAACACGTTTTGGGCAGGATGTGAAAAATGACAGCTGTACTGCTCATAAGGAGGTGTGGTAAAATGGCAATGTTGAAAATCTGGAGTGAAAATATTGAAAATTCGTGAACTTACGAGGCCTGCGTAGCAACTTCGCAATGCCGCATAAGTAAAACAGTCAATTTTGGAATTTTTGCCAATTTTCAACATGGGGTTTTGGGACCCTTCTCATGAATGATGTCACTGTCATGGCATTATTCAGGCCCAAGAAGTGATTTGGCGCAGTGACTGCGCGGTGACTGTTAATCACCCTTTGGGCCTGAATATCACCATGACAATGTTTATCATCATGAAGAGCCCTAAAACCATGTTGAAGGTGCAAAATCAAAATGCCTGAATATGCAATAAGTTGAAACCCCCTATCTAGCCCATTATACAGCTTACGGCATTTCCTCAGTTCGCGGTCGACTTTGAAGAGTGCAGGCGTGTTCCCAGTCCACGAAGATCGTCGCGCTATGCTCCGGAGGTAAGTATGGGGTGAGGGGTGTGGAAAGCGGGGTGCGCAGTGGGGTGGGTCTGCGGGTTGTGGGAGGGCCTGGGAGAAGCGCCCGTGGGACCGTTTTCGATTTTACAGGTTAAAAAAAGCGACAAGTGGGGCGTTTGCCACACTGGGTGGGCTCAGCGTGGCACAAGGATGGCTGGGGGGGGGCAGGTGGGCCGGCGAGTTGGGCATCCCGTCGGCAGAAGACACGGACTGGGCGTTTGCCACGCTGGGGTGGGCTCCCAGTGTGGCAGAAGGACTGGCTGGGGAGCCTGGAGCTGACGAGGGATTGGGCACCCCGTCGGACGCAGACAACGCAGGGCGTTAGCCACACTGGGGTGGGCTCCCAGCATGGCAGCAAATATTTGGGGGCGGCGTGGCGGGGCGGCATGACACAGTGCTGTGTATGACAGCGGTGGTTTTCTTTGAAGAGAAGACCACCGCTGTCATACACAGCACCGAGTCCAGATTGGTGCAGGACTGCCACGCCTGCTCTATGGAGCAGGGCATTGCAGGAGAGGAGCACACCTCCAAAGTGTCCCATTCTCCGAAGACGTTCCTTGCACATGCACGAAAGGGAACGTAAAAAACAGATTTAAGATCATCACATATGAACAGCAGAATTATTTTACTTTATTACAAAACTTCTATTACTGCCTTTCCAACAGCCACACCTCACTGATTGGTAACAAAGTACTTTTTTTGACTGACTGCAACCAATAATTGTGCTGTTGTTGAATTAAGAGTATTTTTCTCTTTTTCTCTCAGTCTCTATTTGCTGGAACCCTCCCTTTTAATTGGATTCATCTATGCTATATATTTTTTAAGTTCTACCAGTTAGTGCATTCTTTACTTTTGCTGTTATACATGTATTACACATATTCCATTATTTCCTTTTGGTCTTTTGATGTTCTTAACCAAGTAATAGCCTGATGGAATGTAATGCTTCTATATTTATATAATGTATGGTAGAACATTGTTATAGATAGAAATCTACCTTTTTATAACAACGTTTTACCATCAATGTGACATCACGATGTTGTTAACCCATCAATGGTACATCACATCGATGGGTTAACAACCGGGAACAGTCTGGGCATGCGCACAGCTGGATCGGACAGTCTTGAAACGGCTGCGGCAGTGAGGGCAGAGCAGTGGGGACATAAAAATCAGCAGTAAGGAACTGCTTTCTTTTTTTTAAAAATGAATTGGTACCATACACTATAAAAGCTTATGTATGGTACATCGATGGTTAACCATTTTGTTAACCAATCTCGAGGTTGCCAAGATGACATAAACCTCTTGAGCTTCGCTCTCGAGGTTTACATGGTCGCCAAGGCAACCTCTCAATGGCTAACAAACCGGTTAACCATCGATGACCATAAATTATCCTGTATGTTATAGTGTATAGTGGAATGTTGTTCTGTATAGAATTCCATCCCTTTCAAAATGCTGTCCTACCAGATTTCCAATGTCATGGGAATGCTGTTCTACCACAGTTCCAATGTCATGGAATGCTGTTCTACCACAGTTCCAATGTCATGGAATAATGTTCTACCCTTCTGGGGTTGAACAGCATTCTAGAACCTCTAGAGACTGCATGAGTCAGTTTCATTTTGAAAGTAAAAGAACTCACAAAACACATTTTTCACACAGTACTATACACTATAAAAAATACAGGATGAGCAACTCTATGCAGAACCAGTGTGTTCTGCCACCTGGGGGTTCTGATTCCCATGGACCTCTCGAGCTTCGCTCTCGAGGTCAGAGTGAATCAGAATCCCTCTGTGGCAGAACACACTGGTTCTGCATAGAGTTGCTCACCCTGTATTTTTTATAGTGTATAGTACTGTATGAAAAATGTGTTTTGTGAGTTCTTTTACTTTCAAAATGAAACTGACTCATGTAGTCTCTAGACTGTGTTCTTATTTCGGACATAACCTTTAAAAAGGTATATTTTGGTACACAGTTTTTTCTGCTGAGCAGGGTAATTCCAAGTTTGTGCTTTCTGAATTATTTTATTTTCTACATTTACAGAGTTTTAACCATTAACCTTTTAAAGTCTTACACATACATGCATATTAACTGACATGGTGGTATCATTCATTTACTTAGCCACTTGCAGCCTTTGACTAGCCAGCCATAGTAACTCATATGTTGGCCTCATTCAGTCATCTATTGGCCATTGTATTTTCTGCAAGCCTTTTATACCTTGCCATGGTCACAGCTGTATATATATATATATATATATATATATATATATACACACAGGTGGTTATCAACAATTTTATATAACTAAACTTGTACAGACCTGGGCCCTAAGGCCCCTGGACAAATTCGACAACATAGGGTAGGATTTTCAAACATCATAAAATGAATGCAGCTACAACACTATGTTTACATGATGGCCCAACTTACCAGCTAGCCCATCATTTGGCAACAGAAGGGGAAACCTGCCTAATGGCAGAACCTTGTTTATATGAGGGCAGCATTATCGGTGAAGACAACTGGCAGGGTACGTTTTCAGTAAGAAAACCCCAGTAAATGGGCTGTTATCCAACATTTGTTACCTGATAACTCTGTGACTGGATTCTTTCAGTTAGCAACTAACACACATGTACACATGCAACAGTAACTAACTCAGATACAGGGTGGCGTTTGTGTTACCAGTGTACTCTATAACTTGTAACTGCACTGCAGGTTACAGTACGTCAATGTCAGGAACTACCCTACTGTGTCCAGACCACTTTCTGTCTTACTGGTGCTATTTTCAAAGGGTGACTATAGCTGCAGCATTGCAGGCTGTTTTATAGAAGAATACATCTATTTTTTTAATACAAAATGTTAGACATAGATGTAAATGATAATACCAGTTACATTTAATCTGACAATTGTGTCCAGACACATTTATTTATGAACTTTTTAAACTAGACATACCGTAACTAAGAGTTTTGAAAACTGGACTTAGCTATGTCCCACTTTCAAAACTGGATATAAGGACAATTTATTCTTATGTCAAAATTTGTGCATAATAAAAACTAACATCTAGACACAGACTTTGCGAATACCGCGTCTCAAATAGGTAACCATCGGCATATGCAGGAAAAGAGTTATACCACTAAGGGGAAGTGAGGTTCCCTAATAGCAAAAAAAACAAAACAATTTCAACAGGGAAGGAGAGAGACATGTAGGGAGTAATGCAATGCACTGGCTGTGGGGTGGCAGTCCTCTGGGAGACATTGTGAAGGTGCGATGTTGCCCTATTTGTAGACACCTCTCTGCTCTGAGGGAGAACATTGCCCATCTCCCGGCTGACCTGGCAAGGAGTAGGGGAAACCTCCTCCCCCACCCAGGACCTGGAAGGGGATTGGGAAATCTCCCCCACCCAGGAACCACCAGGGTAGCTGACGTTGCCTCAGAGGTTGCCAAGAATAAGGAGTGGTTGGACTACTGTGGGCTCACGGAGGGTGAGGGTGGTGGAACAGAGGCACATCCCTCCAGTTGTACCTCTCCACAATTCATATGCCTTTCTGGTGGAGCGCTGTTCCTCTATGGAGGCACCTGCAGTAGAGACCAAGGAGGATGCTGGGAATCTCCACAAAGAAGACCCATGAGATGGTGGCATGGGATCCCACAGAGGAAGGAAACAACTCCTGGTGGGGACTTAATCGTTAGGGGTAAAACTGGGAGAGGAAGGTAAGGTGTCTGCCTGGTGTCATGGCATGAAGGGACAGGAAGTGAATCCTCAGGATCGCAGAAGCAGCTACATGGCAGAGGGAGATGTTCAGGAGGAGTTTGTGGAGTTGGGGAGGGACCTTAGACAAATAGCACGCACGGTAACCTTCTCGGAGGTGCTGCCTGTCTATGGCATGGGTGAGGCTAGGGTACTCCGCACCCGGGGATTCAATCAATGGTTGAAAAACTGATGCAGAGCACAGGGTTTTGGCTTCACTGGGGACAGAGGTCTGTCTAGAGGGATACAGACCTATACTGGCACAATGGTCTGCATCTGTCTGGGAGGGGAACCAGGATCCTAGGTGACAGGTTTAAATGCTTCATTGGCAAGCATTTAAACTTGCCAATGGGAGAGGCACTGAAAAGTAGCAGGGAATTCCCAGCCTTCTCCCACAAAACAGGGTAGTTAATGAGGTTAACACCAAGGTAGAGAGGTCAATAGGGGACAAGGCAGGGGTAAATGGAGAAAAAGGCAAAGGCAGTAAGTACAGGGATGGGGCTAAAAGGGGTAAGGCCTTCAAAAAATGGAGGCTAGGGGGCGTGGCCAGCCATCATGCAGAGCAACAGTAAATTCGCTGGGCTCCTGCCCATGCAAGAATAAAGCTAACTGTTTCTGTCTTTGACTGCAGCACACCATTCCAGTATCAAGGAATTTATTTTCAGCATGCCAAGAGAAGTCAATCAATACCAGATTTGTGGAATTTGGCCATGGGGAGCCCAAGAAAAGGAGGAACACAGGCACAGGAGCCCAAAGCTTCTTAAAGCTACGTGGCGGGCAACAGGATTCAACTAAGGCCTCTACCTCGTCAGATACAGAAGATCGAACAGGCACAGCACTGGAAGCATTGGAGAAAACTGCCCCTCTATTTCAATTATGGACAAAAATTTCGATATGATCACCACCCACCTAACTACTGTAGAGCAAACTGTAGATACAATAAAAATAAATACTGCAGAGGCAAATTTGCATGCAGACAGAGCCTGGCAGTAGTTACTAACCTGGTCAAAGAAAGCTCCCTGCTGCGAATCAGATTGGAGAACTCTGAAAACTTGATCTGATCCAGGAATATTCATGTACTAGGTCTGCCTGAAGGAATGGAGGGAGCAAACACAGTAGCATTCTTCAAAAGTTGGCTGGAGAAGGAGCTTCAATTATTAGAGCCTCCCAGGTTGGAAAAGTCATACTGTACTATGAAAGGCGACCACTCTAACGGAATATCTCAGGGCTCTTCTGCTAGGATTCTTCTTCATCAGAGATTGAGATAAGATCTTCCTAGCTGTTAAAAGACATCCCATTACTGTGGAGGGAAAGAAGATTTTGTTCTTTCAGGACTGGTTGTACGCCACGAAGCAGCGGCACAAGGCCTTTGATGGCATCAAACAAGAACTTCGACTCTGCCAAATTCCATTTGCTTTGTTGCTGCCTGCCCATCTGCATCTAACCATCCAGAATAAGGCATATTCCTTCACCGATCCAAAAGAAGTGTCTAAACTACTCGAATGAATGGCGACCAAAAACCCAAGCTCTCGGAGGCATAAAATGATCCGGAGGAAGAGACAGCTGATCCCTCAGATGAAGATGACACATGAATTCGCTGAGCAACCTAATGTTGCTGTTACTTAACTACAGTTGATGTTATTGACCCCTGTGTTCATAATATTTTATGGTCCTTCAGATTATTAATATTATTTTTTCTAGTCTATGCAGTTGATAACCATAGATCTGCTGGATCGGGTAAGTACTCGAGACAGTAAATGAGGACCAGCCATTTTATTTTATTGGAAGCTGCAAGTCCTTTATTGTTTTTATTATAGTTTGCTTTAAGGGGAAAAAGAAAAGAAAAGAAAAAATGTTATTTAGTGAAGGTGAACATTTTGGTGGGTAGTTTCATCCTCCTTTTCTGGAACTAAGGACATATTTGGACTTTCCTCACCAACAAGATAATTTGTGACGCAGCTTAAGTGTTGCTGTTGTAGCATGGCCTTCTTCATTCCGATTTTGATTCTCTGAACTATTTGTGCAATCATTTATTTACCATTGCTGTTAACAGGGGTCTAACATATTAATAGGTGCATCATTTATTTCATTATGGGTTGCCTATCCTGTCAAACCGGACATTTGTTACTGGTTGCTGCATTTTTAAAGTTGGTTAGTAATTTGCAATTGTGCAGGGGCTTTGTGTTTCATTACTAAATATGTAATATAACAGTAGTCATAAGGGTATTTAATAGGTTTCTATGTAAAACCGGTGCTAATTAGGTCCACAATGACTAATATCTATATATCTACCCTGTATTGATGGTGTTATGGTATTGTGAAATGTAAACTGAATGTGACTGCTATTAAATTATCTCCCCATTGAGTGCCTATGTGGGGAACATGACTGCACCCCTACCATAATAATATTGTTGTATCAATCTATGGTGTATATTTACCCACACGGACATATTTGTAAATGTTCTTTTTTATGAATAATCAATAAAAAGAAAATACAAAAAAAAATGGAGGACGATGAGTACCAATGCACGTAGTCTGTAACAAGCTTCCTGAACTACTGGCCTTGATGGAAGAGGGACGCCTGGATATCATGGCAGTCACAGAAACCTGGTACAGAGAGAACCATGATTGGGATGTCAACATGCCAGGGTACACAATTTACAGGAGGGACAGGGAGGCTAAAAGAGGAGGAGTAGCTCTCTACATAGGGGAACGGATCAAAGCAACATAACTAAAGGGTAAACAGGCAGAAGAAGAGGCACTATGGGTCACCTTGGAAACAGGAAACGGCACCACAATCCGCACGAGGGTTGTATACAGACCCCCGTCTCTGGGAGGAAATGGACAAGTAAATGATAGGAGGCATCCTTAGAATGGCAGAAAAAGGGGAGATATTGTTGATGGGGGACATAACTATGCCATATGTTAACTGGAGCACATTTGTTGCAGCCACATCCAAGAGCAGAGTCATTCTCTATGCCCTACAGGGGACATGCCTCAGCAGCTAGTGTTGAAACCCGCTCAGGGGGAAGCAGTCTTAGACCTGGTACTCTCAAATGGGGACAGTGAGAGGATCTCAGATTTAGAAGTTGGCAGCCATCTGGGAACAAACAACCACCAGAAAGTGTGGTTCACAATAAACACAGCCATAGAGTCAAGTCATACAAAAGCAAGGGTACTGGACTTTCAGAGGGCTGACTTTGGCAGAATGGTAGCGTGCCTAAGGAATGCACTAACAAAAGGGCAGGAAGGAGGGCTGGAGGAACAATGGGGAAAAATCAAAACTGTCATCGGGGCAACAAGCCTTTGTTTGAAGTAAATAAACAAAACAAAAAAAAAACACTATGGTTCTCAAAAGAGGTGGCAAGGAAGGTTAGGGAGAAAAATATAGCATTCAGAAAATATAAGGAATCACAGAAGGAGTAGGACAGAGAACTTTATCAGTTAAAGCAGAAGGAAGTGGGAAGGCAATCAGAACAGCAAAGGCCCAAACTGAGGAAAAGATAGCCAACTCAGTTAAGAAGGGGATAAAAACTTTATAGGTACATTAGTGAGCAAAAGAAAGACCAAGGGAGGGATGGTGAGACTTAATGGGGGACAGAGGGTGACAGTGAAAAGGAAGAGATACTGAACAAATACTTCTGTTCAGTATTCACAAAAGAAGAGGAGGGGGACATATCTAAACCAAACAATGGAAGCACTCAGGATGGGGGTTCAATACCAGTCCATTCACAGAAGAATGGATCCTGAAAGAACTCATAAAACTCAAGGTGTACAAGACAATGGGGCCTGACAGGATTCACCCCAGAATTCTAAAAGAACTAAGGTGAAAACTAGTGACATCATGGACTACCCTTTTTAACAAATCATGGGTATATGAGGACTGAAAGGTGGATGTAATTCCCCTCCATAAAAGTGGGAGCAAGGCAGAGGTAAGAAACTACAGATCTGTTAGTTTGACCTCAGTGGTAGGGAAAATTATCGAATCACTTCTGAAATAAAGAACTGTTGAGTACCTAGAGGCCAGCGGGGCACAGGATCCAAGGCAGTATGGATTCACAGTGGGGAGATCATGTTAGATGACTCTAATAGATTTCTTTGACTGGGTGACCAAAGTAGTAGACCAGGGAGGGTCTGTGAACATGGCCTACCTAGACTTTATCGTATAGTAATGCACAGTCCCACAGGAAATGACACAAAGAACTGAATTTTCCGCGTCCAGCGTGATGAGAGGATCTGCAACATCCAGGCATAAACATGACATGGAGAAACATTTATTGGAATTGAAAATAAACGAGGCTGCAGGAAGTAACAGCAAACAAGAGATAAAACAACATTCAGATATACAGGATTGTAAATAAACATTAAAACTAAAAGGAAAGAATTACACACAGTATTACTTTGGATGAAGGCATCTCTTGATAAAGCCAAGACACTTGGTGAAACCTTGAGGTTTGCCAATATTTAAAATAAAGAAGGAATTTTGAAATTTTAGAAATACTGTCTACGGAACTGAAAATCTTTTTAAGCGCCACCACATTTGACACCCTATAAAAGAGTACACTTCCCTACCTAGACTTTAGCAAGGCATTTGACACAGTCTCACACAAAAGATTAATACACAAGTTAATCAGCTTGGGCGTGGGTCACAGGGTGGTAGCCTGGGTAAAAAAATTGGCTGGACAACAGGATGCAGAGGGTAATAGTAAACAGAGTCCACTCTGAAGAAAGGGGGGTTACTAGAGGGGTACCGCAGGGTTCAGTACTGGGGCCGATCTTCTTTAATGTCTTTATAAGTGACATTGCAGAGGAACTAAAAGGAAACACATGCCTCTTTGTAGATGACATAAAGATCTGCAACAGTGTTGATACACAGGGTGTGTGTGGAAAGGATGAGAAGTGACTTAGCAAGGTTGTAGGAATGGTCAAAAGTATGGCAGTTTAGATTCAATGTAAAGAAGTGCAAAGTAATGCACATGGGAAACAAAAACCCAGGGAAAGAGTACACAATGGGGGATTACTAACAACAACAAAAATGGAAAGGGATGTGGGGGTAGTCAAATCAGGTGACCTAAAGGTAGGCAGGCAATGTGAGAAGGCAGTAAGGAGGGCTGGGAGGATACTGGGATGCATAAGGAGAGGCATCACCAGTACAAAATGGGAAGTTGTCATCCCTCTATACAGACAGTCGGTGAACCCCCATTTGGAGTACTGCATGCAGTTCTGGAGACCCCATCTCCGCAAGGACATAGACAGGATGGAGGCAGTCCAGAGGAAGGCAACTAAAATGGTGCAGGGTCTGCACCAAAAACCGTATGAAGAGAGACTAAAGAAGCTTAATATGCATACCCTCAAAGAAAGAAAGGAGAAGGGGGACATGATAGAAACTTTCAAGTACCTCAAGGGAATCAACAAAGTCCAAGAGGGTAGCATCTTTCAGAAAAAGAGTTGTGCAAGAACAAGGGGGCAGTGGGGCACAGTTTGAAGATAGAGGGAAGATGGCTCATTGGCAACATGAGGAAGTACTTTTTCACAGAGAGGGTGGTGGACGCATGGAATGGCCTTCCTGAGCGGTCATGGGGTCAAGAACAGTGGGGGAATTCAAGACTGCATGGGATAGACATAATGCAATCATAGTGAGGGGGTAGGAGGAGGTAGGCTGTTGGTTAACTAGGATCTGCTGCTTATCCAAATGTGACCCCCCTACAAATTGGGGTTTACTAAGATGTCTTCCTGGGCTGCCTAATGCGCACTGTCAGGATGGTGTCCTGTGTCTTCAGTAGCTGTATGTGTCTGCATGAGAGTGCTATAGAAGGCCTTCGTGCCTGTCTCTTTAAGAGAGTCATTATGCTGTGTTAGAAATTAGTCTGGGCTGGGTCCGAGTAGCTTAGTGCTCATGACTGGCCAGGCAAGTGGTATTTCTGCTCCATTCTGCAGTCGCTATATGAGCAGAGGGAGTTCTGTTAGGAACTGTGTTCATTTACTATTTATCTGCCTTATTAATAATAGTATAGAAGTTTGTTCAACCTGCCTTCTCCTGCAGCTTGGACGTTTTGCATAAGAGCCACCATTTTGGTTCTGGACTGCCAGAGTTGGACCAATCAAACCTCAGGGGGCCTAAAATGAAGACTGTCCCCAGAGGTCTTGTGGGATTGAAATCTGTAGGAACTGTAGTTTTTAAGGTTTGGCACCTAAATGGAACTGGAGGGGGAGCCCTTGCTGTGACAGACAGTTCCCTCAGCCAACCAAACCTCTTGGATCTCAGAGGAAATCCCCAGAACTCCCTGCAGCAGAGTCAGTTGTGGGCTGGAGTTTGGAGAGTGAACAGCTCGAGCCATAGAGCAACTGCTCCTGTGTAGGACCATGAGAGAATCGTCGGGAAGGCTGCGTGGCCTGCCTGTCATATCTTCCAGTGAGAAATCAGGTGAATGTGAAAGCTGGACTTAAATCTAATTCCTTTGTTTGAGATCTGAAGCCTGAAGAGAAAGAGAGTGATCATTGCCTGAATTTGGAACCGAAGACTTGCTCCAAAAGTGATCGGCCTGCCAGGTACCGAAGTGTGTCTCAGATTGAGAGGTTTGCACAGAAATTCTGCTAAATTGCAACCGGACTTTACCCGAGCTGTGACTAAGAGTTGTGTTGCTTATAAGTGTGCTGTGTGGGTCGTGATTTGGTTCCCCACCTTCAAGTGTGTTATGCTTCCTGGAAGCTGCCCCAGCACTCTCACGGACTAAATCCGAAATGCCTGCTCTGGTCTGGGTCCTGCCATCTCGGCCTAGACTGCCACTCCCATCACAGAGACATTTCCAATGAAAGACCCACGCGGGGATTCGGCTCCCTGCTCAACACCATCGAACAGGTAGCGACCACCTTGTTGAGTCAAGTGGGTCCTGCTACCCCTGGCAAACCAGAACACTGTGCAGAGGTCTTCACCTAATCAGTCCTGCCTCCTGGTCTGGGTAGCATGAGTACCAAACAGGATAGCTCCCTGAAGCAAAGCTGACATCATTGTGTGTCATCTGATTTATTTGTTTAGGTTTATTACAATGAACTGAGCCACCCAGCTCCAGATTACAAATTCTAGGTTGCTGTGCATGCTAATTGTTTTCTCTCCTAAGGGCCCCAACAACAGCTGCAATGCTGGCCTATCCCAGGCGTTGCTTCAGGCTAGCCTGTTTAACAACTGGGTACCCAGAGTTGTGTGACTATATACAAGGGACTCACTGTGCATGCATGTTCAGCCCAAATTAATCAGAGCTGTCAATCATCCACTAGATTCATGCCTCACCCCCTGTTCATTTCCCCCTGAATAAATCAGATGTTGTTCTTTTTGCATTTAACCTGGCTAGTGTGTACCTTTTTGGTGGGGACATTGTACTGCCATTGAACTGTTGCATTACAGGTCTTACTTTACGGGGGGTCTCCAGGGCAGCTGCAGAGGATCCAGCGCTGGTGGTAAGTGCAAGAGGCATGAGTAAGTCATTATTGCCATATGGTACATGTGAATGTTTGGCTGATATACTGTTTAGACCACTAGAGGGGTTGGTGGGGGGGGGGTTATAACATCCCAGAGGGCTATACCAACAACAGTTACGCTACCCCAGAACCATTCCTTCGGGTGGAGGCACCCGTTTAACGAGCTCAGGCCCCTCAACCAGCACCTAGTCACGCAGGCAGGGGTAGTAGCCCTTAGGATAGCACCACCTAGGGGTTACACAAAGGGTAGGGAAATGGGCAGACTGGGTGGGCCATGTGGTCCTTATCTGCCGTCAAAGTCTATGTTTCTATGTTCTATGTTTCTAAGCTAAAATGTAATAGTACTTTCCATCAATATTTGTCATCAGAAAGCAAACTCTGAATAAACTCTTAAGCAAAGCATTGATATATGAACTGAATAATAAAGTGGTTAACACACACCCTTACTTGACCCCCCCATTTGTGAAGAATCTAATAGTTAGGCCACCTCTACTATCATAATAAACTTGAGCCCAAGTAGAAGAGTAAAGTCTAATTATGATGTCAAGTAAGTTCTTGTCAACCACTGATGGGTGCAGTGTTTTCCTTAATAAAGATCTATACGAGGAATCAACTGCCACCTTTAAATCAATATAGGCAGCAAAGAGAGGGTGCTTTTCTTATTACTGTATACATCTCAGATACATGGTGCAGCACAAAATAGTAATCCTCCATCAAGAAGCTTTTCTTGATTCCAGCCTGCATATCTGACAATACTGTATTTTCTTACACCCATACTTGTAATTTGTTTAAAACAACATTTAGTAATATTTTTGCTATTGAGTCGATGAAA
Organism: Neoceratodus forsteri; assembly: GCA_016271365.2. Taxonomy (NCBI): domain Eukaryota; kingdom Metazoa; phylum Chordata; order Ceratodontiformes; family Ceratodontidae; genus Neoceratodus; species Neoceratodus forsteri. The sequence goes on from CM057453.1 coordinate 408,166,359, forward strand.
GAAAAGGCCAAACCCTTGTGCAAATGCAAACTGCTGGAGTAAGCACGTGCACTAAGCAAAACTCTAAACTGCACACGCTGAGCACTTTGCAGGGCACAAACCCTATATTGCCAAAGTGATGGACTGCAATATTCATTTGCTGATTAGTGATTGTGATTAGTTAATCTCTGAGAAAGGGTACAGTAAGACCAGAAATGCGTCAGGTGCAATACAATTATGTTTCAAATGTTATTCCCCTCATGGTGGACTGCTTTATTTGTGGTGGTGAGTGCCTGGTTTTGTGTTTGTACTTTGTAGTTTTCCATGGCGCCCCGTCCTTGCGCGAGCTCCTATTTGTTTGCAGTTCGTTTTTTTGGAACCGTTTCGCACAGGTTACAGGTTATTTTAGCCTGTTTAAAACCACAGCTGTTTTTCGCTTTTACACCGTAGTCTATTTTTGACGCTTTGAGTAGTAACGTCTCTAGAGAGTACTCCAAATTTGGCTTTTGAAGAAACCAGAGCCCAGGTATCCATACAACATGTGGGCTTTGTGGATGATTTACATTGTGCAGCTGGTGCTGCAAATCCATTTCTCTTGGATGAAACAGATCCTGGCCTGTTTGGTCCCGAGGCTTTATCTCTGAAAGAGACTTATAAAAAAAGTAGAAAAACGTACATTGCAGTTTCGGAGGATCTACTGGACTAAAACTAATATGGGGGCATACACTCAGGTGAAGCGAATCCCGAGGGGCTTACATATTGATTTAAAACCAGCATATGGCCAAGAAAATGCAAGATTTATGCAAGAATGGGAATGCATTTTATCAGAAGTAAGTCTTAAATTAATTGATGTAATTACTACATTTTTAAATGAGCAAGAGTGCAGTATTAAAGAAGGTCTTAAAAAGTATGAAACAGAAGTTTTACAGTTAAGTAGAAACCACTCATGAACTGAACAATCTGAATAAAAGACTTAAGGCAACAAAACAACAACTAGATGCCAATTTAAAAAGTTAAACAAACAAAGTTCATAAGAGACAAGGGTGATTATGAAGCAGGGCATGTTTATACATGGAAATTAAAAAACAAAACTCAGAAGAGCATCTTAAAAAAGAATGTTTTGTTTGACTTTAGCACGGATATTAGTGAAACAGAGAGTGATGATGGTGCCCTAGGACCCGAGATCCTTTTTTAGAGCAGAGGATGGATCAACAGGGTATACAACAAGCACAACAAGGAATACATCAACAGAATCAGGGCCTTCCTCCTCCCATGATGGAACAATACCCCCCTCCCCCCCGAATCATCAGTATTTCCAGCCCCATCGGAGTCCCAGATTGAACTATCAAGGAGGGGACAATTTCAACATGGCAAGAGGAAGAGGAAGAGAACACATAGTGGAAGATGGGGGAGAAAACAGTTTTTAATGAGGCCCACGCCAGAGACAGTACAACCGGAGGCCTTATCGAGGAGGAGGTGAGTGATTTAAATTGTTCAAACGAGAGTGTTTCTGTCATGAAGGTTATTAATTTATCGAATCATGCTCTGACTGAGGCAGAATTGACCCTGCTTAGTAAAGGCCTGAACTTTGTTCCTGCAAAACACATTGATAAGGTTCAAACTTTGATAGATTTTAATTTCCTGTGTAGAAAATTAAATTTGAGGGCTTGTTTTGGTGAAACACAGGATGATGTATCTACTGCTAATTTAGAGGAATTTCGACCAAATTCAACATTGTCCCCCAACATGTACAGCTGTTAATGTTTTTCGTCAGTTTGTGGACAGAGATTTAGATTTATTGTTTGATAATCTGCCTGATTATAATTTTGACAATTTAACAGTTAGTGAGAGGAGTGTCTTAAAAATGTTACAGCAAGAGTCTGATATTGTTATAAAACAAGCCAATGGGGGGGTCGTGGTTGTTATGAATAAGTGTGATTATTTAAATGAAGCACTAAGACAACTTGGAGATGTGACTTTTTATGAAAAAATGAACTGTAACCCAATCTGGGAATACAAAAGTATCATAGATGAAAAGGTTACTACTGCGTTCATGGAGGGTCACATCTCAAAACACGTTCGGGATTTTTTAATTAAAGATTTCCCTGTAATGGCAACCCTTTAGCTGCTTCCAAAGGTGTACAAATCTCTAGTTAATCCACCAGGTTGCCCTATTATAAGTGGAGTGGGATCTTTAACTGAGTCCCTTTCTCGCTATTTGGATTCTTTTTTGCAAGTATGTGTAGAAAGTCTTCCTTTAAATATAAGGGACACTAAATACATCCTAACAGGTTTGAATACTTTAAACATCAAAGGGGATTTTATTCTTGTTACATTGGATACAGAAGCCAGGATATTCAAAGGGGTTGCGCATGATGCAACAGTGTTGCGCCATGTGCAACTCACTGATGCACCCCTGTGCAATATTCAAATGGGGATGTTGCACTATGTAAATGGTCACATATCGGGACTGTGTAGTACAGTACGGTCTGCATGCCCATTGGCCCATGCTGTGGACCAATGAGTGTACAGCTGTACTGTATGATGTCAGTCGGCGGGCGGCCAGGCAGCTTATGGGTGGGGACCTGCCGCATGCCGCTGACCGAGGGGAGCAGGGTGGCAGGACTGAGTGGGCGGGTGGGGAGGGGGGTACCGCTGGACCACCAGGGATTGTTAAATTTACAAAGCCCGCAATCAGGCTTGGGAGCAGGTCCACTGGACCACCAGGGATTAAATACATTTAACAATGCCCGCTATCGGGCTGGGGAGCAGGTCCACTGAACCACCAGGGATTAGATACATTTAACAATGCCCGCGATCGAGTTGGGCAGCAGGTCCACTGGACCACCAGGGAGGAATTTTCTTTTAAGAAGCCCACGATCGGGCATTGGGGCGATTTGCGCGAGGTGCAGGGGCGTCGGTCCCCAACGGCTGCAGTCTGGCAGGGTGCCAGGCATAAGTCACCAGGGATCAGCACACATGCATGTAAATGGGGCCTTAATGACATGCAAATGGCCCTATTTGCGCCTTGCATGCATAATGGCCCCATTTGCATACTGACTGCTGAATATTGTGGTTCCTGTGCCTAGCGCAACTGCACTTGTGCAGGCGCATCCCCCTGCTCCTCACTTGCCACTTGCACTGGCACAGTGCCACTGTGCCATGCGCAATGCAGGCAGCCACATTGCCATATTCAATGGTGCTGGGCCTTGGTGCAACATCATTGAATATCATCCAGATCACGCCCTGGCACATCCCAGTTGTGCTGCGCCCAGGCTTGCGCCCCAGCCTGGCACAGTCTAAATATCCCGGCCTGAGTCTCATATTCCAATGTACCACATGATGGAGCACTAGATGACATGGCATTTTTTCTTAATAATGAGCAGTGTTATTGTGGACCACCTCTGGATTTTTTGTTAAAAATAATGGATTGTGTTTTGACTTTGAATGTTTTCATTTTCAACCAAATCCTATATAAGCAAATTAAGAGGACAGCTACACCTGTGCCCCCTCAATAACAAATCTCTATGGAGGACTATGGGGAAAACGTTTCATTCATGACCCGTCTGTAAATCGTTTCCACAAGAATATAATTCTGTGGAGGCGCTTTATCTACGACGTCACTCTTTTATGGAATGGTTCTGCAACTGATTTTCAAGATTTTTTTATTTATTTACATTCTACAAATGAGCATTTACGTTTTTCTTATAATTTAGCAGAGGATCAGTTACCATACTTAGACATTCTTATAAAAAATGGACTAAATGGGGCATTCAGCACGGACATCTACGAAAAACAAGTGGATGGTAATACTGTGTTGATGACTTCAAGTTGCTATCCAGCACGTACAATAGTACATATTCCTAAGGGAGAATTCCTAATAAGAAGAAGGAATTGCAGTACTGCAGAAAGTTTTAAAGAGAATGCCGACATTCTGGAGGGCAGGTTTCAAGATGGGGGTTACAGCAGAAAAAAATATTTTAAAAGCAAAGAAGTATAGCAGAAGCAGTAGACAGAAGTACTTTGTTAGAACCTTTAAATTGAAGAAATACCAACAATGCAAAAATGAATGTCGTTACTACATTTTCAGGACATACAGATTTCTTTGCAGATGTTATTAGGAGACATTAGGGGGTTTTGGCAGCAGAAAAGAATTTAGAAATAGCAGCAGAATTACAACCAAGAATAGCCCATAGGAAAGCCAGAAGCCTCAAGGACAGTTTAGTCCATAGTCATTTTGTGGACAAAAAAGAAAAACAGACTTGGCTTAGTAAATTGCTGGGTTGTTTCAGATGTGATAATTGTATTTACAGTGAAGTAATAAAGATGGGTAAGGTGTTTTCATCTATCAATAATCAAAAGGAATCTGTAAACAGACAAATGGCATCTTGCAACACCAGTGGTGGGATGTATTTAGCAACTTGTTCCTGTCAGGCTTTTTATGTGGGGAAAACAGAAAGAAATTTCAAGGTTAAAGTGGGCGAGCATCGGGGGGCAATTCTGAGGGAGGACCCCCTCTATGCCACGGCAGCACATATTTTAAATAATAAAAATGATACTTTTGATCATAGATTCAGTTATATGGCTATAGACAAAGTCTGCCAAAGACCATGAGGTGGAAATTATAGAAATTTAATTTTGAAAAAGGAAACATTTTGGATTTTACAAGTGAAAGCAACAAGGTGCCCAGGTCTGAATGGCAATTTTGACCTAAAGCCATAGTTAGAAGAAAGATATTAGTTTTTCTGGTTATCAGCACAGCTTAACATGATAATTATTAATGGATTGTTAGTCTGTTTATGGCAATGAGGGCATTTCAATTTTGTGTCTGCCTTTTTCTTTTCCCAAACCCCCACCCCAACCCTCACTTAGGTTTTTTCTACATGCAGTTTAGCATTGTTTTTGTGATATTTGTCTCTAAGGAAATAATTATAACTTGCACAAATGTTCCTTTTATCAGTAATTGCTATGACAGAATTGTTATTGTTTGTCTGCTTTATTTAATTATTAGTATTTTTTTTATTGGTGTATTTAAATTGATGTCATTGTGATGTCACTTTTGAGGCTTGCTATAAATGTATTGTGTGTTTTCTTGTGATTAGTTAACCTTTGAGAAAGGGTCCAGTCAGACCAGAAACACGTCAGGTGCAATAAAATTATGTTTTAAATTGTATTCCCCTCATGGTGGACAACTTTATTTGTGGTGGTGAGTGCCTGGTTTTGTGTTTGTACTATAATGTGCATATGACCCTACTCAACATGCAAGGTACTATCACCTATTCACCTGTCTATCTAAATGTCATAATCACAGCACAGTGCTTTGCATGGTGGACACAGGCTATGGACTGCAGAGTACATTAGACCCCTCTCCTCATCCCCTGTCAAAGAAATCCCTGGTGCCCAGTGGCACAGGCCTCCCTCTGCAAGTCCCCACTCAGTATATTCCTGGTGTCAGGTGAAACACTCCTCGTCCTCCTCCTCCCAGACCCTGTTATGGGAGCTCCATGGTGTCCTGTGGCACCTCCCACCCCTCGAACCCCCCCCCCAAACCTCCCACCTAAGTCTCATGACAGTGGCAGGCACATACCCTCTGCTTACCTACTTGACTGGCTGCCATCAAACTCCCTCAACTAGTATGTCGATATACCAGAGTTATGAGATGTCTCTGAAAATTCAGAGTTTTTGTGATTTTTCAGTGACATCTTGCAAGTACAATATTGATATATACATTGATATACTGATATATTAGTTGCAGAAATCAGACTGCTGCCATCCAAAGAAATGAATGCCCAGAGTATGTGTCATCCATCCTTGCAAGATTAGGGTGGGAGGCTGGCATGCTTCAGGAGGAGGGGTTGCCACTGGATATCATGGATATGCTGAATGGGAGTGAGTAGAGGGAGAACGGTGCCAGTTGAGAGCAGAGATACTGTATTACTAAATGGGACCAGGAGCAAGAGGAAGGGGCCACTGGATGCAGGAATATTTTCCAAGGGACAGGGGGCCCACTGTGTACATGCTGTTAAAAGATGCTTTTTGGAGGCATCAATTGTTTCGTAACTGTACCCTTCTGTCTTTTGGATGCAATATTAAACCAAGGTCCCATTTGCCTTGTCTGGTGGTTGTTCAGGTGGATGTTAAAGATCCCATGGCACATCTCAAGTAGAGTAGGAGAATTTCCCCAGTGTCCTTTGCCAGATTTCACTAAAACACTTCCAACAGCTAACTCTGGTTCAATTTCAGTTGGTTTGTTTCTGTACCACCCCCCACCCCCACCCCCGATGAGGTTGAAAATAGCAAATATTGTCTCGCCCTCTGGTAAAAAAAAAAAACGAAATAAATAAAACTAACATTGTACTGTCAGTCTCTAAGTGCTTTCAAGAAGCTTCCAATATGCCAGAGCACCCTGTATGCATACCTCCCCCTCTTATTTACATGTGTATTCACCCTCTTGAAGCTCTTCTACTGCTGAGTCAGCATCAGAATCATTATCATATGAGGGTGCTTGATATCCATCTGAAGAAGGGAAGCCCTCCCTGGATCAAGGTCTCATTAAGTCGCCTGAGGGGCCAGGGGTTGCCAGAGAAATCAGCTGGGCAGGAGGTAACCCACACTAGTGTTTGCAAACTGCCCAGAAAACACCACCTGATAGCCAAAAAAACAACCCCCATCCAGCTTTGGTCCAGGTGGGTACATTGACTGCTTTAACCAGGCAATGGAAGAGGGGTGTTGTATATAAAGGCTTTTATCAGACACTGCAGTCCCAGGATTCTAAGCCTGCAATGGAAGCAGCAGTGTTGCAAAAATGAGGGTGCAGGATGCATAGTCAGCTTTGTACAGCAAAACAACTGTCCCTGCTACAAGAATATCAGAGTGGTGTGTTGGGCACGAACAAGTGCCAACTTCTCTAGGCGCTGCAGATGGCACCCCTGATGCCCAAAGGCACAGGGGCATTACTAGCCTTTCTGCTGGCTATGCCCATGGCTTTTAGACTGGCACCCCCAGGCAAGGATGTCCCAGACTGCTCCCCACCTGGCACCCTGAGGGAACCTTCAAGGCAAGGTCATCCATCTTCTAAGCATGTCTCTGTGTCCCCTCACATTCCCACCACCCGGGTGCCATGAAGATGCCGTTTTTTATCTGCTCTAAAGCTCCTCCCCCATCTATACTCTTGGGACAGATGCTAGAGCATCAGTCCTCAAGGGCTCATTCTGATGAACAGCCACCTTCCCCTACTGTTGAGAAGGGGTTGTTACAAAGACAGTGCAGGCCTTCAAGCCTGGAAACATTTTTGCTTACCAAGGAAATAAATGGATACCCTGGGTGGTATGGTGAGTAGGGAACCCCTATAAATTAGTACATGTTTATACTTCATACTTATTTATACATGATTATGAAGCCGTGGGTTGGTCATAATAACCGTATCACCCCTTGTGGTCGACACACTGATGGTGAAACACAGAAAAAGACCATTACAGTGACATTTGAGGTAATGGTCCTTTTTCTGTGTTTCACCTTCCGCCAGTGTTACGACCCTTCCCGGACCAACTCTGACCTGGAGTTGGAATCCTAGAGTCCGGGGGGTGTGGGGGGCACAGCCCACCACAGAAAACAGCGATGGAAGAGGCAGCACAGTACCTGCATCGGTATTGTGCCATCACTGTGGGGGAGGTCAGCATTCTCACCGATGAGATATCTTGGTGCTTCCCATAATAGCATATTAATTTAAAGAGCTAGTGTACTGCCTAAAACTAACATTAGTTTTTAAAACCAGTCAACTATTACATCTTATAGCTGTTTATATCTGAGGTTTTTTTTTCTTTTCCCTTTGGTTAACTAGAATATTGTTTGCCTGATGTTAGGATGTGTGATGTGTGGGACAGCACTCTGCATAGCAGCAGACTTATCTATTTCTAGTCCCCTACCTACGTCATCAGCATTGTGACCTCACTGACTGTGATAATCACTGTTGCTTAGGAATGGCCACTCAATGGCTGCCAGGTGAATTGCCTGTGATGTCTTAGTCAGTGAGATCACAATGCTGATGATGTAGTATTAGGGGGCATAGAGATAGATATGTCAGCTGCCAGGCTGAGAGCTGTTCCACACAGCCAGCACAATATTATTACACAGAAGACTTTCCAATGTGCAAAAGGAAAAAGAAAAATACTTCAGAAATAAAGTTACTACTGATTACTTCTTAAAATTGTTATTATTTTCATATCTGCCTGTTTTGGCTCTACTAGCTCTTTAAGGTTGAAAGGGACTCCAGGCACATCCTGTCATCCCACCACCACTAGGGCAGTGCGAATACCTTTTTCCAAATATTCAGCCGAATATTCAGTATTCAGGTCCTAAGTATTCCGTATTCTACCAGGAAAGGTGTTTTTTAAGTATAGCTTAAAAAGCACTTAAAAATCCTAATCTCACTTTGAGCTTGGTGTACCATGTACACCTCAGTGACACTTCAATGACCAACACAGAGCTGTCACTAATGCAATACAATCTACATGTGGCACATTTAATCCACCATGCTACATGCATAGCACTGCAAAAACTATATCAAGCACTACTTTGGGTCAGCACTGTAGGGTGTTCATGGTTATAGGTAACATGGTCACAGTCACAGGGGCAGAAAGTGCTTTGACCATGAGCATAGGAATAGTGGTAACAGTGGCTGCAGTGCTGGTGACAGCTGAAATGAGGGCTGCTGCAAGAATGGCACTGGTGGTGATAGGAAGCACACTGGCTGTGGATGTAGCAGCTATAGTGGTAGCAGTGGGAACACTGGTGGTGATGTCTGCTGCTTTCTGCACAAGGCATGCAAGCTCAAACACCCTCCTACAACTGGTATAGAAGGATGTGACAGTAAAGGTGCAGCTGGAACAGGTGGTGACACTAGCAATAGTAATAGTAGTAGTAGTAGTAGTAGTACTGGCAGTATTAGTAGTAGTAGTAGTAGTAGTAGTAGTACTATTCCCAATGCTACCAGAACTAAAAAGCTTGTTTGGGGAGAAAAATATTTGAGCCCACCACATATGAAGAAACACTGGTCTGTCATTGTCTATGTAGTCTATTTCACCCCTTCTCTGGAAATGTATTATGCATCAATAATATACAGTGGAGGAAGACAGAATGTGACGCAGTACTTTGCAGTAAATAACGTGTCACAAAATATTGCATGACAAGAGGACTTCATTGTCATTGAAATACACAGCTCCCCGCATTTTGCAGTAATTTTGCAAGATACTGTATTGCATACTGTCTCTCTACAGACGCGTATGATCTGATCGTATGATGGTTTGTAATTCTGATCCGGTGTTTCATCCATGGGCATACTACTTTAGGATTATTTTGTTAGAAGGGCATCTCAGTCTCATTTATTATAACTTCACTTATTTATAGTGTGTGTTTCATAAAGGGTTGTATATTCATTTTGTTTGTATGTTGCTGACATGCTCCTTGACAAAGACCAAGTTCCAGTTAAAGCACCAGGGCTTTATTGGCATCCTCCAGCCCTAGCACAAATAAATGTATTGGCAACTTTACACTCTGCTCTTAATTGTGTTTTGTTACTGACTCTCCACCCCAAATGCTTCCTTTGTTGTGCATAGATTGTTTTAGGGTTTGGTGCCCCAAGGACAGCACCGGCAGAAATCTCCTGAACGTGCTGTACTCTTGTTGGTCTATCACCTTGTCCCTCACTGCTTGGGGCTGGCGGTGCAGATGCTCTGCTGGGACTGGACCAAGCATGTCTGAGAGGTTGCTGAGACATGAAGGATCAGGTCACTAGTGGTTACTGTGCAAAACACAAACTACTGCTTTGCAGTGCCTGTGCATGTAATGTTTTATTTAGTGCTTGTGGAAAAAGAATAGTACCCAAGTCAACTCTAACAAGTATAATGTCCCCCAAAAGCAACAACAAATAAAAGAAACACTGCTACTAAGAAGGGGAATGAAGAGGACAACCTCTTCAGTCGAATATGGAACTGAGCAAGGAACTGACAGATGACACACACTCAACTCAGTGAGTCAATCTGTTCCACTAAGAAATGCAGCAGTTTGAATTTTAAAAAAAAGCATACACAGAGCTGGGCACACACAACACACAAGGCACAGACTCATGAAAAAAGATATTTCACATGCACAGGTTAATTGTGCATGGTAAGTTGCGGAAGGGAGGAGTCAGGTGATGCAGTCCTCAGTTGTACAGGGATCCAAGCCTGGAACCAGATGACTAACAACTATAATTCAGCAAGGTAAGCCTGACTGGCTGAGAACTGCAGAGGTTTAATTCAAAAACAGTGTGCACAAAGCTGTACACCTGTGGAGCAGCCTCATGAAAAAATATGCAACTTGTGTGCAGTGAGCTACACATGCAGGGCACAGCATCACAAAATCAAATGGTATGCACATATAGGTGAATCATGCATAGTGAGCTACTGGAGGGGAAGTTAGCAGACACCCTCTTCAGCTGTGCAAGGAACCAAGCCTGGAACCAGATTACAGCAAAAAAACAAAACACGAAAACAAAATGTGCTTCACTGAAAAATCACACTGGAGCTGTATGTCAGAGACTAAGAGCAGTGGAGGAGGAGTATCAGCAGACAGCCATCCTGGTCCCTGTAACTGAGCACAGCAACAAGGACAAAAATACCCAGTCAGAAAGCCAAACCAACTTTTCTGACACTGATCAAATAAATAATTCTGACCCAAAAAAAGCCTGTGGAGCAAAAAATTATTTATTTTTTGGCAAGTTTAAGGTCCCAGAATTACTGCAGAGCTTGCTCTCAGAAACAACTGTCTCCTGTCCTCTACCAACTCAGAGTGGGGAAGTCACATGGTGCGCTTGCCTGTGAGCTCCAGAAATGGCCTTTGATTGGCCAACAAAACTCTGCAAGACTTGTATTCCCAAATAGTGGGCAAATAGTGAACTATTTGGGAAGGGCATTTGAATATTCAGGAAGCCTACTATTCGTGGTATTCGGGAAATACTTTTCGGCCCATGCACTGCCCTACCCACCACTACAGTACTTCAAAAGCAGGAAGGAAAAACAGGTTTTCTGTTCAAATGTACTGATTTATAGGCAGAAATATGTCCAGACTTGCCTTAAAAAAGTATGTATATTGTAGCTTTCATAGCCACTGTCTCTGAAGGTAGACTGCTCAACAGGACATTAAAGTTAGGTTGCTGCACCTCACACAGCAACATTGTGGCTCTTTCTGGCATATCATAGGTAAGCAAAGTGATGTGCCTGAATGCTTAAGTACCACCACACAAACTGAGGAGGCAAACACATGTCACTGTCTGTGATACACACTGTAATAAAACCGAACTTCTAAATCCAGTGTCCTGATTGACTGTGACTCACCAGAATACTACACAGTATTACCATGGGTCACGTAGGCCCTGTTGTTGCATGAACAAGGGCACGTACATCAAGGCATAAATTAGTGTCAGAAAGTTGAGTAGCGGCATTCTATACAAAATAAAAAATGATTAGCAATCCAGTCGGTTTCGAGGAGTAATTTCCTAAAATACAGTTCACCCCAGTTAAATTGGACACGGATAAGCCATTTTGTTATTTATATCAGCCATTTTTACATATTCCAAACCATGTCCATAGAGAGAAGTACTAGAACATGTTGATAAAATGACTTATAGCTGCCATGTAATTCGTACATCTCAGATGCAGTAATCAGCACTCAAAGCATTAGTTGTTGGACTGGCTTCTAACGCTTCTAGTGCTTTGAAACTATTGAAATGATTAATTAGCGCTCATTGACAGTCATCGACAGCCATTGACAGCTACTTAGGCTAATTTCTTAGGCTATGTAAGTGCTCACAGGTAGACACTGAATTATCCACCTGTAACCAGTGGGTTACCCCAGGGGTCGGGTTGATGGTATTTTTGTGTTATTAGCACTGTGCGGTGCCTCCACATGTAACCCCCTACCTAGGAACCAGGGTTCGGGGAGAAAACTGTTGCTCAGTATTTTGGCTAGGTTTGACTTCTAGTCAGGGGCACCCAAGTAACTCCAGACACAGGAAGCAATAACTGTAATGTCCAAACCAAGACTGGTATTCTAAAGTGTGGCCTTTATTCACAACCAACAGAATAATAAAGCATAGGTGGATCCCCACAGGGCTACAATCCTGGTAATGCAGATTTATGGAGATCAGAACACATCCTCATTCACTTTAGCCCTCAGGCTTTGAAACACACTGGGCACACAGCCCACACTTGTACTCTTCTCTGAGTTTCCCTGGCTCAGCTCCCTTGCCAGCCCTTGGACAACCTTCCTTCCATGGCTCGGCTATCATGCCAGCTCTTGGACTACATTCTATATAGTATGGATATTTGTTGGTGGTTCCCTAAACCACCTCTGAGCACTTTTGGCTCCATAAGGGAATCTTCTTCAACAATCCCATGTCTGGGTACTTTTCTTAGGCACTGGCCAAGTACCTGAGAGAAAGCAAGAGGTGTCCCAAAGTGAACCCGTAGGGGTGACTCTGGCTGCGCCAAATGGGGGGTCTCCCACCTCTTGCTCCCATAACTCATACCCAGCCATTCCTCTGGACTTTAACACCTCATCCTTGAAAACACTTTACTGTGTAGATTCTTTTTAAATGTATGTCACATTTAATCTACTGTTTCTTCCACTCCACATGTGCTGTACTTGAAACATACTTAATGAGTGGCTGTGTCCATTTCTCTAGACCCCCTACAGAATTAAGCAGTCCAATACCCACAACTTTCAAAACTGTACTTGGCTGTCTTTTCCTGACCCTACAGTAACAGTCATTTAGCTTCATCTTGTCTCAGATGAAAACACATTAGCCCTTTAGCAGGGCAAACTCACCCCTTGGTTGCTGGTGCCCCACAGGCATTTGATCTTCAAAGAAATCTCAACAAACTTCTGGTGCCTCAGCACGAACCTAGATTTAGGCAGCTTCTTCTTCCTCTAGCTGGACCAGGGGATTGCCCCTGGAAGTAGGCAAAACCCTTCCCCCCATCCAGGGGTGTAGTTTGTTATTTTTATAGGGAGGGGCAAACTTACAAAAAAGTCCTGATTTTCGCGTATCACGACATTGAAGAGAGCAGATGGCTTTCATAATGCAAACAAATCAAGCAGCATCAAATAATGCCCAAAAAACATTTATGACTACAGCTGAATAGTTCATGGGAGGGACCAGCCCAGGCCAAGTCAGAGCACACACACCCCCAACACACACACTTTTACTGCAGTCTGCTCTCGGCCCAACTCCTCCCGAGACCAGAGTAGAAAAACTGACTGAGATCTGAGATCTGTTTTGTATTAAGTTCTTCGTTCATCTGCCTTGGAAGTGAGGACCTACTTGTAAAGTTGAAAATATGTAAGGAACTTAACTTCCTTCTCAAGAGGACAGGACCTTACCTCAGTTTTAATTCAAATCAGTCTTGACCTAATCTTGCCCCCAACTCAACCTCCAGAAGGATAGCTCACTAGTCTCTCACCCCCTTTGCTGCTTACATAACCCTTCCAAGTCATCCCTGATAGGTGGATCCTGAACTTCTTGAAATGTCTGCTTGAGCTAGAACTCCCACCCTTGAGGAGTGCAAAAAAGCACGTTTCAAGGAAGAGCAGCAAATAGCTATGCCACCTCAGTATACCTATAAACATGGATGGTATGGGAAACATCCCAGCATGTGCGTCTTCACAGCATGAGCCCTTATTTACAAAGATTACATAAAAAAATGTGATTATACAATGCCAAGAAAGAATGCTGGCCTCTGATTGGTCAGTCTTGGGCTAGACCCGTGATGTTATCCCAGTACATCATCACAGGTCTAGTCTCAGCCTCTCCGTGAACCTTTTGTTGATTGTTAGCATTAGTGCGGTTTGTTTGTATTTCTCTTATAAATATTTTTCCACACCAAATAAAACATCTTTAAAATTATTTTTTTTAATTCTGTATGACAACAAGCCATTGTATAATAGCAATAATGCCCTCCAGGGTGTGTGTCATGGTAGGATAACATAATGCCTTACATATTGGATGCACTCATGCCTAACCACCTGAGGCATGATGTTATCCCAGCATGACACGCGCCGTGTCGGGCATTATTGCTTACTTGCACCCAGTGTTAACACTTTTCTTTGTTACCAAGTTAATTCCGCAGTCTCCCATCCCATCCCATATTATTCAATGTCACATGCCTGAATCTGGTTAGGTAAGGTAAACAAAGAGGATAATGCTCTCCTCAAGCAAGCAAGCATTGCATACACAATTTATTTTTTATTTTTTATTTATTTTTATTTATTTATCAAGTTTAAGATTACAAATACCTTTGAGCCAAGGCTCTTTTACAAAGGTTCCACGTCAGAGAAATACAAATTATGGGGAACATCAAGACAGACATTACAACAACGTGGGCATTGCAAACAGATTACAAATTAATACAATTCAGGGGTAACATTGTAAGCAAGGCAGCCAGCGGCATTTGTCAGAGAAAACAGACAAGAGATAAGAAGTGCCAGAGTCATAGGGAGAAGGAAGAGGGGAGGGGGGTAACACAAGCATGGGACTTGCTGATATCCCTCAGGCGGTGCTCTTAACAAGCTTGCTGATGTACCTGGGACAGTGCAACAGAACAATGTAAATTCCCTAATTGTTCAAGATGATCATGGGCATGGTGTGGTCACACCACAACCCCTACCACTCTCCTCCCCATGGGCTTCTAAGGAATATGCATCTCTGTCCATGGCCAGGGTTACACAACCCCATCCAAGCAAACACGGACTGCCCTGGCACAAAAGTGGTCACATCACACAACCTAAGAGAGCAGACGCCACAGGAAGTTTGCTGGAATGACGACTCCAGATACCTGTGCACAGCCATACAGGACCCACCCTGAAAGGTAAATACTTGGTTGGTGGTTTTTATTAGCATCACCTATGGTAGTGTGTGGTGGGCCGGTTGTGGTAGCCCAGGTTGCCATGGATGCTCCCCCCCCACAGACTACTTCAAAATCGTCTCATCTGACAGTTTTGAAGGGCACAAATGAAACATGGTTGCTTCAGTCTGATGTGGTTTAATAACATTTTTTTTGTCCTAGTGTGTGTCTCTATTCATCTATACACAGACACAGACAAACACACACACACACCACCCAAAAATGAACTTTTTTTATACCATGTTTACATTCAGGATAGAGACAGTGTAAAGCAGGTCAAGGCAGTACAACACAGTAAATGAAACAATGCATTTTCAATGCCCAACAAACCACCAAAAGACCACAAAACAACGGACCTTCCTCCTGCCCTGGGGGATGGCTGGGTCACAGGTCAGGGTGCTAAGCAAGGAGGAGAGACCACAGAACATCTTGTCGAACCACAAAATAAGGTGAAACTACATAAACATGCACAATTTTTATACTATAGGATTTTGTACTTCCCAACAGTTCCTAATTTTGACACAGAAACTTATCTTTAGTGCTCAGAAGCCCCTTGTACGAGGGAGATAAGCATGGCATGGACCCACCCAGCAGACTGACATACATGTTGAAAAAAAATATTTCTGTGCCAGTATGCCCATCCACCCCTCCTCCTCCATTACCAGTGGCCAGAACCATTTTTTTCAGCATGTGTACCAGTCCGCCCTGCTCAGCATAGCAGCACAAAGCTGGCAGGGCAGCAGATGGCACAGCAAGCAACAGTGAATTTAAATGCCCATGCAAAAAGCTATGGCCCACTCTCCCCACCCCAGACCTGCATGGCCACTATCTCCACCCAGACTGGCCAGCTAGGCTACTCTCTGCACCCTGATGGACTTGCACATCCACTCTCCACACTCTGTGTCCACCCCACCAGCACAGCCACTCTTCCCACCGCACCAGCACAGCCACTCTCCCCACCCCACCAGCACAGCCACTCTTCCCACCGCACCAGCACAGCCACTCTCCCCACCCCACCAGCACAGCCACTCTTCCCACCGCACCAGCACAGCCACTCTCCCCACCCCACCAGCACAGCCACTCTTCCCACCGCACCAGCACAGCCACTCTCCCCACCCCACCAGCACAGCCACTCTTCCCACCGCACCAGCACAGCCACTCTCCCCACCCCACCAGCACAGCCACTCTTCCCACCGCACCAGCACAGCCACTCTCCCCACCCCACCCAACCAACACCATTTCCAGCTCCATTTATCTGGTATCTGCTCCAGGCATCCAGGTCTGTGCCTCCCCATCATAGGCACCAAAAATAGATAAAACCGCATTTTGTTTATGTTTCTTTCTTGGTCTGGAAAGATAAATGTTGAGCTACCAGTCAGCTTAGTTTGCCTGGTATGCAATTACAACCCCACCCCACCAACACAATGCCAGTGTCCCCACCCCACACCACACAACGGTGCCCCCACCCCACCCACACAATGCCTGTATCCCCGGTCCTAACCACACAAATGACCAGTCATTGTCCGCAACCTCCCACCCACCACCACACATGACCAGCAGTGTCCGCAACCCCACCCACACGCACACGACCAGCAGTGTCCCCAACCCCACCCACACACACACGACCAGCAGTGTCCCTAACCCCGCCCAGACGCACATGACCAGCAGTGTCCCCAACCCCCCACACACACACACACACACACTTGACCAGCAGTGTCCCCAACCACACACACACACAAAAAACCAGCAGTGTCCACAACCCCACACACACACACACACACACACACATACACAACCAGCAGTGTCCCCAACCACACACACACACACACTTGACCAGCAGTGTCCCCAACCACTCACACACAAAACCAGCAGTGTCCACAATCCCCCCACACACACACGACCAGCAGTGTCCCCAACCCCACCCACACGCACACGAACAGCAGTGTCCCCAAGCCCACACACACACACTCGACCAGCAGTGTCCCCAACCACACACACACAAAACCAGCAGTGTCCACAACCCCACACACGCACGACCAGCAGTGTCTTCAACCCCACGCACACACACACTCGACCAGCAGTGTCCCCAACCACACACACAAAACCAGCAGTGTCCACAACCCCCCCCACACACACGACCAGCAGTGTCCCCAACCCACACACACACACACACACACACACACACACGACCAGCAGTGTCCCCAACCCCACCCACACACACAACCAGTGTCCCCAATGTCACCCACACACATGACTATTGTCTCCAATCCCACTCACACACACGGTGTGTTCTCAACCCCACCTACAAACACACACACACACACAGACAGTGTCCCCAACCCCACCCACGGCTAGTGTCCCTAACCCCACCTACACACACACACGGACACACAAGACCAGAGTCCACGACCCCACCCACACACACACACGACCAGTGTTCCAACCCCTTGAAAAAAATCATGGCCAGTCAGTAGTTGCTATAACAATAGCCAGGTAGTAGTATGTTCATTTCTTTAGGGTGCATGTTTTAGTGCAAGATTTTTTTGCTTGTCTTGTAACACTGTATGGGGGAGAACACAAAAAGCTACCCCTTTGTTTGTGTTTGCTAGGCAATGAAGACAGAGACAGCAAGCCCAAGGAATCTGATGGTTTCACCACTCCACAGTGGACGAGCAGAAATCAAAAAAGTGAAAGATTACTTTTACAGCCAGGTAAAGGATGAGGGGGAAATAATGTTTCAACGTTTACTAATGTTAGTATGCTAGCTGCAGGCACAGGTCAGTGAGATACATCCCTTGACAGGTAAAGCATGAGATGGAAATCACGTTTTAACATTTACTTATGCTTATATGCTAACACCCAGCCAGCAAACACAGAATGTCCCCCCTCCTAACCAACAGGGACAGTCCACCAGAAATCCAGTCAGCAAACATGGACAGCCCCCACCCCACCTACAAGGACAGTCCCCCCAGACACCCGCTAGCAAACACAAACAGTCCCCCTTCCCACCAGACACCGGACCAGCAAGCATAGAATGTCCCCTCCCAACCGACAAGGACAGTCCCACCAGACACCCAGGCAGCCAGCAAACATGGACGGTCCCCATGCCCCACCAAGGACAGTCCCCACCCCCCGACACACAGCTAGGAAACACAGAATGTCCCCCTGCCTCACCAACATGAACAATCCCCGCAAACACCTGGCTAGCAAACACAGAGAGTTCCCTCTCCCCAACAACACTGATAGTCCATCTAGACACCTGATCAGCAATCACGGACATTCACCCTTCCTCCTCCAATAAGCCAACACGGAAAGACCTCCCCAGGCACCCGACCAGCAAATAGACAGTCCCCCCCTCCCCACAAGTCACCCGGCAGGCAAACATGGACAGTCCACCTTTTCCACCATCATGGACAGTCCCCCCAGACAAATGGCCGGCCAAGTCCAGCAAACAATGGCTAGTGTCACCACCCCACCATCACAGCCAGTGTCCCCACATCACCATGGCCTGTGTCTCCAACCACCAGACCCCAAAATAGAAAACAGACTGTCCCCCCAGCCCCACCAAACACTGACCGCCCTCCCAGTCCCAAACACTAACCATCCCCAGCCCCAAACACTGACCGTCCCTGCCAGCCCCATTAAATGTAGGCCTTCCCCCAGCACCAAACACTGACCATCCTCTCAGTGAGTCAGCCCCAAAACAGACAGACCGTCTCCCCAATCCAACTCCACAAAACAGACCATCCCTCCAGCACCACCAAACACAGACCATCCAGTGAGTTTCCCCAACAAACCCCACCATACCAGCAGCACAGTCAGTGAGCATCCCAACCCCACCAACATGACCAGTGTCCACACCATTCCAAACTAATAGGCCCCCCCACCCCACCAACATGGACAGCCTCATCAACAGCCAGCAAATCCCCCAAAGAAACACAACCAGAGGCACCTCTCAGACATACCGACAGGCTGACAGCAAACCTTAAGTTCCATCCACCCCCCAGACACATGGCCATGGCCCAGACCCCCCCAAAAGAAAGACACATTTCTGGGATGTGAATGGTATTACTTTCCAACCAGTTTGCAGCACAGTTACTCACCAAATCAATAGGGGTACAGCAAGGCCAAGAAGGCAGGTCAGGTAGCCGAGTCTCTCCCAAGTTCCGTTCCTCTCCCAATTAACCCCCAATGAGACAGTAACTCATTTTTGTCCAACACCAGATGAACGTGTCACATCATGGGTCCGCTACATTCTGCACGGTCACCGGCTTCTTCACTGTTCTGAATCTGATCTGGGCATGGCTGTGCACTGACCCAAATAATCCCTCTCAGTGGACTTTGGAACTGGTGGGCGATGGGCGTGGTGTGGGACTCACTGACGACAACACAGTAAATCTTTTTCTGGCCTGCTGGACACAGGAGCTGGGTGTGCAGGCCTGCCTTGCCATGGCTCAGACTCACTGTAATTGTACTACTCACTCCTCCACCTGGTCTGTCCAGTGGTAAAGGCCTTGCGGTCACAGGCCTCCTCGGCTCTCGGAAATTGGGGATGGGAGGCTCAGGTGGCAGCTGGAGACCCCGCAGCACAGCTGGCTGCACTGAAGACATACAGAGTAGGTAGTCGGAGGACTTGGGTAAGGTTTATTTAAACCGGACTGTTCAGGACAGGAGGAGGAGGGGAACACTAGACTGATTGAGACACACCGGTGACCCCTGACAGACTGAGACAACCAATGACTGCTGCTCAACCTCCTCGAATAGCTATCTCTCCCCAGCACAACGCTATATGGATGTTGCTAGTGCTGCTGCTCCTTTGTGGAAGGCACACGGACAACTAAATGGTGCGCCACTAACAGCGTACTGCTCACATGATGGTGCCAGCTTGCAGCACTCTGATTGGCTGCAACATGCAGGCTTACAGCCAATCGGAAAAGGGGATAGTTTTTGTTTAGGAGACACGGCTCTGCACCCCCCCTCCAAGAGCTGCAGCCAGTCCAGGCATATATTCAATACTTAAAAAAAAGAACGATAATTGGAGAACGGTGGCTGAGCTCCTTAAAAAGTCCCGGTCTAATTTCTCGGGGGGGGCAGCTTGCCCCCTCTGCCCCCCTGCAATCTACACCACTGCCCCCATCCCCGCAGGGATGGGGCCCTGAACTTTTGTAAGCGGTCTCTACCACTTCACTTGGCTTTTCTTGTGTTCCTCTTCAGGTGAGAACGCACACCTCAACAAAAATATAGCTCTTTGTCAGAGCTGAGGGCTGTGAGCACCTGCAGCTACAGCACACCGCCTCCCTCTTCAACACTCTACTACTGAACTGACTTCAAAAATCCCCAACATTCTATCCTAACTTCCCTAGCTGCAACTTTCCAAAGTGGCTTATGCAGCTGCGACAGTTCTAAAATGATGTCATCCCTCAGTCTCAGCTGAGACTGACAACAGAGTGAGACAGTGTGAAATCCATTTAACTGGAATTTCACAAGCTGCCTTCCCTGCCTGCCACTAGGTCTAACTGGGATTCTTGTAACCCTGGGTACCGGGGGGTTACACTCACCCTGGGCCAGGAAAATGACTGTCTGCAGTCATTAGTTACCCGGCCTAGGCCATCCTACCCTATGTGCTACCTACAGAGAGGGGTGATCAGGCCCTCTCCTACCATGTGCTAGGCACAGGCAGGCAACACTAAGGGCCCAGAGGCCATCAGCTGACGCATCAGCCTCTACTCTACCCGCTGACTATGGGTACCCAGTGGCTCTGGAAGAACTGTCCAGAGCATAGCCCAACTAGATCAGTACTGCAGCCCCTACTGTAGGTCAGGACCACAGCCTGTCTATCCCCCACAGCCCTCTAGGGAAAATCTATCTGCCTTTAACCAAAAACCTAAAAACAAAACAAACAGGAGACCTTCCCCCAACCTTGGACATCATGCAACCACACATCAGGAGCTAATACCATACACTATGCATTACTCCCACACTCCCCCACAACCATACCTGTGGAAGGAAAAGTTACACACAGTAACCAACAACATCTTGTACTTTAATACTACAATACTTTTAAAGTATTACTGAGGAACTCCGCTGAGTCCCTCCTCC
The DNA here is from genome assembly GCA_016271365.2 of Neoceratodus forsteri. Lineage (NCBI taxonomy): Eukaryota > Metazoa > Chordata > Ceratodontiformes > Ceratodontidae > Neoceratodus > Neoceratodus forsteri. The sequence goes on from CM057453.1 coordinate 408,187,376, forward strand.
TCTTCTTGTCTTTTCTTCTTATCTTCTTCAGGAACTTCTGCAAGAGAAAGAAAGACAACACACACTCCTAATCTGTATACACAGTCTGTCTAAACCCCTACCATCTAAACACTGGAGAATACCAAAAAAGATTTTTTTTTAGAAGAGTAGAAAAACAGTATAAACACTAGAAAACAGTAGAAAGCAATGACATTTTTTACAATACACAATATCGGGGGGATGGCGTGCCCTAAAAGCCCCATCTAGTGGCCACAGTGCCCGAAGGCAAGTCCATTAAAGAGTCTCTCCTGGGCCGGGGTCCAGTGAAGCACAGTTCTAGCAGGCCAAAATCCCAAAGGGGAGAGTCTTTAAGGACAGTTCAAACATTTGGAGTCTGCTAGTGTAGGGTGTGTACTGCAATGTCACAAGAATAGAAAAAGTCTGGATTTACCAGTCCCTTGTAGAACAAAAACGGTATCACACCTGGTCCTCGGCCGAAGACTCTCCCTGGCAGCATTCTTCTGATACAACTGGTCGGACATCTTCCAGAAAATGACAGGAGGGCACATCTTGAAACTGCTGGGGTGATGTCATCTAGGAGATGGAACCTTGGAACAGGAGAAAAAGAAAACAGCTGGTCTGAAGTCATCCAGCATCCCAGGCGATGAATCAGGATACAGTTGGGCTGGTGTCCTCTCTGGATTTGAAGTCATCTGGTAGGACAGTCGATGGATTCTTGAAAGCCAGTACACTGTAAAACTGATAAATGTGGGACACCTGGCTCCTGGAATGCCAGTCTGGTGGAACAACATAGGTACGGCAATGGCTGGATGGCAGCACTGGCTACCACTGCTCTGCTTTCCACTTGGTAGGCATGGGCACATTCACAGGGAGGTCTTTGCATTGTGGCCAATAGCACAACGGGTCAGGTGCTGGAATTATTAGCCCATCTGGACGCTCATAATCCACACTGTGAAAGGCTTCATGTCACTCTCCTTCCACAATTCGAACAGTGTCAATAAACAGTGTCCTGCCCCTTTTCCACTGGCTGTATTTTTCTTGAAACATTCTATTCTTGACATACTTGTTTGCACCAGGATGCACATATTTCATTGCCTCTTCCCAAATCCAGGATTTCCTGCTTGTTTCAATCTCCTCCCAGACTCTCTGAGGAAAGGTAGGAAAGTACATCCCAAAGATTTCATTCACTTTCCTACGAACCAGTCTTTCCTCTTTACTAGCTTTGGTCAACTTGAGACCTCTGGCCTGGCTTGGGGGCGGCCAGTCCTGGTTCTGCCAGGTGCACATACTCAATGCGACATAGAATGGATATTTAACTCTTTCTGGTGGGGACAGAGCAGCAGAGTCACCACTCTCTTCCATGCATTCCTCTAAGCCAGGAACTGGAGGCTGTGAACCCACGCCTTCTTCGTCAGACCACATAGGTTCCCCCTCTTCTTCTTCCTCACTGAGAATCTACGCCCAGGAGTGAGCAGTTGTCCTCACTCCTGAGATTGTCCATGCTTCGCTGGGTACGGAGTTCGAATCCTCCCATTCAAAGGCCTCCCTCATCTCATCTCCACCTATGAGACTTGGGCTAGGTCTCTCTCCATGGGTCTGCTAATGTTCTTCCCAAAATGTCTCTCTGTGACTCAGACTCTGAAACATCAGCAAATTGTTCTGTCTGTAAATCGGCACCCTTTTGCTTCGTGCCACACTCTGAGGGGCCTTCTCCAACAGACTCCATCTGGTGCTGTGTGCTGCCAACTGCAGATTTTTGTATTTTTGTCCATGTGGGAGTCAAATGAATCTTGGGTACGTCCCTTCCGGCATTTAAGCACATCACACATACTTGCACTGGATATCCAGGAATTGCCACATGTGGAGGCAGTCGTCCCCCATAGTAACATCTCTCAATGTCCCTTAGCTTGTCAACTTCTACTGCTATCACAGCCCGGGCATGATCCGGGTAGGGGACTGGTCCTGAAGCCATAACTGCAGAGAAAAACAAACAACGCTCACTGTTATTGCAAGTCCCACATCACTGAAAACTTTTTTTTCTTTCAAAATGGCTCCTCTGCTGCTGTGTTTACATTACTGCCCCACCCTGTAATGGCAGCTGCAGCACTCCTGGTGCATCAACTTTCTGTAAATGGGTCAAGCCACTGCGCATCCGATTTACAAACTCTACTGATAACATTGCTCAAACTACACAAACTTGCACTGTTCTTTCGGCTAGCACATTTATATGATTTACCATAGACTTTTTACTTGCTGAAGGCACTGCTCTAGCTTACAGTCCCATAAAGCCTCAGTATTTCATAGCACAGGATTGCCTGTATTTCTTGCTGCATATCTCATACAACTCACAGTCTCTCACATGGCTCTGAAAATTATACTGTTGCTGAACCTATAATTATGCTCACAGTCTATTGCTTAGAATTCTTGTTTTAGCTTCTTTCAAACTTGGCACAGTCCTTCTTTGCAAAGTGACTACACTGCTACACACAGATTCAGCTGGCTTTTTGGTGAAATCACACAGTTTGAGCTGTTTCATTTGGATAGTACTCACTGTTATCAGTAGCTGTTTGCTGCGATGGAAAAAACGGCCTGCAGCCAGTCTTGGAGGCCTCTGGGAGGAAGCTAGCTGGTAGTTCTGCCGATTGTCCCTCTGAACACCACGCTTTGTTTCCAATTGATCGAGATGTGGGTTGAGCCCGAATTTAAACAGAAAAAGTACAATTTTAACTTTTTTACAGCTCTTTCAATCACCTCAACGCTTCTCCTAACAAGTCAGTTTGCACACTCCACTCACTGTCCCTCTCAAATGCTGTGCAGTTGCTGTAGAGCTGGCTTGGGGGCGGGACTGATTGCAGTCTCACCAATCACTCGACACCATGCAAATGAGCCTCTTTCCTCTCGAATGCTCTTCTCCTCACAGCAATCATCGAGCAGACAAAATTTAAACTGCAAACCACTTTTTCTTTGTCAACTGCAGCTCCTTGGCGGGAGCACCATTTTGACCATTTTTCATGGCCATTAAGCACAACAAGTCTCTCAGTCCACACAGAAAGCATTTCCAATGTCTAGGGCACAATATTCCTTTTGCTACCCACAGTTTTCCACACTTTTCTTTGTCACAAACACTTCTAAAAGCTGGCAAATGCTGTAATTTGATGCAGGGCAAGGGCATACACACTCGGACTTTACTGCTCCTTGCTAAACAGTTGGCAATATCACAACAGCACATAGACAGCAGCACACAGTGGCACATTTAGTTTACACTGCTTCAGATTTTTGGGCTACCTACTGCCAGATAGCCAAAATACCCACCACCATCCGATCAACCTTTCTTGCGTTTTCTCCCAAATTTCAACAGAATCCCAGCAGTCACCTCCATTTTTGAAACCGGTGGGTTACTCCAGGGGTCTGGTTGATGGTATTTTTGTGTTATTAGCGCTGTGCGGTGCCTCCATATGTAACCCCCTACCTGGGACTTGGGTTCGGGGAGAAAACTGTTGCTCAGTATTTTGGCTAGGTTTGACTTCTAGTCGGGGCACCCAAGTAACTCCAGACACAGGAAGCAATAACTGTAATGTCAAAGCAGGATTGAGATTCTAAAGTGTGGCCTTTATTCACAACCAACAGAATAACAAAGCATAGATGGACCCCCACGGGGCTACACTCCTGGTAATGTAGATTTATGGAGATCAAAACACATCCTCATTCACTTTAGCCCTCAGGCTTTGAAACACACTGGGCACACAGCCCAAACTTGTACTCTTCTCTGGGTTTCCCTGACTCGGCTCCCTTGCCAGCCCTTGGACTACCTTCCTTCCATGGCTTGGCTATCATGCCAACCCTTGGACTACATTCCATATAGCATGGATATTTGTTGGTGGCTCCCTAAACCACCTCTGAGCACTTCTGACTCCATAAGGGAATCTTCTTCAACAGTCCCCCGTCTGGGTACTTTCCTCAGGAACTGGCCAAGTACCTGAGAGAAAGCAAGAGGTGTCCCAAAGCGAACCCGTAGAGGTGACTCTGGTCATGCCAGATGGGGGGGGGGGTCTCCCACTTCTTGCTCCCATAACTCATACCCGGCCATTCCTCTGGACTTTAACACCTCATCCTTGAAAACACTTTACTGTGTAGATTCTTTTTAAATGTATGTCACATTTAATCTGCTGTTTCTTCCATCCCACATGTGCTGAACTTGAAACATACTTAATGAGTGGCTGTGTCCATTTCTCTAGACCCCCACAGAGTTAAGCAGTCCAATTCCCACAACTTTCAAATCTGTGCTTGGCTGTCTTTTCCTGACCCCACAGTAACAGTTATTTAACTTCATCTAGTCCCAGGTGAAAACACAGTGGCCCTTTAGCGGAGCAAACTCACCCCTTGTTTGCAGGTGCCCCACAGGCATTTTCTCTTCAAAGAAATCTCAACAACTACACGTCCTTAAGAAATAAGAGATAAAAGGTACGTTTTAACCACACAGTTAAAAGTTCTGAAGCACAAGCACAACTACCCCCTCAAAGTAAACTACACAATCAACTAACCACTAAAGTACTGAACAGCAGTTGTCCCCCACAAAAAAAAGCAGCTTAAACGTATATGCGCATTAGTGTCCCCCAAAAGAATCAACCGCTTAAGAGCATATGCGCATTACTTGACCCAGCAAAAAGCCAAAATTGCACTTTGTGATTAAATGGACACTCGGTTATATCACCACAAACGGCCTTGTACTGAGTAGTCTGATATAAGCAGGTTGCACTGTAGATATTTTTTACTTTAGACCATATCATTGCTAAGTATCAGTGTATATATTGGTAAAATAGACATTGTACACATAGTTTCGAGACTGTGTTTTAATTTCATACCATTTTTATTTTCTCAGAAAGATTTCGCAGTTTAGGTTAGTTTTTAATTTGCATAAAATGACACCTATTAGGCATTTGATACAGTCAGTGTGAGGAGAGGCAGCAATCAGCACAACTTATAAGATACCTTCTTTAAAGATGACTGAGCCAACTAAAGAAGACCGTGGCCATGGAAGAAGATGACAAAGGTGACTGTAGTTGAAATAAAAGCAGGCAGTTTTTTGACAATTAAACATAACTAAACCTTTTCATCATTCTGACTGGTTTGGTTTCTTTTTTAGAAAACAGGTTTAGCATAGTGAAAATAGTTAAGTAATTATCACGCATCTCCTCCACCAAGCAAGTAGCCCATAATTATATCCTGTTTTGGTAGGAAGGGTGACCAGGTTCAACATCCTGAGCTGCCATATCACCAGGACATCTTGGCTTTAGACTAAAACATCTATCTACAGACCCTTCTTTTTTAAACCCACAGCTTGTTCAAATCACGCCTCAAGGACTGGCTCCTATCTGTATCCTGCTGCCAGTGCTTCCCTGGGTAGTGTCTCCCCTACCTCAGAACTCGGTTATTCCCTCGAGTCTGTTCGAGCTATCCTCCCTGTATCTCACTGCCTACCCTTCCTCTCCTAGCACTACCCCTCCCATCCCTTGTTGTGTATGCCCTGGTTACCTGAACCTTGTATTTTTTTGCTGTTCTTAACTTATTTACTATATACTGTGTTTTCAGTACCTAATTATTATTATTATAATGGCTGTTGTTGTATTATTCTTTTTAATTTTTGGGATATTTTTGTGTAACTTGACTTTCATGGTGTACGTACAATGCTTTAACTTGCTCCTGTGCCATTGTCGTGGCCCGGGTCATGCCTGAAAATGGTCCCTGGGATCAGTGTACTTACCCGGTTATCAAAGTCATAAATAAATAAATAAATAAAAATAAATTCTGCCGGGGGGGGCCCTGTTTTTTTTTATTTGTACTTTTTGCTTCCCGTGCACCGGGGGATGAGGACTCAGCCCCATATTGCCCATCCATGTGTCCGCCCACTGCCAGTCAACCTCAAGACCCCCCATGGCTTGCCCCCAGTGGTGGGGCCTGGAAGGGAGCTACCACTCTCTCTGGAGCACAATCCAGATCCAGGAAGGTGCTGGTGGAGCAGCGGGATGGGGACGAGGCTTCATGAAGCCCCCCCCAGTTGCCGTTTTCTTTTTTCTGGACCCCCTCCCTCCCAGCAAATGACCGCACATGTGTGGGGGCATGCGCACACCATGATAACTGGCTGCTAAGCTTTCCATTCCTGCGCTACCCCCCAGCCCCCACCAGAGGGCAGCAGACAGGCGGGATGACATGCCTTCCCTCCCCGAGAGAAGAGAGCAGTCCTCCAGATGCTCAATCCTCTCTCACCCCTGCCGACTCCCGATGGCCGGGGCTCGTTCCTAAACCCGGGTCGCAAGCATGGCACGATGTGTGGCGTCCATGCCTCAACTTCCAGCACCACCGGGCTGGACCTGGGGGCCCTGTTTTTTACTGCAAATCAATGTTTCCACAGTTTCTTCTGCCAGAGATGCTGTCCAGTTAGTTTTAACCTTGTTCATAGTTAAAAAACACCTTACTATTATTGCATTAGACATAAATACTCCCATCACATTCACAAGTTTCAAAAGATTAGAATAAGGACTTTGAAAGCCACATGCCAGGTTTATCCAGATAGCAGAAGGAGACAGATTCATAAAGTTAGAGCAAAAATCTTAAACTCTTGCCATTCTGCAAGCACCAGAGTGCTGTCGCAGTCAGGCTACAAAAGTTTTGAAAAATGGTCAGCTAATAAAGTAATATCATTGCTATCATACAGCTCCAATTCATTTGGGTCTGATGGTGAAAGTCTGGTATCTAACAATTTTGCATGTTTATAGATACTAGTTTCATCAGTTAAAGAGAAACTTTCTTCACATGACTTCTCAATGTTTGTAATGTATTTCTTACATTGCTGTTTAAAATTGTTAACAGCTTGGCCACTGAAATGTGTTAATTTCTTACACTTGTAAGTTACTTCAGGATATGCTCCTTAAAGAACATCAGACACATTCTTCAAGAGAATTTCAAGTTTACTGCCAACTAATGGACCACTCTGCTTTGCAGATTCAATAGTGTTTCTCAAAGTTTCAACAGAGCTAAGTAGCTCTGGCATTTCACCTGCTTCTTTTTGAAGTGCTAGTGAGAATCAGGCCAGTGGATGAAGCAACTGTTAAAAATATAAAAGGTGTGACACCATTTGGAATTTAGTTATAATTTGCAACACATCCTTGGCTCTAGCCTGGTCATAAGCTGGGTCTGCGGCCATAGATTCTAAATGGGCACAAAGTACAGGGTATGATTTGGTAACAGCCCGGGTGGCAAGAAGTTTATGCTGCACCCAACATGTTCCATGAGCCCTCTTGGGCTTTTCAACAAACATCTCAATTGCCTGGGCAAGGAATCACAATTCTTTGAGTCGCTTAGGATTTTTATAATCAACATTAAATATTCGGGTCAGAAAATTTGAAGCATCATTAAAACTGATGTTTTCCAAAGCATTTTTTGTGGCCAGTTCAAATCTGTGTGAGAAACAGTGAACAGCAATTAACCAGGCAACTTATTCCTGTAGAATCGCAGCAAGTCCTCGTCTTACACCCATGTTAACAGATGCCCCATCAGCCCCAACCTCCACCATGTTTTATACTAAGGCCACAACCTGCAAGAATATTTAAGAGGAGATTTTTCAGTTCCTCACTTGTGCCATCTGATGCACCAGTGTGCATTCATAGCAATGTAGTTTCAACTTAGCTATTTTGGGTTTTTACATAAATAATGTAAAACAGTTCCTTTTCAGTTACACCACTGTCAGTATTACCATCCATAAGGGCTGAAAAATGACTTGCATTTTTGACAGTTGCCAGCAGGTTTTCTTCTATGTTCTTGCCAATACACATTGTGAGTTCTTTCCCACGAACAGCATTAATGTATTTATTGCCCAAATGTACGCGATGGCGCTTCTCTTGTTCTACTATTGCTGTTCAGACTTTTTTATTGGGATGTCCTCTTTGACCATAATATACGGGATCTGCACAAGCCTACCTACAATCATTCTGTGCTGCTCCACTGCATCCCTGGAAGCTCTTGGACGCCCAGCACGGCTTTAGAAAAGGGCACAGCACCACCACGGCTCTTCTACAACTGACTACTGATATACTGTCCAACATGGATTCTAGAAAACTCACAGGTGCCATTTTCATTGACCTCTCAAAGGCTTTCAACCTCGTAGATCATGCCCTGCTCCTCTCCACTCTCCACAAATTCCATTTCTCTGGCCCTGCTGTGAACTGGTTTTGTAGCTACCTGTCAAACAGGACGCAAGCTGTCAAATTTAACTCCTCCCTGTCCAACTCATCTACTATCAGCATTGGGGTCCCTCAGGACTCTATCCTTGGGCCCTTCTATTCTCAATTTTTATCAGTAATGTTGCTGATGTCCCGAAATCCTGCTTGGCTATTCTCTACACTGATGACCTGGTCATCTGTACTAGTTCTGCTAGTATTGCCTGCATAAACTCATCGCTTACCTCTGACTTCAGTAAGGTCTTAGACTGGCTACTTGACCGTAAGCTTGTATTAAATGATAAGAAAACAAAGGCCATGCTCCTAGGATCGCACCGAAGATAAAGGCCTGCTCCAGTTTGCTGGAGGTTCTTCATCCACTTGAAAATTTTACTTCTTTCAAGTATCTTGGGATCCTGCTTGATCAATCCCTGGAGTTTAACCTTCACATTCAGTCCTTGTGCAAATCTGTAAACTCGAAATTGGGAGTAGCTTACAAAACGAGCTACATGTTTACACCCTGGGCGAAACTAGCAATTGCCAGAGGCATCCTGCTTCCAGCCCTTACTTATGGTACCTCTATTCTTACCTCTGCCGACAAAGTCTCCCTACTAAAATGGGACATAACTTATAACAATATATGCAGATTTGCCTCTTCGTCGCCTCGACTCAAGCATCACTGCCTTCTCTATAAAGATCTGAATTGGCTCTCGCCTTCTGCTAGTAGACAATACTTCCTTGGATCACTAATTGACTTGATCATCCAGGAAAAAAATCCCATCCCAGCTGGTAGCATTTCTGGTCCCCCAACCAACCTCCCATGGCCTACAATCAGCTGACAAATCTTTGCTTTATGTTCCGAGATGTCATATGACCAAAGGCACTGGGGTCTTCCAATACTCTTCTCCCTAGCTGTGGAATGCTCTTCCACCTAACCTCCAACTGTCACAGTCTCACCTGAGTTTTAAAAGTGAATATCGTTGTTATTTATCCCTAGCTGATACTTGCACATGCGTTGACCCAACCTGAACTCCTGAGACTTACCAGTAATTTGTCTCCGCCACTCTATTCTTGCTCCAATCCTTGCTCATCTAGTCCCTCTCCTAATTTTTCTCTCTCTTTGTAAATAATTTATTTACTACCAACTCCTTTCCTTTTCGAGCCTTGCTGCTGGTCATCTACTGTTATTACAGCTACCACCCCTGGCTTTCCCTTTGTTAACCATTTATGTTGGTTATGTATAATCCTCATTGTCCTGACTCTCTCTTGAGCCCTTTCTCTCCCCTAGGTCATGTCTGGGTTTCTGCACTTATTACATATTTTACTGCCGTTATTTTATATTGTTTGATTCTAATCAATGTATTGTTGTAGCGCTGTTGTACTGTTCCCCTATTGTAATACTGCACCTTTGTTATCGTTACACTGTTTTTACCTTGTTGTACTCTCCCGGGTCGTGCCTGAAAATAGTCATTTTATGGCTAGCGCCACTTACCCAGTAAACAAAAACTAAATAAAAAAACTAAATAAATAAATTAAAATTGTTTTAGCTAGCTCACTTGGGTCCAACCCCCTTTACGCCCCTCCCCTCCCTTGACTTAACTTACCAATTGTGGTGTGCCGATATATATCAAGTGGTCACCTTGCTTTACCAAATTTCTTAATATTAATAGCTTTCTTGTGCTACTCTGTCTGCAGCTGTTTCTGGATGATGTCAGCTTTGAGCTGGGGCCTGTTATCCCTGCAATTAATGCCTCACTGAAGTTGCTCAAGCCACATAGTTCATCTTTGTATTCACAGCACCATTTGCAACTTGCATGCACTGCAAAATCTCCCTCATTGATTATCTGTAGTCCGTTTTTTTCTGGATCATATTTTTTGTGCCATCCTTCAGCAGTTGATAGTTTTACTCCAGTTGCCATGTCAGACAGGCTGAAAAATTATTAAAAAGTTTAAAGTTAGGGCAAACAAGAAAGGTGTCGTAGGTGTGTACTTAACACATTTCAGTGGCTGTAAGCATAGCATGATGTAGCAGAGAATGAAGCTGATGGTGAGGTTGAGCAGGGCAAATGTTCCCTGCTGCAAAGCAGATGTGAGCGCAGGCATTAGCAGCTGCAATGCTGGCTGGCAGAAGTGGAAGAAGCAGCCCTGCAGCTCTGTGCCCTCAAAGGTGGCACTGAAGGCATGCCAGGCAGTTCACTCGAAGTCCAGAAGTGCGGTCTTCAGCTGGCCCCCACCCACAAGCCTGCGCACTTCAGTGAACACCTGTCCATATGCCCGTTCGGTCCTAGACAACATAAGCAGGTATACCGCCAGTATCACCACACACACACGCATCCCATGCACCATATACAGCAGACCAAATAGTGGTGGCATATTGCAAAAAGTCCCGTCAAGAAACCAGCCCTCTGACCCTGACAGGAACTGGAGTGACCTCAGGGTGACAAACACAAGATGTCGCTCCTCAGCAGGACCACTGTCCTGCTGCAGGAAGGGTTCCCCTCCCCAGGTGACAGTGTACTCCAGGGAGACGACCAGGTTGGTCAGCGATGTTGGCATGGCAGGGAATCCCCTTGCAGCCTGCCATACCCACTGCACCATCTGTTTAATGAGTAGCAGAGCTGGCAGCCTGCCAGCCACTGCATCAAGCACACCTGTCATGCAGTGGGTGAGCACCTGTGATGTGCTTTCCACGCTGCTGCGTGCCCTCTCCAGCACATCTGCCATCACACACCACTCACCCACCTCGCCCGCATCAGGGACATGGTTGTGTGCATGCCCAGTGTACATGACATGGTCTGCAATGGTGTGCAGGCATGCAGAACACTGGTGTCTATGGTCCTGCACACACCTCCAGTAGGCCTTCTCCTTTACTGCCTTGTCCTGGCAGTATATGTAACCCCTGTGCTCCCAGAGTGGCTTTCCCTTTTCACTAGTCATGAACTTACGTCATCCATAATGCTGATCGCTCTAGGAACTGAATGCCTGCATATCAGTCGGTCCAATTAAATATGGCAGGCGGGTCATGTGGTGTCTTCACCTGTGTGCGTCCCCACCCCCCAACGGCAATCCAGCATAAAATGTGTGTGTGCATATGTGTGTGTGTGTGTGTGTGTGTGTGTGTGCACGTGCACACATGTGCAGGTGAACCCTCATATGCATCGCAGTTTACCCCCTCAACATCCATGGTCAGGATGGATGGCGGCTGTGGAACCGGACAGTGATGGATGGTGAGTGTACCACTACTGCTCAGCAGTGCTCCATGTGTCTTATTCCTTTCTCCACATTGCCCATGTTGCTTTTGTTGTTCCCTGGATTGTGTGGTGCTGAGCTGGGTCTGCAGCGTGTGGGATTCAAACCCCACACGCTGGCCAGGTGCACCACAGCTTCTTCAATGGCAAGTGGACTATGCTGTGTGCTAAGACAGCAGCTTGGCTGCATCCACGCCGTTGTGCACGTTGGTCTTTGCAAAGCTGCTTGGTTGTGGGGCTGCAGTGCCGGGGTGTACTGTCTGACGAGGTTGGGGGGGCATGCTCCTACTCATGGTGGGAGGGGCTGGCTGTGGCTCCTGTGCTGCATGCTGGTGGCCCGCATGTGTGCTCTGTTGTGTACCGCATGGGCGCGTGCATGCATGTGGCACGGGATTCCCAATTTTTGATAGCTCACCCTATTTACTATCACCATCTTGACTATCACCATCATGTCCAGCCACCATTGTGACGCTAGCTCCTGTCAAGGGGTCCCCGTAAATGGTAGTCGCCCATATGTCTGTAGTGGGAATATACTTTCACGCACAATGCAGTCACCAGATTGCAGAATTCTCTATCCTGCAGGTTGCTGTTTAGTAGTCACCGTTGTGTGGGTAACCCTCCCACATTAGGCCGTATCATGGGATACCCTTCCCCCCCCCCAGAGTTATCTTACTGCTATCATGAAAAGAGGTTTGGGGTCTCACCTACATCATCTACATTTAAAAAAAAAAAGAAATTAAAAAACACTTACTTTGGCTCCCCTGCATATGCCCTGCTTCATGCAACAATAGAATGCATGACCTATGTGAATGCCATGTGGTATCAGGAGGCCGGGTTTACGAGTCTCATGTTATAATACTAATTATAAAATGGGTAGAGACAGTAAAGCAATCTGATTGGCTGACAGCCCTTGCCAACTATGCCTTTTATTTTGCATACCACAGTAAAAAACAAGAGTTAGCACCACTGATCCAATAACCCAAGAGGTCCTTGTGCCACCCCTAATGAGTCTTCCTTCATCCCTTCTGGTCCTCTGTGTTAAACTCCCTGTGGCAGGAACACATAAGCGGTTCAAACAGACACTCTGTTTCTCTATGTCCCTCACTCCCTGTCAGTCCACACAACATTCAGTTAATTGTTTTGTTTACCTCCAGGCCCTCCGAACACCACTCTGTATAACTTACTCCTCCTAGCCCATCCTTAGTAGCACAGTCCTCACCCAATTGGACAGCGGTGTCTCGTGCTCCGTTACGACCACCAGAGAGTCAAATCACCAGCACTTAATTGATAAATGGAACCACAGATGGAAGCGTGCTACCAGCAAGAAAACAAGGAAATGTTGGTCTTGCTGGCAGCCTAGTGACCTGATTCCTCTTCGTCCTTCACCTCTTATCATCTTGGTTTGCCACATTGACCAACAGTTTATTTAAATCTTTTGGGTCTGACTACACATAAGCTTGCCCATTATACCGATGTTTAAACTACACATAATTAAGTAAAGCACATACAGTGCCCCTAGTGGCAACTGTCAAACAGATGGACTATTTGACATTGAAAAAGCATTTTTTTAAATATTTCAACATTTCTGAAAAGTATTAAAAATGTTTTAACATATACCCATTTTATAAGAGCAATAACACACTCTGAGGGTGTGGTTTAGTCTGGATAAATGCACTTCTAGGGGCAGTAAGGCACTCGCTACTCCCCTAAGCATTTTATTTATTTATTTATTTAGCATTTGTTGACCAGGTTAGCACACTAGACAAACATATGCCTATTTTCAGTTGCATCCAGGGAGAATTATATCGAATATGCAGACAGAAGACTAGTGCGTTTATCCAGACTAAATCACACTCAGTCATGTGTTATTGATTACATACAGGAGTTACAGAGGACAGCCAGAGGAGGAAATGCAGCGGGGGGCTATCAGACATCTGTATTTCACACAGCATAAACACAAAATTGTGTTACCTACAAGATTAAAGTCACTGATTAAGTTTAACTAATGAATTTAATTTAATTAAGTGTAGACTGTATGTGTGCATGGGGAGGGGTGTGGGGCTTTCAAGAGAGGTTACAGAGCTTTGTTTAAAAAATAAAGGTTTTATTGTTGTGAACATAGTCATAAAAAGAAGGCTACAGAGCTTTGTTTGAAAAATAAGTTTATTGTTGTGAACGTAGTTATAAAAAGAGAGATTATACAGCTTTGTTTAAAAAATAAAAGTTTATTGTTGTGAGACATAAAAAAAAAGCTGAAGATTTGTTAACCTCTGTGAACCTAGGCATTGGAAACCTGTCCTCCAATTTTCAAACATGCTAGCATCTCAGAAATCCTGATGCCAGGCAACCGTGTTTCGAGCGCCCAGTGTCGGGATACTGACAGTTGGGCCAATGCATTTCAGCCGACCATAGTATATCCGTTGGCTGGCCACCTGCCAGACAAAATCTGCCAATCTCCTCATATTAGCAAGGTGATGGTACACATAAATTGTGCCTTTGTGCAACACTTACTGTTCTTCTCCTCTCCTGGATGCCACAGGAAGCAGCAGTGTTGGGCAGCCACACTGAAGTACTGCTGGTGTGGTGGCATTAGTTGAAGTGGGAGGGGGGCTGCTCTGAAGTACCAATGTGGTAGTAGTGACGGAGCCATGAGCACTTGGAGGGGAGCAGAAAGGAAGCAGAGTAGGGAGGCAATAGGGTAGTGGGTAAGAGCACTGAGCTGCCAACCTGGAGAACTGGGTTTGAAACTCACAGTCACCACTTACACACTGTGTTATCATGAGCTTACTTTACTTCCATGAGCTCCAGGATGCACCTGGAAACAAGTCTTGGCTTAGGGTGTCTTTCCTGGCTAAAAATTTTAAAATAAAATGAAGAGTACTTTCATATAGGCAGTACTCTAAGTGTTGCATTCTTTGGGAGCAGTAGAAGTAAGCTGCAGGGGAAGAAGGAGGATATGCTGAGCAAGCAGTAATGTAAACACTTGTAGCCCAGCTTAAATGCATCTGCATGGAGAGTGGGTTCAGAGGGGAGGCCAGGTGACTAGGAGTGACCCAGATGGTACTGAGTTGCTTAAAAGCAGGTTCCACCTCCCCAGAAGAGAGGTTGGTTTTTGTATCTGTGAAGGTCTCTCAATGGGGCAGTTGCCCTTGCAGCAGTTGAGTTGGGTTGTGCTAGTGTCCTACTATCTCCCTTCTAGTAGAGGTGGACCCAGCCTTCCCTTCCCCTCCCCCCAGTAACAGGGCTGTCTGCAATCAGATAGAAGTAGGGGTGAATGCAAAGCAGGGCAGGCTTGCATTACTTGATTAAGCCCAGCAGTAAGTGAGATAGTGAGATGCTGCCCCAGGCTAAACAGGGCCTCCAATTTCTGCACAGTTCAGGGGTGGACCCACCAGAGGGGGTGACCAGATGACAAGTGGCAGAGTGTCCAGATGGTAGCAAGCAGCAGAGTGGCAAGATAATACCGAGCAGTGGACCAACCATACAAGGGTGAGTGGAGGAGCAACTAGATGACAGCGAGCGGCAGAATGACCAGATGGAGATGAGTGTCTGGAAAGCAGACAGCAGAGTGCCAGGCAGAGTAACCAGACAGAGGTGACCTTTAGGCAGGGAGTGGAGCAAAGGTGGGTCGGATACCACCCACCTGGGACACCAGGTACTGTATCTCATTTGAGGCACTGGGGGGCTATTTTTATAAAATACACTAAACTGTTGCAGCCCTTTCACTGAAGTCCCTCAGACTGTGTCCTGACAGGACTGTTCGAGTAGGAGTCTTTGTGTGACTTTGGATTTAGGGCTCAGTCCACAGAAAAGCATAGATCCACCCAAAACCACTCATACAGCATGATGCAATGCACTGCAACCGGAGCAGTGACCTGCAGATGGCACCACGGAACAGCATGCAGGGGATGGGCTAGGGATCCACCTGGAGCAGCACATGCCCGTGGAATGCCCTGTAACCATGCCATAAAAGGAGAAGTCCACCCAGACAGCAACATGGAAATGTCAACTGCGGATACCGTGGGAGTGGTGGAGCAGCCCACGGACCACGGCCAGGATGGCAATGCCATGGCACTGCCACCAGCAGCTGGTTACATGGTGTAACTGATGCATGAGCACAGGACTGGGAAGGACAGCGGAGGCAGCTGTATTCACCCCCACTGGCCATGGACACCAAACTTCTCGGCAGGAGAGATCAACATCACTGCCTCAGAGGTATGTGCTCACAATATGACCCTCTTTTTTTCCATGGCGGTATTTTTCCACCTTGGCAGGACAGGCACTGCATCAGCCCCTATTCCCATCTGCCACAACTGTCTCCAGCCACCTCCAAATTTGGAGGCTAAATCCCCCACAGGTTACCCCCTCTCCCCCCACCATGGCAGGGCCAGGAGAGGAGGTTCCCCCCCGGTAATGCATCCACATGTGCTCCGGACCCAGAGCAGTGGAGCAGGCTTGCAGCCAGACGGACAGGGCTTCACAAAGCTCATCCTCCACTTTTTCCACCATTATTTCCCCGACCAACCATCAACGTGCAATGAGCACATTGGGCAAGCTCTGCCTCCACAGAGATACCCCTTGTACTTTGGACATGGGGCCTTCCACTGTGATGTAACTTGCTTGCACCTCCAACTGGATTCCTCCAGGTGGTGGTCGAGCAGTGGGCCACAGAACCTCCCTCTCTGAGGGATTAGAGCTGTCCTCTGGACACTCAATCCTCCCTCCTTCCCCTGGCCGACCACAGAAACCCAAGTTCATTCTCAAATGCAAGTTGCCAGTGTGGCAGCAGGTAAGGAACTTTCAATGCCTCGGCCCTCCACACCACTGGGCCAGCTCTACATGACCCTCGATGTGTCTGGTGGACACTGAAGGGCACACGGACCCACAGGCACCTTGTATGATAGATTTCTTTGACAGGGTGACCAGGGAAGTAGATCAGAGTGGAACGGTGGATGCGGCCTACCTAGATTACAGTAAGGCCTTCGACACAGTTCCATATAGGAGACTTGTAAAGATACTCAACAGCCATGGAGTGGGTCCAGAAGTGGTAAACTGGGTAAGGAATTGGTTGGGGGATAGGTGACAGAGGGTGGTGGTAAATGTAGTTGACTCTGAGAAAAGGATGGTGACCAGTGGGGTGCCACAAAGATCAGTACTGGGACCAGTCCTGTTTAATGTCTTTATAAGTGACATTGTGGAGAGGCTAGAAGGGAAGGTATGCCTCTTTGCAATTAGGCTAGACACTCCGGGGGGGGGGAGTGTGGAAAAAATGAATAGGGATCTAATAAAGTTTGAGAAGTGGTCAAAAGTGTGACAACTAAGTTTCAGTGTGAAAAAGCGCAAAATCATGCATTTAGGACATAGAAATCCAGGGGCGGAATACAAAATGGGAGAGTGGTATTGGTGACCAACAAACAGGAAAGAGACCTGGGGGTAATTTCTGATTATATAAAGATGACCAAACAGTGTGACAAGACTGTAGGGAGAGCCAGTGGGATCCTAGGGTGCATAGGGAGGGATATCACCAACAGAAAGAGGGAGGTGGTGATACCGCTGTATGAATCATAGGTGAGACCTCACCTTGAGTACTGTGTCCAGTTCTGGAGATCACATCTCTGGAAGGACATAGACAGAGTAGAGGCAGTCCAGAGGAGGGCAGCTAAAATAGGCAGGGTCTGCACCAGAGACTCTATGAGGAGAGGCTAAAGAACCTCAATATGTACATCCTGGAGGAAAGAAGAGAAAGGGAAGATATGACAGAGACTTTCAAATACCTCACAGGCATAAGCAGTACAAGAGGGAAGTAATTTTCAGAAGAAAAGATGCTCAAGAACAAGAGGGCACGCTATGAAGCTGGAAGAGAATAGACTCAGGGGAAACGTAAGGAAGTACTTCTTCACAGAAAGAGTGGTGGGTGCCTGGAACAGCCTTCCAGCAGAGGTGGTGAGGTAAAAACTGTAGCAGGATTCAAGAATCCATGGGACAGACATAAGGGAACCTTAGTCACTAGGGAAGGGAGGGCTAAGCCAGAGATCAGGTAGGGTCTATAGTGTCACAGTAGGTAGGGAAAGGGGCAGACTAGGTGGGCCAAGCAGTCCTTATCTGCCATCAAATTCTATGTCTCTGTGTTTCTGTGTTTCTACGTATGGGTCAGCATCCCAGATGTGGTAAGTATGGCAGGGAACATACCATGCACCATTAGTGCCATTAAGCACAAATGGCCTGACTTGCAGGGTACCATGAAGTGAAGCTGGCCAAGCAGAGACAGGTACAGCTAGCAATGGGTGTTGGCAGTCCAGAGGGGGATCCAGGGCTGATGAACATGGAGAGTATCATGGCCAGTACCATTGTCCAGCAGGCTATCAGTGGTGAGGAGCAGGAGGATATCTACAGGTCTGAGCATGAGCACAGGCACAATGCCACACTGTGGCCAGTCCAAATATGTAATCAGTGCTTATAAGATGCATGTGCCCCAAAAGATGTACACTCACCATCACCATTCTGGGAGGATGATGGGGACACAGGGGACAAAAGAACACAGACAGGCATGCCTCAAGTGCATGGCAACCACACACCCAGCCACAGGCAGTGGCTGTCAGAGGTGCATGATGCGGTAACCTATAAAACCGCCTGCCCAAGGTGCCAATCCAACTATGTTCCAGTACACCACAAACCTTGGTGTCAACACAGAGGATGCACATAGCCCCAGCAGCATGTCACTATGAGCACCCACCATGTGACCATGTCCCAGAACACTCAGGGCCCACCCCTCCAAGTGACAGCCCCACCCCCCCAAATGACAGCCCCATCCCACACCCAAAGTCATCACATGGCACGAATATGTAAGGGACACCAACACCCACTGTTCCATGTGCACCACACATGCGACAAGGCACAGGGCACAGTGCATGGGATCCACGAGGTTTGCTGGGCAGAGACACTGACCAGCTGAAGGAGTGTTCAGGGGCTGCACTTCCAGTATGCCACGCCAGGTAGTAGATCCTGCATAGTATGTATGATGAGCTGCATGGCCTGGAGCACCAGCGAATATGCTACACCAAGCCCAGCCATAAACCGCTGCAGCTCCTCCCCCACAGTGTGGAGTCTGGAGTTTTGCAGTATGTACAAGTCATGTGTTGAGCCTGGGCACCTGGCATAGACATAGGTAATTACACCTGGAGCATCACACACAACCTACATGTTCATGCTGTGGTATGCCTTGCAGTAACAGCCAAAAGTGGAATACCCTCTCAGATGTGCCGTGCCCTCCTGGGGATCACACCTTGCCGCCAGATGAAAAGCTACAAGCCTGTCCTGGGAAGCAACCCACAATTCTGCTACTGCAAATTAGCAGACACTGAGGCTTTCTTCCCCTGTTGAAACTGCCACCCGGGATCGTCCAAACTCCGGTTCGTTGCAGGGCCCAGAAATCTACAATAACAGCCAAAAGCCATATACCCCCTCAGATGTGCCGTGCCCTCCTGGGGCTCGAACATCGCTGCCAGAGGAAAAGCTACAAGCCTGTCCTGGGAAGCAACCCACGATTCTGCTACTGCAAATTAGCAGACCCTGAGGCTTTCTTCCCCTGTTGAAACTGCCACCCGGGATCCTCTGAACTCCAAATCATTGCAGGACCCAGAAATCTACAGTAACAGCCAAAAGCCGTACACTCCCTCAGGTACGTCGGTATTTGGCGCCTTTGGACATTCTGAATTTTCAGCACCAACACTCTGATTGGAGGATCTCAGCCTCACTGACTTCTTCCTGCTGGTCTCCATTTTACATTGCTTAATTAGAGATGTATATCAGTGCTGCTGACCCTGGGACTATCCTTTTTTGTAAAGCAAGAATTCATTTTATTTTTAATTTTTTTTCTCATTTGTAAATTATACTACATAGCCACTAGAGGGCTACAACAGCTGTTTTTTCTGTTAAAGAGAAAACACATTATATTTTCTACTTCCTCTTCTGCTCTAGGGGACCTGGGATACCTCTCTTTCTGAGGACCATCCCTGGGGTTTTTCTGCCTGTTTCTCAGGCCGAACTATGCTCATCCACTAAGGCTGCAAGACTTGAACACCTGCCCCCACTCCCATTCTGTACTGGTAGAGCAGGGCCAGAAACAGAAACGAAAGCTACAGACCAATCTTGCCACACCAGATTGCAGCCTTGAACCACCTCACCGGCTCAGCTGCAAAGAGTTGCTCCACAGGTATGTTCAGCGCCAAAACCGCCTCTCAGCCAACAAAAGGATTTTGAACTTATGACACCTGATCACTGATTGGTCTAGGCTTCTAGTGGCATTTACTGCTCGCTGTTGTGGCATTTAGATCTACCATGGGAAGTTACAGCTGGTTCCTCGGTGTGTCACTAGCTTTACTAGCACTCAGCTCAATTCTTCAGAACCCTCATCCCTCCCTAAAGTGGAATGACCCTTGTGCTTCTCCCTGTCCTGCGTCCAACAGCTCCTTTCAGGTAGCCATTCTGGACTATTGGGCTTCTCAGCTGTCTCTGCTGGGGAGTGGGACATCTCCCCAAGCTGCCTCTGCAGATTACTCCCCCATACAGACTTGAGACTTCCTACTCATGGCAAATTCCTGCCAGGATACTAGTGGCTGCAACACTAGGCCAGTATAACACCAGGAGTGGGTACAGGCCTACCCATCAACACCGCCTCCCCTATCACCCAAAAAATAGTGTTTACAAATTACAGTTCACTGCCTTAAAAAGAATCCTGCTTCTTTTACTATTGTGCTCAGGCAATGTCAAACTCAACCCAGGACCATTAGACACCCTTGCTTCTCCATCAGACCTGGCAGGTATCAAAGGAATGTCTTTTTATGCACCTTAATGCCTGTAGTTTGCTGAAAAAGTTCACCCTTATCCAGGCTTGGGTGAGCCACACCCTACCTGACATCCTAGTGATCACTGAGACCTGGCTTAGGCCAGCCACCCCAGACAATGAAATCAATATCCCAAATTATTTACGCTTCCGAGCGGATAGGCAATCAAGAGGAGGTGGGGTGGCAATTTATGTAAGGA
The DNA here is from genome assembly GCA_016271365.2 of Neoceratodus forsteri. Lineage (NCBI taxonomy): Eukaryota > Metazoa > Chordata > Ceratodontiformes > Ceratodontidae > Neoceratodus > Neoceratodus forsteri. The sequence goes on from CM057453.1 coordinate 408,207,879, forward strand.
ACAAATACTCAGCTGCATGCATAGACGCATCATCCTACCCCAAAGAATTTGAGTGCTTGACCCTAAAGATCTGACTTTCTCCTTCCAGTGCACTCTGTGTAATAGGCTACCTTGGGCCCCCTTCTGCCGGGCCTCATCTCCTGTCTCACCTCAGTTCCGTACTGGGGCTCAGTTCCTCAGAAACCATTATTCTTGGTGACCTGAATTACGATTGGCTATCAAGTGTATCAGCTCCCTTGAAATCCTTTTGTGACACTCTAGGGCTGGTGCAACTCATTGGCGAGCCTACTCGCCCAAATAAAAAGAACCTTAACAACAGCTCCTTCTTAGATGTAATTTTGGTTAGAAAGACACACCTGTTCTTTCATGTCGGAACATTTTTCCTCAGACATTAGCGATCATTGTATAATCACCACCATTAGATCCATGCACAACCCACAGTTTGCGGCAAAGTTCTCTATCAAGAGGTGCAAACGCAACTTTGATTTGTGTGCTCACGTCCATGACTTGAAACATTCACCGCGATGGCAGGAATTCTTCCTAGCCAAAACGGTTAACAGGGAATATAGGGCCGGATATTCAAACTGCACCCAAAAAGTGCGCAACAGCAGGAGCAAGCACAAGTCAATTGCGCATATGTGCAACAGATGCGATATTCAAACATGGAGCAAAACAAACTGCGCAAGCAGCCAACGTCTGAATATCGCACAAACTGCGCCATAAGCGCAGCAAGAAGAAGCTGAGCAGAAATGATGCGCCATAGCGCCAACAAGGCTAGCCAGCTGAGCAGTCCAGAGGTGCCATAGCGCAAGCGAAGCCCCCAGCAGAGCAATGGAACTGCACTAACCAGGGAGGCAGGCTGGGGCCACCACCAGCCATGCCACACATGGGCACAGGAACACACTGCAGAACCAACAATACACCCGCACACCCCAAGCACAGCATCACTGGGGAGGATGGATGATCCACTGGCCCATGGGGACAAGCCAACAAAGCACAGCAGGGCCATGACGCCCCAGCACAACCACTGGCAGGCTGAGACTGCAACACACAGGGGGTCGACAACCACAGTGCACATCAGCCCCCCCTTCTGTACAGCACACCCTGCACTGTGACCCCAAGACACCACCCATGTGCAGTGACTGTCAATGCAGTAAACACCATGCATCCCCCCCGGCACACTGCAACCTCGTGTAGCACAGAACCACACAAGCCAGACCCACCCTGGGCACCCAGCAGTGGGCGGCAGCAGATGGCAAGACTGACTGAAAGTCACTCCCACACCGGAGACACCTCCCCATGCACACACACACACGCGCACACACACACACATACCCAGGACCATACCACCCCAGATGGCATGCACACCACTGCAACTGAGCAACCATAACCAGCTGCAAATCAGAGACCACCACAGTATTCATAACAAAATATATATATATTGGAAAAGATATGTACAACACCAAGACCAATAATACAACTATATACAGATATGTACAAGACAAGGGGATAGGGGTACAAGGCAGGGGTGGGTGAGGGTAGGGTGAACAACTGGGAGAGGGAAGGCAGGGTGGGAGGGATGGGTGAAGTGGGAAGGGGAAGCACATTCAGTGCCTGGCAGGCTGGTCTCCTGCTGCCTGTTGCTGTTCCCATCTCCTCTTGTGTCGCCTGACCCCACGGCGCTGCATGTCCCTGAGGAGGTCATGTGTCGCGACTGACACCCTCGTCAGCCGCTGGAGGGCATGGTCCAGCCGGCGTAGGATGCTGAGACCTAGGAAAAGGGAACACAGTCAATGGCTGTGACTGTCCACAACTCTGAACACCACCCATCCTGCAAGGCATTTAGCCTAGTGCCCCGCACCTGTGATGGTATGCACCCACCCACAGTGACCATGCACATGACACACCCAACCAGGCAGCACCAGCTATGTGCACCACTGCACACACACACTGCCCATGTCCATCACAGCACAAACAAGGCTGTCAAGTGACGTGGCAATGTGGTGGGATGCCAGCTCCACAGCCACGTGCCCAGTGCATGCATGGACCACCAGTGAAGCACACACAGACATGCAGTGACACTGGACAGTGATGATTGTTGCCTGTGTCATGCATGGTTGTGTTGTCCATGGCTGGTGGTCATGCCACCCCTCCAGCATGCAAGCCGCCATCCATGATGTAATGACACTCACACTCATCAAGCAGCTGTGGCTGCTGCTGCTGCTGCTGCTGCTGGCCCACCCTCACGCCTCCTCCGGCTGCCACCTGGGCCCAGCCACGGCCCTCCTCAGCCTGGGCCCATGCATCTCTGCCAGGCCTGTGGGTGACAAATGTTGAGAAAAACATCAGTGTGACCCCAAAGCAGACTTCCCTTGCACCAGTGAGTGTGCCTGCCCACACAGCCAGACCCATGCATCTCACACCTGCACACACAGCACAGCCAACCATGGCGAGCCATCCCCATGCACCGCCACCAAAACACAGTCACACCCCTACGGAGGAAGCCACGGGTGCATAGATGGTACACCCACACCTGGCTTCAAACTGCGCGTCCCTCCTGGCACGTGACCTGAGGCGTTGCAGCGGCACGTCCGGCTCCCTCCTGCGGAGGTCACTAAATCTGTGCCTGCACTGCTCCGCAGACCGGCACTGCCCTGTGACCCTCACCAGGTCAGTGGTCACCTGCAGCCACACATGGTGCGGGCCATGGTGAGGGGCTGATCACCAAACAGTGCCCCAAAGTGGGGCTCAACCAGGGCCACCAGGTTGGCCACCTCCACCTGACTCCACTGGGCAGCTCTCCTGCGTGCCATAATTGCAGTCGTACAGCAGGCAATATGGCGCCCCGCAGCACGGCAACCCCACGTGGAAATGTTGTGCAATAGACCACCATAGGTCCCAATCGCGCTGTTCGTATAGTGCCGTCAGGTTCACATAGCGCTGTCACAAACAGCGCCCAACAAGGAGCCGATACATAGCGGCAGAGCGCCAGGAGGCAAGGTCAGACACCAGGTCAGGGTCTATAGCGCAAGGCCACGCTAAGCGCCATCTGACATCTCACGCATCCTGCACGACCCGATCACCTGCGTGCCAGTGCCACAGTGGACTATTGCGCAATGGTGCCACAGCGCCATATGGTGCCCAGTGCTGTAGCGCCACTGGCACAATGGTGGCCATGGCCTGAATTGCCGATCGTGCTACAGCACATCATCCAAGCCTTGACGAGCGCCTGCATAAGCTATCTGGGCATGCTGCAATGCAGTGTACCACACAGTCACAGATCTGCGCCATTGGCTCAGCCCGGCTCAACCGTATTAACGCAAAGCGCCAGTAGCGATATTCAGCCGACACATACAGTCATCTGATCAGCCATTCAAAGCGCAGTGGCACGATTGCATCTCATTACGATTGCTCCACTCTAATTTGCATGCACTGCGCTATAAATGTCGACATTAGGCTCGCTGGCCGGGTCGGTTACTGCAGGTGAGAGATGGGTTGCATGCTGTGTGATGTACTGAACAATGGTCATGGGATAACGCTGTAGACTGCACAGTGACAGGTGTCCACTTCCACCCATACAGATCGACATGGCCGAGCAGAGCCAAGGTGAGGAGGTGAGGATGGTGGAGGCGGAGGAGGCCCAACTTCACGCAATGAGGAGACAGAGGCCCTCTTCCAGGCCTACCTGGAGGAGGAGCCACTACTGAGTGGACAGTGGAGCACCCCTCAGGCCCGTGTGGCTGCGTGGGAGGGGGTAGCTCGGGCAGTGAACCTGCACGGAAGCCACCAGCGCTCCATGCAGGAATGCAAAAAGAAGATGGGGACAGACCACAGGAGGGTGAAGGAGAAGGTGGCAGCCCTCAGGGCGGCACGTGCTGGCACAGGCGGGGGCCAGCCAGCGGTGGTGGAGCTGACCCCGGCTGAGGACCGACTGGCTGCATCAATGCAGTGGAGTGCTGTTGAGGGCGTACCAGGAGGTGGATTCCAGACAGGTGGAAGCCCATCACTGCACGGTATGACATGGTGGTGGTGTTGGGGGGGGAAGGTTATTCACATGCACTCACATGTCCTTTCTGTTACAGATCCTGTTCATCTTCAGGGGATGGTGGTGGTGGGTCCAGGCAGTGAGGAAGACCTGCTGGACATGGAGGAGGATCCATCCACCTCTGTCACCAGCCAGCATGCACTGCACCAGCATGCATGCCGGGCTGCCAGCTCTGGTGTCGGTGAGTCGGGTGTGGGGTGTACTGCCTGTGTCTCCAGCAGTCTGGCATACAAGCATGCCAGCACGCTGTGACTGTGTCTGTAGCGTACCACTGCACCATTGATGATAGGGACTGCAAGGGCAGTGACATGTGTGTCCCATGATGGACACACAGCAGGCCACACGTGCCCCTGGCCTAGCTGGTTCCAACGTGTGTGCCAGCATGTTGGCACAGTCCCAGGCTGTGCCTGTCAGCACTGGTGGGGCAGCACTGGTGGCTGTGCAGGTGTCTGGCACTGTTGCAGCGCCAAGCAGTGGAGCAGTGTTCCCTGGGGCACAGTGGTTGGGGGGCAGCAGCAGTCACCCACCAGGTCTGGGGGTACAGTGTCTAGCGGTGGCACATGCCCACCGCCCTTTGATATGCCCATTCCTGGTCCTGGTGAACAGCGCCCACCATCAAGGGGTGTTGAGCATCAGGACCTCCCAAACCCTGGGGGACAGGATGCCATTGTGGCAGAGTACCCATTTGAAGAGCACACCCGCCTGCTGCGGGAATCAGTACAGCAGCAAAGGCGGGTTGCAACATCACGATGGAGGCACTGTGTGTGGCTGTGGGCGGCACAGCAGGGACTGTGCTCTGGACCGTGCAGAGATGGTCCATATGCGGATGGATGTGACCGCAGCCATTGACAGGCTGACCCAGGCATTGGTCGCTGTCGTGGCTGCATTGGGCACACAAGCAGGTGCCCTGTGCCGCGCACCCACAGTATGCTCTCACTCCCATTCCTGGCGTCGTGCGACACCAAGCCTGTTGATGCCAGGTTCTGCTGTGGGCATCCCAAGCACCCCTGGTGCAGGTATGTTTGGCATACTACAGACCCCACTGCGGACAAGGTCGCGATCGTGCAGTGGGACCCCTGGTGGTCCATCGGTGCCACCCCATGTGGCCCCTGCTCAGCCTGCCGGTGCTGTTGGGTCATGGCGGGGCCGCCCAAGCATCCGCGGTGGCCGTGGAATGGTGCAACATGACTGACCTGTCTCCCAGTGCGGGCCCTGTCTGGTGCTGCCCTGTGTGCACTGTGCGTCATGGTGGGCAGTGCACTGGTGGGTACATCTGGACCACCTGCACACACCATCCGACTGCTGTCCACAGGTGCGTGTGCATGATGATGCCTGCATTGTACTGTACACCAGGTGCAAGGGTGCCTAGCATCTGACACACATTCTTGGACAGTACAGGTGGTGGGTGTGGTCTGTGGATCTGTGTGTTTGCCATGTCTATTCCTGCTCTGCTGTGCACCTGCCCTTATGCGCTTTGTGCCTGTGTGTGTGTCTCCATATGACTGTTCACCCCTCCCTGATGGTGTGTTTGTGTGCCTGGTCCCTTCCTCTCCCCTTGCCATCATGCACCTCTGGTGTGTTACTCCTGTGTGCCTGTGGGTTGTGCCAGGACAGTGTTGGTTGCACATGGCCCCTTGACTTACCTGTGTCATGCATAATGCTCCTCCGTGATGGTGTCCTGGTGCAGCTGGGCCTGCGGATCAGTTGGGGTCCCGCCTTCCAAGGGGCTGCTCATCACCATCATCACCGGCGCCCGCTAGCGTCCCCATCGCTGTCCCCTCCTCGGCCTGAATGGCTATCCACAGTCTTTGGCCATGTTGTGCAGGATACAACAGGCCAGGAATATCCCACAGGCCTTTGAGGGGCTGTACTGTAGGGCACCGCCGGAGGTGTCTAGGCATCGGAAGCGTGCCTTGAGCATCCCAAACACCCGCTCGATGATGTTGCATGTGGCAGCGTGCGCCTCATTATAGCGTTGCTGTGATGGGGTCATGGGGTGCCGGTAGGGTGTGAGCAGCCAGGGACGGAGTGGGTATCCGCTGTCACCTGTGTGGAGATGGTGGAGATGAGTATCATGTTCAGGTCCATATTGCCAATATCCCTGTGTGCCACTACCATAGCACCTGTGGCATTCCCACCCTCGCCCCACGTTTGCAGTTCCTGCATGTACTCACCCACTAGATGGCCTGTGGGGATGTCCCCCACTCTCGAATCGATGGCACAGTGCAGACTGATACCATATAAAGGCATCATGTGCTCTACCGGGGTGTGTGGCACAGACATTGATTATGCGCAGGTGGCATCACACCACCTGGCAGTTGACACTGGAATAGCCCTTCCTGTTCCTATATGCAGCCCCATCAGGGCCAGGTGGTGTCGTGGCCACATGGGTGCAGTCTATGGCCCCTAGCATGCCAGGCATATGTGACACCTGTGGAACTCCTGCATGTTTGCTGTATGCTCTGCCACGGTGCTGGGGAAGTGGATGTGCTCCGCAGCATGTGGCAGCAGTGCACTGAGGAATTGGGTGAGGATGCGTGACGTGGCCGACTGTGTGATGCCTGTGGTGTCCCCTGTCGGCCTCTGGAAGGTGTCCGTTGCGAGCAGGCACATGCAGGCTGTCACCTTGGTCTCCACCGACAGAGCGTGACTCCATCGTGAGGATGCCTGCATCACATCACTGCACAGCTCACAGAGCCGTCTCAGTATTGCCCTGTTCAGGCGGCCCGCCCATGATCTCTACATCTGTGTACAGCTCAAAGCTGATGTGGAGCGCGGTACTGCCTGTTGGGGCGGCCGGCAGGAGCACTTCCACGCCATGTCCCCTGCAGCATGCATTCTCACCCCCTGATTACAGCTTCCATGTGGAAGCTGGCACTGTCCATCTCCTGGCTTGTGACCCCCGGCTGATGTTGCTCTGTTACCCCGCTGTCCTGACTGCTACCTCCACTGCACCTGGTACACCTACTGGCCTCTGCACTCTGTGGCCCCATACACCTTCCTGCCCCTCTTCTGTCCTGTGCACTCCTGGCCTGCACTGTATGTTTCTATGGCCTTCTCTGTCTCTCTGCCTCATGTGTGTCTTCCCTGTCGCGTTCTTGCGCCTCTTCATCGAGCCTTTTTATTTTGGCTCATTTCCGGCTGGGCGTAACTTCCGGCTGTTGGGCTCTTGCGCGTGCGCAAGTCTTTGAATATCGCATTGCGCTCTTTTGCATGGATCCACCCTTCGGTTGCGCATGCCTTCATTTGCATTGCGCTGTTGCTCAGCCTGTTTTCAATGGCGCAACTGCCTCCTGCTGAATATCGTAGAATGGCGCACTTTCGGACTTGCGCATGAGCAACCCTATTGCGCATGATGCAACCCTTTTGAACATCCGGCCCATACTATTTTTTACGATATTTTAAGTGAGGCTTTAAATAAGCATGCACCCTTGGTTAAGGTGTGGGTCAGGAGCAGCACCTGACATTGGTTCTTGCCTGAGCTCAAAGCTCACCTGTTAGAAAGGGATACTTTATGGAAAAAAGCCCAAAGAAGCAAGAACAACTCAAATTGGTGTCTTTTTAAGAGAGCACGTAACAAGTGCACCAAGTTGGTCAGAGCAGCCAAGGCCACCTATTATCGTTCGGAGCTAGCCTCTGCCTCAAGAAATCCTTCAAAGCTCTGGAAAACAGTAAAAGATATGTCTGGACATGCACCTGGTAATTCCATTCCAGCAAAAATTAAGTCCGGTGGCAGCACTATCTCTAACCGATCGGAGATATTGGAAGCCCTCAATAACCATTTTGCAACACGGCAGGGCTAGCATTTGATACTTCTCCTGCCAATGACTTCCGCGCAGCTCAGGGCCCACCAACCCATGAGTCCCCCTCGACCAAGGAGGCCTTCTCCCTCCTGCCTGTCTCTCTAAAAGAGGTGGAAGACCTACTGCTGCAACTGGACACCAGGAAGGTAGCAGGCTCTAACTTCATAGAACCATACTATCTGAAATGTGCCTACCAAGTGCTTGCAGTGCCAATCACCCACCTATTCAACATGTCACTCTCCCAGGGTAGCCTCCCCCTCTCAATGGAAAATAGCCCATGTCATCCCTCTAATAAAAGCAGGTGACCCCTGCGATCTAAATAATTACAGACCGATCTCCCTCCTCCCCATCCTGTCTAAATTACTAGAAAAAATAGTGTGTGGCCAGCTGGGGATATACTTAGAATCCAGAAGCCCATTAAACCCGGTTCATTCTGGATTCAGAGCAAAGCACAGCACCATAACAGCCCTAGCTAAAGTGACCAATGATTGATCCTAGACCTTGACAACAAGAAGCATGTCTGTGCTGTTTTCTTGGATCTTAGTAAGGCATTCGACACAGCCGATCACAGCCTGCTTCTTTCCTCTCCAAGCATCTTAGGCCTGGACCATAAATCTATGTGCTGGTTTGCAGACTACCTCGGAGAACGGAAACAGCAGGTTAAAGCTGAAGGTGATCTTTCTCCATTAAAACCTATGCTGAGGGGCACACCCCAGGGCTCTATCCTTGGTCCCCTCCTCTTTGCAGTCTACATTAACAACATCAATGACCCCATCAAAAAAGCCAACATCCACTTATTCACGGATGACACTGTACTGTACTTGAGTCGTCCCACACCAGAAGCAGCCTGTGAAGACCTCCAAGCTGAATTTAACCTTCTTCAATACCAGCTCATAAACAAAAAGCTTTTGCTCAATGCGAAAAAGACAAAAGCCATGCTTTTCTCCCCCTCCTTGGATGCAGCAGTTCCTGCTGGGGTGGGAGCTATCCCACAAATTACCTCTGTTCTTGGAGAAACACTAGAGTATGTAGCTAAATTCAAATATCTAGGAGTTTAGCTCGATCATAAACTTTCCTTCGCTGACCATCTTGAAGAACTACAGAAGAAACTAAGGCAAAGATTAGGACTATTCTACAGAATTAACCACCTACTCACAAAGGAGGCCAAGATTCAACTGGTTCAAGCCACCTTCCTATCTTTAATAGATTATGTGGACCTGCTTTACAGCTACTGCACTGCATCTGCACTGGCTAAGTTGGACACCCTCCACCACAGAGCTATCAGGTTCATTACTGGCCTTCCACTTTCCACACATCACTGATCCCTGTACTCATCATTAGGCTGGATTTCCCTTCACTATAGGAGGAATAGAAATGCCGCCCTATTGGCCTTCAGAGCGGTGACCAACAAGCTCCCCTCATATGTCTCAGATTGTATTCCCCAGAGCGTGTTAGGCACCTACGCTCTAAGGAGCTATTCTCTAATTGCCCTCCAAGCTCCAAGGGTCAAAACTTGTTTCGGCAAAGCTGCTCTAAGCTTTTCTTTATCCACATTGTGGAACGGTTTACAAAGTAACTTGAAGCTGAGCTGCCCTGTTAGCCTGAATATCTTCAAGGTGCTCTACAATCGCTACATGAAAGCAGCTGGCAAATGTTTTCCTCACCGCTAGCCCACTAATTCTGCAACTCCCCCTTTCCATCCTGGTGCTCGCCATGTTTCTACCCCTGGCTCTCACTCTTTCCCTGTTAACTCTTCCTGCTGCACCCACCCTTCCCTGTCCACTCCAGCCTGGCTAAAGTCTCACTCCATCCATAGTAGTGTCCCAATTATCTACCCCTCCTCCATCATTATCATAATAAACAAGTACACGACAGCCATCATCACTTTCTGTGGTTTTAGCCCAATGTTTCCCCAGTTGTCGGTAATATATCCCTCCTCTTCTTTACCTCTCTAACCTGCCACCCCATACACGGCCTCTTTCCCCTATATGTGTAGTTGCCAGCTGCCTCACTCAAAAGATCTCTGCTTATAACCCCTGTATGCCTATGGTTGATTGTACACCTGCTGACTTCTTCAATTGTAAATTAATGCTGTTTTTTTTTAATTATTTCAACCTTGTACTGTACTGTATACACTGTATATACTTTTTCTTCCTTGCATATTTTTGCTTTTTGTATAACTGCTTCTGTACTGTACTTTGATGTATTCATGACCAGGTCCACCTAGCAAATGAGCCTTGCTCAATGGTGCCCACCTGGATAAATAAAAATTTTGATTGATTGAATTCCTATATTCCTCCGCTGCCTGTACCAGGGAGATGATTGCCATGTTTGTACAGTCTATGGCACCATTGCTACAACACAGAAGCCTGCTTTGGTATCCCTTATGTCCAGCTCCATCTGCTGTAATGCAGTACAGTCACTGCAGAGTGCCAGTAGCACATCTGTCACCTGCCAGAGGCACCTGTCGACACAGGACTGACTCATACCAGCCATGGCCCATGTCATGTGTTGGACACTAAATGTCACATAGTAATCAGGGCCATTAGTACATGTCTGTACCTCCACTGCAAGACTACAGTGGGCCTTGATCTGCAGTTGTTGTTCCAATAGCTGGCACTGCTCCATTGTGGTGCCATGTCAGGAGGTATTTGCCTATGCACTGCTGTTCCATGAGAGCTGTCATGGCAGTCCTCCACTGCTAGATAGGGAGCAGCTTGCAAGGTGTGCATGTCCCTTCAACCCCTCATTGTGCAGCTCCAGGAGTACCACGTTCACCATTACTGACTTGTGCAGTCCCATGCATAATAGTCTGTCCAGGCGTCACCACATCAACAATGGCATCCATGACCTGGCCCTTTAAATGATGGCAGTGCACACTAACAGCCAATTACCAGTGGACTTGTGGATGAGAGGACTATGGGAATGGTATCATGCTACCATGACTGTGCTCCTGTGCTTGAGGTACAGTGTTTTGGCTAAAGCAGGTAGACTGCAAGGATGCCTTGTACCAACTGTCCATGACAGCAGCCCACGCCTGTGTTCCTGGAGGCCTATATTCTCAGGATCCTGACCCTGGAGTGAAACAGCTACAAGAGCCAAGATTGGGACTATTGGCGGATGGTGGACCTGGCTATGGTACGGTGTTCCACTGTGACTGTTACCACTTGTCACAGCCTCTGTATTATATACTGTTTACTCACATGCCGTACTGTTCAGTGAGTGCCATTTACTTTGTAATTCCAGGGTGTGACTGCACCCATTGGAAAGTTGATTCTGCAGAGGGGGCATTCGAGGAGACCCCACATTAAGCCACCAACTTACGATCTGACGATGGACAGGGACCCTGAGGACTGGACACCTATGGGCGACAAGCGGTGATGGAAATTATAGCACAACTGGTGTGGGGCCATCATGCCAGGAGAAAAGACTGCAGGACTATGGATGGGAACTGTAGGATTGGGTACCTGCACACATGCCACACTAGGTGATGGATGGTGTGCCACAGTTTGAGGAAAGACTTTCCACTATTCCTGAAGGACACAGGACATTACAGGATGTGAAGTGCCTGTGCAGATGGCAAACACCTGGTGTGTGCCATGCAAGGGTGTGTCATAACATCTCAGTGTATTGGGCATTGTAATCTGCCTCCTATACTCTATACTTTTCTTTTGACACCGGTGTATGCTGCATCACCGTGTTTACACTTTGAAATACATGCCACTTGGCAGAAGAAATCCCATTGTGTGTGCAGCATTTTTTTGAATGGGCAGGGGGTACAGGTGTGTACCAGAGGGATACAAGTGTGTTTGGGGGTTATGAGTACTGGGATAGCGTGGGTGTGTACTGGGCAGGAACAGATGTGTTTGGGGGGTACAAGTGTGTACTGTTGTGGGGCAGGTCTGTACCAAGGTGGGTATGCATGTGTTTGGGGGATACAGGTATGTTTGAGGTGGGTTGGGATGTTCTGGGGGGACAGGTATGTTCAGTGATAGGGGGACATTGGGTGTGGGACAAGTGCGTACAGCAGTGGACTTGCACTGTGCCTGCTATGTGGGCATCCTTCTGTGCAGTGTTCAGCGTGGATGCTTCCTCTGTGGCAGCCCCTCCTCAGATGGTGGTGGATCCTCAGAGCAGTGGTCATGTGGGGCTGTGGATCAGGTACACACCTGGCACATGTACATACTGCCTGCCACTCCCTGGTGTTGTGCTCTGTGTCCCTGCTGTGTAGATGAGTATGTGGTTCACATGCATGACTGCATATGCCCCACTGTGGGAGCGCTTGTTTTTTGTTTTAAATCAAAATGTATTAACAGTTTTCATATTCAACACCAACACTTAAACACAGACAGCAAAAACACAATATAGTACATCCAGTCTTCTTAAAACGAAATTATTTCAAAATGAAACAAAATAGAATTTGTTAACATAGAAACATAGAAACATAGACGTTGACAGCAGTTAAGGACCGCAAGGCCCATCCAGTCTGCCCATTTTTTCCTACCTTATGAATGTGCCATAGGCCTTTACTCAGTCAATGGCCTATCTATTCATACTCATTTGTATTGCTCCCTTATGCCTATCCATGTCTGTTGAAGCCCTGCACTGTATTCATATCCACCACTTCCTGAGATAGGCAGTTCCATGCATCCACCGCCTTTTCTGTGAAAAGAACTTCTTCACATTACCCTTAATCGGCCTACCTCTAATCTCATGCTGTGTCCTCTTGTCCTGCTATTTTCTTATATTGAAACATGTTAGACTCTTTCACCTTGTTAATGCCCTTAAGGTGTTTGAATGTTTCAATCATATCACCTCTCTTCCTCCTTTGCTCCAGGGTATATATTGAGCTCAGTTAATCTGTCCTCATATGTTTTCTGATGCAGTCCCTGCACCATTTTGGTTGCCCTTCTCTGGTCTGCCTCAATTTGGTCAATGTCCTTGTGAAGGTGTGGCCTCCAGTACTGCATGCAGTACTCCAGATGGGACTAACCAGTGTCTTGTAAAGAGGGATTATTACCTCCCTCTTCCCACTTGTGATACCCCTACTAATACACCCCAACATAGCTCTAGCTTTGCCTGCTTTAGAGGTCTGCTTGCTTGATTTCAGGTCATCAATAATGATTGACGCCCAAGTCTCTTTCTTCCTTGTGACTGCCAGCAACTCCTCCCAACCTATAGGTGGCTTCAGGGTTTCTCTTCCCTATGTCCATGATCTTGCACTTCTTTGCGTTAAACCCCAGCTGCCACTTTTCCGACCATTTTGCTAGTTTATCCAGATCTCTTCTCATTCTGCCCACCCCATCTGGATCTTCTACTCTGTTGCAGATCTTGGTGCATCTGCAAACAGACAAACCTTACCCTCCAGTCCCTCTGCAATGTCACTAATGAAGATATTGAAGAGGACTGGCCCCAGGACTGATCCCTGAGGTACCCCACTTGTGACTTGCATCTCTTCTGACTGTATACCGTTTACCACCACTCTCTGTTTTCTGCCCATCAACCAGTTTGCCACCCAGTTGACCAACGTCTGACCCATTGTGAGCCTACTCAGCTTATTAATCAATCTTCTATGTTGAACAGTATCGAAAGCTTTGCTGAAGTCAAGGTAGGCAACATCAACTGCTCCCCCTTGGTCCACCACTCCGGTTACCCAGTCAAAGAAATCTATGAGATTATTTGACAGGACCTTCCTTTTGTAAACCCATGCTGTCTTGGATCCTGTGCTCCTATGGATTCCAGGTGTTGCACTATCCTTGCCTTAAGGAGTGTCACCATAATCTTGCCCACTACTAAGGTAAGACTGACTGGTCTGTAGTTCCCTGCCTCCTTCCTGCTACCACTCTTGTGGAGCGGGATCACATGAGCCTTTCTCCAGTCTTCTGGGACCTCTCTTGTGCTCAGAGACTCACTAAACAGTTCTAATAATGGCTCTGCTAGTTCCACCCTTAGCTCCTTTAGTACCCTGGGATGCATGCCATCAGATCCCATTGCCTTGTCCACCCTGAGCTTATCGAGCTTTTGTAGGACCCTTTCTTTTGTGAAGGGACTAGTACACACCTCCCTCCCCCCTGTGTCCATGGTGCAGAGCTCTGGGCCCTGCCCTACCTTCTCTTCAGTAAATACCGTGTAGAAGTATCTATTTAGGATAGATGCTTTTACATGGTCCTTCTACTCACATGCCCCTTTATCCCCTTTGATCTTAGCAATATCCCCTCTGGACTTTCTCCTTTCACTAATGTATCTATAGAAAGTCTTGTCACCTTCTTTTACTGTTTGTGCTAGTGTTTCCTCTGTTTGGGCTTTTGTCTGCCTTACTGCCTTCCCTGCTTCCCTTAGGGAAGTTTGGTATGCCTCCCTATCTTCATCCTGCTGCGTTTCCTTATATTTCCTGAAGGCCAGCCTTTTGGCTCTGAACTTTTCTGCTACTGTGTTGGAGAACCAAAGTGGTTTCCTTCTTCTTTTGCACTTCCTTTTCTCACTAACACAATGGGATGTTGCTTCAAGTATTGCATCTTTAATGCTTGCCCACTTTGCCTGTACCCCCTCACCTGTATTTCTTTTTGCCAAGGCTAGCCTAACTCTGTTGGCCATCTTATCAAAGGCAGCTCCTCTGAAGTCTCAAATTTTTGCCTTGGAATGGGATGATTTTGTTCTAGTGGCCAAATTTAAACCATACCATGTGATGGTCACTGGCCCCCAGGTGACCTTCTACCTGGAGATCTGTGATCCTTTCCCTGTTAGTCCGCACTAGATCTAGGATAGCCCTGTCTCTTGTGGGTTGTTGTACCAGTTGTTTGAGGCCCTCCCCCTGCAGGGAATCCACCATGTTTCTAGTTCTGGCAGATGTTCCTGCTGGTATTGACCAATCTGTATCTGGCATGTTGAAGTCTCCCATTATCAGCACCTCCTCTTTAGCTGTCATGTTTTGTATATCTTCAAACAGGAACGTGTCTATGTCCTCCCCTTGGTTTGGAGGCCTGTACACAACCCCAGTTTGTATGGCGGTCCCATTTCCTGTTTCCAGGGTGACCCACAGTTCTTCTGACTCCTTATGTGTATTCTGAATTTCTGTAGCTTTGATATTTTCATTGATATAAAGAGCCACTCCACCTACCCCCCCTTTTGCACCTCGGTCTCTTCTGAACAGTACATAGCCAGGTACTGAAGTCTCCCAAGTGTGGTTACTGGTAAACCATGTCTCGCTAATGGCTACTATGTTCAGTTTAGCCTTTGTCATTATTGCCTGCAGGTCTGGGATATTGTTTCCCAGACTGCGAGCATTTGTGTACATGATTTCCATTGGTCAGATTACGGTGTGTTAGTTGTTGGGCGAGGTCTAGCGTTTCCCCTGTGCATCGTATTGGGAGCCAGACCTTTTTCTTTACCTGGTGATGCAAATTAACTACAAACATGCTGAACTCCTGTGTGACCACTAGCTGAGGGGGGAGGGGTGTTCTTCCCATTTGACGTATCAGGTGCTGCACCCCCTCCCCATTTGCTAGTTTAAATATTCTGCAAAGACATCAAACTTCTGCCCCAATGCACTGACTCCCTCCTTAGTCAGATGCAGTCCATCAAATTTAAAGAACTTTCGCTCCCAAAACAGTTTCCAGTTCTCTACAAATTTGTGTCCTTTTTCCTGGCATCAGCCCTTGAGCCACATGTTTAGTTCCCCATCTCCCCTTCTCTGACCTTTCTGTCCATCTGTCCCCCTCTCCCAGACTGGCAGGATCTCAGAGAAGGAGAGGCCGGATGAAATGGATGACAGTTTGTCACCCAGCCTGGTCAGGTGTTCCTTCTCAGAGGAGGATCAACCTAAAGACAGACACTAACAACAATAACAATAGAGCACCAGGTAGCAGGGCACAACATTTGTATGAGGATGTCTATTAATACTGGTAGGTGCAGCAGGTATTTCTATTTGTCACGAGTTATCTCCACACCTTAAAGGCATTTTTAATATCACCTTCTTGGTATCTCTTTCCTCATCTTAACTTTCCAAACAAGTCTATATATACTTCACCTCCTGTAAACAGAAAGGTTGATCCTCCTCTGAGAAGGTATCCCTGTTCTACCCCATTATCTGGGTGGAATTAGCAAAAGACTCCAGAATGTCAATGCCATCCGTGTCTTCCATGAAGTTAACAAAGGGATATCATCTGTTTGCATGTTTCTTCTCCATGTGGGCGCAGCAGTGCAGTAACCATATCCATTTCTTGAATGGAGGAACAGATATGTAGCCAGCTTGTGATATCTGGGGGTGTGGCTGTCAGCCATCACTGGGTAATTACCTTCAGAACTGCTGAAATGAGAACATTATACAAGTAACTCTTATTTCTCCCCTTAAGTCTGCGGTGGTAAACCCAAAACTAAATGCTTAAGGAATGTGGTGGAGAGATTTCACATATCCTGCCAATTAGTTCAAGTTGAAGTTTATTGCAGGAAATAACTCCATGAGCAAGCTCATTCACAAGGAGGTCCTGAGACATATAAGCAGACAAGTACACCTTGCATAATAACAACTTCAAATGACAACATCACAGTAATTAAGTACAGTTTTGGAAATGTGTACATAATGCAGTAGGAAATAACCTGATAGGTAATAAGCCTGGAGTGAAGAAAAAGGAATGAGAATGAAGAGTGGAATGTGTATGAGGAGTTAACAGCCATAAAGTAGGAAAATGAAAGTATGGAGGAGCAGGGGGGAGCTAGAGGGCTAGACGGTGTAGGGGAATTGGGTGTAATTGAGGAGGGAAAGGAAAAGTAGAAATGGAGTTAGGGGTATGGGGTAACAGGATAAAATTAAGGTAGGGGTAGCAGGAAGGGGTAGGTGGGAGTAAGAGAGACTAGGAAATGGAAGGCTAAAGGGCAAAGGACAGTAGAGGAAGCAGTTATAGAATTCTTTTAGTATACAAATGGAGGACATTTTGGACTAGTGGTCAAGGGCAAGTGCTAGAAGAATACTTCTGAGCTGGAACTACTGTATTTCCAGATAGTTACGAGGCGTGGAGAGGAGTAATAGCGGCAATAAAGTTTAGAAACAGCTACAAGTGTCTTTTATTTTGGATGCAGCCAGCCTTTTGAAGAAATTGACAGAGACAATGCTGTTTCCTTCCCCAAAACTTATGGGATGGGGGGGGGGCAGCACCAAACAATGCAAGGAACAACAACAGAACCAGCACACGATACAAGGCTCACATAATAAAGCTAAAGAAAGAATTGAAGGTGACTTCTAACACTATGCCCAAAGTATCCACACATACTAGCCAGGGACTGACAATAAAATAAAAAAATAAAGAAATAAGGAGTTGGAAACAATGTTCAACACAAAAAAGCTAAAATTCAAGGAAGACAGAGAACAAAGGAAACTGAACATGCTGAGCTGAAATAAAGCTGCAAAAGCTGTCTCTCAGTGCCAGGAAAACTGTCTCAATGACCTTCTGCATCATGCAGTGACTGACCAGAACTCCGTCCCACTCTGCCTTCGAAATCCTGGATGGTGTTGAAATAGATAAGTCTGTTTCCTTCAGGTTTGTAAAGGCATCTCTGGGAAGCAATATTTATTGGTGAAACGTAGAGGATTTGGGCGAAAAAATAAAATAAAGAATAAGAATTGGAAAATAAAGACCTGTCTACAAGTGTGACGTTTGTTATTTTCACCCCATCCCTTAAGTTTTGGGGAAGGAAAGAGTTTTCGTCTTGTGAAACACATCAGGAGAGGCAACACAGTAAGGACTAATCTTGTTATTTATACATTACCCATGGATTACCAGGACATATGTCCAGGAACATTTCATAGAGATGATGCTGGACAGTTTCAATGTGGATTGGAGCTGGTTCCAGAGAGTTGGAAGGGTACTTGATATGTCACGTTTGCCAAAGGAAGTGTGAGTCCTCGGTACATCAAGGAGGATGAAGTCAGTTTTCCTAAGAGAGTAGGCACTGTTGGAAATATGGATGAGGGATGTTAGATAGCTTGGGAGCTTATTCAGGATTAACTTGAGAGTCCAGATACCCGTATGAAGTGTACGTCTAATCGAAAGTGACGCCTAACCAACAGTTGTATACAGATCACAGTGGGGGGGTTTGGTAGGGTAAGTTTGTAATGAACCACAGAGCACGATGATAGAGGATGTCCAATTTTCTTAGGTTTGTAACAGCTGAGGAAGTACAGATTAAATCTTCGTAGTCGAGTAGAGGGAGGAATGTGGCCTGAACAAGCCTGATTCTAGTATCTAACGGAAATAGAGACCTGTTACGGAAGAAGAAACCAAGCTTGACTTTTAGCCTCCTTGACAGGTCCTCAATATGGTCATTGAAGGAGAACTTTTTATCTAACCAAATACCAAGATATTTGAATTTGGAGATGACTTCCAAGGGTTCTCCTAAGGAGGTGACAACAAAGTCTTTGGGGTCGCAGAAGAGGTGGAAGAGGAATTAAGAGTGAGGATCATGGCCTTGGTTTTCTTGGCATTGAGGAGGGAGTTTAGCATTAATAAGATTAATTTCTAGCTGGGCTAAATCAGCTTATGTCGTCCCTCTCTTCGGAAAGTGTTGAGCCTGATGTATACAGTACTGTATCATCTGTAAAGAAATGCAGAGTGGAGTTAGTTTATTTATTTATTTCAGTTGCAGATTAACAACTTTGAGCCAACAGTCTCTTTTACAAAGGCTCCATGTCAGGTAGACAAACAGACAAAAATTACAAGGTTCCATTACAATAGGACAAGAAACAAAATTACAGAGGTAGTTTGATGAGCATTGCAGGAAGACAGAATACTGCCCGGGCTGTACAAGCAGGCTGGTAGACTACTGCATTGCCTATATTGTACAGATACTGGAAGTGCATTTTGGCGTGCGGTTCACTATATTGTTGAGTCCACGAGGCATCAAGGAATCAAGCCAAAGTTAGGGAGGAAGTAGCCAAGGGGGCTTTGTCAAATCATAGGAAAAGGGTGAGGGGTGGCGAGGGAAAGGGGAACTGCCAGGGGCTTTGTCAGGAGGGGTAGGAGCAGGGGAAGTGGGGGATGTGTGTGTCTAGATTATTGATACATATGGAAAAGAGGATAGGGCCTCTGATGGAGCCTTGTGGAACTCCCCTGGCAATTGGCAGGAGGCTAAAAAGGCCATCAGCTTTGACTTTCTGGGTCCTTCCAGTTAGGTAGCTGGTAAACCACTGAGCGGTAAGTGGGTTGCACCCTATTTTGTTAAGGCTGCTAACTAGTCAGTTGTGGGCGACAGTTTCAAATGCTTTGCTAAGATCTAAGAATACTGCACCAGTGATTTTCTTAGTATCCACAGCAGAGACCCAGTCATTGGTAACTTTAGCCAATACAGTGACTGCGCTATGGTTGGGCCAAAAGCTGGATTGTGCTGGGTTGAGGAGTGAGAAAGTTTCAATATGGTGCTTTAACTGAGTATAGATCAATTTTTCGAAGACTTTAGGGAGGATAGGCAAGATTGAGATGGGCCTGTAATTATTTAGGTCGCATGGGTCCCCTGATTTAAATAAGGGAAGGATGTGGGCTGATTTCCAACAAGAGGGAACTGTGGCAGTGGAGACAGAAAGATTAAATATGTGAAGAATAGGGGCAGTGAGATGGAGGTAGTCTAGTTTAGGAAGAATAGTTCTAATCCATAATCTCCAGCACTTTTCTTTGTATCTAATTTAAAGGCCGAATCTTCTACATCTTTAAGTTGAGAGGAGCAGCTGGAAGAACAGAAGTCGAGTTTGGGGAGGCGATGTACTGCTGTCTTGGTTATTAGCACAGCCTGCGTATCGTGAGGAGTCAAAGGCTAGGCCAGCTGTAACAAAATGGGAGTTAATTTCTTCAATGATTTGGCAGTTACTCTTCACAATCCTACCATTGCTGAGGATCTTAGATGGAATAAAGGGGGCAACAGGCCAACCTTCGATAGACTTAAGTGTCCTCCACATTTTATGGGAATTCCCTTTTACCTGTTCAAGAGTGGAAACATAATAGTTTGCTTTAGCTGAGCGAGTGCATTTGACGCAGGCATTCCTAGCTGCTCTAAATGCCTGCCAATCTGCCGGGCGCTTAGTACATCTCGCTTTCGCCCAGAGCTTGTCGTGGATTAAGAGTGTGGCCTTAAGATCTGTTGTAAATTAAGGGTTGGAGGTTTTGTGCATTCTATCCTTGACCAAAGGTGCATGCTTGTTAGCCAGGGCGATAAGGTTGCCGTTAAGGATCGCAATGGCAGCTTCGGTTGTTTTAGCGAGGTAGAGGTCTTGCCATCTGACCTTGCCTAAGTCAGACAAGTATTTTGATGTACTGAACTTGTGATAGGACAGCTTTGATATGAGCTTGGGCTGATGGCTAGCTTTTGCTTGCAATCTTGAACAAACTACAATCCCATGGTCACTCAGGTCATTGTGGAAGACTGCAGAATGTAGGAGTTTGTGGGGATGTGTAGTTAATATAACATTGAGGAGTGAGCTATTGGCAATGTTTAAAGTATTTACCCTGGTAGGTTCATTAAGTAGCTGGACAAGGCCGATTTCGTCACAGAAGGATTTCAGATTGCGCGATTTAGGGGTGATCCAGTCCATATTAAAATCCCCTAGGACTATAGTT
Source organism: Neoceratodus forsteri (assembly GCA_016271365.2). NCBI lineage: Eukaryota > Metazoa > Chordata > Ceratodontiformes > Ceratodontidae > Neoceratodus > Neoceratodus forsteri. Next base: position 408,228,326 of record CM057453.1, read on the forward strand.
TCAGAGTTGGCAGAGATAGGTAAGGATTTAAGAATGTCAAGGATATCAGTGCCACCACCTGGGGGCCTATAGCCACCAATAACAGTAATGCGTTCAGTAGACGGGAGGTGCAACTTAAGGGATACTATCTCATATTCCTTAGGTTTTGATTTACAGTAGATATCGCTTACGGTATACTTAGTTTTAGCATAGATTGCCACTCCGCCCCCCCCCCATGTCTCTATCAGCCCTATGCAGATTGTAGCCCAGGAGAGTAACTTGTTGGTCAGTAATGGTCTATAGATCACTTACAGTACCACCTGTCAATATTGTACAATTTCTGGACCAAACAATATGCGTACGATGTCCCAACCCTCTACATCATCTCCAGCATCTATTGAACCAATGATTTTCATAGTGCTTGGTGATGATTACCAGTGCTATGAAGCGCCTAATATTCACCTGCCACTGAAATTCTCTCCAACGAGGCGATGCTGTAGTTTTATGAGCCTTGGTCCATATTATGTCCCATTCCTTATCACTAAAGACTGGAGACCATCAAGAGTTGCCAAGCCGTCCTTTGCCCTTTCCCTCTCAGGACAAATGTTGATAACAGTTTTTATAGTTGTTTCCACATGATGGCGGGGACTGGAACAGGAACTGTTGCAAAGACAAAGTTTAACCAGAGGGGACTATTCATTCTCAGTGCCGCTATCCTGCCCACGAACATTAGAAGTAGTTCTTTCCACCTCCAATAAATCAGTTGCAGTTTGTTTAGTAATCTTAGGTGATTGTGTTGGAGTAGTCTGGTAGCCTCTGTGGTTACCCACACCCCCTAAATATTGAAACCCCTTAGTAGTCCATTTGAGGTGGGAGCATACCCTTATCTGGGGTCTAGAGGGGCAGCCCCCAGAAGCATGGTTTTCAATTTTTCCTCATTAATTTTAAAATTGTAAACTAAACCAAATGTCATAAGGATAGCCAAAACTTGTGGAATGTTCTGTTCTGGGTCGCCGAATTACAACAATGTTTCATCAGCACATAGTGAGAATCACACCTTCTCCCCAAACTTGATCCCAGAAATTTTGTTCACACTTCAGATATGGACTACTAACAGTTCTAGGCTGAGTGCAAACAAAGTGGGGAGAGTGGGAACCCCTGCCTGTTACTCTCTGTACGTCCACCCTATCTGACCGGGTCCTGTTTACCCTCACCCTTGCTCGCAAATGGTTATATAGGTCCCAGATCCATGCCCTAAATTTGTCCCCAAAGGCAAATCTATCTAGAGAGTTTTCCAAATATCACCAGTGTAAACAGTGCATTTGCTGCATCAGTCATAATTATGGCGCTATGTTCCCCATGTGATAAATTTGCACATGCTGTGATTACATTTAGAAGTTGCTGCACATTATCCTGGAGGTGTCTACCAGCTATAAAGCCTGTCTGGTCTGAGTGTATAAGCTGGGTAACCACTTTTTCAAATCTATTGGCAATGCCCTTAATGAAAATCTTTGATCTTGGTTGAGGAGTGAGGTCAGTCTATAAACCCTACAATGAGTTATGTCTTTCCCCGGCTTGGGGCTGACCGTGATTATTACTTCCCTCCAAGTTTCTGGAGATTCCTCCTGCTTACAGGCAATGTTGCAAACCTTCATCAGGTCTGGGACCAGATCATCTTTAAATGCTTTATAGAATTTGGCTAGAAAGCCACCAGGTCTTGGGGCTTTCCATGTGATAAGAGTCCTAATGACTCCCAATTTCCTCCTGTGTGAATTGAGAATGTAGGGCTATAACTTGATCTTGAGTAAGTTTGGGCAGGTCAACCTTATTGAGGAAGTCATTAATCCACTCTGGAGTCCCCATCTCAGGTTCTGCCATGTACAGTTTAGTGTAATATTGATAACATTCTGAAGCTCTTAGTTTTGGATGGGTTAGCTGTGGCTGCCTGTTCCCTTCTTGATGAATTTTCACAACCCACCTGCTCATCTCTTGTTTCCTTAACCTATGTGCCAATAGCTGACTGGCCCTGTTTCCTGACTCATAATATTTTTGGTTATGGAATCCCAGGTTATTCTCTGGTTTCCTAAGTAATAGGATATTGAGGTCATCCCTGACCTTCTGAATCTGCTGCATATGAGAGGTGAGGGTTAACGTTATGCTCCATCTTTAGCTTGGCAGTTTGTCCTCCACTTTGTACCATCCCCAGTATAATTTCTTTTATGGGTGGTGTAAGAGATTAAGTGCCCCCAAAGCACCACCTTTAGTCCATCTCAGACATATCTGAGTTTAGTATCCCTAGTCAAGTTTTCTGCAAATTGCCAATGATTTCCTTTGTCATATTCCTAAATACCTCATTGTTTAATAGTCCTGCATTTAATTTCCATGTGTTTATACCCTCTGTGGGATCCAGGGCCACTTTAATGAATATTAGGGTGTGGTCTGATACACTAATAACACTATTAGCTGCTTTGGACACTGGGTAGACCCACTGCTTTTGCATATAAAACTTGTCAAGGTGCACGGTATTAGGATCTGAATAGAATGTCTGGTTTCTTGCGGTCAGATTTTGCAGCCTCCAAATATCACTGTATCCACCTTCTTGCAAGACAGTTGTAAGCAATTTGGAACATGCCCCATGGATTCCCCCTATTCCCTACAATTTATCCAGCTGAGGGTTGGTTGTACAATTCCAGTCCCTCCACAAATCACTTGCCCAGGGGATAACTGTGATACTCTCCCAAAGACACTCCAAAAAAAGGATGAAGAAGCTGGGGTGGGTGCATACATAGCCACAAAATGCAAAGTTCTCTCACCCAGAGTCCCCAAGACTATTACTTGCCTGCCTGGAGAGTCTGCATATGTGCAGGTAATCTGGAATAAGAGACCTCTATGAATTAAAATTGCTACCCACATTTTTTTCCTTGGGATGGGCTACCACGTGTACTTCACCCACCCAGCTTCTCCAAAGTTTCAAATGTTCTGCTGCTGGGAGAAAGGTCTCCTGAAGAAACCCTACATCACATTTGTTCCTTCCCAGCTCTTGTAAGATCTTAGCCCTTTGCCCATATTATTAATGTCCTTTACAGTTAGTGAACAAATGTTGAGAGAGTCCATTAGTAAATTTGAAAATATGCATATTTCTTAATGTCATCCTAAATATCCCTGCTGCTTCCCTGCACAGCATTTTGCCCATCCTCCCAACACCTTACAAAGAAAAAGCGATATGCATATAAGAAAATATATAGACCCTAAAACAGCAAACATTAGAACTAGTCAAACTTGAGTTCCACCACAACTGGTAGTGAAGTAACAATAAGTGGCGTGAGTTAATACCCATGCCAGGTTTGTACTCTCCACAGGGGAAGACTTCTACTGGAGCTCACAAACAGGTATAACCCTTGGGTGACCTCTGCATTATAGGTACAACCCTGTCCACCCACTCCAGATACTGATCTAGCAAACTCTGTGAAGTCGAGGTATCCCATGAAGCCTGAGACAGAATTTATCCCCCTGCCCCCTGGGCCCACCTACCCTATTCCCTTTAATAGGTATTAAGGCATCCTGAAAAGCTTTAATACCCAACAAATGCTGTATATTTCTGTCTCAGGTCCACTCCCATGGGGCAGAATTTCCAAAGAAATGCAATGCTCGGTTCAAATCCCACCATAGGCACGACATAGGCAAAATTTATTTTTAAAATAAGCTAAAGGCTTTACTAATTAAATTAATGAGAAAACAGAAAATAACAAAAAGACAAAATAATCTGGAGATTAGTTATGGGCTATTGAAAATAAAAGGAAAGTATACATAAGAAACCTACACTTCAACTCTGAGGTTAAAAAGCCTACCTTGAGTCCTTAGTTGGAATTTTAAAGTGCAAAAGTTTCCTTAAAAAGTGTGGTAGATGAAGTGTTGGCTCTCAGTGATCCAGGAGAAAACTATCTCTGCTCAAGACAGCAGGTAGCGAAGGTCCCAAATGCAAAATGGCAAAACAGAGGCTTCAGCGAAAGGCAGCGAAAAGGCTCAGATACCCAGTGCATCCTGGTTTTAAAAGGGTTTAAGAGGGCAAGGCAAGTTGATGTGGCTAGCCCTACGGCTAGCTAGCATTTCAGTTTCTATGGTTACCCAACCAATCAGAGTTCAATATGTTATTATAATAACACAGATATGTAGTTTCTGAACATAGAAAAAAAAAACATGAGTTTAGCCAGCTCAAACTAGACTCTCTGGGGGGACATTCTATGCCTTCCTGCTGGGAGAAGGCCATTGTTACTCAGCACTTAAATACAGCTGTTTACATAAATGGTAGCCCTATTAAGTTGTAATGAGCTTAAATCACTGCAGACCTCTCAACACAAGGTTGCCCAGACATCCCAACTCTTCATGAGGTCCTGTCCTTGCACAAACAAATAGGCCTAGCTGCCTTCCAGCTAGGCTTAATCATTCTTTTGTCTCCTTTTAGATAATCTAATTAACTCCAATTTCCTGCTAGCAACAAACAGCTTTTCTGCCCAGTAACAGGAATTCCAACCTTAGTCTAGGGCTTATGCCTTTTTTCTGTACCCATGGTGCTTTGCACTTACACTGGCTACCATGGGCATCTCAAATGCATTATATATTGTACATAAAGTATATAAAACATGATCCAAAATAATAAAATATGGCCTTATCTTGCCACAATTTCCATAACTAATAACAAACTGATAACCTGCAACTATAAATCAATGGATCTGGTGTGGCTTCAAGGAGCCCAGACCTCATTTCATCCCCCTCTTCCCCTGTCCACCTAAAACAACTCCCCCAAAGTCAGTGACTACTAACCATACTGGATTAGCATCCCTCCCCCCCCAATGTCTACCTCTGAAATTGCTACCAACAAACTGAAGGCAGTTAAACAAATTAATTGCAAGTCAGGTAAGGAGGGTGAAATCTCCATATACTCAGTTGGTCAGATGTAGGATGACTCTTGACGAAAGATCTGACACCAGCAGAGTCTGATCAGTTACCCACCACAGAGCTAGTTGATCTCCTTGTGGGTGCCACAGTTCACCTTGCAAGGATGCCAAAGGGGGAAACGTTTATGAAGTGCCATCAGCAGTTCAGCTATCTTTAAAGTCCCAATAGAAACTGTTCTTTCCTGCAGAGAAATTTGGCCTGTACATGACTCAGTGAGTGGATTTTACGAGAATCAGTCATCCAGGTTGTTACCATTCAAATCATTATGGCATCTGAGAAGAGCATTAAAAGGGATTCCAAAATGGCAGGAAGTCACCTTCTTGCTCAATCCAGCAGTCCTTGTCTACCAGCTCACCTCTGGAGACCACCAGAATCAGGTACTCCAGGCAACAATTAAGGCTGGTGGGTGGTGGATGACAGTGGTGCTGAGAATCATTCCAGTCAGGGTGGGAGGGAGGACAGGCCCTCTGACAAAGTCAAACAGCAAACATAAACAGCACAGTACCTCATTTTTTATTTGGACTTACTACCACCTGGTATATTATCTTCTTCATGTCTGCCTGCAGGAGTACTGTTTCACCTTTCTTCCTTGCACCAGTCAGTTCCCATATCACATCTGCCAGTTCTTTTTCTGGGGTTCCTTCCCATAAATCATGCAGTTCTCCCCCTTGTACTAACAAGCATTTGGATGACCTAGGTTCAGGGCCCCTTTTCTGTTTGCCAGCAGTTTAGCAGGGTATTGGAGCTGTGCCTTAATCACCTTCTCTTTGACCACCATGATCACACTGTGCACTTTTTTCTGTTTGGCAAGCATGTCCGGTGGAAAGTCCTGGTCAGCGTAGATTTTCTGTCCATCCAAATTGAGGTCTCTTTTCTCTGAAGCCTTTCCAAAATAATTTCTTTAGTTGGGTACTTTATAAATGTTATAATTATCGACCTTGGGGGTGCCCCTGGTTTCAGCTTAGGTCCAATGGCTTGGTGGGCCATCTCAATACTCACATCAAACCCCTCCTTCAAATGTAATTCCTGCTTGAACCAGGTTATGATGACCTGCTCCAGATTACCTTATTTGGGCCCCTCAGGAAATCTGAACAGTCTAATGTTGTTCCTGTGGGACCTAGGCTCTGTGTCCTCAGCTCGTTTAGTCAGGGTATGCCCTTTTGATAAAGGTACAGGAGGGAGTGACCGAAACTGTAGTGTTCATCCTTGAGGTCCCTAACACATGTCTCAGCCCCCAAGGTCCTTTGTTCCAATTCTTAATGTTTCACCCTATATCTGTGAATTTACCATCAATTTTGTATAACATCCTTAAAATGCTGGCAGTGCCCGCTTGGCCAATGTTGCTCGCACCAGCTCTCTGGTCATCCTCTTTATCACCCGAGCCAGATGTATACTCAGAGGCCATAGATGGAGAGTTGCTGGGGCTCCCCTGATGCTGGTTGCAACATCTGCTAGCTGGCTCTGGGGTGGGCTGGGAGAGCATTTTGTTTGGTTCCCCCTTTCTATTGAGTGCTCTGTGTTTTCTGATTGACTTTTAATAAAAAGTTCTGCTTATTATATGCGGATGCTGAATGATTTAAACTGGGGGAGGGGGGCTGGAACTATCTCTTAAGTGGTCATACTCACTGCTGCCAGAACTGGAAGTCCCCTGTGGATCCACTTTTTGTGCATATATTCCTGCACACCTGTGTTATGTGGCGTGTAGGGTGTCCAAACATTTTCTGGATCAAGCTATTTTTCTGACCCCTATTAAAGTTTTGGACAACTGTTTTAAGAGACAATCTGAGACATTCAAGTTATGTTCATTTGCACTGCTCCTGGTTTGCACTATGAGTTGATTCCAGGAAAGAAGTGACTTTTGCCCCTGGATGCTTATCCTCCCATATAACTAGCCTTGCCTTTCCTTCTCCAGTTGAGATTTATAAATACATTAGCATTTTTGTGCTAACTGTTTGAGATTATGCTAATAACTTTCTCTGTAGAGGGCAAGGGGAACTAGGGACACAACTATCAGACACTGGGGTGTCAAACAGACGAGGCATACTGATGAGTCCTGGTAGGGAATGACTGACGATGTTTATGTCTTCTGTTAGCACCCTTGCAAACTGTAGAGAGGCCTTTCGGCACCATGCAATTCTGCTTAAAGTTGGACTAGCACATAACATTCTGTAGTGATTTGCATATGCAGCCCATGATGCTTTGCATTATGGGGGCATGTGTGATTTTGTATTTTCTATCAGATGCAGCCCATAACAGCAGGTGCAGGAATACATATTCCAAGTAAGCCATGGCTTACAAGTTTCACTGGGGGTGGCATTCTTGGCTACTGACCACTGATTTTGGTTACTCACATAATTTTAAATGCATGCAACTACATACGTATTGCTGTATTGTTTGCTTTTATTGTGCAGTTCTTGATGCACAATATGGTGTGTATAAGGGTCTTGGTAATAAATATGGGAATGTCTATAATGGAGGCAAGAGGTACCAAAGGGTCCTGGCTTACAAAAATTATTTTCTACCTACACCACTGATAACAACTTAAAGCAGCGGGCCTCTCTGTCTCCTCGGTCTTTTGGGTCTTCCTTCCTTGAGGGCAGGCCTCAGGCTTTCCAGACTGGAAGCTCCCTATCCCTCCCACTTCCCATCTCTTCAGGGGTCCCTCAAGGATCTGTCCTGGCACTCATTCTCTTTTCCACTTTCTTGAACAACCCCCCCCCGCATCTATTCATACGTTGATGACACAATACTCTTAGCATTGTGCTCCTTATCCCATGACTTTACTTCTCAGCTACAGCTGGATTTGACAATATGCAGCTCTATTTCCAGTCTAATCAACTGTCCCTCACTGCCAAAAAACTGTTTCCATTACATTTGGCACCTGACAGAGGCTTATCAGATTCACCTCCCTCCCATTGTTCCACACCCTTGATGTGGTTGAAATTGATTACCTCCTTTAAGTAACTTGGGGTCTGTCTGAGCTGTCGTCTTGATTTCTTGGTGCACACTGATGCCATACACTATGAGCTCCATCCCAGGCTTGGTGCAGTATACGGGAACAGAGGAGTGTTCTGCTTCCTGCTCACCGTGAGATTGTTTTAGGAATTGGGAATCTTTTATTTGGGGCTAATAAATACAGATTCAGAGCTCCACCCCTAATAATGCCCACCCCTGGTGACATCTCTGCTCTACTCTGCCTTCTCCCTGCCCTCTCTTGATGCCAGGCAACCTTCACATTGTGCCTCCTTTATATCACAATTCTGGTTTGGTTCCCTTCCATCCTATTCATTCCCCTCCTTCCCTCTCCACAGCAACATTTCCCATTCCCTTTCTATTCCATCTACGAAATGCACTGTTGGTCACGCTGCCTTCTTTTATTGCTTTCCTAAACTTTGAGCCACTCTTTCCCCTGTCAATCCACTTTGCCGCTTGTCCCTTAAGTCTCTTTTTTGTGACTTTTCTACTACCACCTGCAACTGTCTATGAGCCCTACCTTTTTGATCTCCTTCCCACCGACTCTTATTACTCTGGCCATACTGCTCTCCCACCTTGCTTGCTGGGGTAATTCATTTACATCTGTGACTACTGTCCCTGCAGAATCAGTTGTAGTTTCTGTGGCACTGACACTACTGTCCCAGCAGATGCTGGGACATTTACGTTCACCACAGGCACTAGTGTCCCAGTATATGCTGGCAGAGGTCCATTCTTGCTGGCACTACTGTCCCAGCAGATCTGCATCTGCTGGGATACTTTACCTAGCACAGGCAATAATATCAGGAGATGCTGGCAGAGTTCCATTACCACAGGCACTACTGTCCCAGCAGACACAGAACTCCTGGGAAACATTATATAATGTCCCAGCAGATACTGGTAGAGTTTTGTTACTGCAGGAACTACTGTCCCAGCAAACAGGCTACAAAGGAAAAAGGGTGCACACACCGTCTCAATAGCCACTTATTTTATTTTTTAAAAAGTGCTCAGGATACCATACAACCCTATGTAGCGCCTCCTTGTTGAGGCTTCCTCAGGGAGTGGTGCTTGCATGTCGACTGCAATAATTTATACTCACAGGCTAATTACAATTACAGCTATACACTGACCTTGGGTGGCTCTCCCCCCTCGTCCACCAGGAGCTACTACCTGGACTGTCTAAATGACTCTATTCTCAGACAAAGACAGCCTGCAGCACTTGCTAAATTACTTCTTCCTTCAATTCCTAACCGTGAGCTAAGATCAGCAGACAAAGCCTTTCTGGATGTTCCCCACTGTCATACCAAAAAAGGAACTGGCTCCTTCCAATATGCAGCCCCTCAGTTGTGGAACCAGCTTCCTCTGGACCTCAGACATGCACCCTCGCACCCTGCCTTCAAGCGTGGGCTGAGACTTCACCTGGCCACCCTTGATCAATGCACCTACTTCGACCCTACCTGATCTTCACATCTCCCCTGTTTCCACTCCCTCCTCTTGCTACCTGTCTCCTTACTTCTCCTCCCTCCTCCTAAGACTTACCCCTTTCCTTAAGCTCCCTATCTTTTGTCCATTTGATGCAATTGTACTAGATAGATATGAATGATCACCTTAGTTAACTGTTATGTGTTATTCTCTTAACTATCATGCTTTTTCTTCTTCCACTACCTGGGCTGTCTAATTAGACTACAGCCAGAAGTTAGTACTATGAGGTTCACTTCCCCTTCCCTCTTTCCTCCTTTACCACTGAGCGTTCACGGCCAGGGACTGTTACCGATCGTCGTGCCCAGTCTCGGTACCATCGAGGCTCAGCTGCACTTAACCTCCTACTACCGCTGAAGCCGTAAGTGCGCTGTATTTTCTCTCCCGTCCACTGCCCCCCTTTCTCTCATGCCCAACAGTGGGAACATGAACCCGGTGTCCCTCTAGCCTGCCCCCTGCCACGGCAAAAGCCGCTGGTATATCTCTCAAATTCCACGGGCTGCCTGCTGCTGCTGCTGCTTGCCAGTTTACGGCTCCTTCCTACCCAACTTAGCCCTCTAACTCGCTGCTGGGTGTCTTAATTATCTCCCCGATATGGCTCACCCTCCCTCCTCCATACCACGTTTCTGGCTGTCTACCCCCGCCACAATCTCCTTGGCCTGTACCCTTCCCTGCTACTCCACACCATCTGGCCCAGTGGGGGAACCACAAACCCAGCTAATATCTAGTGCTTTTTCCAGTAAAACCATAAGTTTTCCCCTGCGGCTCTCAGACTTCCTGATCCTGACCCTTTACTAGTACCAACACTCCCCTGTAACCTCCTTATACTGTACTGTTTGCTCAATGCCTAGACTAGCCTACATCATGTTAGCCTAGCTGAAATTTGCCTCTGTATGTGTCATGAATGTACTCTGTACTGATTGCCTCAATTGTAATGTTGCTTCCTTGTGTTATCCTGTATTGTACTTTCCCGGGTAGTACCTGAAAATAGTCACCTGCTGGCTAGCGCACCTACCCAGTAAACAAAAGCTAAATAAATAAATAAATTAATTAAAGCCATCTTCTCAGCAGTTAATAGTGTCAGAGACACTTGTGCATTTTAAAGTGCCAGTGCCCAATGACAATTAATATACTAAAAATGCATATTCAGGAACAAATTTACTAATCAGTAACTTACTGTGACTATGCAACTAAATATAGTAAAAATGTTCAAATAACTAAATGCATAAATACAGTATATACATACAATAATATAAGTGCAAATATCCCCTCATACATGTTTTGTTACTGTGCAACATACAGATTCAAATACTCCCCTTAAAGGGGCACTGTCAGCTTTGTCTCGCTTTACTCAAGTAATTATAACCATTGTGCCTCTAGGCACATACATTTCAAACAAGTATCACAGAATGCCTCTGTACAGCCAAAAACAACAGCTTTTACCTAGTAAATTGAATTTTTCCATTAATTCCCTTTCAGTCAGGTCCACATGAAAGTCCGCCATCCTCTGGAAGCATATCACTCGGAGAACGCACGTCTGTTCAGGAGCGCGGTCCCAGTTCACTTTTTGCCATGACCATGTGAAGGCATTATGTGATACATCTACCTCTAATTACGCTTTTCTTGCCTCTGAATGACAAAAATGAGGGGTAGTAATGCCGTAAAATATATTTTGAAACAGGAGCCAAAATCTCACGCATGCAGAACAGCTGGTGCCAAAATCTCACACATGCACAAGAGTGTACCGCTCTTGCACATGTGTGGGATTTTGTCACTGGCAGCTGTTCCACATGCACAAGATTTCGGCTCCTGTTTCAGAATATATTTTGCGGCATTACTACCCCTCGTTTTTGTCATTCAGAGGTAAGAAAGCTTAATTAGAGGTAGATGTATCGCATAAATTAGGGGGGGAAATGCTACAAGTCTCGATGGCTGAGAGGGACCTGGGGGTGGTGGTGGATGTCAAGATGAACAACTCTGAGACTTGTAGGAGGGCAGCAGCCAAGGCCAACAGGATGCTGGGATGCATCGCTAGGGGATCACCTCAGAAGGAGGAGTGATACTCCCTCTGTATAACTGCTTGGTGAGGCGCACCTTGAGTACTGCATGCAGTTTTGGAGGCCACACTTAAGCGGGACATTAACCTCCTGGAGAGGGTCCAGAGGAGGGCAACCAAAATGATTTGGGGCTTGGGGACAGGACCTGAGGAGAGGCTCAAGAGCTAAATATGTACACATTGGAAGAGAGAGGGACCGGGGACATGATAGAGGTCTTTAGGTACATGAAGAGGATAAATAGGGGAGGAACAGTCGGGGTGCTTCGAAGGAAGGAGGAAGGGGCCACTAGAGGGCATGGGTGGAAGCTGGAGGGGGGAAGATTCAGGGGAGAAAGGAGGAGGTGCTACTTCACTGAGAGAGTGGTGGAGCCATGGAATGCACTGCCTAGAGGGCTAGTGGAGGCAGAGACAGTGGAGGGGTTCAAGAGGGGGTGGGACAGGTACAGGGGAAGGGTTCTGGAAGCAAAATCCAATGCAGCAAGAATATCCGGAACTGGGAAGGGAGAAGCCAGAGAAGGCAAGAGGGACAGCAAGGTCAGCACCCAGGTTGGGGACTGACCAAACGAGCAGACACGAAAGACCGTTAGGCCTATTCTGCTGGCATTTTAGTATGTTAGTATAAATGCCTTTCTTACATGGTCATTACAAAAAGTGAACTTCGGGACTGCGCTCCTGAACAGACACGCGTTCTCCCTAGCGATATGCTTCTGGTGGATGGCGGACCGGACTGAAAGGAAATTAATGCAAAAATTCAACAAACTAGGTAAAAGCTGTTGTTTTGGGATGTACAGGTGCATTCTGTGGCACTTGCTTGAAATGTATGAGCCTAGAGGTACAATAGTTACATTTATTTGAGTAAAGCAAGACAAAGCTGACAGTGCCCCTTTAAAGTGCTGACTGAAAAGTTATTGTTTTTACAATTTAACACCATTAGTGATTCTGTGACCATGAATAACAGACACCAGACATTAAATGTTTACTATAAGTGAGCCAAATTGCTCCTCCAACCAGCACAATTTATTATCCCCTTTTAGCTGTCTTGCTTACCTGGCCCATGGACACAGAAACATTTCTGAATATTATATATATTTTCTGCAAAAACTTTGCTAATGCACTACTTTGGGCTGAAGCGACAAAGGTAGGGACATATGGTGTTAGGGTTCCAACCTTAACACCCCACCCCCACCCTGCAGGCAGCAACAGGCATGAGGTGTGCCTTGGGGCTGTCAACCCTAACCATCACCCCATTCCATGAGTAAGTACACTGACATGGTTAAAGTATGTGAGAATGGGGTGAGCTTTAGAGCTGACAACCCCAAGGCACACAAAATTCCTGTTGCTGCCTGCAGGCAGGGGTGTTAGGCTGGAAACCCTAATGCCACATTTCCCTACTTTTGTCACTTCACTCCTAACTAGTGCATTAACAAAGTTTTTGCAAAGAATTTCCTTACTTATAAGACAGTGTAATTGTATCCTGATTTATCTCTGGGAGCTCAGAGCCCTCTAGGCTCTGCACTCCCATCGCTCCTTAGATGTGCACATATATGTTGCCTGGAAGCGTAGGGTCCAGCGTGCCCTGTGCTGGCATTTGTATAAAAGAGAGAATTAAATTATCAGCATAGCCTTCCTATTACTCCACCTCATGAACCCAGTAATGAAAAATGTAAAACCCCTGCCAAAACGTCATTGCACGCCACTGCAATGCCATTGTGTGCCACAGGTGTGAAAACACAGTTTGGCCAGGGTTTGAAAAATGGCAGCCATCACATTCATAAGGTGGTGTAAAAAGATAGATTTGTTGAAAATTTTGAGCCAAAATATTTAAAATTGCCAGAGTTACAGGGGAGCGTGGCAAAATTTTAACATATGCATACAACTTTGGCATTTTTATATACTTTGACCCCAAATTTTCAGCATAGCCTTCTTAGACCCCACCTCATGAAGAGGGTCAGTGAAAATGGTACCAGGTCACTCTGCCAAATATAGAGCAGGCAAAACCGCACACACCACATATAGCGCGTGCACTAATGCGACACAGTACAAAAGCTCAACAGACACAAATATTGCACACGGTTTTGTACTCTGTCACACATGGCTGGTGGGGAGGAGTGACACAGCGGTCAAGACCTCTGCTGGGGAGGTGGTCTGCCAAGCAGCTGCTGTGGCTCAGTGGGAAGAGCTGCAGTAGTGCAGAGCATCTATGTGTCTTTGGACCAGGGTTTGAATCCAGGTCCCAGACTTTTATGAAACCGCATTGTGCATTCCCCCCCCCACTGGTGTTTCCCCCTCATCCCAGTGTTGAACCCCTCCTGGAGTTGATTATATTGATGGGGTTCAGGGGATGCGGGGAGGGGAGCCCCCCGCAGAGAACAAAAAACTGCTTTGCTTTTGGCTTTCTGTTTAAGCACTGGAAATGTATCTGCTGTATTTACAGTGTGGTACATTGCTACGCTGTTTTTGTATACGACGGCATGACCTCGTGCTGTGAACATTTTAAAATCCCGGCTGAAAGGTGATTTCGACAAGTAATCATGAAATCACCTTTTTGGACAGATTTGCTTAATGTCACTGACATTGTTCATGAGTTGGGTCCCAAAAATGCCCTCTTGAAAGTTTGGGGTGAAAATATGCAAAAATGGCCAAGTTGCACATCAAAGTTGAAAACCCCATTGAACTACATTGAACCACATTTACATTAGTTTTTTATATTGCGGTGGGTGGTTCCAGCAGCAAGACATGTCTTCCTGGCACATCTTCAGGTAAGTAAGGATGGGGGGAGGAATGGGGTGGTGGGATGCTAACTGGGTGGTGGGGGGGATTAAATCGGTGAGGGACCGTTTTCTTTCTTGTAGGTAAATAAAAAAAAAACATTGAGGGATGGTTTTCTTTATTGCAGCTGTACAATGATCGGGGTGGGTGCCACTAGACACCAGGGATATAAAATATAGACAGGACAGCCATGTGGGGGGGGTGCCACTAGATTAACAGCCAAACTGAAGCACCATTCACCAGCACACAAAAAATGCAGGCCGAGACATCAAGTGCATAAACATTTTATTACAAAGGCCTCTGTGCCCAGTACCTTAAATGGGAACACCAGCAGGAGCTCCTCTCGCAAAGCTAACCTCTGATGATTTACGCTCAGGTCGTCATCCTGATGGCGCCTGACCAGCTTGTCAGGCAGTGAAACGCTGTGTTCATACTCAAAGCCTTTGTAATAAATGTTTATGCACTTATTGAAATGTCAGCCTGCATTTTTGTGTGCTGATGATGTTCTTCAGCTCTAACTGTTTATACTATGATGAGATTTACTGTGCACATTCAGTTGTGGGGTGGCTTTTATTTGCATTCTGGGTGCCACTAGATACCAGGGATTAAAATGAAGTAATAACGGGACTGGATCAGAGGGTGGGAGTGCCACTAGACACCAGGGATTAAAATAAATAATAATGTGGACCAAGCTTGAGGGTGGGGGTGCCACTAGACACCAGGGATTAAAATAAATAATAATGAGGACTGGATCAGAGGGTGGGGGTGCTACTACTTCTACATCCAGAGATCTTCCACCCAAGACTGTGCCTGCAAAATTTAGTGCAAATCAGTTGAACAGCTGCAAAGTTACTAAACTTCAAAAACTGGGGTTTAACATTGAAGTGCCTGTACAATCCTAACTATAGGGGTACTACCGTGCCCTATTAATTAATAAGAATCCACAACCTATGCTGTACTTTAGACCAGACCCACCAGCATCAATTCTATGACTAGTCCCACTGTTCCAATACCCACATTTCACAAATCTTAAACCACCAAATTAAATTCTTTTTTATGAATTCATACTATTCAAAAAAGTGGTAATCAATGAAGTCACTGTAAGGTCCACAGGAGACCTCCATTTATTTGAATTTTTGAGCCTAGTCTGACATGGTGGTCAGGTCTTAGCCACAGCTCAGAAAACCACAGTCCCCAATAAAAACATTTCCATAATGACTGTTGCACACAGTGATAAAAAGTTAAAACATTATTGTATTCATATTTTCAACCTAAATCAGAATCATAGTACACCCTCCTATACTGGAGAACATTACTCATAAAAAAGGTTTAAAGTCTAACTCTTTGTTCAGACCATTTGGATGAAGGGACTTCCGGTGAAAAATCCATTCTGTTTTCTCTATTAGTTCCTTATCCCTGTCACCTCCTCTCTCATTGTAAGGTACGTGGTCCAGGGCTATGAATGAAAATGCAGCTGTGGTGCACTCGTGGCAAGCCCTAAAATGCTCCCCCAGAGCACTGGCCTGAGTTCCCTGTTGAACTGCTCTTATTTGCTCTTGGATCCTCACCTTCATACATCTTGTCCTACCTACATGGAGCTTGCCACAGGTGCACCACCCTACATGTATCACATATCTAACTCAGCAATTCATATTGAATATAATTTTAAACTCTTCCCCTGTGTTTGAACTAATAAGAACTGGACCAGTAACTGCATACCTGCATACACACTGCAGTTGTGACACTGAAAACAGCCTGTCCTCAAACATACAGGATCCACTGACCTGTCAATATAAGGACTCTGGGTTAGAAGTTCTTTCAAATTCTTCCCTCTTCTGCAAGAGATTCTAGGTGTAGCTCCCACTAGAGCTCCCAACTCCATGTCCATACTCAGAATCTGCCATCTGTTCTTCACAATTTTGGCCATGTCATCTGCTCCTGACCCATAATTCAGTACAAAATGTATTTTGTCTGAATGTTTCAGTCCTTCCCTCCTTTTCTTTGTACTAGGAGAGCATCCTGGGCACTTTCCAAGCTATTTTCCCAGCCTTATTAATCACTTTAGCTGAACAGCTCTCTGCAGGAACCTGGTTGACAACATTTAGTGTCTTTTCATAAGTTGTTGCCAAACTGCAGTTTCATTTAATAAGTAAAACTGCCCATATGGTATGCTGTGAACCAGGTTCATGAGATGGCACTTTCTGCCCTCAACAGCCTATTGCCAGAAATTAATTTCCTGAAAGGTTCACAAACAACTTTCACTAGAAACAGGAAATGGGACAGCCATAAGAACTGGTATTGTCTACAGGCCCCAGACTAGGGGAGAACATAGACATATTACTGTTAGAAGATATACAAAACATAACAGCTAAAGGGAAGGTTCTGATAATGGGAGACTTCAACATGCCAGATACAGATTGGTCATCACCAGCAGGAACATCTGCCAGGACTAGACACATGGTGGATTCCCTGCAGGTGGAAGGTCTCAAACAACTGGTACAACAACCCACAAGAGACAGGGCTATCCTAGATCTAGTGCGGACTAACAGGAAAGGATCACAGATCTCCAGGTAGAAGGTCACCTGGGGGCCAGTGACCATCACATGGTATGGTTCAGTTTGGCCACTACAACTAAATTATCCCATTCCAAGACCAAAATATGGGACTTCAGAGGAGCTGACTTTGATAAGATGGCCAACAGAGTTAAGCTAGCCCTGGCAAAAAGAAATACAGGTGAGGGGGTAAAGACAAAGTGGGCAAGCATTAAGGATGCAATACTGAACCAAGATCCCATTGTGTTAGAAAGAAAAGGAAGTGCAAAAGAAGAAGGAAACCACTTCGGTTCTCAAAAACAGTTGCAGAAAAGGTCAGAGCTAAAAGACTGACCTTCAGCAAATATAAGGGAAAGTAACGGGATTAAGATAAGGAGGCATACCAAACTTCCCTAAGGGAAGCAGGGAAGGCAGTAAGGCAGGCAAAGGCCCAAACTGAGGAAACACTAGCACAAACAGTAAAAGAAGGTGACTAGACTTTCTATAGATACATTAGTGAAAGGAGAAATTCCAGAGTGGGTATTGCTAAGATCAAAGGGGATAAGGGGAGTGAGGAGGAGGACCATGTAAAAGCATCTATCCTAAATAGATACTTCTGCTCAGTATTTACTGAAGAGAAGGTAGGGCAGGGCCCACAGCTCAGCACCATGGACACAGAGGGAAGGAGGTGAGCACTAGTTCCTTCACAAAAGAAAGGGTCTTGCAAGAGCTCAATAAGCTCAGGGTGAACAAGGCAATGGGACCTGATGGCATACATCCCAGGGTACTAAAGGAGCTAAGGGTGGAACTAGCAGAGCCATTATCAGAACTGTCTAGTGAGTCTCTGAGCACAGGAGAAGTCCCAGAAGACAGGAGAAGGGCTCATGTGATCCACTCCACAAGACTGGTAGCAAGGAGGAGGCAGAGAACTACAGATCAGTCAGTCTTACCTCAGTAGTAGGTAAATTTATGGAGGCACCCTTAAGGAAAGGATAGTGCAACACCTGGAATCCATAGGAGCACAGGATCCAAGACAGCATGTGTTTACAAAAGGAAGGGCCTATCAAACTGATCTCATAGATTTCTTTGCCTGGCTAACTAGAGTGGTGGACCAAGGGGAGCAGTTGATGTCGCCACACCTATCTTGATTTCAGCAAAGCTTTTGATACTGCTCCACATAGAAGATTGATTAATAAGATGGGTAGGCTCAGGGTGGGTCAAAGTTGGTCAACTGGGTGGCAAACTGGTTGACGGGCAGCAAACAGAGAGTGCTGGTAAATGGTTTACAGTCAGAAGAGATGCAAGTCACAAGTGGGATACCTCAGGGATCAGTCCTGGAGCCAGTCCTCTTCAATATTGTCATCAGTGCCAAGACAGATCATAAACTTGTATAACGCTTAGAGGAGGAAGAGCAGGTATGACGCTTTAGTGTGAAGCCATAAAAGATGCTTTGAAGTCCTGAAGGGGAGCTTATCATAAGGTCAAAGAGAGCCATTTGAAGAACATGAGTTGTGCTAAGATTGCAGAATTTAATACTTGGAAAAGACATCCTGTTTTTATACAGATATATTTTTGTATATTCTGACAGGGAGGAGCTAGGTGACCTCATGCAAATAGATGGGGAAGACCAGCTTTTAAACCTTATTCTGTTTTCCTTCGGGACCACTTCTATCTAGACTCTGACAAAGAAACATCTGTGAGTACTTTAAGAAGGTATTTAGTGAGAGGAGACAAATCTAAGTACTGTAGTAAGAATTGCATTGTTAAAACCTGTTTCGCTTAAGAGATTTGTATGTTTTATGACATAATAGTTCTGTATTTTATATTTTGTATCTATTTTAGTAAACTCTATTTTGAGAGTTTACTTGGTCTGTCTTTGATTTCTTTCCTTTACAAGTAGAGTATATATGGTTAAAGCGGACACTGACCATAAGCTTGAATGGTGATACCAAACTGGAAAAAGGTAAGCGTTTTAAATCTGAGGTCTTTTATTACAGTTTTTAAGGGTTCATTTCTGTACACCTGGTTAGGTGCCCATAGGCAAAGATATCTGGCCCCCTGAAGACAGAAATATCTGAGCCTGTGCATTGGGTACTCTAGCAAGAGGTTCACAGTTTGAATCTCTCCAGAACTTGAGACCAAAGGTTGATTTGAAACCCACAAAACAGACAAGAGGGTTATCTTGTTCTGTTAACTGTTCACAGTACTGCGCTCAGAGGTTGGCACTTTGGGAATAGACAGCTGACCTGCTGAGTGGGTTTGTGACAGTCACAACAAAGGATTATGACTTGAAGTAGGGAGTAAGCTACAGAGGCAGATGAACTCTAAGGAATAAAGATCATGCCTTCATGCAAATTTCCTCAGTAATAAATAATGGGGAGGAGACAGTTATAAAACACATTAGTTGCAAAAAACTTTGTTACTGCATTGGTTAGGGTTGCCACAACAAAAGTAGGTAAATGAGACATTAGGGTTTCACCCTAACACCCCACCCCTGTCCTGCAGAAACCAGGAGGAGTTATGGGGGTGGCACTTGGGTATCAACCTAATGCTCTCCCCATTCCATTCTAAAATAAGCTGGGTGGCTATAGTCTAGGAGAATGGGCTGAGCTTTAGCGTTGATGACCCCAGTGCCACCCCCTGATGCCTCCTGGTCTCCTCAGGATAGGGGTGGTGTGTTAAGGTGAAACTCTAACACCTCATTTCCCTACTTTTGTCATGGCAACCCTAACTGATGCATTAACAAAGTTTTTTGCAACTAATTTCCTTACTTTTTGAGATAGTATAACAGTATCCTCATTGTACTGTAGGAGCGCAGGATCTGACATCACTCCACAGATGTGCATATATTTGTAGCTGTGTAAGTGTCTTTAGGGTGGAGCACATGGTCTTTTGGACCCTGCAGTCCCATAGCATCTCAGGCACCAACACAGTGCACTATAGACCCTGCACTACAACGTGCGCCACAAACATCGCTAAGGGTGGGAGTGCAGGGTCAGAATTATCTCAAGCACCAGCACAGTACTCTACAGACCCTGTGCTACAAAGTCTTTAGGGTGGGAGTGCAGTGTCCAAACAGTATCTTAGACACCAACACAGAGCCCCATGGGCCCTTCACAATATCTAAGGCACCAGCACAGTGGCTCAGAAACCTTGTGCTACAATGTCTTTAGGGGTGGCTCTCACAGTATCTCAGGAACCAACACAGTGCCCCAACTGACTCTGTGGTGAACAGTCTGTAGGGCTGGGAATGCACATTATTTAAAAATATGTATATTTTTCCCGAGCTGTCAAAATCCTGTTTTGTGACCCAATTCTTGTTTCACAAGCTGTCAAAATCCTGTGTTGTCATGAGAAACAAGATTAGGGCCATCTGGCCAGGAAACTTAATCCTGTTTTGTGAGCTGTCAGAATCCTGTTTTGTATCACAAAACAGTATTTTAACAGCTCACGAAAGAGGCTTAGGTTTGCGGACCAGATGGCCCTAACACTAATCCTGTTTCGCGTGGCGACACAGGATTTTGACAGTTCGCGAAACAGGATTTTAACAGTTTACCAAAGAGGACTGGGTTTGCTATCCAGAGGGCCCTAACTCTAGTCTTCTTTCGCATGACAACACAGGATTTTGACAGCTCGCAAAACAGGATTCGGCTTACGAAACAGAATTTTGACAACTCGCAAAAGAGGATTATTTTATTAAATCCTCTTTTGTGAGCTGTCAAATGCTGTCAAAATCATGTGTCATGATGTGAAACAAGATTAGGTTAGGGCCATCTGGTCAGCAAACCCAATACTCTTTTAGGTTTCAAAATCCTGTTTCGCTGGAAGCCAAAAATCCTGTTTCACATCGCAAAACAGGATTGGAAGTAGTCACAAAACAGGATTTTTAAAATAGAAAATAAGCATTCTGAGGCCACCAAAACAAACTAAAGGCGATAATGACAGAGGACATCCCCATGAGCAAAGCACATTTTCCTTGACTACTGAAGACATCCCTAGGCACAGTTATAACAGTCTGTTTGTGCCAGATATTATAAAACAAGATGGCTGCCCGTGAAACAGGAATTTTTCTCACTAAAAGGATTTTAAGGATTCCTTTTGGTAAAGTGTCAAAATCCCTTTTCATCAGACATAAATCTTTTTCACACCGTGCAACTATCAAAAGACTGAACTGAGCATGATCAGCACCCAAAATATCAACATTTAATAACTCTGCAATAGATTAATATTTTTTACCAAACTAGTGATGGCTTCTTCTTTTGGGCAAGATTCTTTTACCCTGAAAATTTTAGACCAAAATCCCAAACAGTTTGGCCACATAAAAGAGGAAAAACAGACAAAAAGGGGAATTTTAGCATTTTTCACAATACGCAGTACTAAATCCGCCAATTCAATTGAAACAAAACTTGGTACATCAAGAGCACCACATTTCGTGCAAATCCATTGAACAGTTGCAAAGTTATTAAGGTGCAAATTTGAGGTTTAACATTAAACTGCCTAATCAACCATAACTATAGAGGCATGACTGCGCCTGTATAATAAGCTGCAAAAAAACATTGTTAATACTCCAGTTAGGGTCAAAGTGACAAAAGTTGGGAAATGAGGCATTAGGGTTTCTCTAATGCCCCATCCTCTCAAACCAGGCAGGAGAGCAGGTGTGGGGCGTGTCTTGGGTTTCTCAAGCATAACACTCACCCCATTCCATCTGTAAATAAGGTCAGATGTGTAGACTTTATGAGAAAGGGGTGAGTAGTAAGCATGTAGTTTTTTTTAATTGGTTATTTGGTTACTAGGGAACTGCAGTCTCAAGTCTAGGACAGTCCCGGCATTGGCATGGCATACTACCATAGAACTGTGGATGTAATGTGCATGTCCTGGAGCAGTAGTGCTTGTTGTAAAGAAGCAGGGCCAGCATCTGCTGGGCCACTAGCAACTACAGTAAAGTGAAGTGTTACAGAATGTGCTGGGACAGTACTGTCTGTGCTAGAAGTATCCCAGCAGATGTGGATCTGTTGGGACAGCAGTGCCCGCGGTAACAGATCTATGCCAGCATCTACTGGAACTGTAGTGATTTAGGTAAAGGAAGTGTCCCAGCATGTGATGGGAAAGTACTGTCTGAGCTAAGTAAACATACCAGCAGATGTGGATCTGCTGGGACAATATCTTGTGGGAACAGAAACATGCCAGCATCTGCTGGGGTGCTAGTGCTTAGTAAGCTAAGTGTCCCAGCATCTGCGGGGACAGTAATGTCTATGCTAAGTATTCCAGCAAATGCAGATATGCTGGAACAGTAGTGCCTGCAGCAACATACTGCAGCTCTGCCAGTATCTGCTGGGACCGTAATGCCTTGTGGTGAAGTGTCCCAGTATCTGCTAGGACAAGTAGTGTGTGATATAAGGAACGTGTCCCACAAGATGAAGCATCTGCTGGGCAAGTAGTGCCTGTGGGAGCAGGAACTCTGCCAGTATCTGCTGGGACCGTAATGCCTTGTAGTGAAGTGACCCAGTATCTGCTAGGACAGTAGTGTGTGATATAAGGGAACGTGTCCCACAAGATGAAGCATCTGCTGGGCAAGTAGTGCCTGTGGGAACGGAACTCTGCCAGTATCTGCTGGGACACTACTGTGTACAGTGAAGGCAAAACCCCCAGCATCTGCTGGGACAGGATTACCTCTGCTACAGAAACTATGGCTAAATCCCGCCGGAACAGTAGTGTCGGCAGTAACATAACGCTTAATGGCCTCTGCTAGGACGCTAGTGCCTTATGTTGAAGGAAAGCATCCCAGCATCAGCTGGGCAGAAGTGCCTGTACTAGTTGGCCATTGAAATTGTGGGTCACAATTCAAGGCACTTGCAATTAGTTGCAAATGCCCTGAGTTGCAACTGTAATTGAGTGGAGTCATACTTTTGTGAAGTTGATGACTACATTGTAACTTGCTTGCCTAGCTGGCTCGCCTGACTGCTCCCCCCCTGTTCTCTGCACCTCTAGGCAGATTTTTGTGAGGCTAGTGAGCCCAGCCCCACCCTTCACTGGCCATAGCCTTCCACCCCCTCCCTTCCAATGCAAAGGACTGTGCTGCAGACATTTTTTTCTAATTTGTGTGGTTGTGTGGATAGGCAGCTTCAGTCACCAACCAAATTGTGCCTCTGCTCTTCAGTGGTCAGCTCTCCTCTAAGTCCTCCAATAGTATATGAGAGAGAGGGAGGAGGCCAGGAGATATGTGCACTGCACATGAGCTGTTGGGCAGCAGAGTGTGGAGGCGAATCAGCAGGCAGCTGGATTAACAAGCCGATACCTGAGTGTGTCGGGTTTGTGTGCTGCACATTCAGGGTAGCCATGTCCACTTGATGGGAGAATGGGTCAAGGAAGAAGGGAGGAAGTTGTACTCTGGGACGGGAGCTGCCTGGAGATGGAGGGAGTTCAGACAGAGAAAAAGCCTCTGGCAGCACTGTGTGTTGGCGCAGCAGGTAGGTCGAGCAGGACCAACAGGCAGCAGTGGGCAGCCAACCTGGGACGACTCATCAAGCACACCAGCAAGCAGCCTATTAGGAGGGAGATGCACAGGAGAGAAGTAGAAGGGAGGACTAAGTGAGGCAGAGGGAGGCAGCAGGCTGTACCATACTCGTGGTTGCCCTGCTGTACCATAGGTGGAGGGCTGTGGCAGGCAGGGCAGGGTCAAGGCACCTAGTGGGCCAGAAGGGTGGCAGAGAAAAGAATAACAAGGTCAGAAGGAAGCCATGAACATAGGTGGTAGGGGGACCATGGGGCCAGCCTGGGAAAGAGAGAAAGTCATATGTTGGACCAAAGCAGAGACAGGCTGCAGACCAGATCGACAAGGAAGTCGGTGAGCCAACCAAAGAAAACCACAGCAAAAAGCACATGTGGGAGAGCAAGGCCCAGGTAGAAGGAATAAGTAAAAGGCAGAGAGGCCGATCCATTAGGTAAGTTGAAAGTTCCAATTTGGGGTTTGCTTTGTGGTGTTAACTTGCTTTTATTAATGTGCTCTGGTGTTGAGGAGTGGTCAGAAGGACATAGTTAAAGCTCCCCCCCCCCACACTCGGCCACTATTGTCTTATGTGAATGTGGATTATGAAAAAATGCAGAGAAATATACAGTGGCAGTGCCTTCATTTGGGAGAGCTTAGAGGAAACGGTGTGAAATAAATTCAAAGTCACAGCGCTTATGCTAAACGGGGCTATGCTACATGCATCATTGCATCCCTAAAGAAACAAATGCTTTGTGCTGTAAAATAGAGAATGCAAAACTCCCACCCTGTTATTAACTTGGTTAATTTACTATTTCAAATCTCCCTGGCTATATAGTAAGAAACCATTGGTGCTTGTTTTAATCGCTGCACTGGGCTGGCCACATACATAGCTAGGGTATTTGAAGTCTAAATTCATAGCGTTTTAGCTGCCAGTACCTCTAGTCTAAATGGTCACTTATTCCACCTCACATTAAACTTTCAGACTGGCTTGCTGATTATGAAATGTACCACAACAATATGACAGATGTACAACAGTAGAGGTGTTACAAGATAAAACCCCAATGGAAGAGATATTGTTGTGGTGGTCTCAATGCTAAATAAAATGTGTTTTACAATATGGTAGCAAAACTTACAAGTTAATTTATGGCAGTGCATCCTCCTGGCCCATATTAACCTGGCTATTGCTTTCTATGGTTAGGGCATTGGAGCATAACCAAAAAGCTAGCAGTATAGTCTAGCAGTTAGAGTAACAAGCTTTGAATGAGCTTGCTACATCCAGAAAACAGACCTCAGTTTGATTCCCACAACCTCCACTTGCATACTGTGTGACTCTGAGCAAGTTACTTAAACTCCTGGGCCACCCCTGAAAACAGGCACCTAGTGGACCTTACCTGGTTACCAAAGAATAAAATAAAAAGTGCAGGAGCATTTCCCCATGCAGCAGCAAGCATGGTGAATAATCGGTGTATCTTTTGTGGGACTGGAGAGTTTTTACGAAATGCTTTGATTGCTTATATATGTCTGTGTCTTAATGACACTTCGGGTTTGGTTCTTCTGCCTGGCAGCTTCCTCTCTTCTGATCAGTGGCAATCTAAACCAGTATGGGATGCTTTTTCATTCAGTGGTGACTTTTTTTGTGTGGTGATAGAGTGGCACAGACTTATTATGTGAATTTTTGAGGCTGCAAATGATCCCTTGCCTGTAAATGGGGCATTCTGATGATTCTGACTGACACTAGTGTATGTACTGGCTTTCAGAAATTCAAGTGGTTCCTGTTTGTTTGGGAAATGGAGCCGTTTAGGGTGAAATTGTTCCCAGACACTTGTTAAACTGGCTATTACAGGAAAAGAAACTGAATAATTAAATTCATAGGAAATAATGTAAGGCACTGCTAATAGGCACTATAGTAAAATTGCCCTGACGCAACTGGAAAATGGCCGATCTGCATCTGCAAGCCCTGCTTTGTACACTTTCTGGCTCACAAATTGCTTGCAGCCATTTGTCTCTGTGTAACCTCTAGGTGGCACTATTCTATGGGCTACTACCCTTCCTGTGGAGTAGGCACAGGTTGAGGGCCTGTGTTCTGTGAACGGGTGCCTCAACCTGAAGGAATTGTACTGGGGTAGATTACTGCTTTGGTATAGCCCTCTGGGACACTATAACCACACACCAACCCTTCTAGTAGCGTAAACAGAAATATCATAATGATATTCACATCCACTGAATAACAGTAATAATATGCTCACACCCTTACACTTACCAACAGGCCTGGATCAGCTGAATCTGTCCTGAGAATCCTCTTGAAAATAAGGTCAGCAATGCCACAATACAATATCACCACTGTAACCCAACCAATATGCACGCTAGCCAGGTTAAATGTGCAACAAGATGATCTGGTTTATTCAGAGGGAGAAACATGGGGGCGTGAATCTGATAGAATGATTGACACTATGATTTAGTTTAGGTTGGTTCAACATGCACTGTGAATCCTTTGAACAGTCCCAGAAACCTGGGTACCCAGTGTGTTATGCAGGCTAGCCTGAAGCATTGCACGGGATGGCCGGCATTGTAGCTGTTGTTGGGGGCCTTAGGAAGGAAAACCGTTAACATGTGCACATCCTAAATAATTGTAATCTCTAGCTGGATGACTCAGTCCATTTGCAATAACCCAGAACAAAAACAAGCAGATGGCACACAATGATTTTCAGTTGTTGTTGCAGGGAGCTACCCTGACTTGTACTCACGCTATCCAGACCAGGGTGTAGGACAGGCAAGATGAAGACCTCATGGTGTTGATCAGGCTGGCCAGGGGAAGCAGGCCTACACAACTGACCTCCTGATGAGTGGCTACCTGTTCGATGGACATTTGAACATAGGGCGAATCTAGCGGGTCTTTTGGCCGAGCTGATCTCTGAACTGGGGACAGCGGCTTAGACCAAAATGGCAAGGCCCAAGCAGGATGGACAGTTTTGAGCAAGTCCGTGATCTGTTGCTGGAACAGCCTCCAACGGGCGTAACAGTATTCATCATGGGGAACCAAACTGCGACCACGAAACACATTCAGTACACTTAAATTGGTTATTTCTCCAAGCCACAGTTCAGGTAATGTCCGGTTGCCAATTACAGATTCACTGCGCAAGCCTTCCTCTCCGAGACTATTCTCTCTGTCAGGCAGGCCTTCTGGAGCAAGTCTTCAGTCCAAAACCTCAGTCGCCACAACAATTCTATTCTCTCTTCCACTGCCAAAATGCACCGGCAAATGAAAAGTCCTATTACTATACTGGGCAGTTCAGAGGAAGGAGAACATGGCAAGCAGGCCAGCAGAGCCTTCCTGACGATTCTCCAGTGCTCCTCCAAGGAGCAGCTGCTTGACTGCTTGAGCTGTTCACTCTTCAGCCTCCGACTCTCAATGGACTACTGCATCAGGCAGTTCTGGGGATTTCCTGGTGAACCACAATGTTTGGTTGGCTGAGGAAACTGTCTGCCATAGCAAGGGCTCCCTCTCCAGGTCCATTTAGGCACCAAAGACTTAAAACTACAAATACTACAGAATTTCCTTCCCACAAGACCTCTGGGGACAGTCTCCATTTTAGGTCCCCAGAGGTTCGA
This sequence comes from Neoceratodus forsteri, assembly GCA_016271365.2. NCBI lineage: Eukaryota > Metazoa > Chordata > Ceratodontiformes > Ceratodontidae > Neoceratodus > Neoceratodus forsteri. The sequence goes on from CM057453.1 coordinate 408,255,162, forward strand.
TTGGTCCAGTACTGGGAGTCTAGAACCAAAATGGTGGCTCCTATTCAAAAGCTCAAGCTGCAATTGAAAGCAGGTTAGACAAACTCTTCTATCATTATTATTATTATTATTATAACAGATAAACAGTAAATAACCACATTTCCTAACAAGGCTCCCTCTACGCACATAGCGACTGCAGAATGGGGTCATATTACAGACAATCTGACTGGTTGCAAGCCTTAATTACTCAGACTCAGCCCAGACTGATTTCCAAATACAGCATAGGCACTCTCTTAAAGAGACAGGCGCAGAGACTCATGAAAGCAATCTCATGCAGACAAATAGAACTACTGCAGACAGGACACCAGCCTGACAGTGGGCATTTAGGGGCCCAGGAAGACAATATAGTAAACCCCAATTTGTAGGGGGGTTACATGTGTGTATGTGTATGTTATGGAGCAACTTGGCATTGGCATTTGGGCTTGAGTAAACACTAGGTACTAGAATGTGCTGTAAAGTTTTCCCACTAACTGCATTAAAAAAGTGCCGCTTGCAAGCACATAAATAAAATTCCACAATGGCGGAAGCTGAAAAAATTGGTTCGGTTTTCTTTAGTGAGTTGCAGTCATAAATTTTAAAAAGGACCTCCACTAGTGCTTATGAACTTAATGCATAAAATCCCTTTCCTTGCATTGGTCCCCACTGTGTAACTCCCTCGATTACCTTGATTTTAGGTTTTGCAATTCCAGCCTCTGAAAAAAGTCATTTTCTTGTCCCACTGAACTCAGGTCTGTGTGTTTCCCACAAAGTGCTACCATACATGCATATCACTCTGACATCAGAATAGAGGTCAGATGTCAGAAATTGCTCTGCATGTAGGCGTGCATTGCCCTTCTGACTGTGCAGTAGCGCACTGTGTACACCTGGAACTACTGTTTAGTGCATCACGAAGTGCTGAGTGGTGTGCTTCTATACAGAGTGTTATTCATAATGGCCAATACTACTCAGTCATCTGAAGAGTCTGAGGATGAACTTAGTTGTTTAGCCTCCTCAATGGGTCTCACACCAGGATTCTGAAGATTGCCCATCTGTTGAAAGTGTGGATGTGTTTGGTGTGCAGCCCTATCTTTTGAGCCATAGGCTGATCGTGATGCCAGGGTGAACACAAGCGTTTCTGATGGCAGTGAGGAGAGCAGTCTCAACCGTAGAGATGATCAAGACCTGACCTGGTGAGCGCAATGTTTACTAAACGCCTCTGCTTATCAGCACTGTCATTTTTGTATGGATGACTTAGCACATTTCAAATGTGATATAGTGTTTCTATTATTCACGCTGCAGTAGTAAGTGAATTTTATTTTAGTCCTCACTCAGCTCTGTCCTAATTGCAGCATTATTGTCATCAGAATTATATGTACACAACCTTCCTGTTCATGTCTGTATTTCCCTGTGCAATTGATGATTTCATGTAAATATGTCAGTCCATTAATTAATTACTGTCTTTTGGGTACTTTTCCATTCGTTATGCAGATACCTGTTCTCTTTTCAGTGCAAAGCTGTACAACAGTCTGTTTTGTTGTGAGTGTTGGTATACTGTATATGTATGTCTTTATTTTTTCTGTTATGTCCATGCAATGAATAATGCAGTAATAAGTAGCGGACTTATAGTTCACTTTTCTCGTGGTGGGTGTGGGTGTTGGGGTGGTTGTGTGGAGAATGGATTGACAGAGAATACATTTAATTTTTGTTCATACCTTTCCAGTTTGTGCAGTAGATGCTTGTGTGCATGTCCACTTGTTTCCACTGCTGTGCATGGTGTAATTGCGGAGTTGTGCTGTTTCTGAATCCAACTTGACACAGACTGCGTGGTGCATATTTTTACAGCCAGGATACCAATTACAAACCTGAGTGCCTGCAATGTATCTCATATTCTGTGACACATCACACATCCTGACAAACTGCATATGTGCACGTATACATGGACTGTGTCATATGAGAAAAAAATATGTGCCCCACATTGTCAGCTTCATGACTTGCTCGCTTTTAATTTTAAGTCAATCAACACTAAGAAAGCATCACTCCTTCAAGGTTTTATTCGCCAAGGCATGTGCCCTTATTCCTGTGACCTTCAGCTCAGTGTTAGGTGCAATGTAGACTTCTGTACTGAACACAGACGTGGCTGCATTGCCACAAGTACAATCCCACCCATTTACAAAAATTTTGCATACTGTCTGCACAGGTACTATTGTGTGAGATCTGTGCAACATAGTTGTGGTGTGTATCCTGTGGACTGTCACATTATATGTGTGACGTGTGTGCCTCACATGCACCGCAGTGACAGGGATGACCTGTCTGTGTCATGATTTGTTGCTATTTAGAGTGCTTTGTGCTGCCAAAGGCCTGTGAAGCGTTGAGCAGCATCAGCAACCATCCCCCCTAACCACACACCCTGAAAAGTGTATTGCTTTGAGGACTCACAATCTTACTTCTTCCACACTGCTGGACTCCAATTAGTCTTGCACCTAGATGGTTAACCACACATTTATGTGTTTTCACATGGAATACATATTATGCCATGCCCCCACCCACCCCAGACCAAATACCGGGTATGTCCCAGAAACTGTTTCGTTGTCATCATTTTAGGAACATTTTATTTTCTAGGAACAAATGGAGCGATTATGTTTTAGACATTGTTTATGTTGTTGTCATAAAATCGCTTCTTTATTCGTGGTATTTGTTCTCATGTTGTTTTCCGTATACTGATCCTCATTTCTTCCATTTGACCAGTGCAGGGAAGGACCTTGCCATGGTGGCGTTGCTTTCTACTACACTTCCGATGTAGTTGTGTGCCTGTCCAGAATATGTGACTTACTTTCTGTTTAAAAAGCATGGTAAGTGATTTGCACCATAACGTTTATCACACATTCTGTTCTTTTCTCAATTCTGTTTTGCTCCTGTCTCGGGGAACTCTCTCCAACTACCTCACTCACCAATGGCTTTGCCTCCACATGAAGCCTTCACTGGGTCCACTGCAGCCTGTGATCCCCAGCTCTGAACCCCCCAAGGTGGGGCCACCATCACCCTGGTGCTCTATCTACAATCTAATGCACCAGGCCAGGTTGGCGAGGCACCCAGTTGAAAGGCCCAACTGTGGAGATGTGGTTGCGGCACTGCAGAAGCCTTTGCCTATCCCTGAGACAGAAGATTTTCCACTTTTTCTGTCTGCTGTTGTCCCCAGAGCTCAGAAATGCAATGACGCCCATGGTACAACGTGCAATGTTGATGCAGCTCTGCCCCTGCATTCACTTGCACCACATGTTCCATTGCACTACCCCCGACTGCCATCAGAGGCCGCCCAGGAGTGGCACAGACCCCAGAACCCTCCCCAGAAAGAGAGAGCAGTCCTCCAGATGCTCGATCCCTTCCCTCCTCTGCAGACTCCTGGCGGCCTGAGACTGTTCCCGAACCCAGGTCGCCAGCATGGTGCAAGATGTGGTGTCCAGCACCTCAACTCTCAGTGCCACCAGACTGGCTTGCATTACACATTCTGCTTGCTATACATGTGAGGTGAGATCATGTAACTGAAATCATTTGTAGTGCCCATTGTCTTCTTCACATGTAGACACTTGAGACAAGGCAGGAATGGGGAGACGTGTTTGAAACTTTAAAATATATAACTGGGCTCAATAAAGTTGGAGAAGAGTGTTAACTTAAGAGGAAGGAGGGTGTCATGACTAAAGGTCAAAACCTCAGACTGCAATGAGAAAGATACAGGTGCAATGTGAAAGGGTGTTTCTTCAAGGAGAGGGTGGTAGAGCCATGTGAAAGACTACCAGAGGGAGTAGTGGGTGCTCAACTGGTGAAAGATATAGCGAGGCCATGGGACAAAGATATGGGGCTGAGTATTGGTGGGCGGGTGGGGGCTGGCATGGAGGTGGAGGTGTAGGTGGAAAAAGTGCAGACTACATGTGTTGTCATGATCATTTGATTGTAAGATTCAATGATACTATGAAGACCATATTTATGTTATTGTGACAAAACCCACAACATCACTGCATGACAATCAATTATTGTTACTTTGCAGTGCACCCTTGAGTCTGCATGAGCGCACACACACCCACTCATTGACTCGCATCATGGTTACACTGTGTTACCATCTGTGTGATAACTAACAGAGTCATGTTCTGACTGCAGGCAAGACTGATTTTCAGCGTTGTGGTCCTGTTAAATAAATGTAATACATTTATGACTAGGGAAGGTAGTAATGGTGGTGTTGAACACGTCTCCTCATGGCACTTATTCCTGATCTTTAACAACTTCCCACATAGAGGGATGGTCACTAAGATGGAAGGTGTTGGGACATGACAAAAGGAGATACAGTGGTTTGAAAAGATTGATGACAGACATGAGGTACAGGGCAGTGGTATATACATCCAATCCTGTTAGTGAGGCAGTGACAAGTGTAGTACAACAGGGATCAGTACTGCCAACAATAATGTTCAATGGCTGCATTAATGAAATTTCTGAACCGGTGTAAGGTAATGTATGCCTATTTGTGGATGACAGCCACATCTCCAACATGCTGTGCGTTCCAGAAGGGACACCATAAATTCTGAGGGTCCTGCAGAAGCTTGACTGATGGTCATGGACATGTCAACCAACATTCCATGCTGAGAAGTGCAATGCTTTGTGACTCTGAACATTGGACCATTCTGACAACTACATGATGGTGGTGTAAGAGCTGACTGTCACTCCAGAGGACATGTACCCATGGCTTCTCATCTATGATTACCTCAAGGTGTCTAAGTAATGCATTAAGTCTGCGTGGATGGCTAGTGGCCAGTAAGTGTGCATAGTCTGAGGTACCACTTTCAGGAGTAGGCATTGGTGATGCCATCTCCATGAGTTCTTCATGCACATCTTGATGACAGAACTGTAAAACGAAATCAGCAAAGTGTAGGGCATCAAGATAAGCATGGCACACATGGTGCATGGCTTGCAACACAAAACAAGATCAGACAGTGGAGGGTCTCAATTTGTCCTCAATGCAAGCTTGTAGAGTGTTGTCACATCATACAATGATTGCCATATTTGAAGTACATATGCAAGAGTACAATTTTATTGTTTTGCCGTAACATTATTGTGTGTAAGGTATGATCACATTGAAGTTAATTTTCATCTTTTTTTGCATTACCCTACAGGTGTTCCTGTGGTCACTGTGGGACTATGCCGACTGAAAGGGAGTGCTACTGCTGCATGGAGATCGATCAAGTCATGGCGAAGTTTGAAGAACGTTGTGTTCCACAGTCATGCATCACCAATCACTTTGACTTCCAAGTTGTTTGTCAGAGGATCCCAGTGTTACAAATGGCATATTTTCAATTCCAGCAGGAGCATGGAGAACCAGAAGAGACTGAGCTGCATGACTGAGTATTTGCTTACTTTCTTTATGTGTTCAGTGGCCTAAGATACAGTATTCAATACATGTCTCCACGCCACGGCACAGCAGTACTATAGACATATGACAGCCACAGCATGTCCCTTGTCCACCATCCTGATAGGAACCTGATAGCACCTTGTCCAAGTATTCCTCTTGAGGCCTATGCCTGTATATGATAGTAGCCCAGTACGGTGACACCATTACAGTGAAAACGTTGTTGCCAACAACATTGACGTTTTTGCTGTAACAGTCTGTCTGAGTCTCCAGCACTCTGTTTCCCAGTCCTGCACCCCCTCCCTGATCAACTCCGACGCTGAGTTTGAATCCTATAGATTGGGGGGTGCGGAGGGCAGAGCTCCCCACATGAGGGATCGATGCATGAAGCCCTGCGATGGAAAAGCAGCTAGGTTCTCTAGTAGGACTTATGTTAACCGCAAGTTGCAGTCAACATAAATCTGTCGCTGTGATGTCGGTTGACAACTTCATTGTTGAACTGGCATTGTAGAGCCCCAGTATACCAACCCACATCCTAAGCATGTTATAGTTACTGTATTTTCATTTCGTCAACAAGGTCTGTGTTGTACCTTCACCCCCACCTTCTGCTGTGTGATTTATTGCTTCCCTCACATGTATCGCCAAGACTCACACTTTAGTCTTGTTTGTCTCCCCTCCTCCCCCATTGACATTAGTTGCCATTGCATCATTGCCTACCGGTACCATACTGGCTGTTTCGTCAATGTTTTGGTCATGTCCTCATGTCCCCACCCCACCGCCATTACGGTGAAGTTAGGAATTTTTTTACTCTGGATTCGTGCATTCAAGGACACAACCTCGAAGATGTTTCATTACCACATTCACTCTGCCATCTCAGTACCCTAACATCCTCCACAACAACCCCCAGCAACCCTTCAACCCATACCTGATACCACTGATGTAACTACTGTGTGTAAGGTTATTTGCTTTGCATCTCTGAGACACTTTGTGCCACATGTTCACTGTCACCACCTCTACTACTTAACATCCACATTTGTTGATATATACTCTTTCCTATGTTTCAAAAGGACGTGCCTTCCATGCTGAATTGCAAATGCTTCCTGTGTTCAGTTCAGTATTGTAACAGAGCATGCAACACCCTCCCGCTGTCCAGTTCCCCTCTGCTCTGCACCATACCAAATGGTAACTCTGGAGCCACTTTATCATTCCTTTTCAAACTGCACTCAAGGTGGGTATGTGAAGTTTCTCTGAGCAGAACACTGATGCTTTCCATCTACTCAAACAGCCTTCAAAGATCCTCAAACTGCTCCATGACTACCTCCACATGTTTTGCATGCCACGTCATTCGCAGTGCAGCTGAACAATAAAAGTAGTATCATCCTTCCCCTTCCTGCACACTGCAAAATCAACTATGACTCCATTCACATAGTAAACAGATGTATGCACTACACCCAAATGCAACTCTGCCTTTTACCTTGACTGACCCCTTTGATAACCTTTACTGTGAGTCTGTAATTGAATTTGCACGCTATCATGTTACTGTTTCCTCCGCTACCCCATGTTCTCTTAATACCTTCTTGACAGCACAACCTGACTATCACACTTGTCAACATATTTTTCACCTTTATCAACTCCACCAGCCTGCACCTTTCCATTACTTTAACCTCAGTATTCTCCTTTGGTGAACATCACTCCTCCTCTCAAAACATCTTGCACTATTCTCTTCTTCATCCTGCATCCGTATTTGCCACACTCACACACTTTGATAGCCCACAGCCTTACGTGGTTTGCTGGGCTGCATGTGTAATTACTTGCATGGCTATTCTTGCCTCTATTTCTGCTGTGTCCTTCATAATCCTCTGCCCTGCAATCCTCATATCTCTTCTTAACTGTCCCTGTCCTCTGTCCCTGTATCTTCTCATATTCCCTGAATGATCTTTCTTTCCCTATTGCCAACAGTACTTCACTACTGAACCATGGTTGCCTTCTCCTTCCTTTGTTGTTCCTCACCTCCTTACACATGCAGCAACCCTTGATCTGTTGTAATGCATACTCCTTCCCTGAGTCCATCATCTCCAAATCCATCATCACTTGGTCCTGTAGCCTGTGCCCTGGTTCGCCTACTTGACAATAAAGGTGCTTGGACCACTGTGTTTTCTGTTTGCAATATTATGTAATCATTCCTTTACCTTCATGTGTGTCCAGTGTCCTTTCCACCTCCTGCAACCACACTTGAACATCACCTTACTCCGCCTTTGCCAATGTAGGAAATACAGTGAACAAATGTACAGCCACCATGGTACTGCTGTGATTTTTTCCTTCGCACTGCCTGGTACTCTGACTCCTTATTGCTGCTTGTCCTATGATATTCATTCACATTGTAATCCAACATCTTTCATTTGCCTGTTTATGAATCAATTGCAGAAATTGTTTTTGGATAAAATCTTTCTACTTTGAGAATGCCACACAGCTCCATTTCCATACTACCCTCCACAAGACTGTAAGTCATTACCAAGCCACTCCACTTATTATTCCTCAGTCATCATCAAGGGCCACATTTTGCACCACCCCAGCTACCATGACATGCTCATCCAAACAGCTGTGCAGTGTCAGTGTAAGTGGCTCAGTACGTGGCAGACTCGAATGTGAGGCCAGGAGATCAGAGGGCTGTCCGAGGATTGTGGATTCAGTTACAACATCTGTCAGAGGGGTGTCACAGGGCTGTGTTTTCATTTAGCACACCTGGCACTTGGGTTACTATACCAGTACTTACACTGTAGTGCAGCAGCATGGGGGTGCTGCATTTCTGAGTACCACCTATCTGATAAGATGTCACACCAACGTCTCATCTGCCTGTTCTGGTGGTAGTTCAGGTAGATGTTAAAGATCCCATGTCACTGATTGAAAAGAGTATGGCAAATTCCCCCAGTGTATAGTCCAAATTTTACCCTGAGTCATTTGACATACCACCAACAGCTTAATCTGCTTCAAGGTCATTTGGTATTTATCTCCGTGTGTGGTTCAAGGGGATTAAGGAGGGAAGGGTGGAAGGGGCAGCCGCAACAAGTGTGGTGGTAGCCGAGTACTGGAGCAGACTTGATATACCATGAGGACTGTTTCTGCTGGCCAGTAGTATGCAAGTCAGTCAGCTACCACACATATATCACAGCACACTATTCTATCCAGGTTGGAACAATTTTTTGCCCTTCCTCCACCACCCCACTGAAACAATAACATACCATAAGTAACCGCCCCCCTGCCTAAGACATGATGGTCATCTGTATCAGAAAGCACAGTGCAGCATTACCTACCATCCAGCATTTTACTTTTTCGGTTACAGGGACTGCACTGAATGATCACTGTTTGTTATGCAAACTTATGTAGTTTCAACTACAGGCAAACAGGGTTGATTGTGCACCTGCTACCACTGACAGTTCGATGGTCATGCCCTGTATCTGACTTCTGTGTAGTCACATGTCTATATTGAGTACTGATGTTTTTTATCACTGTTTACCATTTACTTTACAAAATCTGTAATAATTTTGTATACCTCTAGCAACGCAGCTTCCACTTACATACACAGAATGCGCACAAGTATCTGCACTGTATGTTTCCTTTTGCAACCTGGCATGCACACAACCTTCTTTACCAATCTCCATTTCAGTCCCTCCCTACCTTACCTTTATGTACAAGACAGTTATCAGGCACATTGGTATAATTATTTAACATGTTTTTTATTAATGATGCATAGACGCCATTGCTCATTCTGTGTGAAGCACTGATCAAAACATTGATCAGTCCATTGTAGGACGTTGGCAATGATTACTCTTCAGAGTGTCCTTCTACATTCTCCAATTGTAACTTCCATTTCTTTCATTCTTGGGTCTTCTATGCTACTGAGAGAAACACAAACAGAAAGACATTGTTGGTACATACATAGCTATGTCAATCCCATCATTCTTGCATGTATTCACAGGATGCATGCACCTGTAATGCTGCTGCAAAGTTGGCCAAGCTTCACACCACCTTTGTGTGAATGATTGCTTAATCAGGTCATCCTTCAATGTTACACATTCTGAACTCAGACTGCAAACTGCAGCTTCCCTCCCACCTCTCCATTTTAAAATACTCCCACATTACTCTGTTTATACCATTCAGGTACCTGAAGGTCTCAACTGGATTCTGTACCTGTATTTTCGTCAGCGGTGAACACATTTTCAGGTGTCCAACTCTTTCATCATATTGTATCTGTAACAATACCATAAGCAGTTTGCGTTGCTCACAATGCACAGACAACAATAACTTGATGTACTTTTCAAGTATATGACCCTCCACTACAGAGGTGCCACCTGTATGTAATTGCTGGTGGATGTTATGACTACAAATATCTTATAGAACTAATAACATTGTCAATGCACTGATACATTCATTGCTCATTTGCCACTGTCTACACGCTGTGCGCTGTTTCATTTCCCCAGTCACCAGAACACCAACCACCTTGTTATGTAGTGAGCTATCCACATGTATTATCTGCAGCTGTTAACCTCATGTTTTCAAATTGCACGTGCTGCACTGTTGCTGTATCTTAAAAGGACCTCCTCTTTTTTTTTTTTTTTGGTGAAGACTTTGGTCAGCACCCTTCTTACCTTGAATTATTATGTCAAATTTCTAATGAAGACTACTTAGGCTGCATTGCCTGTAATTAGTGCTTAATAAGTTTTAACCTATATAATTATTCCTGTTTGTTGTCTATATACCTTCAAAATTATTACTTCCAACCTTGCTTTCTTGTTTTCCCAATTTGTAGGAGATACTGATATATGTCCTACAGACAACTAGCATGCTGGTGTCAGGGATGGCTGGGCAGACGGTATGAGTGGTGTTGCCAGCATGTGTAGTACTCAAGATAAGATCAACATTCCCTTCTGAGAATTACACCAGTTTCCGATATTTGCCTCTACAGTGAAGTGTAACATGTTGAGTTGTGCACTGCAACTGTAAGTCTGCTGTTGAAATTACAATTTACAGACCAATCTCTAATGTATTACATTGGAATTTTCTTGAATCAGTGTGTGCCCAATTTTATTCTACTGAAATGTTGCTGTTTGAATAATTAGTTTCACACATGACTTAGACATAGATGCATTGTGTTACTCATTACTTGGAAGTGTTTTGATAGAACAATGAACGTTTTTCAGTGACGTGCTTATTTCATCACTTTAATAAAAGAGATGAACAACGAAATTCATACCTTCTTTACCTATTTGGTTATGTTACAGTGTTCAATAACATTTTGCTCTATGTATGATATATAGATAATGAATTTGTGGTGTCAGTCTTTTGCAATACCTATAGTTTAACATGATGTACGCTTAGTGTGTTGCAGTGACATCTGATACACACTCTTTTGGTAATTTATGTTTCAGTAAGTGTTGCATGCCAAAATCAGTTAAGGAAATGTGTGATTACAAGCACGACAATATCTGTACGAGATACAGGTACTTACAAAAATCATAACAAGTAATAATCTTTTGTTGATTGGAAAATACTCTGGGGTAGGTGGAGGAGGTGGAGGTGTTGGGGATATTGACATGTCTCTGCCCTTTCTTGGTGATCAACCATCATTGTTTACAATACATGATTCCACAATGCAATGATTTTGATTGATGACCTTGGTGTATTCTGTTCCTGCAGCAATGTTCACCACCGAGACATATATACATACACATACACACACACACACACACACACACACACACACAAAATATAACTGCATATGTATTTGTCTTTAGATATACATTTATATACCACACCAGTGATGCATATATTGGGTGAATAAATCATGTTATTTTGGGATAGGTATTTATTTTCAGTTATAAAATGGGTAAAAGAAATCCTTCACCCTGATTGGTCAAAAGGCGTGTCCTTACCCGTCAACAAACTGAAAGGTGGCACTACTTTCCTAATACCTTAACCCCCATAGGTGAAAGGACAGCAATATCATTGAGCAACTGATATCTTCCATCAGTCCCTCTGCAACCAGAACTGATCTTCCATCACAAACACGGCTGCAACCTTTACACTGTAAAACCTTCAACTGGGCCCTAAAATAAAACTACCTTAGACAAAAAATAAAACAAGTTAAGTAAATGCTGTTTCCTGATCATCACACTCTCCTTACACACATAAACAAATTAGAAACATTAAGTATTTTTTATAGTTTTCATTAAAACTGTTTCTTTACTGATGGTGAAAAGGCCCCCAGAAGTCTTTACCTGCTCATTAGGGAAATCTCTTCTGCTTGCCTTGACAGTGAGATAACTGAGTCTGTGGCTCTAAAACAGGCTTTTGTTGTCTGCATGTACAGTATGTTGGGAGCGTAACATTCTACCAGCGGAACTGAGCAGAATTTTGAATCCCTGTATTCCATGGTAAACATTCCACGATAAACATTCTGTGTCTTGAATGAGGGAAAAAATAGAAAAAAAATACAGGATGAAGAAAGTAGGCAATACAGTAATACTTTATAAACAAAAAGAAAAGGTGGGAAAACACAGTTACAGAGGCAGACCCAAACTGCTCAAATAATACATTGCTGTCCCTCCAACTCACTGGTTTAGCATTTTTCAGTGAGTTGCTGTTCAATCAATTTTACCACTCCTCTGCCCAAGTCTGGGGATTATTTTTCACCATATTTAAATAAAATAGCATACTATTATTAAATCTTTAATAATGCATCCAGAGTTTTGTTTGTTATAGAAATAGTTGTTACCCATTTTATAAGAGCAATAAAATACTTCGGGGTGTGGGTTGTTGATTGATAAGAGCACTACCCAGCTGTTGTAGTAACTCGGTGCAAGCGCCTCATGCCTAACAACGCACCTGGGGGCATGCTCTTATCAATCAACAGCCCACACCCTGTCATGTCTTATTGCTTTCTTAGAACACCATTTACACAATTCAGAACACCATTAATATAACTGAGAAGAAAAAATTACTCACCTTTGTAATGTTGTTTCTTCTAATGGAGTCTTGCTATATTATGACAATTGCAGTATGACCGCAGGTTAGAACTGCTCCGGAGGTGAAATAGTTAACTTTCCATGCAGGCATGGAACTTAGAGCACGAGTTTGGTTGGAAAACTCCAGTCTGTTGTGCTCAAACGCAAACTGTCAGATCTTTACGAGCTAAAACTCACTAAGGTTCTGTGTGGAAGCTGTAACCTACACTAGCCAACTGGCTACTAACATAAACACTCATTTTGGCCTAAAACAAAGACTCAAGTCAGGAGACCCAAAATGCAAAACACAACACCAATTCACCCAAAAGGTAGGTGAAAAACAACAAGGTGGGCATTAAAAAAAAAAGTGCCAACCCTGTACTGCCCACCCACATCCCCAAAACAGAGGTTCTGAGAGGGGCAGGCAGGAAGGGAGGTCATAATATAGCAAGACTCCATTAGAAGAAACAATATTACTAAGGTGAGTAATTTTTTCTTCAAACAACATGAAGTCTTGCTATATTGTGACAATTGCAGACTACACAGCAGTACCCCCATGGAAAAGGGACAGAATCTACCTAGGAAATAGGCTCTGAAGCACAGCTGTGCCAAACCGAGCATCACTCCTAGCCTGGATGTCCAGGGAGTAATGCTTGGTAAAAGTGTGAACTGTTTTCCAGGTAGCTGCTTGACATATTTCTAGAATAGGAATGTCTCTGGCAGCAGCCAGAGAAGCAGCTGTACCTCTGAGAGTGAGCCTCAGGCCTGAGGGGGAACTTACCCAACTTCTCATAGCAGAATCGGATACAAGAGACAATCCACCTGGCAATGGATCTTTAGTGGCTGGCTTCCCTTTACCAACTTTGCCATAGGTGAGGAACAGTTGGAGGGAGTCAAACCTATGACCCTTGGTATGCTCTATGTAGTAACTAAGGGCTCTCTTCACATCTAGGCTGTGCAGCATCCTCTCCCCAGAGGAGGAGTGGTCAGTGAAGTACACTGGAAGTGAAATAGATTGATTAAGGTGGAAATCTGAAACCACCTTAGGGAGGAACTTTCTGTTAGTCCGAAGGACCACCTTATCTCTGTGAAAAGAGAGAAACTCCTGCTCCACTGACAATGCTTGTAATTCACTTATGCATCTGGCAGAGGTGATGGCTACCAAAAACACAGTTTTCCAAGTCAAGTACTTGAGCTCAGCTGAAGACAAGGGCTCAAAGGGGGGTTGCATAAGCTGAGCAATGCAAACATAAGATCCCAGGCAGGGCAGGATCCCTGAATGGAGGGTTGGTGTGAAACAACCCCTTAAAAAACTTGGAAAATACAGGATGAGCTGAAAGGGAAGAGGATTTACCTGCTGAAATAAAAGCAGACACAGCTGCCAAGTGCAACTTCAGGGTAGCTGGTCTCAGCCCCAAAGAATTCAGGTGGATCATATAATCCAGGACTGTGGGTAGATCAGCAGAGACTGGGGAAATATGCTTTTCCGAGCACCATATGGAAAAACTTTTCCATTTGGAATTGTAAGTAGCCCTGGTGGAAGGCTTCCTTGCAGCCTTCAATATATCCATTACACCTTGGGAAAGGTGTAAATCACAAACTCTAACTCTTCAGGAACCAAGCCTTGAGATTGAGAGATTTGAGATTCGGGTACCAGACCCTTCCCTGGGCACAGGTTAACAGATTGTGATTCCTGGGAAGGGACAGGGGAGGATGGACTGCTAAGGACAGCAGGAGTGGATACCAGGGGCTGTCTGGCCCCAATCTGGAGCTATCAGAATGACTTTGCATGATTGGGATCTGATTTTGACTAGCACTTTGAACAGGAGAGGAAAGGGAGGGAAGGCAAGAGAAACTTCCCTCCCAACTGAGGGCTAAGGCATCCAGGGGAGTGAGCCCAACACTGGGGGGCCTGCAGCAAAAAAGAGGAAGTTGATGATTGTCTGGGGCTGAAAAAGATCTATCTGCGGGTGCCCCATCTGGCAAATACTACTCCCAAGATCAGGGGATCCAGTGACCATTCGTGGTGGCCCTGGGAAATCCTGCTGAGAGCATCTGCCAGGACATTGTCCTTGCCTGGGAGGTGAACTGCTGTAAGGGAGGTGTTCAGGGAGTAAGCCAGAGATCACAACTTCATCAGCCCGGTGCACAAGGCCGTAGGACCGAGTGCCCCATTGCTTGTTGATGTACCACATTGTAGTGGTGTTGTCTGTTCTGACCTGAATACTCTTGTTCTGAACAGATTTGGAAAAAGCTTGAAGTGCTAGAAAAACTGCTCTGAGCTCCAACAGGTTGATGTGGAGCAGAGATTCCTGGGGAGACCACAGACCCTGGGTGGTGAGGTCGCCCATGTGAGCTCCCCATGCCCAAGAGAGACGCATCTGTAGTAAGGATTAGAGAATGAGACTGAGTGACAAAAGAAACCCATTGTCTCAGGTTGCTCTGATCCTGCCACCACTGTAGGGCTTGGATCAGGGTTCGAGTTACTGGGATCAGCTTGGTAAGAGGATCCTTTCTTTGAGACCAAAAAGCTTTCAAATGGAACTGGATGTCCCTCATCTGAAATCTTGCTCCTTGCACAACTACTGTGGAAGCAGCCATGTGTCCTAGGAGCTGCAGAAAATGCCTTGCTGGCTGGGAGACCTGCAGGGTAAATGAGAAGGCCAGGGAGACTAGGGTCTTTGCCCTGTCCAGGGGGAGGAAGGCCCTGGCTTCCTGTGTGTTCAGTTCTGCGCCTTTGAAGGTAAGAAGCTGGACCGGCTCTAGAACTGACTTTGATAGATTCAGAAGGAAACCTAGAGAGGTAAGCAGTTGCTGCGTTATCTGAAGGTATAAACTGACCTTGTCTGGGGACTGGCCTACTAAGAGCCAATCATCCAGGTAAGGAAAGATGGCAATCTTTTGCCTTCTTAGGTAGGCAACTGCTACAGCCAGGCATTTGGTGAATACCCTTGGGGCAGAAGTGAGGCCGAAGGGCATTGCTCTGAACTGGTAGTGGCCTGAGGGCAGCTCGAACCTGAGGTACTTTCGATGGGAGCTTCTGATGGGAATATGAAAGTAGGCATCCTTGAGGTCCAGGGAAGCTAGCCAGTCCCCTGGCCTTAGAGAGGGTAGGATAATTCCCAGAGTCACCATTTTGAACTTTGGCTTTAAAAGGTGCTTGTTTAAATATCTGAGATCCAGGATGGGCCGTCATTCTCCTGTCTTTTTTGGGGTAAGGAAGTACCTGGAGTACAAACATTTGCCCTGGTGTAGAGGAGGAACCCTTTCCACAGCTCTGGGAGCCAGGAGGCAGAGACCTCTGCCTCTAGGGCGAGTGCCTCTGATGGAGTTGCAGGTGGAAAAGATCTGGTTCTCAGCTTTGGAAATTTTTTGAAGCTGAGAACCAGTCCCTGGCTTACTACTTCCAGGACCCACTTGTCTGATGTTAAAGACTTCCAGTCCTGGACAAAGTAAGCCAGCCTGCCCCCTACAGGTAGAGGAGAATCGGCCCTGACAATCCCATCAGGGTGCCTGCTTGGCAGGGGCTTTGGGCTGAGGGGTGGAAGCAGACCTGCTTGTACCCCGTCTGCCTCTCCCTCTGAAGAACCCCCTCTGAGCATAGGCGGAGGAGGAAGCTTGGGCATGGTAAAAAGGCCTATGAAAAGGCCTGCCCCTGCCTCTAGGTAGCTGCTTTTGAGGAGTGGCCTGCCTTTCCTTGGCCTGTGCACTCCTATAGGTGGTCCTATATTCATCCCTTTTCTTCATGTAATTCTCTGTCTGCTCCCCAAACAGAGAACTGTCCACAACAGGAAAATCCATGGCCTTAGATTGGGTATCCTGTGACAGAGTAGTACATCTGAGCCAAGCCATCCTGCAAAGTGCCACAGATGTAGCCATGACTCTCGATGAAACATTAGAGTCTACTGCAGCATGAAATTGCACCTTGGATGCCTCAATACCATCCATAGCCACCTGTCCCAGCTCCCTGGCAAGCTGGTCAGGGACTTGTTTCGCTAGGGCCAACACAGTATCCCATCTGGATTTCTGGTACCTAGCATCATAAGCCATATAATTTGCTTGTCTGAGTCCCAAAGATGCTGCCATGTACTGTTTCTTTGCCATAGCATCAATCTTCCTGGAGTCCTTCTCGGTGTGAAGCTAGGGGAATATTAGCCTTGTCACAGTCTGCAGCCTGCACTACCCCCACATGGCTGCATTGTTGAGTGAGGAAATCAGTGTCAGAGCCTGATAAGGTATACCTCTTGTCCATCCTTTTATCCACAGGAGGTATAGTGTGAGGAGTTTTTAAAACTTTTACTATCTGTTTCCGAAAAGATTTATGCAAATGAATAGACAGTGTCCTAGACTCTGAAATATCCATCATTTCTACAAAATCTGGCTCCTCTTGGTCATCAACAGCTTCCTCAACAGGGAGCTGGAGAGTTTCAGCAACTTTTTTATAAGACATGAAATGAGAAGGAAACTCAGAAAGCCTTGGAGGAGAAACCCCTAGGGGTCTATCTGGAGAGATGTCCAGATCAATGGGCACATCCAGATCTTCAAAACCATATTCACTCTCCTCATATTCCTCTTCCCCCTCCCCCAGTTCATAAAAATCCTCAAAATCATAATCTTGAACAGGTGGAACCGGCCGAACCGAACGCTTACCTGAAGGTGTCGGTTCGGTCGGAACCGGAGAAAGAGACTGGACAATTTGAATTGCTTTAGCTATTTCTTCAGCAGTTGGGGAGAGAACTTTTGGCTCTACACTAGCTGACTTTCTAGACCTTTTTGCTGTAACCGGCTCCTCAGAACCGGCTCTTCATTTGCCCGAGGAAGTATCGCCCTGGTCAGAGGGCACTCTCCCCGGTTCGGTTGGCACCTAACCGGGCTGGCCATTTGGGTCAGCGGACTTTTTGGCCTCCCTTTCCCTGAGCCTACCAACTGTCTTATCTATGGTGGCAGCAGGGAAATTATGACAAATCTGGCAGTCTGAATTGAGGTGGTCAAACCCCAGACAATAGACACATGTGGTGTGTGGGTCAGCCTTAGTAAAAGCTTCCCCACAAACACTACAGTGTTGAAACCAGTGGGTCCGGTTTTTCTTTTGGGTTTCTCAGACATATTGCCAGCCTAACCAACTTGCCCGTCTTATGACAATCCACCAAGCAAGACACCCTTATCGGTTCCCAACCGTGTCACGGGTCGTGGAAAAAAACGTAATGAAATCCGTTTTTTTTAGAACCGATGAGAACCGGGAACCGCACTCTAAAAAAGGACTAGTAGATTTTAAATACAACCTGATCGGTTCAAACCGAACCAATAAAGAATTACAAGTTCCACACAGAAAAAATAAATGTAAAACCTGTCTATTACTTACATTACCACAGACAGAGCTTGAACCGACCGGTTGCGGTTTAATTTCGGCTAAAAAACGAAAAATAATACTTTTAAACCGACAAAATGAACTGAGCAGAAGGAGAAATCTCCGGAGTGACTGTTCAGTGAGGTGGAGTAAAGAATCTGACAGTTTGCGTTTGAAGCACAACAGACAGAGGTTTCAACCGAGCTCATGCTCTAAGTTCCATGCCTGCATGGAAAGTTAACTATTTCACCTCCGGAGCAGTTCTAACCTGTGGTCATACTGTAATTGTCATAATATAGCAAGACTTCATGTTGTTTGAACATGCTACTGTATTTCCACTTAGAATCTAGAAATGGAACACAGAGAACAATGGGCCAGATAGGGAACATACAATGGAAAGAAAGGCAGTTTTAAGCTAAAACAAGGTAAAACATTAGTAAAAACACTATAAATGGTGTGGTATACATCAAACATATAATGGACTGCAGTAGAACAACACATTTATCTCCACATGAGTCGTAAAACATTTGTAACTAACTCGTGGTAACATTCTACCAGTGGAACAGAGCAGAATTTTGAATCCCTGTATTTCATGGTAAACATTCCATGAAAAACATTCTATGTCTTGAATTTGGGGAAGCACAGAGAAAGGAAAAAAAAAGCAGGATGAAGAAAGTAGGCAATACAGTAATCCTTTATAAACAAAGAGAAAAGGTGAGAAAACACACTGTACACAGTCAGAGGCAGACTCAAACTGCTCAAATACATTGCTGATGTTTATAAAAGCACATACATTTGAATCATATAGAGGTATGTTCGGGTGAAATGTACCTCCTTCTCACCAAAAAAAAAGCAACTTGGCAGGTTTAAAGTTTGTTTTTTCTTACTAACCTTTCACATCAATCCTGTAGTAGTTTTCCTTTTATGTACTGGACCATAACATGTAAGTGAAAAACAGAAATAAAGAGAAGGTTGCCTTCAATGAAACTATATAACTACAGTGTAATGAAAATTAAGTATTAAACACTGCTTATGTTTTACAAATTTATAGATATTACAGTGCATTTATATCATAAAATTTATGTCGCATAGAAAATATTTATTTTCAACCAGATCTACTAATAAATACTTTAACTGCAAAGTACTGCAATAGTTAACCTATTGCTGAGATATGATATTTTATGCATGAATAGGAAATACTTTTTCCATTTTTAGATGTTTTAGAGGTAATGTATTGTACACTCTTGAAAATAGTAAATATGTTTTAATCCCTATCAGGGTAAATCAAACTAATTCTTTTATGATGGCGGTACATTTTAAAAGTGTGATAAGCCACTCCAGGGTGTGCATTAAAGGATTTAAATGCACTTCCCAGGGGTGTAAGGACACTCAGCCTTTGGCCTCTTGCCTTAGCACACCCCTGGGGCGTGCCTTAAAATCCTTTAATGCACACCCTGTTGTGGCTTATTACTTACATAGATATATATATATTATATACGTATATATATGTGTATATATATATATATATAAACATAGAATTTGACGGCAGATAAGGACTGCTTGGCCCACCCAGTCTGCCCATTTCCCTACCTAATGGATAAGTTGCAGATCCTAGTTAATCAGCAGCCTACTTCTTTCTACCCCCACCCCTTGGGGGGGTAGAACACATATGGTATGGACTTGAAGAGGACTGGAGGAGGGTGGGGGGCTTCTGGGGCAAGTGGGCAACTCCCCAAGGGTAACATGAGGGCACCACATGGGAGGATATTCGGGACTAGGGAGGGGATGGGAAAGGTGTGCAGCAGCAGACCGTACAGGAGACCAGGCTCTGTAAGGAGGGCCATAGTAGGGAGTGAAGAGCCGACGCACAGCAATGCAATGGGAACATGTAATAGTTTTTCTGTACAGGCGACATTGGTGGAGGAGGTGTAGGAAAGGATCATCAGGAGGAGGCAGGAGAAGTGAAGGAACAAGGGACAGAAGTAGATCGGAGGAGGGAGCAAAGGGGAATGGAAGGAGGGGCACAGCTGGAAGGACAGATGAAGGGATTAGAAATGAAGGAGAAGGGAACAGAGAAGAGAGTGAGGATGGGATAGCCAGAGGTGGAGGAGGGTCAAGGGAGGTTGAAATGGAAGTGGAGGACACAGATCTGGCAGGGAAGGAGAGTGGGAACAGATCAGTGGTGGGTTGGAGGGAGCACTGGGGTGAAGGGCAGAGAAAAAAAGGTGTGGACACCAGAGATAGGTAGCATGGTTGTAAGGTGGTTGCAGAAAGAGGTATGATGAGGAGGGTATACTAGTGCTGGTGGATTATGTACTAAAATGGATAAAATTGGCCATTAGGATGAAAGGCACAGTCATATATGGGTAGAGTCCTTACCTGGGTTAGCTGCAGTCAGGGCAGGGCAGTCATTTCTGAAGTGCAGAAGAAGGGGTATGAGGAAGCTGCATCTTGAGGTGCATGTGGGTATGAACGACATGGCGGGAAAAATGGTGGAACTTGTGAGGGAGAGGTTTGAGGAACTGGGTTTGGTGTGCGAGGAAGTGTGGAAATTGGTGGCCTTCTTGAAAGTGCTACCAGTGCCATGTGTGAGTATGGTGAGAAAAGGGAGGATTAGGGAGTTCAACACATTGCTGGGGGGAATGGTGTCGATACAAGGGGTATGAGTTAGTGGAGGGCTGGGAATGAACCTGGGACAAAACCAAACTATACGCAGTGCATAGGCTACACTTGAACGGTGAGGGAAGGTGATTATTAAAAAAGGGGATAGAGGGGTACATAGCAGCAAAGGTTAGTTTAAACTAGGTGGGGGGGGGGTCCAGCAGACAGCTGGTAGGCAGGAAACAAAGAGAGGGTAGCTTGACCAGCTTACCACCAAGTCAACGTGGTTGGGGTAGAGGCACAGAAGGGGGGGGAGGACACACAGGGTAAGGCAAGGAAGGATACATGATGGATGGTGGTCACATAGAATGAGAGGTGCATAGGTAATAAGTTAGCTGAGTTGCAGGCTATCTTGGCAGTGAAGATGTTGGATGTTGCGGCCGTCACAGAAACGTGTGATACACAGAACCAGGACATATTAATGAAGAATAGGGCAAAAGGGAAGGTGAGGTTATGGCAATCTATGTACAAGAAGGGATAAGGTGTACAGGGGAGGAGGGGAGGAAGAAGGCAGAACTGAAGCCCTATGGATGCAGCTTCAGCAATCGAGAGGTAGGAAACCGAGGATGAGGATAGTACACAGACCTCCAGAGCAAGGTAAGGACCTTGACAGGCAGCTAGCTGAGCAAATCAGAAGGGTCTGTAGGAAGGGGAGCACAGTGGTGATGGGTGACTTCAACCTACCTGCGGTGGAGTGGAGCACTCCAGCCACCATGAGAGAGAGGGTTCAGGTCATACTAGAGGCATTTCAGGACAGCTTCCTGGAGCAGTTGGCAAAGGAGCATACTACATTGGATAGGACTGTGGACCTGGTGCTTTCAAATGGGGAGGCTGTAAGGGATCTGGAGGTGAAGGACCCTCTGGCTGGGATTGACCACCACTCAGTGTGGTTGACATTTAGTATGAGTAGGGAACTGGGGTGGTACAGAAACCAGGGTGATTAATTTTTAGGGGGCATACTATAGTAGGATGGGGAAAATGTTGATCAAAGTATCTGGCAGGCATTCATCGGGACATGGGTGCAAGTCAAAAAGTGGCTTTGTCTCTGGCAGATCATGTCCGACAAAACTAATTTAGTTCTATGACTGGGTGTCCAGTGAACTGAACAGGGGCCACATGTTGGACGTACTTTGTTTGGAGTTCAGCAATGCACATCAATGCATTTGATTATGAGCTGCATGGGAGGCTGGTGTAGAAGGTGGAATACCTGGTGGTGTGAACAAAGATGGTCAATTGGATCGTTAATTGCCTGAATGGAAGGCAGCAGAGGGTGGTGGGGGGGTGAGCACTCATCACCAAGTGGAATGAAGAGTGTTGTGCCACAGGGATCCGTGATGAGACCAGTGTTATTTTGGATATTCATAGCTGATATCTCACACGGTGTCTGGAGTCGGATCATTCTGTTCATGGACGATACAAAGGTGAGAGCTGTGGTAGATGACATTGAAGAATGTAAATGACTATGGGAGGACCAGAACAAACCACAGGAGTAGTAAGTTACATGCCAGCTGTGGTGCAATGACAGTGAGTGCAAGGTACTGCACTTCAGACAACAGGATACCAGTGTGTATAGCAAGGAGAATATCCTCCAGGAATATGGAGGTGATCATTCCCCTGTACAGATCTCTGTGAAGGCCTCACATGAAGTATTGCATGCAGTACTGGTGGCCATTCATGGAGAAGGACATAAAGTTGTGGGAGAGGGTGCATCGTAGGGCAACAAAGATGATCCAGGGACTCGAGGGAAAATCATATGAGAGGAGATTAGCAGAGCTGAACATGTACTCCATTGAGCCAAGAATGGATAGGGGGTATATGATATGAAGATTTAAATATCTAAATGGGATAAATAAGGTTAATACGGAAGAGATTTTCAAGTTTAGAAGAGAGATGGATACAGGGCGCATCACTTCATTTTGGAGGTGGGAAGATTCGGGAGCATTTTTTCAAGGAAAGAGTGGTGGTCACGTGGAATGCTCTTCCCGAGGCGGTGGTGCCAAGCAAAACTGTGGGTGGCTTTAATAGTGTTTGGGACAGTGTGGGTTGGTTAAAATATCTACCATTTATACATATCCCTCTGATGCCAGCTTCACTGCCACCTGCAGTCCAAATAACATCCACTCAGAATCCACCTCCCTAAATCACAGCACGTCTCAATAGACACATTACAAACAAAATACTTCAAAAACAGCACCTTCAGAACCTCAGAAAACTGAACTAAAAACAACACACCTTAAATCCATGCCGGTTTGCATCCAAAACCCAATAAGTAATGCCTCACACGTAACACTGAAGAACATATAAGGTAAATGAAATATACAGTACTGTACCATTGTCAGACCCAAAGCACTTTTCTTCAGCTCCGGCTACTAACCATCTTTGTCTCCTTACAAGTCACCAGTATCAGCAACTCCCCAAAAAACAACAGCATATTATTTCCTCCACCTCGGACTCTCAGTAGCAAACCCGGAGAAACAGGAAGACGCACCACGACACGGAATTCCCAGGACTGGACCAGGAACATCTGGAGAAGACACAGATGCAACCAACAACAAAAAATAACTAAAACTATTATTATACCATGCTAAAATCAGCTACCTTTTGTGTAAATAAACTATACCAGAATACAAGACATAAATGTTGCCTCAAAAATAATTATTTTTCGTTCACCAGCCTCACTGAATATAATTGAACCGAAAATAAACCGAACTCGGTGAATAAAGTACGCCAAGCACCAACACTATTAAAAACAGCCAACAACAAATACACAAACCTCACATAATACTACATTACCAGCATACCATTATGTACCTGTTCAAATCCCACCAATAAATTCTCACACCTACAACAGATGCTCCCACCCCCATTGTATAAACCGCACACATGCTGTGCAGATCATGTGATATGGCAAAATATTCTCACCCCTCCCTCATGAGCTATGAATACTCTCACTCGTGCCTTCTGCAGGAGTAAGAATATTTTGCCATATCACACTCTTACCCATCATGTATCCTATACATATATATATATATATATATATATATATATATATATACACACACACACACACACATATGTATATACACAAATATGTGCACATACTTGCATATATATGTGTGTACATATATTTATACATATATATATGTATATGTATATCTATATACTCTTAAACGTATCATACACAGATGCCATACATATACATAAGCAGTGTTCACAGCATGCTTCAAGCAGTGGGTGACTGTCCTTGCTCATGGTCTTGTACGTGTGTGGCATTGTGTGATATAATGAATTACAAAAAGGGAAGATAATAACATTCATAACTAGAAAAATTCATAATACATGTCCTTACTAACTTACCTCGCTCTACTGATCTTCACACCAGTGCCTTCCGGAACCTTGATTTGTGCATATTGATAGCATCATCCTTTGATGGATGACTGAAGTCACTGAAGAGGGGTGGTGGATGGTTGACCTTGGTCAGTGATGCCTCTTCTCCAGAATTCAGTATTACTTTTTCTAGTTCCTCCAGGAGTTCAGCCACATACTCTGAAAGTGGAATCATAAGCTGATAAGCAAACAGCCATGGCATGATGCCAATAACAAGGGATACTGTAACGTAAATTACCATGCCTTTGTGTCCATTTTCCCAGGTGCCATTGACACAAGGGTGCTGTTTTTAGAACCAGCACCATGCATATCACATGCAGCAAAAAGAGACTATCGCACTGTTGCCCAGGTCCCTCCACCCAATTGTGTAAGTGGCAGGGTACCCACGGGTAAGTCCTGTGGCTTGTGACAATCACACCAGTAAGCAAAAAAAAGTGTGTAACTCAAGGGTGTGTCAGAAGCCACAACCATGGCTGTGAAGGCCACAGTTACCCACCCCATACCTCAATCCCCCAGTACTCTTTGTAAAGCTCAGCATGGCTTGGCCATGCACAAAAACAAAAACATTACAGAAAAGTAGCGCAGGGCATGCTAATGGCCCTGAAATGCACAACTGTCCAAAAGCCATTCCAGGCTTGCGGCACCATGCAGACACGATCCATAAAATGTTATCCACAACAGTAACATTATTATTACCCCCGCAGTCTAGTGCCACACACCCCGTAGTGATGCAGCACAACACTCAACCAAAGACACATTTCAGGGTGGTGACTGGTACAGACCACCTCTGAGCACAGCTGCCAGCCACCGACGGAACACTGAATGAGCGCTTACTACTGTGCATGAGTGCTGAAAGAATGATAGCGCAACCATTCACTTAGTGTGTATGCACAGCAGTACGTGCTCATTCACTGTTCCGTCATCAGTCGGCGACATTGGGAGGTGTGCATTGTCAGTCACCAACCTGTAACTGGTAATTGGGGGAGCGTGGTGGACGGTTACAGTAGGGTGGTGGGTCCAATAAATTAACAGGTTGAATTGTGCCATGGTGGTTGTTGAGAGCATTGTTTGGATTAGATGTTGCAGTGAGGCTTCAAGCCCAGCGTTGTTTTTTTACATTCAGTGCTGTAGTGCAATCAGTACTCCTGTGTGGCTTTACTGTGCTACCAGGTGCTTGGCACATGAGAATGCCCTGTGGTCCTTCACTGTAATACTGTTGGTTCGGTGCATGACCAAGCACTGTGTGGATTTACAGATAAATGGTAATGTGATGATGGGCAACCTGTACTGTGGTGGGTACAGGTAGGACACTGGTGCAACTCCTATTTACCATAAAGCAGACCTACACCACCTAATAGCCAGTGTCACTGTACCTTGGCAGATGTACCATGGTGGTTGTTCCAGAATCGATAAAATGTGGAGTTTGCTTACAACCTTCCACAATAGGGCACAACTGATGTCATTAACACCCTATCATCATGTTTCATGGGTGTTTGTTTAGCGCAATCAGTCACAGGATGCTTTGCAGACTTAAAAATATCGCACTTTATGGTGTGCGGTCCAACTTCCACCATTTTTGGGATGTTAAGTAACAGGACACCATGTGTAACCTTTAGGAAATACTGCCCAAGGATACTCATTTTCAATTTTTGGTTGCAGTGGCACCCATAACTGCAAAGCAGCAGTGACCTGTTGCCATTCAAGGGTAACCTGACGGTGGTTGGATGTAACTGACATCTGAAGACGCTTGAAGTACTACAGCACCATGTTTGTAGAACACATTATTAATTTGCTATTTAACTTACAATTATAGATTGTGGAAGTGATCACAAACAATTGTAGTGCTCCTTTTCCCTTCATGTAACACACTATTGTGTGAAAAGCGTATCATGTGCCGATGCCCTGGGCACAGGAATTTTTTTTAATACCCTGTTTATCGCTGGTGGTCCAGGGCATCTCTCCAGGGTATCATTGGGACTACCACTGCTACTCCCAGCCTGAAACCTCCCCATCCAAGATCTCCCCCCAGCCACCACAGCATGTTCAACCTTCTGGATCACCCCCCCCAGTAGGGCCTGCCCACCCTTGGTGGCCTGTCTGGAATTAAAGGGACAGCCATGGGACCGGGGCAGGATGCAGGATATCCCAGTGTGGTAGGCAGCAGGATGTGGGTGGGTCACTGGAGCCCCCTTCACCTCCCTAGACCACCAATGTTTTCCAGCGGAAGTTTTCCCCAGAGCGCGGTCATGCAATGGCATCCAGGCACAGTGTGCCGCTGCCTTCCGCTGCTGCACCCCATCCACTGCAAATTCCTTGTGATGCCCCCTCCATCTCCACTGGGGGCTGCTACAGAATGGCACATGACCCTGGATCCCTCCCCGAGAAAGGGAGAACAGTCCTTCCGGACGCTCGATTCCTTCTCTCCCCTCCAACCCCCAGTGGCCAGAGTCCATTCCTGAACCTGTGTTGCTGGCGTGGTGTGAGGTGTGACATCCAGCGCCTCAACCCTCAGTGCCACTGGGCTGGATCTGGGCACGGGAAGTTGCTGGGAAATTTTTTCGACGCTATATATATTATTGACCACTATAACAGTGTACTCACCATATGTAATGTTGACATGTATCTTGCGCACCACAAAACCACCCTTTTTATACTTAGGAAAGTTCACCTTGAACACTCTCTTCCATCTTTTGCCTGTGCAAAGTTCCGCTTACAATTCTCATTGAAATGCATTGCGGCCAGCATACTGTAAGTCTACAAAAGTGACATAAAACTGTTATAGACAGTTGATACCTATATCAATGAATTCTGTTTTCACTCTTTCTTCACTATTAATTTATCTACTGCTGCTTTTTGTAGCATGATTTATACAATCATTGCCATGAATTTACTAAAGAGAATTCTGGATTTCATTGTAGCATGCAACACGTCCTTGCGTTACCCAAAACATCAGTTTGCGTGGTAATGTCAGTCACAGCAAACTGTAATCTCAACAGTTGTTAAACCCTAACTGAAAAGTGATATCTCATCGACTATGCATGCCCCAGTAGCTGTATGCTGTGTGCTTGGGGATGAAGTGTATAATTACGCTGTGGTATCCTTCAATTGAACTTGTATGGGCATCCAGTGACAGCCTTTCTATGCTTGATAGCAGTCTGCGCTGCGTCACGGCCTCCTCTAGTTTGGTCACCACCCTTGAACCTAAGGAGAATTCACATAGTAAGAATTGTTGTCATGTCATCACGGTGGACCAGTACAGATGACTGATTATACTCTTCTGCCACTCTGCTATTTGATCACAGTCTTTTTGTTTGCAGATCGCTGTTGTGACCTTCTTTAGTCCTAGCAAGATCAGAAACCTTTTCAGCTAAAAGATGTACAACATTGTCATAGATACAACATTCAATGACAGGAACACATACAGCACTATCAATGGTTGAACAACTGCATGACATTATCAGGACTTCACTGTTATCTGTAGCTGTCATGGGCACATCTGCACAGACTGCTGGAGCAGTGCAGAACTGAAAAAAATGATTGTGTACTGAAAAGGTGTCATGGATACAAAATATCAACTGTATTTCTAATTTTCATGAGTACATCTGTTAAACGAGAAAACAATCACTGTCCTATATGTGTTCTCCATCACCAAAACGGCACAAAGTCAAGCACAGAATGCAGAACCGAATGCCTTTCTTGAAATGTAAGGATTCT
The DNA here is from genome assembly GCA_016271365.2 of Neoceratodus forsteri. Lineage (NCBI taxonomy): Eukaryota > Metazoa > Chordata > Ceratodontiformes > Ceratodontidae > Neoceratodus > Neoceratodus forsteri. The sequence goes on from CM057453.1 coordinate 408,282,682, forward strand.
CACAGCTATGTTACTTTTAGCAATATGCCACATGTGAAATTGATGTGTGACACCAGGCACCTTATCATGGGCCCACTTATTGATAGACAGATGTCGGTCCATGACAAGTTGGTCAGTGGACACCTCATTTTCCTCCAAGAAAGCCACAACACACTTCAGGCCCTCTAGCTCCATATGATAAGAGCCCCCGACCTCATTACTCTGTAATGGCAATATGACTTGAAATAAAGGGTAACAGCATGTAACAGTAAAACCAATGTTACTAAACAGTTTGTTTACCACGGTTGTACAAGACAAGTTGAACACGGCAGTAACATTGATTTACCAATAGTTATCAGCAGTATGCAGGTGCAAAGCATGACTCTACTACTGTGAAACTCAGTCATGACTATTGTCACATGCTGTATATGTGCCTTAACAGGGATGACCGGTACAGAGCAGTTTGACACCGTTATAGCAGTGGGTTGATAACATGGACAGAGAGGTTGAAAAAGAGAACAAAAACATGTCAATTTCTGGCTGTATTCAATGACATATGGGTGTGTAGTCCTTTGACTGTGGACCGTATATATACGACCACAACAACGGACTTACACGTTACAAGACAGGGTGGGAGACTGACAGTCTAGTGGGCATCAGACGGTAGGCACAGTCACAGTATTAACATCTAGCACCAACTCAATACCTGGTAAAAAAAAGTTTGTGACATGAATTATTGTTTGTCAGACAGCTATGCAGAAAGGTGGTTGTGTGGCATCAGTTTCTATCCTTGTCCATGAAGACCGACTGTCAAATCATTGTAATGCATTTCGCAGTTATTTCACTGTACAATTTCAACACAATTAACCTGTACTGCCTAGGACAATGTTAGTGTTTGATTTGGTCAATGAAATGCCAAATTAATTGGGACAAAGTGGTCGTTGTTTAAAAGCATTACATTGAAGGAGTCATCTATTGAACTTCGGCAAACAACATGATAGTACGAAATTCCACACCTGCACCAGCTGAAGTCACCACCTTGTTACGAGTCAGGTCGACGAGTGAATAGCTTCCAAACTTAGTGGAATGTCCTGGGCTCTCTGCTCTTCCATCACCTCCTAGGACCACTGGCAATTCAGACAACTTCACCTCTGTTATTATCTAGTCTTGGCGCCAGTACCACACATTTCTAATAGCGGGGAATACGAAGTACCACTGGTGCTTATAAAAGTAGTCTCACCAACTGATGCACAGTTGAATTGTTCAAACATAATGATGGCTTTCTTGGGTGAAGATCTGGAAGAAGGAATTGCTGCAGACATGTGGATGTTTCCAGCTGGGGTGCCCTGAATCAGCGGTTGACTTTACTATGTGTTTTGATGATCACAATCTGGGCACCACTATCTAATGCAGGCCATGCTTCCAATTTCGAACATGTGATTGTCGACATTTGAAGAGAAGCACTTTCGACAGAACTTGGAAAAGTTCCATAATATTCAGTTTGAACACAATGAATTTCCAGGTCTTGAAGTGTGACTATGCTGTGTCAATGCAAGAAGGTTGAAAACAGAAAATAAAAAAATGTAATAATCCATAATGGTTAGACATAAAAACCTTTTTTGTTCCCCTGGTCAAATCAAGTCATCAAGTTTCATGTTATATCATCATATCACATATTCTCTGGTGCGCGGATGGCATACAAAGCATGACATGGTATGGTGCATGGTGTCGAATGACACTGGTGTGGTCAATGATGCAAGAAGATGTACTGTGTTTGGGTACAGTGTATCACCACTGTATGGTACACATGTGCACACAATGAACGTAAGTATTTGTTGCCATGCCATGTATTTGATGACATGCTGCTGCACGTTGTACAACCAGGACTGCTTGAACTGTGTGGTTGCTGGGTACGGGATGACTTTAGGACCACTTGTAAGTGTACATCAAATAATATACATGTTGATGCGCTGCATATCGCAGGTAACTGTGTTGAGCAAAGAACAACAGGAAATGTTTCCTGTGCAGTGATATATGGTATTGCATCACAGAATATGCCGCTGCATGTGTTCCATGTGCACTACGTGTACAAAAATGAAGAACTGCAGGATAACTTTGTGGAGCAAGTGAATTTGAGGTAAGGTGTAGAACTGGGTAGGGAAACAGTGCCTCAATAAGGTATTCACCCCGCATCTGTACTTGCTGAAGGGGGACGGACATGTAACAGCCTAAGGTTCATGTTATCTATTAAGGTGAACAGGAACAATGGGGGTAAGGCACACTGTGATAACATGCTGTATACTACTTATGGGTGGACTGACCAATAATGAGATGCCTCACACACCCTGCTGAGGGTATCTGACAGTTGATTTGAGGCTCTGATCTAGCTGCTACATGGTGCCAAAAGTGGGACCGCCACTGATTGCGTTAGCTGCTACACCTATGGAGAGAATCTCAACCCAGACACACAAGTAGACCACCAGGTGGTGGGCAGCGCATGATGAAATAGGGTGGTAGCAGAATGAAGGGGCTACTGTCGGCCTTGATGACAGAAGGTTTCTGAACTGCAGACCGATCAGCAACTTTCGTGGTCAAAGGCAGGACAACAAAGGAGAAACCTCATCAGCATCATTGGCCATCATGTTTGAGAACTCGCACAATGGGGTATTCGTGAAGCCATAGGCCTTGGGTGTGGTTTGTACCCTAGTGAAAAACAAAGATTTGTGGGATTCATAAGTAATCAACTGAGAGCGTATACAGTGACACAAACGACGTCTTTGAGAATTCTCATTGTCTTCCTTTAACTCCTACTTCCAAGAGCTTCAGCTGAGCGTTTTGGTGGGTCATTGTTCCTTGGTCTGCAGGGAGTTACCCAGGTAATTGAAGAAGACCACAAAAGTGGCTATACTTGCAGCAGCTGGAATGCAGAAGACCAGAAGTAGTGAGCGGTGGCACAAACCACTGACCCATCCATTGACTCAAGTAGTTTGGCGCAGGATGCAGCAACGTATTCCACCCAATCGGTGTCCATACATTTAACCAGCAGATAGTGGTCCTATGTACAGCACAACTTCACGTGCAGGCGTCATGTGTCTGCTTGTGTAAATCCCAACCCATGTGTGTGTTTAGACGTCAAGTAACATACAATGCAATCAAAGAAGATCATATCTTTCTCACTCTGACAAGCCTATACCAGACAGTTGGTAGTCAAGGTCATCATGATTGTCAGGGCAGATAACGTTGCCTATGTCAGATAATTCCAACAGGAAGTTGGAGTCAATCTTCTTGCACGATGTTGAGTGCTTCACCTCAAGATGTGCATTCACTGTTTGACATTGTACCTCTCTGTTGTTTCTTTTTGTTTACTTCACACTCCTGTGTGGCCGTCTGCGTACCTGTGTGTAGCATAAAAAATAGACACGTAACAATGCAATGGATGACTACTTAGAAAAAAAACAGAAACTGTAATTTTTGTTTCATGCAGTCCACAACAGAATGTGTATATGTGCTTCTTGCCACTGCATGGCTTTGCACAATGCTTAGCAATTTGGATGACACCGGATTGCTCATGACTGTTGAGGTGACAGACACACTGGAATACAGAAGGATCAGATGAATACATAAATACATAGATATATAGACAGTGTCAGCAGATAATGGTCTATGGCCCACCCAGTCTGCCCATTTGAGCTTGTTAAGTTCAGTTTATGTTTTCCTAGAAGTCTGTTGCCCCTTATCCCTGACCTCCAGAATTCCTTTATGTCTATCCCATGCATTCTTAAATCCCGTGATTGTTTCAGCCCCCACCGCTTCCTCTGGCAGGGTGTTCCACTTGCCTACCACCCGTTCTGTGAAGAAATTCATCCTCACGTTTCCTCTGAATTGTCCTCCCTCCAACTTCATCCCATACCCTCTAGTCCTGGAACATCTTTTTCGCTTAAAAATAGTGTATTCCTGCACCCTGTTCCTCCCTGTGAGATACTAGTATGTCTCTATCATATCCCCTCTCTCCCTTCTCTCCTCCAGGGAGCACATATTGAGTTCCATCAACCTGTCCTCATAGGACTTGTGATGCAATCCATGCACCATCTTTGTTGCCCTCCTCTGAACCTTCTCTACCCTGTCTATGTCCTTACGTAGGTAAGGTCTCCAGAACTGTACACTGTACTCCAGGTGGGGCTTCACTAGTGTCTTGTATTGTGGAATTATGACCTCCCCTTTTCCTGCTGGTGATGCCCCTGCCTATGCATCCCCGCATCCTATTTGCTTTACCTGCTGCCTTGTCATCATAACGATGACTGTTGTCACAAGCATGACATGGTTGATCCTAAGAAGTATGGCTTTATGATCACTTTCCAGCGTTACAGTGAAGAAACCGAATAGATGATGCCATAAACGTGCATGGCATCATGATGACAACATTTTCATCTTCCCTGAAGCATCACATCAAACATTGACATCTGCACTGCTTAACAGAATGGAAAGGACTGAAATTCCTGCTGACAGCTGTCACTTGGCTGATGTCGTCACCGGGTATTACCATCTAATTGGGTAGAAATTGTAATTATAAATGCCCAAAATGTGGAATACTGTTTCATTATACAGATTAGAGCATGAGCAAATGTAATGCATATTCCACACTGAAAAATCTCATAACCTGCTGTATCCGTGATGTGTTGTTCCATGAGGGAAAAGTATGACAGCAGAAAATTTCACAAGTATCTTACCTTTGTTAAATGATGGGATCCTGACATGTGTTTGCATCTTTACAGAATTCAAAGGGCACCTGAATAGGACAGATGCATCCTTTGTCTGCGGCATGTGACTGTCAATGGTGGGCATCTCGAAACTGTAATCATCATTCTAAGGAAAGATGAGGCAAGACACGTGTATGGTAAACATTTCTATTACAATCGTAAATGTACTTTATTTCTTAACATTGCACCTTGCCATTTGTGACTGGTCACCCATAACCGCCCTAACCTTGGTTGATAAGGCCCTTGCATACTTCAAAGAAATCTTTCTTGTAAACTATAACGCCTTTGCCACAGTCAAACACACCAGAGTCAGAGGTAACCACTCACCTTGGCTAATCACAACATTTCTGTCCTGCCTCACGGCTAGAGATAGAGTCTTTGAAGCATCATGAAGCTACCCAGCATCGTAGTGAACATGCCGAAACACTTGCACCAGGGCTACAAGGTTAGCCAAGTCTGAATATTTCAAATCTGACTTATTACCAAGATAAATTCCCCTTCAAAGTTCTGTAAGGTGGTCACCGCCCTATTTACCCCCTCATCTTGACCCCCATGGTATTTAGAGTAAATAGCTCACTACAGTCCGACCCACCTACTCCTACTATACCTCCTGCGGCACTGAAATCCCTACCCTCCTACTCACCACCCTCTCCAGCCTCTACCAGTATGACACCTCCACCACCCTACCACCACCCCTTGTCTTTTGCTACCGTAACACCAAATGATGCCCTAACTGCCCTCCTCAAAGCCCTTCACGATCAGGGTCTGGCCTACCTGAAAGAACTTCTGGTACCTTACTACCCCGTCCGATCGCGCCGCTCAGCCGATGAGGGGTTGCTAGAGATTCCAAGAGTGAGTCTTAAATCTTCCAGCTGCAGAGCATTCTCTTATGCTGCACCCACTCTTTGGAACTCTCTACCGCACCGGTTACGGAAGTGCACCTCCGTGGAGGAGTTTAAGAATAATTTGAAAACTTATCTTTGGCGAATGGCCTTCTTGGATGGCTAATTATACTGTAATTTGTTGACTGTGCTGTGATTTATCTTTATTTGTCGTGATTTTAAAGCCTGATGTCATAGTGTTTTGATCTTATTTATGTTTATTATTGAATTCTATATTTCATCTTAATGTTTTAAATGTGTTCAGTGGCTTGGAAAAATGAAAGGCGCTTTACAAATAAATTTATGATTATTATTATTATCCCATGCCTGTTTGAAGCCCTGCACTGTATTCATATCCACCACTTCCTGAGGTAGGCCATTCCATGCATCCACCACTCTTTCTGTGAAAAAGAACCTCCTCACATTACCCCTTAATCGGCCTCCCTCTAATCTCATGCTGTGTCCTCTTGTCCTGCTATTTTTCTTATATTGAAACATGGTAGACTCTTTCACCTTGTTAATGCCCTTAAGGCGTTTGAATGTTTCAATCATATCACCTCTCTCCCTCCCTTGCTCTAGGGTATACATATTGAGCTCCACATGGAAACATGCAGTGGTCCTCCCTCTACCCAAAGGGGGTGACCCCTCATCACCTGGCAACTACTGCCCCATTTGTCTCCTCCCTACCCTTGCCAAGCTTCAAGAACACATTGTCCGCTTCCAGCTCACCTCTTTTCTATCTGACACCTCCTTTTCCACCCCTTACAGTCTGGTTTCAGAAAAAAACACTCAACCACCACTTGTCTCCTACGGCTGAGTGACTCCATCCTAACCAGGATGGACAATGGTCAAATCACCTATGCCATTTTTGTCGACCTGGTCAAACCCTTCGACACCATCTCTCACTCCCTTCTCCCTGACTCACTCCGGCAGCTGGCCCATCTCCCTCAGCCACAAACTGGTTCATGGCCTACCTTACTGGCTAAACACAATTAGTTAAGATGTTGGACAACACTTCACCTCACCTAATAATTAGCACTGGCATACACCAGGGATCTGTATTGTGGCCCCTCCTGTTTTACATCTTCTTAAAAGACCTTCCCTCTGTTTGCTCACCCTCCTTCGCTATACATACATGTGCCAGTGGTACGTTCTGTCTGCATCTGGCTCCTGCCCTACTATAGTTACAACCAGCTTATAGCAAGACTTCGACAAGGTTCAGCTCTGGTTTGCTAGCCATCAACTTTTCCTGAATACCAAAAAGAGTGTCTCCATGACCTTTGGAACAAGGCAGAGACTCTCTATGCTTTCTTCCATACCCACTTAACACACTCTTGATGGGACTTTACTTGAGGACACGTCCTCCTTCAGCTACTTATGTGTTTGGTTGTACCAACACCTAAACTTAAGTGCACATATTGACACCATCTAGATAAAAATACGCCCCAAGCTTGATGCCCTGTTCAGGAACCACAGTTGCATCCCTCCTATGGTTAGGTATGAACTTGTTTAAAAGATGATACTGCCAAGTTTGGACTACTGTGACATAGTCTATGGTGCTGCCACCAAGTCCTCCCAGGCCAGAATGTACACCCTCTTCAACTCCTTCAGCCAATTTGCCCTGGATGACCCCTCTTGCACCAACCAGTGCGATCTTTATCGTTCCCTATCCTTCCCCTGTCTTACAAATATGCAACTGTCCTACAGTGCTAAGTTCACCTCCAAGCACTGGTTGGGTGAACTCCCTTCCCACCTCACCTCCTCCATAACACCCCCCAACCTGCCATTCCCTTACATCAACCGACTCCTGCACCATGGTAGTCTTTCTGCAGATCCACCCAAATTGGCCACTACAGTTACTCTCACTGCCTCCCAAAAAATTCTGAATTCCCTCTACCCTCAAATCGATCACTCACCCTCCGCCTTTTCCATCAGCTCTGCCGTCAATAATTACATAGCACCTAGCTGCTCCTGCCATGTCCCTCCCTAATTCCCTCCTATAAGACATGCACAAACCATACCCCCCTAATGGCACCTTCATTTTATCTTGTGCACTCGCAATCCCAAAATTTCTATCTGTCCTCCACTTCCACAAAATTAATCCCCCTTACTGGCCTCCCTTGATCTTTCACAGAATGTAAGGGACCTTGACTGATCTCCATTGGTCCCTCTCCTACCCCCCAAGGTCCTTGTATCTCTCATCTACTCCCTTCACCCACCATCCCTCCTTTCTCCATAGATTAGCAGTCCTCTTGCATGGTTCTCAGCATCCTGAAGTAGTCCTACCATGTCTAGGCTTGTCTCCTCTGCTTCACCCTCACCCATCTACCTGTTCACTAACCTTTACAGTCCCCTTGCAGGGCTCTCAGCATCTGTAAGGGGTCCTACTACGCTTAGGCATGTCTTCTCTCCTTCCCCTCACCCATTCTAATTGTTCTCTCTTGCCTTCACTGCCCCATTACAGGGTTCTCAGCATCCAGAAGGTGTCCCACTGGGCCTAGGCTTGTCTCCTCTCCTTCAACTCATCCATCTACCTTTATCCCTAGTCTTTGCAGTCCCCCATGCGGGGGTTCTCCGCATCCTGAGGTGGTCCTACTGCACATAGTCTTGTTTGCTCTCCTTCCCCTCCCCATCTACCTTCCCCCGTCCATCTAAGTCCACGTGCATGGTGCTCAGCATCCTGAAGGGGTCCAGCTGAGCCTAGGCATATCTCCCCTCTTCTATCTAGCCACTATCTTGTCTTTCCATGACTACTAGTAGGGTGCAATGCATCATGACAGACTATTGGTTGCTTAATTCCTTTTAACTTTTGACAGTGTCAGTCCACTGCACCATGTTAATAACCTTGAGGTACTTGAATGTTTTTTCCTGTCACCACTCACTGTTCTGCACTCAAACAAGTAAATATTGAGGTTCTTTACTATTTCAAGAAATATTTTATGGCTCAAGCCATGTGACATCATGTTTGCCATCCTCTAGACAGATGACAGGCTTTGAAAGTCCTTGAGACTGTGTGGCCTTGACAATTGCATCTTTTTTTAAATTGCAGGCATTGAACCGCAATTGTGGTAACTAAAAACAGTCTACAAGCCTACCAAAGTCAGTCGTCATTTACCACAACCTGTCTTTTGTACCCACCTTGTCGCACTGTGGAACATATCTCTGTAATCACCTGTACATGGTGGTCACTCACCTGTTCGCGTATTGTGCCACCTTTAAAACAAAACACATTGCCATATCCATTAGCCAGTTTGTTAAAACAGTTTACCATCTTATGGCCAATGCTCAAACAACCCATCTTGTTTTGCGGCATGTTATGTGGGATGCCATTGAAGCAGTTGCTGAAATGAAGTGATGTTATGTCAGCTGTGAAAAACATGATTTCAGTACCATACCCTTCAGTCAAACAAAAGTTCTTGGACTTTTCTTAACAGTGCTATGCGTCCCAGTTGGCTGTGATAATGGATGCTGTTGCATCACAGGAGTCACAATAATTTGTATTTCTGCAATGTGTGACCTACCATTATGTCTTTCAGCAGTGAATCAATAATTCAGCAGTGAATCCAAATGTTCCACACAAGTGAGGTTAGCATGAGTGTATATAGCTTCAATGACTAAAAAATATGACATGAGAGTAAGAGACCTCAATACGTAGTCTGTAAACGATAGAAGATAAATGGTTCACATGCCATAAACATTACTGTGACAAATGCATTAACAATTTGCAGGTGTAATTTTTTTTTCGACATATAGAAAACATAGTAGATCTGTGGTGCACAATCTGACTTCTGAAGCACATAGAGTAAGAGATGCTGTCACATGTTGTACACAGACAGGGTGGTGGATGCTTGTGACAGACAGCCAGAAATCCACTAGCGGGTATGAACACTGGATGCAGTGATGGATCAATGAGAAGCCATTAAGCAAGTCGGATCGGTGGATGCTTTCATACATAAGTGCATACTGGCCCACAGTCTGGGCACTGAGGTAGTTATCAGCGAGTTATTTATGTGTCTATATTTCTGTCTGCAATTGACAGGGGTGCAACCAGTTTTTACTAAGGTACATCAGCAACAATACAGAATACAGTTGTCATGAGAAAGGACTGCATATGGTGGGTTGTGTCTATGTTCACATGTCTTGAAACACCCAAATATATGCAGTCAATTTCAGGATTCAAAACAAAAAATATGCCACAGTGAGGGATAAGAAGCATCCATGTAATGTCCACAGAACAGAACACCAGCAGTGATATAATGGGTACTGTATGGGCACCAATACACAACAAGGCTATGTTTTCATTGAGGGGTTGAGCTGACATGATAGGGTCCTCAAGTACAAAGCTCAAGAGGTCCTGATGTCATCTTAGCCATGAGATGAAAACACAGCCGCATCGTGTATGAGTGGACACATAATGTTTATTACAGTATATTGTTCCCAAAACGTTAACAAAAAGATGCTATTTGGGAAAGTTTTCTTTTTTTTACAAGGTTTCATACCTTGCATTATTTTCCATGTTTGGTATCAGCAGCTCACACTATGTCTGACAGAAAAGTTAGTTTCTGTAGTCCCACTTCAATGTGACCTACAAGTTATCATGGGCAGACTTTATAAAAAAGGGAATATAAAATATTTAAATTGTTTTGGAATCATGCAGCCAAAGACGCAAGTCCATGTTCATTCAATCAAGGTGAAGCACTAATGAAAAGATAGAGCCATGTTATTACGACTTTTTCTGTGCACTGCTCTGCTTTGACAAATCAGGTGGCATACTGTAGACAAGTTCATGACTATTAATGACAGAATATGCACAATAAGATTTAGAACATGCGACACAACATTTACAACGTGAAAAACAACATATCAGCTGCCACAGAACTCCATACGTAATAAGCCCCAAAAATATAATATAATGAGAATAACATGCACCTGTCTTTAAAAAAAAAGTGCAAGTGAATTTAGGGAGGAGTACCTACCTCAGCAGTGGACTTCGATGGTAAGTCACTGAGATCGTGGTTCACTAAGCAAACCTCCAAAATCGATTTCCGTACCTAGAACAAAAACTGATAAAATTTAGTACACTATATAGTAAAATTTGTAGTATTAAAGTGAAATTGCTAGCTAAATATATAAGTGGACACTGATGAAAGTATGTGACATTGAAATGCATACTTATCAAAAAAATCAGACATCAAGGATGAAGGGAGTGTTAGTGAAAAGCAGTGCCACCTCGACAAGGTCCTTCCCAGTTGGATCTCATCAAAGACAAACATGTTAGCGGAGGTGCCATTCAGTACAGAAAGAAATAACACAATGTAATATGTACTGACACCCACACCACATACACAGTTGCAAAGATACCAGGTCACGGCAAGAAGTAAGGACCACGTAACCAGTCGAGAAATTAAGAAAAAGAGATACAATACATCTGAACAGAAACACACAGTTAGTAGTTGCAATCAAGAACAATTCAAGCGACTACTTATGGCGCCAAGTGACATCCATCGACAAAGTCACTGATAATGCCCAAAAGAAAGGAATCAACACTGTTATTAAATAACAGGTAGAAAAGATTCTCAGTCATTGTGACAGAAATATCTCACTAGGGACTTTCGGTTCACTGCCACTACTTGGATTTTTTTACCAATAGGGCCCAGGAAGTCTGTTTCTGCTTCCCCCTTTGCACAAGATCAGGATCAAAACAATAACTGTGGGTACAGTGGTCTCTCGGAGATGGACTGCAACAGAGTCCAGCAGAAATAGAATTACCCACTTAAATAACACACAAGCAGTCACTGATTCTATAAAAATAGACTGTTTACTAAAATACTACAAGTACTATATTTACAGTAGGAAGTATTTACAGAAAACAAAAGGGTTGCACATTTACTAAGAAGTAGAAAATAAAATCTCATTAAACAGATAGGTATTGTACAGCAAAAGTCTAAGCTATCCCCCCCCAGGAAAGCTTCACCTGCCCTAGCTAAAGAAGCACTTTTCCCTCGTTGTGCTATCTTACCTTAGCTAGTCCTTGTAATGGCAGGGGCTCTGGGTTTTTTTGGCGTTCAGTCCAAGAGAGTAAGCTGAATATAAGTCGCTCTATATATTGCCTTGCTCCAAGTGGGAAGGGTCCTTCTCACTCTGAGTGACAGGCCCATGTTGCCCAGCCCTCTTTGAGAGTGTGTGTGCATGTGTGTCTCCCCCCCCCACCCTTCAGCACCTCCTTGCTACCATAATGATGTCCACCTGGTTCCTTTTGTTCAACATAGAAATATATCTCTAGGAAGCATACCTCACTGAGTTTATGGGTTTATTGCTTTACTGACTCCTGCATGGCTTTTCTTGTTAACTTTCTCATGAGACCCATCAGACCTGTACTTTAACTTTTCTATATATACTTTCTCACGTGATCTAGCAACCATCTTGTCTGAAGAAGATGCATATTCAAAAAGAATAACTTAATCAAAAGAATACATGGTTCTGGTCCCCTTTTCTGTCACATCTCCCCCTTTCAGAAAGGATGGTGTGTCTCTTTTGGGCAACCCCCAAGAGACACTGCCATTCATATAAGACCTGGGGAGTGCTACATGGAATATACCATGCACTTAGCTCTGCCTCGACAGTCCATTTGCGTTTGCATTCTTTGCCCCACTTCAGTGCTGAATGATCATATTGTATGACTGTAGTATCAAACTCCAGCGCAATAACTTTGTGTTTTGCCAACTAGTCCTATACAGCCATGTCAAGAGGCTATGATCAGTGACCACAGTGAACTCCCTCCCATTCAGATATGGCTGCAGCTTCTGAAGGGCCCACACCATCCCCAGACCTTCCCTCTCCACTGTGGCATATGACTCTTCCCTGGGCAACAGCTTCCGATTCAGGTACACTATGGGGTGCTCCTCCCCCTGCGGCGTAACCTGGCTCTGGACAGCACCCAGCCCATGGTCCAAGAGCATCCACGTGTACCACAAATTTTGTCATAATTGGGGCTAGCCAGCACAGGTGACCCACATAAAGCCTCCTTCAACTGTTGGAAGGCAGACTCACAGCCCTTTATCCAGAGAACTTTTTCAGGCATTCTCTTTTTTGTCAGGGCTGTCAGGGGTTTGGCCACATCACTGTAGTGAGGGACAAACCTCCTGCAGTACTCTGCTGTTCCCAGAAATGTCCTTACCTGTTTCTTTGTGGCTGGGGTGGGCAAGGTCTGGATGGCAGCAACCTTTACTGGCTCTGAACGGATGTGTCCACTGCCCAAGGTAGGACACTTCAGCCATGCCCACTTGGCACTCTTCTGCCTTAACTGTCAGCCCTGTGACCTTCAGTCTGTGGAACACCTCCCTCATGTGCCTGACATGATCCTCCCATGTCTGGTTATAAATGGTGATGTCATCCACGTAAACCAGAGCGTATTCACCTGCCCCTGCCAGGATGAGATCCACAAGCCTCTGTAAGGTTGTGAGTGCATTATTCATCCCAAATGGCATTACTTTGAATTCAAATAAGCCATATGGGGTAACGAAAGCAGCCTCTCCCTGGTTGCAGGGATTAACGGCACCTGTCAGGAACCCTTTGTCAGGTCTACTGTGGTCAGGAAATGGGCTCCCCCCAGCCATTCCAAGGTCTCATCTGTTCTGGGCATGAGGTAGGCATCAGACTCTGTACAGCTGTTGAGCCTCTGATAGTCGACACAGAACCATGTGGTACCATCCTTTTTTGGGATCAGGACCACAGGTGAAGCCAAGGGGCTACTGGACTCCTGGATCACTCTCAAGGCCAGCATCTCCCTGAGTTCCTCCAGCCTGGTCTTCTTAACTCCCTCGGGTACCCATTAGGGGGGACTGCCTCAGTGGAAATTGGGCCCCAGTGTCCATGTGGTGTTCTGCCATTGTGGTGCAACCAGGATTCCCTGTGAACATGTGCCCAAAGTCATGCAGCAGCCCTCTAATCTCTTCGGCCTGAACCAGTGTCAGCTGCTCTGAGAGGGTGAGATTATTCATGGAAGATCCCTCCCAGGCTTCACCAAGGAGGTCCACAAGGGGATCAGCCTCATTTCCCTCCTCTGATGCACTGCACACAACGAGGATCATTTCCTCCCTATCATAGTAGAGTTTCATCATGTTCACATGATATACCCTCTGCCTGTGCCTTCTTTCAGGCAGCCCTACTACATAGTTAACATCATTCAGCATCCGGATTATGGAAATTGGGCCCTCCCATGCCGCCTGCAGTTTATTGTGTTGGACTGGGATGAGTACCATCACTCGCTGCCCAACGTCATACTGCCGGGCTCTGGTCCCACAGTCATACCAGGCTTTCTGTTGCTGTTGTGCAGTGGCTAAGTGCTCCTGGGCAAGCCCCATGAGCTTCTTAAGCCTGGCACTGAAATTTAGGACATACTCCACAACAAACTCCCCTTGGGTGGCACAGTTGCATTCCCATTCATCCCTGACTAAATCTAGGAGGCCCCTCACCCTGTGACCAAACAGGAGCTCGAAGGGTGAAAACCTTGTGGACTCCTGTGAAACACCCCTGTATGCAAAGAGAAAGTAGGGCAAATATGTGTCCCACTCCCTTTTGTGCTGGTCTGCAAATGCCCTGAGCACAGTTTTAAAGGTCCCGTTGAGCCGCTCAACTAGGCCATTTGTCTCAGGGTGCTAGGGTGACGCTTGGAGCTGTTTCACCCTGCACTTCTCCCACAAACTGGTCATTAAGGATGACATGAAATTTGTCCCTTGATCTGACAAAATCTCCTGGGGAAATCCCACTTGGCTAAAGATTCCCAGGAGCTCATCGCCCACCTTTTCTGCCTCAATGGAGGATATTGCCACTGCCTCAGGGTACCTGGTTGCATAATCCACCACAACCAATATGTACCATTTGCCTGTGTGACTTGGGGTACTTAGGGGCCCCACTATGTCCTCGGCTACCATCTAGAAGGGTTCGTCAATATTAGGCAGAGGCACCAACGCTGCCCTAGTTTTCTCCCCAAACTTCCCAATCCACTGGCACTGTGGACAGGTCCAACAGTAATTTGCCATGTCTGTGTACAGGCTTGGCCAAAAGAAGTTGTTGGCAAGCTGCTTTTTTGTGCGGGTAATACCCAGGTGGCCTGAAAGAGGAATGTCATGGGCCAGGGCCAGAAGCTGCTTTCGGTAGCCCGGGGGATTACCAGTTGCTGGAGTACCTCTCCTTCTAGCCCCTTCTCTAGTGTACACTCTCTGTACAACAGCCCATTTTCCCAATAAACTGACTTTTTACTCTCTTGAGAGGCCTCAGCACTATCTGCTATCTCTCCGTTTTTGGAGGGTAGAATCAGCTCGCTGTGCCCTACCCTGCTCCTCATGTCTGACCTACTCTAGTTCCATTTCAGAACGAAAGCTGCTCCTGGTGGCAACCTCCTCCATTTGCAGCTGGGGCTCAGGGCTGCTGCTCCTAGCTAGTCCTTCACTCATACTAGCCACTTTCTCAGCTGCTGTGGGATTGGTCTACACGGGCTGTGTCACCCCCTCCTCTCCCTCAGAAGCTTGCCTTTTTGCCTGGCTACGGGTAGTAACACATACTAGGTTTTTCCTGTGGTCAAAATTGATCCCCATGATCACATCCACAGGGAGATCAGGTACCTCTCCCACCTCCTGTACCCCATGGCCACCCTCCCAGCTCAGGAAGTCCTGAGCCATTGGCACTTGGACCACTGGACCCGTGACTCCACGAATCTTGGAGAACTGTCCCGGCAGAATCTGCTCTGCCTGGATCAGCTCCTGCCTTACCAGGGAGATGGAGGCACCAGTGTCCCTTAATCCCTGTGTTACTGTGCCATTGACTAGAATAGGGTGCATATGCTTGGTGGAGTTTGGTGGCACTACAGTGTGTGCACAGTATACCAACTGCAGAGTACTGTCTTGGTCATCCCCTCCCCCAAGCTTTTGCACTTTACTCCTATTTTAAGGGCAGTCATAGAATAAATGCCCCCACTTTCTGACAAATCCATCATGCATTGGCCCCCAGCTCCTTGTTTCCCTCTGAACTAATGGGTTCTGTTTTGGGCTTGGGTGCAGGCTGATTTCCTTTAGGCTACCCTCCCTGGGTCCCCTTAAAATCAGGTGCTGCTGCACCCCCATAGTTCTTGCATTGCAAATGTGGTCTGCTGGCCACTAACAAATCAGCACTCTCTGCTGCCTCCTCTGTAGAGTTGCATGCCCGGTCCAGCAGCCATATACGCAGGTCATCAGGTACAATTTTAAGAAACTGTTCCCTTATAATTAAATCTTTAACCTGCTTTACAGACCTTGCCTTAGCCCCATCCACCCAGTGGTCTAAATAAGCACACATTTGGACATGCAGTTCTACATATCTGCCTCCCGGCCCTTTCTTAACTCTCTAAATTTCTGTCTATAAGCCTCAGGAGCCAATTCAAAATGTTTTAGTAACATTCTTTTAACTTTATCATTGTCCAAGCAATCATTGTCATCCATTCGAGCAAATGCATGCAAGGCATGACCAGTAAGTAATGGGGTCAGATAGTTCATCCACAATGCCCTATCTAATTTAAATTGCCCACAGATCCTTTCAAATGATTTTAGAAACAAATCCAGATCATCTCCCTCTTGGCATTGCAGAAACATTTTAGAATTAAACGGGGCTTCATGGTTTGAACCACCTTTGCCATTACTTACTGTTTGTTACGCTGTTTGCCGGTGCAGTTTCTCCAATTCTGTCTAATGCTGTCATCCTTTCTCATGCTCTGCTCTTTCTTCTCGCATCAGGATCTCATGCTGGCAAATCTTCTCCTTTTCCTCTTGCATCAGGATCTCGTGCTGGTGAGTCTTCCCCTTTTCCTCTTGCATCAGGATCTTGTGCTGGCAAATCCCCTCCTTTTCCTCTGCCTCCAGCCTTGCTCTCTCCTCCAGCATCCGGATTTCATGCTGCCGGGCTCTCTCTCTGTCTTTAGCCTCCAGCCTTGCTCTCTCCCTTTCAGTCTCCCTCAGAGCAAGCTCTGCCTTCAGGATCTCCAGCTGAGGTTGAGTGGGCTGCACAGCTTCCCCAGCTGGTGCCAAAATGTGCCCCTCTTGCTCAGCCACTGTCACCTCAGTCTCGCTACCCGAGTCACTTTCCTCTCTGACTGCTTGCTGATCAGGTATTGGGCCCTGCTTATCTGAGACTGTCTGCCCCTCCTGCAGCTGATCCTGTGCCACCAGGGCTTCCATGAGTGCATTCTTATGCATGGCCTCATAGGCAATCCCCTTTGCTGCGCACAGCTCATGAAGCTGCTGTAGATGAAATTTTACATAGCTTGAAGAGCTCATCTTCTCTAGCTAAGCTGCACTTAACTGTCTAGAAATAAATAAAATAGTAAAAAATTCAACCTTTTGAAATCCTGTTTCGTGACTGTTAAACGGTATATTTCTGCTAGCACTCCAGCACCAGTGTTCTTTCTCTTTCTCTCTCTCTCTCTCTCTCTCTCTCTCTCTCAGTTCCTGCTTCACAGGAAAGCACACTGTCTGCTGCTGTAAACTGGCCTGGTACCAGTTGCCACAATGATCCACCACTCTGCCACCAGTTGTGACAGAAATCCCTCACTAGGGACTTCTAGTTCACTGCCACCACCTAGGTTTTTTACCAACAGGGCCCAGGAAGCCTGTTTCTGACTTCCCCCTTTGCACAAGGTCAGGAAGGTCAACACAATAACTGTGGGTAGAGTGATCTCTTAGAGATAGACTACAACAAACTCCAGCAGAAATAGAATTACCCTTTTAAATAACACACAAGCAGTCACTGATTCTATAAAAATAGACTGTTTACTAAAATACTACAAGTATTTACAGCAGGATGTATTTAAAGGAAACAAAAGGTTTGCACATTTACTAAGAAGCAGAAAATAAAATCCCATTAAACAGATAGGTATCGCACAGCAAAGGTCTAAGCTATCCTCCCCAAGGAAAGCTTCACCTGCCCTAGTTAAAGAAGCACTTTTTCCTTGCTGTGCTATCTTATCTCAGCTAGTCCCTGTAATGGCAGGGGCTCTGGTCTTTTTTGGTGTTCAGTCCAAGAGAGTGAGCTGGATATAAGCCCCTCAATATATTGCCTTACTTCACGTGGGAAGGGTCCTACTCAGTCTGAGTGACAGGGCCATGTTGACCAGCCCTCTTTGAGAGTATGTGCATGTCCCCCCCCCCACCCTTCAGCACCTCTTTGCTACCATAATGATGTCCTCCTGGTTACAAACATAGAAACACAGAATTTGACAGCAGATAAGGACTGCTTGCCCACCGGTCTGCCCATTTCCCTACCTATTGGATAAGCTGCAGATCCTAGTTAACCAACAGCTTACTTCCTCCTACCCCCAACCCCTAGAATTGCCTTATGTCTGTCCCATGCATTCCTGAATTCCCCCACTGTTTGTGACTCCACAGCCTCCTCAGGAAGGCTGTTTCATGCATCCACAACCCTCTCCATGAAAAAATACTTCCTCACTTTACCTCTGAGCCGTCCCCTTCTATCTTCAAATTGCGCTACCTTGTTCTTGCACATCTCTTTTTCTGAAAGATGCTACCCTCTTGGACTTTGTTGATTCCCTTGTGGTACTTGAAAGTTTCAATCATGTCCCCCCATCCCTCCTTTCCTCAAGGGTATACATATTAAGCTCCTTAAGTCTCTCTTCATATGTCTTCTGGTGCAGGCCCTGTACCATTTAAGTTGCCCTCCTCTGGACTGCCTCCAACCTATGTCCTTACGGAGATTTGGTCTCCAGAACTGCATGCAGTACTCCAGATGGGGTCTCACCAGCTGTCTGTACAGAGGAATAACAACGTCCTGTGTTCTACTGGTGATGCCTCTTCCTATACATCCCAGTATCTCCCCAGTCCTCCTTACTGCCCTCTCACATTGCTTTCCCACCTTTAGGTGATCTGATATGACTATCCCCAGGTCCCTTTCCATTTTTGTTGTTGTTAGTATCCCATCCCCATAGTGTACTCTTCCCCTAGGTTTTTGTTTCCCAGGTGCATTACTTTGCATTTCTTAGCACTGAATCTAAGCTGTCATACATTTGACCATTCCTCCAACCTTGCCAAGTCACTTCTCAACCCTTCCACCCCACCTTGTGCATCATCACTGTTACAGATCTTTGTGTCATCTGCAAAGAGACATACTTTTCCTTCCAGTCCCTCTTCTATGTCACCTATAAAGACATTGAAGAGGAATGGTCCTAGAACTGAACCCTGCGGTACCCCACTAGTAACCCCCCCTTTCTTCAGAGTGGACACCATTTACTATTACCCTCTGTGTCCAGTTCTCCAGCCAATTTTATACCCAGTCTACCATCTTGGGACCCACTCCCAGGCTGGCTAACTTGTATATTAATCTTTTGTGTGGGACTGTGTCAAATGCCTTGCTAAAGTCTAGATAGGCAATATCCACAGCCCCTCCCTGATCTACTACTTTGGTCACTCAGTCAAAGAAATGTATTAGATTCATCTGACATGAGCTTACCGCAGTGAATTCATGCTGGCTTGGGTCCTGTGCCCCTCTGGCCTCTTGGTACTCAACAATTCTCTCCTTCAGAAGGGATCCCATCAGTTTCCCTTTCACTGAGCTCAAACTAACAGGTCAGTAGTTTCCTGCCTCTTCCCTGCTTCCACTTTTGTGAAGTGGAATCACATCTGCCATCTTCCAGTCCTCAGGTACCACCCCATCCTCCCATGATTTGTTAAAGAGGGTAGTCAGAGGTGCCACTAGTTCTACCCTTAGTTCTTTTAGAATTCTGGGACGAATCCCATCAGGTCCCATTGCTTTGTCCACCTTCAGTTTTAAGAATTCTTTCAGAACTCTTTCTTCTGTGAATGGGCTGGTATCGATCCCCCCCTATCCAGAGTGTTTCTGTTGTTCGTTTTAGGTACCTCCCCCTCTTCATTTGTAAATACTGAGCAAAAATATTTATTTAGTATCTCTGCCTTTTCACAGTCACCCTCTGCCCACCCCTCCCCCTTTATTAAGCCTCACTATCCCTCCCTTGGTCTTCCTTTGCTCCCTGATGTACCTATAAAAGGTTTTATCCCCCTTCTTAACTGAGTTGGCTATCTTTTCCTCGGTTTTGACCTTTGCTGTTCTGACTGCCTTCCCTGATTTCTTCTGTTTTAACTGATATAGTTCTCTGTCCTGCTCCTTCTGTGATTCCCTGTACAATCTGATTGCTATATTTTTCTCCCTAACCTTGCCTGCCACCTCCTTTGAGAACCATAGTGGTTTTTTACATCATTTTGTTTTGTTTGTTTGCTTCACATAAAGGCTTGTTACCTCTGTGATGGTAGTTTTTATTATTCCCCATTGTTCTTCCACCCCTCCTTCCTGCCCATTTGCTTGTGCATTCCTTAGGCACTCACCCATTTTGGCAAAGTCAGCCCTCCTAAAGTCCAGGACCTTTGCCTTTGTATGGCTTAACTCTACTACTGTGTTTATCGTGAACCATACTGTTCAATGGTCACTAGTTCCTAGATGGCTACCCACTTCTACATCTGTGATCATCTCTCCATCTCCATTTGAGAGTACCAGGTCTAAGACTGCTCCCTCCTCAGTGGGTTCCAATACTAGTTATTTAAGGCATGCCCTCTGCAGGGTATTTTGAATGACCCCACTCTTTGTTCCTTTTGTTCAACATGGGAATATCTCCCAGAAGCATACCCCACTGAGTTTATGGGTTTATTGCTTTACTGCCTTCTGCATGGATTTTCCTGTTAACTTTCTCATGAGAATCTTCAGACCTGTACTCCAACTTTTCCATATATACTTGCTCATGTGATCTGGCAACTATCTTGTCTGAAGAAGATGCATATTCAAAAAGAATAACTTAATTAAAAGAATACATGGTTCTGGTCCCCTTTTCTGTCACAATCATCAACAACAGCAAAACAAGTGACACACCAAAACACACCCACACATCCATGCACACAAGCACACACCAGACACACACAAGTAACACACAATGAAACATCAGACACACACAGAGACAAACACACATACACAGCACAGTGCCAAACAAACAAGATTACACACAAAATTTACCTTCACAGTAACTAATATCAACACACATGATCCTCAGGACACAGACACATCACAACCACCAACACACTCCATTACCAAAAAAAAAAAAAAAATACAGGGTTGGATATTCAAAAGGGTTGTGCAATGCGCAATAGGGTTTCGCCAGTGCAAGTCAGAAAATGTGCCATTCTGCGATATTCAGCAGGAGGCAGTTGCGCCACTGAAAACATGCTAAGCAACAGCGCAATGATAATGAAGGCATGTGCAACCGAAGGTGGTGGAACCATGCATAAAGTGCGCAGTGCGATGTTCAAAGACTTGCGCACTGCGTAACATTGGAGCAGGCGGAAGTTGCGCCATAGCGGGAATAAGCCAAATTAAAAAGGAGCAAGGACGTGGCACAAGAACGCCACAGGGAAGCCACATGTGTCAGAGACAGGCACAGAGAAATAGGGAGAAAGAGGGCAGGCCAGGGAAACCACAACACAGAAGAGGGACAAGGGAAGGTGTGTGGGGCCACAGAGTGCAGAGGCCAGTAGGTGTACCCGGTGCAGGGGAGGTAGCAGTCAGGACAGCGGGGGGAGCAAAGCAACATCAGCTGAGGGGGGAACACAAGCCAGGGACATGGACAGTGCCACCTTCCACATGGATGCCATAATGAGGGGGGTGAGAAGGCATGCTGCATGGGGACGTGGCCGTGGAAGGGCCCATTGACGGTATGCCCTCAACAGGCAGTACCAAGCCCACACCAGCTTTGAGCTGTACACAGATGTTGAGATTGTGGGCTGGTACCACCTGAACAGGGCAATACTGAAGCGGCTCTGTGAGCTGTGCAGTGATGTGATGCAGGCACCCACACAATGGATTCATGCTCTGTCAGTGGAGACAAAGATAACAGCCTGCATGTGCTTGCTCACCACGGGTACCTTCCAGAGACCAACAGGGGACACCACAGGCATAACACAGTCGGCCACATCACGCATCCTCACCCAATTCCTCAGCGCACTGCTGCCACATGCTGCGGAGTACATCCTGTTCTCCAGCAGTGCAGCAGAGCGCACAGTAAACATACAGGAGTTCCACAGGGTAGCACATATGCCTGGCATGCTAGGGGTGACAGACTGCACCCATGTGGCCATCCACACACCACCTGGCCCCGACGGGGCTGCATACATGAATCGGAAGGGATATGCCAGTGTCAACTGCCAGGTGGTGTGTGATGCCAGTGGGCGCATCATCAATGTCTGTGCCATGCACCCTGGGGGAGCACATGATTCCTTCATCTGGCATCAGTCGGCACTGTGCCATCGATTCGAGAGTGGGGACATCCCCAGAGGTCATCTAGTGGGTGAGTATGTATGTAGAACTGACAAATCGTGGGCAAGGGGGGGTAAGCCAGAGGTGCCATGGGTGTGGCCCACAGGGTTTGGGGCAGTCTGAGCCTGAACAAGACACTAACCTCCACTATCTCCACACAGGTGACAGTGGATACCCACTCCGTCCCTGGCTGCTCACACCCTACTGGCGGCCCACAACCCCATCACAGCAATGCTTCAATGAGGCACATGTCACCACATGCAACGTCATTGAGCAGCTGTTTGGGATGCTGAAGGCGCGTTTCCGTTGCCTGGACGCCTCTGGTGGTGCCCTACAGTATAGCTCCTCAAAGGCCTGTGGGATATTCCTGGCCTGTTGTATCCTGCACAACATGACCAAAGACTGTGGGATAGCCGTACAGGTCAAAGAGGGGAACAGATATGGGGACAACGGTGACGCCGGTGACGATGGGGATGGGCAGCCCCCCCTTGGCCGATGGGACCCCCAACTGATCCGGCTGGCACAGCTGCACCAGGACACCATCACAGAGGAGCACTTCAGCCAACACAGGTAAGTCATGGGGCCATATGCAACCACCAGTGGCTAGGACACAACCCACATACACACATGGAAACACACCAGGGGTGCATGCTGGCAAGGGATGTGGCAGGGCACAGAAGCACACACATACAACCAGGGAGGGGTGAACAGTAACACACCACATGGACGGACACACACACACACACAATAGGCACAAAGTGCACAGGGGTCAGGTGCAAAACAGAGCTGGAACACAAACATTAGCAACACACATGTCTGCAGGCCACCACGTCCACTGACTGTCTATGTGTGTGTGTCAGATGCTGGGCACCATCGCACTTTGGTGTACAGCGCAATGCAGGCATCATCATGCATACGTACCTGTGGACAGCAGTTGGGAGGGTGTGCAGGTGGACCATGTGTCTGCTTGCAGGGCCGGTCACCCACCGGTGTACTGCCCATCAAAACACACAATGCACACAGGGCAGCACCAGACAGTGCCTGCTCTGGGAGACAGGTCAGTCCTGCGGCACAGTGCCACGTCTACCTCGGATGCATGGGCGGCACCGCTGAGACCCAGCAGCACTGGCAGGCTGACCACGGGCCTCATGGGGTGGCACCGATAGTCCACCAGGGGTTCCACTGTGTGAACATGACCAAGCCCGCACAGGGATCTTCAGCACACTGAACATACCTGCACCAGGAGTGCTCAGGATGCCCACAGCTGAACCCGGCGTTGACAGGGTGGGTGTCGCACGACGCCGGGAACGGGGAGTGGATAGCGAACTGCGCAGTGTGAGCGACACATGGTCACCTGACTGTGTGCCCATTGTGGCCATGACAGCAACCAACACCTGTGTTTGCTTGTCAATGGCAGCGGTCACATCCTCCCACAACTGGACAATCTGTGACAGGATCCTATCGGTGTCCCTGTTGTGTCGCTCCTCGACCCACTCCAGAGCCACACACAGTGCCTCCACGGACATTGCAAGCCGCATCTGCTGCTGTACTGATGCCTTCAGTAAGCGGGTGTGCTCATCAAAGAGGTCGTCTGCCACCTTGGCATCCTGTCCCTCAGGGTATGGAAGGGCCTGATGTTCAGCACCCCTTGAAGGTGGGCGCTGCACACCAGGACCAGGTATGGGCAAGTCCACAGGCGGTGCACAGATGCCACCACTGAACCCTGAACCCCCAGTCCCGGTGGGCAACTGCTGCTTCTGCCTCTCCACCTGCTGTGCCCAAGGGATCAGTTGTTCCGCCGCTGTGGCCGCAACAGTGACACTGTCCTGACCAGCCACCAGTGCTGCCCCACTGGTGCTGACAGGCACAGCCTGGGACTGTGCTGAGACGCTGGAACACACGTCGGAACCAGCCAGGTCCATGGGCGTGAGCTGGCCTGCTGTGTGTCCATTCTGTGACACACGTCACTACCCATAATGGTCACATCATCATCATTGGTGCAGGTCTGTGCCACAGCGTGCAGGCATCCTCGGATGCCGGAGCGCTGAGACTCAACAAGGGCCTCCCCCACACCTGTCTCAATGACATCAGTGTTGACAGCCAGGCGAACCCACTGTTGCAATGCTCGCTGGCTACCTGCAGAGGTGGATGGTCCCTCCTCCAACTCCAGATGACTGTCCACAGTGGACAGGCCCCCCACCGCTGACCCCTGCAGACACGCAGGATCTGTAACAGAAAGTAAGGTCACGTTAGTGCATGTGATCTACCCTCCCCCCGACAGACCATGACATACCATGCAGTGATGGGCTACCACCTGTCTGGAAGCCACCTCCTGGAACGCCCTCAGTGGCACTGTGCTGAATGCTTGCAGTGAGCCTGTCCTCTGCCGGTGTCAGCTGCACCATCTCCGGCTGGCCCCCGCCTGTTGCAGCACGTGCCACCCTGATGGCAGCCACCTTCTCCTTCACCCTCCTCATGTCAGTACCCATCTTCTTCTTACACTCCTGCACAGAGCGCTGGTGGCTGCTGTGCAGGTTGATGGCACGTGCCACCCCCTCCCATGCAGCAGCACGGGCCTGAGGGGTGCCCCGCTGTCCACTGAGCAGTGGCTCTTGATCGATGTAGGCTTCGAAGAGTGCCTCCGTCTCGGCCTTGGTAAAATCGGGCCTCCTCTTCCGCCCACCAGCATTGTCCTTCTCACCCAAACCTCGCTCGGTCATTATTCAGCCTGTATGGATGACAGTGATTACCTGTGACTGTGCAGTACAAAGCAAGTCCCTGATGCCACAATCCAGAACACCACACAGCATGCAACTCACCAATAAACTGCAGTAACCGAATATGGCCACTGCAGAACAGTGTCGCAGTTTTATAGCGCGATCCATGCAAATTAGGTGAGGAGCAACTTTAATGAGATGCAAATCACACTGCTGCGCCATTGCATGGCTGATCGGATGATCTGCATATGACGGCTGAATAGCGTGCTTTTGCGCTGTGCGCAATTGTGTTGAGCGTGCTGAGCCAATGGCGTAGTTCTGTGTCATGCATAGTACACCGCACTGCGCATGCCCAGGTAGCTTATGCAGGCATCTGCCACGCTGATGACATGCTGTGCGTGGTAGGCAATTCAGGGCACGGCCACCATTGTGCCAGTGGCGCTATGGTGAGGGTTGCTACATGGCGCTGTGGCACAACTCTGCAATAGTTCGCTGTGGCGATGGCACACAGGCAACCAATCGTGCTAGATGCATAGACGTCCAATGGCGCTGTGCGTGGCCTTGCACCAGAAACCCATGACCCTGTGCCCGACCTTTGCCCCCTTGGTGCTATACGTCCGGCATGGCTGCACCTCTATCGCACTGTTTGGTGACAGCACGTTAGGGAATGGTGGTGCTGTACCATGTAGCACTTCCACGTGAGGTGCCGTGCTGTAGATCGCCATATTGCCTACTATAGCATTAGAGATGGCACGCAGGAGAGCCCCTCAGAGGAGTGCCCTTGAGCTGGCCAACCTTGTGGCCATTGTGGAGCCACACTATGGACCACTCTTTGGTGAGGAGGCACTGGACAGGGCCAGGACCCAGGTTTGGCAAGAAGTGGCCACTAACCTGGAGGCGGTCACTGGCCACAGGAGAACGGCGGAACAGTGCAGGCACCGGTATGGGGACCTTAGAAGGAGGGAGCCGGAGCAACTTGCACGTCTGCGGTCGCATGCCAGGAGGGGCGTAGTGCCTCGTCCAGGTGGGTGACACGTCTACACACTTGCATGGTCCATATGGGTAACACTGTCTTATGTGTCCAGCACATAGGGGAGGGATAGTCTAGGATTGGCTGTGGCGGTGTTTACAGGGTATGGGGTGGGTGGGTCTGGCTGGGTGGGTGGGACACACATTGGGGTAGGGGGAATTTGCTTTGGGTTTGTACTGATGTGTTTCTCCTTTTGTCTCCCACAGGCGTGGCCAAGTGGAGGCGGATGGTGGAGCGGCAGCAGAGGGAGGAGGACGCTACACAGGGGCATGTCAGGGACCAACCCCAATGTCATCAACGTCCTGATGAGAGTGAGTGCCATGATACCATGATTGCTATTGCATGCTGTGTGACAGGGTGAGAAGCAGAGCATGGCCACCTTGCATGGACACCACTGCCACGCACGCAACATGTGACAGTCAGCACTGTCCAGTGGCACTGCATGTCTGGGAGTGCGTCAATGGTGGTCCATGCGTGCACTGGGCATAGACTGTGGCACTGCCTGCACACCGCAGACAGCCACGCTATTGCACGGTCTTGGCTGTGCTGTGCTGGACATGGGCGGTGGTGTGCAGTGGTACACATGGCTGTTGCTGCCTGGTTGGGCATGTCTTGTGGACATGGTCACTGTGGGTGGGCGCACACCATCACAGGAGCATGGTACATGGCTGTATGCCATGCATAATGGGTGGGCTGCAGGGGGATGGACAGTCACACCTATTGACGCTGATCACTTGTTCTAGTTGTGCGGATACTCCTGCGGATCCAGCAGGCTGTCCAGGAGCTGCTGCAGGTGGCGCAAGAGTCCCTCTCCATATTAAGGGACTTACAGCAGCATGGGGTGAGGAGGAGGAGGAGGTGGCCCAGGCAACAGCCTCAGGCAGAGGAGGACCAGGCTGGACACTGACATCTGCACGACCTGCCTGCAACTACCCCCCTTTGATCAACCCGCACACTCCACCTAATCTCTTCCATATGTTCACCCCTGCCCTTTACCCACCCCCACCTTGTTCCTGTCCCTCCCCCCACCTTTGTACATAGTTGTATATAGTTATTTTTGATATGTTTTTTGAATACAAATATGTTGATATGAATACTGTGGTAGTCTCTGATTTGCAGCTGGCTATAGGCGCTCAGTTGCAGTGGTGTGCATGGCATCTGGGGTGGTTCAGTCATGGGTATGTGTGTGTGTGCGTGGGGAAGTGTCTTTGGTGTGGGAGTGGCTATCAGTCTGTGTCTGTGGTGTGTGTGTTGTTCCCTGTGCATTGCATTACTGTGTGCAGTGGTCCATGGTGCATGCTCTGTGTCCATTGTGCCCCTGTCAACCTGTCCTTGACCTGTGCAGCTGACACCCTTGCATGTCTGTGGCCTGCGAGGTCTGCTGCCTTGTCAGTGGTGGCTGTCCTTGCAGGTCATCCACTGTGACCGTCACAATGCTGGGTTGCCTCCTGTCACTGGTGTGGTGCATGTTAGCCTCGGGTGACACTGTGGCCTCCGCAGTTGCTGTCCCACCTCCATGCTGTGGCTTGTGTGTGTTGTAGGAGCTGTGCACCACTGTCTGTGACTTGTGCTCCAGGCATATGCTGGTGGCATATAGGAACACAGTTCATGGACAGGGTGGGTGTCACCCCTGTGCCATGGAGGACTGCAGGCTGTGTGTGCACAGTTTTCATGGGCCCACACTGGGGGCTTGGTTGCCACAGTACTGCGTTCTTGTGTTAGTGTCCCCATGGGTATGGGTGTGTGTTCGCCCCTGCACTGTGTTGCATCCAGTGTGCTGCATGCTTCCACGGACCACTGTGGGTGTCTGTGCTGGCTGCTGTGGCTCGTGGTGGGTCGGGATGTGACACTTGTCTACTGTGCAGGGTGCTGTCTTAATGGTGGTGGTGTCAGGGACACGCCCTTTCCCGTGCGGGGTACCTCTTGTGCCGATACATGTTCGGTCTCTCAGCTGTACCTCAGGGGGATTGTGCATGTTGGCACTGTGTCTGCCGTTGTTGCAGTGCTGTGTGCTGCCACCCACTGCTGGGTGCTCATGGTGGGTCTGGCTTGTATGGTTCTGTGGTACACGAGGTTGCAGTGTGACAGTGGGGGTGGTGGTATGCATGGGGTTTCCTGCAGTGGTGGTCACTGCTCATGGGGGGTGTCTTGGAGTCACGGTGCAGGGTGTGCTGTGCACTGGGGGGGGCTGGTGTGGCATGGGGTGGTCCGCCCTCCTTCTGTGGCAGTCTCAGCTTGCCGGTGGGTGTGCTGGGGCACCATGGCACAGCTGTGCTTTGTTTGCTTGTCCCCATGAGCCGATGGATATTCCAGCCCTCCCCCAGTTGTGCTGTGCTTAGGGTGTGGGGGCGCATTGTCAGTTCTGCTGTGTGTTCCTGTGCCCACCTGTGGCATGGGTGGTGGGCCTCTACCTACCTCCCTGGTTGTGCAGTTACATTGCTCTGCTGCTGGGGGCTCCCTGCTTGCACTATGGCACCTCTGGGCTGCTCAGCTGGGCAGCCCTTGTTGCGCCATAGCGCATCGTATCTGCTCAGCTTCCCCTTCCTACTTGCACTATGGCGCAAGTTGTGCGATATTCAGACGTTAGCTGTTGGCGCAATTTGGCTTGCTCCTTTTTTGAATATCGTGTCTATTGTGCATGGGTGCAATGGACTTGTGCTTGCTCCTGCTATTGCGCACTTTTTGGGCACAGTTTGAATATCCAGCCCACAGTGTTAAACTACAACACAGATGTGCCAGCTTTGATACACTGAGGATTAAGACGCTGGACAACACACCTCAAGCCACGTTGTTGACCTGCTTTTGGGAAATTATTATGGCTACGGGTGGTCACCTGTGCAGAGAAGGGATACAGAGGAATGCTCTCCCTTCAGCTGGTGTGATGATGGCCTTACAATGCTACTTAGCAGCACCTGGTGGAGATGGGATGCACTGCAAGGTAGCAGTGAAATAACTTGGTGGTGCAGCAGCACATGTCGGCAGATCAGCGCATGGACATCTTTGCACGTGCCCGCTCCAACACCATAGTCCACATCTACAGTACCAGAACATCAGTCCACAGGGTATTCAAAACCAACAGGCCAGGAAAGACCCGGTAACAAAAGAAAGGATGCCAGGTAGGTGGTGCATGACCTACACCAGGGCATTGATCAAGGGGTTGGAAGGTCCAGGAAAGTGTTTTCTCAGTAATATCACTCCCGAAGGATGGTGGTCTGAGGAGTGGAGCGGAGTGGAGACAACGGCTGAGTGGGCACCACTGAGACATGCCATGGTCCACTAGTGACAGTAAACAGAATGTACACAAAGTAACACATACCACCAGTGGAACTGACACATACACACATGCCAACACACACAGACACATATTCATGCAACAGTGGGCATCTGACCATAAACAACACAGCACCAATCTCAGCACACAGAAAATTAAAACACCAGCTGCACACATGAATGTGTGAGCAATAACATAGTTCAGTCAAGCCTCGGTACCACAGAAATAAAATCACAGACTCGGTAGCCACAATGTATATATCACGCACTGGAATAAGAACAATAAAATAACATTGAAGGCAATATTCACACACAGACACCTAGATGCCAATAATAACTGCAGTGAACAATCACAAAGTGAGAGACCACACAGTAAGCAAGGGAAAACAATGGCATTACTATGCAAACACCACCAACAGGCAAAAAGCAAGACAAGCACACATCTCCACATGAACAGTCATAACCACAGTACCCTCACAGGAACACTGTCATGGCCACATAACAGAAAGACAAGAGTGATGTATCTGGCATACATGGCAGTACAGAATAGTACCGATCTGAAGTTGGACTCACCAGTGCCCTTTGACGTTTCTCAAATGCCACGCATTCACTTTCTTCACCTGTGTCGATACACCCCCCGCAGCAGAAGGTCCCTTACACGGTTTGCTGTCCCTTAAAAATAGTTGGGACAGCATCGAGCTTGAGCCGTTTTCTGGCTGGCAAATTAAATTCCAGTATAAGCAAACAATAAGTTTCAAAACTATCTTGACTGAAGTGGTCACTGCACAGAAAACTGTACTTGCTTAGACCATTCAAGTTCACTCTTATAAGCCTCACTTGCTCACACCACTTATTTCTAACTTCTTCATTAGATGGAAAATGAAATGTGCTGACACCTGATTTCCAGGTATTGGTGCGGTTCCCAGGAACACATGAATTAACCATTATATAGTGCTATATAGACACCAGTGACAAAAAGAAAATTATGTCCACTGATGAAAATAAGAATGAAAAATCAGACTATCAAAATTCACTGCAGTGATTCAATTTTCTCTCCAAAACATATCTGACATACAGCTAAGCACTACCTGGAAGTAATAGGTTCTGAAATATTAGCAACAGTAATATGCTGAGGAAAAGTACCACACAAACATCAAGTAAACACATTACTTTACAATGACAGAGTTGGAGAAATACACAAATACATAACTGTTACGCAGTCATCACATGTGTAATATTTCTTATTATATTTATTGAGAGGTTTTTCTAAATAGAACTCTATGATTACTGCGTGTTCTCAGGGTCAGAGGTCACAGAGCCACATAAACCGATGGTGACAGGAATAGAAATAAAACTGGATTGCACAGGGGATAAAACAGAAGCTGAAATGACAGTGCTGAAATTCTTTTACTTGACAGTGAAATCGGTCTCAACATGGTGATGTACAGGCAGCACATGCATAACGGAGGGATACCAGAGGACAGGTATGTTTGTGCTGAGCACATGCTGTTTAATTCTGTGGGGTGAAATATACAGCACAAGTTTTCTGGTAAGGGACCGTTTGAAAAATAAGTGAATACAGCGAGCGCTAACCACAAATGTGAACCGCAAATAGAAATCACGGTCACAGTAATGCACTGATTGAGCTCGTGTTCGGGCAGGGAAAGAGAATGTGCATTCACTGCCAGACTGCTACCGTGGAACACGCATTCCATACAATGACATCACAGGCAGCAGGCGGCAGGGCAGATAAACAGAGGCAACAGGTGTGGGGAGACTGCACCACAGAACCAGTATTACAACAGAGGGAGCAACACTACTGAGCCAAAAACCATTGCAAAGCTGTTAGGTTGTAAGTAACTATATAATAAAGCAAAAATGTGGCAGGGATTCAAGCATTGGTGAAGGGCCTCTTTAAACTGGTTGAAAAAAATAAGTCAGAATGTGTTGTAAAGTCAGTCATAATTGGTTATTCAACTGATTCCGGGATCTATAGGTAAAGTATCCCAGCAGATGCAGCTGCAGATTTACTGGAATGGTAGTGCCTGTGGGAATGGAAATGGTAGTTACTCACCTGATAAAGGTGATTGTGGTGGAATAGATCTCTGAGGCACTCTACAATCCTGACCTCATAGGTTGTATACACCTGATAGGTTGTTTGATGCACATGTGACTAAAACGAATCCCAGGGGCTCTGGTCTCCTATGGTCAGTTCTAATTGTGCATTTGATAAAGGAGCTCCAGACTTTTAGACTGAAAAGAAAAAATTACTTCTACAAGATAAAAATAATATACAATATCCTACTAACAGGAACCAAACAATAGTCCTTATAAAGAACTTATGCTGTACTCAGAATGTTTTATGTACAGAAATATATTACAGCATAGACTAACATGCCATTAAATAAATCTGTCTGTGCTAGGTAAAGTATCACAGCAGATGTATATGACTCTACTGGGCCAGTAGTACCGGCTAACAGAACTTTGCAAGCATCTGCTGGGACAGTACTACCTTGTGGTGAAGGAAATGACCCTGCATCTGCTGTGAGGGTAGTGTCTGTGCTACCGAAACTAACACCGAATCTGTTAGGACAGCAGACACTTCATTCATTTCCTCATGCCTATCGACCCAATTTTCAGCTCCTGCATGTACACTGCTGTACTGTTATGCATTGTAAAGTTTATTATTATTTTCATTTTGATATACTGTATATGACTATTATTTTGGCTAAGTTGTTACAACCGATAACGTCGTTTGCAAAAACAAATCACTGTTTTCCGATTAGGCACGTGCGTGCGCCCTCGTACAGCTAGCTCCTCCCTCTCTCGCTCCGATTTGTCCTGTCCCCGCCCCCGTCGACGTCAGGGCCCTGCCATAACGACATTCCGAATGTGACCGGTAGGCTGCAGCACGTGATAATGACAGACGCGGGCTGTGCAGTTTATATTCCCGCAGTCAGATCGGCGAGTTTGGTAACCTCAGGTGATAGAACCCCGAGAAGCGGCGTCGCACGGGGAAGCATGTCTGCCTGGTGCCCAGCGAGCCGGGGCGAGATGCAGCCATCCCGGGACTGGCAGTTGCAGCAAGAGCAGCGCGATGAGCCTTCGAGAGTAGCCCAGCAGCAGAACCCGCAGCAGGTCAGTCAGCAGTACCGGGGACGGTGGTGGGGAGGGCTCGGGGGTCTGAGTGCTGTAACGTATAACCGTCACTGTTTCATTAAACGGATAAATCAAAACCACCGTGGCAAATTCGCTGCCAAGCAGCCAACTCCCTGACAGGACGGCCGCGGGTCGAGCTGCTGTGTAGCGCACTACAGTAGCTCAGGATGTGGGGGTCTACGCTGAACAGCTCTCTCCCTGCGCTGCCACTACTGCACCTGTCAACAAATGTAGGGACTAAGTCCTGCTCGTCAGACACGCTCGCATTATTTACCCACTTATCTAAACCGCGGATCAGCTACTTAAAACCCGATGTTACGAGGAAGTGACAGTTTTCATTTTTGGGGGAGGGAAGCGATTGGGACTGCAGTATGCGAATGCAGGTCCGGTTACTCCTCCTGGTTAGTAGTGACTACTGGAGCTGCGCTCTTCCCCAAGCGTCTCTCTGGCCCCTTCGGATTTTTACCCAAACTAAACTTATAGTTCTAACTTGATGAATTAATGATCCCGCTTGGAAGTTGTCGACCAGTTCCCCCAGGCAGCTTCGCAGAATTACTGCAGAAGATGAGACCGGTTTTGATTTTACTGGGGTGGATCGACTGATCCCTGGGAATGGGTATTGTAGGCAATGGCTACAGTAAGTTGTATTTTAATAAGCTCGTGTGAGCTTCGATGACTTTTGGCCTAAAGTTTAGACATTTCTCTGCTTAATGTAGCTTGAAACATGTCAATCCCTGTCACTGAGGGGGTGACCCTTTTGGTGGAAATAACACACTTACAAGAAACGACAGTCAATCAGTCCTTTTCGTGTCATCAAAGTGTCTGTTTCAATACAGTAAATGTTGAGAACCCCTGAAGAAGTCAGTTTCACATTATATGTTATGACGCTGTAAAAGTTGTGTCCAGGGGGATTACCACGCTGACAGAGTGTGAACTGGCTTGTCATGACTATTATTTTTGGTTTTGCTAAATCGGTTGAGAGAAGTGGGATTGTCTTTTTTTTCTTTGCTTCAATACTCTAAAAAATAGCAATGGGTTTGGGTTAATTAAAAAAGGAAAAAAATAACAAAAGTAATATTTGGTACAACAAACTATTTGCAAATATTTTTAAATAATGTATTGTTAGTATTGTATGCGTGTTCTATTGTATGTATTGTATTTTGTGTTTATATGTAACATGCTTTGTAACCTTTCTGTGAGGCTCTGGGGTCATTCCTGAAAATGGGCTTCAGCCCAGTGTGTTTACCCAGCAAAAATACAGTGAAGTGAAGTGAAAGTGAAATGTCACCCCATGGCTGCTTAGTGCTTTGGCGAGGGGAACTGTCACCCCATTGCCGCTTAGTGCTTTGGCGAGGGCAGCTGTCACCCCATGGCCGCTTGGTGCTTTGGCGAGGGCAGCTGTCACCCATCTTCGCTTAATTGCTGGCCGAGGCAGCTGTCACCCCATGGCATGGTGCTTTGCGAGGGCAGCTGTCACCCCATGGCGCTTGGTGCTTTGGCGAGGGGCAGCTGTCACCCCATGGCCGCTTGGTGCTTTGAGGCAGCTGTCACCCTTGGCAACTTAGTGCTTTAAGCGAGGCAGCTGTCACCCCATGGCCGCTTGGTGCTTTGGCGAGGGCAGCTGTCACCCCATGGCCGCTTGGTGCTTTGGCGAGGGCAGCTGTCACCCCATGGCCGCTTGGTGCTTTGGCGAGGGCAGCTGTCACCCCATGGCCGCTTAGTGCTTTGGCGAGGGCAGCTGTCACCCCATGGCTGCTTAGTGGAATGGTGAGGGGAACTGTCATCTGTAGGGGTTGGGATTTCAGTACTGTGTCAACAGTGTTCGCTGCCTGACATAGTAGCTGCAGAATCAACTTTATGGTGTATGGTTAGGGCTTATTGTGCACCGAAGTCAAGCAGGTTAAAAAGCTTGTTGTGCAGGTTCTAAAAGATATTGTGCAAGTTCTAAAATCAGCTGCAGCTGTGCTGTCCTCACACTTATTCCCACCGTCTGCTTTCACTTTCTGAACAGCACTGACTTTCCCGATCGTAACTGTGTTTAACCTTTTTTTTTACAGAGATGATGGACAGAGAAAACTTTTATTTTAGCTGACGTGTTTCCCATTCCTAACTGCTTGTCTTAACTCCTCGCAAGTACAGCAGCACTAGACACTCTCAGAAACTACCCCAAAATGAACACCAGCTAAAAAATGGCATGTAACTTCAGCACTAACAACCGAGAAGCTGGTAATTTCCAAGGGATTAATCGCCAGGTGGGGGTGGTGGATGCCCCAAGGCACAGCCTCGGGCCACCTCCCTCCAGCTGATCATTAATCCGAGGAAATATCTGGCTTCTAGGTGGCTATTTATGTATTTGGTTTCTTAATTTTTGCATGACTAAAGAGAGTTTATTCACCACATCTAAGACATCCGTGAAAAAAGTGCATAAGATTAGAAACATAGAATTTGATGGCAGATAAGGACCGCTTGGCCAACCCAGTCTGCCCACTTCCCGACCTGATGGATAAGCTGCAGATTCTAGTTAATCAACTGCTTGCTTCCTCCTGCCCACCACTAGAATTGCTTTATGCCTGTACCATGCATTCTTGTATAAAGCAGATTGAATTCAATTTTGTGTGAAGGCCCTTTGCTTCTTGGACTCTTCTTGCTGCATCATGCTCTAGGGCATGTAATAATGCAGGGTATGATCTGTGAATTGCTTGAACTGCAGTATGCAGTGACAGCCACCGAAAACTTGCAGGTTCTTTAAGAGATAGATATCTGACATTTTCATCATTGAGTGTTTCCTGGATGAAATGCAAGGCATTGTACTGTACTGCAGAGTTGCTGTAGTATATGTACACATTTTTGATGGTTACTTGATGGTCATTGAATACAGGGTTGTCCCGACATGCTTGACCTGCTGCCAGTGCCAGTCTGTGGGAACACAATGAATCTGAATCAACCTTGGGTTAACTTGCTGTCTTAACATTGCACCCTTCCCATTGTGCATTCTAGTCATGACACTAGCACTGTCACTTGCTAGTGTGATGATCTTGATAGAGTCAACTGCATTAGCAGAACACACACTTAACAGTTCTGCCACAGTTGTCTCTGTCCTCTGATCAGGTATTGCAATAAAGTCAACGAAATACGTTTTGGCCTGTGCATTGTGTATGCTATTCATATAAATGTTCAGCTTTTTGTGAATGGTTACATCAGTGGTTTCATCCACTGTTACCCCCAAGAAACTGAGAACCTGCTAAGTGAGCTTTGATTTCTTTCTGTATGACTTTGTTTATAGAGTCCAGCCTGTCATATCTTGCGTCCCAACCAGGGTAGATTGTGTCACTGTCTTGCAAGGCTGGACAGCTCTTTCATTTCTGTGGATGTAAAACAAGTCCACCATCAGTATCATTCTACAAGCAGCAGCCCTGTGCCCTGGCCTGAACGATTCCATTACTCACCTGTAGGAGCTATCAGTGTTTCAAACTGGTTGAGTGATTGCACTTGTTTGGTAAGGTAGTCCATTGTCATTAACTGAGTAACTTTACTGTCATCCTTTGCCTCAGGACCCGAGATCTGCTTCTCAAATGCTACAGGCAGAGCCGGTGTTTCTGCTGTTTTCTTTCCAGTGTGCACCAGCAAATGTTCTCTGTTTCTTTCATGTTTGTAGAAAGCAGACACTTGCAGATTAGTTGTGCCAGTTGTGGCAAATGGATAGTTTTTGCCACCTTTTTTTTACACCAGCTGCGCTTCCCAACAGTATTCTCCTCTACTTCCTCCTTTACAAGCCATGGAAATAACTTTGTCCTGCTGTCCCTCTACAACCTTAATTTCTTGCTTTTAGCAGATGCAGTCTGTTCGACTGATCATTTTCAGTTTTAACATTCAGCAGTGTCATTCTCCTGAGATGTGCTTAAGTCACACTCGGAGGATGATGTTGTGTGTTCCTTGTCCTTTGCTGCTGAAGAGTCTGCTCCAACAAAATAATCTGTAAGGCTTAGTTACGGCATTGTTGTGTGCCGCCCACAAGGCAGTCTCGCCTTTCCCCCGCCCAGCTCTTCGGTCTCCTTCTGGCTGCAGTGCTCCCACTCCCACTGCTTGGGCCTTGCACAACAACGCAAAGCACAAACACACAATAAACCCTATGTTCACTGAATGATCGGCCAAATAGCTGCGGTGCCCTAAACTGCCTAAAATAATTGAAAATGTAAAATTTTACCCTCCGTGTCCACAAAAAAGTACAAAAAAAAAAGTAACTGATGCCTCCAGTGATGTTTGCAGTCTCCTAGCTGCACAATACACCTCTGCCTTGTTGTCCTCTGGTGAGTGGTGCGAACTGTCTGTGCAATTTTTTTTTTTTTTTTTTAAATATAACCTTTTTTTTTTTTTTTCTTTAAATACTCTCTTTAGCCATCGACACCTCTGCAAAAATGGCTCTTCACTGTCCTAGCTCAGTTATCCTCACAGGATGAACCACACTGGCTAGGGGGAACTGACCTGACCCCCTGTACTCAGTCCTGTTGCACTGTATGTTCCCTGTTGTACCCCCCCCATGCACCTGTGGTTTGTGCCGCTCTCCAAGGTGCTGAAACCACCAGGTGACAAAGGGGGAGGGGAGGGAAGGGGAAAAAAAAGTAAGAGTCACACATTTCATGCATGCGCAGTGCAGCTGCCCACTCAGAACTCCCAGGCCTGTACTTCACAGCATCTTGGGGCTTGCAGACGAGTGTCCCGAAGCACAAAATTGTGTAAAGGATGCGGGTACCCACCTCCCCGAGAGCCCTGAAATGCTTTGACCCCTTTTTTGAAACAGCCCAGTGAGGAGCGGTCTTGGAGTGAGTCAGGGAGGGCATTCCATAGATGGGGAGCAGAGGAAGCAAACAAAATTTTGCCCGCGCTGGAACTTAACCTTGGTATTTCAAGCAAGGTACTGCAGGAGGACTGGTGGTTTTTCCGGATGGTTAAGTGCCAGCACATCACCAGGGCTGGTTGGGGTGGCACCTTTGACAAGCTTGAATGCTAGATAAAGAATAGATAATTAAATCTTCCTTTGCAGGAGGGCCAGTTTAAGGAGTGGAGAACATCAAAGTGGTGTTCTCTGGGCGGGGCACCAGCGTCAAACTGTCCAGTTTTGTTTAAAAGTACTTTTAGTCTGTTTGACTCTTGGCACCTAAGGGTGAGCAGAATAGGAGTACTGTACAACATAGAGGGCAGTGTACTGTTGGCAATTACTTGCCGAGAATCCTTGGATATACAACTGCTCGGGTGGTAAAGTAGCCTGATCTTTTGGTACAGTGACCTAGTGGTAAGTCTGTAAGGGGTTTAAAGGTGGCATCCTGGTCTCTGTAGACCCATAGATATTCAGTGGAGTCGACAACTGCACTTTAATCTCCAGTGTTAGAAGGTAAGGTTAACAGTTGCTACCTTTCTGTCCGCAGATGCTTTTGCCCAAACAGAATAGCTTATTTGTTTTTTTTTTTTTATTTTTTTTTAATTTAGAACTAGTATTTGGTAAGGAACCATTTTTTAGTTTACTGAAGTCACATACAAGCAGTGTGTTGATTTGGGCATTGATTGATATATAGTAGTACAGCATATTTTCTGCATGTAACAGTAAGTTATCTCCATCACAGTGACTAGGCATTTCATTAATGAAGAGAAAGAATAGCATGAGACCTCAGATGGAGCCTTGGGGAGCACCACCCATTATGGCTTCCATCATAGATTGAGCACGTCTCCACTTAACCTGTTGGGACCTGTTTTCCAGGTAGTAGGAGAACCACTGGCAGGATAGTTTGTCATTGCCTAGCTGCTCTGATTTGGCCAGCAATAGACTGTGGTTCAGCAGATCAAATGTTTTGGTTAGATCTATGAAGAAAGCACCTGTTGATACACCTTTGTCAGTAGCCCCCAGTATGTCCGTAATCAATCTGACCAGAGCAATGTCTGTTCCATGATGCTTCCTAAACCAGTGCTGCCTGTCTGCCAGGAGGTAACACTGGTCAAGATAGTCCTGTCGCTGGTTATACACTAGTCTTTCCAGTATTTTAGATAAGGAACTGAGTAGGGAAATGGGGCAGTAATTTTCCACAGGCTTCTTGGGACCCCCGTATTCTACCTTCAGCTGGTGAGTTGTTAAACAGCGTAGTAAAAATGGAGACAGTGGCAGGGGCAGCTGATTTTTTGAAGTTTTGGGCTCGAGGTTGTCATTCCCAGCAGACCCTTCCGCTTTCAGTTGATATAGAAGGGGAAAGAACTCCTATCTCGTTATTCTTCTGAAGTGGAATTGTGGTTATGGGTTCTCTGTGGCAGGCCGAGTTAAAGGGATAAGGAGCTCTCCTGATGGAGGAAGGTCTAAATCTGTCCATGTTGGTAAAATATTTGTTAAAGTCACTTACAGTAGCAGCTGTGTCTTCGAAGAGTTTGCCATCAGTCATGATGTCACATTCCTTTTAGCATTGAGTTAATTTGTGCCCAGAACCTCTTGGGGTCAGATAGATTGGCATTTTGCAGGTGCCTTAGATACTTTTGTTTGGCAGCTTTTATGTCCTTTTTGCAGGCATCCTAGAGTTCCTTATATTTAATCCAGTTGGATTTGAGACCGGACTTTTTTTTTTTTTTTTTTGCTCCTCCTGAGCACCCTCGACTGGCCACTCCTTTAGGCCTCCTAGGACACCCCGCAGCTATTCCAGTCCCGTTGCCATCCACCATGCCCATATTTGGCAGCTCCCCTCCCCCTGGAAGCCCGACGAATCCCTTTGGTGGACCCGTCCACCCCTTCTGAGGGAGTAGCGCTGGTTGACTTGCTGTGGGGGCTGGTTTGGGTGATCCAGGGCTTTGTGGCGATGGGGACCGGTGGCCATCATCCAGTCTATCGGGGGGGAGGGTGATTTCCGTTTTTTTTTTTCTTGCCCTCCCATTCACCCCTGATTAAGCCGAAGTGGGATGGTAACCTGAGGTGGGGGGGGTGTTGAGGCGTCAGGCTCCTTGCACATTGCCTAATCCACCTCCACGTGCCTAGACCCTGCCCACCCCTCTTCCCCCAGGAGGGAAGCATCCACTGGACGCTCTGGATCCCCTCCCTGCCAGTCTCCGCTCCTGACACCTGGGCTCAGGGCATGAACCTGGATCGCCAATGTGCCGAGCGAACCCCTTCACTTGATGCCATGGAGCTGGCATGATACAGGATTTTTTAAAGAACCCCCCAGGCTCTCCCAGCGTGGCTCAGTTGGTAGCACATCCGCCTCTGGACCAGGAGGTCGTGGGTTCTCGACCCACACCAGGAGATGACTCCTACCTAAAAATGCTGGCACCTGAGTGCAGTATTAGGGGGGTACTGTACTGCTGGGGTGTGTCGTCCTTCGGATAAGACGTTTAACTGAGGTCCCATATACCCATCCTAGTGCTGTCCTGGTGGGTGTCCAGGTGGAAGTAGAAGAACCCAGGGCATTCTTCGCAAAGAGTAGGGGACATTCCCGATGTCCTGGCCAACATTTCCCTTCCCATAAAACCAGTTCATGCAATTGCCTGGACTCCAGGCTCTGGGTGGGAGTTGAAGTGCTATGTAGCCGCCACTACAGATTCAGTCACTTCACTACAAGTCTAGCATTGCTTGTAAAGCGCTTTGGGATACACTGTGTATGAAAAAGCACTATATAAATGCTGATTCTTCTTCTATATCTTAGTTTTGTCGACTTCCATAGGTTGTGGTCAAGCCACCTTGACTGTTGGCCCTTTACCCTAAGCTACTTAAAGGGACACTGTCAGCCTTATGGACCAATTTAAATTGGCATGTAATGAAGGTGTCTGGAGCAAGGTTTATCAATATAAAATTCATATATGGCAACAGATTTGCACAGTAGTGCAAGACAACTATTTTTTATTTTATTATTTTCAAACCTCAGGAGTCCCTCATTATGCTTACACTGATCCAGCTAGCTCGACAACTTGAGCTGTCCCGAGCATGTGGAGGACAAATTGGAATATTAAAATTAGTCACATAGAGGGGGCGGAGCCTAGCATTCAAGATGGTGACTAAGTGATTCTATAGCAGGAGATCAGGGGAATCCTCAAAATGACCATCTGTTGATTGTGTATTCTTATCAGGGAGAAAAAAACATCCTACAAGTAACCAGAATTTAAGGGCTACAAAAAGAGACTATTGGGGATTGAATTGTCCATGGCATCGTTGAGCAGTGCCACTCAGAAGGAACATTTATTCTTGCAATGTAGTTCCCATTCATAAGGCCGAGTCAGCAGCACCCCTCTAGTGGGAGAACGCCTGAGCAAAAGCTCTAGGGACAACTGGCATCTCACGGGGTACTCCAGAGAAACGCACTGAATCAACTAACCATGATCGGACATGAGACACCGCCAGTATAGCTAACAGAGTTCAAAAGGATCACACTGATGCTTAACAAGGTCCTTCAGGATACAGCAGAACTGAAAATTACAACAACTAAAATGAACACTGCTCTGCAAGGGCCTTCAGCAAGGGTGACTGGCACAGAGTCTGCAGTTAAGCAGCAAGCCGCACAGCTTCACCAGCATGAAGGACGCTTGAGAGAACATGGACAAATCCAGTATCTTCTGGCAAAGGTAGACGATATGGAGAATCGTGCCAGAAGAAAGAACATAAGGATTATTGGAGTACCTGAAGGTATGGAGGGGAAGTACCTTGTCTCCTTTCTGAGACACACTTTACCTGACATGCTGCAGCTGAACAATGAGCCACCCCCAGAGCTAGAGGGGGCTCATTGCTCCCTTGCCACTAATCCCAAACGGGGACCGTCCCATTCTCTGTATGTTCTTTGGTGGGATAGCATAAGGACTTTACTTTAAAGCAGCAAGGGATATAAAAAAGAGGTGACGTGGCAGGATCATGCAATGCAGATATACCAGGACTATTCCCTGGATCTTCCCAAGAAAAGCAGGGCATATGCAGGGGTAAAACAGAGGCTGTACCAGTTGAATATACACCCGCATCCCTCCTCTGCCCTGCAATGCTTTGGATACAGTTCAATGGATAAATTATCATGTTCAACAATCCTGGTGAGGTAGAAAGGTTTTTACACACTCTCCAGAACACCGGGCAGGAGTCATGGCATCACCCACAGCAACCGTGAGGCACTGCTTGGCAGCCCATGGACGTGTCTGAAGAAAGGGATCATCTACCTGAACCCTGCATTCCCATGAAACAGAAAAGGGAGCCTTGGCAGAAAGTTCAAAGGGAAGGACAAAGGAAAATAAACAAGCAGCCCACGAAAATCCGCCTCGACGGAACAGGTCCAGGAGTCGGCAGAGAAGGCAAAACTTGTCAGATGCTAGTACCAGCTCCCCAGGGGGACACACCAGTAAAGGTATCCAACTGATATGCTGCCCTTGGGGAGCTGACACCCACGGCACTGGACCTCACCAGCAGTGACTCTTCGGTAAGAGAGGATTATGCCCTAAGCCACAAACCGCTGACAGACTAGGCACTGTTGTGCTAAGAGTGGGACGACTGCATAGGCTAGGTAGTGGAGGAACAGTTACTGCAAGGACTGTCTGAGGCAGAGCAGCTGGAGAAAAGCAGCTATATTACTAACCGAGTTCGAACAAGCTGTATGCAAGGTGGCTTTGAACACTAAGTCACTTAATAATTTCTCTCCTTTGGATTACTGGCAGTGGATTTAATGAGCAGCACCAGGACCTCTTGCCTTTTTCCAAATAGTTGTCAACCTCCAGGAGCTGATATTGCTGCAGCGTCATGGCCATGAGGCATCCATGCTACGGCTTTGGCATGGCTCTGTGATCGAGGGAGGAAGTGAGATCTTCACCTAATACTGCTATTATTTACTGTTTTTGTACAATTTTTCACCCCTCCTCAGCCAGCAGAGCGGAACCATTAACCATGGTGGCCTCAGTGATTACTTTATGTTTTTAAAACTTCAAGTTTTATTGGTATCAAATACAGAGAACATTCCACAGTACATAGCAAATTGACCTTACTGAGACTATTTACTTTAAAGTGATGGCCTTACATGCTGCGGCCAATGGAATGCCTGTAAATGACTTCTGGGCATTCGATCTCTTATTTCCAGAGAAGAGGCCTAGAATCAACCTACTGAAGTCTGGGTGCCCTGGTAGACCTGTCATGTCCCAAGAGTGTTTTGCCACTGAATTCCAGTAGGGCTGCAGTTTAGGGCAGCCCCAGAAAATGTGCAAGTGGCTCCTGACCCCTTCCCCACACAGTTCCTCCAGCACAGATCGGTGCTCCCTTCTTTAAAGTGTTTTGTGTTTGTAGGTGTATTAAAAAATGTGGACTTGCCGGCCCGTCTGTGCAGCAATTGGATTTTCACTTGCGACACTAGTGACCCGGGTTCGCTGAATGGTCTCTGGTGCTGGTGGGCGGCTGGGAGGAGGGCTTGAGCGTCAGCTGAGCTGCTCGTCTTCTCTCGGGGCGGGGCGATGCTGACCCTGGCAGAGGCTGGGGGTATGGCAGTGTGCAGGGTCCCAGATACTGGGGGTGTGGTGAACATTGGCGTCAGCCTTCGTTGGGTGCACACCACGTCCCATGGGGATCAAACTGGGGAAAAGAGCCCCATAGCCGACCGGATGACGGCCGCCTGCTCCCTTTGTCGCGAGTCCAAGGACAGTGTATGCACCATCCCCAGCAGCACCCGGAACAGGTTTGGACCCACCTGGCGAAGGGTTACGTCCGGGAGTCACCCGGGGAGCTGCAAATGTGAAGGTGAAGCGGT
Organism: Neoceratodus forsteri; assembly: GCA_016271365.2. Lineage (NCBI taxonomy): Eukaryota > Metazoa > Chordata > Ceratodontiformes > Ceratodontidae > Neoceratodus > Neoceratodus forsteri. Next base: position 408,325,558 of record CM057453.1, read on the forward strand.
GGCTGATCAGAGACAGTGCAGCTCGGAGGGCTTAGGGGGTCTGAAGGAGAGGCCGGCCCAGAGCTGGGAGGGAGCGCAAAAAAAATTAAAAATTTAAATAAATAAAAGAGAATATGGACACTACTGTCCACCTAAATTCTTTCCAATTATTTGAGGAGGAGGTGCGGACCACTCCATCCCATACTCTCTTCCATTCTTGCTTGTTAACGTGTGAGCCTGTTTCCTTCTTGAATTCAATTTGATAGCGCAGCGAAGGCTGTTCTACTACTGTTTTGTATGTAGTCATTAATCTGGATATTACTTTCACTTCCTTCTGTTGGTTCCATGACTAGGTCCCATAAGGCCTGCTCCATGGGGTGTGGGTGTAACCGCACTTCGGCCATGTGTGTGTGTAGAGGACCTCAGGAAAGAGGATACCTGAAGATATCGGAAGAAGTGTTGAGGGTGGAAGCCGAAAATCATGCTGCAGGGTGTGGAAGGATTGAATGGTACCCTGCTGAAAAAACTGACGGAAAAACCTCAGGCCTCTCTGTTTCCAGAGTGCAAATGTCTGGTCGACGCATGGGGAGGGGGTGAACTGTGCACAGTATAGAATTTCTGTTTCATGAATGGAGCCTTTAATATTAAGATCTTTTTTAATCTGTCCCCAGGTCTGATATGTATGTTTCACACAAGGGTTGGTAAAAGTTTTGCTAAGCAGTGTGTGGGGGATCCTGAAAATCCATCGCTGGTGACAGCCCGGGTTCAGCTTGGATTTCCTGCATGGCACAAGTGTTATGCGAATCATTTCTTAGATAAGCCGTCCACGAGGTTAGCTATGCCATTTGAAAATATATTTTTAAATTGGGTAGTCCCAGTTCCCCTTCCATCCTGGATCTTTGCAGGGTCTCCCAGGCAATTCTTGCCCCATGTATGGTGCAGGGCTCTGTTAATGACTCTCCACTCCTTAGTTGGGATACGTAGTGGCAGGGCACCGAAAAGAAACAAAAGACGGAGAGGATGTTCATTTTAATGGACTCAAACCGTCCCAAAAGAGAGAGGGGAGCAGTGTCTCTCTCTAAGTCGGTGAGAACATTTTGGATCAGCCTGCCGTAGTTAACTTAATATAACCTTTGCAGGTTTAAAGGGATGTAGATGTCCAGGTATCTAAATTGGGATGTCACCCATCGAAAGGGAATAAGGCACTCTGAGTCTGGGGTACGGCGCCCACTTACTATTATCACCTCAGTCTAGTCTTTGTTTTATCTTAAATCCTGAGGCCTGTCCATAGTACTCTAGTATTCCAAGTAACGTGGGGAGAGTTTTTTTAATTGGGTCCATTATATATAGTAGTGTGTCATCTGCGTAGAGTGAGATCCTATTCTCAGTGCCCCCTGTTTTGATATCTGCCAAACCTTTGTGGGATCTAATTAACTCTGCTGATGGTTTTATGCTGAGGGTAAATGGGATGGGGGATAGAGGGGACCCCTGTCTGTTGCCCCTGCCGATGATCAGCCTATCAGAAATGGTACCATTTACTCTGTCTAACCTGTGCCATGGGGTTACTGTATATCATGTTAATCCAGTCTATGAATTGGGTCTCAAAACCAAATTTGATCAGAACTTTCCTTAGAAGATTCCAGCTCAGGCAGTCAAACACCTTCTCTGCGTCTATTGCGATCGCTATCTGCTGGTCTCTGCCTTTCTTTCCTGTGTACAAAATGTTTAGACAACGCCTGATACTATCTTTTAAATGCCAGTTAGGCATGAATCCTGCTTGGTCAGGGTGTATTATGTGCGGGAGAAAGGAATTAACTCTGTCAGCAAAGATTTTTATGAATATTTTGAAATCTACATTCAGTAAAAAAAAAAAAATAGGACTGTATGAAATACAGGAATCTGGGAGCTTTCCATCGTTCGGGATGACCATGATTAATGCTTTTTTTTGGTCAACAACTGTACCAGTTGTTTGCTGAATTTTTGGCAAAATTCTGCGTTAAAATCGTCGGGGCCTGGGGATTTGCCCACCTACATGTTATGGAGGGTTTGGGAGATTTCTGAGTGGGTTATCGGGGAGTCCAGCTTAGTTTTAACTTCTGAAGTGAGTTTAGGTATGGAAATCTGTGCCAGAAAGGTGTCTGATTCGATTGGTGTTGTCATCATTAGGGCTTCTATCGTAAAGTGCAGCATAATATTCTCTGAAAGCACCTGCAGTGTCTTTTGGTGTGTGTGTGTGTGTGTATAGGGGGACTGGGTTGTTGGGTTTGGCCGACTAGATTACTTTGACGTATCTGTCCGATTTGCTGTTTTCTAAGGCTAATAATCCGCTGGCTCTGTTGCCATGTTCGTAATATGTTTGTTTCAGGATAATTTCCAGTTGCTTTAGCTTTGCTTCCAGTGCTACCTGCCTTACTTACCATGTGCCTTTTTTTTTTTTTTTAATCAGTGAGGCACAGGAAATGACCTCCTCTCTCATCACCACCTTCAGACCATCCAAGAAACGTCTGGAGTCTGTGGCGGGGTTATGTTTTTCATAGTCTGTGATAACTCCTTTAATTCAGGATGTAAACTCCTCTCTCTGCAAGAGGTATGAATTCATCTTCCACAGGGTTCTCTTGTTCCAATCCCCTAGCTGCAACCTGATAGTGACAGTCGAGTGGTCAGATATTAGTCTGGGTTGAATAGTGGTGTCTTTGATCTTGTGGCGGTCCCCACTACCGCAGAGAAAGTAGTCAGTTCTGGAGTGAGAGTCATTGGGGTGATAGTAGAAAATGTAGTCCTTAAGGGTTCTGTTATGTTCTCTCCATATATCTATGAGCCCTAAATCTTGCGTCCTCTGTTCGTACTTCCTTGCTTATCTGTTTGTTGGTTGTGAGGAGCCCAGAGGATTGGTCTAGTTGGGGGTTAATTACACAGTTAAAATCCCCACCCATTGAGGCACTGGGACGCCACACCTCTCACCACACTGGCGATCCGGGTTCGTGTACGGACTCTGGTTGTCGGGGGTTGGCAGGAGGAAGGAGGATTGAGCGTCCCAACGGATGCTGTCCTCCTCCAGGGTGGGATACCGGGGTGCTTAATGCACCTGACGTCCCACGGGGCCGGGAATCGCCGACTGCTGGGGTAACCGGGCGGCTCCTGCATGGGGAAAGACCCCTGCAAGGCACTTGGCAGGCGTATGTAGCACTTTCGCCCGAGCTGGCGCCCTGTGTGGGATGGAAGGAAGCACAGAAAAGCGGAAAACCACCTCGCTGCTCCTAGATGACGGCCGCCAGCCACACCCAGTCCAGGAATCGCGGGCAAACTCCGCTGTGCAAGGTGCTCCATGGAGGGAGGAAGGTAGGAGTCACTGGGGCACTCTAAGGGCAGACTCGGTGTGTGACAGGTGAGTGGCATGAGTGAGCCCGAAGGAGTGGAACGACTGGGCAATCAGGAGGATAAAAAGAGATTAAAAAAAATATATATATAAAAAAATCCCAACCCAGAAGAATTGTTCCATCCATTGCGTCAGCTACCTTACAGAATAGTTCCTTAAAAAAGGAGGATCCCTCTTCCAGGACCCGTTTGGAGCTAATTTCGAAGGGTTAGATCTTTTCTAATAAGGATCACCACACCTGCCCTCTTTCCCGTGGGGTGTGAGGAACTTAACACTTTGCTGACCCATGCCCTCTTCAATTTAGCGTGTTCCACCTCATTCAGCTTGGTTTCTTGTAAAAAGCAGATGTTTGATTTTAAATGTTTTAGATACTGAAGTATTTTAGTTCGTTTTACAGGGGATTTGATTTCCTGTACATTCGGGGAGGTTACTGTGAGTGTCCCCATGTCTGAAAAATCATTTGTTTCCTTACTTGCACTGAAATACCCCTCAGATTCCACCCCTCAGATTCCATTTCCTGAGTTGTTCTCATATGTCCTCTTTAATCTGCCCTAACCAAAGCATGTTCCATGCATCAAATATTACACTATGCACATTGCATGAGTAACACTGCACAAAGTGATAAAAGGAATAGACTAACATGTCAAAAAATAACATTCATAAATGTTCTAAGGAAAATAGTACCGGTGAAAAAAGGGGGTTCAACTTAACCACAACTTCCTAGGTTAAGATGTTGCGGGGAACCCTGTGTGTAGCAGGCTATAGAGCTTCAGCTAAAGCACCTACAGAGTGTAGGTCTGACCCTGAGGAGTCAGGTGTAGGAGTGGTGTCACCATGGATGTGGTGAGACAGAGGGAAGAAACTGTCGGTGGTCCTTCAGCCAGCTCATTTGTACCCACAGGGGCTGCCTCTGTATCCCTAATCTAACGGGAGTGAAACAGTACTAAACCCATTGGGTCAAGTAGTGGGGGGGTGGGGGTTGGGGCGACCTTGCCGTCCCCCTGATCAGGTCGACTACCTACATTTTCTAGACCTGTAGTTCCAAACAGACGCTTCTCGCAAAACAGCGTACCATCATATTAATTCCTGGTGTTCTATTTTGGGAGCCAAATGTTCTGCTGCTTTCCCCAGCCTTAGGTTTAGGTTGTTGATGCTGGTTATTAACCCATAAGTGGGAAAAGCAGGGATTCTGGCTGAGCATAACCTGGGGTTAATTGAGGGAGAGAGCCACGTCAACCCATGCGGTTTGTAAGGCCTATGGCCGCGCCATGTGGTGCACCCCCCCAGCAATACCCCAGGGGAAATGAACCATCTCAGTGATAATCCTCTAGTCAAAGAAAGCTAATAATATTATAATTTGTAGTTCGTTGAAAGCCCCTCAGGAAATGGAAAAAAAAAACCACATACCCCTGTAATGGGGAAGTATAGTGAATATGCAGGACACACATTTAGTCCATAATCATGGTGCACTCCAGTCTGATGATGATGCTTCGAGACAGTCCTCTGACAGCGGACCTTTGTTTTCCCTGCTCAGAATGTCTTAAGTCCATGCTTAATGTGAGGGCCAGGAGATTGCAGATGGATGTGCTCTTCGGGGTTTTCCTACTCAATGCCAGGCTGAGAGCATGATCTCGCTTTCTAAAATATCTGCTCTGATAGGGTGGTTGCATTGTAACATAGCTACTAACGCAGAATGGAAAGTCATTCTGCATTATTAGCTACGTCACTACTGCAGCAGAATGATTTTTCAAGTATATGTATCTCCATACACAGCAGCATTCCACCATACATTATAATGGGTTCCTGTTTAATTTAGACTCTGTTTTTTGTGACTATAGGCAAGAAAGTGTTGGCTTTAGTCTGACAAGGTCTGATCAGAGCCAAATATTTGTTTAATGGTAAATTCCCTCAGAGAACAGTATCAAACTATCAGATGTATAGCAGTTTGTATGATTTCCGTTTTGGACGTCATTCAACCAGCTATTGATATAGTCTGGTGTATGATGGGTATAGCCTGTTGCAGTTGTTAGATGGTGACAGGCTGAGGAAGTGAGTGGAGGGTTTTGCTGATTGCCATTGTAAACAGGGGGCAGGGCAGGGGTTTTGGTGTAGTTGGGTGGTGTAGGGTGAATGTGCACACCATGGACTCCATTGGTGTGGGATGGGGAGAGTGAGGGGGTACCATTTAGACAACAGGGATGCCTTTTTTTTTTTTTTTAAGATTAAAAAAATCTTTATTATTTTTTTTTTAATGGGAGATGAAAGTTTAGGACTGTGAGGCCCTGTTTTACAAAGTTGTCTTGTGTAAGTAAATGGGGCAAATGTGTATAGAATCGTAATTCATTCTCGGAGCCCCATCCTGTTGACTCTCAAGGGTCATGTTGGTCGAGCGGTGTCCTTCATTAATCTGTGAGTGACTATTCTTTTGTCTTAAAAATGAATGGGATATCCAGTTGCATTAATTTCAATGGGGCATGCCCACGCGATCTCCCTGGTCACACGTCATTACGTGCTTGAACAAGAGGCCATGTCAACAGGACGGGGCCTCTGAGAATGCATCGGGCAGCCGGTGGGGAAAAAAAAATTTACGACTGGATTATAAAACATATTGGCTTAAGAAATTTCTTGCAACCTGGCTGGAAAGACTATCACGGAGGGCAGCAACCACACCATGTGAGTAGCTCCCTTATATCGGAAAATCCCTTTAAGCATCTATTTTTTAAATCCCTCAGAGTGTATTTATTATTTGGTTTCTGTGCATATTTTGTTCCCCCCCCCAATCAAATTCCACATATGCTTTTTGACCGAGTTGTTTTCCTTTGGATTACAAGAGAATCTCAATTTAACTGTTGCAATAAACTACAGTGATGTGTGTTAAAGTGACATTTTAGGACAAATCTAACTATATTGTAAAACACTTTAACTTACATAGATACATAGACAGTGTCGGCAGATAAGGGCCTATGGCCCACCCAGTCTGCCCATTTGAGCTTGTAAGTTCAGTTTGTTTTCCTAGAGGTCTGTTGCCCCTTACCCCTGACCTCCAGAATTCCTTTATGTCTATCCCATGCATTCTTAAATCCCGTGATTGTTTCAGCCCCCACCACTTCCTCTGGCAGGGTGTTCCACTTGTCCACCACCCGTTTCTGTGAAGAAATTCTTTTCATGTTTCCTCTGAATCGTCCCCTCCTCCAACTTCATCTCATGCCCTCTAGTCCTGGAACATCTTTTTCGCTTAAAATAGCATTTTCCTGCACCCTGTTCCTCCCTGTAAGATACTTGTATGTCTCATCATATCCCTCTCTCCTCCTCTCCTCCAGGGAGTACATGTTCAGTTCCTTCAACCCGCCTTCATAGGACTTGTGATGCAATCCATGCACCATCTTTGTTGCCCTCCTCTGAACCTTCTTACCCTGTCTATGTCCTTACGTAGATATGGTCTCCAGAACTGTACACTGTACTCCAGGTGGGAACCTCACTGGTGTCTTGTATAGCGGATTATGACCTCCCTTTTCCTGCTGGTGATGCCCTGCCTATACATCCCAGCATCCTATTTGCTTTACTTGCTGCCTTGTCACACTGTTTCCACCTTGAGGTCATCAGAGATGACAACCCTAAGATCCCTTTCCTGCTTGGTGCATGCTATATCCTCACCCCCCAACTGATATATATTGTGCCAGGGTTTTGTGCCCCATATGCATTATCTTGCACTTCTTTGCATTGAATTTCAACTGCCAAACCCTGACCGTTCTTCAAGTTTCTGCAGGTGCTTCTCATTCTGTCTACACCCTCTGGTGTGTCTACTCTGTTACAGAGCTTTGTGTCATCAGCGAACAGTGAAATTCTGCCTTCCAGGTCCCGAGAATGTCACTGATGAAGATGTTGAATAGGACCGGTCCCAGCACTGATCCCTGTGGTACCCCACTGGTCACTCTTCCTCTGTGGAGTGACAGCCATTTACCACCACCCTCTGTGTCCTGCCACCCAGCCAGTTACCTACCCACCACACTACTGTCCTGCCCACACCCATATTCCCCAGTTTGTTTAATAGTCTTCTGTGGCACAGTGTCAAAGCCTTGCTAAGTCCAGATAGGCCATGTCCACTGCCCTCCCCTGATCCACCTCCCTAGTCACCCAGTCAAAAATTCAACGAGGTTGGTCTGACATGACCTCCCTGGTGAAACCATGCTGCCTTGGGTCTTGTAGTCCATTGACAACCAGATGTTCCACCAATCTCTCCTTCAGTAGTGCTTCCATGATCTTCCCACTACCGAGGTGAGGCTGACTGGTCTGTAGTTCCCTGCTTCTCTTTGTTCCCACTTTTGTATAAGGGACTACATCTGCTGTCCTCCAGTCTTTGGGTACCTCCCCTGTTTCCAGTGATCGGCTAAACAGGATAGCCAGAGGTTCAGCCACCACCTCTCTTAGTTCTTTAAGGACCCTGGGGTGCCCCATCTGGCCCCATTGCTTTATCAACTCTTATTACTCCAGTTCCTTCAGGACCCTTCTCGTAAAGGGACTTGTGTCCATTTCTGCACCATTCTCACCCCTTGTACTCCCTTCAGACCCATTACTCTCCTCCTCTTCAGTAAAGACTGAGCAGAAATACCTGTTCAATATGTCGGCTTTACTGTTGGCATCCTCCACGCAGCCCCCATCCTCCCCCTTCAGTCTCACTATCCCTCCCTTTGTCTTTCTTTTTTCACTTATGTCCCTATAAAAGGTTTTGTCCCCTCTACCCACTGATTTTTGCCATGTGTTCTTCTGTCTGAGCTTTGGCTTCCCTTATTGACCTCCCTGCCTCCCTTTGCTTCTTCTGGTACTTCTCCCTATCCCCTTCTGCTTGTGTCTTTTTGTATTGCCTGAATGCAATCTTTTTGGCTTTCACTTTCTTTGCTACCTCTTTGGAAAACCATAATAGTCTCCTCTTCCTTTTCCTCTTGCTAACCTGCTTAATGCATAATTCTGTTGTTCTTGTAATCCCCATTTTAAATACGGCCCACTGTTCCTCAACCCTTGATTCCTGTCCCATTCCCCTTAATGCCTCTTTCAAGTATCTCCCCATTTTCCCAAAATATAACTTGACTAGGGAAGTTTTTGTAGCATGTTGACAAATAGTACTACCATATTCTAGTATTGGTAAAAGTAATTGCTGTGCTATTTTGTTTCTGTCCTATTTAGGCAGAAAAGAGATTTTTCTGCAGAGAGCCCCCAATCTAACATTCACTTTACCCACAGTGCTGGCTATATTCCCATTAAAAGCAAGTATATCTAAATATACCCCCAAATATTTATGTGATTCCACTTGGCACAGGACAAGTAGAGGGAAAGAAGGTACTAGAGTAAACGTACAACACACAAACCAGAAAAATAAGCTTGTTTCGGACTCTTGCTAAAAGTGTGTGGTAAACTTTTCTGATTTATGTGATGTGATTGTCGTTTCAGAAAGATAGAACAGTTTTTCTGGCTCTTGTTTCTACTCTATCTCCTACTCGGAGGTTAATGATTATTGCATAACCGTGCTATGCAGCCATGCTAATGCACTTTCTACATGGGTTGAAATAACCACCTGCCTGCCTGTCCCAGGCACCCTGTTTGGCCCAAGGAGGTTGATTTATCTGTCTGTCCCTGGGCAGGCACTAAGTGAAAAGGAATTAGGGGGCACTAGAACCCAGGAGATACTGCTGCCTGTTGGTTGAGCTGGGGACTTCCCAATGTCGTGGCATCACATGTTGGGAGATGTCCACTCAACCCAGAGTCACATGCTGGATGTTCTTCTGTGCGGTCAGCAGTTTTTATCCAGCGACAGAAATGGGACTTGTCATGGTAGGACTAGCATGCAAATGTGCTCCTTGTCATCGTGCGTGCGCCGTTGCCTGTCTTCTTTTTGCTTAATGCTGCTGCCTGTAAGGTTGGGCTGTGGACTTCCCGACATCGTGGTGTCACATGTTGGGAGGTATCCACTCAACTCAAATTGCTGTGCTGAATGTTCTGTGTGGTCAACAGTTTTATCCAGCAACAGAAATGGGAAGTGTCATGGTAGGACTAGACTGCAAATGTGCTCCTTGTCATTGTGCATGTGCCGCTGCCTGTCTTCCTTTCACTTAATGCTGCTCCCTGTAAGGTTGGGCTGTGGACTTCCCGACATCGTGGGTGTCACATGTTGGGAGATGGCCACTCAACCCAAATTCACATGCTGAATGTTCTATGCAGTCAGCAGTTTTTGTCTAGCAACAGAAATGGGAACAGTGTAGGACTAGACTTCACATGTGTTCCTTGTCATTGTGCATGTGCCATTGCCTGTCTTCCTTTCTGCTTTTTGCACTGCAAACCTGAATTCTCTGTGTGCTGTGCTTGCAGTAGCAGCTAAGGACGAGCTGTTTTACAGGCAGCAGAGTTTTGGGGATGCAAATTAAAACCCCTTTTCAGGGCTGTCTACTAGTAAGAGGGGCCTGTGTAAGGCTAATGAAAAGCCATTCTAAGGGTTAGAAAACCATTTCTGAAAGCCCTTTTCAGGGTGGACAGTTGAGGCAGAAAGAGGGGGAGACTAGATAGTCAGAGATTATAGAGAACTAAAGGGTTGAGAAAATCACTTAAAACCCCTTTCGGGACAGGAAGAGCTTCAGAGACAGGAAAAGGAGAATCTAGTTAAAAGCCCTTGTCAGGGTTGCAAAGCAGGGGAGACCCAGGCTGTACTCCAACGCAGAGGAAGCTGATTGGCTTGTTAAGGCAGAGAAGAAGGGAGTCAATTAACAACCCTTGTCAGGGCTGTTTCATGTTTAGCTCTTTTCAGGGCCGTGTACCAGCCAGTGGATAATATTTCGTAGCCCTTTGTAGGGCACCATCCGTTATTAACTCCTTTTCATGGCACTGTATCAGCTGGTGAGCCCACTAGTTATTGGCTCAGATTCAGAATTGGAAACAGAAATATATAATTAGTAAACAAAAGATCAACGATACAGGATTAAATTCTGGGGGATAGTCAAAATGAATATTGCACCTGTCCCTTGGACAGCCATCCACAATAAAAATATTTCTAACCCTGCTGTAGCTCACATTTAGTCACACACAGTCCCTGACTTTTTTTTTTTTTTTTTTTAACAAAGTGGTCTTTAGGAGCTGCCGTAACCAGAGTAACCTAAAACTAACCATTGCTATACTGAATTCTGACTGTTCATTGGCAGGCCTCAGGGCAATGTCTTAACCTTCAACATACATACCCCTTGTCATAGAAACATAGAACTTGACGGCAGATAAGGACCGCTTGGCCCACCCAGTCTGCCCATTTCCCTACTACTGGATAAGCTGCAGATCCTAGTTAACCAGCAGCCACCTACTTCTTCTTACCTCCAAACCCCAGAATTGCCTTATGACTGTCCCATGCATGCTTGAATTCCACCACTGATTTTGACTCCACAACCTCCTCCGGAAGGCCGTTCCATGCATCCACAACCCTCTCTGTGAAAAAATACTTCCTTAAATTACCTCTGAGCCACCCCTCTATCTTCAAATTGTGCCCTCTGTTCTTGCACACCTCTTTTTTGAAAGATGCTACCCTCTTGGACTTTTAACAAATCATGGGAGGATGGGGTGGTAACTGAGGACTGGAGGAGGGCAGATGTTGTTCCACTTCACAAAAGTGGGAGCAGGGCAGAAGCAGAAAACTACAGACCTGTTAGTTTAACCTCAGTGATAGGGAAAATGATGGAATCACTTCTGAAGGAAAGAACTGTTGAGTACCTAGAGGCCAGAGGGGCACAGGACCCAAGGCAGCATGGATTTACAGTGGGAAGGTCAGGCCAGACTAATCTAATAGATTTCTTTGACTGGGTGACCAAAGTAGTAGATCAGGGAGGGACTGTGGACATGGCCTACCTAGACTTTAGCAAGGCATTTGACACAGTCCCACACAAAAGATTACAATACAAGTTAGCAAGCCTGGGAGTGTGTCCCAAGATGGTAGCCTGGGTAAAGAACTGGCTGGAGAACAGGACACAGAGGGTACTAGTAAACTGAGTCCACTCTGAAGAAAGGAGGGTTACTAGTGGGGTACCGCAGGGTTCAGTATTAGGACTGGTCCTCTTTAATGTCTTTATAAGCGACATTGCAGAGGGACTGGAAGGAAAAGTATGTCTCTTTGCAGACGACACAAAGATCTGCAACAGAGTTGATAGACAAGGTGGGGTGGAAAGGATGAGAAGGGACTTAACAAGGTTGGAGGAATGGTCAAATGTAGGGCAGCTTGGATTCAGTGCTAAGAAGTGCAAAGTAATGCATCTGGGAAACAAAAACCCAGGGGAAGAGTACACAAAGGGGGGTGAGATACTAACAACAACAGAAATGGAAAGGGACCTGGGGGTAGTCATAACAGATGACCTAAAGGTGGGCAAGCAATGTGAGAGGGCAGTAAGGAGGGCTGGGGGGATACTGGGATGCATAGGGAGAGGCATCACCAGTAGAAAACAGGAAGTTGTTGTCCCTCTGTACAGACAGCTGGTGAGACCCCATCTGGAGTACTATGTCCAGTTCTGGAGACCCAATCTCTGCAAAGACATAGACAGGATGGAGGCAGTGCAGAGGAGGGCAACTAAAATGATGCAGGGTCTGCACCAAAAGTATATGAAGAAAGACTTAAGGAGGTTAATATGTATAGCCTCAAGGAAAGGAGGGAGAGGGGGGACATGATAGAAACGTTCAAGTACCTCAAGGGAATCAACAAAGTCCAAGAGGGTAGCATCTTTCAGAAAGAGATGTGCAAGAACAAGGGGGCACAATGTGAAGATAGAGGGGGGACAGCTCAGAGGTAATGTGAGGAAGTATTTTTTTCACAGAGAGGGTTGTGGATGCATGGAACAGCCTTCCTGAGGAGGTTGTGGAGTCAAAAACGGTGGAATTCAGGAATACATGGGACAGTCATAAGGCAATTCTAGGGAGTGGGGGTAGGAAGAAGTTGGCTGTTGTTTAACTAGGATCTGCAGCTTGTCCATTAGGTAGGGAAATGTGCAGATTGGGTGGGCCAAGCGGTCCTTATCTGCCGTCAAATTCTTTGTTTCTGACGCTAACACATTACAAACTCTTCATTTTTACTTCCTCTGGAGATTGATTTAGCCATAATAAAATACATTTTGTATTTTATTTATACATATATACATGCATATACCGATTTTATTTATTTTGCATTTTTAAACAATTCATTACTTAATATTGTACATTTACATTTTAAATAAGTGGCACTGGTAGCGCCTGGTGGTGGGGCAATGGCAGCAGCAGCCGAGTCGTATGTGTTTCCTGAACAACACTTTGGGCTGGCAGTATAGCCTAGAGCAGGGGTTCTCAAATGGTGAGGCCAGCCTCCCTGGGGAGGCCCCAACCTGTTCTAGTGGAGGCTCAAGCAAGTCAGAAAAAGTACTGTATTTGAATTTTGAGTTTTAGATATTTTGTATGAAGAGATGAGACAAACTGAAAGAGGATAATAGTAGGTGAATTTATGTATTTTTTAACATACTGCTGACCAGCAGTGGTTCCCTGAGCCAAGGCTAATTTCAGGTGTGCTCAGGGAAGGGTGGGGAGTGAATACAGTTCAAAAGATAACTGTAAAACAGTCATGCAATACAAGAACCATGAACAAATAATGAGAGATAACAATTGGTCAGTTAGACTGGGGGCAGAACAGCCCAGATACAAGGGATAAGAAAAGAGATACTAGGAGGAAGAGCAGGGAGGAGCAAAAGGATCCCAGACGAGTTGCTTAAGAGCAGGGTAAGAGGGAGAGAGGCAGAGGTGAACAGGAAGGTTATTCCAGATGGGAGGAACCAGACAGAGAAAGCAATCTGACCATGAAGGTATTGAAACAAGGGGTAACAGTGGTTCGAGAGTCAAAATAGCAGAGCAAGTAGGCTGGCCTGGTGGGGGGGGGGAGTTACAATAAACTGAATAAAATGATGAGAGCCAGCGACTCAAAGGAGTTTCACTTTATTCCTGATGTACTGTGCAAAGTATACTATTTCAGTATTAGGGAGAGGCTCAAGATCTTTTCCACGGCTTAGGGGAGGCTCATTATGACAAAGTCTGAGAACTTATGGCCTAGAGGTTAGAGGAACGAGGTGTAAATGAGCGTGGTACATACAGCAGACTAGACCTGAGTTTGATTCTCACAACCTCCACTTGCATACTGTGCGACTCTGAGCAAGTCACTTAACCACCTAGTGCTCCCAGGTCACCTGTGAAAACAGGCACTTGTGTGCCTAGTGGGCCTTACCTGGTGACCAAAATACATAAAAATTAAAATAAATTTCTGTTTGCCATTTAAAATATTTGCCTCTTTGGTATTTTGAAGTTATGAATGGCCAAAGTTTATCCTGCAGCATGAGTGTTTCATGCATTCCACGAAATGGAATCTTTGAAATGCTTGGTCATCCATAATATAATAGAATTTTTGTTTTTGGTTTCATGAACATAAACGTAAAATTCATGGGGTTGTTCTATTCCTAACACTGATAACTATTCACAAATCTAATAATAGTATTTGCTAAAAAGGAGAGCTGGTTTGGTAAAACCGGGCTAACATCAGAGTCCCAGAAAACATTCGGGGCTTTAAAGAAAGTGGATTTTAAAATAAGAAAAGGAATATTTAAAAAAAAAAAAAAGTAGTGCACTTTAGTTTTGTATTTGTTTGGTGTGCTTTGAATTCTTTTTTTTTTTTTTTAATTTCCTGTGACAATTTCTCAGTCATGAAACCATGTGAAATTCAAATTATATAGTGCTGTTCTTTGTGTGTTTCAGTAGTTGAGATGGTCGGGATTTTGTTTTATTTTGGTGTTTGGTCAGAATGGGCCTTTTTTTTTTCCCCTCTTTACGATTTCATTATTTTCTGTTTCTTTTATTTTGCACGTTTTTCATGGACTACGTATATTACTACAGAAGTGAAATGTCTGCATTTCTGTCAGTTACTCCCAGACACAGCAATTCCCCAGGAAATTTTCCTATGCAGATAACAAGAACTGTAACACTATTGTAAAATTAGTTTATTTATGCAGTTTTGAGTTTTAACTTGCGGTCTGAGTGGGTCAGTTGAACTGTACCATTTGCAACACTGTTAATTTTCCTGCCTTTCATCCTGTCCCCAAGTAATACCTGATTTGTGAAACTGCGCAGTTTTAATATCATTGCTATTTAGGTGTCCAGGTGTTTATTTTTTTTTGTTTTGTTAATTAAGAATGATACTATGCAGAGGTTTTCTTTTTTTTTTTTTTTTTTTAATTACTGATCTTTGTTCTTCCCAGTCTTTCTTCTTATTCGTCCTTTTTTTTTCTTTTTCTCCCCCGTACAGTCTCAGGCAGTGATACTGCGCCATTTAATTTTATTAAAATGTAGTAAAAAACGATGCCAAGTTTTCTGTAGGCAGAACCTAGATTATGATCAGTAGTATTAAAATAAAATACTGCAACCTGATATTGTGCATTTACTGATTTTTCTTGTTGATATATTGTAGACTTGGCACTGTTATGAACTGCACATTCACTGGGAATTGGTCGAACAAAGGTTCGGTGAAGGAAGCCTCAGTTGCTCAAGACTGCACTGTCCTTTACTGCACTCCAAATCATTAGCTTTGTTTTCTTGTGCCATTTAATTTTATTAAAATGTTTTTAAAATATAATTGATGGGGGCAGGCCCGCCAGCACAGCAGCTGGATTTCCAGTTGTGACACTGACCTGGGTTCGGGAACGGACCAGGGAGTCGGAGTGCCTGCTGGGAAGGAGAAGGATTGAGCATCCTAGGGACTGCTCGCCTTCTCCCGGGAGGGGGTAAGAGTGCTCGGCATTCATGGACCCCAGGCAGAAGCCTGGGTTACCACTGCGACTGGCACCATGTCCGGGTGGGGGGCCGGCAGACTCTGGATGTCATTGCATGTCCTTGCCAGCATGGGTCCAGTGCTTGAAAAATTGGTCCAGCCGAATGAAGTTGGCGATGATCCTGCACATCGCTTTTATGAGTCCTCTCTTTGCCCGGGTCAGTTTGTAGAACCAGTGGAAAGCTGTTGGCCACCAGGGGGTAATCAGGGGATGGAAAACCCTCCTCCCACTACAGATAGAATCCATCAGGAAGCGGCAGCTCCACCCGGGGTAATCCGGGGCAGGAGGCTGAGGGAGTGCTCTGTAAGTGGCATCGGTTGGGCGACCGACTGATGGTGGTCGACGAGTCTCCAAAAAGAAAAAATAAAATGTGAGTGATGCATTTCATCATTTCTGGTGGGTGTGTGTGTGTGTGTGTGTGTGTGTGTGTGTTTTTTTTTTTATTTTTTTTATCATGACATTCTATTATCTCCTGCCTCTGTGGAGTGAGCTGACAGGTTGTCCAGCCACCCGCACCCCTGGACCCGGTCTGGTCAGCGACACGTTCTCTACACAGGCTGGCATGCAGTATTTCCACCCCCCCCATGGGGACCTGAATCCTGATACCTGGGGGGTGCATTGTAACATAGCCCACTGGAGTCTCCCCAGTAGCCATCAGCAGCCATGACCGCCCCGCAATTTTCCGCCTGAATTTTCAAACAACATGAAGTCTTGCTATATTATGACATATGCAGTAAGTCCCAACCTTTGAACTGCTCCAGAGGTGAAAGAGTTAACTTTCCATGCCAGGCATGGAACTTTGAGCACGAGCTTGGTTGAAAACTGTCTGTTGTTCTTCAAACTCAAACTGTCAGATTCTTTACTCCGCCTCACTGAACAGTCGCTCCGGAGATTTCTCCTTCTGCTCAGTTCATTTTGTCGGTTACAGTATTAATTTCTCGTTTTTTTTAACCGAATTTAAACCGCAACCAGTCGGTTCAAGCTGTGTCTGTGGTATCGTAAGTACTAGATTAGGTTTTACTTTCTATCGTGTGGAACTTGTAAACAGTATTATCGGTTCGGTTTGAACCGATCAGATCATTTTAAATATATTAAATCTGTCTTTTAGAGTGTGGTTCCTGGTTCTTATCGGTTCTAAAAAAAAAAAAAAAAAAAATGGATTTCATTACAGTTTTTTCCACGACCCGTGACACGGTTGGGAACCGATAAGAGAGTCTTGCTTGGCGGATTGCCATAAACGGGCAAGTTTTGGTTAGGCTGGCACTATGTCTGAGAAACCCAAAAGAAAAACCGGGCCCACTGGGTTTCAACACTGCAGTGTTTGTGGGGAAGCCTTTGCCAAGGCTGACCCTCACACCACCTGTGTTTATTGTCTGGGGTTTGACCACCTCAATGCAGACTGCCAGATTTGCAGAAATTTTCCTGCAGCTACCCTGGATAAGAGAGTTGGTAGGCTCAGGGAAAGAGAGGCCAAGAAGTCCGCTGACCCGGATGGCCAGCCCGGTTCGGTTGTAACCGAACCGGAGGGAGTGCCCTCTGACCAGGGCGAGACTTTCTCGGCCAAAAGGAGAGCTAACTCGGAGGAGTCAGTTCCAGCAAAAAGGACTAGAAAATCAGCAAGTGTGGAGCCAAAATTTCCATCTCCAACCGCTGAAGAAATAGCCAAAGCGATTAAAATTGTCCAGTCGCTTTCCCCGGTTCCGACCGAACCGGCACCATCAGGTGTTTATCGTTCGTTGGTTCCACTGGTTCAAGAATATGATTTAGAGGAATTTTATGAACCGGAGGAGGGGGAAGAGGAGTATGAGGAGAGTGAATGTGGATTTGAAAGTCTGAATGTGCGCATTGAACCGGACATCTCCCCAGACGGACCTTCAGGAGTGTCTCCCCCTAGGCTTTCTGAGTCCCCCTCTCATTTTATGTTTTATAAAAAAAGTGGCTGAAACCCTCCAGCTCCCTATGGAGGAAGCTGTGGATGGTCAAGAGGAGCCTGACTATGTAGAAATGATGGATATTCCAAAGTCTAGGAGACTGTCTATTCCTTTGCATAAATCTTTTGGGAAACAGACAGTAAACATTTTAAAAACTCCTCACACTGTATCTTCTGTGGATAAAAGAATGGACAAGAGGTACACATTGTCAGGCTCTGTTACGGAGATCCTTACACCACAATGCAGCCATGTTGGGGTAGTGCAGGCTGCAGCCTGTGACAAGGCAAATATTCCCTTGGCTTCACACCCCCCTGACAAGGACTCCAGGAGGATTGATGCCATGGCAAAGAAACCGTACATGGCAGCATCCTTGGGACTCAGACAGGCAAATTATATGGCTTATGTTGCTAGATATCAGAAATCCAGATGGGATACTGTTATGGCTCTAGCAAAACAGGTCACTGGCCAGCTTGCCAAGGAGCTGGAGCAGGTGGCTGCTGATGGTATTGAGGCATCCAAGGTGTAATTCTGTGCTGCAGTGGACTCTAATGATGTGTCATCAAGAGTCATGCCTACATCTGTGGCACTTCTCAGAATGGCTTGGCTCAGATGTACTAGCCTGTCACAGGATACCCAGACTAAGGCCATGGATTTTCCTGTTGTGGGTAATTCTCTGTTTGGGGAGCAGACAGAGAATTACATGAAGAAAATGGATGGGTATAGGACCACCTATAGGAGTGCACAGGCCAAGGAAAGGCAGGCCACTCCTCAAAGGCAGCCTTCCAGGGGCAGGGGCAGACCTTTTCATAGGCCTTTTTACCAAGCCCAGGCCTCCTCTTCAACTTCTGCCCAGAGGGGGATCTTTAGAGGGAGAGGCAGACTGGGTACAAGTAGACCTGCTTCTACCCCTCAGCCTAAAGCCCCTGCCAAGCAGGCACCCTGATGGGGTGGCCAGGGCCGATTCTCCACTACCTGTAGGGGGCAGGCTGGCTTACTTTGTCCAGGACTGGAAGTCTCTAACATCAGACAAGTGGGTCCTGGAAGTAGTAAGCCAGGGGCTGGTTCTCGGCTTCAAAAAATTTCCAAAGATTAGAACCAGGTCCTTTCCACCTGCAAATCAATCAGAGGCACTTGCCCGAGAAACAGAAGTTTCTACCCTCCTGGCTCTCAGAGCTGCGGAAAGGGTTCCACCCCTACACCAGGGCAAAGGGTTGTACTCCAGGTGCTTCCTTACCCCAAAAAAGACAAGAGAATGGCGGCCCATCCTGGATCTCAGATATCTAAACAAGCACCTTTTAAAACCAAAATTCAGAATGGTGACTCTGGGAATTATTTTACCCTCTCTAAGGCCAGGGGACTGGCTAGCGTCCCTGGACCTCAAGGATGCTTACTTCCATGTTCTTATCAGAAGCTCCCATCGAAAATACCTCAGATTCGAACTGCCCTCGGGCCATTACCAGTTCAGAGCAATGCCCTTCGGCCTCACCTCTGCCCTGAGGGTATTCACAGAATGTCTGGCAGTAGCAGTTGCCCACTTAAGAAGGCAAAAGATTGCCATTTTTCCTTACCTGGACGACTGGCTCATAGTAGGCCAGTCTCCAGAACAAGTTAAAACACAACCATTCAGGTAACTCAGCAACTGCTTACATCTCTAGGTTTCCTTCTCAATCTTCCAAAGTCAGTTCTAGAGCCTGTCCAGCTTCTCACCTTCATAGGTGTAGAACTGAACACAAGAGGCCAGAGCCTTCCTTCCTCTGGAAAGAGCAAGGACCCTGGTCTCTCTGGCCTCCTCTTTCACCCTGCTGGTCTCTCGACCAGCAAGGCATTTTCTGCAGCTCCTGGGGCACATGGCTGCTTCTACAGCAGTAGTGCAGGGAGCAAGATTTCAGATGAGGGACATCCAGTTCCATTTGAGAGCCTTTTGGTCTAAAGGAGAGACCCTCTAACCAAATTGATCCCAGTGACTCGAACCCTGATGCAAGCCCTTCAGTGGTGGCAGGACCAGAGCAATCTGAGACAGGGGTCCCTTCACCCTCAGTCTCACTTAATCCCTTACTACAGATGCATCCTCTTGGGGTGGGAGCTCAAGGGCGAACTCACTACCCAGGGATTGTGGTCCCCTCGGGAATCTCTGCTTCACATCAATCTGTTGGAACTCAGAGCAGTTTTTCTAGCACTTCAAGTTTTTTCCACATCTGTTCAGAACAAAGTTGTACAGGTCAGAACAGACAACACCACTACAACGTGGTACATCAACAAGCAAGAAGGCACTCTATCTACGGCCTTGTGCACCGAAGCACTGAAGTTGTGGTCTCTGGCTTATTCCCTGGACACCTCCCTTATGGCAGTTCACCTCCCAGGCAAGGACAATGTCCTGGCAGATGTTCTCAGCAGGATTTCCCAGGGCCATCACGAATGGTCACTGGATCCCCTAGTACTGGAGGTAGTATTTGCCAGATGGGGCACCCCGCAGATGGATCTTTTTGCAGCCCCAGACAATCACCAACTTCCCCTTTTTTGCTACAGGCCTCCCGTGTTGGGCTCTATCCCTCTGGATGCCTTCTTTCTCAGTTGGGAAGGGAAGTTTCTCTGTGCTTTTCCTCCGTTCCCTCTTGTGTTCAAGGTGCTAGTCAAAATCAGATCTCAGCCCTGCAAGATGATCCTGATTGCTCCAGATTGGGCCAGACAGCCCTGGTACCCACTCCTTATGTCCTTAGCAATCCACCTTCCCCTGTGTCGTCCCAGGAATCACAACCTGTTAACCTGTGCTCAGGGGAGAGTTTGGTACCCAAATCTCAAATCTCTCAATCTCAAGGCCTGGCTCTTGAAGAGTTGGAGTTTGCTGACCTACACCTCTCCCAAGGTGTATTGGATATCTTGAAGGTTTCTAGGAAGCCTTCCACCAGGGCTACTAATAATTCCAAATGGAAGAGATTTTCCAGATGGTGCTCTGGCAAGCATATTTCCCCAGAATCTGCTGATTTACCCACAGTCCTGGATTATATGGTGCATTTGAATACTTTGGGGCTGAGACCAGCTACCCTAAAAGTTCACCTGGCAGCCGTGTCTGCTTTCTTATCAGCAGGTAAACCCTCTTCTCTTTCAGCTCATCCTGTATTCTCCAAGTTTTTCAAGGGGTTGCTTCACACCAACCCTCCATTCAGGGACCCTGCCCCTGCCTGGGATCTTAATATTTGCATTGCTCAGCGTATGCAACCCTCTTTTGAGCCCTTGTCTTCAGCAGAACTTAAGTACTTGACTTGGAAAACTGTGTTTTTGGTAGCCATCACTTCTGCCAGGCGCATAAGTGAATTACAAGCATTGTCAGTGGAGCTTGATTTTATCTCCTTTTCATAGGGATAAGGTGGTCCTCAGGACTAACAAAGTTCTTGCCTAAGGTGGTTTCAGACTTCCACCTTAATCAATATGTGTCTCTCCCTGTTTACTTCACTGACCATTCCTCCTCTGGCGAGAGGAGACTGCACAGTTTAGATGTCAAAAGAGCCCTTAGTTACTACATAGATCGTACCAAGGGTCACAGGTTTGACTCCCTCCAACTGTTCCTCACTTTTGGTGAAGTTGGTAAAGGAAACCTGCCACTAAAAGATCCATTGCCAGGTGGATTGTCTCTTGTATCCAATTTTACTATGAAAAACTGGTAAGGTTCCTCCTCAGGCCTGAGGGCTCACTCTACCAGAGGTACAGCTGCATCTCTGGCTGCTGCAGGGACATCCCTATCCTAGAGATATGTCAAGCAGCTACCTGGAAAAAGTTCACCTTTACCAAGCATTACTCCCTGGACATCCAGGCTAGGAGTGATGCTCGGTTTTGGCACAGCTGTGCTTCAGAGCCTATTTCCTAAGTAGGTTCTGTCCCTCCTTCATGGAGGTACTGCTGTGTAGTCTGCATATATCATAATATAGCAAGACTTCATGTTGTTTGAAGTAAAAATTACTCCCCTTAGTAATGTTGTTTCTTCTAATGGAGTCTTGCTATATTATGACCTTGCCTCCTGCCTGCCCCTCTCAGAACCTCTGCTTTTGGGATGTGGGTGGACAGTGCAGTGTTGGCACTTCGTATATACCCACCTTGTTTTTCACCCCTCCTTTTTGGGTTGTTTGGGTGTAGTGTTTTTCATTTTTTGGATCCCCTGGCTTGAGTCTTGGTTTTGGGACCAAAAAATGTGTTCTTATACTTAATAGCCAGTTGGCTAGTGTAGGTTTACGGCTTCCACACAGAACCTTAGTGAGTTTTGCTTGTAAAGATCTGACAGTTTGAGTTTGAAGAACAGAGTTTTCAACCAAGCTCGTGCTCAAAGTTCCATGCCTGGCATGGAAAGTTAACTCTTTCACCTCCGGAGCAGTTCGAAGGTTGGGACTCACTGCATATATCATAATATAGCAAGACTCCATTAGAAGAAACAACATTACTAAGGTGAGTAATTTTTTCTTCTCCACCTTGGAGCTGGATGTGCAGTGGCGTCAGTGCTCTACGTGCCGACGTCTGCCACGCTTCAACCCTCAGCTGTATGCCGCTACTTGCAGTGCCCCTGACTTCTGCCAGTTGCCACTGTAGAGTGACATAGACCCCTTTACCCACCCCAGAAGGAGGAGAGTTGTCACGGGACACTCAGTCCTCCCTTTCCCCTGCCGACCCCTAATGCCAGAGTCCGCTTCCGAACCCGGGTTGCTGGTGTGCCGTGAGGTGTGGCATCCAGCACCTCAACCCTCGGTGCCACCAGGCCAGCACATTTTGCATTTCTGCTGGATTCGTTACAAATTTTGTTTACCCTGTTTGCTATAACTGCTACTGATATTTACCTACTGAGGAAAAAAAACAACTGCCCCATGTATGCCAAATAACATGCGAGTAACACTCAGCTTTATGCTGTTCCAGTTGCACTGTGGTTCAAAACCAAAAATGCAGTTGCACCTACTGTGGAAATTTTTCTTTATTCTTCATCTTATTACCACACACACAGCAGCAGCAGCTAATGCAGGTTCTGAATAACACCTGAAAAAAAATATTGGGAGCTCAGAAATGAAACCCTTTGTTTCTAACCACTGTAACTTGTAGTGATCTTGGCTGCTGCTTTTAGTGAAATGCAGAGTCACTGTTTCTTTTAGTGAGAAATTACCTGCCATGACACATCACCCTACTAGATGACCTGGAGAACTCGGAGCTGCCGTTCTTCACCCTGGGTAAGCAGGTATGATATTAGAAACAAGAGAGGGGCTCAGATGGGAGGACCAGAGGAGGGAGCCCCCCTGGGTTTGGGCAGTCGATGAGGTACAGTGGGACAGGATAGGAGGTGAACTTAACATCAGCATTCATCCCAGCACAGGACCTTCCCAAGGGGGGGGGATGCAGAGTCTCAATCCTGCACACTCTCACCCCTCTTGTTATTCCAGTGCAAGTTGTTTCATTATTGCTAAACACTATGCACGATGCTGAGGTCTGAGGGAATCGTCTTCTCAATGTGGAGAGGAGGCTGTCCAGCTGAAAGTGTCTGAAGGAGTTGTTTTGCAGCGTGCATCAGGATGCAGTGCTTTCACTTGGTGTGTCATGATTCACCTTCCTCCAGTATTGTCTTGTGAATGTGCACCAGGTGAGCAGCTCTCAGTGCTGGAGGATAGCATGCTGTTGGGGAGACTCTAGTGGACTGTGTTACAGTAGATGGTGTCGAGACAGAGGGGCCTTCAATTTGGTAAAGTTTCTTGTCTCCTATAGTTGTTTTAGAATTATGTTTTTAATGCTGTGTTTGCTTTCAACCCCTTTTCTTACAGCTGTTGTGCTCCATGGGAGGCCAGTTACAATTCTTGAACTGTAGACAGTTATTGACTAGAAATGCTTCTAGGTCACATTGTTTTTAAGTTTTCTGACGTACAGTATGCGTTGTGTTTTGAGAGGCACTGTATGCAGTCTTTTTACAGTACGTGGTGTGTTATAATTGTGGTACTTAGGACTAAAGGATGTTGATCTCGTGTACACATGCACAACCATCTGGTTGTCTCCTGTGTAATATTTATGATCGTTCGCATGTGTGTGCAAGGAACATTTTGTTAAAATGAATGGCATTTCAGAGGTGTGTCTCTGTCTGGTCCAGTGCAATTCATGCTGCAGTGGGTTCGGCAGTGACAGCCCAATGATCAGCAAGGCTGATCCTGACATGTGTTTCTATTTTGGGGCATGAACTTCACCTAGCTGAAAAGAGTGAACCGCTCCATTCAGAGAGCGACTGGCTCCTTTCATTTGCATATTATAAAGCATCCAGCATGCCCTCCAGTTTACTATCCAGTTTACTATCCTGCCTCACCCAGATTACCTCCAAATCTGTAGTAAACAGTGAGTTCCCTTCAGTCTGCCACTGTAACTGGGAGCCTTGGGTGATAAATGAGAGCGCAGAAGGGCTTAAAGATGTTACTGAACTTAAGTCCTTACCTCCGTGGCTGCACCCCAGTACCGGATTCTGGTTCCTTCTGCCATGTCCTCCACCTCCACCCTACGGGCCCTTCACATCTCTGTCCCCAGAACTACCAGATGGCAGCAGCAGCTACAGCAGAGCTCTATAGAACAACTCTCATCGTGTCTGAAGTTGTTCTCTGCTTGGCGCCAAGAGTCAGGCATGGTTCGCCTCACTGGGAGGGACAGCCATGCAGCGAGGCACTGGGGAGAACTAAATGGAGTGCAGTGACAGCCCACTGCCACATGTCGAGAGACTGAAATGCCAGAGCCTCCCCCTCCCTGAACTGCACATCCGCCTCCCGGACTCTACTCAGCTCTTCCTGGGTTGCCAGTGCCTACAGGCTCAGACTCCCTGCTGTTTTCACAACTGTTGAATGCACCATAATTATGAGGGTGGTGATACAGATTGCCACACAAGGATTGCCACCTAGAACCTAAGAAACACAACTCCATAGATGCACCCCAGCTCAGTGGCCTTTGTTCCCCAACATGATATTCCCTTACTTTTGTCACTTTGTTCCTGAACACTAACTGATGCATTAACAAACCAATGTGCACAAGCAGGACCAAGTACAACAGCATACAAGCAAACATTCAGCATTGACAAATGCTTGATACTGTGCCAAGACATTCTTCTGATAATTCACACCCAGCAGTACTTGAGTTTGCCTTAAAGGGACACTGTTAGACCGCCTTAGGCTTCAAATTTCCCCTAGTTTAAACATGTTTTGATTGCTCACATTGTAGAGATTGCTGATGTAGCTGGTTGTTTGATTCTGATTCCTTTTTTCTTCTAAAAAGTTAAAGCCAGACTTCATACCACACTAGTGTTCCCACACTAAAACATGCTTTACATTTCTTGATCAGCTCCCATTGCATCTTTCCTGAACTTGGGAACACTCAACAGTCTAGACAATCACGATGAGAAAACACTCTTGTACAGAATGACTTCACTGTTTGGGCGTGTTTGTCATGTTCAGGAGGTATGCAATTAACAGTAGATCAGAGATTCAGAACGCAATACGCTTGGGTGTAATTATACCATTTGTATGCATTCCAGTTTTACTAAGAAGGGGAAGCAGATAAAACAACCAGCGATGTCAGTGAATTCTAGAGAAGGTAAATGTTAGTTTTCATCTGGAAATACTATGATACAAAATAGGTTGACGGTGTCCATTTATCATTAGAGTGTTTGGAATGGGGGTGGGCTTGGTTTAAAAGAATAAAACTCCTTTGAAATCAGAATTTATTTAAAGAGCCTCTGACGCCATGGAGCAATTTTGAATACCTTAAAAATACCCAGTAGATCAGAGTGGCGCACTCATATGTTGCTTCTGTTTTTTTGTTGTTTGTTTCGTTTATTTATAGTCTGGAAAGTCTGTGGGCTAAAGACCCATTTTCATGGGTGACCAGAACGAATAAACAGTACAAATAATTAACGCAGAACAAAAATCAGTAATTCATGCAGCATTAAAATACATCCAAGAAGCACAAATAACGGATATGAAAACTAAGTAGGAAAGCATTTACAGTGACAACTACACAATAAAAAATGTCTTAAGAACACAGCAGTCGAAAACTATTTAACAAATTCCCAGCCTGAGCTATGGATGTGGGGAGAGAGAGAGAGAGAGAGTGTTTAATAAAAGTTGGCAATTTTATAAAGACTTTTTTCTGACCTGTCGTAGTCTTCATTCTAGGTACTGTAAAGTGAAAATTCAAAGACGACCTGGCAGACACAGCACAGCACTGATATTTCTTTAGAAATAACATGGAAGGAGGTTGGAACTAAATCTAAAGTCACTTTTTTAGCAAGAATTCCAATTTGAAATAGGTACCTCTGATCAATGGTAAAGCCATTTGTTTTGTTTTAAAACTAACTTGACTAGACTTATAATTGCAATAATACCTTTACAAATAGCCTTTTGTTGGGCTTAATAGTCTACAGCTGTACCTCGGACCATAAGCACCCCCCAAGCCGGGCATTAATCCCTAACAAATGCCTGGTTGTTTGGGGCATTATTGCATTATACTGTTCCTTCCTTTCTTTTGATTCTTTCAGTGAGTAAAGTCTTTCTGTTCTACCCTTTCCTCTTGTGTGTCACTGGTCAGTTCCTAGTTGCATTCTAATTTCCTGCTACTTAATAACCCCTCTCCCAAAAGATGTGGGGAATCCTATGATCTAAGTAGATGACCTTTATTTATAATATATTCATAGCAAAAAAACTTTGTGAATACACCATTAGGGATGAAGCGTAAAAAGAAGGGAAATGCAATTTTAAGGTTCCAAAGCCCAAGATCCCACCCTCTGCTTCCAACCCTAAGGCCCCACCTCCACCCTGCATGTAGTAACAAGTGTGAGGGGTGTGCCTTGGGGTTGCGATCTCTAATGCTCACCCCATTTCAACAGTTAATAACAATAGATCTCACATCCTGCCCAAAGCGAAATCCTTTATAATCTAACATGGGTACAGAATAAAACAGTGGGGTGAGCATTAGGGTTTGCTACCCCAAGGCACACCCCTCACACCTGTTCCTGCATGCAGGGTGGAGGTGGGGCATTAGGGTTGGAAACCGAGGGTGGGGGAACCCTAAGATTGCAATTCCTTATTTATTTATTTATTTATTTATTTTTAACGCTTCAGCCCTAATGGTGCATTAGCAACATTTTTTTGCTGTGAATTTCCTTACTTTTTTAGATACTTTACTTGTATCCCGATTAAGGGCTTGGCGCTCCCACCCTCCATAACTGCGCTGCCATGCTCTGTGAATTTCTTTATTTTAGTGTTGGAGCACAGGGTCCTTCAGCCCTTTTGCACCCATATCTCCGTAGATGCATGACCAAATTATCACCATGGCCATGTTATTACCCCAGCAGATGTACCCAGTAGGCCAAATTTTCAAGTCCTTGCCAAATGATAATTCTGCACAAATGCAGCGCCATTGCACGCCACAGGTGCAAAAATCACATTTTCGACAATAGTTGGAAAAATGAGAGCTGTGACATACATGAACTCGGGTAATGAAAAGGCTGTGTTGAAAATCTGGGGTCAAAATATTTAAAATTTCAAAATGTACGAGCGGGCGTCCCTCCATAGCAAAATGCCATTCAAACATGAAGTCTTGCTGTATTCTGACTATTGCAGTTAGGTCCTGCCTTTCATCTGCCCCGGAGAACAGAGACTTAAACTTTCCATAGCCAGCATGGAATGTTCACCGCGAGTTCGGTTGAAGCCCCTGTCTGCTGTTTAAGCTCCAACTGTCAAATTCTTTACTCTGCCTCACTGAACAGTCGCTCCGGAGATTTCTCCTTTGCTCGGTTCGAAAAATTCAGTTAAAGTGTCATTTTTCGCTCGGTTTCTGCTGAATTGCTGCTACCGAATCTGTTGGCTTAAGTCTCTGTCTGTGGTATCGTGAAGGTTTTACATTTAGTTTCTGTGTGGATCTTGTAAAATGTTGGATCGGTTCGGCTGAACCGATCGGTTTAGGTAAAAAAAAGTTTGTGAATTTACTTAGAGTGTGGTAACCAGTCTGTATCGGTTCTACAAAAAAAAAAAAAAAAAAAAAAATGATTTTATTATGGTTTTTTCCAAGACCCGTAACACGGTCAGGAACCGATAGGGGAGTCTTCCCTGGCAGATTGCTGAAAAAAGGGTACGTTTTGGATAGGATTGGCCATGTCTGAGAAACCCAAGAAACAAAACGGCCCACTGGGTTTCAACACTGCAGTGTGTGTGGGGAAGCCTTTGCTAAAGCTGATCCCCACACCACCTGTGTTTATTGTCTGGAGTTTGAACACCTCGATTCAGACTGCCAAATTTGTAAGAATTTTCCCAGAGCTACCCTGGATAAGAGAGTAGGTAGACTGAGGGAAAGGGAGGCCGAGAAGTCTGCTGACCCGGATGGCCAGCCCGATTCGGTTCTGACCGAACCAGAAGGAATGTCCTCTGACCAGGGCGATACTACTTTGGGCAAAAGGAGAGCTGATTCTGAGGAGTTTGTTCCAGTTAAAGGAAAAAGAAAATCGTCCGGTTCGGATCTAGAATTTCATACTCCGACCGCTGATGAGATAGCCAAGGTGATAAGGATAGTGCAGTCACTTACTTTGGTTCCAGCTGAACCGGCACCATCTGGCAGGGGTTTGGTTCGGTCGGTTCCCCCGGTTCCGGATTACACTTCAGAGGAATTTTATGAACCGGATGAGGAGGAGGGAGAGTATGAGGATGATGATGGTGATTTATGAAAGTCTGGATGTGCCTATTGACCTGGACATCTTCCCCAGACAGACCTTCAGGTATTTCTCCTCCTAGCCTTTCTGAGTCCCCTTCCCACTTTGTTTTACAAAAAAGTGGCTGAAACCCTCCAGCTTCCTATGGAGGAAGCAGTAGAGGATCAGGAGGAGCCTGATTTTGTTGAAATGATGGACATCCCAGAATCCAGGAGACTGTCTATTCCTCTCCATAAATCTTTTGGGAAACAGACAAATAAAATTCTTAAGACTCCTAACTCCATACCTCCTGTGGACAGACGAATGGACAAGAGGTAGTTCCTTTTTCAGCAATGCAGCCATGTTGGGGTAGTGCAGGCTGCTGCCTGTGATGAGGCAATTATCCCCTTGGCATCACCCCCCCCCACACACACACATAAGGACTCCAGGAGGATTGATGCCATGGCAAAGAAGCAGTACGTGACAGCATCTTTGGGACTCAGGCAGGCTAACTATATGGCCTGCACAGCTAGATACCAGAAGTCCAGATGGGACACTGTGCTGGCTCTGGCTATACAGGCCCCTGACCAACGTGCCAAGGAGCTGGAGCAGGTGGCTGCAGATGGGATTGAGGCATCCAAGGTGCAATTTCATGCTGCTGTGGACTCCAGTGATGTTTCATCAAGAGTCATGGCTTCATCTGTGGCCCTTCGGAGGATGGCTTGGCTCAGATGTACTAGCCTATCACAGGATACCCAGGCTAAGGCCATGAATTTCCCTGTTATTGGTAATTCTCCGTTTGGGGAGCAGATGGAGAACTACATGAAAAAGATGGACGAGTTTAGGACCACCTACAGGAGTGCTCAGGCCAAAGAAAGGCAAGCCACTCCTCAAAGGCAGCAGTCCAGGGGCAGGCCTTTCCAAAGGCCTTTTTACCAAGCCCAGGCCTCATCTTCTTATACTCAGAGGGGGTTCTTCAGAAGGAGAGGCAGACTGGGAATGAGCAGGCCTGCATCCACCCCTCAGCCTAAAGCCCCTGCCAAGCAGACACCCTGCTGGGTCTGCCCAGGCCGATTCTCCAATACCTGTAGGGGGGAAGGCTGGCTTATTTTTGTCCAGGAATGGAAGTCTCTGACAACAGACAAGTGGGTCCTGGAAGTAGTAAGGCAGGGACTGGTTCTCAGCTTCAAAACAATTCCCAAGGTGAGAACCATATCCTTTCCACTTGCAAATCTATCAGAGACTCTTGCCCTAGAGGCAGAGGTTTCTTCCTTCCTGGCTGTCAGAACCATAGAGAGGATTCCCACCCTACACAAAGGCAAAGGATTGTACTCCAAGTACTTTCTAACCCCCAAAAAGACAGGAGAATGGTGGCCCATCCTGGACCTAAGATATCCGAACAAGCACCTTTTTAAAACCAAAGTTCAAAATGGTGACTCCGGGAATAATCCTTCCCTCTCTAAGGTCAGGGGACTGGCTAGCCTCCCTGGACCTCAAAGATGCATGTTTTCACATTCCCATCAGGTGCTCCCACAGAAAGTACCTCAGGTTCGAGTTGCCCTCAGGCCACTATCAATTCAGAGCAATGCCGTTTGGCCTAACATCAGCCCCAAGGGTTTTCACAAAGTGCCTGGCAGTAGTGGTTGCTTTCCGAAGGAGAAAAAAGATCTCCATCTTTCCATACTAGGATGACTGGCTAATAGTGGGTCAGTCTCCAGACCAAGTCTAGTCACATTTGCAGATAACTCAGCAAGTGCTCACTTTATTAGGATTCCTCCTCAACCTTCCCAATTCAGTTCTTGAGCCAGTACAGCTCCTCACTTTCATAGGGGCGGAGCTGGATACAGTAAAGGCAAGAGCCTTCCTTCCCCCTGGACAGGGCAAGGACCTTTATGGAACTGGCCTTTTCATTCACCCTACAGGTGTCTCGACCAGCAAAGCATTTCCTTCAGCTTCTGGGCCACATGGCAGCCTCCACAGCAGTGGTCCAGGGAGCAAGATTCCAGATGAGGGACATTCAGTTCCATTTAAAAGCCTTCTGATCCCAAAGAAAGGATTCCTTTACCAAACTAGTCCCAGTGACTCGAACCCTGATCCAGGCTTTGCAGTGGTGGCAGGATCAGGACAATTTGAGACAGGGAATTCCTTTTGTCACTCAGTCTCATTCAGTGATACTCACCACAGATGCCTCCCTGCTGGGCTGGGGAGCCCACCTGGGGGATCTTATCACCCAAGGGCTGTGGTCTCCTCAAGAATCTCTGCTTCACATCAGTCTCTTGGAACTCAGAGCAGTGTTTCTGGCGCTGCAAGCCTTTTCCAAATCTCTACAGAACGAGGCAGTCCAGATCAGAACAGACAACACCACCACAATGTGGTACATCAGCAAGCAAGGAAGCACTTGGTCTATGGCCTTGTGCACAGAAGCAATGAAGTTGTGGTCCCTGGCCTATTCCCTGCAAACCTCTCTAATAGTTCACCTCCAAGGGAAGGATAGTGTCCTAGCAGATGCTCTCAGCAGGATATCCCAGGGCCATCACGAATGGACCTTAGATCCCCTAGTTTTGAAAGTGATTTTCTTGAGATGGGGCACTCCACTGATCTCTTTGCTGCCCCAGACAATCACCAACTTCCTCTCTTTTGTTGCAGACCCCCAGTCTTGGGCTCAGTCTCCCTGGATGCTCTGATTCTGAATTGGGAAGGGAAATTTCTGTATGCTTTTCCCCCTTCCCTCTCCTGTTCAGGGTGTTAGTCAAGATAAGGTCACAACCATGCAGAGTGATTCTGATTGCTCCAGACTGGGCCAGACAGCCCTGGTACCCCCTGTTGCTGTTCTTAGCAGTCCACCTTCCCCTGTCTCTTCCCAGGAATTACAACCCGTTGACATCCTCTTGGGAGGATTTGATGCCGGAACCTCAGGTCTCTCAGCCTCAAGGCATGGCTCTTGAAGAGTTAGAGTTTGCTGATCTGCATCTTTCTCAAGGGGTTCTGGATATTCTTAAGGCTTCTCGAAAGCCTTCCACTGGAAAGACTTACAATTCCAAATGGAAAAGGTTCACTCCTTGGTGTTCCAATAAGGATATTTCTCCAGAATCTGCAGGATTGCCTACGGTTCTGGACTATATGGTCCATCTCAATGGCCTAGGCCTTGGGCCAGCTACGCTTAAAGTGCATTTGGCAGCTGTTTTCTGCCTTCTTGTTTAGTAGGCAAGCCCTCTCCTCTGTCAGCCCATCCTGTGTTTTGTAAGTTCTTCAAGGGATTGCTGCACACCAGTCCCTCTGATCCTGCTTGTGACCTTAATGTTTGCATTGCTCAGCTTATGCAACCCCCTTTGAGCCTTTGTCCTCTGCAGAGCTTAAGTACTTGACTTGGAAAACTGTGTTTTTGGTAGCCATTACCTCTGCCAGGCGTATAAGTGAATTGCAAGCCCTGTCAGTGGAGCCTGATTTCATCTCTTTCCATAGAGATAAAGTGGTCCTAAGAACTAACAGGAAGTTTTTGCCTAAGGTGGTTTCAGATTTCCACCTTAACCGGTCTGTCTCTGCCTGCTTTCTCACTGACCATTCCTGCTCTGGAGAGAAGAGGCTGCACAGCTTGGATGTTAAAAGGGCCCTCAGCTACTACATAGAGCGCACCTAGGGTCACAGGTTTGAGTCCCTCCAATTGTTCCTCACATGTGGAGAGGTTGGTAAGGGCAAACCTGCCACTAAGAGATCTGTTGCCAGGTGGATTATTTCTTGTATATAATTCTGCTATGAAAAACTGAGTAGAACTCCACCCTCAGGCCTGAGGGCTCACTCTACTAGAGGTACAGCTGCTTCCCTGGCTGCTGCCAGGGATATTCCTGTCTTAGAAATTTGTCAGGCAGCCACCTGGAAAACAGTCCATACATTCACCAAGCATTACTCTCTGGATATCCAGGCTAGGAGTGATGCTCGGTTTGGCACAGCAGTACTTCAGAGCCCGTTTCCAGAGTAGGTTCTGTCCCTCCTCCATTGAGGTACTGCTTGGTAGTCAGCAGTCGTCACAACACAGCAAGACTTCATGTTGTTTGAAGAAAAAATTACTCACCTTAGTAATGTTGTTTTTTCTAATGGAGTCTTGCTGTATTCTGACCTCCCCCTGCCTCCCCTCTCAGAAACCGGTTTTTGGGATGTGGGTGGGCAGGAGCAGTGTTGGCACCCTAGGAGTGTCCCTTTTTCACCCTCATTTATTTTAGGTGAGTGTTGTGTTTTGAGTCTTTGCTTTGAAACCAAAAAAATCCTGTTATATAAATTTAGTTGCTAGTTGGCTAGTGTGAGTTTTACAGTTTCCACACAGAACTTCTAGTGAATATTGCTTGTAAAGATCTGACGGTTGAAGTTTAAACTACAGCAGACAGGGGCTTCAACCGAGCTTGTGATGAACATTCCATGCTGGCCATGGAAAGTTTAACTCTTTGTTCTCCGGGGCAGTTGAAAGGCAGGCCCTAACTGCAATAGTCAGAATACAGCAAGACTCCATTAGAAGAAACATTACTAAGGTGAGTAATTCTGCGCCACAGGTGCAAAAACACATTTTGGGCAGGATATGAAAAATAATAGTTATACTGTTCATGAGGTGGTATGAAAAAATGTCTTTCCTGAAAATATTAAAAATTACCGAAGTTGCACGTGCATAGAAAAATTTCAATGAATGCTCGTAACTCAACCATTTTTAGGATTTTTGTCACCAGATTTTCAACATGGGCTTTTCGGGACCCCAACTCTTGAACACTGCTGCTGTCATTTTGTTACTCTGTCCCAAAAGGTAATTTTTGCAGCGACTGTGTCATTCTTCACCACAGGAGTCGAAACATGTTTTGGGCAGGATGTGAGAAATGACGGCTGTACTGTTTAAGAGGTGGTATGAAAAAGTGGGTAAGCTGAAAATCTGGAGTCAGAACATTGTAAGTTACTAAAATGATGTGCTTGCGTAGAAACTGTGCAATGCACACTTGTAGTATGGCAATTTTTAAGAATATTTTCACTAGATTTTCAGCGTGGGCTTTTTGGGACCCCATCTCATGAACACTGGTACTGTCATTTCGTTGAGCTGTCCTGAAAGGTGATTTCACACATCGACTGCGCCATTCTTCGCCACAAGTGCTAAAACATGTTTCGGGCAGGTTGTGAGAAATGATAGCTGTACTGTTAATTAAGTGGTGAGAAAAAAATCGATATGCTGAATATCTGGAGTCAAAATTACGCACCTACGTAGAAACTGCACAATGGACGCTTGTTACATAGCCATTCTTAGGAATTTTTGCACCAAATTTGCAACATGGTCTTTTTTGGACCCCACCTGATGAACAGTGGCACTGTCATTTGGTTAATCGGTCCCAAAAGGTAATTCTACTCAATGACCGCAAAATCACCTTTCGGACCAAATAATAAAGTGACAGTACCAGTGTTCATGAGTTGGAGTCACAAAAACTGTATGTTGAAAATTTGGTGCAAAAATACCTAAAAATGGCCGATATCAACATAAATGAAAGGGATAAATAAGGTTGATAAGGAGAGTCTTTTTAAGCTGAGTGGCAACCATAGCACGAGGGGGCACAATCTTAAACTGGAGGGTGGGAGGTTTAGGAGGGAGGTCAGGAAGCACTTCTTCACAGAGAGGGTGGTGGACACTTGGAATGCGCTGCCATAAGAGGTAATCTCATTGAAGACAGTAGTTAGCTTTAAGAGAGGCTGGGACAGGTATAGGGGGGTTAAGGGTCATGGGTGGGGAGAAGGGGCAGGGACAGTAGCTCAAGCTGTGGACTCTACAACACAAGCAGACTTGATGGGCCAAATGGCCTTCTTCTACTGGCTTCTTCGTATGTTCGTATAAGTTCAAAATGCCATTGACAGCCATTATATGGAGCTTATCTTTATTTCTCAGTTTGCAGTTTGACTTTGAAGAGTGCAGACATGTCCCTGCCCATAGAAGATGACAGCGTGCGACCTCCAGAGGTAAGTATAGGGTGGGGGGGTGGAGTTGTTGGTGCGCAGTGGGAGGGTTAGGATGTGACTGGGGAGACCATGATGGATCGATTTTCTTTTTTTATAGGTTAAATTAAAAAAAAAAAAAAAAAAAGGACCATTTTCTCTTTTATGGGTATAAGAATAATTGGGGACACTGGGAGTGGGCTCCCCAGTGTCCTGCATTAAGGGACTATGAGCTTGGGGGGACTTATTTCTGAACACTGGGTGTGGGCTCCCCAGTGTCCCACGACGAAGGGACCATTTTTTTTTTTTTTAATGTTTAAAAAGATATCGGGATTGATTTTTGGACACTGGGAGTGTTTTCCAGTGTCCCACACTGCTGGGGGGTGCACAAGATTGTACTGGCGACATGGGGATTGGACACTCCGATGTCCATAAAAAGAATGAATGGGGGATACATCTGACACTAGGAATGGGCATCCCGGTGTCAGATAATATAAATAAAATGAATGGGAGGCTTGGGGGTGCCACTAGACACCAGGTATAGCGGACAGTAATTGGGGGTGTGGGCACAGCAAAATGGCAGTGACTACAGAGCTGTGCAGAAATACAGCAAGCTCTATGTGACCTGACATGCAAACAAGACAATTTATTTATTTATTTTTTTGCAGAAAAGCTGTATGTGACCCTACAAGCAGCAAAATGTGCAAACAAAAAAAAAACTTCCAAGCCTGACATAAATTTTCCCATAGGAAATAAAGGGAAAATTAAAATCATTGTAACTTTTAAACAGATTAATATTATTTCACCAAATTTTTGAAATGCACATCTGTGACTCAAAGGCTTTCTACTCTGAAAATTTCAGACCACAACATAAAGGCATTTCTGAGATACAGGTGGACAAAGAAACGTGAAAAAAGTGGTACATTTAGGATTTGACATTTTCTAGCTCAACTACCACACATCGGATTCACACGTAATTTGGCACATCAAGGGACCTTCCCCTAGAGATTATGTGTGCCTGATTACGTGCAAATCCGTTAATTGATTTCAGAGTTATTAAGTTTCAGATGTTCAGGTTTGACATAGATGTTTGCACTCAACCCTAATATACTGGCGCTGTAATATATTTTTTTTTTTCTTTGGGGGAAGGGACTGTTCAAACAACATGAAGTCTTGCTATATTATGACAATTGCAGTTTGTCCCACCATTAGAACTGCTCCGGAGGTGAAAGAGTTAACTCCATTCCAAGAATGGAACTTAGAGCACGAGCTCTATTAGAGAAGCTCTGTCTGGGTTATTTCAAACACAAACTGTCAGATTCTTTACTCCGCCTCACTGAACAGTCGCTCCGGAGATTTCTCCTACTGCTCGGTTCATTTCTCGGTTTAAACAGTGTTTTCTCGGTTCAATTTAATCGAGAATATTTTTATTTTAACCGCAAAACCGATCTGTTCAAGCTCTGTCTGTGGTATCGTAAGTAATTTCTGTTTTAATTCTGTGGAACTTGTAAATGTTATCGGTTCGGTTTTGAACCGATCAGCTTGCTTTAAAACTTGAAGCTTACAAAATTAGAGCTTTTAGGTGCGGTTCCCGGTTCTTATCGGTTCTAAAAGCGAATTTATTCGTTTTTCCAAGACCGAGTGACACGGTTAGAACCGATATGGTGTCTTGCCTGGCACTGCCGCTTAAAAGGGCAAGTTTTTGGTTAGGCTGGCATTATGTCTGAAAACCCAAAGAAAACCGGGCCCACTGGTTTCAACACTGTGATGCTTGTGGGAAGTCTTTGCCAAGGCTGACCCACACACCACATGTGTATATTGTCTGGGTTTGACCACCTCAATTCAGACTGCCAGATTTGTAAAATTTCCCTGCAGGCTCAGGGCGAGAGGCCAAAAGTCCGCTGACCCGATGGCCAGCCCGGTTCGGTGCCAACTGAACTGGAGGGGAGTGCCTCATTCAGGCTTAGACTTCTCGGCAACGCAAAGCTGGCTCGATGAGCCAATTCCAGTAAAGAAACAAGAAAATCAGCAGGTGTGGAGCCCAAAATTCCTTCTCCAACTGCTGCAGATAGCAAGAGCTATTCAGATTGTCCAGTCACTTTGTCGGTTCCGTCCAACCGCCACTGTCTGGCAAAAGGTCGGTTCGGTCGGTTCCATCGGTTCAGGAATATGATGTTGAGGAGTTTTATGAACCAGAGGAGGGGGAGGATGATTATGAACAGTATGAATGTGACTTGGAGGGTCTGGGTGTGCCCATTGAACCGAACATCTCCCCAGACAGACCTTTAGAATCCCCCATGCTTTCTGAGTCCCCCTCTCACTTTATGTTTTACAAAAAAGTTGCTGAAGCCCTCCAGCTCCCATTAGAGGAAGCTGTGGATGAGCAAGAGGAACCTGATTTTGTAGAAATGATGGATATACCAGAGTCTAGGAGATTGTCTATTCCTTTGCATAAATCTTTCAGGAAACAAACAATAAGATTTAAAACTCCTAATTCTGTGCCTCCTGTAGATAAAAAGATGGACAGGAGGTACACACTGTCAGAGTCCTGATACAGAATTCCTTTCACAGCAATGCAGTCATGTTGGGGTAGTTCAGGCTGCAGCCTGTGATAAAGCTAATATTCCCTGGCTTCACATCTTCCTGACAAGGATTCAGGAAGATTGATGCCATGGCTAAAACAATATATGGCAGCGTCCTTGGGACTCAGGCAAGCAAATTACATGGCTTATGTAGCAAGGTATCAAAAATCTAGATGGGACACTGTCATGGCTTTTGGCCAAACAGGCCTCTGGCCAGCTTGCTGATGAGCTGGAACAGGTGGCTGCTGATGGCATTGAGGCATCCAAGGTGCAGTTTCATGCTGCTGTGGATTTAATGATGTATCCTCTAGAGTCATGGCTACGCCTGTAGCTTTTCGGTTGGCCTGGCTCAGGTGTACTAGCTTGTCACAGGATACCGGACTAAGGCTATGGATTTTCCTTGTAGGCAAATTCTCTGTTTGGGGAGCAGACAGAGAATTATATGAAGAAATGAATGAATATAGGACTACCTATAAGACTGCCCAAGCCAAGGAGCGGCAAGCCACTCCTCAGAGGCAGACCCCAGGGTAGGGGTAGGCCTTTCCACAGGCCTTTTTACCAAACCCAGGCCTCCTCTGCTTATGCTCAGAGGGGGTTCTTCAGAGGCAGAGGCAGACGGGGTGTGGGCAGGCCTGCTCCCACCTCTCAGCCTAAAGCGCCTGCCAAACAGACACCCTGATGGGGTGCCCAGGCCGATTCTCCTTTACCCGTAGGGGGCAGGTTGGCTTACTTCATTCAGAACTGGGTGTCTCTAACTTCAGACAAGTGGGTCCTGGAAGTAGTAAGCCAGGGTCTGGTTCTCAGCTTCAAAAGTTCCCAAAGATGAGAATCAGATCTTTCCCACCTGCAAACTCTTTAGAGACTTTCTCCTAGAACAGAAGTCTCAACCCTCCTGGCTCTCAGAGCTGTAGAAAGGGTCTCTCCCTACATCAGGGCAAGGGTCTGTACTCCAGATATTTCCTTACCCCAAAAAAGACAGGAGAATGGCGGCCCATTTTAGACCTCAGATATCTGAACAAACACCTTTTGAAACCAAAGTTCAGAATGGTGACTCTGGCAATGATTTTACCCTCTCTAAGGCCAGGGGACTGCCTAGCCTCCCTGGACCTCAAGGATGCCTATTTTCACGTCCTAATCAGAAGCTCCCACCGAAAGTACCTCAGATTCAAACTGCCCTCAGGTCACTACCAGTTCAGAGCAATGCCCTTCGGCCTCACCTCTGCCCCAGTGGTATTCACAAAATGTCTGGCAGTAGCAGTTGCTCATTTAAGGAGGCAAAGGATTGTTGTTTTTCCCTATCTGGATGACTGGCTCATTGTAGGCCAGTCCCCAGAACAGGTAAAATCTCACCTGCAAGTTACCCAGCAGCTGCTCACCTCCCTGGGCTTCTTGCTAAATCTTCCAAAGTCAGTTCTGGAACCAGTTCAGGTGCTCACCTTCATAGGTGCAGAATTGGACACAAAGCAGGCCAGAGCCTTCCTACCCTTAGAGAGGGTAAGGAACTTGGTGGCTCTGGCCTCCTCCTTCACTCTGCAGGTCTCTCGACCAGCAAGACACTTTTTGCAGCTCCTGGGGCACATGGCTGCGTCCACAGCCGTAGTGCAAGGAGCAAGATTTCAGATGAGGGACATTCAGTTTCACTTGAGAGCCTTTTGGTCTCAGAAAAGAGACCCCTTTTCCAAGTTGGTCCCAGTGACCCGAACCCTGATCCAGGCCCTCCAGTGGTGGCAGGATCAGAGCAATTTAAGACTGGGGGTCCCCTTCATTCCTCTGTCTCACTCCTTGACCCTCACTACAGATGCTTCCCTCCTGGGAGTGGGGCCCACATAGGCGATCTCTCCACTCAGGAGTGTGGTCCCCAGGAATCTCTGCCCACATCAATTTGCTGGAACTCAGAGCTGTCTTTTTAGCACTTCAAGTGTTTTCAAGTCCTGTTCAGAACAAAGTGGTACAAGTCAGAACAGACAACACCACAACAATGTGGTACATCAACAAGCGGGGGCACTCGGTCTTGACCTTGTGTACCGAGGCAATGAAGTTGTGGTCTCTGGCCTATTCCTGAACACTTCCCTCACAGCAGTTCATCTTCCAGGAAAGGACAATGTCTTAGCAGATGCTCTCAGCAGGATTTCCCAGGGCCATCACGAATGGTCTCTGGATCCTCAAGTACTGGGGATAGTTTTTGCCAGATGGGGCACCCTCAGGTAGATCTTTTGCAGCCCCAGACAATCACCAACTTCCACTGTTCTGTTGCAGGCCCCAGTGTTCGGCTCAGTCCCCCTGGATGCCTTTCTCCTGGATTGGGAAGGGAAGTTTCTTTATGCCTTTCCCCCCTTCCCTCTCCTTTTC
The DNA here is from genome assembly GCA_016271365.2 of Neoceratodus forsteri. NCBI lineage: Eukaryota > Metazoa > Chordata > Ceratodontiformes > Ceratodontidae > Neoceratodus > Neoceratodus forsteri. Next base: position 408,364,251 of record CM057453.1, read on the forward strand.
AAGGTGCTAGTCAAAATCAGATCCCAGCCTTGCAGGGTGATTCTGATTGCCCCAGATTGGCCAGGCAGCCCTGGTACCCACTCCTTCTGTCCCTAACAGTCCATCTTCCTTGTGTCTCCCAGGAATCACAACCTGTTAACCTGTGCCCAGGGAGAGTTTGGTATCTGAACCTCAAATCCCTCAACCTCAAGGCCTGGCTCTTGAGGAGTTAGAATTTGCTGACCTACACCTTTCTCAGGGTGTTCTTGAAATTCTAAAGGCTTCTAGGAAGCCTTCCACTAGGGCTACTTTATAATTCTAAGTGGAAAAGGTTTTCCATTTGGTGTGCTGGGAAACATATTTCCCCGGAATCTGCTGATTTGCCCATTGTTTTGGACTATATGGTCCATCTTAATTCTCTGGGCCTGAGACCAGCTACCCTGAAAGTACATTTGGCAGCTGTCTCTGCTTTTGTTTCAACAGGAAAGCCCTCCTCTCTTTCCGCTCACCCTGTATTTTCCAAGTTTTTTAAAGGATTACTTTATACTAATCCACCTTTTAGGGATCCGGCCCCTGCCTGGGACCTTAATGTTTGCATTGCTCAGTTAATGCAACCCCTTTTGAACCTCTGTCTTCTGCAGAGCTTAAGTACTTAACTTGGAAAACTGTTTTCCTAGTAGCTATCACTTCTGCCAGATGCATAAGTGAGTTGCAAGCCTTGTCAGTGGAAACTGACTATTTCTTTCCACAGGGATAAGGTAGTCCTCAGGACTAACAGGAAGTTTTTGCCTAAGGTGGTTTCAGATTTCCATCTTAACCAATCTATCTCCTTCCAGTGTTTTTCACTGAACATTCCTCCTCTGGTGAGAGGAGATTGCACAGTTTAGACGTTAAGAGGGCCCTAGTTACTATATAGAACGTGCTAAGGGTCACAGGTTGAATCCTCCAACTTTTCTCACTTATGATGAGGTCGGAAAGGGAGACCTGCCACTAAGAGATCAGTTGCCAGGTGGATTGTCTCTTGTATCCAATTTTGTTATCAGAAACTGGGGAGAGTTCCCCCTCTGGCCTGAGGGCTCATTCTACCAGAGGTACAGCAGCGTCTCTAGCTGCTGCCAGAGACATCCTATCTTAGAGATATGTCAAGCAGCTACCTGGAAAACAGTACACACTTTCACCAAGCATTACTCCTGGATGTCCACAGGAGAGATGCTCGGTTTGACACAGCTGTGCTTCAGAGCCTATTCCTAAGTAGGTTCTGTCCTCCTCCATGGAGGTACTGCTGTGTAGTCTGCTATTGTCATAATATAGCAAGACTTCATGTTGTTTGAAGAAAAAATTACTCACCTTAGTAATGTTGTTTCTTCTAATGGAGTCTTGCTATATTATGACCTCCCCCCCAGCCTGCCCCTCTCAGAACTTCTACTTGGGTATGGGGTGGGCAGCCTAGTGTGGGCACTAGTTATGCCCATTATATGTTTTCCACCCCTTCTTGGGGTTTTGGGGTGTGGTGTTTTATTTTATCTTATATTATTTCTCATATTATTATATTATACTATTATTTTTGGTCCCCTGACTTGAGTCTTTGTGTTGGGACCAGCATTGGGTGTTAATATTTAGGTAGCCAGTTGGCTAGTGTAGGTTACAGCTTCCACACAGACCTTAGTGAGTTTTTGCTCGTAAAGATCTGACAGTTTGTGTGTGAAATAACCCAGACAGAGCTTCTCTAATAGAGCTCGTGCTCTAAGATCCTTTCTTGGAATGGAGTTAACTCTTTCACTTCCGGAGCAGTTCTAATGGTGGGACAAACTGCAATTGTCATAATATAGCAAGACTCCATTAGAAGAAACAACATTACTAAGGTGAGTAATTTTTTCTTCTCAGTGATGGTCTTCAGTCTTATTTGCTGGTGGTGCCTCCATCTAGTGTGACTCCTCTTGCGCACTGAATACAAGGGTGCTTCCACCTAGAAGTTAAACAGTACTGTAACCAGTATCCAGCATTCTGAATAACATAGATGTACACTGGAAATGCAGGAACAATCCCACTGGTGCAAGCACCATCCGGTGCAGTGTTTAGTGAGGAACGGGAACCAGGAGGAAAATAAATGGAAACACAGCACTGGCAGCATACACACAAACCGTATGACAGTACCCCCCCCTCCCAACCTACAGTAACTGGTGTACCAGCCAATCCACCGCCCTAGTGTCTACAAGTAGCTGCACAGACACAGAACATGGCATCTGCTGGAGCTTAAACATGATGGCAGATGACATGTTGGGTACAGTTTAAAGGCCATGCTATTTGTAGATGTAAAAGAGAAACACTGGCTCCTCAAACGCATTATCTGTGCTCTTCGGGTCTTTATGTGGATGGCAGATGTTTACACAGCCGAACCTAAAATATTGTAAACCCTAATCAAGATCTTTCAGCGAAGTATAGGCACACAGCATCTCACTACAAGCAAACAAAACACCCCACGGCATGTAACCTAAATATTTATTGAACAACTTTTCAATGGATAAAAACATACAAGCAGCAGCAGCACTGGTGGAAAAAAAACCCAGCTGCTCTTGTTTCACGTGTGTGACCATGCGGTTTATTAAGGCTTGAAGCCTGTGTGCCATAGAGCGTTTTTTGTTTGTGATGAGGCACTGTGTGCCCAGACTTCACTACGAACATACAAAATTTGCCAGCAGATAAAGGCCTAGTGGTCTGTCAAGACTGCTCGAATATGCAGCTAAGCACTCCTTATTCTGCACCTGCCCCTCCCTCCCACCCTCACCCTGGCCGTGGCCCTGTCCCTGTCCCTGTCCCAGCCCCTTCCGAATCAGCCCATTGTTCTACTGGATAATACTTCCGCCAGTGATGCATTCCACCTAGCTACCACCCTTCTTCATAAACAAAGTGTCTCATCTCCCTCTTGAACATTCCTCCCTCCAGTCTCATATCATGGCCCTGGGTGTCCCTCCCCTTCCTTACATTGAACAGCCCCTCCGTACCTGCCTTGTTTGCTCTTGTCATGTACTTGAAGGTTTCAGTCATATCCCCCTGTCCCTTCTCTCCTCCAGTGAGTACATGGTCAACTCCCTCAGCCTCCTCTCGTATGGTAAGTCCTCACAGCCCCTGGATCATCTTCGTTGCCCTGCACTGCACCCCCATCTAGTAACTTAATCTTCCTCTTCAGATACGGGCGCTAGTATTGCATGCAGTACTCCAGGTGCAGTCTAACTAATGATCTATACAGTGGCAGAATCCCCCCCCCCTCGAGGATATATCCCTTGCAATGCATCCCAGCATTTTGTTGGCCTTTGCGGCTGCCTTCCTACATTGTGCCGAGTTCTTTATTGACCCCATAATGAGCACCCCCAGATCCTTCTCCTCCTCCTCTGTCTCGGCTAGCTGCACTCCCCCCAGCTGGTAACTCCTCCTTGGGTTTTTCACCCCAAAATGCAGCATCTTGCACTTTTTGGCATTGAACTCCAGTTGTCGGGTATCCAACCAGGTTTCCAGCTTTGCCAGATCATCCTGCAACCCCTGCCACCCCCCTAGGTCGTTGGCCACTGCTCCCAACTTGGTGTCATCAGCAAACAGACTGGTCTTGCTCTTGATGCCCAATGATATGTCTGCAATGCATATCTCAAATACTAGTCCCAACACTGAGCCCTGCAGAACACTGCTTGTCACTACCCTTAGGGATGGGAGCTCCTCACCCACCACCACCCTCTGTTGCCTTCCCTGAAGTCAGTTCCCTACCCATCTCACCAGTTTTGCACATGCCCCTGTGCCTTCTAACTTACTTCCCAGCCTCCCATGCAATACAGAGTTGAATGCCTTGCTGAAGTCCAGGTACAGGACATCCACTCTATGGCCCCGTCCAGTTGCCTAGTTACCCAGTCATAGAACTCCTCCAGGTTGGTTTGGCAGGTATCTGCCACTTAAGAAGCCTTGCTGTCTGTTTTCCGGTAACCCTTTGGCCTCCAGAAGGGAGACCAGCCTCTCCTTCAGGATGGTCTCCATCAGCTTATCCACGATTGATGTGAGGCTCACCGATCTGTAGTTCCCTGGTTCATCCTAGGGGCCGCTCTTGTGGAGGGGTAGCACATGAGCCATGCTCCAATCCTGAGATGCACATCCTGAATGCAGTGAGGCATTGAATAGGTCTACCAAAGGTCCGGCTAGGACCTCTGCCAGCTCCTTCAGTCCCTGGGGGTGGATGCCAATTGGGCCTGGCACCTTTTCCACCCTCAGTGCCCTCAAACCCTCCAGAACCCTGCCCTTCGTGATTTTGCCATCCGTCACCGCCTCCCCTCCGTTCCTGCCTCCCCCGGGTATCACCCACCCTTCTCGTTAGTAAATACCAAGCAGAAGTAATCATTTAGCTCTTCTGCCTTATCACTCTCTGCTTCCACTACCCTCCTTCCTAAGCCTTACTGTATGGTCCTTACAGCTCCTTTTCTTCCTGATGTACCTGAAGAAATTCTTCTCCCCATTCTTAATACCCTGTGCCAGCCTGAGTTTCTTAGATGCCTTGGCTGCCCTTACTGCCCTTGACACCTCCATTGTTTCCTTCAGGACTCTTCCCTGTCCTCCCCCCTCCCTGTTTTTGTGCACCTCCTAAAGGCAGCTCTTTTCCTCATTACCTTTTCCATTATCTCCTTGTTCTCCCAGCTAGGTTTCTTTGCCATGGCCTTCTTGCGCTGGACCTTGCTGCAGGTTCTGGTTACCTCCACTATCCCCAGCTTTATCGGTTCCCACTTCTGGTTAGTGCCCTTACTTGGTTGAATTCTGGCCAGGTACCCTTTTACCACTTTCCCCATCCTCCCAAAGTCGGCCCTCCTGAAGTCCAGCACCCTTGTGCCGGATTCCACTCCTTCTTTTCCCATATTCAATGTGAACCATACTGAGTGGTGGTCACTCCCCTCCAACAGTTCTTCCAGCCTCAGTTCTCTCATAAACTCACCATTTGTCAGCGCAAGGTCAAGGGTATTCCCTAACCTGGTTGGTTCGCTGACCATTTGCATTAGGAAGTTGTCTTGGAAGGCATCCAGCAGGACCTGCTCCCTTCTGTTCCTGGTTGTTGGGGTACTCCAGTCCACTCCTGGCATGTTGGAGACCCCCATGATCACCACACTACCCTTCTCACAGGTCCTCCTGATCTGTCCCGCTAGTTCACTGTCTGACTCCTCTGTCTGAGAGGGCAGCCTGTACGCCACTCGCATCCTGATAGTCCTGTTCTTGGAATCCTGGATTTGCATCCATAGTGACTCCATATTACCCTCCTCCCCTTCCTCCATACACACTTCAGTTCTTCCCTCACATATAGTGCCGCCCCCGTTCCCATTTGCTGTATCCCTATGAAATATCCTGTACCTTGGTATTGACAGGTCTCAGTCATTGTATTGGATGGCCCATGTTTCGGTGATGACTATCATGTCCACCTCCCTCTCTGACATGAGAGTCTGTAGCTCAGCAGTTTTCTTCCTAAGGCTCCTAGTATTCAGGGTGACCACTTTCCACTCCCTTTACTAGCATTGCCACTAGTACTTGCCCTTTGTCCTTGGTCACTGTCATGGGGGTTAAGCTCGTATGGCTTCTTAACCTGTGGTCTCTGCATGTCTCTTGCCCACTTGCCACTGAGTGTTCCTTTTCTGTGGCCTTGAAATACTCTGAGCTGCTGAAATTTTTATTTATTATTTTTTGGCCTGTCGGACTGCCACCATCAGTGGGTCCTTACCACGTGGACCCCATCTCCCGGGACTTACCTTACTGCCACCGGAGTGCACCCTAGCTTACCCCACAGGGCAGGGCCATCTGGGAGAGCCAAACAGAGACTGGTTTGTGATCCAGGGGGAAGTGCCTCTGTTAGCTGTGTAGGGTTTGGCAGAGGCCGGACATCCTTCTGCATGGCTGATGGATTTTTTTGTAGATGCTGGTCACCAGGGGAGGTGTGACGTAGGGATGCAAAGCGTCAGACGTCTGGCACGACTCCAAGAATTTCTCAGCTTTGTCCATCAGACCCCCAGTCTCCACTAGGGGTCGGTCAAACACTTGGAGCTTCCTCCCCTTGTCTTCCACTCCCCTCTGGAGGAGAACAGTTAGTGGGATGCTCAATCCTTGTCCCCTTGGCTGACTCTCTGACACCCCAGGCGTGTTTCTAAAACTGGGACGTCGGTGTCGCAAGCGGCAGTTCTAAAGTTCTACCGTTGCGCCAGTGGGTCGGCCCTCTGAGCTGCTGTTTACTGTGTGTTAAACCCTAATCAGTTCAAACTGACATGGAGCAGGGACTGGCCCAGTCCTTTACTTATACGTCATTTGCTTTCATGGACATTCTGGCTGTTGTCCATCTTGAGATCCAGTTTGCATTTATTTATTTATTTATTTATTTATTTATATCAGCAGAATTAATACTGTTTATTAGAACTAATTTTATAGTTGACTTAAACTAGTTCTAGTTTTTAAGTATTTATTTAATTGCATGTCTTGTTTTATTATTGTATTGTGATTTGCCATTTTTCTGTTTTATGTGACCTGATTGTAATGGCACCCTGAGTCTCTGGGGAAGGGCACCAGTGATTACAGATAAAATCTACTACTACCACTCTCCAGCTGGCTCTGGATATCTGGCTTTCGGCAGCAGATACGCTGTGTGGTGATACCTAGAGTGTTTTCCTGGTCACTACTGGGTGCTAGCCAACATTGCTTCTCAGGGATTTTTTCCTTCATCCTTGCTAGGGAACGTCTTGAGTACACGCCATTCAGCAAGAGGCAGGTTCTTAAAGATGGCCACCGTCTGGATCAGGAAAGAACACACTCACAGGGCAGGCTGATATGCCGAAACAGCAGAAAGGAGCTCCAGCTAGGATAAGACCATGCTTAGGACAAAAAGCATTAAATCAGTCAAAACAGTCAAGGCTGCTATGCCGAGGCTCTGCAGTAACTCATGTTTATTAGACGTGGCGGGCTCTCTATCCTGTCAGATGGGCAGGTTTTGAACATTAGAGTCATTGCTGGGAAAAGGCTGACTGGCTTTCTTCCTGTGGAGTCCCGACAGGGTAGTCCCTCTCCTTCTCTGCAGACAAACCTATAACTACTCCATCTGCAGCCTAATTGCAGTCTCATTCTGTATTGTCACTCTGTCTTTTCCCAGCTTCTCAATGGCTGCAACTACTGACTGGGGTGGGTGCTGAGGATTTCCTGCTTCGTGAATTGTCCAGCAATTTCACAGACTTTTGCTGCCATTACTTCCCATGGTGCTCTTTTGTGTGTATTCCAAAACTAGCATGCTGTAACCTTTGTATTGCTCACAAAACATAATTCACATTTCTGAGGGGTGCTGCTGGTTTGTGTCACGTAACAGACAAACGGGATGCAGTGCACCCCCCTCCCCAAACATGGCAAATCTGAGAAATTAAACATACAACTATCTGAATAGATGTTTCTTACTTTAAACTGCATGAAAATGGGGGTCCTTTTAATTATCAGATTGGAATTCCAATGTGAGCAAGCCAGACCACCAGTTGTCAAGGTGGGACCCCAAGGTTTGGTTTGCTTACATTGGAATTCTTTTATTATAAAGGGTAAGTGCTCACTATGAGTCCACAACCAGCTCTGTATTCTGCCTGTCCATTATTTTTGTTCTTCCAGCCCCACCCAACCACACCTCATGCACCGCTCCCTCCTTACTACTTGTGATCAATGTACTTGCTTCAACCCTCCATAGGTTCGGACTTACCCTGCCCTGGCCGCCTCGGTTACACCTTCTTTAGTGTGAGATTACACCTTGCTCCCCCTGCCCCACTACTCCCATCCCAACTTTACCTCTCTCTCCTGTCCCCTATAAACCAATACCCTCTCATTCTCAGTACATTGTTATAATGCTGCCGTTCAATTGATTTCTTCTCTGTGTACCTCATATTCTTGTTGCTTTGTTAATCCACACTTGAGCATTTATCTAAAATTGTTTAATTTTAAACCAGTTATGCCTTGTATCGCTATTTTGTCCTAGTTTTGTCACCTTATGCTTGCGATGTATTGCACGGCTCCTGACACTGTATCCTATGTAAATGTCATCTCTGCATGTTTGACCCCAGGTCTTGCCTGAAATGTATTACACAGCTCCTGACACTGTACTCTGTGCAACTGTTATCTCCCCATGTTGTTGACCTCCCGGGTCGTGCCTGTAATATGTATTGCACAGCTCCTGACACTGTACTCTATGTAACTGTTATCTCCCTATGTTGTTGACCTCCCGGGTCGTGCCTGAAAATAGTCACCTTCGTGTCTAGCGCACCTACCCGGTTATCAAAAATAAATAAATAAGTTTCTCTGTCCGTCTTGCCTTTTTATGTTAAAAACAAAAACAAAAAAGGATTTAATTCGTTTTTACAAGACCGTATTTGATCAGGAACCAATAAGAGTCTTGCCTGGCGGATTGCCAAAAAGGTAAGTTTTGGTTAGGATTGACCATGTCTGAGAAGAACCAAGGGAAAAAAGCAGGCCCACTGGGTTTCAACACTGCATGTGTGTGTGTGTGTGTGTGTGTGTGTGTGTGTGTGTGTGTGTGTAAGTCTTTTCCAAGGCCAGTCCCCACCACCTGTATTTGTGTCTGGGTTTGACCACCTCGATTCAGACTGCCAAATTTGCAAGAATTTTCTCAAATCTACCCTGGAAAAGAGATTAGGTAGAATGAGGGAAAGGGAGGCCGAGAAGTCTGCTGACCTGGATGGCCAGCCCGATTCGGTTCCGACCGAACCAGAAGGAGTGCCATCTGACCAGAGTGATACTACTTCGGGCAAAAGGAGAGCCAATTCCAATAGTAAGAAAAGACAAATCGGCCGGTTTGAAACCAGAATTTCATACTCCGACCGCCGATGAGATAGCCAAGGCGATAAGGATTGTGCAGTCGCTTAGTTTGGTTCCGACTGAACCGGCACCATCTGGCAGGAGCTTGGATTGGTCGGTTCCACGGTTCCGGATTGTACTTTGGAAGAATTTTATGAACCGGAGGAGGGAGAGTATGAGGATGATGATTGTGATGGTGAAAGTCTGGATGTGCCTATTGACGCAGACATCTCCCCAGACAGACCTTCAGGTGTTTCTCCTCCTAGGCTTTGAGTCCCCTTCACACTATGTTTTGCAAAAAAGTGGCTGATACCCTCCAACTTCCTGTGGAGGAAGCAGTAGAGGATCAGGAGAAGCCTGATTATGCTGAGATAATCGACATCCCAGAGACCAGGAGACTGTCTATTCCCTTCCACAAATCCTTTAGGAAACGGACACAAAAAATTCTTAAGTCTCCTAATTCTGTACCTCCTGTGGACAGACGAATGGACAAGAGGTACACTGTCTCTCTCAGGTTCAGACACAGAGTTCCTTTTTCAGTAATGCAGCCATGTTGGGGTTGTGCAGGCTGCTGCCTGTGATGAGGCAAACATTCCCTTGGCATCACACCCCCCCAGACAAGGACTCCAGGAAGATTGATGCTATGGCAAAGAAGCAATACATGGCAGCATCTTTGGGACTCAGGCAGGCTAACTATATGGCCTACGCAGCTAGATACCAGAAGTCCAGGTGGGACACTGTGCTGTCTGTGGCTGAACAGGCCCCCGACCAGCTTGCCAAGGAGCTGGAGTAGGAGGCTGCAGATGGGATTGAGGCATCGAAAGTACAGTTTCATGCTGCTGTAGATTCCAATGATGTATCAAGAGTCATGGCTACATCTGTGGTTCTTCGGAGGATGGCTTGGCTCAGATGTACTAGTCTCACAGGATACCCAGGCTAAGGCCATGGATTTTCCTGTAATTGGTAATTCTCTGTTTGAGGAACAGACAGAATTACATGAAGAAGATGGATGACTACAGGACCACTTACAGGAGTGCTCAGGCCAAAAAAAGGCAAGCAGCTCCTCAAAGGCAGCAGTCCAGGAGCAGGGGCAGGCCTTTCCAAAGGCATTTTTACCAAGCTCAGGCCTCCTCTTCTTCCTTTTCACAGAGGGGGTTCTTTAGAGGGAGTCCACCCTTCAGCCTAAAGCCCCTGCCAAGCAGACACCCTGATGGGTCTGCCCGGCTCGATTCTCCCATACCAGTAGGGGGCAGGCTGGCTTACTTTGTCCAGGACTGGAAGTCTCTTACATCAGACAAGTGGGTCCTGGAAGTAGTAAGCCAGGGACTGGTTCTCGGCTTCGAAAAATTTCCTAAGATGAGAGCCAGATGTTTTTCACCTGCAAATCTCTGAGACCCTTGCCCTAGAGGCAGAGGTTTCTTCTCTTCTCTTCTAGCTCTCAGAGTTATAGAAACAGTTCCCACCCTACACAGGGGCAAAGGATTGTACTCCAGGTGCTTCCTAAACCCCAAAAAGACAGGAGAATGGCGGCCCATCCTGGGCCTAAGATATCTGAACAAACATCTTTTGAAGCCAAAGTTCAAAATGGTAACTCTGGGAATTATCCTTCCCTCTTTAAGGCCAGGGGACTGGCTAGCCTCCCTGGACCTCAAAGATGCCTACTTTTACATTCCCATTAGGTGCTCCCACAGAAAGTACCTCAGGTTCGAGTTGCCCTCAGGCCACTATCAATTCAGAGCAATGCCCTTTGGCCTAACATCAGCCCTAAGGGTTTTCACAAAGTGCCTGGCAGTAGTGGTTGCCTTCCTACGAAGACAAAAGATCTCCATCTGCCTGTACTTGGACAACTGGCTCATAGTAGGTCAGTCTCCAGACCAAGTCAAGTCACATCTGCAAGTGACCCAGCAAGTGCTCACTTTATTAGGATTCCTTCTCAACCTACCAAAGTTAGTTCTCGAACCAGTACAGCTCCTCACCTTCATAGGTGCAGAACTAGATACATTAAAGGCAAGAGCCTTCCTTCCCCTGGAAAGGGCAAGGTCCCTCATGGAACTGGCCTCTTCATTCACCCTTCAGGTGTCTCGACCAGCAAGGCATTTCCTTCAGCTACTGGGCCACACGGCAACTTCCACAGCAGTGGTCCAGGGAGCAAGATTCCAAATGACAGACATTCAGTTCCATTTAAGAGCCTTTTAGTCCCAAAGAAAGGATTCCGTTACCAAACTAAACCCAGTGGCTCGAACCCTGATCCAAGCCTTGCAATGGTGGCAGGATCAGGACAATTTGAGACAAGGGGTTCCATTTGTCACTCAGTCTCATTCACTACTACTCACCACAGATGCTTCCCTGCTGGGCTGGGGAGCCCATTTGGGGGATCTTACCACCCAAGAACTGTGGTCACCTCAGGAATCTCTGCTTCACATCAGTCTCTTGAAACTCAGAGCAGTGTTTCTGGCACTGCAAGCTTTTTCCAAATCTGTACAGAACAAGGTGGTTCAGGTCAGAATAGACAACACCACCACCATGTTGTACATCAGTAAGCAAGGAGGCACTTGGTCTGTGGCCTTGTGCACAGAAGCAATGAAGTTGCGGTCCCTGGCCTACTCCCTGCAAAGCTCTCTGATAGCAGTTCACCTCCCAGGGAAGGACAATGTCCTAGCGGATGCACTGAGCAGAATATCCCAGGGCCATCATGAATGGGCCCTAGATCCTCTAGTTTTGAAAGTGATTTTCTCGAGATGGGGCACACCAGAGATGGATCTTTTTGCAGCCCCAGACAATCACCAACTTCCTCTCTTTTGTTGCAGACCCCCAGACTTGGGCTCAGTCTCCCTGGATGTTCTGATAATGAACTGGGAAGGGAAATTCCTGTATGTGTTTTCCCCCCTTTGGGTCACAACCATGGAAGGTGATTCTGATTGCTCCAGACTGGGTCAGACAGCCGTGGTATCCCATGTTGCTGTCCCTAAAAGTTCACCTTCCCCTGTCTCTACCCAGGAATTACAACCTGTTAACATCCTCTCAGGGGAGGATTTGGTACCCCAATCTTCAGTCTCTCAATCTCAATGCTTGGCTCTTAAAGAGTTAGTTTGCAGATCTGCATCTTTCCCAAGGGGTTCTGGATATCCTTAAGGCTTCTCGAAAGCCTTCCACCAGGAAGATTTACAACTCCCAATGGAAAAGATTCAGCATTTGGTGTTCTAAGAAGAATATTTCTCCAGACTCTGCTGAATTGCCTACGATTCTGGATTATATGGTCCATCTTAATGGCCTAGGCCTCAGACCAGCTACCCTTAAAGTACACTTGCTTTCTTGTCAGTAGGCAAGTCTTTCTCTCTGTCATCCCTTCCTGTATTCTGTAAGTTTTTCAAGGGATTGCTTCACACCAATCCCCCCCCCCCTTTAGGGATCCTGCATCTGCTTGGGACCTTAATGTTTGCATTCCTCAACTTATGCAACCCCGCTTTGAGCCTTTGTCCTCAGCAGAGCTTAAGTACTTGACTTGGAAAACTGTTTTTGGTAGCCATTATTTCTGCCAGACGTATCTGAATTGCAAGCCCTGTCAGTGGAATCTGATTATGTCTTTTCACAGAGATAAAGTGGTCCGTAGAACTAACAGAGTTCTTACCTAAAGTGGTTTCAGATTTCCACCTCAACCAGTCTTATTTATTTCTCTCCCTTTTTTCTTCGCTGACCATTCCTCCTCGGGGGAGAGGAGGCTACACACCTTGGATGTTAAAAGAGCCCTTAGCTACTACATAAAGCGTACCAAGGGTCAGAGGTTTGAATCCCTCCAGTTGTTCCTTACTTACTTATGGAGAAGTTGGTAAAGGCAAACCTGCCATTAAGAGATCTTTTGCCAGGTGGATTGTTTCTTGTATACAATTCTGCTATGAAAAACTGGGTAGAATTCCACCCTCAGGCCTGAGGGCTTATTCCTCAAGAGGTACAGCTGCTTCCCTGGCTGTTGCCAGGGATATCCCTCTCTTAGAAGTTTGTCAAGCAGCCACCTGGAAAACAGTTTGTACCTTCACCAAGCATTACCCTCTGGATATCCAGGCTAGGAGTGATGCTCGGTTTGTCACAGCAGTACTTCAGAGCCTGTTTCCAAAGTAGGTTCTGTCCCTCCTCCATGGAGGTACTACTTGGTAGTCTGCATTTGTCAGAATACAGCAAGACTTCATGTTGTTTGTTTGAAGAAAAAAAGGGGTTACGGACATGGTCATAAATGGAGCCTCCTGCAATAATCCCCATACTATTGCCAACTCCCTAAATAATTACTTCTCTGACCTCTCTGCTTTCACAACCCTCTTCTCACCTGATGAGGCTCTGTCCCATCCCCTTCCCTCCTCTCTGCTGGAGGGTCACCCTCCTCGTCAAATGTTCCACCTTAGGGCTGTATCAGTTCAGGACTTGCAGAAACGCCTAGCTGGCCTCTCCAAGTACTCCAGTCCTGGCCTAGACAACCTGGAGCCTAAACTCCTTAAGCTTGGTGCTGCACACATTGCCTCACCAGTAGCCTTTATCTTCAACCTATCCCTTGGTCTGGGGACCATCCCAGACATCTGGAAGAAGCGAGTTGTCCCTGTACTGAAGTAAGGAAATCCAAAACTACCTGAGAATTATTGACCGTTTGCCATTCTCCCAACCTTTAGCAAGCTCCTTGAAAAGGTAGTGGCTGAGCAGCTTTCGGAATATATCCACTCTCATGAACTTCTGTCCCCAGCCCAGCACGGCTTTCGTAAGGGACACAGCACCACCACAGCCTTAATCTCGGTTACATCAAGTATCCGTACAGCCATGGACTAGGGCAAACTCTCTGGTGCAGTATTTATCGACCTGTCCAAAGCCTTTGACCTCAAACTGCTTGGTGCACAGTTGTGGTCACTTGGCCTCTCCCCCCATGCCATGAAATGGCTAATGGGTTATCTACATGGCAGAAAGCAGCGTACCTGCTTCAATAAAGTCCTCTCTGAGCCCCTACCGGTGACCTCCAGAGTACCTCAAGGCTCGGTACTGGGTCCCCTCCTCTTTTCCCTCTTCATCAATCAACTACCCATGGTTACTACCAACTGTAGCGCCACTATGTATGCAGATGATCTGGTAATCTTGGCTCACTCCCAGAATGCCACTACCCTAAACCAGAACCTGACTGATGACTTTAACAGGGTATTGTCATGGGTTACTAGTCTCAAGCTGGTCCTGAACCTGAAAGACACAGGCTATGCTCTTTGGCTCAGTGGCTAAAATCAAAGCCTCATCGGCCTGCTACACTTCACCAGCGCAGATGGATCCTCACTACCCATAGTGAGCTCCATCAAATATCTGGAGTAACACTTGACCCCCAACTTGACATGGGTAATCATATCCTTAACATCTGCAGGGGCGACAAACTGCAAACTGGGTCCCGGCCTATAGGACCAAGTATAACCTTACACGGCAACCAGAGCTTGCCCTAGCGAAGGTGTGCTCCTTCCCTCCCTCAGCTATGGGCTGCACCTATTTGCTCGCTCTCCAAAGATGCATCTGACCGGTGGTACACTGCTTACAATAACATTTGTCGTTTTGCCTTGGCTGTTCCCCGACTCACCCACCGTTGTGAGCCATATGAGAAACTCTGCTGGCCCTCACCAGCTAGATACTTTGATTTTGGTTTGGGATGCCTCTCTGGGAAAGTGATCAGAACTAGCACCCCCCAGGGGCTGGCCCGGCTTCTGCCTAAACTGAATCCCACCCCCTACCAACGTAGGTCTGTCACATCAGGGATGCTCAAAGTCCCTCCTACCTGGACCCTCATGGGGGATCGGGACTTTGCCATAAGTGCGCCCAGACTCTGGAATTCGCTGCATGTGGATATCCGAACTGCCCTCTCCTATCTGAGTTTTCGAAATTCCCTTTGGGGTTTCCTGAAACTAGCATCAGAGTGTGACTGCCCCAAACCTCCCTAGAGTAAAGTGTCAAATTGTTTTATCTGAACCTCCCCAGGGTGTCTCCATTGAATTCCTGGAGATATTTTCCCCACTATATCAATGACTTCTGACTACTCCTGCCTGAAAAGCCTTGGGCATTTTTACACCCATTATTGCTCCACGGTCATAGGCTAACCATGACATATTGCACCTTGGTCATTTGGTAGAATCTTGTACTAACAAGTGTTTGTTTCTGTCTAACATGTGCATATTTAAAAAAAAAAAATGTGGTGAGCTGTATATACCTGTCCGCAATCCAACTAGCCTAGGGGTGTATATGACAATGTTACTAGTTATATTATGACCAATCCAGTCCTTGAGCTATGCTCCACTCCTATGTATGATGACCTGTATATATCTGTCAGTTGAACTAGCTAGTCTAGGGTGTATAATCTGAAATGTGCTTACTACTGTATGTTTCCCCTAGCGTCAAATGATGAATTTCCCACGTTTGTTTACTGTGACAAAAAAAAATGTACTCTCTTTGCCATGCCTCCTTGACTGTTGTTCCTCATGTTGTGCCTCCCTGGGTCGTTCCTGAAAATAGGCATAATACTTGTGTAGTGTACTTACCCGGTAAACAAAAGCTAAATAAATTATGTTTCTTCTAGTGGAGTCTTGCTGTATTCTACCCCCCCCACCTCCCCTCTCAGAACCTAGATTTTTTGGGATGTAGGTGGGCAGGTGCATTGTTGGCACCCTAGAGGTGCCCCCCCCCCACACCCTATTTTTCTTTGGGTGGAATGTTGTTCATTTGATTGGTTTTTGTTTCTGGGTTTCCTGACTTGAGTCTTCCTTTGAGAACCAAAACATTACATTTTTGCCAGTTGGCTAGTAAAAATTTAAGTTTCCACACAGAACACCTAGTGAGTTTTTGCTCGTAAAGATCTGACGGTTGCAGTTCGAATAACAGGCAGAGGCTTCAACCGAGCTCGAGATGAACATTCTATGCCGTGCATAGAAAAGTTAACCCTATGTTCTCCAGGCAGTTGAAAGGCAGGACCTAACTGCATTTGTCAGAATACAGCAAGACTTCACTAGAAGGAACATAATTACTAAGGTGAGTAATTTTTTCTTTCGTCCTTTCCACCCCATCTTGTGTATCAACCCTGTTGCAGATATTTGTGTCCTCTGCAAAGAGACATACTTTTCCTTCCAGGTGCTCTCCAGTGCCACTTATAAAGACATTAAAGAGGACCGGTCCCAGTACCGAACCCTGCGGTACCCTGCTAGTTACCCTCCTTTCTTCACTGTGGACTCTGTTTACTATTACTCTTTGCATCCTGTTGTCCAGCCATTTTTTTTTTAATCCAGGCTACCACCTTGGGACCCACTCCAAGGCTGGCTAGCTTGTATATTAATATTTTGTGTGAGACTGTGTCAGGTGCCTTGCTAAAATCTAGGTAGGCCATATCCACAGCCCCTCCCTGGTCTACTACTTTGGTCACTCAAAGAAATCTATTAGGTTCATCTGATATGACCTTCCTGCTGTGAAACCATACTGTCTTGGATCCTGTGCCCCACTGGCCTCTAGGTACTCAACAGTTCTTTCCTTCAGAAGTGATTCCATAGTTTTCCCTACCACTGAGGTCAAATTAACTGGTCTGTAGTTTCCTGCCTATGCCTTGCTCCCACTTTTGTGAAGTGGAATCACATCTTCCCTCCTCCAGTCCTCGGGTACTACCCTATCCTCCCATGGTTTGTTAAAGAGAATAGTCAGTGGTGTTACTAGTTCTACCCTTAGTTCTTTTAGAATTCTGGGATGAATCCCATCAGGCTCCATTGCTTTGTCCACCCTCAGTTTCAAGAGTTCTTTCAAAACCCTTTCTTCTGTGAATGGACTGGTATCAACCCCCCTATTCAGAATGTTTCTGTTGTGTCGTTTAGGTACCTCCCCTCCGCTTCCATTGTGAATACGGAACAGAAATATTTGTTCAGTGTCCCTGCTTTTTCACTGTCATCCTCTGCCCACATTCCCTCCCCTTTAAGTCTCTGTATCCCTCCCTTGGTCTTTCTGCGCTCCCTAATGTACCTATAAAAGGTTTTATCCCCAGTCTGAACAGAGCTGGCTATCTTTTCTTCAGTTTGTGCCTTTGCTGTTCTGACTGCCTTCTTCTGCTTTAACTGATAAAGTTCTCTGTCCTGCTCCTTCTGGGTTTCCTTATTTCCTGAATGCTATCCTTTTCTTCTTAACTGTCCCTTCCACCTCTTTTGAGAACCATAGTGTTTTTTTTTTTTCCCCTTCATTTTGTTTTATTGATTTGCTTCACTAAAGGCTTGTTGCCTCTGTGATGGCTGTTTTGATTATTCTCCATTGTTCCTCTGTCCCTCCTCCTTGCCTGTTTGCTAGTGCTTTTCTGAGGCACTCTCTCATTTTCCCAAAGTCAGCCCTCCTAAAGTCCAATACACTTGTTTTTTGTGTGGCTTGACTATGGCTGTGTTTATTGTGAACCACATTCTTTGATGGTCACTTGTTCCCAGATGGCTACCCACTTCTAAATCTGAGATGCTTTCTCCTTCCCCATTTGAGAGTACCAGGTCTAAGATTGCTTCCTCCCCAGTGGTTTCCAACACTAACTGTCTGAGGCATGCCCCTGTAGGGCATCAAGAATGACCGTGCTCTTGGATGTGCCTGCAGCAAAGCAAAGGTACTCCAGTTAACATCTGACATATTCAGGTTCCCCCAACAATATCTCTCCTTTTTGTGCCATTTTAAGGATGCCTTGTATAATTTCCTTGTCTATTTCCTCCCTGTGAGATGGAGGTCTGTACACAGCCCCCATGCGGATTGTGGTGCCATTTCCTGTCTCCAGGGTGACCCATAGTGACTCATCAACTTCGTGTTTACTCTTTAGTTCTGTTGCTTTAATCCCTTTCCTTATATAGAGAGCTACTCCTCCTCCTCTTTTACCCACCCTGTTCCTCCTGTAGATTGTGTATCCTCTTATGTTGACTTCAAACATGAAGTCTTGCCGTATTCTGACTAATTGCAGTCATCTCCAGCCTTTGAACTGTGCCGGAGAGGAAAGAGTTAACTTTCTATGCAAGGCATGGAACGCTGAGCTCGAGCTCGGTTGAGCCTCTGTCTGCTGTTGTTTGAACCCCAACCGCCAAATTCTTTACTCCGCCTCACCGAACAGTCACTCCAGAGATTTCTCCTTCGCTCGGTTCAAAAAAGTCAAAGTGTCAATTTTCTCTCGGTTTCAACAGAATTTCTACAATTAACCTGTTGGTTAAGTCTCTGTCTGTGGTACTGTGAGTACTAGATAGGTTTCTATATTAGTTTCTGTGTGGAACTTGTAAACATTGGATCGGTTCCGTTTGAACCGATCAGGTTTGTGAAAAAGTTCTTTCTGATTTATTAGAGTGTGGTAACTGGTCCGTATCGGTTCTAAAGAACCGGATTTCATTAGTTTTTTTCCCAGGGCCCATAGCATGGTCAGGAACTGATGGGGTGTCTTGCCTGGCGGATTGCCGAAAAAAAGGGTAAGTTTGGTTAGGACTGGCCATGTCTGAGAAACCCAAGAAAAAAAACGGGCCCACTGGGTTTCAACACTGTAGTGTGTGTGGGGAAGCCTTTGCTAAGGCTGATCCCCACACCACCTGTGTTGATTGTCTGGGGTTTGACCACCTCGATTCAGACTGCCAGATTTGCAAAAGTTTTCCCAAAGCTACCCTGGATAAGAGAGTAGGTAGACTGAGGAAAGGAGGCTGAGAAGTCCAGTGACCCGGATGGCCAGCCTGGTTCGGTTCTGACTGAACCAGAAGGTGTGCCCTCTGACCAGGGTGAGACTTCTTCGGGCAAAAGGAGGACCGACTCTGAGCAGTCGGTTCCGGTTGAAAGAAAAAGAAGGGATAAGTCAGCCAGTTTGGATTCTCAAGTTCTTTCTCCGACCGCTGATGAAATAGCCAAATCGATAAGGATTGTTCAGTCGCTAACCTCGGTTCTGACTGAACCGGCTCCATTGGTTAGGGGCTCGGTTCGGTCGGTTCCCCTGGTTCCGGATTACAATTTAGAAGAATTTTATGAACCGGAGGAGGAGGGAGAGTATGACGATAGTGATGCTGATTTATGAAAGTCTGGATGTGCCCATTGGCCCGGACATCTCCCGAGACAGACCTTCAGGTGTTTCTCCTCCTAGACTTTCTGAGTCCCCTTCCCACTTTATGTTTTACAAAAAAGTGGCTGAAACCCTCCAGCTTCCTATGGAAGAAGCAGTGGAAGATCAAGAGGAGCCTGACGACGTTGAGATGATGGATATCCCAGAGTCCAGGAGATTGTCTGTTCCCCTCCATAAGTCTTTTGGGAAACAGACATTTAAAATTCTAAAAACTCCTAATTCCATACCTCCTGTGGACAGAAGAATGGACAAGGAGTATACTCTTTCAGGCTTAGATACAGAGTTCCTTTCCCAGCAGTGCAGCCATGTTGGGGTAGTGCAGGCTGCTGCCTGTGATAAGGCAAATATACCCTTAGCTTCACACCCCCCAGATAAGGACTCCAGGAGGATTGATGCCATGGCAAAGAAACAGCACATAGCAGCATCTTTGGGACTCAGGCAGGCTAATTATATGGCCTACACAGCTAGATACCAGAAGTCCAGGTGGGACACTGTGATGGCTCTAGCTAAACAGATCCTTGACCAGCTTGCCAAGGAGCTGGAGTGGGTGGCTGCAGATGGAATTGAGGCATCCAAGGTGCAGTTTCATGCTGCTGTGGACTCCAGTGATGTTTCATCTAGAGTCATGGCTACATCTGTGGCCCTTCGAAGGATGGATTGGCTCAGATGTACTAGCCTGTCACAGGATACCCAGACTAAGGCCATGGGTTTTCCTGTCATTGGTAATTCTCTGTTTGGGGAACAGACAGAGAACTACATGAAGAAAATGGACGAGTACAGGACCACCTACATGAGTGCCCAGGCCAAAGAAAGGCAAGCCACTCCCCAGAGGCAGCATTCCAGGGGCAGGAGCAGGCCTTTTCATAGGCCTTTTACCAAGCCCAGGCCTCCTCTTCTGCCTTTGCTCAGAGGGGGTTCTTTAGAGGGAGAGGCAGACTGGGTATGAGCAGGCCTGCTCCCACTTCGTAGCCTAAAGCCCCTGCCAAGCAGACACCTTGATGGGTCTGCCCGGGCTGATTCTCCACTACCTGTAGGGGGCAGGCTGGCTTACTTTGTCCAGGACTGGAAGTCTAACATCAGACAAGTGAGTCCTGGAAGTAGTACGCCAGGGACTGGTTCTCAACTTCAAATAAATTCCCCAAGATAAGAACCAGATCCTTTCCACCTGCAAATCCTTCAGAGGCCCTTGCCCTAGAGGCAGAGGTCTCTTCCCTCTTGGCTCTCAGAGCCACAGAAAGGGTTCCACCCTTACACAGGGGAAAAGGATTGTACTCCAGGTACTTCCTAACCCCCAAAAAGACAGGAGAATGGCGGCCCATCCTAGATCTAAGATATTTAAACAAGCACCTTTTAAAGCCAAAATTCAAAATGGTGACTCTGGGAATAATTCTGCCCTCTCTAAGGCCAGGGGACTGGCTAGTCTCCCTGGACCTCAAGGATGCCTATTTTCACATTCCCATCAGGTGTTGCCACAGAAAGTACCTCAGGTTCGAGTTGCCCTCAGGCCACTATCAATTCAGAGCAATGCCCTTTGGCCTAACATCAGCCCCAAGGGTTTTCACAAAATGCCTGGCAGTAGTGGTTGCTTTCCTAAGGAGAAAAAAGATCTCCATCTTTCCATACCTGGACAGCTGGCTCATAGTGGGTCAGTCTCCAGACCAAGTCAAGTCACACCTCTAGATAACTCGGCAATTGCTCACTTCCTTAGGGTTCCTCCTAAATCTCTCAGTCAGTTCTCGAGCCAGTACAGCTCCTCACCTTTATAGGGGCAGAACTGGATACAATAAGGGCAAGAGCCTTCCTTCCCCTGGACAGGGCAAGGACCCTTATAAAACTGGCCTCTTGTTTCACCCTTCAGATGTCTCGACCAGCAAGGCACTTTCTGCAGCTCATGGGCCTATGGCAGCCTCTGCGGCAGTGGTCCAGGGAGCAAGGTTTCAGATGAGGGACATTCAGTTCCACTTAAGAGCCTTCTGGTCCCAGAGAAAGGATTCTCTGACCAAACTAGTCCCTGTGACTGAACCCTGATCCAGGCTTTGCAGTGGTGGCAGGATCAGGACAATCTAAGGCAAGGAGTTCCTTTTGTCACTCAATCTCATTCTCTAATCCTTAGCACAGATGCCTCCCTCTTGGGTTGGGGAGCCCACTTGGGGGATCTGACCACCCAAGGGCTGTGGTCACCTCAAGAATCTCTGCTTCACATCAGTGTCTTGGAGCTCAGAGCAGTGTTTCTGACAGTGCAAGTTTTTTCCAAGTCTGTTCAGAACAAAGTAGTCCAGATCAGAACAGACAATACCACCACAGTGTAGTACATCAACAAGCAAGGGTGCATTCGGTCTCCGGCCTTGTGCACAGAAGCAATGAAGTTGTGGTCTCTGGCCTATTCCCTGCAAAACTCTCTGATAGCAGTGCACCTCCCAGGGAAGGACAATGTCCTGGCAGATGCTCTCGGCAGGATATCTCTGGGCCATCACGAATGGTCCCTTGATCCCCCTAGTTTTGAAGGTGATTTTCTCCAGATGGGGCTCTCCACAGATGGATCTTTTTGCAGCCCCAGACAATCACCAACTCCCCCTTTTTTGCTGCAGACCCCCAGTAATGGGCTCAGTCCCTCTGGATGCTCTAGTTCTCAATTGGGAAGGGATGTTTTTGTATGCTTTCCCCCCATCCCTCTCCTGTTCAAGGTACTAGTCAAAATCAGGTCTCAACCCTTAAAAAGTGATTCTGATTGCTCCAGACTGGGCCAGACAGCCTTGGTACCCACTGCTGCTGTCTTTAGCAGTCCACCTTCCCCTGTCTCTTCCCAGGAATTACAACCTATTGACATCCTCTCAGGGGAGGGTTTGGTACCCGTATCTCAAATCTCTCAATCTCAAGGCCTGGCTCTTGAAGAGTTACAGTTTGCTGATCTGCATCTCTCTCAAGGTGTTCTGGATATTCTAAAGGCTTCTCGAAAGCCTTCCACCGGAAAGACTTAGAATTCCGAATGGAAAAGGTTCACTATTTGGTGCTCTGGTAACCATATTTCTCCAGTCGTCTGGGTTTCCTACAGTTCTGGACTATATGGTTCATCTCAATAGCTTGGGGCTTAGACCAGCTACTCTCAAAGTACATTTAGCAGCTGTTTCTGCTTTTTTGTCAGTAGGCAAGCCCTCTTCTGTTTCAGCTCATCCTGTATTTTGTAAATTCTTCAAGGGATTGCTGCACACCAATCCTCCCTTCAGACACCCCGCTCCTGCTTGGGACCTAAATGTTTTCATTGCTCAGCTTATGCAGCCCCCTTTTGAGCTCTTGTCCTCCGTAGAGCTCAAGTACTTGACTTGGAAAACTGTGTTCTTGGTAGCCATTACTTCTGCCAGACGCATCAGTGAGTTACAGGCCCTGTCAGTGGAGTCTGATTTTATCTCTTTTCATAGAGATAAGGTGGTCCTAAGAACTAATAGGTTTTTGCCCAAGGTGGTCTCAGATTTCCACCTTAACCAGTCTGTGTCTCTTCCTGTTTTCTTCACTGACCATTCCTCCTCTGGAGAGAGGAGGCTGCACAGCCTGGATGTGAAAAGGGCCCTTCGCTACTACATAGAGCGTACCAAGGGTCACAGGTTTGACTCCTTCCAATTGTTCCTCACTTATGGTGAGGTTGGTAAGGGAAAACCTGCCACTAAAAGATCTGTTGGCAGGTGGGTTGTCTCTTGTATACAATTGTGCTACAAAAAATTGGGTAGGACTCCACCCTCAGGCCTGAGGGCGCACTCTACTAGAGGTACAGCTGCTTCCCTGGCTGCTGCCAGGGATATTCCTATCTTAGAGATATGTCAAGCAGCACCTGGAAAACTGTCCATACTTTTACCAAGCATCACTCTCTGGATATCCAGGCTAGGAGTGATGCTTGGTTTGGCACAGCAGTACTTCAGAACTTGTTCCCAAAGTAGGTTCTGTTCTTCCTCCATGCAGGTACTGCTTGGTAGTCTGCAATTAGTCAGAATACAGCAAGACTTCATGTTGTTTGAAGAAAAAATGACTCACCTTAGTAATGTTGTTTTTTCTAATGGAGTCTTGCTGTATTCTGACCTCCCCCCGCCTCCCCTGTCAGAACCTGGTTTTGGGATGTGGGTGGGCAGAAGAAGTGTTGGCACCCTAGAGTTGCCTCCTTTTCTTACCCTCTTTACTTTTTGTGTGTGTGTGTGTTGTGTTTTGTTTTTTGGGTTTCCTGACTTGAGTCCAGGGTGCGAAATTCCTATACCTTAGGTGCCCCAGGGCAGGCACTTTTGCTTCAGGACACCCACAGCGGTTTAGTGCCTGCCCCTTTGGGCACCTAAGGTATTTTGGCAGAGTTCCGTTTTTTTTTTGTTTGTTTGTTTCCTGGAGGGGTGGGGCGTGAGGAGTGCAGTCGCAGAGCTGTCATCTCTAGAGCAGATCACGAGTGTGCTCGTCGGGATGTCAGCTGACTGAATCCTAGTGCTTGCCTGTCGGCTTCAGAGAGAGGAGGAGTGAAATTTGAGTGGCACAGAGTTGGGCTGATACTCAGCCAACGAGTGTTCCGACGAATGCTCTTTACTGCTGAAGGCAGGCTGCAGACGGCACGTTCACCAATCGGTGATGAATTTGTCTGTTTGGCCTGCCCCTCCAGACAGTGAGACGCGAGGACTCACTACAGCACACCATTCTTTAGCTTTCTTCTAGCAGGTGCGGTAGTCTGCTCATTGCGTGGTGAATTGAGCATCTTCTGCAGAAAAACAAAAGCTCGTTTAAGAGCTCTGTCGAGTAAAAATAAAAAAAAAAAAAAGCAGCAGCTCAAACTGCAGCAGTGTGAAGGGGGGATTGATAGCTGGTAGCCAGGAGAGGAGCGTGTTTGTGAGACCACGAGGGTCTCTCCAGTCAAAAATAAAAGCTCTTTTAAGAGCTTAGTTGCATACAGAATATATAAAAAAAAAAAAAAGAGAGCAACAACACGAATTTGCATTGCGGTCGGCAGCAGCAGTGTGTGGGGGGATAGACAGCTGGTAGCCTGGAGAGGAGTGTTTTTGTGAGACCACGAGGGTCTCTCCAGTCAGGAGGGAGGGAAATCTGTGCCAGGAGAGAACTAACTGCAAAAGGAAGCGTGATTAAAAAATAAATAAATAAATAAAGTAGAAAGCAGCCAACTTAAGTAGACAGTTCTCCTGAGGCTATTCTGTTTCTGTAGTTGGCTGATATTAAAAAAAGATTTTGTGCCTGTTATAGGAGGGGGAGGGGACAACTACAGTCTCTGAGGCAGTAATAATTTATAGACTGGCTGCAGCAAAGTTGAAGGAGGAGGGGCCGGGGGACTACTCAGTTTGCAGACCAGTCTATTTTTTCATTGCAGTTTTATAATCCGTCCCAGTCTCAGCCTAGTAGTACCTGGTGAGCTTGCAGGGAAAATCTGCCTTTTGCAAATGTAAACTACTACTACATCTAGAGACTAACTATGCCGCCTGGTGTAACCTGCTGCTGATGGCTGCTTTGCCTGCTTACTACATAATAAATCCTAGCCAAATAGAACGCTCTCTCAGCTTCTTTGAGCTGAGGCAGTAGCTATTTGAAAAAGATTGTGAAGGGAGGGAGGGAGGGAGTCAGGGACTGGGAGCTGTTCATGCAGTAGCCACCTACAGACTGTCACCACCCACCACTCATCTGTATATTTGTCAGTTTTGAATTGTAATTTGTCACCTTCTGAAATTCAAGGTAATTCTTCTTGTGAGGTGTGTGTGTGGGGAGTACGATATGATACCTGGCTGAAAATCTAAATAAAGTCTCTTGATTCGAAATTACAACTACACTTAAAGGGGCACTGTCAGCTTTATTCCTCCGTTTTCGTTAACCTTTGTGCAGTGTGCCTTTTGGCACACCCTTAAGTTAATTGTCAATGCAGAATTACCCAATCGACTTAGAAATTCAGCACAAATTCCTTATATATGAATATTTAGTGAAGTTCGTCTTTCCGTTGGGTACTCCAATACTCCACTGAGACCGGAAGCATAAGCCCATTGAGGGCGCGCGCCAGGACCGAGCACGGTCACAAAGTGGCATTTTATGCCAAGCCAGCTTTAAGAACATGCTGCCCATATAAGCGTCGACATTGTGAACTGCTCTTAGTAATTTAAAATTAAAACCGAGCCCTGTGTGGCTCGCAATTTACTATTTGAAACCGATGCCGAAATCCCGCGCATGTGCAAGAGCGGCATGATCTAAGCATATCTCTGAGATCTCCACACATCTTCACTGCGAGGCATGCGTCGGTTGGCATTGTTTAAAAAAGTAAATTACGAGCCACACGAGAGACTCAGTCTAATTAAATTACAAACAGTTGCAAAACAGAATTTCTATGGGCAGTGTATTCTTTAAAGCGAGATTAGCATAAATATAATTTATGACGTGCTTCATCCTAGTGCTTGCGTCCCTCAGTGGGGTTATGCTTCTAGTCTCAATGTAAATTTGAAGAACCGAAAAAACTAACTTCACTAAATATTCTATATAAGGTATTTGTGCTGATTTCTAAATCGATAGGATAATTCTGCATTGATAATTAACAAATGTGTGTGCCAAAAGCACACTCACAGAGATTAAAGAGGGATAAAGCTGACAATGCCCTTACTAACTACCTAAAAATCCAAATAAAAGAATATGTTGTGTTGTGTTAAATTATTAAAAGTTTAAGTCTGTATTGTTGTGGGAGTGGGTAGGAGTTGTCTGGGACTAGGACTACCTAAACTCTAAATTTTGTGGACTATGTTGTAAAATCTGAACACTGTTTGTTCTGGTTCAATTTCAGTTGCTTTCCATCTATTACCCCAGTTGCCCTGAAAAGGAATTCTAGTTCCAGTGGGATTACTGGGTCAACAAAATTCAACAACAATAAACAAACTATTATTAAAAAAAAAAAAAATCTACAAGCTACACTATGTAGACTATCTAAAATCTGAATACTGTTATAAAAAAATCTAAGCTTTTTACAAGCTACGCTGTCTGTGTGGACTATCTAAAATATGAATACTGTCTACGTTTGTCATTACCTGTTATAATAAATCAGACAACACAGTCAGGTTTTTTTTTTTTTTTTTTGTCAAGTTTATTATGGAAAAAAAAAAAGACAGCATACTGTTTTCCTTGTGTTGCATTTATTAATACTGAATTACGTAACACAAATTAAACATTCTCTAAGTCAGTATTCACAAGTTATTGGCTCCGAACAGCCAGGCAGACAACGTGAGTCTTTTTAAATTTGGATTTAAGAGAAAGCATCTTGATGAGACTGTGGGAGCCGACTCGGATTCCCCAACACCAAGCACTAGTACCAGTAGTAGTACTACTACAACCATGACCATACCACCTCCTTACCCAGAAAGTGAAAGTCTTGTGACCACTAAAGTTTCCTCTCTTGCTGCTGCTTGTACTGAAACCCCAGTTAAAGCCCCAAAAGTTCAAAAATTTTCAAGAATCATTGAAAAAGGGCAGGCAGTGGCTTACCTATGACACAGATAAATGTGCCATGTTCTGTATATGGTGTCAGAATTATGATAAAAGTTAGAGCAAAAATAATTTTTAGAACTGGATGCAGTACTTATAGAGTACACATTATCTCAGCACATGAAGTGTCCATGGTACACAAAAATGCTGAGAGGGCTTACATAGCAAACAAAACAAAAGTTGGAGAAAGACCAATAGAGGAGTCCATATAATTAATGGAACAAAAAGAAATGGACCAACTTACTAAACTGTTCTGTACTGCATATTATGTTGCTAGGACTGAAAGGCCTTTCAGGGATTTTCCTGGGCTAATAAGAGTTGCAAAAAAGGAATCACGGAGATACGAACATACGAAATTTGCCAGCAGATAAAGGCCTAGAGGTCTGTCAAGTCTGCTCAAATGTGCAGCTAGCACCCCTTATTCTGCAGCTGCCCCTCTCTTCCCCTTCATTAACCCTCCCCCTTGTCCTTTGTCCCATCCTCGTTTGAAGCAGTCCACTGTTCTACTGCATACCACTTCAGGAGGTAACGCATTCCACCCAGCCACCGCCCTCTCTGTAAAAAAGTGTCTCCTCATCTCCCTCCTGAACCTTCCTCGCTCCAGTCTCATATTATGGCCCCTGGTGTCCCTCCCCTCCCTTACTTTGAACAGGCCCTCTGTGCTTGTCTTGTTTATTCCTTTCATGTATTTAAAGGTTTCAATTATGTCACCCCTGTCTCTCCTCTCCTTCAGTGAGTACCTGCTCAGCTCCTTCAACCTCCTCTCGTATGATAAGTCCCCCAGCCCCTTGATCATCTTTGTCGCTCTGCGCTGCACCCCTTCCAGTAACTTAATTCCCTCTTCAGATACGGATGCCAGTACTGCACGTAGTACTCCAGGTGTGGTCTAACTAATGACCTATACAGTGGCAGAATCACCTCCTCCCTCCTCGAGGATATACCCCTTGCAATACAACCCAGCATTTTGTTGGCCTTTGCAGCTGCCTTCCTACATTGTGCCAAGTTGTTCATTGACCTGTAATGACACACCCAGATCCTTCTCCTCCTCTGTCTGGGCTAGCTGCACTCCCCCTAGCTGGTAACTCCTCCTTGGGTTCTTCATCCAAAATGCAGCACCTTGCACTTTTGGCATTAAAGCCCAGTTGCCAGGTGTCTGACCAGGTTTCAAGCTTTGCCAGATCATCCTGCAACCCTGCCATCCCCTAGGTCATCCACCACCGCGCCTACCTTGGTATCATCAGCAAACAGACTGATCTTGCTCTTGATGTCCCATGATATGTCTGCAATGAATATCCCAAACAACACTGGTCCCAACACGAGCCCTGTGGAACACCCCTCGTTGCTGCCCTTGGGTGTGAGAGCTCCCAACCCACCACCACCCTCTGTTGCCTTCCCTGCAGCCAGTTTCCTACCCACCTCACCAGCTTTGCACCAGCCCCTGTGCCTACTAACTTCCTTCCCAGCGGCGCTGAGTCGAATGCCTTACTGAAGTCCAGATACAGGACATCCACTGCATGGTCCTTGTCCAGTTGCCTAGTTACCCAGTCATAGAACTCGACCAAGTTGGTTTGCAGGGTCTGCCACGTATAAAGCCATGCTGTCTGCTGTCCTGTAGTCCTTTGGCCTCTAGGAGGGCCACCAGCCTCTCCTTCAGGATAGTCTTCATTAGCTTACTCACGATGGATGTGAGGCTCACTGGTCTGTGGTTTCCCGGTTCATCCTTGGGGCCACTCTTGTGGAGGGGCACCACATGAGCCATCCTCCAGTCCTGAGGTACACACCCTGAATGTAATGAGGCATTAAATAGGTTGCCAAGGTCCTGCAAGGACTCTGCCAGCTCCTTCAGTACCCTGGGGTGGATGCCATCTGGGCCTGGTGCCTTGTCCACCCTCAGTGCCTTCAAACCCTCTCGAACTCTGCTCTCCATGATTTCCCCATCTGTCACCACTTCCCACCCTGCTTCTGCCATTTCTCCCACCTTGGGTGTCACCCCCCTCTTCTGTTTAGTAAATACTGAGCAGAAGTACTCATTTAGTGCTTCCGCCTTATCGCACCCTGCTTCCACCCAACCCCCCTCCTTCCTAATCCTTACTATGTGGTCCTTACAGCTCCTTTTCTCCCTGATGTACCTTAAAGAAGTCCTTCTCCTTCTAATGCCTTGTGCCAGCCTGAGTTCCGTTGTAGATGCTTTGCTCCTTACTGCCCTTGTCACCTCCTTGATTCTGTCAAGTACTCCTGCCTGTCCTCCCCCTTCCCTGTTTTCTTGTACTTCCTAAAGGCAGCTCTTTTCCTCCTTACCTTTTCCATGACCTCCTTGCTCAACCAGATTGGTTTCCTAGCCCCTTCTTGCTCTGGGCTTTGTAGCAGGTTTTGGTTGCCTTCACTATCCCCAGCTTTATGAGCTCCCACCTCTGGTTAGTGTCCATACTAGATTGAATTCTGGCCAGGTACCCTTTTACCACTTCCCCCGTCCTCCCAAAGTCCAGCACTATTGTGCCAGATTCCACTCCTTCCTTGCCCATATCCAATGTGAGCCATACTGAGTGGTGGTCACTCCCTGACAGCGGTTCCTCCACTGTAAGTTCTCTCACAAAGTCCCCATTTGCTAGCACAAGGTCAAGGGTATTCCCTAACCTGGTTGGTTCACTGACCATTTGCAGCAGGAAGCTGTCCAGGAAGTCATCCAGCAGTACCTGCTAGAAGTCCCCCACAGTCACCACACTACCCCTTTCGCAGGTCCTCCTGATCTGTCCCGCTAGTTCCCTGTCTGACTCCTCCGTCTGAGATGGTGGCCTGTACACCACTCCCATTCTAAGAATCCTATTCTTGGAATCCTGGATTTTCATCCAAAGTGACTCCGTACTACCCTCCTCCCCTTCCTCCCTTACACCCGTCAGTCCTTCCTTCACATATAGTGCCACCCCCCCTCCTTTCCTGATGATGATGATGATGATGATGATGATGATGATGATGATGATGATGATGATGATGATGATTGATGATGATATGGGACAAAATTACAGTAGTGACAAGCAATGTCGTGTCTTTATTCACTACATTGCTTAAGATATTCAAAACACTACTGCTCGTCTTTTAGAAGACAATGATTACTTCTCTTTTCTTCTAGAGTCATGCACAGATGAAAGTGTGACAGAGGAGGAGGGCATTTACATGTGTGTTTTTTGACAATGGCCTGCCAGTTACAGGGTTTCTTGCATTGAAACCGGTTGGTGTTCCTAATGCTGAAAGCATTTTAACTGTTGTCACTGATGCATTAGAGAGTGATGTGGTCTAAAGGATGGTGGTTGGAAACAAAAGCTGATCAGTGCAGCTTCTGATGGTGCTGCTGTCACGTTAGGATCCACTTCGGGTGTCCTTACTCGAATAAAACAGGACTGCTGCCCACACCTCATTGACATAAATTGCTGTGCACATCGTTTTAGAGCTTGCTGTAAAGGATTCTTTCAAAGACTGTTCCTTTCACAAGTCGGTAGAGCAACTTCTGCTGAACATTTACTGATTTTACCACAGGTCACCAAAGAGTTGGAAAGTCCTACAGGAAACAGGATCACTTTTAAATATTAATATGGTCAAACCAGTTAACACTGCTAGCACTAGGTGGCTTGCGCACAGAGAATGGGCCATTTCTGCCCTTGAAAGGAACTGGGCTGCATTAGTGCCTCACCTTGAACATGTCTCACTGACAAATAAGCAAGATCATGGCCAAAAAGCACTGGGAATACTTAAAGTGCTGAAGACTTTAAAATGTGTCCTGTATATGAACTTTCTGAAAGTGTTTTTTGGTTATTTATCTGCTCTTAGTCTGTACTTTCAGCAAGAGGATGCCACTGTTGAAAAAGTTCACAGCAGAGTAGAAAGCGCAATGCAGAAACTTAATGGTCTCTCGAATGACGAAGCTCTGCACCGCATAACACTTAGGTCTGTAAATGAGAATCTAACTCACTACAACAATGCTGACTTAACTAGTGGAACTAGCAGACACAGATCCGGTTCTTCGGACACTGTGCAAGCCACAGTTTCAGAGATTAAAAAAATTCTTCAAAAAACATCACAACACATTGCATGTCGCTTTCAGTCTTTCACAACCAATGAAGTGCTACTAGCTGCAAGAACTTTAAATTTTCAGTCCTGGCCAACATCCACAGAGGCACTTGAAACATATGGAGATCAGGCAATTCAAACAACTGTTGATCACTACAAAGTGGTCCTACAGTCAAGTGGAGTTGATGTAACTTTAGTACTGCTGGAGTGGCTAGACTTTGAAAAGCATGTACTCCACTTGCTGTCTGTTGAAAGTTGTAAGTCTCTGAAATTGTGGCAGAAAGTGATCCTTGTGGATATACAGGATCAACAATTTCGAAATGTGCTGGCTGTTGTCAAGATCATTCTCCTGATTCCTGTTCACACTGCTCCTGCAGAGCGAGGCTTTTCTCTTATGGGAAGAATGAAAAATGATTGAAGGGTTGGATTACGTCCAGACACCCTTCACGACCTCATGTTTACATCTCTCAATGCACCTCCACAGCTCAGTGACTATAACCCTGAAGGTGCCATGTCACTATGGTGGAAAAATGGCAAACAAAGGCCCACTACCAAAGCTTATGGCTCCAGAACACAGTCGCAGCATGCTGCTTCTGCCAGCACCAGTGAATGTGACGAAAACGAAAGTGCTTGGTCCAGTAAAGTTGACACGTAAAATAACGTAAACTAAGGGGTGGCATGTAAATAGTCTCTTGGGCATATACATTTTCTTATCACATGCCCATGTAGGCATGTACTTTTTTTCACGAATTTCATACCCTGCTTGAGTCTTTGCTTTGAAACCAAAAAACCCTTTTTATTAAATTTAGTTGCCAGTTGGCTAGTGTGAGTGTACAGTTTCCACACAGGACGCCCAGTGAATATAGCTCGTAAAGATCTGGCGGTTGGGGTTCAAACAACAGCAGACAGAGGCTCAACCGAGCTCGAGCTCAGCGTTCCATGCCTTGCATGGAAAGTTAACTCTTTCCTCTCCAGGGCAGTTCAGAGGTTGGAGAGCACTGCAGTTAGTCAGAATACAGCAAGACTCCATTAGAAGAAACATTACTAAGGTGAGTAATTTTTTCATCCCAGTCATGGTTCTCTGTCTACCATGCTTCAGTGACTGTCACAATATCCAGGCATCCCTCTAACATAATGGCCATTAGTTCAGGGAGCTTGTTACACAGACTGCGGGCACTGGTACGCGTCACCTTCCATTTTTGATGGCCTTACCCCTTTTAGCCCCATCCCTGTCCTTACTGCCTTTTTCTGCATTTACCCCTGTCCTGCTCCCTACTGACTTCTCTACCTTGGTGTTTACCTCTCTAACTATTGTGTATTTTGTGGGGGGGAGGCAGGGACTTCCCTGCTCCTTTTCAGTGCCTCCCCCTTGGCTAGTTTAAATGCTTGCCAGTGAAGCATTTAAACCTGTCACCTAGGATCCTGATTTCCCCCCCCCCCAACAGATGCAGACCATTGCACCAGTATAGGCCTGCATCCCTCCAGATTGCTCCCCAGTCCCCAGTGAAGCCATAACCCTGAGCTCTACACCAGTTTTTCAACCACTCATTGAATCCCATGGTGCGGAATACCCTAGCATCATTCTTGCCATAGAGAGACAGCACCTCCGAGAAGGTTACCGTACATGCTACTTGTCTAAGGCCCCTCCCCAGCTCTACAGACTCCTCTTGTACTGCTCTGATCCCATTCACAGCCATGTCATCTGTCCCTAGGTGGACAATGACATCCAGCTCCCTCCCTCCCTCGTGCAGTTGCTCCCACGATCCTGAGGATTCACTTTCTGTCCCTCCGAGACGTGGCGTCAGGCAGGCATCTTACCTCCCTATCCCCTTCCTCCCCCATTTCTACCCCCTAATGATTGAGTCCCTCACCAGGAGTTTTTTTCCTTCCCCTGTGGGGTCTCGTGCCACCCTTCTGTGGGTCTCCTTTGTGGAGGTTCCCAGCATCCTCCTTGGTCTCCACTGCAGGTGCCTCCATAGAGGAACCACTCTTCACCAGAACAGCATATGAATTGTGGAGAGTTACAGTTGGAGGAATGCACCTTAGTTCCACCACTCTCTCCGTCCTTGAGCCCACCTTTGTCCAACCGCTGCTCTTTGGCAACCTCTGAGGTAGCAGTGGTGGCCCTGGTGGTCCATGGGTGGGGGAAGAGGTTTCACGAATCCTAGCCAGGTTAGCCTGGAGACGGGCAACCTCTTCCCTCAGACTAGAGAGGTGCCTGCAAACAGGGCAGCATTGCAGCCTCCAGAATGTCTCCCAGAACACCGTTGTCCCACAACCGTTGCACTGCACCACTCCCATCTTGGCTTATTTTGTGTCCCCTCTCCTGTTGCTCTGTATGCTTAGTGGCGCCTCCCGCTATGTATTTTTACACCTACTTTCCTACTGCCTATGTGCCCTTACAACTCTCGCCCTTCCTGTTCTGGGACAGGAACTTCCTGTAGACTTCAGTAGTCTCATTCTTCTGCACTTGGATTCAGACCTCCAGCAGCTGGGGTGGGGGTGGGGTGGGGAGAAAGAGCTATTTTAGGTTCCTTCAAGGTTGATGAAACTAATGCGTCTCAGTGATCCTTCCTTCCTACTGCCAAACAGGAAGTTCTATTGTCAGTCAAATCCAATGGCTATAAAAGTAGAGCAGGCTTAGGGTGGGAAGGAGGGCATTTAGTAAGAAAGCTGTAGTTCTTACCCAAGGAGTTCTTAAGCATCAGTAACTGTTTTTTTTTTTTTTGTTTTTTTTGCACTTAGGTGATGCTAAAGAACCCCATGGAAGAAAGAAGATTACTGCAGCGAGTAATTTTTGTCTTCTTTGTTGTTGCTTGCTCTGAAAGCAAAATTCTTCTCTGTCAAATACTAACAGCAATAAGATCTCACCCTACTAAAGCATCATCCATATACTACTGGAAAATAATTCATAAATGCCTTAAATTCAGGCCAGCCCCTTTCATATATGCCCCCCCTTTGGGGGAACCACAACATCACTCTTGATAATCGCCCAATTTTTTGTTGTAATTGAAAAACCGGGGGCATTTTTTTCTTAGCGGATATACTTTATACCTCAGACTCTCAAATTAAAATCCTTTTCTGACCTGCGCAAACAATGGAATCTTCCCCAGCACGATTTCTGGAAATATTTACAGTTATGCACGGCATGGAACCTTTATCTTCCTACTATTCTTCATCGATCTATATATGATACTTTTATTTTAAATGGATCAAAACAAACTCTAAATTAAGTAGTATCATTTATAAACATATCAGAAATACAATTCCAGATCGATCTGTCATTGCAAAAAATAAATGGAGTACCCTTTTAAATTATAACGTTACCAATTCACAATGGCATAACTGCTGGCTCTCCTGGCATAAATCTTTCAAGGATAATCGCAGTTCATACAAACCAAAAATCTCCTGAGATTTTGCAAACAATGGGCTTAATGAACAACAGTAAATCTTGTGCTGTAATTCCCCCAATGGCAATTATTTGCTACGTTTTATGGCATTGTCCTCCCATGCACACTTTTTGGTGTCCTATTCATTTCTTTGCAATGAAAGTGATTGGTCTGTCCTTTGCATTAGATCCAAAACATTGCATACTTGGTATTTTCAATGCCCATGCATGCAAAATATCATATTCTCAGAATAGGTGGTTATCCCTACTATTCCCTCAAGTTAAACACATTATACTAATGCATTGGAGATCCAACATCATTCCCACCCTCCCGGATATTCTCAAACTATCTCAATATGCCATCCTTGATCGTAGGTCACACGTAACCTCTGACCGACTTAATTTATATAATAAATGCTGGCAAGACTATTTTAAATATTTAAACATGTCTACATATATTGTCACTTAAAGCCATGGGTTGTTATATGTTCACCTTGGAATCTCACTTCTAGCTCTTTCATTCCTTTGTCATATCTTCTCTGTCTTTTTTATCTCCTTTTCTTCTTCCCTTTCCCTCTTCATTCTTGTTCACTTTCTTAGATATTTTTTCTTTTTTATGTTCTTCCTTTATACAATCTTACACATACTTGTATTAAATTACAGCATAATACAAGTACAATCACGATTGCTCACATTTCTTGTTTGTCTACTCCATTTACCCCTTGAAGGATAAATTGCCATATTTTATCTCTATCATACAGATTGTACTGCTGCATATTGTTTTCTCAACATTTGTTTTCCCCTTTAATATCATTGTGTAATACTTCAGACATCATGTTTTTTTCCTTTTATTAAGAATTTATGTAAGTGTATATTGGAGAATGTAGTGTATGTGTATGTATAATCACAATAATTACAATACAAAGATTAACTGTGCATACTAACAGCAGGAAGCTGTAATTGGAGACACCTGCTTTTGTGCTCCTAAGCTCCTAAACCACACCCCGAGTTAGCTTCACCCTCTGCTCCTGACTCAGCAAAATAAGCTGATACAGCCCCCTTCCTCAGATAGAGAAACACACAGTAACATTCTTTTTTTTTCCTTTTTTTTACTTTGTTAGACGCAGGGGGTCTCATTTAAGTATCTGTTTGCTTAATCCAAATGGGCACTGACTCCTGCTGAGATAGAAGGGATTTATCAGTAAGAAAGCTGTAGTTCTAGTTAGCTGTTACTTGCTCTGAAAGCAAAATTCTAGTTAGCTGTTACTTGCTCTGAAAGCAAAATTCTAGTTAGCTGTTACTTGCTCTGAAAGCAAAATTCTAGTTAGCTGTTACTTGCTCTGAAAGCAAAATTCTAGTTAGCTGTTACTTGCTCTGAAAGCAAAATTCTAGTTAGCTGTTTCTTGCTCCGAAAGCAAAATTCTACTCTGTCAAAAACTAACAGCCATATCATGATGGCATAAACATAAAAAGGGACACAGTAAGAAACCAGTAACGCTTCCATTTAACACTACTTAACTGACTTAAGTGAGTAGTGTAAGTTTTAAAGGGGAATGGTTGGCACAGAAAGCCCCACACCAAAGTGTAGGATTGGTGCCAATTTGCTTTTTTGTGTGCAAAAACTTATTTTTAATGTGCTGTTTACTGTAGTATAGGAAATTTCAGCAGACCAATGCTGCTGACTTGCACGTTGTTGTTTTATGTAACTATAACCCCAGAATCTCCTGCATCTGACATCAGAGGAGGGTTGCAGCAGTGGGATATTCTGTAGCTTGCAGTGCATGTTAGAGTTTTTATAAGCTCTGATCTCTTGTTTGCTCATCCCGCTATCCTCCCTGGGCCAAGTACAGCCACAGAGGACTGTATTTAGCCCTGAGAAAACAGTATCTCGGCAAACATCTGATTGGAACTTATAAAAACTTTAACATGCACTGCAG
Organism: Neoceratodus forsteri; assembly: GCA_016271365.2. Taxonomy (NCBI): domain Eukaryota; kingdom Metazoa; phylum Chordata; order Ceratodontiformes; family Ceratodontidae; genus Neoceratodus; species Neoceratodus forsteri. The sequence goes on from CM057453.1 coordinate 408,400,036, forward strand.
GCTGTTGACTGAATCAGTCTGATGCAGTCTACAATACTGTGGTGAACAGCAACTTACACAAAAAAAACAAATAAAATGTTTTTGCACACAGAGGGCAAATTGGGACCAGCCCGCACTTCGATTTTGGGCTCTTAAATCTGACTGTTCTGCTTTAATTATTTTAAAATCCTGCCAGATGGCTACCTAAGGAATGTGTTCTGTTTTCTGTTTAAAGCAGACATTGTTGTATTAAAGAGCACCTTTCCTGCCATTTTCAAAAAAGCCCCCATAAAGCACTGTGCGAACCCTTCACTCCCCCGGAGTTTGTCAATAAATCATAATTTTGAGAGCCATAGTTTTTGGAAGGGAAGGATTGTATTTTGGCTCAGTGGAGCTGAGCCACAAGTCCTTTCTACATCCCTGTCCTGAGCGCCAGCCCCACGGTAGCACATTAAGTAATATAATTTTATGGGGAACATGGGGACCCGGTCCATAGACTTCTGTAGGGGCTGGATTTCAGTTGTTTTTTTAATAGTTCATGGTTCCGATTTGGATAAATCAAGGCCACCAATCAACTATCAAAGATCTTTTTAGTTGAGTGGTGGCCTTAATTTGACCTAATCGGAACCATGAATTATTAAAAAAAAGACTTGAAATTCAGCCCCTAATGCAGTCTATGGAGCACGTCTCCGCACTCTCCTTATGACATCACATAGCATGCTAGTGTGGGGGCGGCACTCGGGACAGGGAAGGGATTGGTGGCTTGGCACTTATGGAGCCAAATTATGATCCTTTCCCTTCCAGAAAGCATGACTCTTAAAATTATGGTATATGTATAGATGAACTCTGGGGGAGGTAAGCGTTCTTACTGACTTACTATGAATATGCCAGGAATGGTGCTCTTTAAAGGATCTAATAATGGGGCATCTGGTCTTCTGTCCTCTATTATGATAATGTTCATACTAAAAACAAAAGTTACAATGATGGGCAGCAGCTGCATCAGCACCGTTAACTGGAGCTTCAAGGGGAGTGGTGGCCCTCCAAGTACCAGGACCACTCTAGGTCCCAATAAAGGGCACTTCTTGAAAAGAATAGGGGACATTTTTATTAATATTCAGAAACAATACTGCAGTAAAGAAAACATTTCAAAGAATCTCATTACGTCATACCTCATTCTAAATCATATTTTTCAAAATAAAATAATATTCAAACACTCAACTAAAAAGACAATACAAAAAATACAAGTGTTCCTTAGGATAAATCAAAAAAGAAGAAAAACCCTGTGTCGTTCCACTGATACAAATTAAATCATTGTTTTATTCAGCATCCTATAACATTTTCTACAAAGTGGCACAGGTTACCCCACCCATGCCACGTTCTTCCATAAATAAGCACATACCTCTTGCCCCATTGTTTTCCTTTCATAATGATAGATCTTATTTAATTTATCCTGTATTTTAAATAATACATCTTTTCTCAATATATCTGCATTCTGGAGAAATCTTTGGCATCCGACCTGCCACAGTGACCACTTCATACATGCCAATATCACAAATATTGTGCTTTTCCTCCATTTCCCCCAGCTCAACGGTACTTGTCCCAACACCATTAAATCATAAGTCATGTAGCTAAAAACATCTTCATTTCATAAAGCAACCAGATCAACCCCAAAATGCTGTATATTACACTCGAAAAATAAATACTGCATGGTTTCGATTTATCCTGCACATAATTCTTCACTACATATCCTTTCTGCCTGTTGCCTTTGCTTTTGATTCCCTTTCTCATTAAGCTTCTGATGACCACATAACCATCTCACATCTTGCATTTTCAGTGGAATTCTGGGTTCCATTATGCTGTCCAGTAAGGAGCCACAATTTATCTCTTGTGGGACTTTAACAACGGCTCTTCGAAATAACATTTTTCCACAATCATGTTATAAATGTTTTTCCTGTCATTATTTAGAAACCAACTTAACTCAGTCTTTCACTGTCATATATTTTAACGTAGTCTGAACATACTGTATACCGGAAGTCTTTTCTCCGTTGCACGCCACTTACCCCTATCCCATGCTGTAAGAAAGTCCTGTCCCCATAACTCCATATTTCTAGGGACGTGGATGTGGTGTTCATCCACATTTCTTGGCATGTCCCTTTCCCCTTTAAGGATAACTGGATGGTCTTCAAGTTGGTTTCTCCCACCCACCCGAGTGGTATAGCCCTTGGCTCTGCCCCATGACGCCAGATCTTACTTTTTGCTGGAAGATTCAGGTTGCATCCTGTTTGCTGTCACTGTTTGCAGGCCCTGGCTTCAAAACCTTCGGTTATTTCAAAACTTCGACTCGTTCGAGTTGGCGACAGTGATTCTTATTGTTCCATCATAGAAGATAAATTTTCCCCTGGATTTCACAGGTGCCTGTGTGGCCAAAAAATGTCATGCACTGATCTGCATACCACGTGCATATATTGTCTGGATGTCGGCCATGACACCAAAACTTGTGAGATGTGTCTCGCTTTTCAGCCGAACATCCTCGATGATCATTCTGCACACCTGAGATTGGGCAGGGCTGAAAAAACAGAATCCTGTGGTGAAATTTAAAGAGGCCTGGTGGGCGGTCTCCGCGGCTGCGGGATCCGTCGAACAGCTGGAGCAAATGCAAGCCTTCGAAGAAGAAGCAGCATGGGCTGCAGAGTATTCCTTACAATTGCTTTTTGTTCCTCTCAACTTAGGCTCTACCTTTTCAGGTTCCTTCCGAGAGTTGTGCCGCTCTCTCCCCACTAAGGATGAGGGACCTGTGGGCTCACTCGTTTTGGTCCCGTAAGAGGGATAAGGATCCGAGTCAAGTCTTCGTCTCGGCGAAGACACTCGTGGAATCATAAGCGATCTCTGGCCCAGGTGCCAGCAGTATCGACTTTGGTCGAAATTGCCTCATAGGCTGCTGGCTTCTCTGTCTCTTGCCATCTGGCCAGTCAACCGAAGTCTCGGTCGAGGTTGAGATCGTTCTCGATCCCATCAATCCTTTGTCGCCTGTTCTGGTCGACTACTCTACTCTCTCATTAGGACTGCGGTCCTGTCTTTTCCCGAAGAGGAGACTCGGCCAGCTGGGGATCCCGCAGAGGAACCGGTCCCTGATCCGGGAAGTCACCAGTCCCACTGGTGTCTCCCGAGCGACTGACTCTGCCAGTCCGATCCAGGTCGAGATCTTGGACCCGCTTAACTGAGAAGCCGAGGAAGACGTACTAGCGCTCCAAAAAGAGATGACACCATCAGTCATCCTCCATCTTGAATGAGGAGAGGCTTCGACAGAAGCTCTGTCAATGCTATGAGGATCTGATGTGGCAACAGCTGATCCTGTCCAGGCAGAAGCCGACCACAGTCTCTGCTCTGGCCATTACTTGGCTTTCACCTCCTAGGCCAAAGCCGACTCTTCTGGAATCGGTGAAATTGATTCCCCTTCCTGGTTCAGTCGATATCTGTCTCTATACCGATTTCTGGTGGAGCCACCGCCCAAACAGCCTTTGGGAGGGGCTCCTACGAAGGAAGCTCGTTCAACCTCGGGTCTTCCTTACAGGATCTCGGTCACCCTCACACCTGATCGCCCCAGGCATGTTGAGGGCAACCTTAGCGGACAACCTTTATATCCGAATACCTCGGATTTAGACGACATCGACCTTCACTCTCACCCGTGGCATGACGAATCGGCTGATCTGTTGACGGAGGAGGGCCCTTCATTCTTTCAAGGGATTCTTCGCCTTATCTCCAAATCCACGGGGATGACCCTGAAACCAATCCGGAAACGGGTGGAGTACCCTCTTACTGACATTCTCAAGAGGGGGGATACCCCGATGGAAGCCTTTCCTGTGGCTGAAGCCATTGTTGGCCCAGTCTTGGAGCTTTGGCAGCATCCTTCTTCCTGCCCAGCGACGTCTGCCCGGATGGCCCGCAAGTATGTGGTGCCCATGGGGTCCCTCGGGGGGTTCACTGAACATCCCTCAGCTGAGAGCCTTGTGACCGCCTCTGTGTTCAGACGTACAGTCCATTCTGCAGACACTGACAGACCCCCGGACAAGGAGTCCAAGAAACTGGACCACTCTGCCAGGAAGGTCTATGCAGCCTCCTCTTTAGGCCTCCATCAGGCAAGCTCACCTGTCAAAATGGTGCTCTTCTCCCATGCCTTTCTAGGGTGCTTGGATGAAGTTACATAGATACATAGACAGTTCTCCCACATCTCCCCGCGGACCTTCAGTCTATGGTCAAGCAGGTCCGGGACCAAGGCTGTGCCATTGCCAAACTACAGCTTCAGACGGCTCTGGACACTGGGGACTTGTGCACCCGTTCAGTAGCAGCTGCGGTTGCCTCACACCGCAGGGCTTGGCTGAGGTGTTCCACTTTCACGGCGGATACCCAGCACAAACTTGCTGATGTTACTTTCCTGGGCACCGATCTCTTCGGTCCAGGTGTGGATGGTCACCTTCAGCGAATCGTACAGGCCAGTGCCACCTTGGACTTGGCTACTTCTGCTCAAAATGCTTATGGCCCTAAGAAGAAGAAACCGCAGCAGAAGAAGCCTTTTTGGCACTCTGCTCCTGCGGCCCAGCAGTCCTCATTCAAGGAGCACAACATCAGCAGGCACAGTATGGCACCCTTGGCCCAAGCCCAGACCTCCCCAGGCCTGCAGAGGAGGTTGGGGTTCAGACCCTGGACCCTCTTCCTCCAGGCCTGCCCAGTGACAGGATGGGGTGGCCACCTCTATTCCCGTCACGCCAGCTCTGAGTCCTCCCATGGGGGGTCAGCACCACTACTTCCTTTCTGCATGGTCTGCTGTTACCACGGACAGGTGGGTCTTAGAAGTGGTCGGCCAGGGTCTGCCTCTAGAATTTGAGCAGTACCCACCCAGCCGAGACTGTGCCCCATGGGAAGAGAGAGTATCAGCCAACACTGTCGACTCTGAGAGACGACATAACCCAGCTCCTCCTCAAGGAGGCAGTGGTCCGAGTGGCAGATCCTACAGTCAATCCAGGGTTCATTTCCAGGTACTTCCTGGTCCCGAAGTGGATGGGAGGCTGGCGCCCCATTCTAGATCTCCATGACCTGAACTGGTATCTCAGGCTGCACACCGTTAAGATGGTAACTCTGTACCGGATCAGACCATCCCTGGAGCAAAACATGTGGTTTTGATCACTGGATCTTCAGAATGTGTTCTTTCATGTCTCACCAACGGTTCCTCTGCTTCAGAGCAGAGGGAACCCTTTGAGTTCCGAGCCATGCCAGTTGGCCTCTCATCTGCCCCACAGGTCTTCACCAAATGCATTGCAGTGGTGGCATCCCACCTCCGACGCCGAGGGGTCGGAGTATACCCTTACCTCAACGATTGGCTCTTAGCAGGATCCACCCAGCAAGAGGTGGCGAGGTCCAGGGACCTGGCCCTCCGGAACTGCTCTCAACTTGGCCTCCTGATCAATGAGACCAAGTCGGAGCTCATGTCTTCTCAGGTGATGTGCTTCATCGGGGCAGAGCTCGGCTCGCGGTAGACAGGGCGAAGGTTCTCTCTCTTTGCCCAGTCATTTCTGATTGAGCAGTTGCGCCCTGCCTGGGACTTTCTGTGCCTTCTGGGTTACACGGCAGCCTGCACCACCATGGTCTGTTGGGAAAGGTGGCATATGTGCCCCCTTCAGTGGGAGCTGGCCACCCAGTAGACTCAGTGACTAGGACATTTTGACCAGCTGATCACTGTGACCCAGAAGTTGTGGGACGCTCTTCAGTGGTGGACCATCCTAGACCGGTTGCAGGAAGGGTTCCCATTTGTTTGCCTCGAGCCGATGGTTGTCTTCATGACGAATGCCTCTCTCATGGGCTAGGGAGCCCACATGGAGGACAACCGGGCCCACAGGTTCTGGACCCCCGAGGAATCCCTTTCCACATCAACCTGTTGGAGCTCAGAGCACTCAGACTGGCACTGACAACATTCTTTCAGCAACGTCGGGGTCGAGTGGTTCAAGTCCAGACTGACAATACCACGACCATGTACTACCTCAATAAGCAGGGCGGCACGCATTCACGGCTGCTGTGCAGGGAAGCGCTCCACATCTGGACCCTCGTGAGTCGACTGGAGGCAGATCTTCTAGCCATCCTTGTGGAAGGAGCCTCAAATCAACTGGCAGATGCCCTCTGCCGCATAGGCGAGGCATCCCATGAGTGATCTCTCCATCCAGAGGTAGCTTACAGCCTGTTCTCCCACTGTGGCAGACTGATGGTGGACTTGTTTGCCTCCAGGAAAAACACCAAGCTGAGGCTGTTTTCATGCCTGCCCCCCTCAGCAGGAATCTCTGCAGGGGGATGCCTTCTCGAGACTGTGGGCCCCAGGCCTCTTCTACGCCTTCCCTCCATTTCCCTTGATTCACAGGGTGCTCCTCAAGGTGAGGAGGGACAAGGCACAGGTGATCCTGGTAGCTCCAGACTGACTATGCCAGTTCTGGCATCCAGATCTCCTCCGCCTCAGCAACAGGCTCCCGAGGAGTCTTTCAGTATGCCAGGACCTGATATCCCTCAGACATGGGAGGGTCCTCCATCCGTACCTTCAGTCTCTGCACCTGACAGCCTGGTACCTGAGCGGCTAGAGTTCCAGGCTTTGGATCTGTCCGAGGATGTACTCACAGTAGTGAAAGCATCCAGGAAGGAGTCGACCAGAAAGTGCTATGCCTTCAGTTGGAAAAAATTTTCCATTTGTTGTCGGGGCAAGGGTCTGGACCTTCTGTCCTGTACTGTGGCTAGCATTTTAGACTACCTCTGGTCTCTGTCCAAAGGAGGTCTTTGGCCTTTGACTTTTAAGGTGCACCTGACAGCCATCTCTGCTTACCAGGCGCAGGCCGGTCAGCAGACAGTGGCACAGGAGAAGGTGGTCTGGTGCTTTTTCAAAGGCCTTGATCATATATCCCCTCTGGTGCATGAACCTCCACCTCCATAGGATTTGCTGCTGGTCTTGGCAAAACTCATGAGCAAGCCATTCAAACCGATACACAAGTGTCAGGTGTCACACTTGTCGTGGAAGACAACCTTCCTGTTGGCTATCATGTCTGCCAGAAGGACAAGGGAGTTCCAGGCACTCTCGATGGACTCCCCTTATCTGGTCTTCCACAAGGACAAGGTTGTCATGTGCCCTCACCCGAAATTCCTCCCGAAGGTGGTGTTAGAGTTTTACCTTAACCAGGTGGTGACTCAGCCTGTGTTCTACCCGAAGTACACCTCGGATGCCGAGTACAGGCGCCATACTCTGGACCTGAGACGAGCTCTGCCCTATTATAAGGAGAGGACGGCAGAAATTCGGGGTGAGGTTCGCCAGCTGTTTGTCACCTATGCTGAAACCGCTTCTGGCAGACCTGCAGCAAAGCAGACAATTGCAAGATGGATTACATCTTGCATTGATCTCTGCTGTAGGTTGGCGGGCAAGGAGCCTCCCACAGGGTAAGAGCTCATTCTACTTGCCATACCGCTGCATCAGTGGGTGCTTCCAGGGACATCCCTATCCAGGAAATCTGTCGGGCTGCCACCTGGAAGACAGCAAACACCTTCATCACCCATTACCACATCGACCTTGAGTCACGCCGGGATGCTAGTTTTGGGGCCTCAGTTCTCCAGTCTCTGTTCCCAAAGTAGAGGGTGTACGACTTGCCTCCCTCCTCCCAGAGAAGCTCTAGGAGTCTGCCAAGAAGTGTGGATGAACAACATATCCACATCCTTAGAAAAACAGGTTACTCACCTGTAACAGTAGATCTTATTTCGAGAGGGCTCTTGCAGTAGGTAATTGCATATAGGACTGATGCCAGCCAGTGGCAGGACCCCACGGAAAAATTTCTAGCTAGCAGTCCCTGGCGGGGGCCGCCGCCACGTCAGGTGACCGGCGTCATACGACGTCGGTATAAAGGGGCGGTCCCGGACGCCCGCCTTCCAGTTCTTTCCTCCCGTCAGCTCATGCAGCGCCTCGCGGTTAAGTTCATATCGCTCAGTCCTGTTACTTCGTCGGTTTTCCGAATAGTTTTCAGTATAGAATTTTATTCTTCATTCGTCAGGTAAATGTCAGTATATGTCGTCCCCTTCAAAGAAATAAGTGCGACTCGTGCGGCGCCCAACTGCCTCGCAAAGACGGTCACTCCCTCTGCCTTTTCTGCTTAGGCCCTGACCACGCGGTCGACAAGTGTCCGCTCTGCCTTCGATTCAGTGCGGCTACCCGCAGACGACGCTAGCAGTCCCTCGAAGCCCATCTCCTCAAAAGAAGATTTCTGCGATGGAGAAGGAGTTGAGAACTTCGGCGTCGACCTGCCTGAAAGGGCATAAGCGGGGACAAGGAAAGGCGCGGGAGAAGGCCTCCTCCTCAGCGACTCGGCCGAGTCGGGCAAGGTAACATCCCTCCGGTCGCCCGGCGGCAGCCTCAAGGCTTTGGGCGGCGTTGGCCCGATGGGTTGGCGTTCGAGGCCCTCCGGGCGTCTCTGAGCAAAAGGAGACTCCAGCTGAGTATCTCCGCAGGCCTGCGGCCTACTGGTCTCGAGCACCACTCCCTTAAGCCGGCTCTGCTCCTCCAAGCATCACGCGGGAGCAGGCCACTAAGACACTCTGCCCTTGAGGCGGCACAGCAGTGTCCCCCTTGGCCGGGCCTTCTCCCATCCTCAGCCCACCTCCGACAGGGACCCGAAGTCGGACGCAACTCCTCTGGTGTCTCCTCAGGATTCAGCCCACTAAGCCACCGCGTCGGCTCCTCCGACATGTGCCGGACCTCTGAGCCTACGGCGGACCCTGCTGTATCTGTCGTGCCAGGCTCCCCGCCTGGCGCCACTGCCATCAGGGAGCCCCAGTCCCCTTGCCCGACCCGAGATTTTTCCCCTCCGTCCCGGACGAGGTTAGGACCCTGGGCTGCTGTCGATCCTCTTCTGAACAACGGATCTGACGCCGGCTCCGGCGCCAGCTCCTCCGACGCTGGCCCTGACACCGGCCCCTCCGACGCCGCGGGGGATTTTCCTCTTCCTTTGGGCCCTCCACCCCACGGGCCTATCCTGGCTGATCCGCCCATGGAGTACCCGGCTGGGCTGTCTGCTCCGGCAGCTCCTCCTGTGCCTGGGTATCCACCATCATATCTGACGCCGGTCTTCCCAGGTCCGCAGTATCCTGCACTGCTGTACCCGGTGCCGACTCCTTCGCTGCAGTACCCGTGCCACAGTACCTGACTCGGTATACCGCGGCGGTTCCGGATACTCCCAGAATTTTTCCTTATATCTATCCCCCCTCACACGCCCCTAGGCTGCGGTGGATCTTCAGAGACTCTTGCCTCCTGGTGGGCTGAGGCCAGGCTCAGCTCACCAAGGAAGAAGAGAGCCATCTTCCGCAGCGGTGCCACCCCGGCTCCTCGCCCCAGATGGCACACTCCCTCTCCTCCTCAGTTCCTGGGCTTCCCTCCGGGATCCAGAGAGGGGCAGGACACGTTCTGGAATCCCTCCCAAGGAACCGTTCCTCCCCTAGGCGAGTTAGAGAGTCTTACTCTGCTTCAGATTCTTCCTCCCCTTCTTTCTCGGACTCCTCGGAGGCTTCTGCTGAATGTTCCAAGAAAGACGACGAGCCACGCTCTCCGTCCAAGCCCCGGCCGAGGACTCCTCCGAAGTCTCCTCCTCCGGAGGATCCTTCCTTCCCGGAGTTGCTCAGGAAGATCCAGGAAGTCCATCAGTGGCATTCCTTAGAACCAGATCCTCAACGGGTAAAACTCGCCGAACATCTGGACTTGCCCCTTACGGCTCCTACCTTAGTGCCACCCTGGATCGAGCCTCACGCCCACCTTGTTTCCACTATTTGGAAGCAACCGTCGGCTTTAGCCCCACTTCCCAGGAAGTCGAACAGGCTATACCAGGCTCCGGAGGGTGTAGACTTTTTAGACTCTCACCCCCGTGCAGACTCGGTTGTGATTAGCGCCGCTCACGGCCGTCAGCACACCAACACTTGAGCTCGTCTCCCGGATAAGGAATCCGCCTTCTGGATCAGTATGGAAGGAAGATCTCGCTTCTTCCACACTGGGGATTAGGGCCCTGAACTATGTAGCACATATGGGGATTACCAGAAGGCTGTCCTTACCCAGGCGGAATCCAAGATTGACTCTTTGCCTGACTCCCAAGTCAAGCAGGAGTTGGCCGAACCTGGTCCGTTCTGCTCGTTGGCCAGTCATCACATTCTGAGGACGACCTACGACTGCAGTGGACACCATGAGACAGAGCTCTGCGTCGCCGTGAGTCTTGAGCATGCATGCATGGCTCCGTGTGTCAGGTCTGGTCCCGGAGGTGCAGTCAGCGATCCAAGAAGCACCTTTCAGGGGTTCTGTGCTTTGTGGTGATGTCAAGGACATTCATCACTGACTAGGAGAAGGGCGGCCCTAAATCCGTTGATTCAATGTACGCCCCCATCCCACAGCGCCGTCCCTTTCACAGCAGCAGCCGGCCTCAGCGAAACCTCAGGGAAGGCGGGCCACTAAACGTCGGGCCCCACAGCTGCCAGGCCGCCGCCCAAAAAGCACGGGTGCCCCAGCTGCGGGCTGCCTCACACCACCTGACTCCTTCCTCTCCCACCGCCTCCGACGCCTGGAGGAACCGGTAGAGGGAGGTTCTCCCTCCACCTTCCGGGTTGGGAGGAGGATAACATCGATTCATGGGTGCTTCAGATCATAGCAGAGGGGCACTCCATAGAGTTTCTACAGAAACCTCCAGTCACCCCCCTCTGAACTCCCTTACTCAAGGGACCATCTTCCTTTGGTCAGGGAAGAAATCTCGGTGCTCCTTGCGAAACAGGCTATAGAGCCCATCCCCCTCACCTCTACGGGATGGGTTACTATTCCCACTTCTTCCTTGTACCAAAGAAGACGGGAGATCTCAGACCTATTCTCGATCTCAGCTCCTGAACCTGTATGTGGAATACAAGAGGTTCAGGATGCTCTCCTTCAAACCTTTGCCCTGCTTGGCCGGGCCAATGGCTTTGTGCACTAGATATGCAGGATGCGTACCTGCACATCCCCATTCCCCTTGCACGAAAGTACCTCAGGTTTTGCGTTCAGGGGTCCACTACCAATTCAGGCGCTCCCTTTGGTCTTTCCTCGGCCCCAGTCTTTCCAAATGCCTGGCGGTGGTAGCGACCCACCTGCATTCTTTGGGAGCTCAGGTTTTTCCCTACCTGGACGACTGGCTCCTGGCGGCCCCATCCAGGGAGGAACTCCTGCATTTTCTCCCTCACCCAGCAGGTTTTCACTGGCCTGGGTATTACCATCAACCATTCCAAGTCTCACCTGGATCCTTCACAGAGGCTCCAGTTCATCGGGGCAATTCTCGACACAACTTGTGCAAGGCCTTTCTGCCTCCGGACAGGGGGGCCTCCCTCCAGTCACAGATTTCCCTCCTATCGGAACACAGGAGGGTCCGGCGAGGTCAGTGCTCCGTCTACTGGGGCTTATGGCGGCGGCCATCCCGACAGTTCCGCGCGCGCGCCTCCACATGAGAATCTCTCAGTGGACTCTTTGATCTTAGTGGGATCAACGGGTAGACGATCTAGATCATCTAGTTCTGATCTCCTCGCCGATGGTAAGAGACTTGCAGTGGTGGATGGTTCGAGAGAACCTATTCCAAGGGGTCCCCTTTTTTCATCCTCCCCCCGATCAGACTCTGACCACGGACGCTTCAGGCGAAGGTTGGGGAGCCCATCTGGGTCCTCACCGAACCCAGGGCCTTTGGTCAAAGTTGGAGATAGTTCTCCACATCAACGTGCTCGAGCTTCGAGCAGTGCTGTATGCTCTCCAGGCCCTTCACCAATACATCCTTCCCGGTCACCTAGCTGTCCAAACGGACAACATGTGCGTGGTGTGGTACATCAACAAGCAGGGAGGGACTCGGTCCTACCCGCTGTGCAGGGGAAGCGATGAGGGTTTGGGAATGGGCAACGCTTCACAACCTTCACCTCACGGCGATCCATGTTCCGGGAGTCGACAATGTCCTGGCAGACAGACTAAGTCGCTCGTCGGGTCTACCACAAGAGTGGGAATTGGACGAAAAAGTTCTAAAAAGCATCTTCCAGATTTGGGGGACTCCTCAGATAGACCTGTTCGCTTCCTCCAAAGCAAAGCTTCCAGTCTTTTGCTCGCTCGCTCCAGAGCGAGGCGCTTTCTGGAGCGATGCTCTGTCTCTAAGCTGGAAGGACAGATTCGTCTATGCTTTTCCCCCAATTCCTCTGGTCCCTCGTGTGCTACAGAAGCTTGCTTTAGGAGGAGCAAGAATGATTCTGATCGCTCCTTTCTGGCCCAGGCAAATCTGGTTCTCTCTTCTACAACAATACTCCTCCTCTTCCTCTTCCTTTATCTCTAGGATTGCTGACCCAGGATCGGGGGACCCTGGTCCATCCAGGACTCAAGTCCCTTCAACTTCATGCATGGCTCCTGCAGACCTAGCTCAATCTCATTTTGACGTTTCTCCTAAGGTGGCCGAGATTCTGGTGGAGGCTAGAAAACCCTCCACTAGGTCCACCTATGCCATGAAATGGAAAAGATTTTCTATCTGGGCTGCGTCCAGGAACGTGGAGCCCTTTTCTTGCCCTGTGACCATTCTGCTTGAGTACATGCATCATCTTTTCGACCTGGGTCTCAGTCACTCCTCTTTGAAAGTCCATATGGCGGCTATTTCAGCCTACCATGTCCCTTTCACTGATAAGGCATTTGCCCAGCTGGAGGTATCCAAAACTTTCCTCAGAGGGGTCCTTCATCTCAGGCCCCCTGTCCGGACTCCAGCTCCGCCTTGGGACTTAAACTTTGTCCTCGAGAAACTTACCCTTCCTCCCTTTGAGCCTGCGGCTTCGGCAGACTTGAAGTTTTTATCGTGGAAGACGCTCTTCTTGGTGGCCATTACTTCTGCTCGCAGAATTTCCGAGCTCCAGGCCCTGATGTGCAAAATCCCTTATTTGATTTTTCACAAAGAACAAGTAGCTCTTCGTACGAATCCTAAGTTTCTCCCGAAGGTGGTAGCGGAATCTACCTTAAATCAGTCTATTGAATTACCTGCTTTCTTCACGCAGTACTCCAATCAAGAATACCTGCTCCATACCATGGATGTTTACAGGATTCTGAGATGCTACACCAATAGGACGAAGGATCTCAGAAAGACTGATCAGTTGTTCGTCTCTTTCGCTCACAAAAGAGAAGGCAGTGCTGTCTCTAAGCAATGCCTATCAAAATGGTTGGCCCATTGCATCACTTTCTGTTATGACAAGTACAACAAGACCCTCCCGGGTCAAGTCAGAGGTCACTCCACTTGTGGAGTTGCCGTATCTGCGGCTTGTTTCAAGAATGTGTCTGCGGCAGACGTCTGTGCTGTCGCCACTTGGACTTCTGTCCATACATTTACTAAACATTACAGTTTGGACATTGCCTCTCACCGTAGAGCAGGCTTCGGGTTAGCGGTCTTGCAGGGCCTCCTTTCTTGAGGTTTGCAAGCTTTCTTACTACTTATTGGAGTAGTTCCTCCTCCGGTGCCTTTTCATTTGTTCCAGACTGCTTGGGATTCTGTCCTATATGTAATTACCTACTGCAAGAGCCCTCTGAGTAAGATGGTACAGTGCGTAAGAACTTACCGTAACAGTAGATCTTGAGAGAGGCTCTTCTGATAATACTCCTCCTGCCCTCCATCCCCCTAGGCTTTTCAGCTCCTTTTCCATTGAGGAAATATCTGCTTCTCTCATCCGGGCCTTCCGGACACCTGTGAGGAAGAACTGGAAGGTGAGCGTCCTGGGATCGCCCTTTATACACGTCATATGGCGCCGGTCCACCTGATCGGGCTCGTCTCAGGACTGCTAGCTAGAAATTTTTCCATGAGGTCCTGCCGCCAGCCGGCGTCAGTCCTGTATGTAATTACCTACTGCAAGAGCCTCTCTCGAAGATCTACTGTTACGGTAAGTTCTTACATAACTGTACTTTCTAGGAGTGGTATATGTTGTTCCTTAGCTTGAAAACCTTCCGGCGATCCTTAAAGGGGAAAGAGTCATGCCAAGAAGTGTGGATGAACAACATGTGCACATTGACTTAGACTAGAGTCACGCCAGGATACTGGTTTTGGGACCTTGGTTCTCTAGTCCTTATTCCCCAATTAAGTATAGGGGGTGCACACCTTGCCATCCTCCTCCCGGAGAAACTCTAGGAGTCTGCCAAGAAGTGTGGATGAACAACATATCCACGTCCCTAGAAATACAGGTTACTCACCTGTAACAGGCGTTCTAGGAGTGGTATATGTTCATCCACACGACCCACCCGACCTCCCCGGCTTCAAAGCGCAACCTGGCTTCCAGCGGGCTAGATCTGGTGTCATAGGGCGGAGCCGAGGGTTTTACCACCCGGGTGGGTGGGAGGAGCCAGCTTGAAGACTTTTTGGCACATCTTGAAGCGGCTAGGTACCTGCCAACAAGTGTGGATGAACAACATATACCACTCCTAGAACTCCTGTTACAGGTGAGTAACCTGTATTTTGCTGAAACTTTAGTTCATCAATTTGTAGGAAACCTTCCTGTGCTCATATCGAGTGTTTGTTTGTGTATGGCTTTTGAATGTTAATGTACGACATTCAGTCTCTGTACTGAGAAGTGTGCTTTTGGGAAGGGGTGTATCTGTGGTACAAGAAGATTTACTTGGAGGAAAAGGACAGTTTTTTCTGTTTTGGTAATATTTTTGTTGTATAACTGTATTAATGTAGACACAGTAATATTTTCAATAATTCTTGCAATTTTTTTAGTGATTGTTGTGGTGCAGCAGTATATAATTTTAGTTTGTTTAAAATATGTGGTTATATTACTGAAGTTTTCAATTTGCTACGCATTACTTAGTGTGTGTGTGTGTGTGTGTGTGTGTGTGTGTGTGTGTGTGTATGTGATGCGTGTCATCAAATCAGACACCTTTTATTGTGCCACATAGTAATTTCAGCAATGTGAACCTGCTATCCACTGCAGCTGTGTGATTTTTGTACTTCTTTGTGGTATCTGTACTGGTACTGGTACTAGTACTGGTACTAGTGACTGTTACTGCAGCAGTGCACTGCCCCCCTGGGCCGCCCCAACCAACAAAGGTATTCTTTTCCAGATTTGAATTTCTGATGATGAGCACAGGTTAGGTGTTGTGCCTTTGTGTCTGCATCTCTTCAGTGTGCAGCGCAATCTTAATCTGTCTGTGCATTTGTATCTCTTTAGTGCCCAATCTCCATCTGTAACTTAAGTCACAGTTGTTTCTTTGGCTTCCCTTCAGAGTACTGGACTGGTGTGGTGCATAATTCTGCATGAACATTGTACTCATTAATATGCATTTTTAAGTCGGGACCATCATCACGAGTCACTCGTGATACAAATCACGTTCTTCATCATCATGGTCACAAATGCAATCACAAATCACGATTCACGATCACGTCACGAATCACATTAATTTTTTTACTAGTTACTTGGATATATTGTAAGTCTGTTTTGTACTATCTCTCCAGGCTTCACCACCCAACCATTGTACTCATTAATACATGTTTTTAAGTCAGAGAGTCTTCTGCTACAGCTCATCGGAGAAGTACCGCCGTAGGCATTCGCATGCCCAATACAGTTTCATATTGGTTCTGACGCTGTCGACACCAAATCATGTTCTTCATCATTACGGTCACAAATGCAGTCACAGATCACGATTCACGATCACATCATGAATCACAACATTAACTTTTTTTTTTTTCTAGTTACTTGGATGTATTGTAAGCCTGTTTTGTAGTATCTCTTGAGGCTTCACCACCCCAGCACTGTACTCATTAATAAGAGTTTTTAAATTGGAGAGTTTTATAATACAGGCTCAGCTCATCAGGGAAGTGCAGCCATAGGCATTTGTGTTCCTTCCTATACAGCATGTGAGTTACAGTACTGAAAGTAGTGTTGGGTGAAGTGGCCCCATTTCGCACCGCAGAATGATTCATGGAGTAACGTGGAATCCATGGAGTACTCCACAGTACGAAGCAGAGTACTTCGCTTCATAGTGAGGAATGCGAAGTCCATCGAAACCAATGACTTTGCGTTATTCTGCCTTCTCCATACCACTTCTCCACCACTTTTAAGGCAAAGTACATTGAAATCAATGTAATTTGCCTCACTTCGCCTTGTAATTTAGCTCCAATGAAATTCTGCAGTATCAGAGTATGGGCTGATAAAAAAGCTGAGGGAGATGGGGTGGGAGGATAGGAGCTCAATTGGGTTGAAAATTGGCTCACAGGGCATTTACAGAGGGTAGTGGTGGGTGGAATACTCTCCTCTCCCATTAAGGTAATCGGTGGAGTCCCTCAGGGTTTGGTATTGGGGCCACTCTTGTTCAACGCCTATGTCTCGGATATAGGGAGGGGGGTTAAGTATAGGTTGAGTCTCTTTGCGGATGATTCAAAACTGGGAGCACTGGTGGATTGTGAAAATGTGAGGGAGGCGGTCCAGGGGGATCTGGATACCCTGGAGGGGTGGTCAAGGAGGTGGGGACTGAAATTTACTGCTGCGAAATGTAAGGTACTACATTTGGGGGTAAAAAACCCGGGCCATGAATACACCGGGGGTCGCACTGCAAGCCACATTGGGAGAAGGGGATTTAAAAGCAATGATAGGTGTCAAAATGAATAACTCTGAAAACTGTAGAAGAACTGCAGCCAAAGCAAACAGGATGCTGTGCTGCATAGCCAAGGGAATTACGACAAGAAGGAGGGAGGTGATCCTCCTCTGTATAATGTCTTGGTCAGGCCGCAGCTCGAGTACTGTGTACAGTTCTGGAGACCTCATCTGAAGAAGGACATAGCGCTGCTGGAGAGGGTCCAGGGGAGAGCGACCAGGATGATTCAGGGCATGGAGGAGAAGACGTATGAGAGACTGGAAGAGCTTGGGCTTTACCTCCTGTAGGAGAAGGGGGACAGGGGAGATATGATAGAGGTTTTCAAGTATATAAAAGGAATAACCAGGAGTGGAACCAAGGAGCTTTTTAGGCTAAAGAAGGGGAGAACGACTAGGGGCCATGAGTGGAAGCTGCAGGGGGGGAAACTACAGGTGGGAGCGTAGGAGGCATTTTTTCTCAGAGGGTGGTGGAGCCGTGGAATGCACTGCCTGGGTAGCTGGTGGAGCAGGGCACAGTGAAGGGATTCAAGAAGGGGTGGGACAGGTACAAGGGAAAACTGAAACTAAAGAAGACCCTCTTGGGTGCTGGTAAGGCAAGCAACCACTAGGTTGCTGGCTTTCACGCAGACAAGACAGACCAGTTGGCCTATTCTGCTGGCTTTTTAGTATGTTGTTATGATTCATGGGATTGCAGGTCACATGGGCTCTAGATTATTCTGCACAGCCTCAGTTGTGGCCTGGTAGAGTGTGTGTGTGTGTGTGTGTGTGTGTGTGTGGTAGCTGGAGACAGTTTGCTCTCAGAGCTCTGCGATTCAGAACCTCTAAAAGTTGTTTAAAATGCCTTTTTGAGTCTTTCTTTTCTTTTGCTCAAAATTTGGTACATAGATTACAGGAAACCCTTCTATGCTCATATTGAGTGTTTATTGTTGTGTGTGGATTTTGAATGGTAATTTAAAACTGACTGTACTGTGAAGTATGCTTTGGGGGAGGGACATATTTGTGGTGTAGGTACATTAACTGGGAGAAAAAGACAGTATTCAAACAACATGAAGTCTTGCTGTATTCTGACATATGCAGTTAGGTCCTGCCTTTCAACTGCTCCGGAGAATAAAGAGCTAAACTTTCCATGGCCAGTATGGAATGTTCACCACAAGCTTGGTTGAAGCCCCTGTCTGCTGTTGTTTAAACTCCAACCATCAGATTCTTTACTCTGCCTCACTGAACAGTCGCGCCGGAGATTTCTCCTTTGCTCGGCTCAAAAAAGTTGGTTAAAGTGTTGTTTTTCACTCGGTTTCTACCGAATTGCTGCTACCGAATCTGTCGGTTTAAGTATCTGTCTGTGGTACCGTAAGTACTAGATAAGTTTTCTATATAGTTTCTGTGTGGAACTTGTAAATTGTGGATCGGTTCGGCTGAACCGATCATTTTTGGATAAAAAAAGTTTGTGAATTTACTTAGAGTGTGGTATTCAGTCCGTATCGGTTCTGGAAAAAAAAAAAAATGGATTTTTATTACGTTTTTTCCCCCAAGACCCATGACATGGTCAGGAACCGATAGGGGAGTCTTGCTTGGTGGATTGCCGAAAAAAGGGTACGTTTTGGTTAGGATTGGCCATGTCTGAGAAACCCAAGAAAAAAAAAAACGGGCCCACTGGGTTTCAACACTGCAGTGTGTGTGGGGAAATCTTTGCTAAGGCTGATCCCCACACCACCTGTGTTTATTGTCAGGGGTTTGACCACCTCGATTCAAACTGCCAAATTTGCAAAAGTTTTCCCAAAGCTATCCTGGATAAGAGAGTAGGTAGACTGAGGGAAAGGGAGGCTGAGAAGTCCACTGACCCGAATGGCCAGCCTGGTTCGGTTCCGACTGAACCAGAAGGAGTGCCCTCTGACCAGGGCGAGACTTCTTCGGGCAAAAGGAGAACCGACTCTGAGCAGTCGGTTCCGGTTGAAAGAAAAAGAAGGGAGAAGTCAGCCAGTTTGGATTCTCAAGTTCTTTCTTGCAAAAGTATTCCCAAAGCTACCCTGGAAAAGAGATTAGATAGATTGAGAGAAAGGGAGGCCGAGAAGTCACTGACCCAGATGGCCAGCCCGGTTCGGTTACGACCGAACCAGAACTAATGCCCTCTGACCAGGGCGATACTGCTTCGGGCAAAAGGAGAGCCGATTCTGAGGAGTCTGTTCTGGTAAAAAGAAAAAGAAAAGATGAGACAAATCATCTGGTTCGGATCCAGAAATTCATACTCCGACCGCCGATGAGATAGCCAAGGCGATAAGAATAGTGCAGTCGCTTACTTCGGTTCCGGTTGAATCGGCACCATCTGGCAGGGGTTCGGTTCGGTCGGTTCTGCCGGTTCCGGATTACACTTCGGAAGAATTTTATGAACCGGATGAGGAGGAAAGAGAGTGAGGATGATAATGGTGATTATGAAAGTCTGGATGTGCCTATTGACCCAGACATCTCCCCAGACAGACCTTCAGGTGTTTCTCCTCCTAGGCTTTCTGAGTCCCCTTCTCACATTGTTTTACAAAAAAGTTTCTGAAACTCTCCAGCTTCCTGTGGAAGAAGCAGTAGAGGATCAGGAGGAGATTGATTTTGTTGAAATGATGGACATCCCAGAGTCCAGGAGACTGTGTCTATTCCCCTCCTCAAATTCTTTGGGAAACAGACACATAAAATTCTTAAGACTCCTAACTCCATACCTCCTGTGAACAGACAAATAGACAAGAGGTATACTTTTTCAGGCTCAGACACGGAATTCCTTTCCCAGCAATGCAGCCATGTTGGGGTAGTGCAGGCTGCTGCCTGTGATAAGGCAAATATCCCCTTGGCATCACACCCCCAGATAAGGACTCCAGGAGGATTGATTCCATGGCAAAGAAACAGTACATGGCAGCATCTTTGGGACTCAGGCAGGCTACCTATATGGCCTACACAGCTAGATGCCAGAAGTCCAGGTGGGACACTGTGCTGGCTCTGGCTAAACAGGCCCCTGACCAGCTTGCCAAGGAGCTGGAGCAAGAGGCTGCAGATGGGATTGAGGCATCCAAAGTGCAATTGCATGCTGCTGTGGACTCCAGTGATGTTTCATCAATAGTCATGACTACATCTGTGGCTCTTCAGAGGATGGCTTGGCTCAGATGTACTAGCCTATCACAGGATACCCAGGCTAAGGCCATAGATTTCCCTGTTATTGGTAGTTCTCTTTTTGGGGAGCAGACTGAGAACTACATGAAAAAGATGGACGAGTACAGGACCACCTACAGGAGTGCTCAGGCCAAAGAAAGGCAAGCCACTCCTCAGAGGTAGCAGTCCAGGGACAGGGGCAGGCCTTTCCAAAGGCCTTTTTACCAAGCTCGGGCCTCCTCTTCTTATTCTCAGAGGGAGGTTCTTTAGAGGGAGAGGCAGACTGGGGATGAGCAGGCCTGCATCCACCCCTCAACCTAAAGCCCCTGCCAGGCAGACACCCTGATGGGTCTGCCTGGGCTGATTCTCCAGTACCAGTAGGGGGCAGGCTGGCTTACTTTGTCCAGGACTGGAAGTCTCTGACATCAGACAAGTGGGTCCTGGAAGTAGTAAGCCGGGGACTGGTTCTTAGCTTCACAACATTTCCCAAGATAAAAACCAGATCCTTTCCACCTGCAGATCCTTCAGAGACCCTTGCCTTAGACGCAGAGGTTTCTTCCCTCCTAGCTCTCAGAGCTATAGAGAGGGTTCCCACCCTACACAAGGGCAAAGGATTGTACTCGAGGTACTTCCTAACCCCGAAAAAGACAGGAGAATGGCTGCCCATCTTGGACCTACGATATCTGAACAAACCTTTTAAAACCAAAGTTCAAAATGGTGACTCTGGGAATAATCCTTCCCTCTCTAAGGCCAGGGGACTGAGCCTCCCTGGACCTCAAAGATGCTTGTTTTCACATTCCCATCAGGTGCTCCCACAGAAAGTACCGGAGGTTCTAGTTGCCCTCAGGCCACTATCAACTCAGAGAAATGCACTTTGGCCTAACATCAGCCCCAAGGGTTTTCACAAAGTGCCTGGCAGTAGAGGTTGCTTTTCTAAGGAGAAAAAAGATCTCCATCTTGCCATACTTGGATGACTGGCTCATAGTAGGTCAGTCTCCAGACCAAGTCCAGTCACATTTGCAAATAACTCAGCAAGTGCACACTTCCTTAGGATTCCTTCTCCGACTTCCAAAGTCGGTTCTCGAGTCAGTACTGCTCCTCACCTTCATAGGGGCGGAGCTGGATACATTAAGGGCAAGAGCCTTCCTTCCCGGTGGACAGGGCAAGGACCCTTATGGAACTGGCCTCTTCATTCACCCTACAGGTGTCTCAACCAGCAAGGCATTTCCTTCAACTTCTGGGCCACATGGCAGCTTCCACAGCTGTGGTCCAGGGAGCAAGATTCCAGATGAGGGACATTCAGTTCCATTTAAAAGCCTTCTGGTCCCAAAGAAAGGATTCTGTTACTAAACTAGTTCCAGTGACATGAACCCTGATCCAGGCCTTGCAATGGTGGCAGGATCAGGACAATTTGAGACACTGAGTTCCTTTTGTCACTCAGTCTCACTCAGTGATACTCACCACAGATGCTTCCTTGCTGGACTGGGGAGCCCATCTGGGAGATCTTACCACCCAAGGACTGTGGTCACCTCTGGAATCTCTGCTTCACATCCATCTTTTTGGAACTCAGAGCAGTGTTTCTGGCACTGCAAGCCTTTTCCAAATCTGTACAGAACAAAGGTGGTCCAGATCAGAACAGACAACACCACCACCATGTGGTACATCAACCAGCAGGGAGGCACTCTGTCTATGGCCTCGTGCACAAAAGCAGTGAAGTTGTGGTCCCTGGCCTACTCTCTGCAAACCTCTCTGATAGCAGTTCACCTCCCAGGGAAGGACAATGTCCTAGCAGATGCTCTGAGCAGAATATCCCAGGGCCATCACGAATGGATCCTAGATCCCCTAGTTTTGACAGTGATTTTCTCGAGATGGGGCACTCCACAGATGGATCTTTTTGCAGCCCCAGACAATCACCAACTTCCTCTCTCTTGTTGCAGACCCCCAGTCTTGGGCTCAGTCCCCTTGGATGCTCTGATCCTGAATTGAGAAGGGAAATTTCTGTATGCTTTTCCCCCTTTCCCTCTTCTGTTCAAAGTGTTAGTCAAGATAAGGTCACAACCATGCAAAGTGATTCTGATTGCTCCAGACTGGGCAGACTTGGTACTCCCTGTTGCTGTCCTTAGCAGTCCACCTTCCCCTGTCTCTTCCCAGGAATTACAACCTGTTGACATCCTCTTGGGAGGATTTGGTACCGAACCTTCGGTCTCTCAATCTCAAGGCATGGCTTTTGAAGAGTTAGTTTGCTGACCTGCATCTTTCCCAGGGGGTTCTGGATATCCTTAAGGCTTCTCGAAAGCCTTCCACCAGGAAGACTTAGAACACCAAATAGTGAACCTTTTCCATTTGGAATTGTAAGAAGAATATTTCTCCAGATTCTGCTGAGTTGCCTACGGTTCTGGACTATATGGTCCATCTCAATGGCCTAGGCCTTACGCCAGCTACACTTACAGCTGCCAAATGCACTTTTTCTGCTTTCCTGTCAGTAGGCAAGCCTTCTCCTCTGTCAGCCCATCCTGTGTTTTGTAAGTTCTTCAAGGGACTGCTGCTCACCAGTCCCCCGTTTAGGGACCCTGCTCCTGCTTGAGATCTTTGTTTGCATTGCTCAGCTTATGCAACCCCCCTTTGAGCCTTTATCCTCTGCAGAGCTTAAGTACTTGACTTGGAAAACTGTTTTTGGTAGCCATTACCTCTGCCAGGCGTATTGGTGAATTGCAAGCCCTGTCAGTGGAACCTGATTCTTTCTCTTTCCATAGAGATAAAGTGGTCCTAAGAACTAACAGGAACTTTTTGCCTAAAGTGGTTTCAGATTTCCACCTCAACCAGTCTGTCTCTCCCTGTTTTCTTCACTGACCAGTCTTCCTCTGGAGAGAGGAGGCTGCACAGCTTAGATGTTAAAAGGGCCCTCAGCAACTACATAGAGCGCACCAAGGGTCACAGGTTTGAGTCCCTTCAGTTGTTCCTCACGTATGGAGAGGTTGGTAAGGGCAAACCTGCCACTAAGAGATCTATTGCCAGGTGGATTGTTTCTTGTATACAGTTCTGCTATGAAAATCTGGGTAGAACTCCACCCTCAGGCCTGAGGGCTCACTCTACTAGAGGTACAGCTGCTTCCCTGGCTGTTGCCAGGGATATCCCTATCTTAGAAATCTGTCAAGCAGCCACCTGGAAAACAGTCCATACATTCACCAAGCATTACTCTCTGGATATCCAGGCTAGGAATGATGCTCGGTTTGGCACAGCAGTACTTCAGAGCCCTTGTTTCCAAAGTAGGTTCTGTCCCTCCTCCATGGAGGTACTGCTTGGTAGTCTGCATATGTCAGAATACAGCAAGACTTCATGTTTGAAGAAAAAAATTACTCACCTTAGTAATGTTGTTTCTTCTAATGGAGTCTTACTGTATTCTCACATCCCCCCCTGCCTTCCCTCTCAGAACCTAGTTTTTGGGATGTGGGTGGGCAGAAGCAGTGTAGGCACCCTAGGGGTGTCCCTTTTTCACCTTCCTTTATTTTGGGTGAGTGTTGTGTTTTGGGATGTGTTTTGTTTTTTGGGTTTCCTGACTTGTCTTTGCTTTGAAACCAAAAAACCCTTTTATATAAATGTAGTTGCCAGTTGGCTAGTTTGAGTTTTACAGTTTCCACACACAACTTCTAGTGAGTATTGCTCGTAAAGATCCGATGGTTGGAGTTTAAACAGTAGCAGACAGGGACTTCAACTGAGCTCGCAGTGAACATTCCATGCTGGCCATGGAAAATTTAACCCTTTGTTCTCGGGCAGTTGAGCAGGACCTAACTGCATATGTCGGAATGCAGCAAGACTCCATTAGAAGAAACAACGTTACTAAGGTGAGTAATTTTTTCTTTCTGTTTTGTTTATATTTTTCTTGTATATCTGTGTTCGTGTACACAGTAATATTTTCAGTAATTCTTGACATTTGATTGTTGTGGTGCAGCAGTGTATGATTTGTCTGTTTAAAACATTTGCTTATATTGCTAAAGATTTTCAATTTGCTACGCATTATGTGTGTGTGTGTGTGTGTGTGTGTGTGTGTACACGCGCATGCACGTCATTAAATCAGACACCTTTTATTGTGCCACAGAGTAATTGCAGCAGTGTGAACCTGCTATCCACTGCACCTGCATGAATTGTTTATGCTGCTTTGTGGTATCTTTACTGGTAGTGGATTGTTGCTGCAGTGCTCTAATCCTCCAAATGGCAAAATGTATTCCTTTCCAGATTTGGATTTGTGACTTGTGAGCACTGGATAGGTGGTGGTGTGCCCTTTCGTATGCAACCATTGAGTGCGCGGCACAATCTTAATCTTTTTGTGCATTTGCAGTGCACCATTAATTGTGGGAGACTGCATTTCTTGTTGCGCTCTCATTTCACTTCATCAACACTGGGGAATTTTCTGGACACAAGACAATAGCACTTTGGGGATGCACATTAATTCTGGTAACTTTGTGTGTGACCACTGTGCGCATGACTGAGTGCGCCATTAATTCTGGGAGACTTTGCATTTCTTGTTATGCTCTCATTTCACTTCGGCAGCACTGGGGAGTTTTCTGGACACAAGACAATAGCACTTTGGGGATGCACATTAATTCTGGTGACTGTGTGGGTGGGGGTGCTGCCAATATTGTTGTCATTCCGCCTTACTTCACGTTTAAGGCGGAATGACAACACAAAGTAATAATAACAAGGCAAAGTGAGCTCTTCTATATTAATTAGCGAGCGGCGCCAGCTTGAAGTGGCCATTTCCCACTTTCACTTCGCCAATGGATTTTAAATTTGCTGCATCTCTAAAAAGCGGCAGCCCAAGCCCTTCCAGAGGGTCCCCAGAAATGGGAAATACTTAAGGCCTTCCAGATTGGGGCTGATGTAGGTAAGCACCTCTTGAGGTCCACATATGACATCTCAGATGCCTCAGCCAGGGCGGCTGCGGCTGGCATCTGTCTCAGGAGGCATTCTTGGCTTAGGGTCTCAAGATTTGCTAGTGATGTCCAGCATTCCATCCTAAATGCCCCCCTTTAGGGGTTATAAGCTCTTAGGGCTGATGTGCAGGACATTCTTTTTGACCTGCAAGCCTCTGGGAGAGCCCTGAGGTATGTCCACTCCCTCTGCCACACTCACACAAAAAGTGGGCAGCGGGTACTCTTTTGTTGTGCCACCCACAGACTCAGGTTGGGGGCCAAACAGCAGACTGGCAAGTGTAAAACAGGAGCAGCCCTGCCTACTCCTACCTCCACCACAGGAAAAGCTCCAAGAGGTGGAGGAGTGGCTCCAGCCATAGATTCCACTTCAGCCTGACTCCTTGCTAGACCCCCACACTCCAGTACCCCAGGAGGTGGTGGTAGGTGCTAGTTTTTCCCTCCACCTGGACAGGTGGAAAGAGATCACAACAGATGCTTGGCTCCTGCAGCTCGTAGAGCAAGGTCACAATCCAGAAATTTTGGAGTTGCCTCCAAACCTCCCTCTGAATCATATTACCTACTTTCCAGGCCACATATCTGTGCTACTAGAGGAAGTTCGCACATTGCTGCAAAAGAGGGCTATAGAACCAATTCCTTGGGATCAATGGAACAGAGGGTTCTATTCTCAGTTCTTTCTGGTCCTCAGATCCACAGGGGACTTGAGGTCCATCCTGGATTTGTGCAATCTGAACTTCTGTATTCAGTACAAGAAGTTCAGGATGGTGTCTCTGCAAGGCCTGTAACCCCTACTGCATCAGGGGGACTGAATACGTTCACTAGACATGCAGGATGCTTACCTGCTCATTAGGGTTTGCAACCCTCACAGGAAGTAGTACCTCAGATTTCTGTTCCAGGAGGAACACTACCAGTTCAGTGTGTGACACCCCCCCCCCCCCGCCGCCAGTTGGCACGGTGACTGGATTCACACCCCTGCCTGGTGACAGTAATGCAGCACACCTGGTTGAGGGAGTTGGGTGTGTTTGTTCTCATGTAGTAGGTGGGCTCTGTGGGTAAAGAGGGATCTCCAGTCTTGAATAATGAAGGATTTAGTTGTTTAGGGGCCCAGCTTTCTCTTGTGTGGCCATACTACCAGCTCAACACGGTAGACCCTGGTGACTGTCCGCCACCTTTGGATGGTCATTGGTTAGTCGGTTACGTTTGTCACATGTACAGTTACTCTTCTGACATAAGCATGGGCTTTAGCTGGCAGTATACTAGGTTTAACTACAAGCCCCTCTGGCAGATCAGCTTCTTCTGGGCTGTCCAGCATAGTCAGCTGATTATGGCAGGGTCCCTTGAGTCGCACTACTTCAGTGACGGCGCACTGGGCTTTGGGGGTAACACCACTTCAAAAGTTTCTTGATACCACACCGTTCCTACAGCCACATCTCCAGGTGGGACAGTGGTTTTGCGATTGTAGGCTTGTTTACCAAGACCATGGAGTGGCACTGATGCATTCCCTTGTTGCACTTCGAACTCATTGCCCAGCTGTCCCAGATGGTGGAACATATGGGCATTGATTCCAATGATAATATGAAACTCTTCATACATGCTTGTTTGTGGGCACACCAGGGTGAACGTCTCCACAGCAATAAGAGTTCTAGCAACATTCACTAGGAAAGTGATCCAGATAAGAATCAAATCCAAATGAGGGTATGAAGCTTCACTGAGCCCCCACACATCCAAGCATTCCAAAGGCTCCAACTTTTTATGAGAGAGATACTTATACTAGTTCTTGAACACTATAGTTACTTTGGAGCCACTATACAGCAACACTCGGGTGGGCACCCATCCACCTGGGCTACCACATCTGCACTAGGATCCACAGTCTCACCCAAGTCTTTTGACACTTGAGTTTTAGTGTTTGATGCTTTTTCTTTGATATTGAATATTAGCTTTAGCACTGGTGGTGGGTGAACGACTTTTCTCAGGGCCCCAGAACACTCTTTTACTGGGGTCCAGTGAAGTTTAATGATTTAGGGGTGCTGATTGCTGGTTTCTTTCGGATTAGTCGATCTGCAACATTGTCAAAATTGCTCTTGTAGTGACACTGGCATTGTACATGCCCATCCTCTTTCCCCTACCAATAACAGTACACATGAGCTTGACAGGCTAGCTGTCGAAGGGTTCCCACTGGAGAACTCCATAGGCTCACCTCCCTTCCTGAGCAGGGGTTACAAATGAGTGCAGGGTTCGGCACTTCATGGAGTCCTCTACCATTTTCTTTATCTCCATCAGTTGAGTTTGGACTTCCACCAGTGAAATTGCATTTGAAGTTTGCCCCCTAGATTCTAGGGGCACTGAGTCATTATTACACAGCAAAGGCATGCTGGAGACTGAGAGCTCAGATTCACTGGGGGTTAGGCTGGGCTTGCCCAGTTGACACATCATACTTTTCATTTCATGAATTAGTCTCTGAAGTTCTGTGACCTCAAGGGCACCCCTCACTGTCTGACACTTGGGCATGGGCAGTGGCAGCAGGTGAGTCTTCCCATTGCTCATCTTATTCCTCTGCTTCTCTGATCTCCGTTAGTGGGGCCCGGTGGGAAGGGGGAATTGGCCAACCTCTCTTAAGCGTAACTTTAACACCAGTAACTCTGAGAATCGGGCCGCCTTCAACACTTGTTTTAGTCACACTTTGTTCAAGTGTTTGAACTCTGTCCACTTTTCCGATATACAGTACTTTCTGCAAAGCCCTCTCCAGCTTATGTAGGTAAACATAGAGGGGTTCCCCTGGTGCTGTTTGGTGGTTTTAAACTTCCTGTACAAATCATAACAGGATTCCATATTTCAAAATACACTGTCTAGGGCAGCAAGGTATTCATGTACTTTGGCCTCTGGGCCTGTGGCATGCAAGGACTGGACATCATCCGAAACAGGCCTATCCAAACTCTCTACCAATCTCATGTTTTTCTGCTTTGTGAACATTGCTATTCCCGTAGTATGGGGACAGCAAAATCAATCCAAGTTTCGTAATGATCTTCTCCAGCAGGCATGGGGAGAATGCCAGAGGAGAACCTGAGGTGTCTGTATTAGCCTGAACTAGCAGAATGGGTTAGCCAAGGTTCTTTAGAGGCAGCAAGGTCTGCACATCCTGAAAAGTTTTTCCTTCACTGGCTAGCAAAAACTTTAGTCTTAAAATGCCCCCAACCCACCCCCAGTATTTAGGTGGGGGAAGAAAATTTGGGGCTGGCAGGACTCCCTTTACTAATCGCCTCCTAGACCTCTTGGGACTGCTGAAGTGTCAGCGTGGCAGGCGCATTTTCAGCTCTTGAGTCCTTCTCAGTTTCTACAATTAGGTTTCAAAAATGGGTGCCTGGTTCTCTAGTTGCTCTCTGAATCTTCATGCTCCCACAATCCCTCAGAGCCCCCTACAGCATTTCAGAAATAAACTCCTTGTCTTGTTCTTCAGTCACATTCTTTATCAAAAGCACTCTTTGGGGTCCATCCTCTCAAATACGCAGCAGCCCTCTACGTCTTGAAAAGCCATTTTCCCTTTTGCAGCAATTCAGGAAGAAGGGGCTCAGTGGCCAAAGTCTTTGAGACCCCAGGGGTGTCCAGATCTGTGACAGGAGATCCCAGCGGTGCCTCCAATGTATGAACCACCCCAGTTGGCGTGGCGACTGGGTTCACACCTTTGCCTGGTAAAAGTAAGGCGGCACACTTGGTTGAGGGGGTTGGGTTCGTTTGTTCTCCTGTGGTAGAGGAGTTCAACCTAAGTTAAATAGTACGGTGCCTCCACCCAGAGAGAATAAGTGGGCCAGATGTTGTGTGTAGTACTGCCATCTGGGATGCAGTACCTACCCACCTCCCTACACTGGACACTGCCACCGCCTGGGGACCACTAACAGCTGTTAACTTTACCAGACAATAATTCAGTTGGGATATACAAATTGAATACCCACACAGTGATAAAATGCAAGAAATGAAACTATGCTTTATTTTGGCACATAAGCCGAGAGGCTGTGGAGCGAGCAGGGTTAGGCAATGACAATTTCTAACCCCAGGAATCACTCATTATGATTAAACTTAATGCAGTGAGCCTCCTGTGTTGAACTACCCAGAGAGAGATGGAATTTTATGCAAATTATGGAACTCTCAGTTGGCTCATGCCACTTTCAAACTGGTGCCCTGGCAACTGCTGCACTCTGAGTGCTTCAGATTCTTTACTCCGTCTGCCTAGTAAGGACGTCCCGGAGAGTTCTCCTTGAACTGTCTCTGACTAAAGTTTATCTATAGATAAGTACTCTTTTTCAGTTTAATTTTAAATTGTTGCCTTAGAAACATTGTTTAGTATAGTAAATGAGTGTGCCTGCCACACTGACAAGGGGCAGCAGACTTCTAGGAAAACATAAACTGAACTTACAAGCTCAAATGGGCAGACTGGGTGGGCCACAGGCCCTTATCTGCCGTCACTGTCTATGTATCTATGTTTTAGTAGTTTTTTTATTTATATTCACGGTTCCCTGGAACCGAGGGTTCTGTTTCTATTTTAGAGGTTTTTATCTCAATTTATTATTATTTAGAGTTATTTAGTGGTCGATTCCTTGAACCGCTTTAGTTTTTGTCTAAATTTAGTAATTTTCTCGGATTCTTTTTCTTCAAGAACCGAATAGCGCTCAGTTCCAGGAACCGCTAGCAGTAGTTATTTTAAAGTAATCTCCAGTTCCGAGTTACTTTAAACAACATTTTTTTGAAATAATCTCTTTTGTCTAGCTTAAATGTCAGAGGTCCATTTGGATAAACCTAAAAAACGCACAGGACCCACAGGTTTTAAATGTTGTGAATCTTGTGGGCAACTTGTAGCAAAAGCAGATAGACCGTCTCTCTATATTTCTTGTTTGGGTATAAGTCACATATTTTCCAATTGTGATATTTGTAAGACCTTGTGCCCAAAAACTTTTAAAAAAAAAAAAAAAAAAAGGTCTAAAATTCTGGAAGAGATTGCTTCTGCCTCTGGGGATAATTCTGCTTTTTTTCCTCCTCCCACAAAAAGGATGGAGGTAAAGCCAAGGATCCTGACAGGAGTTCAGATAAATCTGAACAAGGTGAAACAAAAAGGGCTGTGGAAACAGGCAGTGAACCTGTTCCATTAAAGAAAAAGTGTAAAGAAAAACATGTCGCTACGCCTCCGGCCGAGAAGGCAAAGGAGCACCCAGCAGACAGGCATATTATGCCCTTGGTTGAGGACATTGCTGAGGCACTGCAAGTGTTACAAGCCCTACAAGGTGCAATCCCTGTTCCTACACTGACTGCTCTGGGTCCTCCGACAGCCCCAGCAAGGCAAGAAGTTCTGAAAGTGTTTGGTGAGGAGGAGGAGGAGGATGACTTTGAAGGGGAACCTATAGATCCAGAGGTCTCTCCTGAGCAAGAGTTTGGATCTCCTCCTAGGGGTCTTGAGGAATACTTCTCCCACTATGCATTTGTTAAGAACATGGTGGAAACCCTGAACCTTCCTCTTCAGAAACAGAGGAGGCTATGGAGGAGGCAGACTTTCTAGAAATGATGGGGTTAAGCCCCACAAAATGTCTACTTCTGCCCATGCATAAATCTTTAAAGAAGGCTGCAGTGCAGATTTTTAAAACTCCAGCCTGTATCACTGGTGTGGGTAAGAAAGCTGACAAATACCAGCTGGACAGAACTACAGCTGATTTTCTATTTACGCATCCTGATCCTGAGGGAGTAATCCAAGCTGCTGCGTGTGACAAGGCCAGGATCCCATTGGCTACCCATCCACCAGACAAAGATTCAAGAAAAATGGATGCTATGGGAAAGAAAGGGTACATGGCTGTTTTTTTATTAGTTAGGCAGGCCAGTTAAATGGCATATTCAGTGCAGTACCAAAAAGCTCTATGGAACACTGTTCTAGCTTTGGCTGATAGGGTCCCAGAGGAAGTGGCTGTACACTTGCAAGATACAGCAAGGGCTGCACTTGATGCTACCAGGTACCAATTTCATATGGCAGTGGATGCCAGTGATACTACATCCAGGGTAATGGCTTTGTCAGTTTCGCTCAGGAGGTTTGCATGGCTTAGAGCCACCAACCTAACTTTAGACACCCAGGCCAAATCAATGGATTCCCCCTGGAGAACAACTCTTTGTTTGGGGATAAAGCTGAGGCATACTTGAAGAAGGTGGATGGATATAAATCCACCTATTGGAGCAATTCCAAAGATAGACCCTTCACCTCTTACAGATCCCAGAGTAGGGGAGGTAGGAGTAGGGGTTTTTACCCCAGACCTTTTGGTTATTTTAGAGGAAGGAGCAGGAGAGCCATGAGAAGAGCGGCTCCTGCACCACAGGTTCACGCACAGCCTGCACAGAATCCCTGACGGGCTAGTACAGGTCGCATCCCCTATTACAGGTCCACCAGTAGGTGGCAGAATGGCTCATTACCTTCACGCTTGGCATTCCATCACTACAGACAAGTGGGTGTTGGAGGTAGTGAGCCAGGGCCTAGCACTCAGTTTCAAATCATTCCCAAAGCTGAGAACAAGAATCTTTGCTTCAGTAACAGCTGCACACAGGATTCTGTTGGAAGCAGAGGTAAAACATCTGCTAGCAATCAAAGTAGTAGAGGTAGTGCCTCTAATAAGCAGGGGAAAAGGTTTTTATTCCAGGTGCTTCCTCATAAGGAAGAAAAACGGGGATTGGTGGCCCATTTTGGATCCAAGACTTCTGAACAAGCACATTTTGAAACCAAAGTTCAAAATGGTCACTTTTGTCATAATCATTCCTTCATTGCAAAAGGGAGACTGGCTAGCCTCCCTAGATCCAAGGGATGCTTATTTCCATATTCCCACCAGACCATCTCACAGAAAATTCTTGAGACTCAGGCTGGCTTCAGGCCATTATCAGTTTGCAGCTCTCCCTTTTGGGCTAACTTCAGCACCAAGGGTTTTTTACAAAGTGCCTATCAGTGGTGGTAGAGTTTTTGAGAAAACAAGGTATAACAGTCTTCCCCTACCTGGACGACTGGTTAATAGTGGGACAGTCTCTGCAGCATGCAGTACAGTCACTGGCGCTCACAAAATCCACACTAGAGTCCCTGGGATTTCTGATAAACGAAGGAAAATCTCAACAGGTACCACTCCAGGTGCTGGAGTTTATTGGAGCAGAACTAAACACCAGACAGGGCAAAGCCCTCCTGCCACAGGATGGGGCAACAAGCATTCTGCAGATTGTTTGTGTCTGGGAGACCCAGAACAGCCAGAGAATTTCTCAGGCTACTAGGCCACATGGCATCTGCCACGGCAGAGGGTAATGGGCTCCAGGTTTCAAATGAGATATTCAGTTCCATCTCAGACAGTATTGGTCTCAAAGGACGGATCCTATGTCCAGACTGGTTCCAGTCACAGAAAGTTTAGTCCAGGCCTTACAATGGTGGCTGGACGAGCACAACCTCAGGGTGGGTGTGCCTTTCATAAGGGAACAACCATCAGTAATCCTCACAACAGATGCCTGTCTTCTAGGCTGGGGGGCACACATGTTATCGCTCACAGCAACTGGCACATGGTCCCCCCAAGAGTCTCTGTTGCACATAAATCTTTTGGAGCTCAGGGTTGTTTACCTGGCTTTGAAAACATTCACTTCTTACCTGCAAAACAAGGTGGTGCAATTCAGAACAGGCAACACCACAACCGTGTGTTACATCAGCAAGCAAGGAGGTACCAGGTCACATCTACTGTGTACAGAAGCAATGAGACTGTGGTCCCTGGTATACTCCATGGGAGTGTCCCTGTCAGCCATACACATTCCAGGGAAGGACAATTTGCTGGCAGACTCTCTAAGCAGGATAAGTCGGGACCACCACGAGTGGTGCCTGAATACACAGATACTCAGTACAGTTTTCAGAAGGGGCACTCCAGAGGTGGATCTCTTCACCTCCCCAGAAAACCACCAGCTTCCAGTGTACTGTTGCAGGCCTCCTCTGAGGGGCACAATCCCCCTGGATGCCTTGGCCCTGGACTGGACAGGGAAATTTCTGTATGCATTTCCTCCTTTTCCTATGATATACAGGACCCTACTGAAATTGAGGTCCCAACCAGCAAAAATGATACTGGTGGCTCCGAATTGGACGAGACAGCACTGGCACTCTCTTCTGTCTCTGTCAATGGTTTTCCCCAATCCATCTGCCCAGGAGGCACAACCTGTTAACCTCCTCAGGGCAGGTTCCTGTACCCCAATCTCAAATCACTGAGTCTCAAGGTGTGGCTCTTGAAGACTTAGAGTTTGCTAACCTTAATCTATCAGAACAGGTGCTGACAGTGCTTAGGGGTTCCAGGAAGCCTTCTACTAAGAAGACATATGACTCTAAGTGGAAAAGATTTACAGTGTGGTGTACAGGTACAGGTTTTAGCCCTGTCCAGGCTGATTTGGCTATTCTTCTAGATTACCTTACACATTTACATGCCTTAGGTCTGAAGCCTTTCACCCTCAAGGTTCACTTCGCTTCAGTCTCTGCTTACCTGTCAGTTGGTAAGGAGAGGTCTATGGCTTCTCGTCCAGTATTTAGAAAATATTTTAAAGGCCTTAATCTTCTGCACCACCCCCTAAGGGAACCGATTCTGGCCTGGAATCTAAATATTTGCATTGCTAAACTCATGGATGCATCATTCGAACCTATGGCAACTGCAGATTTGAAGTATGTCACTTTGAAAACTGTTCCTGGTTGCCATTACTTCAGCCAGAAGGATCAGTGAATTACAAGTCCTGTGCACAGATGTGGACTACAGCTCATTCCACAGAGACAAGGTGGTCCTTAGGACTAATAGAAAATTCCTTCCCAAGGTGGTATCTGATTTTTCACTTGAATCAGTCTGTCACTCTACCTGTGTTCTTTACAGACAACTCCAGTTCTCCAGAAAGGAGACTTCACTCCCTTGATGTCAAAAGGGCTCTCAGCCACTACACTGACAGAACCAAGTCTTACAGGATAAGTCAATCACAGCTCTTTCTCACATTTGGTGAAGTTGGTAAGGGCAGAGCTGCAATAAAACGTACAGTTGCTCGCTGAATAGTGGCATGTATGCAGTTTTGTTACAGTAAGGTAGGTAAACGGGTACCTCTGGGCCTGAGAGCACACTCCACCAGGGGCACAGCTGCTTCAGTGGCAGCTTCAAGAGAAATTCCGCTACTGGAAATCTGTAAAGCAGCTACATGGAAAAGTACACACCTTCACAAAGCATTACAGCCTGGACTTGCAATCCAGAGGTGATGTTAGGTTTGGTACAGCAGTACTGCAGAGCCTGTTTCCGAAATAGGTACTCTGCCCAACCTCCAAAGGTACTGCTTGATAGTCTGCATTAAGTTTAATCATAATGAATGATTCCTGGAGTTAGAAGAAAAAATTACTCACCATAGTAATCTTGTTTCTTCAACGGGATCACTCATTATGATTAAAGACCTTCCCTACCTACCCTACTAGAACCTATAGAAGTTGCTCTGCATCCCTGCATTAGGGTTTTTTTCTTTTCTCCTATATAGGTTAAGATAGAGACTCATTTTGTTTACCCAGTTGGTGTCCAGGTGGTCTCAAGTTTCTTAGGTTTGTTGGTTAAGGATGTTTTGACCTGAAGGGGCAAAAAATATTATTCTTTAAGGTTGATAATTTTAGCTAGTGGATCTTTTTTACCCTGTTAGGCTCCATAAGAATCTGAAGCACTCGGAGTGCAGCAGGTGCTAGGGCAGCAGTTTGAAAGTGGCATGAGCCAACTGAGAGTTCCATCATTTGCGTAAAATTCCATCTCTCTGGGCAGTTCAATACAGGAGGCTGACTGCATTAAGTTTAATCATAATGAGTGATCCTTTTGAAGAAACAAGATTACTATGGTAAGTATTTCAAACAACATGAAGTCTTGCTATATTATGACATAAGCAGTGAGTCCCAACCTTCGAACTGCTCCGGAGGTGAAAGTTAACAGTCCATGCCAGGCATGGAACTTAGAGCTCGAGCTCGGTTGAAAACTCTATCTGTTCTTCAAACTCAAACTGTCAGATTCTTTACTCTGCCTCACTGAACAGTCACTTCTGAGATTTCTCCTTCTGCTCGGTTCATTTTGTCGGTTAAAGTATAAAGTTTTGCAGTTTTTTAACTGAAATTAAACCTCAACCGGTCGGTTCAGGCTCTATCTGTGGTATTGTAAGTACTAGATAGGTTTTACATTTATTTTCTGTGTGGAACTTGTAAACTGTTTCATCGGTTCGGTTTGAACCGATCAAGTTATTTCTATTACATTACTGTCTTTTAGAAGTGCAGTTCCCGGTTCTTATCGGTTCTAAAAAAAAAAAAAAAAAACAGATTTCATTACGGTTTTTTCCACGACCCGTGTCACGGTTGGGAACCGATAAGGGAGTCTTGCTTGGCGGATTGCCATAAATGGGCAAGTTTTTGGTTAGGCTGGCACTATGTCTGAGAAAACCAAAAGAAAAACCGGGCCCACTGGGTTTCAACACTGTTTTGTCTGTGGGGAAGCCTTTGCCAAGGCTGACCCCCACACCACATGTTTATTGTCTGGGGTTTGGCCACCTCAATTCAGACTGCCAGATTTGTAAGTTTTCCTGCAGCTACCCTGGATAAGAGAGTTGGTAGACTCGGGGAACGGGAGGCCAAAAAGTCCGCTGAACTGGATGGCCAGCCCGGTTCGGTTGAAACCGAACCGGAGGGAGTGCCCTCTGACCAGGCAGCATACTCGGGCAAAGGAGAGCCGACTCTGAGGAGTCGGTTCCAACAAAGAGAACTAGAAAATCTGCTGGTGTGGAGCCAAAACTTCCCTCTCCAACCGCTGAAGAAATAGCTAAAGCAATAAAAATTGTTCAGTCACTCTCCCCGGTTCCGACCGAACCGGCACCATCAGGTAAGCGTTCGGTTTGGTCGGTTCCACCGGTTCAAGGGTATGATTTAGAGGAATTTTATGAACCAGAGGAGGGGGAAGAGGAGTATGAGGAGAGTGAATGTGGTTTTGAAAGTCTGGATGTGCCCATTGAACCGGACAACTCTCCAGACAGACCTTCAGGAGTGTCTCCCCCTAGGCTTTCTGAGTCCCCTTCTCATTTCATGTTTTATAAAAAAAGTGGCTGAAACCCTCCAGCTCCCTATGGAGGAAGCTGTGGATGGTCAAGAGGAGCCTGACTATGTAGAAATGATGGATATTCCAAAGTCTAGGAGACTGTCTATTCCTTTGCATAAATCTTTTTGGAAACAGACAGTAAAGATTTTAAAAGCTCCTCACACCATACCTCCTGTTGATTAAAAGAATGGACAAAAAGTATGCATTATCAGGCTCTGATACGGAGTTCCTTACACAACAATGCAGCCACGTGGGGGTGATGTAGGCTGCAGCCTGTGACAAGGCAAATATTCCCTTAGCCTCTCACCTCCCTGACAAGGACTCCAGAAAGATAGATGCCATGGCAAAGAAACAGCACATGGCAGCTTCCTTAGGACTCAGACAGGCTAATTATATGGCTTATGTTGCTAGATATCAAAAAATCCGGATGGGATACTGTTTGGCTCTAGCGAAGCAGGTCCCTGGCCAGCTGGCAAAGGAGCTGGAGCAGGTGGCGTGATGGTATTGAGGCATCTAAGGTGCAATTCCTGCTGCAGTGGACTCTAATGATGTATCATCTAGAGTCATGGTTAACATCTGTGGCTCTCCGAGAATGGCTTGGCTCAGATGTACAGCTGTCACAGGATACCCAGACTAAGGCCATGGATTTCCCCGTTGTGGGCAACTCTCTGTTTGGGAGGAAACAGAGAATTACATGAAGAAAATGGATGAATATAGGACCACCTATAGGAGTGCACAGGCCAAGGAAAGGCAAGTCACTCCCCAAAGGCAGCCTCCCAGGGGCAGGGCAGGCCTTTTCATAGGCCTTTTACCAAGCTCAGGCCTCCTCTTCAGCTTATGCACAGAGGGGTTCTTTAGAGGGAGAGGCAGACGGGGTGCAAGCAGACCTGCTTCCACCCCTCAGCCTAAAGCCCCTGCCAAGCAGGCACCCTGATGGGGTGTCCAGGGCCAATTCTCCACTACCTGTAGGGAGCAGGCTGGCTTACTTTGTCCAGGACTGGGAGTCTCTAACATCAGACAAGTGGGTCTTGGAGGTAGTAAGCCAGGGACTGGTTCTCAGCTTCAAAAAAATTTCCAAAGATGGGAACCAGATCCTTTCCACCTGCAAATCCTTCAGAGGCTCTTGCCCTGGAAGCAGAAGTCTCTACCCTCCTGGCTCTCAGAGCTGTGGAAAGGGTTCCACCCCTACACCAAGGCAAAGGGTTGTACTCCAGTCACTTCCTTACCCCAAAAAAGACAGGAGAATGGCGGGCCCATCCTGGATCTCAGGTATCTAAACAAGCACCTTTTAAAACCAAAATTCAAAATGGTGACTCTGTGAATTATTTTACCCTCTTTAAGGCCAGGGTACTGGCTAGTGTCCCTGGACCTCAAGGATGCCTATTTTCATGTTCTCATCAGAAGCTCCCATCGAAAGTACCTCAGATTCGAACTTCCCTCAGGCCATTACCAATTCAGAGCAATGCCCTTCGGCCTCACATCTGCCCCAAGGGTATTCACAAAATGCCTGGCAGTAGCAGTTGCCCATTTAAGAAGGCAGACAATTGCCATCTTTCCTTACCTGGACGACTGGCTCATAGTAGGCCAGTCCCCAGACCAAGTCAGGTTACATCTTCAAGTAACTCAGCAACTGCTATCTTCTCTAGGTTTCCTTCTCAGTCTTCCAAAGTCAGTCCTAGAACCTGTCCAGCTTCTCACCTTCATAGGTGCAGAACTGAACACAAAGAAGCCAGAGCCCTCCTTC
This sequence comes from Neoceratodus forsteri, assembly GCA_016271365.2. Lineage (NCBI taxonomy): Eukaryota > Metazoa > Chordata > Ceratodontiformes > Ceratodontidae > Neoceratodus > Neoceratodus forsteri. The sequence goes on from CM057453.1 coordinate 408,437,583, forward strand.
TCTGGAAAGAGCAAGGACCCTGATTTCTCTGGCTTCCTCCTTCACCCCTGCAGTCTCTCGACCAGCAAGGCACTTTCTGCAGCTCCTGGGACACATGGCTGCTTCGACAGCAGTAGTGCAGGGAGCCAGATTTCAGATGAGGACATCCAGTTCCATTTGAGAGCCTTTTGGTCTCAAAGAAGGGACCCTCTAACCAAATTAATTCCAGTGACTCGAACCCTGATCCAGGCCCTTCAGTGGTGGCAGGACCAGGGCAATTTGAGACAGGGGGTCCCCTTCACTCCTCAGTCTCACTCCTTAATGCTTACTACAGATGCATCCCTATTGGGGTGGGGAGCTCACATGGGCGACCTCACTACCTAGGGATTGTGGTCCCCTCAGGAATCTTTGCTCCACATCAATCTGTTGGAGCTCAGAGCAGTTTTTCTAGCACTTCAAGCGTTTTCCAAATCTGTTCAGAACAAGGTTATTCAGGTCAGAACAGACAATACCACCACAATGTAGTACATCAGCAAGCAAGGGGGCACTCTGTCTATGGCCTTGTGCACCGAAGCAATGAAGTTGTGGTCTCTGGCTTACTCCCTGAACACCTCCCTTGTAGCAGTTCACCTCCCAGGCAAGGACAATGTCCTGGCAGATGCTCTCAGCAGGATTTCCCAGGGCCATCACGAATCGGCTCTGGATCCCCTAGTTCTGGAGGTGGTATTTGCCAGATGGGGCACACCCTAGGTAGATCTTTTTGCAGCCCCAGACAATCACCAACTTCCCCTTTTTTTGTTGCAGGCCCCCAGTGTTGGGTTCAGTCCCCCTGGATGCCTTCCTTCTCAGTTGGGAAGGGAAGTTTGTCTATGCCTTTTCCCCCTTCCCTCTCCTGTTCAAAGTGCTAGTCAAAATCAGATCTCAGCCCTGCAAGATCCTGATTGCTCCAGACTGGGCTAGACAGCCCTGGTACCCACTCCTTATGTCCTTAGCAGTCCACCTTCCCCTATGTCTTCCCAGGAATCGCAATCTGTTATCCTGTGCTCAGGGGAGAGTTTGGTACCTGAACCTCAAATCTCTCAATCTCAAGGCCTGGCTCTTGAAGAGTTAGTTTGCTGACCTACACCTCTCCCAAGGTGTATTGGATATCCTGAAAGCTTCTAGGAAGCCTTCCACCAGGGCTACTTATAATTCCAAATGGAAGAGATTTTCCATATGGTGCTCTGGAAAGCATATTTTCCGAGAATCTGCTGATTTACCCACAGTCCTGGATTATATGGTCCATTTAAATACTTTGGGGCTGAGACCAGCTACCCTAAAAGTGCATCTGGCAGCCGTGTCTTTCTTATCAGCAGGTAAACCCTCTTCTCTTTCAGCTCATCCTGTAGTCTCCAAGTTTTTCAAAGGGTTGCTTCACACCAACCCCCCATTCTGGGATCTTAATATTTGCATTGCCCAGCTTATGCAACCCCCTTTTGAGCCCTTGTCTTCAGCAGAGCTTAAGTACTTGACTTGGAAAACTGTGTTTTTGGTAGCCATCACTTCTGCCAGGCGCATAAGTGAGTTACAAGCATTGTCAGTGGAGCCTGATTTTATCTCTCTTCAGAGATAAGGTAGTCCTCAGGACTAACAGAAAGTTTTTGCCTAAGGTGGTCTCAGATTTCCACCTTAATCAATCTGTCTCTCCCTGTGTGCTTCACTGACCATTCCTCCTCTGGTGAGAGAAGGTTGCACAGTTTAGATGTCAAAAGATCCCTTAGCTACTACATAGATCGTACCGAGGGTCACAGGTTTGACTCCCTCCAACTGTTCCTCACTTATGGTGAGGTCGGCAAAGGGAAACCTGCCACCAAAAGATCCATTGCCAGGTGGATCGTCTCTTGTATCCAATTCTGCTGTGAAAAACTGGGTAAAGTTCCTCCCTCAGGCCTGAGGGCTCACTCTACCAGAGGTTCAGCTGCGTCTCTGGCTGCTGCCAGGGACATCCCTATCCTAGAGATATGTCAAGCAGCTACCTGGAAAACAGTTCACAGTTTTACCAAGCATTACTCCCTGGACATCCAGGCTAGGAGTGATGCTTGATTTTGGCACAGCTGTGCTTCAGAGCCTATTTCCTAAGTAAGTTCTGTCCCTCCTCCATGGAGGTACTGCTGTGTAGTCTGCATATGTCATAATATAGCAAGACTTCATGTTTGAAGAAAAAATTACTCAGCTTAGTAATGTTGTTTCTTCTAATGGAGTCTTGCTATATTATGACCTCCCCCCCGCCTGCCCCTCTCAGAACCTTACTTTTGGGGATGTGAGTGGGCAGGGCAGTGTTGGCACTTTTTAGATGCCCACCTTGTTTTCACCCCTCCTTTTTGAGGTGATCTGTGTTTGTCATTTTTTGGGTCTCCTGACTTGAGTCTCCATTGTGGCACCAAAAAATGTGTTTTATATAATTAGTAGCCAGTTGGCTAGTGTAGGTTTACAGCTTCCACACAGAGTCTTAGTGAGTTTTGCTCGTAAAGATCTGACTGTTTGAGTTTGAAAAACAACAGAGCTCGAGCTCGGCTGAAAACTCTATCTAAGTTCCATGCCTGGCATGGACTGTTAACTCTTTCACCTCCGGAGCAGTTCGAAGGTTGGGACTCACTGCATATGTCATGATATAGCAAGACTCCATTAGAAGAAACAACATTACTAAGGTGAGTAATTTTTTCTTTTTTCCTACTCTCCATTTAACCACCCTCGGGCCATTTCCTTTGAATCCCACTGGGTACACACACTTACCCAAACAAGGGGCACAGAAGGTGGCTATGTTGCACAGGATGTGATAACTTTTTCTGGTACCAATAAAAAACTAAGCGTAAGTACAATACTAAACATTAGACTCTGGGTACCCAGGTATTATCACACAGACGTGTGTAGGCCTGAATGAAGAGTTGCCGATGATCTTGCGGTGGTGCACTTGAAGGAAAATTCAGCAAGCTTGCATTTTAACCCCTCAACTAGTCATAAGTGTGCTAGCACAAATTTAATAAAGAATGAAATTCCAACTAACTTGGTTGCATTGTTTCAAACAATCTGGAAAACCCAGTTGTAATCCAGCAGGGCAAATAGAAAGTCTCGCCAGCAATGCTAGCACTCACGTGACCCTTAGATGCAACGCACAGGGCAGGAGAGCAATTCCAAAGACACAAGCAACGGCACACTGGGGCAGAAAAACTGTTCAGAAGATGCAGAGAGTAATACCCTGAAGCAGGAAGTGGTTCAGGAGCTTTGGAATTTTTTTCAAGCAGACTACTGCTAAGCCCTTCTGGTTCACACTTCTGTGGTAACAGCCTTCATGGCTTCCGTTCTCAGGAAACAGTCTTTCAAGCAACATGAAGTCTTGCTGTATTCTGACATATGCAGTTAGGTCCTGCATTTCAACTGCCCCGCAGAACAAAGAGTTAAACTTTCTATGGCCAACATGGAATGTTCACTGCGAGCTCGGTTGAAACCCCTGTCTGCTGTTGTTTAAACTCCAACCGTCAGATTCTTTACTCCGCCTCACTGAACAGTCGCTCCGGAGAGTTCTCCTTTGCTCGGTTCAAAAAAGTCTGTTAAAGTGTCCTTTTTCGCTCTGTTTCTACTGAATTGCTGCTACTGTTCTGTCGGTTTAAGTCTCTGTCTGTGGTACCGTACTAGATAGGTTTTTCTTACAGTTTCTGTGTGGAACTTGTAAATTGCGGATCGGTTCGGCTGAACCGATCAGTTTCAGGTAAAAAAGTTTGTGTATTTACTTAGAGTGTGGTAACCAGTCTGTATCAGTTCTAAAAAAAAAAAAAAATGGATTTTATTATGTTTTTTTCCAAGACCCATGACACGGTCAGGAACCGATAAGGGTGTCTTGCCTGGCAGATTGCCGAAAAAAGGGTAAGTTTTGATTAGGATTGGCCATGTCTGAGAAACCCAAGAAAAAAACCCGGGCCCACTGGGTTTCAACACTGCAGTGTGTGTGTGTGTGTGTGTGTAAGTCTTTGCCAAGGCTGATCCCCACACCACCTGTGTTTTATTGTCTGGGGTTTGACCACCTCGATTCAGACTGCCAAATTTGTAAGAATTTTCCCAAAGCTACCCTGGAAAAGAGATTAGGTAGACTGAGGGAAAGGGAGGTCGAGAAGTCCGCTGACCCAGATTGCCAAGCCGGATCGGTTCTCACCGAACCAGAAGGAGTGCCATCTGACCAGGGCGATACTACTTCGGGCAAATGGAGAGCTGATTCTGAGGAGTCGTTCCGGTTAAAATAAAAAAGATAAATCGTCTGGTTCGGACCCAGAAATTCATACTTCGACCGCCGATGAGACAGTCAAGGTGATAAGAATAGTGGAATCGCTTATTTCGTTTCCGGCCGAACTGGTACCATCTGGCAGGGGCTCGGTTTGGTCGGTTTGGCAAGCATTTAAACTAGCCAAGGGGGGAGGCACTGAAAAGAAGCAGGGAAATCTGAGCCTCCCCCCACAAAACATGGTGATTAGTGAGGTAAACACCAAGGTACAGAAGTTATTAGGGAGCAGAACAGATTTAAATGTAAAAAAAAGGCAAAGGCAGTAAGGACAGAAATGGGGCTAAAAGGGGTAAGGCTATCAAAAAGTGGAGGGTGATGAGTACCAATGCCCGTAGTCTGTGTAACAAGCTCCTGAACTAGTGGCCTTGATGGAAGAGGGTTGCCTGGATATTGTGGCAGTCACAGAAACATGGTACACAGAGAACCATGACTGGGATGTCAACATACCAGGATACACAATCTACAGGAGGGACAGGGAGGGTAAAAGAGGAGGAGGAGTAGCTCTCTATTTAAAGGAAGGATCAAAGCAACAGAACTAAAGAGTAAACAGGGAGCAGATGAGGCACTTTGGGTCACCCTGGAGACAGGAAATGGCACCACAATCCGCATGGGGGTTGTATACAGACCCCATCTCAGGGAGGAATGGACAAGGAAATGATAGAAGGCTTCTTAGAATGGCAGAAAAAGGGGAGATATTGTTGATGGGGACCTGAATATGCCAGATGTTAACTGGAGCACCTTGCTGCAGGCACATCCAAGAGCAGGGTCATTCTTGATGCCCCTACAGGGGCATGCCTCAGACAGCTAGTATCAGAACCCACTCGAGGAGCAATCTTAGACCTGGTACTTTCAAATGGGGATGGAGAAAGAATCTCAGATTTAGAAGTGGGTAGCCATCTGGAACAAGCGACCACCAAACAGTGTGGTTCACGATAAACACAGCCATACAATCAAGCCATACAAAAGCAAGAGTACTAGACTTTAGGAGGGCTGACTTTGGGAAAATGAGAGAGTGCCTCAGAAAAGCACTAGCAAACAGGCAAGAAGGAGGGGTGGAGGAACAATGGGGAGTGATCAAAACAGCCATCACAGAGGCAACAAGCCTTTGTGTAAAGCAAATCAATAAAACACAACGAAGGAAAACCGCTATGGTTCGCAAAAGAGGTGGCAGGGAAGGTTAAGGAGAAAAGGACAGCATTCAGGAAATATAAGGAAACACAGAAAGAGCAGGACAGAGAACTTTATTAGTTAAAGCAGAAAGAGGCTGGGAAGGCAGTCAGAATAGCAAAGGCCCAAACCGAGGAAAGGATAGCCAATTCTGTTAAGAAGGGGGATAAGACCTTTTATAGGTACATTAGGGAGCGAAGAAAGACCAAAGGAGGGATACTGAAGCTTAATAAAGGGGAGGGAATGTGGGTAGAGGGTGACAGTGAAAAAGCAGGGATACTGAACGAATATTTCTGCTCAGTATTCACAAAGGAAGAGGAGGGGGAGTTACCTAAACCAAACAAGAGAAACACTCTGAAGACGGGGTCGATACCAGTCCATTTACAGAAGAAAGGGTTCTGAAAGAACTAATAAAATTGAAGGTGGACAAAGCAATGGGGCCTGATGGGATTCACCCAAGAATTCTAAAAGAACTAAGGGTAGAACTAGTGACATCACTGACTACTCTTTAAGATATCATGGGAGGATGGGTGGTACCCGAGGACTGAGGAGGGCAGGTGTGATTCCTCTTCACAAAAGTGGGAGCAGGACAGAGGCAGGAAACTACAGACCAGTTAGTTTGACCTCAGTGGTAGGGAAATGATGGAATCACTTCTGAAGGAAAGAATTGTTGAGTACCTAGAGGCCAGTGGGCTGGGACCCAAGACAGCATGGATTCACGATGGGAAGGTCGTGTCAGACGAATCTAATAGATTTCTTTGACTGGGTGACCAAAGTAGTAGACCAGGGAGGGGCTGTGGACATGGCCTACCTAGATTTTAGCAAGGCATGTGATACAGTCCCACACAAAAGATTAATACACAAGATAGCCAGCCTTGGAATGGGTCCCAAGGTAGTAGCCTGGATAAAAAATTGGCTAGACAACAGGACGCAAAGGGTAGTAGTAAATGGAGTACACAGTGAAGAAAGGAGGGTTACTAGCGGGCTACCGCAGGGTTCAGTACTGGGACCGGTCCTTTTTAATGTCTTTATAAGTGACATTGCAGAGGAACTGGAAGGAAAAGTATGTCTCTTTGCAGATGACACAAAGATCTCGCAACAGGGTTGATGCACAAGATGGAGTGGAAAAGGATGAGAAGGGACTTGGCAAGGTTGGAGGAATGGTCAAATGTATGGCAGCTCAGATTCAATGCAAAGAAGTGCAAGGTAATGCACATGAGAAACAAAACCCAGGAGCGATACACAATGGGGGGTGAGATACTGACGACAGTAAAAATAGAAAGGGACCTGGGGGTAATTATATCAGATGACCTAAAGGTGGGCAAGCAAATGTGAGAGAGTGGTAAGGAAGGCTGGGGATACTGGGATGCATAGGAAGGAGGCATCAATAGTAGAAAACAGGAAGTTGTTATCCTCTGTACAGACAGTTGGTGAGACCCCATCTGGAGTACTGTGTGCAGTTCTGAGACCCCATCTCCAAGAAAGACGAGACAGAGTGAGGCTGTCCAAAGGAGGAGAATTCAAAATGGTGCAGGGTCTGCACCAGAAGACATATGAAGAAAGGCTAAAGGAGTTTAATATGTATACTCTTGAGGAAAGAAGGAGAGAGGGACATGATAGAAACTTTCAAGTACCTCAAGGAATTAACAAAGTCCAAGAGGGTAGCATTTTCCAGAAAAGAGATGTGCAAGAACAAGGGGCACAATTTGAAGATAGAGGGGGACGGCTCAGGGGTAATGTGAGGAAGTATTTTTCACGGAGAGGGTTGTGGATACATGGAACAGCCTCCCTGAGGAGGTCGTGGAGTCAAGAACAGTGGGGAACTTCAAGAATGCATGGGACAGGCATAAGGCAGCCCTAGGGGCGGGTAAGAGGAAGTAAGCTGTTGGTTAACTAGGATCTGCAGCTTATCTGTTAGGTAGGAAAATGGGCAGACTAGGTGGGCCAAGCGGTCCTTATCTGCCGTCAGATTCTATGTTTCTATGTAGTTCCGGATTACACGCTAGAAGAATTTTATGAACCGGATGAGGAGGAGGGAGAGTAGGAGGATGATTATGGTGATTATGAAAGTCTGGATGTGCATATTGACCCGGACATCTCCCCAGACAGGCCTTCAGGTGTTTCTCCTCATAGGCTTTGAGTCCCCTTCTCACATTATGTTTTACAAAAAAGTGGCTGAAACCCTCTAGCGTCCCATGAAGGAAGCAGTGGAAGATCAGGAGGAGCCTGATTTTGTTGAAATGATGGACATCCCAGAGTCCAGGAGACTGTCTGTTCCCCTCCACAAATCCTTTGGGAAACAGACACATAAAATTCTTAAGACTCCTAATTCCATACCTCCTGTGGACAGACGAATGGACAAGAGGTATACGTTGACAGGCTCAGTCACGGAGTTCCTTTCCCAGCAATGCAGCCATGTTGGGGTAGTGCAGGCTGCTGCCTGTGATAAGGCAAATATCCCCTTGGCATCACACCCCCCAGATAAGGACTCCAGGAGGATTGATGCCATGGCAAAGAGACAGTACATGGCAGCATCTTTGGGACTTCGGCAGGCTAATTATATGGCCTACACAGCTAGATACCAGAAGCCCAGGTGGGACACTGTGCTGGCTCTGGCTAAACAGGCCTCTGACCAGCTTGCCGAGGAGCTGGAGCAGGTGGCTGCAGATAGGACTGAGGCATCCATGGTGCAGTTTCATGCTGCAGTGGTCTCCAGTGATGTTTCATCAAGAGTCATGGCTACATCTGTGGCTCTTCGGAGGATGGCTTGGCTCAGATGTACTAGCCTGTCACAGGATACCCAGGCTAAGGCCATGGATTTCCCTGTTATTGGTAATTCTCTGTTTGGGGAGCAGACAGAGAACTACATGAAAAAGATGGAAGAGTACAGGACCACTTACAGGACTGCTCAGACCAAAGAAAGGCAAGCCACTCTTCAAAGGCAGCAGTCCAGGGGCAGGGGGCTTTCCAAAGGCCTTTTTACCAAGCTCAGGCCTCCTCTTCTTATTCTCAGAGAGAGAGAGAGAGAGAGGCAGACGGGGAATGAGCAGGCCTGCATCCACCCCTCAGCCTAAAGTCCCTGCCAAGCAGACACCCTGATGGGTCTGCCCGGGCTGATTCTCCACTACCAGTAGGGGGCAGGCTGGCTTACTTTGTCCAGGACTGGAAGTCTCTGACATCAGACAAGTGGGTCCTGGAAGTAGTAAGCCAGGGACTGGTTCTCAGCTTCAAAAAATTTCCCAAGATGAGAACCAGATCCTTTCCACCTGTAAATCCATCAGAGACCCTTGCCTTAGAGGCAGAGGATTCTTCCCTCCTAGCTCTCAGAGCTATAGAGAGGGTTCCCACCCTACACAAGGGCAAAGGATTGTACTCCAGGTACTTCCTAACCCCCAAAAAGACAGGAGAATGGTAGCCCATCCTGGATCTAAGATATCTGAAAAAACACCTTTTAAAACCAAAGTTCAAAATGGTGACTCTGGGAATAATCCTTCTCTCGCTAAGGCCAGGGCACTGGCTAGCCTCCCTGAACCTCAAAGCTGCCTATTTTCACATTCCCATCAGGTGCTCCCAAGGAAAGTACTTCGGGTTCGAGTTGCCCTGAGGCCACTATCAATTCAGAGCAATGCCCTTTGGCCTAACATCAGCCCCAAGGGTTTTCATAAAGTGCCTGGCAGTGGTGGTTGCTTTTCTAAGGAGAAAAAAGATCTCCATCTTCCCATACTTGGATGACTGGCTCATAGTAGGTCAGTCTCCAGACCAAGTCAAGTCACACTTGCAAATAACCCAGCAAGTGCTCACTTCCTTAGGATTCCTTCTCAACCTTCCAAAGTCAGTTCTCAAGTCAGTACAGCTCCTCACCTTCATAGGGGCGGAGCTGGATACAGTAAGGGCAAGTGCCTTCTTCCCTGGACAGGCAAGAACCTCATGGAACTGGCTCTTCTTTCACCCTACAGGTGTCTCACCAGCAAGGCATTTCTTCAACTTCTGGGCCACATGGCAGCTTCCACAGCAGTGGTCCAGGGAGCAAGATTCCAGATGAGGATATTCAGTTCCATTTAAAAGCCTTCTGGTCCCAAAGAAAGGATCCTTACCAAACTAGTTCCAGTGTTCCTAACCTGATCCAGGCCTTGCATGGTGGCAGGATCAGAACAATTTGAAAGGCTTTTCCTGTTCATTAGTGATGCTCACCACAGATGTTCATCCAGAACTCACAGCTGTGGTCACCTGAATCTCTGCTTCACATCAGTCTTTGAACTTTCCATCTGTACAGAAAATTGGTCCAGGTTAGAATAGACAACACCACCACCATGTGGTACATCAACAAGCAAGGAGGCACTCTGTCTACGGCCTTGTGCACAGAAGCAATGAAGTTGTGGTCCCTGGCCTATTCCCTGCAAACCTCCCTGATAGCAGTTCACCTCCCAGGGAAGGACAATGTCCTAGCAGATGCTGTGAGCAGGATATCCCAGGGCTATCACGAATGGAACCTAGATCCCCTAGTTTTGAAAGTGATTTTCTCGAGGTGGGGCACACCAGAGATAGATCTTTTTGCAGCCCCAGACAATCACTAACTTCCTCTCTTGTTGCAGACCCCCAGTCTTGGGCTCAGTCTCCCTGGATGCTCTGATCCTGAATTGGGAAGAGAAATTTCTGTATGCTCCCCCCCCCCCTCCTGTTCAAAGTGTTAGTCAAGATAAGGTCACACCCACGCAAAGTGATTCTGATTGGGCCAGACAGCCCTGGTACCCCCTGTTGCTGTCCTTAGCAGTCCACCTTCCCCTGTTTCTTCCCAGGAATTACAACCTGTTGACATTCTCTCAGGGGAGGATTTGGTACCTGAACCTTCAGTCTCTCAGTCTCAAGGCATGGCTCTTGAAGAGTTAGTTTGCTGACCTGCATCTTTCCCAAGGGGTTCTGGATATCCTTAAGGCTTCTCGAAAGCCTTCCACAAGAAAGACTTACTATTCCTAATGGAAAAGGTTCACTATTTGGTGTTCTAAGAAGAATATTTCTCCAGATTTTGCTGGATTGCCTACAGTTCTGGACTATATGGTTCATCTCAATGGCCCAGGCCTTAGGCCAGCTACACTTAAATTGCATTTGGCAGCTGTTTCTGCTTTCCTGTCAGTAGGCAAGCCTTCTCCTCTGTCAGCCCATCTTCTGTTTTGTAAATTCTTCAAGGGATTGCTGCACACCAATCCACCCTTTAGGGATCCTGCTCCTGCTTGGGACCTTAATGTTTGCATTGCTCACCTTATGCAACCCCCATTTGAGCCTTTGTCCTCTGCAGTGCTTAAGTACTTGACTTGGAAAACTGTGTTTTTGGTAGCCATTACTTCTGCCAGGCGTATCAGTGAATTGCAAGCCCTGTCAGTGGAACCTGATTTTATCTCTTTCCTTAGAGATAAAGTGGTCCTCAGAACTAACAGGAAGTTTTTGCCTAAAGTGGTTTCAGATTTCCTCCTCAACCAGTCTGTGTCCCTCCCTGTTTCCTTCACTGACCATTCCTCCTCTGGAGAGAGGAGGCTGCACAGCTTGGATGTTAAAAGGACCCTTAGCTACTACGTAGAGCGCACCAAGGGTCACAGGTTTGAGTCCCTCCAGTTGTTCCTCACATATGGAGAGGTTGGTAAGGGTAAACCTGCCACTAAGAGATCTGTTGCCAGGTGGATTGTTCCTTGTATACAATTCTGCTATGAAAAACTGGGTAGAACTCCACCCTCAGGCCTGAGGGCTCACTCTGCTAGAGGTACAGCTGCTTCCCTGGCTGCTGCCAGGGATGTTCCTGTCTTAGAAATCTGTCAAGCAGCCACCTGGAAAACAGTCCATACATTCACCAAGCATTACTCTCTCTGAATATCTATGCTAGGAGTGATGCTCAGTTTGGCACAGCAGTACTTCAGAGCCTGTTTCCAAAGTAGGTTCTGTCCCTCCTCCATGGAGGTACTGCTTGATAGTCTGCATATGTCAGAATACAGCAAGACTTCATGTTTGAAGAAAAAAATTACTCACCTTAGTAATGTTGTTTCTTCTCATGGAGTCTTGCTGTATTCTGACCTCCCCCCTGCCTCCCCTCTCAGAACCCAGTTTTTGGGATGTGGGTGGGCAGAAGCATTATTGACACCCTAGGGGTGTCCCTTTTTCACCCTCCTTTATTTTGGGTGAGTGTTGTGTTTTTTTTTTGTTTTTTTTATTTTGCTTTTTGGGTTTCCTGACTTGAGTCTTTGCTTTGAAACCAAAACAACTTTTATATAAATATAGTTGCCAGTTGGCTAGTTTGAGTTTTACAGTTTCCACACAGAACTTCTAGTGAATATTGCTCGTAAAGATCTGACAGTTGGAGTTTAAACAACAGTAGACGGGGGCTTCAACCGAGCTTGTGGTGAACATTCCATGCTGACCATGGAGAGTTTAGCTCTTTGTTCTCCGGGACAGTTGAAAGGCAGGACCTAACTGCAATAGTCAGAATACAGCAAGACTCCATTAAAAGAAACAACATTACTAAGGTGAGTAATTTTTTCTTCTGGCTTACCAACATGAAGCAGGAGTACTATACATCGGCTTCCCGGTTTCTAAGGAGCCCAGACCCAGGAGAAACCCCACAGTCTGACTCTCCTATGGCTCAAGAGTACACCCACACTCAGGCACGTGCCTGTGGCTCGCTGTTCCCCATTCCACCCCCATTGGATAAGGGTTAGCTAGCATCTTACCTGGCTCCGTAGTAGTCTGGGCAGGATGCAGATTTTGGTTCATGCTTGGCTCGGCTCCAAAATGTTGAGTGTAACCATGGTCCACTGGCTCACACTTTCAACAGTTTCTCCCACACAAAGCTCTTCTGGCACAGTCTGTGAATTGGATGAACCCAGGAAAAGGCTCACAAAGAGTTTTCTACTTGAACCCTGGAAAGGGCTCATAGAATGCTTTAACCTGGAAAAGCCTCTTGCTTTCTATATCCAGATGTGGGGCTGAACCCTTCTCACTGTGTCTTAAGGCCCCTTTACATGCACTGTCATATAATGAAACGTTCCAAAACACAGTCGCTCCGTTCACTGCTGCCCTCAACCGTGCGCTTGTACGTGGGTCAGCTCATATTGCTCTCTTGGCTCTTCCTGTGTTTTGGCAGCCAAGAGACCATGAGATGTCCTTATTATAGTAACCATACAAGTGGAAGGAAGCAACTAGAGGGCTTGCTAAAAATGGAACATGAGCCGGCAAACCCAGAAAAGCTGGGAGCGCGTTTTGACTGAATGCTCACTTTTGTTTCAGATCAGAGTGTCAACACATGACAGAAATGTAACGGCACAGTGCTTCCGTAACTATCATTCCGTTATATGACCATGCATGTAAAGGATCCTTTAGACTGCGCTTTGCCCTTCTAAAGCCTGGCAGTCTCTTTTTCTCCATTCCATCTCTAATTGGGCAAACAAGGCTTTCTAACAGTCCTTCTCCCCTGCCCTGCCCTCTGACTCAAGAAACCCATCAGTCCATTTGGGAGGGTTCTTGCGACGTTCCCCACATTCCTCTCTGGTTCTCAGCTGCCCAGATCTCTGACCTCGGAATGGCTAGAAGTGAGGTCAGGGGTTAACAAGATGATAACTGTAGTTTCAGAATCACAAGGCTTTCACCTTTAATATGTAGTTTATTTTCCACTCTTCTGATATTTATTTAGACTTGCCCCATGTGTTTGTGTTTTTTTTTTTTTTTTTTTTTTTAGGCACACTGGAGACCTTTATCCCAGTGGTGGTGTGGAGTTGGATTGTGCTTTGTGCTCCATCTCCGTATACAGAAAGTTTGCGTGGCTGGCAGTCTCTTAAAGGCACAGCACGCCAAATCACACAGTCCCAACTCTTTTGCAGTCTTGAGCCAGAGTGGGCAAAGAAAATTGAAGGAAGGTTCAGAGGTGGCACAGCAGCATCCAGTAAGCCCCCCTCCCGAGGAAGGGACTACAATGGTATTGCCCTTTGGATTGTTTTCTGTGCCGTGGGTCTTTGCCAAATGCTTAGCAGTAGTGGCAGCAGCTCTCAGGATGGAGGGAGGAAGGGGCTATACATCTTCCCTTATTTGGACAACTGGTTGCTCAAAGCTCAGTCCAGGGAACAACTCTCACACCCTAGCATGTACCAGGCAGTTGTTTAATGCACTAGGGATCACAGTCAGCCTGTCCAAGTCAGTTTTGACTCCCTGTCAGCGTCTCCAGTACATAGAAGCTATTCTGAACACTGCTCAGGGGTCAGCCTTTCTGCCTCAGGACATGGCAGAATGCCCGATTGCTTACACCTAGTAACTTTACAATAACAGGTATGTCACAGCCAGGACATTCCTGAGACTGCTGGGTCTGATGGCTGCAGCCATTGTCACGGTTCCCCTGGGAAGGCTGCACATGTGGATTCCCCAGCGGGCATTGAGTCCAATGGGATCAACACACAGACAGTCTAGAAGATAGGGCTGTAATATCATAGCCTGTAAAGAGGGCGCTTCAGTGGTGGATGGACCCCAGCAGTTTTCTCAGATGGATCTCTTTCCTAGTCCCTTCTCATCAGATCCGCACCACGGATGCTTCAGGGATAGGCTGGGGGGGACTCATCTGGAGTCTGACTCAAGGTACATGGACCGCTGTGGAGAGTTCCTTCCACATAAATGTCCTCGAGATGAGGGCTGTTCTGTATGGCCTGCAAGCCTTCTAGACTTGCCTGTTCCTGGGACCTCTACTGGTGCAGATGAACAACATCCGCGTAGTCACTACATAAAGAAGCAAGGAGGGACCCATTCATACTCCTGTGCAGGGAAACAATGAGGGTCCGGTATTGGGCTCTAGAACATGGTCTAGAACTGTCGGCAGTCCATCTTCCAGGTATCCGAAACATCCTGGCAGACAGGTTAAGCAGAGTCCAGTATGCACGAGTGGGAGCTGCTGACCTCCATGGCAGAAGACCTGTTCGATAAGTGGAGTCATCCAGAGCTGGACCTCTTTGCATACCCACTCAATGCAAAACTGCGGCATTTCTGCTCCCTCGCTCCGGGACCTGGAGTTTTCTGGCAAGACATGTCTCTTGGGAAGGGAAGGGTCAAACAACATGAAGCCTTGCTGTATTCTGACAATGTGCAGTTAGCCCCAGCACTTGAACTGCCCCGGAGAGGAAAGAGTTAACCCTGTGCAGAAGCATAGAACATTGAGCTCAAGCTTGGTTTTCAAACCTCTGTCTCTGGTACTTACCAGTGTAACCATCAGATTCTTTACTCCGCCTAACTGTGAAGTCGTTCTGGAGATTTCTGCTTTCCTCGGTTCGGTAGAGTTGAATCAGCGTTCGGTTTCTGTTTTATTATTTTGGGATTTTCCAGCCTCTGTCTACAGTACAGGTGATGTGGTAGAGAGGTAGTGACTTATTTTATAAAATTCTGTGGAAATTGTTCTTTCTTGGTTTCTCACTGTCGGTCCGGTTAAGAACCAACCTTTTTGCTTGTTTTACTTTATGCTGGGATTTAGTGTGGTGTTCCGGTGCCTATCGGTTTTAAAAGAACTGGACCTTTTCTGGTTTTTACAGAATCCGTAACATGGTTTGTAATCAATCGGTTGTTTATTACCTGGCTTGAAAGCTTTTAAGAGTAATTGGTGAGATTGGCCATGTCTAAGAAACCCAAGAAAAAAACTGTCCCACTGGGTTTCAGCACTGTTCTGAGTGTGGGGAGGCCTTTGCCAAGGCCGACCGCCACCAGATCTGTTAATTGTCTGGGGTTTGACCACCTCAAAACAGACTACCAGATTTGTAAAAACTTCCCTAAAGCCACTGTAGAAAAAAGGTTGAGTAGGCTGAAGGAAAGGGAGGCCAAGAAGTCCGTAGATCCGGATGGCCAGCCTGGTTTTGGTTGTGGCTGAACCTGAGGAGGTGCCTACTGACCTAGGCAATACCTCCTCGGGCAAAAGGAGGTCTGACTCAGAGAGGTCGGTTCTTTCGAAAAGGAAGCGTAAGTCAGCTGGTTCGGATCCAGCACCACATACTCCAACCGCTGATGAGCTAGCCAAGGTGATTAGTATAGTTCAGTCGCTTCACCCTGTCCGTCCGAACCGGTACTGCCGGTTAGCCGGTCGGTTCAATCGGATCAGACTCCATCGAATTACGATCCAGATGCATTTTATAAGGAATGGGAGGGAGACGAAGAGTATCCTGAGGATGAGTATGAAGATAACAACTTTTATGGTCTGGATGTGCCCATTGAACCGGACATCTCCCCAGACAGACCGTCCAGTGTCTCCCCTCCCAGGCTTTCTGAATCCCCTTCACACTTCTTGTTTTGAAAGAAGGTGACTGAAACCCTCCAGCTTCCAGTGGTTGAAGCTGCTGAGGAGGAGGAAGAGCCTGATTTTGTAGAGATGATGGGCATCCCAGAGTCCAAAAGATTGTCTATCCCTCTTCACAAGTCCTTGGGGAAACAGACAAAAAAGATTTTACAAACACCTAACTACTTACCTCCTGTGGATAAGTGAATGGACAGGAGGTATATGCTGTCAGGCTCAGGTACGGAGTTTTTATACAGTCATCGCAGCCATGTTGGGGTAGTGCAGGCTGCAGTCTGTGACAGGGCTAACATTCCTTTGGCTTCACCCCCCCCCCAGACAAAGACTCTGGGAAGGCTGATGCCATGGCCAAAAAACAGTATTTGGCATCTTCTTTGGGACTCAGGCAGGTTAACTATATGGCCTGCACAGCCAGACACCAGAAGTCCAGGTGGGATACGGTTCTGGAACTGGCTAAACAGGCCTCCTCCCAGCTAGCCAAAGAGCTGGAGGAGGAGGTGGCTGCTGATGGAATTGAGGCATCCACAGTGCAATTTCGTGCTGCTGTGGACTCCAGTGATGTGGCATCAAGAGTCATGGCTACATCTGTATCTCTCAGAAGACATGCTTGGCTCAGATGTACTAGCCTTTTGCAGGATACCCAGGCCAAGGCTATGGATTTCCCTGTAGTGGGTAACTCTCTGTTTGGGGAGCAGATGGAGGCTTACATGAAAAAAATGGATGAGTACTGGACCACCTACGGGAGTGCACAGGCCAAAGAGAGGCAAGCCACTACTCAGAAGCAGCAGTCTAGGGGCAGGGGCAGGCCTTTCTGCCAAGCTCAGGCTTCCTCTTCCTTCCCACAGAGGGGGTTCTTTCTAGGGAGGGGCACGAAGGGGATGAGCAGGGCTGCATCCTTTTCCCAGTCCAAGGCTCCTGCCAAGAGACACCCTGTTGTGTCAGCCCAGGTAGACTCCCCCATTCCAGTAGAAGGCAGGCTGGCTTACCACTTCCAGGCCTGGAAGTCTGTTACCTCAGGCAAGTGGGTCCTGGGGTTAGTAAGCAAGGGACTGGCCCTCGGCTTCAAAAGGTTTCCAAAACTGAGGGCCAGGTCTTTTCCACCTGCATCCATCTCAGAGACCCTTGCCCTAGAGGCAGAGGTTTCCTCTTTTCTGGCTCTGAGAGTTGTAGAGAAGGTTTCTACTCAACACAGGGCAAAGATCTGTACTCCAGGTACTTCCTTGCCCCAAAGAAGACAGGGGAGTGGCGACCCATCCCAGACCTAAGGTATTTGAACAAACGCATCTTACACCCAAAATTCAAAATGGTGACTCTGGGATTAATTGTTCCCTCTCTAAGGCCAGGGGATTGGCTTGCATCCCTGGACCTCAAGTATGCCTACTTCCATATTCCTATCAAGTGCTTCCACAGAAAGTACCTCGGGTTCGAGTTGCCTTCAGGTCACTATCAGTTCAGAGCCGTGCCATTTGGCCTAACATCAGCTCCAAGGGTGTTTACAAAGTGTCTTGTAGTGGTAGTTGCCTTCCTCAGAAGGCAGGGTATTTCCATTTTCCCATATCTGGATGACTGGCTAATTGTAGGTCAGTCATCTGACCAGGTCAAATTGGCTCTACAAATCACTCAAGACTTGCTCAGTTCTCTGGAGTTTCTTCTCAATCTCTCAAAGTCTGTTCTTGAGCCAGAGACTTCTTACTTTCATAGGTATAGAATTGGATACTATCCAAGCAAAGGCCTTCCTGCCTTCCTCTGACAAGGGTAAAGGCACTAACAGATCTTGCTTCCTCTTTTCGGCCTCTGGTCTCTCGTCCAGCAGGGCAGTTTCTTCAACGTCTGGGCCACATGGCAGCTTCCACTGCAGTGGTGCAAGGAGCAAGATTTCAGATGAGGGACATTCAGTTCCACCTAAAGTTCTTTTGGTCTCAGAAAAGAGACTCTGTCACCAGATTGATTCCAGTGACTCAGACTCTGGTCCAAGCTCTCCATTGGTGGCTGGACCAGGACAACCTCAGACAAGGAATTCCATTTCTCTCCCAAATCCTCTCTGTAGTCCTAACTACAGATGCTTCTCTCCTAGGTTGGGGAGCCCATTTGGGAGCCCTTATGGATCAAGGGGTCTGGTCTCCACAAGTGTCTCTCCTTCATATCAGTCTCCTGGAACCCAGGGAAGTTCCTCTGGCCCTTCAGGTCTTCTCAGAGTCAGTCACGGCAATGTGGTCCAAGTTAGGACAGACACCACCACCACAATATGGTACATCAACAAGCGGGGGGGGGGGCACTAAGTCCATGGCCTTGTGCACAGAAGCCATGAAACTGTGGTCTGAGACTACTCTCTTCAGACTTCCCTGATAGCAGCTCACCTTCCAGGGAACGACAATGTACTAGCAGATGCCCTGAGCAGAATCTCCCAGGCGCATCACGAATGGTCCCTGGACCCTCCCATACTACAGGTCATCTTCTCCAGATGAGACACTCCAGAGATGGATCTCTTTGCAGCCCTGGACAATCACCAACTTCCTCTTTTGTTCCAGATCTCTAGTCTAGGGACTGTTCCTCTGGATACTGTCATTCTGGATTGGAAGGGCAGGTTTCTCTATGCCTTCCCTCTCTTCTCTCTGTTGTTCAGAGTCCTGATCAAAATCTGATCTCAACCCTGCACAGTGATGCTGGTGACTCCAGATTGGGCCAGACCGCCTTGGAATCCTCTGCTGCTGTCTCTGGCAGTGTCGCGTCCCCTGTCTCTTCCCAAGAGTTGCAATCATCTAACCTTCTCTCGGGAGGATCTGGTATCCCAATTTCCAGTCTCTCAACATCAAGGCTTGGCTCTTGAAGAGTTATAATATGGAGGCCTGCTTCTTTCTCAGGGTGTCCTGGATATTTTGAAGGTTTCCAGGAAACCTTCCACTAGAAAAACTTATAATTCCAAATAGAAAAGATTTAGCATTTAGTGTTCTCGGAAGAGCATTGTGCCTGATTCTGCAGGCATTGCTACAGTCTTAAATTATCTGGTTCATCTTAATGGTCTAGGCCTTAGGCCTGCAACTCTGAAGGTTCACCTAGCAGCTGTCTCTGCATTCCTTTCAGCAGGGAAGGGTTCTTCCCTGGCATCTCATCCTGTTTTCAGTAAGTTTTTCAAAGGTCTGGTCCATATTAAACCTCCCTTTCAAGAGCCTACTCTGGCTTGGGATCTTAATGTCTGCATTGCCCAGCTTATGCAGCCACCCTTTGAACCTCTGACTTCTCTTGAGCTAAAGTACTTGACCTGGAAAACTATGTTCCTGGTAGCTATTACTTCTGCCAGACGAATTAGTGAATTATAGGCCCTGTCAGTCGCACCTAATTTCATCTCCTTCCATAGGGATAAGGTGGTCCTAAGAACCAGTGGGAGATTCCTACCCAAAGTGGTATCAGATTTTTTTTCTGAACCAGACTATGTTTCTTCCTGTGTTTTTTCACTGACCATTCTTCTTCAGGGGAAAGAAGATTACACAGTTTGTATGCTAAAAGGGTGCTTAGCTACTCCGGAGGAGGTTGTAGTACTTGGAGGTGCAGTGAGGAGCAGACAGAGGGTGAGAGTTGGGTGTGGGCCCTAATCCCACCCTCTCCCGCCCCTTCCTCCCCAGAGTACAGCTTATTTATAGGGGAACACCTGCCCTGCAACTGGAAGAAGAGGCTTCAGGTGCAGCTCATGTAGTTCTATCCAATAATATAGTCACAGGGCAGGGAAAAAGCTTGGGTAGGTCTCAAATAGAAGTGCAAGATCCACAGTGAATTGCTGATTAGTGTGATACGTGGATATTGCGTAGGGCCTTCACCTGGAATCTAACAGGTAAACTTTCTGTTGGAGGCTGTGCTAGGATTACTTAACTCTTAAATCTTCTTGCTGTGGGCAGAGGTAGCAGTGGAAGTTTGAAGATGTGGTGAGGTTCTGGAGAGCTAACTTATGTTTGTCAAGTTTTTGTAGGCTTTGCTGTTGTGTTTTAAATATGTCCTAACTCCTTAAAATCTTTCTAGGGAAGCTCTCCCACCAACCCCTTGTATTAGCCTTTCTTAAATACGGAAAAGCCACTGGGGGTTGGGTTTAAAGGCTGGGAGGAGGAGCTTAGGAGGTTGTAATCTCCCAGAGGTATCTCAAGGACTTAAGTGTGCGGGGAATTGTCAGAGAATTTGCATCATGTCCAGAGAATATATACAGTGCCGCAGAATTCATTGTTTTTGGCGAATTTTCATATTTCATATACTGTTTTTTCATAGTGTCAGGCTTTCTTTCCCAGCTCGTTTATCCTGAAACCCCTCCTCTATGCTAGGCATATGATGTCATCAATGACATCACATCATATTTAGCCAATGACAGGACTGCACTCTGCCAGAGAAATGAATAAATCATGCCGCAGAAATCAGAAGATGCTGCCGCAGAAGTCAAGGAGCCCTGCTGCAGAAATCAGAAAATTTGCCGAGAACACCAGGGCCCTGCCTATGTTTCACCCTTAAGGCTGATAGGTGGGGAAAGTTCACCACCTGCTATTGCAAGTTTAAACGCCTGCATGCTGTATGTGGGGGTCGCCTAGATATAGGTACTGGTAGCTTGAGAAACTGTAGAGCCACTGAGTTGGTAATTTGGCCTAGAAAAGACTGCTGTGATGATGGGGAAGGGACCGCATCTCACTAGAGCAGGTATCTTTGGACGGGTGGTTGAGTGCACATGGCGTGGTGTGGCCATGATACTGGACTGGGCTTGGAAGTTTGGGGGATGCCCAGTGTGCTACCAGCTGGCACACCTTAAGGAGGAGGTTGAGGGGATCTGAAGGCAGCTGGGGGGGAGGGGGGTACCCAGGGGTCTCTAGGGGACCCTGGCAGGTGGGGCCCAAAAAGTGGAAATTTCTACAGCAGTAGGCAAGAGTCTGGGAGTATCCAAAGGAAACCGAGAGGGGTGGTATGGACAGGGAGGCACTGGGGGATGGGCTAAGGCTCACAAATTGTTTTAACCCTCTACGCCCATTGGTAGAAGAGGGGTGGGGGGGTGAGGAGGATGATGATGCTGCTGCTGAAGCTAGGGCAGGAATGGATAGGAAGGGTGAAGGCAAGAGGCAAGGATTTAATAGAGGGGTCCTGGACAGATCAGCAGAAGAGGGTGGAGGGGAGAAGAAAAAGGAAGATCGGGGAACAAGGAGGAAGCTGGTGGTATGGAACAGAGAAGCATGACAAGCATGAAGGGGCAGGACGTAAATGGGATGATAGCGAGCAGAAAGCCAAGTAGGCAAACTGATGGACTAGTAAGGGGTGGGGAAAGAGATATAGAGAAAGATACTCGGGTGGGGGGGAATAAAGAAGGCCAGGACACAGGTAGAGGAGGTGACCAGGGACATTAGTGAAAGGGGTACCTTCGACACCCAGATTGTGGGAGGTGCGAGGTGCCGGTTGGGGGGAGAATCCTGATGAAGGGATGAGGAGGGGCATGGAAGGAGGGGGAACCCGAGGGGTGAACAGGGAGGCAAGGGGGAGGTTAGAGTACTGCTGCTGGGGGACTCCATGATCAGAGGAATCCAGTGGGAGGGGCAGGGGGAGGGTAAAACCTGTCTGATCAGAACCAAATGCCACCCAGGCCTGACTGTGCTTAAGGCCAAGCATGTGTTATATTCATTAGCAAGGTAGCAAGGAATGCGGGGGGACCCCGGACATTCTAGTGCACTTGGGGACAGACGACATAAATGGTAATTGTGAACTACAAATTCAGGCAAGGTTCCGGGAGTTGGCCAGGGTATGCCTTTCCATAGGCTATAAGATCTCCTTTTCAGAAATCCTGTCGGTGCCAGGGGCTAGTGGGGAAAACAAGGTGAAGATTAGGGAGATAAATCAGTGGCTTAGGGAGTGGTGTGGGGAATTGGGGTGTGGCGCGGTGGAGGATTGGGGGGAGACCTGGGAGAATAAGGGTCTGTACACTAGGGACAGGCACTACCTTAATTTGGATGCGAAGGAAATCCTTAAGCTCAAACTAGCTGGGTTCATTAGCAAAAGGTGAGGTTTAAACTTGTGAAGGGGGAGGAATCAAAAAAGGGGCAGTGCCAGCAGGTACGATAAATGAGGGACATGGTCTCCACTCCTCTAGGGGGCTAGGGAGATATGGAAATGGGTCACCAGGTAGGGTGCAGGAGCTGAAAAATGGGAGCTCAAGAGGGAGAAAGGAGAGGAGGGAAAAGGGGTGAGGAGTGGTCCTGATAAATGCCAGGAACATAGGAAATAAAATGCCTGAGCTCCAGGCAATGCTAGTTGAGGGGGAGGTAGATGTGGCAGCAGTCACTGAGACCTGGGCCACTCAGGGGCATGAGTGGGTCCTAAATCTTGAGGGCTACACTATGTTCAGAAAAGATTGGGGGGAGGGAAGGGGGATGGTGTAGGACTGTTAGTCAGAAATGACATGGGTATTGGAGGGGTAAAGGAGGCAGAGGGGAACGTGGAGGCGATTTGGGTCACCTTGCTGATGCAGGGGGGTAAGAGAGTAAAGGTCGGATTGGTATACAAACCACCAGCACTGGCGGAGGCCCTGGAAGAAAGTTTGGTGGCAAATCTTGAGGGACACTGTAGCTTGGGAAAGGGAAGGGTAGTGGTAATGGGGGACCTCAACATGCCAGGAACAGACTGGAGGACTGTGGCATCACCAGTGGCCAGAGAGCAGAGGCTGCTGGATGTCTTCCAGGATGCGTTTCTGACACAACAGGTGGGTGAGTCCACTAGGGAGGCCCGGACACTGGATGTGGTCCTGGCGGACAGTGATCAGATTGGGTCCTAGAGGTGAGGGAGCCGTTGGGGAGTGATCACACCACAGTCTGGTTCTTACTGGACATGGGGGGGGGGGGGAGCCAAACAAGGACGGTAGTAACCAACTTTAGGGATGCAGACTTCAGGGAAGTGGGAAGGATTCTTAAAGATCGTCTGGACGGGATAAGGCCTGATATGGATGCTGATAGCAGGTGGGGGATCATTAGGAGGGGAATACCGGAGGTTGCCAGATCTTGTGCAAGGGAAAGGCATAAGTATGGTAGGGCTAGAAAACCCTGCTGGTGGACCCGGGAGGTACAGGAGGTGGTGAGGGAAAAGAAGGCAGCCTATAGGCGCTTCAAATGCTCAAGGAGTGAAAGATCACTAGGGAACATGCGGTCCTTGGTCGGTGGGATCCGGGGGGACAAGGGTTCTCTTAGATACATGGGGGAGGAAAGAGGGGCAGATCAGCAAGATAAGGATAGGGATGGTTGGACACAGTAGGCAGGGGAACAGGCAGAAGTCCTAAATGAGTACTTAGCCCATCCATCCCCCTGGTAAAAACTGAGGCAATGTCTTGCGAGGGGAGCGAGGGCAAACCGGAGGAAGGGCTGGGACCAGTAGAGACCAGGGGCCCTGATGGGTCTGGGGAAAGGGAGTGGCCACCACAGGCAGGTGGGGGCCCAGCAGTGCAGGGTGAAAAGTGGGAGAACATGGAGGCTGAAATCCCGGTAGAGAGAGTAAGGGAAGCCCTCAGGTCCCCTTCGGATGGAGAAAGCACCTGGGCCAGATGAGATCCTTCCCAGGGTGCTGAGGGAACTGGCGGATGTCCTGGGAGTCCCTCTAGTGGAGCTTTTCAACATCTCTCTGAGGGCTGAGTGGGTGCACCAAGACTGGAGGGTGGCCCATGTCATACCGATCCACAAGGGGTGATCAAGAGAGGAGGTGGGGAAATTACATGCCCACTAGCCTGACATCGGTGGTTGGCAAGGTAATGGAGGGCATTGTCAAGGAAAGGCTGGGGGGTTACTGGAACAAACTGGGTATTTGGATGATAGGCAGTATGGCTTTGTCACAGGAAGATCATGCCAGACAAACCTTGTTGAGTTCTATGACTGGGTGACAAGGGCTCTGGACCAAGGTAGGCCAGTGGACGCCCTTCTGTGTACTTCAGCAGGCATGCTTGATCTGCACCACAGTGGCCTGCTGGGTAAGCTTGAAGGAAATGGGGAAGGGAGACGGTTGTTAACATGGATAGGAAATTGTCTCTCTGAGCGTAAGAATGTGGTGGTTGGAGGGTTAGCCTCATCCCCAAGGGGGGTTACAAGTGGGGTTCCCCAGGGGTCAGTGCTGGGGCCATTCCTGTTCAACGCCTATATCTCAGACATCAGGAGGGGGCTCAGGAGTGAGATGAGTCTCTTTACAGACTTCTCAAAGCTGGGTGCAGTGGTGGAGGAGGAGGAGGAGGGGGGGTGGCCTTGCAGGAGGACCTGCAGGCTCTGGAAAGGTGGTGGGGAAAATGGAAACTAAAATTCAGTGTGGGGCAGTGCAAGGTTCTGCACCTGGAAGTCAGAAATCCAGGCCAGGGGTATACCATGGGAGGAGACATGATTCAAGTCACAGAGGGTGAGAGGGACCTCGGGGTAGTGGTAGATGTCAAAATGAACTATTTGCCTATTAGCGTAACATCAATACTGCGTAAAACTTTTGAAGACTACTACAAAAGTATATTAGACAATACTTAAAGAGATTTAGGCTATTGTGATGTTACACAACATGGCTTTATATCAGGTAGAGCTTGTCTAACTAATTTATTGTCTTTTATTGAACCAGTTAGTGCTGCTTTAGATAAAGGAATTCGAGTAGATGTGGTCTTCCAGGACTTTTCAAAGGCCTTTGACACTATTAAGATCTTAATTCAAGTATTAATCAGACTTAAATTCCATCCAAATATCATAAATTGGATCAATTCATGGTTAAGTAAAAGGTCTCAATGTGTTTCGATAAGAGGCTATATGTCTCCCTGGGGGGCTGTGTCCAGTGGGGTGCCCCAGGGTTCAGTCTTGGGACCAGCTTTATTTAACATATTGTTATCTTCCATGCAAGCACCAGTAGGCACCTGATGTTGCAAATACGCAGGTGATTGTAAAGTAGATGGCATTGTCTATAAAAAAAGATAGTTTACATCATCTGACCTGCTGGGCACATGAACACAAATTAGTCTTTAATGAACAAAAATGTAAGGTCCTGCATCTCCGAACCAAGAACTTAAAATATCAATATAACATTAATAATACCAAACTTGAGATCTATACGGATGAAAAGGACTTGGTTGTCTGGATCTCTGATAATCTAAAATTTGATTTTCACACGGGTGAAATGGTTAGGAAATGTAACCAAATTATACAGTGCATCCTGAGATCGATAAAAAGTAGAGACTCTGCGGTTATTCTCTCACTGTACACAGCTCTTATACTGTTTGCCCTTCAGTGCACCTTATTCTATACAGGGAAAAATGAGAATAGAAAGAGTACAAAAGAAAGCTACTAAACAAATTAAGGAGATTAAAGGTATGCAATACCATGATAGATTACAGCATCTACAGTTATATTTAATGAACTACAGACGTCTAAGGGGAGAGTTATGTTTGACCTTCAAGGCCTATAACAACCCAGAACTATTTGAGATCATTGGTCTAAATAAAATTACACATCACTATAAGGACACAAAGTCACATAAATTAAGGCTCATTGGAGAGATGAATAATACTATTTAAAGGAGTCAGTGGTTCACTCAGAGAATTAACACTTGGAATACACTACCAAGTCATATTGTAGAGTGTGGAAGCATGTCAGAATTTAAAAGTAGTTTGGACATTTTTATGGGTGTAAATAAATTTTTATAATACACCATAAGGAGTAAATGGTGGCAAGTTCATTCATGGACCTCCGTCCTTTGAACTTGATTCTAAACTGTGAAACTATGAAACCACTCGGAGACCTGTAGGAGGGCAGCGGCAAGGGCAAATAGGATGCTGGGATGCATCACCAGGGGATTACCTCCAGAAAGGCGGAAGTGATCCTTCCACTGTACAACTGTTTGGTTAGGCCACACCATGAGTATTGTGTACAGTTTTGGAGATCACATTTAGAGAGGGACATTACACTCCTAGGGTTCAAAGGAGAGCAACCAAAATGATCTGGGGCCCGGGGGAGAGGACCTATGAGGAGAGGCTCAAGGAGCGCGACATGTACAACCTGGAGGAGAGGAGGGACAAGGGGGACATGTTGGAGGTATTTAAGTACATGAAAGGTATCAATAAAGGAGGCACAGTCAGGGTGCTCCAAAGGAAGGAGGGTAGGGCAATGAGAGGTCACAGGTGTAAGCTGGAAGGGGCAGGCTCAGAGGGGAGAGGAGGAGATGTTGTTTCACTGAAAGGGTGGTGGAGCCATGGAATGCAGTGACTAGGGAGTCTGTAGAGGTGGAGACTGTGGACAGGTTTAAGAGGGGATGGGACAGGTACAGGGGAAGGGCAAATCTGACAGGCCCAATACAGGTGGAACATCTGGGACTGGGGACAGTATAACCCAAGGGGGAGGGGGGGGGCACCAGAATCGGCCCTCAGTGTGGGTGCTGAAAATTGAGCAGACTCGAGAGACCGTTAGGCCTATTCTGCTGGCATTTTAGTATGTTAGTAGTACATAGAGCATACTATGGCACACAGAAATGACTATCTTCAATTGTTTCTCACTTAGGGTGAAGTGGGGAAAGGTAAGCCTGCTACTAAAAGAGCTATTGCCAGGTGTATTGTCTCTTGTATACAGTTCTGCTATGACAAATTGGGCAAAACACCCCCTCCAGGCCTGAGGCCTCACTCGACTAGGGGTACAGCTGCTACTCTGGCTGTGGCCAGAGATATACCCTTGCTAGAAATCTGTAAAGCAGCCAACTGGAAAACAGTTCATATATTCACCAAGCATTGCTCTCTGGACATCCAGGCTAGGAGTGATGCTAGGTTTGGCACAGCAGTACTGCAGAGCTTGTTCCAAAGTAGGTCTGCATTACCTCCTCCTGGGGAACTGCTTGGTAGTCTGCATATTGTCATGAATACAGCAAGACTTCATGTTAGAAGAAAAAAATTACTCACCATAGTAATGTTGTTTCTTCTAATGGAGTCTTGCTGTATTCTGACCTCCCTCCCTGTCTCCCTTCTCAGAACCTAGTTTTCAAACAACATGAAGTCTTGCTGTATTCTGACAGTATGCAGTTAGCCCCAGCACTTGAACTGCTCCGGAGAGGAAAGAGTTAACTCTTTGCCAGAGCATAGAACGTTGAGCTCGAGCTCGGTTCAAACCTCTGTCTGCTGCACTCTGAAGTGTAACCATCAGATTCTTTACTCCGCCTAACTGAACAGTCACTCCAGAGATTTCTCCTTCGCTAACAGTTCGGTCCGGTTTAAAACGTCTGTTTATACTGCTATTTTATTGTTACTTTGGTTCAGATCCTTGTCTGCGGTACAGTAAGTACATAGGTAGTGGACTTGTTCTGAAAATTTTGTGGAAATTGTAAAAAAAGAAAAAATAGTTTTTTAACCAGTTCGGCTGAACCGGTTGTCTGTATTTTTTTTATTTTAGCTTGAATTTAGTGTGAGGTACTGGTCTTTATCGGTTCTTAAAAAAAAAAAATTGTTTCATCGTTTTTTTTTTTTTTGTTTTGTTTTTTTTTTCAAACACCAGAACACGGTTAGGAACCGATATGGGTCTTGCCTGGCTGTTGCCATAAAAAGGAAGTGACAGGATGCCTTCGTCTGAGAAACCCAAGAGAAAAACCGGGCCCACTGGGTTTCAACACTGCAGCGAGTGTGGGGAGGCCTTTGCTAAGGCTGATCCCCACACCACCTGTGTTTATTGTCTGGGTTTTGACCACCTAGAGTCAGACTGCCAAATATGTCAAAATTTCCCTAAAGCTACCCTGGATAAAATATTGGTCAGTCTTGGGGGAAAAGGAAGCCAAGAAGTCTGCTGACCCAGATGGCTAGCCCGGTTCGGTTCTGACCAAACCTGAATGAGTGCCCACTGACCTGGGCGAGACTCCCTCGGGCAAACGGAGAGCCAATCCTGAGGGGTCGGTTCCGGCAAAAAGAAAAAGGAAAGAAAACTGATCCAGAACAGCATTGTCAAACTGCCGAAGAGATTGCCAGGGTGATCAGTATAGTTGAATCGCTTTGTTCAGTTCCGGCTATTCCCTTCAGGTCTCCAGATAAGGAGTGTAGCAGCCTATTTTACTCACCTTATTTTGGGAAATACTCTACAGAAATTTTTTTTAATGAGTACCAGTACTCACTGAACATTTGTAAATACTCCACAAGCCAAATAATAGTGCTTCATAACATAACTGGTGGTTCAAAAGGAACATTTTTTTTGCCAGATTTACAGCACTTGTATGCATCCCACTTCTGTTTTACTCACTCTGTTTTAAAACTGGTGAGTAAATTCCTACCTGCCAACATTATTTGAAGCATTGTTGGCACATGAAAATCTCATCTATAAAAAAAACTACATTTTTTTTTTAATAAATGTACTCCTCAGTCCACTCTAGCAAGACATTTGTACACATCTGAACTTCGTTTTACTCACCTCACTTTCAAAATGAGGAGTACAAGTACTCATCTCAAAAAATCTTATCTAGAGCCCTGAATCCCTTGAAGACTATTATGAACTGGATTTGGAGGGGGATGAAGAAGATGGCGGTGGTGTGGAAGGCCTGGATGAGCCCATAGAACCGGATATCTTCCCAGACAGACCTTCTGGTGTTTCAAACAATATGAAGTCTTGCTGTATTCTAACAATTGCAGTTGGGTCCAGCCTTTCAACTGCCATGGAGAACATAGGGTTAACTTTTCTATGCATGGCAAAGAATGTTCATCTCGAGCTCGGTTGAAGCCTTTGCCTGTTATTCGAACTACAACCATCAGATTCTTTACTCTGCCTCACTGAACAGTCACTCTAGTGATTTCTCCTGCTGCTCGGTTCAAAGTCGGTTGAAGTGTCTTTTTTTTTTTGTCGTTTTTTTCTTCTGAATTGTTGTTTCCTCATAGTCAGTTCAAGTCTCTGTCTGTGGTACCATGAGTACTAGATAAGTTTTGTTCTGTTTTCCGTGTGGAACTTGTAAAGCTATGGATTGGTTTGGCTGAATCTATCATTTTGAGGTAAAATTTGTACTTTACTTTAGTGTGTGGTTACCGGTCCGTATCGGTTCTAAAAAAAAAAAAAAAAAACTGGTTTTAGTACATTTTTTTTCCAAGACCCGTGACACGGTCAGGAACCGATAGGGGAGTCTTGCCTGGCAGATTGCCGGAAAAAGGGTACGTTTGGTTAGGTTGGCCATGTCTGAGAAAACTCAAGAAAAAGCGGGCTCACTGGTTTCAACACTGCAGTGTGTGTGGGGAGGTCTTTGCTAAGGCTGATTCCCACACCACCTGTGTTTGTTGTCTGGGGTTTGACCACCTCGATTCAGACTGCCAGATTTGCAAACATTTTCCCAAATCTACCCTGAAAAAGAGATTAGGTAGACTGAGGGAAAGGGAGGCCGAGAAGTTCGCCGACCGGGATAGACAGCCCGGTTCGGACCGATCCAGAAGGAGTGCCATCTGACCAGGGCGATACTTCTTCGGGCAAAAGGAGAGCCGATTCTGAGGAATAGGTTCTGACAAAAGGAAAAAGAAAAGGCAATCGACCGGTTCGGATCCAGAATCTCATACTCCGACCGCCGATGAAATAGCCAAAGCAATTCGTATTGTCGAATCGCTACGATCGGTTCCGACTGAACCAGCACCTTTTGACAGGGGCTTGGTTCGGTTGGTTCCCCCGGTTCCGGATTATACCCTGGAAGAATTTTATGAACCGGAGTTTGAGGAGGAAGGAGAGTTGGAAGATGATTATGGTGATGGTAAAAGTCTAGATGTACCTATTGACCCGGACATCTCTCCAGACAGACCTTCAGGTGTTTCTCCTCCTAGGCTTTGAGTCCCCTTCACACTACATGTTTTACAGAAAGGTGGCTGATATCCTCCAGCTTCCTGTGAAGGAGTCAGTTGAGGATCAGGAAGAGTCTGACTACATAGAGATGATGGACATCCCAGAGTCCAGGAGACTGTCTGTTCCCCTTCACAAATCTTTTAGGAAACAGACACAAAAAATTCTTAAGTCTCCCAATTCCATACCTCCTGTGGACAGAAGAATGGACAAGAGGTATACTCTTTCAGGCTCAGATACGGAGTTCCTTTATTAGCAATGCAGCCATGTTGGGGTTGTACAGACTGCTGCCTGTGATAAAGGCAAGCATTCCCTTGGCATCACACACCCCAGACAAGGACTCTAGGAAGATTGATGCTGTGGCAAAGAAGCAGTACATGGCATCATCCTTAGGTCTCAGGCAGGCTAATTATATGGCCTGTGCAGCCAGGTACCAGAAGTCCAGGTGGGACACTGTACTGGCACTGGCTAAACACGCTCCCCCAGCTTGCCAAGGAGCTGCAGGAGGTGGCTGCGGATGGGATTGAGGCATCGAAAGTTAAGTTTTATGCTGCTGTAGACTCCAGTGATGTATCATCAAGAGTCATGGCTACATGTGTGGCTCTTCGAAGAATGGCTTGGTTCAGATGTGCTAGCCTCTCACAGGATACCCAGGCTAAGGCCATGGATTTTCCTGTAGTGGGTAATTCTCTGTTTGGGGAGCAGACAGAGAATTACATGAAGAAAATGGATGAATACAGGACCACTTACAGGAGTGCTCAGGTCAAGGAAAGGCAAGCAACTCCTCAGAGGCAGCAGTCCGGGGGCAGGGGCAGGCCTTTCCAAAGGCCTTTTTACCAAGCACAGGCCTCTTTTCCTTTTTCAGTGAGGGGGTTCTTCAGAGGGAGAGGCAGAAGGGGGATGAGCAGGCCTGCATCCACCCCTCAGCCTAAAGCCCCTGCCAAGCAGACACCCTGATGGGTCTGCCCGGGTCGATTCTCCTATCCCAGTAGGGGCAGGCTGGCTTACTTTGTCCAGGACTGAATGTCTCTTTCATCAGACAAGTGGGTCCTGGAAGTAGTAAGCAAGGGTCTGGTTCTCAGCTTCAGAAAATTTCCCAAGCTGAGAGCCAGATCTTTTCCACCTGCAAATCTCTCAGAAACCCTTGCCGTAGAGGCAGAGGTTTCTTCTCTCCTAGCTCTCGGAGCTATAGAGAGAGAGATTATCTACCCTACACTGGGGCAAAGGATTGTACTCCAGGTACTTCCTAACCCCCAAAAAGACAGGAGAGTGGCGACCCATCCTGGACCTAAGATACCGGAACAGACATCTTTTAAAGCCAAAGCTCAAGATGATAACTCTGGGAATGATCCTTTCCTCTCTAAGGCCAGGGGACTGGCTAGCCTCCCTGGACCTCAAAGATGCCTACTTTCACATTCCCATCAGGTGCTCCCACAGAAAGAACCTCAGGTTCAAGTTGCCCTCAGGCCACTATCAGTTCAGAGCAGTGCCCTTTGGCCCTACATCAGCCCCAATGGTTTTCACAAAGTGCCTTGCAGTAGTTGTTGCCTTCCTAAGAAGACAAAAGATTTCCATTTTTCCATACTTGGACGACTGGCTCATAGTGGGCCAGTCTCCACACCAAGTCAAGTCACAACTGCAAGTGACCCAGCAAGTGCTTACTACTTCAGGATTTCTTCTCAGCCTACCAAAGTCAATTCTCGAACCAGTGCAGCTCCTCACCTTCATAGGGGCAGAGCTGGATACGGTAAAAGAAAGAGCCTTCCTTCCCCTGGAAAGGGCAAGGACCCTCATGGAACTGGCCCCTTCATTCAGCCTTCAGATGTCTCGGCCAGCAAGGCATTTTCTTCAGCTACTGGGCCACATGGCAGCTTCTTCAGCAGTGGTCCAAGGCACAAGATTCCAAATGAGGGCCATTCACTTGCACTTAAGAGCTTTTTGGTCCCAAAGAAAGGATTCCCTTACCAAACTAATTCCAGTGACTCGAACTCTGATCCAAGCCCTGCAGTGGTGGCAGGATCAGGAGGCAAGGGGTTCCATTTGTCACTCGGTCTCATTCAGTGGTCGTCACCACAGATGCTTCCCTGCTGGGCTGAGGAGCCCATTTGGGGGAACTTACCACCCAGGGACTGTGGTCGCCTCAGGAATCTCTGCTTCACATCAATCTCTTGGAACTCAGATTAGTGTTTCTGGCACTGCAAGCTTTTTCCAAATCTGTACAGAACAAGGTGGTTCAGGTCAGAACAGACAACACCACCACCATGTGGTACATCAGCAAGCAAGGAGGCACTCTGTATGCAGCCTTGTGCTCAGAAGCAATGAAGTTGTAGTCCCTGGCCTGTTCCCTGCAAACCTCTCTGATAGCAGTTCACCTTCCAGGGAACGACAGTGTCCTAGCAGATGCACTGAGCAGAATATCCCAAGGCCATCACGAATGGGCTCTAGATCCTCTGGTGTTGAAAGTGATTTTCTCAAGATGGGGCACTCCAGAGATAGATCTTTTTGCAGCCCCAGACAATCACCAACTTCCTCTTTTTTGTTGCAGACCCCCAGTCTTGGGCTCAGTCTCCCTGGATGCTCTGATCCTGAACTGGGAAGGGAAATTTCCATATGCTTTTCCCCACTTCCCTCTCATATTTAAAGTGCTTGTAAAAATAAGGTCACAACCATGCAAAGTTGTTCTGATTGCTCCAGACTGGGCCAGGCAGCCTTGGTACCCCTTATTGCTGTCTGTAGCAGTCCATCTTCCCAGGAATTACAACCTGTTAACATCTTCTCAGGGGAGGATTTGGTACCCCAGTCTTCAGTCTCTCAATCTCAAGGCTTGGCTCTTGAAGAGTTAGAGTTTGCAGATCTGCATCTTTCCCAAGGGGTCCTGGATACCGTCAAGGCTTCTCGAAAGCCTTCCACCAGAAAGACATACAACTCCAAATGGAAAAGATTCAGCATTTGGTGTTCTAAGAAGAATATTTCTCCAGACTCTGCTGAATTGCCTACGGTTCTGGATTATGTGGTTCTTCTTAATGGCCTAGGTCTCAGACCGGCTACTCTCAAGGTACACTTGGCGGCTGTTTCTGCTTTCCTGTCTGTAGGCAAGTCTTCCTCTCTGTCATCCCATCCTGTATTCTATAAGTTTTTCAAGGGATTGCTTCACACCAATCCCCCCCTTTAGGGATCCTGCTCCTGCATGGGATCTTAATGTTTGCATTACTCAGCATATGTAGCCCCCTTTTGAACCTTTGTCCTCAGCAGAGCTTAAGTACTTGACTTGGAAAACTGTGTTTTTTGGTAGCCATTACTTCTGCCAGACGTATCAGTGAATTGCAAGCCTTGTCAGTGGAATCTGATTTCATCTCTTTTCACAGAGATAAAGTGGTCCTTAGAACTAACAAAGTTCTTGCCTAAAGTGGTTTCAGATTTCCACCTCAATCAGTCTATATCTCTGTTTGTTTTTTTTTTTTTTTTTTTCACTGATCATTCTTCCTCGGGAGAGAGGAGGCTACACAGTTTGGATGTTAAAAGAGCCCTTAGCTACTACACAGAGCATACCAAGGGTCACAGGTTTGAATCCCTCCAGTTGTTCCTCACTTATGGAGAAGTTGGGAAGGGCAAACCTGCCACCAAGAGATCTATTGCCAGGTGGATTGTTTCTTGTATACAATTCTGCTATGAAAACTGGTAGAACTCCACCCTCAGGCCTGAGGGCTCATTCCACAAGAGGTACAGCTGCTTTCCTGGCTGCTGCCAGGGATATCCCTCTCTTAGAAATTTGTCAAGCAGCCACCTGGAAAACAGTCCATACTTTTAACAAGCATGACTCTCTGGATATCCTGGCTAGGAGTGATGCTTGGTTTGACACAGCAGTACTTCAGAGCCTGTTTCCAAAATAAGTTCTGCCCCCCCCCACTTTTACACCCTCTTTTTCTTTGGGTGGAATGTTGCATTTGATTGTTTTTTTGTTTTTGGGTTTCCTGACTTGAGTCTGCAGAGTTACAGGTTCTCATGGCCGAGGGAGAGGTGGACATTGCAGTCATCATGGAATCATGGGCCACCCAATACAGTGACTGGGACCTGTCTGTACCAGGGTACAGATTATTTCATAGGGACAAAGTGATTGGGAAAGGAGGGGGGGTGGCACTATATGTGAAGGAAGGACTGTAGTGTGTAGGGAGGAAGGGAGGAGGGTAGATGCAGGTCGCTTTGGTTGCAAATCCAGGATTCCAAGAATAGGATTCTTAGAATGGGAGGGAAGAGACCATCCATCTCAGATGGAGGAGTTAGACAGGGAACTAGTGGGACAGAGATCAGGAGGACCTCGAGAAGAGGTAGTGTGGTGATTGTGGGGACTTCAACATGCCAGGAGTGGACAGGAGCACCCCAACAACCAGAAACAGAAAGGAGCGAGACTGCTGGATGCCTTCCAGGACAGCTTCCTGCTGCAAATGGTCAGTGAACCCGACCAGGTTAGGAAATACCCTCGACCTTGCTGGCTGAAATGGGGACTTTGTGAGAGAACTTACAGTGGAGGAACCTCTGTCAGGAGTGACCACGCTCAGTATGGCTACATTGGATATGGGCAAGGAAGGAGTGGAATCTGGCACAATAGTGCTGGACTTCAGGAGGGCGACTTTGGGAGGATGGGAGAAGTGGTAAAAGGGTACCTGGCCAGAATTCAATCTAGTATGGACACTCAACAGAGATGGAAGCTCATAGCTGGGGATAGTGGAGGCAATAAAACCTGCTGCAAAGCCCAGAGCAAGTAAGGGCTGAAGAAAAGTCAATCTGGTTGAGCAAGGAGGTCATGGAAAAGGTAAGGAGGAAAGAGCTGCCCTTAGGAAGTACAAGAAAACAGGGAGGGGAGGATAGGAGGAGTACTTGACAGAATCAAAGGAGGTGACAAGGGTAGGGGAGCCAAAGCATATATCGAACTCAGGCTAGCACAAGGCATTAAGAAGGGGAGAAGGACTTCTTTTAAGTACATCAGGGAGAAAAGAGCTGTAAGGACCACAGTAAGGATTAGGAAGGAGGAGGAGTTGGGTGGAAGCAGGGTGCGATAGAGCAAGAGCACTAAATGAGTACTTCTGCTCAGTATTTACTAAAGAGGAGAGGAGTGACACCAAGGTGGGAGAAATGGCAGAAGCAGGGGGAAGTGGTGACGAGGGGAAATCATGGAGAGCAGAGTTCGAGAGGGTTTGAAGGCACTGAAGTTAGACAAGGCACCAGGCCCAGATGGCATCCACCAGGGTACTGAAGGAGCTGGCAGAGGTCCTTGCAGGACCTTTGGCAGACCTATTTAATGCCTCACTACATTCAGGGTGTGTACCTTAGACTGGAGGATGGCTCATGTGGTGCCCTCCACAAGAGTGGCCCCAAGGATGAACCGGAAACTACAGACCAGTGGAGCCTCACATCCATTGTGGGTAAGCTAATGGAGACTATCCTGAAGGAGGGCTGGTGGCCCTCCTAGAGGCCAAAGGACCACAGGACAGCAGACAGCATGGCTTCATCACGTGGCAGATCCTGCCAAACCAACCTGGTCAAGTTCTATGACTGGGTAACTAGGCAACTGGACAGGGCCATGCAGTGGATGTCCTGTATCTGGACTTCAGTAGGCATTCACTCAGTGCCACATGGAAGGCTGGGAAGGAAGTTAGTAGGCAGGGGGCGGTTCAAAGCTGGTGAGATGGGTAGGAAACTGGCTGCAGGGAAGGCAACAGAGGGTGTTGGTGGGTGGGGAGTTCTCACCCAAGGGCAGTGACGGCGTTGCCACAGGGCTCAGTGTTGGACCAGTGTTTGGGATATTCATTGCAGGCATATCATGGGACATCAAGAGCAAGATCAGTCTGTTTGCTGATGATACCAAGGTAGGCGTGGTGGATGACCTAGGGGATGGCAGGGGTTGCAGGATGATCTGGCAAAGCTTGAAACCTGGTCAGGCACTTGGCAACTGGGCTTTAGTGCAAAAAGTGCAAGGTGCTGCATTTTGGGATGAAGAACCAAGGAGGAGTTACCAGCTAGGGGAGTGCAGCTAGCTCCAGACAGAGGAGGAGAAGGATTGGTGTGCTCATTGCAGGATCAATGAACAACTCGGCACAATGTAGGAAGGCAGCTGCAAAGGCCAACAAACTGCTGGGTTGTGTTGCAAGGGTGTATCCTCGAGGGAGGTGGTGATTCTGCCACTGTATAGGTCATTAGTTAGACCACACCTGGAGTACTGGCGTCCGATCTGAAGAGGGACATTGGTTACTGAGGGGGTGCATGCAGAGCTTACAAAGATGATCAAGGGCTGGGGACTTATCATACGAGAAGAGGTTGAAGGAGTTGAACATGTACTCACTGGAAGAGAGAGACAGGGGTGACATGATAGAAACCTTTAAATACATGAAAGGAATAAACAAGACTGGTACAGAAGGGCTGTTCAAAGTAAGGGAGGGGAGGGTCACCAGGGGCCATGATATGAGACCGGAGCGAGGAAGGTTCAGGAGGGAGATGAGGAGACACTTTTTTACAGAGAGGGTGGTGGCTGGGTGGAATGTGTTACCTGATGAAGTGGTATGCAGTAGAACAGTGGACTGCTTCAAACAAGGATGGGACAGGACAAGGGGGAGGGTTAATGAAGGGGAAGGGTGGAAGGGAGGGGCAGCTGCAGAATAAGGGGTGCTAGCTGCACATTCGAGCAGACTTGATAGACCTCTAGGCCTTTATCTGCTGGCAAATTTCGTATGTTCGTATATTCCTTTGAAAACCAAAAACATTATATTTCTGCCAGTTGGCCAGTTAAAACTTTTACAGTTTCCACACAGAACAACTACTGAGTTTTCGCCTGTATAAGATCTGATGGTTGCAGTTCGAATAACAACAGGCAGAGGCTTCAACCGAGCTCAAGATGAACATTCTATGCCATGCATCGAAAAGTTAACCCTATGTTCTCCGGGGCAGTTGAAAGGCTGGACCTAACTGCAATTGTCAGAATACAGCAAGACTCCACCAGAAGAAACATAATTACTAAGGTGAGTAATTTTTCTTTCCCTCCTAGGCTTTCTGAGTCAGGAGACAAAACATCTCCATATTCCCATACCTGGATGACTGGCTCATAGTGGGGCAGTCTCCAGACCAAGTCAGCTCAGATTTACAAGTGACCCAGCAACTGCTCACTTCTCTAGGATTCCTCCTCAATCTTCCCAAATCGGTTCTCGAGCCAGTACAACTCTTAACTTTCATAAGGGTAGAACTGGATACTGTCAAAGCAAGAGCATTTCTTCCCCTGGCAAGGGTAAAGGCCGTTATAGAGCTGGCTTCTTCTTTCCACCTTCTGGTGTCTCGACCAGCAAGGCATTTCCTTCAACTTCTGGGCCACATGGCTGTTCCCACTGCAGTGGTCCAAGGGGCCAGATTTCGGATGAGGGACATTCAGTTCCATTTCAGGGCATTTTTGGTCTCAGAAAAAAGATCCTCTAACCAAGCTTATTCCAGTGACTGAAACTCTGATCCAGGCTCTCCAATGGTGGCTGGATCAGGACAACTTCAGGCAAGGAGTCCCATTCATCACTCAGTCTCATTATGTGGTTCTAACCACGAATGCTTCTCTCCTGGGTTGAGGATCTCAACCTGAGAGCTCTCACAGCACAGGGAGTGTGGTCCCCTCAGGAGTCTCTTCTCCACATCAGTCTTCTGGAGCTCAAGGCAGTGTACCTGTCTCTGCAAGCCTTCTCGGAATCTGTACAAAACAAGGTGGTTCAGGTCAGGACAGACAACACCACCACCATCTGGTACATCAGTAAGCAGGGAGGCACTCTGTCTATGGCCTTGTGCATGGAAGCCATGAAATTATGGTCCCTGGCTTATTCTCTACAGACTTCTCTGGTAGCAGTCCACCTCCCAGGGAAGGACCGTGTGCTAGCAGATGCATTGTTCAGGATTTCCCAGGTCCATCATGAATGGTCCCTGGATCCCTTAGTGTTTAAAAGTGATTTTTCAAGGTGGGCTCTCCAGAGATGGATCTCTTTGCAGCCCCAATTACCAACTTCCTCTCTTCTGTTGCCCCCAGTCTTGAGTTCAGTCCCTCTGGATGCTCGGATTCTGGATTGGGAAGGGAAAGTTCTGTATTCCTTCCCTCCTTTTCCTCTGCTGTTCAAAGTCCTGATGAAGATAAGGCCACAGTCTTGGAAAATGATCCTGATTGCTCCAGACTGGGCCAGGCAGCCTTGGTATCCCCTGTTGCTGTCCCTAGCAGTCCATCTTCCCATATCTCTTCCCAGGAATCACAACCTGTTTAACCTCCTCTCAAGGGAGGA
Source organism: Neoceratodus forsteri (assembly GCA_016271365.2). Classification (NCBI taxonomy): domain Eukaryota; kingdom Metazoa; phylum Chordata; order Ceratodontiformes; family Ceratodontidae; genus Neoceratodus; species Neoceratodus forsteri. Next base: position 408,475,419 of record CM057453.1, read on the forward strand.
TCTGGTACCCCAACCTTCGGGTCTCTCAATCTCAAGGCATGGCTCTTGAAGAGTTAGAACATGCAAATTTGCATCTGTCTCAAGGGGTTCTGGACATTCTCAAAACTTCTCAAAAACCTGCCACCAGCAAAATGTACAACTCCAGATGGAAAAGATGCAGCATTTGGTGTCCCAAGAAGCATATATCCCCAGATACTGCTGACTTGTCTACAGTTATGGATTACATGGTTCACCTTAATGGCATAGGCCTCAGACCAGCTACTCTCAAAGTACACTTGTCAGCTGTTTCTGTTTTTCAGTAAGTGAGAAAGCCCTCCTCACTGGCATCTCACCCTGTTTTCTGTAAATTCTTCAAAGGATTGCTTCATACCAATCCCCTCTTTAGGGATCATACTCCTGCTTGGGATCTTAATGTTTGCATTGCTCAGCTTATGCAACCCCCTGTTGAGCCTTTGTCCTCAGCAGAGCTTGACTAGGAAAACTGTGTTCCTGATGGCTATTACCTCTGCCAGGCATATCCGTGAATTGCAAGCTCTGTCAGTGGAGTTTGATTTTATCTCATTCCATAGAGATAAGGTAGTCCTTAGAACCAACAGGAGATTCTTATTCAAGGTGGTTTCAGATTTTCATCTGAACCAGTCCATGTCTCTTCCTGTATTCTTCACTGATCATTCTTTAGGAGAGAGAAGATTACACAGTTTGGATGTTAAAAGGGCTCTTAGCTACTACACTGAGCTTACTAAGGCACTTAGATTTGACTCCCTCCAGTTGTTCCTCACTTATGGTGGTGGGAAAGGGCAAACTTGCTACTAAGAGAACTGTTGCCAGGTGGATTGTCTCTTGTATACAATTCTGCTTTGAAAAGCTAGGCAAAGTGCCCCCCTCAGGCCTGAGGGCTCATTCGACTAGAGGTACAGCTGCTTCACTGGCTGTTGCCAGAGATATACCCTTATTAGAGATTTGCAAAGCAGCCACCTGGAAAACGGTCCGTACTTTCACCAAGCGTTATTCTCTGGATATCCAGGCTAGGAATGATGCTTGGTTTGGTACAGCAGTACTACAGAGCCTATTCCCAAATTAGGTTTGATTCCCTCCTACATGGAGGTACTGTTTGGTAGTCTGCATAATGTCAGAATAGAGCAAGACTTCATGTTTGGAGGAAAAATTACCTTAGTAACTGTTTCTTCTAATGGAGTATTGCTGTAGTCTGCCCTCCCTCCCTGCCTTCCCTCTCAGAACCTGTTTTTTGGGCAGTGTCGCACCTCAGGGGTGTAGTACCTAGTTTTTTTTTTGCTTTGGATTTCTCGAATTGAGTCTTTTGGGGATCCAAAATATTGGTTGCCTTTTTGGCTAGTAAAAATTTTACAATTTCCACATAGTGGGGGTAGTTAGTATTAGCTCGTAAGAATCTGACAGTTACACTTCAGAGTACAGCTGACAGAGGTTGAACCAAACTCAAGGTCAACGTTCTATGCTCTGGCATAGAGTTAACTCTTTCCTTTCCAGAGCAGTTCAAGTGCTGGGGCTAACTGCGTAATGTCAGAATACAGCAAGACCCCATTAGAAGAAACGCAATTACTAAGGTGAGTAATTTTTTTCTTTGGGAAGTGGGCTGCCAGGTACAGTGTTGCACCTCAGGGGTGTACCTTGTATCCTCCCTCCCTAAGGGTGGAGTAGTTGTTTTATTACTATTGTTATGTTTAATATATATATAATATTGTCACTACCTTTTTTTCTTGGGTTCTCGACTTGAGTCTTTTTGGGACCCAAATTGTTGAATTCCATAGTTTAGTGCTTAGTTAGTTTGCTCGTAAGAATCTGATGGTTACTCTGGTAAGTACCAGGGACAGAGGTTTGAAAACCGAGCTCGAGCTTAGCATTATATGCTTCTGCATAGAGTTAAACTGCCCGGAGATGAAAGAGTTAAGTGCTGGGGCAAATTGCATATTGTCAGAATACAGCAAGACTCCATTAGAGGAAACAACATTACCATGGTAAATAATTTTTTCTTCTTTTACATCTTTCCTCCCTTTCCTTTGAGTAAGAGGGTTTTAATCAACTTGCAAATGGAGGGGGCTACCCTAATGCTGGTGGTGCCTTTCTGACTTCGTGAGATATGGTTTCCATTGCAACAGTAGTTTGCAGTGGAACTACCAGTGCCCCTGCCTCTGTGCAAGGGATTGCTGACACAGGATCTGGGAACTCTGGTCCATGTGGACATCAGATCACTTCATCTCCATGCCTGGCTTCTGAAAACACCTCCATTGCGAGATTTGGAGTGTCCTCAGAAGTGGCAGATGTCCTGGTGGCTACCAGGAAGCCCTCCACCAGAGCTACTTACTCCATGAAGTGGAAGCACTTTGCTCTGTGGGCTGCTTCACACCACCTGGATCCTTTTACCTGTCCAGTGAATCAGATTATAGAGTATTTGCTGTCCTTGTCAGATGCAAGCCCCCAGTACTCCTCTATCAAGGTGCACCTGGATGCTACATCAGCTTTCGATGTACCTGTTGATGGCCGTACTGTGGCCCACCTAGATGTGGCCTGTACTGGGGCATTCTACACTTGATGCCTCCCATCCGCAATCCAGTCCCAGCATGAGACTTGAATTTTGTGTTTGAGAAGTTGACTTTGGCTCCTTTTGAGCCAGCCATGACTTGAGAGCTACGGTTTCTGTCGTGGAAAGCGTTATTTTTAGTTGCCATTACTTCTGCTCGAAGGATTTCCAAGCTTCAGGCTCTTATGTGTGAGTCTTATTAGATTTTCCACAGAAATGGGGAGTCTTTCCACACAGACCTTAAGTTCTTACCAAAGGTGGTGTCTGAGTTTACTTTATATCAAACCATCCACCTACCGGTTTATTTTCCAGGGCATGCCAATCCAGGAGAAGCATTGCCCCATAAATTAGGTGTGTGCAGAATACTCTATGTTCACCATACAAAGGACTATAGAACGTCCTTGCAGCTTTTTGTTTCCTTTGCCTCTGGGAAAGAGGGTATTCCAGTTTTTAAACGGTGTTTGTCCAAATGGTTGGCAACTGTATTACTTTCTGTTACAGGAAGTACAGTAAGGAACTTCCTGGAGTTGTCTGTGGCCATTCCACCAGAGGCATGGCCAGTTCTGTTGCCTGTTTGAGGGATGTTATCAACTGCAGAAATTTGTGCTGCTGGTACTTGGAGTACTGTCCACACTTTCACAGAACACTACAGTCTGTACATTGCCTCTAGAAGGGCAGGCTTTGGCCTGGCTGTGCTCCAAGGCCTTCTTTCTTAGGCCTCTAGCCTTCAGTCACCCAGATTGTCTATTAGTACCGCATGGGTTTCGTTCCATAGGTGTGACCTGATGAGAGATATCCTCGATAAAGATAGAACAGTTATGTAAGAACTTAACCATAGCAATAGATCTTCGAGGGAACTTCATTCATTAGGTCATGCCATCCCACCCTCCATCACCCTTGGCCTCAAAGTTTCTCAGTCTTGGTCTCTCTTTCTACAGGATGGTTTACTATCAGTTTGCTGCTTACCTAGTGGTAGGAACTTCTAGCTCTCCCTTGGTTTCCAAGGAGGAGGTCCTCTCGGATGGTCTCCGGCGGGGAACTGAAGAGGCGCAGGGCTGCCCACGTTTATGTAGAGTAGGGATGTCGGCGTGTGACGTCGTTGTGGGTGGTCCCTAGAAGACTGCTAACAAAAAAGTGTCTCTGTTATCCTAGAGCCTGTCGGGTATAATTCCATAGGTGTGACGGAGATTTTCTTCAAGATCTTCCATTAGGCTAAGTTCTTACATAATTGTTCCTTATCATGAACAACTGCTTTATCAAATAATCAGTCGTAGCCTTTTATTATGAGTTTAAAGTTTTTTTTTTTTTTTTTGGGGGGGGGGGGTTTGTTTGTTTTTCCTGTACTTTTGTCTTTAATTGTTTTACTGTAGTTTGAAATGCATAGAGATACATGCAAGTACAGTTTTGGTGCATCAGTCTTATTTTGATCTTTTGTTGCCTGTAATGCCTTTTGTGATACTTGGATATGATAGTGTGTGAAATTGTTGAAGTTGTATGGTATTGTGTAATATCTTTACCAATGATAATTTGTGCAGTGAGAATGACATTTTCAGTTGCATCCACTTGGTTACGACCACTGGTTCTCATAGCAGGGAGAACAAGCATTTGTCAATGCCGAATGTTTGCTTGCTTGCTGGCATTGGCATTGGTAGTGTAGGAGTTAGAGAGATGCATAATAGGAATGGTAGTTAAGTATTGAACTAAAGTCGACCCCACCACCACCCTGCAGAGACTGACAGGCATTGGGGTGTGCCTTTGGGTCATCAGGCATAATAGCCATGCCATTTCACCACATCCTACCCTGCAGACACCGACAAGTGTCACGGTGTGCCTTGGAGTCTTTGGGTCTTATGTTCACCCCATTCCATAAGAAATACGGTGAGATGGGTGCAGTATAGGAGAATGGGGTGAACTTTGAGGCCAAAGAGTCCAATGCACACCTCCAGTGCCTGTCACTGGCTTCAGGGTGTGGGTGGGGGTGGAATGGCAGGAGTATTACACGTGACAATCCCAAGTCACACCCCTGATGCCTGTCAGTCTCTACAGGGTGGGGAGTTATAGTCTGAAACCCTAACGTCCCAGGCGTTCGTTGGTATTTTCACTCCAGATTTTAAACATGGGTTTTTTGTGACCCCCCACCCCATGAACAGTGACAATATCAGTTAGTGGAAAGCTGATTTTTGCACCGTGAGTGTGCCATTTGGCATCATTGGTGCAAAAACACATTTCAAACAGGATGTGAAAAATGACAACTGTACTGTTTATGGGGAGGTGTATTAAAAAAAAAAATGACAATGTTGAAAATCTGCAGTGAAAATATAAAAAAACTGGTGAAGTTACGAGCATGCATAGAAACTGTGCAACGCACACGCATAATGTAATTAGTTTGGGAATTTTTTACAGACTGTTGTCAACACAGGCATTTTGGGACTTCCGCTTATGAACAGTGACACTGTGATTTTCTTAATCTATCCTGAAGACTGATTTCTCACAGCAACCATGCATTTCGGCACCGGAAGTGCGAAAACGCATTTCGACCATGGTGTGAAAAATGACAACTGTCCTGTTCATAAGGAGGTGTGGAAAAATGCCAGTGTTGAAAATCTGGGCTGAAAATATGACAGATTTGTGAACTTACGAGGGTGCGTGGAAACTGTGCAATAAACGCTAGTAACACAGTCATTTTATGGACTTTTGTCACCAGATGTTAAACATAGCCATTTTAAGACCTCTGCTCATGAACAGTGTCACTGTGATTTTCTTATTCTGTCCCGAACATTGATTTCGCACACTGACTGCGCCATTGTGTGCTACATGCGCGAAAATACATTTTGGGCAAGATATGAAAAATGGCAGCTGTACTGCTCATAAGGAGGTGTGGTAAAATGGCAATTTTAAAAATCTGGAGTGAAAATATAAAACATTTGCAAGGTTACAAATGTGCGTAGGAACTACACATTGCATGCTCTCAAAACAGTAATTTTTGGGAATTTTTTCCACCAAATTTTCAACATAGGGTTTTAGGGGCCTACCTCATGAACTGTGGCACTGTCGTTTTGTTACTGGGTCCCAAAAGGTGGTTCCTCGCAGTAACCGCGAAATCACCTTTTGGGACCAAATAACAAAATGACAGTGACAGCTTTCATGAGGTGGGGCCCCAGGAACCCCATGTTGAAAATTTGGTGAAGAAATTTCCCAAAATGGCTAAGATGTGCACCAAAGTTGGAAAAAAAACAAAACATTTATGCCATTAGACATCTTACCGCATTTCTGAAGAGTGCAGGCGTGTTCCCAGTCCACCGAGGTAAGTATGGGGTGAGGGTGTGTGTGGGAGGGTGGGGTCTTTGGTTGGGGGCAAGACAATCAACAAGGGACGTTTATGTTTTAGTTTTTTTTTTTTTCAGAGTTAGGAAGGCGAGCGCGAGTTTTGCCACGCTTGGGTGGGTTCCCAGCATGGCAGCTGGAAGCTTATTTTGGGGGGCAGTGGAGCTGATGGGGATTGAGGCACCCCTGTTGGCCATACAGATGTTTGCCATGGTGGGGTGGGCTCCCAGCGTAGCAACTGGAAGTCTTTTTTTTTGTTGGGGGGGGGATTCAGTGGAGCCGGCTGGGGATTGGGAACCCCCGTCGCCATTCTAACTTTTGCCACATTGGGGTGGGCTCCCAGTGTGGCACCTGGATGTGTTTTTTGGGGGGCAGCAGATGGACGTTTGCCACGCTGGAGTGGGCTCCCAGCGTGGTACCTGGAAGTGTGTTTGGGAGGGGCCGTGGAGCTGATGGGGATTTAGCACCCCGTTGGTCATACGGTGTAGAGCGCCAGGCACACTGGGGTGGGCTCCCAGCGTGCACATGTGTATTTGTGGGGGGTGAACTGTCTGCTGACAGTTTCAGATGCAATAGCTGACATAGAGCGGATTTGCATACTGCTGGCAGCCAGTAGCCAGAGCAGCAATGTTTTCCTTAGAACTGTACCTGCATCTGAACACTGTCATAGATAGCTCGGACATTCATTGTTGCGGTGCAGCCGAGCCTGTAAAAGGGAGCAGGGCATTGGAAGTGGGGGAGACACACCTACGAAAACTCGTATGGTGGCACTATGTTTCAAACAACGTTAAGTCTTGCTATATTATGACATATGCAGTGAGTCCTAACCTTCGAACTGCTCCGGAGGTGAAAGAGTTAACTTTCCATGCCAGGCATGGAACTTTGAGCTCGAGCTCGGTTGAAAACTCTGTCTGTTGTTCTTCAAACTCAAACTGTCAGATTCTTTACTCCGCCTCACTGAACAGTCGCTCCGGAGATTTCTCCTGCTCGGTTCATTTTGTCGGCTCAAGTATTAATTTTTCGTTTTTTTTAACCGAATTTAAACCTCAATCAGTCGGTTCAAGCTCTGTCTGTGGTATTTATAAGTATTAGAGAGGTTTTACATTTACTTTCTGTGTGGAACTTGTAAACGGTTTATCGGTTCGGTTTGAACCGATCAGTTTGTTTTAAAATACATTAATCTCTTTTAGAGTGCGGTTCCTGGTTCTTATCAGTTCTAAAAAAACGGATTTCATTACGTTTTTTTCCACGACCCGTGACACGGTTGGGAACTGATAAGAGAGTCTTGCTTGGCGGATTGCCATAAACGGGCAAGTTTTGGTTAGGCTGGCACTATGTCTGAGAAACCCAAAAGAAAAACCGGGCCCACTGGGTTTCAGCACTGCAGTGTCTGTGGGGAAGTCTTTGCTAAGGCTGACCCCCACACCACCTGTGTTTATTGTCTGGGGTTTGACCACCTCAATGCAGACTACCAGATTTTAAAAGTTTTCCTGCAGCTACCCTGGAAAAAAGAGCTGGTAGGCTCAGGGAAAGAGAGGCCAAAAAGTCAGCTGAACCGGATGGCCAGCCTGGTTCGGTTGAAACCGAACCGGAGGGAGTGCCCTCTGACCAGGGCGAGACTTCCTCGGGCAAAAGGAGAGCCGACTCTGAGGAGTCGGTTCCAGCAAAAAGGAGTCACTTTCCTCGGTTCCGACCGAACTGGCACCATCAGGTAAGCTTACGGTTCAGTCGGTTCCACCGGTTCAAGAGTATGATTTAAAGGAATTTTATGAACCGGAGGAGGGGGAAGAGGAATATGAGGAGAGTGAATGTGGATTTGAAAGTCTGGATGTGCCCATTGAACTGGACATCTCCCCAGACAGACCTTCAGGAGTGTCTCCCCCTAGGCTTTCTGAGTCCCCTTCTCATTTTATGTTTTATAAAAAAAGTGGCTGAAACCCTCCAGCTCCTTATGGAGGAAGCTGTGGATGATCAAGAAGAGCCTGACTATGTAGAAATGATGGATATCCCAGAGTCTAGGAGACTATCTATTCCTTTGCATAAATCTTTTGGGAAACAGACAGTAAAAATTTTAAAAACTCCTCACACTATACCGCCTGTGGATAAAAGAATGGACAAAAAGTACACATTGTCAGGCTCTGATACGGAGTTCCTTACACAACAATGCAGCCATGTTGGGGTAGTGCAGGCTGCAGCCTGTGACAAGGCAAATAGTCCCTTGGCCTCACACCCCCCTGACAAGGACTCCGGGAGGATTGATGCCATGGCAGAGAAACAGTACATGGCAGCATCCTTGGGACTCAGACAGGCAAATTATTTGGCTTATGTTGCTAGATACCAGAAATCCAGGTGGGACACTGTTATGGCTCTAGCAAAGCAGGTCCCTGGCCAGCTTGCCAAGGAGCTGGAGCAGGTGGCTGCTGATGGTATTGAGGCATCTAAGGTGCAATTTCATGCTGCAGTGGACTCTCATGATGTGTCATCAAGAGTCATGGCTACATCTGTGGCTCTTCACAGAATGGCTTGGCTCAGATGTGCTAACCTGTCACAGGATACCCAGACTAAGGCCATGGATTTTCCTGTTGTGGGTAACTCTCTGTTTGGGGAGCAGACAGAGAATTACATGAAGAAAATGGATGAGTATAGGACCACCTATAGGAGTGCACAGGCCAAGGAAAGGCAGGCCACTCCTCAAAGGCAGCCTTCAAGGGCAGGGCAGGCCTTTTCATAGGCCTTTTTACCAAGCCCAGGCCTCCTCTTCAGCTTATGCCCAGAGGGGGTTATTTAGAGGGAGAGGCAGACTGGGTACAAGCAGACCTGCTTCCTCCCCTCAGCCTAAAGCCCCTGCCAAGCAGGCACCCTGATAGGGTGGCCAGGGTCGATTCTCCACTACCTGTAGGGGGCAGGCTGGCTTACTTTGTCCAGGACTGGGAGTCTCTAACATCAGACAAGTGGGTCCTGGAAGTAGTAAGCCAGGGACTGGTTCTCGGCTTCAAAAAATTTCTGAAGATGAGAGCCAGATCCTTTCCACCTGCAAATCCATCAGAGGCACTTGCCCTAGAGGCAGAAGTTTCTACCCTCCTGGCTCTCAGAGCTGTGGAAAGGGTTCCACCCCTACACCAGGGCAAAGGATTGTACTCCAGGTACTTCCTTACCCCAAAAAAGACAGAAGAATGGCAGCCCATCCTGGATCTCAGATACCTAAACAAGCACCTTTTAAAACCAAAATTCAAAATGGTGACTCTGGGAATTATTTTACCCTCTCTAAGGCCAGGGGACTGGCTAGCGTCCCTGGACCTCAAGGATGCCTACTTCCATGTTCTCATAAGAAGCTCCCATCGAAAGTACCTCAGATTTTAACTGCCCTCAGGCCATTACCAGTTCAGAGCAATGCCCTTCGGCCTCACCTCTGCCCCAAGGGTATTCACAAAATGCCTGGCAGTAGCAGTTGCCTACTTAAGAAGGCAAAAAATTGCCATCTTTCCTTACCTGGACGATTGGCTCATAGTAGGCCAGTCTCCAGACCAAGTCAGATTACATCTTCAGGTAACTCAGCAGCTGCTTATTTCTCTAGGTTTCCTTCTCAATCTTCCAAAGTCAGTTCTAGAGCCTGTCCAGCTTCTCACCTTTATAGGTGCAGAACTGAATACAAAAGAAGCCAGAGCCTTCCTTCCTCTGGAAAGAGCGAGGACCCTGATCTCTCTGGCCTCCTCTTTCACCCTGCAGGTCTCTCGACCAGCAAGGCATTTTCTTCAGCTCCTGGGACACATGGCTGCTTCGACAGCAGTAGTGCAGGGAGCAAGATTTCAGATGAGGGACATCCAATTCCATTTGAGAGCCTTTTGGTCTCAAGGGAGAGACCCTCTAACCAAATTGATCCCAGTGACTCGAACCCTGATCCAAGCCCTTCAGTGGTGGCAGGACCAGGCCAATCTGAGACGGGGGGACCCCTTCGCCCCTCAGTCTCACTCCCTAATCCTTACTACAGATGCATCCCTCTTGGGGTGGGGAGCTCACATGGGTGACCTCACTACCCAGGGATTGTGGTCCCCTCAGGAATCTCTGCTCCACATCAATCTGTTGGAACTCAGAGCAGTTTTTCTAGCACTTCAAGCTTTTTCCAAATCTGTTCAGAACAAAGTTACTCAGGTCAGAACAGACAATACCACCACAATGTGGTACATCAACAAGCAAGGGGGCACTCTATCTACGGCCTTGTGCACCGAAGCAATGAAGTTGTGGTCTCTGGCTTACTCTCTGAACACCTCCCTTATGGCAGTTCATCTCCCAGGCAAGGACAATGTCCTGGCAGATGCTCTCAGTAGGATTTCCCAGGGCCATCACGAATGGTCACTGGATTCCCTAGTACTGGAGGTAGTATTTGCCAGATGAGGCACCCCTCAGATGGATCTTTTTGCAGCCCCAGACAATCACCAACTTCCTCTTTTTTGCTGCAGGCTCCCAGTGTTGGTCGCAGTCCTTCTGGATGCCTTCCTTCTCAGTTGGGAAGGGAAGTTTCTCTATGCCTTTCCTCCCTTCCCTCTTCTGTTCAAGGTGCTAGTCAAAATCAGATCTCAACCCTGCAAGATGATCCTGATTGCTCCAGATTGGGCCAGACAGCCCTGGTACCCACTCCTTATGTCCTTAGCAGTCCACCTTCCCCTTTGTCTTCCCAGGAATCACAACCTGTTAACCTGTGCTCAGGGGAGAGTTTGGTACCCGAACCTCAAATCTCTGTCTCAAGGCCTGGCTCTTGAAGAGTTAGAGTTTGCTGACCTATATCTTTCCAAAGGTGTACTCGATATCTTGAAGGCTTCTAGGAAGCCTTCCACTAGGGCTACTTATAATTCCAAATGGAAGAGATTTTCCATATGGTGCTCTGGCAAGAAGATTTCCCCAGAGTCTGCTGGTTTGCCCGCAGTTCTGGATTATATGGTACATTTGAATTCCTTGGGGTTGAGACCAGCTACCCTAAAAGTGCACCTGGCAGCCGTATCTGCTTTCTTATCAGCAGGTAAACCCTCTTCCTTTTCAGCTCATCTGGTATTCTCCAAGTTTTTTAAGGGGTTGCTTCACACCAACCCTCCATTCGGGGACCCTGCCCCTGCCTGGGATCTTAATGTTTGCATTGCTCAGCTAATGCAACCCCCTTTCGAACCATTGTCTTCAGCAGAGCATAAGTACTTGACTTGGAAAACTGTGTTTTAGGTAGCCATCACTTCTGCCAGGCGCATAAGTGAACTACAGGCATTGTCAGTGGAGCCTGATTTTATCTCCTTTCATAGGGATAAAGTGGTCCTCAGAACTAACAGAAAGTTCTTGCCTAAAGTGGTCTCGGACTTTCACCTTAATCAATCCATTTCTCTCCCTGTGTACTTCACTGACCATTCCTCCTCTGGTGAGAGGAGATTACACAGTCTAGATGTCAAAAGAGCCCTTAGTTACTACATAGAGCGTACCAAGGGTCACAAGTTTGACTCCCTCCAACTGTTCCTCACGTATGGTGAGGTGGGCAAAGGAAACCTGCCACTAAAAGATCCATTGCCAGGTGGATTGTCTCTTGTATCCAGTTTTGTTACCAAAAACTGGGTAAGGTTCCCCCTTCACGCCTGAGGGCTTACTCTACCAGAGGTACAGCTGCGTCCCTGGCTGCAGCCAGGTACATCCCTATCATAGAGATATGTCAAGCAGCTACCTGGAAAACAGTTCACACTTTCACCAAGCATTACTGCCTGGACATCCAGGCTAGGAGTGATGCTCGGTTTGGCACAGCTGTGCTTCAGAGCCTATTTCCTAAGTAGGTTCTGGCCCTCCTCCATGGAGGTACTGCTGTGTAGTCTGCATATGTCATAATATAGCAAGACTTCTTGTTGTTTGAAAAAAAAATTACTCACCTTAGTAATGTTGTTTCTTCTAATGGAGTCTTGCTATATTATGACCTCCCCGCCTGCCCCTCTCAGAACCTCTGCTTTTGGGATGTGGGTGGGCAGTGCAGTGTTGGCACTTAGTAGATGCCCACCTTGTTTTTTCACCCCTCCTTTTTGGGGTGACTGGGTGTTGTGTTTTTCATTTTTTTGGGTCTCCTGACTTGAGTCTTTGTTTTGGGACCAAAAAATGTGTTCTTATATTTAGTAGCCAGTTGGCTAGTGTAGGTTCACAGCTTCCACACAGAACCTTAGTGAGTTTTGCTCGTAAAGATCTGACAGTTTGAGTTTGAAGAACAACAGACAGAGTTTTCAACCGAGCTCGAGCTCAAAGTTCCATGCCTGGCATGGAAAGTTAACTCTTTTACCTCCGGAGCAGTTCGAAGGTTGGGACTCACTGCATATGTCATAATATAGCAAGACTCCATTAGAAGAAACAACATTACTTAGGTGAGTAATTTTTTCTTCTTGCACATGTGTGCAAGCAAACGTAAAAATGTTTTCTTTTAAGAAGATCAGGTTCCTCTCATAGCCTTTTCACTTCGTTTTTTTTGTTTTATAAAGAAAATCACATTAATTTGCACTTTGAAGTCACACTCATCACCAGTAAAATTCATAGGAGATATTTCTCTTACAAGAAACGTTAATTTTTTCGGTCAATAATACCGACAAGTGAGGAAAATTAATACTCTGCCTTATGTATGACTTCATCTGCATTTCAACATATGTTGATTGCACTTTTAAGTTTATTTGTTACATTTTGAACTCTGGGATCACTTTATGAAATGAGAACACTAATTTACATAAGGGAGGTATGTGATGTATCTATTGAATATTGTAATGTGAATATTAGTCACTTTTAAACTTTATTCTTGCGGGACGTGCATTGGATTATTGGACTGTTTGTCCATCCCCAAAGAAAATCTTACATCCATTAATGTAAATGCACTTGCCAATTTCTGAAAACTATAATCCCCCTGGACGCCAGCTGTATACAGCAGTAAATGACCACTTGGCAAAAATGCTGACAGTCCAGCAAGCGGCGCAGGGACATTAACAAACAGCTGCTCAGTAACTGCTGGAAATGGTCCTGTCTCTGGAGAATTATTGCCGAGTCTAAGGTAAATGAATTCCTTCTATAGTCGCATATGCATTTTGGAGAGAAAATGGGAATCTGGAAGTGGAATTGAAGCATACTACATTTGGTATTTGCAGTGGAATTGAATCACCTACTTAGTGTGCATCAGATTGCCCCTCTTTTTCTTTTTTTTCTTTTCTTTTCTTTTTCTGTTGCCAGCTCCACTCCTTGTACTGTATTAGCACTGGTCTCTTCCCAAGGTGGACTCAGTGTTTTATCTTAACACTGTTTTACTGGACCCGGCCACAGTGCAAATTGTTTGGTCAAGTGTAAATCCCCTCTGACTTTCCTGCTGTGGCTAGTGCAGAATATCCACCTCCCCTTCCCAGTTCCTGTAAAAGTTTCCTCTGGTGTCCACTGGCACTTTCCCTACCAGCCACTGTCTGACTCGTGCAATTAAAAGGCGATGCCTGCTGTTCAGAGGGGCAGTCGGCGATGCATGCCACACACCTCTCTGAGTGGTATATAACTGCGCAAGTCCAAGCGTTCTCTGGATGCTTGGATTTTTCTTGTCTACGTGTGGCTATTCTCCTATTCCCTTCTGCATGTACCTCCTCTTTTGCGTGGTGGCTCTCCTATGTCCCTCTGTACTGCTCCCATGTTGTGCGCAGCCTGCTGAGCACTTCCATTGGCTCCTAGGCCTCGTGGTCTTCTCCCCTTGGCTTCTGCAGGGCTCCCACCTTTTCATGTGGTATGCTGCTCCATAGTGCTCTGTGGTTGCTGCAGCTGGTCCTGGTGCCCTTATGCTCTGCTGCTGCTCAGCCAGGGTAATTCTAGCTTCTGGATCCTTGCGCCTCCTTTATTTCACTTCCAGATCATCTTGTGCTACAGCAGACCAGTTGCTCTCCTGGCTACAGTGTAGCCATTGTATTGCTGTATTCTGTCATTCTTTCAGTCACAATACCTACCAGCGTTTGCAAACAGGTTTCATTGTATGTTTTAATTGGTTGGTGTGCATCCGCCGTCATGTTTTTCCATTTCTGTCAGTCTCAGTTACCTCTATTCGGCATATCATGCTTCAATCTGTCATTCAGTCTTGCCTTGTTCAGTCCTTTCCTAATTGTACTCCTTCAGCCATCAGGCTTCATTATCTGGCTTCATTAATATTTCGGCACGGGATGCATGCCAGCCATTAGCATTTTTTGGCTTCCAGGGCATTCCTGCCCCAGAAGCTGATGGTCTTGCTTTGCTCCCTGAAAGTCTGCATCTTCAGGTTGCGTGCCTCAACTTAGGCAGGGTTCTTCTTTTTCTGTCTTTCAGGTGAGACTTAAGTCATGCACATTAACGTGACGTCACCTGTTGATGTAGCATTTAAAACTTAAACTGTCAGAGGGTTGGGCCTCTTAATCTTCAGGGAGCCCCGTAAGCTGTGTGGACCGCATGGGCAGCACCTTTGAAAGCTATTCCCCTCACAGCCTCCAAGGGTTCACCTGATCTCCTGTAATTCCCCTTCCTCTGCCCCTCAAGGCTCAGCTTCATACCTTGCCCCTCAAGGGCTCAGCTTTCATTTTAGGCCTCCCCACAGTGTGAAGGCCAGGTAGGGGCCTTAAAGTGATTGTTGCTCTCCTCCTTCCTGCCTTGGGGGGGTGAGCCTCCTTCGCAGGGGACCTCCTTTTAGCTGTAGGGATCAGCTCACAGCATGCTGATGGCATTCCCATAAGAGAGACAGAGTGAGAGCTCTCCTTCTAAAACATTCTCCTGAATTGGATCTCTCAATTGCAATAGCCAAGCCATCACTAATAGCACCCATAACCTGGAGGGATAGCGACCTAGGCTGTGGGTTCCTGTTTTCCTTTCCTTCGTGCCAAAGATCATAATTTTAGTTACTTTCTGCAGGAGTTAAAGATGGATGGTGGTTTTTCTTTCTTCTAGATCTGTTGCCTGGCAATACCTTCTCTCCTTAGGATGAATATGCATGTCTGTCTAAGTTGTGCCTTTAGGCTGTGTTCCAGAAGGTGCCTTTGGTCCTGGGGACCTCGTGCTGGCAACCTCAAGGGGTTAGAACCCCCTTTTATGAGATGTCCTGTGTCTTTGATGCCCCAGCGGGTCGTAGTACCCATTGCAGGGACAGAGAGAGCATAAGCCAAATTACAGAGATGCACAAGCATCACATACTCGGGCCGTCAGTCGGTCTTAAACCATACTCACAAGAGCCCGTTGACCTTTTTTAATATAGAGGCTGTATACTCCTGTGCTTTCGCCCTCTGACACTCCCCCTAGCCCCTTTACTCGGCTTCTCTGGGGCTAACCTTCCTCCATCATCCTCTGCCAAGGGCTTTGTGGGGTGCCTGTTTGCTGATAAAGGGCCTGCAAAGGGCCAGTCGTCGTCTTTCAGCCATGGATGCTTTTCCTCAGAATTTCACCCTGGACCCAGAGGATGCGCAGTGGGCACAGTGTGCTTGCTTCACCTCAGTGAAGATGCTCCGGTGCCCTGAACGTGGAGTCCCTTGCCTGTGTGCGTGGTTCGCATGCGCTGCCCCCCCAGACACCTCCTGGTGGCTGTAAAGCAGTGAGCCACAGCTGCCTCCCTGTCCGTGGAAGGAGAGCAGTCCTAGGAACACTCTATCCTCCCTCCCTGGCAATCCTCTCAGCAACTTGCATCTGTTTCTGAACCTGGGTCACTGGCATGGCAGGAGGGTTGAGGTGCCCAGCACCTCAAACCTCCATGCCACTATGTTTGCTGCCTGATGACCCTTGGGAATTAAAATGTCAGTGTACTAGCTGGTATATCGCTGTAGTAGTTTTAAGAAGTCTCCAAAAATCACAGACATACTTTTACCAATAAAGTTGATTAGGGCATCCCAAATGTGTTAGTGCTTTGCATTAAATTGTTATATTGAAATGTCCCCATGCATATGATCTCTTCACATAGCCAAGATGTCCTTTGCATCCCATTATGCCCTCAGTACATTGTGAGGGGCATCCTTTTGCTCCATGGATTGTGTGGATGCTGTGGGCACCTCATAGCAGACTGTTTTGACCCTACTTCCTCCAGCAGACATCTCTGGTGTCATGTATATAGCAAACCTTAAAGAAAACCAGTGCTCAGTACGGCCCCCGCTAGTCCCTGTAGAATATAAATGTGAATCCCTAGTGACAGTGGTCCCTCCCATGTGATCCCAGTATAATGCATATTTATATCCCTGGTAGTCCGCTGGTCCCCCTCCTGGTCCTGATACTGTATCAGTTGCCCCCCCAACAATGGTACCTACCTCGTGACTAGTGGCACCTTACTCCCAATGGCCCCAACCCCCCTCCCAATCTGGTTACAGCTGTGGCAGCCACCAATTACTTTAGCAATGAACTGCCATCAGCCAATTGCAAGTACTATATCACTATGCAGCACAGTATAGCAATGCAGTACTTACAGGATGTCCCTTGAAAATTGCATAAGATCAGATTTTTGGTAGATGCCCCACAGGCGCTGTATCGCTTTTCAGAGTTGTATAGTGATAAAATACTTGAAAGTGGTAGATGGCAGATGATTGCAGATGTTAGTGGAGGATATGTACCAGCCACTATTGCCGAAACTAGTTGGGATGGAAGATGCTGAGGTGCCATTTGACAGGGATTGACATGTACATTCTACAAGGACTGGGTGACGGAGTGCTTTTTTTTTTTTTTTAATGTTTGGTACATACATGGTACCTTCCAGATCAATGGACTACAGTATATACATTGTTCACTTGAGAACTTAAGCAGCAGGCTGGTAGGACAGAGGTCTGGGGTTATATTCTGTTTTAACTGAAATATTTGAATAGTTTGTAAGTGAAATTAGTTCTATGTGTTAAAAATTATTACCTTGAATTAGAACTGTTACTTGGGCTGTGATTTTGTAACTTTGGAGGCTTGGGGACAGTTGGTTGGCAGGATTAATTAGAGGGAAATTTAAATGTGTTGTTTGCCTGGTGTTCTTAAATACTGAAAAGCCACTGGGGGTTGGGATTGAAGGGCTGAGTATTTCTGTTTGTGACTGAAATTCGAAGCAACAGGAGCTGGTGGGCCTGTGACATCACACAGTACCTGATGTCTGCTTTCCCACACTGTTAGTGGGACCGAACACACACTGGACTGTATGTGTTTGTGAGACTTGGGAACTTTATTGGTGGGGTTGAAATTGAGTTTGTAAATAACTACAGTCAGTATAGAGAGAGAAACTATATTCCAGGGGAAAGGGACTAAGAAAAGGGGGTGTGCCATTATAAACAGAGGGGTATAAACAGGGTGGCCATATTCCACCATGGCAGGCATCTTCGGAAGGGTTGTAGGCTGCACAGGCTGTGGGATGGCAATAATTCTAAATTGGGCCTGGAGAGAGGGAGGCTGCTCACTCTATAGACAGCTATCTTGTATCAGGAGTGAGGTATATTGGTTAAGGAGTAAGCTGGGGGGGAGTGTCCAAGGATAAGGGGTGTGGATATGGGCAGCAGAAGCATTGGGCTGAGGGGAGGCTGGGGCAACGCTCTGAAATTACAGGATGTTATGTTACAGCAAGCAGGAGGGGGGATATTAGGGACAGAGGACCCAGATAGGGAAGTTAATGCTAAGGGGAAAGCGTACGGGGTGAACATTCTGAATACAAAGAGAGTGGAGGGGGAATAGTCAGGAGCAGCTGTTGTGCGGAAGCCTAAAACAGCAGACTGTGGGAAGGGAGCTCCTAAGGTGAACAGAGCAAGAGGGGAAGAAGAGGGGCAGTTTAGAGATGCAGTCAGGGGAAACTCTGGTTACTTGATGGAGGCTGACATAGAGTGTCAATAAATTTGAGCTACTAAGCAACCTAGAGGGGAGGAAGGGTGGTGGAAGTGAGGAAACTTATACAGAGGCTGGGGGGAGGGAGTCTGATACCCATAGGGCATCACAGACCGGCTATGGAAAGGATAGAAATAGTCCCAGAGGGAGAAGGAGAAACATATATGCTAAGCAAATGGGGGAGATGCAGCATATTCCAGACATGAGGGAGGAGAGCATGATTGGAGAGAAACTGGGAGACAAGGAGGTGGGAGAGGAGCCCCCCTTCAGCAGGGGGGGTCTGTACCAAGGGTGGGGCCCTAGCTAAAGAGGACCCACAGAGAGCCTCTAGAGGCAGGGATACTATTATAAGGGGGGAGGATGGCGGTGTGGGGGAAGGGAAACCATCAGGGCCACGATAAATGGTTCGGATAAGAGAGGGTTAAAGGGGACGCCTATTCAGAGGGGGTTTGAGTTAAATGGGCAAAAAATAGCAAGGGAGGCAGAAAGGGGAGGGTGACAAGGGGGTCTCTAATAAGGCAGGAAGACTCCCATGAAATTGAGATCATGAATAAAGGGGGGGAAAGGGGGCTGAGAGGGCATAGTGGAGGTAACCATAAGGATGATGGCGGTGTTAGGGTTCTGTTATTGGGAGACTTGATGATTAGGGTATCTATTGGGAGGACAGGGGTGGATGCCATAGCAGGTGAAGGTAGTGAGTATCTCTGGTCTGACAGTGCACAGAGCAAAGTTCATGGTGTATGAAATGGTTTGGGATTGTGGAGGAAACCGATTTCTGGTGCATTTGGGAATTAATGATCTAGAGGAAATAGCATTTTGAAATCCAAGCAAGGTTCAAGAACTTGCCAGAGTCTGTCGGGATAATGGATGCAGCATTTCCTTTTGGAGATATTGCCAGTACCAAAGGCCTCAGTGAGAGAAAAAATGAATACTCACAGAGGTTAATGACTGGCTCAGGAAGTGGGTGAAGAGAGTAGGTTGGGGTGTTAGGAACTGGAATGGAGTTTGGGAGGATAAGGGACTACCTGCCAAGGACAGATTTCATCTTGCCCCATTAGGGAAGGAAGTCCTAAACAGGGATGGCTGACTACATACAAGAAAGGTGGGGTTTAAACTTGTAAGGGGAAGGATAAGGGAGGGGCTGACCAGAAGCCCTCTCCTCCAGATGAGGGAGTAGCCTTCAAGCCCAAGGAGGGAGGAGGAAACAGACTGGAGGTGGAGGTTTCAGGAGGAGCAGAGGAGGATGGAAGTATAAGGAATCTAGGTGGGGTTCGACAAAGAGGATCAGGGATAAGGGTGGGGTTGGTGTTGAAGTAAATGCCAGGAGCTTGGGAAACAAGTTGCCAGAGTTTCAGGCCATGCTGTTCGGGGTGGATGTGGCAGCAGTCACGGAGACGCAATAACAAAAACCATGACTGGGACCTAAATGTACGGGTACACTATGCTTAGGAAGGATAGAAAGGAGGTAGAGGTGGAGTGGCTGTGTTCGTTAGAGATGACATAGAAATTGCTAGGGTAGAAGAGGCAGAGGGAAACGTGGAGGCCTTATGGGTCACCTTACGATCCCCAGCAGGAGATAAGGTCAAGCTGGGTGTAGATATAGGCCCCCCGGATGAGTGATGTTCTAGAGGATGGTTTGCTGGACAACATCATTGCCCAGTGTGGACCAAAAGGGGAAGGAGTGGTGTTGATGGGGGACCTTAATATGCCAGGTACAAACTGGGGAATCATGTCCTCTAAGGTGGCCAAGGAGCAGAGGCTGCTGGATGGCTTCCAGGATGTGTTCTTAACACAGCATGTGATGGAGCCCACAAGGGAGGGGCATGTCCTGGATGTGGTTCTGGCAGATGGGGATCTGGTAAGGGACATGGTTGTACAGGACCCCCTGACTGGGAGCGACCACAATACTGTGTGGTTTCAAATAAGCATTGGGGGGGGGATCTAGGACACTGGCCGTGGACTTCAGGGGGGCAGACTTTATGGGCATGGGAAATATTCTCAAGGATCACTTGAAGGGGATTACCTCAACGACAGGTGTGGAAAGAAGATGGGAGGTCATAAAACGGGGACTTCATGAGGCAGTCAGGATCTGCGCTAAGTTGAAATGTAAGGGAGCAAGGTCACATAAACCATGCTGGTGGTCCAGTGAGGTACAGGTAGCAGTCAGAGAAAAGAAGGCGGCCTACAAAAAAAAATAAAACAACAAGAGGGGATAGGGATAAGAAATGTACCAGCTTGCATCTAGAAAAGTCACCCGTATGGTGAGGGAGCTAAGTCCAGTAAAGAGCAGCGGCTGGCACAGGGATACATGGAGGGAAAAGGGTTCTTCCAGTACATTGGGGAGCGGAGAAAAACTAAGGGCCATCTCAGCAGATTGAGATCAGAAGGAGGGTGGGTGGAAGAGGCGAGGACCAGGCAGAGGTATTTAACGTACTTTGCCTCTGTGTCTCACTAGGGAGGGGATGGGATATCTACAAAGCAAGGCACGAAGGGGATAGAAGGGTCAGTAAGTGGGATCAGGGGAGCAACAGAAATGGAGCAAGAGGGAGGGAGAGGTACCCAAGGGGTGTCACATCTGGGTAAGGATAAAAAGGCCAGTAAGGTGGAGGGGAAGGATGATGCTATCTCCGCCAAAAGGGTGTGGTTAGCCCTCAAGGCCCTAAAGAAAGATAAATCTCCTGGGCCGGATGGCATTCATCCGAGGAGTACTATGGGAATTGGCAGACATACTGGCTGCACCCCTGGCAGAGCTTTTCAGCAGGTCACTTGAGACAGGGAGGGTACCTAGGGATTGGCGAGAGGCACATGTGGTACCAGTCCATAAAGGGGGGTCGAGGGAAGTACCAGGTAACTATAGACCCATCAGTTTGACCTTGGTGGTGAGAAAATGAATGGAGAGTATACTAAAGGAACGATTGGGGGTGTACTTGGAGGAAGTGGGAGGTCTGGATAGTCGGCAACATGGGTTTGTGCCAGGTAGATCATGTCAAACCAACCTTGTGGAGTTCTATGAATGGGTAACATAAGAACTGGACAGGGGTAAGCCTGTGGATGTATTATTCTTGGACTTCAGCAAGGCGTTTGACTCTGTCCCCCACAATGGTTTGGTGGAGAAACTGATGGGATTAGGAGTAGGCCCTTTGATGGTCAGATGGATTGAAAACTGGCTAGCTGGACGCCTCAGAGAGTAGTGGTCTGTGGGGAGCTCTGAACCCTGAGAGGTTGGTAGTGGGGTACCACAGGGCTCGGTCCAGGTCTGATCCTGTTTAATGCATATATCGGACATCAGGGAGGGTATAGGGTGTGAAATGAGTCTCTTTGTGGATGACTCCAAGATGGGAGCAGTAGTTGAGGGAGAAGAAGGGAGGTTGGTCCTGCAAGGGGACCTGGACACCCTGGAAAGCTGGGCTCACACATGGAAATTAAATTTCAATATCACCAAGTGCAAGGTGTTGCATCTAGGTCGGGGAAACCCTAAACACAGGTACACCCTGGGAGGGGAGGCGCTGGAGTCCTCAATGGGGAAAAAGACCTAGGGGTCATGGTGGATGCATGTATGAATAACTCTGAGCTGTGCAGGAGAGCAGCTAGCAAGGCAAACAGGATGTTGGGATGCATCGTAAGGGGATCACCTCTAGGAGCAAGGAAGTGATTCTGCCACTGTACAATGGACTGGTTAGACCACACCTTGAGTACTGTGTACAGTACTGGAGACCACACTTGAAGAGGACATACAGCTCCTGGAGGGAGGGTACAGAGGAGGCAACAAAGATGATCGAGGCTAGGATTTGACGTATGAGGACAGAACGAGGAGCTCTGCCTGTTTTCATTGGGAGGAGAGGAGAGACGGGGGGGGCATGATATAGGTCTTCAAGTACCCTAAGGGAATAAATAGGGTAAACATGGAGGGATCTTAGACTAAAGCAGAGAGGTATCACCTGAGGGCATGGTTTGAAGTTGAAGGTGAAGGTGAGGGAAAGAGGAGGAAGTTTTCACTGAGAGGGTGGTGGACCCTTGGAATGCACTGCCTGGTGAGCTGGTTTCGAGATCCACAGTGGAGGGCTTTAAGAGAGGGTGGGACAGACACAGGAAGTGTATCAGATGATGGCCTGTCCCGGGGGGTGGGGATGGATGATAGGGGTTTCTGGAGCACAAGGGATGGGAGGGTCTTGGCACCCAACTAAGGATCTAAGGTTCGGGCAGACTCGATAGACCATAAGGCCTAATCTGCTGGCAAATAGTATGTTAGTATATACCAGTGCACATTGTGTGCATGCCAGCACCTCTCATTGTTTTGTATGTCTGGTAGGTATTAGTGCTACTCTCACTGTCCCGTAGAATATGGCACAGAGCGCCCTAACAGCATCTCCGGCATGCAAGGCACAGTTACCATGGCACTAACATACCTCTTAACTGCCCTTGATTTTGCATTACAGATTTCCTCTGTCCCTCCTAAATTTGGCATTTTTGCCACAGAAGAGTTGAGATTCAAATCATAAAATTATATCAGACAGTTGTTTTGCAGTATAGTTTTCCATCAGAAAATACTTTTATCATGAAATCACTTAATGTAACAGCTTCATGAACTGATAGTGCCATGTTTTGAGATGTGTGCCTGATTTTGATCATGTGTCCTTGATTTTTTAAAGCAGGCAGTTGTTGTTGCTATCTTTTATTTTTCCTCTGAACAGCCATTACAACATGTTATAAAAACTTACTTTAAATACATGAAAGTAAAGTCAAGCGAAGTACAGACTGACCAATGCAGTACATTAAAAAAAGTGAATATAAATACAGATGCTAATCCAAAAAATTCATCTATAAGCAAAAAAATATCACAGTACTGGAAATTGAGTAGAATATATGCCTGTGCAGGTGTATGTTATGAGAATTTTTTTCATAAACCCCCGAGAGCATAGCTCAACGGGTTTATGAGATATCACATACAAAGGGTGTGTGAAAAATCCTCATAAAACAAGCCTTGTATGTGCATTATTTTTTTTATAATTACCGGGTAGCACTTTTTCCCATAGGGAAACACGGTTATAATTTGCTGTTATGGCAAACATGCACCAGGTTAACCTTGGAACAGCCATCCCTCAGTCGCTGTTCTCTGACGTTCACGTTCCATGAAGCAATCTCATGGCACAGCACACTTCATGGTTCCTTATGTTTGGTGGTAATGTATTTTTTATAAAAAAAAAACAAACTTTTTTTTTCTGAACTAAACCACTTGAAAACAGAAGCAAAATAAAAGAAAAATCTGCGCCGTGCTTTCCCGTTAGCCTGACATCGGAGCCGAGTCCATGCCACAGACTGCCCCAGCCTCTCGAAGCCCGGAAGGATGTTGCAACCGCCACTCTGCGTTTAAGTTTATATTCAAACAAAAATCAAAGTTTCTACACATTTTCTAATAAAATATCCTCTTCCTTTTCCTTCAACAAGTGCAGCAGTATAACTAGGAAGACCGTGGACCACGCAAAATCCAGACTGGTCCGCAGCTTCCTGAACACTAATCTATTGGCTTATTTAATTTTTTATAATTGCTGACGTGAAAAAGCGCACTCCTACAATTATAAAATAAAAAAAATATGGGGTGCTGTGTTTAAAACTCGATTTTACACACACCCTTGTTGTGGGATGCTTTTAAAACCCGAGGGTGTTTATGTAGCATCCCACAACTCGGTGTGTGTAAATCTAGCTAAACACACCAACTTACATATTATTCTCTATATAATAATGCAAGGATTCACTAGAGATAAAATGGTAAGCTGTGTTTCTGCTGTGGTGCTGTCCCTGTGAGCGTGAGGCGTGCAGAGTGCAAGGAGGAAAAACGTCAGTAATTACCTGCTGTCGAGTTATTATGGAATTCAGTGGGTTGTTACGGTGTTACTTTATTCTATATATAATATGTGGGTGTGTGTGGGTGTGGTGTGTGTGTGTGTGTGTGTGTGTGTAAGCAACGAGAAGTTTACACACACCCAAGAGGTTAGATGCTACATAAACCCCAAGGGGTTTATGAAAAACATCTAACCTCGAGAGTGCACACACAGCAGCCCATATTTTATTTTATATAATTGCTGGGTCTTCCTTTTTGGCCACAGCAATTATATAAAATAAAAAAAGACATTCCTATGTGGTCATGGTCTGCTTAGGTTCGAGTGTGTGGTTCGCAGTCATTTGTATGTAATTATTTAAACTTTTTTGAGTCATTTATTTTTGCCCACAGCCAAAATGTTACTTTTCTGTTTTATAATGTGTTCATTGTGTTCCTGGGAGTCATGTACCACTGAGTTTGAGTGGTGGTTCAGTCTCTGGTGGTGACACGAGGTGGTCAGCGATCCGGAAGGAAGAGTTGCGTCGGGCATATGCGCAGAGTGAGAAAATTTACATGCGCTTGCTGTAGTAAACACTCCTTTATTACAGCAAATAACGCCATGGTTTTTCTATGACAAAAAGGAAGACCCAGTTATTGTAAGGAAATATTGCACATGAGTGAAATGAATGTTACAGATCTTACTTCGAGACACAGCTCTTGCAGCAGGTTACACCATTAGGACTGAAGCCGGCAGGCGTCAGGACCCCACGGAAAAATTCTAGCCAGCTATCTTCAGCGGGGACCGCCCCCGACGTCGGTCCCGCCTCCGACGTCGGGCGTGGTACATAAGGGGGCGGTCCCGCCAGATTCCCCAGTTCTTTCCCGCCGTCTACTTGCATGTCTCGACCCTTCGGTTACAGTTTAGTGCGCAACGCGTGGTTAAGTGCTTTTCTTCGAGAAATTCGATTTTCTTCAAGCAAGACCTTTGCTGATGTCCTCTCCGACCTCTGGTCACTCCTCCAAGTGTGCTTGCGGGAAACAGATCCCCTTCAAGGATCCCCACACAGCCTGCGTTAGGTGCCTGGGCACAGACCACGATACCCGGGCCTGCTCGTTCTGCCAGGGGTTCAACAGTCGTACCCGGATCCGACGTCAGAAGGCCCTTCAGGCTTTTTTTTGTTGGAGGAAAAGCTGAAGACCATGTCTTCCAAGGGGGAATCTTCCTCTCAAAAATCCCACAAGCACGCGGAGAAACGAAGGGAGAAGGCCCCTTCCAGGTCCCCCTCCAGGGCTTCGGAGTCACAGCTCCGGTTCTAGGTCCGACCGCTCTCCCTCCAGGGCCAGCTCTCAGCCTCCCCCGGCTGTGGTAAGGAAGCCTTCTCAGGCCAAGTCCGCCAGGCCGTCCTCGTCTTCATCCTCCAGGGCCTTGGCGAAGTCCGGGGAGCGCCACCACCATCATCACAAGTCTGGTTCCCGCCTTTCGGTTCCCGACGTCAGGTCTTCTTCTGTGCCTCCTCGCAAGACGCTGGAGCTCACGCCTAAAGAGGCCTGTGGACCCGACGCCGCGCGACCGCCGCCGCCGCATGTCATACTCTCCTGAGCCGCTGCGCTGACGACGCCGCGCCAAACCAATACATCAGCGGACGCCGGTAGGGGACCGACGCCCGCCTCCTCCTGAGAAGAGGGCCTGACGCCCGACCAACGCCGGTCAGGAGACTTGACTGAGGAGGACTTAACGCAGCCCGAGGACCAGACGGGCAACCTGTTCGTCGAAACTCCCAGGGAACCCTCGCCGCTACCAGAGCCCCTGTGGAGCCGACGCTGACCCGACGACCGCCCACCGGCGCCCGGGCCGTCGTCTGGCCTTTCTTTAGCGGAAGTGAAGGACCTCTTCACTTACTGGTGGGACACCATAAAGAAGGACATGGTTCCCACTGTTCCTCCTCCTCCGGTTCCTGCACCCCCTTCGCCATCGGGGTCGGCAGGCCGCTTACCTCCTCCCTGGGAGCCTAGATCCTCTCCCAGGGGGAGACCAGAAAAACGGAGACTTCCGTTGAAATCTTCTTCAGGGTCACCCAGCCCCAAGAGATCCAGGAGACACCGACGTTCGCTTTCGACGGAGGACACGGGATCAGACTACTGTTCCTCTAGATCCCCATCTCCACTCTCCATCCCTTCTCCGGACCCACGTGAGATGCCGAAATCTCCTCCGGATGATCCTTCGTTCCTGGATATTATGAGACATATATACAAGAGAACATGGGATGGGATGCAGAAGAGCTAGACCCCGAAAGGATACGCCTCGCCAGATATCTTCGGCAGAAGGACCCCAAGCCTGTGGTGGTACCACCCTTGGTGGACACTTTTGTGGACGTCACCAAGGCAGCGTGGAAGCGTCCACATTCGCTCCCGGTGATGCCGAAAAAAGCTGATTGCTTGTACAAGGCTCCTAAGAAAGACCAGTACTTGACGCAGCAGCCTCAGGCCGATTCTCTGGTCATCACAGCCTCACATGACCGGTCACAGAGGCTGCAACATTTGAGCACCCTGCCACCGGACCCAGAGTCCAAGCAGTTGGACACGTTGGGTTAGTGCACGTATGCTTCCGCTACCTGCGCCATCAGATCCTTGAACTATTTAACCCACATGGTTCAGTTCCAGAACGCTTTGTGGGAACAGGGTCTGGAAACTGCTGAAAAATTGCCTGAAGGTGAGCAGAAGGAGGAGATGCTTCAGCTCCTCCGGACGGGTTCAGACATGGGGACCCAAGTGCTATGAGCCGCGTATGACTCTGCGGATTCACCGGCCCGAGCAGCAGCTTCTGGCGTATGCCTCCGGAGACACTCCTGGTTACGCTGCCTCTGGTTTTACCCCGACGCCCAGAAGAATATTATGGACGCTCCTTTTGAGGAGAAGTCTTGTTTGGTAATCCTTCGAGAAGATCATTACCAGACTTCAAGAGGCCGGGAAGGGGGGTCGGTTCAGGCCATGTATCGACTCAAGCTTGGTTCCTTTGTAGGAACCAAAGCCGTTTTCGTGGGCGGACGCAGAGGCAGCAGCCCCACTTCGCTACACATCAGAGGGGCTCCGGCTTCCATAGAGCCCAGGGGAAACAGCCCACCAGCAGAGGTCAGCGTTCTAAGCCGGCCCAGCCAGCGGGCCCATCTGCCGCCACAGCCTGACTCCTTTCCGGCCCCCGCCCCTCAGGATCAACGGGAAATCATGGTTGGGGGTCGCATTGCGAACTTCCTGCCGGGATGGCAGGCTATAACCACCGACAGGTGGGTTCTTCAGTTGGTCAGTCTAGGCCACTTTATAGAATTCGCAGAAAAGCCACCCTCGAGGCCTCCTTTGCTCTCCCGGTATCCGGGCCAGCACAAAACTTTGATCTGGCAAGAAGTACTCACACTCCTGCGAAAGGGAGCGATAGAGTACGTCCCGGAGAACCAGAGAGGACGAGGATATCATTCCCACTTCTTCCTGGTTCCAAAGAGAACAGGGGACCTCCGTCCGATTCTGGACCTCAGCAACCTCAACGTGTCGGTCGCCTACAAGAGATTCCGCATGGTGACTCTTCTGGGTCTTATTCCCATGCTGAAACAGGACGCCTTTTTAGCGTCTCTAGACATGCAGGACGCATACCTGCATATCCCTATAGCTCAGGCGCACAGGAGGTTCCTGCGCTTCGAGTTTCTCGACCACCACTTTCAGTTCCGAGCTCTTCCGTTCGGACTGTCATCCGCACCAAGGGTCTTTACCAAGTGCATGGCAGTCGTGGCAGCATCTCTGAGGAGACAGGGCCATTATGTGTTCCCGTACCTGGACGACTGGCTCTCATGGCCGCCCCCAGAGACGTTGCTACATGCGGTTCAGAGCACCCAGGACCTGTTCCAATCTCTGGGCATCCTCATAAATTACGAGAAGTCTCTCCTGGTACCATCGCAGAAACTGCAGTTTATAGGTGCAGTACTGGACACTGTTCAGGGAAGAGCTTTTCTTCCGGACGACAGAGCGGAGCGCATCAGATCCCTCATAAGGGATTTTCGTCTAACAAGATCGTACCTGCCAGGTCGGTCCTTCGCTTGCTCGGACACATGGCTACGGCCATTCCTACTGTCCCTTTCGCAAGGCTCCACATGTGGGTAACTCAGTGGATGCTCAAAGTGCAATGGGACCAAAGGCAAGACCACTTGCAGCATCCGGTCAGGATCACGAATTCCGTGATTCGAGACTGGCAGTGGTGGCTAGTCCCAGGGTCGCTCTCCACGGGCGTCCAGTTCGTAGCGCCGTCCCCGGAGGTAACCCTCACCACGGACGCCTCAGGTCTTGGGTGGGGGGCACACCTGGACGGGGTAAAGTCCCAGGGTACGTGGACCCCAATGGAAGCTCATCTACATATCAATGTCCTAGAGATGAGGGTGGTTCTCTATGCCCTGCAGGCCTTTCAGTCAGTAATCCCACCGTGTACTGTTCTGCTTCAAACAGACAACGCGCCGGTGATGTATTACCTCAACAAACAAGGAGGCGCACACTCTTACCCCCTTTGCAGGGAGGCCATGAGGGTGTGGGATTGGGTAATCGGACACGGCGCAAATCTGATCACTGTGCACGTTCCTGGGGTGGACAACACGATTGCAGACGGCCTGAGTCGATCCCAGGCCAGAGTCCATGAGTGGGAACTTCTTCAAGAGGTGGCGGAGGATCTGTTTCTTCGATGGGGAATTCCAGAACTAGACTTGTTCGCATCCCCATCCAATGCAAAACTGCCCAATTTTTGCTCGCTAGATCCAGGGCCTGGTGTTTTCTGGCGGGACGCGTTATCCCTCTCCTGGGCGAACAGATTCCTCTATGCTTTCCCTCCCTTCCCGTTGATCCAGAGAGTTCTTCTCAAACTGCGCAGGGAGCACGCACTCATGATCCTGGTGGCCCCGTTCTGGCCCAGACAGATCTGGTTCCCTTTGTTGGTGCAACTATCTCGGGAACCCCCGCTCCTGTTGCCGCTCAGCTCCCACCTCCTGTCTCAGGAGAAAGGTTCACTTGTCCATCTGGACTTGCGGTCACTGAACCTGCATGCTTGGCTCCTAGAGACATAGCCATCTTGTGTCACGGGGTCTCGCAAGAGGTTGCAGAGGTTCTTTCTGCAGCCAGAAAGCCGACAGCATCGTCATGTGTCACGCCATGAAATGGCTCGCTTTTGTTTATGGTCTGCGAGCACGCGATTTTTCCCTTTAGGTTGTCCTGTGGAGTAGTATTGATTATCTGCTCTCTCTTCATTCGGGTCTAGCCCTCCTTTATTAAGGTGCACCTCTTGCCATTTCTGCCTATCACCTCACGGTGGGACATCGTACAGTGGCTCAATTGGACGCCTCTCGGGAATTTCTTAGGGGAGTGTTACACCTTAGGCCTCCTATTAGGGACCCTGTACCTCCATGGGATCTGCTCTTTGTCCTGGAACAGCTCACGCTCCCCCCCTTTGAACCTGCCGCGGATTGCGAGCTACGTTTTCTGTCGTGGAAAACGTTATTTTTAGTTGCTGTTACTTCAGCGACAAGGATATCTGAACTTCACGCTCTCATGTGCAAAGAGCCTTATTTAGTTTTCAACCGGGACAGAGTATCCCTGAGGACAAACCCTAAATTTTTGCCTAAGGTGGTTTCTTCACTCACTCTGAACCAGGATATTGACCTTCCGGTCTACTTCCCGAGTTACTCGTATAGAGGAGAGGCTCTGCTTCACACCCTGGATGTTCACCATAGCCTGAGGTATTACCTCAACAGAACTAAATCTTTTCGTAGTTCTGAGCAGCTTTTCGTTTCCTTCTCTGAGAGAATGATGGGCCAATCCGTATCCAAACAGTCCCTATCTCGCTGGCTTGTCCAGTGTATTTCTTACTGTTATGATATAAAACAAAGGCCCCTCCCGGGCACAGTCCGGGGTCATTCTACTAGTGGTGTGGCTACCTCCTTTGCAGCACTCAGAAACGTCTCCACCTCTGCTATATGTGCTGCAGCCACTTGGAGTTCTGTGCATACCTTTATCAGGCATTATAGCCTGGACATCGCCTCTCGGCGAAGGGCTGGTTTCGGCCTGGCGGTGCTACAGGGTCTCCTGTCCTAGGTTCAGGACCTGGAATGTACTTCCTTTTTTCCTCCTCCCGGAATTTCTGGCAGCGTTACTGCTTGGGAATCAGTCCTAATGGTGTAACCTGCTGCAAGAGCTGTGTCTTGAAGTAAGATAGTACAGTTACGTAAGAACTTACCGTAACAGTAGATCTTCGAGAACAGCTCTTGCAGCAGGTACCTTCCCGCCCACCTTCCCCTTGGAGGAGGCATGGCTTTGCCTTTTCTTATAGGGAATTTCCTCCCTTATTTTCTTCTGACGGTGGATCCTCTGTCTCACTCTGATGTCATCCTGGGCGGGAGTCTCCGGCGCGAGAACCTGGGAATCTAGGCGGGACTGCTTTATATGTACCTACGCCTAGCGTCGGGCCGGGACCGGCGTCAAGGTCCCCGCTTGAAGATAAAGAAGAATTTTTCCGTAGGTCCTGACGCCCGCCGCTTCAGTCCTAATGGTGTAACCTGCTGCAAGAGCTGTTCTCGAAGATCTACTGTTACGGTAAGTTCTTACGTAACTGTACTATATGTGCATGACAGTTTTAATTGGGTTATTGCAGGTAAGATGTATTACGAAATGCTTTCTAGTAAGCATGTAGACCAGGTGAAAATCCTCTATTCCTAATGTATGAGTACTAAACTTTGTTTAGTGCTATTTGAATATCTAGACTGTAGTATTTTCCATTTTATAACTTCTAAAAGCAGTTAATGTCAGTCACATTATATAAAAAATAATGGCTATGTAACTGTGTGTTTAGGAATTGTTTTACACATCTGAGGTGTGTGATGACCCATAAACCTCAAGAGCAAAGCTCAAGAGATTTATAAAATCATCACATACCGAGGGTGTGTTTAAATTAAAAAATAAATAAATAAATAAATATAAACAGAAAGCAGTTGCATATACATTATTTTTTATAATTACTGGTGCAGGGAATTCCTCTGTCAACACTTGAAATGATAGAAAGAGACAGGGAATGTGAAGCAGTTATGTGGAGAGAGGCACACACACACAAATATACTCTCTGATTGTCTGTCTCTTTCTAGAGATTTGTTGTTCTTTTTTGGTGTTTATTTTTTGTTTAAAAAAAATAGATGTACTGGAACATGCACAGGAAGTGCTATAGGTAGACAGGAGTCCATTAAACGCAGTCCGTTCCCAGTGTGACCCGCTGTCTACTGAAGCGCCAACCAACGTGTTCCAACAACAGGATCAACCAGATAGCTTTTTTTAGTTTTAAAGACAGGATTAACCAGATGAACAGTGGAGAGAGAAGAAAAAAAAAAAAGTAAAGTAAAACTCACTGAAAGATGAGTGACAGGAACTGCAAGATCTTATCTGTGTCATTCAAACAACATGAAGTCTTGCTATATTATGACATATACAGTTAGTCCCAACCTTAGAACTGCTCCGGAGGTGAAAGAGTTAACTTCCATGCCAGGCATGGAATCTTGAGCGCGAGCTCGGTTAGAAACTCTGTCTATTGTTCTTCAAACTCAAACTGTCAGATTCTTTACTCCGCCTCACTGAACGGTCGCTCCGGAGATTTCTCCTACTGCTCAGTTCATTTTGTCGGTTAAAAAGTGTAAATTCTCAGTTTTTAAACTGCAATTTGTCTATATTTAAACCGCAACCGGTCAGTTCAAGCTCTGTCTGTGGTATTGTAAGCAATAGATAGGTTTTACATTATTCTGTGTGGAACTTGCAAACGATCATTATCGGTTTGGTTTGAACCGATCAGGTTGTTGTTAAACTTATTAAATTGCTATCTAGAGTGCGGTCCCTGGTTCTTATCGGTTCTAAAAAAAAACGGATTTCATTACGTTTTCCGATCGTGACACGGTTAGGAACCGATAAAGGATTATCTTGCTTGGCTTATTGCCGTTAACGGGCAAGTTTTGGATAGGCTGGCACTATGTCTGAGAAACCCAAAGAAAACCGGGCCCACTGGGTTTCAGCACTGTAGTGTCTGTGGGGAAGCCTTTGCTAAGGCTGACCCACACACCACATGTATTTATTGTCTGGGGTTTGCCCACCTCAATGCAGACTGCCAGATTTGCAAGAATTTCCCTGCAGCTACCCTGGATAAGAGAGTTGGTAGGCTCAGGGAACGAGAGGCCAAGAAGTCCGCTGACCCGGATGGCCAGCCCGGTTCGGTGCTAGCCGAACCGGAGGGAGTGCCCTCTGACCAGGGGGAGACTTCCTCGGGCAAACTGAGAGCTGACTCAGAGGAGTCAGCCCCAGCAAAAAGGACTAGAAAGTCAGCAGGTGTGGAGCCAAAATTGCCTTCTCCAACCGCTGCAGAGATAGCCAAAGCGATCAAAATTGTCCAGTCGCTTTTCCCAGTTCCGACCGAACCGGGACCATAAGGTAAGCGGTCGGTTCGGTCGGGGCCACCGGTTCAAGAATATGATATAGAGGAATTTATGAACCGAGGAGGGGGAGGAAGATTATGAAGAGTGAATGTGATTTTGAAAGTCTGGGTGTGCCCATTGAACCGACATCTCCCAGACGGACCTTTAGAGTGTCTCCCCTAGGCTTTCTGAGTCCCCTTCTCATTTTATGTTTTATAAAAAGGTGGCTGAAACCCTCCAGCTTCCTTTGGAAGAAGCTGTGGATGAAGAGGAGGAGCCTGACTATGTGGAAATGATGGATATCCCAGAGTCCAGGAGACTGTCTATTCAAACAACATGAAGTCTTGCTATATTATGACAATTGCAGTTTGTCCCACCATTAGAACTGCTCCGGAGGTGAAGGAGTTAACTACCATGCCAGGCATGGAGTTTAGAGCGCGAGCTCGGTTAGAGAAGCTCTGTCTGGCTAATTTCAAACCGAAACTGTCAGATTCTTTACTCCGCCTCACTGAACAGTCGCTCCGGAGATTTCTCCTACTGCTCAGTTCATTTCTCGGTTTAAACAGTATTTTCTCGGTTAAATTCAACCGCGAGTATTATTATTTTAACCGCAAACCGATCGGTTCAAGCTCTGTCAGTGGTATTGTAAGTAATAGATAGGTTTATTTCTGTGTGGAACTTGTAAATTTTTATCGGTTCGGTTCGAACCGATCAGGCTGTTTAAAACTTTTAAAAGTAAGCATTTTAAAGCTTTTAGAGTGCGGTTCTCGGTTCTTATCGGTTCTAAAAAAACGGATTTCATTACGTTTTTTTCCACGACCCGTGACACGGTTGGGAACCGATAAGGGTGTCTTGCCTGGCACTGCCGTTTAAAAGGGCAAGTTTCTTGGTTAGCTGGCATCATGTCTGAGAAACCCAAAAGAAAACCGGCCCACTGGGTTTCAACACTGTAGTGTCTGTGGGGAAGCCTTTGCCAAGGCTGACCCACACACTACATGTCTATTGTCTGAGTTTGACCACCTCAATTCAGACTGCCAGATTTGTAAAATTTCCTGCAGCCACCCTGGACAAAGAGTGGCAGGCTCAGGGAACGAGAGGCCAAAAGTCCGCTGACCCGATGGACAGCCCGTTCGGTGCCAACCGAACCGGAGGAGTGCCCTCTGACCAGGGGAGACTTCGGCAACAAAAAGCTGGCTCTGAGGAGCCAGTTCCAGCAAGAAACTAAAAATCAGCAGGTTTGGGTCAAATTCCTTCTCCAACTGCTGCAGAAATAACAAAAGCTATACAGATTGTACAGTCACTTTCTCCGGTTCCGTCCGAACCGCCACTGTCTGGTAAAAGGTCGGTTCGGCCGGTTCCACCGGTTCAAGAATATGATATTGAAGAGTTTTATGAACCAGAGGAGGGGGAGGAGGATTATGATCAGTGTGAATGTGACTTTGAGAGTCTGGATGTGCCCATTGAACCGGACATCTCCCCAGACAGACCTTTGGAATCTTCCCCATGCTTTCTGAGTCCCCTTCACTTTTGTTTTATAAAAAGGTTGCTGATACCCTCCAGCTCCCATTAGAGGAAGCTGTGGATGAGCAAGAGGAACCTGATTTTGTGGAAATGATGGATATCCCAGAGTCTAGGAGATTATCTATCCCCTTACATAAATCATTTAGGAAACAAACAAAATACTAAAAGCTCCTAATTCTGTGCCTCCTGTTGACAAGAAGATGGACAGGAGGTACACTTTATCAGGTCCTGATACAGACTTTCTTTCACAGCAATGCAGTCATGTTGGGGTAGTTCAGGCTGCAGCCTGTGATAAGGCTAACATTCCCTGGCTTCACATCCTCCTGACAAGGACTCCAGGAAGATTGATGCCATGGCTAAAAACAATACATGGCAGCGCCCTTGGGACTCAGACAAGCAAATTACATGGCTTATGTGGCAAGATACCAAAAATCTAGATGGGACACTGTCATGGCTTTTGCAAACAGGCCCCTGGCCAGCTTGCCAAGGAGCTGGAGCAGGTGGCTGCTGATGGTATTGAGGCATCCAAGGTGCAATTCCATGCTGCTGTGGATTCTAATGATGTATCCTCTAGAGTCATGGCTACATCTGTGGCCTTCGTAGGTTGGCTTGGCTCAGGTGTACTAGTTTGTCACAGGATACCCAAACTAAGGCCATGGATTTTCCTAGGTAGGAATTCTCTGTTTGGGGAGCAGACAGAGAATTACATGAAGAAAATGGATGAATATAGAACAACTTATAGGAGTGCATAAGCCAAGGAGTGGCAAGCCACTCTCAGAAGCAGACCTCAGGGTAGAGGTAGGCTTTTCACAGGCCTTTTTACCAAACCCAGGCTTCTTCTGCTTATGCTCAGAGGGGGTTCTTCAGAGGCAGAGGCAGACGGGGCGCAAGCAGGCCTGCTTCCACCCCTCAGCCAAAAGCCCCTGCCAAACAGGCACCCTGATGGGGTGCCCAGGGCCGGTTCTCCATTACCTGTAGGGGGCAGGCTGGCTTACTGCGTTCAGGACTGGGAGTCTCTAACATCAGACAAGTGGGTCCTGGAAGTAGTAAGCCAGGGTCTGGTTCTCAGCTTTAAAAAATTTCCAAAGATGAGAGCCAGATCTTTTCCACCTGCAAACCCTCTAGAGACCTTTGCCTTAGAAACAGAAGTCTCAACCCTCCTGGCTCTCAGAGCTGTAGAAAGGGTTTCCCCCCTACTCCAGGGTAAGGGTCTGTACTCCAGGTACTTCCTTACCCCAAAAAAGACAGGAGAATGGCGGCCCATTTTGGACCCAAGATATCGGAACAAGCACCTTTTGAAACCAAAATTCAGAATGGTGACTCTGGCAATAATTTTACCTTCTCTAAGGCCAGGGGACTGGCTAGCTTCCCTGGACCTCAAGGATGCCTATTTCCATGTTCTAATCAGAAGCTCCCACCGAAAGTACCTCAGATTCGAACTGCCCTCAGGCCATTACCAGTTCAGAGCAATGCCCTTCGGCCTCACCTCTGCCCCAAGGGTATTTTCAAAATGTCTAGCAGTAGCAGTTGCTCATTTAAGAAGGCAAAAGATTGCTATCTTTCCCTACCTAGACGACTGGCTTATTGTAGGCCAGTCTCCAGAACAGGTCAAATCACACCTGCAAGTTACCCAGCAGCTGCTCACCTCTCTGGGTTTCCTGCTCAATCTCCCAAAGTCAGTGCTGGAACCTGTTCAGGTACTCGCCTTCATAGGTGCAGAACTGGATACAAAGCAGGCCAGAGCCTTCCTGCCCTTAGAGAGGGTAAGGAACCTGGTAGCCCTGGCCTCCTCCTTCACTCTGCAGGTCTCTCGACCAGCAAGGCACTTCTTACAGCTCCTAGGACACATGGCTGCTTCCACAGCTGTAGTGCAAGGAGCAAGATTTCAGATGAGGGACATTCAGTTTCACTTGAGAGCCTTTAGGTCTCAAAGAAAAGATCCCCTTTCCAAGTTGATCCCAGTGACTCGAACCCTGATCCAGGCCCTTCAGTGGTGGCAGGATCAGAGCAATTTAAGACTAGGGGTCCCCTTCATCCCCTACCTCACTCCTTGACCCTTACTACAGATACGTTCCTTCTGGGATGGGGAGCTCACATGGGCGACCTCCACCCAGGGAGTGTGGTCCCCTCAAGAATCTCTGCTCCACATCAATTTGCTGGAACTCAGAGCTGTCTTTCTAGCACTTCAAGTGTTTTCTGCATCTGTTCAGAACAAAGTGGTACAAGTCAGAACAGACAACACCACCGCAATGTGGTACATCAACAAACAAGGGGGCACTCGGTCTTCGGCCTTGTGCACCGAAGCAATGAAGTTGTGGTCTCTGGCTTATTCCCTGAACACTTCCCTCATAGCAGTTCACCTCCCAGGAAAGGACAATGTCCTGGCAGATGCTCTCAGCAGGATTTCCCAGGGCCATCACGAATGGTCACTGGATCCCCAAGTACTGGGATAGTTTTTGCCAGATGGGCACCCCTCAGATAGATCTTTCGCAGCCCCAGACAATCACCAACTTCCACTGTTTTGTTGCAGGCCCCAGTGAAGGGCCAGTCCCTGGATGCCTTTCTCCTAGATTGGGAAGGAAGTTTCTATATGCCTTCCCCTCTCCTCCTTTTCAAGGTGTTAGTCAAAATCAGATCCCAGCCTTGCAGGATGATTCTGATTGCTCCAGATTGGGCCAGGCAGCCCTGGTACCCACTCCTTCTGTCCTTAGCTGTCCATCTTCCCGTGCCTCCCCAGGAAACACAACCTGTTATCTTGTGCCCAGGGGAGAGTTTTTGGTATCCGAATCTCAAATCCCTCAACCTCAAGGCCTGGCTCTTGAGGAGTTAGTTTGCTGACCTACACCTTTCTCAAGGTGTTCTTGACATCCTGAAGGCTTCTAGGAAGCCTTCCACTAGGGCTACTTATAATTCTAAATGGAAAAGATTTTCCATCTGGTGCTCTGGGAAGCATATTCCCCCGGAATCTGCTGATTTGCCCATTGTTTTGGACTATATGGTCTATCTTAACTCTTTGGGCCTGAGACCAGCTACCTTGAAAGTGCATTTGTCAGCTGTCTCTGCTTTTATTTCAGCAGGAAAGCCCTCTTCTCTTTCCACTCACCCTGTATTTTCCAAGTTTTTCAAGGGATTACTTCATACTAATCCACCTTTCAGGGCCCCAGCCCCTGCCTGGGATCTTAATGTTTGCATTGCTCAGTTGATTCAACCCCCCCTTTGAACCTCTGTCTTCTGCAGAGCTGAAGTATCTAAGTTGGAAAACTGTTTTCCTAGTGGCTATCACTTCTGCTAGAAGCATAAGTGAGTTGCAAGCCTTGTCAGTTGAAACTGACTTTATTTCTTTCCACAGGGATAAGGTAGTCCTCAGGACTAACAGGAAGTTTTTGCCTAAGGTGGTTTCAGATTTCCATCTTAACCAATCTATCTCCTTCCAGTATTCTTCATTGAACACCTCTTCTGTGAGAGGAGATTGCACAGTTTGATGTTAAGAGGGCCCTTAGTTACTATTTAGAACGTACTCAAGGGTCACAGGTTCAATCCCTCCAACTTTTCCTCACTTATGGTGAGGTTGGGAAAGGAAACCTGCCACTAAGATCAATTGCCAGGTGGATTGTCTCTTGTATCCAATTTTGTTATCAGAAACTGGGCAGAGATCCCCCCTCTGGCTTGAAGGCTCATTCTACCAGAGGTACAGCCGCGTCTCTAGCTGCTGCCCGAGACATCCCTATATTGGAGATATGCCAGGCTGCTACTTGGAAAACGGTACACACTTTCACCAAGCATTACTCCCTGGATGTCCAGGCTAGGAGAGATGCTTGGTTTGGCACAGCTGTGCTTCAGAGCCTATTCCATAAGTAGGTTCTGTCCCTCCTCCATGGAGGTACTGCTGTGTAGTCTGCAACTTGTCATAATATAGCAAGACTTCATGTTGTTTGAAGAAAAAATTACTCACCTTAGTAATGTTGTTTCTTCTAATGGAGTCTTGCTATGTTATGACCTCCCTCCCAGCCTGCCCCTCTCAGAACTTCTACTTGGGTATGGTGTGGGCAACCTAGTGTGGGCACTATTTTATGCCCTTTTTAGGCGTTTCACCCCTTTTTGGGGTTTGGGGGTGGTGTTTATTATTCTCTTGTGTTATTTCTCATATTGTTAAATTATATTATTAATTCTGGTCCCCTGACTTGAGTCTTTGGTGTTGGGACCAGCAATGGGTGTTATTATTTAGGTAGCCAGTTGGCTAGTGTAGGTTACAGCTTCCACACAGACCTTAGTGAGTTTTTGCTCGTAAAGATCTGACAGTTCAGGTTTGAAACTACACAGACAGAGCTTCTATCTTAGAGCTCGTGCTCAAAGTTCCATTCATGGAATGGATTTAACTATTTCACCTCCGGAGCAGTTCTAGTGGTGGGACAAACTGCAACTTGTCATAATATAACAAGACTCCATTAGAAGAAACAACATTACTAAGGTGAGTAATTTTTTCTTTTGGTAGCCATCACCTCTGCCAAACGCATAAGTGAATTACAAGCGTTGTCAGTGGAGCAGGAGTTTCTCTTTTCACAGAGATAAGGTGGTCCTTCGGACTGACAGAAAGTTCCTGCCTAAGGTGGTTTCAGATTTCCACCTTAATCAATCTGTTTCACATCCAGTGTACTTCACTGACCACTCCTCCTCTGGGGAGAGGATGCTGCACAGCCTTGATGTGAAGAGAGCCCTTAGTTACTACATAGAGCGTACCAAGGGTCATAGGTTTGACTCCCTCCAACTGTTCCTCACCTATGGCGAAGTTGGTAAAGGGAAGCCAGCCACTAAAAGATCCATTGCCAGGTGGATTGTCTCTTGTATCCAATTCTGCTATGAGAAGTTGGGTAAAGTTCCCCTCAGGCCTGAGGGCTCACTCTACCAGAGGTACAGCTGCTTCTCTGGCTGCTGCCAGAGACATTCCTATTCTAGAAATATGTCAATCAGCTACCTGGAAAACAGTTCACACTTTTCCAAGCATTACTCCCTGGACATCCAGGCTGGGGTGATGCTCGGTTTCTTACAACCGTGTTTCGAAACCTATTTCCTAGGTAGGTTCTGTCCCTCCTTCATGGGGGTACTGCTGTGTAGTTCGTAATTGTCATAATATAGCAAGATTCATGTTGTTTGAAGAAAAAATTACTCACCCTAGTAATGTTGTTTCTTCTAATGGAATCTGCTATATTATGACCTCCTTCCTGCCTGCCACTTCAGAA
This sequence comes from Neoceratodus forsteri, assembly GCA_016271365.2. Lineage (NCBI taxonomy): Eukaryota > Metazoa > Chordata > Ceratodontiformes > Ceratodontidae > Neoceratodus > Neoceratodus forsteri. The sequence continues at coordinate 408,514,155 of CM057453.1, forward strand.
CCTCTGTTTTGGGAACGCAGGCAGTACAGGGTTGGCACTTTTTGATGCCCACCTTGTTGTTTTTCACCTATCTTTCTGGGTGAATTGGTGTTGTGTTTTTGCATTTTGGGTCTCCTGACTTGAGTCTTTGTTTTAGGCCAAAATGAGTGTTTATAGTAGTAGCCAGTTGGCTAGTGTAGGTTTACAGCTTCCACACAGAACCTTAGTGAGTTTTAGCTCGTAAAGATCTGACAGTTTGCGCTTGAAGCACTACAGACAGAGTTTTCAACCGAGCTCGCGCTCTAAGTTCCATGCCTGCATGGAAAGTTAACTATTTCACCTCTGGAGCAGTTCTAACCTGCGGTCATACTGCAATTGTCATAATATAGTAAGACTCCATTAGAAGAAACAACATTATTAAGGTGAGTAATTTTTTGTTACTCTTTTCCCTGTTGAGGGAATGTCCTTGGAAGGTTTCCGGCTTAGGCACAGAGTCTGATAGTGTTGCTTAGGCAGGTTGGGAATGTGGCGAGGGTCCACCCTCATTGTGACATGACGGAACATCTGACGTCATCATACTAGACACTGGACTGCCCTGATGTCCTCCCCAAAAGAAACCTCCTTATACTTGGCAGCACACATTACCGGTGTGTGCTGTAATGAATCGCAGAGGAGCCATGAAAATGTAGAGGGCAAATCTGATGAGGAAGATGTGTTTTTTTTTTTTTTTTTCCTACTGGCAGAAAGAATGTTATAAGACTTCTTTGCTCAACATTTAGCATGAGGGGGCAGCACCAGTTAACACTCATGAATTGTGCTTTTTGTTTTTAACAGAAAGTGACATTTGCTATTACATACCTCCTGTGAGTAGAAGCACGCTACACTTTGCACTTGAGGGAAATTACAGGAACAAACTGAAAAGAACCACTCCCTGTGAAGATATGTGCCAAGTCGGACATGGTGTAAGGCAAAAAAAAAAAAAAAACGGCACCAAGCTACTGAGCCAGTACTGATAACATACTTAAAGTGTGAGAAAAACGCTCATTTGGAACATGCACTTGCAAGCTTGAAACAAGACCCACCCCTTTCAGTCCAACATTTCAAGCAGTCAGCTACTGCTCTTTGTCAAAGAGCAGAAGTTGACGACAAAGAGCAGAATTAAACTGCTTGAAACATTGGTGGACTGATGAGGACAGCTCTCGTTTGAAGCTTGCAAGTGTTCTGTTCCTGTAAAACATTTTTTTTTACACTTCAAGCAAGTGTTTTTGTCATCAGTACTGGTTTGGTTGGTGTTGGGCTTCTTTGCCTTGTGTGAAATTATGGGAACAAAACAACATCCTATGTTAACATGTTTTTTAGTTTATTTTATTCCTCGGGTGGGTGGTTGTGCCTTTGGTTCCCCCTTCCAGCCAGCCTTCATGGCTACTGCCCCAGTTGCGACCAGAGCGCTCCCCTTCCACCGCTGCAGCCCTTCCCAGGTCGAATCACAGCAGGTACGTACCCAACCACTACGGAGACCTGGAGGGCAGGCTCAAGAGGAAGCTGGGTTAGGCATGTCCGTGGCGGTGCCGTTGGGGCAGCTGTCATGCTGCTGAGGGGTTTTCCCTTTGTATATTCCCCGCCCTCCCTGGGCATGGGCGTGCAGTGGTGTCAATACTGCAACGCATGCATCCATATGCTGCACATGTGATGCTGCCTTCACCACCCCATCCAATTGGCCCCGAAGCTGCACCAACCCCCATCCACTGCCAGGAGCCGGCACCTCGGCAGACATTCCTACCCACCTTCCCCGGAGGGGGAGAGCTGTTCATAGGATGCTCAGTGCTCCTTCTCCTAGCCAGCCCCAGCAATCCATGCTTGTTCCCGAACACGGATCACTGGCATGGTGCGAGGTATGGCGTCCAGCGTCACCAGGCCAGCTGTATGTGTTAACATGTTTTTATAAACCAATATTGTCTTAGCAGAAAATCGGAGTAAACTTTATAGAATGCAGGGTGACGACCAGTATTTTAATTTGCTTTCTGTTTAAGTGCTAAACGTTAGTACCATGGAGCTGCACAGAGCATATAGAGACTATTATTATTTATAAAATGGGCATCCAAAGTAAAGAAGTCTCATTGGACAAAATATATCATGTGACCGTGCATGGACTCTGTTTCATGCACAGTCATCCTGGTCCTAAACCACATCACACAATGAGCAAGTCAGTCCTACAACCAGAACTCTCTTCCATCAGTCCCCTTACAACCAGAATTGATCTTCCATCACAGAAATGGCTGCTACCTTTACACTGTAAAAAATGTTGAACTGGACCCTAAAAATAAAACTTTCTTAAATAAAAAATGAAACAAGTGAATTCCATGTTTTTTTTCATGATCCTAACTCTTTCCTTACACACATAAACAAATTAGAAACATTAAGAATTGTTTATAGTTTTCATTACAACTATTTCTTTGCTGACGATGAAAAATCCCCTTCTATATTTACCTGCTCATCAGGGAAATCTCTTCTGCTTGCCCTGACAGTGAGATAGTCTCTGGCTATGGAAGAGGCCTTTGTTTTTGTGTGTATGTGTACAGTATGTCAGGAGAGGAACATTCTGCCAGTGGAACTGAGCAGAATTTTGAATCCATGTGTTCCGTGATGAACATTCCATATCTTGAATCTTAATGCCAGCAAAGGACAAACTTTGTCCAGCAGTAATACAATGGTATCATCAATGAAATCATTTGCAGTTGGGCAGAAGGACTATTTTATCATACAGTAAATGCACGCAGGTAAATATGTTGTTCCTACATATAAACATGTTTTTCCCAACTGTAAAAAGTAATAATAATAAAAAAAAGAGTCCATTTTATAAGTGCAATAAGACACTTCGGGATGTGCATGGAACAGATTTTACTACGTTTCCAGGGGCTGAAGTCGCTCTGCCTATGGCCTGGTGCCTCACTATGCCCCTGGGTGTGCAGTAAAATCTGTTCCATGCACACCCCATTGTGTCTTGCTGCTTATGTGTTTATTCCCCACCTTGCCTTTGTTTTTTGTTTTTTTTGGGGTTTTGTTTGCAGAACTTGTACTAAGGTGAACTCAGACTTTCTTCTGAACCAAGAGCTATCACTTCCCTTAATTCTGCTCCAAACTCTAGACGCATTTGGAGAGGAAGTTCCATACCTTGGAAGGGCACAGAGCCATCAAATATTATCTGAGTAGTATCAAATGTCACAGACAATTGGCCAGTCTGTTCGTCCTCTTCCATCACAAGAAAAGGTTCAAAGGCTTCAGAACCCTCTGTTTCTACATGGAGTACTAGTTGCATAATGGAAGCCTTTAAGACAGAAGACAAGCAACTGCCTCAGGACATTCAGGCTTACTTGACCCACGCCATGTTAGCTTCCTGTGCGAATGGAAAGGAACCTTATACAAGGACAGCTGCAAAGCTGCCACCTGATCCTCTTTGCACACCTTCGGAAAGCATTGTAAGCTGGATGTGGCTTTTTCTTTGATGGGGCTCTTGGTTGCAAAATGCTTCAGACTGTGGTCTTGTAACCAGTCCATTGACCTAGTGGAGCTGGATCACTGTATGGGCAACATTTTCTGCTCTTCATATTGTTTCTCAACTTTTGCTGTTTTCTCCCTCCTTATTCTTGGAACATACTACTGCTTACATCCCACTTGTTAACAGATGCACCCTGTGCACTGGAGAAACATAAATGTCTTCCTGTATCTTCAGGCAATATTTTTTCCTTTTTTTAGCAGTGCATCTGTCACTCTGTTACCTCCCTTCCTTTCTCTGCTATTTTCTAGTGCTGTTTCCCCTCTTCAGGAGTGCTTTTCTTAGCACAGGTCAGAATTTGTTGCAGTTGCAAGGAATGTGGTTGTTTGTAATGTTTACTGTGCGCAGGTGCAAACGAATGTATATCTACGATACTGGGTTCTGAAAGGTGCATCACTGTGGACTTGCATGTAATCAAATGGAAGGACATTTTTACTGTCATTATATTTTCATGGGAGAAGGTGGGTCCAGGAAATATAGAGAAAATAAAATTACAGTGAAAATAATCTGTTCTGCGGTATGTTTTTATTATTGCTATAAAATTTACAGTTGTGATTAGCACTGATCAACAGTTCTGCTTCAGGCTCAGCACTTTGAAGGAGTGTTGCTTTTTTATAGCCTTATAGATTGAGGTGGGGCCGTGAAAAGGAGAGGAACTGGAGTCCATTGTGGAACAGTGCACATGTGGGTAGAGTCCAGTTATTCATTCCTGAGAGACACTTAAACTAAAGGGTAAGTTCACCTTACTAAGACTTTGGGTTCACAGCCCAGTACCCTGGGGCAGCGATAGCCCTTCTGTGCCAAGAGTAAAAATTTGACTATGCTCTGTAAGGTTTTGGAAGGGATCGTAACTTTGGCTGAGCTGCCAGCCAGCCGATCCCTTCCCACTTTCTAGTCTGCCCGCTTCCACCCCCGCGCCTCCGTATCATAGACCTTTAGCCAGGAGAGCGTGGTGGACCACATACAGAGAGGGTTTATTGATTTTATATTATTTAGATTGTATATTAGAAATGAAAGCCACCGCTGACTAATAAGGTTCCTATTAGTCGAGCAGTGGCTTTCATTTTTCCTAAGATGCAGTCTAAAGTGTGCAAAATCGTTCAGAAAATTAGCCCCATATGCTTGGGCGGAGCGGGCAGACTAGGAAGTGGGAAGGGATCGGCTGGCTGGCAGCTCAGCCAGCATTACGATGCCTTCTAAACATATAGAAACATAGAATTTGACGGCAGATGAGGACCGCTTGGCCCACCCAGTCTGCCCATTTCCCTACCTATTGGATAAGCTGCAGATCCTAGTTAACCAGCAGCCTACTTCTTCCTACCCCCACCCCCCAGAATTGCCTTATGACTATCCCATGCATGCTTGAATTCCACCACTGATTTTGACTCCACAACCTCCTCCGAAGGCTGTTCCATGCATCCACAACCCTGTCTGTGAAAAATACTTCCTTAAATTACCTCTGAGCGCCTCCCTCGATCTTCAAATTGTGCCTCTTGTTCTTGCACACCTCTTTTTTGAAAGATGCTACCTCTTGGCTTTGTTGATTCCTTGAGGTACTTGAAAGTTTCTATCATGTCCCCCTCTCCCTCCTTTCCTCGAGGCTATACATATTAAGCTCCTTAAATCTCTCTTCATATGTCTTCCGGTGCAGACCCTGCACCATTTTAGTTGCCCTCCTCTGGACAGCTTCCATCCTGTCTATGTCTTTGTGGAGATTGGGTCTCCAGAACTGCACACAGTACTCCAGATGGGGTCTCACCAGCTGTCTGTACAGAGGGATAATAACTTCCTGTTTTCTACTGGTGATGCCTCTCCCTATGCATCCCAGTATCCCCCAGCCCTCCTTACTGCCCACTCACATTGCTTGCCCACCTTTAGGTCATCTGATATGACTACCCCCAGGTCCCTTTCCATTTTTGTTGTTGTTAGTATCTCACCCCGCATTGTGTACTCTTCCCCTGGGTTTTTGTTTCCCAGGTGCATTACCTTGCACTTCTTAGCATTGAATCTAAGCTGGCATACATTTGACCATTCCTCTAACCTTTCCAAGTCCCTTCTTATCCTTTCCACCCCACCCTGTGCATCAGCTCTTCTGCAGATCTTAGTGTCATCTGCAAAGAGACATACTTTTCCTTCCATCCCTTCTGCAATGTCGCTTATAAAGACATTGAAGAGAACCGGTCCTAATACTGAACCCTGCGGTACCCCACTAGTAACCCTCCTTTCTTCTGAGTGGACTCCATTTACTATTACTCTCTGTGTCCTATTCTCCAGCCAATTCTTTACCCAGGCTGTCATCTTGGGACCCACTCCCAGGCTGGCTAACTTGTATATTAATCTTTGTGTGGACTGTAACAAATGCCTTGCTAAAGTCTAGGTAGGCCATGTCCACAGCCCCTCCCTGATCTACTACTTTGGTCACCCAGTCAGAGAAATCTATTAGATTCATCTGGTATGACCTTCCTGCTGTGAATCCATGCTGCCTTGGGTCCTGTGCCCTCTGGCCTCTAGATACTGACAGTTCTTTCCTTCAGAAGTGATTCCATCATTTTCCTACCACTGAGGTTAAACTAACAGGTCTGTAGTTTCCTGCTTCTGCCTTGCTCCCACTTTTGTGAAGGGGAATCACATCTGCCCTCCTCCAGTCCTCGGTACCACCCCATCCTCCCATGATTTGTTAAAAGGGTAGTCAGTGGTGTCACTAGTTCTCATTTAGCTCTTTAGAATTCTGGGATGAATCCCATCAGGCCTCATTGCTTTGTCCAGCTTCAGTTTTAAGAGTTCTTTCAGAACCCTTTCTTCTGTAAATGGGCTGGTATCAACTTCTGTATCCAGAGTGTTACTACTGTTTGTTTTTGTACCTCCCCATTTCATTCGTAAATATTGAGCAAAATATTTGTTTAGTATCTCTGCCTTTTCACAGTCTCCTGTGCCCACCCTCCCTCCCTCCCTTTATTAAGCCTCACTATCCCTCCCTTGGTCTTCCTTTGCTCCTGATGTACCTATAAAAGGTTTTATCCTCTTAACTGAGTTGGCTGTCTTTTTCCTCTGTTTGGGCTTTGCTGTTCCGACTGCCTTCCCAGCCTCCTTTTGCTTTAACTGATACAGTTCTCTATCCTGCTCCTTCTGCGATTCCTTGTACTTCCTGAATGCTTTCTTTTCTCTTGAACCTTCACTGCCACTTCCTTTGAGAACCATAGTGGTTTCTTACATCGCCTTGTTTGTTTATTTGCTTCACACAAAGGCTCGTTACCTCTGTGATGGCAGTTTTTATTATTCCCCATTGTTCTTCCACTCCTCCTTCCTGCCCATTTGCTAGTGCATTCCTTAGGCTCTCACCCATTTTGGCAAAGTCAGCCCTCTTAAAGTCCAGTACTTTTGTCTTTGTATGGCTTGACTTTATTGCTGTGTTTTATTTTGAACCATACTGTTCGATGGTCGCTAGCTCCCAGATGGCTACCCACTTCTACATCTGTGATCCTCTCTCCATCTCCATTTGAGAGAATCAAGTCTAATATTGCTCCCTCTCGAGTGGGCTCCAGTACTAGTTGTCTAAGGCATGCCCCCTGTAGGGCATCTAGAATAACTGCACTCTTCGAAGTGGCAGCTGCAACTGCGCTCCAGTTAACATCTGGCATATTCAGATCACCCATCAGCAATATCTCCCCTTTTTCTGCCATTCTAAGTATACTTTCTATCATTTCCGTGTCCATTTCCTCCTGAGAAGGGGGTCTGTATACAACCCCTGTGCGGATTGTTTTGCCATTGCCTGTTTCCAAATTTACCCACAGTGCTTCTTCTCCTCCCTGTTTACCCTTTTGTTCTGTTGCTTTTATTCCTTCCCTTATGTAAAGAACTCCTCCTCCTCCTCTTTACCCTCCCTGTCCCTCCTGTAGATAGTGTATCCTGGTATGTTTATGTCCCAGTCATGGTTTTGTGTGTACCATGTTTCTGTGACTGCCACAATATCCAGATGTTCCTCCTCCATCAAGGCCACTAATTCAGGAAGGTTGTTACCTAGACTACGGGCATTGGTACTCATTGCTGTCCATTTTTTGATGGCTTTACCTTCTGTTGCAGCATCCCCCACTGACCGTTCTATCTCGGTCTTTTCTCATTTAGTACCCTGTTTTGTAGGAGAGGCTGGGATTTTCTTGCTGCTTGTCATGCTCTCCCTTTGACTAGTTTAAAAGCTTGCCAATGAAGCATTTAAACCGATTGCTCAAAAGACTTGTTCCCTTCCTGGACAGATGCAGACCATCCTGTTAGTATAGGCTGGTGTCCTCCAGGTGGAACCCCAGTCCCCAATTAAGCTAAAGTCTTGTGTTCGCACCATTTTTTCAACCATTCATTAAACTGCATGGTGCCAATTACCTCCTCCCCATGCCTTTGACAGGCAGCACCTCTGAGAAGGATACTGTAAGTGCTACTTGTCTTAGGCCCCTCCCCAACTCTGCAGTGTCCTCCTGCACTGCTCTAATCTCATGATGAGCCAAGTCATTTGTCCCTAGGTGGACAATTGCGTCCAGCTCAGAATCCCTTGCAGCTGTTCTCGTGATCCTGAGGATGCGCTTCCTGTCCCTCCAAGCCATGGCACCAGGTGAGCACCTTACTTCAGTTTTCCCAGCTCCCCCCAGTTCTATACCCCTAATAATTGAGTCCTCCACCTTACAGAGCGTAGTCAAATTTTTACTCTTGGCACAGAAGGGCTATCGCTGCCCCAGGGTACCCGGTATGTAATCTTGCAACTTTACTTTAAGAGTCTTTGTTGTTAAAATAGATTCATACTATGTAGTTGGAACGTAAAGCTGATAAAGCCAGCACTTCTCATTGAGGCATTTCATTCCTTTGTTATTCCTAGCTGTGCAGGAATCACAATTTGGAAAAAAAAAAAAATACTTGTAAGACATTTTCAAACAACATGAAGTCTTGCTGTATTCAGACATAATGCAATTAGCCCCAGCACTAGAACTGCCCCAGAGAGGAAAGAGTTAACTCCATGCAGAAGCATAGAACATTGAGCTCGAGCTCGGTTTTCAAACCTCTGTCTGTGGTACTTCCCAGAGTAACCGTCAAATTCTTTACTCCGCCTAACAGTGAAGTCGCTCCAGAGGTTTCCTCTGCTCGGTTCGGTATAGTAAAGCATTCGGTTTAAAAAACATTTCTTTATCGTTTTTTCGGATTTCCAGCCTCTGTCTACGGTGCAGGTAGTGTTGTAGACAGGTAGTGACTGTGTTTTTATTTTATTTAACTGTGGAAATCATTTGTCTCTTCAGTTTCTTTTCAGTCAGTCCAGTTAGGAACCGACCTTGTGAATTCTGTAATTTTAAAAAATATCTTTCTGGGATTAGTGTAGTGTTCCGGTACCAATCGGTTTCAAAAGAACCAGGCTTTTTCTTGGTTCTTTTCCAAACCCCTGACACGGTTGTTACCGATCAGTTGGTATTACCTGCCTTGAAAGCTTCTGTAGAGTAATTTTGGTAGTTTGGCCATGTCCGAGAAACCCAAAAAGAAAACCGGTCCCACTGGGTTTCAACACTGTACTGTGTGTGGGGAGGCCTTTGCTAAGGCTGACCCAACCTCATCTGTGTTTATTGTCTAGGGTTTGACCACCTCCAGTCAAACTGCCAAATTTGCAAAAACTTTCCCAAAACCACTCTAGAAAAAAGACTGAGGAGGTTGAGGGAAAGGGAGGCTGAGAAGTCCGTGGATCTGGATGGCCAGCCTGGTTTGGTTGCCGCCGAATTTGAGGAGGTGCCTACTAACCTGGGCGATACCTCCTCTGGCAAAGGGAGAGCCGACTCTGAGGGGTCGGTTCTGTCAAAAAAGAAACAAAATTCTGCCGGTTTGGATCCGGTCCCGCATACTCCAACCGCGGATGAGATAGCCAAAGCGATTAGTATTGTCCAGTTGCTTCGTCTGGTTCCATCAGAACTGCACCGCCGGTTAGGTGGTCTGTTTGCTCGGAACCGGCTCCTTGGATTATGATCTGGTTGCTCTCTATGAAGAGTGGGAGGGAGACGAAAATTATCCCAACAATGATGATGACCAGGGGGGTCTGGACGTGCCCACTGAACCGGACATCTCCTCCTCCCAGGCTCTCTGAGTCCCCTTCACACTTCTTGTTTTACAAGAAGGTGGCCCAAACCCTCCAGCTCCCTATGGTTGAAGCTGCTGAGGAGGAAGAAGAGCCTGCTTTTGTGGAGATGATTGACATCCCAGAGTCCAAAAGGGTGTCTATCCCCCTTCATAAGTCCTTGGGGAAACGGGCACAAAAGATTCTACAGACTCCTAACTCTTTACCTCCTGTAGATAAAAGAATAGATAGGAGGTATATGTTATCTGGCTCAGCTGCGGAGTTCCTTTATTCACATTGCAGCCATGTTGGGGTAGTGCAGGCTGCAGCCTGTGACAGGGCAAACATTCCTTTGGCTTCACACCCCCCAGACAAGGACTCCAGGAAAGTTGATGCCATGACCAAAAAACTATACTTGGCATCCTCTTTGGACTCGGGCAGGCAAATTATATGGCCTATACAGCCAGGTACCAGAAGTCCAGATGGGTTACGGTTCTGAAACTGGCTCAACAGGCCTCCCCCAAGCTAGCCAAAGAGCTGGAGGAGGTTGCTGCAGATGGAATTGAGGCATCCAAAGTACAATTTCACGCTCCTGTGGACTCCAATGATGTGGCATCCAGAGTCATGGCTACATCTGTGTCTCTCAGGAGGCATGCTTGGCTCAGATGTACTAGCCTATCATAGGACACCCAGTCTAAGGCTGTGGATTTTCCTATAGTTGGTAACTCTCTGTTCAAACAACATGAAGTCTTGCTGTATTCTGACAAGTGCAGTTAGCCCCAGCCTTTAGACTGCCCCAGAGAACAGTGGGTTAACTTTTCTATGCAGGGCATAGAATGTTGATCTCTTATTCAGTTGATGTCTCTGTCTGTTGTATTTTGAACTGCAACCGTCAGATTCTTTACTCTGCCTCACTGAACAGTCGCTCCGGAGAGTTCTCCTGCAGCTCGGTTCGAAGTCGGTTGAAGTGTCGGTTTTCGGTCTGTTTTCTACCGAAAATTAGTTTCCAAATAGTCGGTTCTGTCTCTGTCTGTGGTACCGTGAGTACTAGATAGGTTTTAGTTCTGTTTTCTGTGTGGGACTTGTAAAAAGTGTGGATCTGTTCGGCTGAACCGATTGTTCAGGTAATTTTTGTATCTTACTTTATTGTGCGGTTACCGGCCCATATCAGTTCTTAAAAAAAAAAAACGGGTTTTAGTACGTTTTTTTTCCCCAAGACCTGTGACATGGTCAGGAACCGATAGGGGAGTCTTGCCTGGCAATTGCCGAGAAAAGGGTAAGTTTGGTTAGGTTGGCCATGTCTGAGAAACCCAAGAAAAAAAAAAACGGGCCCACTGGGTTTCAACACTCAGGTGAGTGTGGGGAAGTCCATGCAAAGGCCGATCCCCACACCACCTGTGTTTTATTGTCTGGGGTTTGACCACCTCGATTCAGATTGCCAAATTTGTAAAAAATTTCCCAAATCTACCCTTGAAAAGAGATTAGGTAGACTGAGGGAAAGGGAGACCGAGAAGTCCGCTGACCCAGATGGCCAGCCCAGTTCGGTTCCGACCAGACCAGAAGGAGTGCCCTCTGACCAGGGCGATACTTCTTCAGGCAAAAGGAGATCTGATCCCGAGGTGTTGGTTCTGGCAAAGAAGAAACGCAAAGAAAAATCGTCCGGTTTGGATCCAGAATCTCGTATTCCGACCGCCGAAGAAATAGCCAAAGTGATTCGTATTGTGGAATCGCTTTGCCTGGTTTTGACTAATCCGGCACCTTTTGGCAGGGGCTCAGTTTGATCGGTTCCCCCGGTTCACGATTATACCCTGGAATAATTTTATGAACCAGAGTTTGAGGAGGAAGGAGAGTTGGAAGATGAATATGATGATGGTGAAAGTCTGGATGTGCCTATTGATCCGGACATCTCCCCAGACAGACCTTCAGGTGTTTCTCCTCCTAGGCTCTCTGAGTCTGTTTCCACTTTATGTTTTACAGAAAGGTGGCTGAGACCCTCCAGCTTCCTATGGAGGAGGCAGTGGAGGATCAGGAGGAGCCTGACTATGTAGAGATGATGGACATCCCAGAGTCCAGGAGACTGTCTGTTCTCCTCTACAAATCTTTTGGGAAACAGACACAAAATATTCTGAAGTTTCCCAATTCCATACCTTCTGTGGATAGAAGAATGGACAAGAGATATACACTTTCAGGCTCATATATGGAGTTCCTTTATCAGCAATGCAGCCATGTTGGGGTTGTACAGGCTGCTGCCTGCGATAAGGCAAACATTCCCTTGGCATCACATCCCCCAGACAAAGACTCCAGGAAGATTGATGCTATGGCAAAAAAAGCAGTACGTGGCATCCTCCTTGGGATTCAGGCAGGTGAATTATATGGCCTATACAGCCAGATACCAGAAGTCCAGGTGGGACACTGTACTGGCACATGCTAAACAGGCTCCCCAGCTTGCCAAGGAGCTGGAGGAGGTGGCTGCAGATGGGATTGAGGCATCAAAAGTTCAGTTTCATGCTGCTGTGGACTCCAATGATGTGTCATCAAGAGTCATGGCTACATCTGTAGCTCTTCGGAGAATGGCTTGGCTCAGATGTACTAGCCTCTCTCACAAGATACCCAGGCTAAGGCCATGGATTTTCCTCTAGTGGGTAATTCTCTGTTTGGAGAGCAGGCAGAGAATTACATGAAGAAAATGTATGAGTACAGGACCACTTACAGGAGTGCTCAGACCAAGGAAAGGCAGGCAACTCCTCAAAGGCAGCAGTCTAAGGGCAGGGTCAGACCTTTTCAAAGGCCTTTTTACCAAGCACAGGCCTCTTCTTCCTTTTCAGAGAGGAGGTTCTTCAGAGGGAGAGGCAGAAGAGGGATGAGCAGGCCTGCATCCACCCCTCAGCCTAAAGCCCCTGCCAAGCAGACACCCTGATGGGTCTGCCTGGGTCGACTGTCCTATCCCAGTAGGGGGCAGGTTGGCTTACTTTGTCCAGGACTAGATGTCTATTACATCAGACAAGTGGGTCCTGGAAGTAGTAAGCCAGGGACTGGTTCTTGGCTTCAAAAAATTTCCAAAGATGAGAGCCAGATCTTTTCCACCTGCAAACCTTTCGGAAACCCTTGCCCTAGAGGCAGAGGTTTCTTCTCTCCTAGCTTTAAGAGCTATAGAGGGAGTACCTACCCCACACTGGGGCAAAGGACTGTACTCCAGGTACTTCCTGGCCTCCAAAAAGACAGAGTGGTGACCGATCCTGTACTTAAGATATCTGAACAAACATCCTGTAAAGCCAAAGTTCAGGATGATAACTCTGGGAATTATCCTTCCCTCTGTAAGGCCAGGAGACTGGCTAGCCTCCCTGGACCTCAAAGATACCTACTTTCACATTCCCATCAGGTGCTCCCACAGAAAGTTCCTCATGTTTGAGTAGCCCTCAGGCCACTATCAGTTCAGAGCAATGCCCTGTGGCCTAACCTCAGCTCCAAGGGTTTTCACAAAGTAGTTGTTGCCTTCCTAAGAAGACAAAAGATTTCCATTTTCCCATATTTGGACGACTGGCTCATATTGGGCCAGTCTTCAGACCAAGTCAAGTCAGACCTGCAAGTGACCTAGCAAGTGCTCACTTCTTTAGGATTTCTTCTCAACCTACCAAAGTCCGTTCTTGAACCAGTGCAGCTCCTCACCTTCATAGGGGCAGAGCTGGATACGGCAAAAGCAAGAGCCTTCCTTCCCCTGGAAAGGGCAAGAGCTCTCATGGAGCTGGCTTCTTCATTCAGCCTTCAGGTGTCTCAACCAGCAAGGCATTTCCTTCGGCTCTTGGGCCACATGGCAGCTTCTACAGCAGTGGTCCAAGGTGCAAGATTCCAGATGAGGGACATTCAGTTCCACTTGAGAGCTTTTTGGTCCCAAAGAAAGGATTCCCTTACTAAACTAATTCTAGTGACTCAAACTCTGATCCAAGCCCTGCAGTGGTAACAGGATCAGGACAGTTTGAGGCTAGGGGTTCCATTTGCCACTCAGTCTCTTTCAGTGGTCCTTACCACAGACTCTTCCCTGCTGGGCTGGGGAGCCCATTTGGGGGACCTCACCACCCAGGGACTGTGGTCTCCTCAGGAATCTCTTCTACACATCAATCTCCTGGAACTCAGGGCACTGTTTCTGGCATTGCAAGCTTTTTCCCGGTCAGTAAAGAACAAGGTGGTTCAGGTCAGAGCAGACAACACCACCACCATGTGGTACATCAACAAGTAAGGAGGCACTTGGTCTATGGCCTTGTGCACAGAAGCAATGAAGTTGTGGTCCCTGGCTTATTCCCTGCAAACCTCTCTGATAGCAGTTCACCTTCCAGGGAAGGACAATGTTCTAGCAGATGCACTGAGCAGAATATCTCGGGGCCATCACGAATGGGCCCTGAATCCTCTGATATTGAAGGTGATTTTTTCAAGATGGGGCACTTCAGAGATGGATCTTTTCGCAGCCCCAGACAATCACCAACTTCCTCTCTTTTGTTGCAGACCCCCAGTCTTGGACTCAGTCCCCCTGGATGCTCTGATTCTGAACTGGGAAGGGACATTTCTGTATGCTTTCCCCCCTTCCCTCTCCTGTTCAGAGTGTTAGTCAAGATAAGGTCACAACCTTGCAAAGTGATTCTGATTGCTCCAGACTGGGCCAGGCAGCTATGTTACCCCTTGTTGCTCTCCCTAGCAGTACATCTTCCCCTGTCTCTTCCCAGGAATTACAACCTGTTACCCTCCTCTCAGGGGAGGATTTGGTACCCCAGTCTTCAGTCTCTCAATCTCAAGTCATGGCTCTTGAAGAGTTAGTTTGCAGATTTGCATCTGTCTCAGGGAGTTCTGGATATTCTCAAAGCTTCTCGAAAGCCTTCCACCAGAAAAACGTATAACTCCAAATGGAAGAGATTCAGCATTTGGTGTTCCAAGAGGCATATCTCCCCAGATACTGCTGAATTGCCTACAGTTCTGGATTATATTGTCCATCTTAATAGCCTGGGCCTCAGAACAACTACTCTCAGGGTACACTTGTCTGCGGTTTCTGCTTTCCTGTCAGTAGTTAAGTCTTCCTCACTGTCATCCCACCCTGTATTCTGTAAGTTTCCAAGGGTTTGCTTCATACCAATCCCCCCTTTAGGGATCCTGCTCCTGCTTGGGATTTTAATGTTTGCATTGCTCAGCTTATGCAGTCCTCTTTTGAGCCTTTGTCCTCAGCAGAGCTTAAGTACTTGACTTGGAAAACTGTATTTTTAGTAGCCATTTCTTCAGCTAGACGTATCAGTGAATTGCAAGCACTGTCAGTGGAACCTGATTTAATCTCTTTTCACAGAGATAAAGGGGTCCTTAGAACTAACAAAGTTCCTGCCTAAAGTGGTTCCAGATTTCCACCTGAATCAGTCTGTCTCTCCCTGTTTACTTCACTGATCATTCTTCATCAGGGGAGAGGAGGCTACACAGTTTGGATGCTAAAAGAGCCTTTAGCTACTACATAGAGTGTACCAAGGGTCACAGGTTTGATTCCCTCCAGTTGTTCCTCACTTATGGAGAGGTAGGAAAGTCAAACCTGCCACCAAGAGAACTATTGCTAGGTGGATTGTGTCTTGTATACAATTCTGTTATGAGAAACTGGGAAAGATTCCACCCTCAGGCCTGAGGGCTCACTCTACAAGAGGTACAGCTGGCTCCCTGGCTGCTGCCAGGGATATCCTTCTCTTAGAAATCTGTCAAGCATCCACCTGGAAAACAGTACATACCTTTACCAGGCATTACTCCCTGGGTATCCAGACTAGGAGTGATGATCGGTTTGGCACAGCAGTACTTCAGAGCCTATTCTCAAGTAGGTTCTGTTCCTCCTCCATGGAGGTACTGCGTGGTATTCTGCACTTGTCAGAATACAGCAAGACTTCATGTTTGAAGAAAAAATTTCTCACCTTAGTAATTATGTTTCTTCTAGTGGAGTCTTGCTGTATTCTGTCCTCCCCCCACCGCCTTACCTCTCAGAACCTAGATTTTTTGGGATGTGGGTGGGCAGGCGCAGTGTTGGCACCCCAGGGGTGCCCCCTTACACCCTCTTACTCATGGGGTGATATGTTATTTCAATTTTAATTTTGTTTTTTTGTGTTTTGGGTTTCCTGACTTGAGTCTTCCCTTGGGAACCCAAAATATTAGTTTTCTGCCAGTTGGCTAGTAAAAATTTTACAGTTTCCACACAGAACACCTAGTGAGTTTTTGCTCATAAAGATCTGACGGTTGCAGTTCAAAATACAACAGGCAGAGACATCAACTGAGCTTGAGATGAACATTCTATGCCTTGCTTAGAAAAGTTAAGCCATTGTTCTCCAGGGCAGTTTAAAGGCTGGGGCTAACTGCACTTGTCAGAATACAGCAAGACTCCACTAGAAGAAACATAATTACTAAGGTGAGTAATTTTTTTCTTTGGGGAGCAAACAGAGGCTTACATGAAGAAAATGGACGAAAACAGGACAACTTACAGGAGTGCACAGGCCAAAGAAAGGCGAGCCACTCCTCAAAAGCAGCAGTCCAGGGTCAGGGGCAGGCCTTTTCCCAGGCCTTTTTGCCAAGCCCAGGCCTCCTCTTCTTACTCACAAAGGGTTTTTTCTGAGGAAGGGGGATGAGCAGGGCTGCTTTCTCCTCCCAGTCTAAGGCTCCTGCCAAGCAGACACCCTGAGGTGTCAGCCCGAGTCGACTCCTCAATCCCAGTAGGAAGTAGACTGGCTTACTACTTTCAGGCCTGGAGTCTGTTACCTCAGACAAGTGGGTCCTGAGTAGTAGAGCCAGGACTGGCTCAGTTTCAAAAGGTACTCAAAAGGAGGGCCAAGTTCTTTCCACCTGCATCAGTCTCAGAAACCCTTGCCCTGGAGGCAGAGGTTTCCTCTCTCCCCTAGCTCTCAGAGCCATAGAGAAGGTTCCTGCTCAACACAGGGGAAAAGGCCTGTACTCCAGGTACTTCCTTACCCCAAATAAAACAGGGGAGTGGTGACCCATCCCGGATCTAAGGTACTTGAACAAACACGTATCAAAACCCAAATTCAAAATGGTAACTCTGGGAATGATCCTTCCCTCTTTAAGGCTAAGAGATTGGCTAGCATCACTGGACTTCAAGGATGCCTACTTCCATATCCCTATAAGGTGCTCCCACAGAAAATACCTCAGGTTCGAGTTGCGTTCAGGCCACTATCAGTTCAAGGCCATGCCTTTTGGCCTACCATCAGCTCCAAGGGTTTTCACAAAGTGCCTTGCAGTAGTGGTGGCTTACCTCAGAAGACAGGATATCATCATTTTTCCATATCTGGACGACTGGCTGCTGGTAGGGCAGTCATCAGATCAGGTCAGGGCAGCTCTGCAAACCACCTAGGACTTGCTCGGTTCTCTGGGGTTCTTCTAAATCTGCCAAAATAAGTCCTCGAACCAGTACAGCTTCTCACCTTCATAGGGGTGGAATTGGATACTGTCCAAGCAAAAGCCTTCCTTCCTCTGGCAAGGGTGAACCTTAGTAGACCTCGTTTCCTCCTTTTGGCCTCAGGTTTCTCTTCCAGCGAGACAGTTCCTCCAACTCTTGGGCCACATGGTAGCCTCCACTGCAGTGGTTCAGGGAGCCAGATTTCAGATTTGGGAAATTCAATTCCATCTAAGGTCCTTTTGGTCACAGAGAAGGAACACACTCTCCAAACTGATTCCAGTGACCCGAACTCTGGTACAAGCTCTCCAGTGGTGGCTGGACCAGGACAACCTCAGACAAGGTGTTCCATTTCTCCCTTAAGTTCCATCAGTAGTACTGACTATGGATGCTTCTCTTCTAGGCTGGGGAGCCCACCTGGGAGCCCTAACAGCTCAGGGAATCTGGTCCCCGCAGGAGTCTCTTCTTCATATCAGTCTCCTGGAACTCAGGCCAATTTTCCTAGCCCTTCAGACCTTCTCAGATTCAGTCAAGGGTAAGCTGGTCCAAATCAGGACGGACAACACTACCACAATGTGGTACATCAACAAGCAGGGAGGCACTCTGTCCACGGCCTTGTGCACGGAGGCCGTGAAGGTTTGGTCTCTGTCCTAGTCCCTTCAGACTTCCCTGATAGCAGTTCATCTTCCAGGGAAAGACAATGTGTTAGCAGATGCCCTGAGCAGGATTTCACAGGGACATCACAAATGGTCCCTGAATCCTCACATTCTGAGGATCATTTTCTTCAGGTGGGGCATCCCAGAGATAGATCTGTGTGCAACACCAGGCAATCATCAACTTGCTCTGTTTTGTTGCAGACCTCCAGTCCTGCAGACAGTTCCCCAGGATGTCCTCATTCTGGACTGGAAGGGTAGGTTTCTCTATGCCTTCTCTCCTTTCCCTCTCCTGTTCAGAGTTCTGATCAAGATAAGAACTCGAACCTGCACAGTGATTTTGGTGGCTCCAGATTGGGCCAGACAGCCCTGGTATCCTCTTCTGTTGTCCTTGGCTGTGTCACGTCCCCTGTGTCTTCCCGGGAAATGCAGTCTTCTCTCCTCCTCCCAGGGGCGGATCTGGTTCCCCAATTTTCAATCCCTCAACCTCAAGGCCTGGCTCTTGAAGAGTTAGGATATGCAGCACTTCATCTCTCTCTCAGGGAGTTCTGGATATTCTAAAGGTCTCCAGGAAACCTTCCACTAGAAAAACTTACAGTTCCAAGTGGAAGAGGTTCAGTATTTGGTGCTCTCAGAAAGGCAGCCTGCCTGATTCTGCAGACATTTCTACAACCTTAGACTATCTAGTTCATCTGAATGGTCTAGGCCTTAGGCCTGCCACTCTGAAGGTTCGTCTAGCAGCTGTCTCTGCATTCCTCTCAGCAGGGAAGGGCTCTTCCTTGCATCTCATCCTGTTTTCAGAAAGTTTTTCAAAGGTCTGCTCCACATTAACCCTCCCTTTAGGGAGCCTACTCCGCCTCGGGATCTTAATGTCTGCATTGCTCAGCTGATGCAGCCACCTTTTGAGCCTATGACTTCGGCTGAATTGAAGTACTTGTCCTGGAAAACTGTGTTTCTGGTAGCTATTACTTCTGCCAGGTGGATTAGTGAATTACAGGCCCTGTCAGTTGAACCTGACTTCATATCCTTCCATAGGGATAAAGTGGTCCTAAGAACTAATAGGAAGTTCTTGCCTAAAGTGGTATCAGATTTCCACCTAAACCAGTCCATATCGCTCCATATGTTTTTCACTGACCATTCTTCTTCTGGGGAAAGAAGATTATACAGTTTGGATGTTAAAAGGGCTCTTAGCTACTACATAGAGCACACTAAGATGCACAGAAATGACTGTCTTCAATTGTTTCTCACTTATGGTGAAGTGGGGAAAGGTAAGCCTGCCACTAAAAGATCTATTGCCAGGTGGATTGTTTCTTGTATACAATTCTGCTATGACAAATTGGGTTGAACACCCCCTTCAGGCCTGAGGGCTCACTCCACTAGGGGTACAGCTGCCTCTCTAGCTGCGGCCAGAGATATTCCCTTGTTAGTGATCTGTAAAGCAGCCGCCTGGAAAACAGAACATACATCCACCAAGCATTACTCCTTGGACATCGAGGCTAGGAGTGATGCTAGGTTTGGCACAGCAGTACTGCAGAGCCTGTTCCCAAAGTAGGTTCTGCATTCCCTCCTCCATAGGGAACTGCTTGGTGGTCTGCATTATGTCTGAATACAGCAAGACTTCATGTTGTTTGAAGAAAAAAATTCTAGGGACATGGATATGTTCATCCACACTGTCTGGCAGGTTCCTTGCCACTTTAAATCTTGTCAGACGGTCTTCAAGCTGGCTCCTCCCACCCACCCGGGTGGTAAAACTCTCGGCTCCGCCCCATGATGCCAGATCTTCCTTACCGCTTGGAAGCTCAGGTTCCCTCCTTAACGCTCTGCACGATAGACTGGATCCTAACTCTTCGGTTCGTCCGAAACTCATTTTAAAATTTTCAAGACTTCGGTCTTCCTTTTCCCTCGCGGCTGCGATGGACAGATCGACTCCCGGTTTTCAGCGGTGCGCTTTTGGGCAGAAGATGCCCAGGATGGATCCGCACTCCACGTGCATCTACTGCCTCGGCCTAGAACACGATCCGCAGGCCTGCGAGTCATGCTGTTCGTTCTCGGCCAGCGTCTTGGAGGACTGCGCTGCTCGGTTGAAGCTTGGGTGCCTCGAGAAGCGCTATCCGCCGGTAAAGTTGAGAGGCCCATTGGGCAGTTACCGCGGTGGCTGGCTCGGCTGAGCAGCTTGAGCAGATGATCACCCTCGAGGAGGAGCAGCCCAGGCCGCATCCTCTTCCTCCTTGATGTGACATTATCCCGCTCCTTTTTGGGACCTCGTGATTCTGCTTCATTCAAGGAGCTTTGCTCGTCTTTTCCACGAAGGAGAGGGCCATCGGGACATTCCTCTCGGGTCCAAAAGAAGGATTCCAAGGTAAGTCCCATCGTCGGTGTTCGTGGGGGCGGAGAGGTCCTCTCTGGACAGCCGACCAACTTCAGTCGAGGTTGCGGCTAAGGCTGCTGGCTTCACGGCATCCCGTCAGGTCAGTTGGCCGAGACACCCGTCGATGTGGTCGAGATTTTTCTCGACCCGTCGGATGGGTTGTCGACTGGTGAAGCCAACAACCCTTCTTCGCCGGTTCCCCCCAGTGGAGACCGAGGATCTGCCTGCGCCCTCGGTGCAGCAGTCCCCGGTTAAGGTGTCTGAGCAGAGGGAAGAGCGGGTGCCCCCCGCTCCTTCCTAGGCCCATCCTCTGACACACCGAGGATCTAGGTCTCGGACTTCTTCTCGGTCCAGCCTATCCCGCCGACATCGGCGGTCTCTGTCTCGGCACCGAGGTAAGTGGCGACGCCGCTCGTCCTTGTCTTCCTCCTCGGAAGAGAGGCTTCGGTGCAAATTGCGCCGATGCTACGAGGAATTGATGTGGCAGCAGTTACTTTTGTCCGGGAGCAAGTCGACACCGATGCCTTCCCTGGTCATCAAGTGGCTGTCACCTAAACGGCTGAAACAACCTCTCGCTGCAGTCGAGATGCCCAAGCCTGGGCCAGTTGTTCGGCCGAAAGCTGCTGCCCCACCGATTGTGGTGGAACCCCCGCCTCCACAACCGAAATCGGGGGTGCCGACCAAGGACTCTCGGTTGGGTCAAGGCCTGCCCCACAGGTTGTCGGTCACCCTCACTCCCGACTGTCCTTGGCAGGTGGAGGGTGGCTCAGGCCCTAGGCAGCTCTTCACGGACTCCTCGGAGCCTGATGATGACTCCTCCGTGTTCTCCAGGCCGGTTGACCTGGAGTCCTCCGGGGGCCAGTCACTGGATGAAAGCCCATCGTCCTTTTATGGGTCTGCGTCTGCTCATCTCCGAGTCCACCGGGATGGAGCTCGAGCCCGTATCCAAACGGGCCAAGTATCCACTGACGGAGATACTGGACCAAGGAGATTCACCCACGGAGGCCTTTCTGGTGGCTGTGAGGCCATTGTAGGCCCAGCCTTGGAGCTTTGGCAGCGGCCTGCTTCCTGTCCTGCGCCCTCGGCCAGGAAGTATGCGGTCCCTACTGGCTGTTTGTTTGCCCGGGTTTTCAGAGCACCCCTCTGGAGTTGGTCACCGACAGCATTTTCCGGCGTTCCGGGAACGCTAGGGACATGAACAAGCCCCCCGACAAGGAGTCCAAAAAGCTGGACTACGCTGGGAGCAAGGTGTACACTGCATCCTCCCTTGGCCTCTGCCAGGCCAGCTGAGCTGTGCTGATGGCACACTTCTCCCCCCGCCCTCCTGGGCTCCCTGGATGAGGTGATCCCTCATCTCCCGGCTGACCTGCAGACCAGGGTCCGGCAGGTTTGGGACCAGGGTAGGGCGGTGGCGAAGCAGCAGCTCCAAACAGCTCTGGACATAGGGGACTCCTGTGCCAGATCGGTTGCAGTCATGGTGGCCATGTGCCGCAGAGCATGGCTGAGGATATCCACCTTCACGGCGGAAACCCAGCACAAGTTGGCGAACGTCCCCTTCCTGGGGACCGACCTCTTCGGCCCTGGAGTGGAAAGTCACCTCCAGCGGATCGAAAAGTCCAGTGCCACTCTGGACTCGGTCACCTCCGCCCAGAAGGACAAAGGCTGCCGACAGCAGCAGCACAAGTCCTTTCGTCCTTCTGTGCTTGCGGCACGTCCGGCCCAACAGCACCAGCACCAGGGCCAGCAGGCTCGTGCTTGGCATCCCAAACCCAAGCCCGTGGCTTCCTCTAGTAGGAAGCAGGGAGGTAAAGGCCCAGGAGGTCCCTCGGCCGGTCCCTCCTCCAAGTCTGCCCAGTGACGGGTTGAGAGGTGTCACCCCCAGCCTCATCGCCTCCTCTGGGTTCCCCCTGGGGGATGGCTCCGCCACTTCCTTTCTGCCTGGTCCGCTATCACCATGGACCACTGGGTGTTGGAGGTGGTAGGAAAGGGCCTGCCTCTGGAGTTCGAGCAGGCTCCACCCTTTCGAGCCGTCGCCCCTTGGGGGGCCACGGGGTCCGCAGCCTCGCTGTTGGCCTGCTGAGCCGATATTGCCCTGCTCCTCGAAAAAGAGGCGATCAGGAAAGTGGTGGATCCTTCTCTAGACCCGGGGTTTTTCAGGATGGTCACTCTGGCTCAGATAATCCCATCCTTGAATGAGGCGTGTGGTTCTGTTCCCTGGACCTCCAGGACGCGTTCTTTCACGTCCCAATCCATCCGTCTCATCAGAGATTCCTCCACTTCAAAGCAGAGGGATCCCTTTACGAGTTCCGGGCCATGCCCTTCGGCCTCTCCCTAGCTCCCAGGGTCTTCACCAAATGCATGGCAGTGGTGACAGCATTCCTGCAGCGCGGAAGGGTCCGGGTGTACCCCTACCTGGACAACTGGCTGATTGCAGCCCCCTCCAGAGTGGAGGTGGAGCGGTCCAGAGATGTGGCCCTCCAGGTTTGCTCTCAGATTGGCCTCCTCATCAACGAGGCCAAGTTGGAACTAGTGCCAAAGCAGGTGATGCATTTCATCAGGGCAGAGCTCGACTCTCTTCGAGCCAGAGCATGGCTTCCGGCGGACAGGGCCGAGGTTCCTTCCTCCTTTGCCCAATCATTTCAGGTTGGGCAATCGCGCCCTGCCTGGGACTTCCCGCGCCTCCTGGGCCTCATGGCGGCCTACACCAGCGTGGTCTGTTGGACCCGTTGGTACATGCATCCCCTTCAGTGGGGACTGGCCAGCCAGTGGTCACAGCACTTCGATCCGTTGGATCAGCTAGTGACAGTGACCCAGGAGATGTGGAACACTCTCCAGTGGTGGACCGTTCCGGCACATCTGCAGGAGGGCATCCCGTTTGTCCGCCCCAAGCCGATGGTCTCTCTATCGACCGATGCCTCTCTAATGGGTTGGGGTGACCATCTGGGGAAGCACAGAGCACATGGCCTCTGGTCCCCTCGGGAGTCCCGATGCCACATCAATCTGCTGGAGCTTTGAGCGGTTCATCTAGCCCTCACCGCCTTCGCTCCGTTTCTACGTGGTCAAGTGGTTCAGGACCAGACGGACAATACCACGACCATGTACTACCTAAACTGCCAGGGCGGGACGCGCTCCATGCCTCTGTGCAGGGATGCTCTCTGCATTTGGTCTCTCGTGCGCAGCCTGGAGGCGGATCTCCTCGCCATTCACGTGGCAGGAGCCTCCAACACCCTGACCGATGCTCTGAGCCGGATAGGGGCTGCGTCTCACGAGTAGTCTCTCCTGCCGGAGGTAGTACAATATCTCTTTTCCCACTGGGGCACGCCTCAGGCGGACCTGTTTGCCTCCAGGGAAAATTCGAAGCTGAGACTGTTTCATGCCCGCCCCCCTCAGCAGGGCTCGCTGCAGAGGGATGCCTTCTCGAGGCCATGGACCCCGGGCCTCTTCTACACCTTTTCCCCCATTTCCCTTGATCCACAAGGTGCTTCTCAAGGCGAGGAGGGACAAGGCACAGGTGATTCTGGTAGCCCCAGACAGGCCCCGTCAGTTCTGGTATCCAGATCTCCTCCTCAGTCTCGGCTCCAGGCTCCTGAGGCAGCTTCCAGCCTGCCCGGACCTGATCTAAGTCAGTCAGGGGAAGGTATTCCATCCGGACCTTCAGTCCCTGCACCTGACGGCCTGGTTCCTGAGCAGCTAGAGTTCCAGGCCTTGGGTCTTTCCGACGAGGTCCTCAACATCGTTGAGGCATCCCGTAAGGAGTCAACCAGAAAATGCTACGCCTTCAAATGGAAGAGATTCTCCATTTGGTGTCAGGGCAAGGGCCTGGACCCTTCCTCCTGTTCCTTGGCAAGCATTCTGGACTACCTGTGGTCCCTTTCTCAGCTAGGGCTTTGGTCGATGACCCTTAAGGTGCACCTGGTAGCCATCACTGCTTACCGGGCGTGGGCCAAGAAGCAGTCGGTGGTGCAAGAGAAGGTGGTTGGGCACTTTTTCAAAGGCCTTGATCACATATCCCCTCCAGTGTGAGAACCTCCACCTCCATGGGATCTACTGCTGGTATTGGCTAAGCTCATGGGCAAGCCATTCGAACCGATGCACATGTGTGACATCTCTCACCTGTCGTGGAAGACCACCTTCTTGGTGGCTATCACGTCAGCCAGAAGGATGGTAGAACTCCAGGCACTTTCCATCGAGTCTCCATATCTGGTCTTCCACAGGGACAAGGTTGTCCTGCGCCCCCACCCGAAATTCCTTCTGAAGAGCGGTGTCGGAGTTTCATCTTAACCAGGTATTGACTCTGCCGGTGTTCTACTCCAGTCACGCCTCGGAGGCCGACTGTAGGCTCTATACTTTGGACCCTAGAAGAGCGCTTACTTATTGTAAGGAGCGGACGGCTGAAGTTCGGGGAGAGGTTCGCCAGCTGTTTGTCACCTACGCTGAAACCGCACCTGGCAGACCTGCAGCCAAGCGGACAATAGGCAGGTGGGTCACCTCCTGCATAGATCTCTGCTATAGGTTGGCAGGCATGAAGCCTCCCAGAGGGAGAAGAGCTCATTCTACCCGCCATACCGCTGCATCGGTAGCTGCTTCCAGTGACGTCCCTTTCCAGGAAATCTGCAGGGCTGCTACCTGGAAGTTGGCACATACCTTCATCACCCATTACCACATCGACCTTGAGTCACGCCGGGATACTGGTTTTGGGCCTTGGTTCTCCAGTCTTTATTCCCTAAGTAGAGGGTGTGCGCCTTGCCTCCCTCCTCCCAGAGAACTGCTAGGAGTCTGCCAGACAGCGTGGATGAACAATGTATCCATGTCCCTAGAAATACAGGTTACTCACCTGTAACAGGAGTTCTAGGAATGGTATATGTTCATCCACACGACCCACCCGACCTCCCCAGCTTCGACGCACAACGTGGCTTCCAGCGGGCTAGATCTGGTGTCATGGGGAGGAGCAGAGAGTTTTACCACCCAGGTGGGTGGGAGGAGCCAGCTTGAAGACCTTCCGGCAAGATTTAAAGCAGCAAGGAACCTGCCAGACAGTGTGGATGAACACATACCATTCCTAGAACTCCTGTTACAAGTGAGTAACCTGTATTTACTCACCATAGTAATGTTTCTTCTAATTGAGTCTTACTGTAATCAGACCCCCCACCCCGGCCTCCCCTCTCAGAACCTGTTTTTGGGAAGTGGGCTGGCAGGTACAGTTTTGCACCTCAGGGGTGTACTTTGTACCCTCCCTTTTGGTGGGGTAGCTGTTATGTTTATTATTCTTATGTTCATAGCCTAAATTGTCTCTACCTTGTTTCTTCTTGGGTTCTTGACTTGAGTCTTTCTGGACCCCAAAACTGTGTTTTGCCTTTTGGCTATATGTTTCAAACAATTTCCATATTTTTGTGCCTAGTCAGTTGCTTGTAAGAATCTGATGGTTGCTCTGGGAAGTACCACAGACAGAGGTTTGAAAACCGAGCTCGAGCACAACGTTCCATGCTTCTGCATGGAGTTAACTCTTTCCTCTCTGGGGCAGTTCAAGTGCTGGGGCTAACTGCATTATGTCTGAATATAGCAAGACTCCATTAGAAGAAACAACATTACTATGGTGAGTAATTTTTCTTGCCACCTCTCAAAGTTTAGATGCACTCAACAAACCTTGGATGTTTCACACATTGCATCAGCCTGTGAGCCTCTTGCAAATTACATAAAGGAATCCAGAACTCTTGACAGCCAGTCAACAGGCTCCCAGTACAGGGTTAGAACATAACAAACGTCACCTGCAGCAAGAAGCAAGTCATTCACTTGATAGTTGTAGATTGTGGGAAACCGTATGTGGGACAGACCAGAAGCACATTCCCCATCTTCGTCATGTTCTTTCATCCATCAGTCAGAAACAGAGTGAGTAATCCTTATGACCACAGGGAACACGGAAGCACAGTCCTAAAATTGATTGACAGGTTGGTGCTCCCTTCTGGCCATACATGCCTGCTGTTTCTGCCAAAGGGTTAGTTGTTCAGACAACATGAATTCTTGCTATATTATGACAATTGCAGTTTGTCCCACCATTAGAACTGCTCCGGAGGTGAAAGAGTTAACTACCATGCCAGGCATGGAGTTTAGAGCGCGAGCTCGGTTAGAGAAACTCTGTCTGGTTATTTTCAAACCGAAACTGTCAGATTCTTTACGGCGCCTCACTGAACAGTCGCTCCGGAGATTTCTCCTTCTGCTCGGTTCATTTCTCGGTTTAAACAGTATTTTCTCGGTTAAATTCAACCGCGAGTATTATTATTTTAACCGCAAACTGATCGGTTCAAACTCTGTCTGTGGTATTGTAAGTAATAGGTTTATTTCTGTGTGGAACTTGTAAATTTTTATCGGTTCGGTTCGAACCGATCAGGCTGTTTAAAACTTTTAAAAGTAAGCATTTTAAAGCTTTTAGAGTGCGGTTCCCGGTTCTTATCGGTTCTAAAAAAAAACGGATTTCATTACGCTTTTTTCCACACTGACCATGACACGTTGGGAACCGATAAGGTGTCTTGCCTGGCACTGCCGCTAAAAGGGCATGTTTGTTGGTTAGGCTGGCATCATGTCTGAGAAACCCAAAAGAAAACCGGCCCACTGGTTTCAACACTGTAGTGTTCAGGGAAGCCTTTGCCAAGGCTGACCCACACACTACTACGTGTTTATTGTCTGGGGTTTGACCTTACCCTCAATTCAGACTGCCAGATTTGTAAAATTTCCCGCAGCCACCCTGGACAAGAGAGGTGGGCAGGCTCAGGAAACGAGAGGCTAAAAAGTCCGCTGACAGATGACAGCCCGGTTCGGTGCCAACCGAATCGGGAGGGAGTGCCTCTGACCAGGGCGCAGACTTCCTCGGGCAAACGAAAAGCTGGCTCTGAGGAGCCAGTTCCAGCAAAGAAAATTAAAAAATCAGCAGGTTTGGAGTCCAAAATTTCTTCTCCAACTGCTGCAGAAATAGCAAAAGCTATACAGATTGTACAGTCACTTTCTCCGGTTCCGTCTGAACCGCCACTGTCTGGTAAAAGGTCGGTTCGGCCGGTTCCACCGGTTCAAGAATATGATATTGAAGAGTTTTATGAACCAGAGGAGGGGGAGGAGGATTATGATCAGTGTGAATGTGACTTTGAGAGTCTGATGTGCCATTGAACCGGACATCTCCCCAGACAGACCTTTGGAATCTCCCCCTATGCTTTCTGAGTCCCCTTCTCACTTTTTGTTTTATAAAAAGGTTGCTCAAACCCTCCAGCTCCCATTAGAGGAAGCTGTGGATGAGCAAGAGATACCTGATTTTGTGGAAATGATGGATATCCCAGAGTCTAGGAGATTATCTATCCCTACATAAATCATTTAGAAACAAACAATAAAAATACTAAAGCTCCTAATTCTGTGCCTCCTGTTGACAAGAAGATGGACAGGAGGTACACTTATCAGGTCCTGATACAGACTTTCACAGCAGTGCAGTCATGTTGGGGTAGTTCAGGCTGCAGCCTGTGATAAGGCTAACATTCCCCTGGCTTCACATCCTCCTGACAAGAACTCCAGGAAGATTGATGCCATGGCTAAAAAACAATACATGGCAGCGTCCTTGGGACTCAGACAAACAAATTACATGGCTTATGTGGCAAGATACCAAAAATCTAGATGGGACACTGTCATGGCTTTGGCCAAACAGGCCCCTGGCCAGCTTGCCAAGGAGCTGGAGCAGGTGGCTGCTGATGGTACTGAGGCATCCAAGGTGCAGTTCCATGCTGCTGTGGATTCTAATGATGTATCCTCTAGAGTCATGGCTACATCTGTGGCCTTTCGTAGGTTGGCTTGGCTCAGGTGTACTAGTTTGTCACAGGATACCCAGACTAAGGCCATGGATTTTCCTGGTAGGGAATTCTCTGTTTGGGGAGCAGACAGAGAATTACATGAAGAAAATGGATGAATATAGAACAACTTATAGGAGTGCACAAGCCAAGGAGCGGCAAGCCACTCCTCAGAAGCAGACCCTCAGGGGTAGAGGTAGGCCTTTTCACAGGCCTTTTTACCAAACCCAGGCTTCTTCTGCTTATGCTCAGAGGGGGTTCTTCAGAGTCAGAGGCAGACGGGGTGCAAGCAGGCTTGCTTCCACCCCTCAGCCTAAAGCCCCTGCCAAACAGGCACCCTGATGGGGTGCCCAGGGCCGGTTCTCCATTACCTGTAGGGGCAGGCTGGCTTACTTCATTCAGGACTGGGAGTCTCTAACATCAGACAAGTGGGTCCTGGAAGTAGTGAGCCAGGGTCTGGGTCTCAGCTTCAAAAAATTTCCAAAGATGAGAGCCAGATCTTTTCCACCTGCAAACCCTCTAGAGACCTTTGCCTTAGAAACAGAAGTCTCAACCCTCCTGGCTCTCAGAGCTGTAGAAAGGGTTTCCCCCCTACTCCAGGGCAAGGGTCTGTACTCCAGGTACTTCCTACCCCCAAAAAAGACAGGAGAATGGCGGCCCATTTTGGACCTAAGATATCCGAACAAGCACCTTTTGAAACCAAAATTCAAAATGGTGATCTGGCAATAATTTTACTCTTCTCTAAGGCCAGGGACTGGCTAGCTTCCTGGACCTCAAGGATGCCTATTTCCATGTTCTAATCAGAAGCTCCCACCAAAGTACCTCAGATTCGAACTGCCCTCAGGCCATTACCAGTTCAGAGCAATGCCCTTGGCCTCACCTCTGCCCCAAGGGTATTCACAAAATGTCTAGCAGTAGCAGTTGCTCATTTAAGAAGGCAAAAGATTGCTATCTTTCCCTACCTAGACGACTGGCTTATTGTAGGCCAGTCTCCAGAACAGGTCAAATCACACCTGCAAGTTACCCAGCAGCTGCTCACCTCTCTAGGTTTCCTGCTCAATCTCCCAAAGTCAGTGCTGGAACCTGTTCAGGTACTCGCTCATAGGTGCAGAACTGGATACAAAGCAGGCCAGAGCCTTCCTGCCCTTAGAGAGGGTAAGGAACACCCAGGCCCTGGCCTCCTCCTTCACTCTGCAGGTCTCTCGACCAGCAAGGCACTTCTTACAGCTCCTAGGACACATGGCTGCTTCCACAGCTGTAGTGCAAGGAGCAAGATTTCAGATGACGGACATTCAGTTTCACTTGAGAGCCTTTTGGTCTCAAAGAAAAGATCCCCTTTCCAAGTTGATCCCAGTGACTCGAACCCTGATCCAGGCCCTTCAGTGGTGGCAGGATCAGAGCAATTTAAGACTAGGGGTCCCCTTCATCCCTCTACCTCACTCCTTGACCCTTACTACAGATGCGTCCCTTCTGGGATGGGGAGCTCACATGGGCGACCTCTCCACCCAGGGAGTGTGGTCCCCTCAAGAGTCTCTGCTCCACATCAATTTGCTGGAACTCAGAGCTGTCTTTCTAGCACTTCAAGTGTTTTCTGCATCTGTTCAGAACAAAGTGGTACAAGTCAGAACAGACAACACCACCACAATGTGGTACATCAACAAACAAGGGGGCACTCGGTCTTCGGCCTTGTGCACCGAAGCAATGAAGTTGTGGTCTCTGGCTTATTCCCTGAACACTTCCCTCATAGCAGTTCACCTCCCAGGAAAGGACAATGTCCTGGCAGATGCTCTCAGCAGGATTTCCCAGGGCCATCACGAATGGTCACTGGATCCCCAAGTACTGGTGATAGTTTTTGCCAGATGGGGCACTCCTCAGATAGATCTTTTCGCAGCCCCAGACAATCACCAACTTCCACTGTTTTGTTGCAGGCCCCCAGTGATGGACTCAGTCCCCCTGGATGCCTTTCTCCTAGATTGGGAAGGGAAGTTTTTATGTGCCTTCCCCCCCCCTTCCTTCTCCTTTTCAAGGTGCTAGTGAAAATCAGATCCCAGCCTTGCAGGATAATTCTGATTGCTCCGGATTGGGCCAGGCAGCCCTGGTACCCACTCCTTCTGTCCTTAGCAGTCCATCTTCCCCTGTGCCTCCCCAGGAAACACAACCTGTTATCTTGTGCCCAGGGGAGAGTTTGGTATCCGAATCTCAAATCCCTCAACCTCAAGGCCTGGCTCTTGAGGAGTTAGAGTTTGCTGACCTACACCTTTCTCAAGGTGTTCTTGACATCCTGAAGGCTTCTAGGAAGCCTTCCACTAGGGCTACTTATAATTCTAAATGGAAAAGGTTTTCCATCTGGTGCTCTGGGAAGCATATTCCCCCGGAATCTGCTGATTTACCCATTGTTTTGGACTATATGGTCTATCTTAACTCTTTGGGTCTGAGGCCAGCTACCCTGAAAGTACATTTGGCAGCTGTCTCTGCTTTTATTTCATCAGGAAAGCCCTCTTCTCTTTCCACTCACCCTGTATTTTCCAAGTTTTTCAAGGGATTACTTCATACTAATCCACCTTTCAGGGCCCTGGCCCCTGCCTGGGATCTTAATGTTTGCATTGCTCAGTTGATGCAACCCCCCTTTGAACCTCTGTCTTCTGCAGAGCTTAAGTATTTGACTTGGAAAGCTGTTTTTCTGGTAGCCATCACTTCTGCCAGGCGCATAAGTGAGTTACAAGCCTTGTCAGTGGAGACTGACTTTATTTCCTTTCACAGGGATAAAGTAGTCCTTAGGACTAACAGGAAGTTTTTGCCTAAGGTGGTTTCAGATTTCCATCTTAACCAATCTATCTCCCTTCCAGTGTTCTTCACTGACCATTCCTCCTCTGGTGAGAGGAGGCTGCACCGCTTAGATGTTAAGAGGGCCCTTAGTTACTATATAGAGCCTACCAAAGGTCATAGGTTCGAATCCCTCCAACTCTTTCTCACTTATGGTGAGGTTGGGAAAGGTAAACCTGCCACTAAGAGATCCATTGCCAGGTGGATTGTTTCGTGTATCCAATTTTGTTATCAAAAACTGGGAAAGGTTCCCCCTTCAGGCCTGAAGGCTCACTCTACCAGAGGTACAGCTGCGTCTCTGGCTGCTGCCAGAGACATCCCTATCTTGAAGATATGTCAAGCAGCTACCTGGAAAACGGTACACACTTTCAGCAAGCATTACTCCTTGGATATCCAGGCCAGGAGGGATGCTAGATTTGGGACAGCCGTGCTTCAACGCCTATTCCCTAAGTAGGTTCTGTCCCTCCACCATGGAGGTACTGCTGTGTATTCTGCAATTATCATAATATAGCAAGACTTTATGTTGTTTGAAGAAAAAATTACTCACCTTAGTAATGTTGTTTCTTCTAATGGAGTCTTGCTATATTATGACCTCCCCCCCAGCCTGCCGCTCTCAGAACTTCTACTTGGGTATGGAGTGGGCAGTCCAGTGTTGGCACTTGTTATGCCCATTTTATGTTTTTTCCACCCCTTTTTGGGGTTTTGGGGTGTTGTGTTTTATTTTATCTTATGTTATTATTTTTCTGGTCCCCTGACTTGAGTCTTGGTGTTGGGACCAGGAATAGGTGTAATATTTAGGTAGCCAGTTGGCTAGTGTAGGTTACAGCTCCACACAGAACCTTAGTGAGTTTTGCTCGTAAAGATATGACAGTTTCGGTTTGAAAATAACCAGACAGAGTTTCTCTAACCGAGCTCGCGGTCTAAAGTCCATGCCTGGCATGGTAGTTGACTCTTTCACCTCCGGAGCAGTTCTAATGGTGGGACAAACTGTAATTGTCATAATATAGTAAGACTCCATTAGAAGAAACAACATTACTAAGGTGAGTAATTTTTTCTTTTGCCTCTGAGGAGGAATAGCAGGCACACTCCAAGCTCTGGTGCACTGGCTTTGATTGATGGCATAGGCAGGTTCTTGCTCTTGTTTGTTGGCATCCGGTATTTGGTGTGCTGTACTGGTTTGTTGGTTGGTGCTTTCTTTACAGTGTGTGAGTGTTTTATCCCTAGGGCTTCCCTGTCCACAGTGAGTGATTTAGTAAACCTCCCTCCCAGGTGACTGTTTTGAGATGGTCATGTTAATCCTGTTCCTGGCCATTGCGTTCAGCGTTGATAAGTGTGCAGATCAAATGAGAATGCTGTCAGAGGAGGCTGCTGCTTGTCTCTTACCTCTTTAGGTTTTTGACTTTTTCTTTTTTTCCTCTAAATTTCCTGTCACAGGCTGGCTTCGGTTGGACATAAGGTGAGTGGGGGATTTGACCTAGACAGTCAGATGGGGTCTTTAGGCAATTTACTGTGGCATTGCCATTTTGGCAGTTTGTTGTACCCTTTTTGCTTTGTAGGTGGCATTTTGCCAATGGAAAAGCGCAGCTGAAAATGTCAAGAGTGTGGAGCGGCCTACAAGGCATTCAGTATTGGCTCTGATATGGTCGCTACCTCTAATCAGGAGCTTTCCTCTACCATATGGAATGACTAGCAGCCTCAGTACTGAGGCAACAGATGCCATGGCAGGTTTGGCTCAGGGTAGCAGTGCTGCTGGACTCCCCACCACCACCACCCCACCCGATGCTGCCACAGTTCCTACCTGGCGCTGTTGAATACTTTAATTTAAAGAATTGCTAGTCTTCCTTTCTCGGTCAATAAAAACTAAACAAAGCTTATTCACAAAAAGTGGCCTTAGAGGATAGGAAAAAGGTGAGGAAAACTGTTACAGAAATCACATGAAGCATGTGCACACGAGCAGGGCCCCTCTTGAGATACTCATCATGCTCAGTGGAATAGCAAGACCCTCCCTTAAGTGGTGCAAACCCTCCAAAATCATGGATTTATGATCATTTTGAACATGAGTACTGTGTCCCCATCCCAGATGCTGCTGCACCTTGGGAGCTGCTTCATAATGGACTTCAAGATGGTATTTTTTTCTGGGACAGACTGGTCAGCCTATGATCCTCACTAGGCTCTGTGCTGAGCCGAGCCATGTGTCTTTGGCTCTAGTTATTTGGGCTTTAGGCAGAATGGTGGTGTGCCTCAACTTAGTCCACTGGGCAATTGTGCACTGCAGGAAATGTCATCCTCTGCATTCGGACTGGACCTCCACCTGAAAAAGTCAGCTGGAGATGAGTCTTCTGTGGTGGAAAGGTCCAAAAACAATCTGATAATCTGATAAAAGTGATTTCCCTCATGGAACGGAGCTGTCCAGTGATCCAGACAGAGGCAAGTCTATGTTCATGGCAAGTGGAAGTGGAGAGAGGCTAGGTTCAGCATAAACATCCAGGAAATGGAACCCCATCTTCTAAGAATAAGTCTTCTCATAAGTGCCCCACTTTGGCCCTCAGAAGCAAACCTGTTTAGCCCTGGCACTGGCAACCATGCCAGCACTGGCACACGTGCAATATTGTATGCTACATTCTATAATCGTTGCCAGTACCCTAACTGCCAGTTCTGTTTTTCCCAGAGTTGAGTGCTCACCATGGGAGAGAACCTAATTCATCTTAGTTCTCATGTACTTCTTTGCGTTTTTCCTTTGATGTTAGGTAATGGACCAGGGTGTTTCAAGGTAAGTCACTGGGCTGTTTCCCCATGTTCCCTCCCCACTCTTCAGAGTTGGGCAAGGTATGAGGCTGTCCCTTTACCCACCAAGCTAGGGTCTTGACAGAGTCTTCAGTAGCGGCATTTGGGGGATCTTCAGCTCCTGAGTGGCTGAGGGAGCACCCACCACAGTAGCAGTGGGGAGGGTCGGCACCTTCAGTGTCTGCAGTAGGTTCAGAACTAACTGACACCATTTTCAGGGTTATTGTCTCTTGCTGGGCCAGGGTTGTCATCAACAGTGGTGCTGGTTTTGTCACTGCCCGCAGTATCGGCGCCAGGGGGTTTCTTATGTTGTGTGTACTGATGTCAACACTGCTTGTGGTGTTGGTGCCAGGCCCAGTGCCAGTATTATGTCATGCAGTGGTACTGGCTTAATTGCTGGTGTCAGATTTGACCTGGGCTCTGCAGCAGGGCTACCCGAAACTGGCTGTGTCATCTTTCTCCTGGGGTCTTCTTTGTAGAACACCCAATCCGAAGCCTCCGGCTTGGTTGGATCTTCTGATTTGGAGGATTTTCCTGTATGGAAAGGTAGATGCGAGAGTCAGCACATCCAGTCTGAGGCATGGGTTTTGTGGCTTAGCAGGTCACTAATGCCTCCTAGGCTTTAGCCTCAAGTGTCTTAGGCGCTGTTTGACAAGGTGGCAGAGACTCTTGGGCCCATCTGTCAGCAGCTATACCATCACTGGATGGAGAATGTGCATAAACAGTTCAGGGAGTCTGACCAGACACACTACCAGGGATCTCCACCAGCTCCATTCACTGGTGGCTCACCAGTAGAGATATTTTATTTATTTTATTTATTAACGTCTGGTGCACGTAAACTAAATAGATAGAGCAAACTTAATTTTTGTAGTGCCTTTTTTTGAGCCCAAAGCACATTAGAAATCAAAATGGATAAATATAGAAGAGAGGAAAGGGTAGAGGAAATAAATAGCAAAGATAGTGTATAACTAGTATTGGTATTTCACTATCTAGAGATGCAAGAACGCAATATAAACTAAATAGTAACACTTCCCTGATAGGGTTTCTACTGTGATCAGTTATTACAAGTTAACGGTAACTAGCAAAATAAGATTACTGCGGTTTAAGATTAATTTCATTTCAAGGATGGTAAAAGATATTAACTAATTGCAATATATTCAGTCTCATGATATTTGAAAGTCTTAATATTGCTATGACTTTATTTGTAAGCTCTTTTCAAGTAATGTAATCTAATATGTTACATATATACGGTTTGTATGTTTTTCTTTTTTTTTTTTTTCTCCTGTATATACTGTATTGCCCAATTAAGATTGTTATGTATGCTATGTTTTATGTAGCTGTACTTGTTTGGATATTAACTTCAGAATCAATAAAAGCATATTGATATATATAAAAAAGATAGATAAATATAAAGCAATAGTATGCAACTCCGATCAAGTATAATTACAGTAGTAATTACAAAAATATCAGTCACCGAAAAAAGTCTGTCTGTATTGCAAGGTCTTCAGTTTGGTTTCAAAACGTTCAACCGTAGAGGCAGATTGGATTGATCTTGGCACAGCATTCCATAGTCTTGGAGCCACAACAGAAAACTCTTGGACCCCAATAGATTTCAGTCTCATTGGAGGGACTATTAAAAGTCCCTGAGATGCTGAGTGAAAGACTCTACTGCCCTGAGAATTGTCCTGGTGGGTTGCCAGCATCTTATGAATGTTGTGGGAGCCCAGTCTGTTTATGGCCTTGTAGACTAGCAGAACACTTTTAAACTCAGAATGCCATCTTAGCAGCAGCCAGTGTAACCCTCACAAAGTAGGAGTAATCTGATCAAATCACATCCTGGCTGCCAAATTCTGAAGCATCTGGAGTTGGCAGAACAGAGTAGCTAGCAAGCCTAAACAGAGCATGTTGCAGTAGTCCGGTTCCTGCGGTAATGAAAGCTTGCACTAGTGTGTACAGATTGCTTTCGTCAGGGGCTCCACAGTGGAAACTAAACAGTGAATAAAGATGGTGGAGGGGCACCACTACTCACACTGCAGCTGCCAGGAGGGGTGACTGCCCCCCCCTTTAGTTCCGCCATTGGCAAGTCCCCTTCACCCCATTTCCTATAACCTGTGTTGTTTGTAAGCATGAACAATGGTTTCCTCTCTTACATCCCTCTAGTTTTGTACTAAGTTAAATATAAATGAGGTTGAGTCACTCTGTTTTGCCCTAGTGTGAAAAGCTGTTTGTCTCCATTTCAAAGATCATGACCCCACTTGTGCAAGGCATCATGGGAATTGATGCGTACTGTACATGTGCAAGCCAGCAGAAATTATAGTCTTTCTTATTCAGTTCTGTTACATGTCTTGTGAAGTCTCTGCATTCTCTAACAGTTTTTCTAGCTCAGATACACTTTAAGCTGCAGAAAACAGCAGGACGATGTAAAGATCATCAACAAGGTCCTGGTGGACCACTGGGAACAACTACTCCCATGTTTGGCCCACCCAGACCAGACTGGCTTTGTGTGGGGTCGCCTTTCTTACCACAGTGTGCATAAGCTCCTGAATGTGGTGTGGTGTCTAGGGTGCACTTATGTGATGTCCGTGGACGCCAAGAAGGCTTTTGACCGTATAGAGTGAGAATACCGCTTTGAGGTCCTGCTTTGGTTTGGCTTGGGTGAAGAATTTGTGGGCATGGTGCGGGAACGTTATGTGGTGCCGCTGGCAAGGATCTTGGTCAGTGGTTCCCTTTCGGACCAATTTCCTCTTATCAAGAGACGAGGCAGGAGTGCCGCATCTCCCCTCTTCTTTTTGTGTTGGTCGTAGAGCCATTGGCAATCTGTATACAGGAAGACCCGAGTATTAATGGGGTTATGGGAAGTTCGGGGAAACTGCATAAGCTTACATTAGATGCAAACACCCTCCTGTTGTACGTCCCAGACCCAGATACGTCGATGCCAGCACTGTTAGGGGTGACAGTGGAGTTTGCTTCTTTTTCGGTTTATAAGCTTAATTTTAAATCCGAACTGCTTTCTCTTGTGTGTGCTGAGGTAGGGGATTCTAAAAATATGTGGGGTCTTCAGTCAGTTACTGATTCCTTCAAGTACTTGTTGATTAGGATTGGGTAGGGTGGCACCTCAGTTCGTTATATCGGTTGAATTATACCCCGTTTATTTCTGCCATTTTGGGAGACCTGCCTCGCTGGACAGCGTTACCGATTTTTCTTCGTTGGGAAGACTAAACTTAATTAAAATTAATATCTTGCCCTGACTGCTGTACATGATGCAAATATTACCTATTAATTTCACCAATGGTGATCTGAAGCGGTTGGAAGGTGCTTTTGCCACCTTTTTGTGGCAGGTTAAACACCCTTGAATGAGTCTTCAGCACCTCAAGGCAGATACATCTGGGGGGGGGACTCAATTTTCCAAATTTGAAAAGCTATTATGGAGCTGCTTAGTGTCGATATATGCAGGATTGGGTGCGCCGACCTCCTGAGTGGAGCTGGCTGAACCTGGATGAGGAGGCTTGCCCAGGCAGTCTGTCTGTCTGCCTTGCTGTTCAGGTTCGCCAGGCTTGTTATAGACAAGGAGCACTGAACCCTTTGGTGGGATGGGTGCTTGAGGTGTGGGGCCACCTGAAGCGCCGTAGCGGGATGCAAGGTGTGGAAACGCTGTTTGTGCCAGTGGCACAGAAACCTTTCTTCTTGCCTGGGCTATCAGACGGTGGGTTTAATGAATGGGAGGCTGGGAAGGGGGGTTAATTGTTTGGGGTGGATCTTTAAACACGGGACAGGATTTGTACCTTCACTGATTTACAAGGTGTCACTGGACTGTCGCACTCCCATTTCTTCAGATACTTGTAGGTCTGAGCATTTGGAAGGGGGCTGGGTAGGGATCCCAACACTGCAGCACCACTGGCTCAATTTGAGCAGTTTGTGTACATGGTAAAATCAGAGGCCAGGGGCTTTGTCCAAAAAGTGGTCCATCAAGACACACTTTTTTCCTGACACCACAGTTAAGAATAGGGGCTTATGGGAATGGGATCTGGGATTTCTTATACGGGATGAAGATTGGGACCTGTTATTACAATCCCATATGGGAATATTGTTATGTAATAAGTATAAAGAGTCTCAATTTAAATGTATTCCTAGATTATACTGCCCCCCAGTGATTGTACATAAAATACCATCCCGTAATTTCCCTATTATGTGGTAGGTGTTAGTTGGCAATGGGCACATATATATGCACTGTTTTGGACATGCTTGGTCCTGTCAACTTTCTGGAAGGCTATATCTGCGCTTTCTAACATGGCGGGTCGACAAATTCCAGTGACACTGGTAGCCATGCTTTTTGGCATGGAGGATTTGGGCTTAGAGGGATGGGAACTATTCCCAAACTCTGTGGATACGGGTCTTACTAATTCTGGCCCAGCAATGTATTATAAATACCTGGATGTCGTGTGCATACCCTATGATTCATCAGTGGAAAGCCTTATCAATCCAGGTGCTTGCCCTGGAGCACTTGTCATTTGTCCAGAAAGGTAGAGGAGACCGATTTCATAGTGTGGGAGCCCTTCCTGAATTCTCTGCCCTCCCCCCGGCAGCCCAAACTCTGTAGGAGGGAATAGTGTAGCTCCCAGTTCCCTGCAGCTATTCCTGGGCCTATCCTTCCCCATTCAGAAATGATTGCTTGGGGAATTGTGTCCCTTGTTACATGGCCTCATCTTAGATACAAGTGTGGAATTGTTTCCATTTATTTATAGTGCTTTTGTTTTGTTTTGTTTTTTTTTTACTTTCTTTTATTCATTTTTTCAGTGTTTCTACAGAAAATGGTACATACAACTGAGCAAGGTTACATAGACTTAAGCATATATTAGCATCACTTATAATTATCAG
Organism: Neoceratodus forsteri; assembly: GCA_016271365.2. Classification (NCBI taxonomy): domain Eukaryota; kingdom Metazoa; phylum Chordata; order Ceratodontiformes; family Ceratodontidae; genus Neoceratodus; species Neoceratodus forsteri. Next base: position 408,552,497 of record CM057453.1, read on the forward strand.
TTGCCATGTAGTAGATCACAAGGGGTACATTCCGAGGACTCTGCTACTGAGAATACACAATTCAAATATTTAGGAAGGCTAAGCCACATTAAACTTGTGGGGTAAAGACAAAGTCAGGTACTAGTTTGAGGATACATACTGTAGCCTTAGGCCACTGTCCTCTCTTAATTACTCGTCTACTTGAGGCAAGTTATTCCCCCTTACACTCCCCCCCACCGAACCCCAATAATTTTATACTGAACATAGAAAAGGTACAACATTTTATCACTTTCCCTCAGAGGCAGGCAGTCTTTGCTTCCTATCCAAAAGTCAGCAGAATTTTGTGTTCCAGTGTAGGCATAACTTTATTTAATGCAATGTATTGTATTGTATTATCTTTTATACCATCGCCCACTGCCCAGCTAAGGCCACCCAAGTCATATAAATGGATCATCTCTTTTACAAACTCTAGATGATCTGGTTAAACGTTCAGGACTCACACTTAACACTCCTGCAAGTATAGTCTCCCTAAAGGGGAGATTTAAAGCAAATGGTTAAAACTATAGTCCTAGACTGAGATCTTATTCACCAGTCGACCTCATGGTCGTCTTAGAGAAAACAAGGTACACAGTTACTCAACACAGTACCAATTATGGCTAGTCCTCATCTTCATCAGAGTCCAAAGGTAGTCCCGAGTTCTCCGGTGGTCTTGTTTGAAATTCTTGGGCAGTAGCTTTCACCTTTTTTTTGGCTTCATCTGGGTCGTTAAACTGATAGGTCTTTCCTCCATATGTCAGATGTAGACGAGCCGGGGCCAGAAGAGAATGAGCCAACCTCAAACCCCCGAAGTTGTTTCTGAAGCGTATCAAATATTTTTCTCCTGGTCTGGGTTGCAAAGGACCAGTCTGGGAATATCTTAACCTCTTGGCCCTCCATCTCGACTGGATAAGTCGCCCTTGCCCACTGGAGAATTTTGTCCCTGGTTACTGGTCCATCCGTTATTAGTAGGATCATGCTCGGAGTCTCACGATCTAGTTGGGCCCTCCTAAAATTGATCCGGAATGCCTGACTTAGAGAATCTACCTTGAACTGTAGGTCCGGAGGTACAGAAGCTGTTAACCAGATCTTTAGATAGGTCAGCAGATCGGCTCCTTCGGTGTCCTCCTGGACCCCCACCAACCTTAAGTTCATGGCCCACTCAGAGATTTCAAGCCTCTCCATGCAGGCACACAGGTAGTTAATCTCCAATGTTGATTTGGTCAGTGCTGCCTGGGTCCGTTGCGATCGGGTATCAGCATCTTGTGCCATTTTGGCTGTTGATTGGATTTTTGCATCCTGTGCACCCAGGCGATCCATGACCCGTTCCAACTTTTGGTCCATTTCTCGGACTACATTCAGTGCTGTCTCCCAAGGAGGAGTATCTTTCCCTCCACTCAGGCCCGCTGCTTGTCCTGGCCCTCCTGGTTGACTAGAAGCTGGTAAAGGTGCCGACTTTTGGGACAATCCCGTAGCTGCTCCTTTAGGTCTACCCATCTCAAGTTTGGCATCTATTTTGGCATCTACTTGCTCCTTGAGCTGTAAGCTATCGAAGTCTAAAGCTTTTCTGTTTCAAAAAGGATTTCAAATTATAGTGTTTGTATGGTATTCGGGAGTACGAAGTGCTGAGCTTTGGAGAAAGCTACTGGTCACGAACGTGGCTCTCTAGCTCCCCCCTTTTTATAGTTCTTCTGCCATCTCTTACTGGAATCAAATTTTTATATGAGAATGGACAGCATGTTTTGTTTCTTACATTTTATACTTCATATTTTTTTTATATTTATTCTCTAAGTTTTGTGTACTATGTATTTTTCCTCTTGAGAGCCTTATTTTGTAGTGGGGTCTTTTTAGTCTTTTTGTATGAACTTTATTTTACAATTATAATTGCCCTGCAAACATGTATTGTCTCTGTGAAAATGAATAAAAAAGATTATGCAAAAAAAAATAACAGCAGGACATTTACTATGCCCTGAAAAGTTTCATGGCTAGCATAAGACAAGTATTTGTCGATGCTGAATGTTTGCTGCTGGTATTGCTGTTGTACTGGCCCTTGTTTGTACACATTTTTACTATATATTTACCCAGGATACAGCAGATGAGATGCAGTATCTCATTTTCAGTGGTGTCCTGCTTTGACACAGTGTTAGGTTGTATTTACCCAGGATAGGGCAGCTGAGAGGCAATATTCTGCTTTTAAGTGGGCTCCCACATTTTGACCCCAGATGTCACAGTCTTGATCAAGATGGGTGGAATTTTTAAAATCCCATCTGGCAGCTGATTTCGCTGTGCAACTGTGGAAACAAGTTTTGGAAGGGATTTGAAAAATGACACCTGCCATGTTCAAGAGGTGGGGTAGCACAAGGGCATGTTGAACATTAGGGGCCAAAATCAGCAAAAAATTAAGTTATGAGTAAATGTTGGAACAATTTGTTTCCTCATAACTTAGTTGGTTTTTCACATTTTAACCCCAAATTTTCAACATAATCTTTTTATGACCACTACTTCTGAGCATGACAGGTGTCATTCATAAAACACTGGCTGAAACGTCATTTTGTGCCATAAGTGTTAAAACACATTTGGGTAGGATTTGAGAAATGACAACTGTTGTATTCATGAGGTGGTGTGAAAAAATGTCTATGTTGAAAAGTTGGGGTCAAAATATTGAAATTTACCACAGTTACGAACATGCATTGAAAAATTGCAGTGTAGACTTGTAGCTTTGTTGTTTTCTCATATTTTAACCCCAGATTTTCAGTATAGCCATCTTATGATCTCACATAGCCTTCATATGAGGCCACCTCATGAGCAAGGACAGAAAAAATTTAAATCCACCCAAAGAATGATTTTGCACCACAAGTGTGAAAACACATTTTGGTCAGGATTTGAAAAATGACAGCTGTCACGTCACATTCATGAGGTGCTATGAAGAAAAGGCTTTGTTGAAAATTTTCTGAGCCAGCCCAGTGCCGCTGAGGGTTGAGGTACTGGACACTACACCCTGCACTATGTCGACGACTTGGGTTCGGGAACGGACTCGAGGTGCTAGGGGTCGGCAGGGGACAGAGAGGATTAAGCGTCCAGAGGACTGCTCTCCTCTCCTGGGGAGGGCTGGGGAGCTTGCCTCACTCTGTAGCGGCCCCCAGTGGAGACCAGGAGCACTGCAGAACGGCGCTGTTGATGGGCCAGGAAAACCAGGGAAAAAATGGTGTCTCGATGGGCAGGATGACATCTGCCTGGACTCTCACCGCCATGAAGCCCTCGGACAGCCGTGACCAACCTCAGCAGCACCCAGGGCCAAGAAAGGTAAGCCGCAGGGCACATTCTCTCTGGAAGGAGAGGACCTGTCCGACAAAGGGATATGTCTGGTTACCCTGCAGAGTGGCTGCAATGTGAGGCAGAAGCTGTGACAGGGGTTCTTGGGGAGGTGAAAGTGTCCCTGGCAGCCTGAAGGAGAGGCCAGTTGAGGCGGTGAGGAGAAAATAAATAATGCAAAAAAAAAAACTTTCGTGCTATATTGAAAATTACAAAGTTATGTGCCCACATTGAAATTTCAGCGTAGGCTCATAACTTTGTTTTTATCTAAGATTTTCAACATAGCCTTCTTTGGACCCCACCATGAACAATCGCGGAGAAAATTTTCATCTGTCTGAAAGTGATTGCAATACAATACATTCTAAAATCTCTTTTCAAGATGCAAAATCCATTTTACCAGGATTTTAAAAATGACAGCTGTCATATTTACAAGGTGCTGAGAAGAAATCGCTGTGGTGAAAATACGAGTCAAAAAATTTAAGATTACAAAAATTACACGCCTACCTTCATAAATTTCAGCGTAGGCTTTGTAACGTTGTTGTTTTTTTAATATTTTTATCTCAGATTTTCAACATAGTCTTCTTAATACACAACCTCATGAAGAAGGACATTTCAACTCCTGCCCGAAAAGTGATTTTGCACAGCAACCACAAAATCACCATCTGGGATAAATTTGCCTAATTTCACTGCCATTATTCATGAGGTGGGGTCCCGAAAAAGGCATGTTAAAAATTTAGGGCAAAACTATTCAGAAATGACCAAATTATGCCATTAAGTTCAAAACCTCACTGAAATACATTGAACCGCATACCTGAGATTTCCTCAGTTCGCGGTCCAGCGTTGAAGAGTGAAGATGTGTCTGTGGTCCAGAGAATGATGGTGTTTTGGACTGATGGTAAGTAAGGGCTTGGGGTGTAGGGTTATGGAGTGCCGATGTAGAAAGTCGGGTGGGGGGATGTAGCCCAGCAGCCCCAGTGTCAGTTCTGTGTTTGGTAGCACTTAGGGTGGGCTCCCGGTGCTGCATAACTAAACGGGCAGGGATTGGGGCAGCTGGGTACAGGGACGGGGCATCCTGTGCTAGCATATTGACATGGGTTGGCATTGTAAAAATGGTAAAGGGCTACACTGAAATAAGATATTGCATCTCTGTGGGGCTGTCCCAGGTAACTAAAGTGTGCATATATTGTATGTGTATACTTCTAATTATATACATATAAATAATTTTAAATACACACATTTCCATTGTGATGTACAACTCGCATTGTGCGCAGTAGCTAACATTCAGTGGTGTTTCTAAACAAATACTATTACTCATTGTCACTCAATTGAAAAAGGAAAGCTGCTTGCAGTTTTAGACAAGCATTTTCTGAGTAGAACGTTTTTCCCCAAAATGTTTGCATTTTACCCTTTGCAGAGTGCCTTTTACCACTTGCAAAATGATGACCCAAAATATGGAAATGTAAATATAGTGCAGTAGTTGGCTATCCTCAGTACAATTAACCTTTAGGACTTAGCATTGTCTCGGTTGGCTTTCTATTTAATTGTTACAACTAGGGCATGAAAAAGATTATTTGAGATGAAAGGATATTCATAGCAAAATTGTTACAGTGGTCATTAACTATAAAGTAACAGGTTATTATAGTGGCGCGGTAGCGCCCCTTTATAAAATGGGCAGGGAAATTCTTACATCCCGATTAGTTGTTACCTGTGCATTGAATCTCTTCAGTGTAAAGGTAGAAACAAGTACTAAAAAGCAGGACCGCAGTACAGAAATAATCACTGTGCTGTTAGAACACTGAGGTTTTCAAACACTGCCATTATTTTCCCTACCTTAGTGAGGAAACTATCTTTTAGTAAATGCTCTCCAGTAAACATATTCAGCATTTTTTTGTACAGCAAATACCAGCTCTACACATATCTGACAGTTAAAATTTTACTTGAAATGTACTTTTGCTCTTGTCCCACTCTGTGAACTGGCAGTTTCCTTTGATCCCCGCCCCCGACACTCACTCGATCACTGAGATGCCTACCACTCGGTTGCTAACTCGGATTACTCAAGTTTATTTATTTATTTAAAAGTTTTACCAGGAAGACATACTGAGCAGAGTACCACTCGATTCCAGATGCACCCCTGGGGGTATAGGGGATAGGCAGGATACAGTGTTAATAGAAGTTTACACATGTACATAATTCACCAGTACAGTCATGACAGAGTAGACAAATCCATATAAATATGTAGTAATATACAAACAGGGTAGTACAGGCAAGGTGGCTATACTCACATAATTACACAGCAGCCAACATCATAACTATAAGCAGGGTTGACAACAGCGGGGTAACAGCAAAGATACTAAACAGCTGCCATCAAGGCTGCAAGGTCTTCAGCGGGCCTGAATGCATGAGCAAGTAGTAGAGAATTGAGTCTTTAATAGAGTATTATGGTGAGGAGTGCTGGGGGCATGTCTAATATCAGCTGACGGGGAGTTCCATAACTTAGGCATCTGGAAGCTGAAAGCAGCCTGTCCAGACCTGGTGGACCTGTGGGGGATGTGAAGTAGCCGAGAATCAATGTTCCTGAGCGAGTAGGCTGGAGGAGGAAGAACATTAAGGATGGACGCAAGGTAGGAGGGGAGGGACTGTGACCAGAATTTCGCAGCGGTTCTAGCACTGTGTACCAATCTCCGATTGTGGAGAGAAGGGAGATCTAAGGAATGGCAGAGGTCGCAATGGTGTGTACTGGGATGGCAGTCCAGGGAGAAACGGCAGAATGAGTTGTAGAGAGGGTTTAGTTTGGTCAGGGAGGATTTAGGGGCTACACAGTAGACTACATCCCCATAGTCCATTATTGGGAGGATCATCTTTTGAACGATAGCCAGGCATGTGGGCAGGGGGATGCAGCTTTAATTACGGTATAACGCACCTAGCATGGGGTGTAGCTTCTTATGTATAGCATCAATATGCGTGGTGGAGTCAAGATGCTGGTCTAACCAGACCCCGAGGTATTGGTAGGAAGTGCAAACCTCCAGAGGGGAACCTTCCAATGTGTGGAATGTCGGGGAGGCTGGGAGACGGGACAGTTTGGCCCGAAAAGCGAACGTTAGGAGGCAGCTTTATTTAAGTTCAGATATAGCTGATCTGAAGAACCAGCGCTTGACAGAGTCAAATCCTGTTGCAGGCAGGTTGCCACGCAGAGGGGGATGACCCAGAGGCATACAGCACCGTGTCGTCTGCATACATGTGGATAGACGTATGAGGGCAGTCTGCAGGCAGATCATTGAGGAAGATAGAAAACAACAAAGGGCCTAGGACAGATCCTTGGGGGATCCCGTTGGTAACGGCAAACAGCTGCACTGTACATCTGATCCATGTCCCACTTACGGTATAACGCACCTAGCATGGGGTGTAGCTTCTGATGTATAGCATCAATATGCATGGTGGAGTCAAGATGCTGGTCTAACCAGACCCCGAGGTATTGGTAGGAAGTGCAAACCTCCAGAGGGGAACCTTCCAATGTGTGGAATGTCGGGGAGGCCTGCTTACATCACAGGTGTCACTAGTCAATCAATTGGCTCTGGGTGGGGTTTCAGCTCTGTGCTTATCTTAGACATCCTTCACAGTTAGAAGCCAGTCACACTGACTTTAAAGTGTCTGTTGGAAGCTCAAACTTACTGCAAAGAACAAACTACAGCTCCATTTAGGACCTGGAAACCTGATTAAGGCATAATACTGCAGAGCACTGGGTAAGAAGGGAGATTACACTTTCTACAAAAAGTTTTATTTGTATTTTTCCTTATTGGCATTAAGCAGAGAATTGCAGGATTCCTTTAAAAGGGTAGTAATTTTATAACCAGAGTGAGATACAACTGAATTTGCTTGAGTCCTAGCATTTTGAAGGATATTTTTGTAACATTTTAAGTGTCCTGCTGTCTGAGGAGTGAGTTCATTTTTATCCCTGGACTCAGAGTGGTTTGGTTTGTGTTGGAGCCGTGGTCTAGTAAATTGTGGTGTTAGTTGTATTACTATAAAGGACAGTACTCACCAGGGTGGTGGAGCAGTTGTGTATCTGATTGTTTCTAACAGTCACCAGTGGCTGTGCACTACCCCCAGGCGTGGCATTTTTTCCTTTATAGCCACAGTTCTGACATCACTTCCTCAATAGGTCTTGAGGCAGAACTGTCATATTCCTAATAACCTGCAAGCGTGCAAAAGAGTAGTTACACAAAACAAATAATAATACATATATAATTACATATTATATAGAATAAGGGGAGCGGACGTGGGGAGTAGTGCAATGCACTGGCTGTGGGGCAGCAGTTTTCGGGAAACATTCTGGAAACTGCATTGCTGTCCTATTTGCAGGCAACTGTCAGCTCTGAGAGGAGGTTGCCCACCTCCAGGCTGAACTAGCAAGGACTAAGAGGCCTTCCCTCCCAAAGAGCACCACTGCCACAACCACTGAGTCAGAGGTTTGGGAGTATGATAGTAGGACCACAGTGTGGGTTCTGGGAGGGTGCGGGTGGTGGACCAGAGGCGGGCCCCCAGTTGTACCTCTATCAGATGCCATCCTGGCAGAGCAAGGTTCCTCTATGATGGCACCCCAGTGGAGACCCAGAAGAATGCTGAGGACATCCAAGGGAGACCACAAAGTGTGGCAAGGGACACCACATGGGAAGGAAACAGCTACTGATAGGGGACTCAATTGTTAGGGGGTAGAACTGGGGAAGGAGAGAAGGAAGTAAGCTGCCTGCCTGGTGCCATGGCTTGGAGGACAAGAGGCGAATCCTCACAATTGTAGAAGCAGCATCACAGGAGAGAACTGAGATATCATTGTCCACCTTGGGACAAATGACCTCAGCTAACATGGGATCAGTGCAGTGCAGAATGAATTTGTGGAGCTGGGGATGGGCCTCAGACGGGTAGCAGCACAGTAACCTTCTCAGAGGTGCTACCAGTCCATGGCAGGAATGAGGCTAGGTACTGCACACCATGCAGTTTAATGAATGGTTGCAAAACTGGTGCAGAGCACAAGGCTTTGGCTTCATTGGGGACTGGGGTCTACCTGGAGAGATAAAGGTCTATACTGGTATGATGGTCTGCATTTGTCCACAAGGGACCAAGCTCCTAGGTGACAGGTTTAAATGCTTCTTGTCAAGCTTTTTAAACTAGATAAGGGGGGAGGTACTGATAAAAGGCAGGAAAAGTCAAGCCTCCCCCCACAAAACAGGGCAGGTAGTAGGGTAAACACTGAAGTACAGAGCTCAACACAGGGCAGGATGGGGGTAAATGGTAAAATAGATAAGAGCAATAAGAGCAGGGATGGGGGGAATAAAGGATCAAGCCAAAATTAAATGGAGGGCAATGACTACTAATGCCCGTAGTCTGGGAAACAAGCTTTCTGAGCTAGTAACTTTGATGGAAGATGAACAATTGGATATTGTGGCGGTCACAAAAACATGGTACACCGAGAACCATGAATGGGATGTCAACATACCAGGGTACACAATCTACAGAAGGGACAGGGAAGGCAAAAGAGGAGGTGGAGTAGCTCTATACATAAGGGAAGGGATCAAAGCTACAGAACTAAAAAGTAAAGGGGAGGACAAGAGGCACTCTAGGTTACCTTGGAGATGGGGAATGGCATCGCAATCCACAGGGGTTTGTACAGACCCCGTCCCAAGGGAGGAAATGGACAAGAAATGATAGAGGACATTCTCAAAATGGCTGAAAAAGGAGATACTGTTGATGGGGACCTGAATATGCCAGATGTTAACTGGAGGACATGTACTGCAGCCACATCCAAGAGCAGGGTCATTCTCGATGCCCTGCAAGGCAGACCTTAGACAGCTAGTGCTGGAACCCACTGGGAGGCAATACTAGACCTGGTACTCTCAAATGGAGAGAGGATCACAAATTTAGTCAGTAGACATCTGAGAACAAGCGACCACTGCACAGTGTGCCTACACAATGAGCAACCATGGAGATAAGCCATACAAAAACAAGGATACTGGACTTTAGAAGGGCTGACCTTGGCAAAATGGGTGAACACCTGAAGAATGCACTAGCAAATGGCCAAATATGAGGGTGGAAGAACAATGGAGAAAATCAAACTGCCATCATAGAGGCAACAAGTCTTTGTGTAAAACAAATAAAGAAAACAAAGCGGAGTAAAAACCACTATGGTTCTCAAAAGAGGTGGCAGGAAGGTTAAGGAGAAAAGGCTGCATTCAAAAGTATAAGGAATCACAGAGGAGCACTAGGAACTGTATCAATTAAAGCAGAAGAAGTAGGAAAGGCAGTCAGAATGGCAAAGGCACAAACCGAGGGAAAATAACCAACTCAGTCAAAAGGGGATAAAACCTTTATAGGTACATTAGGAGCATAGAAAGGTTAAGGGAGGGATAGTGAAGATTAATAAAGGAGAGGGAGGTGGCAGAGGAGACAGTGAAAAGGCAGAGATACTGAATGAATACTTTTGCTCAGTATTCACAAAGAAGATGAGGAGCAGTTACCTAAACCAGACAATAGAAGCACTCTGGGTGGGGGTTGATACCAGTCCATTCACAGAAGAAAGAGTCCTGAAAGAACTCCTAAAACTCAAGGTGGACAAAGCAATGGGGCTGACAGATTCACCCCAGAATCCTAAAAGAACTAAGGGGGACCTAGTGACACCACTGACCACACTTTTAACAAATCATGGCAGGATGGGGTGGTACCTGAGGACTGGAGGAGGGCAGATGTGATTCCCCTTTACAAAAGTGGGAGCAAGGCAGAAGCAGGAAACTACAGACCTGTAAGTTTGACCTCAGTGATAGGGAAAATGATGGAATCACTTCTGAAAGAAAGAATTGTTGAGCACCTAGAGGCCAGCGGGGCACAGGACCCAAAGCAACATGGATTTACAGCAGGAAGGTCATGTCAGACTAATCTAATTGATTTCTTTGACTGGGTGACCAAAGTAATAGACCAGGGAGGGGCTGTGGATATGGCCTACCTAGACTTTAGCAAGGCATTTGACACAGTCCCGCGCAAAAGATTAATAATCAAGTTAGCCAGCCTGGGAGTGGGTCCCAGGGTTGTAGCCTGGGTAGCGAACTAGCTGCACAACAGGACACAGAAGGTAATAGTGAATGGAACACATTCCGAAGAAAGGGGGGTTACTAGTGGAGTATCTCAGGGCTCAGTACTGGGTCCAATTCTCTTTAACGTCTTTGTAAGTGACATTGCAGAGGGTCTGGAGGGAAAGGTATGCCTCTTTGCAGATGACACAAAGATCTGTAACAGAGTTGATACACAAGAGGAGGTAGAAAAGATGAGAAGGGACTTGGCAAGGTTGGACGAATGGTCAGACATATGGCAACTTAGATTCAATGCAAAGAAGTGCAAAGTAATGCACCTGGGAAACAAAAACCCAGGAGAAGAGTACACAATAGCAGGGGAGGTACTAACAACAACAAAAATGGAAAGGGACCTGGGAGTAGTCATATCAGATGACCTAAAGGTGGGTAAGTAATGTGAGAAGTCAGTAAAGAGGCCAGGGGATACTGGGATGCATGGGAAGGGCATCTACAAGTAGAAAAAGGAAGTGATTATCCTCTATCAGACAGTTGGTGAGACCCCATCTGGAGTACTATGTGCAGTTTTGGAGACCTCATCTATGCAAGGACATAGACAGGATGGAAGCAGTCCAGAGGAGGGCAACTAAAATGGTGCAGGGTCTACATCAGAAATCATATGAAGAGAGACTGAGAGAGCTTAATATGTATACCCTTGATGAAAGGAGGGACAGGGGGACATGATAGAAACGTTCAAGTACCTCAAGGGAATCAACAAAGTCCAGGAGGGTAGCATCTTTCAGAAAAAGAGATGTGTAAGAACAAGGGGGCACAGTTTAAAGATAGAGGGGGGACGGCTCAGGGGTAATGTGAGGAAATTCTTTTTCACGGAGAGAGTGGTGGATACATGGAACAGCCTTCCTGAGGAGGTCGTTGGGTCTAAAACAGTGGGGGAATTCAAACATGCTTGGGACAGACACAAAACAATTATAGTGCGAGGTTGCAGGAAGCAGGCTGTTGGTTAACTAGAATCTGCAGCTTATCCAGTAGGTAGGGAAATGGGCAGACTGGGTGGGCCAAGTGGTCCTTTTCTGCCGTCAAAGTCTATGTTTCTATGTTCAATTGCCCTCTTGCCCTCCCTCTTATGCTCACTCACCCTCTGTTGCCTCTTCTACAAGTTACAGTTTATATTAAAAAAAAAAAAAAAACTTATACACAAATCTGCTGTACTGACTGTATTCAGACAGTGGTCAGAGGGAGCATAAAGACACAGAGCATCAGCAAGGATGTGAAGGCGCTCTCTACACAATTTCTTTCACCACAGTATACCGAACTATGTTTATAGTATAGCCCTATGCTGTTTTTTTGTTTTTCAAACAGTATATCAGCAAGTATCATGGGAAGAAGCAGCTAAGATCTGCAAACCGTACAGTACCACACAATCTCTCTCCCACTGTATTATATTGAACTGTGTTCAGTACGGCCCCGTGCTTTTTTTAAAAAATTTTTTCAAACAGTGTATCAGGCGAGGGAAGAGGTTGAGATCGGCAAGCAGTTCAGAGACAGTAGAAAACAGAGATCGCATCTCATTTGGAAGATCAGAGTATATGATCGTCGGAACACCTGACCCACATCAAAAAGGTGCAGTTTTGTTTGTTTAAATAATATTCAGTACTTTTGTCATTGGCAGAAAGAAATAATGAGCAGGCAAGGCGGGGGACAAAATATGACTTGGAAAAAGCTGAACACAGGGTTTATATGAGCCCAAGTTTTCAGTGTAACAACAAACAAGCAGTACCACAAACAAAACAAAAGGAGTAATGGAGTAGCAAGTCGGGGTTGGGGGGAAGAGACAGAATATGTTGCTGGAGAGAGCTGTTCACAGGTTCCCTAGCTGGTTCAATTGTTCGTTATAGCGAGGGACTTCTGTACAGATGCCTATAAAGGACAAATGTCCTTAAGCACTAAGCAAGTGAAAGGACTGTTGTACATTAAAAACAGGTTACTCACCTTAACAGTAGTTCCAGGAGTGGTGTATGTTGCTCATCCACACTTCTTGGCAGGCACCTTGTTGCTTTAAGATGTGTTGGAAAGTCTTCAGGCTGGCTCCTCCCACCCACACGGGTGGTATAACCCTCGGCTCCGCCCCATGACGCTAGATCTTGGCCCGCTGGAAAAAAGGTTTATGCATTGAAGCCAGGGAGGTCGGGTGGGTCAGTGTGGATGAACAACATATACCACTCCTAGAACTATTGTTACAGGCGAGTAACCTGTTTTTCTAGGATCGTGGATATATTGTTCTATCCACACTTCTTGGCAGACTCTTAGCAGTTCTCTGGGAGGGAGGCAAAACGCACACCCCCTTAGGAAAGAGGAACTGGAGAACTGAGGCTCCAAAACCAGTATCCTGGTGTGACTCGAGGTTGATGTGGTAATGGGAAATGAAGGTGTGTGCTGACTTCCAGGTAGCAGCCCTGCAGATTTCCTGGATAGGGACATCCCTAGAAGCCCCGACGCAGCGGTGTGGCGGGTGGAATGAGCCTGAAGCCCTACAGGAGGCTCCCTATCCACCAACCTATAGCAGAGGTCAATGCAAGATGGAATTTATCGAGCTATTGTCCACTTGGCTGCAGGGCTGCCAGGTGCAGCTTCAGCGTAGGTGACAAACAGCTGGTGAGCCTCCCCCTGAGCTTCCGCCGTTCGCTCTTTGTAGTAGGCAAGCGTTCGTCTCAGCTCCAAAGTATAGAGCCTGTACTCTGCCTACGAGATGTAATTGGGGTAGAACACCGGCAGAGTAATCACCTGACTAAGGTGAAACTCTGACACCTCCTTAGGAAGGAATTTCGAGTGGGGGCACAGGACAACCTTGTTCCTGTGGAAGACCAGGTAAGGAGACTCGATAGTTTTTTTTAGTTTAGTTGTTTAACCAGGTATAGCACACTAAGCTGAAAGCTTTTTTACAGGAGCAACCTGGGAGCACAAGGAGGTTAAGTGACTTGCTCAGGGTCACACAGTATGCAAGTGGAAGCTGTGGGATTCAAACCCAGGTCTGGTCTGCTGGATGTCACCAAATTTGCAGCTCAGAGCCTTAGACCACTGCGCTATACTGCCTCCAAAGATGGAGAGTGCCTGTAACTCCCCAGTCCTTCTGGCTGACCTGATAGCCACCAGGAAGGCAGTCTTCCATGACAAATCTGAGATGTCACATTTGTGCATCGGTTTGAATGGTTTGCCCATGAGCTTTGCCAAAACCAGCAGTAGATCCCACGGAGGTGGAGGTTCACGCACTGGAGGGGATATGTGAGCTAGGCCTTTGAAGAAGCGCTTAGACCACCTTTTCCTCAGACCACTGACTGCTGACCGCCCGCTACCGGTAAGCAGAGATGGCTGCCAGGTGCAGCCTTAGGGTCGTTAACCGAAGTCCCTATTGGGAGAGGGACAAAAGATAGTCCAAAACGCTAGCCACTGGACAGGACAATGGAGCCAACATTTTGCCCTGACACCAGATGGAGAATCTCTTCCATTTAAAGGTATAACATTTTCTGGTCAATTCCTTACGGGAAGTCTTAACCATGTTGAGGACCTCATCAGAGAGACCCAAGGCCTGGAACTGTAGCCGTTCAGGAACCAGGCCATCGGGTGCAGTGATTGAAAGTCCAGGTGGAGTACCTTCCTGTGATTGATGGAGAGCAGGTTCGGGTGTGCTGGAAGCTGCCTCAGGAGCCTGGAGCTGAGGCTGAGGAGATCTGGATACTAGAGCTGGCATGGCCAGTCTAGAGCTACCAGGATCACCTGCACCTGTCCCTCCTGACCTTGATGAGTACTTTGTGAATCAAGGGGAGGGAAGGCATAGAAGAGGCCTGGGGTCCACGGCCTCGAGAAGGCATCCTCCTGCAGCGAACCCTGCTGAGGGGAGTGGGCATGATACAGCCTCAGCTTCACATTCTCCCTAGAGGCGAACAGGTCCACCTGAGGGGTGCCCCAGTGGGAGAACAAATTTTGTACTACTTCCTGGTGGAGCGACCACTCGTGAGATGCCCCGCCCATTCGGCTGAGGCCATTGGCCAGCTGATACAAGGCTCCTGCCACGTGAATGGCTAGGAGATCTGCCTCCAGGCTTAGCATGAGGGACCAAATGTGGAGAGCTTAGCAGAGGAGCAAGGAGCGCGTTCTGCCCTGCCTGTTGTGATAGTACATGATCGTGGTGTTGTCCTTCTGAACCTGGACCACTTGACCCTGAACAAATGGAGCGAATGTGGTCAGGAATAGCCGAACCGCTCGAAGCTCCAGCAGGTTGATGTGGTATCGGAATTCCTGGGGGGACCAGAGCCCATGGGCTCTCTGCTCCCCCAGATGGGCACCCCAATCCATGAGAAAGGCATTGGTCATCAGGATGACCGTCGGTTCAGGGCAGACAAACAGGATCCCTTCCTGCAGTTGGGATGGGACAAGCCACCACTGGAGGCTGTCCTACATCCTCTGGGTCACAGAGACCAACTGGTCGAGATGACCGGAGTGCTGAGACCACTGGCTAGCCAGTTCCCACTGGAGGGAACACATATGCAAGCAGGCCCATCAGACCACACTGGTACAGGCTACCATGTAGCCCAGAAGAAGCAGGAAGTCCTGGGCAGGGCGCGATTGCCCAACGAGAAAGGATTGGGCGAAAGAAGAGAGAACCTCCACCCTGTCCATCGGGAGCCAAGCTCTGGCTCGGCAGGAGTCGAACTCTGCCCCAATGAACTGAATCACCTGTGAAGGCACGAGTTCCGACTTGGCCTTGTTGATCAGGAGGCCAAGGTCAAGGCAAGTCTGGAGGGCCAGATTCCTAGACCGCTCTACCTCTCACCTGGAGGGACCTGCTATCAGCCAGTCGTCCAGGTAAGGGTATACCTGGACCCCTCAGCGCCTCAGGTAAGCTGCTACCACTGCCATGCATTTGGTGAAGACCTTGGGGGCTGAAGACAGGCAGAAGGGCATGGCTTGGAATTTGTAGAGGGTTTCCTCGGTTCGGAAGCAGAGGAACTGTTGATGGGACGGATGAATCGGGACAGAAAAGAACATGTCGTTAAGATCTAGGGAGCAGAACCACGTGCCTTGCTCCAGGGATGGTATGATCTGAGCCAGTGTTACCATCCGGAAGGTGCGGGACCTGAGGAACTTGTTAAGGTCGTGTAGATCTAGAATGGGGCACCAGCCCCCTGTCTGTTTTGGTACCAGGAAGTACCTGGAAACGAACCCTGGGTCTGAAGGCAGGTCCGCTACTCTGTGCACCACCTCCTTGAGGAGGAGCTAGCTAAGTCGTCTCGGAGAGCCGACTGAGAGGCTACGGACACCAGATCCTCCTGCGGGGTGCGGGCTCGATATGGAGGGGCCTGCTCGAATTCCAGAGGCAGGCCTTGACCGACCACTTCCAGAACCCAATGATCCATGGTGATAGTGGACCAGGCAGAAAGGAATTGGCTGAGCCCACCCCCTACGGGAGGTCCTAGAGGAGGAGTGATGGGATTGAGGGAGGCGCCCCCCAACCTGTCAGTGGGCAGGCTTGGAGGAGGGTCCAGCGGAGGAGCCACCAGGACCTTTTCCTCCCCAGGCTTTCTGAACAAGGAGGCCACGGACTTGGCCTCAAGATGCCAAGATTGAGCCTGCTGGCCCTGCTGGTGCTGGGCCGGTCTAGCCACAGGAGTGAATGAACGAATGGGCCAGTGGTTCTGACGCTTGGGGCCCTTGTCCTTGTGGGCAGATGTGGTAGAGTCCAAGGTGGCTTGGACTTCTCTATATATTGGAGGTGTCCCTCCACGCTGGGACCAAACAGGTCCGTGCCCAGGAAGGGTACATCTGCCAGCTTGTGTTGCATATCAGCCATAAAGGTCGAGATACGCAGACATGCCCTGCAGCACATGGCAACTGTGGCCACTACCGAACGAACACAGGAGTCACCAATGTCCAGAGCCATCTGGAGTTGTTGCTTCGTCACAGCCCTATCCTGGTCCTGGACATGCTTGACCATGGTCTGGAGGTCCGCCGGGAGATGATGGATCACCTCATCCAGGGAGCCCAAGAGGGCATGGGAGAAATGTTCCATGATAACAGCTGAATTGGCCTGACGAAGGCCAAGGGAGGAGGCTGCATAGCCCTTCTAACCGGAATGGTCCAGTTGTTTGGATTCCTTATATGGGGGTCTGTCCACATCCCCTTAGTTGCCTGAATGCCAAAAAACTGAGTTCAAACAACATGAAGTCTTGCTATATTATGACAATTGCAGTTTGTCCCACCATTAGAACTGCTCCGGAGGTGAAAGAGTTAACTTCCATGCCAGGCATGGAGCTTAGAGCGCGAGCTCGGTTAGAGAAGCTCTGTCTGGATAATTTCAAACTGAAACTGTCAGATTCTTTACTCCGCCTCACTGAACAGTCGCTCCGGAGATTTCTCCTACTGCTCGGTTCATTTCTCGGTTTAAACAGTATTTTCTCGGTTAAATTCAACTGCGATTATTATTATTATAACCGCAAACCGATTGGTTCAAGCTCTGTCTGTGGTATTGTAAGTAATAGACAGGTTTATTTCTGTGTGGAACTTGTAAATGTTTATCGGTTCGGTTCGAACCGATCAGGTTGTTTTAAAACTTTATCTTCAAGCATTTAAAAGCTTTTAGAGTGCGGTTCCCAGTTCTTTTCGGTTCTGAAAAAAAAAAAAACTGATTTCATTACATTTTTTTCCATGACCCATGACACGGTTGGGAACCGATAAGGGTGTCTTGCCTGGCACTGCCGTTAAAAGGGCAAGTTTTTGGTTAGGCTGGCATTATGTCTGAGAAACCCAAAAGAAAAACCAGTCCCACTGGGTTTCAACACTGTAGTGTCTGTGGGGAAGCCTTTGCCAAGGCTGACCCACACACCACATGTGTATTGTCTGGGGTTTGACCACCTCAATTCAGACTGCCAGATTTGTAAGAACTTCCTGCAGCCACCCTGGATAAGAGTTGGCAGGCTCAGGGACGAGGAGGCCAAAAGTCCGCTGACCCGGATGGCCAGGCCGGTTCGGTACCAGCCGAACGGAGGGAGTGCCTCTGACCAGGAAGGAGACTTCCTTTGGGCAAACGTAAAGTTGACTCGAGTAGCCAGTTCCAGCAAAGAAAACTAGAAAATCAGCAGGTGTGGAGTCTAAAATCCTTCTCCAACTGCTGCAGAGATAGCAAAGCTATA
Source organism: Neoceratodus forsteri (assembly GCA_016271365.2). Classification (NCBI taxonomy): domain Eukaryota; kingdom Metazoa; phylum Chordata; order Ceratodontiformes; family Ceratodontidae; genus Neoceratodus; species Neoceratodus forsteri. The sequence continues at coordinate 408,570,081 of CM057453.1, forward strand.
CAAATTGTCCAGTCACTTTCTCGGTTCCGTCCAAACCGCCTCTGTCTGGCAAAAGGTCGTCGTGCTGTTCCACGGTTCAAGAATATGATATAGAAGAGTTTTATGAACCAGAGGAGGGGGAGGATGATTATGAACAGTCTGAATGTGACTTTGAGAGTCTGGATGTGCCCATTGAACCGGACATCTCCCCAGATAGACCTTTAGAATCTCCCCCTACACTTTCTGAGTCCCCTTCTCACTTTTTGTTTTATAAAAAGGTTGCTGAAACCCTCCAGCTCCCATTGGAGGAAGCTGTGGATGAGCAAGAGGAGCCTGACTTTGTGGAAATGATGGATATCCCAGAGTCTAGGAGATTGTCTATCCCTTTACATAAATCATTTAGGAAACAAACAATAAAAATTTTAAAAGCTCCTAATTCTGTGCCTCCTGTGGACAAAAAGATGGACAGGAGGTACACTTTGTCAGGTCCTGATACAGAATTTCTTTCACAGCAATGCAGTCATGTTGGAGTAGTTCAGGCTGCAGCCTGTGATGAGGCTAATATTCCCCTGGCTTCACATCCTCCTGACAAGGACTCCAGGAAGATTGATGCCATGGCTAAAAAACAATACATGGCAGCGTCCTTGGGACTCAGACAAGCAAATTATATGGCTTATGTGGCAAGATACCAAAAATCTAGATGGGACACTGTCATGGCTTTGGCCAAACAGGCTCCTGGCCAGCTTGCTAAGGAGCTGGAGCAGGTGGCTGCTGATGGTATTGAGGCATCCAAGGTGCAATTCCATGCTGCTGTGGTTCTAATGATGTATCCTGTAGAGTCATGGCTACATCTGTGGCCTTTCGTAGATTGGCTTGGCTCAGGTGTACTAGTTTGTCACAGGATACCCAGACTAAGGCTATGGATTTTCCTATGGTAGGAAATTCTCTGTTTGGGGAGCAGACAGAGAATTACATGAAGAAAATGGATGAATATAGAACAACTTATAGGAGTGCACAAGCCAAGGAGCGGCAAGCCACTCTTCAGAGGCAGACCCCCAGGGGTAGAGGTAGGCCTTTTCACAGGCCTTTTTACCAAACCCAGGCCTCCTCTGCTTATGCTCAGAGGGGGTTCTTCAGTGGGAGAGGCAGACGGGGTGCAAGCAGGCCTGCTCCCACCCCTCAGCCTAAAGCTCCTGCCAAACAGGCACCCTGATGGGGTGCCCAGGGTCGGTTCTCCATTACCTGTAGGGGGCAGGCTGGCTTACTTCGTTCAGGACTGGGAGTCTTTAACATCAGACAAGTGGGTCCTGGAAGTAGTAAGCCAGGGTCTGGTTCTCAGCTTCAAAAAAATTTCCAAAGATGAGAATCAGATCTTTTCCACCTGCAAACCCTCTAGAGACCTTTGCCTCAGAAACAGAAGTCTCAACCCTCCTGGCTCTCAGAGCTGTAGAAAGGGTTTCTCCCCTACACCAGGGCATGGGTCTGTACTCCAGGTACTTCCTTACCCTGAAAAAGACAGGAGAATGGCAGCCCATTTTGGACCCAAGATATCTGAACAAGCACCTTTTGAAACCAAAATTCAAAATGGTGACTCTGGCAATGATTTTACCTTCTCTAAGGCCAGGGGACTGGCTAGCTTCCCTGGACCTCAAGGATGCCTACTTCCATGTTCTCATCAGAAGCTCCCACTGAAAGTACCTCAGATTCGAACTGCCCTCAGGCCATTACCAGTTCAGAGCAATGCCCTTTGGCCTTACCTCTGCCCCAAGGGTATTCACAAAATGCCTGGCAGTAGCAGTTGCTTATTTAAGAAGGCAAAAGATTGCCATCTTTCCCTACCTAGACGACTGGCTCATCGTAGGTCAGTCTCCAGACCAGGTCAAATCACACCTGCAAGTTACCCAGCAACTGCTCACCTCTTTAGGCTTTCTTCTCAATCTTCCAAAGTTAGTTCAAACACCATGAAGTCTTGCTATATTATAACATTAGCAGTCAGCCACTGCAGCTGAACTGCCCCGGAGAGGAAGGAGTTAACTCCAGAGGATCTGGAGTTCTACAGCGCGAGGGCACTGTGCCCAAAGCTCTATCTGGCAGTTTCAAATGAAACTGTCAGATTCTTTACTCCGCTTCACTGAACAGTCGCCTCCGAGATCAGCTCCTTCAGCTCGGTTCATTCTCGGTTCAGCGGTATTTTGATTCATTTGAACCGGCAAAAGTCATTATTTTTACCGCATTTCGGTTTTAAAGCTCTATCTGGTAACCGTAAGTACTAAATTTTAAGTCTGTGTGGAAAATTAATTATCGGTTCGGTTTTGAACCGATCGGTTTGTTATTTCTACATTTTAAAAGTGTACAGTGGGTTTTAGAGTGCGGTTCCCGGTTCTTATCGGTTCTAAAAAAAACAGAATTATAACGGTTTTTTCAAATACCCGTGACACGGTTAGGAACCGATAAGGTGTCTTTGCCTGGACTGCCATCAAAAGGGCAAGTTTTGGTTAGGCTGGCATTATGTCTGAGAAACCCAAAAGAAAACCGGGCTCCACTGGGTTTCAACACTGTGATGTCTGTGGGAGGCCTTTGCTAAGGCTGACCCACACCACTGTGTTATTGTCTGGGGCTGACCACCTCCTGTCAGACTGCCAGGTGTGTAAAATTTCCTGCAGCCACCCTGGAAAAGAGATTGGGCCGTCTCAGGGAACGAGAGGCCAAAAAGTCCGCTGACCCGGATGGCCAGCCCGGTCCAGTACCCACTGGACCAGAGGGAGTGCCCTCTGACCAGGGCGAGACTTCCTCGGGCAAAAGGAAGGCTGGTTCAGAGGAACCAGTCCCGAGTAAAAAGACAAGGAAATCAGTAGGTTTGGGGTCCAAAATTGTGTCTCCAACTGCTACAGAGATAGCTAAAGCCATTCAGATTGTCCAGTCACTGTCTCAGGGATCTGTAGAACCACCAACAGTTGGTAAAGGTTGGTTCGTTCAGTCCCAGTGGTTCAGGATTTTGAAGTTGAGGATTTTATGAACCACGGGGAGGAATTTGATCAATATATGTGTGGCTGGGGGGTCTGGACGTGCCCATTGAACCGACATTTCTCCAGACAGACCTTTAGAATCTCCTCCTATTTTGTCTGAGTCCCTTCTTTCTTTATTTTTTACAAAAGGTTGCAGAAACCCTCCAGCTTCCTTTAGAGGAGGCTGTGGATGAGCAAGAGGAGCCTGATTATGTGGAAATGATGGATATTCCAGAGTCTAGGAGGTTGTCTATTCCTTTGCATAAGTCATTTAGGAAGCAAACAACAAAGATTTTAAAAATCCTCATTCTGTTCCTCCTGTAGATAAAAAATGGACAGAAGGTATACTTTGTCAGGCTCAGATACAGACTTCCTTACTGAACAAGTGTAGTCATGTGGGTGTGGTACAAGCTGCAGCCTGTGACAAGGCTAATATTCCTCTGGCCTCCACATCCTCCTGATAAGGATTCCAGGAAGATTGATGCCATGAGAAAACAGTATATGGCAGCTTCTTTGGGACTCAGGCAGGCAAATTATATGGCTTATGGCTAGATATCAGAAATCTAGGTGGGACACAGTATTGCAGTTAGCCAAGCAGGCCCATGGCCAGCTGGCTAGTGAGTTGGAACAGGTGGCTGCTGATGGCATTGAAGCCTCTAAGTTCAATTTCATACTGCTGTTGATGTTAATGATGTTTCCTCTAGGTCATGGCCACTTCTGTAGCTTTCGTGAGGTTGGCATGGCTCAGATGCACTAATCTGTCCCAAGATACCCAGTCAAAGGCTATGGATTTTCCTGTAGTGGAAATTCTCTGTTTGGGGAGCAAACAGAAACTATATGAAAAGATGGATGAATACAGAACTACCTACAAAAGTGCCCAGGCTAAGGAGAAGCATGCCATGCCACAAAGGCATGCTCCCAGAGGTAGGGGCAGGCCTTTTTCCAGGCTCTTTTACCAATTTCAAGCCTCTCTGCTGTCTCAGAGGGTTTCTTCAGAGGCAGGGGTAGGCGAGGGCACAAGTGAACCGTCCCCTCCCCTCAGCCTAAGGCTGCTGCTAAGCAGGCACCCTGATGGGGTGCCCAGGGCCGGATTCTCCTGTACCAGTGGGGGCAGGTTGGCCTATTTCAGCGGAACTGGCTGTCCCTAATCCACGACAGATGGGTTCTGGAGGTAATAGCCAGGGTCTGGTTCTCAGCTTCAAACACTTTCAAAGATGAGAGCCAGACATTTTCCACCTGCAAATCCTTCAGAAGCCCTTGCTTTGGAAGCAGAGGTTTCTTCTTTTCTGGACTGCAAAGCAGTGGAAAGGGGTTCCTCCTTGCCATCAGGGCAAGGGCTTATTCAAGATACTTTCTTACCCAAAAAGACAGGAGAATGGAGGCCCATTCTAGATTTAAGGTACCTGAACAAGCATCTTTTGAAACCAAAGTTCAAATGTTGACTCTGGCAATGATATTGCTTTCCCTAAGCCAGGGACTGGCTAGCTTCCCTGGACCTCAAGGATGCCTATTTTCATGTTCTGATCAGGCCTTCTCACCAAAAGTACCTCAGGTTGAACTGCCCTCAGGCCACTACCAGTTCAGGGCATTGCCCTTGGCCTGACCTCTGCGCCAAGGTATTCACAAAATGTCTCGCTGTAGTAGTGGCTCACTTAAGAAGGCAAGGGGTTGCTGTGTTTCCCTACCTGGACGACTGGCTCATTGTGGGTCAGTCTCCAGGTCAGGTGAAACCCATTTGCAAGTCACCCAGCAGCTTCTCACTTCCCTGGGATTCCTGCTAAACTTACCAAAGTCAGTTCTGGAACGGTTCAGGTCCTAACTTTCATAGGCGCAGAATTGAACACAAGGTTAGCCAGGGCTTTTCTTCCCTCGGAAAGGGTGGACAGACTCATCGCCTGGCATCCTCCTTTACCCTGCGGCTCTCGACCAGCAAGGCATTTTCTGCAACTCCTTGGCACATGGCTGCTTCCACAGCTGTCGTGCAGGAGCAAGATTCCAGATGAGGACATTCAGTTCCATTTGAGGGCCTATTGGTCTCAAAGGAAGGACCCCCTTACCAAGCTGGTTCCAGTTACTCAAACTCTGATTCTAGCCTCCACTGGTGGCAGGTCCAGAGCATTTTAAGACAGGGGTTCCTTCATTCCCATTTCTCACTCCCTCACCCTCACCACGGATGCCTCCCTGTTGGGTGGGGGCTCACCTGGCGATCTTGCCACCCAGGGTGTGGTCTCCTCAGGAATCTCTGCTCCACATCAATCTGTTGGAACTCAGAGCTGTCTTTTAGCTCTTGGTGTTTTCAGATTCTGTCCAGAACAAAGTGGTTCAAGTCAGGACAGACAATACCACCACAATGTGGTACATCAACAAGCAAGGGGCACTCGTCTTCAGCCTTGTGCAATAAGCAATGAAGTTGTGGTCTCTGGCCTACTCCCGAACACCTCCCTGATAGCGGTTCACCTCCCAGGAAGGACAATGTCCTGGCGACGCCTCAGCAGAATTTCTCAGGGCCATCACGAATGGGCTCTGAATCCACAAGTGCTGGGTCCGTCTTTGCCAGATGGGGCACTCCTCAGATAGATCTTTTCGCAGCCCCAGACAACCATCAACTTCCTCTTTTCTGTTGCAGGCCTCCAGTACTGGGCTCAGTCCTCTGGGCGCTTCTGTTGGACTGGAAAGGGAAGTTCCTGTATGCCTTTCCTCCCTTTCCTCTTCTTTTCAGGGTACTAGTAAAATCAGATCTCAACCTTGCAGAATGATTCTGATTGCCCCAGATTGGGCCAGACAGCCCTGGTACCCTCTGCTTCTGTCCTTGGCAGCCACCCTGCCCTGAGCCTACCCAGAGTCCACGACTTACTGGCCTGTGCACAGGGAGAGTGTGGTATCCGGACCTCAAACCCTCCACCTCAAGGCTTGGCTCTTGAGGAGCTAGAATTTGCTGACTTACACCTTTCTCAAGGTGTCATGGATATTTTAAAGGTTCTAGGAAGCCTTCCACTAGGGCCACTTATAATTCTAAGTGGAAGAGGTTTTCCATCTGGTGCTCTGAGAGGCAGATTATCCCAGAATCTGCTGATCTTCCCATTCTTCTGGAATATTTGGTCCATCTGAATTCCCTAGGCCTTAGACCAGCTACCCTGAAGGTTCATCTGGCAGCTGTCTCTGCTTTGTGTCAGCAGGGAAGCCTGCCTCCCTTTCTTCTCACCCTGTGTTCTCCAAGTTTTTTAAAGGGTTACTTCATACTAACCCTCCTTTTCGGGAACCAGCTCCCGCCTGGGACCTGAATATTTGCATTGCTCAGTTAATGCAACCCCCCTTTGAGCCTCTGTCTTCAGCAGAGCTCAAGTATTTAACTTGGAAAACCGTTTTCCTAGTAGCTATCACCTCTGCCAGACGCATAAGTGAGTTACAGGCCCTGTCAGTGGAAGAAGATTTTATCTCTTTCCACAGAGATAAGGTAGCCCTTAGGACTAATAGAAAGTTTTTGCCTAAGGTGGTTTCTGATTTCCACCTGAATCAATCTATCTCTCTCCCAGTATTTTTCACTGAGCATTCTTCCTCAGGTGAGAGGAGACTGCACAGCTTGGATGTCAAAAGAGCCTTAAGCTACTATTTAGAGTGCACCAGAGGTCATAGGTTCGAATCCCTCCAACTGTTTCTTACCTATGGCGAGGTTGGCAAAGGAAAACCTGCCAGTAAGAGAACAATTGCAAGGTGGATTGTTTCTTGTATCTAATTCTGTTATCAGAAACTAGGTAGAGTACCCCCCTCAGGATTGAGGGCCCACTCCACCAGGGGTACAGCTGCGTCTCTAGCGGCTGCTAGGGACATTCCATTCTGGAGATTTGTCAAGCTGCTACCTGGAAGACAGTTCACACCTTTACCAAGCATTATTCCCTGGATGTCCAGTCCAGGAGAGATGTCAGTTTGGCACAGCTGTGCTTCAGAGCCTATTTCCTAAGTAGGTTCTGACCCTCCATGGAGGTACTGCTGTGTAATCTGTTAATGTTATAATATAGCAAGACTTCATGGTGTTTGAAGAAAAATTACTCACCTTAGTAATTGCTTTTCTTCTCATGGAGTCTTGCATGTATTATACCACCTCCCTCCTGCCCCTCTCAGAACCTCTACTTGGGTAGGGGTGGCGGAATTGGTGAAAGCACTGTGTCATGCCATTGTAGTTTTCCTTTACCCTCTTTCCTTTGGGTTAGGGATCTGGTTGCTTTCATTTAGGTTATTTATATTGCCCCTTCCTGGACTTGAGTCTTGGGGAAGGGGTTCATAATGTGCTTTGGTAGGTGGTAAAACGAACCATAATACCATCAATTTTGTTATTATGGTTCTGGGTTTCTTTGTTGTTTATATTGTTGTTACTACTACTAGTAGGTAGCCATGGGCTAGTGTAGTTTTTCACACAGACTTTCTGTTCTTTGATGTTAGCGTAAAAGATCTGACAGTTTCATTTGAAACTGCCAGATGAGCTTTGGGCACAGCGCCCTCGCGCTGTAGAACTCCAGATCCTCTGGAGTTAACTCCTTCCTCTCCGGGGCAGTTCAGCTGCAGTGGCTGACTGCTAATGTTATAATATAGCAAGACTCCATGAGAAGAAAAGCAATTACTAAGGTGAGTAATTTTTTCTTCTGGAACCTGTCCAGGTACTCACCTTTATAGGTGCAGAATTGGACACAAAGCAGGCCAGAGCCGTCCTGCCTCTAGAAAGGGTAAGGACCCTAGTGGCCCTGGCCTCCTCCTTCACTCTGCAGGTCTCTTGACCAGCAAGGCACTTTCTTACAGCTCCTAGGACACATGGCTGCTTCTACAGCTGTAGTGCAAGGAGCAAGATTTCAGATGACGGACATTCAATTCCACTTGAGAGCCTTTTGGTCTCAAAGAAAAGATCCCTTTTCCAAGTTGATCCCAGTGACTCGAACCCTGATCCAGGCCCTTCAGTGGTGGCAGGATCAGAGCAATCTGAGACTAGGAGTCCCCTTCATCCCTCTATTTCACTCCTTGACCCTTACTTCAGATGCGTCCCTTCTGGGATGGGGAGCTCACATGGGTGACCTCTCCACCCAGGGAGTGTGGTCCCCTCAGGAATCTCTGCTCCACATCAATCTGCTGGAACTCAGAGCTGTTTTTCTAGCACTTCAGGTGTTTTCTGCATCTGTTCATAACAAAGTGGTACAAGTCAGAACAGACACCACTACAATGTGGTACATCAACAAACAAGGGGGCACTAGTCTTCGGCCTTGTGCACCGAGGCAATGAAGTTGTGGTCTCTGGCTTATTCCCTGAACACTTCCCTCATAGCAGTTCACCTCCCAGGAAAGGACAATGTCCTGGCAGATGCTCTCAGCAGGATTTCCCAGGGCCATCACGAATGGTCTCCGGATCCCCGAGTGCTGGGGATAGTTTTTGCCAGATGGGGCACCCCTCAGATAGATCTTTTTGCAGCCCTAGACAATCACCAACTTCCACTGTTTTGTTGCAGGCCCCCAGTGATGGACTCAGTCCCCCTGGATGCCTTTCTCCTAGATTGAGAAGGAAGTTTTATATGCCTTTCCCTGCTCCCTCTCCTATTCAAGGTGCTAGTCAAAATCAGATCCCAGCCCAAGATGATTCTGATTGCTCCAGATTGGGCCAGGCAGCCCTGGTACCACTCCTTCTGTCCTTAGCAGTCCATCTTCCCTGTGTCTCCCCAGGAATCACAACCTGTTAACTTGTGCCCAGGGGAGAGTTTTTGGTATCCGAATCTCAAATCCCTCAACCTCAAGACCTGGTTCTTGAAGAGTTAGAATTTGCTGACCTACACCTTTCTCAAGGTGTTCTCGAAATCCTGAGGGCTTCTAGGAAGCCTTCCACTAGGGCTACTTATAACTCTAAATAGAAAAGGTTTTCCATATGGTGTTCTGGGAAGCATATTTCCCCGGAATCTGCTGATTTGCCCATTGTTTTGGACTATATGGTCCATCTTAATTCTTTGGGTCTGAGACCAGCTACCCTGAAAGTGCATTTGGCAGCTGTCTCTGCTTTTATTTCAGCAGGAAAGCCCTCTTCTCTTTCCACTCGCCCTGTATTTTCCAAGTTTTTCAAAGGATTACTTCATACTAATCCACCTTTCAGGGACCCGGCCCCTGCCTGGAATCTTAATGTTTGCATTGCTCAGTTGATGCAACCCCCCTTTGAACCTCTGTCTTCAGCAGAACTTAAGTACCTGACTTGGAAAACTGTTTTTCTAGTAGCCATCGCTTCTACCAGGAGCATAAGTGAGTTACAAGCTTTGTCAGTAGAGACTGACTTTATTTCCTTTCACAGGGATAAGGTAGTCCTTGGGACTAACAGGAAGTTTTTGCCTAAGGTGGTTTCAGATTTCCACCTCAATCGATCCATCTCCCTTCCAGTGTTCTTCACTGACCATTCCTCCTCTGGTGAGAGGAGGTTGCACAGTTTAGATGTTAAGAGGGCCCTAAGTTACTATATAGAGCGTACCAAGGGTCACCGGTTCGAATCCCTCCAACTTTTTCTCACTTATGGTGAGGTTGGGAAAGGGAAGCTTGCCACTAAGAGATCCATTGCCAGGTGGATTGTCTCTTGTATTCAATTTTGTTATCAAAAACTGGGAAAGGTTCCCCCTTCAGGCCTGAGGGCTCACTCTACCAGAGGTACAGCTGCGTCTCTAGCTGCTGCCAGAGACATCGCTATCTTAGAGATATGTCAAGCAGCTACTTGGAAAACGGTACACACTTTCACCAAGCATGACTCCCTGGATATCCAGGCCAGGAGGGATGCTCAGTTTGGCACAGCCGTGCTTCAGAGCCTATTCCCTAAGTAGGTTCTGTCCCTCTTCCTTGGAGGTACTGCTGTGTAGTCTGCAATTGTCATAATATAGCAAGACTTCATGTTGTTTGAAGAAAAAATTACTCACCTTAGTAATGTTGTTTCTTCTAATGGAGTCTTGCTATATTATGACCTCCCCCCCATCCTGCCCCTCTCAGAACTTCTACTTGGGTATGGGGTGGGTAGTCCAGTGTTGGCACTTGTTTATGCCCATTTTATGTTTTCCACCCTTTCTTTTTGGGGTGTTGTGTTTTATTTTATCTTATCTTATCTTATCTTATTTTCTGGTCCCCTGACTTGAGTCTTGGTGTTAGGGCCAGGAAAATGTGTTAATATTTAAGTAGCCAGTTGGCTAGTGTAGGTTACAGCTTCCACACAGAACCTTAGTGAGTTTTGCTCGTAAAGATCTGACCGTTTCAGTTTGAAATTATCCAGACAGAGCTTCTCTAACCGAGCTCGCGCTCTAAGCTCCATTCCTGGCATGGAAGTTAACTCTTTCACCTCCGGAGCAGTTCTAATGGTGGGACAAACTGCAATTGTCATAATATAGCAAGACTCCATTAGAAGAAACAACATTACTAAGGTGAGTAATTTTTTCTTGGCCACCAACCTCACCGCAGAGGGGTGCTCTGAAAATCCCAAAAGGGAGCCCATAGGGACCGCATACTTGCGGGCCATGCGGGCAGACGGCACAGGGCAAGATGCAGGATGCTGCCACAGCTCCAAGGCTGGGCCCACAATGGCCTCAGCCACTAGAAAGGCCTCCCTCAGAGTATCCCTTTTGTCTAGAATATCTGTGAAGGGTTACTTGGCCTGTTTCTGAACAGGCTCGAGCTCCATTCCTGTGGACTCGGAAATGAGCCACAAAAAATACCCATCAGCGAGGTAGGGCCCTCGTCGATGGAGAGACCCCCAAGAGACTCTGCGTCAACAGGATGGGAGACCATGGAGGGATCTTCAGACTCCGAGGAGTCCTCGTAAAGCGGGTGACCACCTGTGTCACTCTCAACCTGCCTTGGACGGTCAGGAGTAAGAGTGACCAACAACTGATGAGGCAGGCTTTGAACCAGCCAAGATTCTTTGGTTGGAACCCTGGACTTCGGTTGCTCGGGTGGTGGTTCCACCCAGATCGGTGGAGTAGCTGGCTTTGGCTGAGCCAGTGGGGCCTTAACCAGCACCTCAGTGACAGTGACAGTGGCTGTGGCCGATGACAGTCGCTCAGGCAAAAGCCACTTAATGGCCAGGGTAGAAACAAGAATTGGTTTCAACCCAGACAGGACCAACTGTTGCCACATTAGGTCTTTGTAGCACTGACGCAACTTGTGCTGGAGCCTCTCCTCACCTGCCGATCAACTCAAGAAAACTCTCAGCCGCTTCAACAGGCGTCTCAGCTGTCTGGTCTGACAGGGTTACTGTGAAATCGAAACATAGTATTCCTGTGAGTGGGACCGCTCCCGGTCCAGAGAGCGGCGAAGTGGCGACTTGTCCTTTTTCGACTCCTTCTTCCGAGAGCGTGAAACATGCAACCCCGAAGGGCCCTCTCCTTTGATAGAGAGAGACTGTCACAACTCTTTGAAGGAAGCTGAATAGGAGGATCCCAGTTGTAGTGGAATGAAGGGCAAAGTCGAAAAGGAGCCCGCCATGGCCTGAGCTGCCTCCTACTCAAAGGCCTTAAGCTGATCCAGCTGCACGGTGGATCCCGCAGCCGCGGAAACCACCCAATAGACTTTCTTGGATTTAACCTGCGGGTAATGCTTTTTCGGTCGTCCAAGTTGAAGTCGGGCAGCACAGTCTTCCAGAACCGTAGGTGAAGAGGACAGACAGAGATCGCAAGCCTTAGAATTGTGGTCGTGTCCCAGACAGTAGGCGCACGCAGCATGTGGATCGGTGCGAGACGTCTTCTGCCCACAGGGGCACCGGTGAAACCCAGGAACCGATTTGTCTTCCATCGTAGTAGCGAGAGAAGAACGTGAAGACAAAATTCGAGAGAGTTTTAGAATATGTTTTGGAAGCAAATCCTAAGATTGTAGAGGCAGGGCCTGCTAGTCATGGGAGCGCTAAGGAGGAACACTGAACCTTCCAGCGGACAGGAAGATCTAACGTCATGGGGCGGAACCGAGGATTATACCACCTTGGTGGGTGGGAGGAGCCAGCTTGAAGACTTTCCGGCACATCTTAAAGCGGCAAGGTACCTGCCAAGAAGTGTGGATAGAACAACATATCCACAATCCTAGAAATGTAGTTAACTGTTTCAGTTTTTCCATGTGTAAACAGTTACTTTAACATGAAAAAAATAAATAAAAAAAAACAATGAATCACATTTTGTAAGAGCAAAAAGACACTTCGGGGTGTGCAGTGAACAGATATTACCACACGCACAGGGGCTGAAGGCACTTGACTTGTGGCCTTGTGCCTCACTATGTCCCGTGGCATGCGGTAATATCTGTTAAGTGCTCGCCCCGTTGTGTCTCATTGTTTACATATGTAGGGCTGAGCCGTGGTTTCTATGTTAAACCACAAATTTTGCACTTCAGTATCTTTGCAACTGCTCAACGAATTTGCACAAAATTTTGTATACGTGATCTCGTGGCGGTAGATCTCTTGACGTAGCAGGTTGCGTTTCCAGTTGGATATGTAAATTCCAAGATCCAGATAGTGAAAAAACATGAAAAATCGCTGTTTACTTCTTTTTGTCATCAGCTTGCCCACAGATGGATTGGAATTTTGGTCTGCAGTTTTCAGGGTAGAAAGTGGCTGGCCCACAATAGTGCCTTTCAGTGGTGTGATGAAAAAATATTAATCCGTTCCAAAGTTATTCGATTTTATAGTTTCTGATTCTGAGCATGCTCACTACATTCTTTTGGATAGAGGTATGGAACAAAAAAAAAATTTGATCCAAACGAAAAAAGGATCCTTTTTCATTTGAGGCTAGTCCTTGTTCATGAGGGGAAATTCCTTTTACGTATGCTGCCATCTTGTTTGCCTTTTTTTTTTTGAGACCAAAACATGTACCTTGCTTATTTGGGACTCCGTTACTTAGATTCTGCACTTCACTGTTGGACAACTGACCCTGAAATGTCTTTATTTTAACATGTTAAATCCTTTTTTGTCAGTCGTTTCTGCTTTTTTCATTTAGGCTTTTTCATTCAAACGAAAAAGAATCTTGTGTGACAAGAAAGGATTTCAGACTTAAGTATTTCCCTGGTGTCTAGTGGTACCCTCCCACCCTCCAATTGCAGTCACCATTATAAATATTTCCCTGGTGTCTAGTGACACTCCCACCCTCCAATTGCAGTCCCCATTATAATTATTCCCCTGGTGACTAGTGGCACCCCCCATCCTCCGATTGCAGGGAGCAAAGGTGGTGATCCAAATAAATGTCCATAGCAGCCCAGACATGTACCTAGAGATATGGAGCAGGTGTGCATTGAGGGTGGGCGAGGGAATGCGATGGCAGTGGTTTCTCCCATGGCTAGGGATGTGTCATGCTCGACCCCTGTGGCTGTCACTACTCAGCATGGTAGTGGGTGCAAAGGGGAGCTGCACCTGCTAACGTCTTGTAGGCGATCTGCATTGAAGCTTAGTCACTGTGGAGTCACCCATTATCTGATATCTGTGCATAGCAGTTGTAGTAGTGGCACAACCAGGTGTCTGTTTGTACCCCAATTTTGTGCTGGCGCCACTGCAACTGTGATTGGGCCTCTGCTGTTTAATGTCCAACCTGACAGTCATCACAGATGGGCAGAAAGGACCTCAGTTTAACATGTTTGTTAAAAGACAGTACCTAACACAGTGCAGCACCCTATGGTGCAGAACTACCGTGTCAGTGCGGGTATTAGCTTTGAGTGCTGGGTATCTACTGGACTGGGTATTAGCCCAGGTGCCTGGTGTAGGACTTGAATCCTTGACCAATGGATTTTTCTTGTCCAGCAGGAAGTATGTTACCTATAGAACTGAATACGATTGCCATTCCAGTTCTTTCAGTTCTGTGGTGCTGCCAATAGAGCCACTCTCATGCTACATTTCTTAGCAGTTAAACATCCCTGAAAGTATTTACATGCTTAGCAAAAGAATGTCCCCCCTCCATAAAGGTTTTGTTATCCTGCTTGGCAGAACAGGAGGCTGCTCATCCCTGTCCCTATGTGATGCGTTCGTCCATCACCTCCTCTTGGTCAGGGTCATCATCCCCTGTGGATTCCTCCCTGTGGCTGGGCCAGAGCGGGAGGGAGGGCCATCCTCCCTCTTCTCCCCTGATACCTATCCAGATCTGCCCAAACTCGAGAATACATCTTTTGGTCTACATCTTTACCTCTTATTCAGCCTTGTTGTGTTCCTTGTGTTCTTGCAAAATTAATTTGAATTGATGCATTACTGACCTTGATCTTATATGTATTGCTGTTGTATTGTAACTAGTCTCCTTGTTATTGTGTCTTTTATTGCTGTGATGTACGTTGTATAAGAGACATCCTTGCAAATGAGCTTTGCTCAATGAATACTTATTCCTTCACAATAAACTGAAAATGAACTGAACTTATAAGTTGATCTTTTGTTGGCTGGTCCTACTGCCCTCCCTGGGCTAACTATAGTTACAGAGCACTGTACAGAGCTTGAATTATAGCCTTTCTGTATTTCTGTGGAAATGCTGTCAGGCTGCTGGAAATGTAAGAATCAGTTCTGCATTTCTGTCTGGAAATGTTGTTGTTTGCCGTTGCCTTGAGTTTTCGGGTGGTTGGTGGTGCACGCGAGCAACTCTCTTCACAGCTGGACTGTTGATTCGAGTCTCTGGCGGGGAGAGCGGGTGCATGGAGTGTGCCATCATATCCTCTCGGCGTGGCTGTCAGGGCTCCTATGGCTTGGGGCTGATTCCTTGGCAATTTACATGCAAGCGCTCCTTGGTAAGCTGTCTTGCCATAATGCGACCCGTGTGACTGGCACTACTGCTACCTTAACCGATTGGCTTGTCAGAACTCAGGAACTCTTCCCGTGGTGCTGATCATGAGTTACCTCAGTAAGCAGTTGATAGCGAGAGAGGAAGGAGCGCTCTAAGTGCATTGAGGTTACTGTTTGGGCAAAAGAGGAACAGTTGTAGTTAAAAATAAAAAAAATCTACTTCAAAGCATAGCATCAGTAGTACCTGCTGCACTCTGAGAAAAACTCTTACTGTTTTTTTGTTTTTTTTTTCCATTTCAAAACAAGAGGGAAGGAGGAGTACTCTGGAGGACTGGAGACAAATAACGGAGATCAGTACTGTACAAACAAAAGTCCTCTAAGTGCAGTCTGGAGTTACTTCGGTGAGGAAACATTGTTTTGTTTAATTTTGCAGGTGATGAATTGGGACTTAGCAGCGGTCTGCCGAGTAGTGGCTAGGTCGGTGGAGAAACGAAACAGCAGTCAGCCATGTACAGGCAGGCTCTTTGCTTTTAAACTAAACTCTATAGACTTGTGGGGGGAAAAAACTAATCCCCTGAGACAGGTTTGTCAGCAGTCAGGAGAGAGCTGCTGCACGGAGAATCAAACCAGTCAGTGATTAGGAAATGGTCTATATTCATACATACTAGGCACATTGCCCTATAGTAAGGGCTTCAAGTCCTGTGGGGGATCCTCAGTCAGAGCTGCACTAGTGCAGTGGATAAAAAAATACAGGATGAATACTAAGCACATTACCCTACGATAAAGGGAAATTCCTTGGGGAATCTTATGTCTGAGCTGCACTTGTGTGGTAAAAAAAAAAAAAAAAAAAAAACCTCTGCATAGTAAGCAAATTGCCCTACACTAGCGAAAAGTGCTCGTGTGGAAACCTTCGAGTTGGAGTGTTTTGAAAAAAAAAAATAAAAATCTAAGTCCTGCATGCTTAACTCCTGCAAAGGCTAGTGCTGCCTGAACAAAGGGTTCGCAATTGTGTGAACATTTAGGCTTAATTTGTAGAAAAAAAAACAGAAAACATAAGACTCACAGAAAGGGGAAGCATCCTGCCTGAACAGAAAAACAGTTTAAAGGGGGCATGACTCCTGCATGATCAGTCAGGCCATGGAACAAAGGGCAGAGTATGAGGGTCAAAAGTCCTAGGGCAAAATTGTGGAGGAGGAAAAAACAATCTCTAAGAAAGGGAAAAAGTTATACCTGGACAAAGGGGCTGACACGTCCTGCCTGAACTGCTGGCATTTCTGGGGGGAAAACAAAAACTGTGCAGACTAAGTAATTCGTAGACTGTAGCGTGCGAGGGTAGAAACATCCAATACCTGTTAAGTCTGTACTTCAAAAAGAGTACTGCAGTCCACCAGTTCACAGGATTGTGAAGGGAGAATTAAACTGTGTGGGCTGTGATTTGATACAAATAATAAACACACTCACGACTCCGTTAAATAAAAATCTTTATTGACAAATTTAATTTTTCTCACATCAGTCAAGCATCACCATGTCTCTTCTTAGATTTGGGTTTAGAACTCAACCTATCAAGCAGTTCCTCTCGGGAGAGAGTGAAGGGGAGGGTTAACTTGTGTTCTTGCACTGCTCTACTGTGTTTTCTAAAATAGGTGTTATTTTCTGTGTGGAAATGTACCATGTGCCCTGGAACTGTAATCTGCACCGCCTACATTTCTGGAGGAAATGTACCCTTGAGCCTATTATTTCTAGCCCTGCTGTACTTGGCCACTGGAGAAAAGCAGACCTGGAAAACGTCTGATTGGAGAGTATACAAGCGCTAACATACACTGCAGGCTGTTAAATGTCCTCATGCTACCTACTGCTCTGATGTCAACTGCAGTGAATTCTGAGATTTGTAGTAACAGAGGAAGTTGGCAAAGAATTAAGCGTTAAGACTTGGTTAAGAATTTAGCCTGACACTCTGCTATACTACAGTAAAGAGTGAGTAAACCAAAATGTATTTGCACACAAAGTGAACACTGGGACCAGCCCCTTTGTGCTGACTGTCCCCCTTTAACTAGCTCAACTTGGAGCATATACTCATTCAGACTCTCTTTGAATAACTTTAGTTTTATAGCCACAGTATGTTGTGGTAGGGCATTCTATACTTTGACCACCTTCTCTGTATGAAAGTATTTTCTATTTTCACCCTAAAATTATCTGTATTGTAACTGTTTCCTATGCCATCTGAAATAACATGTGTCCTCTTTAAGATTTAGACCCAAGGAGCCCCTTAGCTGCATGTCTTAAATAATGTCACAGGATTTTATGGTCAAAAGGAAACCAAAAAGGTTGACAAAGGAGACCCACAGGAGGGTGGCAGGGGACCCTGCAGGGGAAGGAAACAACTCCTGGTGGGGGACTCCATTGTTAGGAAGGTAGAACTGGGGGAGGAAGGGGAGAGGGAGCTAAGGTGCCTGCGTGGCGCCATGGCTTGGAGGGACAGGGAGCAAATCCTCAGGATTGCCGGAGCAGCTGCACAGGGGAGGGAGCTGGATGTCATTGTCCACCTAGGGACAAATGACCTGGCTAAGAAAGGGATTAGAGAAGTGCAGGAAGAGTTTGTGGAATTGGGGAGGGGCCTTGGTCAATATGCCTGCGGTTACCTTCTTGGAGGTGCTACCCACCCATGGCATAGGAGAGGCTAGGTGTTCCGCACTGATGGGATTCAATCAGTGTTGAAAAACTGGTGTGGAGCTCAGGGATTTGGCTTCACTGGGGATTGGGGTCCACCTGGGTGATACAAGCCTATACTGGCATGATGGGCTGCATCTGTCCGGGAGGGAACCAGGATCCTAGGTGATAGGTTTAAATGCTTCATTGTCAAGCTTTTAAACTAGCCAAGGGGGCACTGGAAAGGAGCAGGAAAATCCTAGCCCCCCCCCCAAATAATCACGGTAGTAAGTGCGGCAAACACCAACATAGAGGTGTCGATGGGGAGAAGGGCAGGGGTAAATGGAGAAAGTGACAAAGGCAAGAAGGATAGGGATGGGGCAAAAGGGAGTAAGGCCATCAGGAAGTGGAGGGTAATGATTACCAATGCCCGTAGTCTGGGCAACAAGCTCCCTGAGCTGATGGCCTTAATGGAAGAGGGACGCCTGGATATCGTAGCAGTCACAGAAACATGGTACACAGAGAACCAAGACTGGGATGTTAACATACCAGGGTACATACCCTACAGTAGAGACAGGCAGGGGAGAAGAGGGGGAGGAGTAGCTCTCTATGTAAAGGAAGGGATAAAAGCAACTGAACAAAAGAGTAAACAGGGAGGAGAGGAGGCACTGTGGGTCACCTTGGAGACTGGAAAGGGCACCACAATCCGCACAGGGGTTGTGTACAGACCTCCATGTCAGGGGGAAGGAATGGACAAGGATATGATAGAAGGCATTCTTAGAATGGCAGAGAAATGGAGATATTGTTGATGGGAGACCTGAACATGCCAGATGTTAACTGGAGCACATTTGCTGCAGCCACATCCAAAGCAGGGCCATTCTTGATGCCTACAGGTGGCAGGCATTAGACAGCTAGTTTTGGAACCCACTCGTGAGGGAGCAATCTTAGACCTCGTACTCTCAAGCGGGGCAGTGAGAGGATCTCAGATCTAGAAGTAGGTTGCCATCTGGGGACAAGTGACCATCAAACAGTGTGGTTCACGTTAAACTCAGCTAGAGTCAAGCCATACAAAAGTGAGGGTACTGGACTTTAGGAGGGCTGACTTTGGCAAGATGGGAGAGTGCCTCAGAAAAGCACTAGCAAACAGGCTAGAAGGAATGTGGAGCAACAATGGGGAATTATCAAAACTGCCATCACAGAGGCAACAAGCCTTTGTGTGAAGCAAATAAACAAATCAAAACAAAAGAAAAGCCACTATGGTTCTCAAAAGAGGTGGCTGTGAAAGTCAGGAAGAAAAGATAGCATTCCGGAGTATAAGGAAACACAGAAGGAGCAGGACAGAGAGCTGTACCAGTTAAGGCAGAAGGAAGCAGGGAGGGAAGTCAGAATAGCAAAGGCCCAAACTGAGGAAAAGATAGCCAACTCAGTTAAGAAGGGAGATAAAACATTTTATAGGTACATCAGCGAGCGTAGAAAGACAAAGGGAGGGATAGTGAGGCTGAATAGAATGAACGGTGGGTGGGCAGGGGGACAGTGAAAAAGCAGGAATACTGAATGAATATTTCTGCTCAGTCTTCTAAAGAGGAGGGAAGTGCCTAATCCAATTAACAGAAGCACTCTTGATAGGAGTTCGATCCCAGTCCTTTCACAGAAGAAAGGGTTCTGCAGAACTCCTAAAACTGAAGGTGGACAAAGCAATGGGTCCTGATGGAATTCACCCCAGAATTCTAAAAAATTAATGGAGGAACTAGTGAACCACTGGCTACTCTTTTTTAATAAATCATGGGAGGATGGTGTGGTACCCGAGGACTGGAGGAAGGCGGATGTGATTCCCTTCACAAAAGTGGGACCAAGACAGAGGCAGAAACTACTAGACCTGTCAGTCTGACCTCTGTGGTAGGGAAAGTGATGGAGTCACTTCTGAAGGAAAGAATAGTTGAGTACCTAGAGGCCAGTGGAGCACAGGACCCAAGACAGCATGGGTTCACAGCGGAAGGTCATGTCAGATGAATCTAATTGATTTCTTTGACTGGGTGACCAAAGTAGAAGACCAGGGAGGGGCTGTGGACATGGCCTACCTAGACTTTAGCAAGGCATTTGACACAGTCCCACACAAAAGTTTAATAGTCAAATTAACCAGTCTAGAAGTGGGACCCAGGGTGGTAGCCTGGGTAAAACATTGGCTGGACAACAGGACACAGAAGGTAATTGTTAATGGAGTCCACTTTGAAGAAAGGGGGGTTACTAGTGGGGTACCGCAGGGTTCAGTATTGGGTCCAGTCCTTTTTAATGTCTTCATCAGTGACATTGCAGAGGGATTGGAAGGAAAAGTATGCATTTTTGCAGGTGACACAAAGATCTGCAACAGGGTTGATACACAAGGAGGCGTGGAAAGGATGAAAAGGGACTTGGCAAGGTTGGAGGAATGGTCAGAAGTATGGCAGCTAGGATTCAATGCAAAGAAGTACAAAATAATGCACCTGGGAAACAAGAACCCAGGGAAGAATACACAGTGGGTGGGAGGTAGTAACTACAACAAAAAGGAAAGGGACCTGGGGTAATCATATCAGATGACCTTAAGGTTAGCAAGCAATGTAAGAAGGCAGTAGGGAGGGCTGGGGTATACTGGGATGTATAGGGAGAGGCATCATCAGCAGAAAACAGGAAGTTGTTATCCCTCTGTACAGACAGTTGATGAGACCCCATCTGAGTACTGTGTCCAGTTCTGGAGACCCCATCTCTGCAAGGACATAGACAGGATAGAGGCAGTCCAGGGAGGGCAACTAAAATGGTGCAGGGTCTGCAAGAGAAGCCGTATGAGGAGAGACTAAAGGAGCTTAATATGTATACCCTTGAGGAAAGAAGGGAGAGGGGACATGATAGAAACTTAAGTACCTCAGTGGAATCAACAAAGTCCAAGAGGGTAGCATCTTTCAGAAAAAGACTTGCAAGAACAAGGGACACAATTTAAAAGATAGAAGGAGGCGGTTCAGGGCAATGTGAGGAAGTATTATTTCATAGAGAGGGTAGTGGATGCATGGAACAGCCTTCCTGAGGAGGTTGTGGGGTCTAAAACTGTGGGAGAATTCAAGAATGCATGGGACAGACATAAAGGCAATTCTTGGGGGGTAGGAAGAATAGCTGTTGGTTAACTAGGATCTGCGGCCTATGCTGTAGGTAGGAAATGGGCAGACTAGATGGGCCTAGCGGTCCTTATCTGCCGTCAAAGTCTGTTTCTGTATAGTCCAGCTGCAGCTTCTCTGCACCCATATCATATAAGAAAAGCAGGTCCCCCTTATTCTTCTTCTCACAAGGCTAAAACATTTTAATTCCTTTAGATCTTCCGGTCCAGCCCTCTAATCGTCTTCAGTTTCCTCCTGTGCACCTCCTCCATCTCAGCTGCATCCCTTCCTCTGGAAGGGTGCCAGTAACTGAGAACAGTAGTCTAAAATCAGTTGTACATTAGACCTGTACAAGGGAAGAATGACATCTGTTGATTTACTCATAAAAATGTCTTCTAATATTGCCAGAGATTGTGTTGCCTTTGAGATCCGTTCACATTGACAGCTGTGTGCCAGGTTTCCTGTCATTAACACACCTACTGTAAATCTCATTCTTGTTATTTTAACTATCTTGTGTCCAATTGTAAAGTAGTCTGCTGCTGTTAATTTTTCCCATGATGTACATAACCTTGCATTTATCTTCATTGAACTTGCTTTCCCAGGCTTAGGCCTGCAAATCTGCCTTTCCACAGATAACACCAAACTCTTGGATTGGTGGATACAGAGGAGGGGGTCTGGGACTTGATGGAACACGTAGAAAGGCTTAAGAGATGGTCCGTAAGCTGGCAGCTGGGGTTCAGTGCAAGGAAATGCAAAGCCATGCACGTAGGAAAAAAGAACCATCAGGTGGGGTTCGGGGAGGTTGTCTATTACAGTGTCTGAAGAGGGGAGGGTCCTGGGATTTGCAGTTACTAGCATGCTGAAACCTTCTATACAACACAGAAAAGCAGCAGTGAGGGCAAACCGTATGCTAGGTTGCATAAGCAGAGCGTGCACTAGCAGAAGAAAGAGGTCGTACTACCTCAGTACAGATCCATGATGCATCCTCACCTGGAGAATTTCGTGCAGTTCTGGTTCACGAAAAGGACATAAAACAGCTGAAGGCGACACAAAGAAGGGCCACAAAAATAATTAGGGGGCAGCAGGAGCAGAGGCTGGAGTACCTGAATATGTGCTCGATCAGAGGACAGAAGGGAATGAGGGGACATGAAAGAGACCTTTGTAAGTACCTCAAGGGCATTAAGAAGGTAGGCCCCTGTGAACTTTTCAGGACCAGCGAAAACAAGAACACAAGGGGAGACGGTTACAAACTGGCAGGGGTAGGTTCTGGAAGGAGGCCAAGAGGTACTTTTTAACCAAGAGCATAGTGGAGGAGTGGAACCGGGTAGCAGAAGAAAGTGGTAATCAAGAAAACTGTTGATGAGAGCTGGTCCGCTGGCACCAAGGTAGTGCTACTGTTCCCGACGCTGACGGCCCAAGTTTGGTAGCAGGCTCAGGAGTTGGAGGGTGGCCGTGGGGGGATCAGCGTCCAAGGGACTACTCTCCTTCTCTGGTGAGGGGTGGGACTGATGACTGATGTCAGCCTGGCCCCTAGTGGTGTCTGGGTGTCGACACACTAGGATCGCATGCAGGAGGGTGGAGGTGAGGCAGAGACTCGGCGTGCTGCATACAGTAGCATTCACAGCTCAGCGACTGGCATCACTGCACACCATTTCCTCTGTGCCTGGGGAAAGAAGCTGGGGGGAGGGAGGACAAAAACATCTTCCAGTGGCAGGATGGCACTCGACCTTCGCAGGCCCTGCACCTGACTAGCTGGGCTTGCCAGACCAAATACTGGATCCAGTCCCCGGTGGGGGTTAGGGGGACCCCATCTGCCCCACGGGGTGAGGGGGGGCAAGCCCTGGGGGTACTGGCTGGCAGGTAAATCCCAGTGGATGTTGGGGTGATGGGGCTGGGTGGTCCGACCTGAGGGAGAGCCGTCTGGTAGAGGGGATAGAAAGACAAAAACAAAACAAAACTGTTGATTGCTTCAAGAGGGGGTGGGATAAAGTTATAGGAGGGTAAGAAGGTCTGGTGTAGGGGCGTCAGAGCGAAATATAAATAAGGGTATTTGGGCTCCACATCATGCAGACTTGGTAGACCATAAAGCCATCTTCTGCTGGCATAATTCTTATGCTGTTTTAAACTTAGAATCCTGTTGTGGCAGAAGTAAATATTTTTAAGTTTATTCAGCTGCGCTACCCCGAACTGCAGTGCCATTTTTCTGTTGTTTATGTAATGCTTTGTGAGCTCCTTTCTCAGTGCATGACATGTGTGCCTCAACAGCATTACACAACGTTTCCCACGGCTCCACTGTAGTGCTGCACTTAAGAGGCTGTGAGCAGCAACAACATAAATGGTCAGAAAAAGAACAGGGTTGCAGAAATAAAATAAAAGTTGAATAGTGTTTAGATTTATAAATTTGGTAGATTTAGGATGATTTAGCTCAACCCTTACATGTGCTGCTTGTATGCACTTACATGACCACAGCTGCTAAAAGTGTTGCACTACGGTGCAGCCATGAGAAACACTGTGTAATGCTTGTGAGGCACATATGTCATGTGCTGAGATGGGAGCTCACAGAGCACAATATAAACAAAAGAAAAATGAGTAAGCTGGCACAAGGGTGCAGAGGGCTAAGGCGCTGTAAGCACCTCGCCTCTCACTACGCTGATGACCTGAGTTTGAGAATGAGCTCAAGTCACTGGGGGGATGGGAGAGGATCAGTGGGCTGCCTGGCAGCTCTCATCTCCTGGACTGGGGAGGGGAGCGGTCCTGGCTCTTGGCTGCCACCAGGTGGAGCTCTGGTGGCAGCACCGATATTTGGGAGGGTGACGATAGTCAGGTTGGGTTGAAGGGGCTGTGGTTCTGGAGCGCATGCACCTCCATGTGCATGCGCCCTTCCTGCCACCACAGTTCTGGGAACCTGGGCAGAAGACAGGTGGATAAACTAGTGGACTTGGGCTTCGTGAAGCCTTGGCTGAGGCGCTGCAACCCATCCTGCTGCTTCAGGTCCAGGGGTGATTCTGGATCAGAGTCGGGGGGCCCTCTCCCAGCCCCAGTGTGGGTGGCAGTCCATGAGGGAATCTAGCCCCAGACTTAAGAGGAGTGAGGTAAATGGTGGCTGACTGTGCTTGGGAATGAGGCTGAATAGCTGCCCCCTTCTGACCAAGGATGATAAAAACATTTATAATAATTAAAAAAAAAAAAAAAAGCTGCAATTCAGGTTTAGCGTGGTTGAATAAATAAAAATGAAAAGTACTGTAATTACTTTTGCCACAGCAGTTTCCCCAGTGCGGTGTCACCAAAAGCTAAATAGGGCACACAGGATGTGGACACTGCAAACTAAAACACATTATTCCCTTTAAGGCACGCTCCATTAGGAGCAAATCAGTGTCAGTGGCAGCCAAAATGAATGTGCCACTGACTGGAATTTACAGAACTGCTACCATGTCCACAGTCCACACATTCGCATCTTATTACCTGGGACTACAGGCGGTTTTACCATGCCACAGCGACAGCGGCTCTGGAGATGTCCCCATCGACAGCCGCCTTGCCTACTGTCAGCAATGCAGCGTCAGGGATGCCTTCTGTTTTCTTCAGGAGGCTGTGCTCCCCACACACCCGGGTCTCTAGGATTCCAGCTCCAGTCGGAGTTGGACTGAGAGGCGGAGGTAAGGCGAACACCCGGCAGGCATTCCCTGGCTGTGCGGAGACCATCACAGTGACAGCGGATTTTGGCCGATTCGTTGCTGCTTGGTCTTCGCCGCGGGGAGTCGCCAGCGCATCTGTATACGACTATGGGCAGGGTAGGATTCTACGTTTCGGATTTCTGTACTTATGAACCTATTCCCACAGTAAATCCCAAAACCCTCCAACTTAGAGTACTGCTTGGAATCTGCACAAATTTGGCTAGTTGAAAGGAAAAGTTACTCACTATAGTAACATATTTTCTTCTAATGGACTAGAACAACAAATCAGACTACCTCTCCTTGCCTCCCTGTTTTAGGATAGTGTAATTAAGTTCTTCATAATCATTTATTGGTATTAAGTTTTTATTGATCTTGTTTTTTCTGTGTCAGTAAAACCTTTTTAATCAATCTGAAATTTATATATTGCAATAATTGGAATAGTTTTGGCTTCTGGCTTGGCCCCTTCAGCTTAAACATCTACTGTTGGAATGCTGGGAGGATTCAGACCAGCACAGTGAGAGACAGAGAGAGAGCATCTTTGAAACAAGCATTTGTCAGTGCCGAATATTCGCTGCTTGCATTGCTGTTGTACTGGGTCCTGCTTGTACACATTCTTACTGTATATTTACCTAGGATAGACCAGATGAGATGTAATATGCCATTTGCAGTGGGGTCCTGATGTTACACAGTTTTATACTGTATTTACCCAGCATAGTAGAGAAGAGATGCAATATATCATTTACATTTCCTTTACAGTAGGGTTCTGCTATAGGGTTCTGTTTTTACACAGTTTTGCAATATATTTACCCAGGATAACCCAACTGAGGTGCAGGATCTCATTTTCAGTGGGTTACTGTTTTGACATATTTTTGTGCTGTATTTACCCAGGATAGCACAACTCAAGTGCTGTCCTGTTTTCAGTGGAATCCTGCTTGTCCCTGTTTTTCCACTGTATTTACCCATGAGAGCACAGCTGAGATGCAATATCTTGTTTTAATGAGGCCCTGCTTTTACCCATTTTTATGTTGGCTTGCATGCATGTGCAAACAACATATTGGGGTAGTATGAAAAATGCAGAGGTGTGTCAGCGTTGGCGAATGTAGGGCATGCTCTAGAAGGTGCATCCCTCATTCCCCAATTAGTGAGCATGCTAGCACTGACACAAGTATATGCAAAGTGCCACCAACTTGAAACAAACGTGCCACTGCAAACAGAGACGAGCTCGTCATGCAGCGGCACAGATGACACACCTCCCTTATGTGCCTTTCCTAGTAAAACATTTCAATAAACATACATAGTCCCCAGAAAGCTGACTTTGAGGTTGTCCAATCCCCCTGTCGGCATGCCCCCTCACCCCACACCAATTTGTTTGCCGACAGGGGTGCCCAGTCCCTGTCAACATCATGCCCACCCCCACCCCCATGCACACACATGCTTTCTTTGCTGATGGGGGTGCCCAAACTCTGTTGGCTTCGGTCCATGACCCCCCCCCCAAAAAAAAAACATGTGGCACACTGAGGCCCACCCCAGTGTGCCCAAATGTGTTTTGTAAAAGCTGTTTAAAAAAAAAAAAAAAAAAAACTTTCAATGTGTTTTTTTTTTTATGTCCTTAAACAATAAAACGATCCCTCGTCATCAGGACGCCCCTCCTTCCTCAACCTGCAGTGACCTTCTGCGCACCCCACCTCCCCCCACCCATATTTCCCTCCAGAGGTCTGGTGTGGCAATTGTCGGTGGAGAGGGAGACATCTGAACTTTTCAAAAGCCGACCTCGAACTGAAGAAAATCACGGTAAGCTGTATAATGGCATCAATGCAGGGTTTCAACTTAGGTGGCTATCAAAGCCATTTTTTTGAATTGTGGCTCCAAATTTTCAACATGGGGTCCTTGGGACCCCATCTCATGAACACATGCACTGTCATTTTGTTTTTCCTTCCCGAAAGGTCATTTTGCGGTCGCTGCGTGGAATCACCTTTCAGGACCGATTAACAAAACAACAGTGCCACTGTTCAGGAGGTGGGGTGTCAAGAAGCCTATGTTGCAAATTTGGTGAAAAAAAATGACTGTTATGAGCGTACATTGCACAGTTTCCACGCATGTGCTTCACTTAGACAATTTGTAATATTTTCACTCCAGATTTTCAGTATTGCCATTTATTTTCTCACACCTCCTTATGAACAGTATAGCTGTCATTTTTTACATTCTGCCCAAAATGTGTGTTTGCACATGTGGCGCACAATGGCGCAGTTGATGTGGGAAGTCAGTGTTCGGGACAGATTAACAAAATCACAGTGACACTTGTTCATGAGCAGAGGTCCCAAAATGCTTAAGTTGAAAATTTGGTTAAAACCCCCCAAATAATTGTGTTATGGGCATGCGTTGCGCAGTTCAAACAGCATGAAGTCTTGCTGTATTCTGACATTATACAGTTAGCCCCAGCACTTGAACTGCTCCGGAGACGAAAGAGTTAACTGTATGCCAAAGCATAGAATGTTGAGCTCGAGCTCGGTTCAGACCTCTGTATGCTGCACTTTGAAGTGTAACCGTCGGATTCAAACAACATGAAGTCTTGCTATATTATGACATATGCAGTTAGTCCCAACCTTAGAACTGCTCTGGAGGTGAAAGAGTTAACTTCCATGCCAGGCATGGAATCTTGAGCGCGAGCTCGGTTAGAAAACTCTGTTGATCTTCAAACTCAGACTGTCAGATTCTTTACTTCGCCTCACTGAACGGTCGCTCCGGAGATTTCTCCTGCTGCTCGGTTCATTTGTCGGTTAAAAAGTGTAAATTCTGTTTTTAAACGCATTTTGTCTATATTTAAACCGCAACTTGGTCGGTTCAAGCTCTGTCTGTGGTATCGTAAGTAATAGATAGGTTTTACATTATTCTGTGTGGAACTTGCAAACGATCATTATCGGTTCGGTTTGAACTGATCAGGTTGTTGTTAAACGTATTAAATTACTATTTAGAGTGCGGTCCCCAGTTCTTATCGGTTCTAAAAAAAAAATGGATTTCATTACGGTTTTTTCCACGACCCGTGACACGGTTAGGAACTGATAAGGGTATCTTGCTTGGCTTATTGCCGTTAACGGGCAAGTTGTTGGTTAGGCTGGCACTATGTCTGAGAAACCCAAAAGAAAAACCGGGCCCACTGGGTTTCAGCACTGTAGTGTCTGTGGGGAAGCCTTTGCCAAGGCTGACCCACACACCACATGTGTTTATTGTCTGGGGTTTGACCACCTCAATGCAGACTGCCAGATTTGCAAGAATTTCCTGCAGCTACCCTGGATAAGAGAGTTGGTAGGCTCAGGGAACGAGAGGCTAAGAAGTCCGACCCGATGGCCAGCCCGGTTCGGTGCCAATAGAACCGGAGGGAGTGCCCTCTGACCAGGCGGACTTCCTCGGGCAAACGGAGAGCTGACTCTGAGTAGTCAGTCCCAGCAAAAAGGACTAGAAAGTCAGCAGGTGTGGAGCCAAAAATTCCTTCTCCAACTGCTGCAGAGATAGCCAAAGCGATCAGAATTGTCCAGTCGCTTTCCCCGGTTCCGACCGAACCGGCACCATCAGGTAAGAGGTCGGTTTGGCCAGTGCCACCGGTTCAAGAATATGATGTAGAGGAATTTTATGAACCGGAGGAGGGGGAGGAAGATTATGAAGAGAGTGAATGTGATTTTGAAAGTCTGGATGTGCCCATCCTCCCAGACAGACCTTTAGGAGTGTCTCCCCCTAGGCTTTCTGAGTCCCCTTCTCATTTTATGTTTTATAAAAAGGTGGCTGAAACCCTCCAACTTCCTTTGGAAGAAGCTGTGGATGAACAGGAGGAGCCTGACTATGTGGAAATGATGGATATCCCAGAGTCCAGGAGATTGTCTATTCCCTTACATAAATCTTTTAGGAAACAAGGACAATAAAGATTTTAAAAGCTCCTCACACTATACCTCCTGTGGACAAAAAAATGGACAAGAGGTACACATTGTCAGGCCCTGATACAGAGTTCCTTTCACAACAATGCAGCCATGTTGGGGTAGTGCAGGCTGCAGCCTGTGATAAGGCAAATATTCCCTTGGCTTCACACCCCCGTGACAAGGACTCCAGGAGGAATTGATACCATGGCAAAGAAACAGTACATGACAGTATTCTTGGGACTCAGGCAGGCAAATTATATGGCCTATGTTGCAAGATATCAGAAATCCAAATGGGATACTGTTATGGCTCTAGCGAAACAGGTCCCTGCCCAGCTTGCCAAGGAGCTGGAGCAGGTAACTGCTGATGGTATTGAGGCATCCAAGGTGCAATTCCATGCTGCAGTGGACTCTAATGATGTATCTTCAAGAGTCATGGCTACATCTGTGGCACTTCGCAGAATAGCTTGGCTCAGGTGTACTAGCCTGTCACAGGATACCCAGGCTAAGGCCATGGATTTTCCTGTTGAGGGAAATTCTCTGTTTGGGGAGCAGACAGAGAACTACATGAAGAAAATGGATGAGTATAGAACTACCTATAGGAGTGCACAGGCCAAGGAAAGGCAGGCCACTCCTCAAAGGCAGCCTTGCAGGGGCAGGCCTCTTCACAGGCCCTTCTACCAAGCCCAGGCCTCCTCTTCAGCCTATACTCAGAGGGGGTTCTTCAGAGGGAGAGGCAGACTGGGTACGAGCAGACCTGCTCCCACCCCCCAGCCTAAAGCCCCTGCCAAACATGCTCCCTGATGGGACGACCAGGGCCGATTCTCCATTGCCTGTAGGGGGCAGGCTGGCTTACTTCATCCAGGACTGGAAGTCTTTAACATCAGACAAGTGGGTCCTGGAGGTAGTAAGCCAGGGACTGGTTCTCAGCTTTAAAAAATTTCCAAAGATGAGAGCCAGATCCTTTCCACCTGCAAATCATTCAGAGGCTCTTGCCCTAGAAACAGAAGTTTCAACCCTCCTGGCTCTCAGAGCGTTAGAAAGGGTTCCTCCCCTACACCAGGACAAAGGACTGTACTCCAGGTACTTCCTTACTCCAAAAAAGACAGGAGAATGGCGGCCCATCCTGGATCTCAGTTACCTAAACAAGCACCTTTTAAAACCAAGATTCAAAATGGTGACTCTGGGAATTATTTTACCCTCTCTAAGACCAGAGGACTGGCTAGTGTCCCTGGACCTCAAGGATGCCTACTTCAATGTTCTCATAAGAAGCTCCCACCGAAAGTACCTCAGATTCGAACTGCCCTCAGGCCATTACCAGTTCAGAGCAATGCCCTTCGGTCTCACCTCTGCCCCAAGGGTATTCACGAAATGCCTGGCAGTAGCAGTTGCTCATTTAAGGAGGCGAAAGATTGCCATCTTTCCTTACTTGGACGACTGGCTCATAGTGGGCCAGTCTCCAGCACAAGTCAAGTTACACCTTCAGGTTACTCAGCAGCTGCTTACTTCTCTAGGTTTCCTTCTCAGTCTCCCAAAGTCAGCTCTCGAGCCTGTTCAGCTACTCACCTTCATAGGTGCAGAACTGAACACTCAACAGGCCAGAGCCTTCCTTCCTCTGGAAAGAGCAAGGACCTTGGTTTCTCTGGCCTCCTCCTTTGTTCTGCAGGTCTCTTGACCAGCAAGGCATTTTCTGCAGCTCCTAGGGCACATGGCTGCTTCCACAGCAGTAGTGCAGGGAGCAAGATTTCAGATGAGGGACACTCAGTTCCATTTGAGAGCCTTCTGGTCTCAAAAGAGAGATCCTCTAACCAAATTGATCCTAGTAACTCGAACCCTGATCCAGGCCTTGCAGTGGTGGCAGGACCAGAGCAATCTGAGACAAGGGGTTCCTTTCATCCCTCAGTCTCACTCTTTGACCCTTACTACAGATGCATCCCTCTTGGGGTGGGGAGCTCACATGGGCGACCTCACCACCCAGGGATTGTGGTCCTCTCGGGAATCTCTGCTCCACATCAACCTGTTGGAACTCAGAGCAGTTTTTCTAGCACTTCAAGCTTTTTCCACATCTGTCCAGAACAGAGTGGTTCAGGTCAGGATGGACAACACTACCGCAGTGTGGTACAGCAACAAGCAAGGGGGCACTCGGTCTACGGCCTTGTGCACCGAAGCAATGAAGTTGTGGTCTCTGGCTTATTCCCTGAACACCTCCCTTATTGCAGTCCTCCTCCCAGGCAAGGACAATGTCCTGGCAGATGCTCTCAGCAGGATTTCCCAGGGCCATCACGAATGGTCACTGAACCCCCTAATTCTGGAGGTGGTATTTGCCAGGTGGGGCACTCCTCAGATAGATCTTTTTGCAGCCCCAGACAATCAGCAACTTCCTCTTTTTTGCTGCAGGCCTCCAGTGTTGGGCTCAGTCCCTCTGGATGCCTTCCTTCTCAACTGGGAAGGGAAGTTTCTTTATGCTTTCCCCCCTTCCCTCTCCTGTTCAAGGTGCTAGTCAAAATCAGATCTCAACCTTGTAAGATGGTTCTGATTGCTCCAGATTGGGCCAGACAACCCTGGTATCCACTCCTTTTGTCCCTAGCAGTCCACTTTCCCCTGTGTCTCCCCAGGAATCACAATCTGTTAACCTGTGCCCAGGGGAGGGTTTGGTACCCGAATCTCAAATCTCTCAATCTCAAGGCCTGGCTTTTGAAGAGTTGGAGTTTGCTGACCTATATCTTTCCAAAGGTGTACTCGATATCTTGAAGGCTTCTAGGAAGCCTTCCACTAGGGCTACTTATAATTCCAAATGGAAGAGATTTTCCATATGGTGCTCTGGCAAGAATATTTCCCCAGAGACTGCTGGTTTGCCCATAGTTCTGGATTATATGGTACATTTGAATTCCTTGGGGCTGAGACCAGCTACCCTAAAAGTGCACCTGGCAGCCGTATCTGCTTTCTTATCAGCAGGTAAACCCTCTTCCCTTTCAGCTCATCCGGTATTCTCCAAGTTTTTTAAGGGGTTGCTTCACACCAACCCTCCCTTCAGGGACCCTGCCCCTGCCTGGGATCTTAATGTTTGCATTGCTCAGCTGATGCAACCCCCTTTCGAACCATTGTCTTCAGCAGAGCTTAAGTACTTGACTTGGAAAACCGTGTTTTTGGTAGCCATCACTTCTGCCATGCGCATAAGTGAACTACAGGCATTGTCAGTGGAGCCTGATTTTATCTCCTTTCATAGGGATAAAGTGGTCCTCAGAACTAATAGAAAGTTCTTGCCTAAAGTGGTATCGGACTTTCACCTTAATCAATCCATTTCTCTCCCTGTGTACTTTACTGACCATTCCTCCTGTGGTGAGAGGAGATTACACAGTCTAGATGTCAAAAGAGCCCTTAGTTACTACATAGAGCGTACCAAGGGTCACAGGTTTGACTCCCTCCTACTGTTCCTCACTTATGGTGAGGTGGGCAAAGGGAAACCTGCCACTAAAAGATCCATTGCCAGGTGGATTGTCTCTTGTATCCAGTTTTGTTCCAAAAACTGAGTAAGGTTCCCCTTCAGGCCTGAGGGCTCACTCTACCAGAGGTACAGCTGGCCCTGGCTGCAGCCAGGACATCCCTATCATGGAGATATGTTGAGCAGCTACCTGGAAAACAGTTCACACTTTCACCAAGCATTACTCCTGGACATCCAGGCTAGGAGTGATGCTCAGGTTCTTGGCAACTGTTAACTGAGCCTATTTCTAAGTAGGTTCTGGCCCTCCTCCATGGAGGTACTGCTGTGTAGTCTGCATATGTCATAATATAGCAAGACTTCATGTTGTTTGAAGAAAAATTACTCACCTTAGTAATGTTGTTTCTTCTAATGGAGTCTGCTATATATTAATCTCTCCCGCCTGCCCCTCTCAGAACCTCTGTTTTGGGATGTGGGTGGGCAGTGCACTGTTGGCACTTTTAGTTGCCCTCTTTGTTTTTTCTCCACCCATTTCTGGGGTGTTACTGTTGTGTTGGCATTTTTTGAATCCCCTGACTTGAGTCCTGGTTTTGGGACCAAAAGTTGTGTTAATATTTTAGTAGCCATTTGGCTAGTGTAGGTTCACAGCTTCCACACAGAACCTTAGTGAGTTTTGCTCGTAAAGATCTGACAGTTTGAGTTTGAAGATCAACAGACAGAGTTTTCTAACAGAGCTCGCGCTCAAGATTTCATGCCTGGCATGGAAGTTAACTCTTTCACCTCCAGAGCAGTTCTAAGTTTGGGACTAACTGCATATGTCATAATATAGCAAGACTCCATTAGAAGAAACAACATTACTAAGGTGAGTAATTTTTTCTTCTTTGCTCCACCTAACTGAACAGTTGCTCCGGAGATCTCTCCTTCGCTATCTATTTGGTATAGTAAAAACGTTGGTTTTAAACCACTATTTTCTTATTTTATTCGGTTCAGATCTCTGTCTGCGGTACAGTAAGTACTTAAGCAGTAGACTAGTGCTATTCTGTGGAAATTGTAAAGCAATATTTTTCAGTCTGTTCGGCTGAACCAATTGTCTGTTATTTTCTCTTAAGCTTACTTTGGTTTCTGAATTTAGTGTGAGATACTGGTCCTTATCGGTTCTAAAAAAAATTTATTTTTAATGTTTTTTTCAGATACCTGTGACATGGTTAGGAACCGATAAGGGGGCCTTGCCTGGCTTTTGCTGAGTAAAGGGTAAGTTTTTAGGATGGCTTTGTCTGAGAAACCTAAAAGAAAAACCGGGCCCAATGGGTTTCAACACTGAAGTGAGTGTGGGGAGGCCTTTGCTAAGGCTGATCCCCACACCACCAGTGTTTACTGTCTAGGTTTTGACCACCTTGATTCAGACTGCCAGATATGTAAAAATGCTCCTAAGGCCACCCTGGATAAAAGATTGGGTAGAATTAGGGAAAAGGATGCCAAGAAGTCCACTGACCTGGATGGTCAGCCTGGTTCGGTTCCGACTGAACCTGAGAGAGTGCCCACTGACCTGGTCGAGACTCCCTTGGGCAAAAGGAGAGCCGATCCTGAGGGGTTGGTTCCGCCAAAAAGAAAAAGAGAAATCGGCCGGTTCGGATCCAGAATCGCATTGTCCAACCGCCGAGGAAATTGCCAGGGTGACTAGTATAGTTGAATTGCTCCATTCGGTTCCGGCTGATCCAACACCTCCCGGTAGGCGTTCGGTTTGGTCAGTTCCCACGGTTCTAGATTATTCTCCAGAAGACTATTACGAACTGGATTTGGAGGGGAATGATGATGATGATGATATAGAAGGTCTGGATGAGCCCATAATACCGGACATCTCCCCAGATATACCTTCTGGTGTTTCCCCTCCTAGGCTTTCTGAGTCCTCTTCCTACTTTATGTTCTACAAAAAAGTGGCAGAAATCCTTCAGCTTCCATTAGATGAAGCTCTTGAGGAGCAAGAGGAGCCTGACTATGTGGAGATAATGGACATCCCAGAGTCCAAGAGATTTTCTATTCCCCTTTCATAAATCTTTTGGGAAACTGACACAAATGTTACTTAAAACTCCAAATTGTTTACATCCTGTGGACAGGCGAATGGACAAGAGGTATATGTTGTCAGGCCCTGGTACGGAGTACTTGTTCCAGCAGTGCAGCCATGTTGGGGTCGTGCAGGCTGCAGCCTGTGATAAGGCTAACATACCCTTGGCTTCACACCCCTCAGATAAAGACTCCAGGAAACTGGATGCCATGGCTAAAAAACAGTACATGGCATCTTCCTTGGGACTCAGGCAGGCTATCTATAGGGCCTATACAGCCAGATACCAGAAGTCCAGATGGGCTACTGTTCTGGAACTGGTTAAACAGGCTTCCCCCCAGCTTGCCAAGGAACTGGAGGAGGTGGCTGCTGTTGGGATTGAGGCATCAAAAATCCAGTTTCATGCTGCTGTGGACTCCAGTGATGCATCATCACGAATCATGGCTACATCTGTGGCTCTTCGGAGACTGGCTTGGCTCAGATGTACTAGCCTATCCCAGGACACCCAGGCTAAGACCATGGATTTCCCTGTCATAGAGAATTCTCTGTTTGGGGAACAGACAGAGAATTATATGAAGAAAATGGACAAATACAGGACTACCTACAGGAGTACACAGGCCAAGGAAAGGCAGGCAACTCCTCAGAAGCAGCAATCTAGGGGCAGGGGCAGGCCCTTTCACAGTCCTTTCTACCAGGCACAGGCCTCCTCTCCTTTTCCTCAAAGGGGGTTCTTCAGAGGGAGAGGCAGAAGAGGGATGAACAGGGCTGCATCCTTCTCTCAGTCTAAGGCTCCTGCCAAGCAGACACCCTGATGTGTCAGCCCGAGTTGACTCCCCAGTTCCTGTAGGAGGCAGGCTGGCTTACTATTTCTAGGCCTGGAAGTCTCTAACCTCAGACAAGTGGGTCCTGGAGGTAGTAAGCCAGGGACTGGCCCTCAGCTTCAAAAAATTTCCAAAGCTGAGGGTCAGGTCTTTTCCACCTGCAAACATCTCTGAAACCATTGCCCTAGAGGCAGAGGTTTCATCTCTGCTGGTGCTCAGAGCTATAGAGAAAGTTCCTACATCTCACAGGGGCAAAAGTCTGTACTTCCAGATAACTTCCTTACCCTGAAAAAGACAGGGGAGTGTCGGCCTATCTTAGATTTAAGATACTTAAACCAGCACATAGTAAAGCCAAAATTCAGAATGGTGACCCTGGGAATAATTCTTCCCCTTCTGAGGCCAGGGGATTGGTTAGCCTCCCTGGACCTCAAGGATGCCTATTTTCACATTCTCATCAGGTGCTCCCACAAAAAATACCTCCGGTTTGAAATGCCTTCAGGCCATTATCAGTTCAGAGCAATGCCCTTCGGCCTAACATCAGCACTAAGGGTGTTCACAAAATGTCTAGCAGTAGTAGTGGCCTTTCTAAGAAGACAAAACATT
This sequence comes from Neoceratodus forsteri, assembly GCA_016271365.2. Classification (NCBI taxonomy): domain Eukaryota; kingdom Metazoa; phylum Chordata; order Ceratodontiformes; family Ceratodontidae; genus Neoceratodus; species Neoceratodus forsteri. The sequence goes on from CM057453.1 coordinate 408,605,055, forward strand.
TCCGTAGTACCATACCTGGATGACTAGCTCATTGTGGTTTGGTCTCCAGACCAAGTCAAGTCGAACTTGCAAGTGACCCAGCAAGTGCTCACTTTTCTAGGATTCCTCCTCAATCTTCCAAAATCAGTTCTCGAACCAGTGCAACTCTTGACCTTCATAGGGATAGAGTTGGAAACTGTCAAAGCAAGAGCCTTTCTCCCTCTGACAAGGGTAAAGGCCCTTATAGAGCTGGATTCTTCTTTTCACCTTCTGGTGTCTCGACCAGCAAGGCATTTCCTTCAACTCCTGGGCCACATGGCATCTTCCACTGCGGTGGTTCAAAAGGGGCCAGATTTCAGATGAGGGACATCCAGTTCCATTTGAGGACTTTTTGGTCTCAGAAAAAAGATCCTCTAACCAAACTAATTCCAGTGACTCAGACTCTGATCCAGGCTCTCCAATGGTGGTTAGATCAGAACAACCTCAGGCAAGGGGTCCCATTCATCACTCAGTCTCATTCTGTGGTTCTAACCACAGATGCTTTTCTCTTGGGGTGGGGAGCTCACTTGAGAGTCATCACAGTTCAGAGAGTGTGGTCCCCTCAGGAGTCTCTTCTCCACATCAATCTTCGGGAGCTCAGGGCAGTGTACCTGGCTCTACAAGCCTTCTCTGACTCAGTACAGAACAAGGTGGTTCAGGTCAGGACAGACAACACCACCACCATGTGGTACATCAACAAGCAGGGAGGCACTTGGTCTATGGCCTTGTGCACTGAAGTCATGAAATTATGGTTCCTGTGTGCTAGCAGATGTATTGAGCAGGATTTCCCAGGGCCATTATGAATGGTCCCTGAATCCCCTAGTGTTAAAAGTGATCTTTTTAAGGTGGGGCACTCTAGAGAGATCTCTTTGCAGCCCCAGACAATCACCAACTTCCTCTCTTTTGTTGCAGACCCCCAGTCTTTGGCTCAATCCCCCTGGATGCTCTAATTCTGGATTGGGAGGGGAAATTTATGTATGCCTTTCCTCTACTTTTCAATGTTCTGGTCAAGATAAGGTCACAGTCTTGCAAAGTGATCCTGATTGCTCCAGACTGGGCCAGACAGCCTTGGTATCCCCTGTTGCTGTCCCTAGAAGTCCATCTTCCCCTCTCTCTCCCCAGAAATCACAACCTGTTAACCTCCTCTCAGGGGAGGATCTGGTACCCCAACCTTCGGTCTCTCAATCTCAAGGCATGGCTCTTGAAGAGCTAGAATATACAAATTTGCATCTGTCTCAAGAGGTACTGGACATTCTTAAAGCTTCTCGAAAACCTGTCACCAGAAAAACTTATAACTCCAAATGGAAAAGATTCCACATTTGGTGCTCCAATAAGCACATATCCCCAGATACTGCTGACTTGTCTACAGTTCTGGATTACATGGTTCATCTTAATGGCTTAGGCCTTAGACCAGCTGCCCTCAAAGTACACTTGTCAGCTGTTTCTGCATTTCTGTCGGTGAGAAATCCCTTCTCACCAGCATCTCACCCTGTTTTCTGTAAATTCTTCAAAGGATTGCTTCATACTAATCCTCCCTTTAGGGATCCTACTTCTGCTTGGGATCTTAATGTTTGCATCGCTCAGCTTACGCAACCCCCTTTTGAGCCTTTGGCCTCAGCAGAACTTAAGTACTTGACTTGGAAAACTGTGTTCCTGGTAGCTATTACTTCTGCCAGGTGTGTCAGTGAATTACAAGCTCTGTCAGTGGAGCCTGATTTTATCTCATTCCATAGAGATAAGGTGGTCCTTAGAACCAACAGGAGGTTCCTACCCAAAGTTGTTTTCAGATTTACATCTGAACCAATCCATTTCTCTTCCTGTATTCTTCACTGATCATTCTTCTTCAGGAGAGAGAAGATTACCCAGTTTGGATGTTAAAAGGGCTCTTAGCTACTACATTGAGCTTACTACGGCACTTAGGTTTGACTCCCTCCAGTTGTTCCTCACTTATGGTGAAGTGGGTATGGGCAAACCTGCTACTTAGAGGACTGTTGCCAGGTGGATTGTCTCTTGTATTACAATTCTGCTTTGAAAAGCTAGGCAGAATACCCCCTTCAAGCCTGAGGGTTCATTCCACTAGAGGTACAGCTGCTTCTCTGGCTGCTGCCAGAGATAAACCCTTACTAGAGATATGCAAAGCATCCACCTGGAAAACTGTCCATACATTCACCAAGCATTAGTCTCTGGATATCCAGGCTAGGAGTGATGCTAGGTTTGGTACAGCACTACTGCAAAGCCTATTCCCGAAATAGGTTTGGTTCCCTCCTCAAGGGAGGTTCTGCTTGGTAGTCTGCATAATGTCTGAATACAGCAAGACTTCATGTTGTTTGAAGAAAAAAATACTCACCTTAGTAACTGTGTTTCTTCTAATGGAGTCTTGCTGTATTCTGACCTCCCTTCCTGCCTCCCCTCTCAGAACCTGGTTTTTGGGAAGTGGACTGGCAGGCGCAGTGTTGTACCTCAGGGGTGTACTTGGCACTCTCCCCTTTTTAGAGAGGGGGAGTGGGTTATGTTATATGTTTTGATAATTGTATTTGTTCACTACCTAGTTTTTTGTTTTGGGTTTCTCGACATGAGTCTTTTGGGGATCCAAAATATTTGGTTTCCTTTTGGCTAGTAAATTTTACAATTTCCACATGGTGGGGGTAGTTAGTGTTAGCTCGTAAGAATCTGAAGGTTACACTTCAAAGTGCAGCAGACAGAGGTTTGAACCGAACTCGAGCTCAACTTTCTATGCTTTAGCAAAGTTAACTGTTTCCTCTCCAGAGCAGTTTGAGTGCTAGGGCTAACTGCATAATGTCACAATTCAGCAAGACTCCATTGGAAGAAACACAATTACTACGGCGAGTAATTTTTTTCTTTCTACGCACGCTCGTGACTTCACCAATTTTTAATATTTTCACTCCAGATTTTCAACATTGCCTTTTTTTTTTTTTTTTTAGCATTTCCTTATGAACAGTATAGCTGTCATTTTTCACATCCTGCCCGAAATGTGTTTTCGCACATGTGGCACACAATGGCACGGTCGCTGTGGGAAATCAGTGTTTGGGACCGATTAACAAAATCAGAGTGACATTGTTCATGAGTCGAGGTCCCAAAATGCCTATGTTGAAAATTTGGTTAAAAATATCCCCCAAATAATTGCATTCCGGGCATGCGTTGCGCAGTTTCTACGCACGCTTGTGACCTCACCAGTTTTTCATATTTTCACTCCAGATTTTCAACATTGCCATTTTTTTTACACCTCCTCATGAACAGTACCGCTGTCATTTTTCACATCTTGCCTGAAACCTGTTTTCGCACCTGTAGCTCCAAATGGCGCAGTTGCTGTGTGAATCACCTTTTGGCTACCGAACGGATAGAGCCACTGTTCATGAGGTGAGGTCACAAAAAGCCCATGTTGAACATTTGGAGTGAAAATACGAACAAACGCCCGAGGCATTAGGGTTTCCAAATGTAGCGCCCCACCCTGTAGAAACTGACAAGCATCAAGGGTGTGATTTAGGATTGTTGGCTGCAATGCTCATGCCATTCCACCCCCACCCTGCAGCCAGTGACAGACATTGAGGTGTGCCTTGGACTCTTCTGCCCCAAAGCTCACCCCATTCTCCTATACAGCACCCATCTCAGTGTATTTCCTTATGGAATGGGGTGAGCATAAGGCCCAAAGTCCCCAAGGCACACTGCGACACTTGTTTGTGTCTGCAGGGTAGGGTGAGGTGAAATGGTGTGAGCATTATGGCTGATGACCCAAAGGCACACCCCAATGCCTATTAGTGTTTGCAGGGTGTGGGTGGGATTGGCGTCAGTTCAGTACTTCACTGCCATTCCTGTTATGCATCTCTCTAACTCCTGCACTACCAATGCCAGTGCCAGCAAGACAACATTTTGCATTGACAAATGCTTGTTAATAATGTGTTTGCCCAGGATAGCCCAGCTGAAAGCCAAGTTACATTTTCATTGAGGTCCAGCTTTTACAGTGCCCCCCCTCCCAAGCAGAATAGATGCACGGTTCATTGGGGCTGTGCTGAACTGGGGTCCTGGTTTCACACATTACGTAGAGTCTGATGGCAGATGAGGGCCGCTTAGCTCACCCAGTCTGCCCATTTTCCTCTACCGACATTCTCACTGCAGACCCTACATTTTTACTATATATTTATGCAGGGTAGACCAGATGAGAAGCAGTATCTCACTTTCAGTGGTGTCCTGCTTTTACTCATTTTTGGATTGTATTTACCCAGGATAGGCCAGCTGATGGACAATATGTAATTTTTAGTGGGCTGCCACATTTTGAGCCCAAATTTCCAACATAGTCTTTATGATCAGACATGATGACCAAGACGGGTGGAATTTTTTAAAACTCATCCAAAAAGTGATTTTGCAGTACGACTGTGAAAAGTTTCAGAGGGGATTTGAAAAATGACAACTGCCATGTTCATGAGATGGGGTAACACAAGGGATATGTTGAACATTACGAGCCAAAATCTGCAAAAATAGTGTTGTGAATAAACTTTGGAACAGTTCAGTTTTTCTTCATAATTTAGTTTTTTTTTCTCATTTCGACCCCAAATTTTCAACATAGTTTTTTATGACCCCGTGTTATGATCAAGATAGATAGATTTTTTTTAAATTCTGTCCGAAAGATGGTTTGGTGTCCCAGAGGGACTGCAGAAACATGTTTCAGTAGATTTGAAAACTGACACCTGTCAGGTTAATCAGGAGGAGTAACAAAAGGGCTGTGTGCACATTTGGGGCCAAAATCTGCAAAAACCACAATGTTATGAGTAAACATTGAAGACATTCTGTGTTTCCTCATGACGTTGTTTCTTGACATTTTGACTCCAGATTTTCAACTCTCTTTATGGCTCCACCTTATGATGACAGCAGGTGGAACATTTTTTAACTCCCACTCGAAAGGTGACTTTACGGAGCAAATGCTAAAACATGTTTTGGAGGAGATTTGAAAAATGACACCCGTCATGTTCACGAGGTGGGATAACAAGAGGGCTGAGTTGAAAATTGGGGGCCAAAATCTACACACGTCACAGTGTTATGAGTAAACAAAGTAAACAATGCTTAGTTTTTTCATAACTTCATTGTTTTTTTTTGACACTTGACCCCAAATTTTCAACAGTCTTTTTTTATGACCCCTTCCTCCTGAACATGACTGGTGTTTCACGCCACAGGTGCGAAACCACATTTTTGCCTGGATTTGGAAAAAAAAAATACCTGTCACATTTATGATGTGGTGTGCAAAAATGGCTATGTTGAAAATTTGGAGTCAAAATATTGGAAATTACAAAAGTTATGAGCAAAGTGTTGAAAACTTCCAGTGTACCTTCATAACGTTGTTGTTTTTTAATATTTTGACCCATAGAATCATAGAAATCTGATGGCAGAAAAGGACCCAAGTGGCCCATCTAGTCTGCCGTATCCCCCCTTTTTACCCATCTCCCATATCACGAGCCCTCCCCTTCTCTCCACTCAACATAGTTTCTATGAAATCACTTTTCAGGAAAGAGTTAAAAAATTTCACCTACCTTGTTCGTGGGGTGGGGTCCCTAAAAGGTCATGTTGAAAATTTGGAGAAAAGTATTACAAATGACCACGATATGAGTACAAGCTCAAAACGCATTGAAATACGTTGACTGCAGCTTACCGGATTCCTCAGTTCCCGGTCCAGCATCAGAGCGTGAAGACATATCTCTGGTACAGAAGGATTACATAGTTGTACCCCAGTAGATAAGTAAGGGGATGACTTTGGGGGCGATAGGGGAGGGCTTGTGGGTGCAGTAGACATCACTGGACCATTTTCTTTTTGTTTACAGGGTATAACAATAAAAAATACTACAAGGGATGGTTTTCCTTATTTCAGGTACTGACACCGGGGATTGGGCACCCCATATTTATGGCGCACTGGAAGCAGTGGGGAGGTGGGAGGAATACGTGGCTGAGGGTGGGATCTTTATCAGGAAACCAGGAACAAACACAAAATGAGGCACTGTGTTTAAAATAAATGAAAACAGACAAACCTGAATGTAGTGAAAGTTCCTGTTTAATCAAAAAGTGTAGCAGTAGAACTCTGGCGCTTCGGGTCTGATGTGACTCTTCGACTGTGGCAAAGGATCATGGCAGACCGGAAGAACTAGGGCACCATTGCTACATTTTTTTGATTAAATGGGAACTTGCACTGCATCCAAGTATGTTTTTCATTTCTTTTTAAATGGAGTGTCTCATGTTGTGTTTATGTGCAGTCAGTTGCATTTCGTGGGAGGTGAGGTGCGGACTTCCTTGCTTGCTGGGCGGCGTCATGCAGATCAAAGCAAAGAGCCATCCTGTGATATGGGCAGCTCTTTTCTTTGAAGTTCACAAAGATTCATCCCAGCAAGCACTAAAGAGTGTCATGATCAGCCTGGCAGATGATTGGTCTGACACTGTCGAGCCTGCTGCAGACTGCCCTGCATTCAACTGACAGCGACCCACGCCTTAAATCCACCATCATAGCAATATGTTCGCTTTGTGCAAGCACAAATCATAAAAACAAATGCTTCCCTGTTTTTGATTGGTTGACACAGTCTTGCCTCATGCACATTCTCTCTCTGTACTATTTGTGTTTCTGGTTGCACTTAACGTTTTGAGCCCAGTATGACACCATAACCATATGGGAGTTTCCCCAGTGTCATGGTCAACATTCTCCATGTCGGTAGTAATCAGGCCCATTTAACACATCCCCAGCATGTACCAGGAAACGAGCTTAGTGTGCCTTTGCTGGTCAGAAATCACAAATAAATAAAAATGGTCCTACCCTTCAGTCATCCTTCTATCATGGGCCCATTCCTAAAGGGAGTTTGTCACTTTTGAGGAAACTTTTGAAAGCTTAATGTTTATATACAGCTCAGGTTATGTTGTATTTTTTCTCTGTATCTTTCTTCCGGTTGGTCTTCATTACGCTGTCATTTCTCGTGAACACGGTCTATGTCCATCGATATTGTCGACATTCACATCTTAATCCTTTTGAAAGTCATAGTTAGAAGTGGGCAAACTACAAATGTTTCACCTAGAGCTAAGCTAGAGCTGAGCTAGGGGTCTGGCTTGACGCTACGAGTCAAAACATGAGTCAAGCCTTAGCTGCTGCAGACTGTCCTCTGCATAGAAGTCAAAATAACTGTCACCATAACTGGCTCGGCTTGACTTAGGCTGTCTGTTGCATATAGAGGTCAAGCCGAGCCAGGTATTAGGCTGGCGCCTTCTCTGACTTGCCCACCTCTAGTCATACTCATCCATGACATCATAGTTTGTTGCTGGGGAAATGTTTACGATGTCACAAACCAGACTGTGGCTTTTGCGAAGTGTTAAACAGCAGTAATAGAGTAACTGTAAGGGGAACTATATTTTGGTGTAAATAATCCTACACTAAAAATGAAAATATAATGTGAACTATGTCTAAATATTATATCCAAAATAAGAAACTGTTTCAGTACAAGTGTTTGAATTATGAGGACTGTTCAAAACAATGCAGCAAGCCTGGGTATGCAGCTGGAAATGGGAGGCCAGTTGCATGAAGTATTTTATGCTCCGTAAACTCTTAGAATAGGGCCAGAAGCTGATATGCAAGTATGTAATTCAGCACGTTCTGACAATACATACAGGCAGCAAATCCCTCACAAATGAACAGGATGAACTAATGCATTTACGGTGCACTAAGGCTATCTGTTTCATAATTTCTAACTGTACTTCAACTGTAAACCCCAGCAATATCCTCATAAAAAGAGCAGCTGTCATGAGCTGTCTGTGATGCACGCCACTTCATAAGCAGATAAGTACTATGTGTTTTTATGTTTGCTTGCACGCATGTGCAAGAAACATAGTGCCATCATCCGAGATTTCGGAGGTGTGTCACCTCCTGCTCCAATTCAGTCAGTGTGCTGGCAGGCGCGGCCCCTGTAAACCAATGCATTCTGGAGCTGTCTATGACACGCTCCAAAATGCAGTGGCATACAGTTGAAAGGGGGAGCTACGCTTGAGTGAGCAGCGATAAGATATCGCCTGCTCATACACAGCTCCACTCACACACACACACACACACACACACACACGCACACAACTCCCCCTCCCTGCACACCACGACTGTAGCCGGCGGTGCCCAATCCCCAGTCAGTTTGTGCTGCGCCCCAAACAAATGCCAGCTAATAGCCCGTGAGGTGCCCAATCCCCGTCGGTTTCAATATCCCCCATACTATCACCGGCCAAAGGGGTACCCAATCCCCATCAGCTTCACTCCCTAGTACAAAGTGCCACGCTGGAGCCCACCCCAGCGTGGCAAAGCACAAATCCTTGTCGTCTAAATTTTTTTTTTCAACCTGGAAAATAAAAAGGTCCCACGTAGTCACCCAGCACACCCTCCACAACCCGCACCCACCACTGCGCACCCTGCCTCCCACACCCTCCCAACCCCTCACCCATGACTTACCTCCGGACCTCGGCGCGATGATCTTCGTGGACCGGGAACACATCTCACTCTTCAAACCGACCGCCAACTGAGGAAATGCTGGTAAGCTGTATAATGGGCTAGATAGGGGTTTCAACTTTATGCATATCTCAGGCATTTTTTGGAATTTTGCACCACATTTTCAATATGGGGTTTTGGGACCTTTTCTCATGAATATTGTCACTGTCATGGCGTTTTGGGGCCCAAAAGGTGATTTCGATGCAGTGACTGCGAAATCACCCTTCAGGCCCGAATAATGCCATGACAGTGACATCATTCATGAGAAGGGGTCCCAAAAACCCCATGTTGAAAATTTGGTGCAAAAATTCCAAAAAATTACTGTTTTACGAGCATGCATTGCGCAGTTCCTATGCAGGCTCGTAAGTTTGCGAAATTTCAATATGTTCACTCCAGATTTTCAACATTGCCATTTCACCACACCTTCTTATGAGTAGTACAGCTGTCATTTTTCACATCTCACCCAAAATGTGTTTCCGCCCATGTAGCGCACAATGGTGCAGTTGGTGTGCGAAATCAATGTATGGGACAAATTAAGAAAATCACAGTGACACTGATCATGAGCAGAGGTCTTAAAATGGCTGTGTTGAAAATTTGGTGAAAATATTCCTAAAAATGACCCAAACGCACTACCCAATGCTTGTCACTCTCTGCAGGGTGGTGGTGGGGTTGACTTCAGTTCAATACTTCACTGCCATTCCTATTACGCAGCTCTGTAACTTCTACACTACCACTGCCAATGCCAGCAAACAAACATTCGGCATTGACAAATGCTTGTTAGAGAAGCACTGCTGTAAGCACGGCACAGGTTACACAGTCATGCTGAAGCTAACCACAATACCTCCAGGGTGTCGGCCTCCTGTGAAACTAATTTCATACATCGTTCATTGTGTGAATTAGATGTGAAAACGAGGGTTCTCAGAGTTATTGGCATCACACTGATGACTTTCTTTTAAAAGTACGCACGGGACAGTGCTGTCCATCTCATTATTGTCAACAGTTTGTAAAATCTCCTTTGAGTTCCGGCAAGCTAAAACAGTAAACACTAGGTTAGCTCAGAACTTTTTTGTGTCATTTTCCATGTATTTTAAACAGCCAGAAGACATCAAGACGATGTCAAGGTGGATGAGAAAAAAATACAAATAAATTCAAATCACTGCACTGGATGTTAAGGGCTTTAGTGACAAAAGCACAGCACGAATTGCTGTGCATGTTCTGTAATACGGGAGTATAAGGAGAAAAGCAAAAACACAGCTAAAGCAGGAGGAAAAGCAGTTTTAGGGAAACATTGAGTCTATGGCTATAAAAAAGGAAAGCCGTGCAGATGGGAGAGTTCATTCATTTAGCATTCTCTATGCAAATTGCAAAAACTTTGGTTAAAACAACGAATCTGAAGGCAGTTCAAAAGGTAGCTGTAAGCAAAGAGAACTCGGGAGTCTACAGCACTTCTTCCCTTCCGCTAACAGTTTTGCGCTAGTTCAGGACAGCTGATTGAACTCAACTGGAAGGACAGTTAAAAATCTGACTGCTAAATGTATAGTGGGCTGAAGTCAAGTTGAATATGCACTGAAGATGAACTAACTCACTTAAGTTTTGGGAACTTTTGGTTGCTCTGGTTCTGGTATACCCCGACTTCCCATGGACTGAGAGTGATGAGTGAATTCTGCACTGCTGCCTGGGCAACTCTAATGACCTGTCTTGGTCTCCTGAAGAATGTCGCCGTAGGAGAGGTAGGTGAGATTGCACCTGATGACTGCCTTCACTGTCTGGGACCGAGTCCTCTGCTGTCAGCCGCTGCCTGTATTTCGGCTTCTGTTGCTGTGCTGAGACCATGCTGCAGTTTCTCCTCCTCTTCAGTCAGCCAGTCTTCATTCACAGCTTATCTTTAGTCTTCTCTCTCATTCGGTTCTTTCTGGTTCCTGTTCTGTATCCAGTGCCCAACAGTAGTGAAGCCTCTTAACTAACAGGAGATTTAAATGCACCGTGGCTGAGCTAGCCACACCCCTGCCTACACACCAGCCAGTTCTGAATGCCACTAACCTGATTGAGCTCAGCTCAGCAGCCTCCACTACTCTGTTTCTTCCTACCCCCTCCTCCCCCAACACTCCTGAATGCAAAGACCACTGGACCGCAGTTACGAAACAGCACAACAGAAAACACCTGTCACACCATGCAGCTGCCACTGACTGGCTTTGTTTGCCTGCAGCAAGGGTGGGGATCATCACTTAGTGGCATTGCCAGGGAGGGGGGAGGATGAGGCGCAGGCTGATCATGATGCCGATCAGCTGTTCACTAGGTGCCATCATGCAGATCAAAGCAAAGAGCCACCCTATAATTTGGGCTGCTCTTTTCTTTGAACCTCATGAAGTTTTTGCCCATGGAGCACTGAAGAGTGTTGATTGGTCTGACAGTGTGGAGCCCATTGCAGACTGCTGTGCATTACACAAACAGTAATGCACCTCTCAAATCCAAGTTACAGGGCACCATGAACCTCCTAGCAGAAAAGAAATGATACGCAAGTTAGACTGGCTGCTGTAATCCATTAGAAAAAAGATACTGCTATTGTGTTACTATGAACAACTTTTTCTTTGTCTCCCTTTGGGGGGGAGGGGGAATGCCTCCAGGGTATTTGCTTCAGTTTAAGTACCCTCTGTATTCACTTCTAATGAGGAGAACATATTGGACATAGATAGCTGATGTTGCTTTGCTCTTCTGCCTCTTTTTGTTGTCCTTCTTTGTTCTATCCTAATCCCATCGTCATCACTATCATTCCCTTATTTGCGGTTTTTCTTTTCCTTTCTGGCATTGTTTTTCTTTCCTGCCTCATTGTACTGATAAGCTCTCCATGTAGTAGTAGCACTATTTATTTGACGCTCTTCCTTGGAGGCTTGGGACACCTTACAAACCAACAACAGACGTGGACTGGAGCCTCCCAGCAGCAGCATCAACCAAGAGCAGATTTATCCTGGACTCTCTTCAAGGTGCCTTCCTTAAGCAATTGGTCATGGAACGAACTTGGCAGAAAGCAATACTGGACCTCATACTTACAAACGGGGACAGTGTGATGGGGTAACAGTGAGGGAGTACCTGAGGAGCAGTGTCCACCAGTCACTGTGGTTTGAAATCACAGAAGGAGCAAAACCAAGCCACACAAAAACACATACCCTGGATTTTAGGGGGGCAGATCTTGGGAAAATGGGAAGATGCTTGAAAGAGGCATTAATGTAAATGTGGAAGGAATTGGATTGAGGAACAGTGGGCGATATTTAGAACAGAGATTACAAGAGCAACAGAATTATGCATTAAGCAGGTTAGGAAGAGGAAAAGGAAGAGAAGGCCATTACGGTTTTCCAAGGAGGTAGTGGAGAAAGTGAAAGTTTTTAAAAAGACCGCATTCGGGCAATACAAAAAGACACAGGCAGAAGGGGATAAGGGAGAAGTACCAGGAGAAGCAAAGGGAGGCAAGGAGGTCAGTAAAGGAAGTCAAAGCTCAGACAGAAGAGCGCATCACATAATAAGTGGGTAGAGGGGACAAAACCTTTTACAGGTACATAAGTGAAAAAAGAAGGGCAAAGGGAGGGACAGTGAGACTGAAGGGGGGAGGATGGGTGCCGCGTGGAGGATGACAACAGTAAAGCTGACATACTAAACAGATATTTCTGCTTAGTCTTTACGGAGGAAGAGGAGGATAATGGGCCAGAAGGGAGTACAACGGGTGGGAACAGTACAGAAATGGACACAAGTCCCTTTACACGGGAAAGGGTCTAAAGGAACTGGAAGGAATAAGAGTAGATAAAGCAGTGGGGCCAGATGGGGTGCACCCCAGGGTCCTAAAGGAACTAGGAAAGGTGGTGGTTGAACCTCTGGCAATCCTGTTTAGCTGATCACTGAAAACAGGATAGGTACCCAAAGACTGGAGGACAGCAGATGTAGTCTTATACAGAAGCAGGAACAAAGAGGAAGCGGGGAACTACAGACTGGTCAGCAAGACCTCTGTAGCAGGGAAGATCATGGAAGCACTGCTGAAGGAGAGATTGGTGGAATGTCTGGTTGCCAGCGGACTACAGGACCCAAGGCAGCATGGTTTCGCTGGGGGGAGGTCATGCCAGACCAACCTCACTGAATTTTTTGACAGGGTGACAAGGGAGGTGGATCAGGGGAGGGCAGTAGACGTGGCCTATCTGGACTTCAGCAAGGCCTCTGACACTGTGCCACATAGAAGACAATTAAGCAAACTGGGGAATGTGGGAGTAGGCAGGACAGTAGTACAGTGGGTAGGTAATTGGCTGGGTGGCAGAACTCAGAAGGTGGTGGCAAATGGCTGTCACTCCATAGAGGGAAGAGTGACCAGTGGGGCACCACAGGGATCAGTGTCTTCATCAGCGACATTGCACAGGACCTAGAAGGCAGAATTTCCCTGTTTGCTGATGACATAAAGCTCTGTAACAGAGTGGACAGACCAGAGGGTGTAGACAGAATGAAGAGGGACCTGCTGGAGCTTGAAAAACGGTCAAGGTTTTGGCAGTCGAAATACAATGCAAAGAAGTGCAAGATAATGCATGTGGGGCACAAAAACCCTGGAACAACATATCAGTTGGGGGGTGAGGATATAGCATGCACCAAGCAGGAAAGGGACCTTGGGGTTATCATCTCTGATGACCTCAAGGTAGGGAAACAGTGCGACAAGGCAGCAGGCAAAGCAAATAGGATGCTGGAATGCACAGGCAAGGGCATCACCAGCAAGAAAAGGGAGGTCATAATTCCACTATACAAGACACTAGTGAGGCCCCACCTGGAGTACAGTGTACAGTTCTGGAGACCTAATGTTGGGTAAGGACATAGACAGGGTAAAGAAGGTTCAGAGGAGGGCAAAAAAGATGGTACAGGGATTGCATCCCAAGTCCTATGAGGACAGGCTGAAGGACTTGAATATCTCCCTGGAGGAGAGGAGGGAGAGAGGGGATATAATAGAGACATACAGGTACCTTACAGGGAGGAACAGGGTGCAGGAATACACTATTTTCCAGTAAAAAAGATGTTCCAGGACTAGAGGGCATGAGTTGAAGTTGGAGGGAGGGTGATTCAGAGGAAACATGAGGAAGAATTTCTTCACAGAAAGAATGGTGGACAAATGGAACACCCTGCCAGAGGAAGTGGTGGGGGCTGAAACAATCACGGGAATTAAGAATGCATGAGATAGACATAAGGGAATTCTGATGGTATGGGGTGAGGGGTATCGAACTTCTAGAAAAACATAAAGTGAACTTACAAGCTTAAATGGGCAGACTGGGTGGGGCATAGGCCCTTATCTGCCGACAGTGTCTATGTATCTACTGTATGTAACACAGTACACATACAGCAGTATAAGTCTTAATGCTAAAATAGATGTCAAACTGACATAAAGAATACTGGATGGGCAACTATGCACAACCAATGTGTTCTGCCACAGGGGGGTTCTTATTCCTTCTGACCTTGAGAGTGGAGCTCGAGAGGTCTATGAGAATCAGAACCTCGAGGGGCAGGATACACTAGTTGTGCATAAGGTTGTTCATCTTGTGTTTTTCATAGTGACTAGTATTATGTGAAATGTGTGTGAGGTGGTTCTTTCGCTTTCAGAACAAAACTGACTTGTGCAGTCTGTAGAGGTTTTATAATGCTGTTGTACCACAGAAGGGTACAGTCACATTCCATCACCTTTGAACTGTGGTACAACAGCATTTTGAAGGGGATGGAATTATACACAGAACAATGCTCTGCTGTACACTATGTATGTGTTGTATAGGGGTTATCCCAGCATATTCATTCCTTCTCTCCTCAGTCTTATTTCTGATGCATATTTATATTTTTCCAGTTCTCTGATTTCCTGTAACCTAGTGACTTTTTTTAATTCACCTGGTTGTTCCTTTAAGCTGTCTACCAAAGTGCATTTTTCACCTGTATAAGGACTTAGTATGCAGCACTCTCCCCATGACGTTAAACATGTTACATTTTATCAAAATCCACAGCCTTCCATTGAGATTAATTTAATTTGTTTACATGGTACCAAGATATCAGATCTACAGCCTTCCATCTGAGATTAATTGCATTTTACATGGTACCAAGACACCCTTCTGCTACCTTAACTCCCTTCTTATTACAGTATACAACTTCCTTCCAACCTCAAATTACCGTGTTTGCTTAACTCTAGAATGCCTACGTGAGACATCACCAGAGGCAACCAACTTTCCATTTAAATGAGTTAGTAACAAATAAAATGCAGATAAGACCATACTGCTAATAATTGAGTCTTTTCAGATGCTAGGTGAAGGTGGTTCAACACTCCTTAAGTCAGTCTGCATTCTGCCCTAAAAATGTCATTGGTTGACCAGTGACACTGACTGACCATAGGAAGGTGCCAGCAACACAGTGGAGGCGGTGTAGCAGCTTCACAACAGTTTCATTTTTTGGAGTTGTAATAGGCCTGGGGTAATCAAAACCTAAAAGCAGACTTCTTGTTAGCGGTCCACTTGGCATGGCCAAAACTGGAAAGACAAACTTCGAGGTTTTGACCACTTTAAGAGAAAAAGTCAGCGGTATGCCGAGCGCTGCACAGCAATAATACAATGCTGTAGACGGCATAGGGATCTAAACCATTGCATACCAGTTGCTTGACACCCCTCTGGTTTCAACTATTTCCTTGTAGTACAGCTAAATACTACTGATCTTTACAAAATGTGTAGGATGACATAAGAAGCTGGTGCCAACCCCAAAGTGTCGGAGCTTAGTAGTGCCAGTAAAATCACTTCACTGGTTCAGTGAACTGTGTATGGAGTAATAATGCAGTTAGTTGCTTGGGAGTGTTGTGCTTGTGCAACATAAGGATTTCAAACCTGATTAGCTAGGGTTTAGGTGGCTTTTGCGCTTTCTGTTCATGGCAAACTGTCACCGTTTTTTTGGTACCCAGAGGCACACAAACCCTCTTGAAGAGGGTTCCGCCCTTTGAGGTGCTGCAGAATGGCCACACTTTGGCTAAAGGTACTTAAGGACGAAGCCCAGAATAAGAGAGGCGAGCCGGAGAAGAGGGGAAGGATGGTGGGAGCAGACAAGCAGGCATCCAGAGGATGCTTGGGTCATGTGCGCTTATGAAGGGCTTGGTGGGCCGTGGCTTGGGTGGTCCACTACCCCACTTAAATCCAGGCTTTAGCCTTACCATTCACTAGCTCAGCATGCAACTATTTATGTGGTAACTAGTGCAGTTATTTGCTTGGAGTGTTGTGATTGTACAGTGCAAGGATTTCAAGCATGATTAGCTTATGTGATTATTTTCTTTCTCTGCTCACAGCAGACTACCACCCTTTTCAAGGTACTATAGGCGCATGATCCCTCATGAGGAGGGTTCAGACAACATGAAGTCTTGCTGTATTCTGACTTAATGCAGTTAGCCCCAGCACTTGAACTGCCCTGGAGAGTAAAGATTTAAACTGTATGCAGGAGCATAGAACGTTGAGCTCGAGCTCGGTTTTCAAACCTTTGTCTGTGGTACTACCCAGTGTAGCCGTCAGATTCTTTACTCCGCCTAACAGTGAAGTCGCTCTGGAGATTCCTCTGCTCGGTTCGGTAAAGTTTAAAAAGCGTTCAGTGTAAACCGTTCTATTTGCTATTTTTTCAGATTTCCAGCCTCTGTCTACCATACAGGTAGTGTTGTAGATAGGTAGTGACTGTGTTTATTTTCCTAGTTTGTGTGGAAGTTACTTTTTTCCTCCATTTCTTTCCTGTTGGTCCGGTTAGGAACCGACCTTGTAGTATTTCTATTTACCTGAGAAAAATTTTCTGGGATCAGAGTGGTTTTCTGGTATCGATCGGTTTCAAAAGAACCGGGCCTTTGCTGGTTCTTTTTCAAAACCTGTGACACAGTTTGTAACTGATTGATTATTTCATTACCTGACTTGAAAGCTTCTTTAGGGTAATTTAGTAGTTTGCCACGTCTGACAAACCCAAAAAGAAAACCGGTCCCACTGGGTTTCAGCACTGTACTGAGTGTGGGGAGGCCTTTGCCAAGGCCGACCCCTACCTCATCTGTGTTTATTGTGTGGGGTTTGACCACCTCAAGTCGGACTGCCAAATTTGTAAAAATTTTCCTAAATCCACTCTAGATAACAGACTGAGTAGGCTGAAGGAACGGGAGGCTGAGAAGTCCGTAGATCCGGATGGCCAGCTCGGTTCAGTTGTGGCCAAACCTGAGGAGGTGCCTACAGACCTAGGCAATACCTCCTCGGGCAAAAGGAGAGCCGACCCTGAGGGTCCAGTTCCATCAAAACAAAAATGTAAGTCCACCATTTTGGATCTTGTACTGCATTCTCCAGCTGCGGACGAAATAGCCATAGCGATCAGTATTGTTCAATCACTTCGACCGGTTCTGTCCGAACCGGTACCGCCGGTTAGGCGGTCGGATCGGTCGAATCCGTCTCCCTCGGAATATGATCCGGATTCTTATTATGAGGAGTGGGAGGGAGATGATTATTCCGGTGATGATGATGATGACAGGGGGGGTCTGGATGTGCCCATTGAACTGGACATCTCCCCAGACAAGGCCCTCTGATGTCTCTCTTCCCAGGCTCTCTGAGTCCCCTTTACATGTTTTGTTTTACAAAAAGGTGGCCGAAACCCTTTAGCTTCCCTTGGCTGAAGCTGCAGAGGAGGAGGAGGAAGAGCCTGATTTAGTGGAAATGATGGACATCCCAGAGTCCAAAAGCCTGTCTGTCCCTTTTCATAAGTCCTTGGGGAAACGGACACACAAAAGTTTGCAAACTCCTAATTTAGTACCTCCTGTGGACAAGAGAATGGACAGGAGGTATATGTTATCAGGCTCAGCTACGGAGTTCCTTTATAATTATAGCAGCCATGTTGGGGTAGTGCAGGTTGCAGCCTGTGACAGGGCTAACATTCCTTTGGCTTCACAACCCCCAGTTAAGGACTCCAGGAAAATAGATGCCATCCCCAAAAAACAGTATTTGGCATCCTCTTTGGGACTCAGGCAGGCTAATTATATGGCCTACACAGCCAGCTACCAGAAATACAGATGGGATACGGTTCTGGAACTGGCTAAACAGGTCTCCCCCCAGCTAGCCAGAGAGCTGGAGGAGGTGGGTGCTGATGTAATTGAGGCATTGAAAATGCAATTTCATGTTGCTGTGGACTCCAGTGATGTGGCATCTAGAGTCATGGCTACATCTGTGTCTCTCAGGAGACATGCTTGGCTCAGATGTGCTAGCCTTTCACATGATACCCAGACTAAGGCTATGGATTTTCCTGTAGTAGGTAACTCTTCTGTTTGGGAAGAAAATGGATGAATACAGCGCCATGGAAAGGGAAGCCACTCCACAAAAGCAGCAGTCTAGGGGCAGGGGCAGGCCTTTTCACAGGCATTTTTACCAAGCCAAGGCCTCCTCTCCCTTCCCACGGCGGGGGGGGTTCTTCAGAGGGAGGTGCAGGAGGGGAATGAGCAGGCTGCTCCCTCCTCCTCCCAGTCTTAGGCTCCTGCCAAGCAGACACCCTGATGTGTCAGCCCGGGTCGACTCCTCAATTCCAGTAGGAGTCAGGCTGGCTTACTACTTCCAGGCCTGGAAGTGTGTGACCTCAGACAAGTGGGTCCTGGAAGTAATAAGCCAAGGACTGGTCCACAGCTTCAAAAAGTTTCCAAAAAAGAGGGCCAAGTCTTTTCCACCTGCATCAATCTCAGAAACCCTGGCCCTAGAGGCAGAGGTTTCCTCTCTTCTGGCTCTCAGAGCTATGGAGAAGGTTCCTACTCGGCACAAGGGAAAAGGACTGTACTCCAGGTACTTCTTTACCCCAAAGAAAACGGGGAAGTGTCGACCCATCCTAGACCTAAGATATTTGAACAAGCACATTTCAAAGCCCAAATTCAAAATGGTAACTCTGGTAATAATCCTTCCCTCTCTAAGTCCAGGAGATTGATTAGCATCTCTGGACCTCAAGGATGCCTATTTCTATATCCCTGTCAGGTGCTTCCACAGAAAATATACGAACATACAAAATTTGCCAGCAGATAAAGGCCTAGAGGTCTATCAAGTCTGCTCGAATGTGCAGCTAGCACCCCTTATTCTGCAGCTGCCCCTCCTTTCCACCCTTCCCCTTCATTAACCCTCCACCTTGTCCTGTCCCATCCTCCCTTGAAGCAGTCCACTGTTCTACTACATACCACTTCAGCAGGTAATGCATTCCACCCAGCCACCACCCTCTCTGTAAAAAAAAAAAAAAAAAAAAAAGTGTCTCCTCATCTCCCTCCTGAACCTTCCTCGCTCCAGTCTCATATCATGGCCCCTGGTGTCCCTCCCCTCCCTTACTTTGAACAGCCCCCTGTACCTGTCTTGTTTATTCCATTCATGTATTTAAAGGTTTCAATCATGTCACCCCTGTCTCTCCTCTCCTCCAGCGAGTACATGTTCAACTCCTTCAACCTCCTCTCGTATGATAAGTCCTCCAGCGCCTTGATCATCTTTGTCACTCTGTGCTGCACCCCCTCCATTAACCTAATGTCCCTCTTCAGATACGGACGCCAGTACTGCACGCAGTACTCTAGGTGTGGTCTAACTAATGACCTATACAGTGGCAGAATCACCTCCTCCCTCCTCGAAGATATACCCCTTGCTATACAACCCAGCATTTTGTTGGCCTTTGCAGCTGCCTTCCTACATTGTGCCGAGTTGTTCATTGACCCTGTAATGAGCACACCCAGATCCTTCTCCTCCTCTGTCTGGGCTAGCTGCACTCCCCCTAGCTGGTAACTCCTCCTTTGGTTCTTCATCCCAAAATGCAGCACCTTGCACTTTTTGGCATTAAAGCCCAGTTGCCAGGTGTCTGACCAGGTTTCAAGCTTTGCCAGATCATCCTGCAACCCCTGCCATCCCCCTAGGTCATCTACCACCGCGCCTACCTTGGTATCATCAGCAAATAGACTAATCTTGCTCTTGATATCCCATGATATGTCTGCAGTGAATATCCCAAAGAACAGTGGTCCCAACACCGAGCCCTGTGGAACACCGCTCGTCACTGCCCTTGGGTGTGAGAGCTCCCCACTCACCACCACCCTCTGTTGCCTTCCCTGCAGCCAGTTTCCTATCCATCTCACCAGCTTTGCACCCACCCCTGTGCCTACTAACTTCCTTCCCAGACTTCCATGTGGCACTGAGTCGAATGCCTTACTGAAATCCAGATACAGGACATCCACTGCATGGCCCCTGTCCAGTTGCCTAGTTACCCAGTCATAGAACTCGACCAGGTTGGTTTGGCAGGATCTGCCACATATGAAGCCACGCTGTCTGCTGTCCTGTAGTCCTTTGGCCTCTAGGAGGGCCACCAGCCCCTCCTTCAGGATAGTCTCCATTAGCTTACCCACGATGGATGTGAGGCTCACTGGTGTGTAGTTTTCCAGTTCATCCTTGGGGCCACTCTTGTGGAGGGGCACCCCATGAGCCATCCTCCAGTCCTGAGGTACACACCCTGAAAGTAGTGAGGCATTAAATAGGTCTGCCAAAGTTCCTGCAAGGACCTCTGCCAGCTCTTTCAGTATCCTGGTTCAATATCTCAGGTTCGTGTTGCCTTCAGGCCATTACCAATTCAGAGCCAGGCCATTCGGCCTAACATCAGCTCCAAGGGTGTTCACAAAGTGCATTGCAGTAGTGGTGGCTTATCTCAGAAAACAGGGTATCACCACCTTCCCATATCTGGACGACTGGCTCATTGTGGGTCAGTCATCTCTACAGGTCAAGTCAGCTCTTCAAACTACCCAGGACCTACTCAATTCCCTGGGTTTTCTTCTCAATCTTCCAAAGTCTGTCCTCGAACCAGTTCAGCTTCTCACCTTTATAGGAATAGATTTGGACACTGTACAAGCAAAAGCTTTCCTCCCCCTGGCAAGGATGAAGGCCATAGTGGACCTTGCTTCATCTTTTCAACCTCAGGTCTCTTGCCCAGCAAGACACTTCCTCCAGCTTCTGGGCCACATGGCGGCTTCCACTGCAGTGGTGCAGGGAGGAAGATTCCAGATGAGGGACATTCAGTTTCACCTAAGGTCCTTCTAGTCTCAGAAAAGGGATTCTCTTGCCAAACTGATTCCAGTGACTCACTCTGGTCCAAGCTCTCCAGTGGTGGCTAGATCAGGACAATCTCAGATATGGAGTCCCATTTCTCCAGCAAATTCCTTCAGTAGTTCTGACTAAGGCTGCTTCTCTCCTAGGTTGGGAGCCCACCTGGGGGCCCTGACAGCCCAAGGGGTCTGGTCTCCACAGGAGTCTCTCCTTTACATCAACCTTCTGGAACTCAGGGCAGTGTTCCTGGCCCTTCAGTGCTTCTCGGGCATGGTCTAGGGAAAGGTGGTCCAAGTCAGAACAGACAACACGACCACAATGTGGTATATCAACAAACAAGGAGGCAGTTGGTCCTCGACATTGCACAGAAGCCATGAAACTGTGGTCTCTGGTCTATTCTCTTCAGACTTCCCTAGTAGCAGTTCACCTTCCAGGGAAGGACAATGTACTGGCAGATACTCTTAGCAGAATATCCCAGGGACATCACGAATGATCCCTGAATTCCCTCATACTGCAGATCATCTTCTCCAGATGGGGCACTCCAGAGATAGATCTCTTTGCAGCCCCAAAGAATCAACTCCCTCTGTTCTGTTGCAGACCTCCTCTCCTGGGGACTGTGCCCCAGGATGCCCTGATTTTGGATTGGAAGGGCAGGTTCCTCTATGCCTTCCCTCCATTCCCTCTGCTGTTCAGAGTTCTGATCAAGAACAGAACTCAGCCTTGCACAGTGATCCTAGTGGCCCCAGACTGGGCCAGGCAGCCTTGGTACCCTCTGCTCCTGTCCCTTACAGTGTCTCGTTCTCTGTCCTTTCCCAAGAGACACAATCTTCTGTCTTCTTCCCAGGGGAGGATCTGGTATCCTGATCTCCAGTCTCTCAATCTCAGGGCCTGACTGTTGAAGAGTTAGAATATGCAGACCTGCATCTTTCTCAGGCAGTCATGGATATCCTGAAGGTCTCCAGGAAACCATCTACTAGGACGACTTATGATTCCAAATGGAAGAGGTTTATCATGTGGTGTTCTTAGAAAGGCATTGTCCCTGATTCTGCAGGCATCTCCACAGCCTTAGATTATCTGGTTTACCTTAGTGGCCTAGGCCTTAGGCCTGCAACTCTAAAGGTTCACCTAACAGCAGTTTCTGCTTTCCTTTCAGCAGGGAAGGGCTCTTCCCTGGCCTCTCATCATGTGCTTAAAAAGTTCTTCAAGGGTCTGGTTCATACAAACCCTCCATTTAGAGAACCGACCCTGGCTTGGGATCTTAATGTCTGCTTTGCACAGCTCATGCAGCCCCCCTTTGAACCCATGGCTTTGGCTGAGCTGAAATACTTGACCTGGAAAACTGTTCCTGGTAGCCATTACTTCGGCCAGGAGGATTACTGAATTACAGGCCTTGTCGGTGGAACCTGACTTCATATCTTTCCATAGGGATAAAGTGGTCCTAAGAACCAATAGAAGGTTCTTACCCAAAGTGGTATCAGATTTTCATCTAAACCAGTCTGTCTCTTCATGTGTTTATCACTGACCACTCCTCTTCAGGTGAAGGAAGGCTACACAGCTTGGATGTTAAGAGCTCTTAGCTTATTACATAGAGGACACTAAGGCTCACAGGAATTACTGTCTTCAGTTGTTTCTCACTTATGGCGAGGTGGGGAAAGGTAAGCCTGCCACGAAAAGAACCATTGCCAAATGGATTGTTTCTTGTATACAATTCTGCTATGACAAATTTGGGAAAACACCACCTTCAGGCCTGAGGGCTCACTCCGCTAGGGGTACAGCTGCTACTCTGGCTGCGGCCAGAGATAAACCCTTGTTAGAGATCTGCAAAGCAGCCACCTGGAAAACAATACATGCATTCACCAAGCATTACTCCCTGGACATCCAGGCTAGGAGTGATGCTAGGTTTGGCACAGCAGTACTGCAGAACCTGTACCCAAAGTAGGTTCTGCATTCCCTCCTCCATAGGGAACTGCTTAGTAGTCTGCATTAAGTCAGAATACAGCAAGACTTCATGTTTGAAGAAAAAATTACTTATCTTAGTAATTATGTTTCTTCTAATGGAGTCTTGCTGTATTCTGACCTCCCGCCCTACCTCCCCTCTCAGAACCTGTTTTTGGGAAGTGGGTGGGCAGGTGCAGTGTTGCACCCCAGAGGTGCTTCTTACACACCCTCCCCTTTTGTGTGGGTGTTTTGTTGTTGTTGTTATCCTTATTTGGATTGGTTTTTGGTTTTGGGTTTCCTGACTTGAGTCTTTTTTGGGAATCCAAAACTTCTTGTTGCTAGTTGGATAGTAAACAATTTTACAGTTTCCACGTAGGATAGTTAGTGAGTTTTTGCTCGTAAGAATCTGACAGTTGAGTTTCAAAGGGCAGCAGACAGAGACCTCAACCGAGATCGAGCTCAGCATTCTATGCACTGCATAGAAAGTTAACCCTTTGTTCTCCAGGGCAGTTTAAAGGCCGGAGCTAACTGCAATAGTCAGAATACAGCAAGACTCCATTAGAAGAAACATGATTACTAAGGTGAGTATTTTTTCTTATGGGTCAATAATTACCTGTCTGTGAGCTGCTTTCAGCCAATCAAATCACTAGAATGTTTTCTACACTTGTTATAACAGCTCTTAACTTGGTATTAGGTATGTTTCAAATACATGGTTAAGTTGTTTGGAGCGGGGCTCCGTGAAAATGAGTGTTTGCCCCACAGAAAAATGGAGTCTGTGTGATGGGAAATACAGTTTTTCTATTTGATGCCATCTGTAATCTGTACCACTACATTAGAAGTATCTCATGGACTACAACCAAGGCCCCCTGTTTTCTGCAGTTCTATGGCATGCGGCAATTGCCGCAGAAATTATGACCTGCCGCAGAATTTGTGGTTGGCGGCAGAAGTTGCCCCTGTAAGTCAGACAGAGACTAACACCACTCCTTTCAAGCAATTTTTCTGCCTATTTGTAGCTTTATAAGAACTAAAATTCATCTTCAACCATCTCAGCCCTTCAAACCAGCTCTCAAAGCCCCCCTTGAGCCACCCTGTTTTTTTTGTTATATTGGCATCCCATTTTTGGTCCAAGGCTGCATGATGATCCATTGCCTTTTCTTATCACTGCTAATGGGGATAGAATGCTATTTTTCTTATCCCAGTAGTGCTTTGTACGGCCCACACAAAGCCATACCAGCATTTGGGTCCAGCAGTAATAGGAAAAGGCAAAGGATAGTCCTACACTGTTGGACCAAAATAGTGTCATTATAAAAACAGAGTGGCTCAATGAGGCTCTGTGAGGAATGCCTTTTGAGGCTTAGATATGCAAGGTTGGTATGTCTTGTTTTATGAGGGGGCAGGGCGATGTCTAAGAGGAGACTTTACAATACTTTTGAGGCAGGAAGAGGCAGAGGATCACTGTAGAGTGTTGGACTGGATGATGACATACATTTAAATTTCCAAGACCATTCAATGGCATTCTCAAGGTTTGGTAGGAAAGTGGTGGGGTTGAGACGAGCAGTGGTGGGTTTTGCCTGTTCTAAAACCATGAGAAAGTAAAGTGCTGTGGGGGGGGGTTGCTGTTGTCCTTTTTGGGTTTAACGCACAAGAGGTTGCTGTGGATGGGGCTGCGAGGTTGCCAACCTGATGGATCAGCTCTGGTGCCTAGGAAAGAAAAATTTAAATTATTAAAAATGTAAGCTAATGGACAGCTAAGTAAATAAAAAAAAAAAAAAAAAACTGTTGGGATAAAAAAAGAATGAGAGAATGCTGGATAGACTGAATAAATGTAAAAGATTAAGTTAAAGATTATTTATGTAAAATGTGGAAACTAACGGAAGAGACACAAATTGAAAACACAGAGGAAGTCATAATCACATTACAGATGAAACATTTTTTAACATTCATATGTTGCTCCAGGCTATTAAAGGAAATTTCTGATGTAAGGCAGCCACTCACACATGGTGGTGGCTGCCCTCATCGGCCTTTATTCTATCCTGGTTTTACTGAATAAAATTATCCCATACCTTAATAATATCCCTCGTGATTTTCATTTATGCAGTGGAAGCCCTTTGCATTGCGAGTGTCTGGGTTCGGCCGCCACACCCTCGCACTCAAGCACGTAATGACTTGTGGTCAGGGAGAGCTCAGGGGCGCGCCCCATTGAAATGAAAGGGGGCTTGATTTCTTCATTTGTTTTTAAACTACAAAATGGTCACTTGGCGATTAATGAAGGACACTGCTCGACTAACATGGCCCTTGTTCAGAGTCCCTGCCATAGAAGTTATATCAGTTTGCTGCAGAGAACAGGGTACCGAGTTCCCATCTGCACACCCTCGCCACGAGAATATACTGCAGTAGGCAGCTTGTGAGAAAGCTGGAGTCTCCTTGTCCCCCTTATCTCAGGACAAGGACTCCAAGAAAATTGACTTTATAGCAAAGAAAATATATGCCACAGCCTCTCTGTTTCTCCGACTTTCTTCGTACATGGTGTTCACTGCCAAATATCAGAAAACCCTATGGAAGTCTGTCCTGGCCATTGCCCACAGTGGGTCAGATTCTATGGTGCAGGAGCTGGTGGATAAGACAAAAACTGCCCTGGAAGCTACCAAGTACCAATTTCACATGGCAGACGACAGCAGTGATGCATCCTCTAGGGCGATGGCCCATGCCATCTCTCTGAGACACTTGGTTTGGCTTAGAATGACCAGTCTAACCACAGACACCCAGACCAAGGCCATGGATTTTCCCTGTGATCAAAATATGTTTGATTACAGAACCATTGACTACATGAAAAAGGTTTGAGTACAAGGCCTCCTGGCAGAGCCACTCATCCAAACCTAAGCCTACCACCCCTCAGAGATCCCATCCTGGGGCAGTAGGGGCAGAAGTTTTTATACCCAGGCCTTGCAGTCCCTATCCCCAATCTGACTTCGGTCAGTACAGAGGGTCTTTCAGAGGCAGGGATAGAAGGGGCCAAAGAAGAGCTACCTCTACCCAGTCATCTGCCTCGCAGTCTAAGTCCTGATGTGAGCGTCCCGGTCACCTCCCCGCTTCCGGTGGGAGGCAGACACTCTCACTGTCTTCAGCACTGGTTCCTCATTACATCGAACAAGTGGGTGCTGGAGATAATGGAGAAGGGTCTGCCACTACAGTCCAAGCAGGTGCCAGACCTCTGTCCCCAACACAGGATCCACTGTTGGAATTGGAGGTACAAAACCTTCTGGCTTTAAGAGCAGTGGGGAGGGTGCCCGCCTACGAGAAGGGCAAGGGCCTCTATTCCAGGTATTTTCTGACACAGAAGAAAACTGGGGAGTGGCGACTTATCTTCGATCTCGTATTTAAACAAACATCTGAAAAAAAACAAATTCAAAATGGTCACTCTGTTAGTTGGCCCAGTGGCGCTGAAGGTTGAGCCGCTGGGCGCTTGTATCATGCGGCCCCAGGTTGAAGGGTGGACTCGGGCTGCTGGGGATTGGCAGGGGAGGAGAGGATTGAGTGTCTGGAGGACAGCTCTCCTCTCCTGGGAAGGGGGCCAGTGCTCTTCGCTGCTCTAGCAGCCCCTGGTGGAGGCCAGGAGACAGCAGCACGTTGAGGGACGTAGATTGGGGTATGGCAGTGGTGGTGGACTTCCTGCTGGTGGGTGCAGGAGTGTGTCCACACAGCACTGGATGCTCCCTGGACCAACTAAGGAAAAAAAAAAACATGCCTCAGGGGTAGGTGAAGGTGGGATCAGTGGACTCGGTCCCATGTCCAATGTTGGGCTCTGCCACCACGCGCTTCCGTTCTCCCTCCTCCTTCCAGTCGCTCATCTGGATTCTAGATAGTGCGCTGGTTAAGAGATGGCGGCCCTGCCCCGGGAGTGCTCAGAGCTGGGGGGAATGAGTGGCTGGTCATGGTAGGAGGGAGATCGGGCCGAACAGGAGTGCGGAGGTGGAGGCTTCAGATGGGCAGCAGCACTGAGCTCCGAGCATCCTCACCAGAGAGAGGCCACTGAGGTAGGAGCAATAAACAGAGTTTAAAGGAAAAAATCACTCTGCCACTTGTCATACAGACCTTACAGCAGGGAGATTGGCTAGCCTTCCTTGGCTTAAAGGTTGCTTACTTTCACATACCCATAAGGAGAACTCACAGGAAGTTTCTCAGATTCAGACTTCCTTCGGGTCACTGTCAGTTCACCTCAATGCCCTACAGTCTGTCCTCTGTCCCAAGAGTCTTTACCAAGTGCATCGCAGTGGTAGCAGCATACCTCAGGAGACTGGGTGTTGCTCTCTACCCCTATCTGGATGACTGGCTCATAGTAGCTAAATCCCCTTGCCAGGTCAGGGAGTCCCTTTCCCTTACAGAATGCATTCTGGAGATTCTGGGTTACATAGAAACATAGAATTTGACAGCAGATAAGGACCGCTTGGCCCACCCAGTCTGCCCATTTCCCTACCTGATGGATAAGCTGCAGATCCTAGTTAACCAGCAGCCTACTTCTTTCTACCCCAACCCCCTAGAATTGCCTTATGGCTGTCCCATGCATGCTTGAATTCAACCACTGTTTTTGAATCAGCATCCTCCTCCGGAAGGCCGTTCCATGCACCCACAACCCTCTCTGTGGAAAAAATACTTCCTTACATTACCTTTGAGCCCCCCCCCCATCTTCAAATTGTGTCCCCTTGTTCTTGCACACCTCTTTTTTTGAAAGATGGCTACCCTCTTGGACTTTGTTGATTCCCTTGAGGAACTTAGACGTTTATATCATGTACCCCCTCTCCCTCCTTTCCTCGAGGCTGTACATATTAAGCTCCTTTGGTCTCTTTTCATATGTCTTCCAGTGCAGACCCTTCACCATTTGAGTTGACCGCCTCTGGACAGCTTCCATCTTGTCTATGTCCTTGCGGAGATTGGGTCTCCAGAACTGCACACAGTACTCCAGATGGGGTCTCACCAGCTGTCTGTAAAGAGGGATAACAACTTCCTGTTTTCTACTGGTGATGCTTCTCCCTATGCATCCCAGTATTCCCCCAGCCCTCCTTACTGCCCTCTCACATTGCTTACCCACCTTTAAGTCATCTGATATGACTACCCCAGGTCCCTTTCCATTTTGTTGTTGTGTATCTCACCCCCATTGTGTACTCTTCCCCTGGGTTTTTGTTTCCCAGGTGCATTACCTTGCACTTCTTAGCATTAAATCTAAGCTACCATACATTTGACCATTCCTCTAACCTTGCCAAGTCCCTTCTCATCCTTTCCACCCCACCTTGTGCATCACCTCTGTTGCAGATCTTTGTGTCATCTGCAAAGAGACATACTTTTCCTTCCAGTTCCTCTGCAATGTCGCTTATAAAGACATTGAAGAGGACCGGTCCTAATACTGAACCCTGCGGCACCCCAGTAGTAAACCCCCTTTCTTCAGACTGGACTCCATTTACTATTACCCTTTGTGTCCTATTCTCCAGCCAATTCTTTACCCAGGTTATCATCTTGGGACCCACTCCCAGGCTGGCTAACTTGTATATTAATCTTCAAACAACATGAAGTCTTGCTATATTATGACATATGCAGTTTGTCCCAGCCTTAGAACTGCTCCGGAGGTGAAAGAGTTAACTTCCATGCCAGGCATGGAATCTGGAGCGCGAGCTCGGTTAGAAAAACTCTGTTTATCTTCAAACTGAAACTGTCAGATTCTTTACTCCGCCTCACTGAACAGTCGCTCCGGAGATTCCTCCGACTGCTCGGTTCATTTCTTGGTTAAAAAGTGTTTTTTCTTGGTTAAATAAACCGCGATTGTATTTATTTTAACCGTAAACCGGTTGGTTCAAGCTCAGTCTGTGGTATCGTAAGTAATAGACAGGTTTTCCTTTTCTGTGTGGAACTTGTAAATGTGATTATCGGTTTGGTTTGAACCGATCAGGTTGCTTTTAAAACTTGTTTTAAAACTTATTTTAATGCATTTAGAGTGCGGTTCCCGGTTCTTATCGGTTCTAAAAAAAAAAAACAGATTTCATTACATTTTTTTCCACGACCCGTGACACGGTTGGGAACTGATAAGGGTGTCTTGCCTTGCATTTGCCGGAAAAGGGCAAGTTTTTGGTTAGGCTGGCATTATGTCTGAGAAACCCAAAAGGAAAACCGGGCCCACTGGGTTTCAACACTGTAGTGTCTGTGGGGAAACCTTTGCCAAGGCTGACCCACACACCACATGTGTTTATTCTCTGGGGTTTGACCACCTCAATGCAGACTGCCAGATTTGCAAGAATTTCCCTGCAGCTACCCTGGATAAGAGAGTTGGTAGACTCGGGAAACGAGAGGCCAAAAAGTCCGCTGACCCGGATGGCCAGCCCGGTTCGGTGCCAGCCGAACCGGAGGGAGTACCCTCTGACCAGGGGCGAGACTTCCTCAAGGCAACGAAGAGCTGACTCAGAGGAGCCAGTTCCAGCAAAGAGGACTAGAAAATCAGCAGGTGTGGAGCCAAAATTTCCTTCTCCAACTGCTGCAGAGATAGCCAAGTGATCAAATTGTCCAGTCGCTTTCCGGTTCCGTCCAAACCGCCACTATCAGGTAAGCGGTCGGTTGACGGTTCCACGATTCAAGAATATGATATAGAGTTTTATGAACCGGAGGAGGGGGAGGAGGATTATGAACAGTGTGAATGTGATTTTGAAAGTCTGGATGTGCCCATTGAACCGGACATCTCCCCAGACAGACCTTCAGGAGAGTCTCCCCCTAGGCTTTCTGAGTCCCCTTTTCATTTTCTGTTTTATAAAAAAGTTGCTAAAACCCTCCAGCTCCCTTTGGAAGAAGCTGTGGATGAACAAGAGGAACCTGACTATGTGGAAATGATGGATATCCCGGAGTCCAGGAGATTGTCCATTCCTTTACATAAATCCTTTAGGAAGCAAACAATAAAAATTTTAAAACCTCCTAATTCTTTACCTCCTGTGGATAAAAAGATGGACAGGAGGTACACTTTGTCAGGTCCTGATACAGAGTTTCTTTCACAGCAGTGCAGCCATGTGGGGGTAGTGCAGGCTGCAGCCTGTGATAAGGCTAATATTCCCCTGGCCTCACACCCTCCTGACTAGGACTCCAGGAGGATTGATGCCATGGCTAAGAAACAATACATGGCAGCATTCTTGGGACTCAGACAGGCAAATTATGGCCTATGTTGCAAGATACCAGAAATCCAGATGGGATACTGTTATGGCTTTAGCGAAACAGGCCCCTGGCCAGCTTGCCAAGGAGCTGGAACAGGTGGCTGCTGATGGTATTGAGGCATCCAAGGTGCAGTTCCATGCTGCAGTGGATTCTAATGACGTATCTTCAAGAGTCATGGCTACATCTGTGGCTTTTCGTAGAATGGCTTGGCTCAGGTGTACTAGTCTGTCACAGGATACCCAGACTAAGGCCATGGATTTTTCTGTTGTGGGAAATTCTCTGTTTGGGGAGCAGACAGAGAATTACATGAAGAAAATAGATGAATATAGGACCACTTATAGGAGTACACAGGCCAAGGAAAGGCAAGCCACTCCTCAGAGGCAGCCCCAGGGGCAGGGGCAGGCCCTTCACAGGCCTTTTACCAAGCCCAGGCCTCCTCTTCAGCTTATGCCCAGAGGGGTTCTTCAGAGGAGAGGCAGATGGGAGTGCAGGCAGGCCTGCTCCACCCCTCACCCTAAAGCCCTGCCAAACAGGCACCCTGATGGGGTGCCCAGGGCCGATGCTCCATTACCTGTAGGGGGCAGGCTGGCTTACTTCCTCCAGAACTGGTAGTCTTTAACATCAGACAAGTGGGTCCTGGAAGTAGTAAGCCAGGGACTGGTTCTCAGCTTCAAAAAATTCCAAAGATGAGAATCAGATCTTTTCCGCCTGCAAATCCACTAGAGACTCTTGCTTTGGAAACAGAAGTCTCAACCCTCCTGGCTCTCAGAGCTGTGGAAAGGGTTCCTCCCCTACACCAGGGCAAAGGACTGTACTCCAGGTACTTCCTTACACCAAAAAAGACAGGAGAATGGCGGCCCATCCTGGATCTAAGATATCTGAACAAGCACCTTTTAAAACCAAAATTCAAAATGGTGACTCTGGGAATGATTTTACCCTCCCTAAGGCCAGGGGACTGGCCAGCTTCCCTGGACCTCAAGGATGCCTACTTCCATGTTCTCATCAGAGCTCCACGAAAGTACCTCAGATTCGAACTGCCCTCAGGCCATTACCAGTTCAGAGCAATGCCCTTCAGCCTTACCTCTGCCCCAGGGTATTCACAAAATGCCTGGCAGTAGCAGTTCACTTAAGAAGGCAAAAGATTGCCATCTTTCCCTACCTAGACGACTGGCTCATAGTGGGTCAGTTTCCAGACCAAGTCAAAACACACCTTCAGGTTACCCAGTAGCTGCTTACCTCTCTAGGTTTTCTTCTCAGTCTCCCAAAGTCAGTTTTAGAACCTGTCCAGCTACTCACCTTCACAGGCGCAGAACTGGACACAAAGCAGGCCGGAGCCTTCCTTCCTCTAGAAAGGGTAAGGACCCTGGTGGCCCTGACCTCCTCCTTCACTCTGCAGGTCTCTCGACCAGTAAGGCATTTTCTACAGCTCCTAGGACACATGGCTGCTTCCACAGCTGTAGTGCAAGGAGCAAGAGTTCAGATGAGGGACATTCAGTTCCATTTGAGAGCCTTCTGGTCTCAAAGGAGAGATCCCCTAACCAAGTTGATCCCAGTAACTCGAACCCTGATCCAGGCTCTGCAGTGGTGGCAGGATCAGAGCAATCTGAGACAGGGGGTTCCTTTCATCCCTCAAGCTCACTCCTTGACCCTTACTACGGATGCGCCCCTTTTGGGATGGGGAGCTCACATGGGCGATGTGTCCACCCAGGGATTGTGGTCCCCTCAGGAATCTCTGCTCCACATCAATCTGTTGGAACTCAGAGCCGTTTTTCTAGCACTTCAGGTTTTTTCTGCATCTGTTCAGAACAAAGTGGTACAGGTCAGAACAGACAACACCACTACAATGTGGTACATCAACAAACAAAGGGGCACTCGGTCTTCAGCCTTGTGCACCGAGGCAATGAAGTTATGGTCTCTGGCTTATTCCTGAGCGCCTCCCTCATGGCAGTTCACCTCCCAGGCAAGGACAATGTCCTGGCAGATGCTCTCAGCAGGATTTCCCAGGGCCATCACGAATGGTCACTGGATCCCCTTGTACTGGGGTTAGTTTTTGCCAGGTGGGGCACCCCTCAGATAGATCTTTTTGCAGCCCCAGACAATCACCAACTTCCGCTTTTTTGTTGCAGGCCCCCAGTGTTTGGTTCAGTCTCCCTGGATGCCTTCCTTCTTGATTGGGAAGGGAAGTTCCTCTATGCCTCCCCCCCTTCCCTCTCCTGTTCAAGGTGCTAGTCAAAATCAGATCTCAACCTTGCAAGATGATTCTGATTTGCTCCAGATTGGGCCAGACAGCCCTGGTACCCACTCCTTCTGTCCTTAGCAGTCCATCTTCCCCTGTGTCTCCCCAGGAACCACAATTTGTTAACCTGTGCCCAGGGAGAGTTTGGTATCGAGTCTCAAATCCCTCAACCTCAAGGCCTGGCTCTTGAGGAGTTAGAGTTGCTGACCTACACCTTTCTCAAGGTGTGCTCGGAAATCTTAAGCTTCTAGGAAGCCTTCCACCAGGGCTACTTATAACTCTAAATGGAAAGGTTTTCCATATGGTGCTCTGGGAAACATGTTTCCCCAGAATCTGCTGATTTGCCCACAGTTTTGGACTATGGTCCATCTAAATACTTTGGGGCTGAGGCCAGCTACCCATGAGGTGCGTTTGGCAGCTGTCTCTGCTTTTATTTCAGCAGGAAAGCCCTCTTCTCTTTCTGCTCACCCTGTATTTTCCAAGTTTTTCAAGGGATTGCTTCACACCAACCGCCATTCAGGGACCCTGCCCCTGCCTGGGATCTTAATGTTTGCATTGCTCAGCTGATGCAACCCCCCTTGAACCTTTGTCTTCAGCAGAGCTTAAGTACTTGACTTGGAAAACTGTGTTTCTAGTAGCCATCACTTCTGCCAGGCGCATAAGTGAATTACAAGCTTTGTCAGTGGAGACTGACTTTATCTCCTTTCACAGAGATAAGGTAGTCCTCAGGACTAACAGGAAGTTCTTGCCTAAGGTGGTTTCAGATTTCCACCTTAATCAATCTATATCTCTTCCAGTGTACTTCACTGACCATTCCTCCTCTGGCGAGGAGGCTGCACAGTTAGATGTGAAGGGCCCTTGGTTACTACATAGGCGTACTAAGGGTCACAGGTTTGACTCCACCAACTTTTCCTTACTTATGGTGAGGTTGGGAAAGGGAAACCTGCCACTAAGAGATCCATTGCCAGGTGGATTGTCTCTTGTATCCAATTTTGCTATCAAAAACTGGGTAAGGTTCCCCCTTCAGGCCTGAGGGCTCACTCTACCAGAGGTACAGCTGCGTCTCTAGCTGCTGACAGAGACATCCCTATCATAGAGATATGTCAAGCAGCTACTTGGAAAACTGTACACACTTTCACCAAGCGTTACTCCCTGGACATCCAGGCCAGGAGGGATGCTCGGTTTGGCACAGCTGTGCTTCAGAGCCTATTTCCTAAGTAGGTTCTGTCCCTCCTCCATGGAGGTACTGCTGTGTAGTCTTCATATGTCATAATATAGCAAGACTTCATGTTGTTTGAAGAAAAAATTACTCACCTTAGTAATGTTGTGTCTTCTAATGGAGTCTTGCTATATTATGACCTCCCCCCCAGCCTGCCCCTCTCAGAACCTCTACTCTTGGGATGGAGGTGGGCAGTCCAGTGTTGGCACTTATTGATGCCCATCTTGTGTTCTCCACCCCTCTTTTTTGGGGTGTTTGGGTGTTGTATTTTATCTTATCTTATTTTCTGAGTCCCCTGACTTGAGTCTTGGTGTTGGGACCAGGAAAATGTGCTAATATTTTAGTAGCCAGTTGGCTAGTGTAGGTTTACAGCTTCCACACAGAACCTTAGTGAGTTTTGCTCGTAAAGATCTGACAGTTTCAGTTTGAAGATAAACAGACAGAGTTTTTCTAACCGAGCTCACGCTCCAGATTCCATGCCTGGCATGGAAGTTAACTCTTTCACCTCCGGAACAGTTCTAAGGCTGGGATAAACTGCATATGTCATAATATAGCAAGACTCCATTAGAAGAAACAACATTACTAAGGTGAGTATTTTTTTCTTTTGTGTGGGACTGAGTCAAATGCCTTGCTAAAGTCTAGGTAGGCAATGTCCACAGCCCCTCCCTGATCTACTACTTTGGTCACCCAGTCAGAGAAATCTATTAGATTCATCTGGCATGACCTTCCTGCTGAGAATCCATGCTGCCTTGGGTCCTGTGCCCCTCTGGCCTCTAGGTACTCGACAATTCTTTCCTTCAGAAGTGATTCCATCATTTCTGTATCACTGAGGTTAAACCAACTGGTCTGTAGTTTCCCGCTTCTGCCCTGCTCCCACTTTCGTGAAGGGGAATCGCATCTGCCTTCCTCCAGTCCTCAGGTACCACCCCATCCTCCCGTGATTTGTTAAAGAGGGTAGTCAGTGGTGTCACTAGTACTACCGTTAGTTCTTTTAGAATTCTGGGATGAATCCCATCAGGTCCCATTGCTTTGTCCACCTTCAGTTTTAAGAGTTCTTTTAGAACCCTTTCTTCTGTAAACAGGCTGGTATCAACTTCTGTATCCAGAGTGTTTCTATTGTTTGTTTCAAACAACATGAAGTCTTGCTATATTATGACAGTAGCAGTTTGTCCCACCACTAGAACTGCTCCGGAGGTGAAATGGTTAATACCATTCCAAACAGAACTTTGAGCACGAGCTCTAAGAAGCAGCTCTATCTGTATAATTTCAAGCCTGAACTGTCAGATCTTTCTGAGCAAAACCCACTAAGGTCTGTGTGGGCTGTAACCTACACTAGCCAAATGGCTACCTAAATATTAACAACCATTGCTGGTCCCAACACCCAAGACTCAAGTCAGGGACCAGAACTACTAACACAATTCTAACAACATGCAATAAAACAACAGTATAATAAAACACACACACCAAACTCCCAAAAGGGAGAAGCTAAAAGGGCATAAAATAGTGCCCACACTAAGTTGCCTGCACCCCACCCAAGTAGAAGTTCTGAGAGGGGCAGGCTGGGGGGGCGGTCATAATATAGCAAGACTCCATTAGAAGAAACATTACTAAGGTGAGTAATTTTTTCTTCAAACAACATGAAGTCTTGCTATATTATGACAGTAGCAGACTACACAGCAGTACCTCCATGGAGGAGGAGCAGAACCTACTTAGGGAATAGGCTCTGAAGAACAGCTGTGCCAAACCGAGCATCTCTTCTGGCCTGGACATCCAGGGTGTAATGCTTGGTAAAAGTGTGTACCGTTTTCCAAGTAGCAGCCTGGCATATCTCTAATATAGGGATGTCTCTGGCAGCAGCTAGAGACGCAGCTGTACCCCTGGTAGAATGAGCCCTCAAGCCAGAGGGGGGATCTCTGCCCAGTTTCTGATAACAAAATTGGATACAAGAGACAATCCACCTGGCAATTGATCTCTTAGTGGCAGGTTTGCCTTTCCCAACTTCACCATAGGTAAGGAAAAGTTGGAGGGATTCGAACCTGTGACCTTTGGTACGCTCTATATAGAAACTAAGAGCTCTCTTAACATCCAGGCTGTTCTTCCACCTCTCCTTCCTGCCCATTTGCTAGTGCATTCCTTAGGCACTCACCCATTTTGGCAAAGTCAGCCCTCCTGAAGTCCAGTACTTTTGCCTTTGTATGGCTTGACTGTATTGCTGTGTTTATTGTGAACCATACTGTTCGATGGTCGCTAGTTCCCAGATGGCTACCCACTTCAACATCTGTGATCCTCTCTCCATCTCCACTTGAGAGGACCAGGTCTAAGATTGCTCCCTCTTGAGTGGGCTCCAATACTAGTTGTCTAAGGCATGCCCCCTGTAGGGCATCTAGAATAACCCCACTCTTACAAGTGGCTGCTGCAACTGCACTCCAGTTAACATCTGGCATATTCAGATCCCCCATCAGCAATACCTCCCCTTTATCTGCCATTCTAAGTATGCTTACAAGCTCAAATGGGCAGACTGGGTGGGCCATAGGCCCTTATCTGCCGACACTGTCTATGTATCTATGTACTTTCTATCATTTCCTTGTCCCTTTCCTCCCCCTGAGAGGGGGGTCTGTATACAACCCCTGTGTGGATTGTGGTGCCATTGCCTGCCTCCAAATTGACCCACAGTGCTTTGTCTCCTCTCTGTTTACCCTTTTGTTCTGTTGCTTTGATTTCTTCTCTTATGTAGAGAGCTACTCCTCCTCCTCCTCTTTTACCTTCCCTGTCCCTCCTGTAGATAGTGTATCCTGGTATGTTTATGTCCCAGTCATGGTTCTATGCGTACCATGTTTCTGTGACTGCCACGATATCCAGATGTTCCTCCTCCATCAAGGCCACTAATTCAGGAAGCTGGTTTCCTGGTAAATCTAAAGAAATCTCACCTGCAACTCAGCCAGCTGCTCACCTTCATAGGGGCCCAGCTGGACACTCAGAAAAGATATGCTTTCCTCCAGCAGGAAAGAATTCAGAGTTTCCTTTCAGTGGCAGATGCTTCCATCCAGGGACAGCCAGGACCAGCCAGACATTTTCTCAAACTCCTGGGACACATGGCTTCTAAGACTGCAGAGGTCCCAGGAGTCGGGTATAGAATGTGACTCCTACAAGACTACCTCAGAGCTCGCTGGTCTCAGAGAAGCAGCAACTTCAAAGTTGATATCCTGTGACGGAGCAGTTCCTCCAAAACCTGCTGTGCTGGAAGAACCCTGCAAATTTACAGTCAAGGGTACCCTTCCAAGCTCCGCTTCCCACAAAGATGATCACCAGACCCCTCCCTCTTGGGGTGGGAAGCACATCTGGACAGTGCCTCAGTAAGTGGCACCTGGACTCCCGGAGAATCGCAGTTGCACATAAACCTCTTGGAACTCGGAGCAATCTTTCTAGCTCTCAAGGTTTTCGCTCCCAGCATAAAAGGGCAGGCAGTTCAAATTCTAACAGACAACACCACTGCTATGTTTTACATAAACAAACAGGGTGGTACTAAATCAGGAATACTCTCTTTGGAAGCTCTAAAGCTCTGGTGTCTAGCCTTCTCCCTGGGAGTCAGCCTCTCAGCTATTCACCTCCCAGGCAAGCACAATACCCTGGCAGATGCTCTGAGTTGCATCAGTCAAGGCTAGAGCAAATGGACCCTGAACAAGCAAGTACTAGCCACGGTGTTCAGGCAGAGGGACACAACAGAAGTGGATCTGTTTGCCTCGCCCCTCAATTTTCAGCTTCTTCAGTACTGTTGCAGGTCCCCAGTCCCAGGAATTCTTCCTCTGGATGCCCTGATCCTGGCCTGGTCAGGGAGGTTCCTATACGCATTCCCTCCCTTTCCTGATACTCAGGGTTTTGCTGAAACTCAGACAACAGCCTGCATCAATGATCCTGGTGGCTCCAGATTGGCCCAGACAAGACTGGTACCCCCTCCTTTTCTCAGTGTCTTGCGGCAGGGCCATTTGCCTGCCTCCGACGCAATCCCTGATGACCCTTCCTCAGTCAGGAGTGCAGTATCCAGACATACAATCTCTTCACCTCAAGGCCTGGTTCTTGAGGAATTAAGAGTTTCCATCCTCACAGTACTCTGAACAGGTCCTTAAGATACTGAGGATGGCTAAAAAAACGAACACCAAAAAAGGCTTATTAAGTCAAATGGAAAAGGTTTTCTGTCTGGTGCAAGAGCAAAAAGGTCGAACCTGTTTTAACTTCAGACCCTCAGCTGCTAGATTACCCGGTACACTTACAGATGTCAGGCTTGAAACCATCTTCCCTAAAGCTACACCTGGCAGCATTTTCAGCCTGTCTTTAGGGGGAAATAAAAATCATTTTTTCCTACGCCATGTTTAAACAGTTTTTCAAAGGCCTTATGCACCTCCAGCCTCCAGTCAGGGAGCCTGTTTCTCCTTGGTGCCTGAACCTTTGCATAGACAGGCTCATGGAACCACCCTTTGAGCCTATGTCCACTGCCCACAGTAAGTCTGTAACTTGGAAGACTGTCTTCCTGGTAGCCATTACCTCTGCCAGGAGGATTTCAGAACTATAAGCCCTGTGCACTGAGCCAAACTACATCATCCCTCACAACGATAAAGCTGAACTCGGGACAAATAGGACATTTCTGCCAAAGGTGGTTTCAGAGTTCCATTTAAAGCAGTTCATTACTCTGCCTGTCTTCTTTACTGAGAAATCCACTCCTGGTGAGCAAAAGCTCCACAGTTTGGATGTCAGGAGAGCCATCTTTTACTACCTAGAGCATACTAGACAGTCCAGAGGCTCTTCCACTCAGTTGTTCCTCACCTACGGGGATGTAGGCAGAGGAAGACCAGCTACCAAGAGAACTATTTCTCATTGGTTGGCCTCTTGTATTAGATTCTGCTATGAGAAAGCTGGTCACCAACCTCCAGTGGTGCTCAGGACCCACTCCACGAGGGGCACTGCAGCCTTGCTTGCAGCAGCAAGGAACATTCACCTTCTGGATGTCTGCAAAGCAACTACCTGGAAATCTGTGCACACCTTTGTGAAACACTGCAGTTTGGATTTGCAGACCAGATCTGATGCCCAATTTGGCAGGGCGGTTCTGCAGAGCCTCTTTCCTAAATAGATTCTCTGCCCACCTCCCACTTGGTACTGCTCGGTAGTCTGCTAAAGTTACTGATGCTAAAGGACTCCTGGGGTAAGAAGAAAGAATTACTCACAGCAGTAATCATCCTTTATTCCAAGGGGTCCTTTAGCATCAGTAAGCTCCCACCCTTCCTTCCCGGTTCACCTGTCGGAGAAGGGCTCTTTATCACATTTCTTACAAAATTTGGAGTTTCTTATTTATGAGTTTTCAACTCGTGTTATTGTTCCTGTTTCCACATTTGTGGACATTTGCATGTTTTTGAATCCTGTTGATTCTTTTTCGGGGCATGTGCCCTTGTTTTCCTTCAAAACAATTCTGAAACATTCAGGCAGCTCTCACTCAGCTCACTCTCCCTCTCCCTTCTGTTTTTTTGATTAGCTATTGCCCAAATCTCATTTAACTCATTCACTCCCGGTGACCTTTTTGGGTCCATTCCAGCAGTGGATGGTTCCGATGCCATATGGCGTCCATGGGAACAAATTAAATAAAATTCTCTTAAAGTCATACCTCCGGGGCAGTTGCACCTAGCCAGCTAACTGCTAAAGTTACTGATGCTAAAGGACCGCTTGGAAGAAATATTACTGCTGTGAGTAATTTTTCTCCTGGCTGCACCCAAACTTTAATTCAGGACTGTACCTAATTTACTAAGAGGACAGTGGGTTAAGCAGCCATTGCAAGCAGCCACAACCAATCGGTAAGCCAGGACTTGTGGGGCATTCACCAAAGCTCATGGGTAAATGCCAGGTGCTCATGGGGACTTACAGGGACCTAATTCTAGGCGCCAAAACAGCAGACCAACAGTGCATTGAGTGAAGTTCATGCATTAGTAATTTCTGTGATTGACAGGTCCTCCAGCCAATCGGAGGGCCTGCAACCAAAAGCCACAGCCAGTCAGGAGCTTCGGGAATTCGCTATGAGACGCAGTGTTTTCCAACATTTTGCCAGATTCAAGAGGGGAGAAGGAGATTTGAGCAGGAGACCCCCACAGGGGTGGGGGCTCAGGCCCTCTGCCATGCAACTGGGCCTGGTCATCCAACCAAGCCCCTCCATCCTGGAGGGGTGGTGTTTTATTTAAGTTAAAGTAATTTAGTTAAGTTTGTTAACCTGCTAGTCTGGAGGTTGCCAGATTGTCCTCCAGGTGCTAGCCCTCCCCCCACATTGGGGAAAGATGTGGACCGAAACTAGATGACATCAAGCAGCAGCGAGAGCACTGACCGAGAACCTCAGTTGTGAGAGGACTGAAGATGTCAGGATCCTTCAATAGCAGGGATTGACCGTGGAGGACCTGAGTGAGTACCCTTGTAACCCCCCCCCGGTGCAAGGGAGAGAGATATAGCAAGCTAAAACCGCGGGCCGTAATGCCCTTGTAACTGTTCTGATGCCAAGAAAGAAAGCTAAGTAAGTATGGGCCAACATGCCCTGTATCTAATTGAGAGAAAGCAAGAGTAATTAATCTGGGCTGCCTTGCCCGTAAGTGACTGTTCAATTTTAGTAGTTCTTCAGTTTGCACCTTGCCTGCTGCCCTGAGTGGCCCAGTGCGGGTGAATCTTTGGGACTATGTTATGCAGATTGCAGCTGTTGTTGGGGGTACCCAAGAGAGCCCAGACAGCTTGTGATCAGGAAAAATCATATAAATGTGCTGATATTCTTCTGTACCCACTGTTCGGTCAAGACTGTCATCTGGAGCCACCAGCCGCAGTCGCATTGCCACATCAAGGGACATGAGACCCTAGAGTCAATTGAGACTGTGCTTATACCCTGGAAATGACAGTTTTCCATCTTGTTTAAATTATGTCTAAGACTATAGGTGCATTAGAGATGTAATGGTATATGAATGTACTGGATGTGACTACAATATATATGTGCTAAATATTTAGGGTTGCAAATCCAAGATCTAGCCAAGGTAACCCGGATAGTTGCCTTTTCTGAATTGTTCAGTCTGCGAGATGCAGGGCAGTCTCTGCTCTTCTGCGACAAGCAGGGCAGCCCCTGCTACACTGCTAAAAGCAGGGCCATCCCTGCACCTCTATTAAGGATCCCCCGTTCTTGTTAATTTGCTTTCTAAGTTACCCCCTTCCTCCTAAATCAAAGCCGGCCAACACAGCCAGCTGCAGAATCCACAAGGCCTGCAGCAATACAGGACTTTGGTATCTGGGTACCCAGGGTATAGTGTGAGATTGCAGGGTTTCATCTGTATCTGGGAACTGGTACCAGTGGTGGGGAAAATTACTGTGTAACATCTGATTAGTCAGCAGCTTAGATAGCCAGGGCTACGGGTATCATTTCTGGTTGGTGAACTGTGATTCCCTTTTTTGTTAATTTAATAGCCACCCAGCTGGAGGAGTCGCCAGCACAAGAAAAGCCATGGTACATTTGTAAATATTGAACTGCCTAACCCCTACTCCTCCGGTTCCCCCATCCTAACTCCTATGTCCCCAAATAAATATTATTACTGTTTTTGCAAATCATGGTGTGTGAGCATATTATTAGAGAGGGTCTTTCATTTCAAAATGTCTGAATTGTGGGAAAAAGCAAATGGTTCACGTTTGGTGGTGGCAAATGGTATTTGTGGGTGGTATAATATCTCGGGGTTATACCAGGTAACAGCTAGCCCTTGTTAAAAATATACCGTGAGTGAAGGTACTGTGCAATTGTTTAAACCTAATGTAAGTTTAAGAACCCAAACCTCTCAGCCTATATCCAGGGTAGTAGGCAGGGGTGTAACACTAGGAGTAGCGCCGCCTGGGGGGTTGCACTGCTTAGCCTATACAGCCAAGTATCAGAAGGCTTTATGGAATTTTGTTCTGGTCATTGCTCAATCAGAGTCTAAGTCGACGGCCCAGGACTTATTTGAGATGGCCAAGACTGCCTTGGAAGCAACAAAGTACCAGGTCCATATGGCAGATAACAGTGACGCTGCATCTAGAGTTATGGCCCAGGCCATATCTCTCAGAAGATTTGCCTGGCTAAGGACAACCAGCCTCACACAGGACACCCAGTCTAAAGCTCTAGACTTCCCCTGTGATAAAAATCTTCTGTTCCATTCCAGAGCAGAAGAATACATGAAAAAAGTGGTCAAGTACAAATCCACTTGCTTGAGTAATACATCCAAGCAAAGGGCTACCACCTTAAAGTCTCAGTCTAAGGCAGGTAGGGGTAGGAGTTACTTCCCAAAACCCTATTACCCCTATTCTCCTCCTTAGTATGATTACTCTTAGTCAAGAGGGTACTATAGAGAAAGGGGCAGGAGAGGCCAGAGAAAATCAACCATCTCCCAGGCCCCAGTGTCTCAGTCTA
Organism: Neoceratodus forsteri; assembly: GCA_016271365.2. Taxonomy (NCBI): domain Eukaryota; kingdom Metazoa; phylum Chordata; order Ceratodontiformes; family Ceratodontidae; genus Neoceratodus; species Neoceratodus forsteri. Next base: position 408,646,680 of record CM057453.1, read on the forward strand.
AGCCCTGACTTCAGCGCCTTGGTAGCTTTCCCTCCACCAGCAGGGGGTAGACTCTCCCACTGCCTCCAAGCTTGGACCCACATAACCTCAGATAAGTGGGTCTTGGAGGTAGTGGAAAAGGGCCTGCCTCTTCACTTCAAGAAGATGCCAACGTTAAGGGATTCCCTGATTTCAAAACTCTTAACTCCTGTAGAAAAACAACTGCTAGAACTGGAGGTCTGTAACCTCCTGGCATCAGAGGTGGTGGAAAAGGTTCCGGCCTTTCAGAAAAACTATGGCCTTTAATCCAGGTACTTCCTCACTCAGAAAAACGATGGAGTGGTGACCTATCCTAGACCTCCGGTACCTCAGCAGGCACCTCCTGAAACCAAAATTCAGAATGGTGATTCTAAAAAATGGTCATTCAGTCTCTACAACAGGGAGAGTGGCTAGTCTGTCTAGATCTTAAAGATGCCTGCTTTCACATCCCTGTAAAACAGTCCCACAGAAAGTTCCTGGGGTTCAGGCTTCCCTCAGGGCATTACCAATTTGCAGCCATGCCCTTTGGCCTAACATCTGCACCAAGAGTGTTTCCCAAATGACTGGATGTCATGGCAGAGCACCTCACGAAACAAGGGGTGTCCATGTATCCCTTCCTAGATGATTGGCTAATAGTAGAGCAAACACCAGCTCAGGTCCAGGAGTTCCTGTCTATCACAGAAAAAGCACTCTGCTCTCTCTAGGATTTCTCATAAATTTAAAGAAATCCCACTTAGAACCAGCCCAGCTGCTAACATTTATAAGGGCACAGGTGGGCACAAAGCAGAGCGAGGCATTTCTGCCTCCGGAGAGAATTCAAAATTTCCCAACAGTAGCAAACTCCTTTGCCCTGGGCCAGCCAGACACTTCCTAAGACTCCTGGGACACATGACATCCGTGACTGCATTAGCCCCAGAGGTCGGGTACAGGATGAGAGACCTACAGTTTCACTTACGCTCCCATTGGTCTCAAAAGAGCAATGCTTTGTCAAAACTAATACCAGTAACACAGACTTTTCTTCAAGCCTTGTGCTGGTGGAAGGACACTGCCAGCCTGTCGAGAGGTGTCTCCTTCCAGATCGTCCCTCCTACAAAAATCATCACTACAGATGCTTCCCTGTTAGGATGGAGGGCTCATCTGCACAATTCCTCTGTCGGTGGCACCTGGACAACAAAGGAGTCAAGGTCACACATCAGTCTTCTGGAATTCAGGACCATTTATCTGGTACTGAAGTCCTTTGCTCCTCTAATTTCAGGCTACTCTGTGCAGGTCTGGATGGACAACACCACAGCAATGTTTTACAGAAACAGGGTGGCACAAGGTTGGGAGTCCTATGCACAGAGGCCATGAGGATTTGGACCTTGACATATTCTCTAGAGGTGTCTCTCTCAGCAGTTCACCTCCCTGGAAAGGACAATACCCTGGCAGATGCCCTCAGCCGCATAAGTCAGGGACACAGCGAGTGGTGCCTCAACAAGCAGGTGCTAGCCACAGTGTTCAGGAGATGGGGACCCTAGAAATAGATCTGTTTGCCTCTCCCCTCAATCACCAGCTTCTGCTATAGGCCACCAGTTCTGGGCACTGTTCCAGCAGAATTATTGGTACTGGATTGGACAGGGAAGTTCCTATATTCCTTCCCTTTGTGTCCTCTCATTTTCAAGGTTCTCCTGAACCTCAGGCTCCAACCAGCACTAATGATTCTAGTGGCACCAGATTGACCAAGACAGGCTTGGTACCCCCTGCTGCCAACACTTTCGCACAGCTGGCCCATTCACCTTCCCCTCAGCCACTGACTCCTGACTTTTCCCCACTCTTCTCAGTAGTCAGAACAGGTTCTTAAGGTTTTAAGGATGGCAAAAAAAAAAAAACTAATACAAAGAACTATGCAGTTAAATGGAAGAGAGTCTCTCTATGGTGTAAGGGCAAGGGGGTTAGTCCCTTCTCTGCCACTGATTCTACCCTGTTGGACTAGCTAGTTCATCTTCAAGCCTCAGATTTGAAGCCCTCTTCACTGAAACTGCATTTGGCTGCAATTTCAGCCTACCTGTCAGTAGGAAAGCCTAAGTGTGTTAACTCCCATCCGGTGTTTAAACAGTTTTTTAAAGGCCTATCACACCTTCAGCCCCATGTGAGGGAATCTATTCCCTCTTGGAGCCTAAATTTGTATATTACCAAGCTCATGGAGACCCCCCTTTGAGCCCATGGCTACGGCCCATCTTAAGTATGTTACCTGGAAAACCATTTTCCTGGTAGCCATGACTTCTGCAAGAAGGATTTCAGGGCTACAAGCTCTCTGTACACAGCCCAACTATATTATTTTCCACAGGAATTAGGCTGAGCTCAGGGCGAATAGAAAGTTTTTGCCCAAGGTGATCTGAGTGCCACCTTAACCAGTCTATTACTCTACCAGTGTTCTTTACCAAAAAGTCCACTCCTGGGGAACAGAAGCTTCATAGCCTGGATGTCAAAAGGGCTCTGTTCCACTACTGAGAGCACACTAAGCAGGTTAGGGGTTCCTCCACCAAACTATTCCTCACCTACGGTGAGGTAGGTAGAGGTAAACCTACCAAGAGAACTATTTCTGGTTGGATAGTCTCCTGCATCCATTTCTTGTATGACAAAGCTGGCAAACAGCCTGCAGAAAGCCTCAGAGCCTTCTCTACCAGGGGCACTGCTGCCTCAGTGGCAGCTGCTAGGGACATCCCCTCACTAGATGTCTGTAAAGCAGCCACTTGGAAGACTGTACACATATTCACCAAACATTATTGTCTGGATGTGCAGTCTAGATCGGATGCCAAATTTGGAAGGGCACTGCTGCAGAGCTTCTTTCCTAAGTAGATTCTCTGCCCTCCTTCCAACTACACTACTTGTAGTCTGCTTTAAGTTACTGATGCTAAAGGACCCCTAGGGTAAGAATAATTACTCACCGTAGTAATCTTCTTTCTTCCAAGGTGTCCTTTAGCATCAGTAACCTCATACCCTTCCTCCCCTGTCAACCTGACTACAGAGGTCTCTGCCTTTGTCTTCTACCAAATTGGCTAGGTTTCAACTTGGAAGTTTGTTTTAAGCAAAGTTTTTCATAGTTATTGTTAAATATGTTTTTGCATAGTTTTTATACCTGTTGGTTCATTTCTCTGGGCATGTACCCGTCTATCTTCTTAAAAGTTCCGGTGTCTTCTCAGGCAGTCTCTCCTCAGCACACTCCACGAAGTCTCCTCTGATTGGCTGATGCTAATTAATTTGCATAAACCACACCTCCAGGGCAATACTACCTGGTCAGCTAGCTGCTTTAAGTTATTGATGCTAAAGGACACCTTGGAAGAAAGAAGGTTACTACGGTGAGTAATTTTTTCTTCTGTTCCAAGAGTGACGTGATGTCAAGTCTGTTCTAGACACTCAAGCTCTGCAGGGATTTGTATCTTTTTACTTCGTGGTACCAAAACTGACAGGGGGCTGGCACCCCATTCTTGATCTGTGAACACAGAACAAGTTAATTCACAGTTAAAAGTTTCTCATGGTGATTCTGCACCAGATCATCCCGTCTCTGGTAGCTCCAGGATGCATTTTTCTGTATTCCAGCCCATCCTTCTCATTGTCAGTTCTTCTGCTTCCATGGGAGTGGAACCCTCTGTCATTTTAGTGCAGTACCCTTTGGTCTGCCATCTGTTCCCAGGGTGTTTACCAAATGCCTACTGGTTGAGGCTGCTTTTCTCAGATGCAGGGGCATCAAGGTCTTTCCATACCTCAATGACTGGCTCATCACATGAAGCTCCTTATAGGATGTGGAACTGTCCAGGGATCTGGCTGTCTGGAAGTTTTTGGGACTTGGGCCTGATAATCAGTCTGGCCAAGTGTAAGCTGGTGCCAAAGCAGGTGATCCTGTTAACTGGATCAGAGTTGGACTCTCTCCAATCCAGGATCTATCTGCACATGAACAGTGTGGTGGACTTGTCCTCCTTTGCCCACGCCTTTCAGGTTTGGCAGTCTCACCCTGCCTGGCATTTTCTCCAGCTTCTGAGTTTCATGGCCTCTGACAGTCGTGGTCTGATGGGCCTGCTCGCATATACATCCCATTCAGTGGGAACTGGGATATCAGTGGTCCCAGTCACGAGCAAACCTGAACTACCCATTTTGTGTTACCCAGCCAGTGCTTCCCCATAACTTCTCGAAGGGAATTCTGTTTGTTCAGGTGTACACCTCACTCACGTTGCTTACCAATGCATCATTGGTGGGGTGCGGCATGCACCTGCTGGCTCACAGACTACACAGGGTCTGGTTGCTGAGTGAGACACGGCTCCACATCAGCCTGCTGTAACTTTGCGCAGTTTGTCTAGTGCTGGCAGAGTTTGCCTCATTAATCCAGGGACAAGTCATGCAGGTCAACACAGACAACATAACCACCATGTTTTACCTGAACAAATGAGGGCACACACTCTCTTCCCCTGTACCAGGAGGTGCTCAGTACATGGTCCATGGCTGAGACCCGACAAGCAGATCTGGTGGGGGTCCATGTTGCAGAAGCCAACAGACAATAATTGAATGACGCTCTCAGTCATATGGGACAGATGTCACCAGAGCGGTCCTTTTAGCAGGAAGTGTTGTTTCAGGTGTTCATCTCATGGGGAACAGCGTAAGAGAACCCATTTACCTCCTGGGAAAGCAAGAAGCTGAACCTGTTTTATGCTTGTCCCTCTCAGAGAGGTGCTCTGTTGGGAGATGGACTCTCTCTCAGGGGTTGACAAATCTTAAAATTAATTTCTTGTCCGCGGACAAGTGACTGGACTAAAAGCAGTAGTCTTGGTGTTCGAGTTGTTAGTCCAGTCAGAAATGGGCATAAACAAGTTTTTTTTTTTTTTTGTATAAAATAAATTTTTTATCTTCTCCAGATGTCTTGCTGTCAAGCTGCAGATCAGCCTTTTTCTTCCCAGCCCGCTCTCCATAAAGTCCTTGTCACACCCACACCTTCCTGTTGTTGCCCATGCCCATGGCGTGTTTTTTTTCTTTAATTTTCATATTTATTTATTTTTTCTCAAATTCTGCAACACAGGGTCAGTGGGTTGGTCCTGATTCCTGGCCCTTCTCAGTCCCCAGACCTCACAGCCTAATCTGCCTGCTCCCCAGTGTGGTATGGCCACTTGCTTTCCCCTTGCTGCTGGCTTCCACACTGCCTTTTCCACCCTAGTAGTCAATGCCATGGTGGCCAAGAAGAGACCCTGGACATCTTGACTTGTGACAGCCTCACCATTTCTTGGCCATCTTGTCACTCAAGCTGCTGCTGCTGCATGCTGCACCACAGATGCTGTCGCTTCTCTTGCTCGACCACTCTCTTCCACCACCCCAGTAAACTCCACCACACTTCTGACCTCCAGCCTCCTCCTGACTGTCACACCTTCTCATTCTCTTGCTCGACCACTTGCTTCCGATGCTTCAGCTTCAGCAGTGCTCACATGACGCAGCATCCCACATACAATCTGGCACTTTAGTGGCAAGGAGAAGAAAGGCAGGCAACTGAAGCAAGAAAAAATTAAAAGTGCATTTACCGTTGTTTTACTAGCTATCCGTGGGACAGCTAGCTCGGTAGTTTGTGCTTGTGCTGACCGGTATACTGACAGCCTAGGACATCAGGCTGTAGGATTTGTGGACCCCTGTTCTCTTGGTTCTGGTACTAAGGCCTTCTATATGCCCCCCCTTCCCTTGATCCACAAGGAAGTTCTCAAGGTGCAGAGGGACAAATTCCATATAGTTCCAGACTGGCCATGCCTGTTCTGGTACCAGCGTCTGCTCTGTCTCAGCAGCAGGCCTTTGTTGCTGTTTCACCTTAGACTGGACCTACTGATAAGGAATTGGGGGGTGGGGGGGGGCAGTCAGGCACCCAGATCTGCAATCTTTGCATCTGACTGCTTGGTTCCTGAGTGGCTAGTTTTCTAGGCCCTGGGACTTTCAGAAGATGTCCTTTCTATGCTGGAGGCATCTCAGAAGGAGTTGGCTCACTTTATATACACCTGCAAGTGGACAAGGTTTGCATACTGGTGCACGGGATAGGGGACAAGTCCTATCACTTGCCCCATCACCTACATCCTTGATTACCTCTGGTCCCTGACTCGCTTGGAGCCGTGAGTCATGTCCCTTAAGGTGCATCTGGCCGCCATTTGAGCATACCATGCTTGTAAAGGTGTGCTGATGGTGGACAAAAGTCAGCTGTTTCTTTTAAAGGGCTGGACCACCTGTACCCTCTAGTGTGGGAACCACTCCCGCTATATGACTTACCACTAGGAACACTCAAACTTCTAACCTGTTGCCTTCAGCCACCTCAGCTCATCATTAAACCACAGGGACCTGCAAAGGGAGGTCAGCTTGCAGACACAGATTGGTGCAGTGGAGTTCATTGCAGTTTTGATGGCTACGTTATAGGCATCAGTGACTGCAGCTTTACCCCCATATCATGCTACCTCCATACCTTAGATGTCCAGCACTCTCAGGAACGTCTTGGGCCCCAAATCCTGTTTTGGGCAGTATTGGACCATTTCCATAGGGGAGAAATGTTTTGGGAGTTGGGGGTCATCTTTGCTAGAAACTTGATAGTGTGTTTATTAGGCTACCTCACCAGAGCCACCCTGACATCCCAAATGTGCAGTCTCAGAGAGAAAAGGAGGTCCAAGGTGTGGATGAGTTCATGGGTGGCAGTAGAAACTACCTGTATGAGGCCCAGTGAACCAATCAACTGAAAGAACTTCTGAGCAAACTGAGTTTTCATTGTGACCCATGCATTGTGAAGTTCCCCAGCACAATCAAAACCAACGCAAGAAACCATCAAAGCATCAAAGGACTCGCAGTTGGACTGCATATTGAGGGAGGTGCATTGGACAGCAGCTAGTAATTATTGGTGGGAATTTAAGTGGAAAACAGTGTCATGCCATTTATGCACACCTGTCATTACAAAACATAATAACCAGAATAACACAGAGAAATGCTGGAGGCAGTGTGACAGTCAAGTTGACCGTTTGCATGTATTCAAACAACATGAAGTCTTGCTGTATTCTCACAATATGCAGTTATCCCCAGCACTTGAACTGCTCCGGAGATGAAAGAGTTAACTCTGTGCTGAGAGCATAGAACATTGAGCTCGTGCTCAGTTCAAACCTCTGTCTGCTGCACTTTCAAGTGTAACTGTCAGATTCTTTACTCCGCCTAACTGAACAGTCGCTCCGGAGTTTCTCCTGTCACTTTCGGTTCGCGTTGGTAAAGTTTGTCGGTTTAATCCGCAAGTTTTACTTGTTTTTCAGTTCAGATCCCTGTCTGTGATACAGTAAGTAGTAGAGGTAGTGGACTGTATTGAAATACTGTGGAAATTGTAAAATTTCAAATCTGTTTGGTCGGTTCAGCTGAACCAATCACTATTTGATCTGTGGTGAGAATTTCCGGTGCATATCAGTTCTAAAAAAAACATCTCTAATGTGTTTTTTCAACACCCGTGACACGGTTAGGAACCGATAAGTTTGTCTTTCCTGGCCTGAAGCCGTGTAAAGGGTAAGTTTTTCTGGTTACTGTGGCCATGTCTGAGAAACCCAAAAGAAAAACCGGGCCCATTGGGTTTCAGCACTGTAGTGTGTGTGGGGAGGCCTTTACTAGGGCTGATCTCCACACCACCTGTGTTTATTGTCTGGGGTTTGACCACCTCGATTCAGACTGCCAAATATGCAAAAATTTTCCTAAGGCCACCCTAGATAAAAGGTTGGGCAGGCCTAGAGAGAAAGAGGCCGAGAAGTCCGCTGACCCAGATGGCCAGCCCGGTTCAGTTCCAACCGAACCTGTGGGAGTGCCCTCTGACCAGGGCCAGACTTCCTCAGGCAAGAGGAGGAAACCGACCCTAAGGGGCGGTTCCCAAGTAAAAAGAAAAAGGAAAGTCGGGTTGTCTAGATTCAAATCCTACATTCCAACCACTGAGGAAATTGCCAGGGCGATTAGTATTGTGGAATCGCTCTGTTCGGTTCCGTCCGATCTGGCGCCTCTCAGTAGGCGCTCGGTTCGGTCGGTTCCCCCAGTTTCCGATTATTCTGTGGAGGAATATTATGAGCCGGAATGGGAAGGGGAAGAAGAGTTCGATGAGGAGGAGGACATTGGGGAAGGTCTGGATGAGCCTATTGAACCGGACATCTCCCCAGACAGACCTTCAGGAGTTTCCCCTCTCAGGCTTTCTGAGTCCCCTTCCCACTTTAAGTTTTACAGAAAAGTGGCTGACACCCTCCAGCTCCCTGTGGATGAAACTGTTGAGGAGCAGGAGGAGCCTGATTTTGTGGAAATGATGGCCATCTCAGAGTCCAAGAGACTGTCTATTCCCTTACACAAATCTTTTGGGAAACAGACTCTCAAGCTTCTAAAACTCCAAATTCATCACCTCCAGTGGACAAATGAATGGACAGGAGGTACATGCTGTCAGGCTCAGCTACGGAGTTCCTGTATCAGCATTGCAGGCTGCAGCCTATGACAAGGTTAGCATACCCTTGGCTTTTCCCCGATAAGGACTCCAGGAAGAAGGATGCCATGGCTAAGAAGCAGTACCTGGCATCTTCTTTGGGACTCGGACAGGCTAACTACATGGCCTATGCATCCAGATACCAAAACTCCAGGTGGGAGTCTGTTTTGGATCTGGCTAAGCAGGCTTCCCCCCAGCTAGCCAAGGAGCTGGAGGAGGTGGCTGCTGATGGGATAGAGGCATCTAAGATTCAGTTTCATGCTGCTGTGGACTCCAGTGATGTTTTATCACGAGTCATGGCTACATCTGTGGCTCTTCGGAGGATGGCTTGGCTCAGATGTACTAGCCTCTCGCAGGATACCCAGGCTAATGCATGGATTTTCCTGTTGTAGGTAATTCTCTGTTTGGGGAGCAGACAGAGAACTATATGAAAAAGATTGAGTACAGGACCACCTATAGGAGTGCTCAAACCAAGAAAAGGCGGTCAACTCCTCAGAAGCAGCAGGCTGGAGGCAGGGGCAGGCCTTTTCACAGGCCTTTCTACCAGGCACAGGCCTACTCTCATTTTATTCAGAGCTGGTTCTTTAGAGGGAGAGGTAGGAGGGGGATGAGCAGGGCTGCATCCATTTCTCAGCCTAAGGCTCCTGCCAAGCAGACACCCTGAGGTGTCGGCTCGGGTCGACTCCCCAATCCATATAGGAGGCAGACTGGCTTACTACTTCCAGGCCTGGAAGTCTGTTACCTCAGACAAGTTGGTCCTGGAGATAGTAAGCCAGGGACTGGCCCTCAGTTGCAAAAAGTTTCCAAAGCTGAGGGTCAGGTCTTTTCCAGCTGCAAACATCTCTGAAACCATTGCCCTAGAGGCAGAGATTTCCTCTCTTTTAGCTCTCAGAGCTATAGAGAGAGTTCCTACATCTCTCAGGAGCAAAGGTCTGTACTCCAGATATTTCCATACCCCAAATAACACTGGAGTGGCGGCCCATCCTAGACCTAAGATACTTAAACAAGCATTTACTGAAGCCAAAGTTCAAAATGGTGACTCTGGGAATAATTCTTCTCTCTCTAAGGCCAGGGGACTGGCTAGCTTCCCTAGACCTCATCGATGCCTACTTTCACGTTCCCATCAGGTGCTCCCACAGAAAGTATCTCAGATTCGAACTGCCCTCAGGCCATTATCAGTTCAGGGCAATGACTTTCGGGCTAACATCAGCACCAAGGGTCTTTACAAAATGCCTAGCAGTAGTAGTAGCCTTTTTAAGGAGACAAAACATCTCTATATTTCCATATCTCGACGACTGGATCATTGTAGGGCAGTCTCTAGACCAAGTCAAGTCAGATCTACAAGTGATCCAGCAAGTGCTCACTTCCTTGGGATTCCTCCTCAATCTTCCAAAGTCAGTTCTCAAACCAGTGCAGCTCCTCACCTTTATAGGGGTGGAGTTGGACACTGTCCAGGCAAAGGCCTTTCTTCCCTTGTCAAGGGTAAAGGCCCTTACAGACCTGGCCTCCTCATTTCGTCTCCTGGTATCTCGTCCAGCAAGACATTTCCTCCAACTTCTGGGCCACATGGCAACTGCCACTGCAGTGATTCCAGGGGTCAGGTTTCAGATGAGAGATATCCAATTTCACCTGAGAGCTTTTTGGTCCCAGAAAAAAGACCCTCTCACCAAGCTGACTCCAGTGACTCAGATTTTGATCCATGCTCTCCAGTGGTGGTTGGATCAGGACAATCTCAGACAAGGAGTCCCATTTGTCTCTCAGGCTCATTCTGTGGTTCTGGCCACAGATGCTTCTCTCCTGGTGTGGGGAGCTCATTTAGGAGCCCTCACAGCACAATGAGTGTGGTTCTCTCAGGAGTCTCTCCTTCATATCAACCTTCTGGAACTCAGGGCAGTATATTTAACCTTACAAGCTTTTGCAAAGGCAGTACAAAACAAGGTGGTTCAGGTGAGAACAGACAACACCACCACCATGTGGTACATCAACAAGCAGGGAGGCACTCAGTCGTCGGCCTTGTGCACAGAAGCGGTGAAAGTCTGGTCTCTGGCCTATTCCCTACAGACATCCCTGATAGAGGTCCATCTTCCAGGGAAGGGCAGTGTGTTAGCAGATGCTTTGAGCAGGATTTCTCGGGGCCATCACAAATGATCTCTAGATCCTTTAGTGCTAAAGGTGATATTTCTCAGATGGGGCACTCCTCAGATGGACCTTTGCAGCCCCAGACAATCACCAACTTCCTCTTTTGTTGCAGACCCCCAGTATTGGGCTCAGTTCCCCTGGATGCTGTAATGTGGGATTGGTCAGGGACATTTCTGTATGCCTTTCCCCCCTTTTCCTCTATTGTTCAGAGTTCTGGTCAAGATAAGGTCACAATCTTGCAAAGTGACCCTGATTGTGCCAGACTGGGCCAGGCAGCCTTGGTATCCTCTCTTGCTGTCTCTGGCGGTCCATCTTCCATTGGCTGTCCCGAAAAATCACAATCTGTTAACTTCCTCTCGGGAGAATTTGGTATCCCAATCTTCAGTCACTCAATCTCAAAGCTTGGCTCTTGAAGAGCTAGAATATGCAGATATGAATCTGTCTCAGGGGATTCTGGACATTCTCAAGGCTTCTCGTAAACGTACCACTAGAAAAACCTACAACTCCAAATGGAAATGGTTTGGTGTTCTAGTAAACAGATGTCTCCAGGTTCTGCTGACTTGTCTGCAGTTCTGGACTATATGGTTCATCTCAATAGTTTGGGCCTCAGACCAGCTACTCTCAAGGTGCTTCTGTCTGCTGTTTCTGCATTTTTATCAGTGGGGAAGTCCTCTTCTCTAGCTTCCCACCCTGCGTTCTGTAAATTTTTTTAAGGGACTACTTCATACGTATCCCCTTTTTAAGGATCCTACCCTGCTTGGGATCTTAATGTTTGCATTGCTCAGCTTGTGCAACCACCCTTTGAGCCTTTGGCCTCATCAGAGCTTAAGTACTTGACTTGGAGAACTGTGTTCCTGGTAGCTATTAACCTCTGCCAGGTGTATCAGTGGATTGCAAGCTCTGTCAGTAGAGCCTGATTTTATTTCTTTTCATAGAGATAAGGTGATCCTTAGAACCAACAGGCAGTTCTTACCCAGAGTGGTCTCAGATTTTCATCTGAACCAATCCATGCCCCTTCCAATTTTTTTTTACTGGTCATTCTTCTTCAGGAGAGAGAAGATTACACAGTTTGGATGTTAAGAGGGCACTTAACTACTACATTGCGCACACTAAGGCACTTAGGTTTGACTATCCTCAGTTGTTTCTCACTTACGGTGAAGTGGAAAAGGGTAAACCTGCTACTAAGAGGACTATTGCCAGGTGGATTGTCTCTTGCATACAATTCTGCTATGAAAAGCTAGGCAAAGTACCCCCCTTAGGCCTGAGGGCTCATTTGACTAGAGGTACAGCTGCTTCCCTGGCTGCGGCCAGAGATATTCCCCTCTTAGAGATCTGTAAAGCAGCCACCTGGAAAAACAGTTCATACTTTTACCAAGCATTACTCTCTGGACATTCAAGCTAGGAGTGATGCTAGGTTTGGTACAGCAGTGCTGCAGAGCCTATTTGCTAAGTAGGTTCTGTGCCCTCCTCCTGGGAGGTACTGATTGGTAGTCTGCATATTGTCAGAATACAGCAAAACTTCATGTTGTTTGAAGAAAAAAATTACTCGCCTTAGTAATTATGTTTCTAGGGACATGGATATGTTGTTCATCCACACTTATTGGCGGGTTCCTTGCCGCTTTAAATCTTGCCAGAAGGTCTTCAGGCTGGCTCCTCCCACCCACCCGGGTGGTAAAACTCTCGGCTTCGCCCCATGACGCCAGATCTTCCTTACCGCTTGGAAGCTCAAGCTCCCTCCTTAGAGCTCTGCGTTTTAGACTGGATCGTAACTCTTCGGTTCGTCCGAAACTAGTTTTGAAGTTTTCTAAACTTCGGTCTTCATTATCCCTCGTGGCTGCGATGGACAAATTGATCCCCGGCTTTCTGAGGTGCCCTTGCGAGCAGAAAATGTCCAGGACGGATCCGCACTCCACATGCGTCTACTGCCTCGGTCTAGACCACGATCCGCAGGCCTGCGAGTTGTGTCGCTCTTTTTCGGCCACCGTCCTGGAGGATCGCGCTGCCCGATTGAAGCTCGGGCGCCCGGAGAAGCGTTACCCGCTGGTAAAATCCAAAGAGGCTCATTGAGCGGTGTCCGCAGCGGCTGGCTCGGCTGAGCAGCTTGAGCATATGATCGTCCTCGAGAAGGAGGAGGCCCAGGCCGCCGCCTCCTCCTCGGCCGTGGCATTTATCCCGCTCTCTTTGAGTTCCCCTTACTTGGCTTTGTTCAAGGAGCTTTGCTAGTCCTTTCCACAGGGAGAGGGGCCATCAGGACATTCCTCTCGGCCCAAGAAGAGGGAGTCGAAGGGTAAGTCCCACCATCTGCGTTTGTGGGAGCGGAAGAGGTCTCCTTCCTCGGACAGCCGACCGTCGACTTTGGTCAAGGTTGCGGCTCAGGCCGCTGGCTTCGCGGTGTCACCGTCAGGCCAGCCTGCCGAGACACCCGTTGACGCAGTCGAGATTTTCCTCAACCTGTTGGACGGGTTGTCGACTGGTGAAGCCAACAACCCTGTTCACGGTTCCCCGGTGGAGACGAGATCTGCCTGCGCCTTTGGGCGGCAGTCCCAGATAAAGTGTCCGAGCTGAGGGAAGGCGGGTGTCCCCACCTTCTCAGGACTGCCCTTGTGTTACCGGGGTCTCTGTCTCAGACTTCATCTCGGTCAAGCCGTTCCGCGACATCGGTGGTCTCAGTCTCGACACCGAGTAAGCAGTGACACCCGTTCCTCTCGTTCTCCTCCTCGGATGAAAGGAAGCCCGGCATAAATTGCATCGGCATTATGAGCTTATGTGACAGCAATTACTGTTGTCCAGGAGTAAATCGACCCGATTCATCCCCAGCCATCAAGTGGCTGTCGCCCGAACGGCCGAAGCAACCGCTCGCCGCAGTCGAGATGCCTATTTCCGGGCCGGTTGTTCGACCGAAACTAGCTGCCCAACCGATTGTGGTGGAACCTGCACTGACCAAGGATTCTCGGTCGGGTCACGGCCTGCCCCACAGGTTGTCGGTCACCCTCACTCCTGACCATCCTTGGCAGGTGGAGGGTGGCTCAGGCCCAAGGCAGCTCTTCGCAGACTCTTTAGAGTCCGATGACGACTCCTCCCTGTTCTCCAGGCAGGTCAATGTGGAGTCCTCCGGGGGCCAGTCATTGGATGATAGCCCATAGTCCTTCTTGGGTCTGCTTCGGCTCATCTTGGAGTCTACCAGGATGCAGCTCGAGCCCGTGTCCAGACGGGCCAAGTATCCCTGACGGAGATGCTGGACTGAGGGGATTCACCCACGGAGGCCTTCCCTGTGGCTGAGGCCATTGTCGGCCCAGCCTTAGAGCTGTGGCAGCGGCCTGCTTCCTGTCCTGCGCCCTCGGCCAGGATGGCCAGGAAGTATGCGGTCCCTACTGGCTCTTTGCCCGGTTTCTCGGAGCACCCTTCTGCCGAGGGGTTTGTCACTGGCAGTGTTTTCCAGCGTTCTGGAAACGCTCGGGACGTGGATAAGCCCCCCAACAAAGAGTCCAAGAAGCTGGACTATGCCGGGCGCAGGGTGTATGCTGCGTCCTCCCACGGCCTCCGACAGGCCAGCTCGGCCGTGCTGATGGCACACTTCTCCCACGCCCTCATGGGCTCCCTGGACAAAGTCATCCCTCATCTCCCGACCGACCTGCAGACCACGGTCCGTCAGGTGCGGGACCAGGGTAGGGCGGTGGTGAAGCAACAGCTTCAGACTGCTCTGGACATATGTGATTCCTGTGGCAGGTCAGTAGCGGCCGCGGTGGCCATGCGCCGCAGGGCATGGCTGAGGATATCCACCTTCACGGCGGATACCCAGCACAAGTTGGTGGATGTCCCCTTCTTGGGGACTGACCTCTTCGGCCCTGGAGTGGAGGGACACCTCCAGCGGATCGAAAAGTCCAGTGCCACTCTGGACTCTGTCACCTCCGCCCAGAGGGACAAAGGCCGCCGTCAGCAACAGCATAAGGCCTTTCGTCCTTCGGCCCCTGCGGCACGACCGGCCCTACAGCACCAGCACCAGGGCCAGAAGGCTCACGCTTGGCATCCCAAACCCAAGCCAACGGCTTCCTCCAACAGGAAGCAAGGAGGTAAAGGCCCAGGAGGTTCCTTGGCGGTCCCTCCTCAAGCCTGCCAGTGACGGGTTGAGGCGTCTCCCCAACCTCATCACCCTTCCTGGTCCCCCGTGGGGGAACGGCTCCACCACTTCCTTTCCGCCTGGTCCGCTATCACCACAGACCACTGGGTGTTGGAGGTGGTAGGGAAGGGCCTGCCTCTGGAATTCGAGCAGACCCCTCCGTTTTGAGATGTCGCCCCTCGGGGGCCACAGGGTTTGAAGCCTCGCTGTCTGCCTGCCAAGCCGATATTGCCCTGCTTCTCGAGAAAGAGGTGATCAGTAAGGTGGCAGATCCTCCTCCAGACCTGGGGTTTGTGTCCAGGTATTTCCTGGTCCCAAAATGGATGGGGGGCTGGCGCCCCATTCTTGACCTGCACAACCTGAACAGGTTCCTAAGGTCTCGGACCTTCAGGATGGTCACTCTGGCTCAGATAATCCCATTCTTGGAACGAGGCGTGTGGTTCTGTTCCCTGGACCTCAGGGCGTGTTCTTTCACGTCCCGATCAATCCGTCTCACCAGAGATTCCTCCGCTTCAGGCGGAGGATCCTCTGAGTTCTGGGCCATGCCCTTGACCTCGCTCTAGCTCCCAGGGTCTTCACCAAATGCATGGCAGTGGTGACAGTATTCCTCTTGGCTGCCGAAGGGTCGGGTGTACCCTACCTGGACAACTGGCTGATTGCAGCCCCCTCCAAAGCGGAGGTGGAGTGGTCCAGAGATCTGGCCCTCCAGGTTTGCTCTCAGATTGGCCTCCTCATCAATGAGGCCAAGTCAGAACTCGTGCCGAAGCAGGTGATGCTCTTCATTGGGACAGAGCTCGACTCTCTTAGAGCCAGAGCTCGGCTCCCGGCAGACAGGGCCGAGGTTCTTTCCTCCTTTGCCCAATCATATCTGGTTGGGTAATCACGCCCTGCCCGGGACTTCCTGTGCCTCCTGGGCCTCATGGCGGCCTGCACCAGCGTGGTCCGTTGGGCCCGTTCGTACATGCGTCCCCTTCAATGGGGACTGGCCAGCCAGTGGTCACAACACTACGATCTGTTGGATCAGTTGGTGACAGTGACCCAGGAAATGTGGAACACTCTCCAGTGGTGGACCATTCCGGCACATCTGCAGGAGGGCACCCCTTTCATCCGCCCTGAGCCGACGGCCTCTCTATCGACCGACGCATATCTGATGGGTTGGGGTGCCCTTCTGGGGGAGCACAGAGCGCACGGCCTCTAGTCCCCTCGGTAGTCCTGATGCCATATCAACCTGCTGGAACTCCGAGTGGTCCGCCTAGCTCTCACCACCTTCGCTCTGTTTCTATGGCGTCAAGTGGTTCAGGTCCAGATGGACAATACCGTGACCATGTACTACCTAAACCGCCAGGGCAGGACGTGCTCCATGCTGCTATGCAAGGAAGTTCTCCGCATATGGTCTCTCGTGCGCAGCCTGGAGGCGGATCTGCTAGCCATTCACTTGGCAGGAGCCTCCAACACCCTGGCCGATGCCCTAAGCCAGATAGGGGCTGCGTCTCACGAGTGGTCTCTCCTGCCGGAGGTAGTACAAGATTTCTTCTCCCATTGGGGCCGCCTCAGGTGGACCTGTTTGCCTCAAGGGAGAATGCGAAGCTGAGACTGTTCCATGCCTGCCCCCCCAGCAGGGCTCGCTGCAGGGGGATGCCTTCTCGAGGCCGTGGACCCTGGGCCTCTTCTACGCCTTTCCCCCATTTCTCTTGATCCACAAGGTGCTTCTCAAGGTGAGGAGGGACAAGGCGCAGGTGATTCTGGTAGCCCCAGACTGGCCCCGCCAGTTCTGGTATCCAGATCTCCTCAGTCTCAGCTCCAGGCTCCCGAGGCGGCTTCCAGCCCGCCCAGACCTGATCTCAGTCAATCAGGGGAAGATATTTCATCCGGACTTTTAATCCCTGCACCTGACGGCCTGGTTCCTGAATAGCTAGAGTTCCAGGCCTTGGGTCTTTCCGACGAGGTCCTCAACGTCGTTGAGGCGTCCTGTAAGGAGTCAACCAGAAAATGCTATGCCTTCAAATGGAAGAGATTCTCCATTTGGTGTCAGGGAAAGGGCCTGGACCCTTCCTCCTGTTCCTTGGCAAGCATTCTGGACTACCTGTGGTCCCTTTCTCAGCAAGGGCTTCAGTCGACGACCCTTAAGGTGCACCTGGCAGCCATCTCTGCTTACTGGGCGCGGGCCGGGAAGTGGTCGGTGGCACAGGAGAAGGTGGTCTGGCGCTTTTCCAAAGGCCTTGATCACATTTCCCTTCCGGTGTGAGAACCTCCACCTCCGTGGGATCTACTGCTGGTATTGGCCAAGCTCATGGGCAAGCCATTCGAACCAGTGCTCAGGTGCGATATCTCCCACCTGTCGTGGAAGACTGCCTTCTTGGTGGCTATCACATCAGCCAGAAGGATGGGAGAGCTCCAGGCGCTTTCCATCGAGTCTCCTTATCTGGTCTTCCACGGGGACAAGGTTGTCCTGCACCCCCACCCGAAGTTCCTTCCGAAGGTGGTGTCGGAGTTTCACCTTAACCAGGTGTTGACTCTGCCAGTGTTCTACCCCAGTCACACCTTGGAGGCCAAATATATGCTCCATACTTTGGACCCTAGAAGAGCGCACGCTTATTATAAGAAGCGGAAGGCTGAAGTTCGGGGAGAGGTTCGCCAGCTGTTTGTCACCTACGCTGAAGCCGCACCTGGCAGACCTGCAGCCAAGTGGATGATAAGCAGGTGGGTCACCTCCTGTTTAGATCTCTGCTATAGGTTGGCGGGCATGGAGCCTCCCAGAGGGATAAGAGCTCATTCTACCCACCATACCGCTGTATCGGTGGCTGCTTCCAGGGATGTTCCTATCCAGGATATCTGCAGGGCTGCTACCTGGAAGTCGGCACATACCTTCATTACCCACTACCACATCGACCTTGAGTCACGCCGGGATGCTGGTTTTGGGGCCTTGGTTCTCCAGTCTTTATTGCCTAAGTAGAGGGTGTGCGCCTTGCCTCCCTCCTCCCGGAGAACTGCTAGGAGTCTGCCAATAAGTGTGGATGAACAACATATCCATGTCCCTAGAAATACAGGTTACTCACCTGTAACAGGAGTTCTAGGAATGGTATATGTTGTTCATCCACACGACCCACCCGACCTCCCTGGCTTCGACGCACAACCTGGCTTCCAGCGGGCTAGATCTGGCGTCATGGGGCTGAGCCAAGAGTTTTGCCACCCGGCTGGGTGGGAGAAGCCAGCTTGAAGACCTTCCGTCAAGATTTAAAGTGGCAAGGAACCTGCCAATAAATGTGGATGAACAACATATACCATTCCTAGAACTCCTGTTACAGGTGAGTAACCTGTATTTCTTCTAATGGAGTCTTGCTGTATTCTGACCTCCTCCTCCCCTCTCAGAACCTATTTTTTGGGGAAGTGGGCTGGCAAGTACAGTGCTGCACCCCATCGGTGTATTGACTACCTCTCCTTTTGGGAGAGCTGGGCATAGTAGATCTTCTTTTGATGTTATTATAAAGTTAAGTTCACTACCTGAGTTTTTTGTTTTGGGGTTCTTGACCCGAGTCTTTTGGGATTCCCAAACATTTGGCTGCCATTATGGCTAGTGCTTTCTTACAGTTTCCACACTATAGGTGTATTTAGTTAGTCTTGGCTAGAAAGAATCTGACGGTTACACTTGAAAGTGCAGCAGACAGAGGTTTGAACCAAACACGAGCTCAACATTCTATGCTCTCAACATAGAGTTAACTCTTTCATCTCCGGAGCAGTTCAAGTGCTGGGGATAACTGCATATTGTCAGAATACAGCAAGACTCCATTAGAAGAAATATAAATACTAAGGTGAATCATTTTTTCTTTTGGAAATGTCCAAGATTACAGAATTTTATAAACAGTCAAACAGATGATTTGGAAGACCTTGGGGTCCCCGCTTCAAGAGGCCTGCAGCATCTCCTTTGATTTTCACAGGGGATCTCCTCTCCACGGAGTAAATACTTGTTCAGGATTTTCGTAGCTGCATTTCAAAGGCCATTAGTTGTCAGTGGTGAAATCCTGCTAGCCCCTTCAGTTAAAAAGAGGCACTACTCATTGGATGGTGTAAATGGAAAAAATCTCACTCTGTCCTAGATTACAGACAGGCCTTAATACCTGGTGACTCCTCTTCATATTATACCTGGAGGACATAGGAGATTCCGAGTTTTGGGGCCATTTACTGGTTGCCAGAGATAGAGAGCCCTAGGAGCAGAGCTGGTTTGACATCATATCTGTCTGAGACTGACCTATGGGCTATTTATGGTTTGAGAGACTCAGAAAAATGAATTTTTTAATGCGTACCCTCTACGCCTCGCCCTGCTTGACTCCAGCTCTTATGATTGCTTGTCTAAGTAGTACTCCCATCTATCTGCCCATGCCTCCTCACCAAGCACTTTCGACCAACACTGCCCCCATTGGCACTTACCCCTGTCTGTCCATGACAAGGCCTCCGGGCTGCCCTGCCCGCCACCCTCTGTTTCACCCCCCTCTTTTGTGCCCCCTCCTTCCCCCACCTCCCCTCTTACTCCCCCTCTCTTCCTGCTCCTCTCTCCTTTTCTTTCCCTCCCCTACCACCTTACGCTCTGTGATCTTCCCTCCCCTACCCCAGTCCTGCCTTTGTCCCTATTTCCCCCTCTCCGTTTTGCCTCCTGTATTCCTTGAAATTGCATGTATTGTTAGTTAAATGTTACTGATCGTTACTGTTACACATACTGTATGCTTGTACTCACTGACGTGGAACTTTTGTAAAAGAGCCTCGGTTCAAAGGTATTGTTGTAATCCTAGACTGAAATAAATAATAAAACTAATAATAGTTTAACTTTGTCATTTTCTTATTGGTTCTGTTGTTTACATTCCCCTGCTGTTGGTCTACTAAATATTGCGGATAATGCAGCAATCATTTCACTGAGTCTTTCAAAATGCATCTGACTCTGCCCTGCTAACCACACAGTTGCTGTTTGTGACATCACAGTCTGATGTCATGGTGACCAGTATGATGTTATAAACAAAGGCGCTGCGAGGTTAACAGAGGAGAAGCTAATCTTTTCAAATGTTTTCTTTACAAACCTTTTAGATGAACTACCAAGATGTGCTGTAAATCATGGAAAGGACCATTGAAAATAAAAAAAAGTATCCTCTAGTAAATTGCAGCAGTTGAAGCATCTTATTCATGAATGCAGATGCTTAAGTGCAGAGTTGCTTTTTATACTGTAGCACCAGTATTTGTTAGTGTGCAAAAGAATTCATCATATCATTTTTTGGGAAAATGTATTTCTGACAGTCATAGATTCAACCTCAGTGCACTTTTAATTTTGTAATTTATGATTCTTTTACAACATAAAAGATGGCCACAATTCATAATTTTTAAAAAAATTAATCCACTGAGGTTGCTTGTTGAATGTGCATACTAGATTCATACTGTGGATGCATTTGGATGGGGCTGCCACATGTTTGTGGTGGTCAGCAGCACCCCACTCTGTACCAAGATGTCCAAACAACATGAAGTTTTGCTGTATTCTGACAATATGCCACAGTTAGCCCCAGCACTTGAACTGCCCCAGAGAGGAAAGAGTTAACTCTATGCAGGAGCATAGAACCTTGAGCTCGAGCTTGGTTTTCAGACCTCTATCTGGTACTTACCAGTGCAATCGTCAGATTCTTTACTCATCCTAACAGTGAAGTTGCTCCAGAGATTCCTCCGCTTCGGTTCTGTGAAATGTAAAAAAAAAAAAAAAAAACATTCGGTTTAAACTGATTTGTTTATTTTGGGATTTCCAGCCTCTGTCTATGGTACAGGTAGTGTGGTAGATAGGTGGTGACTAGTGTGTTATTTTATAATTTGTGGAAATTGTTTTTTGTCTGTGTTCTTCATTGGTCGGTCTGGTTAGGAACTGACTTTCCTGATTATTTTATTATTTTTCTGGGATTAGTGTGGTGTTCTGGTGTTGATTGGTTTCAAAAGAACCAGACTTTTTCCGTTCTTTTACAGAACCCATGACACGATTCATAACCGATCGGTCATTTATTACCTAGCTTGAAAGCTTTTAAGGGTAGTTTGTTAGGTTGGCTATGTCTGAGAAATCCAAGAGAAAAAACAGTCCCACTAGGTTTCAGCACTGTACTGAGTGTGGGGAGGCCTTTGCCAAGGCCAACCCCCACCTCATCTGTGTTTATTGTCTGGGGTTTGACCACCTCAAAACAGACTGCCAGATTTGCAAAAACTTCTCTAAAGCCATTCTTGAAAAAAGGATGAGTAGGCTGAAGGAAAGGGAGGCTGAGAAGTCCATAGATCCGGATGGCCAGCTCGGTTCGGTTGCGGATGAACCTGAGGAGGTGCCTACTGACCTAGGCGATACCTCCTCGGGCAAAAGGAGGTCCGACTCCGTGGGGTCGGTTCTGTCTAAAAAGAAACTTACATCAGCTGGTTCAGATCCAGCACTGCATTCTCCAACCGCTGACGAAATAGCCGAAGTGATTAGTGTAGTTCAGTTACTTTGCCTGGTTCCATCCTAATCAGTACCACTGGTTAGGCAGTCGGTTCGGTCAGATCCGACTCCCATCGGATTACGATCCAGATGCTTTCTGTGAGGAGTGGGAGGGAGACAAAGAATATCCCAACTATGAGGACGAAGGTAACGACTTTGATAGTCTGGATGTGCCCATTGAACCGGACATCTCCCCAGATATACCCTCCAGTGTCTCCCCTCCCAGGCTTTCTGAGTCCCCTTCACACTTCTTGTTTTACAAGAAGGTGGCTGAAACCCTCCAGCTCCCTATGGTTGAAGCTGCTGAGGAGGACAAGGAGGAAGATCCTGATTTGTAGAAATAATGGACATCCCAGAGTCCAAAGATTGTCAGTCCCTCTTCACAGGTCCTTTGGGGCGGGGGAGGACACAAAGGTTTTGCAAACACCTAACTACTTACCTCCTGTAGATAAGAGAATGGACAGGAGGTATATGTTATCAGGCTCAGGTATGGAGTTCTTATACACTCGTTGCAGCCATGTTGGGGTAGTGCAGGCTGTAGCCTGTGACAAGGCTATCATATCTTTGGCTTCACCCCCAGACAAGGACTCCAGGAAAGTTGATGCCATGGCTAGAAACAATATTTGACATCCTCTTTGGGACTCAGGCAGGCAAATTACATGGCCTGCATAGCCAAGTACCAGACGTCCAGGTGGGATACGGTTCTGGAACTGGTTAAACAGGCCTCCCCCCAGCTAGCCAAAGAGCTGGAGGAGGTGGTTGCTGATGAAATTGAGGCATCCAAAGTGCAATTTCATTCCGCTGTGGACTTCAGTGATGTGGCATCAAGAGTCATGGCCACATCTGTGTCTCTCAGAAGACATGCTT
This sequence comes from Neoceratodus forsteri, assembly GCA_016271365.2. Taxonomy (NCBI): domain Eukaryota; kingdom Metazoa; phylum Chordata; order Ceratodontiformes; family Ceratodontidae; genus Neoceratodus; species Neoceratodus forsteri. The sequence goes on from CM057453.1 coordinate 408,668,778, forward strand.
GGCTCAGATGTGCTAGCCTTTCACAGGATACCCAGGCCAAGGCTATGGATTTCCCTGTAGTGGGTGTTTGGGGAGCAGACAGAGGCTTACATGAAAAAAATGGCGAGTATAGGACCACCTACAGGAGTGCACAGGCCAAAGAGAGGCAAGCTACTCCTCAGAAGCAGCAGTCTAGGGGCAGGGGCAGACCTTTCCACAGGCCTTTTTACCAAGCCCAGGCTTCCTCTTCCTTCCCCACAGAGGGAGTTCTTTCTAGGGAGGGGCACGAGGGGGATGAGCAGGGCGGCATCTTCTTCCCAGTCCAAGGCCCCTGACAAGCAGACACCCTGATGTGTCAGCCCAGGTCAACTCTGCAATTCCAGTAGGAGGCAGGCTGGTTTACTACTTCCACATCTGAAAGGCTGTTACCTCAGACAAGTGGGTCATGGAAGTAGTTAGCCAGGGACTGGCCCTCAGCTTCAAAAGGTTTCCAAAACTGAGGGCCAGGTCTTTTCCACCTGCATCTATCTCAGAGACCCTAGCCCTAGAGGCAGAGGTTTCCTCTCTTCTGGCTCTCAGAGCTGTAGAAAAGGTTCCTACTCAACACAGGGCCAAAGGTCTGTACTCCAGGTACTTCTTTACCTCAAAGAAGACATGGGAGTGACGACCCATCCTAGACCCAAGGTATTTGAACAAGCACATCTCAAAACCAAAATTAAAAATGGTGACTCTGGGAATAATTCTTCCCTCTCTAAGGCCAGGAGATTGGCTCGCATCCCTAGACTTCAAGGATGCCTACTTCCATATTCCTATCAGGTGCTCCCACTGAAAGTACCTCAGGTTCGAGTTGCCTTCAGACCACTATCGGTTCAGAACCATGCCATTGGGCCTAACATCAGCTCCAAGGGTGTTCACAAAGTGCCTTGCAGTAGTAGTTGATTACCTTAGAAGGCAGGGTATTTCCGTTTTCCCATATCTGGATGACTGGCTAATTGTAGGTCAGCCATCAGACCAGGTCTGGTCAGCTCTGCAAACCATTCAAGACTTGCTCAGTTCTCGGGGGTTTCTCCTCAATCTCCCAAAGTCTGTCCTTGGACCAGTTCAACTTCTTACTTTCATAGGAATAGAACTGGATACTATCCAAGCAAAGGCCTTCCTTCCCCTAGCAAGGGTAAAGGCCTTAACAGATCTTCCTTCCTCTTTTCGACCTCTGGTCTCTCGTCCAGCAAGACAGTTTTTTCAACTCCTGGGCCACATGGCTGCTTCCACTGCGGTGGTGCAGGGAGCCAGGTTTCAGATGGACATTCAGTTCCATCTAAGGTTCTTTTGGTCTCAGAAAAGAAACTCACTCACCAAATTGATTCCAGTGACTCAGACTCTGGTCCATGCTCTCCAATGGTGGCTGGATAAGGACAACCTCAGACAAGGAGTTCCATTCTCTCAAGTCCCCTCAGTAGTCCCAACTACAGATGCCTCTCTCCTAGGTTGGGGAGCCCATTTGGGAGCCCTTACGGCTCAAGGAGTCTGGTCTCCACAAGAGTCTCTCCTTCATATCAATCTCTTGGAACTCAGGGCAGTCTTTCTAGTCCTCCAGTTCTTCTCTGAGTCAGTCAGGGGCAAGGTGGTTCAAGTCAGGACAGATATCTCCACAGTGTGGTACATCAACAAGCAGGGGGCACTCGGTCAACGGCCTTGTGCACAGAAGCCATGAAACTGTGGTCTCTAGCCTATTCCCTTCAGACTTCCCTGATAGCAGTTCACGTTCCAGGGAAAGACAACATACTAGCAGATGCCCTGAGCAGGATATCCCAGGGGCATCACGAACAGTCCCTGTACCCTCCCATACTACAGGTAATTTTCTCCAGATGGATCTCTTTGCAGCCCCGGACAATCGCCAACTTCCTCTTTTATGTTGCAGACCTCCAGTCCTGAGGACTGTTAATCTGGATGCTCTCATTCTGGGCTGAAAGGGAAGGTTTCTCTATGCCTTCCCTCCCTTCCCTCTGTTGTTCAGAGTCCTGATCAAAATCGGATCTCTACCCTGCACAGTGATGCTGGTAGCTCCAGATTGGGCCAGGCAGCCTTGGTATCCGCTGCTGCTATTTCTGGCAGTGTCATGCCCCCTGTCTCTTCCCAAGAGATAACAATCTCCTAACCTCCTCTCAAGGGAGGATCTCCAGTCTCTCAACCTCATTTCCTAGCTCTTGAAGAGCTAGAATATGCAGGCCTGCATCTTTCTCAGGAAGTCTTAGATATATTGAAGATTTCCAGGAAATCTTCCACTAGAAAAACTTATAATTCCAAATGGAAAAGATTCTGCATTTGGTGTGCTCAGAAGAGCATTGTGCCTAACTCTTCGGGCATTGCTACAGCCTTAGATTATCTGGTTCATCTTAATGTTCTCAGCCTTAGGCCTGCAACTTTGAAGGTTCACTTAGCAACTGTCTCTGCATTCCTTTCAGCAGGGAAGGGCTCCTCCCTGGCATCCCATCCTGTTTTCACTAAGTTTTTCAAAGGTCTGGTTCATATTAACCCTCCCTTTCGAGAGCCCACTCCAGCTTGGGATCTTAATGTCTGCATTGCCCAACTTATGCAGCCACCCTTTAAACCTCTGGCTTCGGTCAAGGCTGAAGTACTTGATCTGGAAGACTGTGTTCCTGGTAGCTATTACTTCTGCCAGGCAGATTAGTGAATTACAGGTCTTGTCAGTCGAACCTGACTTCATCTCCTTCCATAGGGTTAAGGTGGTCCTAAGAACCAATAGGAGGTTCTTACCCAAGGTGGCATCAGATTTTCATCTGAACCAGTCAATGTCTCTTCCTGTCTTTTTCACTGACCATTCTTTTTCAGGGGAAAGAAGATTACACAGGCTGGATGTTAAAAGGGCTCTTAGTTACTACATAGAGCATACTAAGGCACACAGAAATGATTCTTTTCAACTGTTTCTCACGTATGGTGAAGTGGGAAAAGGTAAGCCTACCGCTAAAAGGACTATTTCCAGGTGGATTGTCTCTTGTATACAGTTCTGCAATAACAAATTGGGCAAAACACCCCTTCCAGGCCTGAGGGTCCACTCAACTAGGGGTATAGCTGCTACTCTGGCTGCAGCTAGAGATGTGCCCTTGCTAGAAATCTATAAAGCAGCCACCTGGAAAACAGTCCATACATTCACCAAGCATTACTCTCTGGACATCCAGGCTAGGAGTGATGCTAGGTTTGACACAGAAAGTACTGCAGAGCCTATTATCAAAGTAGGTTCTGTATTCTGTCCTCCTGGGGAAACTGCTTGGTAGTCTGCATATTGTCAGAATACAGCAAGACTTCATGTTGTTTGAAGAAAAAATTACCGTAATAATTTTGTTTCTTCTAATGGAGTCTTGCTGTATTCTGACCTCCTTCCCTGCCTCCCCTCTAGTCAGAATCTAGTTTTTGGGAAGTGGGCTGGCAGGTACAGTGTTGCACCTCAGGAGTGTACCTTTTACCCTCCCTCTTTAGGGGAAGGTAGCTGTTGTTATGTTTAACATATATATATATAGAGAGAGAAATATAGATATATATATATATATAGAGAGAGAGAGAGAAAAATATAGATATATAGATACATATATATATAATAGAGAGAGAGAGAGATAGATATATATATTTTATATTGTCACTACCTTTTTTTCTTGGGTTCTCGACTTGAGTTTTTTTGGGACCTAAATTGTTGCCTTTTGGCCATGTATTAAACAATCTCCATAGTTAGTACTTAGTTTGCTCATAAGAATCTGGCATTTGCACTGGTAAGTACGAGAGACAGAGGTTTGAAAACCGAGCTTGAGCTCAACGTTCTATGCTCCTGCATAGAGTTAACTCTTTCCTCTCCGGGGCAGTTCAAGTGCTGGGGCTAACAGCTGCATATTGTCAGAATACAGCAAGACTCCATTAGAAGAAACAACATTACTATGGTGAGTAATTTTTTCTTTTATTTTTTCATGTCACGCTTGGCACAGGAGTGGTAACTTTTTTAAAAACTTCAATAGCGTCCTTCGGGAAAGAAATAAAATGAGTAAGAGAATCGGTATACTGATGTTTTTGGAAGAAAGACATGATTGCTAAAAAAAAAAAAACTACATGGTGACTAACATACTGGTGCTTTATTTTCTGCATTGTGTACACAAGTATGACACCACAAGAAATTGTAAGAATAGAGATAGGTTTGTTTAGATATGATCAGTTGAAAGCAGGAAGACGAACGTACACTTTCTAATCCTATTCTCTGTAAGCAATTAAGTGCTCAGTCTTTGCTCTTTTCAATATGCCTGTTTGTATTGCGGAAAACCCAGTAAACTTCAAGTGAAAACACAAGAAAGCATCACAGGACACTAGCTAGCTCATGCATATTGTACTTCATGTTTACCATAATTCTAGAATAAAACCTCCGGGGACAGTCAGAGTGCACTTCTCTAAATTGGTGACCACTTTTTTAGGTAGAGCTATGGGAAGCGTCTCCAGCAGTCATTTGTAGGGTGGCACCTTGAAAGCATTGTGGCATAGTGGTTAGAGCACCAGTTTGGGAACCAGGATATCACAGGTTCAAGCCCCGCTAGAGCCAAATACAGTGTGATCTTGAACTAGTCACTTAATCTCCTAGTGCTCCAGTCTGTTCAGTTGTGAAAATGGGTAGAAGGTAGGACACCACTGAAAATGAGATTTTGGACTATCCTAGATAAATAAATTGTAACCAGACATATTTGGAGGGAGGGCCCTCACAAAATGCTGCAACTTGGACTGCTGCATCTTCGGTTGCCTCCCTTGACCACAGAATTTAACAGGGAGTAGTTTCCTTGTACCTCCCTCTTTAGCACTTTTTAGCACACCCAATGACCTTCTGTTTGTTTCTTTGACTGCTGTTCACAGGGCTCCCCCACCCGGTGTTTATTGACCTGGAGGTTATCGTCAATCCTAACACATAAACATATAAAACAGTTTTTGTGTTGTTTTCAGTTTAGTGTTAATATGTTTTTTCTTTAAAAGAAACTGATGCAGATTACAGGTGGGTGGCCCAAATGCCAAAAGTCTTCATTCTGTCTCCACAGAAGCCTATGGAGGAAAATGCCAGTGGTGCTTAAAGAGCAGCTGAAACCATGTTTGGCTATAGGCAGGCGACCCATAACATGGAGTTGCCTGCCCTTGGAGCTATTCTAGCCATATTTGGGCTTTTTTTATGATTTATAATGAAAGTTATTAGCTCCATAAAGCTCGGCTCATAACTTCCATGTATGAGCCGAGCGGCTGCCAAGCACTGCAGCCCTGCCCCTAAAAATTGCATAATTATGATGTGAAGTAGGGAACGGGACTGTAGGTGCTCTATGGAGAATGTAATAGGATTGGAGAAGGGGGCCGACTAAATGTACTCAGATTATCTTTGCATTGTCAACTAACTTATTTGCTGATCTGCAGCAAAAAAACTTCTGATTTTCTCTTTGATGGAGACTCTTTGTTTGGGGACAGAACAGAAGTTTATATGGAGATGGTCAATAAGCAAACAAACAAAACATGCACAACCCTCACCAAACAGGATAGCGGAGGTTGTTTGTATCTGTGTTAGACCTTACTCTATGGAAAGTTATGGGGGGCCAAATGCAGACCTTGCTTCCAACCTGATTTATTCAGTGAAAAGGGGTGCTACTAGAGGTAAAGGTGAGAGAGTACACGGACCTCAGGCTTCTTCTCACCTCAGGAATCCCTCAGTATTCTTGACTATTTTTGAGTATAGCAGTTAGCTAGCTGGGTTCAGCTAGCCCCGGAGGAGGAGTTTATGTAAATGAGAAAACTAAACTACCAATCAGATTGTAGTAAGAGATTACTGCCTGTAGGGTGTGCTGTTTGCTAGTCAGATTCTTTTCTCCGTAGCAGTGGACAGTTGTCTCCGGAGTGTCGCTATGTCTGTCTGTCTGTCTCTCTCTCTCTCTCTGTCTGTCTCTTCGCTTGAAGAAAGTTCTTATTTTTTTCATTTATTTATTGAAATGTTTCACCAGGAGGGTACACTGAATAACAAGTTGCTTGTCTCATGGTGCGACCTGGGGGAGGCAGTGTTCCCCATTCATTGTTTTAGTGCGGTGGGCCACCACCCTATATTTGATTTACCACCACTCTATATTTTTTTACCACCACCCTATATTTTTTTGTCACCACTCTATATTTTTAACCATTACTGATTTTTGGTTTTTATAAAATCCTCCAATATTGTCTTTTGTTGCCATCTTTTATTGCACTACTACCCCTGTTTTGATATTGGCACACTATATTTTACTTAAAATACACTTATACACATGTACAGTGCTTATAGGAGGTCCAGAAAAATAACGTACCTTTTCACCCGATCACCACTGCCACCACCTTGTATTTTCAGACAGTGGGGAACCCTGGGAGGGGTACATAGGGTTGTGAAGGATGATCAGTTACAATAGTATGTGGGTAGTACAAACAATACAACATTGTAAGATTGTGCAACAGTTGGAACACAAGGTATTGTACAATAAACAGTAGTGGAACATTGGGTAAATTACAATACATGTCCAAAATCATACAAAAAAACATATAATGTTTTCTGTTTATAGTGTATTATTTTTCACTTTTACTGCCTTCAGGTTGATTTTTATTTTTGTCTGGTTTTAGTGTTTTTTCTGGGCTCCCAGTGCTTTCCCGGAACAGTTTAAATTTCCCTCACAGGAGTTACTTCAGGTTTTCCACAATGTATTCTCTGACTGAAAACTACATTTCCTGAGGTAAAAAACATTTTTTTTTCGTTTTTAAACTGTTATACTGTTTTCCCCATATTTAGGGGAAACTTGTTTATTTCCAACTTTTAGTTTTCAGTTTCCTTCACAGGAGTTGCATCAAGTTTTTCTGCTATGTATTCTCTGAATGGAAACTACATTTTCAGAGGTTAAAACCCTAATTTTTTCTCGTTTTAAATTCATTTTCTACTGTTTTTCCCCATTTTAGGGGAAACTTGTTTTACATTTTTAGCTCCTTTTGGGAAACTTTTTTTTTTTTTTTTTTTAGTCTTCTGACTTTTATTTTCTGTCAGACAGACTTTTAAAGTGAGCTGGACCTACATTTGTTTTGATAAAAATCGGCTTAATTTATTTTTAATTGGTTACTGACCACGAGCTTGCTATTTTTTTTCCCTGTGGGTTCAAGTTTTTATTGTTTGCCTTGTATTCAATTAAAAAAAAAAAAAAAAAGTTGAGTAGAGGTCAGAATCATGACTTATCAGTGTCTCCTTCCCTATCTACTGAGCCGGTTGGGGAGGGGACTTCTTCCCATGATAGATATAAAATAGGTCCTCTAGGACCCCAGTGAAGATAAGTCTGATAAAAATAATGTTGGCCAAGCAAAAAATGCTTCCTGAGCAGGTTTCCGATTCAGTGCCTGCCAAAAAACAAAAAAAACATATTGCTGCCCTTCCCGCCGAAAGGCAATGGACACACCAGTGACAAAGCAAAATATGCCTTCTCCTGAGGAGGTGGCAAAGGCTTGGCAAATGTATACAATGTTCCAGGCTATGGGCAATCTGTTCTAGACTCACCTGGGCCGTCTGTTTTATTATGATGAAAATGAAGAAGAGCAGGAAGATGGGATAGCTCTAGGTGAATCCCCTGACCGGGAATTTGACTTCCCCTTACCAGGTCAGGAGGTTTTTACCTCTCACTACGCTTTTGTCCACCCTTAACCTCTGTATTCAAGAAGCCTCTGAAGAGGATGAGGAGGCAGACTTTTTAGACACGATGGGCCCCCACCCCCGAGAAATTTGCTTTTGCCAGTCCACAAGTCCCTTCGCAAGGTGAATTTTAAACTGCTACAAAGCCCAGTGACCATCCCAAGAAAATAAGAGAAAAAAATAGAGAAAAAGTACCAGCTTCATAAGAATAACACTGAATACTTTTTATACACATCCTGATCACGAAGGTGTGGTGCAAGCGGCAGCATGTGACCAGGCTAAAGTACCCTTATCATCACAGCCTCTTGACAAGGAGTCCAGAAAACTGGAGGCCATGGGCAAGAAATCTTATACTACAGCCTCCCTGCTGATTCGCCTGGCCACATATATGGCATACTTGGCACAGTACCAGAAAGCTCTGTAGAATGCTGTTCTGGCTATTAACCAGAAGCTCCCTGACAACATTGCTCGGGAGCTGTTAGAAACAGTACGGACTGCCCTGGATGCCACCAGGTATCAATTTCACATGATGTGGATACAAATGATACTGCCTCCAGGGCAGTGGCACAAGCTATCTCTCGTAGGAGATTTGTTAGGCTACGGACTAGTAACCTTACTCAGGATGCCCAAAAATAAGCTCATGGATTTTCCCTGAGAGAAAAACTCACTTTTCAGGGATAAAGCAGAGGCCTATATGAAAAAGTGGATGAATACAAAACCACCTACAGGAGCAGTGCAGCTAAGTCAAAAGCCTCCACTTCTTACAAGTCCCAATGGGAGGGGAGCCAAAGGCAGGGGTTACTACCCCAGAGCTTTCTAGCCATTGCCCATGCCTATGCCAATGGACTACTCTCAGATGAGAGGTTTATTTAGGGGAAGAGGCAGAAGAACCTAGAAGCATGCTGACCCTGCCCCTTCCACAAAAACCAAGTCCAAACGAAAGTCCTGATGGGAATGTCCAGGTCGCCTCCCTTCCCTCAGTAGGAGGAAGGCTCATCCACTACCTCCACAATTGGCAAAGCATCACCACAGACAGGTGGATGCTGAAGGTAGTGGGCCAAGGTCTTACCCTGCAGTTCAAAAATAATTCCTCACTCAGCAGGACAGTAAACTGGTAGTGTCCAGAAGGCACACTACCAGTTTACTGTCCTGCCTTTTGGTCTGACCACAACACACGGGGTTTTCACAAAGTGCCTGGCTGTAGTGGTAGCTTACCTCAGGAGACAGCATGTCTCAGTTTTTCCCTTACCTGGACGACTGTCTCATGGAAAGAAACTCTCCTCAACAGCTCAAAGACTCCCTAAAGCTCACTCAGCTCACTCTGGAGTCCCAGGAGTTCCTGATAAACTTGTAGAAGCCCCAGTCGGAACCAGTCCAAATACTGGAGTTCATTGGAGCGGAACTGGACACCCAGCAGGAAAAGGCTCTGCTCCATTGGATGTGATTCAGAATCTCCAGTTCCTAGCAAATTTGTTTGTGACAGGCCAGCCAAACACTTCCTCAGGTTACTAGGCCACATAGCCTCTATCACAGCAGTGGTTCCAGGTGCCATGTTCCAAATGAAGGACATTCAATACCATCTCAGGGCGCATTGGTCTCAGAAAAGAGACTCCCTGTCAAAGCTAATTCCAGTCATAAAGATGTTTATGTAAGTTCTGGACTGGTGGAAAGACTGGCAAAATCTCAGGGAAGGTGTTCCCTTTCAGCAGAGGGAGCCCTCCAAGGTCCTCAAAACAGATGCCTCCCTCCTAGTTTGGGGGGTCTATCTGGAGGACCAATCCATCAGCTGGGCATGGTTCCCCGTGGAATCCAGCTGTCATATAAACCTTCTCGAGCTCAGAGCTGTGTACCTGACCATAAGACTTTGCCCCCCAGCTCAAGGGGTCACTGTGTCCCAATCAGGACAGACAATACCACCACCTTATTCTACATCAACAAACAAGGGGGCACAAAACTCTTGAAGCTCTGCACAGAAGCGATGAGGATTTGGCTGCTAGCTTACTCTCTGGACATGCAGCTAACTGCTGTTCACTTACCAGGTAAGGACAGTGTCCTTGCAGACTCTCTGAGCTGTATCAGCCAGGGCCACCACGAGTGGACCTTGAACAGCTGGGTACTAGCTACAGTGTTCAGGAGACGCACTCCAGAAATAGACTTGTTCCCCTGATTCTGAGAATACATATCAAACTGATGAACCAGCCTGCAACAATGATCCTAATAGCCCTGGTCTGGGTGAGATGGCCTTGGTACCCCCAGCTTCTCCACCTATCAGTCCAGTGGCCTGTTTGTCTGCATCCCAGTCCCAGTCTCCTGACTTTGCCTCAGAAGGTAGTTCCATACCCCAGTATCCAGTCGGTTCACCTCACAGCCTGGTACTTGAGGAGCTAAAGTTCTCTGATTCTCAGTATTCAGAGCAGGTCATGAAAATCCTCAGATTGCCTAAAAAAGCCAAGTACCAAAAAGACTTATGCCTCCAAATGGGAGAGATTTTCTTTCTGGTGTAAACATAAACAAGCTGATCCCAAGCAGTCAAGTGTGTCCTCTGTTCTGAATTACTTGGTGCACCTGCAGGCCTCAAGCCTGAGAGCCTCCTCTCTGAAAGTTCTCCTGGCAGCAATTTCAACTTGCCTTTTCGGTGGGCAAAGAGAAATCCGTTATTCTAGGGACGTGGATATGGTGTACTTATCCACACTTCTGGCAGTGTCCTTTGCCCTTTAAGGCTTGCCGAAATGTCTTCAAGCTGGCTCCTCCCACCCATCTGGGTAGTAACTCCCTCGACACTGCCCCGTGATGTCAGATCTTCCTTTCCGCTGGAAGAAGGTTCACTCATTACCACTCTCGTGCTGAAGAGGCCCTTTGCTTTATTTGTTAGAATTTCAATAAAAACTTAGTCTTCAGGCTGTTGTCTTCTCGCCATCAACATGGATGACGAGAAGTCTGTTCTGGAAATGTGTTTGTGGGCAGAAGATGTCCTGGGCAGATCCGCACACCATGTGCGTGTACTGCCTGGTCTACAAGCACGATCCCCAGGCCTGCAGCATTTGCCGCACTTTTCACTCATCCACTTATTAAGATCATCATGCCTGCCTGCTTTTAGGTCATCCGGACAATCAGGATCTAACAGTCAAATCCAAGGACACTCTTCGAGTGGTCTCTGCGGCTGCGGGGTCTGCCAGACAACTTACTGCGTTTTAAGGAGGCCATGGGTCAGGCCACTGCTCAAGCCTCCTTGGCTTTGGCCTTTTTGGCACTCTCCTTGGTTGCCTCCTTCACGGGGGCATTCAAAGATTTGTGTAAGGCCATTCCCACACTCGGGCAGGTCCCCTCCTCCAGGCAGAAATCAAAATCTAAAATAAGAGAAAAACAGTCTTGCTGTCAATTGTAATTCCTGCGCTTTTCTGGAGGTTCTTACTTTGGTTGATGCCTTTGTCCAGGCCACCACTCTTGGTGCTTGGGGAAGCAGCGCCACCGCTAATCTTCATCCTCGTCCTCTGATGAGGAGAGGCTTTGGCGCAAGTTGCATCAACACTACAGGGACTTAATGTGGCAACAGCCCATTTTTACTGGGATGAATCCCATTCCAACTTCAACCCAGGCCATCAGTTGGCTCTCACCACAGAGGCTGTTGCCTTCTCCACCTCAGCAGCAATCAACCCGTTAGGTCCCAGCTCGGCCTTCATCGGCTTCTCCGCCGTTTCGGGTGGAGCCACTGCCCAAAGAACCAAAAACCGGTGCTCTGACCAAGGAATCCCGCCTAGCCTCTAGTCTTCCCCAGTGGCCGTCTGTCCCCGTCACCTCTGACTGTCCTCGGAGGGTCAGTAGGGACCCTGGCAGTAGACCCCTCTTTGAGTCCTCGGGTGGACGTGGAGATGACCAGGGATCTCTTGACGGAGGAAGGTCCTACCTCCTTAATGGGCCTACTCCATCTTATCTCAGAGTCGACAGTCTCCAAATGGAGCCCATTTAGAAGCAGGTGCGTTACCTGCATACCGAGATCCTGGACTGGAGTGATTCCCCTGTGGAAGCATTCCCAGTGGCAGAGGCAGTTCTGGTCTCTGCCTTGAAGCTGTGGCAGCTTCTAACCCCAGGAAATCTTACTGTAGTCTGACATATGCAGTATGGTCTCATCATAGGACTGCCCTGAAGCCGAAATGGTTAATAGAACCTATGCAAATTATGGAATTCTAGGCTCAAGCTCAGTTTTCAAACCACTCTCCCTGGGATACATCCTGCAACCCTCAGATTCTTTACTCCACTTGCCTAAGTAAGATGCCTCGGAAACCTCTCCTTCCTCTTCCTGAAGATTTTATTTTCAATTTTTTTTTAAAGTACTGATTATTTCCTTTCATTTTTAAAGCGCTGTCCTTGGTATTGCAAGTAGACTAATGTAGATTTAGTGTTGTTCCGGTAAGTTTTTCGGTTTCTTGTAACCAGAAAGAAACCGAGTCTTTGTTTACATTACGAGGTAAACCTCCTTTGAAATCTACTTCTTTGGTATCTGATTTCTTATTTACATGTATTTTGTATTATTTAACCTGGGTAACTTTCGGTTTTGCCTCTGTCTTCAGTCGCTGAACCAACCACAAAAAAAAAGGAAACCCAGAGAAGTTGTATTTAATAGTGTGTGTTTGGCTCAGAGAAGTCCAGTTTTCGGGGGGTTGGATTATGTCACAGACTCCCAAGAAATGAACTGTCCCATGGGGTTTCAGCATTGTACAGAGTATGGTGAACCATTCAAAAAAGCTGATTCACACTTAGTTTGTGTTTTCTGCCTAGGGTTTAACCACCTGAACGCAGATTGTGAGATCTGTAAGAATTTTCCCCAGTCAACGCTTGATAGGTGACTGAACCGACTGAGGGAAAAGATGCCCAATAAGGCTTCTGTCCCGGCCATGGATAAGCTGACTCCTCATTCAAAAGAAAAACCCAAGGAACCGGATGTATAGCCCTCTGACAAGGGTGAAGGATCCCTGGGAAGGAAGTGAACCGCGGAACTGACGCTGAACCGGCAAACACTTCGAAAAAGAAGGAAAAGCACTCTGGGAAGGAACCGCAACTGACAAAGCCAGCGGTTCCTACCACTGAAGAAATTTCTAATGCTATTAGAATAATTCAGTCGCTGCAAACCGGTACCGATTTTGGTTCCGCGTTTTAGTTCACATCATCCATCGTTTCAAACTTCGGGTTCCTCTTCGGTTCCCGGTTCTGTTAAACACTACACTAATGTTGATGATGATGATGATGATGATGATGATGATGATGATGATGATGATGATGATGGTGGTGAAGGGGGAGGAGGAGGAGGAGGACTACTTTGGGGAGCCCCCTGAACTGGATGTTTCCCCTTAACCTCAGTGCCCTGATAAGGGACCTGAGGATTTTACCTCACTTTTTGCTTTCATGAAGCAAGTGGCACAAACTCTGGACCCAGGAATCTTCAGAGGAAGAGGATGAACTAGATTACATGGAAATGATGGGTGTACCAGCAACTAAGAGGTTGCTAGTACCCATCCATAAGTCTCTGAAGAGACAGGCAGCAAGGATTTTGCAAACCTCCACTTCTGTTCCCCCAGTGGACAAGAAGATGGATAGAAAATACTGGGTTGCCAAGGCAGGAGCTGAATTCCTCTTTGGGCATCCCAGTCATGAAGGGGTGGTACAAGCTGCTGCATGTGATAAGGCAGGCATTCCTCTAGCATCACGTCCCCCAGATAAAGATTCTAGGAAAATGGACTTTTTGGCCAAGAAATCTTATTTGGGTAGTTCTTAGAACATTAGGTAGGCCACTTATATAGCCGATGTTTCCAGATACCAGAAGGTCTTTGGAACACGGTTTTGGAGATTGCGAAGGCCTGCCCTGCTTCCATGGCATCTGACCTAGCTGAGGCTGCAAAAATGAGCATAGGAAGCTTCCAGATACCAGTTTTGAATGGCAGTGGATGCCAGTGACATTGCAGCCAGATTTATGGCAACTTCAGTGTCCCTTCGAAGGTTTGCTTGGCTCAGTGCCACTAATCTATCCAAGGACACCCAGGCGAAAGCCCTGGATTTCCCTTGTGAGCCCATGTCTCTCTCTAGTGAACAGATAGATACCTACCTAAAAAAGATGGATGAATACAAGGTGGCTTACAAGAGTGCTGCTGCCAAGGAAACAGCAGCAACAACTCAGAAGTACCAGAGTAGAGGAGGTAGGGGTAGAACCCACTACAGACCCTTCTTCAAGACTCAGTCTCTCCCAGCCTACCAGCAGCAGAGAGGGTACTTCAGAGGCAGGGGCCGAAGGGGCTGCAGTCATGCTGGCCCCCAGTCCCGAGCCCAGTGCACAAGGAAAGCAGACCCCCTGAGGGGTCTGCCAGGGTTGACTCCCCACTTCCATTGGGGGGCAGGCTGGCTCACTACCTCTAGACTTGGAGTTCTGTTACCACGGACAAGTGGGTCCTGGTGGTAGTGAGCCAGAGTCTTGCTCTCATTCCAAGGTCTTGCCTAAACTGAGGGCAAGAGCTTTCAGACCTGCCACCCCATCAGAAGCAATCCTATTGGAGGTGGAGGTAGCAAAACTCCTGCAGGAGAAGGCAGTAGAGCCTGTCCCCTTGACCCAAAGGGGAAAGAGACTATACTCAAGAAACTTCCTCACCCTAAAGAAAACTGGGAAGTGGCGACCCATACTGGATCTCAGACATCTAAACAAACATTTGACAAAACCAGAGTTCAAAATGGTCACCCTAGCCACCATCCTTCCTACACTCAGGCAGAGAGATTGACTGGAATCTCTAAACCTAAAGGATACTTACTTCCACATCCCTATCAGGCAGGCCCACAGAAAGTACCTCCAGTTCAGATTGCCATCAGGCCATTATCAGTTCAGAGCCATGCCCTTCAACCTGACTTCTGCTCCGAGAGTGTTTTACAAAGAGCCTAGAAGTAGTGGTAGCGCACTTAAGGAGGCAGGGAGTTACAGTCTTCCCATACTTGGATGACTGGCTAGTAGTAGGCCAGTCACCCCAGCAGGTCAGAGATGCACTAACCAACCCTTAGGATACCCTGCAGTCCTTAGGCTTTCTAGTAAACCAGAAAGAATTAGTACTGAGGTCTGTTCAGCTACTGGAATTTATAGGAGCAGAATTGGACACATTAAGGGGAAAGGCATTCCTCCCTCAGGGGAGGGAGAACTGCCTGGTACAGTTGGCCAGCTCCTTCCTGCTGCATGTTCCCAGACCAGCAAGGCACTTTCTCCAGCTGTTAGGACATATGGCTGCATCAACAGCAACAGCACCAGTTTCCAGATGAGAGGCATCCATTTCCATTTTAGATCTCACTGGTCACAGAAGAGAGATGCCCTATCAAAAATGGTGGCAATTACAGGAACCCTTCTTCAATTACTCCAGTGGTGGCAGGAAAAGGACAGCCTCAGAGAAGGTGTGCCTTTCCTTCAGCAGCCACCATCAGCAGTGCTAACAGTGGATGCCTCCCTCCTAGGATGGGGTGCCCACCTGGGGGAGCACACCTCACACAGTACTTGGCTTCAGCAGGAGTCTCTGCTCCACATAAACCTGCTGGAACTCAGGGCAGTTTACTTAGGCTTTCAGTCCTTTGCCTCAGTGCTGCAGAACAAGGTAGTTCAAGTCAGAACAGACACAATCACAGTGTGTACTACATCAACAAGCAAAGGGGGCACACGGTCATCCCACCTGTGCACAGAGGCCATGAAAGTATGGAATTTGGCTTACTCCCTGGGGATCTCCCTCTCAGCAGTTCATCTCCTGAGGAAGGACAATGTCCTCGCAGATGCTCTCAGCAGTATCAGTCAGAATCACGAGTGGTCACTGAACAGGCAGATCCTGCAAGTTGTGTTCAGAAGGTGGGACACCCCAGAGGTGGACTTCTTCGCAGCCCCAGACAACCACCAGCTGCCACAATTCTGCTGCAGACTACCTGCAGTGGGCATAGTGCCTCTGGATGCACTGCTGCTTGATTGTACAGGGGAAGTTTCTGTATGCCTTCCCTCCATTTCCCCTGTTGCTCAGAGCACTGAACAAGCTCAGGGTTCAGCCAGCGACAGTGATTCTCATTGCTCCAGACTGGGCCAAGCAGCCCTGGTATTCACTGCTCCTGACCTTTTCAGTATCCAGGTCAGTCTCCCTCCCCAGGAGGCACAACCTACTGACCTTCTCACAGAACAGGATCCTTTACCCCAGTCTCCAGTCTCTCAGGCTCAAGGTGTAGCTCTTGAGGACTTAGAGTATGCTGACTTACAACTCTCTGAAGGGGTTCTAGAGGTCCTCAGAGTTTCTAGAAAACCCTCTACTAAGAAGTCTTACGCCTCTTAAGTGGAAGAGGTTTTATATTTGGAGCCAGCAAAAACGTTCATACTATATAGCCAGTCAGGCTTACCAGTCGTTTTGGATTATCTGGCACACCTTCATTCCCTCGGCCTTAGGCCATCTACCCTTAAGGTGCACCTGGCAGCTGTTTCTCTTACCTCACGGCTGGTAAGGGTTCATCCCTGGCTGTGGGCCAGGTATCCAGAAAGTTTTTCAAAGGTCTGTTACACTTGCATCCCCCACTCAGGGAGTCAGTCTCTTATGGGACCTCAGTATATGCATTGGCCAGCTAATGTAGCCATCCTTCAAGCCCATGTCTTCAGCAGAGATTAAATATGTGACATGGAAAACAGTGTTTCTGATAGCTAAGTATGGCAGCTAGGATTCAATGCAAAGAAGTGCAAAATAATGCACCTGGAAAACAAGAACCCAGGGAAGATTACACATGGGGGTAGTAACAACAACAAAAAGGAAAGGGACCTGGGGTAATCATATCAGATGACCTTAAGGTTAGCAAGCAATGTGAGAAGGCAGTAGGGAGGGCTGGGGTATACTGGGATGCATAGGGAGGCATCACCAGCAGAAAACAGGAAGTTGTTATCCCTCTGTATAGACAGTTGGTGAGACCCCATCTGGAGTACTGCGTCCAGTTCTGGAGACCCCATCTCCACAAGGACATAGACAGGATAGAGGCAGTCCAGAGGAGGGCAACCAAAATGATGAAGGGTCTGCAAGAGAAGCCGTATGAAGAGAGACTAAAGGAGCTTAATATGTATACCCTTGAGGAAAGAAGGGAGAGGGGGACATGATAGAAACTTTTAAGTACCTCAGTGGAATCAACAAAGTCCAAGAGGGTAGCATCTTTCAGAAAAAGAGGTGTGCAAGAACAAGGGGACACAATTTAAAGATAGAGGGGGAGCGGTTCAGGGGCAATGTGAGGAAGTATTTTTTCGCAGAGAGGGTAGTGGATGCATGGAACAGCCTTCCTGAGGAGGTTGTGGGGTCTCAAACTGTGGGAGAATTCAAGAATGCGTGGGACAGACATAAAGCAGTTCTTCTGGGGGATAGGAAGAAATAGGCTGTTGGTTAACTAGGATCTGCGGCCTATCCTGTAGGTAGGGAAATGGGCAGACTAGGTTGGCCAAGCAGTCCTCATCTGCCATCAAAGTCTGTTTTTATCGCCTCAGTTAGGAGAATCCGTGAGCTCCAGGCCTTGTCCACAGAGCCAAATTATGTTTTAGTCCATAGGGACAAGGTAGTCCTCAGGACTAACAGGAAGTTTCTCCCCAAGGTGGTGTCAGACTTTCACCTGAATCAGTCCATCAGTTTGCCAGTCTATTTCACTGAACATTCCAGTTCAGAAGAACGCAGACTACACAGCCTGAATGTCAAAAGGGCTATCAGCTACTATTTGGATCACACTAAGAATCATAGGCAGGATAGTACTTGGCTCTTCCTGACATATGTAGAGGTGGGCAAGGGCAAACCTACCTCAGAGAAGACCATTGCACACTGAATTGTTGCCTGTATTCAATTCTGCTACAGCAAAGTAGGCAAAGAACCCACTGTGGGCCTTAGGGCCCACTCTGCAGTGGGTACAGCTGCTTCTATAGCAGCTACAAGAGATATTCCTTTGTTGGAAATTTGTAAAGCAGCTACCTGGAATACTGTTCAGACATTTACCAAACACTATAGCCTGGATACAGAGGCCAGAAGTGATGCCAGATTTGGCACAGCAGTACTGCAGAGCTTGTTTCCTAAATAGGTTCTCTGCCCTCCTTCAGAGGTACTGCTTGGGTAGTCTGCATATGTCAGAATACAGTACGATTTCCTGGGGTTAGAAGAAAAAATTACTAACCATAATAATCTT
Organism: Neoceratodus forsteri; assembly: GCA_016271365.2. Lineage (NCBI taxonomy): Eukaryota > Metazoa > Chordata > Ceratodontiformes > Ceratodontidae > Neoceratodus > Neoceratodus forsteri. The sequence continues at coordinate 408,686,656 of CM057453.1, forward strand.
GTTTCTTCCAAGGAAATCTTACTGTATTCTGAGCTCCCATCCTGTTTCCCCTACTAGAACCTGTGGGCACTGCACTACAGCTGTCCTTGCTGTTTGAAACTTCTGAGTTTTTTCTTGTTGTGGCATCTGTGACTTGAGTCTTAGTGATAACCACACTCTTAAATGTAAGAGGATTGTTGTGTGTTTTTTTTTTGGGGGTGCTAGTTATTTATTAGGGTAGTTTAGATAGTTTGTTCTTATGCATGCTCCGTAAGAATCAGACGGTTGTAGGATGTATTCCAGAGACAGAGGTTTGAAAACCGAGCTTGAGCCTAGCATTTCATCATTCACATAGGTTCTGTTAACCATTTTGTCTTTGAGGCAGTCCTATGGTGAGACCATACTGCATATATCAGACTACAGTAAGATTTTCTGGGGTTAGAAGACCCCCTTGAAGACTCTTGGAGTCGAGGCACTAGGAGTTAGCTACATCAGTCGGGTGGCCTGCAAGTATATGGTTCCTTTCGGGTCCCCTTCAGGGTTCACAGAGCACCCCTCGGCTGAAGGCCTTCTGGTAGATTCTGTGTTCAGGTGCTTGGGCAGCGTGGGTGACCTTGACAAACTGCTCAATAAGGAGTCCAAGAAGCTGGACCATATGGCCAAGAAGGTCTATGCTGCTTCCTCCTGGCCTTCAGCAGGTGAGTTCGGCCCTTTTGATGGCCCACTTTTCTCATGCCCTTCTGGGCATGCTCGATGGGGTCCTCCCTCATCTCCCAGCAGACCTCCAGACCACAGTCAAGCAGATTAGGGATCAAGGCCGAGCTGTAGCCAAGCTGCTCCAGACAGCCATGGACACCGTCAACTCCTACGCCCGGTCCATGGTGGTTGCGATGGCCATTTGCCGCAGGGCTTGGCTGCAGATATTGACCTTCACAGCGGATACCCAGCACACGCTGGCAGATGTCCCCTTCCTGTGTACCGACTTGTTCAGGTCTGGGGTCAAGGGGCACCTTACCTGCATCAGAAAGTCCAGTGCCACCTTGGACTTGGTGACATCCACTCAGAGGGATCCAAGGGCTCTGAGCAGCCAAAGAAGAAGAAGCCTTTTTGGCCCCTCTCTTCTCTCATGGCCAAACCAGCCCAGCCTCAAGCTCGACAGCAACCTCGACTGAAGTCTGTGGCCACTGTCGTCCACAATCCTGGAGGACAAGGCCCCGGTGGCCCTTCAGCCTGGATCTCCTCTGCCTCCAAGTCTGCCCAGTGATAGGATGAGGGGTGCCTCCCTCATGCCTATCATGCCTCCCCAGGGTCCTCCCATGGAGGTGCTGGCTCCACCACTTCCTTTATGCCTGGTTCGCTGTTACCATGAACAGGTGGGTCCTTGTGGTGGTCGGTCAGGGTCTGCCGCTGGAGTTCGAGGCATAACCCCCCCATGCCCAGCCCGCACCCCACAGGAGGGCATAGTGTCCGTGGACATCCTGTCAGCCCTTCAAGATGACCTAGCCCAACTCCTCTGCAAGGAGATCGTGGCTACTGTTTCGGACCCTCCAGAACACCCAGGGTTTGTCTCCAGGTACTTCTTCCTGCCAAAATGGACGGGAGGCTGGCGCCCCATCTCAGATCTAAATGACCTGAACAAGTTCATCAGACTGCACACCTTCAGGATGGTCACTCTTGTCTCAGATCATCTCTCGACAGAACATGCGGTTTTGCTCCCTGGATTCACGTCCCAATCCACCCGTACCACAGCTGGTTCCTCCAGTTCCGGGCGGAGGGGATCCTTTTCGAGTTCCAGCCATACCATTTAGCCTGTCCTCAGCTCCCAGGGTCTTCACCAAGTGCAATGCAGTGGTGGCAGCTTACCTGAGGTGCCGAGGAGTTTGAGTTAACCCCTATCTGGATGACTGGCTGATTGCAGGTCCCTCCAGACAGGAGGCGGAGAGGTCCAAGATCCTGGCCCTCCAAACCTGCATTTCCCTTGGCCTCCTGGTAAACGAGGCCAAGTCTGAGCTCGTGCCCTTGCAGGTGATCAGTTTTATCAGGGCAGAGCTCGACTTTTGCAGAGCCAGGTCTCACCTCCTGGCAGACAGAGTGAAGTCTCTCTCCTCCTTTGCCTGATCATTTTGGGTTGGACAGTTGAGCTCTGCTCGACCCTCGTGTGCCTCCTGGGATACAAGGCAGCCTGCACCAGCATGGTCCATTGGGCCTGCTGGAGAATGCACTCTCTGCAGTAGGAGCTAGCCTGCCAGTGGTCTCAGCACAAGGGCCACTTCAACCAACTGTTCACTGTGACCCAGCCAATGTGGGACACCCTCCAGTGGTGGTTAGTCCCGGAACATTTGCAGGAAGGTATCCCATTTGTCATCCCAGAGCAGGTGGTCATCCTGATGACTGACTCCTCTCTCATGGGCTGGGGTGTCTACTTGGGGGAACACAGAGTCCACTGGCTCTGGACCCCAAAGGAGTCCCAGTGCCATATTTTCTTACTTAATAATACACAGGTTCTAGTGAATTCATTTTTACTAGCAGTTGGTAAAATAAAAAGAAAATAATGAAAAGGTAAGTGGTGAAACAAATTAAAGCCAGCAAAAGGATTACTGAGGCATCTCAAGGTCCCATACCTTCATTCTTTTATGCACATCCTTACTAGGCATATGCTCTTTAAGGAAATAACTTGGACTACAGAAGTAAACAGAGGTGTGCAGAACTGAAGGAGACACTGATACATAAAGAATTAAAATAAAACATAATAATGATAGAGACAGTGAAAAAAAAGTACCCTAGTTGACCATTGATGGCCATGGTTGAAACACAGATAAACCGTAGTTTCCTTGGTCATAACAGCAGAAATGTTCAATTGCATTAAAAACCAGTCTAGCTAAAGCTGGCCAGTCAGTGCAGTGGTAGCTCTAGGGACTCTGGTGACGCGAGTTTGGAAACAAGTTTGAGTCGTGGCTGGGGGAAGAAGACCGAGCATCCCAGAGGACGCTGTCTTCCTCAAGGGAGAGAGAGGGAGGGTAGCTGCTGCTGCCACAGCACTGCTACCACCCAGGTAGCAGTGCAGTGACAGTACAGTTTGGAGGGGGAGATGTCAGCCAAGCTACACTCTGCATGCATGGGCATTTAGCATCTTGTGTGTCAACATCCCAGAACCAGAGACCACAAAGAGGAAACGTACTGCCTCATCAGGATGCTGTTGGGCCCCAAGCCCTGCCACTGTTCTCTTCCCACACCAGAAACTCCTGCCGTGTTCTCAGGAGGTAGGCCACAGCTGGACCCCTCCATGGGAGGGGGTTAGCATGAGGGATTGAAAGGGAGGAGGACAGTAAGCAACAGGGATGCCAGGGAAGGGGACTGACCGAAGGGAAGGGGACTGAGATGGGAGAAATATATATTTAACAAAATAAAAGTCAATCTGACCAGAATTTGTTGCACTCAGTAGCTAAACATTGTTAATAATGGATTATTGAAGCGTTAATTGCTCCACTGTGACTGGCGTTCGTCTCTGTAGTCTGCGGAATTGAACTTGCTTTTGCATGTTGGAACCGCTATGGACGGTTCTCAGTACACTTTGATAGTGTGGCCTTTGAAATATTACTTGAACGCCTGAACAAGTATCTGCTGCTGCTGTGTTTTAATGGATTAAAGGTGTGTCCTGAAATATTGCGATAGAGTGCTGACCTTTTTTCATGCACAACGTGTACGGAGTGTGCTGTGGATGGGAGAAATATATATTATTTAACAAAATAAGAGTCTCACTAGAATTTGTTGCACTCAGTAGCTAAAACATTGTTAATAATGGATTATTTCCAGATCCTGTATCAGTACCAGAGTACCAGAAAAATCCCTGCACATATGTTGGGAATTGTTTCAGTAGTCAGCATATTATCAAAGTACTGAATGAGCAGTATAGTCTCCCATGCCTGTAAAACCAATCGCAGCAGTTTTCCAGGGACTAGTAACAGTAAGCAGTGTTGTCCATCAGTCAATTGTGCTGTATGCCTTTCTACTTAGGAAAAGCATGGAACTGTACTGTGTTTGACATGGTGAAATCCAGTTATGCAAGTGTAACCCCTAGATGGCGCTATCCCAGGGGCTACTACCCCTGCCTGATTTGCCACTAACAGGTTGAGGGGCCTGGATCCAATGGCGGGTGCCTCCACCCAGAGGTCAGGGTTTGCAATAGTTAAACTAACTTGGTCACAGCCCTCTGGGACACTACAACCCCCCTTTCTTCCCACTAGTGGCCCACACAATATATCAGAATTACCTTCACAGTATACACTTACCCCCAGGTCTGGTTCGGCACTGGGACCTCCTGTGAAATGAGATACAGTGCAACAATCACAGTACAGTACTTTAACATAGACAAATACCTCAGGCAGTATAACTTTACTGAAACAAGCAGCTCTGATTTATTTAGGGGATATAACAAGGACAGGAAATCAGGTTAATTAGCTTATCACTCTAATAATCTACCTATGGCTCTGTGCACAGGCCTCCCTATCAGTTACTGTCCCTGGGTACCCAAGCCCTAGTGGCTAGTCCAAACCGTGGCAGCTGGTAGGGGCCCTTTCACACAGAGAAAGGAGAATTAAACAGTCAGCAGTACAGTAATTCCATTTGGATTTAATGTGGCAATTCAACAGGAAGCGACCCTGAATTAGTACTCACGACCTCCAAATAAGATAGGGTCCTTCAATGTCAGCAGGGCTCACTTGAGGTACACAAACCTCTTCACACATCCATATAAAAGAACGCACTATACCAGGCAGGCTGCATCTGTATCCCGATCGCAATTACTGCACAATACCGGGAGAACACACAGCATTCAGTTCCTGACAGACCGAGTACAATTTTCAGCAATTCTTCCAGTCTTCTACAGGGTGAGCCTGGTTTCTACTCTTCAGAGATCCTTTGATTCTTTTCACAGGACGGATTCAGTCCTAACAAGCTGTTACACAAGCTGCAGACCGAACTCTGGGCCTTACACGCTTTTTGACTAAAACTGCACACTGAAAAGCACAGGGCTCCTTCCTTCTTCACTGCCAAAGCTCAACTGAAACTCCAACCGACAAAACCGCGCACTTCCTTTGAGTTCCTCCCAGTTCTTGACTGGATTGGCTGTCACTCACAATAGACTGCTGCTGTTGGTCCAAAAAGGTGCTGAAGTCTAAACTACATCTCCCAGAGTCACTGCCCATACAATCCTCTTGTGGCTGGCTCAGATTATGAGTCCAAGTTCTGATTCGTCCAAGGCACCATTTTAGAGCTAGCTTACCCCACACTGATTGGTCCAGTTCAGCAGTTCAAAACTAGAATGGGGAACTAGCAGACACAGTTCTGACTGCAAAGAAAGCAGGTTAGACAAACTGTAATTTCATTATTACTCTAAATAATTTCTGGCAAACAGTTACATCTGTCAGATAGGTTCCCTTGCACTCCTAGTGACTGCAAAATGAAGTGAATTGGCAGCAGCTTGAGTGGTACTCAATCAAAGAAACACACAGTCCCCCATACAAACTAATTATGTCTGCAAGCAGACAGCTCTTAAAGAGACAGTACCAGAGGCTCTAAAAACACTCACTGATAAATGGCTTAAATGCCAAACACCATTCAGGCTTGGAGCATTCAAGCAAGCTCCTGGAAGTCTTTTGGGAACCCCCATTTGCAGGGGGGTTACACAAGTTGTAGTAGTGATATTTTATTACACCTGTCGTGTCAGGAAGTTATGCTACTGGTATATAAAACCAGAGTTACCACAGTGTTATGTTTTCAGCGCTTCTGTTAACCATACTTACAGTAAAGGTCTAGAGACCCCTGTAGTTTACATGCAACTCATAATAAGAGCGGGGGTTGGGGGGCATGAGCATCATTTTACCCACCATAACCATGTAATTTGTATTTCTTTGCATTATTTATAAGGCATTTTCCTGATGTGGGACTTGTAACATTTTTCATGGGACCCTCACAAAACTGTAAGATGGCAGGGAGTCCCAATCTCTGTCCAAAAATTGCATAGTAGAAGCCCCGGTGGGTTTTGTTCTTGTTTTTCATCAGCAGCAAGGAAATATGTCACACACTGTTTAACACTATCTAATGACTTCTTCAAGGCAAGGCAAATATATTGAGCTCCTTTTCCCAAATTCCCAGGGCCCTTCACAGTCACAAAATATTTCAGGAGCATTATAATAAGAAAGAACTACAAAATGCATAACATACAGCTAAAACCGGTCTGGGAATGCTTCAGTAAATGGAAAGATTTTCAAGGAAGTCTTGAGGGCTTCCACCATGCAAGCTGATCTAACATTCAAAAGTAAGGCATAGTACAGGAGCTGCCACACTGAATGCCCTACCCCAGACTGATGCAGACGTGAAGTAGGGACAGAAAGCAGGCCCGGACCAGAGGAGGTATCGAGTTGGGTGGTAAGGAACCAGGAGGTCATTGAAGTAGTTCTGTTCCAAACCATGTAGGGCTTTGAATGTAGTCAAGCATGTCTTGAAGGAGAAGCACCAGCCATGTGATATGGTCCCTCTGAGAAGAGCTCACAGTCAGTTGGGCTGCAGCATTCTGGACCAACTGCATTCCTCTCAACACACATCCAGATAACCCTAAGTACAAAGCATTGCAACAGTCAAGCCTAGAGGTAATAAAGACATGAACAGTCACGGCTAGGTCATCGGGGACAAGATGTGGTTTGATCTTGGCAATGTTTCTTTTTTTTATTTTTTTTTTATTATTGTGTTTTTTTTTGTTTTTTTTTCTCTCTCTTACCCTCTTCCGCGGAGATGGCAGGCAGCTCTGGGCCTCCCATGGAGGGTTCATTCTCCAGTCAAGCCCCCTACACCAGTCCTGCCCCCCTCCAGGATTTCCCCCACAGATTGCCCCCCGGAGCGGGGCTGAGGTGAGGAGTGTTGACTTTTCACCCCATTACGTAGAAATCAATACGGGGGCGACTAGCATGTGGCGAGCTGGCCATCATGGAGCCTGTCGGCTTCAATTTTCCTGTTTTCTCCTTCCCGTGTTGTTGCTGGTGCACGTGTGCGTGTGAAGGCATGCCCACACTCCGACCCTCAACGTTTACTCTTTGTGTCCCTCCCCCATCCCGTACTGCTCCTCAGGTCTCCACCTGGGGCAGTCGTTTGGCAGGGAGTGGCAACCCTCCCATCCCAGGTGAGGAGAGCAGTCCTCCGGTTGCTCGATCCATTACCCCCCAAACATGGGTCACTGGCATGGAATGAGGCATGGCATCCAGTGCCTCAACCCTCAGCACCACCAGGCCAGCATCCTGGCAGGGTTTTTGAGATGCTAAAAGCCATCTCTGACCAAGGCCGACATCTGTTGATCAAACAGCCTGCAGTTCAGGATGACCCCAAGATTCTTCACCGCATCTACAGCTCTGAGTGGTTGACAACATAATGAATGGCTTAATAATCATGACCTCCGTCTTACCCGGCTTGAGACATAGCCAGTTGGAGGCTATCCAGTTGTTAATTTCATCAAGACAACTTCCCAGCACAGTAGCAGCCTGAGTCTCATCGGGAGTGGCAGACAGGTATAGCTGAGTGTCATCTGCATAACAGAGAAACTGAAAACCATACCGTCTAATGAGCTCACTGAAAACAGCAGTGGCTCAAGAGGGCAGAGGGTCCTGAAATGTGATTTCTTAGAGTCGCCTGCTGTGTTCTTCTGGTTATATAGGACTCAAATCAGCACAATACTGTGCCCAAGAGACCCACAGAATTCCTCAGGTGATTTAGTAGCAGAAGTCAACAGTACCAAATGCCAACAAGAGATCTAAGAGGACCAAAGTGGAACAGACTCCATGATCTCTTGCCATGAGATCATTCGTCACTGTGATGAGCGCAGTCTCCGTGCTGTGGTGAGATCGAAAACTCGATTGGAGAGGTTCATAGATGTAAAAGTTTTCCAGGTGATCTACATGTCGCTCCACCACCACCTTCTTAATAATCTTTCCAAAAATGGGAGATTAGAGAGAGGTCTGTAATTTCCCAGAACGTTGGGATCCAAGAATGTTTTTTTCCAGGAGGGGTTTAATTTATTTTGAAATTGCAGGTAAGTACTCTGGAATATACATTCCGTTTTCAGGTATGACCTGAAGTGAAGTAAGGGTACAACATACAAATATTCATATTATAACAATGTAAAACATACAGAAATAACAGTAATACAATACATTCATTTACATACACATTCATTCAGACTTTTAAAATTAAACTGCCATATTGAAGGTATGAACAGATGTACTGTAGATTGGGTCTAAGTGTTGCCTTTTTCAGAGCAAACGGGAAGACACCCTTTGTCAAGAAACACCAAACAGTCTGAGAAATAACTGGACCCAAGGTCTTCTGACTGCCTAAAAGTAGATAGGGTGGCATAAGATGTGACACACAGCAGGTGCGGTGCAAACCCAAGATCACCCGGAGCACTTCCTCCTCAACAACTGGCCAAACTCATCCCAAGTAGGAGATTAGCAGTGTAACAGAAAAAGCCTTGCAACCCTCCCAAGTATGGATTTAGAATCGGAGTTCCTGAGCAACCAGTGTTAAAAAAAAAAACCTTAAGAGTTTATTACAGCTTAAAACATATACACACTGGCATCAAAATATAGTAAGTGCCCCGAAAAAGCAGCCTGACTGCGTATCATTCCTAACACTGGAGCTTTATCAAGGGCAAACAAATTTATGCCTAGCAGTAGTTTAAATATCTTTTTATAGAGTGATCCACGAGCAAACAGATCTAATAGTTTAATTACTTTCTCAAGTATTTTAACTATACTGTACATTGCATCAAACCGCTATCTAAAGCACAAAACAATCCCCTATACCAATTCCCTGAGTCAGGCTGCAGTAGGCCAATATAAATAGATAATTAAATCTATCTCTAATTAAATAGATAAAAAGATCATAGATTTTTTTTTTTTTTTAAGATATAATCTCCATAGACTTAGATCTTCTTAAAGTCCATTTAAAATATAAAAATAGTCCCATTTTCATATAGGGCATCTTGTTTTAAACAGCACGTCCTTATGTATCTTCAGTCCAGAGAGATCCAGAGCTCAATTACCTCTCCTCAGTTGTTCGATTGCTTCAAGCTTGCTTTGTACAGTTGTAATGGCTACCCAAGCCAGACTCGTATTACCCATAAAACGTGAAGTCACACAATTTCCCACACTATGAAAGCAGCATCTAAAATAGAAATAAACAAAAACATTTATTTCTAATAAAAAAGATTAGATCTAACAATATTTAATCATAGCTTCTCTTGTTTTATTTTGCAGCACCAATGCTAGTGAATGAGTTAGGAACCCAGCTCATTTAGACTGAGTAAATAGAAGAGGGATACAAATCCATGACTGGCCAATCAGGGACAGGGCTCACGTTCCAAAAAGTGTATATATAGGAAAGCAACCATCAAGTTAAAACCTATTAGCATAAAACTACTAACCTTACAAATATTGTGCAATCTCAAGATGTGCATTTAAGCCTGGGGGCCTTAAGGCACCAAGTGTATATGTAAAAAAAAAAAGATCTTACTTGAGAGGGCTCTTGCAGTAGGTAGTTACAAATAGGACTGAAGCCGGCAGGTGTCAGGACCCCACGAAAAATTTCTAGCCAGCAGTCTCGGGGGCGCACCTCACATCATCAGGTACAACGGGGGCGCACCCCACGCCAGACCAACGCTAGTATAAAGGGGCGGTCCCCAACGCCAACTTCCAGTTCTTTCCAGCAGTTAGCTCATGCAGCGGCTCGTGGTTAAGTTCACTGCTTTGCAGTCAATCATCGGTAGTTTCACGCCTATTTTTTCACGATTTTTATCAGCCTTTCCTTCAGCTGCCGTGTATGTCGTCCCCGACTCCCTCTGAGCACAATAACAAGTGCGATTCTTGTGGCGCCCAGCTCCCACATAAGGGTGGACGTTCCCAGTGCCTTTTTTGTCTAGGCCCCGATCATCCCATCGAAGTGCCTGCTCTGCCAGCAGTTTAACATGGCCACCCAAAAGCGGAGGCAGCAGTCCCTGGAAGCCCACGTTCTTAAGCAAAAACTGACCTCCATGGAAAAGGAACTGAAAAAACTTCAGCGGGCTTTGACTTCTCCGAAGGACCACCACAAGAAGAAGCACCGTGACCAGGACTCCTCATCGGTCGCCGTGGCCTTGGCTGGGGTCGCGGTGCTGCAGGTAACAGGCAGCTCCGTGGTGGCAGTCTTGGAAGCTTCCAAGACTGTGTCAACCCTCCCGTCGGGCTCGCGCTCAGGCCTCTCAGGAGCCTCTGGGTCTAAGGAGGCAGCCGTTCCCAGTAAGGTCACCGCTGTGCGGCTTTGTGGTTCGAGTGGCCCCGATAAGTCGGACGTCGGCTCCTCTGACGCCTGCCCAGGTAAGGCCGTTAAGACGCCTGACCTCCAGGGCAGCGCATGGCCTCCAAAGCGCCCGCCAAGGCTGCCCCTCCTTTGCAGCCTTCATCAGGCGCTGTGTCCGATAAGTCGGACGCTGGCTCCTCCGACGTCCGCCTGGATCCCATTGATAAGACAGACATCAGCTCCTCCGACGTCCGCTTGGCATTGGAGCCGACGTCGGACCCTTTGGGCCTATCTGTCATCCCGAGCTTGCCGCAACGCTCATTGCACTCTGATGCAACAGCGTCTCCTCTGCTAGATCCCGGGGATGGTATCCCTTCTTCCCCAGGCGACATGGAGGAGGTGTGTCTGCTGCCGTCTGGTCTCCCTCCTGCTGGGCCAGATGACCTGACGCCGGATCCTCGAACGCCGGTGCCAACGCCGGCCTACCCAACACCCGATAATATCCCATTGCTGGACGCCGCCCCTACACTGGGCCTGCTGCCTGCTGGACCTCCTGTTCCAGGCCCGCCCACTGGACCACTTCCGGGGCCTTCTGCTCCCGCAGACCCCACGGTGCCTGGTTTCTGACCCCGTCCTATCCGATGCCGTCATACCCAGGCCTCAGTATCCGGCACCCCAGTACCCAACGCCGGCCTACCGGACACCACAGTACACGGTGCCACAGTACCCGACGCCGAGCTTCCCGCCTTTGGGATACGCGCCTTACGGATACCCTCAGTATCCGTATCCTCCTCCATCGCCCCCTCAGCCGCCAGTGGACTTGAAGGAGACTCTGGCTTCCTGGTGGGCTGAGGCCAAGGCTCAACTCACCAAGGAGGTAGAGAGCCGTCTTCCGACGCCAGTCCTGGTTCCGGACCCCCTACTTCGGAGATGAGAAACCCCCTCCCCACCTCCGGATACCAGAGGCAAGAACTCCGATTCCAGGGCAGGGCAGGATACGCTTCCCCGAGGGCTTCCCAAGGGGTCCGTTCCTCCCCTGCGCCAGGAGGAGGAGTCTTCTTCCTCTTCATCCTCCTCAGAGACCTCGGATGACTCCGATGGTCGTTCCGACCCAGACGATGAGCCCCGCACTCCAGACAAGCCCAGATCAAGGTCTCCGGAGGATCCTTCCTTTATGGAGTTGCTGCGCAAAATCCATGCAGTTCATCAGTGGCATTCCTTGGAGCCAGATCCACAATGTAAGAAACTCACTGCGCACCTGCATCTACCCGAGACCACTCCTACCCTGGTGCCACCCTGGACTGAGCCTCATGCCGACCTTGTTTCCACCATTTGGAAGCAACCATCGTCATTAGTCCCCCTTCCTAGGAAGTAGGATTGGCTTTATCAGGCTCTGGAGGGTGTTGACTCTTTAAATTCGCACCCACAAGCTGATTCGATTATGATAAGTGCCGCTCACGGCCGGACGGCTAACCCCAAGCACTTGAGTTCGTCACCATCCGACAAGGAATCCCGCTTTCTGGACCAGTACGGGAAGAAGGTCTACGCTTCTTCCACTCTGGGTATCAGGGCTCTGAATTACATTGGTCATATGGGGGATTACCAGAAGGCGATCCTTAGTGAGGTGGAGGCTAAATTGGACTCCCTTCCTGAGTCTCGGACGAAACAGGAAGTGGCAGATCTAGTCCGGTCTGCACGTTCGGCACATGCTTCGTGCCACGTACGACACAGTGGACGCTGCTGGTCAGAGCTTGGCTTTCGCCATGGGTTTGCGGCGTTATGCCTGGCTCCGGGTGTCAGGTTTGGTCCCGGAGGTGCAGTCTGCTATCCAAGATGCACCCTTCAGGGGATCAGTGCCGTTCGGTGGCGATGTCAAGGACATAACCACCGATCTGCAGAAATGTGCTGCACTTAAGTCGGCTGACTCCATGTACAGACCCCCTTCAGATTCAATGTCCCTTTCGCAGGCATTCTCTGCAAAAGGCAAAACCTCCGGGAAAGCGGGCCAACAAACATCGGGCCCTTCCAGCTGCCAAGCCCCCCCGCACAAAAAAGCAGCGGGGCTCCTGCAGACGTAGCTCAAGCTTGTTTCGAGGTTTCCCCATCGGTCGCTGAGATTCTGGTGGAGGCCACAAAGCCCTCTACTAGATCTACCTATTCCATGAAGAGGAAACGGTTCTCTGTTTGGGCCGCTTCCAAAGATTTCGAGACATTCTCTTGCTCTGTTGGGTGGCTGTTGGATTACCTGCACCATCTCTTTGATCTGGGTCTCAGTCATTCCTTTCTGAAGGTTCACATGGCGGCCATCTCGGTTTACCATGTTCCTTTTGGGGGCAGGACTTTTGCGCAGTTGGAAGTCTCCAAGACTTTTCTTATAGGGGTCTTCCACTTGAGAACCCCTGTTCGGGTTCCTACCCCTCCTTGGGATTTGAATTTTATCCTTGAGAAGCTTACTCTGCCTCCTTTTGAGCTGGCAGCCTCAGCAGACCTAAAGTTCCTCTCATGGAAGACTCTCTTCCTTGTGGAAATTACTTCTGCTCGAAGGATTTCGGAGCGCCAGGCCCTCGTGCAAAATCCCGTATTTGATTTTCCACAAGGAGCGTGTGGCTCTGCATAACAACCCTAAGTTTCTCCACAAGGTAGTAGCGGAATCTACGCCGAATCAGTCCATGGAGCTACCTGTCTTCTTTACTCAGCACTCCAATCATGGAGAGTACCTCCTGCAAGCACCTTTTAAAACCAGAATTCAAAATGGTGACTCTGGCAATGATTTTACCTTCTCTAAGGCCAGGGGACTGGCTAGCTTCCCTGGACCTCAAGGATGCCTACTTCCATGTTCTCATCAGAAGCTCCCACCGAAAGTACCTCAGATTCGAACTGCCCTCAGGCCATTACCAGTTCAGAGCAATGCCCTTCGGCCTTACCTTTGCCCCAAGGGTATTCACAAAATGCCTGGCAGTAGCAGTTGCTCATTTAAGAAGGCAAAAGATTGCCATCTTTCCCTACCTAGACGACTGGCTCATTGTAGATCAGTCTCCAGACCAGGTCAAATCACACCTGCAAGTTACCCAGCAGCTGCTCACCTCTCTAGGCTTTCTTCTCAATCTTCCAAAGTCAGTTCTGGAACCTGTCCAGGTACTCACCTTTATAGGTGCAGAATTGGACACAAAGCAGGCCAGAGCCTTCCTGTCCCCAGAAAGGGTAAGGACCCTAGTGGCCCTGGCCTCCTCCTTCACTCTGCAGGTCTCTCGACTAGCAAGGCACTTCCTACAGCTCCTAGGACACATGGCTGCTTCCACAGCTGTAGTGCAAGGAGCAAGATTTCAGATGAGGGACATTCAGTTCCACTTGAGAGCCTTTTGGTCTCAAAGAAAAGATCCCCTTTCCAAGTTGATCCCAGTGACTCGAACCCTGATCCAGGCCCTTCAGTGGTGGCAGGATCAGAGCAATTTAAGACTAGGGGTCCCCTTCATCCCTCTCCTCACTCCTTAACCCTTACTACAGATGCGTCCCTTCTGGGATGGGGAGCTCACATGGGCGACCTCTCCACCCAGGGAGTGTGGTCCCCTCAGGAATCTCTGCTCCACATCAATCTGCTGGAACTCAGAGCTGTTTTTCTAGCACTTCAGGTGTTTTCTGCATCTGTTCAGAACAAAGTGGTACAAGTCAGAACAGACAACACCACTACAATGTGGTACATCAACAAACAAGGGGGCACTCGGTCTTCGGCCTTGTGCACCGAGGCAATGAAGTTGTGGTCTCTGGCTTATTCCCTGAACACTTCCCTCATAGCAGTTCACCTCCCAGGAAAGGACAATGTCCTGGCAGATGCTCTCAGCAGGATTTCCCAGAGCCATCACGAATGGTCACTGGATCCTGAGTACTGGGGATAGTTTTTGCCAGATGGGGCACCCCTCAGATAGATCTTTTTGCAGCCCCAGACAATCACCAACTTCTACTGTTTTGTTGCAGGCCCCCAGTGATGGGCTCAGTCCCCCTGGATGCCTTTCTCCTAGATTGGGAAGGGAAGTTTCTATATGCCTTTCCCCCCTTCCCTCTCCTATTCAAGGTGCTAGTCAAAATCAGATCCCAGCCCTGCAAGATGATTCTGATTGCTCCAGATTGGGCCAGGCAGCCCTGGTACCCACTCCTTCTGTCCTTAGCAGTCCATCTTCCCCTGTGTGTCTCCCAGAATCACAACCTGTTAACTTGTGCCCAGGGGAGAGTTTGGTATCCGAATCTCAAATCCCTCAACCTCAAGGCCTGGATCTTGAGGAGTTAGAATTTGCTGACCTACACCTTTCTCAAGGTGTTCTCGAAATCCCTGAAGGCTTCAAGGAAGCCTTCCACTAGGACTACTATAACTCTAAATGGAAAAGGTTTTCCATATGGTGCCTGGGAAGCATATTTCCGGAATCTGCTGATTTGCCCATTGTTTTGGACTATATGGTCCATCTTAATTCTTTGGGTCTGAGACCAGCTACCCTGAAAGTGCATTTGGCAGCTGTCTCTGCTTTTATTTCAGCAGGAAAGCCCTCTTCTCTTTCCACTCACCCTGTATTTTCCAAGTTTTTCAAAGGATTACTTCATACTAATCCACCTTTCAGGGACCCTGCCCCTGCCTGGGATCTTAATGTTTGCATTGCTCAGCTGATGCAACCCCCCATTGAACCTCTGTCTTCGGCAGAGCTCAAGTACTTGACTTGGAATACTGTTTTTCTAGTAGCCATCACTTCTGCCAGGCGCATAAGTGAGTTACAAGCTTTGTCAGTGGAAACTGACTTTATTTCCTTTCACAGGGATAAGGTAGTCCTTAGGACTAACAGGAAGTTTTTGCCTAAGGTGGTTTCAGATTTCCACCTCAATCGATCCATCTCCCTTCCAGTGTTCTTCACTGACCATTCCTCCTCTGGTGAGAGGAGGTTGCACAGCTTAGATGTTAAGAGGGCCCTAAGTTACTATATAGAGCGTACCAAGGGTCACAGGTTCGACTCCCTCCAACTTTTTCTCACTTATGGTGAGGTTGGGAAAGGGAAACCTGCCACTAAGAGATCCATTGCCAGGTGGATTGTCTCTTGTATCCAATTTTGTTATCAAAAACTGGGAAAGGTTCCCCCTTCAGGCCTGAGGGCTCACTCTACCAGAGGTACAGCTGCGTCTCTAGCTGCTGCCAGAGACATCCTATCTTAGAGATATGTCAAGCAGCTACTTGGAAAGCGGTACACACTACCAAGCATTACTCCCTGGATATCCAGGCCAGGAGGATGCTCGGTTTAACACAGCCGTGCTTCAGAGCCTATTCCTAACTAGGTTCTGTCCCTCCTCCATGGAGGTACTGCTGTGTAGTCTGCAATTGTCATAATATAGCAAGACTTCATGTTGTTTGAAGAAAAAATTACTCACCTTAGTAATGTTGTTTCTTCTAATGGGGTCTTGATATATTATAACCCCAAGCCTGCCTCTCTCAGAACTTCTGCTTTGGGTATGGGGTGGGCAGTCCAGTGTTGGCACTTGTTGATGCCCATTTTGTGTGTTTCACCCCTTCTTTTTGGTATGGAACGCTGAGCTCGAGCTCGGTTGAAACTCTCTGTTGTTCTTCAAACTCAAACTGTCAGATTCTTTACTCCGCCTCCCTGAACAGTCGCTCCAGAGATTTCTCCTTCTGCTCGGTTCATTTTGTCGGTTAAAGTATTATTTTTCTCGGTTTTTGACCGAATTTAAACCACAACCGGTCGGTTCAAACTCTGTCTGTGGTATTTGTGAGTACTAGATAGGTTTTACATTAATTTCTATTCTGTGTGGAACTTGTAAACGGTTTATCGGTTTGGTTTGAACCGATCAGGTTGTTTAAAATATATTAATCTGTCATTTAGAGTGTGGTTACCGGTTCTTATCGGTTCTAAAAAAAAAGATTTTATTACGTTTTTTTCCACGACCCGTAACACGGTTGGGAACCGATAAGAGGGTCTTACCTGGCGGATTGCCATAAACGGGTAAGTTTGGTTAGGACTGGCACTATGTCTGAGAAACCCAAAAGAAAAGCCGGGCCCACTGGGTTTCAACACTGCAGTGTCTGTGGGGAAGTCTTTGCCAAGGCTGACCCCCACACCACCTGTGTTTATTGTCTGGGGTTTGGCCACCTCAATGCAGACAGCTAGATTTGTAAAAATTTTCCTGCAGCTACCCTGGAAAAGAGAGTTGGTAGGCTCAGGGAAAGGAGGCCAAAAAGTCTGCTGCACCGGATGGCCAGCCCGGTTCGGTTCCGACTGAACCGGAGGGAGTGCCCTCTGACCAGGGCGAGACTTCTCGGGCAAAAGGAGATCCGACTCTGAGGAGTCGGTTCCAGCAAAAAGGACTAGGAAATCAGCTGGTGTGGAGCCAAAACTTTCCTCTCCAACCACAGAAGAAATCGCCAAAGCGATTAAAATTGTCCAGTCGCTTTCCCCGGTTCCGACCGAACCGGCACCATCAGGTAAGCGTCCGGTTCGGCCGGTTCCACCAGTTCAAGAGTATGATTTAGAGGAAAATTATGAACCGGAGGAGGGGGAAGAGGAGTTTGAGGAAAGTGAATGTGGATTTGAAAGTCTGGATGTGCCCATTGACCCAGACATCTCCCCAGACAGACCTTCAGGAGTGTCTCCTCCTAGGCTTTCTGAGTCCCCTTCTCATTTTATGTTTTATAAGAAAGTGGCTGAAACTCTTCAGCTCCCTATGGAGGAAGCTGTGGATGATCAAGAGGAGCCTGACTATGTGGAAATGATGCATTTCCCAGAGTCTAGGAGACTGTCTCTCCCTCTGCATAAATCTTTCGGGAAACAGACAGTTAAAATTCTAAAAACTCCTCACACTGTACCTCCTGTGGATAAGAGAATGGGCAAGAGGTACACATTGTCAGGCTCTGATACGGAGTTCCCTACACAACAATGCAGCCATGTTGGGGTAGTGCAGGCTGCAGCCTGTGACAAGGCAAATATTCCCTTGGCTTGACACTCCCCTGACAAGGACTCCAGGAGGATTGATGCCATGGCAAAGAAACGGTACATGGCAGCATTCTTGGGCCTCAGACAGGCAAATTATATGGCTTATGTTGCTAGATATCAGAAATCCAGATGGGATACTGTTATGGCTCTAGCAAAACAGGTCCCTGGCCAGCTTGCCAAGGAGCTGGAGCAGGTGGCTGCTGATGGTATTGAGGCATCCAAGGTGCAATTCCATGCTGCAGTGGATGCTAATGATGTGTCATCAAGAGTCATGGCTACATCTGTGGCACTTCGCAGAATGGCTTGGCTCAGATGTACTAGCCTGTCACAGGATACCCAGACTAAGGCCATGGATTTTCCTGTTGGTAATTCTCTGTTTGGGGAGCAGACAGAGAATTACATGAAGAAAATGGATGAGTACAGGACCACCTATAGGAGTGCACAAGCCAAGGAAAGGCAGGCCACTCCTCAAAGGCAGCTTTCCAGGGGCAGGGCAGGCCTTTTGATATGCCTTTTTACCAAGCCCGGCCTCCTCCTCTGCTTATGCCCAGAGGGGGTTCTTTAGAGGGAGAGGCAGACTGGGTACAAGCAGGCCTGCTTCCACCCCTCAGCCCAAAGCCCCTGCCAAGCAGGCACCCTGATGGGGTTGCCAGGGCCGATTCTCAGCTACCTGTAGGGGGCAGGCTGGCTTACCTTGTCCAGGACTGGAAGTCTCAGACATCAGACAAGTGGGTCCTGGAAGTAGTAAGCCAGGGACTGGTTCTCAGCTTCAAAAAATTTCCAAAGATGGGAACCAGATCCTTACCACCTATAAATCCACCAGAGGCACTTGCCCTAGAGGCAGAGGTCTCTTCCCTCCTGGCTTTCAGAGCTGTGGAAAGGGTTCCACCCCTACACCAGGACAAAGGATTGTACTCCAGGTACTTCCTTACCGCAAAAAAGACAGGAGAATGGCGGCCCATCCTGGATCTCAGATATTTAAACAAGCACCTTTTAAAACCAAAATTCAAAATGGTGACTCTGGGAATGATTCTACCCTCTCTAAGGCCAGAGGACTGGCTAGCGTCCTGGACCTCAAGGATGCCTACTTCCATATTCTCATCAGAAGCTCCCATCAAAGTACCTCAGGTTCGAGCTGCCCTCAGGCCATTACCAGTTCAGAGCAATGCCCTTTGGCCTCACCTCTGCTCCAAGGGTATTCACAAAATGCCTGGCAGTAGCAGTTGCTTCCCTAAGAAGGCAAAAAATTGCCATCTTCCCTTATCTAGACGACTGGCTCATAGTAGGCCAGTCTCCAGACCAAGTCAAGTTACATCTACAGATAACTCAGCAACTGCTCACCTCTCTAGGTTTCCTTCTGAATCTTTCAAAGTCAGTTCTAGAGCCTGTCCAGCTCCTTACCTTCATAGGCACAGAGCTGAAAACAGAGAAAGCCAGAGCCTTCCTTCCTTTGGACAGGGCAAGGACCCTGGTCTCTCTGGCCTCCTCATTCACCCTGCAGGTCTCTGGACCAGCAAGGCATTTTTAACAGCTCCTGGGGCACATGGCTGTTTCTACAGCAGTAGTGCAGGGAGCAAGATTTCAGATGAGGGACATCCAGTTCCATTTGAGAGCCTTTTGGTCTCAAAGGAAAGACCCTCTAATCAAATTGATCCCAGTAACCCGAACCCTGATCCAGGCCCTACAGTGGTGGCAGGATCAGAGCAATCTGAGACAAGGGGTTTCCCCTTTGTCACTCAGTCTCACTCCTTAATCCTTACTACAGATGCATCCCTCTTGGGGTGGGAAGCTCACATAAGGCGACCTCACTACCCAGGGATTGTGGTCCCCTCAGGAATTTCTGCTCCACATCAATCTGTTGGAACTCAGCAGTTTTTCTAGCACTTCAAGTTTTTTCCAAATCTGTTCAGAACAAAGTTGTACAGGTCAGAACAGACAACACCACCACAATGTGGTACATCAGCAAGCAAGGGAGCACTCGGTCTACGGCCTTGTGCACTGAAGCAATGAAGTTGTGGTCTCTGTCTTACTCCCTGAACACCTCCCTTACGGCAGTTCACCTCCCAGGCAAGGACAATGTCCTGGCAGATGCTGTCAGCAGGATTTCCCAGGGCCATCACGAATGGTCAATGGACCCCCTGGTCCTGGAGGTGATATTTGCCAGATGGGGCACCCCACAGATGGATCTTTTTGCAGCCCCAGACAATCACCAACTTCTCCTTTTTTGCTGCAGGCCCCCAGTGTTGGACTCAGTCCCTCTGGATGCCTTACTTCTCAATTGGAAAGGGAAGTTTCTCTATGCTCCCCCCCCCCCTTTCCCTCTGGTGTTCAAAGTGTTAGTCAAAATCAGATCTCAATCCTGCAAGATGATCCTGATTGCTCCAGATTGGGCCAGACAACCCTGGTATCCACTCCTACTGTCCTTAGCAGTCCATCTTCCCCTGTGTCTTCCCAGGAATCACAACCTGTTAACCTGTGCTCAGGGAAGGGTTTGGTACCCGAACCTTAAATCTCTCAATCTCAAGGCCTGGCTCTTGAAGAGTTAAAGTTTGCTGATCTACACCTCTCCCAAGGTGTAATGGATATGCTAAAGGCTTCTAGGAAACCTTCCACCAGGGCTACCTATAATTCCAAATGGAAGAGGTTTTCCATATGGTGCTCTGGGAAGCATATTTCCCCAGAATCTGCTGATTTACCCACAGTCCTGGCTATGGTCCATTTAAATACCTTGAGGCTGAGACCAGCTACCCTAAAAGTACATTTGGCAGCTGTGTCTGCTTTTATTTCAGCAGGTAAACCCTCTTCTCTTTCAGCTCATCCTGTATTCTCCAAGTTTTTTAAGGGATTGCTTCACACCAACCCTCCATTCAGGGACCCTGCCCCTGCCTGGGATCTTAATGTTTGCATTGCTCAGCTTATCAACCCCCTTAGCTTTTTGTCTTCAGCAGAGCTTAAGTACTTGACTTGGAAGACTGTGTTTCTGGTAGCCATCACTTCTGCCAGATGCATAAGTGAATTACAAGCTTTGTCAGTGGAGCCTGATTTTATCTCCTTTCATAGAGATGAGGTGGTCCTCAGGACTAACAGGAAGTTCTTGCCTAAGGTGGTTTCAGATTTCCACCTTAATCAATCTATATCTCTTCCAGTGTACTTCACTGACCATTCCTCCTCTGGTGAGAGGAGGCTGCACAGCTTAGATGTGAAGAGGGCCCTTAGTTACTACATAGAGCGTACCAAGGGTCACAGGTTTGACTCCCTCCAACTGTACCTCACTTATGGTAAGATTGGTAAAGGGAAACCTGCCACTAAAAGATCCATTGCCAGGTGGATTGTCTCTTGTATCCAATTCTGTTATGAAAAGCTGGGTAAGATTCCTCCCTCAGGCCTGGAGGGGCTCACTCTACCAGAGGTAATAGCTGCTTCCGGCTGCTGCCAGGGACATCCCTATTCTAGAGATATGCCAAGCAGCTACCTGAGAAACAGTTCACACTTTTACCAAGCATTACTCCCTGGACATCCAGGCTAGGAGTGATGCTCGGTTTGGCACAGCTGTGCTTCAGAGCCTATTTCCTAAGTAGGTTCTGTCCCTCCTCCGTGAAGGTACTGCTGTGTAGTCTGCATATGTCATAATATAGAAAGACTTCATGTTGTTTGAAAAAAAAATTACTCACCTTAGTAATGTTGTTTCTTCTAATGGAGTCTTGCTATATTATGACCTCCCCCCCTGCCTGCCCCTCTCAGAACCTCTGTTTTTGGGATGTGGGTGGGCAGTGCAGTGTTGGCACTTAGTAGATGCCCACCTTGTTGTTTTCCCCTCCTTTTTGGGGTGACTTGGTAGTGTGTGTTTCATTTTTTGGGTCTCCTGACTTGAGTCTTTGTTTTGGGACCAAAAAATGTGTTCTTATGTTTAGTAGCCAGTTGGCTAGTGTAGGTTTACAGCTTCCACACAGGACCTCAGTGGGTTTAGCTCATAAAGATCTGACAGTTTGAGTTTGAAGAACAACAGACAGAGTTTCAACCGAGCTCGAGCTCAGCGTTCCATGCCTGGCATGGAAAGTTAACTCTTTCACCTTCGGAGCAGTTCGAAGGTTGGGACTCACTGCATATGTCATAATATAGCAAGACTCCATTAGAAGAAACAACATTACTAAGGTGAGTAATTTTTCTTTCGGTCCTCCACTCCTACGGCAAAACAAGCCCAACATCAGTATGGCCAGCAGGCTCAGTCCTGGTGACCTAGGTCCAAGTTCATGGCCTCAGTGGTCAGAAAGCCTGAAGGGGAGGGACCTGGTGGCTCCTCAACCGGGTCCTCCTCCTCCAAGCCTGCTCAGTGATGGGATATGGGGCGCCACCCTCCTGCCTGTTACGCCTCCCCTGGGTAATCCTGTAGGCGGCCAGCGCTGCCGCTTTCTTTCCACCTGGTCCGCTGTCACCATGGACAGGTGGGTTCTTGAAGTGGTCAGTCAGGGTCTGCCTGTGGAATTCGAGCAGTACCCTCCCAGTTGAGCCTGCGCCGCAAGGGAGGACTTGGTATCTGCAGACACTCTGTCGGCTCTTCAAGACAACATAGCCCAGCTCCTCCACAAGGAGGTCGTGGTCAGGGCTGCGGATCCTCTGGAAAAGCCAGGGTTTGTCTCTAGGTACTTCCTGATGCCAAAGCGGATGGGGGGCTGGTGCTGCATTCTAGATCTGTATGACCTGAACAAATTCCTCAGGTCCCGCACCTTCAGGATGGTAACTCTGTCCCAGATCATACCATCTCTGGAGCAAGACATGGTTTTGCCCTCTGGATCTTCAGGATGTGTTCTTTCACGTATCAAGTCATCTGTCCCACTGAATTTTCCTCCACTTCCGAGCCAAGGAAACCCTCTACGAGTTCCAGGCTATGTCATTCTGCCTCTCCTTGGCCCCCAGGGTCTTCACCAAATGTATAACAGTGGTGGCAGCTTACCTGAGGCGCCGAGGGTTCCGGTGTACCCCTACCTGGACAACTGGCTGACAGCAGATCCCTCCAGGCAGGAAGTGGAGCAGCCCAGGGACCTGGCCCCCCAGACCTGCATCAACCTTGGCATCCTGGTCAATGAGGCCAAGTCATAACTCGTGTCCTCGCAGGTTATCAGCTTCATCGGGGCAAAGCTTGACTCTTGCCAAGCCAGAGCCCAGCTCCCAGCACACAGGAAGGAGGAGGTTCTCTCCTCCTTTGCCTAATTATTTCTGGTTAGCACTTGTGCTCTGCCCGGGACTTCCTGTGCCTTCTGGGTTACATGGTGGCCTGCACGGTGCTGCACCAGTGTGGTCCGATGGGTCCATTAGCATGTGCACTACCTACAATGGGAGCTGGCCAGCCAGTGGTCTCAGTGCGAAGGTTACTTCGACCAGCTGGTTACCGTGACCCAGAAGATGTAGGATGCCCTCCAGTGGTGGCTAGTCCCAGAGCATCTGCAGGAAGAGATCTTGTTTGTCCGCCCAGAGCTGTCAGTTATCCTGACGATCGACGCCTCTCTCACGGGCTGTGGTGCCCATCTGGAGGAACATAGAGCCCATGGGCTCTGGACCCTCGGAGTCCCAGTGCCACAGCAACCTTCTGGAGCTCCGAGCAGTCTGGCTGGCGCCGACTGTCTTCGCTCTGTTTATTCAGGGTCAAGTGATTCAAGTCCAGATGGACAACACCATGACCATGTACTATCTCAAGCAAGGCGGAATGCACTCCCTGCCCCTGTGCAAGGAAGCTTTCTGCGTCTGGACGCTTGTGTGCAGCCTGGAGGCGGATCTCCTAGCCATCCATGTGGCAGGAGCCCCCAGTCAGCTGGCAAACGCCCTCAGTCAGGTGGGCGAGGCGTCTCATGAGTGATCTCTCCATCTGGAGGTAGTTCACAGTCTGTTCTCCCTGTGGGGCACCCCTCAGGTGGACCTGTTCATCTCCAGGGAGAATGGAAAGCTGAGGCTGTATTGTGCCGCACCCCCCTTAGCAGGGCTCGCTGCAGGGGGATGCCTTTTCGAGGCCATGGACCCCAGGCCTCTTCTGTGCCTTCCCTCCACTTCCCTTGATCCACAAGTTGCTACTCAAGGTCAGGAGGTACAAGGCACAGGTGATCCTGGTGGCTTCGGACTGGCCCCACCAGTTTTGATTCCCCGATCTCCTCAGCCTCAGTAACAGGCTCCCAAGGCATCTTCCCATATGCTCGGATCTGCTCTCCATCAACCAGAGGAAGGTACTCCACCCGGACCTTCAATCCCTGCACCTGACAACCTGGTTCCTGAGCGGCTAGAGTTCGTGGCTTTGGGTCTCTCTGAAGATGTTCTCACTGTAGTTGAGGCATCTAGAAAGAAATTGACCAGAAAATGCCATTTCTTCAAATGGAAGATTTTCTCCATTTGGTGTCAGGGTAAGGGGCTAGACCCTTCATTCTGTCCTGTGGTCAGCATTTTGGACGACATGTGGTCTGTCTCCCAAGGGCGACTTCGGTCGACGACCCTTACCTCCCTTCTCCCAGAGAACTGCTAGGAGTCTGCCAGAACTTGTGTATAGAACAACATATCCACGTCCCTAGAAACACAGGTTACTCACCTGTAACAGTAGATCTTACTTCGAGAAGGCTCTTGCAGTAGGTAATTACATATAGGACTGACGTCGGCAGGCGGCAGGACCCCACGGAAAAATTTCTAGCTAGCAGTACCTGGCGGGGACCGCCCCCACGTCAGGTGACCAGCATCAGACAACGTCGGTATAAAGGGGCGTTCACAGACGCCCGCCTTCTAGTTCTTTCCCGCCGTCAGCTCGTGCAGTGTTTCGCGGTGAAGTTTGTGCTCAGCCCTGTTGCTTTGTCGGTTTTCTACCAAAAGTATCAGTATTTTGCAGTTTATTCGTCAGGTGAACGTTGGTTTATGTCATCCCCTTCAAAAAATAAGTGCGACTCGTGCGGCGCCCAACTGCCTCACAAAGATGGTCACTCCCTCTGCCTATTTTGTTTAGGCCCTGACCACGCGGTCGATAAGTGCCCGCATTGCCTGCATTTCAACGTGGCCACCCGCAGACGACGCCAGCAGTCTTTGGAAGCTCATCTCCTTAAAAAGAAGATGTCTGCAATGGAGAAGGAGTTGAAGAAGCTTAGGCAGGTGTCGACCTCCCCAGAAGGACACAAGAAGCGGGACAAAGAAAGGCACTGGGAGAAGGCCTCCTCTTCCATGACTCCGGCTGGAGCCGTGGCTATGGTAACGTTCCCTTCGGGGGATTGCCCGACGGCAGCCTCCAAGGCTTTGGAGGAGGCGTCAGCCCACCCGTCGGGTTCACGTTCGAGCCGTTCGGGTGCCTCCGGGCAAAAGGAGGCTTCTGCCCCCAGTACTGCTGCAGGCTTGCGACCTACTGGTGCGGGCGCCTCCCCTATGCGGATGTAGGCTCCTCCGACATCGCCGGGAAAAAGCCACTAAAGGCGCCCGACCCTCCGAGCGGCGCCGCAGCAATGTCCCCCCTCGGACCAGCCGCTTCCCACCCTCGCCCCGCCTCCGATGAGGGACCCCCTAAGTCGGATGCCGGCTCCTCTGGCGTCCACCAGGATTTGGCCCCTAAGTTGCACGTCGGCTCCTCCGATGTGCGCCAGGCATCGGAGCCTATGACAGACCCCTCATTGTCTGTCGTCCCAGGTTCCCTGCCGCCTTCGCTGCCATTCGGGAGCCCTAGTCCCCCCTGCCTGACCCCGGGGACTTCTCCGTTCCCAGGCAATGCTCGGGATGCTTTTCTGCCATCAGACCCTCCTCCTACAGAACCAGATCTGACGCCGGCTCCCCGGACGCCGGCCCTGACACCGGCCCCGCCGACTCCGGTTCCGACGCCGGCGGGGGATATTCCTCTCTCATCGGGCCCTCCACCCCACGGGCCTGTCACGGTTGATCCGCCCATGGAGTTCCCTACTGGGCCATCTGCTCCGGCAGCTCCTCCGGTACCTGGGTTTCCACCGTCCTATCCGATGCCGGTTTACCCGGGTCCGCAGTATCCTGCGCCGCAGTACCCGGCGCCGACTCCACCAATGCTGCAGTACTAAGCTCCGGTATTCCCGCAGCCGGGTTACGGATACTCACCTTACGGATATAATCTGTACAACTGTCCCCCTTCTCCTCCTCCTCCCCCCAGGCTGCCGGTGGATCTTCAGGAGACTTTGGCCTCCTGGTGGGCTGAGGCCAAGGCTCAGCTCACCAAGGAAGTAGAGAGCCGCCTCACGGCGACGGTGCCACCTCCGGCTTCCTTACGCCCCAGACGGCACACTTCCTCTCTGCCTCCGTATTCCTGAGCTCTCCCCTCGGGATCCAGAGAGGGGCAGGATACGTGTCCAGGGAGCCCCCCTAAGGAACCCGTTCCTCCCCCTAGACGAGTTAGGGAGTCTTACTCTGCTTCAAATTCTTTTTCTTCTTCTCTCTCGGACTCCTCGGATTCCTCCGATGGATGCTCCGAGAAAGACGACGAACCTCGCTCTCCGTCTAAGCCCCGGCCGAGGACTCTTCCGAAGTCTCCTCTGGAGGATCCTTCTTTCACGGAGTTGCTCAGGAAGATCCAGGAAGTACATCAGTGGTGTTCCTTAGAGCCAGATCCACAGCGGGTTAAACTACGCGAACATCTGGACTTGCCCTTCCATCTCTCTAGTGCCACCCTGGATCGAGCCTCATGCCCACCTTGTTTCCACTATTTGGAAACAACCGTCGGCTTTAGCCCCACTTCCTCGGAAGTCCAACAGGCTATACCAGGCTCCAGAGGGTGTAGACTTTCTAGACTCTCAACCCCATGCAAACTCAGTTGTGAGTAGCGCTGCTAACGGACGGTCAGCACACCCGAAACATTTGAGCTAGTCTCCCCGGATAAGGAATCTCGCCTTCTGAATCAGTATGGAAGGAAGATCTATGCTTCTTCCACACTGGGGATCAAGACCCTAAATTATGTAGCACATATGGGGGATTACCAGAAGGCTGTCCTTACCGTGGCGGAATCTAAGATTGACTCCTTGCCTGACTCCCAAGTCAAGCAGGAGTTAGCTGACCTTGTCTGTTCTGCTCGTTCGTCCAGTCGTCACATTCTGAGGACGACCTACGATGCAGTGGACACCACAGGGCAGAGCTCCGCGTTCGCCGTATATCTTTGGCGTCACGCCTGGCTCCGAGTGTCAGGTTTGGTCCCAGAGGTGCAGTCAGCAATTCAAGAAGCACCTCTCAGGGGTTTGGTGCTTTTCGGTGGCGATGTCAAGGACATCATCACCGACTTTCAGGAGAAGGGGACGGCCCTCAAATCTGTGGATTCCATGTACCGTCCCCATGCCCCGCAGCGCCGTCCTTTTCGCAAAAGGCCTCAAGCGAAACCCCAGGGAAGGCAGGCCACTAAATGTCAGGCCCCCACTGCCCAAAAAAGCAGTGGGTGCCCCAGCTGCAGCGCTGCCTCACACCACCTGACTCCTTCCCTATCCCACCACCTCTGGACTCCCCGGAGGAACCGGTAGTTGGGAGGTTCTCCCTCCACCTTCCGGGTTGGGAAATAACATCGGATTCATGGGTGCTTTCGATTATAGCAGAGGGGCACTCTATAGAGTTTCTGCAGAAACCTCCACGCTACCCCCCTCTGAACTCCTCTTACTCAAGGGACCATCTTCCTTTGGTCAGGGAAGAAATATCTGCTCTCCGCGAAGCAGGCCATAGAAACCGTCCCCCCTCACCTTCACGGGATGGGTTACTATTCCCATTTCTTCCTTGTACCAAAGAAGACGGGAGATCTCAGACCCATTCTCGATCTCAGCTCCCTGAACTTCTATGTGGAATACAAAAAGTTCAGGATGCTCTCCCTTCAAACCCTCTTGCCCCTTCTCCAGCTGGGCCAGTGGCTTTGTGCACTGGATATGCAGGATGCATACCTGCACATCCCCATTCGCCCCTCCCACCGAAAGTACCTCAGATTTGCGTTCCAGGGGGACCATTACCAATTCCGGGTGCTCTCTTTTGGTCTTTCCTCGGCTCCCCAAGTTTTTACCAGATACCTGGCTGTGGTAGCAGCCTACCTGGACGACTGGCTCCTGGCGGCCTCGTCAAGGGAGGAACTCCTGCATTTTCTCTCCCTCACCCAGCGGGTTTTCACTGGTGTGGGTATCACCATCAACCATTCCAAGTCTCATCTGGACCCTTCCCAGAGACTCCAGTTCATCGGGGCTATCCTCGTTACGACAGTGTGCAGGGCCTTCCTGCCTTCGGACGGGGGCCTCCTCCAGTCCCAGATTTCCCTTCTTTCGGAACGCAGGAAGGTTCCAGCGAGGTCGGTGTTCCGTCTTCTGGGGCTTATGGCGGCTGCCATCCCGACGGTTCAGCATGCGCGCCTCAACATGAGGATCTCTCAGTGGACTCTCCGCTCTCAGTGGGATCAACTTGTAGACGACCTAGATCATCTGGTACTGATCTCCTCACCGATGACAAGAGACTTGCAATGGTGGATGGTTCGAGAGAACCTGTTCCGGGGGCCCTTCTTTCATCCTCCCCCCGCCTAGACTCTGACCACGGACGCATCAGGCGAAGGTTGGGGAGCCCATCTGGGTCCTCACCGAACCCTGGGGTTATGGTCCAGATTGGAGCTAGCTCTCCACATCAATGTGCTCGAGCTACGAGCAGTGCTGTATGCTCTCCAGGCCCTTCACCAATACATCCTTCCCAGTCACCTAGCTGTCCAAACAGACAACATGTGCATAGTGTGGTGAATCAACAAGCAGGGAGGGACTCGGTCCTACCCACTGTGCAGGGAAGCAGTGAGGGTCTGGGAATGGGCAACGCTTTACAACCTTCACCTTACAGCGATCCATGTTCCAGGAGTCGACAGTGTCCTGGCAGACAAGCTAAGTCGTTCTTCGGCTCTGCCACACGAGTGGGAACTGGATCAAAAGGTTCTAAAAAGCATCTTCCAGCTTTGGGGGACTCCACAGATAGACCTGTTCGCCTCCTCCCAAAACGCAAAGCTTCCAACCTTTTGCACGCTTACTCCAGAGCGAGACACTTTCTGGAGCGACGCTCTATTTCTAAACTGGAAGGGCAGATTCGTCTATGCTTTTCCCCCAATTCCTCTTGGTCCCTCGTGTACTGCAGAAACTTGCATTGGAAGGAGCGAGAATGATTCTGATCGCTCCTTTCTGGCCCAGGCAAATCTGCTTCTCTCTTCTTCAACAATACTCAGAGGTTCCTCCTCTTCCTCTTCCTTTATCTCAAGGATTGCTGACCCAGGATCAGGGGACCCTGGTCCATCTGGGACTCAAGTCTCTTCAACTTCATGCATGGCTCCTGCAGACCTAGCCCAATCTCGTTTTGGCGTCTCTCCTAAGGTGGCCGAGATTCTGGTGGAGGCTAGAAAACCCTCCACTAGGTCCACCTATGCCATGAAGTGGAAGAGATTTTCCATTGGGCTGCCTCCAGGAACGTGGAGCCTTTCTCCTGTCCTGTGGCCATTCTGCTTGATTATTTGCGTCATCTTTTTGACCTGGGTCTCAGTCACTCCTCTTTGAAAGTCCACATGGCTGCTATTTCAGCCTACCATGTCCCTTTCGCTAATAAGGCATTTGCCCAATTGGAGGTATCCAAGACCTTTCTCAGAGGGGTCCTTCATCTTAGACCCCTGTTCGGGATCGCTCCCCTTGGGACTTGAACTTTGTTCTCGAGAAACTTACCCTTCCTCCTTTTGAGCCTGCGGCTTCCGCAGACTTGAAGTTCTTATCGTGGAAGACGCTCTTCTTGGTGGCCATTACTTTGGCTCGCAGGATTCCCGAGCTCCAGGCCCTTATGTGTAAAGTCCCTTATCTGATTTTTCACAAAGAACGAGTAGCTCTTCTCACGAACCCTAAGTTTCTTCCTAAAGTGGTAGCGGAGTCTACCTTAAATGAGTCTATTGAGTTACCTGCCTTTTTCATGCAGTACTCCAATCAAGGAGAATACTTGCTCCTTACCATGGATGTCCACAGGATTCTGAGATACTACACCGATAGGACGAAGGCTCTCAGGAAGACTGATCAGTTCATCTCTGTTGCTCAAAAAAGGGAAGGCAATGCTGTCTCCAAGCAATGCCTATCAAAGTGGTTGGCTCATTGCATCACTTTCTGTTATGACAAGTACAAGAACCTACTGGGTCAAGTCAGAGGTCACTCCATTCTGGGAGTAGCAGCCTCTGCGGCTTGTTTCAAGAATGTGTCCGCAGCAGACATCTGTGCTGCCGCCACTTGGACTTCCGTCCATACCTTTACGAAACAGTACAGTTTGGACATTGCCTCTCGCTGTAGAGCAGGCTTCGGGTTAGCGGTCTTGCAAGGCCTCCTATCTTGAGGTTTGCAAGGTTGTTTGCTACTTCTTGGAGTAGTTCCTCCTCCCGGTGCCTTTCATTTGTTCCAGACAGCTTGGGATTCTGTCCTATATGTAATTACCTACTGCAAGAGCCCTCTCGAAGTAAGATAGTACAGTTACATAAGAACTTACCGTAACAGTAAACCTTTGAGAGAGGCTCTTGCAGTAGGTAATACCTTCCTGCCCTCCATCCCCCTAGGCTTTTTCAGCTCCTTTTCCATTGAGGAAAATGTCTGCTTCTCTCTCTCTCGTCCGGACCTTCCGAGCCTGTGGCAGGAAAGAACTGGAAGGTGGGCATCTGGGACCGCCCCTTTATACCAACGTCGTCTGACGCTGGTCACCTGAGCTGGGGGCGTTCCCCGCCAGGGACTGCTAGCTAGAAATTTTTCCGTGGGGTCCTGACCCCTGCCAACGTCAGTACTATATGTAATTACCTACTGCAAGAGCCTCTCTTGAAGATCTACTGTTACAGTAAGTTCTTATGTAACTGTACTTTCTAGGAGTGGTATATGTTCATTGTCGTAGGGTCTTGGATAGATGAACCACAGAGGCAGATTGCAGCAGACTAAAGTAGGGTTCTTTTGTAAATAAAGCGGACTGAACACGACAAAATAACAAAAACAAGCATAATATAATGGTTCAAAATAAAGAAAAAAAAACAAACTCAGGCATCCTCAGAAACTAAGAGAAGGCTAGCTCCAGAGATGTTCACAGCTTCACATCCCTATTATATCTGCTGGTCACCTTAGAAGAACTCTTTAAGTACCCTTCTGGGTATCATGTGATCAGCTAGCTCCACCTTCATTCATTGCATAAGATATAACTTTTCTGTATTCGGTGCATACAATATATTTTAAGTAATCAAACATTTTAAAAGCACAATATCATTATAACCCTGGTGCATGAACTAATTTTTTAATCCACTCCAGCACTTTAAATGGATTTTAGACGCAAGACAGGAAACATACAGGGAGGGGGGATTATTTTACTACGAACAAAGAACAGAGACACCAACAGACATCAAACAATATACAAAGTGGGTGGCCAGCCCAACAATACAAAGAATACAAAAACAGATATGACGATTTCTAAAATCCATAGAGTCCCAGAAACAAAGGAACAGAAAAAAAAGGGGGGGGTGTTTACTCTCTCACATTCATCCACATGGGCCCACCTGACCTCCCCTGGCTCAGGCGCACAATGTTGCTTCCAGTGGGCAAGATCTGGTGTCATTGGGTGGAGCCAAGGGTTATACCATCTGGGTGGGTGGGAGGAGCCAGCTTGGAGACATTCCGGCAATATTTAAAGGGGAAAGGACAATGCCAGAACATGTTGATGAGCAACATATACCACTCCTAGAACTACTGTTATAGGTGAGTAACCTGTGTTTTCTGAGCTGTGGCTGCAGTTTGCGAGTGGATCTTATTGCACAAACCGGGGGCATTATAAATTAGGGCAGAGTCGGTAACCACTTTTCTGCTAACAGATATAAACTAATGACCATAATTATTTAGGGGCAATTTTCAGCTGGTGAGACTACTGTTTTGCATCATAAAACAATAAAGTAAGTCTTTGTCTGTGACCACTAAAGCCTTTACAGATCAGCATTTAGGGGCAAGTTTATTTAAGCTGGTCAAGTGACTGGCTGCATAAAAAAATATACGTCCTTGTGTGACCACTTATCAAGCCTTTTGAGATCAGCATTTAGGGGCAATTTTCATCTGGTCAGACTTACTGGACTGCATAAAACAATATACTAGCAGTCCTTGTCTGTGACCACTTAAGCCTTACAGATCTGCATTTAGGGGCAATTTTCATTTGATCAAACTCACAGTGGCTGTACAAAAAAATATACGCAGTCCTTGACTGTGACCACTAATCAAGCCTTTTGAGATCAGCAATCAGGGGCAATTTGTGGTTGGTCTGACTTACTGGCTGCGTAAAAAATATACGCAGTCTTGACCACTTAAGCCTTACAGATTAGCATTTAGCAGCAAGTTCCAGTTGGTCAGACTTATTGGCTGCATAAAAAAAAATATACACAGTCCTTGTCTGTGACCACTTAGCAAGCCATTACAGATAAACATTTGCTGTGCTTTACACAGCAAGCAGCTTTATTAAATACAGATCTGTTTTTGTTCTTGGGCTGCTGGTGGGCTATTCACTGTGTAACTTCAGCTTTAAAGTTTGACACAGTCAGAATACTGCAGTAGACTCTTATTATGTTGCTTGCACGCATGTGCAAGAAACGTAGTGCCATCATCCGAGTTTTCAGAGGTGTGGCACCCGGTCTTCCAATTCAGTCACTGAGTTTGCAGGCGCAGCCGCAGTTCCTCCAATGACTGCTGCAGCTGTCTATGACAGCAGTCGAAAATGCAGTGGCATACAGTTCAAAGGGAGAGCTCCGCTTCAGTGAGCAGAGCTCCCCACACACACACACACAGCACACAAGCACACATATTGCGTGCTGATGCACACTCCCACACACACACACACCTTGGCTGTGGTGTCCCGTCGCTCCACGCCCCCCCCAACAAAAGTTGCCCAGGTGCATGCTGAGGCCACTAGCATGGCAAAAATATTATGTGGCAGGGATGCAATCTCCGTTGGCTCCACGCCGACCCCCCAACCTTTCTCAGGTGCCACGCTGAGAGCCCACCCAGCGTGGCAATCTATAAGGCCAGGGGTGCCCAATCCCCGTCCAGCTCCAGCCCCCAAAACAGCCTTTCCAGCTGCCATGCTGGGAGCCCACCCAGCGTGGCAAGCGTCCGCGTCGTCTTAATTTAAAAAAAAAAAACTGTAAATAAAAAAGACGGTCCCTCGCAGTCTCACTGCCCTCACCCACACCCACCCAGTGTGCACCCTGCCTCCTCACACCCCCTCACCCCATACTTAACTCTGGAGCTTGGCGCAACGCTCATCGGTGGACCGGGAACACGTCTACAGTCTTCAAAGCCGACTGCGAACTGAGGAAATGCCGGTAAGCTGTATAATGGAATAAATAGGGTTTTTTTCAACTTTGTTGCATATCTCAGGCATTTTTGGGAATTTTGGCCCCCAATTTTCAACATGGGGTTTTTGGGACCCCTCCTCATGAATTCTTGCACTGTCATGGCGTTAATCGGGCCCAAAGGGTGATTTCGCCGTCACTGCACGAAATCACCTTTCGGGGCCGATTAATGAAACGACACTGCCAGTGTTCATAAGGTGGGCTCTCAAAAAGCCTATGTTGAAAATTTGGTGAAAAAAATTCCTAAAAATGATGGTTTTATGAGTGCGCATTGCGCAGTTCCTACACATGCTCGTAAGTTCGCGAATTTTCAATATTTGCACTCCAATGACTTCCAAATACCTTAACAGCACATACAAGCAAGCAACATTCGGCATTGACAAATGCTTGTTTTTATGTTTGCTTGTGTGCGCAGCGCCCAAGAAACATACTGAGGTTAGTAGAGCGCTGCAGAGGTGTGGTAGTGTGTGGCTAGTACAGCGGATGCTTTCACGGGTGCGTCCATCGGCCACCAATCAACGGAAAATCTGCAGATGACAGCAGTTTCAGAGAGAGTGCCGGACTTGATAGAAATCTGCTGCTCCCATCAGGGACAGTTTCATTTTCCCTGATTGCAACAACAGCTTCCTCCTCCTGCGCAGCCAGGAACACGGAGTCAGCTAACAAGACTCTCCAGCCATGTGCATTGCAGTGCACGATAATGCACATGGGCACAGTTTTATTCTTGTCAGCTGCTGCCCTGTGTCCCCGGCCCTAGTGTGCCTTTCCTGGCGAAACATTTCAGTATTTAAGTCGGTGGCTTCTGCCACTGGCCACACACTCCTGGGGAAAGTCGACATCGAGGTTGCCCAATCCTCGTCAGCATATTCCCCCTCCCCCCATTAAGTGGCATACTGGGAGTCGACTCTAGTGTGCTGAGATATGACGGCTCCTGCCGCCCACCACACATAAGCCGACATGAGGTGCCCAATCCCTGTGTCAGCACCCCCTTTCCTTAGTGTCTTTCCTGGTTAAACAATTTCCCCTTTCTTTTCCAACACCGGTATGCCCACTCCCAGTGTCGGATGCGCACCCAACCCATTAACACCCTTTGCTCACATCAAGGTGCCCAATCTTTGAGTTGGCATACCCCACCACCACCACTATTGTGGCACACTGGGAGCCCACTTCAGTGTGCCAAACGTTTTTTTTTTTTATCCTGTAAATGAAGAAAACCATCCCTTGCAGTTTTTTTTTTAACCTGAAAAAAAGAAAATGGTCTTTCGTTGTCTCCCCGGACCCTCATCCCCACCCTCCTCCCTCTGTGCACCCCAACTCCCCGCACCCCCCCTCACCCTCATACTTGCCTCCAGAGATCCGGTGCTGCAATAATCTGTGGATCAGGAACACGTCTGAACTCTTCAAAAGCCAACCGGGAACTGAACAAATGCAGGTAAGCTTTATAATAGCAGTCAGTTTGGGGGGGGGGGGTTCAACTTAAGTGGATATCTCGGCCATTCTTTTGAGTTTGGGCCCCAGATTTTCAACATGGGGTTCTTGAGACCCCACCTCATGAACACTTGAATTGTCATTTCATTTTTCAGTCCTGAAAGGTGATTTCATGGTCGCTGTGCGGAATCACCTTTTGGGACCGATTAACCGAACGACAGAGCCACTGTTCATGAGGTGGGGTCCCAAAAAGGCCATGATGCAAATTTGGTGAAAAAAATCCAGAAAATGACTGTTATGAGTATGAGTTGCACAGGTTTTATGCACACTCATAACTTTGCCAATTTTCAATATTTTCACTCCCAAGTTTCCAGCATTGCCACTTTTTCACACCTCCTTATGAACAGTATAGCTGTCATTTTTTGCATCCTGCCCAAAATGTGTTTTCACGCCTGTGGCACAGAATGGCGCAGTCACTGTGCGAAATCAACTTTTGGGACAGATTAACGAAATCACAGTGCCACTGTTCATGAGAGGACATCCCAAAAAGGTCATGTTGAAAAATTTATGAAAAATTAAAAAAATGAGTGTGTTCTGGCGTGCATTATGCAGTTTCTCGCATGCTTGTAACGTCACCAATTTTTCATATTTTCTCTCCAGATTTTTAACATTGCCATTTTTTCACACCTCCTCATGAGCAGTACAGCTGTCATTTTTCTCATCCTACACGAAATGTGTTTTCATGCCTGTTGTGCCGAATGGCACAGTCGCTATGCAAAATCACCTTTGGGAATTGAGTAACGAAATGATAGTGCCGCTGTTCATGAGGTGGGGTCCCATAAAGCCCATGTTGAAAATTTGTACTAAAAATACCAACAAACACCCGGGGAGTTAGGGTTTTCAACTGTAATGCCCTACCGTGTAGAGACTGACAGGCGTCAGGAGTGTGACTTGGGGTCGTCAGGCGTAATGCTTATGCCATTGCACCCCTACCCTGCAACCAGTGACATGTATCGAGGCATGCCTTGGGGTCTTTGGCCCTAACGTTCACTCCATTCTCTTATACTGCACTCATCTCAGCTTATTTCCTTATGGAATGGGGTGAGCGTAAGGGCCGAAGACCCCAGTGCACACCGTGACACCTGTCTGTGTCTGCAGGGTGGGATGTGGCGAGCTGGAATGGCATGAGCTTTATGCCAGACGACTCAAAGCTACCCACCCCCCCAACGCCTGTCAGTCTCTGCAAGGTGGGGGTGGGGGCTGGCGTTAGTATAATAGGAATGGCAGCGAAGTATTAAACTAACATACTAAAAGCCAGCAGATTAGACCTGATGGTCTTTCATGTCTGCTCGGTAGCCAGCCCCTATTGGGCGCCGCTTCCCACCCCACCCAGCCCCCCAGAGGGTAATCTTTGGCTTCAGGATACCCATGCACCTGTCCCACCTCCTATTGAAGCCCTCCACTGTTGCCTCCTCCACTAGCCTCCCAGGCAGTGCATTCCATGGCTCCACCACTCTGTCAGTGAAGTAATGCCTTCTACATTCTCCCCTGTAATTGCCCCCCTCCAGCTTCCACTCACGCCCCCTGGTTGTGCCCCCTTTCTTTAACCTGAACATTTCTTTGGCTCCGCCCCTGTTAATCCCTTTCACATATTTGAAGACCCCTGTTATGTCCCCCCCGTCTCTCCTGTCCTCCAGTGAATACAGACCAAGGGCTCACAGCCTTTCCTCATAGGTCCTTTCTCCCATGCCTTGAATCATCCTGGTTGCCCTCCTCAGAACCCTCTCCAGCAGTGCTATGTCCTTCTTAAGGTGAGGCCTTCAGAACTGCACGCAGTACTCAAGATGCGGCCTGACCAGGGCATTATATAGAGGAAGGATCACCTCCCTCCTCCTGGACATAATTCCCTGGGTTATGTAGCCCAGAATCCTCTTTGCCTTTGCCGCAGGTCTTCTGCAGTTTTCAGTGTTATTCATTTTGGTGTCTGCCACCACCCCCAGGTCCCTTTCATTCGTTGGGGCTTGCAGTGAGACCCCCCCAGGGTGTACACATGACCTGGGTTTCTGACCCCCAGATGCAGCACCCTACACTTCCCTGGATTAAACCTCAGTCCCCACCTCCTTGACCACCCCTCTAGGGTATCCAGATCCCTCTGGACTGTCTCTCTCGCTTCATCCCAGTCTGCCAGTGCTCCCAGTTCAAACAACATGAAGTCTTGCTTTATTCTGACATAATGCAGTTAGCCCCAGCACTTGAACTGCCCCGGAGAGGAAAGAGTTAACTCTGTGCAGAAGCATAGAATGTTGAGCTCGAGCTCGGTTTTCAAATGTCTGTGGTACTTCCCAGTGTAACCGTCAGATTCTTTACTCCGCCTAACAGTGAAGTCGCTCCAAAGAGTCCTCTGCTCGGTTTGGTAAAGTTTAAAAAGCATTCAGTTTAAACAGTTCTGTTTGTTATTTTTCGGATTTCTAGCCTCTGTCTACGGTACAGGTAGTGTAGTAGATAGTGACTGTATTTTACTGTGGTAAAAGTGTGGAAATTGTTCTTTTCTTCAGTTTCTTATTGGTCGGTCTGGTTAGGAACCAACCTTATTTCAGCTTTGTTTAAAATTAGATTTTTTTTCTGGGATTAGAGTGGTGTTCCGGTATCGATTGGTTTCAAAAGAACCGGGCCTTTTCTGGTTCTCTGCTATAGGGTAATTTAGTAGGTTGGCCATGTCTGAGAAACCCAAGAAGAAAACTGGTCCCACTGGGTTTCAACACTGTACTGAGTGTGGGGAGGCCTTTTCCAAGGCCGACTCCCACCTCGTCTGTGTTTATTATCTGTGGTTTGACTACTTCAGGTCAGACTGCCAAATTTGCAAAAACTTTCCCAAAGTCACTCTAGAAAAAAGACTTGAGTAGGCTGAAGGAAAGGGAGGCAGAGAAGTCCATAGATCCGGATGGCCAGCCCGGTTCGGTTGGGGCCGAACCTGAAGAGGTGCCTACTGACCTGGGTGATACCTCCTCGGGCAAAAGGAGAGCTGACGCTGAGGGGCCGGTTCCATCAAAAAAAGAAACGAAAGTCTGCCGGTTCGGATCCAGTCCTGCTTACTCCAGCCATGGACGAGATAGCCAAAGCAATTAACAGTGTTCAATTGCTTCACCCGGTTCCGTCCGAACCTGTACTGCCGGTTAGGAGGTCAGTTCGGTCGGATCGGTCTCCTTCGGATTACGATCCAGATGCTTTTTATGAGGAGTGGGAGAGCGATGAAGACTATCCCGATGATGAAGACAAAGATGACCTAGGGGGTCTGGATGTGCCCATTGAACCGGACATCTCCCTAGACAGGCCCTCTAATGTCTCCCCTGCCAGGCTTTGAGTCCCCTTCACACTTCTTGTTCTACAAGAAGGTGGCCAAAACCCTCCAGCTCCCTATGGTTGAAGCTGCTGAGGAGGAAAAATAGCCTGATTTTGTGGAAATGATGGACATTCCAGAGTCCAAAAGATTGTCTGTCCCTCTTCATAAGTCCTTGGGGGGAATGGACACAAAAAGATTTTACAAACTCCTAACTCATTACCTCCTGTGGATAAAAGAATGGACAGGAGGTATATGTTATCGGGCTCAGCTGCGGAGTTCCTTTATTCACATTGCAGCCATGTTGGGGTAGTGCAGGCTGCAACCTGTGATGGGTAACATTCCTTTGGCTTCACACACCCTGGACAAGGACTCCAGGAAAGTTGATGCCATGGCCAAAAAACAATATTTGGCATCCTCTTTGGGACTCAGCCAGGCAAACTATATGGCCTACACAGCCAGGTACCAGAAGTCCAGGTGGGATATTGTTCTGAAACTGGCTAAACAGGCCTCCACCAGCTAGCCAAGGAGCTGGAGGAGGTGGCTGCTGATGGAATTGGGGCATCTAAAGTACAATTTCACACTGCTGTGGACTCCAGTGATGTGGTATCAAGAGTCATGGCTACATTTGTGTCTCTCAGAAGACATGCTTGGCTCAGATGTTCTAGCCTGTCACAGGATACCCAGACTAAGGCTATGGATTTTCCTGTAGTTGGTAACTCTCCGTTTGGGGAGCAGACAGAGGCTTACATGAAAAAAAGGGATGAATACAGGACCACTTACAGGAGTGCACAGGCCAGGGAAAGGCAAGCCACTCCAAAAAAGCAGCAGGACAGGGGCAGGCCCTTTCACGAGCCTTTTTACCAAGCCCAGGCCTCCTCTCCTTTTCCACAGAGGGTTTTTTTCTGAGGGAGGGGCAGGAGGGGGATGAGCAGGTCTGCTTCCTCCTCCCAGTCTAAGGCTCCTGCCAAGCAGACACCCTGAGGTGTCAGCCCGGGTCGACTCCTCAATCCCAGTAGGAGGCAGGCTGGCTTGCTACTTTCAAGCCTGGAAGTCTGTGACCACAGCCAAGTGGGTCCTGGAAGTAGTAAGCCAGAGACTGGCCCTCAGCTTCAAAAGGTTCCGAAAAAGGAGGGCCAGGTCTTTTCCACCTGCATCAGTCTCAGAAACCCTTACCCTAGAGGCAGAGGTTTCCTCTCTCTTGGCTGTCTGAGCCATAGAGAAGGTTCCTACGCAACACAGGGGAAAAAGCCTGTACTCCAAGTACTTTCTTACCCCAAAGAAAACAGAGGGGTGGCAGCCCATTCTGGACCTAAGGTATTTGAACAAACACATTTCAAAACCCAAATTCAAAATGGTAACTCTTGGAATAATCCTTCCCTCTTTAAGGCCAGGGGATTGGCTAGCATCCCTGGACCTCAAGGATGCCTACTTCCATATCCCTATCAGGTGCTCCCACAGAAAATACCTCAGGTTCGAGTTGCCTTCAGGCCATTATCAGTTCAGGGCCATGCCATTTGGCCTAACATCAGCTCCAAGGGTGTTCACAAAGTGCCTTGCAGTAGTGGTGGCTTACCTCAGAAGACAGGGTATCACCATTTTTCCCTATCTAGACGACTGGCTAATTGTAGGTCAGTCATCAGACCAGGTCAGGTCAGCTCTGCAAACCACCCAGAACTTGCTCAGTTCTCTGGGGTTTCTTCTTAGTCTTCCAAAATCTGTCCTCGAACCAGTACAACTTCTCACCTTCATAGGGATATAATTGGATACTATCCAAGCAAAAGCTTTCCTTCCTCTGGCAAGGGTGAAGGCCCTAGTAGATCGTGCTTCCTGTTTTCGACCTCAGGTTTCTCGTACATCGCGACCATTCCTCCAACTCCTGGGCCACATGGCAGCCTCCACTTGTAGTGGTGCAGGGAGCCAGATTTCAGATAAGAGACATTCAGGTCCACCTTTTGGTCACAGAGGAAGGTCTGTTTCACCAAACTGATTCCAGTGACCCAGACTCTGGTCCAAGCTCTCCAGTGGCGGCTGGACCAGGACAGCCTCAGACAAGGGGTTCCATTTCTCCCTCAAGTCCCATCAGTAGTTCTAACTGCGGATGCTTCTCTCCTAGGTTGGAGAGCCCACCTGGGAGCCCTGATAGCTCAAGGGGTCTGGTCTCCACAGGAATCTCTCCTTCATATCAATCTTCTGGAACTCAGGGCAGTTTTCCTAGCCCTTCAGAGCTTCTCAGATTCAGTCAAGGGCAAGATGGTCCAAGTCAGAACAGACAACACCACCACAGTGTGGTACATCAACAAGCAGGGAGGCACTCGGTCCACGGCCATGTGCACAGAAGCCATGAAGCTGTGGTCTCTGGCCTATTCTCTTCAGACTTCCCTGGTAGCAGTTCACCTTCCAGGAAAGGACAGTGTACTAGCAGGTGCTCTGAGCAGAATTTCACAGGGACATCACGAATTGTCCCTGGGTCCTCAAAACCTAAACGTCATCTTCTCCAGGTGGAGCACTCCAGAGAGAGATCTCTTTGCAGCACCAGACAATCAGCTTCCTCTGTTTTGTTGCAGACCTCCAGTCCTGGGGATGAAACCCCTGGATGCTCTCATTTTAGACTGGAAGGGCAGGTTCCTCTATGCCTTCCCTCTGCTGTTCAGAGTTCTGGTCAAGATCAGAACTCAACCCTGCATAGTGATACTAGTGGCTCCAGATTGGACCAGACAGCCTTGGTATCCTCTACTGCTGTCCTTGACAGTGTCACGTCCCCTGTCTCTTCCCAGGAAATACAATCTCCTGTCCGCCTCCCAGAGGCAGATCTGGTACCCCAGTCTCCAGTCTCTCAATCTCAAGGCCTGGCTCTTGAAGAGTTAGAATATGCAGCACTAAATCTCTCTCAGGGACTTCTGGACATTCTGAAGGTCTCCAGAAAATCTTCCACTAGAAAAACTTAATTCCAAATGGAAGAGGTTCAGTATTTGGTGCTTTCAGAAAGGCATTGTGCTTGATTCTGCAGACATTTCCACAACCTTAAATTATTTAGTTCATCCGAATAGTCTAGGCCTTAGGTCTGCCACTCTGAAGGTTCATCTAGCATTTGTCTCTGCATTCCATTCAGCCGGAAAGGGCGCTTCCCTGGCATCTCATCCTGTTTTCAGGAAGTTTTTCAAAGGTCTGGATCACATTAACCTTCCCTTTAGGGAGCCTGCTCCGCCTTGGGATCTTAATGTCTGCATTGCTCAGCTTATGCAGCCACCTTTTGAACCTCTGGCTTCGGCCGAGTTGAAGTACTTGACCTAGAAAACTGTGTTCCTGGTAGCTATTACTTCTGCCAGGCGGATTAGTGAATTACGGGCGCTGTCAGTTGAACCTGACTTCATATCCTTCCATAAGGACAAAGTGATCCTAAGAACCAATAGGTTCTTGCCCAAAGTGGTATCAGATTTTCATCTGAACCAGTCTATATCTCTCCCTGTGTTTCACTGACCATTCTTCTTCAGGAGAAAGAAGATTACACAGTTTGGATGTTAAAAGGGCTCTTAGCTACTACGTAGAGCATACTAAGGCACACAGAAATGACTGTCTTCAATTGTTTCTCACTTATGGTGAAGTGGGGAAAGGTAAGCCTGCCACTAAAAGAACTATTGCCAGGTGGATTGTTTCTTGTATACAATTCTGCTATGGCAAATTAGGTGAGAACACCCCTTCAGGCCTGGGGCTCACTTCGACTAGAGGTACAGCTGCTTCTCTAGCTACGTAGAGATATACCCTTGTTAGAGATCTGTAAAGCAGCCACCTGGAAAAACAGTACATACATTCACTAAGCATTACTCCCTGGACATCCAGGCTAGGAGTGATGCTAGGTTTAGCACAGCAGTACTGCAGAGCTTGTTCCCAAAGTAGGTTCTGCATTCCCTCCCCCATAGGGAACTGCTTGGTAGTCTGCATTATGTCAGAATTCAGCAAGACTTAATGTTGTTTGAAGCAAAAATTACTCACCATAGTAATGTTTTTTATTGTAATGGAGTCTTGCTATATTCTGACCTTCCGCCTCCCCTCTCAGAACCTAGTTTTTGGGAAGTGGGCTGGCAGGTACAGTGTTTCACCTCAGGGGTGTACCTTGTACCCTCCCTCTAGGGTGGGGTAGCTGCTATTGTTACTTTTCTTGTGTTTTTGTAGTTAAATATTGTCACTACCTTTCCTTCTTGGGTTCTCGATTTGAGTCTTTTTGGACCCAAAAATCTTCTGCCCTTTGGCTGTATGCTTTGAACAGTTTCCATACTGTAGTACTTAGTTATAGTTTGCTTGTAA
The DNA here is from genome assembly GCA_016271365.2 of Neoceratodus forsteri. Taxonomy (NCBI): domain Eukaryota; kingdom Metazoa; phylum Chordata; order Ceratodontiformes; family Ceratodontidae; genus Neoceratodus; species Neoceratodus forsteri. Next base: position 408,728,357 of record CM057453.1, read on the forward strand.
GAATCTGACAGTTACAATGGGAAGTACCACAGACAGAGGTTTTGAAAACCGAGCTCTAGCTCAATGTTCTATGCTTCTGCATAGAGTTGACTCTTTCCTCTCTGGGGCAGTTCAGGTGCTGGGGCTAACTGGATTATGTCAGAATACAGCAAGACTCCATTAGAAGAAACAACATTTCTATGGTGAGTCATTTTTTTCTTTTGAGTCATCCACAGAGAGGCTCATCCTACTCCTAACCCCCCTCCCTATGTCGGAGACATTGGCATTGAACAGGAATGGCCCCAGTACCAAACCTTGGGGAACCCCACTGAAGACTTTCCTAGGGGAGAAGACTGTCTTACCAACCACTACCTTCTGTGTTCACCCCGTTAGCCAGTTTTCTACCCATCTAAGCAACTGTCCTCCCACCCCCATCCCTCCCAGCTTTAACAACCCAATGTGGGGTGCCGAGTCAAACGCCTTACTGAAATCCAGATACAGGACATCCACCTGCCTTTATCGGTCCAGGATCCCCATCACCCAGTCGTAAAAATCAGTGAGGTTGGTCTGACATGGTCTGCCCGGGACAAAACCATATTGTTTGTCATCTAGGTGCCCCAACCTTTCCAGTTGCCTCCCGAGCTTTTCCTTTGATGAAGCTCTCCATTAGTTTGCCTACCACAGACGTTCTCCCTAGACCTCCACTTTGTGGATAAGCACCACATGAGCCACCCTCCAGTCTTGAGGCACCCATCCTGTCTGCAGAGAAGCGTTGAAAAGTGCAGCTAGTGGAGCTGCTAGTTCGTCCACCAGTTCCTTCAGAACCCTCGGATGCAGCCCATTCAGTCCCGGTGCCTTATCAGTTTTTAATGCCCGAAGGGCCTCCCTCACCCTGTCCTTTGTGATTTCTCCCACCCAATCCACCCCCTCAACTAAACACCCATCCCCTTCTAGGCCTGGCCCACCCGGTGCCCCAGCCTCTTCTGGTCCTCTCGACTCCATCTGACCTCTTCGCTCAGCTGTCTCCCCCACCTCCCTTCTGGCTGCATGGATCTCCTGTCTCCCTCCATAAATATTGAGGCAAAGTACTCGTTTAGCACCTCTGCCTGCTCCCCTGCCTCCTGAGCCCATCCCTCCCCAGTCTTGATCTTGGAGATCTGTGCTCTCTCTTTTCTCTTCTCCCCTGTGTATCTGTAGAATCCCTTCCCTTCCCTTCCCTCCAGATATCCCTAGCCAGGTTTTGCTACATCTTCGCCATGGCTTCCCTCACCGCTCTGGTGACCCTCCTTGCTGTCAACTTGTAGTCACCTCTCTCTCTTATCCCCCTGGAGCGCTTAAAACATGTATAGGCAGCCTTTTTATCCCTCACCGCCTCTTGCACCTCTCTGGTCCACCAGCATGGCTTGTTGTCTTACGCCTTACCCTTGTACATGAGCTAGTAGCCTTCTGCACCCCTTTCTTAATGGTCTCCCACAAGCTACCAACATCCATGTCTTGCCTAATTATATCCAAGCTCCCCCTTAGAATCCTGCCCATGCCCACGAAGTCCATCCCCCTGAAGTCCACCACTACTGTATTGGAGCAGATATCCTCCCCCACAGAAACTGCAGAAACCAGACCGTGGCATGGTCACCATCTGCCAGCGGGCTACACACCTCCAGACCCCTTGTCTGGTCACTGTCTGTAAGGACAACGTCCAGTATCTTCCCCCACCTGTTGGACCAGGAAGACATCCTGAAACACATCCATCAGCCTCTGCTCTCTGGCACCCCGCTGATGTCATAGTGTTCCAGTCTGCTTCCGGCATATTTAGGTCCCCCATGGCCACCACCCTACCCTTTCCATGGTCATAGTGCCCCTTGATGTTCTCAACTAATTTTTCCTCCAGGGCCTCATCCATCGTGGGGGGTCTGTACACCACTCCTAATTTCAGTATTCTGCCTCCCCTTGTTTGCAGGGTTACCCAAATCGCTTCCACACCCCATCAGCCTCCTCCACTCCACTAACCACTATGCCATTTTTGACTATCAGTGCTACATCCCCCTCCTCTATTCTTCTCTGTCCCTCCTGAATATTGTGTATCCCTCCAAGTTTAGGTCCCAGTCATTCTTCTGGGTGGCCCATGTCTCAGTAATCGCCGCCACATTTGCTGATCCCTCAGCCAGCATCGCCTGGAGCTCGGGCATTTTGTTGCCCATGCTTTTGGCATTCATCAGGACCATCCTCCACCCCATCCCCCCTCCCTCTCCAGTTGTCTCGGCCCTGTGCAATCCCTGTTGCCCTTTTCTGCACAGCTCTGGCTTTATTTACATTGCAGTTACCTGGCGTCTTTAGCCTAGACCTGGAACCTTGAGCAACCCTCCTGATTCCATTTCTTCCTTATCCTCCCTTTACAAGTTTAAACCCACTTCTCATTATGAATCCAGCGAGTTTTTAGTTTCAAGATCTCTCTCCCCTCTAAGTTGAGGTGTATCCTATCTCTGGCATGTAACCGCCAGTTCCCCACCAGCCCATACCCTTCTGCCTTGCACCAGTCCCGTGAGTCACTGGTTCACCCCTCTGAGTTTATGCTTGGTCTCCCCGGATGCCTTGGGTACTGGTAGAATCTCCGAGAAGGAGATTGAGCTTCCTATAGGATGGCAGACCCTGGCCAGTTCCCTAAACCTCGCCTGGATTTCCAGTTCACTGTTCCCCTTCAACTCGTTTGTGCTCAAATGTGCCAGAAAATCTGGGGATCCCCCGCATTCCAGTGCTAATGAGTATAGCTGGAATTAGGCCTTGTGAACGGATAGGCCTGGGATACATTTAGCATTGACTGGGCTGCTTTTTCCCCTTCCCCTAATCCCTCCCACTGGATGCCCCTGGTCATGGAGTCGCCCAACAGGATCACCTTCACCCCCCCAAATTACTGGCCCTTTTGATCCCTTCCAGGCTCTTCCTTCTTTCATCAACTCTTAACTTTCTCCTCCCACCCCCTTCAGTCCGGGATCACTAGTCTGTGCGTGCCCTACCATGCTCTTTCTCCTCCTGACTCCCAGTTTACTCCTCACCCCCAACCTCATGGGTGGCATTGATTCCCAGATCTCCCGGGCTCCCTTTCTGGGTCCAGAATCCACAGGTCCCCACCTAGACACCCTTCTACTGCTTCCCTCCTTGCCTCAACCCCCAGTCTTGCGTCCCCACCCGTCCAGCATTTTCTCCCTACCCTCCCTCCTTCCTCCCTCCCCACTTCATCCGATTTCTCCCACCCTGGCGCTGGCCCTTCTAGAGTACCGCTACTACCCCTCTCCTTGGCTGACTTCCAGCTTGAGTGCCACCACCCAACCTCCCTCCCCAGGCCTCGTCCTGTGCTCCTCCATCCCCTTTCCTCCTCCAACCTCGGCTCATGTCCTCCACCCTCCTCCCTCTTGTGGATGTGGCCACCTCCTACCTCCATTCCCCTAGCTTGCTGGCCAAACCCTCGTTGCCTGCCTGCTCACCTCCTTTTCTGCAACCTCCTGCCCCACCCCACCCTGGCTTGCTGACCAAACCCTCTCTGTCCGCCTGTTCCCCCCTCCCGCCAACCTCTTCCACCTGCTCTCCTGGAATTTAGCATGGTGTATCTATTACTAAGCGTGATGCTGCCTCAAATTGCTTTCTCCTACCCCCTTCCTCCTTTGCTCCCTCTGATCGGCCACCCTCCTATGAAGTGTTTTCCGTCCGTTGCTTGTATTGTGCCTTACCCCACCGGAGTACCCATAAGGCCCATGTCCACCTGTTCCCTGGTTTATACCGTAGTTGCCTCACCTACTCTCATGAGGTCCTTTCCACTCCTTTCCTCCTCAATCCTCTCTGCTCATGCCTTCCAGTTTTCTTCTGATCCCCCTCGACCTCCTCCCTAAGTCCTGTCAGCTGAAAACACACTGGACACCCTCTGAATCTCCATGACCAGTTTAAAATTATTGCTGCCCCGTACACCCAATCACTCTTCCAAAGATGCCCACTCTGGCCAGCCCCATATCCACCCTAATTTTGGTATGAGCAGTACAACCCTCTTGCAGAACCAATTTAGGCAGTAGCACACAGGGACCCTAGCTGTTTGTCCCCTCTCCCACCAGAACTCAGATTACAACACTTTTCCCTCTTTCCCTACAACAGCCAGTTCTTTCAGCCCCAGTTCTGAAGCAGAAATGTTGCCCACCCCAACAAAGATCAGTAGCAATAAACAGTTCACAAGGTTTGCCTTCCCCCACAACTGTGGTCAGCATACACAATTATACAATCTGCTCTAATGAGCCCCCCTCTGATAGCAGTAGACAGTGTTGGCCCAGCAACCCAGCATGCAGGACCCTTGTCCCCCAATCAGCTGTAACCAGTTCACCAGCCTTAGTATTAATCGGTTCACAGTTGTCATGTCCCGCAGCTGTAAGTAGCAGGTAGTCAATGGTGCCCATGCAGGCACAGCATACGGTTTCCTTTTTCCTGAATCAGCAACAATCCAAATCACCCACTCTCAGCTTGCCCCGCTCCAAGGTAGCAGGGGGTCAATGGTGCCCAAGCAGGCACAGCATACAGTTCCCTTTTCCCCCAATCAGCAGCAATCCAGGACACCCACTCACAGCTTGCCCCTCTCTAAGGCTCCACCCCCACCAACCATTTAATAGAGGTCGAGGTCTGGGCCAGCGTGGGTGGTGTGGGGCAGAACAGCTCTCCTGATTGTGACTGGGCTAATGGCCTTTATAGCCCAGTCACACAGTCCACAGTTCGCGCCCTTAGCACTGATTGGCCCTAGCGCTCGTTGTTCCTAGGCGGCCCTCCGATCCACTCTCCTGCTTTCTCCCCTGCCGCCGATGCAGCTCCGGTCAGCCCGATCCTGCTCCCACCAGCAGTCTCCGACCACTGATGTGGTCGCGTCCTCTCCTGCTGCCAATGCAGCCCTGGAATTGCCTGCCCTGGCTCCCCACAGCAGAGAACAGCTCTCCAACTCCTGCAGTACCAATTCTAATACCAGCAAGCAAACATGCAGCATTGACAAATGCTTGCTCTGACTGGAACAAGTCTGCTTGAGTGACAGGATATTACACATCTATATTTTATTTTTCTGTCGAAGCAAGCCTGTGCAAGTGCTGTGTGTGACAGTGAAATTATTTTACAATCACTAAATTCTGGGCTGAAGCAAGCCTGTGCCAGAGTGTCTGAGATATAAATCAGAAGACAAGTACAGTGAGTCACTAAATATTTAGGGCTGAAGCAACATTAGCAAGTTTGTGCCAGTCTGACAGTCAAATATTAAACACTTTAAGTCGGTTATCTAATATTCTGGGCTGAAGCAAGCCTGTGTCAGTGTGTGACGGTCAAATATATTTTAGTTTGAGACAGAAGTCAGAAGTACATCACTAAATACTTAATCTGGGCTGACGCAAGCCTATGTCGGTTTGTCTGACAGTCAAGTGTATTTTTGTTTGAGATAGAAGTCAGAGGTACAGTCTCAATACTTAATCTGGGCTGAAACAAGCTGGTGTCAGTGTGTCTGACGGTCAAATAAATTTTTGTTTGAGACAGAAATCGAAGGTACAGCCATAATACTTAATCTGGGCTGAAGCAAGCCTGTGTCACTGTGCCTGATGGTCAAATATATTTTTGTTTAAGACCGAAATCAGAAGTACAGTCACTAAATATTTTTCTGGGCTGAAGCAAGCCTGTGTCAGTGTACAGTCATATATTACAGAAGTCAGAAGCACAATCTTTTTCTTGGTGAATTAAAACAGCCAGTGCTGCAGTCTTTTGTGTCAGATTACACCCATCCAAATCACAAAGTTTGCACAAGCACTTTCCCGTTATGTGTGATAAATACAGTTTAAATAAAAACATTTCTAAGTAGCTACTGCATTTGTGTCACCGCAGTCCAAGTCAACTCACGTAGAGTGCGACAGTCATCTAGTGTTTTCCGTCTGCCCCGATAACCTATACGTTAAGCAAATCATTATTTCTAACAACATAAAGTCTTGCTGCATTCTTTTTTTCCCCCCAGTTGTTTAACCAGGTGAGACACACTAAGCTGAAAGCTTGTTTACAGGTGCAGCCTGGAAGCACAGGGAAGTAAAGTGACTTGCTCAGAGTCGCACAGTATGCAAGTTGTGGGCTGTAGGATTCCAACCCAGGTCTCCAGATTTGCAGCTCAAAGCCTTAAACCACTGCGCTATACTGCCTCCCAAATTCTGATATTCTGCAGTTAGCTCCAGCACTTGAACTGCACCAGCGGGGAAAGAGTAAACTCTATGCCAGAGCATAGAACGTTGAGCTCGAGCTCAGTTCAAACCTCTGTCTGCTGCACTTCAAAGTGTAACTGTCAGATTCTTTACTCCACCTAACTGAACAGTTGCTCCGGAGAAGTCTCCTTCGCTTTTCGGTTGGGTCTTAGTAAAACATCAGTTTTAAACCGCAAATCTTATTATTTTTTCAGTTCAGATTCCTGTCTGTGGTACAGTAACTGTTGTAGGTAGTGGACGTTGGTTTATTTTCTGTGTGTGGAAATTGTAAAACTTTCAACTGGTCCGGTTTGGAACCGATTTTCTTTCTTTATTCTATAACTCTTTGGTTTATTTGTATTTAGTGTGAGGTACCGGTCCCTATCGGTTTCAAAAAAACATTTTTAGATGTTTTTTTCCACAGCCCGTAACACGGTTGGTAACCGATAGGGGGGCCTTGCCTGGCTTTAAAGCTGCTAAAGGGTAAGTGGTTAGGATGGCTACGTCTCTTGAAACCCAAAAGAAAAACCGGGCCCACTGGGTTTCAGCACTGTAGTGAGTGTGGGGATGCCTTTGTTAAGGCAGACCCTCACACCACCTGTGTGTATTGTCTGGGGTTTGACCACCTCGATTCAGATTGCCAAATATGTAAATATTTCCTGAAAGCCACCCTGGACAAGAGATTGGGTAGGCTTGGGGAAGAAGAGGCCGAGAAGTCCAATGTTCCGGATGGCCAGCTCGGTTCATTTCCAACCGAACCTGAGGGAGTGCCCACTGACCTGGGCGATACTGTCTCGGGCAAAAGGAGAGCCGATCCTGAGGGGTTGGCTCCATCAAAGAGAAAAAAGAAATCGGCCGGTTACGATCCAGAACAGTTATGTCCAACCGTCGAAGAGATTGCCACAGCGATTAGCATTGTAGAATCACTCTGTTTGGTTCCGGCCAGTCTGGAGCCTCCCGCTAGGTACTCTGTTCAGTCGGTTCCTCCGGTTCCGGTATATTGTCTGGATGATTACTGTGAACCAGATTTGTGGTGGTGGTGGCGGTGGTGGTGATGTGGAAGGCCTGGATGAGCCCATTGAACCGGACAACTCCCCAGACAGGCCTTCCAGTGTTTCCCCTCCTAGGCTTTCTGAGTCCCCTTCCCACTATTTGTTTTACAAAAAAGTGCAGAGACCCTCCAGCTCCCTCTGGTTGAAGCTGTTGAGGAACAAGAGGAGTCTGACTACGCAGAGATGATGGACATCCTAGAGTCCAAAAGACTGTCTGTTCCCCTCCATAAATCTTTTGGGGAGAAAGACACAAAAAATTCTTCAGACACCAAATTCATTACCTCCTGTGGACAAGAGAATGGACAGGAGGTATGTGCTGTCAGGCTCAGGTACAGAATACTTGTCCCAACAATGCAGCCATATTGGGGTCATGCAGGCTGCAGCCTGTGACAAGGCTAATATACCTTTGGCTTCACACAGCCCAGATAAAGACTCTTGGAAGATGGATGCTATGACCAGGAAACAGTACTTGGCATCCTCCTTGGGACTCGAGCAGGCAAACTATATGGCCTATACAGCCAGATACCAGAAGTCCAGGTGGTATACTGTTCTGGAGCTGGCTAAACAGGCTCTCCCACCCCAGCTAGCCAAAGTGCTGGAGGGGGTGGCTGCTGATGGGATTGAGGCATCCAAAGTCCAATTTCATGCTGCTGTGGACTCTAATGTTTCATTATGAGTCATGGCTATGTCTGTGTGTCTCGGGAGATTTGCTTGGCTCAGATGTACTAGCCTGTCACAGGACACCCAGGCTAAGGCTATGGATTTCCCTGTAGTGGGTAATAATTTGTTTGGGGAGCAGACAGAGAATTACATGAAAAAGATGGACGAGTATAGGACCACCTACAGGAGTGCACAAGCCAAGGAAAGGCAGGCAACTCCTCAGAAGCAGCAATCTAGAGGCAGGGGCAGGCCTTTATACCAGGCACAGACTTCCTCTCCTTTTCCTCGGAGGGGGTTCTTCAGAGGGAGAGGCAGAAGGGGGATGAGCAGGGCTGCATCCTCCTCTCAGTCCAAGGCTCCTGCCAAGCAGACACCCTGATGTGTCAGCCCGGGTTGACTCCCCCTTTCCAGTAAGAGGCAGGCTGGCTTACTACTTCCCGGCCTGGAAGTCTGTTATCTCAGACAAGTGGGTCCTGTAGGTAGTAAGCCAGGGACTGGCTCTCAGTTTTAAAAAATTTCCAAAGCTGAGAGTCAGGTCTTTCACCTGCAGACGTCTCCGAAACCATCGTCCTAGAAGCAGAAGTTTCTTCTCTGCACAGGGACAAGGGTCTGTACTCCAGATACTTCCTTACCCCAAAAAAGACAGGGGAGTGGTGGCCCATCCTAGATCTAAGATACTTAAGCAATTACCTAGTCAAAGCAGAATTCAAAATGGTGACTCTGGGAATAATTCTTCCCTCTCTGAGGCCAGGGGATTGGTTAGCCTCCCTAGACCTCAAGGATGCCTATTTTCACATTACCATCAGGTGCTCCCACAGAAGGTACCTCAGGTTCGAACTGCCTTCAGGCCATTATCAGTTCAGAGCAATGCCCTTCGGACTAACATCAGCAGCAAGGGTGTTCACAAAATGCCTAGTAGTAGTAGTGGCCTTTCTAAGGAGAAAAAACATTTCCCTATTTCCATACCTGGATGACTGTGTCATTGTGGGGCAGTCTCCAGACCAAGTCAAGTCAAACCTGCAAGTGATCCAGCAATTACTCACTTCTCTGGGATTCCTACTCAGTCTTCCAAAGTCAGTTCTTGAACCAGTGCAACTTCTGACCTTCATAGGGGTAGAGTTGGACACTGTCCAAGCAAGAACTTTTCTTCCTCTGGCAAGGGTAAAGGCCCTTACAGACCTGGCTTCTTCTTTTCACCTTCTGGTGTCTCGACCAGCAAGGCATTGTCTTCACCTCCTGGGCCACATGGCAGCTTCCACTGCAGTGGTACAAGGGGCCAGATTTCAGATGAGGGACATCCAGTTCCACTTGACAACTTTTTGGTCTCAGAGAAAAGATCCTCTAACCAAACTGATTCCAGTGACTCAGTCTTTGATCCAGGCTCTCCAGTGGTTGTTGGATCAGGACAACCTCAGACAAGGAGTCCCATTCATAACCAAGACTCATTCTGTGATATTAACCACAGATGCTTTTCTTCTCGAGTGGGGAGCTCTCTTGGGAGCTCTCACAGCACAGGGAGTGTGGTCCCCTCAGGAGTCTGTACTTCATATCAGTCTTCTGGAGCTCAGGGCAGTGTATCTGGCTCTACAAGTTTTCTCGGAATCAGTACAGAACAAGATGGTTCAGGTCAGGATAGACAACACCACCACCACGTGGTACATCAACAAACAGGGAGGCACCTGGTCTACGGCTTTGTGCACGAAAGCCATGAAATTATGGTCTCTGACATATTCCTTGCAGACATCTCTGGTAGCAGTCCACCTCCCAGAGAAGGACAATGTGCTAGCAGATGCTCTGAGCAGGATATCTCAGGGCCATCACGAATGGTACCTGGATCCCCTAGTCTTAAAAGTGATTTTTTCAAGATGGGGCACTCCAGAGATAGATCTCTTTGCAGCCCCAGACAATCACCAACTTCCTCTCTTCTACTGCAGACCCCCAGTCTTGGGTTCAGTCCTCCTGGATGCTCTACATCTGGATTGGGAAGGGAAACTTATGTATGCCTTCCCCCCTTTCATCTGTTGTTCAAGGTTCCGGTCAAGATAAGGTCACAATCTTGCAAAGTGATCCTGATTGCTCCAGACTGGGCCAGGCAGCCTTGGTATCCTCTCTTGCTGTCCCTAGCAGTCCATCTTCCTCTGTCTCTTCCCAAGAATCACAATCTGTTAACCTCCTCTTAGGGGAGGATTTGGTACCCCAACCTTGGTCTCTCAACTTCAAGGCGTGGCTCTTGAAGAGTTAGGATATGCAAGCCTGCATCTATCTCAGGGGGTTCTGGATATTCTCAAAGCTTTTCAAAAACCTGCCACCAGAAAAACATATAATTCCAAATGGAAAAGATTCAGCATTTGGTGTTCCAGTAGGCAGATGTCTTCAGAGACTGCTGATTTGGCTACAGTTCAGGATTATATGGTCCATCTTAATGGCTTAGGCCTCAGGCCAGGTACTCTGAAAGTACACTTGGCAGCTGTTTCTGCGTTTCTGTCAGTGGGGAAGGCTTCCTCACTGGCATCTCATCCTGTCTTCTGTAAATTCTTTAAAGGATTACTCCATACTAACCCTCCGTTTAAGGACCCTACTCCTGCTTGGGATCTTAGTGTTTGCATTGCTCAGCTTATACAACCCCCTTTAGAGCCTTTGGCCGCAGCAGAACTTAAGTACTTGACTTGGAAAGCTGTGTTCCTGGTAGCTATTACCTCTGCCAGGCGTATTAGTGAATTACAAGCTCTGTCAGTGGAGCTTGATTTTATTTCATTCCATAGAGATAAGGTGGTCCTTAGAACTAACAGGAGGTTCTTACCCAAAGTGGTTTCAGATTTTCATCTGAACCAGTCCATGCCTCTCCCTGTGTTCTTCATTGATCATTCTTCTTCAGGAGAGAGAAGATTACACAGTTTGGATGTTAAGAGAGCACTTGGCTACTACATTGAGTGCACTAAGGCACTTTGGTTTGACTGTCCTCAGTTGTTTCTCACTTATGGTGAAGTGGGAAAGGGCAGACCTGCTACTAAGAGGACTGTTGCCAGGTGGATTGTCACTTGTATACAATTCTGCTATGAAAAGCCGCAAAATACCCACTTCAGGCCTGAGGGCTCATTCGACTAGAACTACAGATGCTTCTCTGGCTGCTGCCAGAGATATACCTTTACTAGAAATATGCAACGCAGCCACCTGGAAAATAGTCCATACATTCACTAAGCATTACTCTCTGGATATCCAGGCTAGGAGTGATGCTAGGTTTGGTACAGCAGTACTGCAGAGCCTATTACCAAAATAGGTCTGGTCCCTCCTCCATGGAGGTACTGCTTTGTAGTCTGCATAATGTAAGAATACAGCAAAACTTCATGTTGTTTGAAGGAAAAATTACTCACCTTAATAAATGTGTTTCTTCTAATGGAGTCTTGCTGTATTCTGGCCTCCCTCCCTGCCTCCCTCTCATAACCTTTTTTTTTTGGGGAGGGCTGGCAGGTACAGTGCTGCACCTCGGGGTTGCACTTAACACTCCCCCCTGTGTAGGGAGGGGGAGTGGGTTATGTTTATGTTGTTTTTTATAGTTATGTTGTTCACTACCTAGCTTTTATCTTGGAGTTCTCGACTTGAGTCTTTTGGGACCCAAAACATTTGGTTGCCTTTTGGCTAGTTAATTTACAATTTCCACCTGACAGGTGTAGTTAGTATTAGCTCGTAAGAATCTGACGGTTACATTTTGAAGTGCAGCAGACAGAGGTTTGAACTGAGCTCGAGCTCAACGTTCTATGCTCTGGCATAGAGTTAACTCTTTCCTCTCCGGAGCAGTTCAAGGGCTGGGGCTAACTGCATAATGTCAGAATACAGCAAGACTCCATTAGAAGAAACACAATTATTAAGGTGAGTAATTTTTTCTTCTGGACCACTAGACTGCTGCTCTTTCACGTGTCTATTTCCATCCTACCTCATGAATACTGTAGCAGTACTGTTTCTGGCCTGCTTATCCCAGAGCAGTTTCTCATGGCAAAATGATCTTGTTAAAGTTTAGTTTATCAAAATCTGGCGGAGCAAGTACTAGTAGTATTATTACACCAAGTTCTGCTTCAATACGTAAACGTTCTGATGATGGTCTTACAAAGGATCAAAGGTATGACGGAGAAAAAAGAGTTGGGAATTTCTGTCCTGAATGGAAAAAAGAATATCCTTGGCTGGATTTTAATGAAGAAAAATCAGTGATGTATTGTGTGTATTGTAAGGCCTACCCCCAAATATGTGATCCTAATTCCTCCATGGTTAAAGGGTCAGGTGATCTTAAATTACACCCCATAAAGAGGCATGATGTGACAAGGGAACATGTCAGTTGCACAAAGCATTACTTAAAAGATACAGCTCCAAAACAAGTACCACCCATTTGCCTGTCAGAAACTGCTCTTGGTCAGTCCTTCCAAAAAAAGACACGACACCAAGAGAACTTGAAAAATACAACATTTTATTTAACACAGCATACTCTGTAGCAAAGAACGGGAAACCTGTTTCAGATTTTGAAATGATTTGCGAGATCTAGTGTAAAAAAACGGACTAAATGTCAACTACATGAACATAGCAGATTGCCATTTGTTTGTGGACAACATACTGTAGAAAAGACAATATGTGCAGCAGTAGTTGACGAGGTCAAAAATGCCTCCTTTTTGAGCATTCTTGCTGATGGAAGTACAGACCACTTTATTATCAAGAAAATGTCTACCTGAGATGTGTAGGTGCTGTTTGCCAGTCACACACCTAATATCTGTGGTACCACTTGAAACAACTGCAAGTGCTGACAGTGTATTTTATGCTATAGAGAAAACTTTGCAATCAGTGGATTTGCCATTGTCTGGTCTTAAGACAGGTAGTGGAAATCCAGCACTTAGCTGTGCTAATTTTGATGGTGCATCAGTTAATCTTGGTGAATGGACAGGAGTCATTACTAGACTGAAATCACTTTTGCCAGAAATTATTGGTATTCACTGTGTTGCCCACAAACTTGAGCTTGCCATTTTGGATGCAAATCAGCATTTAAAATACATGGCAAAATTTGAAGACTGTTTGAAAGGCATTTTCAGTTTTTATTTTTGGTCTCCCAGAATGCAGGAGAGCACTTAAAGAAATCGCAGAACTTCTCGATGTGCATCTTGCACATTTCACAGCTGTAGTTAGTTAGTTAGTTAAAAATGTATTTTTGACAGGATAAAACTTTAGGCCAGAAGACCTATTTAACAAAATGTTCCTGTATAGCAATAGAAAGTTCCAACAAATCACATAACAAATCAAAATATAAACAATAAAATATGATAACTACAACATTAAAAATGTGTTACAAACAATTATGGTCTTGCAAACTACATACAGCTGTAAAGCAAGTCAGGTGGTTAGCAAGCAAAGAGCGAGCAGTTGTAGCCTTAGGAAAAAAACTTTGACATTGTGAGGATGCATCTTGAGCATAGATTTGTAGACGGGAACAGGGCAGACGATGCTAACAGAGCTAAGGGCTACCACAAGGAACTGATTTCTGTGCATTTCATCCAAGTTCTTTATTTCTTATTAGATTTTTTGCCAGTTGTTGCCAGATTATCAAAAACTTTCCAGTTGGCAGACTACTTAATTAATGAGATACCAGAACACATTGAAAAAGCAGTTCTGCAATTAGAAGCACTTAAAACTACTCTTGTCAAATATATCACAAAATTCCAGGAACAGTACAATGCAGCTGAATGTATGTTTGGTAAAATAAAAGTACATGGAACACCTGGCAGTGAAGCTGAACTTCATGCATTTGTTAATGATACTGTCACCTACATCCACAGTAGATTTGAATGTTCTCTTAGAGAAACCATTGTCTTTGCTTCAGATTTTAAATTTTCACAACTGGCCTGTGGAAAAAGAAGATCTAGCAACACTTAGCAGTGCCAAGCTAACGGAACTCATCACAGACAGCCCTTTTTCTTCTCATTTGTCTGAAGTGGATAAAAACTGTGCCATAGCTGAATGGATGCAGCTGAAATTATGTCTGTCTCAATTCAGAACAGAACCTCTCATATCAATGTACCAATTGGTTTTGCAAATGAAAATAGCTGAATGTGGATCAGACAACTCCACGAAGGGTCCTATGCAAAAGCTTATTGAGATTCTGCTCACCATTTCCCCTTCCACAAGTGAATGCGAAAGAGGATTCTCCAAAGCAAATTTCATTAAAAATAAACGAAGAAAAACCCTGACACAACAGTCATTTGAGAATCGGCTGCTGATCATAAGTGCAGGACTACCTATCTCTGAGTTTGATCTACTACCATCAATTCAGCATTGGCTTGACAACAGTCTTGGTACTGACCATTCCTCTGGTCACAAATGTCCCTCAGAACAAACCGAAGAAGCTAAGCACGAAGCAAGCTGCTGTACTACTCTGTTTAAATTTTTCTCTGCCTCTACACCTCTCTGACTGACACTGGGGCATCCTAAGGGGGGAAAATAATTATTTGTTCTGGTAATAATACTGTACTCCACAGAAAAAAGGTGCGACTTATAGACTCCTGATACAGACTCATCCTGAAAATGTAACATAAGTCCTGGAGTTATGCATCCCCCAGAAAATGTCAACCCCTGCTAATGTCACCTGCTTCTGGAGTAGATCCAGAAGCAAATGGTTTGATACCTTTTATTGGACCAACAAAGATGTTACAAAAAGAACTTTGTTCATTTTGTAATATCTTGTTGGTCCAATAAAAGGTATCAAACCATTTGCTTCTGGATCTGTTGTTACAAGGACCAATACAGCAACTAAACAATTTGTCTGCTTCTGGAGTGTAAATTGTAATAAATTTTACTCTCTGGGGCAAAGCATCTTCACTTGAAACCCTGGGATTCAACCGGTCCATCCTATCTTGATTCAAAACCCGTTCCCTAGAATCACCAACACATTTTTTACTGTAGCCCCTAGTTAGAAATCAGTCTTCCATTTCTTGTGCTCTTATGTCAAATAATTGTTGTGTAGAACAATTTTGTTTTAAACATCTAAACTGTCCTCTAGGTATCCCCCTCACCAAATGGGGAGGGTGGCAACTAATGGCCAGTAGTAATGAATTTGTGTCTGTATCCTTCCTGTGCAAATCCAACAAGATTTGTCCCTCCTTTTTTGATGAGGACAAATCTAAAAAGGGGATGGTGAGATGATCCCACTTTACACTAAACTTTAAATTCAGGTTTGAATGTTGTAAATAATCCACAAAAATCCCTGAAGCTGTTCCCCAGTGCCACTCCAAACCAAAAACAGACCATCAGTAAAACATCTGTATAATTTAATATGATCAAAAAAGGATTCCTACAGGATGTTCCCACAGACCTAAATACAGGTTTGCATAACTTGGGGCTAGAGATGCCCCCATTGCAGTACTGTGCACATTAGCAGTGTCCTTCAGTGGCTTACCATTTCTAGCCCATGATAGGCCCCTTGTGGGGATATCCAGCCTAAGGTAGGGCACTTTGTCAGATAAGAAACTGCCAAAATCTTTGCATTTTTCAACAGAGAACTCGAGCAGAACATAGACAGGGTGGATTTATCAGCCTGTCCATAGACCGAAAGAGTTGAGCTGGCCAGTTTCTACCTGTGGCAACCATCTGGGACTTTTTTAATTTTTTTTAACCGCTTGTCCATTGATATTCACCATAGTGAATCTTCAATGTCAGTCCGTCATCCATTGACTGGGATCTTTACCAAAAACAGTCTAACTTCCATTCCATAGTCTTCAACCAGTGCAGCTCATTACAGTACTAGGGAGAACTGTGATGGAATGTCAAGAGACAAACAAGGTAGGGTGTTAGGGAATCTAAGGCAACCATAAGTGCACTATGGTATTGCTTCTTGGTGTCATCAGATCCCCACACACCAGTAGGCATCATGCTTGAGACGTCCAATACCTTTAGGAGTTTGAGCGGCTCTAAATGACATTTTGGATGGTACTGGATTGTCTCCACAGGGGAAGTAACCAAACAGGGGACCCCGTAAAGGATCGATATGGCGTGATGATCTGACTAAAAGACTGGATCAACCTGGACTGTACTTATGCCAAGACCCAATGAGAAGATCGGGTCCAGAGTGTGTCCCTGCTGAACTCTGCTAGAGGCAACGACCTGTGTTAGTTAGTCCCAGTGACTTCAACTGGATGAGATGTTGAACAAGGGTAGAAGGTTCATCATCAGTCTAGGCATTGAAGGCCCCCCTCCCAACATCAAAAGTCTGGAGACATTCAACACTCTTTCGACCATGATATCTGCCAACTTCTGCTTAAAAACCCTCCCACACCCCAGAGGACAGTATATGAGAATGATTTTGCAACTAAAGCCTAGACTGCTGCACACTCAAGACCTGAAAGTTCCCATGGGACACGCAGTGAGTCCCAAAAGCAGATTTAAAACAAGTGGCAACCCACCACCCCCTACAGTCCCACCTCAGGCATTGTATCACCGAATAATCAGGCAGGATGGATTACTCTAGCACAGTGCCAGCGTCATCCCCAAACCAGGTCTCGATGATGCAGAGAAGGTCAGCGAAGGAACTGACAATGAAATTCATCACCGCTGTTTTCTTCCTTATGACCTTGAGTTACAGAGCACAGCCTGAAGGGAAGAGGTGGAGCTGGCTGGACTAACTACTTCCAACTCGTTGACATTAAGTGGAACCCTAGGGAGGGGAACCAGGCATTGCAGTCCCAGATCAGATTCCAAACCCTCCCTGGGTACCTCCTGGACATCACCAACCCAGTCAAAACCCAGTCAACCCTCCCCCCCCCCAAATATTATACTCAGGACCTCCTCTGTGGATATTGCCCCACCTCCCGAGGATCCCCAACCCCCTTCAGCAACTGAGATCCTCTGCAGGCAGGGCAGATGGGGCTCCATCAACGGGGCAGAACTGCTATAGGTGCAGTGGTGTTCAAATCAAAACTTTTAGGACTTGCCCAGGCATGACTGTAGCGGAATTTTCACTTGCCCCTATTCATTACAATGAAATTAGCTCTCTTTTTGTACTTGCCCTTTAAGGACATTTACTTGCCCGAGACGGGAAGGGGGAGGGGTAATAGGATTTTCACACCCCTACACAAGTGGGCTGTAAAGTAAATGTACCTCACACCACTGCTTCCTTTACACATGTTTACTCCCAGCAAAAAACTAAAATGCAAAAATCCTAAAACATCTCCAAACACCCTACTCTAAAAGCGAACCCAACACAAACACACACACCCCTCCCTATCCCACTATACACACACCAACCACATGCTAAACAATAAATACCTAGTCAGCCATACACCCCACACAAACAAAGGGCAACAGTTATTTAAAATGAGCCCGGAGACAGAGTCCTTCATTCCAAAATGTCTAGGACAACTGCTGTATTTCAATAAAGGACACTTGAACTCAGAAATATAAAAGAAGTTTTGATATAAGCTCCACTCCTCCCTGTCACTAGGCGAGGAGATAACAACCAGTCACAGTCAGCTTTAGCCAGATTGATTATAATCCAGAGTCCAATGACTTTAGCAACAGAGTAATGCCAGACCAAATGGTACTAAATGAGAAAAAGACTGAGGTAGAAAGGTCAGTGGGGGATGCTGCAAAAGAAGGTAAAGCCATCAAAAAAATGGAGAGCAATGAGTACCAATGCTCATAGTCTGAGTAACAAGCTTCCTGAATTAGTGGCCTTGATGGAGGAGGAACATCTAGATATCGTGGCAGTCACAGAAACATGGTACATATAAAACCATGACTGGGACGTAAACATACCAGGATACACTATCTACAGGAGGGACAGGGAGGGTAAAAGAGGAGGAGAAGTAGCTCTTTACATAAGGGAAGGAATCAAAGCAACAGAACAAAAAGGAAAACAGGGAGGAGAAGAAGAAGCTCTGTGGGTAAATTTGGAGACCGGCAATGGCACCACAATCCACACAGGGGTTGTATACAGACCCCCTTCTCAGGGGGAGGAAATGAACAAGGAAATGATAGAAAGAATACTTAGAATGGCAGAAAAAGGGGAGATACTGCTGATGGGTGATCTGAATATGCCAGATGTTAACTGGAGTGCAGTTGCAGCAGCCACTTCAAGAGTGGGGTTATTCTAGATGCCCTACAGGGGCATGCCTTAGACAACTAGTATTGAGCCCACTGAGAGGGAGCAATCTTAGACCTGGTTCTTCAATGAAGATGAAGAGAGGATCACAGATGTAGAAGTGGGTAGCCATCTGGGAACTAGCAACCATCGAACAGTGTGGTTCACAATCAAACACAGCAGTAGTCAAGCTGCATACAAAGGCAAAAGTACTGGACTTTAGGAGGGCTGACTTTGCCAAAATGAGTGAGTGCCTAAGGAGTGCACTAGCAAATGGGCAGGAAGGAGGGGTGGAAGAACAATGGGGAATAATAAAAACTGCCATCACAGAGGTAACAAGCCTTTGTGTGAAGCAAACAAAACAAAACGATGTAAGAAACCACTGTGGTTCTCAAAGGAAGTGGCTGTGAAGGTTCAAGAAAAAAAGAAAGCATTCAGGAAGTACAAGAAATCACAGAAGGAGCCAGACAGAGAACTGTATCAGTTAAAGCAAAAGGATGCTGGGAAGGCAGTCAGAACAGCAAAGGCCCAAACCGAGGAAAAGATAGCCAACTCAGTTAAGAAGGGGGATAAAACCTTTTATAGGTACATCAGGGGCGAAGGAAGACCAAGGGAGGGTTAGTGAGCCTTAATAAAGGGAGGGAGGGTGGGCAGAGGGTGACTGTGAAAGGCAGAGATACTAAGCAAATGTTTTGCTCAGTATTTACAAAGGAAGAGGGGGAGGTACCTAAAACAAACAGCAGAAACACTCTGGATACAGAAGTTGATACCAGCCCATTTACAGAAGAAAGGGTTCTGAAAGAACTCTTAAACTGAAGGTGGACAAAGCAATGGGGCCTGATAGGATTCATCCCAGAATTCTAAAAGAACTAAGGATAGAACTAGTGACACCACTAACTACCCTCTTTAACAAATCATGGGAGGATGGGGTGGTACCCAAGGACTGGAGGAGGGCAGATGTGATTCCCCTTCACAAAAGTGGGAGCAAGGCAGAAGCAGGAGACTACAGACCTGTTAGTTTAACCTCAGTGGTAGGGAAATGGTGGAATCACTTGAAAGAAAGAATTGTTGAGTATCTAGAGGCCAGAGGGGCACAGGACCCAAGGCAGCATAGATTCATACAGGAAGGTCATGCCAGACAAATCTGATAGATTTCTTTGACTGGGTGACCACAGTAGTAGATCAGGAGGGCTGTGGACATGGCCTACTTAGACTTTAGCAAGGCATTTGACACAGTCCCACACAAAAGATTAATATACAAGTTAGCCAGCCTGGGAGTGGGTCCCAAGATGACAGCCTGGGTAAAGAATTGGCTCTGGAGAATAGGACACAGAGAGTAATAGTAAATGGAGTCCACTCTGAAGAAATGGGGGTTATTAGTGGGGTACCGCAGGGTTCAGTATTAGGACCGGTCCTCTTCAATGTCTTTATAAGCAACATTGCAGAGGGACTGGAAGGAAAAGTGTGTCTCTTTGCAGATGACACAAAGATCTGCAACAGAGTTGATGCATAAGGTGGGGTGGAAAGGATGAGAAGGGACTTGGCAAGGTTAGAGGAATGGTTAAATGTATGGTAGTTTAGATTCAATGCTAAGAAGTGCAAGGTAATGCACCTGGGAAACAGAAACCCAGGGGAAGAGTACACAATGGGGGTGTGAGATACTAACAGCAGAAATGGAAAGGGACTTGGGGGTAGTCGTATCAGATGACCTAAAGGTGAGCAAGCAACATGAGAGGGCAGCAAGGAGGGCTGGGGGGATACTGGGATGCATAGGGAGAGGCATCACCAGTAGAAAACAGGAAGTTGTTATCCCTCTGTACGGATAGTTGGTGAGACCCCATCTGGAGTACTGCGTGCAGTTCTGGAGACGCAATCTCCGCAAAGACATAGACAGGATGGAAGCTGTCCAGAGGAGGGCAACTAAAATGGTGCAGGGTCTGCACCAGAAGACATATGAAGAGACTTAAGGAGCTAAATATGTATAGCCTCGAGGAAACGAGGGAGAGGGGGGACAAGATAGAAACTTTCAAGTATCTCAAGGAATCAACAAAGTCCAAGAGGGTAGCATCTTTTAAAAAGAGGTGTGCAGAACAAGGGGCACAATTTGAAGATAAAGGAGGCGGCTCAGAGGTAACAGGAAGAATTTTTTTCAGAGAGAGGGTTGTGGATGCATGGAACGGCCTTCCGGAGGAGGTCGTGGAGTCAAAAACAGTGGTGGAATTCAAGCGTGCATGGGACAGTCATAAGGCAATTCTAGGGGTTGGGGGTAGGAAGAAGTAGGCTGCTGGTTAGGTAGGATCTGCAGCTTATCCATTAGGTAGGGAAATGGGCAGACTGGGTGGGCCAACCGGTCCTTATCTGCCGTCAAAATCTATGTTTCTATAAATGAAGTCCAAAGCAATAGTATCCGATAGTGTAGAAACTGAGGATTAACTCCACACAGAAGCACAGGGCAAGGAAACATTAGTCCACGCTAAAAGAGAGGGGAAGGGGGGGATACACTCTCGTCATCGCCACACCTCCTGTACCCCGTTGCAGACTCCAGAGGAATAACAGGGGTGGTGGATCACACTCCCACTGTGACCCCTTTGAACTTAGTAGCCTTCAGCAAACAGAGAGGTACTTTCACCACATCCCTTCACAGGTGTTTGAAGAACACCTTGATGGCAGCACATTTACACTCAATGCTCTTTCTATAAGCTGTTGATTGAGTTGTCTCTTTTCAGCTAGTTAGAGAAATATATATTTTTATTAAATCTTGGATACAAAGCTTGGCCTGTGATTGGCCAAAAGCTGGTTACATGACCAGAAATAGCTGGCACTCTTGCTCTGCCGTGTCTTGACAATGATCAGTAGTCCTAGCATATGAACTTATGAAAATTGCCAGCAGAAAAGGCCATCGTAGTCTGTCGCATCTGCTTGAGTTTGCAGCTAGCTCCCCTATTCAACAGCTGCTCCTAGCCTTCCTTGACCCTCCCTTTTGCCCTATCCCACCCCTTTTTGAAACATTCTACAGTGTTGCATGCCACCACCTCTGCTGGTAGTGCATTCCAGTCTGCCACCACACTTTCTGTAAAGAAATGCTTCCTCACCTCCCTACTAAATCTAACCCCCTCCAGTATCATGTCATGGCCCCTAGTGTCGCTCCCCCACCCTCCTCCTGAATAGACCCTCTGTGTCTGTCTTGATAATCCCATTCATGTATTTGAAGGTCTCAATCATGTCCACCCCCCCACCCCATCCGTCCCTCCAGTGAATACATGTTACACTCCCTCAGTCTGCCGTCATATGGCAGTTCCCTCAGACGCGGAATCATTTTTGTTGCCCTATGCTACACCCCTTCCAGCAGCCTAATATCCGTTTGTAGGTACAGGCACCAGTACTGCATGCAGTACTCCAGGTGGGGTCTAACCAATGATCTGTATAACGGCAGAATCACCTCCCTTCTCGACGTTATGCCCCTTGCAGTGCACTCCAGCATTCTGTTGGCCATTGCTGCTGCTCTCCTGCATTGTGCCGAATTATTCATAGCTCCTGTGATGAGCACCTCCAGATCCTTCTCTTCCTCAGTAACGTCCAGCTGCAGTCCCCCCAGATGGTAGCTTCTCCTCGGATTCTTTGTTCCGAACTGCAGCACCTTGCATTTCTTGCGTTGAACCTGAGCTGCCATTTGTCAGACCATACCTCGAGCCTTGCCAAGTCCTCCTGCAGCCCCCGACACTCCCCCTTCCCATGATTCCTCCTGATCTGTTCTGTCAGTACCCTGTCCGTCCCTTCAGATTGGAAGGGTGGCCTGTACACCACCCCCAACCTCAGTGATCTATTTTTTGGACCCTGGAGTTGCATTCACAGAGCCTCTGTGTCGCCCTTCTTTCACTTACACATTTTAATCCATCTTTTACGTACAGTGCTACCCATCCCCCTCCTTCCCCTTCTTCCTATCCTTAGAGTATAATCTGTACCCCAGAACTGCCATGTCCCAGTCATGGAATTGGGTAGCCCATGTCTCAGTTATAGCTGCCAAGTTCACTCCCCCCCCACCATGAGAGCCTGTATCTCCGCTCCCTTATTCCCCAGACTCCTAGCATTCAGTGTTACTACCCTCAACCCCTATATATAACTCTTCCCCCCTTCTCCTCCCCCCTTATCCTCTCCCTCTGTAGTTGCCTTTAACCTTACTTTGCTATTATGGGAGGTAAGCCCATTTGGTTTCACCTCTCTAGGCTTCTGAACACCTCCATCCATCTTGCTACCCCCCTTCCTAGTTTAAATGCTCCTCGATGTACTCCCCTGTCCCTTCCTTTAGTACATTTTTCCCTTCTTATTTAGGTGCAGTCTTATCTTTTGCATATATAGACTGCAGTTCTCCCAGGTCCCTCCCACTCCCACCCCACCACCTGCCCGTACACCTTTTCCGACACCGGGTTCCCAGCCAGTTATTAAACTCTTGAATCCTCCCTTTTCTTGCCATGTTTGCCCTAGGAACGGGAAGTACCTCCAAGAAGGTGACCGATGTTCCCACACCCTTGCAAAGAGATCCCAGTTTCTCAAACCTCCTCTTCACCTCCCCTACCATCCCTTCTGCTAGGTTATTTTTCTCCAGGTGTATTAGAGGAGGCCTTTCCCTTCCCCTGCATACATACCTTAGCACTGATTGCCCCACCCTCTCTGCCTTCATTCCTGGCATGGCCTTCACCCAGATTCTACTGTGCCTCTCTTCTTTGTTGCCCCACCTGACCCCCTCTTAATTTTGAGTCTCCCAACACTTAAGACCCCTCCCCTCTTCTCCTATGTCCTCCTGCACAATGTTCCCTCCTATTGTCGCTGTTTCTTTCCCCTGAAATCAGCCCCTCGCGCCTCACTGCACTTGTCGACCCTATGTTCCCATCACCCTCCCCATCCCGCTTACTCTATGTTCCATTGGACTGTGCCTCCCCATCCTCCTTCCGTCCCATTGACCACTTCGTTCTTCCTTTCTCCTGTGCCCCATCCTCTGGTGTCCAACTTTCCTCATCCACTGCCAGTACTGCATACCTGTTGGTTGAACAGGTCACCTCCCACCCGTCCCTGCAACATAGCAACAAGCAGTAGTTCAAAAACGATTATACTAAACTGCCACGTCATCAGTTTTGTTTGGTTTTTGTTACTATATCTTTATTAACTGTGCAACAAGTAATAAAAGGGTTATACTGCAAATATATATCTGGCAGCGAGGAAGAGCAATTAAGACCAGTCAGAGTTACAGTATATGTACCATACCATCACATCCTCACATTTAAAGGGACACATTCATGCCCAGTGACCATCATAGTTTGAAAGCCCACGAAAAGCTCTTTCAAACGAGGTATTGGGCTCACCCATAGCTGGAAGCACGCTATGATATAGATGACCGAGTCAGCTAATGTGCATTCCCAGTGTCATGGCTTGACTTTTCAGATGCAGATTTAAGTGCGATACAGTGCGAATTTCTGCACAAGAATTTGTTTACTAAGTTCAGCTCATGGTGCAGTTATAGAAAAGGAATATTTTTGGCTTTGTTTGAAATTTAACAGACTCATTTGTGGATGAGCTTACTGGCGCTTCCGCTCCATGTTGGGAGGTGGATGTGCTTCAGCATCGGGGGGCCGGAGATGAGGATGGGTCAGCAGGAATACTAATTATCATTAAAAACTTTTTTTTTTTTTTTAAGTTGTTTTATGGCAGTCTGTCAGCATAGATACATTAACTGCAAATGTCCCACACCATAGTATGGGGCAGCCACTGATTAGGCTTTGTACCTGTTTTAGTATTTTAAGTTTATTCCTGGCATCCCTCCCACCAGCATTTTTGTGACAAGCGCCACTCCGGGTGCATCCCCGAACCTCCTGCGGCTGATGTCAGAGCTTGCGATCCACTGTGGGAGTGTGTATAGGATTTATCAATGTACAGAGCTATTATTAGCGCCAGTTTGGTCATCTGCATTCCCTGTCACACTGAGACCAATTATTGACTGTCCAGAAGCTGGGCAGTCTATACTTAGTGTCGGTGTGACCGCGGGAATGCAGAATAGCCAAACCAAGGAAACTAATAGCTCTGTACGATAAATAAGCTACACTATCCTGCGGCTGGTCCCTGGCTCTGACGTCAGCCGCTGGAGGTTCTGTGATGTGCCCAGAGCAGCTCTTGTCACAGAATGCCAGAGGGAGGGACAGCAGGACCAATCAGATAAACTTAAAACACGCCAGAAGGTACAATTTTTATTTTAGGCAGAAAGCCTAATCGGAGGCTTCACCACACACTAGTGTAAGGCATTTGCAAGTGGATGTTTCCCTTTAAGCAGTGGAACCAGATGCACGGTAGGGTTCAAGAAACCTGTTCTATGAAAATTAAGCTAGTCGTGAGGAAAAAAGGGAAGAGAATGGTAGACAATATGTGTAACATAATTGTGTCTAAATATTGCACTTTTCATGAAGTAACAAACTTTTAACAGCAGGGTGGCTTAGCCCAGTGTCTCTACGCTTGTTCAGGAAAAGTTGGTGATTTGTCAGGTCCAAAATATTAGATGTTTTTTCAGAGATGGCACCCATATAATGTCCATGGCCCGTTACAAATTTCACATATGCTACTACATCACCTCGGTAATGGTCTATGGCACAAACCTCTCTCTTCCATGATTCTACTGTACAAAGACTCCCTGCCCACTTCTCATTTGACATCTTACACATACAAATTCCTCCTCACTGCTGCGAGCCACAGAGAAGGCCTGAGATTTTACTGCTGGGACCACACTCTACCACCATCAGCTCCTACTAGACAATGGCCTATGGTCTGGAAGCAGTTTTACCAAAATATAAAATGGGACAGATACAGGTACATGCAGTTTCAGATTAACCACAATCTCTACTACACCCCATTTAAGTTACACAGAATGGGTCACTTAACCATGGACACATGTCCTAAATGTAACAAAGCACCGGGTACTTTAATACATATGTTGTGGTCCTGCAAAAAGATTCTCCCTTTTTGGTCTCAGATTTAATCTCGTCTTGACCCCCTGTTAAATCTCCATGATAAATTTAGCCCTGAGATATGTATTTAGGTGATTACTCGAATAAGGTAACAGGCATCCCATGAGCACATGTTGCCTTGATTTCAGCCTGTGCCAAAAAAGTCATATTTAGGCATTGGCTGGATCCAATTACCCAAGCCATGTAGAATGGTACAAGGAGGTCACGTTCGCCCTAAGAGAGCAGAACCATGGCAGACTGCATCATAGAGTGGACAAATACAAATGCCTGTGGGCACCTCTGTCTACCCTGTTATTACTTCAGCATACTAATATACCCCCTCTTCAGTTAGTTACTTTGCACAATTTGCCGGCCACATGGCCTACTCTGTAGGAATAGACACTTATCTAGGATAAATAAAACCATTTTGTTGCGCACATTGCCCAAATCTCTACTTATCTGGTGGCAGTGAAGTGGGGGAGGAGGGGATGATATTAATGGGGCTTGGGGGGGAAGGGTAAATACCTAGGGGAAAAATAGATATCTTAATACCTTATGTCCTATACATACAGATGTGTTGAACTCCTGTCTGTTCTCTCTCCCTCTCTTCAGGCTAAACTGTTGCCTGTCATTGCCTTGTATAGTGCAGGTCCTGTTATATTATGATTGATAAAGTATACTGAATTACAAAAAAATAATGCCCATGGCCCATAACAGCAATGATACCTTCAACTGTTTACGTAGAGCTGCGGCCGACTGCTTATAGACTGTAAAGTGTTCTGGGATACAGGTTGTATGATTGTATGAAAGGCTCTATTGGCCTCACAGTTTGAGACCCTCTGCTTTAAAGAATAGTATAAAAAAAAAAAAAACGGTAGTTAGATTAAAAGTACCAAGTGGGAGGTGGGAAAAATAAGATACTTGTGATTACAAAAATAAAATTAGATGAAGGAAGGAGACTAAAATCAAGAGAACCAAGGACAGAAATTTGAGAACAAAGAGGGCTGACTTCAGGTGGTGTGTTTAAAAGTTGCTGTT
This sequence comes from Neoceratodus forsteri, assembly GCA_016271365.2. Taxonomy (NCBI): domain Eukaryota; kingdom Metazoa; phylum Chordata; order Ceratodontiformes; family Ceratodontidae; genus Neoceratodus; species Neoceratodus forsteri. The sequence continues at coordinate 408,754,404 of CM057453.1, forward strand.
GCTTTGTAATAACATCAAGGTATTGTGGAAAGTCCCCACATGTTTGGCTCACTTAGGCAAGGTAGTTTTAATGATTAAATTAATCTTTGTTCAGCAGTTGCTGCTGTGTTTTTGAGTGGCTTTGAAAGGTGGGTGTGTCGTTCAGGTGCTGTGTTTGCAAGTAGCACATTTCCTGGAACCACATCTGCAACATCCTGGGTTTAACGGTTTAGTTTGGGTAGAAAGCCCTCACAGCTGTAGTGTTTAGGTTGCCACTTTTGCAGAAAGCAAGGAGTACAAAATAGTTTTGCAGTATAGATTTGCATTTGAATATGTCTGGTAATTTTCCCCATGAATGTTTATAATATTTATCATAAAGATGTCATTGAGTTCTGTTCCACTGGATCAGTAGTTTCTGACCCCAGTAATACTCAGGTATTCATAACTTTCTGCAGTAAGCCTGGAGGGTTGGACTACCCGGAGAGAATGGAACGTATGCAAATGATGGATCATCAGCACGTGACAACTTTTCAAATGCTGCCCTATACTAACCGCCAATGTTCTAAATCTCCTCAGATTTTACTCTCCGCCTGAACAGTCTGGTCGCTCGGAGTGTCGCTCTTCATCTGTCAGAAGTGAAGAAACTTATAAAAAAATATAAGTATTGCTTTATTTTTTCAATTGCTGCCTTATATTGATTGTTTTATTTAGCTAAACTTGTTTTTATAGTAATTTAGTTATTTTTGTCGGTTCTTCTTGATTCGGGATAACCAGGGGGACCAGGTTAGTTTTATAGTCTAGGGGTTTTCTAGCTTTATTTTGTTTTAAATATTGTTTAAAAGTGTTTTTTTTATAACCGAAGTTACCGGTTACTGAACCGCTAGTACTGGTTCCAGAATTTTTATCGGTTCGGTTCTGGAATCGAACACAACCGCATTGTTGTTTTAAATTTTTGCCTTTTGCGGTTCTCTTTTTGTCGGTTTAAATGGCAGAAAAACCAAAGAAAAAGACTGGCGAGCCCAGTTTTAAGAAGTGTACTCAGCGTGGGCACGTTTTTGCAAAGGCAGACAAGCACACTCTGTGTGTCGCTTGTCTGGGATGTGAGCATCTGAAAGAGGATTGTCAAATCTGGCTGACTTTCCCGGAAGAAACAGTTGAAAAACGCCTGGAATGGCTAAAGAAAACGCTCCCCAAGGGTCCCTCTGGCTCTGACCAGCCGATACCCTCTGTTACTGTGACTGAACCCACACCTGTTACTTCTACCCCTGATACGGGTGATAAAATTGCTAAGAGGTCTTTTGAACCGGCTGGCTCCCCAGTTCTCTCTAAAAAAAGCATGCATACTGAACTCCCAAATGTTAACCAGGGGACTTCTGTATCTGCTAGTGTCATGCCAACTTCTCTGGAAATTGCACAGGCTTTTAAAGTTATTCAGGCTTTGCAAGGTTTGGTGCCCCCTGCACAGCAGCCACCTGTCATGGCAGGACAGCCTGGCATTATTCCCCCATTGAAGAGGCAGAATGCAGTGATTATAAGGAGGATGAAGGGGAACCCATCTTGCCTGAGGTCTCCCCTGAACAGGACTTTGGATCATCCCCCAGAACATCTGAAGATTTTTCTTCTGACTTTACCTTTGTGAGAAAGATGGCAGATGCCCTTGGCATCTCCACAAGGGAAAAAGTGGAGGATGAGGAGGAAATAGAATATCTGGAGATGATGGGTTTAACTCCCACCAAAGCCCTCCTTCTTCCAGTCAATACATTTTTTAAGAAAGATGCTCTAAAGTTGTTGCAGACCCCAAATTCTGTCCCCCACTCTGGATAAGAGGCTGGACAAGAAATATCAGTTGGAGAGGGAAGGGGCAGAGTTCCTTTTTTCCCATCCAGATCGTCAAGGGGTCATCCAACAGGCAGCCTGCGGTAAGGCTAGAGTCCCTCTGGCATCCCACCCACCAGATAAGGACTCTAGGAAAAGAGATAGCATGGCAAGGAAAGGATACCTGTCAGCCTCCCTAGCCATGCGGCAGACTAACTTCCAGGCCTTTGCTGCCCAGTACCAAAAGTCCCTGTGGCAGTCAGTACTGGCCATTTCACAGAAAGCTCCCTCACCTCTGTCTGATGACTTAGCAGAAACAACTAGGTTTGGGCTACAGGCTGCTGATACCAACGATACTGCAGCCAGATGGATGGCAAATACGGTAGCCCAAAGAAGATTTGCTTGGCTGAGGGCCACAAATCTCACTGCTGATACACAGTCTAAGGCCCTGGATTTTTCTTTAGAGGGAAATGCTCTTTTCGGAGAATCCATTGTGACATACATGAAGAAGGTGGATAAGTACAAGGCCACCTATAGGAGCAGCTCTAGTAGCGAGAGAGCTTCTCCATCCACCAGACCTTATGGAAGGGGAGGCCAGGGCAGGTCCTTCCACACCAGGCCCTTTTTCCAGCCAGTGGCCATACCCCAGTACCAGCAGTACCCACAGCAGGGGTACTTTAGGGGCAGGGGTCGAAGGGGATCTAGGCGTGGAGCTCAAGCACAACCTCTACCCCAAGCTAAGCAGACTCCCTGTAGTACAGGCCGCCTCCTCACTCCTGGTCGGAGGCAGACTTTGCCACTTCCTTCAAGCTTGGCTGAGCATCACCACAGACAAGTGGGTCCTGGGGGTAGTCGGTCAGGGTCTGTCTCTGGGTTTCAAATCCCTCCTCCTTTAACAGCCAGGGGTTTCAGTGCACCTTCCCTGGCAGAAAAGATTCTGCTGGAGAGAGAGGTCCAGAAACTGCTACTTTTAAAAGCAGTGGAACCTGTCCCAAGCTCATTGAGAGGAAGGGGCTTTTACTCCAGATACTTCCTCACCACAAAGAAAAGTGAGGAGTGGTGGCCTGTATTGGATTTCAGAGCCCTAAGCAGGCATCTAAGAAAGCCACAGTTCAAAACGGTAACTTTAGCATTGATTCTGCCAACAATCCAAAAAGGGGATTGGTTGGCATCATTGTACTTGAAAGACTCCTATTTCCACATTCCCATAAAGAAGTCTCACAGGAAATACCTCAGATGCAAACTCCCTTCAGGTCATTACCAATTTTCAACCCTGCCTTTTGGCCTTTCTTCAGCCCCAAGGGTGTTTACAAAGTGCCTAGCACCAGTGGTAGCACACCTTCGAAGGCAAGGTGTAACAGTTTTTCCATATTTAGACGACTGTCTGTTGGTGGGCAAATCACCACAGCAGGTCATTCAGTACTTAAGGATTCCAGAAGGCGTTGAGTAAGGCTTAAGATTCATTATCAGTCTTGAAAAGTCCGTCCTCACTCCTGCACAAAGGTTGCAGTTCATAGGGGCAGAGATAGGCTCCCTGCAGGGCAGGGCCTATCTCCCTCTGGACAGGGTCAAAAATCTTCAAGAGGTAGCAAATTCCTTCACCTTGAACACGAGCAAGCCTGCAAGACAGTTCTTGCAACTTTTGGGACATATGGCTGCATCCATAGCCACAGTGCTGGGTTCAGGGTTTCAAATGAGGGACATCTTCCACCTCAGACTGGAGTCAAAGAAAAGATTCTCTGTCAAAACCCATTCCAGTCACAAGAAACCTGCTGCAAGCCTTGCAGTGGTGGAAGGAAGCACCTAATCAAAGGGAAGGTGTTCCCTTTCAGAAAGACAACGCCATAGTTGTTCTCACAACAGATGCATCCCTTTTGGGCTGGGACGCCCTCCTGGGAGATCTTACAGTACAGGGCACCTGGTCACCCTCAGAGTCCCTCCAGCACATAAACCTGTTGGAACTCTGGGCTGTTTTTCTGGCTCTAAAAACTTTTTCAGGACTGGTACAGTCAAAGGTGGCACAGGCAGAACAGACAATACCACCACAATGTACTACATCAACAAAGAGAGAGGCACCTGGACAGGGCCCCTTTGCACAGAGGCCATGAAAATTTGGACCCTGGTATATTTTCTGGGAGTCTCCTTGCAGGCAGTACATCTACCTGGAAAGGACAATACTGTGGCAGATGCCTTATGTCGAATCAACCAGGCCCATCACGAATGGACTCTGAACAAACAGGTGGTAGACATAATTTTCCGAAGGTGGGGCACTCCAGAGGTGGACTTGTTCGCATCCCACCAGAACCACCACTTGCCTCAGTATTGCTACAGGCCACCAGATCACTTTGCCACTGGATGCCCTGACTCTAGATTGGTCAGGGAGGTTCCTCTACACTTTCCCTCCTTTTCCCCTGGTCTTTAGAGTGTTGCTCAAGCTCAGGTCTTAGTCAGCATGCCTGATCCTAATAGCCCCCCGATTGGCCCAGGCAGCCATGGTATTCTCTAATGCTCTCAATGTCTACGGCCAAACCGATAAGACTCCCTCTGAGGCACAGTCTATTGACCTCCAACCAGGAGACCCTGTTATACCCGAACCTCAAGTCCCTCAACCTCAAAGCTTGGTTCTTGAGGAGTTAGAGTATGCTAACTTGCAACTCTCTGAATCGGTGCTTCACATTCTGAGGGGCTATAGGAAATCCTCTACTAAGAAAACTTATTGTTCTAAGTGGAAAAGGTTTTCCATCTGGTGTTCGACTAAGGATTTGATTCCATTACACGCTGGGGTCCCAGCTGTTCTGGATTACCTCTGTCATTTACATTCTCTGGGTCTACGACCCAATTCACTCAAGGTACACCTTGCAGCATTGTCTGCTTACGTTTCTGCTGGTGCTAGGGTATCACTAGCTTCAGACAACATTTTAAAAAGGTTCTTCAAGGGTTTGGCCCATTTGCACCCTCCTCACAGGGTACCTGTGCCAGCATGGGACCTTAATGTTTGTATAGCCAAGCTCACGGGGCACTCCTTTGAGCCTATGGCTAGAGCTCAACTTAAATATGTCACTTGGAAAACAGTTTTTCTAGTGGCAATTACTTCTGCAGGAAGAATGAGTGAACTACAAGCTCTCTCTGTGGAGCAGGATTATATCTCTTTTTCACAGAGATAAGGTAGTTTTGAGAACAAATAGAAAATTCCTACCAATGGTAGTGTCTGGTTTTCACATCAACCAATCCATTACCCTTCCTGTCTTTTTCACTGAGCATTCTACTTCTGGTAAAAGAAGACTTCATAGTCTGGATGTGAAGAGAGCCCTTATTTCTATATTACAGCCACTAAGAACCATAGGTAGGACAGAAAACAGCTGTTCTAGGGACATGGACATGTTGTTCATCCACACTGTCCAGCAGGTTCCTTGCCGCTTTAAATCTTGCCGGAAGGTCTTCAAGCTAGCTCCTCCCACCCACCTGGGTGGTAAAACTCTCGGCTCCGCCCCATGACACCAGATCTTCCTTACCGCTTGGAAGCTCAGGTTCCCTCCTTAACGCTCTGCATGATAGACTGGATCTGAATTCTTCGGTTTGCCTGAAACTAATTTTAAAATTCTCAAGACTTCGGTCAACTTTCTCCCTCGCGACTGTGATGGACAAATCGACTCGCGGATTTCGGCGGTGCCCTTGTGGGCAGAAGATGACCAGGACAGACCTGCACTCCACATGGGTCTACTGCCTTGGCCTAGAACACAACCCGCAGGCCTGCGAGTCATGCCGTTCGTTTTAGGCCAACGTCCTGGAGGACCGTGCTGCCCGGTTACAGCTTGGGTGCCCCGAGAAGCGCTATCCGCCGGTTAAGTCGAAGGAGGCCCATTGGGCAGTTACCGCGGTGGCTGGCTCAGCTGAGCAGCTCGAGCAGATGATCGCCCTCAAGGAGGAGGCGGCCCAGGCCCCGTCATCCTCTTCCTCGGTCGCGGCATTTATCCTGCTCTCTCTGGGTACCTCGTATTTAGCTTCGTTCAAGGAGCTTTGCCAGTCCCATTCCACGAAGGGAGAGGGGTCATTGGGACATTCCTCTCGGTCCAAAAAGAAGGACTAAGGGTAAATTCCATCGTCTGAGTTCGTGGGAGAGGTCTCCTTCCCCGGACAGCTGACTGTTGACTTCGGTCGGGGTTGCGGCCAAGGCCGCTGGCTTCACGGCATCCCCGTCAGGCCAGCCGGCCGAGACACCTGTCGACATGGTCGAGATTTTTCTCGATCCGTCGGACGGGCTGACGACTGGTAAAGCTGACAACCCTTCTTCACCGGTTCCCCCGGTGCAGACAGGATCTGCCTGCACCCCCGGTGCAGCAGTCCCTGATTTAAGGCGTCTGAGCTGAGGGAAGAGCAGGTGTCCCCCGCTCCTTCCCAGACCCGTCCTCAGAAATACAGAGGATCTCGGTATCGGACTTCTTCTCGGTCCAGCCTATCCCGCCGACATCGGCAGTCTCCATCTCTGCACCGAGGTAAGCAGCGCCGCCGCTCGTCCTCGTCTTCTTCCTCGGAAGAGGAGGGGCTTCGGCGCAAATTGCATCGATGCTACGAGGACCTGATGTGGCAGCACTTATTTTTGTCCGGGAGCAAGCCGATGCCTTCCCCGGCCGTCAAGTGGCTGTCACCCGAGCGGCCGAAACAACCCCTCACCGTAGTCAAGATGCCCAAGCCTGGGCCGGTTGTTCGGCCGAAAACTGCTGCCCCACGGAATGTGATGGAACCTCCGCCTCCACAACTGAAATCGGGAGCACCGACCGAGGACTCTCAGTCGGAAGGCCTGCCCCACAGGTTGTCGGTCACCCTCACCCTCACTCCCGACTGTCCTTGGCAGGTGGAGGGTGGCTCAGGCCCCAGGCAGCTCTTCGCAGACTCCTCCGAGTCCGACGACTCCTCCCTGATCTCCAGGCCGGTTGACCTGGAGTTCTCCGGGGCTAGTCATTGACGGAGCCCATCATCCTTCATGGGTTTGCTTCGGCTCATATCGGAGTCCACCGGGATGCAGCTCGAGCCCGTATCCAAACGGACCAAGTATCCGCTGACGGAGATGCTGAACCGAGGGGATTCCCCCACGTAGGCCTTTCCAGTAGCTGAGGCTATTGTTGGCCCAGCCTTGGAGCTTTGGCAGTGGCCTGCTTCCTGCCCTGCACCTTCGGCCAGGATGGCCAGGAAGTATGCGGTCCCTACCGGCTCTTTGCCCGGGTTTTCGGAACACCTCTCTGCCGAGGGGTTCGTCACTGACAGCATTTTCCGGCGTTCCGGGAACACTAGGGATGTGGACAAGCTCCCCGACAAGGAGTCCAAAAAGCTGGACTACGCTGGGCGCAAGGTGTATGCTGCGTCCTCCCTTGGCCTTCGCCAGGCCAGCTCGGCCGTGCTGATGGCACACTTCTCCCACGCCCTCATGGGCTCCCTGGATGAGGTGATCCCTCATCTCCCGGCCGACCTGCAGACCACGGTCCAGCAGGTTCGGGACCAGGGTAGGGCAGTGGCTAAGCAGCAACTCCAAACAGCTCTGGACATAGGAGACTCCTGTGCTAGATCGGTTGCGGCCACGGTGGCCATGCGCCACAGGGCATGGCTGAGGATATTCACCTTCACGGCGGATACCCAACACAAATTGGCGGACGTCTCCTTCTTGGGGACCGACCTGTTCAGCCCTGGAGTGGAAGGTCACCTCCAGCGGATCAAGAAGTCCAGTGCCACTCTGGACTCGGTCACCTCCACCCAGAAGGACAAAGGCCGCCAACAGCAGCAGCACAAGCCCTTTCGCCCTTCTGCGCCTGCGGCACGTCCGGCCCAACAGCACCAGCACCAGGGGCAGCAGGCTCGCGCTTGGCATCCCAAACCCAAGCCTGCGTCTTCCTCCAATAGGAAGCAGGGAGGTAAAGGCCCATGAGGTCCCTTGGTCGGTCCCTCCTTCAAGCCTGCCCAGTGACGGGTTGAGGGGTGTCGCCCCCAGCCTCGTCACTCCCCCCGGGTTCCCCCCGTGGGGGGACGGCTTCGCCACTTCCTTTCTGCCTGGTTCACTATCACCACAGACTGCTGGGTGTTGGAGGTGGTAGGAAAGGGTCTGCCTCTGGAGTTTGAGCAGTCCCCACCCTTCCAAGCCGTCGCCCCTCGGGGGGCCACGGGGTCCGCAGCCTCTCTGTCGGCCCGCCGAGCCAATATTGCCCTGCTCCTCGAAAAAGAGGTGATCAGGAAGGTGACAGATCCTCCTCCAGACCCGGGGTTTGTGTCCAGGTACTTCCTGGTCCCAGAACGGACGGGGGGGGGCCTGGCACCCCATTCTCGACATGCACGACCTGATCAGGTTCCTAAGGTCTCGGACCTTCAGGATGGTCACTCTGGCTCAGATAATCCCATCCTTGGAACGAGGCATGTGGTTCTGTTCCCTGGACCTTCAGAATGCGTTCTTTCATGTCCCAATCCGTCTGTCCCACCAGAGATTCCTCCGCTTCAGAGCAGAGGGATCCCTTTACAAGTTCTGAGCCATGCCCTTCGGCCTTTCCCTAGCTCCCGGGTCTTCACCAAATGCATGGCAGTGGTGATAGCATTCCTGCGGCGCCGAAGGGTCCGGGTATACCCCTACCTGGACGATTGGCTGATTGCGGCCCCCTCCAGAGCGGAGGTGGAGTAGTCCAGAGATCTGGCCCTCCAGGTTTGCTCTCAGGTTGGCCTCCTCATCAACGAGGCCAAGTCGGAACTCGTGCCAAAGCAGGTGATACAATTCATTGGGGCAGAGCTCGACTCTCAACGAGCCAGAGCACGGCTCCCGGCGGACAGGGCCGAGGTTCTTTCTTCCTTTGCCCAACCATTTTAGGTTGGGCAATCGCGCCCTGCCTGGGACTTCCTTTGCCTCCTGGGCCTCATGGCGGCCTGCACCAGTGTGGTCCGTTGGGCCTGCTGGTACATGCATCCCCTTCAAAGGGGACTGGCCAGCCAGTGGTCACAGCCCTTCGATCCACTGGATCAGCTAGTGAGACTGACGCAGGGGATGTGGGACGCTCTCCAGTGGTGGACCATTCCAGCACATCTGCAGGAGGGCATCCCATTTGTCCGCCCCGAGCCGACGATCTCGCTATCGACCGATGCCTCTCTGATGGTTTGGGGTGCCCATCTGGGAGCACAGAGCGCCGGCCTCTGGTCCCCTCAGGAGTCCGATGCCACATCAACCTGCTGGAGCTTCGAGCGGTTCTTCTAGCCCTCACCGCCTTCACTGCGTTTCTACGGGGTCAAGTGGTTCAGGTCCAGACGGACAATACCACGACCATGTACTACCTAAACCGCCAAGGCGGGAAGCGCTCCATGCCTCTGTGCAGGGAAGCTCTCCGCATTTGGTCACTTGTGCACAGCCTGGAGGCGGATCTCCTCGCCATTCATGGGGCAAGAGCCTCCAACACCCTGGCCGATGCCCTAAGCCAGATAGTGGCTGCGTCCCACGAGTGGTCTCTCCTGCCGGTGGTAGTACAAGATCTGTTCTCCCTCTGGGGCACGCCTCAGGTGGACCTGTTTGCCTCCAGGGAGAATGCGAAGCTGAGACTGTTTCGTGCCAGCCCCCCTCAGCAGGGCTCGCTGCAGGGGGATGCCTTCTCGAGGCTGTGGACCCCGGGCCTCTTCTACGCCTTTCCCCCAGTTCCCTTGATCCACAAGGTGCTTCTCAGGACAAGGCGCAGGTGATTCTGGTTGCCCCAGACTGGCCCCACCAGTTCTGGTATCCAGATCTCCTCAGTCTCAGGCTCCCGAGGCGGCTTCCAGCCCACCCGGACCTGATCTCAGTCAATCAGGGGAAGGTATTCCATCCGGACCTTCAATCCCTGCACCTGACGGCCTGGTTCCTGAGCGGCTAGAGTTCCAGGCCTTTGGTCTTTCCGACGAGGTCCTCGACGTCGTTGAGGTGTCCCGTAAGGAGTCGACCAGAAAATGCTACACCTTCAAATGGAAGAGAGTCTCCATTTGGTGTCAGGGCAAGGGCCTGGACCCTTCCTCCTGTTCCTTGGCAAGCATTCTGGGCTACCTGTAGTCCCTTTCTCAGCAAGGGATTCGGTCGACGACCTGCCGATTGCACGCAGCTATCTCTGCTTACCGGGCGCAGGCCGGGAAGCAGTCGATGGTGCAGGAAAAGGTGGTCGGGCACTTTTTTCAAAGGCCTTGATCACATATGCCCTCCGGTGCGAAAACCTTCACCTCCATGAGATCTACTGCTGGTATTGGCTAAGCTCAAGGGTAGGCCATTCGAACCGATGCACAGGTGTGACATCTCTCACCTGTCGTGGAAGACCACCTTCTTGGTGGCTATCACGTCAACCAGAATGATTTGAGAGCTCCAGGCACTTTCCATCGAGTCTCCTTATCTGGTCTTGCACAGGGACAAGGTTGTCCTGGGCCCCACCCGAAATTCCTTCTGAAGGTGGTGTCTGAGTTTCACCTTAACCAGGTGTTGACTCTGCCAGTGTTCTACCCCAGTCACACCTCAGAGGCCGAATGTAGCTGCATACTCTGGACCCTAGAAGAGCGCTCGCTTATTATAAGGAGCGGACGGCTGAAGTTCGGGGAGAGGGTCACCAGCTGTTTGTCACCTGTGCTGAAGCCGAACTTTGCAGACCTGCAGCCAAGCGGACGATAGGCAGGTGGGTCACCTCCTGCATAGATCTGTGCTATAGGTTGGCGGGCATGGAGCCTCCCAGAGGGATAAGAGCTCATTCTACCCGCCATACCACTGCATCGGTGGCTGCTTCCAGGGATGTCCCTATCCAGGAAATCTGCAGGGCTGCTACCTGGAAGTCAGCACACACATTCATCACCCACTACCACATCGACCTTGAGTCATGCCGGGATGCTGGTTTTGGGGCCTCGATTCTCCAGTCCTTATTTCCCAAGTAAGTATCGGGGGTGTGCGCCTTGCCTCCTTCCTCCCGGAGAACTGCTAGGAGTCTGCCAGACAGTGTGGGTGAACAACATATTCATGTCCCTAGAAATACAGGTTACTCACCTGTAACAGGAGTTCTAGGAATAGTATATGTTGTTCATCCTATTCCCCACCGACTTCCAACCCACTTATTAACTAGCTTCCAGCGGGCTAGATCTGGCGTCATGGGGGGCCGAGAGTTTTACCACCCGGGTGAGTGGGAGGAGCCAGCTTGAAGACCTTCCGGCAAGATTTAAAGCGGCAAGGAACCTGAAAGACAGTGTGGATGAGCAACATATACCATTCCTAGAACTCCTGTTACAGGTGAGTAACCTGTATTTTCTGACCTTTGGGGATGTGGGAAAAGGTAATCCAGCTTCTAAAAGATCTATTTCTCATTGGATAGCCCAGTGTATTCAATTCTGCTACACAAAAGCTGGTAGGGAGCCCCGAACAGGGTTGAGGGCACATTCCACCAGGGGGACAGCTGCTACATTCGCAGCTGCAAGGGACGTTCCTCTAGTGGATATCTGTAAAGCAGCTACCTGGAAAACAGTACACACCTTTACAAAGCATTACAGTCTAGACATCCAGTCTGGAAGTGATGCTAGGTTTGGCACAGCAGTCCTGCAGAGTCTATTTCCCAAGTAAATGTTCTGTGCCCACCTCCAGTAGTACTGCTTTGTAGTCTGCAGAAAGTTATGAATACCTGAGTATTACTGGGGTTAGAAGAAAAAATACTTGTCTTAGTAATTCTGTTTCTTCCCAGTGATAATCAGGTATTAATAACTTCCCACCCTACTTCCCCTTCCAGAACTCAAGCCTCTGCACTTCCGCATGCTACGCTACCACAAAAGGTACCCCACAATGTATATGTATGTTGCCACATAGTGGTACAAGTTGGTAAACAAGGCTTATGGTCTTTATTCTTTGCATGTTTTGCTGGTATGCTGATTTTCAGTAATGTTTCTGTGTTTTCTCCAGTTGGAGCTTTTCTCTAATGACCAAATTGGGGTCATTTTGAATTATTCTTCCCTTTTTGAATACTTTTAGTTTTTTACTGGGTTGCTTGTCTATTCAGGCTCCTAGAAAATCTGAGAAGATTTAAAACATTGGCAGTTAGTATAGGGCAGCATTTGAAAAGTTGTCACGTGCTGATGATCCATCATTTGCATACGTTCCATTCTCTCCGGGCAGTCCAACCCTCCAGGCTTACTGCAGAAAGTTATGAATACCTTAGTATCACTGGGAAGAAACAATTACTAAGGAGAGTAATTTTTTTTCTTGTAGCCAAGTATTCTGTCTGCCACCTTTGATGGGGCAGCAGCAGTTATAATTGCAACTGTGAAGACTAAAGGAAAAACCAAAAATACTGTACATCACAGTTGATGCCTTTTATTGGACTAATAATTTTTTTTTTTTTTTAAGACTAGCTGTCTAGCATTGTACTCCCTTCTTCAGGTCAAGTTCATGGTGGAGGCTAAGACTTAACAGTGGGCTCAGGATTTCTGCCTCAGACCAGAGCTGGTGGGGGTACATCAAGGAGCTGAAGGCCTCTGCCACTATGGACTGTGGGAGGAATTGGGACTGTAGTAGTTTCATGTACCCAGCAAATACTTGGTTATATAAGTATAATAGGATTTACTACAATACAGAGAGCCTAGTTAGGATTTAATTTTAGATTGCAGTGATGATTTCAAATGATCTTACTTTGAGTGGGTTCCTGCAGTAGGTCTTCACATATAGGACTGCGCCCCCTGACGTCGGGTTCCAATGGCAAACTTATAGATAGCAATCATCAGCGAGGACTACCCCCAACGTCGGGTGACATGACGTCAGCCTGGCTATAAAAGGGGTGGTCCCGCGCCCGCTCTCCAGTTCTTTCCCGCGGTTGTCTCAGATTACTGTTCTAACTCATGGCCGAACGAGCTAACGCCCGCGCGTCAGTCTTCACCTCTATAATCTTTCTCAATTGTTTTCGATGTTTGATATCGTCTAGACCAAAGAAAAAGTGCTGTAAGTGCGGAGCCCAAATCCCGCACGGGGACGACTATTCCCGCTGCCTCTTGTGCCTAGGCCCCAAGCACAACTCCAAGAAGTGCACCATTTGCCAGGCCTTCAACCAGGCAACCCGGACCAGGCGCAAGCAGACCCTCGAGGCCCACCTCCTTACCTGACGACTGGCGTCAATGGAAAAGGAGCTCCAGGAGTTGAGGGAAAGGTCGTCGTCGCTGGCCCAGAGGAAAAAGAAGAGTAAGGAGAAGTGCCGGGACAGGAGTCCGTCACTATGCAGGAGGTCTCTAAAAACTGTGAGTACTACTTCTGGTACCCCGTCCGCCTCTTTGTGCTGGACACTTTCTCCCCCTCCTGCCGAGGTGAGCGGGCAGCTGGGGGTCGCCTCCCTCGAGGTCTCTGTTCGGTCTCCTCTCAGCTTGGTCGACAAGTCACCCCTCGACTCTGTCGACATGCGCACATTCCCTACCGATAAGCCTAGTGGTGATCTCCTGTCCTCCTCTAGCCCAGTTAGGTCCATTCAGTCGGACAGTGGACCATCCGTTGCCCGCCCAGACCCCTTCACTCTCCCGTCGGGCTCCAGTTTGGCCCCCGACGTCAGACAGAGTGAGCTGCGGAGTGATTCATCATCCCACCAGGTTCTTCACCCCAGGGATTCACCACTGGATCCTGTTTCCTCCCTTCCATCAGGATCGCTTTTTGACCTTTCGTTGGGGTCCCTCCTGGAACTACCCCCTTTGCCGGGTCTATTGCCGCCTCCAGACTGGCCGATCACCGGCTGGAGATCCGTCCATGGAGCCTCCTCCTCAGGACCTTCGGGGGCGCTTCCAGATCCCGCGCCACCCAGTGGCCCTTTGACACCTCCCCCGGTAGGTCCAGAACCTTCAGGCGGTTTCCCGGGGCTAGACCCCCATGTTCCGCCACCGGGCGGCCCACCGTCGGCTCCTCAGTACCTGACGCCAGGTCATGTGCCTCCGATGCCGGGATACCCTGGGTACTCCTATTATTCTCCTGGATTGCCAGGTTATCAGTACCCTCCATGGCAATTCCTGCAGTACCCTAGCCACCTGGGTTTCCAGCCTCCTCCACCTCCGGTGCGAGACCGCGAGTCGGCTCCTTCCTGGTGGCAGGATACTAGGTCCCAACTCCTCACGGAAATTAGGCAGTCTGTGGGGGACATTCCCCAGCCTAGGGCCCCCCCTCCACCACCTCCCTCCGGACGGACATTGGGCGCTGTAAATGGAGGAGCATCTGGGGTTAGACCCTTCTATCCCCAGCGGTTCTGAACCCTCCAACATGGACTCTGATTCCGAGCCTTCTGACCCTTGGTCCACTGTCGAGGTACCCCCCCAAGGAGCCCCCAAAATCTCCTCCTGAGGATCCTTCCTTTGGGGGCCTTTTACGTACCATTCAGGCAGCAGGAGGCTGGCCTTCTAAAGAGGTGGATCCCCAGCATAAGAGACTGGTAGAACACCTTGATCTAGCCACCACTGATCTTCTCCCCATACCCCCTTGGATGGACCCTCACGAGGATCTGGTAACACGCTATGGCAGCAGCTGTTGTCTATCCCTGCGGTCTTCAGAAAGAGGGACTGCACCTACTATCCCCTGGAAGGGATTCAACACCTTACCACTCATCCGAAGGCTGACTCTATGGTTATCACTGCCGCTCATGACCGGTCAGCCCAACCGAAACATTTGAGCTCCTCTCCTCCTGACAAGGACTCTTGACAGTTGGACCAGTTTGGCCAGAAGATTTATTATTCTTCCTCTTGTGCCATATGGTCCCTAAACTATGTCTCACACATGGTTGCTTTCCAGAAATCATCTCTCTCTGAGCTGGAAAGGGACCTTAAGGAGGTACAGGATGAGACTGTCTGGAAAAGGTTACTGGACAAGGTCAGAATGAGTAAGGCCTCTTGCCGTCATGCTTTGCGTGCAACGCATGACTCAGTGGCAAGAGCGGCTGCCACGGGGATCTGCTTCAGCCGCCTTTCTTGGCTCAGGATAGCAGGTCTGGCACAAAACGTCCAGTCTTCCCTTTTGGATGCCCCTTTAAGGGGTTCTGTCCTCTTTGGCGTCGATGCCAAAAATATTATTACTGGGCTGCAGGAGAGCGGACGCTTCCTTCGGGATGTACACTCTATGTACTGGACGGGGCAGAAAAAGCAGCCTTTTTGTCACCAGAGGAGATGGAATAAAAACCGGGGTAAACGTCAGGGCAAACGACATGCCGCTGGTTCAGGAGCCCAACCCACCCCCCAGCCAAGTTCCCCAAACTGGCCTTCGGGTAAAAGCTGCCTCCCTCAGCATCCTGACTCCTTTCCCCTCCTTCCGCTACCTCCACTAGCCAAGGAGGAACCAGTGAGAGGGAGGTTCGGCCTCCACTTGGAGGGGTGGAGGTTCATCACCGCCGAATCTTGGGTGTTACAGCTCATCCAGCGAAGTCACTCAGTAGAGTTCTCCAAGTTTCCTGCCCCTCATCCTCCGGGACGGTCGTTTTACCAAGGGGATCAGCTCACAATCGTCGCCCAGGAAATCCAGGCCCTTCTGTTAAAAGAGGCCATAGAACCCATTCCTCAAAACCAGCTAGGAAGGGGATTCTACTCCCACTTCTTCCTAGTTCCAAAAAAGACGGGCGACCTGAGACAAGCAGTTTCGCATGTTGACCCTTTAGGGGCTTCTTCCCCTGCTCCAAACAAATTCTTGGCTGTGCTTCCTGGATATGCAGGATGTCTACCTGCACATCCCTATCCTTCCAGTCCACCGCTGCTTTCTCTGTTTTACTTTTCTGGAGAACCATTTTCAGTTACGAGCACTCCCCTTTGGCCTTTCCTCAGCCCTTCGGGTGTTCACCAAGTGTTTAGCGGTGGTGGCGGCTTTTCTTCGCCACCAGGGCGTTTACGTTTTCCCGTACCTGGATGACTGGCTCCTCGCAGCACCCTCTCCGTACAGCCTGAAAGAGTCTCTTTCTTTCACTCTGAGCATGTTTACTCTTCTGGGTGTCACGGTCAGTCTGCCCAAATCCCAGCTAGTACCATCTCAACGGCTTCAATTTATTGGAGCAGTACTAGACACAGTTTAGAGCAAAGCTTTTCTGCCATCGGACCAAGCCAAGACTCTAGTTGCTCAAGCCACTCTCGTGGCACAGGCTCAGTGGATCCCAGCACATGCCGTGCTCCATCTCTTGGGCCTGATGGCAGCAGTCATTTCCACAGTGCCCCTGGCCAGACTTTACATGAGGGTCACCCAGTGGTCTCTCTGAGTTCAATGGGATCAGAGGACAGATGACATGAACCAGAAAGTCATGATCTCCAACAGCCTACAGAGCGATCTTCGCTGGTGGCAAGATCTCTCCAGTCTTTCAAGGGGAGCTGCCTTCCATTCCCCTGTCCCAACCCAAATCCTAACCACGGACACCTCAGACTCTGGCTGGGGAGCCCATCTGGGGATGCACGAGATACAGGGGTCTTGGTCCGACCAGGAGCTTCTGCTCCACATCAACTTTCTGGAGAACAGGGTGGTTCTGTATGCTCTCCAGGCGTTCCAGTCACTTCTGGTACTGGAATCACTTCTTGTCCGGACAGACAACATGTCCACTGTCTGATACATCAACAAACAGGGAGGAACTCGCTTGTACCCTCTCTGCAAAGAAGCAGTGAGGGTCTGGTACTGGGCAATTCAGCACAGCCTTTACTTGGCAGCAGTCCACATTCCAGGCGTAAGCAACGTTCTGGCAGACAGTCTCAGCCAATCAGTAGCCAGAGCTCATGAGTGGGAGCTAAAGGTAGAGGTGGTTGAAGACCTCTTTCTTCAATGGGGTCTTACAGAGATGGATCTGTTCGCCTCCCCATTCAATGCAAAACTACCCAGCTTTTGCTTGCTCATTCTCTGACATGGTGCTTTTTGGCGAGACTCGCTGTCTCTCTCTCTTGGACAGGGAGGTTTCTTTAAGCTTTTCCTCCCTTTCCTCTCATTCAGAAGGTTCTGCTGAAACTTCAGGAGGAAGGAACTTATTTGATTCTAATTGCTCCTCTCTAGCCATGCCAGATTTGGTATCCTCTTTTGCAACAACTGGCACTGGATCCTCCGGTTCAATTACCATTGTCCCACAACCCTCTGTCTCAGGAGCAGGGCATCTTGGTGCACCCAAGCCTTCAGTCTGTACACCTTCATGCGTGGCACCTATGGACATAGCAGTTTCCCGCTATGATGTATCCTCACAGGTTGCACATATCTTGGTTGAAGCCAGAAAGCCTTCTACCAGATCCACTTACGCCGTGAAGTGGAAAAGATTCTTGATCTGGGCTGCAGCAAGACACTGGGATCCCTTTTCGTGCTCGGCGGCCCAGGTGTTGGAGTACCTCGCACATTTATCAGAGACTGGCCTTAGTTACTCTTCCATTAAGGTTCATCCCTCTCTGCAGTGTCGGCCAGCCACCTCCCGGTGGAGGGAAAAACTTGGCTCAGCTGGAGGTTTCCAAAACTTTTCTAAAAGGCATCCTCCACCTGAAACCTCTGATCCGGAATCCATGTCCCCCCGGGACCTGAATTTTATGCTGGAAAAGCTGACCTTACCTTCTTTTGAACCAGCTTCTAGCTGCAACTTGTGCTTCCTTTCCTGGAAGACTTTGTTTCTCGTCGCAGTCACTTCCACCAGAAGGGTTTCCAAACTTCAGGCGTTCATCTGTAAGGAACCCTATTTAATTTTTCATAGGGACAGAGCAGTCCTTAGGACCAACTCTTCTTTTCTCCCCAAGGTAGTGTCAGAATCCACTCTTAATCAGAGTGTAGAACTGCTTGTCTGCTATCCCCAGCATTTTAACGGGGATACCTGTTGCACACTCTGGACGTGCACAGGATTCTGAGATACTACACAAACCGGTCTAAAGAGGTTTGTAAATCCAGTCAACTCTTTGTGGCCTTTGCCTCCCAGTGCCAGGACAAGGCTGTTTCCAAACAGACTTTCTAGATGGTTGGCTAGCTGCATCCACTTCACTTACCAAAAATACGGGAAGTCCCTTCCGGGGGCAGTTAAGGGTCACTCCACTAGGAGTGTTGCAACTTTTACTGCCTTTTTCAGGAATGTGTCTACTGCAGAAATCTGTGCAGCGGCCACGTGTTCGTCTGTTCACACCATCACTAAGCATTACAGTCTGGACATTGCCTCTAGGCGCAGAACTGGCTTTGGCCTTGCAGTTTTACAAGGCCTCCTGTCGTAATTTCCTGTTGAAGACTTCTCCTCCTCCCAGATCTACCTCCATATTATTTATTTTGGGACTGCTTGGTAGTCAATCCTGTATGTGAAGACCTACTGCAGGAACCTTCTCAAAGTAAGATATTGCAGTTACGTAAGAACTTACCGTAACAGTAGATCTTCGAGAGATGTTCCTGCACTAGGTCTAGTTTCCCACCCACCTTTCCCCTACTCCAGGAATGTTTCCTTCATTTTCATCCTGCCTAGCCCTTGGATCTAGAGAGGAAGCATAGTCCTAGGAGTTTTTTACTCCTACTTTTTCTGCTTACCTTTCTCTAGGTCTCCGGTGGAAAAGAACTGGAGAGCGGGCACGGGACCACCCCTTTTATAGCCGGGCTGATGTCACATCACCTGACGTCGGGGGCGGTCCCTGCTGATGACTGCTATCTACAAGTTTGCCGTTGGAACCTGACGCCAGGGGGCGCAGTCCTGTATGTGAAGACCTATTGCAGGAACCTCTCTCGAAGATCTACTGTTACGGTAAGTTCTTATGTAACTGCAATTTATTGTGCTGTGTAGCCACATGTGCAGATATTCTGTATCATTTCACGATGTCACTGAGTTATTCAGCAGGTGATGGGTTAACCATGTCATCGTACAAGGTACACACACACACACCTGCGACATCACCATGGAAAACAGGATCCTAACATTCTCTGAGCCAGTTACTAGCTCAATATACTTATTCTGTGTCAGTTGGAGGACAAGCAGCTAAGTCTTTAGGCTCTTCTATTTAACATGTGCTTCTGAAAATTTTATTTTATAATTTTTTTTTTTCCTTTAACAGTTGTAACTCTTGGTATAGAATTTGGTTTGTTCTCAACAAGCAGAATTTTTACATTTAAAGCATGTCCGTCTACTTTCAGTACATTGGATTCCACTATTTTCATCCTGGGTCCAGTGAACGTCTGGGCATTCTGCCTGCCTAAAAATATCAAGGGTGTCTGCTAAATATAAAAACTTTGCCATTAGTAGTCTGCTGGTTACCCTGATGTCTGAGGAAAGTTTTAAAAAGTGTTTCTCTCTTAGGGCAGTTGCCCTCCCTTTCGGCATTGTGTGCTCAGTTGTTTCCTCAGCATACGTTCCTTGATTTTTGTGTCTCACTATTTGTGGGTCATTTTATTAGGGCTTCTAGTTTGCTTATATTTTTAGAGGTAAAAGCCATTTTTTCACGTTTTTCCACCTGTTGTCAAACCTGATGCAGCTGTGTTATTTTTAGGGCCGTGGGTGGAGCCTACAACCCTATTGGGATTGGATCATAGCTGTGGAAACAGCAGATCGTGGAACCTTCCACTGGACATTTAGAAGTATCCTTCTGAATGCCCAACGGAGCTTGAAACCCTCTGACACGATTGGCAGCTACGGAATAACAGTCGCACTATTTCAACTGTTACTTCTGCATTCCGGTGCATGAACTGCGCATGCGCAGTTCAGCTGGTGCCGTCATGTTGTGAATGGCAAAATGCCATTCATCGCAGCTGGGCATGCGCGAGTGCCATGCAAGCGCAGTTGCGTCACCGCCATCTCCATGGCATTCTGTGGCCCATCCAACACAATGTGACACACTGGGAGCCCACCCCAGTGTGCCCAAAGGTTTTTAATCATACCCGCCGACACTGGGGTGCCCAATCTCTGCGTCGGCATTATGTGCACACCTCCCCACTCATAAAGCACACTAGGAGCCCCAACCCAGTGTGCCTGTTTTTTGTTTGTTTGTTTTTTCTTTCCTGGCCGACATCGGGTGCCCAGTCCCTGGCATCATGGTAACCCCCAGTCATGTGGCACACTGGGAGCCCACCCCATTGTGCCCAAATGTTTTTTTTTTTTGTTTGTTTGTTTGTTTTGTTTCTGTAAAAAGAAACGGTCCCTCGTTGTCGCTCTAGTTGTGTTTGTTTGTTTTTTCTTCCTGTAAAGACGGTCCTCATCGCACTCCAGTCCTCCTCCCCATCCCTCCCTCCCATTGAGCACCCACCTCCCCGCACCCCCCACCCCATACTTACCTCCAGAGGTCGGCATGGTCCTCTTCTCTGGACCAGGACATATCTGCACTCTTCAAAGTCGTACTGCAAACTGAAGAATCAAAGGTAAATGTGCTATAATGCCATTCAATGGGGTTTTCAACTTATGCTAGTAAATCAGCCATTTTTTTTTTTTTTTTTTTTTTTAAATTTGAAATTCTTGCCCCAAATTTTCAACATGGGGTTCTTGGGACCCCACCTCGTGAAAACTCACTGTCATTTTGTTACTCGGTCCCAAAAGGTGATTTTGTGC
Organism: Neoceratodus forsteri; assembly: GCA_016271365.2. Classification (NCBI taxonomy): domain Eukaryota; kingdom Metazoa; phylum Chordata; order Ceratodontiformes; family Ceratodontidae; genus Neoceratodus; species Neoceratodus forsteri. Next base: position 408,774,665 of record CM057453.1, read on the forward strand.
TTGCTGCACGGAATCACCTTTTGAGACTAATTTCATGAAATGACAGTGCCACTGTTCATGAGGTGGGGTCCCTAAACTCACTTTGCAATTTTGAGTGAAAAGTTCCAGAAAATGACTGCATTACTTAGTAGGGTGCTAGCTTCTTATATCTTAGGTGCCCAAGGGCATGTACTATTGCCTCATGACACCTACTGTTGTGTAGTACATGCCCACTTGGGCACCTAAGGTAATTGTGTGGAGCTCTTTTTTTTTGTCTCACTTCACTTTTTTTTTATTTCAGGGTTCACTGTCTGGGCGGGGGAGCCATCAGGACGGAGAAGCAGCACTGGAGAAGCGCAGGCGCAACAGCGCTAAACCACTAATGCCAAGAAGAGCCCATCACATGTGTGCTCTTCATGGCATCAGCTGACATGCTGCGAGTCTCCAAGGAAGAGGATTGCAAAGCGCACCAATGCCATTCTGTCTCTTAGTAGTGTAGAGACAGGTCGACTCGTCGTGTGGTAGCGTTGCTGCCTGCTAGAGTAACTATCTGTTCCACTTCCTTCCTTCCCCATTGCAGTCTGGATCGACGATCAGTCTAAATTTGTTCAGCAAAAAAACTAAAAGAACCAAATGCTCTTTTAAGAGCTGTGTTAATTTTTTTGTTGTATTGAACCTGAGAGAGCACTGTGCAGGAGAAGGGAGTTAATCAGGGGAGGGGAGCAAACGAGTGTGAGACTGTTAAGGTCTCTCTCCAGAAGGGCAGAAATTTTAAACAACACGGAGAGCATTAACTACTAGGCATTTGAAAGTGGGGGGAAAATGGCAGAAATCAGAATCTCAAAAATCAGTGGTGACACATGGAGAGGGGTATCAGTGAGACAGACATAGTACCTCTGGAAGCATTTAGTCTGCAGACAGTGACTCGTTGTGTGGTAGCCTTGCTGCCTGCTAGAGTAACTATCTGTTCCTTCCTTCCCCATTGCAATCGGGATCGATGATCAGTCTAAATTTGTTCAACAAAAAAACTAAAAGAACCAAAAGCTCTGTTAAGAGCTGTGTTTACTTTTTTTTTTTAATTGAACCTGAGAGCACTGTTCGGGAGTTAATTGGGGAGGGGAGCGAGCGAGTGTGAGACTGTTAGGATCTCTCTCCAGAGGGGCAGAAATTTTAAACCTGGGGAGCATTAACAACTAGGCATTTGAAAGTGGGGGGGGGGGGAGGCAGAAATCAGGATCTCAAAAATCAGTGGTGACACATGGAGAGAGGGGTATCAGTGAGAGATATTACCTCTGGAAGCACTTCTTAGTCTGCAGACAATGAAGCAAGCTGAATTTACCACCAGTCTAATTGCATGGGACATATTTATAGCTTGCTAGTAGCTATTGCTGCCTTAGCTTGTTGTATAACATACTATTTTGCTGAAATTACAGCAAGAGAGGCAGAAAGTGCTGACTACAGCATATAGAAGTCAGTTGGGGACCATTAATTACAGACTTTGCAGGCTGCAACAGTCTGAATTTATCCATAATATATATTAATCTGAGTGCCTGCCTTCCTCAATACAGTAAAAGATTTTGTTATTAGTATTACTAATGCTTGCCCTGCCTATGCCTAACCAAACCTTACCTAACTGAAGCTATCTGGAGTGTGTTTGGCCATCAAATCAAAAAGCTATTTATAACTTGCACTGAGGAAAGTAGCATTCTATTTTGGGAAGTTCAAGTCATTAAAAAGTTGAAAAAGGGCTACTGTCTCTGAGGGTGCCTTTACTGCCTTTCTCTTAGTTTGAAGGCTGACCCTGCAGCAGTAAGAAAAGACTAAAACAGTTTGTAACATGGCATAAAAAGGAAAAACGAAATGAAGCACTCAGATAGGTGCAAACACACCATGTGGTACAGTAGAAACCATGGTTTAATATCATAGTAGAAAATGGTTTGTATTATAATACCTTGGCAATCCACTACAGGTAAGAAGCAGTATACAAGTGAAAGCAATATGCAAATAGCTTGCAGTGTATAATTGTCCCAAGTTGTATTTACTAAGAATTGTCCTGCACAGGGTTTTCAACTTTTTCAAGATTGTTCTATGTTGTAACTACAACAGATGTTCATGAGTTACTAAAGATTGTACATTTAAACTCCACATATACTGTTAATTATGCTACAGCAATATTTCTGTAGAAGTGAACAGTTACATACTGTTACCATCCCTTCTGATCTACTGCTTTCTAAGCAACTGTGGGTGCAGTGCATTGTGGATGACTGAATAACATTATCTGGCCTAGCCTTGTCTTGGTGAATACACAGTGGTAAAGATGAGCATGCAGCTTCTATAACCGAAAGCAAAAGTAACAGACAGTGAGATAAACAAAGCAAAATTAAAGAGAGAGGATACTTCTGTGGGTGAAAAGAAAAATGAATTGAGAGAAACAAAAAGAAATCAAAGAAACAGACTAACAATAGTAGTCAAAACAAGTATTTGAAAGATGAAAGCAGTAAACGTTATGTTGTTCTATGTCCTGCTGAGTTAGGTAGTATAGAGGGGAAAAAAGTGAAAATAATATTCCGCAAAATAGTAGTTGTTCAATAAAGTGTTTTTCAGATTGGCTTAGTTCAGTACATTTGGAGAAAAGGTGCTTGTGCTACTAGGATTGTGTGACAGCCACCTATTGGTCTGCAAAGGAACTGTAGAAAGAAAACTAAAATGTACCATAGCACTCTCCCATCATGCAGTGCAGCCCATATCTTCTAATACATAGAGAGGAAAATCAGAGCACCTAGAATGGAAAGTGAATTGCAAGTTTTTGAAAAGTTGTAAAATATGTTTTGATGTTAGAAAGCTTAAAGCTTGTAATGAAAGTTATTTTAACAAAAGTGAAATAGCGGCCACAATATTTCCAATAGGTGTGTTCCAATTGTTTTCAAGTATATGTACATCATGTTTAATAGCTCAATTTATAGTATTCTGAAAATAAATCGGTGTGATTGTACTCATTTATTCAAAGACTATTAGTTATACACTCATTGCCATGTTACAAGCGGATTAAGCACACTCGTGAGAGATGGGTCTACAGTAGAATTAATCCATGGTTGGTTGGACCCACTCGCCTCTGGCCTTGTGGTCCTTCAGCCATGGATTAACCACAGTAGACCCATGCTTTCTCATGGCTTAATCTTACTTAGTAGTCTCATCATTATATTCACAGACTCAATCAAGTTACTGTCTGGGGTGGGGACTTTTGGAAAAATCTATACTAAGAGCTGTTTTAACTAATTCTTGCTAAGTAAGCTAAAGCTATCAAGTCAAAGCTCTCTCTGCTCTTATAACAGTTAAACTACTTGCAGCTGAGGTGTCTGAAGTCCATTTTAAACAGTTTTTTTTTTTTATTCCTGTGAAGGGTGCGTGCTACAGCTTGCTATACTTGCTGTGTGAACTAAATCATAGAAAAGTAATTGAAGAGCTTCTGCTAGCCCAGGTAGCTCAAAGCTAGTTAAAAAGCCAGTTCTATGAGCTACTACAACTTGTAACTTTTTGACCTACCAATCTACTCTGTGGAGTGTTGCTTGCTTCACTAAAATCTAAGAAGGATCTGCAAAAAAAAAAAATCTGTAATTTGTTTTTTTTACAAGCTACTCTAAAATCGGACTGTTAAGCTTTTTACAAGCTATGCTGTTCACCATCTAAAATCTGAGTACTGTTAAAAAATAATCTGAGTGTTAAGCTTTTTACAAGCTATGTTGTGTAGACTTACCTAAACTCTGAATACTGTTATAAAAAAATTGACAATCTTTTGTATGTGTGTGGACTTTCTGTAATCGGAATACTTTTATAAAAAAATTTAATCTATTAAGCTTTTTTACAAGCTACGCTGTCTGTGGATTATCTAAAATCTGAATACTGTCTGCTTTGTCACCTGTTATAAAAAAATAATCAGATGAGGCAGTCAGGTTTTCTTAAGTTTATTATTAAAAAAAAAAAAAAAGACAAGACACACTTTTCCTTGTTGCGTTTATTAATACTGAGTAACACAAAAATTCTCAAAGTCAGTATTCACAAGTTCAGGCAGACACCATGAGTCTTTATAAATTTGGATTTAAGAGAAAGCGTCTTGAAGAGACTGTGGGAGCAGACTCGGATTCTCCAACACCAAGCACTAGTCTAGTACTAGTACTATTACTACTACTACTACAGCTATAACCACACCACCTCCTTGCCCAGACAGTGAAACTGTTGTGACAACTGAAGATTTCTCAAGTGCTACTTCTTGTACTGAAAGCCTAGTTAAGGCCCCGAAAGTTAGAAAATTTCAGGAATCCTGGAAAAAGGGCCGGAAGTGGCTTACGTATGACACAGATAAATGTGCCATGTTCTGTACATGGTGTCAGAGTTATGATAAAAGCCAAAGCAAAAATAATTTCAGAACTGGATGCAGTACTTTTAGAGTACACATTATCTCAGCACATGAAGTGTCCGTAGCACACAAAAATGCTGAGATGGCATACATTGCAAATAAAACATAAGTTGGAAAAAGACCAATAGAGAAATCCATACAATTAATGGAACAAAAAGAAATGGATCAAATTTGTAAATTGTTCTGTACCACATATTACGTTGCTAGGACTGAAAGGCCTTTCAGGGATTTTCCTGGGTTAATGGATTTACAAAGATGAAATCATGGGGATGATGCTATGGGTCACAGTTACAGTAGTGACAAGCAATGCCATGTCTTCATTCACTATACTGCCCAAGATATTCAAAGTACTACTGCTAGTCTACTACAAGACCGTGACTTCTTTCCTTGTTGATTCCTGCACAGATAAAAGTGTGACTGAGGAGGAGGGCATTTATGTACGTGTTTTTGAAAATGGCCTACCTGTAACAAGATTTCTTGCACTAAAACCAGTCAGTGTCCCTAATTCAGAAAGCATTTTAAATACTGTGATTAGTGCTTTAGAGGGTGAAGGTGGTTTAAAGGATGGTGGTTGGAAACCTAAGCTGATAAGTGAGGCATCTGATGGTGCTGCTGTAATGTTGGGGAGCACTTCAGGTGTCCTTAGTCGAATAAAGCAAGATTTCCAGTGCCCACACCTCATTGACATACACAGCTATGCACATAGTTTAGAGCTTGCTGTAAAGGATTCTTTCAGAGACTGTCCCTTTTACAAGTCATTAGAACAACTTCTGCTGAACATTTACTCCTTTTACCACAGGTCACCAAAAAGTTGGAAAGGCCTACAGGAAACAGGATCCCTTTTAAATATTAATGTGGTCAAACCAGTTAACACTGGTGGCACTAGGTGGCTTGCACACAGAGAACGGGCCATTTCTTCCCTTGAAAGGAACTGGGCTGCATTAGTGCCTCACCTCGAACATGCATCACTGACAAGCAGGATCATGGCTAAAAAGCACTAGGAATACTTAAAGTGCTTAAGACTTTAAAATGTGTTATATACGTGAACTTTCTGAAAGTGTTTTTTGGTTACTTATCTGCTCTTAGTCTGTGCTTTCAGCAAGAGGATGCCACTGTTGAAAAAGTTCGCAGCAGAGTAGAGAGCACAATTCAGAAACTAAATGGTCTCTTGAATCAAGAAACTCTTCACCACGTAACACTTGCATCTGTAAATGAGAACCTAACTCAGTACAACAGTGTTGACTTAACTGATGAAACTGGCAGGCACAGGTCAGGTTCTCCTGCAGACATTGTAGAAGCCCCAATTTCAGAGATCAAACATATTCTTCAGAAAACATCACAGCACATTGAATCTCACTTTCAGTCCTTCACGACCAATAAAGTGCTACTAGCTGCAAGAACTTTAAATTTTCAGTCCTGGCCAACATCCACAGAGGCACTTGGAACATATGGAGATCAAGCAATTCAAATAATTGCTGATCACTATAAAGTGGTCCTAGAGTCTTGTGGAGTTGATGTTACTTTGGTACTGCTGGAGTGGCTAGACTTAAAAAAGCACGTACTCCACTTGCTGTCTGTTGAAAGTTGTAAGTCTCTGAAATTGTGGCAGAAAGTAATTCTTGTGGATGTGCAGGATCAAAAATTTCGAAATGTGCTGGCCATTGTCAGAATCATTCTCCTGATTACTGTTCACACTGCTGCTGCAGAACGAGGCTTCTCTCTGATGGGAAGAATAAAAAATGACTGGAGGGTTGGATTACGCCCAGACACCCTACGCGACGTAATGTCTATATTTCTGAATGGACCCCAGCTTAGTGACTATAACCCTGAAGGTGCCATATCACTGTGGTGGAAAAATGGCAAAAGAAGGCCCACTACCAAAGCTTATGGCTCCAGAACACTGTCACTGCGTGCTGCTTCTGCCAGCCCTAGTGGTGGTGATGAAAACAAAAGTGCTTGGTCCAGTGAAGATGACGTCTAAAATTATGTAAACTAAGGGGCAGCATGTAAATAGTTTGTTGGGCGTGTACATTTTCTTCTTACATGCCCAAGTGGGCATGTACTTTTTTTCACGAATTTCATACCCTGATTACGAGCGTGCGTTGCGCAGTTTCTATGCACACTCCTAACCTCGCCAGTTTTTAATATTTTCACTCCACATTTTCAACATTGCCACTTTTGCACACCTCCTTCAAAACAGTACAGCTGTCATTTTCCACAACCAGCTCAAAATGTGTTTTCACACCTGTGTGGCACAGAATAGCGCATTCGCTGTGTGAAATCACCTTTCAGGACAAGTGAACAAAATGACACTGGTATTTTTCATGAGGAGGGGTCCCAAAAAAGCCATGTTGAAAATAAGATGCGGCACCGCCAAGAAATGTTAAAGTTGCACCCGAGCGTTGCATAATTTCTACGCACATGTGTAACTTTGGTCATTTGGTAGCTCTTCAGAACCCTATCGGCTCTGGCTAGAGTTTGTTTCCATAGTTGCAACATTTTTTGGAGCCGCAGTTGTCAAAATTCTGACTTTGCATAATTTTTTTATATTTGCATATACACCAAGTCCTGAATTTGCATCATTTTTTACTGCAGTATGCATCAGTTTTCCATTATTTTAGAGTCTTGAGGCTCTCCATTGCAAAAATGTTTTACCTCAAGTGCTCAAGCATTTGTGCAAGTGTACAGCAAATCTTCTGAATGTGACAGTTTGCAAAAAATGTATGTCAGTACACAAGCAAGCATTTGTCAATGCCAAATTTTGGCTTGCTGGCACTGGTAGTGCAGGAGTTCGAGAAATGCATAATAGGAATGGCAGTGAAGTACTGAACCAGCGCCAGCCCCCACCCCCTGCAGAGACTGAAAGGCATTGGGGGTGTACTTTTGGGTCATCGGCCATAAGGCTTAAGCCATTCCACCTCACCCCACCCTGCAGACAGCAACAGGTGTCGCTGTGTGCCTTATGGTCTTCGGCCCTTACACTTACCCCATTCCATAAGGAAGTAAGCTGAAACGGGTGCAGTATTGGAAAATGGGGTGAACTTTAGGGCTGAAGGCCCCAAGGCACATCTCAATACCTGTAAGTGGCTGCGGGGTGGAGGTCGAATGCCGTGAGCATTATGGCTGACGAACCCAAGTCACACCCCCGACACCTGTCAGTCTCTACAGAGTGAGGTGCTACAGTTGGAAATCTAACACCCCTGGTGTTTGTAGGTATTTTTGCTCCAAATTTTCAACATGAGCTTTTTGGGACCCCATCTCATGAACAGTGGCAGTATCATTTCGTTACTCAATCCCGAAAGGTGATTTCACACACTGACTGTGTGATTCAGCACCACAGGTGCGAAAACACATTTTGGGCAGGATGTGAAAAATGACAGCTCTACTGTTCTTGAGGAGGTGTGAAAAATGGCAATGTTGAAAATCCGGAGTGAAAATATGAAAAATTGGCGAAGTTATGAGTATGCGCAGAAACTGCACAACACACGCCTGTAACGCAATCAATTGTTGGAATTTTTTCACCAAATTTTCAACATAGGCATTTTGGTACCTCCCCTCATGAACAGTGGCACAGTGATTTTGTTAATCTGTTCGGAAAGTTGATTTCCCACAGCAACTGTGCCATTCTGCACGACAGGTGCGAAAGCACATTTCAGGCAGGATGTGAACAATGACAGCTGTACTGTTCTTAAGGAGGTGTGGAAAAAATGGCAATGTTGAACATCTGGACTGAAAATATTAAAAATTGCCAAAGTTACGAGCAAGCATAGAAACTGCGCAACGCACGCTCCTGATGCAGTCATTTTTTGGAATTTTTCACCATATTTGCAACATGGGCTTTTTGGGACCCCACCTCATGAACAGTGGCACTGTCATTTCGTTAATCGGTCCTGAAAGGTGATTCCGCGCAGCGACTGCGAAATCACCTTTCAGGACAGAGTAACGAAGTGACATTGACGTGCTCATGAGGAGGGGTCCCAAGCACTCCATGTTGAAAATTTGGGGCCAAAATTCCTAAAAATGACTGAGCTATCAACATAAATTGAAACTCCCATTGACAGCCATTACGTGCGCTTACCTTTGATTCTTCAGTTTGCTGGTTGGCTTTGAAGAATGCAGACTTGTCCCGCTCCACAGAAGATCATTGCTCTTGATCTCTGGAGGTAAGTGTGGGGTAATGGGGGTGCAGGGAGGTGGGTACTCAGTGGAAGGGTGCGGATGGTAGAGGGGGCAGTGGGGAGACTACAAGGGACCGGTTTCTTTTTTGCAGATTAAAAAAAGTGCAGGGGAACGGTTTTCTTAATTTACAGATTAAAAAAAAACAACTTTTGGGCACACTGGGGTGTGTGCCTAGTGTGCCATATGAGTTGGGGAGGGGGAACATGATGCCGATGGGGATTGGGCACCCCCATCAGCAAAGCAAGTGAGCTTGAGAGGAGAGAAAACGTGATGCTGATGGGGGATGGGGGGCATCCGACACCGGGAGTGGACATCCCAGGGTCAGAAAAATAAATATATAAAATTATCTGGGCACACTGTGGTGGGCTCCCAGTGTGGGGAGGAATACATGTCAACTCTGGGATTGGGTACCCTGATATCGGTTTTCTTGGGAGTGTGTGGCAGGAGCCACCAATGTGGAAAGGCACACAGGGGCTGATTTATGTATTGCGCAGCAGGAGCTAATGAGGTTGCGAGGGGGGGTGCCACTGCAATGATGAAATTGTTCATAATTGCAGCGGCAGATTCGTTTCAACTCCTTGGCTGTCTTTGAAGCTGCACATCACTACCATGCTCACTGATTGGTGGCTGAAGGATGCACCCACTAAAGCATCCCTTCATTCACCACAACACTGACACACCTCTGAAATGTGCTACTGCCACAAGATGTTGCATGTGCATTTGCGCAAGCCAACATAAAAATTAACCACAATCAGCACAAGCTTTTATGCAAGAGATAAATTGAGATGTAAATGCTGTCTGCAGACCTTTTTCTTTCAGTGTAAAAATTGCAAATGAACATAGAAAATTTGCCAGCAGGTAAAGACCTAGAGGTCTGTCAAGTCTGCTGGAATGTGCAGCTAGCACTGTGTGTCATAAGAGTTTGTGACAGTCGTCATATGGTACATCTGTCTGCTACATAGAAACAGTCAGCAGATAAGGACCACCGAGCCCATCCAGTCTACCCGTAGGCCCTATACATTGTATGTGGCCACTGACCCTGCTATGTGATCAATGGCTTTTATTACTCCCTCCCCTCTCGGGCTTCCCTTGTGCCTGTCCCAGGCATGCTTTAACCCTTCCTCTGTGCTTGCCCCTACTACCTCCTGTAGCAGACTATTCCAAGCGTTGACTACCCTTTCTGTGTAGAAAAACGTCTTCACATTACCTCTTAATCTACCCCCTTCCAATTTCATATTGTGCCACCTTGTTCTAGTACTTTTTCTACATTGGAAAAGGTCCCCCACCTGCACTTTGTTTATGCCGTTGAGGTACCTGAAAGTTTCAATCCTGTCTCCCCCCCCCCTCCAGTGAGTGCATATTGAGGTCCCTTAGTCTCTCCTCATGTTTTGCGGTGCAAGCCCTGTTCTGCACTAGCAAAGCAAATGCTATTTTTTGGCTCCTGGTTCCCAGACAGCTAGTGGCCAGGAAAAAGTATATCTGGTTTTAATATTGGCAGGGGGAGAAAAGAAAGAACTATAGCAATCTACCAGGCAGAAAAAGGATAGTTTTTCCAGTCTGCTCTTCCAAGAATCAGTCTTCTCCATAGAGACCCATTCCTTGGTCTTGAGGAGAGAATATAATTAGCAGCCAGGGGGCCAGCACTGGCTGTTGATGTGAGCACATGTGTGGCACCATGAGGTGTTGCGTGTTTACCAGTTTTTTTTTTTGCTTTTGAATGCACATCGTGTGAGTTTGGTGAAACATCTCGGTTTGCTCTTCTATTAGTTTCTCCTTTTGGTTTAATTGTTGGACTGTCTGATTCAAAAAAACATGGGAAAAAAGGACCCTCCTTTTCATCGCTGTCCGTGTGGCAAGGATATTGCCTTCTCAGACCAACATTCCGTCTATATGAGTCTGCCTTAGACTAAACCACAACATGGACTTCTGTGATGCTTGCTTCTCCTTTGACCACTGCACCCTACTAAATAGGTGTCTGAATTTGAGTCACCCTTTACCCAGTTTTGGCGACAGACAATGATCCAGGTCATCATAAATGTTCCCCTGTTCTCTGGACCATTCCTTTAGGGTCCCAAGGACCCACCTGAGGTATGTGTACTGTAACATCTTAGGCTGCTCTGCCCTTCTCAAGTGCCTTGGGTTTGGTTGGACAAGTTGACTGTGACTGTCAGGCCTTCAGGTCCATTGATTCAAGAACAGTACTGTCTCTAGATGGGGACTGTCGCATCCTTGTACAGGTACTCAGTTCAGGGCGTACCCTATTCTGCATTGGAGTGGAGTTCCAGCTTCCCCTCCTTCAGGATCCTCCTCAGAGGAAGAGTTGTCCTTTCACAGGTCCTCCTTTGCTGATTACATAAAGTACCAGCGATTCGTGGGGGTGATGATGGAAGTATGGGGTACCCCATGTTATTTAATTAGTTATTTATTTTTGTTCTTTTTATCCCCCTGGTCCAGGCGGCCTCCATCCTCCGGACACTGTGCCCCATCACCCCAATTTCTCACAGGACTTACCAGATGCATCTACCCCCAGGGCTTATCGGTGGGAGTCCCCCAACCCTCCACTGTCAAATCGGATCCGGTTCTTCGTAGACAGGCTCAGGTTTTTGGGTGTGGGCCTGTGGGTGACCATAGTTGTCCCGCTGGGCAGGATTTCCTGTTTACTCGCCTTTGGGGGAGTGAGTGTGCAATGACGTCATGATGCAAGTCATGTGCAGTGTGCGTTGATGTCTGCTGCTCCTCTGACCATATTGGCGTCCCAAACTGCCTTACCCCCTAGCCACTGCTAGGGGCCAGGCACATGCTGGGTTCTGGAGAGCACTTGTATGGACACTCTGTTCTCCTCTTTCTCCCCAGCCGACCCTCAGACACCCTGTGTTCACTACCGAACACAGGTATTCGGCACCACAAATGGTAGTGCTACTGCTGTGCGGTGTGCCAGCCTACCCCATGTTGTTTTCATTGCAGTCACGCCTCCCTGCCTCTGGGACTCAGTGAAGTTCCAGGTTGCACACCACAGTCATCTCTGCCTGGCACAGGACTATGGAGGAGACAACTAGTGCACTTTGGAGGTGCTCAAATAACCAGCCTTGCCGTTCTCGACGACCTCCTTATACTGTATCACACATTCACTGGGTCCTTCGGTGACACCCTTTAATCTGTGCATGGACTGAAGGGGTTTCAGATCCAGAGTGTCTCTCAACTTATGACTGGTAAGTATCCTGTTACAGATTCCAGGGGTCTGATCCACTAGGCAGGAAGGTTTTCACTTCTGCTAAGTCTGTCCTGTCCATAGCCTCATATCAGACCCATATGACGACATACCAACACCATTTATGAATGCAGGTGTACAACTTGTTCTCTGCGATGCCTTCTAGGAAGTCAGTAAGGCAGGCCATGAATATTTCCACCAGAGGTCTGGAGGCAGTCCTGCACTAGCTGAAGGTGTTATATGGTGCCATTGAGGTAGACTGCAGGATCGCAGGATCTGCCATCTCTGTCAGAAGGATGTCCTTACTTTGCCTGTCCTGGCTATTGCTCCTTGCTCGCTTGCAAGGGTCTTGAATTCCCAGTTCGAGGGGGGCTCACTTTTGTCCTCTGGGTCAGGTGAGAACTTTCAGGGAACCCTTTGGCTCCTGAACATCAGAAGCTCCCATCTGACCTGGAGCATTCTATTGTCAATCCTGCCCAAAAAGCTCCCCCACACTGTTGAGGGGTGAGGTTCTTTGAGCCACAGGGATGAGCATGCTTCTCCCTTACTTAGAGAAGTTTTGTTAATCTGACTATGGAGTGGGACTCTGTGGTGGACAACACTGATTCTTGGAAGTTGGAGAGGTTACTTACTGCAGCTACTAAATGAGGATGAGCATGAGTGCCTTGCAGCTTTCCCCAGCCTTTCTCTGTAACTTGATTAATACAGATTTCAGCACAGAACTGTCACTATTAAAAAAACAAAAACACTAACCTTTTATGCTGTGAAAGTCGACAACAGGATTCTGAGTGTTCAGATTGGAATCTCTAATCATCTCATGTTGAAGGCTGTGTACTGGCTAAAATCTGTCTAGGAAAGTTGAGCTAATTTCCTGAGGTCTACCACCTGTAGAAGAGATGCTAAGGCCAAGAAAGATGAGAACACCAGCACCAGCACAAGAGAAGCCGCAAAAGAAAAAGAAGCTCAAATAAAAAAAAATTATTCAGGAAAGTCTGCATTCTTGCAGTCAAACAAGGAGGTCTGACTGTCCTGGCAATTGAGGAGTCTGGAGATCCCAAAGTTCTCAAATAGGGATGAGGGGCACAGAATATGTGATCAGTAAGGATGACCCTGCATTGCAGCATATCCAAGCATTGGATTGAGGAGAAGCAGCTGACGAGAACCAAGCTACTATGGCAACTTTAGACACAGCAGGCACACTGCACAAACTAGCAGACTGTAGAGAACTATGGTCAGCAAAAACTGGCAACACTTAAATAAGGTATTTACAGAAACTGTAGACAAAATATGGATCAAGCTAACTCACATATAGGAGGTTCTTCGGATGCGAATAAAGGAGCTGGGGCTCTACCAGATGCAGTTGATGCTGCAAAACAAGATTTTGGTCTCAATAAACACACAGTCGGACCAGCTGATGCACTGTCATCAGAGACACCTAGTAACTTGTCCAGAGTTTTACACCCCATATTCTGTCAAAATCTAAAACTATTGATACTGAGAACAGCACAACTCCAAGCACAGATAGTATGACAACTGATTCCAGTCAGTATTGAGAAATGTTAAAAAACTGATAATAACTCTAACAATGCCATTGTAAAGTCAGACCAAGATTTGAATGGAGCCTGGCAATGACATTATCTAAATTTTGTGCTGGGTTTAACCAAGTTGAAGGTAAAATGACCTTAATGCAAATTGATTTACTATAAACCAGAAGAAAAAATTACACCCCGTAGTATTTGTGTTTCTTCTAATGGAGTCTTGCTGTATTCTGACAATTGCAGTTAGGTCCAGCACTTGAACTGCTCCGGAGAGTGAAGGATTAAAATTCTATGCCAGGTATGGAATGTTAGGCTTGAGCTCGGTTGAAAACTCTGTCTGTGGTACTTTGAAACCAAACTGTCAGATTCTTACGAGCTAAAACTCACTGACTATATAATGTGGAAATTGTAAATTCAAACAACATGAAGTCTTGCTATATTATGACAACTGCAGTGAGTCCCCAGCTTCGAACTGCCCCGGAGATGAAATAGTTTACTCTTCCATGAAGCATGGAACTCTGAGCGCGAGCTCGGTTAGAAAGCTCTGTCTGCTGTGCTTCAAACATAAACTGTCAGATTCTTTACTCCGCCTCACTGAACAAGTCGCTCCGGAGATTTCTCTTTCTGCTCGGTTCATTTTGTCGGTTTAAAAAGTGTTTTTATCGGTTTTCTATTTAAAATTAACCAAAATTAAACCGCAACCGGTCGGTTCAAGCTCTGTCTGTGGTTACGTGAGTAATAGATAGGTTTTACTTTGAAATTTCTGTGTGGAACTTGTACACATTTATCGGTTCGGTTTGAACCGATCAGGTTGTTGGTAAACTTACTAGTCCTTTATAGAGTGCGTTCCCGGTTCTTATCGGTTCTAAAAAAAAAAAATGGATTTCATTACGTTTTTTTCCACGACCCGTGACACGGTTGGGAACCGATAAGGGTGTCTTGCTTGGCAGATTGCCATAAACTGGCAAGTTTGGTTAGGCTGGCATTATGTCTGAGAAACCCAAAAGAAAAATTGGACCCACTGGGTTTCAACACTGTAGTGTTTGTGGGGAAGCTTTTGCTAAAGCTGACCCACACACCACATGTGTCTATTGTCTGGGGTTTGACCACCTCAATTCAGATTGCCAGATTTGTAAGAATTTCCCTGCTGCCACCATAGAAAAGAAAGTCGGTAGGCTCTGGGAAAGGGAGGCCAAAAAGTCCGCTGACCTGGATGGCCAGCCGGTTCGGTACCAACCGAACCAGAGGGAGTGCCCTCTGACCAGGGCGAGACTTCCTCGGGCAAACGAAGAGCCGGTTCCAGCAAAAAGGACTAGAAAGTCAGGTAGCGTAGAGCCAAAAGTTATCTCCCCAACTGCTGAAGAAATAGGTAAAACAATTCAGATTGTCCAGTCTCTCTCCCCGGTTCCGACCAAACCGACACCATCAGGGAGGCATTCAGTTTGGCCAGTTCCACCAGTTCAAGATTATGATTTTGAGGATTTTTATGAACCGGAGGAGGGGGAAGAGGAATATGAGGAGAGTGAATATGATTTTGAAGATCTGGATGTGCCCATTGAACCGGACATCTCTCCAGACAGACCCTTAGGGGTTTCTCCTCCCAGGCTTTCTGAGTCCCCTTCTTATTTCATGTTTTATAAGAAAGTTGCGGAAACTCTCCAGCTCCCTGTTGAGGAAGCTGTTGATGACCAGGAGGAGCCTGACTATGTAGAAATGATGGATATTCCAGAATCTAGGAGACTGTCTATTCCTTTGCATAAATTTTTTCGGAAACAGACAGTAAAAGTTTTAAAAACTCCTCACACTATACGTCCTGTGGATAAAAGGATGGACAAGAGGTATACATTATCAGGCTCCGACACTGATTTCCTCACTCAACAATGCAGCCATGTGGGGGTAGTGCAGGCTGCAGCCTGTGGCAAGGCTAATATCCCCCTAGCTTCACACCCCACTGAGAAGGACTCCAGGAAGATTGATGCTATGGCAAAGAAACAGTACATGGCAGCATCTTTGGGTCTCAGACAGGCAAATTATATGGCTTATGCTGCTAGGTACCAGAAATCCAGATGGGATACTGTGCTGGCTCTAGCAAAACAGGCCCCTGACCAGCTGGCCAGGGAGCTGGAACAGGTGGCTGCAGATGGTATTGAGGCATCCAAGGTGCAGTTTCATGCTGCAGTAGACTCTAATGATGCATCATCAAGGGTCATGGCTACATCTGTGGCACTTCTCAGAATGGCTTGGCTCAGATGTACTACTCTGTCAGAGGATACCCAGTCTAAGGCCATGGATTTTCCTGTTGTGGACAGTTCTCTGTTTGGGGAGCAGACGGAGAATTACATGAAGAAAATGGATGAGTATAGGACCACCTATAGGAGTGCACAGGCCAAGGAAAGGCAGGCCACTCCTCAAAGGCAGCCTTCCAGGGGCAGGGGCAGGCCTTTTCATAGGCCTTTTTACCAAATCCAAGCTTCCTCTTCCACCTATGCCCATAGGGGTTTCTTTAGAGGGAGGGGCAGACGGGGTACAAGCAGGCCTGCTTCCACCCCTCAGCCCAAAGCCCCTGCCAAGCAGGCACCCTGATGGGATTGCCAGGGCCGATTCTCTTCTACCTGTGGGGGGCAGGCTGGCTTACTTTGTCCAGTACTGGAAGTCTTTAACAACAGACAAGTGGGTCCTGGAAGTAGTAAGCCAGGGACTGGTTCTTGGCTTCAAAAAATGTCCAAAGCTGAGAACCAGATCTTTTCCACCTGCAACTCCATCAGAGGCACTCGCCCTAGAGGCAGAGGTCTCTACCCTCCTGGCTCTCAGAGCCGTGGAAAGGGTTCCTCCTCTACACCAGGGCAAAGGTTTGTACTCCAGGTACTTCCTTACCCGGAAAAAGACAGGAGAATGGCGGCCCATCCTGGATCTCAGATACTTGAACAAGCACCTTTTAAAACCAAAGTTCAAAATGGTGACTCTGGGAATTATCCTACCCTCTCTAAGGCCAGGGGACTGGCTAGCTTCCCTGGACCTCAAGGATGCCTATTTCCGTATTCCCATCAGAAGCTCCCATCGAAAGTATCTCAGGTTCGAACTGCCCTCAGGCCACTACCAGTTCAGAGCAATGCCCTTCGGCCTCACCTCTGCTCCAAGGGTATTCACCAAATGCCTGGCAGTAGCAGTTGCCTGTCTAAGAAGGCAAAAGATTGCCATCTTTCCTTACCTGGACGATTGGCTCATAGTAGGCCAGTCCCCAGACCAGGTCACTTTACATCTTCAGATAACGCAGCAACTGCTTACCTCTCTAGGTTTCCTTCTGAATCTCTCAAAGTCAGTTCTAGAGCCTGTCCAGCTTCTTACCTTCATAGGCGCGGAACTGAACACACAAGAGGCCAGGGCCTTCCCTCCTCTGGACAGGGCAAAGACCCTAGTCTCCCTGGCTTCCTCATTCACCCTGCAGGTCTCTCGACCAGCAAGGCATTTTCTGCAACTCCTAGGTCACATGGCTGCTTCCACAGCAGTTGTGCAGGGAGCAGGATTTCAGATGAGGGACATCCAGTTCCATTTGACAGCCTTTTGGTCTCAAAGAAAGGATCCTCTTTCCAAGTTGATCCTAGTGACTCGAACCCTGATCCAAGCCCTACAGTGGTGGCAGGATCAGAGCAACCTGAGACAAGGGGTCCCGTTTGTCTCTCAGTCTCACTCCCTAATCCTCACTACAGATGCATCCCTCTTGGGTTGGGGAGCTCACATGGGCGACCTCACCACCCAGGGTCTGTGGTCTCCCCAGGAATCTCTGCTCCACATCAACCTGTTGGAGCTCAGAGCTGTTTTTCTAGCACTTCAAGCTTTTTCCAAATCTGGTCAGAACAAGATTGTACAGGTCAGAACAGACAACACCACTACAATGTGGTACATCAACAAGCAAGGGGGCACTCGGTCTACGGCCTTGTGCACCGAAGCAATGAAGTTGTGGTCTCTGGCTTACTCCCTGAACACCTCCCTTATGGCAGTCCATCTCCCAGGCAAGGACAATGTCTTGGCAGATGCTCTCAGCAGGATTTCTCAGGGCCATCACGAATGGTCACTGGATCCCCTGGTCTTGGGAGTGGTATTTGCCAGATGGGGCACCCCACAGATAGATCTTTTTGCAGCCCCAGACAATCACCAACTTCCTCTTTTTTGCTGCAGGCCCCCAGTGTTGGGCTCACTCCCCCTGGATGCCTTAGCCCTCAGTTGGGAAAGGAAGTTCCTCTATGCCTTCCCTCCTTCCCTCTCCTGTTCAAAGTGCTAGTCAAAATCAGATCCCAATCCTGCAAAGTCATTCTGATAGCTCCAGATTGGGCCAGGCAACCCTGGTATCCACTCCTACTGTCCTTAGCAGTCCACCCTCCCCTGGGCCTTCCCAGAAATCACAATCTGTTAACCTGTGCCCAGGGACGGGTTTGGTATCCAAACCTCAAATCTCTCAATCTCAAGGCTTGGTTCTTGAAGAGTTAGTTTGCTGATTTACACCTTTCCCAAGGTGTAATGGATATATTGAAGGCCTCAAGGAAGCCTTCCACCAGGGCTACTTACAATTCCAAATGGAAAAGGTTTTTCATATGGTGCTCGGACAAGCATATTTCCCCAGACTCTGCTGATCTACCCTCAGTCCTGGATTATATGGTCCATCTGAAATCTTTGGGGCTGAGACCAGCTACACTGAAGGTTCACTTGGCAGCTGTGTCTGCTTTTATTTCAGCAGGTAAATCCTTTTCTCTTTCAGCTCATCCTGTATTTTCCAAGTTTTTTAAGGGATTGCTTCACACCAACCCTCCATTTAGGGACCCTGCCCCTGCCTGGGATCTTAATGTTTGCATTGCTCAGCCTGTGCAACCCCCCTTCGAGCCCTTGTCTTCAGCTGAGCTTAAGTACTTGACTTGGAAGATTGTGTTTCTGGTAGCCATCACCTCTGCCAGACGCATAAGTGAATTACAAGCGTTGTCAGTGGGGCCGGATTTTATCTCCTTTCACAGAGATAAGGTGGTCCCCCGGACTAACGGGAAGTTCCTACCTAAGGTGGTTTCAGATTTCCACCTTAATCCATCTATTTCTCTTCCAGTGTACTTCACTGACCATTCCTCCTCTGGTGAGAGGAGGCTACACAGCCTAGATGTAAAGAGAGCCCTTAGTTACTACATAGAGCGTACCAAGGGTCACAGGTTTGACTCCCTCCTACTGTTCCTCACTTATGGCGAGGTTGGTAAGGGAAGCCAGCCACTAAAAGATCCATTGCCAGGTGGATTGTCTCTTGTATCCAATTCTGCTACGAGAAGTTGGTAAAGTTCCCCTCAGGCCTGAGGGCTCACTCTACCAAGGGACGGCTGCTTCTCTGGCTGCTGCCAGAGACATTCCTATTCTAGAAATATGTCAAGCAGCTACCTGGAAAACAGTTCACACTTTTACTAAGCATTACTCCCTGGATATCCAGGCTAGGAGTGATGCTCGGTTTGGCACAGCTGTCATTCAGAGCCTATTCCCTAAGTAGGTTCTGTCCCTCCTCCATGGGGTACTGCTGTGTAGTCTGCAATTGTCATAATATAGCAAGACTTCATGTTTGAAGAAAAAATTACTCACCTTAGTAATGTTGTTTCTTCTAATGGAGTCTTGCTATATTATGACCTCCCTCCATGCCTGCCCCTCTCAGAACCTCTGTTTTGGGATGTGGGTGGGCTTTATGGTGTTGGCACTTCATTTTGCCCACCTTGTTGTTTTTGCACCCTCGCTTTTGGGGTGAATTAGCGTTATGTTTTTCATTTTTTGGGTCTCCTTACTTGAGTCTTTGCTTGAGACCAAGGAAATGTGTGTTTAGCTTAGTAGCTAGTTGGCTAGTGTAGGTTTACAGCTTCCACACAGAACCTTATTTAGTTTTAGCTTGTAAAGATCTGACCGTTTATGTTTGAAGCACAGCAGACAGAGCTTTCTAACCGAGCTCGCGCTCAGAGTTCCATGCTTCATGGAAGAGTTAACTATTTCATCTCCGGGGCAGTTCAAAGCTGGGGACTCACTGCAATTGTCATAATATAGCAAGACTCCATTAGAAGAAACAACATTACTAAGGTGAGTAATTTTTTCATTCATACTAGCCAACTGGCAACAAGACTTTAGATTCCCAAAAGACTCAAGTCAGGAAACCCAAAGACCCAAAACCAAGCAATAAGAACTGAAAACTCTTAACTAAACAAACACAAAACACCCAACACAACAGGAGTGGGATAAAGACACCCTTGGGGTGCAACACTGCACCTGCCCACCCACTTCCCAAAACAAGTTCTGAGAGGGGAGGCAGGGAGGAAGGTCAGAATACAGCAAGACTCCATAAGAAGAAACACAATTACTAAGGTGAGTAATTTTTTCTTCAAACAACATGAAGTCTTGCTGTATTCTGACAATTGCAGACTACCAAGCAGTACCTCCAAGGAGGAGGGACAGAACCTACTTTGGGAATAGGCTCTGAAGCACTGCTGTGCCAAACCTAGCATCACTCCTTGCCTGGATGTCCAGAGAGTAATGCTTGGTGAAGGTATGAACTGTTTTCCAGGTGGCTGCTTTGCAGATTTCTAAGATAGGAATATCCCTGGCTGCAGCCAGAGATGCATCTGCACCTCTAGTGGAATGAGCCCTCAGGCCTGAGGGTGCAGTTTTTCCCAGTTTTTCATAGCAGAATTGGATACATGACACAATCCACCTGGCAGTGGTTCTCTTGGTGGCAGGTTTTCCCTTACCTACTTCCCCATTAGTGAGGAACAACTGGAGGGAGTCAAACCTGTGACCCTTAGTACGTTCTATGTAGTAACTGAGGGCCCTTTTAACATCTAAACTGTGTAGCCTCCATTCCCCTGAGGAGGTGTGATCAGTGAAGAACAGAGGAAGAGACATAGATTGGTTTAAGTGGAAATCGGAAACCACTTTAGGTAAGAACCTTCTGTTGGTTCTAAGGACCACCTTATCTCTATGGAATGAAATGAAGTCAGGTTCCACTGACAGGGCTTGCAGTTCACCGATACGTCTGGCAGAAGTAACAGCAAACAAAAACACAGTTTTCCAAGTCAAGTACTTGAGCTTTGCTGAAGAAATAGGATCAAAGGGGGCGTTGCATAAGCTGAGCAATGCAAATATTCAAATCCCAGGCAGGATCCCTAAAAGGGGGAGTGGTATGAAGCAATCTTTTGAAAAATTTACAGAATACAGGGTGAGATGTCAGAGAGGAAGATTTCCCCACTGACAGGAAAGCAGAAATAGCTGACAAATGAACTTTGAGAGTAGCTGGCTTGAGGCCTAGGCCATTAAGGTGAACCATATGATCCAGAACCGTAGATAACTCAGCAGTATCTGGGGATATATGCTTCTTGGAACACCACATACTGAACCTTTTCCATTTGGAGTTGTAAGTTTTTCTGATGGTAGGCTTTCAAGAAGCTTTGAGAATATCCAGAACCCCTTGAGGCATATGTAAATTTGCATACTCTAACTCTTCTAAAACCATGCCTTGAGATTGAGTAACCGGAGACTGGGGTACCAAATCCTCCCCTGAGAGGAGGTTAGCAGATTGTGATTCCTGGAAAGAGTGAGGGGAAGATGGACTGCTAAGGACAGCAACGGGGGTACCAAGGCTGCCTGCCCAGTCTGGAGCAATCAGAATCACTTTGCATGGTTGTGACCTTACCTTGACTAGAATCTTGAACAGTAGAGGAAAAGGAGGGAAGGCATAAAGAAATTTCCCTTCCCAGTTCAAAATTGGAGCATCCAGAGGGACTGAGCCCAAGACTGGGGGTCTGCAGCAAAACAGAGGAAGTTGGTGATTGTCTGGGGCTGCAAAGAGATGTATCTCCGGAGTGCCCCACCTTGAGAAAATCACTTTCAACACCAAAGGATCCAGAGACCATTCGTGATGGCCCTGGGAAATCTGCTCAGTGCATCTATCACATTGTCCTTTCCTGGGAGGTGGACTGCTACTAGAGAGGTCTGCAGGGAATAAACCAGGGACCATATTTTCATGGCCTCCATGCACAAGGCCATGGACAGAGTGCCTCCCTGCTTGTTGATGTACCACATGGTGGTAGTGTTGTCTGTCCTGACCTGAACCACCTTGTTCTGTACTGACTGAGAGAACGCTTGTAAGGTAAATAGTACTGCCCTGAGCTCCAGGAGGTTGATATGAAGCAGGGATTCCTGAGGGGACTACAGTCCCTGGGCCGTGAGAGTCCCCATATGGGCTCCCCAACCCAAAATGGGAAGCATCTGTGGTAAGAACCACAGAGTGAGTCTGAGTGACAAATGGAACACCTTGCCTCAGATTGCCCAGGTTCTGCCACCACTGAAGGGCCTGAATTAAGGTCTGAGTAACAGGAACTAGCTTGGTAAGATTATCTTTCCTTTGGGACCAAAAAGTTCTCACATGGAGCTGAATGTCCCTCATCTGAAACCTGGCCCCTGGGACCACTGCTGTGGAAGCTGCCATGTGGCCCAGAAGCTGAAGAAAATGCCTTGCTGGTCGAGAAACCAGAGAGAGAAAGGAAGAGGCCAGCTGAGCAATGGCTTTTGCCCTTTCCAAAGGAAGGAAAGCTCTTGCCTCCAGCATGTCCAGCTGTGCTCCTGTAAAAATGAGGCGCTGTACTGGCTCGAAAACTGACTTGGGAAGATTGAGAAGGAACCCCAGGGAAGTGAGAACTTGCTGGGTGACCTGCAGATCTGGCTTGACTTGGTCTGGTGACTGGCCCACAAGGAGCCAGTCGTCCAAGTATGGAAAAATAGAAGTCCTTTTCCTTCTTAATGTAACCTCCACCCAGGTATGCTGTTTTCATCTTGCCAGCACTACCTGGTGGGCTGGGTCCGGGGAGAAATATGTCACTTGGCACATTGGCTAGGTTTGGCTATTCTGCAGCGGGGGCACCCAAGTAACTCCGGACACAGGAAGCAATAACTGAAATGTCCAATACCAGAAGTGGGATTCTAAAGTGTGGCTTTTATTCACATCCAACAGAATAAACAAAGCATAGATGGACCCCCATGGGGCTACACTCCTGGTAATGCAGATTTATGGAGATCAGAACACAGCCTTATTCACTTTAGCCCTCAGGCTCTGAAACATACTGGGCACACAGCCCGAACTTGTACGCTGCTCTAGGTTTTCCCTGGCTCAGCTCCCTTGCCAGCCCTTTGGACACTTTCCATATAGCATGGAAACATTTACTGGTGGCTCCCTAAACCACCTACTGTATGAGCACGTATATAGAAACATAGAGGTTGACGGCAGATAAGGACCGCAAGGCCCATCCAGTCTGCCAATTTCTTTTTCTACCTAATAAATGTGCCATCGGCCTTTGCTCTGTCAGTGGCCTATCTATTCATACTCATCTGTGTTGCTCCCCTTATGCCTATCCCATGCCTGTTTAAAGCCCTGCGCTGTATTCATAGCCACCACTTCCTGAGGTAGGACGTTCCATGCATCCACCACTCTTTCTGTGAAAAAGAATTTACTCTCATTCCCCCTTAATCAGCCTCCCTCTAATCTCATGCTATGTCCTCTTGTCCTGCTATTTTTCTTGTATTTAAACATGTTAGACTCTTTTACCTTGTCAGTGCCCTTAAGGTGTTTGAATGTTTCGATCATATCACCTCTCTCCCTCCTTTGCTCAAGGATATACATATTGAGCTCCGTTAATCTGTACTCATATGTCTTCTGATGCAGTCACGGCACCATTTTGGTTACCCTTCTCTGGACTGCCTCAATTTGGTTAATGTCTTTGTGAAGGTGTGGCCTCCAGTTCTGCACACAGTACTCCAAATGGGGCCTAACCAGCGTCTTCTAAAGAGGGGATTATTACCTCCCTCTTCCGACTTGTGATACCCCTACTAATACACCCTAACATCCCCCTAGCCTTATCTTCTTCTTTAGAGGTCTGCTTGGATGATTTCAGGTCATCGGTGATGATGATGCCCAAGTCTCTTTCTTCCTTTGTGACTGCCAGCAACTCCCCCCTCCCAGCCTATAGGTGGCTTCAGGGTTTCTCTTCCCTATGTGCATGATCTTGCACTTCTTTGCATTAAATCCCAATTGCCACTCTTCTGACCATTTTGCTAGTTTATCCAGATCTCTTCTCATTCTGCCCACCCCATCTGGATCATCTACTCTGTTGCAGATCTTGGTGTCATCTGCAAACAGACAAGCCTTACCCTCCAGTCCATCTGCAGTGTCACTAATGAAGATATTGAAGAGAACTGTCCCCAGGACTGATCCTTGAGGTACCCCACTTGTGACTTGCATCTCTTCTGACTGTATACCGTTTACCACCACTCTCTGTTTTCTGCCCGTCAACCAGTTTGCCACCCAGTTCACCAACTTCTGATCCACCCCGAGCCTACCCAGTTCATTTATCAATCTCCTATGTTGAACAGTGTCGAAAGCTTTGCCGAAGTCAAGGTAGGAGACATCAACTGCTCCCCTTTGGACCACCACTCTGGTTACCCAGTCAAAGAAATCTGAGATTAGTTTGACAGGACCTTCCTTTTGTAAACCCATGCTGTCTTGGATCCTGTGCCCCTATGGATTCCAGGTGTTGCACTATCCTTTCCTTAAGGAGTGCCTCCATAATCTTGCTCATTACTGAGGTAAGACTGACTGGTCTGTAGTTCCCTGCCTCCTCCCTGCTACCACTCTTGTGGAGTGGGATCACATGAGCCCTTCTCCAGTCTTCTGGGACCTCTCCTGTGCTCAGAGACTCACGAAACAGTTCTGCTAATGGCTCTTTTAGTTCCACCCATAGCTCCTTAAGTACCTTGGGATGTATGCCATCAGGTCCCATTGCCTTCTGGCTCCATACAGGAATCTTCCTCGTCAATCGCACGTCTGGGTACTTTCCTCAGGCACCAGCCAAGTACCTGAGGAAAGCAACGGGTGTCCCAAAGCAAACCCGTAGAGGTGAATTTGGTTACTACTGATATGGGGGGTCTCCAACCTCTCGCTCCCATAAATCATACCCGACCATTTCTCTGGACTGTAACACCTCACCCTTGAAAACACTTTGCTGTGTAGATTATCTTTAAATGTATTCACATTCAATCTACTGTCTTTACATCCCATTTGTGCTGAACTTGAACATACTTAGTAAGTGGATGTGTCCATTACTGTAGACCCCCCACAGAGTTAAGCAGTCCAACCCACACATCTTCCAACCTGTACTTGGCTGTCTTTTTCTGACCCCACAGTAACAGTCACTTTAGTTTCATCTTGTTTCAGGTGAAAACACGTTGGCCCTTTAGCAGAGCGAACTCACCCATTGGTTGCGGTGCCCTGCAAGCGTTTTCTCTTCAAAGAAACCTTGTCCAGAACTTCTGGTGTCTCAGCACAAACTTAACTCAGGCAGCTTCTTTTTTCCTTAGCCGGACCGGGGGGTTGCCCCTGGAAACAGGCTGATTCCTTCCCCCCCATCCCCGCCGGGATGGGGCCCTGAACCAGTGAAAGCGGTCTCTGCCACTTCACTGAGCTCTTATTGTGTTCCTCTTCAGGTGAGAACACACACCTATTAAAAAAAAAATAGCTGTTTGACAGAGCTTAGAGCTCTGAGGGCCTGCTTGCAGCAGAGCACCTCCTTCCTCTACTACAGAATGCAACAGATTCGCTTCAAATTCCCCAGCATTCTACTCTAACCTCCAACTGCAACATTCCAGTGTGGCTTATGCAGCTGCGACAGTTCTAAAATGATGTCATCCCTCAGTCTCAGCTGAGACTGAGAACAGAGTGAGACAATGTGAAATCCATTTAACTGGAGTTTCACAAGCTGCCTTCCCTGCCTACCACTAGGTGTTACTGGGATTCTTTTAACCCCGGGTAACAGGGTTTACACTCACCCTGGGACAGGAAAATGACTGTCCGCAGTCATTAGTTACCCAACCTAGGCCATCCTACCCTATGTGCTACCTACGGAGAAGGATGATCAGGCCTCCTCCTACCATGTGCTAAGGCACAGACAGGCAACACTAAGGGCCCAGAGGCCATTGGCTGACGTATCAGCCTCTACCCTACCTGCTGACTATGGGTACCCAGTGGCTCTGGAAGAACTGTCCAGAGCATAGCCCTAATAGATCAGTGCTGTGGCCCCTACGGCCGTTCAGGACCACAGCCTGTCTATCCTGCTAGCCCTCTAGGGAAAACCTGTCTGCCTCTAACTTAAAATTCCCAAAACAAAACAAATAGGGGACCTCCCCCCAATACTGGACACCATGCAACCACAGTCTAGGAGCTAATACCATACACTATTCATTACTCCCACACTCCCCCACAACCATACCTGTGGAAGGAAAAGTTACACACAGTAACCAACAACAACAGTACTTTAAACACTACATGCTAAAGTACTACTGAGGAACTCTGATGAGTCCGTCCTCCTCTTCTTGTCTTCTCTTCTGTCTTCTTCAGGAACACCTGCAAGAAAAAGAAAGACAAGACATTCCTAATCTGCATACACAGTCTATCTAAACCCCTACCATTTGAACACTGAAGAATCCCAAAAATATTTTTTTTTAGCAAAGTAGAAAAAACGTATATAAACATTAGAAAACAGTAGAAAACAATGACATTATGTACAATACACCGTATTTGGGGGATGGAGTGCTCTAAAAGTCCCATCTAGTGACCACAGTGTCCGAAGGCAAATCCATTAAAGAGTCTCTCCTGGGCCGGAGCCTGGTAAAGCACAGTTCTAGCAGGCCAACATCCCAAAGAGGAGAGTCTTTGAGGACAGTTCAAACACCTGGGGTCTGCTAGTGTAGGGTGTGTACTGCAATGTCATAAGAATAGAAAAGTCTGGACTTGCCAGTCCCTTGTAGAACAACACAATACCACACCTGATCCTCGGCCGAAGACTCTCCCTGGCATCATTCTTCTAATACAGCTGGGCGGACATCTTCCGGGAAATGACAGGAGGGCACATCTGGAAACTGCTGGGCTGATGTCATCTCTAGAGATGGAACCTTGGAACAGGAACAAAAAGGACAACAGCTGGTCTGAAGTCATCCGATACCCAGGCGATGAATCAGGATACAGCTGGGCTGGTGTTCTTTCTGGATCTGAAGTCATGTGGTGGGTCAGTCGATGGATTCTGGAAAGCCAGTACACTGCAGAACTGATGAGTGTGGGGCACCTGAGTCCTGGACGTCCAGAGTGGAGGAACAACATAGGTACGGCAACGGCTGGAGTGGCAGCACTGGCTACCACTGCTGTGCTTTTCATTTGGTAGGCATGGGCACATTCGCAAGAAGGTCTTTGCATTGTGGCCAATAGCACAGCGGGTCAGGTGCTTGAATTATCACCCCATCCGGGCACTCATAATTCACACTGTGAAAGTTTTCATGTCCCTCTCCATCCACAATTCAAACAGTGTCAATAAACAGTGTCCTGCCTCTTTTCCACTGGCTCTATTTTTTTTGAAACATTATGTTCTTGACATGCTTGTTTGCACCAGGATGCGCATATTTCATTGCTTCTTCCCAAATCCAGGATTTCCTGCTTTTTTTTTCAATCTTCTCCCAGACTCTCCGAGGAAAGGTAAGAAAGGACATCCTGTAGATTTCATTCGCTTTCCTACGAACCAGTCTTTCCTCTTTACTAGCTTTGGTCAACTTGAGACCTCTGGCCTGGCTTGGGGGTGGCCAGTCCTGGTTCTGCCAGCTACGCATTCTTAACAACATAAAAAATGGATCCCTGTCTTCTTTTTGCACTGCCAGGGCACTGGAATCACCACTCTCTTCCATGCGTTCCTCTGAGGCAAGAGCTTGAGGCTGTGTACCAGTTCCTTTTTCACAAGGCCACATAGGTTCCCCCTCTTCTTCTTCCTCACTGAGAATCTGTGCCTATGAGTGAGCAGACGTCCTCACTTCTGAGACTGTCCACTCTTCGCTGGCCGCGGAGGTCGAAACCTCCCATTCAAAGGCCTCCCTTATCTCGTCTTCACCTATGAGACTTGGGCTAGGCCCCTCTCTCCAAGGGTCTACTGTTGCTCTTCCTGAAATGTCTCTCTGCGACTCAGACTCTGAAACATCAGCACATTGTTCTGTCTGTAAATCTGCACCCTCTTACTTTGTGCCACACTCTGCGGGGCCTTCTCCAACAGGCTCCACCTGGCACTGTGTGCTGCCAACTGCAGATTCTTGAACTTTTGTCCATGTGGGAGCCAAACGAATCTTGGGCGCTTTAAACAAACCATATTTCTCTAGGCACCCAGAACAGTGAGGTACCATGAAGACGTCCCTTCCAGAATTTAAGCACATCACACATACTCGCACTGGATATCCAGGAATTGCCACATGAGGAGGCAGTCATCCCCTGTAGTAACATCTCTCAGTGTCCCTTAATTTGTTAACTTCTACTGCTATCATAGCCCGGGTATGATCCGGGTAGCGGGCTGGTCCTGAAGCCATGACTGCAAAGAAAAACAAGCAACGCTCACTGTTATTTCAAGTCCCACATCATTAAAAACTTTCTTTCTCTTTCAAAATGACTCCTCTGCTGCTGTGTTTACATTATTACCCAACCCTGTAATGGCGGCGGCAGCACTCCTACGCATCAACATTCTATAATTGGGTCAAGCCACTGCGCATCCGATTGACACACTCTACTGCTAACTTTGCTCAAACTGCCCAAACTGGCACTGTCCTTTTTCCTAGCACATTTATGATTTACCACAGACTTTTTACTTCACTGAAGACATTGCTCTACCTTACAGTCCCTTAAAGCCTCAGTATTTCATAGCACAGGATTGCCTGTATTTCTTGCTGGATATCTGATACAATTCACAGTCTCTCACATGGCTTTGAGAATTATACTGACGCTGAACCTATAATTATGCCCACAGTCAATTGCTTAGAATTCTTACTTTTGCTGGTAAAACTTTAACACAGTCCTTCTTTGCAAAGCGATTACACTGCTACACACAGATTCAGCCGACTTTTGGTGAAATCACACAGTTTGAGCAATTATTTCTGTTGGTGCTCACTGTTATCAGTAGCTGTTTGCTGCAATGGAAAAACGTCCTGCAGCTAGTCTTGGAGGCCTCCGGAAAGAAGCGGGTTGGCAGTCCTGCCAAATGTCCCTCTTAACACCACACTTACAGTCCAGATGATCGAGGTGCAGGATGAGCCCAAATTTAAACAGAAGAGTCAGTTTTTTAAACTTTTTACAGCGCTTTCAGTCACTGCGACGCTCCTCCTAACAAGCCAAATCGCACACTCCACTCACTCTCCCTCTTGAATGCTGTGCAGTCGCTCTAGAGCTGGCTTGGGGCAGGACTGATTGCAGTCTCGCCAATCACTCGACGCCATGCAAATGAGCCTCTTTCCTCTCAAATGCTCTTCTCCTCATGGCGATCGTCGAGCAGGCAAAATTTAAACTGCAAACCACTTTTTTTTTTTTTTTTGCTTTAGCAAACTCCTCACGGGAGCCCATTTCTACCATTTTTCATGGCCATTAAGCCCAACAAATCTCTCAGTTCATATGGAAAGCATTTCCAACGTCTAGGGCACAATTTTCCTTTTGCTACCCACAGTTTTCCACACTTTTCTTTGTCACAAACACTTTTAAAAGCTGGCAAATGCTTTAATTTGATGCAGGACAAGGGCATACACTCTCAGGCTTTACTGCTCCTTGGTAAACAGTTGGCATTTTAATAGCAGCACATGGATAACAGCACACAGCGACACATTAAACGTTGCTTCAGTTGTTTTGGGCTACCCACTACCAGATAACCAAAACACTAGCCATTGTCCGAGCGACCTGTCTTACATTCCTCACTAAATTCCAAACCCAAATCCCTGCGGTGCCTCCATTTTTGTAACCCCCACACAGGTATGCTGTTTCCATCTTGACAGCACTATCTGGTGGGCTGGGTTCAGGGAGAAATATGTCACTCAGCACATTGGCTAGGTTTAGCTACTCTGCAACAGGGTACCCAAGTAACTCCGGACACAGGAAGCAATAACTGAAATGTCCAATACTAGAAGTGGGATTCTGAAGTGTGGCTTTTATTCACATCCAACAGAATAAACAAAGCATAGATGAACCCCAACGGGGCTACATTCCTGGTAATGCAGATTTATGGAGATCAGAACACATCCTTATTCACTTTAGCCCTCAGGCTCTGAAACACACTGGGCACACAACCCGAACTTGTATGCTGCTCTGGATTTTCCCTGGCTCGGCTCCCTTGCCAGCCCTTTGGACACGTTCCATATAGCATGGAAACATTTACTGGAGGCTCCCTAAACCACCTATGAGCACTTCTGACTCCATACAGGAATCTTCCTCATCAGTCTCACATCTGTGTACTTTCCTCAGGCACTGGCCAAGTACCTGAGGGAAAGCAACAGGTGTCCCAAAGCAAACCCATAGAGGTGAATTTGGTTACTACTGATTGGGGGGGGTCTCCCACCTCTCGCTCCCATAATTCATACCCGGCCATTTCTGTGGACTGTTACAACTCATCCTTTAAAACACTTTGCTGTGTAGATTCTCTTTAAATGTATTCACATTCAAGTCTACTGTCTTTACATCCCATTTGTGCTGAACTTGAACATACTTAATAAGTGGCTGTGTCCATTACTCTAGACCCCCCACAGAGTTAAGCAGTCCAACCCCCACATCTTCCAAACTGTACTTGGCTGTCTTTTCCTGACCCCACAGTAACAGTCATTTTAGTTTCGTCTTGTTTGAGGTGAAAACACATTGGCCCTTTAGCAGAGCAAACTGACACCTTGGTTGCAGGTGCCCCAGAGGTGCTTTCTCTTCAAAGGAACCTTGTCTAGAACTTTTGATGCCTCAGCACGAACTTAACTCAGGCAGCATCTTTTTTTCCCTAGCCGGGGGTTGCCGCTGGAAACAGGCTGATTAATTCCCCCCATCCCCGCAGGGATGGGACCCTGAACCAATGAAAGCGGTCTGTACCACTTCACTGAGCTCTTATTCAAACAACATGAAGTCTTGCTATATTATGACAGTAGCAGCAGTTTGATCCAGCTCTAGAACTGCTCCCGGAGGTGAAATGGTTAAAACCATTCCAAAATAGAATTTTGGCCACGAGCTCTAAGAAGCAGCTCTATCTGTGTTATTTCAAACCTGAACTGTCAGATTCTTTACTCCGCCTCAGTGAACAGTCGCTCCGGAGATTCCTCCTACTGCTCGGTTCATTTCTCAGTTTAAAAAGTGTTTTCTCGGTTGGATTCAGCCGAGAATAGTTTTATTTTAACCGCAAAACCGTTCGGTTCAAGCTCTATCTGTGGTAACCGTAAGTAAATTGAAGGTTTTGTCTGTGTGGAACTTGTAAGTTATCGGTTCGGTTTTGAACCGATCAGTTGGGTTTAAAACTCATTTAAAACTAAAAATTTAATATTTTAGAGTGCGGTTCCCGGTTCTTATCGGTTCTAAAAAAAACGGATTTATTACGTTTTTTTCCAATACCCGTGACACGGTTAGGAACCGATAAGGGTGTCTTGCCTGGCACTGCCGTTAAAAGGGCAAGTTTTTCTGGTTAGGCTGGCATTATGTCTGAGAAACCCAAAAGAAAAACCGGGCCCACTGGGTTTCAACACTGTGATGTTTGTGGGGAAGTCTTTGCCAAGGCTGACCCACACACCACATGTGTTTATTGTCTGGGGTTTGACCACCTCAGTCAGACTGCCAGATATGAAGAATTTCCTGCAGCCACCCTGGAAAAAGATTGGGCAGGCTCAGGGAGCGAGTAAAAAGTCAGCTGACCGGATGGCCAGCTGGTTGGTGTGCAACCGGAACGCGAGGGAGAGCCCTCTGACCAGGGCGAGACTTCCTCGGCAAAGAAAAGCTGGTTCTGAGGAACCAATTCCAGTAAAGAAACAAGAAAATCAGCAGGTCTGGGTCCAAAACCCCTTCTCCAACTGCTGCAGAGATAGCAAAAGCCATACAAATTGTCCAGTCACTGTCTCAGGGTCCGTCCGAACCGCCACTATCTGGCAAAAGGTCGGGTTCGTCCGGTCCCAGTGGTTCAGGAATATGATATTGAGGAATTTTATGAACCAGAGGGGGAGGATGATTATGAACAGTATGAATGTGGCTGGAAGGTCTGGTGTGCCCATTGAACGGACATCTCCCCAGACAGACCTTTTAGAATCTCCCCTATGCTGTCTGAGTCCCCATCTCATTTCATGTTTTACAAAAATGTTGAAACCCTCCAGCTTCCTGAAGAAGCTGTGGATGAGCAAGAGGAGCCTGATTTTGTAGAAATGATGGATATTCCAGAGTCTAGGAGATTGTCTGTTCCTTTACATAAGTCTTTTAGGAAGCAAACAATAAAAATTTTAAAAACTCTTAATTCTGTGCCTCCTGTAGATAAGATGGACAGAAGGTACACATTGTTAGGTCCTGATACAGAATTCCTTTCTCAGCAATGCAGTCATGTTGGGGTAGTTCAGGCTGCTGCCTGTGATAAAGCTAATATTCCCCTGGCTTCACATTCTCCTGACAAGGATTCCAGGAAGATTGATACGATGGCAAAAAACAGTATATGGCAGCCTCTCTGGGACTCAGGCAAGCAGAATTATATAGCTTATGTAGCTAGGTATCAGAAATCTAGATGGGATACTGTGATGCAATTAGCTGAACAAGCCCATGGCCAGCTGGCTAGTGAACTAGAACAGGTGGCTGCTGATGGCATTGAGGCTTCTAAGGTTCAGTTTCATGCTGCTGTGGATGTTAATGATGTTTCCTCTAGGGTCATGGCCACATCTGTAGCTTTTGGAGGTTGGCCTGGCTCAGGTGTACTAGTCTGTCACAGGATACCCAGACTAAGGCTATGGATTTTCCTGTGGTGGGGAATTCTCTGTTTGGGAGCAGACAGAGAACTACATGAAAAGATGGATGAATATAGGACTACTTACAAGAGTGCCCAGGCTAAGGAGCGGCAAGCCACTCCTCAAGGCATACCCCAGGGTAGGGGTAGGCCTTTCACAGGCCTTTACCAGACTCAGGCCCTCTGCCTATGCTCAGAGGGGCTTCTTCAGAGGCAGAGGCAGACGAGGGTGGGCAGACCTGCTCCCACCCCCCAGCCTAAAGCTCCTGTAAGCAGGCACCCTGATGGGGTGCCCAGGGCCGATTCTCCTGTACCGGTAGGGGGCAGGCTGGCTTACTTCAGCCAGAATTGGGCTTCTTTAACCTCAGACAAGTGGGTTCTGGAAGTAGTAGGCCAGGGTCTGGTTCTCAGCTTCAAAAGTTTCCCAAGTTGAGAAGCAGACTTTTCTACCTGTAAGTGCTTCAGAGACCCTTGCTCTGGAAGCAGAGGTCTCATCCTGTTAGCTCTCAGAGCAGTAGAAGGGTTCCTCCTGCACCAGGGCAGGGGTCTGTATTCCAGATACTTCCTTACCCCAAAAAGACAGGAGAATGGCGCCCATATTAGATCTCAGATATCTGAACAAGCATCTTTGAAACCAAAGTTCAAAATGGTAACTCTGGCAAAATTTTACCTCCCTAAGGCCAGGGACTGGCTAGCCTCCCTGGACCTCAAGGGATTCCTATTTTCATGTCCTAATCAGAGCTCCCATCGAAAGTACCTCAGATTCAGAACTGCCCTCAGGTCATTACCAGTTCAGAGCAATGCCCTTCGGCCTTACCTCTGCCCAAGGGTATTCACAAAGTGTCTAGCAGTGGCAGTGGCTCACTTAAGGAGGCAAAGGATTGCTGTTTTTCCCTATCTAGACGACTGGCTCATTGTAGGCCAGTCCCCAGAACAGGTAAAATCTCACCTGCAGGTCACCCAGCAGCTTCTCACCTCCTGGGCTTTCTGCTAAATCTACTAAAGTCTGTTCTGGAACCAGTCCAGGTACTCACCCTTATAGGGGCAGAGTGGACAAAAAGCTAGCCAGAGCCTTTCTTCCCTTAGAAAGGGTAAGGAATTTAGTGGCTCTGGCCTCCTCCTTCACTCTGCAGGTCTCTCGACCAGCAAGACACTTTCTCTGCAGCTCCTGGGGCACATGGCTGCATCCACAGCTGTTGTGCAGGGAGCAAGATTTCAGATAGAGACATTCAGTTTCACTTGAGAACCTATTGGTTTCAGAGAAGAACCCCCTTTCCAAGTTGGTCCCAGTGACTAGAACCTTGATCCTAGCCCTCCAGTGGTGGCAGGATCAGAGCAATTAAGATTGGGGTCCCTTCATTCCCCTACTCACGACTTGACTCTCACTACAGATGCTTCCCTTCTGGGTTGGGAGCCCACATGGGACCTTTCCACTCAGGGTGTGGGCCCCCAGGAATCTCTGCTCCACATCAATTTGTTGGAACTCAGAGCTGTCTTTTAGCTCTTCAAGCATTTTCTGCATCTGTCACGACAAGGTGATACAAGTCAGAACAGACAACACCACAACAATGTGGTACATCAGCAAACAGGGGGCACTCGGTCTTGACCTTGTGCCGAGGCAATGAAGTTGTGGTCTCTGGCCTATTCCTTGAATACTTCCCTCATAGCAGTTCATCTTCCAGGGAAGGACAATGTCCAGCGGATGCTCTCAGCAGATTTCCAGGGCCATCACGAATGGTCCCTGGATCCTCAGTGCTGGGGATAGTCTTTGCCAGATGGGGCACCCCTCAGATAGATCTTTTGCAGCCCCAGACAATCACAGACTTCCTCTGTTCTGTTGCAGGCCTCCAGTGCTGGGCTCACTTCCCTGGATGCCCTTCTTCTGGATTGGGAGGAAGTTTCTCTATCTTTCCCCTTCCTCTCCTATTCAAAGTACTAGTCAAAATCAGATCTCAGCCTTGCAGGGTGATTCAGATGCCCCGGATTGGGCCAGGCAGTCCTGGTACCCACTTCTTCTGTCACTGACAATCCATCTTCCCTTTGCCTCCCAGGAATCACAACCTGTTGACTTGTGCCCAGGGAAGGGTTTGGTATCTGGACCTCAATCCTCAACCTCAAGGCCTGGCTCTGAGGAGTTAGAGTTTGCTGATTTACACTCTCTCTCAGGGTGTTCTTGAGATCTTAAAGGCTTTAGAAAGCCTTCCACTAGGGCTACTTTATAGTTCTAAATGGAAAAGGTTTTCCATTTGGTGTGCTGGAAAAATATTTCCCCAGAATCTGCTGATTTGCCCATTGTGTTAGATTACATGGTACATCTTAATTCCTTGGGTCTCAGACCAGCTACCCTGAGAGTTCATTTGGCAGCTGTATTCTGCTTTTGTGTCAGCTGGAAAGTCATCCCCTTTCCTCTCATCCTGTGTTTTCCAAGTTTTTTAAGGATTACCCATACTAATCCACCCTTTTGGAACCGCCCCTGCTTGGGACCTTAATGTTTGTACTGCCCAGTTAATGCAACCCCTTTTGAACCTCTGTCTCTGCAGAGCTTAAGTACCTAACTTGGAAAACTGTTTTTCTAGTGGCTATCTACTTCTGCCAGACGACAAGTGAGTTGCTAGCCTTGTCAGTGGAAACTGACTTTATTTCTTTCCATAGGGATAAGGTAGTCCTTAGGACTAATAGGAAGTTTTTGCCTAAGGTGGTTTCAGATTTCCATCTTAATCAATCTATCTCCTTCCAGTATTTTTCACTGATCACCCTCTTCTGGTGAGAGGAGGTTGCACAGCCTGGATGTTAAGAGAGCTCTTAGTTACTATATAGAGTGCGACCAAAGGTCACAGGTTCGAATCCTCCAACTTTTCCTTACCTATGGTGAAGTTGGGACAGGCAAACCTGCCACTAAGAGATCAATGCCAGGTGGATTGTCTCTTGTATCCAATTTTGTTATCAGAAACTGGGCAGAGCCTCGGTTTGAGGGCCTCATTCTACCAGGGTACAGCTGCGTCTCTAGCTGCTGCCAGAGACATCCTATATTAGAGATTTGCCAGGCTGCTACTTGAAAACTACACACTTTTACCAAGCATTACTCCTGGATGTCCAGGCCAGGAGAGATGCTCGGTTTAGCACAGCTGTTCTTCAGAGCCTATTCCTAAGTAGGTTCTGCCCTCCTCCATGGAGGAGGTACTGCTGTGTATTCTGTTATCATCATAATATAGCAAGATTTCATGTTTGAAGAAAAATTACTCACCTTAGTAATGTTGTTTCTTCTAATGGAGTCTTGCTATATATAACCTCCCCCAACATGCCCTCTCTGAATCTCTACTTGGGTGGGTAAGGGCAACTGGTGTGGGCACCTTTAATGCCCTGTTAGCATTTTTGTCCCCTTTGGGGCTTTGTGTGTGTGTGTTTTATTATACTTATGTTTTATTCTCATATGATTAGAATTTGTTAGTATTTCTGGTCCCCTGACTTGAGTCTTGGGTGTTGGGACCAGCAATGGTTGTTATTATTTAGGTAGCCATTTGGCTAGTGTAGGTTAAGCTTCCACACAGACCTTAGTGAGTTTGGCTCGTAAGATCTGACAGTTCAGGTTTGAAATAACACAGATAGAGCTGCTTCTAGAGCTCGTGGCCAAAATTCTATTTTGGAATGGTTTTAACCATTTCACCTCGGAGCAGTTCTAGAGCTGGATCAAACTGCTGCTACTGTCATAATATAGCAAGACTCCATTAGAAGAAACAGCATTACTAAGGTGAGTAATTTTTTCTTGTGTTCCTCTTCAGGTGAGAACACACACCTATACAAAAAAAAAAAACAGCTCTTTGACAGAGCTTAGAGCTCTGAGGGCCTGTTTACAGCAAAGCACCTCCTTCCTCTACTACAAACTGCAACAGACTCTAACCTCCAACTGCAACATTCCAGTGTAGCTAATGCAGCTGCGACAGTTCTAAAATGATGTCATCCCTCAGTCTCAGCTGAGACTGAGAACAGAGTGGGACAGTGTGAAATCCATTTAATTAGAGTTTCACAAGCTGCCTTCCCTGCCTACCACTATTTCTTACTGGGATTCTTGTAACCCCAGGTAACAGTGGGGTTACATTAAAAAGGCCACCACTACTGCTAGGCACTTTGTAAACACCTTTGGAGCTAAAGTTAGGCCAACGGGCATTGCTGTGAACTGATAATGGCCTGAGGGCAATTCGAACCTGAGGTACTTTCTGTGGGAGCACCTGATGGGAATGTGAAAATAGGCATCCATGAGGTGCAGGGAGGATAGCCAGTCTCCTGGCCTCAGAGAGGGAAGAATTGTTCCTAGAGTCACCATTTTGAATTTTGGCTTTAGCAGGTGTTTGTTTAGATATCTCAAATCTAGGATGGGTCGCCACTCACCTGTCTTTTTTGGGGTAAGGAAGTACCTGGAATACAGACCTTTGCCCCTGTATAGGGTTGGAACTCTCTCTATGGCTCTTAAGGCCAGTAGAGAGGAAATCTGTGCCTCTAGATCAAAGGTTTCTGATGTATTTGCAGGTGGAAAGGCTCTGGGTCTCAGTTTTGGAAATGTTTTGAAACTGAGAAGTAGTCCCTGGCTTACAACCTCCAGGACCCACTCATCTGAGGTAACAGATGTCCAGTCCTGGACAATGTAAGCCAGCCTGCCTCCTACCGGAATGGGAGAATCGACCTGGGCTGGCACATCAGGGTGTCTGTTTGGCAAGAGCCTTAGGCCGATGGGTGGATGCAGCCCTGCTCATTCCCCTTCTGCCTCTCCCTCTGAAGAACCCCCTCTGAGAAAAGGAAGAAGAGGCCTGCGCTTGGTAGAAAGACCTGTGAAAAGGCCTGCCCCTGCCCCTAGCTTGCTGCTTTTGAGGAGTTGCCTGCCTCTCCCTGGCCTGGGCACTTCTGTAAGTGATCCTGTACTCGTCCATTTTCTTCAGGTAATTCTCTGTCTGCTCCCCAAACAGAGAATTACCCACCACAGGGAAATCCATGGCCTTAGCCTGGGTATTCTGTGAAAGGCTGGTACATCTGAGCCAAGCCATCCTCCGAAGAGCCACAGGTGTAGCCATGACTCTTGATGACACATCATTGGAGTCCACAGCAGCATGAAATTGCACCTTTGATGCCTCAGTCCCATCAGCAGCCACCCCCTCCAGCTCCTTGGCTAGCTGGAGGGAGGCCTGTTTAGCCAGTGCCAGTACAGTGTCCCACCTGGACTTCAGTGACCCTACCCACCTACGTGTTAGATAACTGTGACTCGCAAGATGGTGGCCATGTTGGGCTAGCCACACTTCAGTAGCAGCAGTAACCTAGTTTATTTAGTTTTTTATATTTATATTTATTTTTGTTTTTTGCTTTAATTATTGTTTTGTTTATTTTCCTTCTGATGTTATTTGGCAAGGTTAGCAGCAGCGTATTGCTGTTTTCCCTCACACTGCAACTTTTCGGGACTAAAAAACGCTCAGGGGGCTTCAAGAAACGCTATGGATTGATTTGGCACAAGATTCAGTTTTATGATCGGGAAGCGGGGCTGGGAGCCTGCCGACTGGGATTGTGAGCTAATTGCTGGTTTTGTGTTATCCCGGGACCACACTGTGATTTTGTAAGCCTGGCTGGATATATGGATCTGACAGAGCTATTGGGATCTGAGGTTGGTTTCTTCTGCTGACTGGGCCTGGGGGCTGACCGTCAGCTCTGTGCCTCCTAGGGACTGCATTGTGATTCCGTAAACCTGATTGGGGATTCGGCTTGAGCAGTGCTGCTGGGACCTGGGGCTGGTTTTTCGGGGAGACGTGCAGTCCCTTTTTTGTTGGGCTTTTGTGGACCGTAGTGACTCCGGTGTTATTTCCGGAGGGTTCGATCCTATGGTGAGCTAGCTGAATGCAGGTCTGAACCCAGGGAGGTCTGCTAGGGTTGTCGACTGCGAGGGGAGCTTAGGGCTGGAGCTGCTGGAGGGCGGGCCCCAGTGTGCCCGAGGTTCCCGGAACTTCTGGTGGGCAGGCTGGAGAACCTGTTTACTTGGAACCAGCCGTGGGTTGGCTGTTCTGGTAGACCTCTTGGGGGATGACCGGGTAAGAGGTTCTCTTAGTCGGTTAGCTCCCGTTCAATGGAAACTCTGTTCCAGGTTTAAAAGATCCAGATTTGCTGCAGTGGAGGTCTGTTTACATCATTTTAGTACTGACAAACAAGTGAGAAGGACTCTGTTCATAGGAATAACCCAGGTCAGACTGTTCCCTTCTTTTAAGTACTTTGGTGAAGCAGTGAGAGTGCTTTGTCTTTTTTACAAAACAAATTGTGGGACTGTCCATTACTTACTATGCCTATGTGAGAGATAAGTTGGGAGGACTAAATCCTCGAGGTGAGAGCTCTGAGAGCGTTACTATTCTAAACTTGGTGGATACATGTGGAAAAGTGACTGGTGTCCTGTACCTAGACTTTCCAAACTTCTTAGGACCCAGAAAATTTGTCTGAGGTGGAAGGATTGCTGTTTTATCTTGTTTTGTTAAGCACTTTCCCCTGCAACTTAAGAGGTGAGAGGGGCTTGGTTTTTGGTTTAACTTTGGTGTTTAAATAATTTAATAAGTATTCTTTTTAGATATTTTGTATGTAATTTATTTAATTTAGTTAGTGGTTATGACTGTGATAAATAATGTTGTGGATTGATAGTTTTATCTGTCAACAGCATGTGTTGGGACCGAGTCTGTGTGGGCAGGTGCTACTCTCCCACCAGGCTGAGGGACCTGCGCCCCTTCGAATACCCCCCATTGCATCCCAAGGTAGACAGGCGTTGCCATGCCTTGGGGTTGCCTGAGAAGAGGTGGAGGGTTCTTCGGCTTGGGGGAGGGAGGCGATGGTCTGGATAAGGCTGGTGAAGCCAGGGAGATGCCCTGGGGCGAAATGGGTCCAGGATAGGGGTATGCGATGCCTGGTCCCCATACCCAAGGACTCCACTGATAGGGGGCAAGTGGCCCGCTCCTCCAAGGCCTCTCATCCAACTTGGGTGGTGTTAGGCAATGCCAGATCTATAAAGAACAAGACAGCAATTATTGCTGATCTTGTTGAGTCATCTGACCTGGCTTGCATCACCGAGACCTGGCTGGACAAAAATGCTGGTCCCATTTTGGAGGCAGCTGTTCCAGCCAGGTACTCGATGATGCATCGCCCGAGATTGGATCGTAGTGGGGGAGGGGTCTCTCTTTGTTTTAAATTGGAATTGGACCTCGTAGAGTTTCCAGTGGTGACCCCCAGATCCTTCAAGTGTGTCATGAGAGCAGGTGTGGGCAGCAAAATTTTGCTCGTCTAACGTCCACCTGGTGACGAGAACATTTTTCTGTAGGAAGTTGCAGACTTCATTGTCAACCTAGTATTGGAATCCTCCAGGTGGTTGGTCTTGGAGGATTTCAGTGCTTGGGTCGACGATGAACTCTTGCATTTGTAGTCAAAACTTTCTCCAACTGATGATCTCGTTGGGCTTTACACAGGTTGTCACCGCTGCCAGCCATATTCAGGGTCACTCTTTGGACCTGGTGTTCACCCTGGGGATGGCGATCACAGAACTGATGGTGGAACCAGTTGGGTGGTCTGACCATCACTCTATAAGGTTCAGTTTTGCGGCGCCCCCCCCCCCCCATTGAGATCAACCCGGCCTGCAAGATGACAGATTTAGGTTGATGGCCCATTATATGGACTATCAATCAGAAATTTCCCATAAGAAGGCAGAGTTCCTGTCCAGGGAGATAGCTGCATCAAGAAATCGACCAGCTCAGCTCTTCTGGACTGTGGACAGACTGTGCAATCCAGGCCTGTCTGCATGCCCGGAGAGCATTTTCACAAATAAAGTGTGATGAGTTTGCTCGATTCTTTGATAAAGTGTCATCAATCAGGTCGGAGGTCCACAATACGTGTTCAAATGAGCTTAGCGGTGATCGATGTGAGGTTACAGGCCCTCGGTCTGCCTGGGCAAACTTTGACCAGCCAGCGATCTTGGATATCATGAAGATTGTCTGGGGCCTGCGACCGACTTGCTGTAGTTTGGATCCTGGTCCTACGTGCCTCCTTATGGGGTGCGTGGATGCCATCGGACCAGTTCTTACCGAGATAGTCTGGCGCTCTTTGGACCAAGGGGTGTTTCCGGAGTCTCTGAAAGAAGCTATCGTGACACCCCTTTTGAAGAAATCTTCCCTTGACCCAGACTGTCTTGCTAACTACAGACCGATCTCTAACCTGCCCTTTTTGGGGAAGGTTATTGAGTAAGTAGTCACGTTGCAGCTCGATGACTTTCTTACCACCCATGAAATCTATGATCCTCTCCAGTCTGGTTTCAGGAAGAGGCATAGTACCGAGACAGCGCTAGTTCGGGTACTGAATTATCTCCAAATAGCGAGAGAGCAGAGGAGCCGTTCCATCTTGGTTCTCCGTGATCTCTCTGCAGCATTTGACACCATGGACTATGGGGTGTTGCTGGAGTGCCTGCGTCTGCTCTGTGGACTGTCGGGGACAGTCCTCAGATGGTTCCACTCTTTCCTCACAGTCAGAATGCAGAGGGTAGTATCAGGAATCTTTTCCTCTGCTCTGCCTTGTGGGGTGCCGCAGGGTTCTGTGCTCTCTCCCATGTTGTTCACGGTGTACATGCTGCCGTTGGGAGACATTATAAGGCGTTATGGGCTGAGTTTCCACTGCTATGCAGACAATACTCAGCTCTACATGTCCTTTGTGCCCGCACAGAACAACGCACTATTGGTCTTTAACTGCCTTGCTGAGATCCAGGATTGGATGAGTGCTAACTGGTTAAGACTGAACCCAGACAAGACCGAGGTGCTGGTACTTGGGTCACCGTGTAGAGAAGTTGACTCTTGGGTTTCCCTCTGACCTCATGTTAGGGGGCAACCAGTTGAGACCTTCTGATCAGTTGCAGAATCTGGGCGTAGTTCTTGACAACGAACTGACGCTAAAGATGCAGGTGTCATCCGTTGTTAAGTCTTCCTTTTACCATCTAAGGAACATAGCCCAGATAAAACACCTTGTTCCACACGATGACCTTCCTAAGTTGGTTCATGCCTTTGTTTTCTCTTGTCTTTATTATTGCAACGCTCAATATCTAGGGTTACCGGGGGTGGATCTCCAACGCCTGCAACTGGTGCAGAACACTGCGGCAAGGTTGTTGACCAGGTTATCAAGAACGAGCCATGTCACACCTGTGCTGCGCGAACTGCACTGGTTGCCAGTGCGGTGGAGGATCACCTTCAAGGTCGTGTTGCTGACCTACAAGACCATACGTGGACAGGGACCGGGCTACCTGCAAGAAATCCTTCAGCCTTATCAACCTCTTCGCCCACTCCGTTCTGCCGAAGAGGAATTGCCAGAGATTCCCAGGGTTCATTTGCAGTCATCAGGGGCCGGAGCTTTTTCTTTTATAGCCCCAATCCTGTGGAATTCTCTACCTCGTCAGATAAGAGAGTGCCCGTCCACAGAGGCATTTAAGGTGTCTCTGAAAAGTTATCTATTCGATCAAGCATTTAAAAAAAAAAAATTTATGCAGTTGTCTTTTAATTGGTTTTATATTTTTTATTTATTATGATGGATGTTAACTTTTGTTATTTTCTGCGCTTTGTTATTCAAAAAGAGCATTATAAATACATCTTGATTTGATTTGGTACCTGGATGTATAAGCCATATAGTTAGCCTGCCTGAGTCCCAAAGATGATGCCACGTACTGCTTTTTTGCCATGGCATCTGTCTTCCTGGAATCTTTGTCTGGGGGATGTGAAGCCAAGGGGATGTTTGCCTTGTCACAGGCAGCAGCCTGCACTATCCCAACATGGCTGCATTGCTGATAAAGAAACTCCATATCTAAGCCTGACAAGGTGTACCTCTTGTCCATTCTGTTGTCAACAGGAGGTACAGAGTTGGGAGATCTAAGAATTTTTTGTGTCTGTTTCCCAAAGGACTTAAGGAGGGGAATAGACAGTCTCTTACTCTGGGATGTCCATCATCTCTACAAAGTCAGGCTCCTCTTGATCCTCCACAGCCTCCTCAATAAGAAGCTGGAGGGTTTGAGCCACTTTTCTGTAAAACAGAAAGTGGGAAGGGGACTCAGAAAGTGTAGGAGGGGAGATGTCCAGTTCCACAGGCACATCCAGACTTTCACCATCGTAATCATCCTCTTAACCCCAATCAAACTCCGGTTCTGTAAAAATCTTCAGGGAATAATCCTGAACCGGGGAACCGACGAACCGAACCCCGCCAGAAGGCGCCAGATCAGTCTGAACGGACGAGCGATTCCACAATCGAATCGCTCTGGCTATCTCTTCGATGCTGAACATGAAGTTCTGGATCCGAACCGGCCAATTTATCCTTGCGTTTTCTCTTTGTACGAACTGATCCCTCAGGATCGGCTCTCCTCTTGCCCGAAGAAGTATCGCCCTGGTCAGAGGGCATTCCTTCTGGTTCAGTAGCTACCAAACTGGGCTGGCCTTCCGGGTCAGCGGATTTCTGGTCTCCTTATCCCTAAGTCTGCCTATCCTTTTTTCCAAGGTAGACTTAGGGAAATTCTTGCAAATTTGGCAGTGAATCGAGGTGGTCACACCCCAGACAGTAAACACAGGTGGTGTGGGGATCGGCCTTAGCAAAGACCTCCCCACACACACACTGCAGTGTTGAAACCAGTGGGCCCGTTTTTGTTCTTGGGTTTCTCAGACATGTCCAACCTAACAAACTTACCCTTTATTCGGCAACTGCCAGGCAAGACTCTCCTATCGGTTTCTCACCGTGTTATGGGTGTTGGAAAAAAATGTTCAAATCACATTTTTTTTTTAAATCCGATATGGACCGATAACCATGCACTAACTTTTCAGAAAGATTTTAACTAAAGGATCGGTTCAGCTGAACGGATCGGACAAATTTACAGTTTCCACACAATAACTGTCCACAGTACTATCCTACATACTTATGGTACCACAGAGTCTCGAACCAACAAAAGGAACAAAAAGCAGACTAAAACCGACACTTTAACCGCGTTTGAACCGAGCAGAAGGAGAAAATCTCTGGAGTGACTGTTCAATGAGGCGGAGTAA
The DNA here is from genome assembly GCA_016271365.2 of Neoceratodus forsteri. Lineage (NCBI taxonomy): Eukaryota > Metazoa > Chordata > Ceratodontiformes > Ceratodontidae > Neoceratodus > Neoceratodus forsteri. The sequence goes on from CM057453.1 coordinate 408,817,888, forward strand.
AGAATCTAACGGTTTGGTTTCGAAGTGTCACAGACAGAGATTTCAACCAAGCCCGAGCCTAACGTTCTATGCCTGGCATAGAATTTTAACCCTTCACTCTCTGGGGCAGTTCAAGTGCTAGAGCTAACTGCAGTTGTCAGAATACAGCAAGACTTCATGTTGTTTGAAAGGAAATTGTAGATGCTAGAAACGAACTTAAGTCTATTAGCTCAAGAATGAATGAATATGAACAGTGTCTGGGGAATTAAAAGATTGCATACCCAAACTAGAGTCACAGATCACCAAAAATACCTAAAATAAATAAATACAAGCACTAAAAACAAAATTGACTGGAGAAGGAGAAGAAATAATATGACATTTTTAGGGGTACCTGAGGAGTGGAGCTTCCAGACTCTCTGACCTACTGTGAAAAAAAATACAGAGAAAATGAACTGTAAATTCCTGGAAAATCGCATAGATATAGATTGAGCTCACAGATCACCTGCTCAAGAGACTCCACAACATAGATATGCTAGAGTGGTCTGCATTAGATTTTTTTTACACTACCAGGATTGAGATAATGTTCTGAAGGATGAGGGACCATCACTAAGTATTCAGAACAAATACATTTTATTTTCCCTGATCTAGGTCCAGACAAATATAGGAGGAAAATACTCAGTCCTATAAAATCCTTGCTATGGGATAGTAAGATACACTTTAAACCCCTACTACCAGACACATTGAAAATCATCTGTTTACCACTGTTCTAGAAGCAGAAACCTTCATTATGTAATGTAATCAGACTTGCATTACCCAATATGCAAGACCATGATTCTAAAAGTAGCAGTCAGAACTGCAGTCAGTGTTCATGACAAAGCCTAAAGGAGGGCACTGGTGCAGGTTCTGGAAAGCACAATAACAGAAACCTAGCCATTTATTTTATTTAGTTTTTGTTAAGTTTTTGTTAACCGGGTAGGTGCGCTAGCCAGCAGGTGACTATTTTCAGGCACGACCCGGGAGAGTACAATACATCATATCACAGGAGAAACAGCAATACAATATGAGGCAGCAACCATACAATTACAATCATACATTTAGGACATAAAGAGGCAGTACCAGCTAGACTAACATGATAAGGGCTAAACTCAGTAGAGACCATCAGGTCAGGAGCAAGGAGGTGTTAACAGGGGAAATAGGTTCAGGTGAGGGGTAGAAAAGGGGCACGGGTCCAGAGGGACTGCATATGGTTATACTGGGGCGTGCAAGGGAGCAGCCATCTAAGCAGCAGAAAAAAAGCGTCTGGTATACGACTTTGGCGGTGGATGGCGTGTATAAGCAGCCGGGACCGTGGTTCCGAGGCTGGGCAAGAGGGCCTGCGGCAGTCCCTGGCCAAGAACATCCGATAGCAAATGGAAGCCAAAAGAAGGGGAAGGCGGAGGTCGGGATTTACAACATCCACCTAGGATTAGGTTGGAGCAGTGCACAGCTGGCGTTGATAAGACACGGAGGGGAGGGAGGGCTAGGAAAAGGAGGCGGGCAAGGAAAAGGACCTGGCGGCTTTACGCCTTTAGCGGGACAACGGTCTGGGGTGAGGCCGAGCTCATGGTTCTCCTTCTGGGCGTGCAACTCGGCGGGTGGCCCCTGTCAACAGTCTACATGGAGGGGCTAAGCGTAGGACTTTGGCGGGTGCGGCAGGGCTGGCGGCACCTCAGCGGTTCCTGGACAGGCAAACGGAGGGTTCTCAGTGGCACTGGGGGTCCGTCAGTGGGTTCCTAAGCCTCCATGGGTATGTGGGAAAAGGACTCAGGGCTTTGATGCCGCTGAGGGACAAAGGTCTGGGGTGCGGCCGAGCTCGTGGTTCTCCTCGTGGGCGTGCACAGGTGGCGTTGAGATGAGACGGAGGGGAGGGAGGGAGCCGAAAAGAGATGAAGAAAGGGGTAGTGGAGGGTGGGGAGTGAAAAGGAGACTTGGATACGGCTTTAGCGGTAGGAGGCAGATAGGTGCAGCCAGGCTTATGGTTCCGTGACTTGGGCATAAGGGCCGGTGGTGGACGCTGTCCACGGGCGTCAAAACGGTAATGGAGGACAGAAAGAAATACATAATACAGTAGTCCTGTAGGTAGTAGTAGATAAGTGCAAGACATAAATAAAAACTGTACATGATAATAGGTGAGGGGTTGAGAACAGGGGAGAGAGAGCAAAAAGAGGGTAGCAAAAAAGACCAGTAGCAGGGGAGAGGAGAGTAGCAGCTGGGGAATTTGAGGGATCAGGTAGGATCAAAGCAGGTGCATGGATCTAAGGTGGCCAGGTGACGCTTCAACCCACGTTTAAAAGAGGGGTGCGAGGGTGCTTGCCTGAGGTCAAGAGGGAGCTGGTTCCATAGCTTAGAGCTGCACATATTGAAGGAGCCCTGCCTTTATTTCAGCGTGCAGCGAGGAGTTTCCAGCAGGTCTTTATCTGCAGATCTGAGCGGGCGGTTTGGGATCACTGGGAGAAGGAGTTTGGCCAGTGTGGCCGGCTGACTTTGCCTCAGTATGGAGTCATTTAGGCAGGCCAGAAAGTAGCTCCCGGCGGCGGGGAGAGCCACCCAAGGTCCTCATATAGCTGGCAGTGATGAAGCAGTCGGGGATTGTGAGGCAATCTGCATATGTTATTGTGGCAATATCCCATCTGTGCAGTGCAGATTTGTGAGCGGAGGAAAGTATAGGTGCACAGTAAGTGAGTGTTGGTAGCAGGATCCCCCTGGCTATGGCAAGCCTGGCGGAGGAGGTGAGCATATAGCTTGTTCTGTAGGCTGCCCCTAGTTTACAGTTATGGTTTTTGCAGGTAGCTTGGATATGGAGGCTAAGTCAAGCGATTGATCAAGTAGGATTCCCAGGTAGCGTAAAGGAGGTAACTGTCTCAAGAGGATTTCATTAGAGTCAAGGATGCTTAGGGGAGTGGGGCACCTTCGGATCTTTTATGGGTCCCAAGTAGCATGGCATTTGTTTTGGCGAATTCAGAACAAGGCAGTGGGTGCTTAACCAGCTCTGGACACTGGAGTAGGCTCTATTAAGCGAGGTAGTAATACACTCAACATTGGGCTGAACTGGTATAGATAACTAAGTCATCAGCGAGGGAGCGAGGAACAGGCAGGTAAAGCTGTGGGAGTTTGTTAATGAAAATAGAGAATAGAAGAGGACCCAGAATGGAGCCTTGGGCACTCCAATGTTCGTAACCACAGTGGAGGAGATGGCTGAGTTGAATTTGACAGCCTGGGACCTGTTAGCCAGGTAGCTCCTGAACCATTCCAGAGCAGGGAAGGAGCAGCCTATATCCCTCAGGGAGGATAGAAGCAGGGGGTGGTCTACAAGGTCGAACGCCTTGGTTAGGTCTATAAAGACAGCCTCTGTGAGCATGCCATGATCCATACCAGTGAGGATGTCAGTGGTGAATTTAGCTAGCGCTGTTGTGGTACTATGATTTTTTCTGAATCCATGCTGTGCATCATTGAGCTGCTTGGTAGTGTCGAGGAAATCCTGGAGTTGCATGGCAACCAGTTTCTCTAGGATTTTGCAGAGTGGGGATAGAATGGCAATAGGCCTGTAATTAGAGATATCTCTTTTGTTCCCTTTTTTAAAGATGGGGGAGATCCTAGCCATTTTCCAAAGATCAGGGACTGTGCTGCTGGAGAGAGACAAGGTGAAAATTCTTGCAAGAGGTCTGGAGATGAAACGCGCGGCTAGTTTTAAAAGGCAAGGTTCAAGTTGGTCGGAGCCGGGACTGGTGTAGTCTGACAGTTTTTTAAATGGTTCAGGACCTGAGAGCTGGTAATAGCTTTAAAGTAGAGGAGGTGTGATATAGGATTTGAGGTGCTAGCATGGGTGGCAGGGTCTGTAGGCGGCATGGAGTCGTCAGTGGAGGCAGCTGGTGGCATAGCTCTAGTATAGAGGGAGAGGTCAGAGAACAGACTGTTAAAGGCGTTAGCAATGGTGATGGGGTTGTTGCAATGGGCGCCATCTATAACCATGTCAGATGGAGTAACTGATTGAGGTGTCCTCAGGAATGTTTTTATGTGCCCCCAAAATTTATGGGGGGTCATGGGCTGAGTTCTTTAGCAGGTTTTGATGGTACACACTTTTCGCCAGCCTTATGTTTTTCCTGCAAGAATTTCTTTCTTGCCTGTAGTTTGTGTAGTCCCTGATTGAATGAGAGCTTTTGTAGGATGCCCAGAGCTTGTCCCTATGACTTAGTTGTTTAAGGAGGTCTTTATGTAGCCTTCTGGTTTGTTTACCCCTGACTCTTTGTGTAGTTTTTGGGGCGTGCTTATTTTGTAATGGGAGAAAAAGCTGTAAAAATAAGTTCAGGGCAGCCTCTACATTCCTCGTATGGTATATATCCGACCAGTCAATGTTAGAGATGTCCCAGAGGAAGGATTCTGTGTCTAGGCTTGCAAAATTCGTGAACGTGACCTGCCGAGGTGGGGGGGGGTGCTGCCCGGAGCGCCACTGGCAGTAGATAGGTGAGTGATCGGTGATGGTATCTGCCAAGACCCCAGAGCAAATAATATGTTCAGGTCTGTTTGACAGGATCCAGACAGTCTGGTGTTTTCCGTGATTTGTTGGTGGAAGTTTAGGCCTTGAACTAGTGAAGCCAGGGAATTTTGAGAGGGGCCTAGCCAGTTCAAGTTGACATCCCCAAGGACGATGGCTTCATTTTTTTTGACTCGTTTTAGGGTGAGCTGGAGTGTCTCCTGAGTCCTTTTACCCCCAGAGGGAGGGTAGACGAGATTATGTGGAATTTTTCTGAGCCAAGAGACAGGAGCGGGCAATGATTCACTCATTGTGTGGAGGTTTGAGTCACTGAGTATGCTAACGCTCAGGTAGGATTGTAGTAGAGGGCAACTCCTCCACCTTTCTTAGACCCAGGTCGGTCTCGTCGAATGAGAGAGTAGCCAGGTATGGTGCAGAGGGTATCGGGGGTTCCAGGTTTCCGGCAGGCAGAGTATGTCAGGATCATGTACCTTGAGCCATGCTTCAACTTCAGGCAGATGATTAACGAGGCTTCTGATGTTCATGTGCACCATGTAGAATCCCTTAGATTTATTGGAAGATCCTGTCGGGGGTGCCCCACTGCTGGGCGGGCCAGGATTCAGTTCAATGTCACCAGAGAGTATTATCAGGAGTGATGCAAGGTACAAAAGCGGTGTGCTAAGGAGGACTGGAGCATTCTTGCATCGCATCCATTTGATTCTGAGGGAAGGCAGCAATTTGTAAGTGCAGCCTTTGCGGAGGAGCAGGTGATCCCAGGAGGGTTTTGGTATTCGGGCTGTGATCATTAGGTTAGAGAACCTGAAATCAGTGGCTATGGGGGGAGTTCTGGGAGTCTCAAGGCGCACTGACAGAGAGATTACATTTATACCCCAGAGTAGTGAGAGGAAGATCAGGAAGATAATCCCATTTGGCCGGCCGTAGGGGCACAGTGCTTTAGTAGACAAGGTGGACATGGTTCTCCCTTGGGTACCAGCAACTAATACGTGGGTAGATGAGGGGTTTTAAAGTAGTGGACTGGTGTGGGAAGAGAGAGAGAGATAGAGGAGAAATAGTAGCGCAAGGAAAGGGAGCGTTTAGAATAAGTGTATCTCTAGGAGAGGCCGAGTGGTTTAACACTGGGCTGGCAAAAATTTGGCGCGAAGGAGATTACGAATTTTTGGCGCGAGGAGCAAAGTGGAAAAAAACGAAATTGATATAAATGGACGTTAAGGGTAGATCTCCCCTAGTGGTGAGAGAGTATAAGGGACCAATGGGAAAGTGGGCACTTAGTCATATGACACTGGGAGAGCTATAAATCTGAAGGGTCACCAGGGTGGGTGAGGTGGGGAGCGCAGCCGGCGGGGACCAAACTGCCACCGAAGGGGCTGTAACACTAGAGTCTTGAAACCGCTTAGGGTTAACCTGAAGTGGGTAGGAGGCGCTAGCGCCTGAGTCCCGTCCAAGAAAGCTCCAAGGCCAGCAGACCAGGTGAAAACAGCCGCTTCCAGAGGGAGTCAGCCAGGCAGCAGTACAGACTGGGCTGGAGGCTACCGGCAGATGGAAAGCGGTAATAAATGTACCTGGCGGCTTTACGCCTTTAGCGGGGCAATGGTCTGGGGTGCCGCCAAGCTCGTGGTTCTCCTCCTGGGCGTGCGACTCTGCAGGCGGCCCCTGTCAGCGGTCTTCCTGGAGGGGATAAGCGCAGGATTTTGGTGGGTGCGGCAGGGCTGGCGGCTCCTCAGCGGGTCCTGGGCAGGCAAACGGAGGGTCTTCGGCAGCACTGGGGGTCCGTTGGAGGGTCCCTAAGCCCCGGCGGGCTAGGAAAAGGACCTGAGGAGAATAGCAATGGAGAGACTTAAGTAGGAGAAACTGCAGGACAGGGCGCGGTCAGAGGACAAAGAAAAGGGCGGGAGTGTGAAGTAGAGGAGGGGAAAACAAGAAGGCAGAGAGAGGGGAAGGGGCAGTAACAGGCTTTAAGGCAGGTAGTTCAAGTTTTAAGGTAGTTACAAGATTGCTCTACAGATTAATGACTTAGTCTCTATGTAAACAAGTACTAACAGTAAAGGAGGACTAAAACACAGAGAAAGGCTCAGTTACATGTTCAAAGTACAACAAACAGTGCAATAGGCCAGATTTGCTTAAATTCTAGGGAAAAAAGTCCAATCAAACTGCCACCGAAGGGGCTGTAACATTAGAGTCTTGAAACCGCTTAGGGTTAACCTGCAGCGGGTAGGGAGGCGCTTTCGAGCGGCGCCCGGAGTCCCGGTCCAAGAAAGTTTCTCCAAGGCCAGCAGACCAGGTGAAAACAGTCGCTTCCAGAGGAGTACAGCCAGGCAGCACTACAGACTGGGCTGGAGGCTACCGCAGATGGAAAGCGGTAATAAACGTACCTGGCGGCTTTACGCCTTTAGCAGGGCAATGGTCTGTGGTGCGTCCGAGCTTGTGGTTCTCCTCCTGGGCATGCGACTCTGCGGGCGGCCCCTGTCAGCGGTCTTCTTGGAGGGGATAAGCGCAGGATTTTGGCGGGTGCGGCAGGGCTGGCGGCTCCTCAGCGGGTCCTGGGCAGGCAAACGGAGGGTCTTCGGCGGCACTGGGGGTCCGTTGGAGGGTTCCTAAGCCCCGGCAGGCTAGGAAAAGGACCTGGCGGCTTTACGCCTTTAGCGGGGCAATGGTCTGGGGTGCGCCGAGCTCGTGGTTCTCCTCCTGGCGGCGACTTCGCGGGCGCCCTGTCAGCAGTCTTCCTGAGGGATAAGCACAGGATTTTGGGGGGTGCGGCAGCGCTGGCGGCTCCTCAGCGGGTCCTGGGCAGGCAAACGGAGAGTCTCCGGCGGCACTGGGGGTCCGTTGGAGGGTTCCTAAGCCCCGGCGGGCTAGGAAAAGGACCTGGTGGCTTTACGCCTTCGCCTTTAGCGGGGCAATTGTCTGGGTGCGGACGAGCTCGTGGTTCTCCTCCTGGCGTTCGACTCTGGGTGGCCCCTGTCAGCGGTCTTCCTGGAGGGGATAAGCGCAGGATTTTGGTGGGTGCGGCAGGGCTGGCGGCTCCTCAGCGGGTCCTGGGCAGGCAAACAGAGGGTCTTCGGCGGCACTGGTGGTCCGTTGGAGGGTTCCTAAGCCCCGGCGGGCTAGGAAAAGGACCTGGTGGCTTTACGCCTTTAGCAGGGCAATGGTCTGGGGTGCGGCTGAGCTCGTGGTTCTCCTCCTGGGCGTGCGACTCTGCGGGCGGCCCCTGTCAGCGGTCTTCCTGGAGGAGATAAGCGCAGGATTTTGGCGGGTGCGGCAGGGCTGGCGGCTCAACGGGTCCTGGGCAGGCAAACGGAGGGTCTTTGGCGGCACTGGGGGTTCATTGGAGGGTTCCTAAGCCCCGACGGGCTAGGAAAAGGACCTGGCGGCTTTACGCCTTTAGCGGGGCAATGGTCTGGGGTGCGGCCGAGCTCGTGGTTCTCCTCCTGGGCGTGCGACTCTTCGGGCGGCCCCTGTCAGCGGTCTTCCTGTAGGGGATAAGTGCAGGATTTTGGCGGGTGCGGCAGGGCTGGCGGCTCCTCAGCGGGTCCTGGGCAGGCAAACGGAGGGTCTTCGGCGGCACTGGGGGTCCGTTGGAGGGTTCCTAAGCCCCGGCGGGCTAGGAAAAGGACCTGGCGGCTTTACGCCTTTAGCGGGGCAATGGTCTGGGGTGCGGCCGAGCTCATGGTTCTCCTCCTGGGCGTGCGACTCTGTGGGCAGCCCCTGTCAGCGGTCTTCCTGGAGGGAATAAGCGCAGGATTTTGGCGGGTGCAGCAGGGCTGGCGGCTCCTCAGCGGGTCCTGGGCAGGCAAACGGAGGGTCTTCGGTGGCACTGGGGGTCCGTTGGAGGGTTCGTAAGCCCCAGCGGGCTAGGAAAAGGACCTGGCGGCTTTACGCCTTTAGCGGGGCAATGGTCTGGGGTGCGGCCGAGCTCGTGGTTCTCCTCCTGTGCGTGCGACTCTGCGGGCGGCCCCTGTCAGCGGTCTTCCTGGAGGGGATAAGCACAGGATTTTGGTGGGTGCGGCAGGGCTGGCGGCTCCTCAGCGGGTCCTGGGCAGGCAAACGGAGGGTCTTCGCCGGCACTGGGGGTCCGTTGGAGGGTTCCTAAGCCCCGGCGGGCTAGGAAAAGGACCATGAGTTCTGCCCTGACCAATTTAGTGACTCTACCTCTAACTCTACAAGTGAACCCATGGCAGGGGCCCAAGTATTGGATGACCAGACTTATTATGGTTGGGATGCACCAGAACAATAAACTGACTCTAAAATTAGTGGAAAAATTTTTTTTTGAAGTCTAAAAGATATATGAAACATAAACTAACGTGGGTCATTTCTGGGTACCAGGTCAATATGTCGCTACAGTGATGGTGTAGAAGAAACCATACTGTAAAAATCACGAAAACCTTGACAGGGTAGAATAGCATTGGTGAATTACCACTACCCCTGTCGCTGTACGCAGAGGGGAGGAAGGGATCAAGAAGAATTAGGCGTGGTATCTGGTAGAGACGCTCCTGTGGTGGGGTGGCTAAGGCACTAGAACCTGGAGTGGTGGAGACCTCTTATGTTTGCCTATTTGTTATTGTCTCCACGGCATTTTGTGCCGGTCAGTGTTTTCACCAGCCTTGTATTTGATTACGGCATTTTGTTTGTGGCATTGTCTGCCGCGCTGTTTTTGTTTGCAAGGTTATGACCCTGTGCCATTTCTATAGTTATAAATATTAGTTAATTTGCTGGATACTTGTTTTGTTCGATTTATGCAACTAATTATTTTGTATTTTTGATTCTTCTTTCTCAATCAAGATGCACACTTATCAGTATGAGTTTAAATGGTATACGTTATAATTGTATTAAAAAAGAGAAGAGTAGAAAATAAAAGTGGGAATATAAATAAAATTGCACTTAAAACAAGAAGGGTAATGGAGTTGCAACAAGTAGCAGTGGTTAGAATGGTTAATTCCTGGTATGTATACAGTAAGTTATGGGGAGGTTATGTGTAGTTGCATCTTGTATTGAAAAAATAGTGTTAGTCCAGAGGGTTTTTTTTTTGGCAGTAACTGATTTTGGGTTAAAAGGGATTAGTTACAGAATGGGTTTTAAGGGGGGAGGGTGTCATAAGGGTTCATATAATAGAAAAGTATGGCTGGCCCAGTGGCATGGAGGGTTAAGGCGCTGGACAAGACACCTTCCACCACACTAGTGACAAGGGTTTGGAAAGAGGCTCAGGTCGCTAGGGGTCGGCTGAAGAGGGAGAGGATTGAGTGTATGTTTGACTGGCAACCGGGATCAGCTACACTGCTCGAATACTGCCACCATGTGGTGGCAGGGCAACAGGAGCGACTCTTCAGGAGATGGCAGGCAGTGCTGCATGTGTAGCTCCACCTGCATGCACACCTAGCGTCATTGCTTGCTGCCAGTCATGGGGAAGGACAAGAACATAGAGAAGTGGGAACATGCGTATGAAGCTTCTGCTGCCTGCTCCTTCCTGCTTCTCTATTCGGGACTGTGGCTGACCATCTGGATGTGTCTGGGGTGGGATGGACAGCCCTTCCTCCCTGCCAAGGGAGGCAATCCATGGGGGATTCTCCAATGGTTGGATCCCGAGGAAGGTGGTAGATGGCAGAGAGAGATGGGCAGGGGCTGAAGAAGTCATCTGCAAACCTGAGGGGGAAAACCTCATGGGAAGAAAAAAAAGGAAAAGTACGGTGTTGTCAGCATGAAGTTTAGCTCTGTATTCTTTAAGCTGTTTAGTGTTCCATTTCTGTATGACTGTAAGATTGTGTTGATCTTCCTGGACTTAAAGTCTTCACAGTTTATTTATACTTTAGGGTTCAAGCTGGACTCCGGAGAAGGGCTGGTCCCGTGGTAGGACCTTGTATACACGGCATCACAAGATTAGCTTATGCTAGTGTAGGCTACCTTAGCGTCGACCCTCCAACCATCTCTGTTCCTTTTTTCACCGCCATCAGATGCACTTCAGTGACAACATCGCTCTCCCACGGGAGTCAAAACTTCACGTCTATACGACAGCAGCTCGGTTTGTTCAGTTTAGTTTTAGTATTATCATTCTTTGTTTTTGTTTTTTTTTTGTTTTTTTTTCTTAAAAGGAAAGAAGTTTTTCTCTTAGCCCTGCCCGTCGACAGAGTCAACCATAGATGGTTACAGTGACAGTAGGGATGCTTCTTTGGAAGGCTGCTTTGGCAGCGGGGCTGTGTCTGGTCCGCCACCTTCTCGGGGAGGGGGGCCTCTAACCACAGACAGTCCGGTGTTCGGGTGGAAGGACAGTCCTCCCGTAGACACAAAAAGAAGCAGGCCCTTTCCCGATATAGGTCAGGGACTCTGTGCCGCTCAGCCTTGAGTTCCTCCTGTTCCCATCAGAAGAAGAAGAAGCAGTACTGCATGAGGTCACCTGCTATGTCTGCTAGGGGAGTCTGCAGTAGTCGAGCGGTAGGCCTAACCAGACCCCTCCTTGTTCCCCAGTGGCCCTCGCTCTTGATGCCGTGGACTTGCAACACCAGAGCCCCTCTCTGTCCTCTTGCGGGTTTTCCAGTGGGCATTTTCATCACTGGGCTGCTCTTGCGGAGCAGTGGGTACAGCGTCTGCCTTGTCTGCCCTTTCCAGTGGACCTGGTTCCAGGGTCTTGGGACCACTGGGCCACAGTTGGGGCCTACAGGACAGGATGTGCATTTGGTGCCAGCGACTAAATTCATTCCCTCGCCAGTACCGGCTCCGCCAACTTTGGTTCTACGTGCCCCCCCCCCCCACTCTGTTTCCTCGCAGGGGCTGGCGCAGGTACCATTCCCTTCCCTGTCTTCTTCCAGGTCTGGTAGGCTTTCCTGGGAGCCATTGTTGGGTTCTTCGATGCCGCATGCGGTGCCTGGGTCTTTGGTGCCACATGCGGCACCGGGTGCTTCGGTACCACTTGCACCGCCGAGTCTTCGGTGCCGCGTGCTTTGGTGCCAAGTCCGATGTCAGTTCCAGTTTCGCCTGTCTATCCCTTGCCTAGGCCAGATTTCGGCCTTGCAGGGGTAACTTTTTGATTTTTCCAAGGTGGATGTGGAATTTGACAAGTTCAATCCTGACTTTATCATTTCTGAAAACGACAATGACGATGCGTTCTATAGCTTGGGTGAGAAGTACTCTCTTCCATCTGAACCCCCGGTTGAAGACCTTTCCTTCCAGTGTCTTCTTAAGAACATGGGAGCAACACAGCAGACTTCTGTAGACCCAGGAAGGCTGTTGCACCTCGAGTTCCTTCATATTCCTAGTGTACCAAAGAGCCTTACGCCTCCCCTCACCTCCTTTGAGACTTTTTCACAAGCGGTATGGGTGAGACCTGCTCTTATTCCTTCCGTGACCAAGTCCATAGACAGTATGCCTCTCCCAAGGAAAGACCCTTCTTAGCATCATAACCCATTGCAGACGCTTTGGTTGTCCTAGCTGAGAACAACAAAGCTGTTCTCCCTCTGGACAGCACATCCTATCAATAAGAAATCTCATAAAATTGATACCTTGGGGAAACGGGCGTTCGCTACCGCAGCTGTAGGCACGCGTATCGCCAGTCATCGGGAGCATTTCTCTCAATATGAGTATGTCCTTTGGAACTCTCTCAAATCTACAGTAGAGAATCTTCCAGCGTCTGACTCCAGATGGGAGCTTCTACAGACCATTACCCAGGGCGGAGAATCCAATAGCTATCAGCTCAAAGCTTCTATGGATGCCTACGACACTGCCTCTAGGGCAACCGAAGCTGACATCTGTACCAAATGTCACTCCTGGCTTAGAACATCAGGATTTTGAGCTGATGCTCAACAGGTCATGAATATCCTTTTCAAGGGTTATCTGTTTAGCCCTCAGGTAGAGCAAGTGCTAGAGGCCGGTCAGAAACCAGGACTGCTATTAAAACAGCCAGGCTGGCTCCTTCAGCTCCCCAAAAGGGCAGGAACCATCAGCCTTTTCGCAACAGGCAGTTCTTTTGAGTAAGAGGCCGAGGAGCCCCAGGCAGACACCAGCCTCCTTGGCTGCAAAAGAAAACGCACAAAAGTTGAAAGGGCCAAAAGCGCCCAGCGCCACCCTCTGAAACATTGGCTCAGGTCTCACCTTAGCTGCCCAAGGTGGACTTCTCATCAGCGGTGAGTGGTTTTCTGACTCAGTGGTAGTCTGTCACAACAGACAGATGGAGCCGGTCCATCGGCACAGTAGTTAGATTTCCGCTTGCAACACCGACGACCCAGGTTCAGAAATGGACCTGGGGAGTTGGAGGGCCGGCCTGGGGAGAAGGATTGAGCATCCTGGGGACTGCTTTCCTTCTCTGGGGAGGGAGGAGAAGAGTGTCCGGCGCTTGGCAGACCCCTGGAGGAGGCCAGGGTACCGCAGTGACTGGCGCCAGTACGTCAGGGAGGCAGGGTGGACGCTGGACATCATTGCATGTCCCTGCCCCCAGGGCAGTAAGCAACGAAAATGCCAGCCCCCTAGCATGACGGCCCACTCCGCTATCTGCTGCCTCTGACGTCCGCTGGGAGGGGGCTGCTCTCGTGGCTCAACCTAGGGGGTAGTCCAGGGCTTCCCACAATGTCCAGTAGGGAGTGGAAGTCTCAGGGCCCCCAGGAGTGCAAGCCTGGGCATGGGGGCTGCAGGCAGACTATTCCTGAAGAGAGGGAATTGGCCAAAAAACAGACAAATGGGTCCTCCAAATTATCCGGGAAGGGTACTCTGTCTCTCAACCTTCAGGAGATTGTCCCCAATTGTCCACCCAAGCGGCAGCACAATCTCTCCACTGCACAGTCAGGACCTTCTCACCTTAGAGATTCAGGGCCTCCTTTGAAACAGGGCAGTAGAAGTAGCTCCCTGGGAGGAACAGAACACAGGGTTCTATTCCCATTACATTCTGGTTCCAAAAAAGACAGGCAGCATGCACCCCATTCTATACCTAAGAAAGTTGAACAAGTTTTTCTTTCAGAAGTTCAAGATGGTCTAATTGGGGACACTCCTACCACTTCTCCAACAGCACAACTGGTTGGCATCCGCAGATATGCAGGATGCCTACCAGCACATTCCGATACACCCAAGTCACTGCAAGTACCTCCGTTTTGTGGCCTTGGGCCAGCATTACCAATTCAGAGTCCTGCCCTTTGGGCTCTTCTCTGCGCTGATTCTTTACAGAGTATTTCGCAGTTCTTGTGGCACACCTTCAAAAGCTCAACTTACAAGTCTTTCCCTACCTAGAAGATTGGCTTCTGGCAAGCCCATCAAGGCAGGAGACTCAGGAGGCAATCTCCACATCTTCTCAGTTCCTCACCTCTATGGGGGTTCTGCTGAACCTGTAGAAGTGGTAGCTTCAAGTCTCTCTGCAGCTCCTATTGATAGGGGCCCTCCTAGACACTTCTAAGGCGAGGACATTTCTCCCGGAGGACAGGAGGGCTGTCTCCAGATGGCTTGCTTCATCAGGGAGGAACAACCCTGTACGAGCTCACTGTATGCAACTGAGGTTGGGTCTTATGGCGTCTTCCATTTTCACAGTGCCCCTGGCTTGATTGCACATGAGGACCACTCGGTGGATGCTCAGCACGCAGCGGTCCCCAACAGCATAGCTGTAGTCTTACTTCATCAAGGTGGCAGAACCTCTGAAAAGATCACTTGCATGGTGGATTCAGGAGGGCAGCCTTCTTCAAGATCTGCCGTTTGCCCCGCAGGAGTCTCAGATTACCTTCACCACGGTTGCATTTCTGCTTGGCTGGGGCCTCACTGCCAAGACCACACTCAAGGAGTCTCATCTAAATATCGGTGTTTTGGAGATGAGAGCAGTCCTGTATGTTATTCGAGCCCTAGAAGAAGTTCTCTGTCAGATTAATTCTACGTCAGACAGACAAGGTGGTGATGTACTACATCAACAAACAGGGTGGAGCGCACTCCTACCCCTTGTACAGGAACTCCATGAGGGTATGGGAATGGTGTCTCAAACACAATGCTCTAATTCAGACAGTCTATCTACCAGGACCTCAAAACAATCTGGCGGATCACCTCAGCAGGACAGGAGTGGACCCTCACAAATGGTCGCTTGCACCAGATGTCATGCAGTCGCTCTTTGACGAGTGGGGGCAGTCCGGACGTGGACCTCTTTGCGTCCCCACTCAACACAAAATTGCCTCTGTTTTGCTCCAGAAATCCAGAGCCTAGCATTCTCTTTCAGAATGCATTCAGACTGCACTGGACAAGACGCTTTCTGTACACATTTCATCCTTTACCCCTAATTCAGAGGGTGCTGCTGAGATTAGAGGCATGGGGGGGGGGGCAAGATGATTCTAACTGCACCATACTGGCCTTGACAGATCTGGTTTCTGATGATCAAGAAGTTGTTGGAAGGTCCTCCGAGACGGCTGCCTCTGCAAACAGACCTCCTGACACAGGAACCCCTAGTCCATCCCAACCTGCAGTCCCTTCATCTCCATGCCTGGCTCCTGAAGAAAAAGAAGTGGGCAGGTTCAAGGTTTCACAGAGAATCTCGCAGGTTCTCTTGGCGGCGTGTAAGCCCTCCACCAAGAAGATTTGCACCACTAAATGGAAGCGCTTCTCGCTATGGTGTGCTAAGATCTTATTGGATCCTTTTCAGTGCTCACCAAATAAAGTGCTGGCATACTTGTAAGACCTTTCAGATGCAGGACTGCAGTATTCAAAGCTAATGGTACATCTCTGTGCACTTTGACTGTCATAAGCCAGTCCAGAATGTGTCTCCGGCTCAGCTGCTTTTCTTCAAGTGATTCCTCAAAGGCATTCTGCACACAGGGTTCCCAGTTAGGAAGTCAGTTGCCGCCTGGGATATTAATCTCATGCCGGATAAGCTGACTCTTGAACCCTTTGAGTCTCTAGACACGTGTGATTTGAAGTTTCTGACCTGGAAGACTGCCTTTCTGCTGGCCATCACTTCTGCTCACAGGGTCTCTGAAATACATGCTTTGGTCATGGGCCCTCCATATACTGTCTTTCAGAAAGACAAGATGTTCTCTGTACTTGCCCTAAATTCCCACCCAAAGTGGTTTCGGAATTCCACCTCAACCAGCCATTGGTTCTCCCACTTATTTCTCTAATTTCCAAAATGAAGGTGAACGCATTTTTCATTCCCTGTATGTTAAGAGAGCCTTGCAGTTCTACATCAGTAGGACTGGGGACATCTGTCAAGCAGAGCAACTCTGTGTCCTTCAATGCGGCCTGGCTGGGTCAGCTGGTATTCATCAGGTTTACCTCTGCTTGGCTAGTGGCATGCCTTCGCCGATGGTTTTCTTTGGCGCAGGTCAAGTTGGAAGGCCAGGTACGCACCCACCTGACCAGAGCGGTTTTTGCATCCTTGGCAGAGATACGCTCAGTTCCCATTACTCATATTTGCAAAGTGGCTACTTGGAGCTTGGCACATGCCTTTGTGAAGCACTACACTCTAGATGTCCATGCCAGACAGCACGCTTCCTTTTGCAGGTCAGTCCTTAATGGAATTCTGTCTTGAGTATGCTCCGTCTCCTGCCACCCTGCTCGGGAAGTGTTGGTTTAACGGTACTCTAACCCAGAAGTATGAATAAATGATGAAGACTTTAAGTCCAGGAAGATGTAAAAATGACGTACCTACCATAAGTTTTGATATTCTTGGACAGGCCTTTACCATTTATACATATGCTCATCCACCATCCTCCAAGCTCACTCATTCTGTTCCTGGTCTTCACTCCCTCATTTGATTGGGCTGTGAAGACATTGGTTTTAAATTGACCATTCTTACACTGGTCAGACAGGGCTACCTTATGCCCTTGTTAGGTTAGGTGTCCCTCTAGTTTTATTTACGCTGCACCTCCTTGGTTTAAAAAAAAAAAAAATACTGAGGCAGTTGGAGGGTCGACGTCGAGGTAGCCTATACAGGTGCAGACTAATTTCGCGTTGCTGTGTATGCGCGGTCCTACTGCGGCGCCAGCCCTCCTGAAGATTTTTGGCTCCCGCCTTGTCCAAGAGGATCAAGAATTATGATAGGTACGTAATTTTCATTTCTAGGGACATGGATATGTTGTTCATCCACACTGTCTGGCAGGTATCCTTGCCGCTTTAAATCTTGCCGGAAGGTCTTCAAGCTGGCTCCTCGCACCCACCCGGGTGGTAAAACTCTCGGCTCCGCCCCATGACGCCAGATCTTCCTTACCGCTTGGAAGCTCAGGTTCCCTCCTTAACGCTCTGCGTATAAGACTGGTTCCTAATTCTTCGGTTTTTGCGAATTAAAAGTTTTCACTAAAATAATCTTGATCTTCTATCCCTCGGCGGCTGCGATGGACCGTCGACTCGGTTCGGAGATGCTCTTGCGGGCAGAAGATGTCTCAGGCGGATCTGCACTCACACGTGCGTCTACTTCTGGGCCTTGAGCACGACCCGCGGGCTTGCGACCTGCTCTTCCTTCTCAGCCCTACATCCTCGAAGACCGCTGCCCGTTTACAACTAGAATTGTCGAGAAGCGTTTTCTTCGGTGAAGTCAAGAGGCCCGATCGGGCGGTTTCCTGCGGCGGCGGGCTCGTGAATCAGCTCGAGCAGATGATCGCCTCGGCGAGGAGGGGCGGCGCTGGGCCGCTTCTACCTCAGCTGGTGCATTTGTCCCGCCTCTCGGTGCCTCTTATTCAGCTTCTTTTAAGGAGCTTTGTCTGACCCTCTACTAAAGGTGAGGGACCAACTTCTGCTGGACCGTTTCTCGTCCAAAAGAGAGACAAGGGTAAGTCCCACTGTCGACGCTCTTTGGGAGCGGAAAGATCCCTCTCCCCGAGTTGTCGGCCGTCGACTTCGGTCGAGCTCTCGGCTTCGGCCATTGGTCTCACGGTGTCCCCATCAGGCCAGTTGACCGAGACTCCCGTCGACGCGGTCGAGATTTTTCTCGACCTGTTGGACGGGTTGTCGGCAGGAGAAGCCGAGAATCCTCTCTCCCTGGCTCCCCCGGTGGGAGTTGAGGACCCCGTTGGCTTGTCTGTGCCTCCAGTTCCGGAGCCTTCGGATGAACCCTCCGAACCGAGGGGAGTGCCGGTTCCCCACGACACCTCCCCGCACCGTCCTTGGGAAAGCCGAGGATCTCGGTCTCAGACTTCTTCGCAATCCAGCCGATCCCGCCGTCATAGGCGGTCTCAGTCTCAGCACCGCGGCAAGCGGCATCGCCGCTCCTCCTCGGACGAGGGGAGGCTTCGACGTAAGTTACGTCGACGATATGAGGACCTCATGTGGCAACAGCTCCTTCTGACCGGGAACAAGCCGACGCCATCGCCTTCCCCAGCCATTAAGTGGCTGTCACCGGAGCGGCCGAAACAACCCCTCGTTTTACCCGAGGAGCCTGTTCCCAGGCCAGTTGTTCGGCCAAAACCAGCTGCCCACGATCCCGTGGAACCTCCGCCCACAGCCGTTATTTGGGGCTCCGACCAAGAATTCTCGGTCGGCTCAGGGCCTGCCCATAGGCTGTCTGTCACCCCTCCCGATTGACCTCGGCAGGTGGAGGGTGGCTCAGGCCGAGGCAGCTCTTTGAGGACTCTTCCGAGTCCGAAGGCGATTCCTCCCTTTTCTCCAAGCGAATGGACTTGGAGTCCTCAGGAGGACAGTCGGTGGACGATAGCCCTTCGTCCTACCTAGGATTGCTTCTGCTCATCTTGGAGTCCACCGGGGTGAAGCTCGAACTCGTCTCTAAGTGGGCCAGGTATCCCTCACTGAGATTCTGGACCAAGGGATCCCCTACGAGGCTTTTCGTGGCCAAGGCCATAGTGGGCCTGGCCTTGAGCCTGGCAGCGCCTGCTTCCTGCCCTCGCGCCTTCAGCCAGGATGGCCAGGAAGTTCATGGTCCCACGGTCCTTGTCCGTTTTTGAACACCTCGGCCGAGGGGTTAGTTACCGACAGCGTTTTCCGGCGTGCCAGGAACGCTAGGGATGTGGACAAACCTCCCGACAAGGAGTCCAAGAAATTGGGCTATGCCGGGCGAAAAGTCTACGCTACATCCTCCCTCGGCCTTCGCCAGGCCAGTTCGGCCGTCCTCATGGCACATTTCTCTCATGCCCTGTTGGGTTCCCTGGACGAGGTCATCCCTCATCTTCCCGCGGACCTGCAGACCACAGTTAGGCGGGTGCGGGACCAGGGCAGGGCAGTGGCCAAACAGACTGCTTTGGACATCGGGGACTCATGTGCCAGGTCTGTGCCGGCCACAGTGGCTATGCGTCGTCGGGCTTGGCTGAGGATATCCACCTTCACTTCGGATACCCAGCACAAGTTGGCGGATGTCCCTTTCTTGGGGACTGACCACTTAGGCCCTGGGGTGGAAGGTCACCTGCAGAGGATCGAGAAGTCCAGTGCTACCTTGGACTCTGTCTCATCCGCTCAGAAGGACAAAGGCCGCAAACCACAGCCTAAGCCCTTTCGTTCCTCTGCGCCCACGGCACGTCCGGCCCAGCAACGTCAGGGCCAGCAGGCTCGAGCTTGGCATCCCAAACCCAAGCCCGGGACTTCCTCCCACAGGAAGCAGGGAGGTAAAGGCCCAGGAGGTCCCTCGGCCAGTCCCTCCTCCAAGCCTGCCCAGTGACGGGTTGAGGGGTGTCACCCCCAGCCCTGTCACCTCACCCCAGGTTCCCCCCGTGGGGGGACGGCTCCATCACTTCCTTTCCGCCTGGTCCGTTATTACCACGGACAGGTGGGTGTTGGAGGTGGTGGGAAAAGGCCTGCCCTTGGAATTCGAGCAGGCCCCGCCCTTCAGAGCCGTTGCACCTTGGGGGGCATCGGGATCCGCAGCCTCACTGTGGGCTCGCCGAGCCGACATCGCTCTCCTCCTCCAAAAGGAGGTGATCAGGGAGGTGGCGGACCCTCCCTCAGACCCGGGGTTTGTGTCCAGGTACTTCCTGGTTCCGAAACGGATGGGGGGCTGGCGCCCCATTCTCGACCTACACGACCTAAACAAGTTCCTAAGGTCTCGAACCTTCAGGATGGTCACTCTGGCTCAGATAATACCATCCCTGGAACTCGGCGTGTGGTTCTGCTCTCTGGACCTGCAGGACGCGTCTTTCATGTCCCTATCCGTCGCCACATCAGAGATTCCTTCGCTCGAGCGGAGGATCCTTCGAGTTCCTAGCCATGCCCTTCGGCCTGTCTCCAGCTCCCAGGGTCTTCACCAAATGCATAGCAGTGGTGACAGCTTTCCTGGGCGCGAGGGGTCCGGTGTACCTCACCTGGACGATTATTGATAGCAGCCCTCCAGACAGGAGGTGGAGCAGTCCAGAAATCTGGCCCTCCAGGTTTGCTCTCAAGTCGGCCTTCTCATCAACGAGGCCAAGTCGGAACTCGAGCCGAAGCAGGTGATTCTTTTCATCGGGGCAGAGCTCGACTCTCTTCGAGCCAGAGCATGGCTCCCGGCGGACAGGGCCGAGGTTCTTCCTCCTTTGCCCAATCATTTCTGGTTGGGCAATCGCGCCCTGCCCGGGACTTCCTGCGCCTCCTGGGTCTCATAGCGGCCTGCACCAGCATGGTCCGTTGGGCCCGCTGGCACATGCGCCTCTTCAGTGGGGTCTGGCCAGCCAGTGGTCACAACGCTGCGATCCATTGGACCAGCTAGTGACAGTGACCCAGGGGATGTGGAACGCTCTCCGTGGTGGACCGTTCCAGTTCATCTGCAGGAGGGCATCCCGTTTGTCCGCCCCAAGCCGACGGTCTCTCTATCGACCGATGCCTCTCTGATGGGTTGGGGTGCCCATCTGGGGAACACGGGCGCACGGCCTCTGGTCCCCGCGGGAGTCCGATGCCACATCAACCTGCTGGAGCTCCGAGCGGTCCGCCTAGCTCTCACCGCCTTTGCTCCATTTCTCCGGGTCAAGTGGTCCGAGTCCAGATGGACAATACCATGACCATGTACTATCTAAACCGCCAGAGGGGGGCGCTCATGCTTCTATGCAGGAAGCTCTCCGCATTTGGTCACTCGTGCGTAGCCTGAGTGGATCTCCTAGCCATTCATGTGGCAGGAGCCTCCAACACCCTGGCCGATGCCCTAAGCCGGATAGGGGCTGCATCCCACGAGTGGTCTCTCCTGCTGGAGGTAGTACAAGATCTGTTCTCCCATTGGGGCAAACCTCAGGTGGACCTGTTTGCCTCCAGGGAGAGCGCGAAGCTGAGGCTGTTCCATGCCCGCCCCCCTCAGCAGGGCTCGCTGCAGGGGGATGCCTTCTCGAGGCCGTGGACCCCGGGCCTCTTCTACGCCTTCCCCCCATTTCCCTTGATACACAAGGTGCTTCTCAAAGCAAGGAGGGACAAGGCGCAGGTGATTCTGATAGCCCCAGACTGGCCCTGCCAGTTCTGGTACCCAGATCTCCTCAGCCTCAGCTCCAGGCTCCCGAGGCAGCTTCCAGCTCGCCCGGACCTGCTCTCAGTCAATCAGGGGAAGGTGTTCCATCCGGACCTTCAATCCCTGCCCCTGACGGCTTGGTTCCTGAGCGGCTAGAGTTCCAGGCCTTGGGTCTTTCCGACGAGGTCCTCAATGTAGTTGAGGCGTCCCGTAAGGAGTCGACCAGGAAATGCTATGCCTTCAAATGGAAGAGGTTTTCCATTTGGTGTCAGAGACAAGGGCTTGGACCTTCCTCCTGTTCCTTCAGCAAGCATCTTGGACTATTTATGGTCCCTTTCTCGGCAGAGGCTTGGGTCGACGACCCTAAGGGTGCACCTGGCAGCCATCTCTGCTTACCGGGCGCGGGCGGGGAGCAGTCGGTGGCGCAGGAGAAGGTGGTCTGGCGCTTTTTCAAAGGCCTTGATCACATTTCCCCTCCGGTGCGAGAACCTCCACCTCCGTGGGATCTACTGCTGGTACTGGCAAAGCTCATGGACAAGCCATTCGAACCAATGCACAGGTATGAACTCTCTCACCTGTCGTGGAAGACCACCTTCTTGGTGGCTATCACGTCAGCCAGAAGGATGGGAGAGCTCCAGGCGCTCTGCATCGAGTCTCCTTACCTGGTCTTCCACAGGGACAAGGTTGTCCTGCGCCCCAACCCGAAATTCCTTCCAAAGGTGGTGTCGGAGTTTCACCTTAACCAGGTGTTGACTCTGCCGGTGTTCTACCCCAATCACACCTCGGAGGCCGAATACAGGCTCCATGCTTTGGACCCTAGAAGGGCGCTCGCTTATTATAAGGAGCGCACGGCTGAAATTCGGGGAGAGGTTCGCCAGCTGTTTGTCACCTACGCTGAAGCCGCACCTGGCAGACCTGCAGCCAAGCGGACGATAAGCAGGTGGGTCACCTCCTGCGTGAATCTGCTATAAGTTGGCGAGCATGGAGCCTCCCAGAGGATATGAGTCATTATACCCGCCATATTGCTGCATCGGTGGCTGCTTCCAGGGACGCCCTATCCAGGAAATCTGCAGGCTGCTACCTGAAGTCAGCACACCTTCATCACCCATTACCACATCGACCTTGAGTCATGCTGGGATGCTGGTTTTGGGGCCTCGGTTCTCCAGTCTTTATTCCCTAAGTAGGGGGTGTGCGCCTTGCCTCCCTCCTCCCGGAGAACTGCTAGGAGTCTGCCAGACAGTGTGGATGAACAACATATCCATGTCCCTAGAAATACAGGTTACTCACCTGTAACAGGAGTTCTAGGAATGGTATATGTTGTTCATCCACACGACCCACCCGACCTCCCTGGCTTCGACGCACAACCTGAGCTTCCAGCGGGCCAGATCTGGCGTCATGGGGCGGAGCCGAGAGTTTTACCACCTGGGTGGGTGGGAGGAGCCAGCTTGAAGACCTTCCAGCAAGATTTAAAGCGGCAAGGATACCTGCCAGACAGTGTGGATGAACAACATATACCATTCCTAGAACTCCTGTTACAGGTGAGTAACCTGTATTTTCTTGCGGACATATATTTAAGACTTATAGCCCAGAATCAGTTGTCATATCTGAAAGTTATTACGGAGGATTAAAGTTAAGTCTAGTAAGCTGAAGTAAAACGGCATGCTTAATGTGATTAAAAGAAAGAGAATAAATATGAAAAACCAAAAAGATTCACTACTGTTACAGGAGATGCATGGTAATTTGAAAGTAATTGATAAATTGACTGAACAATTGGGAGGTATTGGCTGTCACACTGTATTCAATAACTGGTCATGTGGAGCATCACTTTTGATCAAATAAACCATCAAATCGACTTCCGGTTCTGGTATGGCTAGGTGAACATCGTCTTTACTTAAGCTCCCCAACTAAACATTTTTAAAAGGTCTCCAGCCTTAACAATTCAATCCGATTTTACAGCAAACTGCTATAAAAGTATTAGCGAGACCACAGCAGTTAAAAACCTTTCCCAACGTTAACCCTGGATGGCCAGAAAACAGGCAAATAGATTTCAGCCGCTGGCAGACTTGATTATGGAGGAGGAAGAAGATGGCCTGCAGGAGAGTGAGAAGTGCAGTGAAACCGGCCCGAGGCCTCACAACTTCTAGCGGGGTAACTACAATTACAAATACAACTCATTTTGCAGCATCTATGGCTGGCAGGGGAGGGGAAAAAAAGAGAACAATTTCCAGACAGGACTACAACCCGAACAAATCATTTTGAGGGCAATAACTGAATTTAGAGAGGAAATGTGGGTCTCTATTCAAGAGCTTAGAGCTGACTTGGGAACCCTACAAAGTTGTGCTGACGAAGCCGATAAACAAATAACGAAAACACCACAAAGATCGACTCCCTCGAGTCTGCGATTCTTTCTCTGGCTTCGGCTCAGCTACACATTTCATTGTGGCAGGAGGATGCGGAGAACCGCGGAAGGGGAAAAAACCTGAGGATCTTCGGCCTTCCGGAAGGCGAGGAAGGCATCAACTCCCTGGCCTATGCTGATCATTTTTTCAGATCTACCCTCGACCTTGGTCCAGATTATCCTCTCGATTTCGAGCGAGCACACAGAGCTCTTGGCCCCAGGCCTAAAGCTAAGGACGCAAGGCCCAGATCATTTGTGGTCAGATTCCAAAGTTTTCAAACAAAAGAAGTATTACTAAAAAAAAAAGCATGGCAGAAGAGGAAAATAATGATGGGACCTCACCGCTTAATAATTGACGACGACTATGCTCCTTATACCCAGAACCAAAGAAGAGAATACGCTCCTATATTCCCCACCTTCCGATCCCAGCAGATTAAGTTCCGAACCTCATATCCTTCCAGACTTACGGTGAGGCTGCCAGAAGGTCCAGTCACCTACAGTTCCGCTACAGAGGCCAAGGAAGATCTTTTTCAGCGAGGGGTGATCAAGAAATGTTTGCCGAACTCGTATAATGCCTCTAAGAATATAAATTCAGGACAACCTGAAACTGTGAAGCCTTCTCGACCTAATCTGAGCCCTGAGGAAATGCTGCAGAGGATTCGTCTTCAGAGAAACCCCACCTTGACAGAGGACTAGAAGTAAGTCCTGGGAACTATCAGTCCTGATTCTGCTGAGCACTGGGAGGACAGGTGGGGGCGGGGGCCTGGTGCAGCCTAGGTAATAAAAGCAATCCCAAACAGTGTAAACATTAAGGTAACTTCATAATGATCAGTATGATTCGGCCTCTCACTGTAATATTGGGAAGGGGAACCCCCTTGATGGTGGATACAATGTCTGGCTGAGAGGGTTCCTGAAGTATCCTATGCATCGGGCTTCTCGCCTCCATGATCAGCTGTTCTCTCTCTCTCTCTGACCCCCCCCCCGTTTCCTGGACTCTCCGCCACAAAGTCTGTACAGGTGGAAGTCCTGGGGAGGTCCCCTGTGGACTGGGTATAGCTGGAATATTAGTACCCCAGGTGAAGACTAGAAGGATTACCCTGAAACCCTAACCTTCGGAACTTGAACTTAAATGATGCTATCCTTGAACTTTTACCAGGAAAGCAAGATCCTTAAACCTAACATTCAATACATGGTTTGAGATAACATATGAATGCGAGGTGGCCACTACCCACTACTGACAACAAAGCCTTTATATTTAATGTACTCTTCGGCTGCCGCTTATACTAATGTTTTGATTTGGTGTTTTTGGCATTGCCCTCACCCTTCCCTCCTCCCCCATTTTTTTTCCTCTTTCTTCTTTTTCTTTCTCTCTCTCTCTCTCTCTCTCTCTCTTTCTTCCTCCCTTTTTTTCATGACTTAAATGCTCAACTTCGAACTAGATTGCACATTGAGCTGGGGAAGGGGGGGCGTGGGGGAGGAGGGAACTGGTTTTACTTTAGATTTATCCATGGATAACAATATAATATAACCCAACCCAAACAAAAGCTTATTAAAATGAATCCTATTTCTCGAGGGGAAAGGGGGGTGCTGTTCTAATGTATCTAATAGAAAAGGTCCAGTGATGTAAAGATGTGGGAGAATACTAATGATTCTATAGGACTAGGTGTCTTGGTGGAGATTTGGGGAAGGGGAAAGAGGGTCCTAGAGACAATCTAGTGACTTAGGCTAGACACTAGAGGGAGCTACAGTTTAATTGGGTATGTCAGAGACACCAAAATGATGACTTTCTCTAGAGTTTCATGCATTGGGATACCCCCCTTCATTTTTACGTAGGCTCCATTGCCCAAACTCCAAAATGAGCTTAAAGCCTGTGGAATAATTGGGGTGATGGATAACAAAGGACAGCATACTGTTAAGAGAGATATGGGGCTTATCCTATTGCCATTTTGCCCCCATGATGATTAGAGGGAGAAGGGAAGCCCAAAACAGATCGTGCTCTGTACGGTGGGGTGGACGGCATCTCGGGTCGCTTCAACTCTCTCAGCAAGATAGGAGGAGAGGTGAGATAGGGTGGGAAAGCAGTGAATTTAAGTCTGGGTTCTGGTAAATTGCACACAACAACTGGGAATGGGGAAGGGTTTATTTTAACTATAAAGGGGGCCCTGACCCACTAGTTTTATCGGACTACTTGGGTGGGAAATTCCCATCCTTGGAGGTATCTCCAACTAGAGGAGATCCTCGATCAAACCCGGTCCCCTTAGGGAGATTGGCTTGAGATTTCTGTAGGGTGGTTTTGCATTGCCACCTTAACAATGGAAGCACTCATATACATAGTTCTTATTAATATAGTAATGTTAAATGTTGAGGTTGGTTCTAGAATACCGGTTTATGATATTGAAGTTAATTTAAAAGTGTGGTGTGAAAGGAGACACTGGAGACAAAATGCAATGTTGCACATCAGTGCTTTAATAAAAATACTTTATAATCAGGAATGTGAGAGATCAAACATGATGGCTGAGGAGGGGTGTATGGTAACAGGCAGATTTTTCCTCAAGGTCCTGGGGGGAGTGGTCCGGGTGATGACAAGCTGGAATGACCTGAAAAACAACAAAAAAATAAATAAAATAATGCTACCTTATATAAAAAGATAGACTCAAGTAACAAACCCAAAACAACAAAAAAAGCAAAATAAAAACAAACAAAATGAAATGACTACCCAACCAGTAAGGATGTAATCCATAAACGTCAATGGTCTCCATAACCCCATAAAAAGATCACGAACAATGCAGTACCTTAATAAACAAAAGGCAGATATTACAGTATATTTATATAAGAAACACACCTCTCGGAGCTGGAACACCAGAAATTGTCCGGGGGGGGGCAGATATATGATCCACTCCTCTTGCCACCCGAGTGGACGCAGAAGGGGAGTGGCAATTATGATACCTGCCACCACCCAACTCAAAATAGAAAACATCTGTTCAGACGTATTAGGGCGTTATATTATAATCCAAGGTCGCTGATATAATCAGGATGTTACTCTAGCCAATATATAACTACCTCCACAGACTAAAACAGCAGTAATTCGTTCGATCTTGGCAAAAATCTTGGATTCACTACAGGGTCAGTTAGTAATGGCAGGTGACTTTAATATGACACTAAAACCAGACCTTGACTCTTCAAACCCTAAAATTTACCGTCTGTCCAATTCTGTAAAATTTTTCAAAGCACAACTTGAAAATCTTGGGTTGGTGGATGTTTGGAGGAAATTTTTCCTTCCTCCCCAGGATTTACATGTTATTTGGGCAGATTTCACTTGTATTCAAGACTGGACTATGTTTTCACCACATATGAGCACTTTTCTACAGTTTGTGACATCACAGTATGCCCCAAAATGATATCTGATCATCATCCAGTATTACTAAAACTTGACTTGGGTAAGAAATCTAAACAAGCTCTCTGGAGACTAAACCCTTATCTTTTAAAGGATAAGGAGTTCACCGACCAAATGAAGAGAGAATCCCTCAATTTTTCGAGGACAGTATCTCTTCTGAAGTTTCAGAAGCCAACATGTGGGATGCAGTGAAGGTCACCATTAGAGGTGAAATCATTGCATACACCTCTCGGGAGGAGGGGAATAAATACAATGATCTAATCACTACCCTGCAAAATTATCAACTGCTTTATAGAGAAGGGGATAAAGTATTACAAATCAAAATAAGAGAGACCAAAGCTACCATCTAAAAAATAATGGATAACAAGATCCAGATGTCCCTCATATACTTAAAACAAGCTAATTATGAGGGAGGGTCAAGAGGGGCACGTAGACTAGCTCAGAAGTTGAGGGCAAGAAAACACACAGTCACAATACTAAAAATTAAACATCCCCAAACGGGTAAGATAACGCATAAAGAAGAAGAAATAAGACAAGACTTTTGCTCACTACTATCGGCAATTATATACACCACAAAACAACTCCCAGAATGATAGGCAGAATTTTTCGACCCAGTTACAATTACTAAAACTAACAAGTTCCCAAATACAGAAATTGCAGGCTGCGATCGTAATTGAAGAAGTAAGTGCTGCGATTACAAAACTTTCCACAGGATGATGTCTGGGTCCTGACGGATTCACTGGAAAGTGGTATAAATTGTTTAATAAGGAATAAGCTCATCTCCTAGTCTCCCTGCATTGCTAACAGGTACTGCCTACTGTTTAAATTCAAGGACTGTTTTGACAGGGAAATCAGTGTAGAGGCGTTTTTTAAGCCCCCTTTTAGAGGGCTTGGAAAACTGGGCAGGCATTGCTCCTCAGTGCTCTAAAGGCAGTCTTTGCAGTTGCTTTGGTAGCATAACCCGCTTATAAAGGTATGAAGCTATATACATTAGTTGGCCCCACTGTTTTGCTTTGTTGTCTCCTTTGATCACCATAGCAACTGGTGACGCTAGCGATAGGGCTATAAAACTGTGGGCTCCAGATAGCTTTTTAGCTCATCTCCTAATCTCTCTGCATTGCCAACAGGTATTGCCTACTGTTTAAATTCAAGGACTGTTTGACAGGAAATCAGTGTAGAGGCGTTTTTTTAACCCCCCTTTTAGAGGGCTTGGAAAACTGGGCAGGCATTGCTCCTTAGTGCTCAAAAGGCAGCCCTTTGCAGCTGCTTTTGGTGTTGGCTAACTCGCTTTTATAAAGGCGAGCTATATACATTGCCCGACCCCACTGTTTTGCTTTGTTGTCTCCTTTGATCACCATAGCAACTGGTGATGTCAGCGCGATAGCGCTACATAACCGTCGGCTCCAGTGAGCGGAGTCGAGCGCGGAGTGGAGGCGACGCGGGCAGAGCCCAGCGATGTCTGTCGGCGTCTGTAGGCGGAAGAAGGTGGAAGGTGACTCTGTGTTTTCTAGACAATCAATTCTATTCCTGTAATCTATTGTAGCTTGTTTTAAGCTTTACTGTATTTTGTTCAGCAGACAGCTTGTGAAGTCAAATACCTTCATAAACTGTAATATACCATCTTGGAGTTAAACTTGCTACGTAAAAATATGGAAGATATTATCCAAATAAAGAGTGCTTTGGTTGCAGATGTCAGTCCTATAATATGTACTTAATATCTGAGATAAACAACTTCACCTTGCCCATTACCTGTGTTAAATGTAAAGTTAACCATGATTTAACTGCCAAATTGGAATTGTTTAACAATAGGTTAAGCTTTTTAGAGACCAGCCAACAGGAAATGTCTAGTAGATTTAAAAATCAAATTAGTGATATTTCCCAACCCACCAAAGTACACGTGGTAGGCAAAAAGCCCAAACGTCAGGGAAAAAAACGTAGACCATTTTCAAAATGCCAGAAGGCAAACAAAATTATCACCACTTGTCAAGAACCTATTGAAATACCCCCTGCACAAAAACAAAAGAAAAAAGTTAGTGTTAAGAGAACAAGGGAAGAAGATCCATCTGATAAAGCAGATGAAGATTGGTACACTTTACAAATTCAAAAAATCAAAAAAAGGGCAGAAGAGCAGACCAGTTTACGGTTTCTACTTTCAATTCCATTGATTCCTTAACATATATCTTGGATGCAGGCCATGATCCAGAAACAGTAAGTGTTCCCATTTCTGAAAATTTTGAAAATATAGAAAACCCAATATTTACTGTAACAAATATGAATCTTTCAAATGCAGAGTTTAATGCTTCAACTCTTTTTCCCAGCAATCTACAAAATGCTGCTGACACCAGAGAGGCCAAAAACATGACCAAGTTGATGTAAATCCTTTGATTTCACTAGAAAATTGTGACAACTTGGACCTAAATCAAGATGATGTTTGCAAAAAAAGACAGGTTATAGTGTTAGGAGACTCTATCATCAAACATGTTGATAGAATCATTTGCAACCCTGACAACACAAATAGAACTCTTTCAAGCTTCAGGGGTGCTGGCATTACTGGCATCACAGAGATGTCCAGCAACATCTTACAAAACTCAGGTTTTAAACCTTTGGTAATAGTTGACATAGGAGCCAACAATGTTCTAAAGGATTCTTCTCAAAAACTAGAAGAAGATTGTTGCATTAACAAGCAAATTATTGGATTTAGGATGTGAGGTAGTCCTGTCTGAAATCTTGCCTATTCCAAGAGCAACTCTTTCCCAACAATGTAAAATGAGAGAAATAAATAATTGGTTGAGATGTTGGTGTTTTAAACAAGATATACAATGTATAACTCACTGGGAGGACTTTTATGGTAAATCAAACCTCTATTGGGATGGACTCCATCTCAGCAGGAGGGGTAGTAGGCTATTGGGCGAAAGCATAGTGCATTCTATCAATAGTTGTTTAAACTTCCAGCAAGGGGGGAGTTGTATGTTCTAGATACGACTCTGGAACCTGAATTTTTCAACTATTCTTCAAACCCTGCATCCATAATCAACCGTAAATTCCCCCAAACGAACACTGCTGGTGTCATTTCTAAACCAGATATAAATATTATATTAACTAATGCCAGAAGTCTACGCAACAAAAAAGAAGAACTTACTTACATCCTTCAAGCACAAAAAATATCAATTTGTGGAGTTACTGAAACTTGGTATAAGGATGAAGACTGGAACACTGACATAAAGGGATATAATAAGTTTTACAAAAACCGAAATGAAAATAAAAAGGGATGAGGTGTTGTATTATACATTGAAGAATACTTGAAAGCAAACACAATTAAAACTAAAGCAAGTAATAATGACAGCTTATGGGTCAAAATTTTTTTCCCCCATAGTCCAGTAGTAATTGGGCTAATATATAGATCTCCTAGTTTAACTAAGGATGAAAATCAAAGTTTAATAGAAGAAATTTCTGAGGTACACATTGATACTCCCTATATACTGATGGGTGATTTAAATCTTCCAACTGTCAACTGGGACAATTATACATCAGCTTCAAATACTGAAAAGATGTTTATGGATACTTTTCTTGAATCTAACCTAGAACAAATAGTTAATAAACCTACCCGTGGTAACAATATCCTTGACATTGTACTCACCAATGTTAATGAGAAAATTGATAATATCAAAATACTTCCTCCTCTGGGTGATAGTGATCAGTGCATGGTCAATTATGAATACACAGCAGACTTTCCAAGCACAAATGGCAATACTAAAATCAAAAACTTTGATAAAGCAAACTATAAAACCAAAAATGATTTTTTTATCTAAATGGAATTGGGAGATGGAACTAAATAACCTGAATTTATTACAAATTTGGGATTTAATTAATAACAAAATCAATATTTGTCTCTCAAATTGGGTTCCTTATAGAATGAAGTACTGCAACAATAAACGTGTCCCTCTTTGGTCCTCAAAAATTAAGAAACTATTACAAAAAAAAAGAAAACTATATAGAAAATATAAAAAAGTTAATTCCAACAGTCTCCTGGAAAAAATACAAAATTGCAGCCAAAAAATTAAAACACGATTAAATCATCTAAATCTAAAATTGAATTCAACTTAGTTACTAAAGTTAAAGAAAACAAAAAACAATTTTATAATTATATTGGTTCCATGAAAGAAAGAAATCATATAATTGGACCTTTTAACATCAATGACACACCTATTTTAGATGAAACAACTACTGCTGCAATTCTAAATGAGACATTTCTAAAAGTTTTCGAAACTAAGGAAGCTGCAAATACGCCTCTTCTAGTAAATAATTCTAGTTTTCCTGTTTTTACAAAAATGGAGGTTGCAAAACAAATTAAATCTTTAAAATCAAACAGCTCTCCTGGTCCTGATGGTATTCCACCCAGATTTTTACAAAAAATTAGTCATTCAATTTCTGGTCCTCTAGCCGTGTTATTTAATTCATCAGTCAGAGAAGGTAAAGTTGTTCAGGCTTGAAGGGAGGCTATAGTTACACCCATATATAAGGGTGGATCCAGACATGACCCTAACGATTATTGGCCCATAAGCCTGACTTCCATCATAGGCAAAATTATGGAAAGATTGCTTAAAGCCCATATTATAGATAATTTAGAAAGAAATAAAATAGTAGATATCCTTCAACACGCTTTTGTGACTGAAAGATCAGTTTTGACCAACCTACTACATTTTTTTGAGCCAGTAAGCGCTGCCTTGGACTTGGGTATTCCGGTAGATGTAATATTTTTTGATTTTTTCCAAAGCTTTTGATTAAGTATCATATAAAGTCTTACTACAAGAATTGGTCAAAATTAAGTTGCAACCTAATATTATAAACTGGATACAGTCATGGCTGGAAAACAGAATTCAACAGGTATCAGTCAAGGGTCAGCTGTCTGCGACAGTGTGGTGACTAGTGGTGTTCCCCAGGGCTCCATCCTGGGTCCGATACTGTTTAATATTTTGGTTTCTACACTGCCTACTACTGATAAGATATGGGTCGCAAAATATGCTGATGACTGTAAAATGGGTAGTTGGTAAGCACTTTTCATGATAAATACTCCATACAAAATCATTTAAACAACCTATCAAACTGGGCAAAGGCTTATGGTATGTTTTTTAATGTTGACAAATGTAAAGTCTTACATTTGGGCAAAAATAACATCTCCTTCAATTATTCCTTAAACAATGTTTATCTAAAAAGTATTTTGGAAGAAAAGGATTTGAGTGTCATAATCTCAGATAATTTAACTTTCGAAAAAAATAATATAATTAAAGTTAAAAAATTTAATAAAATAATTGGCTCTATTTTAAGAAATATCAAAAGTAGAGACTCCAAGGTTATTATGCCACTCTACACCAGTCTGGTACTTCCCCACTTGGAATACTGCTCTCAATTTTGTGCACTAACTTCTATAAGGGGTTTAAAACTCGCTGAGGGTGTTCAGTGTAAATTCACTAAAAAAGTATAATCTTTACATAGTAATAGTTACGAAGATACATTAAAAAAACTTAACCTATTTTCTGTAAAATACAGACAAATAAGGGGTGACTTAATATTGGTATATCAAACCTTAAAAAAATGATTATTTAGGAACCACAAGTGGACTTACTACTGCCTCCAATGTCAAATCAACTAGGAGTCATGGTTATAAACTCATTGGAGAAAAATGTATATCCACTAGAAGGAGTCTATTTTTCACACAGAGAGATGTGGGTTTGTGGAATAACTTACTTGTAAGTGTCGTTAATAGTGATAATTTAAATACCTTTAAGCAAAGATTGGATAAACATATGGGAAACAAAAAATGTGATTTCCACCCATAGGACATATGAGTGGCGAGCATACAATGGGCATCCTTACATATGCCTTCATTGCTCGTACACTTATATGAACCTATGAATTAACCCAAGACTTCTCCTAATATATGGAGAGACAGAGAAGGTGAACCCCCACCCTTGACTTGGGAATATGCCATGATTGCGGCAATCCCCAAACTGGATGGGAACAAATTAGAACTATCAGCCTATCGCCGATATGCATACTAAACACAGACTATAAAATATATATGGCCATTTGGGCAACTAGAGTAGAAAATATCCTTCCAACAATAATACACCCAGATCAAGCTGGTTTTATAAACAATAGGTTCACAATGAACAATATTAGAAAATCCCTAATTTTAATAGAATATATCCAAACCGGAAAAATACCAGCTGCTTTTATAAGCCTAGACGCAGAAAGAGCATTTGATCGAGTCTGTTGGCCCTTTTTATGGGACACACTTAGGGCCTTCGGATTTCCAGATTCATTTTTACAATGGTTGGGCCAAATATATCTTTCTCCTAAAGCATATGTGTGTATTAATGGGGAACTCTCTCCACCAGTCTCTTTGCATCAAGACACAAGACAGGGTTGTCTGCTTTCCCCCTTACTGAACCCTTAGCAGTAGCAATAAGAGCATAAAAAAAAAACAGAAGGAATCCCTATGCAGCAAAATGAATACAAGACCAGTCTCTTTGCCAGCGACATTCTCCTCTCTCTATTGTCTCCCTTAGAATCGATCATAGAGACATGGAAAATTTTAACAAAATTTGAAGAACTGGGTGGCTTCAAATTAAACATATCCAAAACAAAAGCTCTCCTATATAATTACACTGCCCCAAACACCTTAAAACGAAGTTTATCTATTAAATGGCACTCCACTAAAATAAAATATCTAGGCATAAATCTATCCCAAAACTTGCAGGTAACTGAATTAATCAATTATGAACCTATCTATATTTCAATAAAGAAGGACTTGGATAAGTGGACGCATCTTCCACTCTCCCTGTTCCAACAAATTGAAACAATCAGAATGAATGTTTTACCTTGGTTATTGTATTTGTTCCAAAACATTCCGTATTTCTGATCATCATATTATTTTAAATCATGGGACAACATAATATTGGTATTTGTGTAGAACAAACAAAAACCACAAATTCGTCTTTCAGTGTTAAAATTACCCTTAGCCCAGGGTGGAGCAAACCTTCTAGACCTTAAAAGATATGCTGAGGCAGCATTTCTCCAAATACGTCTCCTTTGGCTTTCAGAACAATTTAACTCCCTATGGAAGAAGTTACAATTTCACCTAAATGACATGCATGATGTAAAAAAAATAATTTGTTCTTCCCCTGGGAGGTGTCCTCCTATAAAGGACTTTACTGAAATTACCTCGCAGGTTCTAAAACTATGGTTTCATGTACGTGGCAAAGAGCCATTTCAGTTAATCTACAGTCGAGGCCAAAAATATTGGCACCCTTGTACTTTTTTCAAATAACTCACAATTTCTTCTAAACATAAGCTGAAATTAACAACAGTATTTGGTCTCCACAATTCTTTCTTTCTCTGTTAATATTACAGAACCTTTGTTTTTGATTCAGAATTTAATATATCCTTTTAAATCAGAAAATGAAAAGAAATGGCATTGATAAAATTACTGACACCTGAGACTTAATATATGGTAACACAGCCTTTGGTCAAAATTACTGCAATCAACCGCTTCCTATAGCCATGGATGAGCTTCCTGCACCTCTCTACTGGCAGATTGGCCCACTCTTCTTGTGCAAACTGCTCCTGCTCCAGTTCTCCCAGATTTGAAGGGTGTCTTCTCCCAACTGCTGTTTCCTGATCTCTCCACAGGTTTTCAATGGGATTTAGATCTGGGCTCATTGCTGGCCACTTCAGAACAGTCCAGCATCTTGTCTTGAACTATTCCTGGGTGCTTTTTAAAGCGTGTTTGGGGTCATTGTCCTGCTAGAAGACCCATGACCTTCGACGGAGACCCAGCTTTCTGACACTGGGTTCAACATTGCGCTCCAGAATGACCTGGTAATCTCCAGATTTCATGATGCCATGCACATGTTCAAGGCACCCAGTGCCAGAGGCAGCACAGCAACCCCAAAACATCACTGAACCTCCTCCATGTTTGACTGTAGGGAAGGTGTTCTTTTCTTTGAAGGCTTCAATTTGTTTTCTGTAAACGTAGAGATGATGTGCTTTCCCAAAAAGCTCTAATTTGGTCTTATTTGTCCACAGGACATTCTCCCAGAAGGATTTTGGCTTGTTCAGGTGTGTTTTGGCAAACTCCAGTCAGGCTTTATGTCTCTCTCTCTCTCAGCAGTGGGGTCCTCCTGGACCTCCTACTATATAACCCCCTTTCATTGAGTTGGCGATGGATGGTGAGAGTTGAAACTGTCGTACCTTGTGTCTGAAGGTGAGCTTAAATCTGTTTGGCAGTTGATCGAGGTGCTTTTTCCACCATTCGAACAATCCTGCGCTGCAATCTTTGATCAAGTTTTCTCTTGCAGCCACGTCCAGGGAGGTTGGCTACAGTGCCATGGGTCTTAAACTTCCTGATAACATTACGTACGGTGGAAACAGGAACATCAAGGTCTCTGGAGATTGATTTGTAGCCTTGAGATTGTCCATGCTTGGCTACAATCTTCTGTCTGACCTCCTCAGACAATTCTCTGGCTTTCTTTCTTTTCTCCATGCTCATTGCGGTACACACAGTGATACGAAACAGGAGAATGAGTCTTTTTCTCTATTCAAACTGGTTGAATGAGTGATTTTTATATTGCAGGCACCTGCAACTCACCACAGGTGAGTTCGATTCCAAAGTGAAGGAGAATCACCTGGTTGAAATCTAATTATTCCTAACTACTTCTGAAAGGTGCCAATAATTTTGTTCGGGCCATTTAAGGATTTCTGTGTGGAATAAGCTAAGACTTAGTACATTTTTCTGCTTTTTGTGTTTTATTCCACTGCAAACCAAAGAAATACATACGTGGATACCAAAATATTTTTTAATTTCAACAATTTCCTGGAAGGAATGGTGCATTATTAGAAAAAACTGCAAGGGCGCTAATATTTTTGGCCACGACTGTATGAATACTATAAGGTCACTGCAGAAGATGAACTCTTTATTCCATCCTACAATGATTTGACTTTCTCTCGGTGGTGCAGACTAAGATTGGAACAGATGTTTCAGTTCCTGGGTCCCGATGGGATAGTATCATTCGAAGATCTAAAACTGAAATTTTATCTATTAAATACTGATCACTTTAGATACCGTCAAATTAGAAATCATATATTAAGAAATCAAATCATTCAGGTGAAACTGATTCCCCCAATCCTTCCCCTCTTAAGATTATTTTCCAACCATTCCTTGG
This sequence comes from Neoceratodus forsteri, assembly GCA_016271365.2. Classification (NCBI taxonomy): domain Eukaryota; kingdom Metazoa; phylum Chordata; order Ceratodontiformes; family Ceratodontidae; genus Neoceratodus; species Neoceratodus forsteri. The sequence continues at coordinate 408,853,699 of CM057453.1, forward strand.
GACACTACTGGATTCATTTAATCAGAAACCTAAACTAAATAATGCGGGACCTAACTAAAGAATCAACCAGGTCAATATTGATCAGTTGGAACAGGGTCTTGGATCTTGACGTATCCGAAGAGGCTTGGTCCTCTGCAGCTCTTCGAGCAGTTAAAATTACTCAGTCATACATTTGGAGAGAATATTCATGGAAATGTAGGTCTAGGTTTTTCAGGTCACCTGCTCGGCTGACAAAGTACCTTCCAATTGAGTATAGGGTTTGTTGGAGGGGTGTGTGGATGTAAGATGGCTGATATTGCACATATTATGTGGCAGTGCCCACTCTTAATGCCTTTCTGGATAAATTTGCAAAGAGAAATGGCGGACAGTCTGGGAGAAAATATTGAACTTCCAGCCGAAATGTTATTACTAGCTGTCTACCCGGACCATTCCCCCACCATGGACAAAAACTTTACTACCTATTTTTTTGCTGGCTGCTAAGAAGTCTCTTACAAAAAAGTGGATGACTCAAGACATTCCTACCATACAAAATTGGAGATGACTAACGATATCAGTATAGTAGATGGAAAATATTACTGCTAAAATTAATAACCAATCGCAGAAGTTTGTTCAGCTGTGGCAGAGATGGGTCATCCACCAAGTAGAAGTAGATCCTGATTTCTGCCCATAGTGGAGTGTGGGGGATGGAAAGGGGGGGGGAACAAGATCGGGAAATAACCAGCTACAAACTTTTTATAACAAAAAGGAACACAGGACCTTAATAGAAAAAGAATGTATTAATGATAAAGATCTCTATTTCATACTAATCTCATGATATCTAAAGAAAAGAAAAACTTAAGTATGTACCAGAATGTCAATGAATGTAAAATGTCTCCTAACATAAAATAACATTTTAATAAAAATATATATAAAAAAAAAACACATCAAATCCTAAGATTTGCAAGGTTCAGACTGATCGAGAAGGGAGGTAAGTGATCATGGCAGTAGAAGTACTGGGTCAAGTAATTTCCCTGGTCTCTGTTTATGCCCCAAATATTGATTCTCTGAAATTTTTTATGAATCTGTTTATGGAGATTTCTCATTTCCCACAGCCCTGTATTATTGGGGGAGATATAAACCAAGTTTTGCATGCTGAATTAGACACCACCGCAACACTTAGAGCTGAAACCAGTGCAGCAAGGCTTATTAAAAGAAAAATAGAAGAACTATACCTGACTGTTCTTTAAGATTTAATAACCCAGGTAAAACAGACTATTCATTTTACTCTAATAGGCACTTATCTTACTCGCATATTGATGTGCTTTTACTTTCCAAGTACTGTATACAATTTCAGATGTAACACCAATGCAGCATGTAAGTAATAATACCCGACAGGTTGGCCGTTACTGGGATATAACGGACGGCCCAGAGGTGTAATGAGGCGCAGCGCCACAGTTGTAGGGCCTTATAGCCCCTGGAAGGTCTATTATATCTCATAACGCCCACCCTGGAGGGTATTAGTACACTTCGAAAATGGGCTATATGTAAGGTTTTTTTTTTTTATAGAATATAAAAGAATAATAAAAAATATGTCAAAAAAAATATTAAAAATAAGTGTTGTGGTAAAGTAGTTCTTGTATTAGTGGAATCACCACTGGAGAGCGCTGTTATTTTTATTTTTGTTTGTGTGAGGATGCTGTCCGGGTTAAGATGGGCTGCAGCTTCATCTCGTCACGCTCCCACACACAGAAAAGTAAAACATTTTAGATTTGTTTTATAAATGTCAGTGGGAACAGGGGAATGTATAGACTGGTATTCTGATTTGGAGACTGGATGAAAAGAGAGGTGCGTGTGTTTTTTTGATGGGCTTTCATTGAAAAGTAGAGGTGCTGAGATTTTCATGTGCTAGGTTTAGAGAATATCGTCAATGATAACGAAATGAACAAGGGGTGTTCAGTGTGGTAAAGGAAAGACACACGATTTAAAAAAATAATACTTGTGCGTTGCTTCTGCATTTTTAGTTTGTTTACAACGAAACAGTGTGGCTGAACAGGGGAAGGGGTGGGTAAGTGATAGCATGAGCACAAGTGGCGCTGCGAGGAACCACCCATAGGTTGTTGTTTTTTTTATGGAGTGAAAGAGGCACAAGGCTGGATTTTAGGGAAAGGCTTGGATTTTATTTTATTGTTTTGAAAAATGTGTCTTTGCTCTTTCTTTGAAGCTGTGCTGTTTGAGTAATGGTATGGTGTGTAGTGAGGTGAATGTCGGTAAAAGCAAGCGGGAAGAACATGGTGGTGGGAAGTTTTGTGACTTGAGAGGCCCTAGGATCTTGTACATAATGGGGATCCTGAACTGGTACTTGTTTTTTACCGGGCCATTATTAAGAAATAACAACCGGGTGGCAGGCTGTTTCAGCCAATCGGGATGCGAGTTTCACTTCACCCTTTATCTAACATCCTATATCATTTACTGACCATGCTCCTTTACATAGAAACATAGAATTTCATGGCAGATAAGGACCGCTTGGCCCATCCAGTCTGCTCATTTTTCCCTACCTACACTAGTACCACAGACAGTGCCTGAGCTACAGCTCTTTTTTCCTCCCCCTATCCTTTCTACTGTGATTCCTTTGTGCTTGTCCTATGCATTCTTGAACCCCACCGAAGTTCTCGCCACACCACCTTCATTGGAAGGCTGTTTCAGGAATCCAGCTCTCTGTCTGTGAAGAAGTACTTCCTCACATCTATCCTGAATTCCACCCCCCAAAAAAACTTCATAGCATGTCCCCTTTTCTTGAACACATTTTCTTCTGGAAAAATACTTCCTTCCTGTACCTTCTTTACCCCCATGAGGTATTTAAATGCCTGTATCATATCCTCTTTCTCACTCTTCTGTTTCAAGGTGTACATATGAGGTCCTTTACTGTCTCCTCGTAGGGCTTTTAATGTAGACCTCGCACCATTTTAGTTGCCCTCAAGACCACCTCCAGTCTGTGTCTTTACGGAGATATGGTCCCCAGAACTGGACACACTACTCTACTCTAGATGGGGCCTTACCAGTGATCTATACAGTGCCAACCCACCTCCCTCTGTCTGCCTGTGATACCCCTCCCTATGCACCCCAGCATCTCATGGTTTCATGACAATTCAGTCTCATTGATTCGCTCCCCCACATTTCACTCCCACGTCAACTCGCTCCTCCTCAAATCCGCTCCCATCAATTCAAGCTTTTGGATCTTTGTTTTGAACTCCTGAGAGGGTTTGTGTCTGAATGACAACATAGATCTGGCAGCTTTTCTGTGAGTATAGGGGTCTGCTTCTTTATTGGGTAGGTTCAAATAAATCTGTATGCAATAAAAATGAATTTACATACAGGGGTTGCGTTATAACAATCAGATTTCAATAAATCTACACAGTGTTAAGATGCACATTTATAACTGATGACAGTTCACCATAATGGAACAGACAAAGATATTTCTTTTACTTGCCTAAATTTTTTATATGATGGCACTTCATGTCGTTAACTGTGTTGTTTACTAAGATTGTGCCTCAGGTTTTCTTTTGGATACTATAGATCACCTGAAGTAAAGTGATGTGAACTTAGAAATATTCTGGCTAACAATTGGGGAATATTACAAACAGAAGAGAAATTAAAAAAGTAATTAGGTAAAGCCCCCAAAATTATTTATAAATGTACCTCTACCATAGCTGATAAGGTAACTCGTTCCTACCTGTGGAACAAAAATGCAATACCCTTTGGTCTTTACCCCCACCTAGTGGTACTGAAAAATGTGGCAACTGCAAATTTTACTTGTATATACAAACTACCAGTGTTTTTCGTAATTAAGTAATTCAACATACTTTTAAAATTAGAGATCTCATCTTATGCTATACTCCAGCTGTGGTTTACAAGCTGCAATGCTCGTTTGGATTTTTCTACATTGGGTGGACGGTCAAATAATTTAAGGTAAGGATCAGTGAGCATGTAAGGGCATAGGACAGAAATGATATGTCTTATGCCATGGTACAACATGTAAACAATTATTATAAGGATCGTAACACAAAGCATGAAATAACATTCATTGGGTAGGAAAAAGTGACTGTAGGACCAAGGGGAGGTAACATTAAACAGTAATAGGGCAAAGAGAAAGCTTTTAGATGTGACTGTTAAATGGGCAGCTGAAATCCACGAGCAAATATACTGGAACTAGCATTATTCTTGTTTATCACAGCCCATTTGTCTATTCATTAAGACTGGAGGTTAAGCACATTTATGAAATGAATAAATGCTTATTAATTGGTCAATTTCTGTTGTGATTTTATCTACTGGCATTTTCAAGTTTGATTCTTAAGCACGTAATGTGATGTTCAAACAACATGAAGTCTTGTTGTATTCTGACAAATTGCAGTGAGGTCCAACCTTCGAACTGCCCTGGAGATGAGAGTTAACTTTCCGTGCCAGGCATGGAACGCTGAGCTTGAGCTCGGTTGAGACTCTGTCTGTTGCTGTTTGAATTCAAACCGTCAGATTCTTTACTCCGCCTCACTGAACAGTTGCTCCGGAGAATTCTCCTTTGCTCGGTTCATTTTGTTGGTTAAAGTACTGTTTTTCTCGGTTTTCGATCGAATTTAAACCGTAACCTATCGGTTCAGTCTCTGTGTGTGGTTTCGTGAGTACTAGATAGGCTTATTTTTGTAAATTTTTCTGTGTGGAACTTGTAAACATGGGATTGGTTTGGTTTGAACCAATCAAGTTGTTTTAAAAATGCTTTTTTTTGCTTTTAGAGAGTGGTAACTGGTTTTTATCGGTTCTAAAAAAAAAAAACGGACTTTACTACAGTTTTTTCCATGACCCGTAACACAGTCAGGAACCGATAAGGGTGTCTTGCCTGGCGGATTGCCGAAAAAAGGGTAAGTTTTTGGTTAGGACTGGCCATGTCTGAGAAACCCAAAAGAAAAACCGGGCCCACTGGGTTTCAACACTGTAGTGTGTGTGGGGAAGTCTTTGCTAAGGCTGATCCCCACACCACCTGTGTTTATTGTCTGGGGTTTGACCACCTCGATTCAGACTGCCAGATTTGTAAAAATTTTCCTGCAGCTACCCTGGAAAAAAGAGTTGGTAGGCTCAGGAAAGGAGGCCAAGAAGTCCGCTGACCCGGATGGCCAGCCCGGTTCGGTTCCAACCGAACCAGAAGGAGTGCCCTCTGACCAGGGTGAAACTTCTTAAAAGGAGAACCGATTCCGAGGAGTCGGTTCTGGTTAAAAGAACAAGAAGGGATAAATCAGCCGGTGCGGATCCAAAAGTTCTTTCTCCGACCGCTGATGAAATAGCCAAAGCGATAAGAATTGTCCAGTCACTATCCCCGGCTCCGACTGAACCGGCACCATTAGGAAGGCGCTCGGTTCAGCCGGTTCCGGATTGTGATTTAGAGGAATTTTATGAACCAGAGGAGGAGGAAGGAGAGTATGAGGAAAGTAAGGGTGATTATGAAAGTCTGGATGTGCCCATTGACCCGGACATCTCCCCAGACAGACCTTCAGGAGTGTCTCCTCCTAGGCTTTCTGAGTCCCCCTCCCATTTCATGTTTTACAAGAAAGTGGTTGAAACTCTTCAGCTTCCTATGGAAGAAGCTGTGGATGACCAGGAGGAGCCTGACTGTGTTGAAATGATGGATATCCCAGAGTCCAGGAGACTGTCTATTCCCCTTCATAAGTCCTTTGGGAAATGGACAATAAAAATTTTAGACTCCTAATTCTATACCTCCTGTGGATAAGAGAATGGACAAGAGGTATACTCTGTCAGGCTCAGATACAGAGTTCCTTACCCAGCAATGCAGCCATGTTGGGGTACTGCAGGCTGCAGCCTGTGATAAGGCCAATATAACCTTGGCTTCACACCCCCCTCAGATAAGGACTCCAGGAGGATTGATGCCGTGGCAAAGAAACAGTACATGGCAGCATCCTTGGAACTCAGGCAGGCTAATTATATGGCCTATACAGCTAGATATCAGAAATCTAGATGGGACACTGTAATGGCTTTAGCTAAACAGGTCCCTGGCCAACTTGCCAAGGAGCTGGAGCAGGTGGCTAGGGATGGTATTGAGGCATCTAAGGTGTAATTCCATGCTACAGTGGACTCCAATGATGTTTCATCTAGAGTCATGGCTACATCTGTGGCCCTTTGTAGGATGGCTTGGCTCAGATGTACTAGCCTGTCTCAGGATATCCAGACTAAGGCCATGGATTTTCCTGTTGTTGGTAATTCTCTGTTTGGGGAGCAAACAGAGAACTACATGAAGAAAATGGATGAGTACAGGACCACCTACTGCAGTGCTCAGGCCAAGGAAAGGCAAGCCACTCCTCAGAGGCAGCATTCCAGGGGCAGGGGGCCGTCCATTTCATAGGCCTTTCTACCAAGCCCAGGCCTCCTCTTCTGCTTATGCTCATAGGGGGTTCTTCAGAGGGAGAGGCAGACAGGGTACAAGCAGGCCTGCTTCCACCCCTCAGCCTAAACCCCCTGCCAAAGAGGCACCCTGATGGGTTTGCCAGGGCCGATTCTTCACTACCTGTAGGGGGCAGGCTGGCTTACTTTGTCCAGGACTGGATGTCTTTAACATCAGACAAATGGGTCCTGGAAGTAGTAAGCCAGGGACTGGTTCTCAGCTTCAAAAAATTTCCAAAGATGAGAACCAGATCCTTTCCACCTGCAAATCCTTCAGAGGCACTTGCCCTAGAGGCAGAGGTCTCTTCCTCTTGGCTCCAGAGCTATAGAAAGGTTCCACCCCTACACAAGGGGAAAGGATTGTACTCCAGGCACTTCCTCACCCCAAAAAAAGACAGGAGAATGGCGGCCCATCCTGGATCTCAGATATTTAAACAAGCAGCTTTTAAAGGCAAAGTTCAAAATGGTGACTCTGGGAATAATTCTACCCTCTCTAAGGCCAGGGGACTGGCTAGTCTCCCTGGATCTCAAGGATGCCTATTTTCATATTCTCATCAGAAGCTCCCATCGAAAAGACCTCAGATTCGAGCTGCCCTAAGGCCACTACCAATTCAGAGCAGTGCCCTTCGGCCTAACCTCTGCTCCAAGGCTGTTCACAAAATGCCTGGCAGTAGTAGTTGCCTTCCTGAGAAGAAAATGGATTTCCATCTTCCCATACCTGGACGACTGGCTCATAGTGGGCCAGTCCCCAGACCAAGTCAAGTTACACCTACAGATAACTCATCAACTGCTTACTTCTCTAGGTTTCCTTCTAAATCTTTCAAAGTCAATTCTAGAGCCTGTACAGCTCCTCACCTTCATAGGCGCAGAGCTAAATAGAGTAAAGGCAAGAGCCTTCCTTCCCCTGGACAGGGCAAGAACCCTCATTTCACTGGCCTCTTCATTCACCCTCCAGGTGTCTCAACCAGCAAAGCATTTTCTACAGCTCCTGGGGCACATGGCTGCTTCTACAGCAGTGGTGCAGGGAACAAGATTTCAGATGAGGGACATTCAGTTCCACTAGACAGCTTTTTGGTCTCTGAAAAAGGACCCTCTGACCAAACTGATTCCAGTGACTCAAACCCTGATCCAGGCATTGCAGTGGTGGCAGGATCAAGACAATCTAAGACAGGGAGTTCCTTTTGTCACTCCGTTTCACTCTAATCCTTACTGCAGATGTCTCCCTCTTGGGGTGGTCAGCCCACTTGGGAGACCTGACCACCCAAGGGTTGTGGTCTCCTCAGGAATCTCTGCTTCACATCAATCTATTAGAACTCAGAGCAGTGTTTCTAGCACTTCAAGCTTTTTCCAAGTCTGTTCAGAACAAAGTAGTTCAGATCAGGACAGACAATGCCACCACAGTGTGGTATATCAACAAGCAAGGGGGCACTCGGTCTACGGCCTTGTGCACAGAGGCAATGAGGTTATGGTCTCTGGCCTATTCCCTGTACACCTCTCTTATAGCAGTACACCTCCCAGGCAAGGACAACGTCCTGGCAGATGCTCTCAGCAGGATATCTCAGGGCCATCACGAATGGTCCCTGGATCCCCTGGTTTTGAAGGTGATCTCCAGATGGGGCACCCCACAGATGGATCTTTTTGCAGGCCCCAGTGTTGGGCTCAGTCCCCCTGTATGCCCTAGTTCTCAATTGGGAAGGGAAGTTCCTGTATGTTTTTCCCCCCTTCCCTCTCCTGTTCAAGGTGTTAGTCAAAATCAGGTCTCAACCCTGCAAGGTGATTCTGATTGCTCCAGACTGGGCCAGACAGCCCTGGTACACTCTCCTGTTGTCCTTAGCAGTCCACCTTCCCTTGTCCCTTCCTAGGAATTACAACCTGTTAACATGTGCTCAGGGGAGGGTTTGGTATCCGAATCTCAGATCTCTCAATCTCAAGGCCTGGCTCTTGAAGAGTTAGAGTTTGCTGATTTGCACCTCTCTCAAGGTGTTATGGATATCCTAAAGGCTTCTCGGAAGCCTTCCTCCAGAAACACTTACAACTTCAAATGGAAAAGATTCTCTATATTGTGCTCTGGGAAGCACATTTTTCCAGAGTCTGCTGGCCTGCCCACAGTTCTTGACTATATGGCTCATCTTAATAGCTTGGGACTCAGACCAGCTACACTAAGAGTGCATCTGGCAGCTGCCTCTGCTTTCCTTTCAGCAGGTAAGCCTTCTTCCCTTTTAGCTCATCCTATATTTTCAAAATTTTTCAAGGGATTGCTTCATACCAATCCTCCATTCAGGGACCCTGCCCCTGTTTGGGACCTTAATGTTTGCATTGCCCAGCTTATGCAACCTCCTTTTGAGCCTTTGTCCTCAGCTGAGCTTAAGTACCTGACTTGGAAAACTGTTTTCTTGGTGGCCATCACTTCTGCCAGGCACATAAGCGAGCTACAATCCCTGTCAGTGGAGTCTGATTTTATCTCTTTCCATAGAGATAAGGTGGTCCTCAGGACTAACAGGAAGGTTTTACCTAAGGTGGTCTCAGACTTCCACCTTAACCAGTCTGTCTCTTCCTGTTTTCTTCACTGACCATTCCTCCTCTGGGGAGAGGAGGCTGCACAGTTTGGATGTGAAAAGGGCCCTTAGCTACTACATAGAGCGTACCAAGGGTCACAGGTTTGACTCCCTCCAACTGTTCCTCACTTATGGTGAGGTTGGTCAGGGAAAACCTGCCACTAAGAGATCTGTTGCCAGGTGGATCGTCTCTTGCATTCAATTTTGCTATGAAAAACTAGGCAGGACTCCACCCTCAGACTTGAAGGCTCAGTCGACCAGAGGTACAGCTGTTCCCTGGCTGCAGCCAGGGATATTCCTATCTTGGAGATACTGTATGTCAAGCAGCTACCTGGAAAACAGTACACACTTTTACCAAGCGTTACTCTCTGGATATCCAGGCTAGAAGTGATGCTCGGTTTGGCACAGCAGTGCTGCAGAGCCTATTTCCTAGGTAGGTTCTGTCCCTCCTCCATGGAGGTACTGCTTGGTAGTCTGCAATTTGTCAGAATACAGCAAGACTTCGTGTTCTTTGAAGAAAAAATTACTCACCTTAGTAATGTTGTTTCTTCTAATGGAGTCTTGCTGTATTCTGACCTCCCCCCTGCCTACCTTCTCAGAATCTTTGTTTTGGGATGTGGGTGGACAGTAGCAGTGTTGGCACTCGAGGTGCCCCATCCTTTATTTATCACCCCTCTGCTTTGGGTGAGTGGGTGTTGTGTTTGTTTCATTTTTTGGGTTTCCTGACTTGAGTCTTTATTTTGGGACCAAAAAATCTGTTTTTATATATTTAGTAGCCAGTTGGCTAGTGTAGGTTTACAGCTTCCACACAGGACACTCAGTGAGTATAGCTCATAAAGATCTGACGGTTTGAGTTCAAACAGCAGCAGACAGAGTCTCAACCGAGCTCGAGCTCAGCGTTCCATGCCTGGCATGGAAAGTTAACTTTTTCATCTCCAGGGCAGTTCGAAGGTTGGACCTCACTTCCATTTGTCAGAATACAGCAAGACTCTATTAGAAGAAACAACATTACTAAGGCGAGTAATTTTTTCTTTGAGCACATGTTTTTAGTATATATATATCTGTAAAATTACTAGCTTGCTATCTCTGATGAAGCCTGGTTAACACTGGGTGAAACGCAAGATATTTTCCTGTCAGCCCATATCCTAGTGATGTGGAGCCACACTTTGCACTTCTGCACTTTGGTTGACAATAGAGAGTCATTTATGTTTCAAGTCCTGACTGGGTGCTCACTTTTTTGGATTTTACTTAACCTATTTGGTATAGCACCAGTCATCTCCGCGCGTTTTTTGTTTCTTGCTGTTTTTTGTGTGCATGTACAGTATATTCCATTCTCCCTCATCACATTAGATAGGTTCATTTTATACATGTTTAATGAAAGTAAATTATACTTTACACTTGAATGAATTGAACATATTGATCCCTGAAAAATATAATTGATCCATAAAAAATATACCTGAAGTACAAAACTAAACAGAAACGAGAAGGAACGAGGACATAAACATAGGAGTTACGAAGAAATTGCTTTGTGACACGTATTTATTTTTATATTTTTAATGCTTAGTTTCAATAACAATAATAAACTTTATTTTTATGGCGCCTTTCAAAACCAAGGCACCTAACAAAGTTAAAACCACATATTCATAAAATTTCACCACAATATAATCAAAAAACATCTTAAAAACAGATAATCATAACATCTTAAAACTTTCCAACAGTTAAATACTATTTCTATCTGTTAAATACCATATGCTTGATTCCATAGCCAGGTTTTAAGTGCTTGTTTAAAAACCCTCCATGGTCGTGTGCTCACGTAACCAACAGGGTAGAGAATTCCAGGGGGTAGGGGCAGTATACATAAATGTTCTAGCCCCAGAAGATTTCAAACATACCCTCTGACTCTCTAGCAACCTGTCGCTGTCTGAGCAGAGCGATCACCCAGGGCAGTGAGGAACCAGGATCTCTTTCTAGTAGTCTGGGCCAAGTCCGTGTAGGGCTTTAAATGTCAGAAGACAACCTTAAAGGTGATACGCCACTGAACAGGCAGCCAGTGCAGTCCGTGCAGCATCAGCAAAATATGGCAGGACCGCGAGGTAACCATCGCAGCCATGCCACAGCGTTCTGCTCTAGCTGCAAGTGGCAGATTTCTACCCCAGGTAGCCCTAGGTAAAGGGGGTTACAGTAGTCCAAGCACGAGGTCACAAAGGCATGGATCAGAGTAGGAAGGTCACCAGACGGAACAAGGTGCCTGATCCTGGCGTTATTCCTCAGATGGTAAATTAAGGATTTGACGACGGCTGACACCTGAGAGTGCATGGTCAGCCCATCGTCAAAAATTACCCCAGGTTCTAGGGACATGGATATGTTGTTCTATCCACACTTACTGGCAGGTTCCTTGCCGCTTTAAATCTTGCCGGAAGGTCTTCAAGCTGGCTCCTCCCACTCACCCGGGTGGTAAAACTCTCGGCTCGGCCCCATGACACCAGATCTTTCTTACCGCTTGGAAACTCAGGTTCCCTCCTTAACTGTCTGTGTATAGACTGTATCCTAATTCGTCAGTTCGCCCGAAAATAATTCTAAAGTTCTCAAGACTTTGGTCTAATTACTCCCTCGCGGTTGCGATGGACAAATCGACTCCCGGATTTCGCCGGTGCCCATGCAGGCAGAAGATGTCCAGGACGGCCCCGCACTCCACGTGCGTCTACTACCTCTGCCTTGATCATGATCCGCAGGCCTGCGAGTTATCTCGATCGTTTTTGGCCAAGTCCTGGAAGACCACGCTGCCTGGTTACAGCTTGGGCACCCCGAGAAGCGCTACCCGCCAGTGAAGTCCAAGGGGGCCCGCTGGGCAGTGTCTGCAGAGGCTGGCTTGGCAGAGCAACTCGAGCAGATGATCGCCCTCGAGGAGGAGGCAGCCCAGGCCGCATCCTCATCTTCCTTGGTCGCAGTATTTATCCCGCTCTCTCTGGGATCCTCCTACACAGCTTCTTTTAAGGAGCTTTGCCAATCCCTTTCCACAAGGGGAGAGGGGCCATCGGGACACTCTTCTTGGTCGAAGATGAAGGACTCGAAGGGTAAGTCCCACTGTCGACATTCGTGGGAGCGGGAGACCCTTCCCCGGACGGTCGACACTCTACTTCGGTCGAGGTTGCAGCTAAGGCTGCTGGCTTCACGGTATCCCAGTCAGGTCAGCCGGCTAAGACACCCCCGTCAATGCGGTCAAGATGTTTCTCGACCCGTCGGATGGGCTGTCGACTGGTGAAGCCGACAACCCTTCACCACCGGTTCCCCGGTGGAAATTGAGATTTGCCTGTGCCTCTTGTGCGGGTCCCTGGTCAAGGCCCCACGGCCGAGGAGCGGGTGTCCCCGCCCCTCCCAGACCCACCTCGGAAACACCGAGGTCTCGCACTGAGGAAAGCGGCAGCCCGCTGCCCTCTCATCTTCCTCCTCGGAAGAGGAGAGGCTTCAGCGCGAATTGCGTCGATGCTATGAGGACTTAATGTGGCAGCAGCTCCTTTTGTCTGGGAACAAGCCAACGCCGTCGCCTTCCCCGGCCATCAAGTGGCTGTCACCCAAAAGGCTGAAACAACCCCTCGCAGTTGTCGAGGTGCCCAAGCCTGGGCCGGTTGTTCGGCCAAAACCAGCTGCCCCACCGATTGTCGTGGAACCTCCGCCTCCACAACCAAAATCGGGGGTGCCGACCAAGGACTCTGTCAGGTCAGGGTCTGCCCCACCGGTTGTCGGTCACCCTCACTCCCGACCGTCCTCGGCAGGTAGAGGGTGGCTCAGGCCCCAGGCAGCTCTTCGCAGACTCCTCGGAGTCTGACAACTCCTCCCTGTTTTCCAGGCCCCTTGACTTGGAGTCCTCCTGGGGCCAGTTGATGGACCAGAGCCCATCGTCGTTCATGGGTCTGCTTCGGATGCAGCTCGAGCCTATATCCAAGCGGGCCAAGTATCCCCTGATGGAGATACTGGACCGAGGGGATTCGCCCACTGAGGCTTTTCCGGTGGCTGAAGCCATTGTTGGCCCAGCCTTGGAGCTCTGGCAGCGGCCAGCTTCCTGCCTTGCACCTTCAGCCACGATGGCTGGGAAGTATGCGGTCCCTACTGGCTCTTTGTCCGTTTTTTCAGAGCAACCCTCTGCGGAGGAGTTGGTCACCGATAACATTTTCCGGCGTTCCAGGAATGCTAGGGATGTGGATAAGCCCCCTGACAAGGAGTCCAAAAAGCTGGACTATGCTGGGCGCAAGGTGTACGCTGCGTCCTCCCTAGGCCTCCGCCAGGCCAGCTCGGCTGTGCTGATGGCACACTTCTCCCAAGCCCTCATGGGCTCCCTGGATGAGGTGATGCCTCATCTCCCGGCCATCCTGCAGATCACGGTCAAGCAGGTGCAGGATCGGGGAAGGGCGGTGGCGAAACAGCAGCTCCAAATGGCTCTAGACATTGGAGACTCCTGTGCCCGATCAGTAGTGGCCACAGTGGCCATGCGCCGCAGAGCATGGCTGAGGATATCCACCTTTACGGCGGATACCCAGCATAAATTGGCAGACGTCCCCTTCTTGGGGAATGACCTGTTCAGCCCTAGAGTGGAAGGCCACCTCCAGTGGTTCAGAGTCCAACGCTACCCTGGACTCGATCACCTCCGCCCAGAAGGACAAGGGCCATCGTCAGCAACATAAGTCCTTTCGCCCTTCTGCGCCTGCGGCACGTCTGGCCCAGCAACGCCAGCATCAGGGCCAGCTGGCTCGTGGTTGGCATCCCAAAGCCAAGCCTGCGGCTTCCTCTGATGGGAAGCAGGGAGGAAAAGGCCCAGGAGGTCCCTCGGCCAGCCCCTTTTCCAAGCCTGCCCAGTGAATGGTTGAGGGGTGTCGCCCCCAGCCTCGTCACTCCCCCCTGGGTTCCCCCCATGGGGGGACGGCTCTGCCACTTCCTTTCCGCCTGGTCCACTATCACCACGGACCGCTGGGTGTTGGAGGTGGTAGAAAAGCGCCTGCCTCTGGAGTTTGTGCAGTCCCCACCCTTCCGAGCCATCGCCCCTCGGGGGGGGGGGCTGCGGGGTCTGTAGCCTCTCTGTCAGCTTGCCGAGCCAACATTGCCCTGCTCCTCGAAAAAGAGGTAATCAGGAAGGTGGCGGATCCTCCACCAGACCCAAGGTTTGTGTCCAGGTACTTCCTGGTCCCGAAATAGACTGGAGGGGGGCTGGCGCCCCATTCTAGACCTGCATGACCTGAACAGGTTCCTAAGGTCTCGAACCTTCAAGATGGTCACTTTGGCTCAGATTATTCCATCCTTGGAACGAGGCATGTGGTTCTGTTCTCTGGACCTCCAGGACACGTTCTTTCACGTCCCAATCCGTCCGTCCCATCACAGATTACTCCACTTCAGGACAGAGGGGATCCCTCTACGAGTTCCTGGCCATGCCCTTTGGCCTTTCCCTAGCTCCCAGGGTCTTCACCAAATGCATGGCAGTGGTGACAGCATTCCTGCGGCGCCGAAGGGTCTGGGTGTACCCCTACCTGGACGACTGGCTGATTGCAGCTCCCTCCAGAACGGAGGTGGCGTGGTCCAGGGATCTGGCCCTCCAGGTTTGCTCTCAGGTTGGCCTTCTTATCAACAAAGCCAAGTCGGAACTCGTGCCAAGGCAGGTGATGCAGTTTATTAGGGCAGAGCTCGACTCTGTACGAACCAGAGCACGGCTCCTGGCGGACAGGGCCGAGGTTCTTTTCTCCTTTGCCCAATCATTTCAGGCTGGGCAGTTGTGCCCTGCCCAGGACTTCCTGCGCCTCCTGGGCCTTATGGCGGCCTGCACCAGTGTGGTCCGTTGGGCCCATTGGTACATGCATCCCCTACAATGGGGGCTGGCCAGCCAGAGGTCACAGCACTCTGATCCCTTGGATGAGCTAGTGACAGTGACCCAGGGGATGTGGAATGCCCTCCAGTGGTGGACCATTCCAGCACATGTGCAGGAGGGTATCCCATTCGTCAGTCCCGAGCCGACGGTCTATCGACCGACACCTCTCTGATGGGTTGGGGTGCCCATCTGGGGGAGCGCAGAGCGCACAGCCTCTGGTTGCCTTGGGAGTCCCAATGCCACATCAACCTTCTGGAGCTTCAAGCGGTTCATGTATCCCTCACCGCCTTCGCTCCGTTTGTTCGGGATCAAGTGGTCCAGGTCCAGACGGACAATACCACGACCATGTACTACCTAAACTGCCAGGGCAGAACACGCTCCATGCCTCTGTGCAGGGAAGCTCTCCGCATTTGGTCTCTCGTGCGCAGCCTGGAGGCGGATCTCCTTGCCATCCATGTGGCAGGAGCCTCCAATATTCTGGCCAATGCCCTAAGCTGGATAGGGGCTGCGTCCCACGAGTGGTCTCTCCTGCTGGAGGTAGTACGAGATCTGTTCTCCCACTCGGGCATGCCTCAGGTGGACCTGTTTGCCTCCAGGGAGAATGCGAAGCTGAGACTGTTTCATGCCCGCCCCCCTCAGCAGGGCTCGCTGCAGGAGGATGCATTCTCAAGGCTGTGGACCCCGGACCTCTTCTACGCCTTTCCCCAATTTCCCTTGATCCACAAGGTGCCTCTCAAGGCGAGGAGGGACAAGGCGCAGGTGATTCTGGTAGCCCCATACTGGCTCCGCCAGTTCTGGTATCCAGATCTCCTCAGTCTCGGCTCCAGGCTCCCGAGGCGGCTTCCAGCCCGCCCGGACCTGATCTCAGTCAATCAGGGAAAGGTATTCCATCCGGACCTTCAATCCCTGCACCTGATGGCCTGGTTCCTGAGCGGCTAGAGTTCCAGGCCTTGGGTCTTTCCGACGAGGTCCTCAGTGTAGTTGAGGCATCCCGTAAGGAGTCGACCAGAAAATGCTACGCCTTCAAATGGAAGAGATTCTCCATTTGGTGTCGGGGCAAGGGCTTGGACCCTTCCTCCTGTTCTGTGGCAAGCATTTTGGACTATTTATGGTCTCTTTCTAAAAGTCAAGGGCTTAGGTCGACGACCCTAAAGGTGCACCTGGCAGCCATCTCTGCTTACCGGGCATGGGCCTGGGAGCAGTCGGTGGCGCAGGAAAAGGTGGTCGGGCGCTTTTTCAAAGGCCTTGATCACATTTCCCCTTCGGTGAGAGAACCTCCACCTCCGTGGGATCTACCGCTGGTACTGGCAAAGCTCATGGGCAAGCCATCCGAACCAATGCACAGGTGTGAACTCTCTCACCTGTCGTGGAAGACCGCCTTCTTGGTGGCTATCACGTCAGCCAGAAGGATGGGAGAGCTCCAGGTGCTTTCCATCGAGTCTCCTTACCTGGTCTTCCACAGGGACAAGGTTGTCCTGCGCCCCCACCCGAAATTCCTTCCGAAGGTGGTGTCGGAGTTTCACCTTAACCAGGTGCTGACTCTGCCGGTGTTCTACCCCAATCACACCTCGGAGGCCGAATATAGGCTCCATACTCTGGACCCTAGAAGGGCGCTCACTTATTATAAGGAGCGCACGGCTGAAATTCGGGGAGAGGTTCGCCAGCTGTTTGTCACCGACGCTGAAGCCGCATCTGGCAGACCTGCAGCCAAGCGGACGATAGGCAGGTGGGTCACCTCCTGCATAGATCGCTGCTATGAGTTGGCGGGCATGAAGCCTCCCAGAGGGATAAGAGCTCATTCTACCTGTCATACTGCTGCATCGGTGGCTGCTTCCAGGGACGTCCCTATCCAGGAAATCTGCAAGGCTGCTACCTGGAAGTCAAGCACACCTTATTACCCATTACCACATCGACCTTGAGTCACGCCGGGATGCTGGTTTTGGGGCCTCGGTTCTCAGTCCTTATTTCCCAAGTAAGTATTAAGGGGTGTCTTGCCTCCCTCCTCCCGGAGAACTGCTAGAGTCTGCCAATAAGTGTGGATGAACAACATATCCATGTCCCTAGAAATACAGGTTACTCACCTGTAACAGGAGTTCTAGGAATGGTATATGTTGTTCATCCACTGTTCCACCGACCTCCCGGCTCGACGCACAACCTGAGCTTCCAGCGGGCCAGATCTGGCGTCATGGGGCAGAGCCGAGTTTTTACTACCGGGTGGGTGGGAGGAGCCAGCTTGAAGACCTTCCGGCAAGATTTAAAGCGGCAAGGAACCTGCCAATAAGTGTGGATGAACAACATATACCATTTCTAGAACTCCTGTTACAGGTGAGTAACCTGTATTTACTCACCTGTAACAGGAGTTCTAGGAGTGGTATACACTACCGGACAAAAGTTTTAGAACACCCCCATTTTCCAGTTTTTATTGAAATTTACGCAGTTTAATGTCTCAATGTACTCTGAAATTAAAGCATAGAACAAATAAACAATTGGAGATAAAAAAAGAAATCGTAGAATCATTTTGTTTTAACAAAATTTAATCTAAATTTTTGACTCATCAAAGTAGCCACCTTTTGCAGATATAACCTCGGAACACACTCGTGGCATTCTTCATACAATGGACATCAAATATTGTTCGGGAAGTTCTTCCCAACACTGTTGCAGAAGTTCCAACAAATGTGTTGCACTTGTAGGTTGCTTTGCTTTCACCCTTCTGTCCAGTTCATCGCAAACCAGCTCGATGAGGTTTAAGTCTGGAGACTGTGCTGGCCATTCCATGATTTGAAGCCTACCATCTTGTTCTTTTCCTCGAAGGTAGTTCTGACATAGCCTGGAGGTATGTTTTGGGTCATTATCTTGCTGTAGGATGAACCCCTGACCAACTAGGCATAGACCAGAGGGTACTGCATGGCGCTGCAAAATGCTGTGGTAACCCTTTTGGTTCAGGGTGCCAGTCACTCTGTGCAAGTCGCCGACTCTGGATACAGCAAAAGAGCCCCAGACCATCACGCTTCCTCCTCCATGTTTGACAGTTGGTGTCACACACTGAGGAACCATCCTTTCACCTACTCGACGGCGTACAAAAACCCTGCGTGATGAACCGAAGATTTCAAATTTTGATTCATCGGTCCAAAAGACCTTCTTCCAGTCTTCAGTAGTCCACTGGCGGTGCTTCATGGCCCAGGCAAGCCTCTTTTTCTTATTTTGCCATCTTAGCAATGGCTTTCTTACTGCCACTCGACCTATCAAACCTGCAGCTTGAAGTCTTCTCTTCACAGTTGAAACTGAGACTTGCTTACCTCGACCAGTGTTAAGCTGTGCTTGAAGCTGTTGTCCTGTGAGCCGCCTATCACGCAAGCTGTTGACTCTCAGAAACTTGTCTTCTGATTCTGTTGTGGCTTTGGGTCTGCCAGACCTCTTCCTGTCAGAGTTTCCTCCAGTTTCCAAGTGCCTTTTGATGGTGTAGGAAACTACTCACTGACACCTTGGCTTTCTTTGCAATTTCTCTAAAGGAAAGACCTACACTTTTTAAGGGTTATAATGGTCTGTCTGTCTTCCTTTGTTAATTGCCTTGTTCTCGCAATTATGATAGCAATATACTACTTCCTGCAGTGCATTATTGTCCAAATAATGCTTTAGGGGGTGTAATAACAGTCTGTTCCAACACTGCTTTTATACATAGAGGTTTTTAATCAAGTAATCAACAAACGTTGGGACACCTGTAGGAATTGTTTGCATCAACTTTCAAGGCTTAATTTACTTCCATTGCTGCAGAACAGCTGTAAGTTGTTAACCCATTACTTGTTCCCTGAAAAAGGCCTTTTTTTTTTATAACTCTGAAATTTACATTGTTTTTCAGTTTTTGCTAACCTAAACTTTTTTTTTTTTTTTAACCTCTAGCAGTTTACCGCTTACCTTTGTACCATTTCAGGTTATTCACTGGACTTGAATTGCTTAAATTTCAATAAAAACTGGAAAGATAGGGGTGTTCTAAAACTTTTGTCTGGTAGTGTATGTTGTTCATCCACACGATCCACCCGACCTTCCCGGCTTTGACGCGCAACCTGGCTTCCAGCAGGCTAGATGTGGCATCATGGGGTGGAGCCGAGAGTTTTGCCACCCGGGTGGGTGGAAGGAGCCAGCTTGAAGACCTTCCGGCAAGATTTAAAGCGGCAAGGAACCTGCCAGTAAGTGTAGATGAACAACATATACCACTCCTAGAACTCCTGTTACAGGTGAGTAACCTGTATTTCTGAAAACAAGTATAGAGCTTTTTTGAAGCATGCATATAAAGTAAGGTGCATAATATTATAGGGCATGAAAACTCACCGTCAGGTTTTAGTTCTATAAGACATAATGTTCAAACAACATGAAGTCTTGCTGTATTCAGATATAATGCAGTTAGCCCCAGCACTTGAACTGCCCCGGAGAGGAAAGAGCTAACTCTATGCTGAAGCATAGAACGTTGAGCTCAAGCTCAGTTTTCAAACCTCTGTCTGTGGTACTTCCCAATGTAACCATCAGATTCTTTACACCGCCTAACAGTGAAGCCGCTCTGGAGATTTCCTCTGCTTGGTTCGGTAAAGGTAAAGCGTTGGGTTTAAACCGCATATTTTTTTGTTATTTTCGGATTTCCAGCCTTTGTCTACGGTACAGGTAATGACTGTGTTTCTATTTTGGTGAAAAAGTGGAAATTGTCTTTCTTCGATTTCTTCCTGGTTGGTCCGGTTTGGAACCAACTTTGTTAAATTTAATTTCTGAGATTAGTGTGGTGTTCCGGCACCGATCAGTTTCAAAATAACTGGACTTTTTGCTGGTTCTTTTGAAAAACCTGTGACATGTTTTGTAACCGATCAGTTGTTTTATTACCTGGCTTGAAAGCTGCAATAGGGTAATTTGTTAGGTTGGCCATGTCTGAGAAACCCAAGAAGAAAACCGGTCCCAATGGGTTTCAACACTGTACTGAGTGTGGGGAGGCCTTTGCTAAGGTCGACCCCCACTCTTCTGTGTTTATTATCTGGGGTTTGATCACCTCAAGTCAGATTGCCAAATCTGTAAAACCTTTCCTAAATCCACTTTAGATAAAAGACTGAGTAGGCTGAAGGAAAGGGGAGGCTGAGAAGTCCGTAGATCCGGATTGCCAGCCCGGTTCTGGCCGAACCTGAGGAGGTGCCTACTGACCTAGGCAATACCTCCTCAGGCAAAAGGAGAGCTGACCCCGAGGGGTCGGTTCCGTCAAAGAAAAGTGCAAGTCTGCCGGTTCAGATCCTATATCCCACTCTCCAACCGCGGACGAAATAGCCAAAGTGATTAGTATTGTCCAGTCGCTTAGACCGGTTCCGTCCAAACCGGTACCACTGGTTCGGTGATCGGTTTGATCGGATCCATCTCCTCTGGATTATGACCCAGATGCTTATTATGAGTGGGAGGGAGACAAAGACTACCCGGTGATGATGACGACGATGCAGGGGGTCTGTATGTGCCCATTGAACCGGACATCTCCCCAGACAGGCCCTCATGTGTCTCTCCTCCCAGGTTCTCAGAGTCCCCTTTACACTTTTTGTTCTACAAAAAGGTGGCACAAACCCTGCAGCTTCCCTTGGTTGAAGCCACAGAGGAGGATGAAGAGCCTGATTTTGTGGAAATGCTGGACATCCCTGAGTTCAAAAAACTGTATATCCCTCTTCATAAACCCTTGGGGAAACGCACAAAATTTTACAAACTCCTAATTCAGTATCTCCTGTGGATAAGAGAATGGATAGGAGGTATTCGTTATCAGGCTCAGCTGTGGAGTTCCTTTATGGTCATTGCAGCCAAGTTGGGGTAGTGTAGGCTGCAGCCTGTGACAGGGCTAACATTCCTTTGGCTTCACACCCCCTGGATAAGTACTCCAGGGAAGCGGATGCCATGGCCAAAAAACAGTATTTGGCATCCTCTTTGAGACTCAGGCAGGCTACTTGTATGGCCTACACAGCCAGGTACCAGAAATCCAGATGGGATACAATTCTGGAACTGGCTAAACAGGCCTCTCCCCAGCTAGCCAAGGAGCTGGAGGTGGTGGCTGCTGATGGAATTGAGGCATCCAAAATGTAATTTCATGCTGCTGTGGACTCCAGTGATGTGGCCTCTAGAGTCATGGCTACATCTGTGTCTCTCAGAAGACATGCTTGGCTCAGATTTACTAGCATTTCACAGGATACCCAGACTAAGACAATGGATTTTCCTGTAGTAGGTAACTCTCTGGGGAACAGACAGAGGCTTACATGAAGAAAATGGGTGAATACAGGACCACATACAGGAGTGCACAGGCCAAGGAAAGGCAGGCCACTTCGCACAAGCAGCAGTCTAGGGGCAGGAGCAGGCCCTTTCAAAGGCCTTTTTTTACCAAGCCCAGGCCTTCTCTCCCTTCCCACAGAGGGTGTTCATCAGAGGGAGGGGTAGGAGGGGGATGAGCAGGGCTGCTCCCTCCTCCTCTCAGTCTAAGGTTCCTGCCAAGCAGACACCCTGATGTGTCAGCCCGGGTCGACTCCCCATTTCCAGTAGAAGGCAGGCTGGCTTACTACTTCCAGGCCTGGAAGTCTGTGACCTCAGACAAGTGGGTCCTGGAAGTAGTAAGCCAGGGACTGGCCCTCAGCATCAAAAAATTTCCAAAAAAGAGGGCCAAGTCTTTTCCACCTGCATCAGTCTCAGAAACCCTTGCCCTAGAGGCAGATGCTTCCTCTCTTCTAGCTCTCAGAGCTATAGAGAAAGTTCATACTGAGCACAAGGTAAAAGAACTGTATTCCAGGTACTTCCTGACCCCCAAAGAAAACAGGGGAGTGGCGACCCATCCTAGACCTAAGGTATCTGAACAAACACATTTCAAAGCCCAAATTCAAAATCGTAACTCCTAGAATAATCCTTCCCTCTCTAAGGCCTGGGAATTGCTAGCATCTCTGGACCTCAAGGGGGCCTACTTCCATATTCCTATCAGGTGCTCCCACAAAAAATACCTCAGGTTTGAGTTGCCTTCAGGCCATTACCAATTCAAAGCTATGCCATTTGGCCTAACAACAGATCCAAGAGTGTTCACAAAGTGCCTTGCAGTAGTGGTGGCTTACCTTAGAAGACAGGGTATCATCATCTTCCTGTATTTGGATGGCTGGCTCTTAGTGGCTTAGTCCCCTTTACAAGTCATGTCAGCTCTTCAAACTGCAGAGGACCTACTTAGCTCATTTGGATTTCTTCTCAGTCTTCCAAAGTCTGTCCTTGAACCAGTTCAACGTCTCACCTTTATGGGCATAGAGTTGGACACTGTACAACCAAAAGCCTTCCTTCCCCTGGTAAGGGTGAAGGACCTAGTGGATCTCGCTTCCTCCTTTCGACCTCAGGTCTCCCGCCCAGCAAGATAGTTCCTTCAGCTCCTGGGCCACATGGCAGCTTCCATGGCAGTGGTGCAGGCAGCAAGATTCCAGATGAGGGACATTCAGTTTCATCTAAGGTCTTTTTGGTCTCAAAAGAAGGATTCACTTACCAAACTGATCCCAGTGACTCAGACTCTGGTCCCAGCTTTCCAGTGGTGGCTGGACCAGGACAACCTCAGACAAGGGGTTCCATTTCTCTCACAAGTCCCATCAGTAGTTCTAACTACGGATGCTTCTCTCCTAGGGTGGGGAGCCCACCTGGGAGCCCTGACAGCTCAAGGGGTCTGGTCCCCACAAGAGTCTCTCCTTCATATCAGTCTTCTGGAACTCAGGGTAGTTTTCCTAGCCCTGCAGAACTTCTCGGATTCAGTCAAGGGCAAGGTGGTCCAAGTCAGGACAGACATCACCACAATGTGGTACATCAACAGACAGGGAGGCACTCGATCCTCGGCCTTGTGCACAGAGGGCCATGAAGCTGTGGTATCTGGCCTATTCTCTTCAGACTTCTCTGGTAGCAGTTCACCTTCCAGTGAAGGACAACGTACTAGCAGATGCTCTGAGCAGAATTTCACAGGGACGTCATGAATGGTCCCTGGATCCTCACATCCTGAAGGTCATCTTCTCCAGGTGGGGCACTCCAGAGATAGATCTCTTTGCAGCACCGGACAATCATCAACTTCCTCTGTTTTGTTGCAGACCTCCAGTCCTGGGGACAGTGCCACAGGATGCTCTCTTTTTGGACTCGAAGGGCAGGTTTCTCTATGCCTTCCCTCCCTTCCCTCTGCTGTTCAGAGTTCTGATCAAGCTCAGGACTCAACCCTGCACAGTGATACTGGTGGCTTCAGATTGGGCCAGACAGCCGTGGTATCCTCTACTGCTGTCCTTGTCAGTGTCACGTCCCCTGTCTCTGCCCAGGACATACAGTCTCCTGTCCTCCCAGGGGCGGATCTGGTGCCCAATTCCAGTCTCTCGATCTCAAGGCCTGGCTCTTAAAGAGTTAGAATATGCAGCACTACATCTTTCTCAGGGAGTTCTGGATATTCTGAAGGTCTCCAGTAAGCCTTCCACTAGAAAAACTTACTACTCCAAATGGAAAAGGTTCAGTATTTGGTGCTCTCAGAAAGGCATCCTGCCTGATTCTGCAGACATTTCCATAGCCTTAGACTATCTAGTTCATGTGAATGGTCTTCTGGGCCTTATGCCTGCCACTCTGAAGGTTCATCTAGCAGCTGTCTCTGCATTCCTCTCAGCGGGGAAGGGCTCTTCCCTGGCATCTCATCCTGTTTTCAGAAAGTTTTTCAAAGGTCTGGTTCACATTAACCCTCCCTTTAGGGAGCCCACTCCACCTTGGGATCTTAATATCTGCATAACTCAGCTTATGCAGCCACCCTTTGAACCTTTGGCTTCAGCCAAATTGAAGTACTTGACCTGGAAAACTGTGTTCCTGGTAGCTATTACTTCTGCCAGGCGGATTAGTGAGTTACAGGCTCTGTCAGTGGAACCTGACTTCATCTCCTTCCATAGGGACAAAGTGGTCCTAAGAACCAATAGGAGGTTCTTGCCCAAAGTGGTATCGGATTTTCATGTGAACCAGTCTATCTCTCTCCCTGTGTTTTTCACTGATCATTCTTCTTCAGATGAAAGAAGGTTACACAGTCTGGACGTTAAGAGTGCCCTTGGCTACTACATAGAGCATACTAAGGCACATAGAAATGACTGTCTTCAATTGTTTCTCACTTATAGTGAAGTGAGGAAAGGTAAGCCTGCCACTAAAAGAACTATTGCCAGGTGGATTGTTTCTTGTATACAATTCTGTTATGACAAGTTGGGTAGAACGCCCCCTTCAGGCCTGAGGGCTCATTCGACTAGGGGTACAGCTGCTTCTCTAGCTGCGGCCAGAGATATACCTTTGTTAGAGATCTGTAAAGCAGCCACCTGGAAAACAGTACATACTTTTACCAAGCATTACTCCCTGGACATCCAGGCTAGGAGTGATGCTAGGTTTGGCACAGCAGTACTGCAGAGCCTCTTCCCAAAGTAGGTTCTGCATTCCCTCCTCTATAGGGAACTGCTTGGCAGTCTGCATTATGTCTGAATGCAGCAAGACTTCATGTTGTTTTAAGAAAAAAATACTTACCATAGTAATGTTTCTTCTAATGGAGTCTTGCTGTATTCAGCCCCTACCTCCCCCTCTTGGAACCTGGTTTTTGGGAAGTGGGCTGGCAGGTACAGTGTTGTACCTCGGGTGTACCTTGTACCCTCCCTCTAGGGTGGGGTGGATGTTATTATTTTTCTGGTGTTTTATACTTAAATATTGTCGCTACCTTTCCTTCTTGGGTTCTTGACTGAAGTCATTTGGGCCCAAAAATAATGTTTGGCCCTTTGGCTATATGTTGAACAATTTCCATACTATAGTATGTTAGTTAGTGTGCTCGTAAGAATCTGACAGTTACACTGGGAAGTACCACAGACAGAGGTTTGAAAACCGAGCTCGAGCTCAACGTTCTATGCTTCCACATAGAGTTAACTCTTTTCTCTCTGGTGCAGGTCAAGTGCTGGGGCTAACTACATTATGTCTGAATACAGCAAGATTCCATTAGAAGAAACAACATTACTATGGTGAGTAATTTATTCTTTTTCTCCCTTTCCCTTGGTGTACAGGGTTTTGCTCAAGCTCAGGTCCCAGTCAGCATCCATGATTTTGATAGCTCCAGACTGGCCCAGGCAGCCATGGTGCTCTCTTCTGCTCTCCGTGTCTGTGGCCGAACCAATGCACCTTCCCAGGAGGCACAACTGGTTAACCTCCAACCAGGGGAGGCTCTTGTACCTGACTCTCTAATCTCTCAGGCTCAAGGCCTGGCTTTTGAGGACCTAGAATATGCAGGCCTGAACCTTTCTGAAGGTGTCAGGAAGCCCTCCACTGAGAAAACCTATGCTGCATGTCACAGGGTAGCCCTTTGATGAGTAGGGAGCCTCGATAAAGTCCAAAAAAATGGCCTTCTTTAAAAATGTCAATCCCACCACTACCACCATATGTCATAGGGTGTGGGTGACCATGTGGACTGAATAGTAGTGCGACACAGATGCGGTTAAAATCAGCAAATTTATTTTATTACTTAAGCAGTATTTCTTCTTTAGGAGGACATATTTTATAGCGCCGACTGGCCACTGTTCACGCATGTTCAGAGGATGTTTATTGTGAAACTCTTGAAATGCTTAATAAATGAAATGTAATACAAGTTATTGCTTAAATGATGTATTAAATAAGGAATATGTTTACATGAATAAATTTAGAGATATCCTGAACGAGTTTTAGATGTTAGATAATTGTATGGACGGAGTTAGGTCATCACATGATACAGCATTCTGTATAAAACTCTGTTATTTATACTGTGAGTTGTATAGGTTTTGGATCTGAGGCAGACTCAAGGGAGCTCTGTGAAGCACTCCAATGTGTTAAGAGAAGAACACCTGGGATAGCTAGCCTTTTCCAGCCATTTATTCCTAATGGTGTAATTTGATGTTATAATTTGTGTTTGCCATTCCACTATTTTTTTTGTCGTACCAGTTCACTGTTATTAAATCTGTCCTGCTAAAGAAGAAATATTGCTAAAGTAATAAAAGAAATTTGCTGATTTTAACTGCATCTGTGTCATACCAGGTTTCGTACTAGGTAGATAAGGAGTTAGGGGGCTTGTAGGCCCGTAATACTCTTATAGCATATAATATTTAACAGTGGGGTTAGTAAGAAGATATTTATCCAATCTACTCTTAAAAGTGGTTTTTGAATCACTAATAATGATATTCAAAGGAAGTGCATTCCATGGAATGATAACTGTCACAGTAAAAAAATATTTTCGAGGCATAAGGTTAAAGCCCCTTCCTTGCAATTGGAGGGGATGGCTTCTAATATTGAAGGCATTTTTTTTAAACCCATACCCATGTTAAACATCAGATGGTCATCTTGAATAACATCAGACGTGAATAACAGTAGTGTAGCACTACTGTTCAGTCCACATGGTCACCCACACCTTACGACACTGCAAAATGGAAAAGGTTTTCTGATGGTGTTCCACCCAGAATATTGTGCCAACACAGGCTGGGGTACCAGCCATGCTGGATCATCTTACTTACATGCATTCTTTGGGCCTTTAGCCCAGTACCCTGAAGGTACATTTGGCTGCAGCATCTGCTTACGTTTCAACTAGCAAAGAATTTCTCTAGTCTCAGACCCTATCTTTAAAAGGTTCTTCAAGGGCCTTTCCCATGTCCACCCCCCCTCACAGGGAACGAGTGCCAGCATGGGACCTCAATGGCTGCATAGCCAAACTCATGGGGTCCCCTTTTGAGCCCATGTCTTCAGCTCATCTGAAATGTCACATGGAAAACAGTTTTCCTACTGGCAATGACTTCATCTAGAAAGATCAGTGAGATCTAGGCTCTTTGCTTGGATCAGGACTACATCTCCTTCCATAAGGACAAAAGTGGTCCTGAGAACAAACAGGAAATTTCTCCCTAAAGTAGTTTCTGATTTCCACTTGAACTAAACCATTACCTTACCTGTCTTTTTTCACTGAGCACTCCACTTTTGGTGAAAGGAGGCTTCATAGTTTGGATGTTAAGAGAGCTCTTGGTTATTACATGTCAGCCAGTAAGGACCATAGGCAGGACAGAAAACAGCTGTTCCTGACTTATAGGGATGTGGGAAAGGGTAACCCAGCATCTAAAAGGTCAATTTCTCGCTGGATAGTACAGTGCATCCAGTTTTGCTTCTCTAAAGCTGGAAGGGAACCCCCACCAGGGTTGAGGGCCTATTCCACAAGGGGCACAGCTGCTACCTTAGCAGCTGCCAGAAATGTTCCATTAGTGGACATCTGTAAAACAGCTACCTGGAAAACAGTACACACCTTTACAAAGCATTACAGTTTGGACATCCTGTCAAGGAGTAATGCCAGGTTTGGCACAGCAGTCCTGCAGAGTCTTTTTCCAAAGTAGGTTCTATGCCCACCTCCAAAGGTACTGTTTCGTAGTCTACAGAAGTTATGAATACCTGAGTATTACTGGGGTTAGAAGAAAAAAATACTTACAATAGTAATCTTGTTTCTTCCCAGTGATACTCAGATATTCATAACTTCCCACCCTGCCTCCCCTTCAAGAACCAGTAGCCTCTGCATTCCTGGGAATGTTTTTCAAACTTGCTGTATAGGTGCCACAATCAGGCATGATTGTTTGTAAATTAGGTTCTTCTTGTTTTTCCCCTTCAGGTGATTTCTGACATTCAGGGGTGTTGTTGCATTTTACGACACTCAGTTTGGGTGTTTTTGTCCTCCTCTTGAGGGCTTTCGGGTATTATTTTATTAATCATTATAATTCCAATTATTACAGTTTTAGTTATATATGTGTAGTTTTTGAGACCTGTCTTTCCAGGCTCCAAGGAAATCTAAAGGTTTAGAACCAGGGCAGTTAGTTCAGGACAGCACTTGAAAAATAGCACATGGAAAGATTCCATCGTTTGCATAGCATCCCATCTCTCTGGGTAGTTCAGTCTTAAAGGGACACTGCAGGAGTTATGAATACCGGAGTATCACTGGGAAGAAACAAGATTACTATGGTAAGTAATTTTTATGTTTGCTTGCTCGCATGTGCAAGACACATAGTGCCACCATACGAGTTTTTATAGGTGTGCCACCCCCACTTCCAATGCCCTGCTCCTTTTGTAGGTGCAGTCAAGACTACCAGTGAATGTCTGTGTAAATGACCACTACAATCAGCAGTGGTAACATGTAGGCAATCTGCATACTGCTGAATTGCCTACACGTCACCACTGCATCTGAACTACTGTCATAGCTCGTTTTCGTTTACTGTTGACTAGGGCTACGTCTCATCTCTCAGGCGTACCTCTGACCCCTGCTTCCTGTGTCATTTTTGTTTGTCCTTAGCTGGTTAGGACTTACCACTTGCACTGCAGCTACAGCCAGCCAGAGCAGCATCAGAATGCAAACCCCGCGAAGAAACAAAAATGGATTTATGTTTTAACACTTTTGCACCACTGACAGTCCCCCAGTATCGGCTGTCTGGGCCTGGCAGCTTTGACAACAGTATAACCAGGTGTTGCAGCCCTCCCCTTGTCCTGTCTTATGTCAGTTGCATGCCCCACAGCTACAAGTTAAACTGATTCCAATCTTTGCCGAGCAAAACTTTTTTTTTAATGCATGTTTTGCAGTGATTTACAGCAAGACTTCATCTTTGCCTTTCCGAGACAGCACATATAATAGCGCGTAGTCCACACTGCTGGTTCTCCAGGATATGAGACAAGTCGTGTATACTTTCTCAGCACAGCTGTGCTTTTTGCTCAAGTTCCCCCTGCAGTAATGCTGGGGATTTTGAATTGGATAGATCAGAGGAAATACGAGGTTGGAGTCCATGACTTTAGCTCCTTCCCTTCCTATGATAGCGCTACAAGGAGCTCAGGAAAAGGAAACATCACACTTCAAAGCAATTCGGCATTGCAGCCTTTCCTTCTGCTTTGTTTGTTTTTGTTTGTTCACTTTCGTTGTAAACCTTGTAACCAAAAAACATATCTTCGGGACTCTTTGATCTCCCTTCATCCACCTAAAATCTTTGACAGGCAGCACTAGAAATGTGGAGGAGGAGATATGTTGCAAAAGGAAAATGGCAAGTGCTGGGACTAATGTGTGGATGCTGACAGTGCTGTGCTGGCTGCTGCTGCTGCTGGTGGCAAAGAGTTGTCCTACTGTTGCCCAGGAAGAGGAGAAGGAAGATGGAGAGGCCAAGCGCTTCTGCCATGTGGCCTTCGAACTGTACATCATCATTGAAAAGTAAGTGACAGAATTTAACCAGAACATTAGTAACCTGTGTCCAGAAAAGCAATTTTTAGTTCCCCTCCACTGAACTTAGCTGAGCAACCACATTCCTGCTGCCTGGGCAGGAAGAGCTCTGGATGGACAGCATTTGCAACAGTAGACAAAGAAAAGTGCGGCTGGAGAGCTGGGGTAGGGGCCTGGGGGAGACTTTTGGGATCATTTAACTGTGAGAACAAAGGGAGGAAAAAGAAACAGAGACTGTTGCCGAATATCTGTATCCTGCTTTGCTCGTCTGTGTAGGGGGAAGGGGAATCAAATGCTTTGACATATGCTTGTCAAAAAAAAAAAAAAAATCTGTCAAATATTTACTGGCATACCATTGAGTTTGTTTAATTACTCAGCACCAAAAAAGCAACAGAGTCCAGTGTTCCTAGTTTCTTGATACAGTGTGTATGATGGTGGCTGGGTTGAAAGCGGCTGTTTTGTTTGTCTAGACACTGGTATCACGGAAGCATTCTTTTGCCGTCCTGCTGTTGCTGTTGCCTTGTGTTCTAGCTGTTGGAGCTGTCTAGTCAAACTGCCATCTGCAGGATGGGGAGGTGGAGGGGGGGCACACTGCCAGCATGTCCAGCTGAGTAGCAGCTCAAAGTACCCAATCTGTGTACTGGGGCGTGAAACCAAGCATCTCTTGCGAAGGCTTGCTTTGTTGCTGCTGTGCTTAGCAGGGATCTAAGGTTGCTCACATCATTAGTGCAGGAACTAACGCAACTTTAGGTGAAATGAAATGTGTATGCTGGGGGAGTGGGTTACATAACAGCTGTAGTGGAAGTAGAAACAGTTCACTAGTGATGGTGCCACACCTTGGCCCTTGGATGTAGGAAAGAACACCTCGGGTGAAGGGAAGAGTGGAGCACGCTTTCCCATACTTCTCAACTTTTTTTTTTTTTTTTACTTTATTTTTATCCTCCCTAACCTGCCCTCATCGTTCCACTCTTTTAGGCCACTCATACCATTCATGCATCAGACGCAGAATCTGCCCCTAGAGTGCCTCGGCAACTCCTACCTTCCTCCACCTCAACGGAGCACTTGCACAGCGGGGTCTGCCTGTGGATCTGTGGCTAGATGGCTTGGAGCGGTCATCATCTAGGACCGATGAGGGTTGTTTTCCATTTTTCTTGTGGTACCCTTCCATCCCCTGAGGACATCGGCTTGGGCAGGTTATGTGCTTACGCACTACGCCTGCCAAATGGCTATCAGCGTCCTCCCCTCCCTGACTCCAGTGCCCTAGGAGCCGCCAGTGCCTCGAAAGTCGGTGCTTCCTCGACCCTCAAGGTCGTCGGCTGCATGAAGCACCCCGGTAACCCACCCTGAAGGAGGAGAGCGTCCGTTGGGACGCCCAATCCTCCTTCCCCATACCAGCCACCGACAACCTGAGCCTGTGCCCGAATCCGGGTCACCGGCGTGGTGCAAGGTGTGGCGTCCAGCGCCTCAAACCTCAGCACCACCGGGCCAGCTCCCATACTTCTAAACTTTTCATCAGGGAAATGCAGGTTCTAACCCCATGTATTCTTCTATATTCATAACTGTGTGCAGTCTGCCTCCTAAGTAGAACTGCCTGGAGAGAAATGGAACTATATACAAATAATAGAACCTATCATTGCTCGAGACACATATTCAAACTGCTGCCCTCATCTACTGTAACATTCCATCAACGTCTCAGATTTCTCACTCAGCCTGACAAGTAAGACTCCTGGATATCTTCCTCTCGACACTTCATGCTGATTCCAGTTCAGTAAGTATAATTTTGTGTCTATTTGAGCTGCTGCCTTTTATTTATTGTTTAATTTACTTCTAATTACTTTTTAAAAGTTATGTTTATTTAGCTGAGCGATAAAATTTAATTTTTTTCTCGGTTACTCACAGTTCAGGATAACCGCTGAGGAACTGGGGCTTTCTTAGTAATTTGGGTGTTTTTCACCATAGTTTTAGTGTTATTTTATATATATTGGTGTACCCCGATGGGCATTCTAAAAGTCTTCCAGGAGCTTGCCTGAATGCTCCAAGTCTGGATGGTGTTGGCGTCTGAGCTGTTTAAATGTGGTTCCAAGTGAGTGCTATTTGAGCCTCCACGCCATGTACTGTCTCTTTAAGAGCTCTCTGCTTGCAGACTTAATTAGTTTGTATGGGGGACTGTGTATTTAATGCTTGAATCTCGCCCGGGCTGCTGTCAGTTCGCTCCGTTTCTGCCGTTGCTACATGTGCAGAGTGAGCCTTGTTGAAAGATGCAACTGTTTGCCAGAAATCATTTAGAGTGACTGAGAAAATGTAGTTTGTCTAACCTGTCTTCATTTCAGCACGAACTGTTTCAGTGTAACTCTTTCATTTTGGTCCTGAATAGCTGATTTGGACCAATCAGGATGATAGGGAGACCCTAAAATGGAGCCTGTGGATGAATCAGAACTTGGAGTCTCAATTTTGAGCCAGCCACAAGGGGATTGTATGGGCAGTGACTCTGGGAAATGTAGTTTTAACCTTGGTGCCTTTTTCCACCAACAGAGGGAGTCTTACTGTGAGTGACAGCCGAACCAGCCAACAGAAAGATGTAGAGCTAAAGGAAATGCCCTGCTCTGTGACTGGAAAGATTAGATCAGTTGTAACTGTGAAGAGAGAAGGAGCTCTGTGCTTCTGCGATGTATAGTTTACCGCGGGAAGCGCGTGTGAGGCCCTGAGTTTTGGTCTACAGTCTTTGTGAGTGCCAGTTTGGACTAAATCCAAGTTGTGAGGAGAAAGAAGCACTAGAAGTGTGGAAACCAGGCTCACCCTGTAGAAGAAATTGCTGAATCATGCTTGGTCTGTCAGCAACTGAAGCTGCCGTGTGTGCTTCCGGGTATTTTGCAGTAATTGCGATCGGGATTGAGGAGCAGTATGCCTGGTATAGTACTTTCCTTTTACATATGAATGTGCGAAGTGCTTGTGGGGAATCACTATTTCCAATCCCCTGTGCTGTGTGTTGGAGCTGGAAGCAAACCCCTGCTTGTCTCTGACTAAATCCATTTGCTATCAACTGCAGTGGGGTCCACTGACAAGGACTTTGTCTCCATGTCTTGTTGTTCTGGCAATCCAGAAGAACCTCCACCATCTGGGTTTCAGCTTGGGTATTGTGAGTACAAGTCAGGGTATTCCCCTGCAGCCTGTTTTCAATCACAAGTGTGTCATCTAATTCTTGTTGTTTCACTGCTTCATGAACTGAGCCATCCGGCTCCAGATTACAACTGGGTGTTGTGCATGTATTTTCTTCTACAGGGCCCTATCCATTTGTACCTGCCGCCAACCCTGGGCAAAGGACCTGGCTAGCCCCCCCCCCCCAACCTGGCTACCCAGAGTGTGACTTTTCAGTCCCTGTATGTGTGCACAGTACTGTGACTTAATGCCACCAATTAACCTGATTTCCCCCTCCCGTGTTACTTCCCTGTAAATAAATCAGATTTGTTGTTGTTAAACTATATACTGTCTGTGGTGTTGGTACTTATGGAAACAGTATTGTGTTTTGCTGTGTATGTTGTTTAACCTTATTTTACAGGGGGTCCTCAGAGACGTGCTACAGAATCGGTCTCGAGGGTAAGTGGTATCTATATGAATGAACAGTGTATATACGTGGGGTATTGGGGCTGTAACTCCAGTGTACTGTGTGAGCCACTAGAGGGAATAAAAGGGGTCTCAGTGTCCCAGAGGGCTGTGACCAAGCTAGTCTAACCACTACAAACCCTAATCTGTGGGTGGAGGCACCCACCATAGGACCTAGGCCCCTCAACCTGTCCATAGTCAAACAGGCATGCGTAGTAGCCCTTGGGATAGCGCCACCTAGGGGTTACATTCGTATATTATTTCTGTGTTTAAAACTTCATTTTGAAACCAAGTGGTCTGTTTTTCTGAACCGCTACCCCGGTTCCTGTGAACCACTAACCCGGTTTTTGTCTAAAATTATCAGTTCTTTTCTCAGATCCTTAACCAGTTCCTGAACCGACTAAAAAAAAAAGAACGGTAGTTTGAATACTAATAAGTGGTTACTGGTTTTTCTCCTGGAAATGGAATTACAAGAAAAAACAAAGAAAAAGACTGGTCCCCCCAGGTTTTAAAAATTGTACTAAGTGTGGGAAAGTGTTTGCAAAAGCTGACAAACACAGCCTATGTTTAGTCTGCTTGGGACCTGATCATTTTTCAGCAGACTGTGCCATTTGTAAATCCTTCCCTCCTAAAACTAGTGAGAAAAGGATGGAAAGGCTGAGAAAGAAAGTGGACAGTGGCTCCTCAGGCTTTAACCAGCCACCAAAAACTGCAGGTGAAAACTTTTTATCCACGGTTACCACCCCTGATAAGGGTGTCTCTGGCACTTTGAAAAGGAGGAATGGTCTGGCTGACTCTCCGGCCCCCTCCAAGAAAACCAAGCACTTAGAATCCCAGGTTTCTGTACCTCAAGGGGTCTCTACTGTGTCTCACAGCCTGCCATCTGTAGAGAAGATAGCCCTGGCTATGAACATTCTGCTGGCTTTACAGGGGATCCTGCCTGCTCAACCTGCTCCTCCAAAGGCTCCTGCTCCAGCTCCTGCCCCTGCATCACAGGAACTTGAGTGTG
The DNA here is from genome assembly GCA_016271365.2 of Neoceratodus forsteri. Lineage (NCBI taxonomy): Eukaryota > Metazoa > Chordata > Ceratodontiformes > Ceratodontidae > Neoceratodus > Neoceratodus forsteri. Next base: position 408,887,382 of record CM057453.1, read on the forward strand.
ATTACTATGGTGAGATCAATCCTGAACAGGATGAACCAACAGAGCCTGAAGCCTCACCTGAGCAGGAGATCGGCTCTGCTCCTCGACCTGAGGATTTTTCATCTCACTTTTCTTTTGTGAGAAAAATAATGGATGCTTTGGAGTTAGCTACCACTAAAGTGCACTGTCAGTGGCTCAGTAGGTAGCACACCCGCCTCTGAGGCTGGGAGATCAGAGGGCTGTGGGTTCAGTTCCCACATCTGGCCCTTGGGTTAATATCCCAGTACTGACACTGTAGTGCAGCATTGGAGGGGTGCTGCACTTCTGAGGTGCCGTCTTTCGGATGAGACGTTAAACCGAGGTCCCATCTGCCTAGATTGGTGGTAGTTTAGGTGGATGTTAAAGATCCCATGGCACTTATCGAAAATAGAGTAGGGGAATTGCCCCAGTGTCCTGGCCAAATTTCCCTCATTTATTAAAAAAATGCCACCAACAGCTTACTCTCGTTCAGGGTCATTTGGCATTCATGTGTATCCCCCTTCCCCAGGTCATGCCTGAAAATAGGCAGGATTTGTCTAGTGCTCTTACCCAGTCAACAAAAACTAAATAAATAAAATAAATAAATAAGTGGTCGATGATGAGGAGGCCGAATACCTAGAGATGATGGGGTTAGCATCCACAAAAAAGGTTTATCTGCCAATTAACAAGTTCTTTAAAAAAGACTTGTTAAAGATTTTACAGACTCCTAACTCTGTTCCACCTATAGATTAGAAGTCTGATAAGAAATATTAATTGGACAGGAAGGAAGCAGAGTTCTTATACTCCCACCCTGATCACCAAGGCATAATCCAAAAGGCAGCCCGTGAAAAGGTGAGGATCGTTCTCTCTTCCCACCCTCCTGAGAAGGACGCCAGGAAAATAGACGGTATGTTTAAGAAAGGGTACTTGGCTGCCTCCTTAGGTGTGAAGCAGGCTAATTAATTACCTGGCATATGCAGCACAGTATAAGAAAATACTGTGGCAATCAGTATGGGCTATGTCAGAGAAGGCTCTCTCGACCCTCTCTGATGACCTGGGAGAGACATCTAGATTTGGTCTGGAAGCTGCTAGGTATCAGTTCCAGATGGCAGCTGATGCTAATGATAATGCTGCTAGGTGGATGGCCCTATGAAGACTGGCATGGCTTAGGGCCACTAATCTCACCCAGGTTACCCAGACAAAAGCCATAGATTTTCCTGTGGAGAATAACTCGCTGTTTGGCAAACACACTGAGGAGTACATGAAGAAGGTGGATGAATACAAGGCCACCTACAAGAGTAACTCCTCCAGGGACAGGCCTACCCCTTCCTATAGGCCTTATGGAAGGGGAGGCAGGGGAAGGTCCCCTTATGGGAGGCCTTTTTACCAGGGCCAAGCTGCTTTTCAGCAACAGCCCTACCCACTGCAGACTGGGTATTTTAGATCCAGGGGCAGGAGGGATTCCAGAAGGGGCTCCCAATCTGTCCAGACTCAGGCACCCCAAAATAAAACCCCTGACCAATTGGTCCAGGTCACCTCCCCAGTGCCAGTAGGGGGCAGGCTAACTTACTTCCTCCAGAATTGGACTTCCATTACCACAGACAAGTGGGTTCTGGAGGTGGTAAGTCAGGGTTTGTCACTATGCTTCAAATCCCTTCCTCCTCTGAAATAGAGAGTCTTCAAGCCAACTTCCCTCATGGAGAGCAGGCTCTTGCAAAAAGAGGTGCAGAAATTTATACACATAAAAACAGTGGTCCCTGTACCAGTATATCTCAGGGGAAGGTGTTTCTACTCCCATTACTTCCTGACCAAAAAGAAAAATGGGGACTGGTGACCCATCCTAGATCTCGGATCCATCAACAAATTTCTAGTAAAACCAAGATTCAAGATGGTCACTTTGTCATCCATACTACCAGTTATCTAGCAGGGAGATTGGTTAGCATCTCTGAATTTAAAGGATGCCTATTTTCACATCCCAGTAAGGCAATCTCACAGAAAGCATCTCAGGTTCAGACTCCTTTCAGGTCATTTTCAGTTCACTTCCCTTCTCTTCAGCCTAACCTTGGCCCCAAGGGTTTTTACAAAGTGCCTAGCTGTGGTAGTGGCACACCTAAGGAGGTCTGGCATCCTAGTCTTCCCTTATCTGGAAGACTGGCTGGTTGTGGGAAAATCCCCACAGCAGGTCTCGGAGCACCTGCAATCAGCAGTGCATCTCCTGCAATCCTTGGGATTCCTGATAAATCAGGAAGTTTGTTCTAGGACCATGGATATGTTGTTCATCCACACTCTCTGGCATGTCCCTTTCCCCTTTAAATCTGTCCGGGAAGTCTTCAAGCTGGCTCCTCCCAGCCACCCGGGTGGTACATACCTCGGCTCCACCCCATGATGCCAGATCTTCCTTTCCGCTGGAAGATTCAGGATCCCTCTTGCTACTTCGTCGTTGAGAATCCAGGGCCTACGAACTGCAGGTTTTCACCACAATCACTTTCTTTAAAACTCAACAGAGTTTTCGATTCCGATCCGAGCGCATCGGACATGGAGTACAAGTCATCCCCGGGATTTGGCCGGTGTCCCTGCAGACAGAAAATGTTGTGCACCGATCCCCACCTGAAGTCTTGCAGTATTATGACTATTGCAGTGCTCTCCAACCCTTGAACTGCCCCAGAGAACAAAGAGTGAACTTTCCATGCAAGGCATGGAACGCTGAGCTCGAGCTCGGTTGAAGCCTCTGTCTGCTGTTGTTTGAACCCCAGCCGTCAGATTCTTTACTCCGCCTCACTGAACAGTCGCTACGGAGATTTCTCCTTCACTCTGTTCAAAAAAGTCGGCTAAAGTGTTTTTTTGCTCGGCTTCAACCGAATTTCTGCATCTAACCTGTCGGTTTGAGTCTCTGTCTGTGGTACCGTGAGTACTAGATAGGTTTTTTTATATTAATTTTCTGTGTGGAACTTGTAAACATTGGATCAGTTCGGTTTGAACCGATCAGGTTTGTGTCAAAAAACTTTTGTCTTTATTAGAGTGTTGCTTAACACGGTCCGTGTGGTTTATGAAGCAGTTTCATTACAGTTTTTTCTAAGACCATGTTACGGTTAGGAACCCGATAAGGTGTCTTGCCTGGCGGATTGCCGAAAAAAGGATAAGCTTTGGTTAGGATTGGCCATGTCTGAGAAACCCAAGAAAAAAACTGGGCCCACTGGGTTTCAACACTATAGTGTGTGTGGGGAAGTCTTTACTAAGGCTGACCCCCACACCACCTGTGTTTATTGTCTGGAGTTTGACCACCTCAATACAGACTGCCAAATTTGTAAAAGTTTTCCCAAAGCTACCCTGGATAAGAGAGTTGGTAGACTGAGGGAAAGGAAGGATGGGAAGTCCGCCGACCCGGATGGCCAGCCCGGTTCAGTTCCAACCAAACCAGAAGGAGTGCCGTCTGACTAGGGCGAAACTTCTTTGGGCAAAAGGAGAACCAATTCTGAGGAGTCGGTTCCAGTTAAAAGAAAAAGAAGGGATAAATCATCCAGTTCGGATCCACAAGTTCTTTCTCCGACTGCTGATGAGATAGCCAAAGCGATAAGGATAGTTCAATCGCTAACTTCGGTTCCTGCCGAACCGGCACCATTGGTTAGGGGCTTGGTTCGGTCTGTTCCCCCGGTTCCAGATTATACTTTAGAAGAATTTCATGAATCGGAGGAGAGAGAGTATGAAGATAATGATGATGATGGTGATTATGAAAGTCTGGATGTGCCTATTGACCTGGACATCTCCCCCAGACAGACCTTCAGGTTTTTCTCCTCCTAGGCTTTCTGAGTCCCCTTCCCACTTTATATTTTACAAAAAAGTGGCTGAAACTCTCCAGCTTCCTATGGAAGAAGCAGTGGAGGATCAGGAGGAGTCTGATTTTGTTGAGATGATGGACATCCCAGAGTCCAGGAGACTGTCTATTCCCCTCCATAAATATTTTGGGAAACAGACTTTTAAAATTTTAAAAACTTCTAATTCAAACAACATGAAGTCTTGCTATATTATGACAATTGCAGTTTGTCCCACCATTAGAACTGCTCCGGAGGTGAAAGAGTTAACTTCCATGCCAGACATGGAGCTTAGATCGCGAGCTCGGTTAGAGAAGCTCTGTCTGGATAATTTCAAACTGAAACTCAGATTCTTTACTCCGCCTCACTGAACAGTCACTCCGGAGATTTCTCCTACTGCTCGGTTCATTTCTCGGTTTAAACAGTATTTTCTCGGTTAAATTCAACCTCGAATATTATTATTTTAACGCAAACCGATCGGTTCAAGCTTTGTCTGTGGTATTGTAAGTAATAGACAGGTTTATTTCTGTGTGGAACTTGTAAATGTTTATCGGTTCGGTTCGAACCAATCAGGTTATTTTAAAACTTTAAAATCAAGCATTTAAAAGCTTTTAGAGTGCGGTTCCGGTGCTTATCGGTTCTAAAAAAGCGGATTTCATTACGGTTTTTCCACGACCCGTGACACGGTTGGGAACTGATAAGGGTGTCTTGCCTGCCACTGCCGTTAAAAGGGCAAGTTTTTGGTTAGGCTGGCATCATGTCTGAGAAACCCAAAAGAAAAACCGGGCCCACTGGGTTTCAACACTGCAGTGTCTGTGGGGAAGCCTTTGCCAAGGCTGACCCACACACCACATGTGTCTGTTGTCTGGGGTTTGACCACCTCAATTCAGACTGCCAGATTTGTAAGAATTTCCCTGCAGCCACCCTGGATAAGAGAGTTGGCAGGCTCGGGGCAGGAGGCCAAAAGTCCGCTGACCCGGATGGCCAGCCGGTTCGGTGCCAACCGAACGAAGGAGTGCCCTCTGACCGGGCGAGACTTCTCGGGCAAGCGTAGCGCTGACTCTGAGGCCTGTTCCAGCAAAGAAAACTAGAAAATCAGCAGGTGTGGAGTCTAAATCCCTTCTCCAACTGCTGCAGAGATAGCAAAAGCTATACAAATTGTCCAGTCACTTTCTCCGGTTCCGTCCGAACCGCCACTGTCTGGTAAAAGGTCGGTTCAGCCGGTTCCACCGGTTCAAGAATATGATATTGAAGAGTTTTATGAACCAGAGGAGGGGGAGGATGATTATGAACAGTGTGAATGTGACTTTGAGCCTGGATGTGCCCATTGAACCGGACATCTCCCCAGACAGACCTTTAGAATCTGCCCCTACGCTTTCTGAGTCCCCTTCTCACTTTCTGTTTTAGAAAAAGGTTGCTGAAACCCTCCAGCTCCCATTAGAGGAAGCTGTGGATGAGCAAGAGGAACCTGATTTTGTGGAAATTATGGATATCCGAGTCTAGGAGATTGTCTGTCCCTTTACATAAATCATTTAGGAAACAAACAATAAAAATTTTAAAAGCTCCTAATTCTGTGCCTCCTGTGGACAAGAAGATGGACAGGAGGTACACTTTGTCAGGACCTGATACAGATTTTCTTTCACAGCAATGCAGTCATGTTGGAGTAGTTCAGGCTGCAGCCTGTGATAAGGCTAATATTCCCCTGGCTTCACATCCTCCTGACAAGGACTCCAGGAAGATTGATGCCATGGCTAAAAACAATACATGGCAGCATCCTTGGGACTCAGGCAAGCAAATTACATGGCTTATGTGGCAAGATACAAAAATCTAGATGGGACACTGTCATGGCTTTGGCCAAACAGGCCCTAGCCAGCTCGCTAAGGAGCTGGAGCAGGTGGCTGCTGATGGTATGAGGCATCCAAGGTGCAATTCCATGCTGCTGTGGATTCTAATGATGTATCCTCTAGAGTCATGGCTACATCTGTGGCCTTTCGTAGGTTGGCTTGGCTCAGGTGTACTAGTTTGTCACAGGATACCCAGACTAAGGCTATGGATTTTCCTGTGGTAGGAAATTGTCTGTTTGAGGAGCAGAGAATTACATGAAGAAAATGGATGAATATAGGACAACTTGTAGGAGTGCACAAGCCAAGGAGCGGCAAGCCATTCCTCAGAGGAAGACCCCCAGGGGTAGAGGTAGGCCTTTTTACAGGCCTTTTGACCAGATCCAGGCCTCCTCTGCTTATGCTCAGAGGGGGTTCTTCAGAAGGAGAGGCAGGCCGGGGTGCAAACAGGTCTGCTCACCTCAGCCTAAAGCCCCTGCCAAACAGGCACCTGATGGGGTGCCCAGGGCCGATTCTCCATTACCTGTAGGGGCAGGCTGGCTTACTTCGTTCAGGACTGGGAGTCTCTAACATCAGACAAGTGGGTCCTGGAAGTAGTAAGCCAGGGTCTATTCTCAGCTTCAAAAATTTCCAAAGATGAGAATCGGATCTTTTCACCTGCAAATCTTCTAGAGACCTTTGCCTTAGAAACAGAAGTCTCAACCCTCCTGGCTCTCAGAGCTGTGAAAGGGTTTCTCCCTACACCAGGGCAGGGTCTGTACTCCAGGTACTTCCTTACCCCAAAAAGACAGGAGGAATGGCGGCCCATTTGGACCTAAGATATCTGAACAAGCACCTTTTGAAACCAAAATTCAAAATGGTGACTCTGGCAATGATTTTACCTTCTCTAAGGCCAGGGACTGGTTAGCTTCCCTGGACCTCAAGGATGCCTATTTCCATGTTCTCATCAGAAGCTCCCACGAAAGTACCTCAGATTGAACTGCCCTCAGGCCATTACCAGTTCAGAGCAATGCCTCGACCTTACCTCTGCCCCAAGGGTATTCACAAAATGTCTAGCAGTAGCAGTTGCTCATTTAAGAAGGCATAAGATTGCCATCTTTCCTTACCTAGACGACTGGCTCATTGTAGGCCAGTCTCCAGACCAGGTCAAATCACACCTGCACGTTACCCAGCAGCTGCTCACCTCTCTGGGTTTTCTTCTCAATCTTCCAAAGTCAGTTCTGGAACCTGTCCAGGTACTCACCTTTATAGGTGCAGAATTGGACACAAAGCAGGCCAGAACCTTCCTGCCCTAGAGAGGGTAAGGAACCCAGTGGCCCTGGCCTCCTCCTTCACTCTGCAGGTCTCTCGACCAGCAAGGCACTTCTTACAGCTCCTAGGACACATGGCTGCTTCCACAGCTGTTAGTGCAAGGAGCAAGATTTCAGATGAGGACATTCAGTTTCACTTGAGAGCCTTTTGGTCTCAAAGAAAGATCCCTTTCCAAGTTGATCCCAGTGACTTCAGAACCTGATCCAGGCCCTTCAGTGGTGGCAGGATCAGAGCAATTTGAGACTAGGGTCCCTTCATCCCTCTATCTCACTCCTTGACCCTTACTACAGATCGTCCCTTCTGGGATGGGGAGCTCACATGGCGACCTCTCCACCCAGGAGTGTGGTCCCCTCAGGAATCTCTGCTCCCACATCAATTTGCTGGAACTCAGAGCTGTTTTCTTAGCACTTCAGGTGTTGTCTGCATCTGTTCAGAACAAAGTGGTACAAGTCAGAACAACACCACCACTACAATGTGGTACATCAACAAACAAGGGGCACTCGGTCTTGACCTTGTGCACCGAGGCAATAAGTTGTGGTCTCTGGCTTATTCACTGAACACTTCCCTCATAGCAGTTCACCTCCAGGAAGGACAGTGTCTCGGCAGATGCTCTCCAGCAGGATTTCCCAGGGCCATCACAGATGGTCACTGGATCCCCAAGTACTGAGGATAGTTTTTCTAGATAGGACACTCTCAGATAGATTTTTCGCAGCCCCAGACAATCACCAACTTCCACTGTTTTGTTGCAGGCCTCCAGTGATGGGCTCAGTCCCCCTGGATGCCTTTCTCCTAGATTGGGAAGGGAAGTTTCTATATGCCTTTCCCCCTTCCCTCTCCTATTCAAGGTGCTAGTCAAAATCAGATCCCAGCCTTGCAAGATGATTCTGATTGCTCCAGATTGGGCCAGGCAGCCCTGGTACCCCTCCTTCTGTCCTTAGCAGTCCATCTTCCTGTGTCTCCCCAGGGATCACAACCTTCTAACTTGGCCCAGGGGAGAGTTTGGTATCCGAATCTCAAATCCCTCAACCTCAAGGCCTGGCTCTTGAGTTAGAATTTGCTGACCTACACCTTTCTCAAGGTGTTCTTGAAATCCTGAAGGCTTCTAGGAAGCCTTCCACTAGGGCTACTTATAACTCTAAATGGAAAAGGTTTTCCATCTGGTGTTCTGGGAAGCATATTTCTCCGGAATCTGCTGATTTGCCCATTGTTTTGGACTATATGGTCCATCTTAATTCTTTGGGTCTGAGACCAGCTATCCTGAAAGTACATTTGGCAGCTGTCTCTGCTTTTATTTCAACAGGAAAGCCCTCCTCTCTTCCACTCACCCTGTATTTTCAAGTTTTTCAAAGTTACTTCATACTAATCCACCTTTCAGGGACCCGGCCCCTGCCTGGGATCTTAATGTTTGCATTGCTCAGTTGATACAACCCCCTTTGAACCTCTGTCTTCTGCAGAGCTTAAGTACTTGACTGAAAACTGTTTTCTAGTAGCATCACACTTCTGCCAGGCGCATAAGTGAGTTCAAGCTTTGTCAGTAGAGACTGACTTTATTTCCTTTCACAGGGATAAGGTAGTCCTTAGGACTAACAGGAAGTTTTGCCTAAGGTGGTTTCAGATTTCCATCTTAATCAATCTGTCTCCCTTCCAGTGTTCTTCACTGACCATTCCTCCTCTGGTGAGAGGCTGCTGAGCTAGATGTTAAGGGGCCTAAGTTACTATATAGGCGTACCAAGGGTCACAGGTTGAATCCCTCCAACTTTTTCTCACTTATGGTGAGGTTGGGAAAAGTAAACCTGCCACTAAGAGATCCATTGCCAGGTGGATTGTCTCTTGTATCCAATTTTATCAAAAACTGGGAAAGGTTCCCCCTCCAGGCCTGAGGGCTCACTCTACCAGAGGTACAGCTGCGTCTCTAGCTGCTGCCAGAGACATCCCTATCTTAGACATATGTCAAGCAGCTACTTGGAAAGCGGTACACACTTTCACCAAGCATTACTCCCTGGATATCCAGGCCAGGAGGGATGCTCAGTTTGGCACAGCCGTGCTTCAGAGCCTATTCCCTAAGTAGGTTCTGTCCCTCCTCCATGGAGGTACTGCTGTGTATTCTGCAATTGTCATAATATAGCAAGACTTCATGTTGTTTGAAGAAAAAATTACTCACCTTAGTAATGTTGTTTCTTGTCTTGCTATATTATGACCTCCCTCCCAGCCTGCCCCTCTCAGAACTTCTACTTGGGTATGGGGTGGGCAGTCCAGTGTTGGCACTTGTTTATGCCCATTGTATGTTTTCCACCCCTTCTTTTGGGGTTTTGGGGTGTTGTGTTTTTATTTTATCTTATCTTATTTTCTGGTCCCCTGACTTGAGTCTTGGTGTTGGGACCAGGAATATGTCTGATATTTAGGTAACCAGTTGGCTAGTGTGGTTACAGCTCTCACACAGAACCTTAGTGAGTTTTGCTTGTAAAGATCTGACAGTTTCAGTTTGAAATTATCCAGACAGAGCTTCTCTAACCGAGCTGCGCTCTAAGCTCCATGCCTGGCATGGAAGTTAACTCTTTCACCTCCGGAGCAGTTCTAATGGTGGGACAAACTGCAATTGTCATAATATAGCAAGACTCCATTAGAAGAAACAACATTACTAAGGTGAGTAATTTTTTCTTCCATGCCTCCTGTGGACAGAAGAATGGACAAGAGGTATGCTCTTTCAGGCTCAGACACGGAGTTCCTTTCCCAGCAATGCAGCCATGCTGGGGTAGTGCAGGCTGCTGCCTGTGATAAGGCAAATACTCCCTTGGCTTCACACCCCGAAGACAAGGACTCCAGGAGGATTGATGCCATGGCAAAGAAACAGTACATGGCAACATCTTTGGGACTCAGGCAGGCTAAATATATGGCCTACACAGCTAGATACCAGAAGTCCAGGTGGGACACTGTGATGGCTCTGGCTAAACAGGCCCCTGACCAGCTTGCCAAGGAGCTGGAGCGGGTGGGATTGAGGCATCCAAGGTGCAATTTCATGCTGCTGTGGACTCCAGTGATGTTTCATCTAGAGTCATGGCCACATCTGTAGCCCTTCGCAGGATGGCTTGGCTCAGGTGTACTAGTCTGTCACAGGATACCCAGGCTAAGGCCATGGATTTTCCTGTTTGAGGAGCAAACAGAGAATTACATGAAGAAGATGGACGAGTACAGGACCGCCTACAGGAGTGCTCAGGCCAAAAAAAGGCAAGCCACTCCTCAGAGGCAGCATTCCAGGGGCAGGCCTTTTCACAGGCCTTTTTACCAAGCACAGGCCTCCTCTTCTGCTTTTGCTCAGAGGGGGTTCTTTAGAGGAGAGGCAGATGGGGTATGAGCAGGCCTGCTTCCACCCCTCAGCCTAAAGCCCCTGCCAAGCAGCCACCCTGATGGGTCTGCCCGGGCCGATACTCCACTACCTGTAGGGGGCAGGCTGGCTTACTTTGTCCAGGACTGGAAGTCTTTAACATCAGACAAGTGGGTCCTGGAAGTAGTAAGCCATGGACTGGTTCTCAGCTTCAAAAAATTTCCCAAGATGAGAACCAGATCCTTTCCACCTGCAAATTCTTCAGAGGCCCTTGCTGTAGAGGCAGGGGTTTATTCCCTCTTGGCTCTCAGAGCCATAGAAAGGGTTCCTACCCTACACAGGGCCAAAGGATTATACTCCAGGTACTTCCTAACCCCCAAAAATACAGGAGAATGGCGGCCCATCCTGGATCTGAGATACCTGAACAAGCACCTTTTAAAGCCAGAATTCAAAATGGTGACTCTGGGAATAATTCTGCCCTCTCTAAGGCCAGGCGACTGGCTAGCCTCCCTGGACCTCAAGGATGCCTTCTTTCACATTCCCATCAGGTGTTCCCACAGAAAGTACCTCAGGTTCGAGTTGCCCTCAGGCCACTATCAATTCAGAGCAATGCCCTTCGGTCTAACTTCAGCCCCAAGAGTGTTCACAAAGTGCCTGGCAGTAGTGGTTGCTTTCCTAAGGAGAAAAAAAATCTCCATCTTTCCATACCTGGACGACTGGCTCATAGTAGATCAGTCTCAGACCAGAATCAGACACATCTCCTGATAACTCAGCAGCTGCTCACTTCCTAGGGTTCCTCCTAAACCTTCAAAATCAGTTCTAGAGCAAAGTGCAGCTCCTCCACCTTTTGGGGCGGAGCTGGATACAATAAAACAAGGCCTTCCTTCCCCTGGACAGAGGCAGGACACTAATAGAACTAGCCTCTTCTTTCACCCTTCAGGTGTCTCGACCAGCAAGGCACTTCTTGCAGCTCCTGGGCCACATGGCAGCCTCTACAGCAGTGGTCCAGGGTGCAGGATTTCAGATGAGGGACATTCAGTTCCACTTAAGAGCCTTCTGGTCCCAGAGAAAGGATTCCCTGACCAAACTTGTCCCAATGACTCGAACCCTGATCCAGGCTTTGCAGTGGTGGCAGGATCAGGACAATTTAAGGCAAGGAGTTCCTTTTGTCACTCAGTCTCCTTCTCTAATCCTCACCACAGATGCCTCCCTCTTGGGCTGGGGAGCCCACTTGGGGGATCTTGCCACCCAAGGGCAGTGGTCACCTCAAGAATCTCTGCTTCACATCAGTCTCTTGGAATTCAGAGCAGTGTTTCTGGCACTCAAGTTTTTCAAGTCTGTTCAGAACAAAGTGGTCAGATCAGAACAGACAATACCACCACAATGTGGTACATCAGTAAGCAAGGGCACTCGGTCTCTGACTTGCTTGTGCTAGAAGCAATGAAGTTGTGGTCTCTGGCTATTCCTGCAAACTTCTCTCACAGCAGTTCACCTGCCAGGGAAGGATAATATCTGGCAGATGCTCTCAGCAGGATATCTCAGGGCCACCACAGATGGTCCCTGGATCCCCTAGTTTTTGAAGGTGATTTTTCTCAAGATGGGGCACTCACAGATAGATCTTTTGCAGCCCAGACAAACACCAACTTCCTCTCTTTTGCTGCAGACCCCAGTGTTGGGCTCAGTCCCCCTGGATGCTCTGATACTCAATTGGGAAGGGAAGTTCCTCTATGCTTCCCCCCCCCTTTCCTCTACTGTTCAAGGTACTAGTCAAGATCAGGTCTCAACCCTGCAAAGTGATTCTGATCGCTCCAGACTGGGCCAGACAGCCCTGGTACCCACTGTTGTCCTTAGCAGTCCACTTTCCCCTGTCTCTTCCCAGGAAATACAACCTGTTGACATCCTCTCAGGGGAAGGTTTGGTATCCGAATCTCAACTCTCTCAATCTCAAGGCCTGGCTCTTAGAGTTAGTGTTTGCTGATCTTCACCTCTCTCAAGGTGTCCTGGATATTCTAAAGGCTTCTTGAAAGCCTTCCACCAGAAAAACTTACAACTCCAAATGGAAAAGGTTCACTATTTGGTGCTCTGATAAGCATATTTCTCCAGAATCTGCTGGGTTGCCTATAGTCCTGGACTATATGGTTCATCTCAATGGCTTGGGACTCAGACCAGCTACACTCAAAGTACACTTGGCAGCTGTTTCTGCTTTTTTGTCAGTAGGCAAGCCCTCTTCTCTTTCAGCCCATCCTGTATTTTGCAAATTCTTCAAGGGACTGTTGCACACCAGTCTTCCCTTTAGGGACCCTGCTCCTGCTTGGGACCTTAATGTTTGCATTGCTCAGCTTATGCAACACCCTTTTGAGCCTTTGTCCTCTGCAGAGCTTAAGTACTTGACTTGGAAAACTGTATTTTGGTAGCCATTACCTCTGCCAGGTGCATCAGTGAATTGCAAGCCCTGTCAGTGGAGCCTGATTTTATCTCTTTCCATAGAGATAAAGTGGTCCTAAGAACTAACCGGAAATTTCTGCCTAAGGTGGTTTCAGATTTCCACCTTAATCAGTCTATGTCTCTTCCTGTTTTCTTCACTGACCATTCCTCATCTGGAGAGAGGAGGCTGCACAGCCTGGACGTAGAAAGGGCCCTTAGCTACTACATAGAGTGTACCAAGGGTCACTGGTTTGACTCCTTCCAATTGTTCCTCACTTATGGGAGGTCGGTAAGGGAAAATGTGCCACTAAAAATCTATTGCCAGGTGGATTGTCTCTTGCATACAATTCTGCTATGAAAAATTGGGTAGGATCACCCTTAGGCCTGAGGGCTCACTCTACTAGAGAGTACAGCTGCTTCCTGGCTGCTGCCAGGATATTCCTATCTTAGAGATTTGTCAAGCAGCCACCTGGAAAAACGGTCCATATTTTCACAAGCATTACTCTCTGGATATCCAGGCTGGGAGTGATGCTCGGTTTGGCACAGCAGTACTTCAGAGCCTATTCCCAAAGTAGGTTCTGTCCCTCCTCCATGGAGGTACTGCTTGGTAATCTGCAGTAGTCAGAATACAGCAAGACTTCATGTTGTTTGAAGGAAAAATTACTCTCCTTAGTAATGATGTTTCTTCTAATGGAGTCTTGCTGTATTTTGACCTCTCCCCGCCTCCCCTCTCAGAACCTGTTTTTTGGGATGTGGGTGGGCAGGAGCAGTGTTGGCACTTAGAGGTGCCTCTTTTTTCTCACTCTTCTTTATTTTGGGTGTGTGTTGTGTTTTGTTTTTTGGGTTTCCTGACTTGAGTCTTTGCTTTGAAACTGAAAAAAACCTTTTTATCAAATTGAGTTGCCAGTTGGCTAGTGTGAGTTTACAGTTTGCACACAGAACTCCCAGTGAGTATAGCTCGTAAAGATCTGACAGTTGGGGTTCATACAGCAGACAGAGGCTTCAACCGAGCTTGAGCTCAGCGTTCCATGCCTTGCATGGAAAGTTAACTCTTTGTTCTCCTGGGCAGATCAAGTGTTGTAGATCACTGCAATAGTCAGAATACAGCAAAACTCCATTAGAAGAAACAACATTACTAAGGTGAATAATTTTTTTGTCTGTTACCTGTGTGTCGTGCATGACACCACTTCTTGCACCATTTGTTTGGCCTTCCGTCCCAACATCCTGGACGACCGGAAGGTGTGCCTAAAACTAGGGAGACCGGAGCTTCGCAACCCACCAGTGAAATCGAAGGAGGCCAGGTGGGCGGTTTCTGCGGCTGCAGGATCTGCCAATCAGCTCAAACAGACGGCGGCTTTTGAAGAGAAAGGTGTTGCTCAAGCTTCGGCCAGCCGAAGTTTTCTCATGCCGCTTAACCTGGGTTCCATCTTCACTGAGTCCTTTCGAGAGCTGTGCCAGTCTCTCCCACCAGGGGTGAGGCGTCCTCAGGCTTGCACTCCTCCCTCTCTAGGAAAAGGGACAAGGACCCTAAATCTTCTTCTGCCCGAAGAAGACGTTCCTAGAACTGAGAGCGGTCTGATTCCCAGGATCTTGCGGTCTCGACCTCGGTTGAGATTGCTTCCTCGGCCGCCAGCTTCTCGGACCTTCCATCAGGCCAAGGCACTGAGGCCGAGGACACGGCTGAACCAGCTGAGATTACTCTCAACCCAATCGAGCCGTTGTCGCCTACTCCTGTCAACGACTCCTTGAAAAGGACACCTATCCTTTCCTTACCCGATGAGGAGACCCAACCCGCGGGTATCCCGATCAAGAAAGGTCCCAGGAACTCTCAGTTCTCTACTAAACCGGCTTCTCCTGGTCAGACAGCTGGCCCATCGGTCGATTGCAGGGACTAGGACCCCTTCAGTCGAAAAACCAAAGAAAGGTCACAGTCACTCTAGAAAGAGGCGGCGCCACCGATCCTCATCCTCCTTGGACGAGGAGAGACTTTGACGGAAACTCCTTTGACGTTATGAGGATCTTACGTGGCAGCAGCTGATTCTGACTGGTCAGAAGTCGGCGCCACCAGCCATAACTTGTCCACAGCCTCTTAGGCCGACTCCGACTCCTCCAGAACAGAAGATTCTGGTTCCTCCACCAGTAGGGCCCGTATGCATTCCAGCTCGGCCTGTTTCGGTCTCCCCATTGATTTTGGTGGAACTACTGCCTAAGCAGCCTCAGGAAGGGGCGCCCTCAAAAGAGGATAGGACAAACACCGGTCTTCCCCGTCTGTCCATTACGGTGGTCCCCGATCGCCTTCAGCCTATTGAGGGAGACATAGGTGGGAGACCCTTATATCCTGATTCTTCGGACTCTGATGCCACTGGTCTGCACTCACATCTGGGGTATGATGAGTCCTCGGTGGCAGGCTTGGAGGAAGGTCCTTCCTTCTTTCAGGGCATCCTCCATCTCATTTCAGATTCGACCAGAATGCCCTTGGAGCCCATCCAAAAGAAGGTGGAGTACTCCCTTACGGATATCCTCAAGAGGGGGGATACCCTGACAGAGGCCTTTCCAGTGGCCAAAGCCATTGTTGGCCAGGCCCTTGAGCTATGGCAATGCCCTGCCTCTTGCCCAGCTCCATCTGCCCGCATGGCACGCGAAGTATTCGGGTACTCCATGGGGTCCCGAACGGGTTTCACAGAGCATCCTCGCCGAGAACCTTGTGGACTGCTTATGTGTTTAGACGCACGGGTAGCTCAGCTGACACTGACTGCCCTCCGGACAAGGAGTCCAAGTATATGGACCATTCTGCCCAGAAGGTTTATGCGGCCTCATCCTTGGGCCTTCATCAGGCCAGCTTGGCTGTGATCATGGCACACTTCTCTCATGCCCTTCTGGGGTCACTAGATGAAGTCCTCCCTCGTCTCCCAGTGGACATACAGACTACGGTTAAGTAGATCCGTGACCAGGGCCGTGCTGTTGCCAAATAGCAGCTCCAGACGGCCCTGGACATTGAAGATTCCTGTGTCCGCTCCTTAGCAGCCGCAGTGGCCACTCACCACAGGGCCTGGCTGAGGTTATCCTCCTTTCTGGTGGATACTCGGCACAAGTAAGCTGACATGCCCTTCCTTGGCACCGACCTCTTCGGTCCGGGAGTGGCAGGTCACCTCCAGCTTATAGAGCAGTCCAGTGCCAGGATGCTACCTCTGCACAGGGTTCTTCGGGCAAGAACCAGCAGAAGCACAAGAAGAAGCCTTTTCGGCACTCTTCCCCTGCGGTTAGATAGCCTTCCTATCAAGGAGGTCAGCAGCAGCAGCAGCAGCAGCAGCAGGCTCAAGCTTGGCGCCCCAGGCCCAAGCAGGGTCCTTAACAGCACCGTAAAGGAGGCAGAGGTGCCGGTCCAGGAGCCTCCTCCTCCTCCAAGCCTGCTCAGTGATGGGTCAGGGGCTGCCACCCCTGCACCCGTCATGCCAGCTCTTGGTCCTCCCATGGGGGCCGGCTCCTCCGCTTTCTTTCCGCCTGGTCCGGTATCACTTCGGACAGGTGGGTTCTGGAAGTGGTCAGCCAGGGGCTGCCTCTAGAATTCGAGCAGTACCCTCCCAGCCGAGCCCATGCTCCACGAGAGGAAAGGATCTCTGCTTGCACTCAGTCAGCCCTTCAGGACGATATTGCTCAGCTCCTCCGCAAGGAGGCGATGGCTCCAATGCCGGATCCTCCTACAGAACCAGGCTTTGTGTCCAGGTACTTCCTGGTGCCCAAGCGGACGGGGGCTTGACGCCCCATCCTAGACTTCCACGACCTGAATCAGTAGCTCAGGTCTTGCACCTCCGGATGGTAACTCTGAACCAGATCATACCATCTCTGGAGCGAAACTTGTGGTTCTGTTCACTGGATCTACTGGACGCATTCTTTCACATCCCAATCCGTCCGTCCCACCAGCGGTTCATACGCTTCAGGGTTGAAGGGACCCTGTATGAGTTCCAGGCCATGCTGTTCGGCCTGTCATCGGCCCCTCGGGTCTTCACCAAGTGCATTGCTTTGGTGGCAGCCCATCTGCAGTGTTAAGGAGTTCGGATATACCCCAATCTCGACGACTGGGTCCTAGCAGGTTCCTCCCTTAAGGAGGTGGAGAGGTCCAGGGATCTGGTCCTCTGAACCTGCTCCCAACTCGGCCTCCTGATCAACAAGGCCAAGTGGGAACTCATGCCCTCTCAAGTGATGGGCTTTATCGGGGCAGTGCTCAACTCTGGCCAAGCCAGAGCTCTGCTCCCGGCAGATAGGGCAGAGGTTCTTTCCTTCTTTGCCCAATCATTTCTGGTTGGCACTTGCGCCCTGCCCGGGACTTTCTGGGCTACATGGCGACGTGCAGCACGGTGGTCCATTGGACCAGGTGGCACATGTGCCCTTTTCATGGGGAGCTGGCCGCACAGTGGACTCATCAATATGGTCACTTCGACCAGCTGATCACTGTAACCCAGAAGATATGGGACACTCTCCAGTGGTGTACTGTCCCAGACCAGTTGCAGGACGGGACCCATTTGTCTGCACTGAGCCAACAGTCGTACTGACGACCGATGCCTCTCTCTTGGGCTGAGGAGCCCACATGGGGACAACAGGGCCCACGGGTTCTGGACCCCCGAGGTGTCCCGATGCCACATCAACCTGTTGGAGCTCAGAGCAGTCAGACTGGCCCTGTCAGCTTTCACTCCTCAGCTCCGGAGTCAAGTGGTTCAAGTTCAGACGGACAATACCATGACCATGTACTACCTCAACAAACAGGGCGGCACGCACTCCCGTCTGCTATGCAAGGAAGCGCTCTGAATCTGGACCCTCGTCAGCCGGTTGGAGGCGGATCTCCTTGCCATCCATGTGGCGGGAGTCTCGAACCAACTGGCAGATGCTCTCAGCCGCATAGGCCTGACATCCCACGAGTGGTCTCTCCATCCAGAGGTAACTTACAATCTGTTCTTCCGTTGAGACAAACTGTTGGTGGACCTGTTTGCCTCAGAGGAACACCAAGCTGAGGCTGTACCATGCCCGCCTCCCTCAGCAGGGCTCGCTGCAGGGGGATGCCTTCTCGAGGCCATGGACCCCAGGCCTCCTCTACGCCTTCCCTCCATTTCCCTTGGTCCACAAGGTGCTTCTCAAGGTGAGGAGGGACAAGGCGAAGGTGATTCTGGTAGCCCCCGATTGGCCCTGCCAGTTCTGGTATCCAGATCTCCTCAGCCTCAGCTGCAGGGCTCCGGAGCAGTTTTGTACACTCCTGGACCTGATATCATTGAATCAGGGGAAGGTATTACATCTAGACCTTCAATCCCTGCACCTCACAGCCTGGTACTTGAGTGGCTAGAGTTCCAGGCTTTGAGTCTCTCTGAGGATGTCTACACAGTGGTGGAGGCATCTCATAAGGAATTGACCAGGAAATGTTATGCCTTCAAATGGAAAAGGTTTTCCTTTTGGTGTCAGGGTAAGAGTCTGGACCCCTTATCCTGCTCTGTGGCTAACATTTTAGACTAACTTTGGTCTCTCTCCAAAGGGGGTCTACAGTCATAGACCCTTAGAGTGCACCTGGCAGCCATTTCTGCTTACTGGGCGCGGGCCGGTCAGCCGACATTGGCACAGGAGACAGTGTTTGGATGCTTTTTCAAAGGCCTGGATCACATATCCTCTCTGGTGCGTGAACCCCCACCTCCTTGGGATCTGTTGCTGGTTTTGGCAAAGCTCATGGGCAAGCCATTCAAACCCATCCACAAGTGTGAGCTGTCGCACTTGTCGTGGAAGACGGCCTTCCTGGTGGCTGTCACGTCAGCCAGAAGGTCAGGGTAACACCAGGCACTGTCGGAGGACTCCCCTTATCTGGTCTTTCACAGGGACAAAGTTGTCCTGCGCCCCAACCCGAAATTCCTTCCGAAGGTGGTGTCAGAGTTTTACCTTAACTAGGTGTTGACTCTGCCGGTATACTACCCTGACTACACCTCAGATGCCGAGTACAGGCTCCATACTCTGGACCTGAGACGTGGCCTTTCCTATTGTAAGGAAAGGACGGCAGAAATTCAGGGAGAGGTTCGCCAGCTGTTTGTCACCTACGCTGAAGCCGCTTCAGGCAGACCTGCAGCTAAACGGACCATTGCGAGATGGATTACATCATGCATAGGTCTGTGGTATGAGTTGGCAGGCAAGGAGCCTCCCAGAGGGATAAGAGCTCATTCTGCCTGCCATACTGCTACATCGGTGGCTGCTTCCAGGGACATCCCTATCCAGGAGATCTGTCGGGCTGCTACCTGGAAGTCAGCAAACACCTTCATTACCCACTACCACATTGACCTTGAGTCATGCCGGGATGCTGGTTTTGGGGCCTGTGTTCTCTAATCTCTGTTTCCTTATTAGGGGATGTGCATCTTGCCTCCCTCCTCCCGGAGGACTGCTTGGAGTCTGCCAGAGAGTGTGGATGAACAACATATCCACGCTCCTAGAAGAACAAGTTACTCATCTGTAACAGTAGTTCTAGGAGTGGTATATGTTGTTCATCCACACGCACCCACCTGACCTCCCCGGCTTTAGACGCACCACCTTGCTTCCAGCAGGCTAAGATCTGACATCATGGGGCGGAGCCGAGGTATTTACCACCCGGGTGGGTGGGAGGAGCCAGCTTGAAGACTTCCCGGCCAGATTTAAAGGGGAAAGGGACATACCAAGAGAGTGTGGATGAACAACATATACCACTCCTAGAATTACTGTTACAGGTGAATAACTTGTTCTTCTTACTCCTGTTCAGGTGCTTCAATTCATAGGAGCAGAGCTGGATACTATTCAGGGAAGAGCTCTCCTCCCTCAGGACAGGGTGCAAAGTATTTTCGACCTGGCTGCCTCTTTCAAACTAAACCAGCCATGCCCAGCAGAACACTGTCTGCAGATTCTGGGCCATATACTGTAGCTGCAGCAACAGGTACAGTTTCAGGGGGCAAGATACAGAATGAGAGACTTGCAATCTCATCTCAGGTCCCATTGGTCACAGAGAAGGGACAAGATGTCAAAACTCATCCCAGTAACACGGGCTGTTATTCAAGCCTTACAGTGGTGGAAAAATTCAGACAACTTAAGGCAAGGTGTCCCTTTCCAAAAAGAGAACCCTTCTTTTGTTCTCACAACAGCTGCTTCTCTACTGGGATGGGGCGCACACATGGGGGAACACACCATTCATGGGACTTGATCCGAGGCAGAATCCCTTCCACACATAAATCTCTTGGAGCTCTGAGCTGTACTTCTGGCTCTAAACGCTTTTGCCCACCTAGTACCAGGCAGGGTGGTACAGGTCAGGACAGACAATACCACAACAATATACTATATAAACAAGCAGGGAGGTACAAGATTGGACCCTCTCTGCTCAGAGACCATGAAACTGGGGGTTCTTGCATACTCTCTAAAAGTAACCCTGCAAGCGGTCCACGTTCCAGGGGAAGGGCAACATTTTAGCAGATGCCCTCGGCAGAATCAGTCAGGGCCACCACAAGTGGTCATTGGACACACAAGTGGCAGATTCAATATTCAGAAGGTGGGGTACCCCAGAGGCGGACCTCTTTGCCTCTCCAGAGAACCACAAACTGCCACTGTTTTGTTGTAGGCCTCCAACTAGGGTACAATCCCAGTGGATGCCATGGTACTGGATTGGTCAGGGAGAAGCATATATGCTTTCCCTCCCTTCCCTCTCATTCTCAGAGTCCTGATCAAGCTCAGGTCCCAGTCGGCCTCAGTGATTCTCATTGTCCCGGACTGGTCCAGACAACATTGGTACCCTCTCCTGCTATCCATATTGGTATCCAGACCAGTACATCTTCCTTGGAGACACAACCTGTTAACCTCCCACCAAGGGAAAATAGGGTATCCCAGCCTCAGTTCTTTCTGTCTCAAGGTTTGGCTCTTGATGATATAGAATTTGCAAACCTGAACCTCTCCCAAGCAGTTTTACACATACATAAGGGATATAGAAAACCCTGCACTAAGAAAACCTATTCAGTCAAATGGAAAAGGTTTCTCTCTTGGTGCACCCTGAACAGCATCAAACCTGCCTCAGCAGGAATTTCAGCTCTACTTGAGTACCTTACTTTCTTACATGATCAGGGCCTTAAGCATACTTCACTAAGGGTCCATTTAGCAACTATCTCTGCTCACATTTCAGTGGCAAAACCCACCTCCATTGCATCAGATCCTATTTTAAAAAGTTTTTCAAGGGTTTGTGTCTCACATACCCACCCATTAGGGAACCTGTCCCTGGATAGGCTTGAACATCTGTATTGCTCAGTTTATGAGGCCACCCTTTGAACCCATGTCCTCGGCTCACCTACAGTATGTCACATGGAAAACTGCATTTCTAGTGGCTATGACCTCTCCTAGAAGGATAAGTGAGCTTCAGGCCATATCTGTAGAAAAGGACTATTTGTCTTTCTATAGTGACAAAGTGGTACTCGGAACCAATAGAAAATTTCTCCCTAAGGTGGTGTCAATTTTCATTTAAACCAATCCATTACACTACCAGTGTTTTTCACCGAGTACTCTACTTCAGGTGAGTGTAGGCTTCACAGTCTGGTTATGAAGAGAGCATACTACATATCTCATACTAAGGATCACAGGCAGGATAAACAACAGTTATTCCTTACCTATGCGGATGTGAAAAAAGATACATCAGCCACCAAAAGATCCATCTCTCGCTGGATAGTTAGCTATATACAGTTCTTCTATCAAAAAGCAGGCAGACCGGCCCCATCAGGACTTAGGACCCATTCAACCAGGGGAACAGCTGCTTCCATAGCAGCTTCAAGGGATGTCCCCCTACTGGACATATGGAAAGCTGCCACATGGAGGACAGTACATACTTTCACTAAGCATTACAGCCTGGACATACTGTCCAGAGGTGATGCCAGATTCAGAACAGTCCTACAGAGCCTTTTTCTTAATTAGGTTCTTTACCCACCTCCAAAGGGACTGCTTTGAAGTCTGCATACAGTTATGAATATAGAAGAATACATGGGGTTAGAAGAAAAAAATACTCGCCTTAGTAATTTTATTTCTTCCAGTGTATTTTTCTATATTCATAACTCTCTTTCCCTGCCTCCCCTAGCAGAACCAGAGCCTAAGCATGCCTACTGATGTTATCTTGGATTTCTGCAAGCATGTACTCACTTTAAAAGTACTTTTTACTTGGTAGGATGACTTCTTTGGTTACCCGAGTTTCCAGGATAAAACGTATCTGTTTGAGTTGTAGTTAAATAGCCACTAGGGGGCATATTTTGTTTATGAGAGTTAGTTCCTTATGCATTTATAGGTAGTTTTAGATAGGTACATAGTATTTCTGCCTTGTAGGCTGTTATCAAAATCTGAGACGTTGATGGAACGTTACAGTAGATGAGGGCAGCAGTTTGAATGTGTGTCTCGAATAATGATCGGTTCTATCATTTGCATATAGTTCCATTTCTCTCCGGGTAGTTCTACTTAGGAGGCAGACTGCATACAGTTATGAATATAGAAGAATACCCTGGAAGAAATAAGATTACTAAGATGAGTTATTTTTTCATCCTGTCCAGTTAAATCTGAGAACTAACGACATGATTTGGAGAGACTATTCATCGCGTCTTAAGATGAAAGCTCAGAACACTAAAAACTAGTGTCTTCCTTTTCGTATGTGCAAACAGAAATGACTAGCATGGGTGTCCACTGCAATACATACATACTTTTTAGTGAAGAAAAACAGTGATTTAATAAAATACAAAAGATACCAAACAAGGCACACACACAGCACTTAGCAGCAAGTCAGGACGCTGCAGATGCAAAAACCCTGACTGGTTTCACTTCATAAAATTTCATGTTCACTGTACCCCACCAAGGGTGTAGACAGTGGTTAGGCTGGAAATGTTTAGGAGGGAGAGAACTCTTGCTTGTAGAATTGTAGGTGGGGGAACTGTCCTGTCAGGGGCGTGTAACTCTCCAATATAGTATTCAATGGAGAAAGATGACACAGTTGCAGGAGCTGTGAAACAAATTTATCAAGTGGTGGAACTGAGTTCCTGTGGGTTCCTGTCCAATTTAGCCCCTCTGTGTAGGCAGGCATATTAACAGTACACTTTAGTGTATAGTGTTTTTAAGTACTATAACTGTCCTGAAACCATTGGTCTTTTTGTAACCATAATCATTTCAATCTGGAGTATTTTATTTACTGTAAGCCACTGAGTATTGTGTGTATCTGGTTAAACTTCAGTTATTTAGGAAACAAGTGTTTAGAGATTAGGCGAAACATTTGGACTGATAACCTGGTTTCTTTTATGAAAATATTGACTGGTGTGGGGGGGGGGGGTGGAATATAATTGTAAAATCATAACTCACATGGTGAACTGCTGACTGACAGTAGTTATACTAGCCAGAGGCTAAAGGCTGATGGCAGTATGACTGTTGAAAGTCAATAGTTCATCCTGAGGGGATCAAGATTTCATGACCATCTCCCAAAACAACTCCAGTCAATACCTGTTTTACTAAGCCTTGCCCATGTTATCTGGATGTTGCCTCACTGTAGACTAAATGTAAGTACCATTTTCTTCAGTGCCAGTGGTAATCCCCTTGACATTCTTTGTCCCTTTAAAAATATAATTCCTTGGTTCCAGTTGTACAACCCCCAACACATACACACATGCAGTGCTGGTTCATCTGTTACAAACAAAACAAAAATTCCCTGGTGCTAGTGATCCTTCTTCCCCCTTTTCTATTTTTAAAACAAAAAAATTATTTTCAGGGGTAGACAAGTAGCCCACCCAACGCCTTGTCATGGTTATCCCCATACCCCTCCGGCGTGAAGTTCACTGCCATTCCTATTCTGCATCTGTGTAACTCCTGCACTTCCAATGCTAATATCAGCAAGCAGACATTCGGCATTGACAAGTGCTTGGTTCTTTCTGACTTACATGCCTACAATTTTGGAAGTCAGATACTCCAAAAATGGAGGCAACTGAGCCCCCGCCCCTGGTCCCCAGCAATCGTTTTTGTGGGTTCGACTCCCCGTTTTCTGATCCAGCTGGATATTTTCTTATTCAATCACAAGATGGCAGTGTTATACGAAAAATGGGCATTTCTTGTACTAGGCATCTGACTCACTGAACATTAAGTTTTCCTGGTGCTGCCCACTCCTTTGTCGCTTACCGAGCTACCCTATTGCAGTTGTAAAGAACATGGTGTGGTACCTTGGGTTTATCTGTGTGTCGCTTTCTATCAAGTCTCCTCCCCTCCTCCATGTTCTCTTCCTTCTGGTGATCCCTGTCCAGATGGATTTTGCCCATATCTTACTCCCTTATGGCTGCTATGCAGTTGTTTTCCGGAAAGAAGGGGGCTTATTCCATGGGTTCGTTGGGGGCGTTTTCACCTGCATTTGGCTGCTCGCTAGAGGTGACATTGGCTCCCCCCACCCCCCTCCCCAGCCATACATTTATCTTTGCTTGTCATCTTGGTCCTCTCTACTTTGTCATTCATCTTTCTGCATTCCCCTTCTTTACTTTTAGGTATTTTTTCTTTACTCATTACTTTTGCCCATGTTGTAACAATGCTATTCTTAAATGCCTCCTTCTGCATGTTAGGACTGTGCCCCTATCCCATGATCCATAGCACACGCTTAGGATATATGGACTTGCAGTGTGCTAATTTCTTTTGTTGCATCCGGAAGGGCTCTTTATAAATGTTGTGCCTTTATGGAGTTGTGGTCTCGGGCTGCTAGGGGGACGTAGTTCAGAGGGACACAGTCAACCCCTTCTGCAGTTAATTATTTTTAGGTAACCCCCAGTCCATGGTTGCCCACCTCCCCAAAAGCTCCCCGATGCCGCCGCCATCTGATCCTTCCATGCTCATTAGAGCCAAACACATGACAGTGTGTAGCCACATATGGTTGTGTTCTGAGCTTTTGCTGCATTAAGCCTGCACTTTTTCCAAATTAACTCTAGTATTTTACTTTTCGAGGAGCTCTTGGTTCTCATCATCCAGCTGAACCATGACAAAAGTGCAGACTTTAATGCAACAAAATGGGGGGTGGGGGGGGGACCTGGAACTTTAACCATATGTTTCTGTTTGGTCACACACCAGGAGCCACCCCATTAAATTGTATTGTAAATACAAGGGTTGAGTTTGCAAACTTTTTGTTTTGATTTGAATGTAGGAGAATTGTGGCCTTCTTCTAATTGTTAAGCTCCCTATTAGACACCTGTGAGCCTTTCATTAGCCAGAGCACACTATAAATAATGAAGCCTAGAGAATGGTTTCTTCAAATATACAGAGAAAGCAAGGAGACCTCAGCTCTGATAACGCAAGTTAAAATGTGATGCTTTTTACCTGACTGATGAAGGTGGTCACTTTGCCGAAGTGGTTAGGCTTAATTATGGTTCAGCTGGATGATGAGAACCAAGAGCCCCTCAGAAAAGTATGAAAAGTAAAAATATTAGAGTTAATTTGGAAAAAAGTGCAGGCTTTAATGCAGCAAAATGGGGGGCCTGGAACTTTAACCATATGTTTCTGTTTGGTCACACACCAGGAGCCACTCCACTAAATTTATTAAATTGTATTGTAAATACAGGGGTTGAGCTTGCAAACCTTTTGTTTCAATGTATAGCCACACCCAGCCCCACTCTGCTTCAGTCATTGAGCTACTCCCACCGCATATCCTCGAAAACGAGAAACACCCCTAAGCAGTGCAGCTGCCCATGACGCAACAGCCTCCTGTGCTCCCACTGCACAACGAGCGGCCAGGCTTGACAGGGGTGCTCCCGAGTCCAAGAAAGACTCAGCAGGAGTCGACCAAGAAACACAAACACATATGCCAGTGCAGTGGGCACTCAGTTTTTCACTTTTTTTTTTTTTTCAAAGGGAAGGAAGGGACCCAAGCCAAACCCCCAGCTGCATCTACAGTCTCCGTATAATGCAAACAGTCATAAAATGTGCCCCTTAAACTAAAGTCACTTTGAGGCCTAAATGAAGTAGACAGGTTCCCTTTAGGCTTCACTTCATGTACTGCCCCTTCACCTTTCTGGCAACATCGGGAGTTGGCCACCCGCCTGCTCTTTATCTGCTGCGTCTCCTTACACTTTACAACTTTGTTGACTGTGTGCTATAAGGACCTAGTGCTAGTGGTTGCCCCCACACTTTAATGGCATGTTTTAAATGGTGAAGGGCTTCAAGGGTCTCGGGTTGGCTGCCATGCCCCTCTGTGGCCTTACATGGTGCCCTGCCAGTAGGTTATCCAGTATTGATATCCCCCTGCCCCGCGGGCAAGCTGTCTTTACTTAAATTCACACTTTCACTCATATCCTGCCTGGCCCTTATGAGTGTACTGGTCCCTTGCGCGTTTTAGGCTGTCTGTCCTTGTGAGTGTGCCCCTTCTTTCTGTCCGGGTATCTTTTGAGTCCCCTGCAACTCCACAGAGGTTATCGAGGGCATTTCCCCCCTCCACATGTGCCTGCTTTTCATGTCTTGTCCAGCCCCTTCTTCACCCCTCTTTGTGTCCCATCTCTCTGTTTTCTGTGAATGGGGAGGGTCTCAGTTATTTACCTCCTACAGTAGCCGCCACAGACACTGCCAGATATTTCCCGAAATTTCTGTGATATTTCCAGAATTATCTCCTGCTTTCTGCATTTCCACAGTAGGGGCAGCAGAGAGAAACTCTTCAGAAATTTTGCGAAATATCTGGAAATAGTTGGCAATGTCTCTGGCTACTACTGTACCTTATATTTATTTATTTTGACTTTTTATGACCGGGTAGGTTCAACTGAGATAGAGAGATCAATTTTTCAGGGGCGACCCAGGGAAATGCAATTCTAGTAGTAGAAACGATGAGTATGCTGTTACACAGAGTAATATATGTGGGCTGGTCAGATCCCTCGTTACAGTTCTGCCTTTATTTGTTCAGTCGTCGATTACTCGATCTGGCCCAGCTCTGTCTTGCAAATGCCAGCATCCTAGCTGCCCTGCCTACAAATCTGCTTCCTTTAGCCACCACGCATTCGGGTTCCCGGTAAAGCCAGAGAAGGTACCCCAGCACAAAACCGCAGTAAAATAGTTATCTGAGCCCGTGGCTTCCTAATACACTGGCCTGTCCTCTCCTACCCCACCGTGAACCACTTGATCAATCTTTCTCTGACAAAGCTACCATATTTGGCTTCCTGAAGATACTCCACTGAGAGGCCCCGTGAGTACGTCACTATTGAGCTATTACCAGGAACATCTGTTGCCCTTCCTTCCCCGTTTCCCTGGATGACTGGGCATCTTTCCAGGGAGCGTGTGGGGCTCTTTGTTCGGGACTAGTGGGGGTCCCATTTATTCCTTTTACCTAGAGGGCATAGCTATTCTTAACTGTTTTTTGTCATGTTCGGGGTAGTAAAGCAGCGTCATTTTGCACTATGTCCCTCACCCCCAATTCCTGTTCTCTCCCCTTAGCCAGCAGGGGGGAAAGAAGGAAGTATTCACATCACTGGCTAGCCACACCGTTCCCCATGTTGTCATTGAAAGCCAAGCCATACACAGCATTTACAATTAGTACCCCCCCCCCCAAAAAACATCGATTTTAACACTGGTCAGATGATTGTTGGGACTCCTGGTTTCTTCTTTTAACAGTCCATTTTTCTCCCTCTCTTCTCACAGTCATGTGCAGGATTAAGCCTTCTTAGTCCAAAGCAGTGTACCTTCATTTGTCATTCGGGTAGGCTGCATGCTGCACAATGCTGTAATTTACAAAATGGCACGACCTCTCTTTGATTGATATTGGAGCTTTGAAACCAACCATCTGCAGCCAGCTGTCAGATTGTCTGTGTGCATTAAAGGCACTGGTTTGAGAGCTGAGTTCTTCCTTGTACTATTATTAATTTATTTAGATTTTGGTAACCGGGTGAGATCACTGAGACCGGAGGTCCCTTTTTCAAGGGCGACCCGGAATTAGTTACAGAGAACACATACACAGGTATCAATATACAGTAGTTACAGCTGATACATGATAGGGAGTAGGAATTAAACGTTTAGTGCAGAGTCAGCAGGTATCACAAGGTTCACAGGTATTAAGACAGATACACAGTACATTTAGCATTTTTCCATCAGAGATTCTTGGGGTGAGTAGGTGAGGTTAAGCTGGTAGTAGCAAGGGAGAAGGCTTGGTCTGGGGGCTAGCAATTACAACCACAGAGACCAAGTTCCAGGAGATACACTTTGAGGCCTGACATAAACCCTGGGAGAGTAGGCTTGTCAACCAGACTTGCTGGGAAGGCATTCCATAAGTAGGAGGCAGCGTACTGGAAGGAACGCTTGCCTTGGTTGGTGTGAGCATGAGGGATATCGAAGGGGCGACTTGCAGAGGATCGCAGGGTTCAGCACTGGACTTTTGGAGTGAGCAGCACACACAGATGTGTAGGAGGGCCGAAGGAGGAAAATTCAAAGGCCAGACAGGCAGAAGAATAGGCCAGCTTGTGCCGTAAGGTGGGTCAGTTTAGGTCTGCGAGGGCCTCACAATGGTGCCTCCTAGGGGAGGAGTTTGTTGCAAAGCAAGCCACTCTGTGGTACAGCATGGAGAGTTTGTTGAGTTCCATCTCTCAGAGGAACTGTAACAGGGGGGCACCATATAGGATGGAGGGAGGAGGTTGCAATTGGCTATGACTCGTCACACTTCGCCGGAGAGGGAGTTGCCCAGGCAGTAGACGAGACCAAGCCTCTGGTGGATGGACCGTGTGAAGGAGTCAGTGTGTGGTTTATTGGTCAGTTCCTGGTCAAGGAGGACCCCAAGGTACTTGAACTTGTCTATGACCTCTACTCTCCTCCCTTGGGCTGTGTTGAGCTGGAGTACCTTGCTTCTGTCAGTGCCCAGGCGTCTAGTCCCCAACAGGACAGCCTTAGTTTTGTCTTCATTCAGCTTTAAAGAATTAGAGGTGAACCAGACCTTGAGAGATGAGAGACAGGCCTGCAGTTTGGCGGAGATGACACTGGGTTGTGGGTCACTGCAGTAGACGACAATGTCGTCCACATATAGAATGAGGTTGCTGAGCACGCAGTCATCCTCACTGTCATTGAGAAAGAGTGAGAATAGCAGGGGGCCCAGGATCGAGCCCTGGGATACCCCGGAGACCATGGGTCTAGTGCCAGATTGTGTTCCTCTCCAGCGGACTTTTTGGGTTTGGTTGATCAGGTAGCTCTCGATCCAGGAGAGCGAGTGCTCATCCAGACCCAGTCGGTGGAGTTTGGAAAGAAGTTTGTGGCTGACCAGGTCAAAGGCCTTGGACAGGTCAATGAATAGAGCGCCCGTTGGGGAGCCTTTGTCCATAGCCTTGAGGATGTCTGATGTAAGCCGGATGAGGGCAGTGTCAGTGCCGTGGCCTTTCCTAAAGCCATGTTGTACATTAGCAAGGAGTAGGTGCTGCTCTAGGTAGTCCTGCAGCTGATTGTATATGGGTCTCTCCTGCACTTTCCCTAGAGGGCTGAGTAAGGAGATAGGCCTGTAGTTTCCCCACTTTATCCCGGGGTCCTTTTTTGTGGACAGGGACAATAGTCGATACCTTCCACTTACTTGGGACTGTTCCTTCGAGGAGGAACCTGTTGATGAGCACGGTGACAGGGTAGGCGAAAGCCGGGGCAGCGGCCCTCAGCAGCCGAGGTTCTAGCAGGTCATGTCCCGGGGAAGAGTTAGGGTTTATTTTAAGTAGGAGAGGAGGTACAGCAGACAGTTTGACTAGTTTCAGGTGGAGTTGGGGCCGAGGAAGCACCCAGTCCGTACTGGTGTAGTAGGGAGTCCCAGAAGGGGCGGGTGGGGACCATTAGGAGTGGAGAAGGAGGCGCAGAAGGCTTCGGCAACTATGGAGGGGTTGTTGGTCAAAGTATCCCCAACCAGGATTGAGTCTACTTGTGTATTTGTGGTACCCTTGAGAAGGGTGTTAATGTGACCCCAGAATTTCTTAGGGTGCGTAGGTGACTTGTTTGGAGGTCTCTTAGGTTCTTGGACTTGGCCTGTTTGGAGATTTTTTTGCATTGACTCCTCAGTTCCCTGTACTTCTTCCAGTCAGATGTACTGTGAGAGGATTTGTAGATTCCCCATGCCCTGTTGCGGAGTAGCATGGTTTGCTTAAGGCTAGGGCTCAGCCATTTATAGCACTTTCCCTGTACCCTGAGCTTCTTTCGTGGGCCGGGCAGGTTAGCCATAGATAAGAATGAATTGGTGAAGTAATCGAGCGCCTCATCGAGTGAGGGGAGGGAGACAATGGGTTCCCAGTCAGTTGTCCCCAGGTCAGAGCAGAGGTCTGCTGGTACAAGCTTGCTGAAGTTCCTGGCTTCTGTGGCCCTAGCAACAGTTTTAGGGGGCTTGTTGGACCAGGTACGGAAAATTGGTGAGTGGTCACTCAGAGTCTGACGTGATCCCAGCTGTCAGCATGCGGCCAGGGCAGGAGGCTAATGCCCAGTCAAGTAAAGAATGATTACCAGATTTAGCATTATGCCTAGTAGGCAGATCAATGACTTGGGTAAGTGAGGAGCCGAGTATTACATTCTTGGTAGAGGAGGTCCCCAGGGCAGGCCAGTTTAGATTGAAATCCCCAAGGAGGATGATCTCCCCCATGGGGCACTTCTCCGGGGCGTTGGTTAGGGATTCTAGGGAGGAGGTGGCAGATTGGGGGCGGGAGATAGGCACACCCTATGTAGAGGGGCTTGATGTCTCCAAGGAGCACTTTAACAAATAGGTTCTCACTTAGCAATCCACAGAGAGTGGGGTGATCAATCTGCGAAGTGTACAAGGCAGTGCTGAGATAGATAAGAACCCCTCCTCCTTTTTTCCCTGCTCTGTCCTTTCTAAAAGCCTGATAGCCAGCTAGGTCCACTTCGTGGGGGAGGATCTGAGGCTTGAGCCATGTTTCAGTCACGGCTAAAATGTCAGGTTAATGAAGTGCTGTCCATGCCTCAAGGTCATGGATTTTGTGCCTTAAGCTGCAGATATTCATGTGTGCCAGCTTGAGTCCACTGGTGTTAGCCCAGAGGGGGTTGGTGGGGTCGCTGAGAGTGAGATTAGGAGAGTGGGACCAGGGTTCAGTTCAGTATCACCCCCTAGTGCCAGCTTGAGCCTGGCAAGGTAGCCAGTGGTTTTGTGGGGGAAGGGGAGGAGCCTCCACTGGTCATACTCTTTGAAGTAGGAAAATGAATTATAGCAGCTGCCGTTCGGGAGTGGTCCATACGTGATTTGGCTAAGCTTGTTTAACTCCTCTACCCTAGGGTCAAGGGGTCGGGGGGGCGTACAGTACTCCAGCATGGCTTTTGAGGAGAGACGACCCTAGAGGAGGGGTAGATCAGTCCCCTGTATCTGAGCTGAGTGTGCTGAAGCGACCGTGAGCGCCAAGCTCCTCATGTTGTAGATCTGAGAGGAAACACAAGGCTCAGGGAAGGACCAGGTCTGGTAGGTATGGCAGGAGGATAGGAGCGGCCGAGACTGTCCCCCTATTACTAGTGTCTAAAGTGGTGGGGCGCTGAGCTAGAGGGGGAGGAGTTTAACACAGTAAGCACCAGCCTAACAATAACAGTTGGAGACCTATAGACTGTAAGAGAAATGACTATGTCAGGAGGATATAAGCTGTCACACTAATACCATGGATCTGCTTAGGCTAAGGTCTTATACCTCTGCTTCTGTTTATGAGCCATGAGACAATTTCGTACCTGATGCATGTGTTCTGTGGGTGCCGTGCCCCCATGGCAAATCATCTACTTTGGTTGAAAATCCTGGATTTTTCACTGAGGGTTCATCTTAGTCCAGCGATCGCTGATGTTCAGATCATTGAAACGATTGCAGTAGCTGTTTGATTTCTTCGAGTGTGGCCAGGCCCTATCTCCTCTTATCTGGACCTGCAGTTTTTCTGGACCACCTGGCACCAATCTCCGGAGGGGCATCCTGATGATTGGGTCTTCCTTGAGTATAAGCTATTTTTATCCCTCTTGCCCTGAGATCTTCTGCTGCTTCCTCTGGTGTGGAGAAGCCTTTTGGACCATTGGGGAACATCACTACCAGTTGAGCAGGGTAAGGAGTTTGGAATTTTAACTGTTGTGATTTGAGTACTCGTAATATTGGCGCATAGGCTCTTCTTTTCGCTGCTATGATAGTAGAGTAACCATTGCCAAAAAATAAATGGGTATTCTGGAATTTCACTTGTCCCATTCGCCAAGCTTGCAATAAAATGTCTTGTTTTGTTGAGTAGCTCAAGAATTTAATGATGACAGATCTTGGCCGCTCAACTGCCCACTTAGGTTTTGCCATGAGGTTGTGGTGTGCCCGCTGTATGTAAGGGAAATTCTAGGTCCAGTTGCAGTATGTCTGTCAGAAGACCCTCTCTAAATGACCACATATCTCTTCCTTCGACGTCTTCGGGTAACCCCGAAATCCTCAAATTGTTCCTTCTTGACCTATTTTCTAGGTCATCACATTTGTCCTGTAGTGTTTGGCATTCTTGCAAGGCATGTGCTACTACCCATTCCAGCCTATCTGTTTGTGAATCAGTGGCACTTGCTTGTTTTTCTAGGTCCACTACTTTCATTTCTATTTTAGCAATGTCAGCCTGCAAGCCAGCAGTTATGGTTCTGACTTTGGTTCTAAAATCTTTTAACTCCGCTAAGATCGTGGCATTGGTAGGCTGCTGGGCGGCCTGTTGTATGTCTGATGCCATCTTTTCCACTGCTGATTCCGATGGCACACGTTGTTGGATGGTATCTTCGTGTCCTGAATTTTCAGCTATTGCCTCCTGTTTTTTTTTTCCTCTTCTGCCCATTGATATTTCTGTAGCTCTTTCCAGTAGGTTTTAATATAGTTTTTACTTATTAAGTCACAGTTTTAGAGCTTTGTTCAAGGGGTTTGGTATCGGAGCTGTCAAATTAGCCTGTCATCTCCCCCTTAGCTGGAACCGGAAGTCAGGTTCCTTCACTTCTGCATTCAAGTCACCCACTACCAATTTTGCGCCCTGCCATTCATCCTGTCCTCTGCTCCCCGGGTCTTTACAAAGTGTTTAGCAGTAGTGCTGCGGTTCTCAGGAGAAAAGGCCACTATGTCTTCCCCTACCTGGACGATTGGCTCCTGGCAGCTCCATCCAGGGCTCAGCTGATCAGCACCATGGAAGACACCTTTACTTTGTTTTGAGACCTACAGATAACCCTCAACCTCCCAAAGTCCTTCCCGTCGCCCAGCCAAAGGTTGCAATACATTGGGGCAGTTCTGGGCACCGCCGAAGAAGGCAAGGCTTTCCTGCCTCCTGACAGAGCAGAGCACCTTCAGGAACAGGCTCACCTACTTTCCTCGTCGCTCCGGGTACCAGACAGAGCATTCATGCAGCTGCTAGGACACATGGCAGTGGCCATTGTGACGGTCTGTCTTGCATGCCAGCACATGAGGGTTCCCCAGTGGACCGTCCTAGTCCAATGGGACCGGCGCACGGATGTATTGGAGTAGCTGGTAACAGTCTCCACTCCAGTGCGCCAGACTCTTTATAAGTGGTTGAACCCCTCCAATCTTTCCACAGGGGTTCACTTTCAACAGGAGTCTCTTTGTCAGATTCTGGCTATGGATGCATCTGGTCTGGGCTGGGGTGCACATTTGGCAGACCATCGGACCCCAGGGAACCTAGTCTCCCCAAGAGTAGCATCTCCATATCAACATTTTGGAGATGTGGGCGATACTTTATGTCCTTCAGGTATTTCAGATGAGTCTGCTACTGGGCTCTCTCCTTATTCAGACAGTCAGTATGTCAGTGGTCTTCTGCATAAACAAGCAGGGGGACTCACTCCTGTCCCCTATGCAGGGAGGCCACGAGAGTCTGGTATTGGGCCATCGAGCATCATCTGGAACACACTGCTGTGCATGTCCCAGGTGTGTGAAACACCTTGGCAGACAGTTTGTCTCAGTCCAAGGCACACAAATGGGAACTTCTCCAATCTGTGGCCGAAGAGCTATTCAACAGGAGGGGCTGGCCCGAGTTGGACCTCTTTGCGTCCCTGCTCAATGCCAAACTGACTAGCTTTGCTTGCTAGATCCAGGGTCTGGTGTTTTCTGGTGAGATGCATTGTCCCTCTCTTGAACAGGGAGGTTTCTGTATGCCTTTCCTCCCTTCCCATTACTGCAGAGTCCTTCTCAAATTGCAGTTGGAGGGAGCAGGGATTATTCTAATAGCTCCCTACTGGCCACGTCAGATTTGGTTCCCACTTCAGCAAATGGCAGTGGAACCCCCTGCTCCTGAGCTCAGGCTTGCTGTCCCAGGAGCAGGGTACCCTGGCCCAAAGTCGTTGCACCTGTACACATGGCTCCTGTAGACTTGGCAGTTACTAGGTTTGGGGTTTCCCCCAGAGTGGCAGAAGTCTTGGTGGGCGCAAGAAAACCCTCCACCAGGGCTACTTATTCTATGAAGTGGAAGCAATTCTGTCTTTGGTCCGCCGCTCATCATCTAGATCCTTTAACCTGTCTGGCAAATTCTGTTTTGGAGTACCTCCTTTCTCTGTCAACTTGGGGGTTAAGTTACTCCTCCATTAAGGTGCACTTATCGGCCATCTCTGCATACCATGTACCTGTAGAGGGCAAGTCCCTTGCCCAGCTGGATCTCTCCCACACTTTTTTGTGGGGTATTCTACACCTCAAACCTCCCATCAGAGACCCTGTCCCTCCATGAGATCTTTTGTTTTCGAAAAACTTACACTACGTTCCTTTGAACTGGCCGCAAGTTGTGTGCTGCGCTTTCTGTCGTGGAAAGTGTTATTTTTAGTTGCCATTACTTCTGCTTGAAGGATTTCCGAGCTTCAGGCTCTGATGTGCAAAGAGCCACTTAGTTTTCCAGAATTTGCCTAAATGCCATGAGTATGCCATGTGCATTTAGGCAAATTCTGTAAAAACAGAAGTGAACATCTGAGATCGGGAGATTATTAAATCTCCGTACATAAGGGCAACAATGAGGAAGGGGCAGTGGAGCATCATCATCTTTGCGTGTTGTTTGCATCGAAATCACGGGAGGTGACAGGCACCATGTTGAAACATGCCGTCTGCGCCATAGCTGTACCCCATTTTTATGAGCACTGAGGTATCCTAAGCATTTATTATGTTGATTACAGAGGTGATATGTGAGGTGAAGCCCCGCTCTCTGCAGTGGTCGGGACTTCACATTAGCTGGTAGAACTCCTTTAAGCAATAACGCATGACAGAGTATGGTATGTCATGGGATATCATCACGCTTCGGGTGTGTTGTGCAGCATGAGACCACAGGCTGAGTGCCTCATGCACCACAGAAGTAACAATATTGCACACCCTGGAGTGTATTATTACTATTATGAACTGGACCAGTATTTGTATAACTAAAAAATACATAAGTAAAAGTGTTTTAAAGTGCTTTAACAGTACATTTTTAAGGTGTAGTGATACATTTAAACAAGATAGTTCTTTTAGTTTTTGCTGTGGGCAGCAGGTGGCATGCCTTTGTAAGAAGAACATGTTGTCCTTCTCCCTTCTATGTTCAGTTTATTTATTGCTGTATTAAAGATTTGTTCTAGAATAGCATGCTGAGTTACAGTCGGGTCTTTTTTCAGATGTGTCATGTGGAAAGGAGACATGGGAGTAATGCAAACAAACAAAAAAAAAGGGGGGTACAAATATATTATAGTGCAGTTGCATTCAAAGAACAATGCTAGGAAACTAACAGGACGATATTAAATACTGAAAAATGGCAAAAACAATATACAGTGTAGAGAGGTACAGGTACTTGTTGCACAAAAGGATAAACAGCAGAACTGCATTAATAATCAAGGGTCATGGGAACAGCAAAAATGGAAATGTTACGGGGGATATTTCATGGGGCTATTTTGTTTAGGCTGTTTATTTCCTCCAGAGTGTTGGCAACAATGTCCTTAGCAACGAGCAGCATAGTCATGATTGTAAGGGGACATTGTTGCCTACATGGCAGAGGAAATAAAATGTTTATACACAAGCAAGACTCTCGGTTTGGGGTCCTGGACTTTTGGGGGGAAAATGGGAGTCCTTAAGTAAAGTTTTGGGGTCTCCATAAAATATGAGAGTCCCCATTAAAATGAATACAAGTCTGAATGTAGAATTAGCTCCAGCTCCTTCCTTTCCTATGTTCTTTGACTTGACAAGCTCATATTTCAGCACTCCTCCTCCTCCTCCCATAATGTCCCTCCCAAACTGCTGCCTGTTTACATACCCCCCCCACACACACAGGCCACACCTCCATTCTCATGCTCCTGTGCGTCCCTCGCCTGCTGCTTTAAGAAGCAGTATGTCATGAATCAGCGCTTGCAGAAGCTATGTGTGTAGTGTTAGCAGAAGGGGCACGTTGGAGCTCCATAGCAAGTGATGCACAGAGATGAAGTTGGAGAAGCAGCGAGAACAGAAGTGGCATGGAGTATGATAATGTAATTTACATACTTCACACCCCTTCTCCTCTTCTGCTCTCACATATTCTCCAATTTCAGCTCTGTGCTGCTTCTCCAATTTCAGCTCTGTGCATCACTCTTGCAGAGCTCTGACACACAAAACAAAAAAGAAAAGCAGCATCAAGTGTGTTTCTGCAAAACGTATCTTTACTGAAATATAGCAATACATAAAATAACAAGCAGAAATTATTGTTTTAGCTTAAATTTGAGTATAACTATAATCATGATTACAGTAATTTTCCTGTTTATTTATTTATTTATTTTGTTTGTTTGTTTGTTTCTTTCTTTCTTTCTAGATCTTTCCCCTGAATTTGGATTTGACTTGCCTGGGACTTTTTGCTTTGGATTATTTACATTCATACTTGCATCTGTCTTAGTTACTAGGGGGTCCCATTTGAATTTTATGATATTGGGGCAGGTCTTACATTCTTTCTATATGTGTTCTCTATATATATTTGTACTAACATATCATTTCCTTGGTGCTTAAAATTAGCAGCCAGTTTTGAAGTATCTATAAAAGTGGTAATTTGGATATTTCTGCATCTAATTATGTAGTTAAAAGTATGCAGTTCAGAAAACAAACAAAAATATATATTTTAGAGAACAGTTTGTATTCTTTATACACATTTGTGGTGGTGTTTAATTGTTTTCAATATATATTTTTTGTCATTTAATATTTAAGTAAATAATGTATTATTGGTCTCCACTTTATCTAACTGTTTAAATATTCATGAACGATGCTTTTTGAATTGGGTTCTATCTCGCTAGCACCACCCCCTGATGAAGACTCGTTAAGAGTTGAAGGGCTGGGTGTCTACTAGGCTGTCTGTAGTACTGCTGTGTGTTTATTTCTGCTTGCTATTTTATGTATTGCTGTATTTCAGTCAAGATACGTTTTGCAGAAACACACATGGTGCTGCTTTTCTGTTTTGTTTCATGTTTATGCCAGGCTGGCTGCCTTCTACAAGCTAGCACCAAACCCTTGAGCTGTGTCACTTAACTCCACTTGGATTTGTACTTTTTGCTGTTTTCGTTTAGCTGACCACTCGCGTTTTTTTCCGCTTCGGGTTTTTGCAGTACTTTCACAGACAGCATCTGTTAACTACTTTAAGCAATTTGGTTTTTCCAGTATCTTTCTGGTTAATTTCCATAATTTTACTATGAGTCAAGCTGGAACCTCTGCTGCAACAAATGTCGAAAGCAGTTATGATTGGGAAGTAGCAGATTCATTGGAGACCAGGAAGAGGGAAGCGAGAAAGAAACAATCTGAATGAGACTAACGAGGAGACCATTAATCTGGACATTAATAATGTTAAGACTGCCTTTTTTGATCTTGAGAAGCTGTTATTTAAGGAAATAAACATTACATATAACATCTTAACCCTTGAAGAGTATTTAAAACGTGGTCAAGCCCTGAGGAGTCTGCGCATCTCTATTACACCTTCTATTGGGATCGATGTATTTCACTTTAAGGATGATTGGAGAAAGGCAGCCTGTGATTGTTCCAAAATATTCATTGAGCTGCTAATCAAAGACAATACTCTTAAGTATGAGGAACTTGTAATTGAATTGAAAGCTGCCAAAGAAAGAGTTCTAATATTTCAAGGAAAATCTTATTTACAACGTACTTGACTGTAAATTAAAATAGAAACTTACTAAATATGAAAATGAAGTAGTTGAAAGAAGGAATAGAAAGCTAATTGGAGATCAAGGTGACTATGATCTATTCTAGGCAATATTATTGAATGGTCAAGAAAACGTTCCCGGAGTCGGGGCAGATCATGTGTTCATTTTGCTGGTGACAGAAATCATAGTGGTTCTGGGAATCGGAATGAAGCAGGTTCAGAGGATTCTGGTGCTACGAACAAGAAAAAGGATTAAGAGACAACAAAAGAATCTTGCAGTCCAAACAGAAGGCTTCTGATGTTGAACTTAACTGAGCAGGTAACTCTTCTACAGAAGGGCCTCACATTTGTACCTACACCTAATATTAATGACTTTGAAATATTTGTTGATGTTGAAAAGTTCTTTAGAAAACTTAAGCTTGTTTTTTTCAATGAAGTAAAGAGGAAGAAAGCGCTAATATGGGCATTATTGAAAACTCACAGATGGAGGACATTGATTATCTGTCAAATGCTATGCAGCAAGCTTTTGATGCTGAAAATGAAGTTAACATTGGCATTCTTTTTGATGAGTCTGTCACAGATGATGCAGATTTGCATAGGGAAGAGAATATCAGCTTTGATATGGGGATAGAGGACATAGGTAACTTGTAAGAACTTTCGAATGAAAATGAGAACATACAGTTTATTGATCCAGTACCCTCTTGTCAGCTTGTTCATCCAGGTTTATTGGGGGCTAATGTGAACATTAGTGCCATTAGAAAAGCAAATTAAGAACAAGATCAGATTTTTGTCCAATCATTGTAAATAATACTTTGCTTATATATGAAAAAGTGGTCAGATAACAGGTAACTGAGATTTTGAAAGCAAGTTCTGAACCAAAAGTAAGAAATCTGAATAGAACAGAAAGAGAAGCACTGAACAGTCTGTCAAATAATAAAGAGATCATTATAAAACAAGCTGGCACGGGAGGTAATATTTTTATATTGAATAAACATTATAGGGAAATTGTGTTTAAACTGTTAGAAGATAATCACAACTATGACAAATTATCCTTTGATCCTACGCTGAGAGTTAAAAAAGATCTACACACCCTGCTTGAAAAGCTTTACATAGGGGTGATGTAACAGAGAAAGAATTTCAGTATATCTGGTCAGATTTTACTGTTACTCCAGGTTTTTGTGCACTGCCTAAGGTGCATATAAATAGCACAGATCCACCAGGCCATCCACTTGTTAATGGTGTTAACGCTGTCACACAAAATTTAAGTAAATTTGTGGATTTCTTTTTGCAACATGTATGCACCTTGGAATCTTACATTAAGGACAGTGGTGACTTGTTGACAAAGCTACAGCATTTTAAGAGAAAAAATGGTTATACTTGGCTTTCAATAGATGTTGAATCTCTTTATATAGAGAATAATATATGGGGTGGTGTGTGTGTAACGAGATTTTACACACACCCAAGTTGTGGGATGCTACAGTCGCCCTCAGGGTTTATAAAATGCATCCCACAACGAGGGTGTGTGTAAAATCAAGTTTTATACTACCACCCCATATTTTATTTTTTATAATTGCTGGCATGCGCTTTTTCACTTCAGCAATCATAGAAAATAAGCTGATCAGTTTTCAGGCAACCATGGACCAGTCAGAAATCTTCGTGGTCTATGGTCTGCCAAGTTATAGTGCTTCGCTTATGTGAGGTAAGAAGAAGTGGAGAAAGTAAAGGTAGCTGTGTCTGTATTTTTTCTGTTTGTTTCTGGTATTCTTAAACTTACCGGCAAACAGTGGTTGCGGAACTGCGTTGTTCTTCGGCATGAAGAGGAGACCCACTGGCTCTTGTCTGTGGAGCGGGAAACCGGACGGTGTGTTCATTTTCTCTCAGTTTTCTTCACCAGAATATATCTTTGTTTTTTTCAAATAAATAAAAAAAAAACACCGACAGCAAGGGGCGTTGCTCCTGGGAACGATGAACGTCGTGTACTAAAGAAACACTGTGACTGGCGTATGCATGATCAGAGGGAAGCCTAGCATGTGTTTGCTGTTATAACGGCAAATTATAACCGGGTTTCCCTATGGGGAAAAAGCACTAGTCAGTAATTATACTTCTGTTAACCATCACCAAGGTCTAATAGCAGTTAATTATTTTCAAGGAACTCTGCAGTTAGAGAACAAATGCCAAAAGAATTTCTTATGCAAGCTTTAGAATGTATTTTGAATTTGAAGGGAATATTTATTTACAGAAACGAGAAACATCAATGGGGGCCTCTATGGCCCCTAGTTATGCAGATTTATTTCTTGGAAGATGGGAAAGCACCACTGTCCTTAATGAAGTTGGGAACCCTTTCTTTGGCCACATAGCTTACTGGTTTCGTTGGGGATGACATCCTGTGTATTTGGGATGGAGGCAGTGATTTGATACCTGTTTTTTTAGATTGGATAAATGATAATGATTTAAATCTGCATTTTACCCATTTCATGGATGACTCATCCATTACTTTCCTTGACCTCTCTCTCTCTGCTAATTTGTCATCTGGTACAATTGAGACATAGTGTTCTCGAAAACCTACTGCCACTGATTCCCCATCACTAGCCAGCAGTGCCCACTCCCCCAGGCGTGAGAATTAAATTCCCCATAGTCAGTTCTTGCATCTTAGGGAGACATTGTAGCACTGATTCTGCATTTCATGAGCAAGCAGACAAACTGGTTGAAAGATTCTTAGCTACAGGGTGTGATTTGAACTTACTGGAGCAGACAAAGTAAAAAGTAAACAGAATATCTTGAGCCAGCCTTTTACAGAAATATCTGTGAGTAGTTGAACCGGATTACCAACCACGTACTTTTATCACCCAGTACAATCATGTAGCTGGGCATGTTGAGAAGATAATACACAAGAACTGGCATATTCTCTTAAGTGACAGTCATGTTGGGAATGCTATGGGCATTAAACCTAGGATAACCTTCTCAAAGGCTAGTAGCTTTATAGAAAAACTTGCGCACAGCAGTATGAAAAAGGAAAAAGTGGTTAGACAAACTTGGTTACCCATTAGAGCCAGTGGTTTTCACAAATACTGTAAAAGTAATGTTTGTAAATATACCAACAATGACCATACCACGTTTGTGCCCCCTAAATTTCCTGATCTAAAAGTTCTAATCGAGGAACTGATCACTTGCGATACACCTTATGTGGTTTACACTTTATGGTGCACTTGTGGTCTTGTGTATGTTGGCAAAACAGTAAGGCCACTTAAGCAATGTGTTCAAGAACACATTCGCTGTCTTTTAAATGCCAACAGAAACACTCCTGTTAGGTTACATTTTACTTTGGCCCATCAGTCGGATCCTAGTGGGGTGAAATTTACTGGTCTGGAATCAGTACTTTCACTCCCATTGGAAGGTGACAGATCTAACCTACTTCTTCAAAAAGAACGTACGTGGATTTATAAATTGAACACAATAAAACCTAATGGATTAAATAACCAATGGGATCTGAAACCATTTTTAAAGAACAGTAACAGATCATAAATGCTCTTTTGCACCGCCTTTTGTCTATACCTGTATTGACATTTGATCACTGTACCTTTAATATGCTTGGATTTTTTGAGCAGCTTTGGCTTTATTGTTTTGGCTTAAATTTTTGAGTATAACTATAATCATAATTACATTAACTTTCATGTTTATTTTTATTTTTTGTTGTTTCTTTCTAGATCTTTCCCCTGACTTTGGATTTGACTTGCCTGGGACTTTTTGCTTTGGATTATTTACATTCGTACATGCATCTGTCTTAGTTACTAGGGGGTCCCATTTGAATGTTATGAAACTGGGGCAGGTCTTAATTCTTTCAATATGTGTTCTGTCTATATATTTGTACTAGCATATCATTTACTTGAATTATATAAAAGTGGTAATTTGGATATTTCTGCATCTAATTATGTAGTTAAAAATATACAGTTCAGAAAACAAAAAAACAAAATACATTTTAGAGAACAGTTTGTATTCTTTATACACATTTGTAGTAGTGTTTAATTGTTTTCAATATATATTTTTTGTCATTTAATCTTTAAGTAAATAATGTATTACTGGTCTCCACTTTATCTAACTGTTTAAATGTTCATGAGCAATGCTTTTTGGATCGGGTTCTTTCTCGCTAGCACCACCCCCTGATGAAGACTCATTAAGAGTTGAAGTGCTGGGTATCTGCTAGGCTGTCTGTACTGCTGTGTGTTTATTTCTGCTTGCTATTTTATGTATTGCTGTATTTCAGTCAAGATACTTTTTGCAGAAACACACTTGGTGCTGCATTTCTGTTTTGTTTCATGTTTGTAAGGCTGGCTGCCTTCTACAAGCTAGCACCAAACCCTTGAGCTGTGTTGCTTAACTCCACTTGGATTAGAGCTCCGACACAGCCTTCCTCCCAACACTGCACACACAGAGTGGCTGCAAGCACCAATTCATGACATGCTGCTTCTTAAAGTGGCAGGTCTGGGACTCTCAGCACCGTGTGCAAGCATCTCTGGGGCTCTCTGCCAAAATTTCTGACGTTCCGACTCTCAAAATGTGCATAAAGGATGTAGATACCCATGTCCCCAAGAGCCCCATGCGATGTCCTGTTTATTCAGTAGGGTTGATGGGCCAGAGAAATGGTTTAATACTTGTTCGGAAGGCTTGTGTGATGTTTTTCATCCATTTTTTGACGGACCGTTGATAGAAAGTGTGGGAGGTCCCAGAGCCAAGCATAAGCAGCACATAGATGGTTCCATGTCTTGATTTGGGTAGCTGATGGCGAAAGAAAGTTCAAACTTTAGTGGCAAAAGCAGCAGCGAGTGCAGAAACTAGTGGAGCAGGCTCCAGTGTGACATACCTGCAAGGATGATAGCCCTCTAGAGAGGGAGAAAAATCAAGTATCATCCCTGCAGGTACCTAAA
Source organism: Neoceratodus forsteri (assembly GCA_016271365.2). Lineage (NCBI taxonomy): Eukaryota > Metazoa > Chordata > Ceratodontiformes > Ceratodontidae > Neoceratodus > Neoceratodus forsteri. The sequence goes on from CM057453.1 coordinate 408,930,063, forward strand.
ATCTGTTTTACAGAGTTCATTTATACTCCACCCAATGGTATAAATACAACTATAAACTACAAACAAGTAGAACGAAATGTATACAAGATCAGTGCAGAGGAATGTCAGGGGAACAATAACATAGGATAGAGACGAGAGTAGCAAAAGTGAGACGAGGACCAGGAGACCAGTAGGTGTCAGATGGTAGCATATCCAACCCTGAGCCAGAAGGTCATGGGTTCTTGTCCCACATCGGAATTGGGCTCATACACTAAACATGGGCACACAAGTGCAGCACTAGGGGGATGCTGAACGGTGGTGTGTGCCATACTTCAGAAGAGATGGTTATTGGTCCCTTCTGCCATTTTGTGTGTTGTCCAGGTGGTATCCAGGTGGAAGTAAAAGAACCCAAGGCACTTTTTTGCAAGAGTAGGTGATTTTTCCCTCGTGTCATTGCCAACATTCATTCCCCTTCCCATAAAAGCAGTTTATGCTATTGTCCAAGTCTGTGTGGGGGTGTTGATGTGTGAAATGGCTGCCATTACATGTTTACAGTCACTTCACTTCCAGTCTTTCATTGCTTATAGAGTGCTTTGGGATATGTTGTGTATAAACAGCGCCATATAAATGCTGATTATTCTTCAGTAACAAGCCCATAAGGAGGCCATGAAGGAAGAGCAGTGTGAAGGGGGTCAGGTGCAGGTACAGACATAGGACATATGGTCCAAGAGAAGACATTTCAAATCAATGTAGGAGGAGGATGAGCAGATGTGGGTGGTGGGGACCAGGTTAGGTGGGCTAAAACGGGAATATGTACGGTATGTCTTATTCAAATTGGTAAAATGTATGACTCTTATTTAATAAGTAAAATGTATTTATAAAAGGTCTGGAAAGAAGTGGACAACATGATTGGTTTCACCTTATGCAAGATCAGAACATAAAAATTACTAGACCAGAGGTCCATCGTGTTTGTTTCTAGCCATCCATCCAGCTGCAACATCCACAGTTAGACTGAAAATTGGGAAACTCTTGGAACTCTCCCTTTCTCAGTTAAATGAAATGCTGTAGTGATGTTACTCTTCATGAAGAACTGATTCGTCCAGAATTTGTAAAAGCTTCAGCAGTCCCCTCATGTACTGCTTCATTTGGGATCTTGTTCCAAAGGTTTATCGCAGTAAAATCTGCAGACCACCAGACTGAAGCTTCACCCCTGATGAGGGTGCCTCTGCTACTGCAAGCAGCCCGGTGGGTCCCCTCTGTCCACCAGCTGCCTCCTCACTGTACTGCCCGCAGACCACCAGACCGAAGCTTCACCTCTGACAAGGGTGCTTCTGCTGCTACAAGCTGCCCAGTGGGTCCCCTTTGTCCACCGGCTGCCTCCTCGCTGTACTGTCCACAGACCACCAGACTGAAGGTACACTGCTGAAACTTCTGGCGTATCCATGCTGACTGGCCAGATCCATTCGGCTCTGCCTACTAATTGGCTGCTCCACTTCTTGAATTCATTGCTACTCCTATTTCTTTTGGACTTTAAGCTAATTTTATTTACTGATTCTGGTACTGGTTTAGTTTCTCCAAACTGTCCTGTGAATGCTAACTTAAATGTGAATCTAAGCCTGTTTACAGCAATTTTGCACTCAAGGGTTGTTTGCAGTGCACAACCCTTTAGAGTGCAGGTTTTAAAGTATTACAGCCCTCTTTGTTTTAAGGTCCAGTGGTACTTTACCCTGGATCAGAAACTAAGCTTAAAGTGATACAGCATTTTATGAACACTTCTCTGTGTAGACCAGGTTTCATGTGTGACACAGTTGTAGCTATGCCCTGCAAATAACCCCATTTCAAACAACATGAAGTCTTGTTATATTATGACATATGCAGTATAACCCCAGGTTAGAACTGCTCCGGAGGTGAAAGAGTTAACTTTCCATGCAGGGCATGGAATCTTGAGCACAAGCTCGGTTGAACACTCTGTCTGTTGAAGCTCAAACTTAAACTGTCAGATTCTTTACTCCGCCTCACTGAACAGTTGCTCTGGAGATTCGTCCTGCTGCTCGGTTCGTTTGTCGGTTTAAAAGTGTAATTCTCTGTTTATTTTACCGAAATTAAACTGCAATCGTCGGTTCAAGCTCTGTCTGTGGTATTGTGAGTAATAGATAGGCTCAGGGCTAGAAATAATTTTTTTGAGATGCCTGTCCGAGGGACAGGTGGAATGTAAATGTTGCCTGTCCGGACAAAGTTTTACCTGTCCACATTTTTGTGAGGTGAATTTTAAACTTAAAACATAAAATGGACTGTAAAGTGGAAAGAGAGAAAACTGTTGCTTTTTGGGGGATTATTTTTCAAGGTAAAACACTGATTGAGTCTAGTCTATTTCTGAATCAGAACTTGAATCAAGTCTGCAGCCATATGGTCTCACATGAGGTCTTCTCTTTGTTTCCAGATTTGAACCATAGTGTTATGGCATCCTGCAGGTCAAATGTAGCAATGCAGCATCTGACAGCTTGACACGCATTAGTTCAGATGTAGTCATAGGAGACAGGACCGCCAGTCAGACTTCACTCTGCCATCAAGCTGAATCCTCTCTCAACTACTGCAGTTTGGGTTGGGATCAGTAGAGCTATTGTGACTAAGACCAGAATATCAGGGAATCGCTGTTCATGTGCATCATCATGGAGAATTTTTTCAGAAACTAAATAGTGAAATTTCGAGACAGCTCATTCAGTGATTTTTTCATAAGTGGTTTAAGCTCTAACCATTGCGCTTCAATCAAGTTTATATTATTATTGTGTTTCTTCAGTAGGTCACTGTAGTGCTCTGTGAGGTTCTGACTTCCTCATTGCCATAAAGGGCTAGTTGGTCACTATCTGGTAACTGTAATGGGTTAAATATACTGAATGACCGTAGGACTTTGTCTGTTTAAAATTGGAAAATCGTGTGTTAATATTTCAATTGTAGATGAAAGAAGGCTTGTAACATCACGCAACACTGCCTGTTTGGTTCTATCTATAGAATATCCCTTTCTAAGTTAAGGAAGATATCAGATCACGGAGCTGAACCTGAGTAGTGGCTGAGCCTGTCAGTCGACTTGTGCTAGTGTCACTGTCAGCTGTGTCAGAGTCAGGGAGCAACAGCAATTGGTTACAGACTTTGTCAAGTTTATCCTCTTGAGGGTAGTTCTCTAGCCAGAGCACCGTGCTTTCAACCTTGCTGACTATTGTTTCTACTGTTGAGCTGTCTCTCTAGAGTTAGACTGAAGGCCATCATGACAGAAAGGTATTCAGCCAGAAACTGAGAAAAGAGGACAAATCTCACAGTACTTATTGTTTTGAACAACCCACTGGCCTGATCTTTTGTTTGCCCTGGTGTGGAAGCAATGTGCTGTAAATGTACAACTAAGGCCTTGTAGCTGGACAGAATAACAGGCAGAGCCCTTTCTCTGTGTGCAACCCACGGGTCCCTGACCACGTTAACTGGTTTTGTGAATGGTGTACCTCATATTACTGGCTAACTCTTTGAGACCAGCCCAGTTTTGGGAGACTTATGGTATATTTTATAGATACCCATTAGACTTCATCTGTTGTTTTCATGTATGGAATAGATGTTGCTGATTGCTTTATAGCTAGCTCCAACTTGTGGGCACTGCACTGAATCCCTAACAGATGAGGTACATCTTTCAAAATCCTGCCAAACACCCCAGTCACTTTACCCAACATGACGGGTGCCCCATCAGATCCAAAAGCAACAATTTTTTCTTTCCAGTCTTTACAGTCCAAGGTGAATTCTAAGGCATCACCTATTGAGTTATAAATGCTTTCACCATTTGGAATAGACTGGCTGAAGGGAAACAAATTTGTTAACTGGACGGAAATTTTCCATTGTCCTAATATAGACTGCATCCTCTTCTATTACTGAGGCATCAGTGCTCGAGTCACGTAGGACAGAGATGAAAGTGTTACTGTTAACCAGTTTTGCATCTTTTATTCTTATTGATTCTGAAATAAAATGTGTGAACGTTGCTGCCTGTTTGTCACTTCTATAACTGACTCCGACATTTGCACCATTTACATGTTGTAATTCTAAGATGCCAGGGAAATCTGTGAATGGGTGTTCTGAATTAATCAAATAACGAGTTGTTCTAAACAAATGTTCCACTTGTGTCGCCTCATTTTTTTCCATTTGTATTATTCCTCGTTCTATTGCTAAGTTGGAAGGGTCTGTGTTAGACACAGTATTTTTTTCATTGGCTAATTTATGAGGTTTGGAGAGTTCATGAGCTCGTACATTTTCAAGTCTCATGCTCTTATAGCCACTCATGAAAGTGTCTCCCTTAAGTATTTTTTGCAGTATGAGCAGGTCATGCCCACATCAGGCTCATATAGTAGCCACTCCCTATTTTTCTTCCAGGTCTCCTGGAACCCCCTTTTTCTTTTTGCCCCGGGACTCCCGCCACTTTCAACAGTAGTCAGAGTTGCTGGCATATCAGCACTGGCACTACAAGTTGTCACATCTGTGGCCACAATGGTGGGGTGAGTAGTTGGTGCTACTGAGTCTATCAGTAATGGAGAAGCAGTACACATGGAAGAACCCAAGCTTTCTCTTCCCTCTTGGCTTGAAACTGAAGGCTTTCCTGTAATTTTTTTAAAGCCAAACTTTAACAAAGACATTTTCTCCCCTTTTGGTTTACTTGGCTAGTACGAATTTAAAGTACAGTAAGCACTCTGAAGACAGTGGACACTACAGTGAAGTGATGATCAGAGATATTAGAAGACGTGAACAGTCTGTTTAGTTTTCTTTCCTTCCCTGCAAAACCCTGGACAAAGGAGTTTAATATTTATATTTTCCTCCCGCTCAGATTTCACAACTAAAACCTGAGGGGTAGCCTGCTGTCAACCTGTTTTGCAATTTAATCCCCTCCTCTCCCTTTGACAGTGCCTTCTTGTCACAGTGTCATTCAATTTTACTTTTATTCAGTTAGTCCAGTCAGTGGCAGAGCACAACAGCAGGCTGACAGGGGCTAGTTTAAATTAGTAGTAGTAGTACTAGTAGTAGTACAGTAAGTCTGTCAGTATCTATCTTCAAGGTTCAAGCTCTGGAGGGCTTTACACAGGCTGAGTGAACAATAAGTTTTAATAGAGCCTTGCCTTCACCTCTCTGCACACTCAAGATATATTTTTTTATTCAGAGATGAGACTTGCAGATCACAAGGTCTCTTTTGGCTTTGAGAGAGTTTTAGGTGTACAGGTACAGTGTCTGACTGCTTTGAGACTTGACTTACACTAAATAAACCCCCCTTGTTCACCTCCCCTCTCCTCTTCCAAGTACCAGCAGGACTGATTCACACAAACTGAGCCTCCTGAATGCTAGAGCCCTGAGAAGGGCTGCTGAGAATTTGCAGAAGTCTTTTTTTTTTCACTTTGAGACTAACTAAATAAATCCCCTTGTTCACCCCTCCCTCCTCCTCCAAGTACCGCAGGACTGATTCACACAAACTGAGCCCTAAATGCTAGGAGCCCTGAGAAGGGCTGTTGAGAATTTGCAGAAGTCTTTTTTCACTTTCTAAATAAATCCCTTGTTCACCTCCCTCCTCCTCCAAGTACCAGCAGCCCCAAATGCTGGAGAGCCCTGAGAAGGGCTGTTGAGAAATTGCTAATTTTTTTTTTCCAACTCGCTCACTCGCGCTCTCCTCACTCTGCGCTCCTCACCCTATGGCCAGACTAGTGAGAGTGAGGAGCGCGAGTCAGCACCGTCAGTTTTTCCCGCTCACTGAGAGGTGAGGTGACGCTAGTAGCTGCAGTCACTTGACCCTCAGTCAGTGGAAATGGGCGAGCGGAGCTGCACTTTTCGGCGGGCGGAGCTAGGCGTCATGACGTCGATGCCTTCTGGAAACCTCCCGTCTGCCACTGGGTCCTAGTGCCCAGCTCAATACTTTGGCTGGCTGCAAATGCAAATTTAAACCGCCTGTCCCCGGGACAGGCGGACTTCAAAAAACAGCTGTCCCAGGTGGAAAACGGCTGTCCGGGACGGGTGGACAGCCGTTTATTTCAAGCCCTGGATAGGCTTTTGTTTATTTCTTCTGTGTGGAACTTGTAAACGTCTTTTCGGTTCGGTTTAAACCGATCAAATTGGGTTTAAAATTACTTTATAGTCCTTTAGAGTGCGGTTCCCGGTTCTTATCGGTTCTAAAAAAAACGGATTTTATTACAGTTTTTTCCACGACCCGTGACACGGTTGGGAACCGATAAGAGAGTTTTGCTTGGCGGATTGCCATTAACGGGCAAGTTTTGGTTAGGCTGGCACTATGTCTGAGAAACCCAAAAGAAAATCCGGACCCATTGGGTTTCAGCACTGTGACCTCTGTGGGGAAGCATTTTCTAAGGCTGACCCACACACCACTTGTGTTTATTGTCTGGGGTTTGACCACCTCAATGCAGACTGCCAGATTTGTAAGAATTTTCCTGCTGCCACCGTGGAAGAGAGTTGGTAGGCTCAGGGAAAGGGAGGCCAAAAAGTCCGCTGACCCGGATGAAGCCAGCCAGTTGGGTTCCAGCGAGACCTGGAAGTGCCCTCTGACCAGGCGATACTTCTCGGGCAAACAAGTCAGCTCTGAGGGCCGGTTCCAACTAAAAGGACTAGAAAGTCAGCTGTTTGGGGTCAAAAGTTCTTTCTCCAACCGCTGAGGAAATAGCCAAAGCTATTCAAATTGTCCAGTCTCTTTCCCCAGTTCCGTCCGAACTGACAACATTAGAAGCGCTCAGTCTGGATGGTTCCCCGGTTCAAGATTATGATTTTGAGGATTTTATGAACCGGAGGAAGGGGAGGAGGGTATGAGGAGAGTGAGTGTGATTTTGAAAGTCTGGATGTGCCCATTGAACTGACATCTCTCCAGACAGACCCTCAGGGTGTCCCTCCCAGGCTATCTGAGTCCCTTCTCATTTTTTGTTTTACAAGAAAGTTGCTGAGACTCTGCAACTCCCTGTTGAGGAAGCTGTTGATGATCAAGAAGAGCCTGATTTTGTGGAAATGATGGATATTCCAGAGTCTAGGGAGACTGTCTATTCCTTGCACAAATCTTTTAGGAAACAGACAGTAAAATTTGAAAACTCCTCATTCTATCCTCCTGTGGATAAAAGGATAGACAAGAGGTATGCTTTATCAGGCTCTGATACGGAGTTCCTTTCCCAGCAGTGCAGCCATGTGGGGTAGTGCAGGCTGCAGCCTGTGACAAGGCTAATATCCTCTAGCCTCTCACCCTCCTGAAAAGGATTCCAGGAGGATGGATGCTATGGCAAAGAAACAGTACATGGCAGCATCTTTGGGACTCAGACAGGCAAATTATATGGCTTACGCAGCTAGGTACCAGAAATCCAGATGGGATACTGTCCTGGCCCTAGCAAAACAGGCCCCTGACCAGCTTGCCAGGGAGCTGGAGCAGGTGGCTGTGGATGGTATTGATGCATCCAAGGTGTAATTTCATGCTGCAGTAGACTCTAATGATGTTTCTTCTAGAGTCATGGCTACATCTGTGTCTCTTCGCAGAATGGCCTGACTCAGATGTACTGCCCTGTCACAGGATACTCAGTCTAAGGCTATGAATTTTCCTGTTGTGGGCAATTCTCTGTTTGGGGAACAGACAGAGAATTATATGAAGAAATGGATGAGTATAGGACCACCTATAGGAGTGCACAGGCCAAAGAAAGGCAAGCCACTCCTCAAAGGCAGCATGGCAGGGCAGGCCTTTTCATAGGCCTTTTACCAAGCCAGGCCTCCTCTTCTGCTTATGCCCAGAGGGGGTTCTTTAGAGGAAGGGGCAGAAGGGGTTCTAGTAAGCCTGCTTTACCCCTCAACCCCAAAGCCCCTACCAAAGGCAAACCCTGATGGGGTAGCCAGGGCCAATTCTCCACTACGGTAGAAACGACTAGCTTACTTTGTCCAGGACTGGAAGTCTTTAACATCAGACAAATGGGTCCTGGAAGTAGTAAGTCAGGGACTGGTTCTCAGCTTCAGAAAATTTCCGAAGATGAGAGCCAGGTCTTTCTAACAACATGAAGTCTTGCTATATTATGACGATTGCAGTTTGTCCCACCATTAGAACTGCTCCGGAGGTGAAAGAGTTAACTACCATGCCAGGCATGGAGTTTAGAGCCTGAGTTCGGTTAGAAAGCTCTGTCTGGCTAATTTCAAACCGAAACTGTCAGATTCTTTACTCCGCCCCACTCACTGAACAGTCGCTCCGGAATTTCTCCACTGCTGGTTCATTCTCGGTTAAATTCAACCTTGAGTGTTATTATTTAACACTAAACCGATCAGTTCAAGCTCTGTCTGTGGTATTGTAAGTAATAGGTTTATTTCTGTGTGGAACTTGTAAATTTTTATCGGTTCGTTCGAACCGATCAGAGCTATTTAAAACTTTTAAAGTAAGCATTTTAAAGCTTTTAGAGGCGGTTCTGTTCTTACCGGTTCTTAAAAAAAAAAAAAAACGGATTTCATTACGTGTTTTTTCACTACCCGTGACACGGTTGGGAACCGATGAAGGGTGTCTTGCCTGGCACTTGCTGCTAAAGGGCAAGTTTGTTGGTTAGGCTGGCATCATGTCTGAGAAACCCAAAAGAAAAACCAGGCCCTCTGGGTTTCAACACTGTAGTGTCTGTGGGGAAGCCTTTGCCAAGGAAGCTGACCCACACTATGTGTCTGTGTCTGGTTGACCACCTCAGTTCAGACTGCCAGATTTATAAAATTTCCTGCAGCCACCCTGGACAAGAGTGGGCAGACTCAGGAACGAGAGGCCAAAAAGTCCGCTGACCCGGATGGCCAGCCCGGTTCGGTGCCAACCGAACCGGAGGGAGTGCCCTCTGACCAGGGCGAGACTTCCTCGGGCAAACGAAAAGCTGGCTCTGAGGAGCCAGTTCCAGCAAAGAAAACTAAAAAATCAGCAGGTTTGGAGTCCAAAATTCCTTCTCCAACTGCTGCAGAAATAGCAAAAGCTATACAGATTGTACAGTCACTTTCTCCAGTTCCGTCCGAACCGCCACTGTCTGGTAAAAGGTCGGTTCGGCCGGTTCCACCGGTTCAAGAATATGATATTGAAGAGTTTTATGAACCAGAGGAGGGGGAGGAGGATTATGATTAGTGTGAATGTGTCTTTGAGAGTCTGGATGTGCCCATTGAACCGGACATCTCCCCAGACAGACCTTTGGAATCTCCCCCTTTGCTTTCCAAGTCCCCTTCTCACTTTTTGTTTTATAAAGGTTGTTGAGAACCCTCCAGCTCCCATTAGAGGAAGCTGTGGATGAGCAAGAGAACCTGATTTTGTGGAAATGATGGATATCCCAGAGTCTAGGAGATTATCTATCCCCTTACATAAATCATTTAGAAACAAACAATAAAAATACTAAAAGCCTTGTAATTCTGTGCCTCCTGTTGACAAGAAGATGGACAGGAGGTATACTTTATCAGGTCCTGATAAGACTTTCTTTCACAGCAATGCAGTCATGTTGGGGTAGTTAGGCTGCAGCCTGTGATAAGACTAACATTCCTGGCTTCACATCCTCCTGACAAGGACTCAGGAAGATTGACCATGGCTAAAAAACAATACATGGCAGCGCCTGGGACTCAGACAAGTAAATTACATGGCTTTGTGGCAAGATAACCAAAATCTAGATGGGACACTGTCATGGTTTTTAGCCAACAGGCCCCTGGCCAGCTTTGCCAAGGAGCTGGAGCAGTGGTTGCTGATGGTATTGGGGCATCAAGGTGCAGTTCCATGCTGCTGTGGATTCTATGATGTATCCTCTAGAGTCATGGCATACATCTGTGGCCTTCGTAGGTTGGCTTGCACTCAGGTGTATTAGTTTGTCAAGTAGGATACCCAGACTAATGCCATGGATTTTCCTCAGATAGGAATTCTCATTTGGGGAGCATAGAGAATTACAATGAAGAAAATGGATGAATATAGAAACTTCACTTATAGGAGTGACAAGCCAAGGAGCGGCAAGCACCTCAGAAGCAGACCCCATAGGGGTAGAGGTAGGCCTTTTCACAGGCCTTTTACCAAAACCCAGGCTTCTTCTGTTTATGCTCAGAGGGGGTTCTTTCAGAGTAGAGGGCAGACGGGGTGCAAGCAGGTCTGCTTCCACCCTCAGCCCAAAGCTCCCTACAACAGGCACCCTGATTGGGGTGCCCAGGGAATGGGTTTCATTACCTGTAGGCAGGCTGGCTTACTTGATTCAGGACTGGGAGTCTCTAACATCAGACAAGTGGGTCCTGAAGTAGTAAGCCAGGGTCTGGTTTCTCAGCTTGTACCATTTCAAAGATGAGAGCCAGATCTTTTCCACCTGTAAACCCTCTAGAGACCTTTGCTTTAGAAACAGAAGTCTCAACCCTCCTGCTCTCAGAGCTGTAGAAAGGGCTTCCTACTCCAGGGCAAGGGTCTGTATTCCAGGTACTTCCTTCCTCAAAAGACAGGAGAATGGCGGCCATTTTGGATCTAAGATATCTTGAACAAGCACCTTTAGACCAAAATTCAAAATGGTGACTCTGGCAATAATTTTACCTTCTCTAAGGCCAAGGGAGGACTGGTTAGCTCCCTGGACCTCAAGGTTCTTTGCCATGTTCTGTCAGAAGCTCCCGAAAGTACCTCAGATTCGAACTGCCCTCAGGCCATTACCAGTTCAAAGCAATGCCCTTCCGGCCTCACCTCCTGCCCCAAGGGTATTCACAAAATGTCTAGCAGTAGCAGTTGCTCATTTTAAGAAGGCAAAGATTGCTATCTTTCCCTACTAGACGACTGGCTTATTGTAGGCCGTCTCCAGAACAGGTCAACTACCTGCAAGCTACCCAGCAGCTGCTCACCTTCCTGCTTAATTCCCAAAGTCAGTGCTGGAACCTGTTCAGGTACTCGTTTTCATCGGTGCAGAACTGGATACAAAGCAGGCCAGAGCCTTCCTGCCCTTAGGAGAGGTGTAGAACCTGGTGGCCCTGGCCTCCTCCCTTCACTCTGCAGGTCTCTCGACCATTAAGGTATCTTCTTAGCTGCCTAGGGACACATGGCATGCCCACAGCTGTAGCAAGGAGCAAGATTTCAGATGACGGACATTCAGTTTCACTTGAGAGCCTTTGGTCTCAAAGAAAAGATCCCTTTCCAAGTTGATCCCAGTGACTTGAACCCTGATCCAGGCCCTTCAGTGGTGGCAGGATCAGAGCAATTTAAGACTAGGGGTCCTTCATCCCTCTATCTCACTCCTTGACCCTTACTACAGATCGTCCTTCTGGGATGGGGAGCTCACATGGCGACCTCTCACCCAGGGAGGTGTGGTCCCTCAAGAATCTCTGCTCCACATCAATATGCTGGAACTCAGAGCTGTCTTTCTAGCATTCAAGTGTTTCTGCATTTGTTCAGAACAAAGTGGTGCAAGTCGAACAGACAACTCCACCACAATGTGGTACATCAACAAACAGTGGGGCACTCGGTCTCGGCCCGTCACCAAGCACTGAAGTTGTGGTCTCTGGCTTATTCCCTGAACACTTCCTCATAGCAGTTCACCTCCAGGAAAGGACAATGTCCTGGCAGATGCTCAGCAGGATTTCCCAGGGCCATCACTGAATGGTCACTGGATCCCCAAGTACTGGGATAGTTTTTGCCAGATGGGACACCCCTCAGATAGATCTTTGCATGCCCCAGACCAATCACCAACTTCCACTGTTTTGTTGTAGGCCTTCAGTGATGGGCTCAGTCCCCTGGATGCCTTTTCTCCTAGATTGGGAAGGGAAGTTTCTATATGCCTTTCCCCTTCCTCTCTCCTTTTCATGTTGCTAGTCAAAATCAGATCCCAGCCTTGCAGGATGATTCTGATTGCTCTAGATTAGGCCAGGCAGCCCTGGTACTCACTCCTTCTGTCCTTAGCAGTCCATCTTCCTGTGCCTCCCCAGGAAACACAACCTGTTATCTTGTGCCCAGGGAGAGTTTGGCTATCCATCTCAATCCTCAACCTCAAGGGTCTGGCTTTTGAGGAGTTAGAGTTTGTTGACCTTGCCACTCTTTTCTCAAGGTGTTTTGATATCCTGAAGGCTTCTAGGAAGCCTTCACTAGGGCTACTTATATTCTCAATGGAAAAGGTTTTCTCATCTGGTGTTTGGGAAGTATATTCCCGGAATCTGCTGATTTGCCCATTGTTTTGGACTATTTGGTCTATCTTAACTCTTTGGGCCTGAGACCAGCTACCCTGAAAGTACATTTGGCAGCTGTCTCTGCTTTTATTTCAGCAGGAAAGCCCTTCAAACACCATGAAGTCTTGCTATTATAACATTAGCAGTCAGCCACTGCAGCTGAACTGCTCCCGAGAGGAAGGAGTTAACTCAGAGGATCTGAGTTCTACAGCGCCGAGGGCGCTTGTGCCTTAAAGTTTCATTCAAGTAGCTCTAAATGAAACTGTCAGATTCTTTTATCTGCTTCACTGAACAGTCGCCTCCGGAGATCAGCTCCTTCAGCTGGGTTCATTCTCGGTTCAAGCGAGTATTTTTCGTTCTATTTGAACCGGCAAAAGTCATTAGTTTTTACCGCATTTCGGGGTTTTAAAGCTCTATCTGTAACTCGAGTACTGAATTTTAAGTTCTGTGGGAAAATTAATTATCGGTTCGGTTTTGAACCGATCGGGTTTGTTATTTCTACATTTTAAAAGTGTAACAGTGGTTTTAGAGTGCGTTTCTTGTTCTATCGTGGGTTCTAAAACACAGAATTATAACGCTTTTTCAAATACCCGGTGGATACTCTGTTAGGAACCGATAAGGGTGTCTTTGCTCTGGTACTGCCATCAAAAGGGCAAGTTTTGGTTAGGGCTGGCATTATGTCTGGGAAACCTAAAGAAAACCGCCCATTGGTTTTTCAACATTGTGATGTCTGTGGGGAGGCTTTCACAAGGCTGACCCACACACCACTTGTGTTTATTGTCTGGGGCTGACCATTCTCCTGTCAGACTGCCAGTGTGTAAAATTTCCTGCAGCCACCCTGGAAAAGAGATTGGGCCGCTTCAGGGAACGAGAGGCCAAAAGTCCGCTGGACTCGATGGCTGGCCTGGTCTCAGTACTCCACTGGACCAGAGGGAGTGCCTCTGACCAGGGTGAGACTTCTCAAGTAAAGGAAGGCTGGTTCAGAGGAAACTAGTCCGAGTAAAAGACAAGGAAATCAGTATAGGCTCAGGTCCAAAATTGTGTCTCCAACTGCTGCAGAGATAGCTAAAGCCATTCAGATTGTCCAGTCACTGTCTCTGAGGATCTGTGAACTACCAGTTGGTAAAAGGTTGGTTCGTTCAGTCCCAGTGGTTCAGGATTTTAGTTGAGGATTTTTATGAACCACAGGAGGGGAGGGAGGAATTTGATCAATATATGTGTGGTTGGGGTCTGACGGCTCATTGAACTGGACATTTCTCCAGACAGACTCTTAGAATCTCCTCCTATTCTGTCTGAGTCCCTTCTTTCTTTATTTTTTACAAAAGGTTGTGAAACCTTCAGCTTCCTTTAGAGGAGGCTGTGGATGAGCAAGAGGAGCCTGATTATGTGGAAATGATGGATATTCCAAGAGTCTAGAGGTTGTCTATTCCTTTACATAAGTCATTTAGGAAGCAAACAACAAAGATTTTAAAATCCTCATTCTGTCCCTCCTGTAGATAAAAAATGGACCAGAGGTATGCTTTATCAGAGCTCGGATACGAACTTCCTTACTGAACAGTGTAGTCATGTCATGTAGGTGTGGTACAAGCTGCAGCCTGTGACAAGGTTAATATTCCTCTGGCCTCACATCCTCCTGATAAGGATTCCAGGAAGATTGATGCCATGCTGAAGAAACAGTATATGGTACGTTTTTGGGACTCAGGCAGGCAAATTATATGGCTTATGTGGTTGGGGATACTGAAATCTAGGTGGGACATAGTACAGTAGTTAGCCAAGAGCCCATGGACTGTTTGCTAGGGTAGTTGAACAGGTGGCTGCTGATGGTATTGAAGTTTCTAAAGTTCAATTTCATACTGCTGTTGATGTTAATGATGTTTCCTCTAGGGTCATGGCCACTTCTGTAGCTTTCCGTAGGTTGGCATGGCTCAGATGCACTAATCTGTTCCAAGATACCCAGTCAAAGGCTATGGATTTTCCTGTAGTTGAAATTCTCTGTTTGGGGAGCAAACAGAAAACTATATGAAAAGATGGATGAATACAGAACTCACCTACAAAGTGCCCAGGCTAAGGAGAAGCATGCCATGCCACAAAGGCATGCTCCTAGAGGTAGGCAGGCCTTTTCAGGCCTTTTACCAATTTCAAGCCTCCTTGCTGTCTCGCAGAGGGTTTCTTCAGAGGTAGGGTAGGCGAGGCACAAGTAGACTGCCCCTCCCCTTTTCAGCCCAAGGTTGTTGCTACAGGCACTTGGATGGGGTGCCCAGGGCCGATTCTCCTGTACTAGTAGGTTGGTTTATTTCTAGCTGGAACTGGCTGTCTTCCTAACTACGGACAGATGGGTTCTGGAGGTATAGGCCAGGGTCTGGTTCTCGAGCCAAACACTTTCCAAAGATGAGAGCCAGACATTTTCCACTCTGTAATCCTTCAGTAGCCTCTTGCTTGGAAGCAGAGTTTCTTCTCTTCTGACTGCAAAGCAGTGAAAGGTTCCTCCTTGCCATCAGGGAAGGGCTTTATTCAAGATACTTTCTTACCCCTAAAGACAGGAGAATGGAGGCCATTCTAGATTTAATGTACCTGAACAAGCATCTTTTTGAACCTAAGTTCAAAATGTTGACTTGGCAATGATATTGCCTTTCCTCAGACCAGGGACTGGCTAGCTCCCCTGGACCTCAAGGATGCCTGTTTTCATGTTCTGATCAGGCCTTCACCGGAAGTACCTCAGGTTCGAACTGCCTCAGGCCACTACCAGTTCAGGGCAATGCCCTTGGCCTGACCTCTGGCGTAAGGGTATTCACAAATGTCTCGCTGTAGTAGTGGCTCACTTAGAAGGCAAGTGGTTGCTGTGCTTCCTTACCTGGACGACTGGCTCATTGTGGGTCAGTCTCAGGTCAGGTCAAAACCCATTTGCAAGTCACCCAGCAGCTTCTACTTCCTGGGATTCCTGCTAAACTTATCAAAGTCTGTTCTGGAACCTGGGTCAGGTCCTAACTTTCATAGGCGAGAATTGAACACAAGGTTAACTAGGGCTTTTCTTCCTGGAAAGGGTGGACAGACCATCGCCCTGGCATCCTCCTTTACCCTCTGCGGGTCTCGACCAGCAAGGCATTTTCTGCAACTCCTTGGCACATGGCTGCTCCACAGCTGTCGGCAGGGAGCAAGATTCCAGATGAGGGACATTCAGTTCCATTTGAGGGGCCTATTGGTCTCAAAGGAAGGACCCCTTACCAAGCTGGTTCCAGTTACTCAACTCTGATCCCAGCCCTCCACTGGTGGCAGGTCCAGAGCACTTAAGACAGGGGTTCCTTCATTCCCATTTCTCACTCCTCATCCTCACCACGGATGCCTCCCTGTTAGGGTGGGGCTCACCTGGGCGATCTTGTGCACCCAGGGTGTGTGGTCTCTCAGGAATCTCTGCTCCACATCAATCTGTTGGAACTCAGAGCTGTCTTTAGCTCTTGGGTGTTTTCAGATTCTGTCCAGAGTAAAGTGGTTCGTCAGGACAGACAATACCACCATATGTGGTACATAACAGCAAAGAGGGCACTCAGTCTTCAGCCTTGTGCACCGAAGCAATGAAGTTGTGTGGTCTCTGGCTCACTCCCCTGAACACCCTCCCATAGCTGTTCACCTCCCAGGGATGTCCCATGACGCCCAGCACTGACGCCTCAGCAGAATTTCCCCAGGGCCACCGTGCAGAGAATGGCTTGAATCTATAAGTGCTGGGGTCCGTTTTTGCCAGATGGGGTACTCTCAGATAGATCTTTTCGCAGCCCCAGACAACTATCAATTCCTCTTTTCTGTTGCAGGCTCCAGTACTGGCTCAGTCCTCTGGACGCTTTTCTGTTGGACTGGAAAGGAAGTTCCTGTATGCCTTTTCCTCCCTTCTCTTCTTTTCAGGGTACTAGTAAAAATCAGATCTCAACCTTTGCAGAGTGATTCTGATTGCCCGAGATTGGGGCCAGACAGCCCTGGTACCTCTGCTTCTGTCCTTGGCAGTCCACCCTGCCCTGAGCTTACCCAGAGTCCACGACTTACTGGCCTGTGCACAGGGGAGTGGTGGTATCGGACCCAACCTTCACCTCAAGGCTTGGCCTTGAGGAGCTAGAATTTGTTGACTTACACCTTTCTCAAGGTGTCATGGATATTCAAGGCTTCTAGGAAGGCCTTCCACTAGGAGCCACTTATAATTCTAGTGGAAGGGGTTTTCCATCTGGTGCTCTGAGAGGTATCCAGAATTTCTGATCTTCTCATTCTTCTGGAATATTTGGTCCATCTGATTCCCTAGGCTTTAGGCCAGCTACCTGAAGGTTCATCTGGCAGCTGTCTCTGCTTTTGTCAGCAGGAAGCCTGCCTCCTTTCTTCTCACCCTGTGTTCTCTGTTTTTAAAGGGTTACCATACCTACCCTCCTTTTGGGAACCAGCTCCCGCCTGGGACCTGAATATTTGCATTGCTCAGTTAATACAACCCCTTTGAGCCTCTGTCTTCAGCAGAGCTCAAGTATTTAACTTGGAAAACCTTTTCTAGTGGCTATCACCTCTGCCAGACGCGTAAGTGAGTTACAGGCCCTGTTTGTGGAAGAGATTTTATCTCTTTCCGACAGAGATCCAATGTAGTCCTTAGGACTAATAGAAAGTTTTGCCTAATGGTTCTGATTTCCACCTGAATCAATCTATCTCTCTCCCAGTATTTTTCACTGAGCATCTCTTCCTCAGGTGAGAGGAGACTGCACAGCTTTGATGTCAAAAAGAGCCTGTTACTATTTAGAGCGCACTAGAGGTCATAGGTTCAATCCTCCAACTGTTTCTTACCTATGAAGTATAGGTTGGCAAAAGGGAAAACCTGCCACTAAAGAGAACAATTACAAGGTGGATTGTTTCTTGTATCAATTCTGTTATCGAAACTGGGTAGAGTACCCCCTCAGGATTGAGGCCCCACTCCTGAGGGGTACAGCTATGCCTCATGCTGCTGAGGGACATTCCATTCTGGAGATTTGTCAGCTGCTACCTGGAAGACAGTTCACACCTTTTCTAATCATTATTTGGATGTCCAGTCCAGGAGAGATGCTTTCTGTTTGGCATTAGCTGTACTTCAGAGCCTATTTCCTAAGTAGGTTCTGACCCTCCTCCATGGAGGTACTGCTGTGTATCTGTTAATGTTATATTATAGCAAGATTTCATGGTGTTTGTAAGAAAATTTCTCACCTTAGTAATTGCTTTTCTTCTCATGGAGTCTTGTTATATTATACCACTCCTCCCTCCTGCCCCTCTCAGAACTCTCTACTTGGGTAGGTGGCGAATTGGTGCAAGCACTGTGTCATGCCATTGGTTATCCCTTTGCCCTCTTCTTTGGGTTAGGATCTGGTTGCTTTCATTTAGGTTATGATATTGCCCCTTCCTGGACATGAGTCTTGGGGAAGGGGGTTCATAATGTGCTTGCTCGAGTAGGAAACGAACCATACCATCAATTTTTATTAAGTGGTTCTGGGTGTTTCTTTTTGTTGTTTATATTGTTGTTACTACTACTAGTAGGTAGCCATGGCTAGTGTAGTTTTTTTCACACAGATTTCTGTTCTTTGATGTTGCTTTCAGAAGATCTGACAGTTTCATTTGAAACTGCCAGATAGAGTTTGGGCACAGCCAAGGCTGTAGAACTCCAGATCCTCTGGAGTTAACTCTTTCCTCTCCTTCCTGGGCAGTTCAGTGGCTGACTGCTAATGTTATAATATAGCAAGACTCCATGAGAAGAAAAGCAATTACTAAGGTGAGTAATTTTTTTCTTCTCTTTTCTACACCCTGTATTTTCCAAGTTTTTCAAGGGGTTACTTCATACTAATCCACCTTTCGAGAACTCCGCCTCTTCCTGGGATCTTAATGTTTGCATTGCTCAGTTGATGCAATCCCCCTTTGAACCTCTCTGTTTCTGCAGAGCTTAAGTATTTGACTTGGAAAACTGTTTCTAGTAGCCATCACTTCTGCCAGGTGCATAGTGAGTTGGTGTTTGTCAGTGGAGACTGACTTTGTTTTTTTCGCAGGGATAAAGTAGTCCTTAGGGTGAACAGGAAGTTTTTGCCTAAGGTGGTTTCAGATTTCCTCTTAACCAATCTGTCTCCTTCCAGTGTTTTTTCACTGATCATTCCTCCTCTGGTGAGAGGAGGTTGCATGTCTTAGATGTTAAGAGGGCCGTTAGTTACTATATAGAGCATACCAAGGGTCACAGGTTGAATCCTCAACTTTTTCTCACTTATGGTGAGGTTGGAGGTTGTAAACCTGCCACTAGGAGTCTATTCCAGGTGGATTGTCGTTGTATCCAATTTTATCAAAACTGGGAAAGGTTCCCCTTCAGGCCTGAGGGCTCACTCTATCAGAGGTACAGCTGTGTTCTAGCTGCTGCCGAGACATCTATCTTAGAGATATGTTACAGCTGCTGAAAGCGGTACACACTTTCACCAAGCATTACTTCCTGGATATCCAGGCCAGAGGGCTGTTTAACTGTGGGCTCTTCAGAGCCTATTTCCTAAGTGGTTCTGTCCCTCTCCATGGATGTACTGCTGTGTATTCTGCAATATTATAATAGTAAGACTCCATTGGAAAACAACATTACTAAGGTGGTGGTTTTTCTCCACTGGCGGGTTATAACCCACTACTAAAGGGGCATGAACTCCTCAACATGAAACCTCCTACTGCAGGCTTCTTACTGACTCTTGGTATGTTATATAGCCGACCACAGGTGTCTCTCAGAATGAGCGGGATGAAACTACTTTAGACCCCCACCCTGTTACCACTCTGAGATGGTACAGCCTGAGGGGTACAAATGCTAACACAACATGTCTCAAGCCTTCCATGTCCCCCACAAACCTTCAGATTGTAGGCCCCAGTCATCACACTAGGGCCCTACTACACAGCCGGCTCCTCCACGCCTACAAACTAAGCAAACAGGGACAGCCAGTCCTAGCTGGGCCTTTGGTGTTGCTGTTGTAAGATGATCTTCCTACTGCTGTTGTTGTGTGTTAATGTGCACTAACTTGGGCCCACCACACACCACCACTACCAACAGAGCAGGGATACTCAGGATTGTTTCTTAATATCGGGAGCTTGCTTCTAAGCTCAGAATTCTAGGTGTGGTGTGCCTGTTAATCCAGGCATCCTGCTTTCATGAGACCTGCTCTCCCTAACTCTGGCCACTATCTTCCTCATGGCTACACTTTAACGGCACAACAGACTGTCTAAGCGAGGGTGGTGCTGTCTATGTCAAATGTGATATAAAATCCCAGATCATGCGCGGCAGTATGTACTGAAGAGCTCAAATCTAAACTTAAACTCCATAGGGCAGCACAAAAGTCATAGTTTTACTGTGTACACTTCAGGTCAGCAAGCTGCTGGCCTTAAATATTATAGGAACCAGCAGATGCTGGGCAAAAGTGGGAATAGGTCATAGTGGGTGACTTTAACATTAACTGGCTTTCTCAGGGAGCTCAGGCAGAGACCATATCTGACCTACCTTGCCCAAGTAGTAACACAGTACCTGCCTCAATTCCTAATTGGAACCCAGCACACTCAGACTGTTGTCCTCCACCCAGAACACATCTCTAGGGTTTCGTCTTACTAGACAGCCTCAGTGACCACTTCCCAGTCTTGTGTATATGGGCAATAAGTTCTGTAAGCAACCACCAAAGTATCCTGTAACCGCACTATAAAAGCTAGACTTTGACTTTCAAACTTCACTAAAACTGATCGATTGGTCTCAGTCGATGAGCCTTGGATGGGAACCAGGCCTGGACTACTTCATCTTTCACCCAGGTCTGTGACATCTTAGCCCCATCAGAGTCAAGAAGGTTAAAGGTACTATAAACTCTTGTTCTCAGGTACTACTTGTGCTCAGCGCAGAGAGACAATCTCTGCATACGGCCAGTGACAGGCAAGCAGGCTACATGTCTGCCTATGGGGCTGCCAGAAACAGCTGCACAAGGCTTGTCTCCCAAGCTAAATCACTACTGTGAGGACCAACTAAACAAATTATGGGGCTCTGTAAAGATTTCTGGCACTCCTTGAAATCACTAACTGGTGGTGCTCTGAGAGCACCACCAGACCTGACATCGTAAATGGGACAATCCAGGAACCTTGATATCACTATTGCTTCAATTTAGCATTCACGGATCTGATTGCATATTACTGTGAACAACATGCCACCAACAGAACAGCCTCAGGTAGATCACTTTACCTACAGGTTATGGACTGCCACGCCTTTCTATTTCAAGCAGATCTCAGAACTGAGACAATCAAATATCAAGCAGGTCCTGGTAAGACCAGGATGGGAGGACCTAACTGACCTAAAGTTGGTCGATCTAACCCGAGGAGATAGTTGCCCCTCCTGGTTTTTAACTTCTCCTTTGTGGTGGCAATTTCTCAGTGCTGGAAGCTGGCAGTAGTGCCCTGTCTTCAAAACTGGAATGAACTAACATCTAACTACAGGCGTCCTCCTTCTCTAACACACTTTGGAAGCTTTGGAAAGGATGGTTTCAGACCAGTTCACTGAGTACTTGGAGAAGTATAATTTGCTCGCCCTCAACAGCTCAGTTTCCGTAAAAACACTCAACTTTCAGCACTATTTTCCACGACACCTCCCCCAGCTCTATGAGCTTTGGATAAAGGGTGGCAGTGGGGTCTATATTCATAGATTCTCACAGCGGCTTTTGATTTGGTGGAACTGTCACCTTTCTTCAGCAGTCTATCAGCTGGGCTACCTCCAAGCCACGGTGACTTAGTTTGGAAGCTTCTCTCCCTTAGAACTCCTTGAAGGTCAGGGCTAGGAGGCGTACTTCAACAAGTGCGACTATGGCGGCAGATTCCCGCTAAGGACAGGCACTGGCAGTGCGCTCTGTCTCGGCCCCACCACTTACACCGCTAATTGTGCTGACTGCCAGGCCTTTACCAGCCGGACCTCGCATCCACTACTTGAAAGCCCTTAAGGCCTACTTCAGAGCAGAAAATGGATCTGCACTCGCCGGAGGGGCAGAAAAGAGAAGAAGCAGCACAGTAAGGAGTTTAGGGGCCGGTCCCACACCAGTCCCGTCTCGTCCAGACTGTCATGGGCCTTCTCCAGTGTGGGCACCCGGCCTTCGGGTCTGGAGAATCGCCGGGTCTTCCCAGGCTAAGGCTGACTCACGGGGAGAAGCCAGCCAAACTCAAGGTGATCTGCTAAGGTCATCGCTAAGTCCTTGAGGTAAAATCATTTCCACCTTTTTGCACTGCCAAGGCACCGCGCCCGCCAGCGCACTGGAGGATAAGGACTCTCCGCGCCTCAACACCTTTCGCCATCGGTCAGCTACACCGAGCCGCTGGTCGGAGGGGCAAAGGACCTGGGGTCGGGTCATGGAAATACAGACGCCTCCCTGGCCTAAGTCCCTCCCTCCGCCCCCGGGCCTCAGGGGAGCCTCCCTCTGTGTCCCACCACCGGAGGCTTTCCACAGCGTGGCGGCTGAGGGACCTCTCCAAGGATGAGCTCAAGCAGCTTTTCTTTGGTGGGGGGCAGGTCTGGCTGCTGATCTCCCCATCGCCGCTCCAGGATTCCGTGCCTGGATCCTGCGGGAGAACCACAGTCGGAGGGGTGAGACTCTTCGCTGAGGTCACCGAGCACTGCCCTCACCCCTTCCAGGGCCTGCTCCGCCTAGATCTGAGGACCACCGACGCCGCTTCCAGGGGTTCTCTAGTGACCGACGCCTGTCTCCGGGTCTCATTCCAGGAGCCCTTCCTACGCTAAGCGGGACCACTCCTAACGCCGGTCTTGCTGACAGACGCCGCGTTGTTCGTCACGTCCAGGGACTCGAGTCGGTCTTCGACCGCCGTTGGTCCCTAGTCACCACATCAGCGCAGGCATGGTGATAGTGCAGACCAGACTTCATCAAATCGATAGTCGATCCTCCTCTATCTTCATCGACTCCTTCTTCTTCTCTCTGTCTCCAAGCGCCTCGAAGAGAAGGGACCTGCTCTCGTCCTCCTCCGGGATGATCCTACTTTTTATGGACGCTATGAGGTGTATCCAGGTTTCCAAACGAGGGGACACGGAAGATTTGATCCGGAAATCGCAAAGATTGGCTAACACCTGAGGCAGAAGGAGCCAAGCCCTGGTTATTCCTCCTTTGTGGACACTCTCCAGGATCTTACTAGATCCACCTGGATGCATCCGCCTCATCCTGCAGTTTCAAAAGTCAGATAGACTCTGGCCCTTCCGAGGGCGAACCTTCCTGGCAGAACACCCTCAGGCCGTTTATCTATCGGTGATCACAGATGCCCATGATAAATGTCGGCAGCCGAGGCACCTCAGCTCCCAGCCTCCCAACCTGAGTCCTGATACCTGGATCAGGTGGGCAAAAAATTCGCTTGCCTCCACCTGTTCGATCCGCCCCTGAATTCCCCACGATATGGTGCAGTACCAGAACGCGGTGAACGGGACTTGAGCTGACCCAGGCCATGCCAGACTCTGATGAGAAGAATGAGCTCTGGCCCTTTGCAGTCGTGGGTCTGGGACGTAGGCCTCATGCTGAGATCCCCGAGATGACACCGCGGACGGGCAGCCAGGCGCGCCGGAGTAGCGCCTTCGCGCCATGCCTGGTTGAGAGTCCGGGCTTTCACCAGGATCTGCAGTCCAGTATCCAGGATTTGCCTTCCAGGTACGCCTTGTTGTGGGCAGGAGACGGAGGCTCTGATCTCCTGTCTCCAGGAATTGGTAAGTGATCTGGTTGGTCCGCCAGATGTACCTGGCTGACTCAGCGACGCCCACACCAGACAGCCTTCGTAAGTCCTCAGGCAACCAAGCTCAGCCCATGGAACCAGCAAGGGCAGAGAGGTGGGTTCTCGTGAGAAGATCCGAACCAGCAGTCTGGTGATCTTCTGCCCGTGGGCCCAAGTCCTCCCAGGCCTCTCTCCCAACTCCCGGTTCTGCCCACTGATTCCTTTAGCGCCCCCCTCTGACAGAAGCCTGCGGGGAGCCGGGTATAGCTTCTCCTTCATCTTTAAGGTGGAGGTTCATTACCACGGATCAATAAGTCTTGACGCTAATGGAGAGGACACACCTTGGAGTTCACAGAGCCTCCTCCACACACTCCACCAAAGCTCTCCTCAAGTATCCTCCCTCACATCCCACTATTAGAAGGGAGGAAATCAGGCCCTCCCAAAAGAGAGCCAGAGAGAGTCTCCTAAAGTGCAAGGCCAGGGTTCTACTCCCACTCTTCTGGTCCCAAATGACTGGGACCTTCGTCTCATTCTGGACCTCAGTCCACTAAACCTCTTTATAGAGTACAAAAGGTTCAGGATGGTGACTCATCAAGGTCTCTTCCCTGCTGCACCAAGGGACTGGCTTCTGTTCTTCCATATGCAGGATGCATACATGCATATAGGGGTCTTTCCTTCTCACAGGAAGTTCTTGAGGTTCCACTTCCAAGAGGAGCATTTTCAGTTTCGGGTGCTCCTGCTCAGCTTCCTCTTCATCCTGCCAGTAGTCTTCACCAAATGCCTCGCAGTGGTGGCTGCAGCTCTGAGGCGGATGGGATATTATGTGTTTCCTTACCTCGACGATTGGCTTCTACGTGTTCCGCATGACAGTCCTACGCCTCCTCTCGAGACACTTATACTTATTCCAGAGCTGGGATCACCCTGAACTTAAAAGTCATCCCCAGAGCCCAGCCAAAGCTCATTTTCATAGGAGCTTGTATCCTGGATTCTGTCCAGGGCATGGCTTTCTCCCACTGGACAGGGGATTCACAGAAAATTATGAACGGATCTCTATAGCACCTTGGGTTCCGGCCCGGAACTTTCTCAGCTTAATGGGGCATATGGCGGCGGCCATTCCAGTCACGCCCTTGGCCCGCCTCCACATGAGAGTCCCACAATGGATGCTCAGGGTGCAGTGGGACCAATGCTAGGACGACCTGGACGCTTTAGTCGGGATCTCGGAGCCAGTCAGGAGAACACTGCTTTGGTGGTTAGACCCCAGCAATCTGGAGAAAGGGGTCAGTTTTCGTCCGGAGCCTCCAGGTCAGACTCTAACGACGGATGCATCGGACCTGGGCTGGTGGGCACACCTGGGTGTTCATCAAACGCAGGGGGTTTGGTCACCCGAGGAACGGTCCTTCCACATCAGTGTGCTGGAAATGCAAGCGGTCCTCTACGCTCTTCAGGCGTTTCGGGAGGATCTGGTTCCAGGCTCTCTTCTGATTCAGACGGACAACATTGCGGTCGTCTTTTACATCAGCAAGCAAGGAGGCACTCATTCCTATCCTCTTTGCAGGAAGGCAATGAGAGTCTGGTACTGGGCACTGGACCGGGGCATTCTACTGTCCGCCATGTATGTTCCAGGCGTCCTAAACGATCTGGCCGACAACCTCAGCAGGTCGCGGGCTACAGCACGCGAGTGGGAGTTGCTACAATCCGTAGCAGACCAGTTCTTCGACAGGTGGGGTCTTCGCGAGCTGGACCTCTTTGCGTCACCACACAATGCCAAACTGCCAATGTTTTGCTCGCGAGAGCATGCGTATGGAGTTTTTTGGCCAGACACATTATCCCTTTGCTGAGCAGGGAGGTTTCTTTATGCCTTTCCACCCTTCCCTCTCATTCAGAGGGTTCTGCTCAAATTGCAGGCCGAAGGGGCCAGGATGATCCTTGTGGCCCCCAACTGGCCTCGTCAGATTTGGTTCCCACTCCTGCAGCGGTTGTCCCAGGAACCTCCAATCCCGCTGCCCATATGCTCGCAATTGCTGTCCCAGGACCAGGGCCTCTAGTCCATCCGGATCTCAGGTCCCTGCACCTTCATGCTTGGCTACTTCAGACGAGATAGAAACAGATACGGGTTTCCCGAAGTGGCGGAGGTTTTAGAGCCCGCGAAGAAAGCTATCTACTCGCCTCTACTATGCCATGAAGTGGAAGCCGCTTGTCTTTGGGCCTTCGCCGCAACATTTGGATCCGCCACCTGCCCCAGAACTCCACTTTGCAGTATCTCCTCCTCCTTGTACGAAGAAAGGCCTGAGTTATTCCTCTATCAAGGTGCACATGGGGCATTTCCATATCATGCCTCGGGAGAGAGCATTTGCTTAGAGTTAGATGTAGCCCGCCGCTTCCTTAGGGGAATTTCTACACATGAGACCTCCCATTAGGGACCCTGTCCCACCCTGGGACCTCCTTTGTGTTGGAGAAACTCACCCTCCTCCTTTTGAGCCCGCAGCAAGTTGTGAGCTACGCATTCTTGGAAAGTTTGTTTTTGTTGCTGTTACTCAGCTCAAGGGTTTCCAGCCTCAGGCTCTGATGTGTAAAGAGCCCTATTTGGTTTTTCATAGGGAAAGAGTTTCCCTCAGAACTAATCCTAAGTTTCTTCCCAAGGTGGTGTCGGAGTTGACCCTCAACCAGTCGGTTGATCTTCCAGTTTATTTTCCTTCCCCTTCCAACAGAGGGGAGGCTCTCCTCCACACATTGGATGTCCACAGGTCCCTGAGGTATTACCTCAGCAGAACGGTTCAGCACCATAAATCGGAGCAGCTCTTTGTGGCTTTTGCACCACATTGCTTGGGTCAACTGGTGACCAAGCAGACTATCTCTAAATGGATAGTCCGTTGAGTCTCATTTTGCTACGAGCATCACAATAAACCCCTGCCAGGCCCGGTTAGGGGTCACTCCATCAGAGGAGTGTCAGCTTCTTTTGCTGCCGTGCGGAATGTCGCTGTCCAGAACATTTGTACAGCCGTGACCTGGAACTCGGTGCATACTTTTATCAAGCATTACAGCTTGGATATCGTCTCCAGACGCCGTGCTGGCTTCGGCCTAACGGTTTTACAAGGTCTTTTGTCCTAGGGCCTCTGGAGTCAGCATATTCCTCCTCCCGGGTCCGGCTACTCCCTCTTGCTGTGGGACTGCTTGGGATTCAGTCCTAATGTAATAGTCTTGCTGCAAGAGCTCCCACCCATAAAGATAGTACAGTTACGTAAGAACTTACCGTGAACAGTAGATCTTCGAGAGAGCTCTGCAGCAGGCGCTGCTTCCTCCCGCCTCCCCTCGGAGTGTGCAGATCTATTTTCTTTCCTTTCTAGATGGTGGGCTTCACTTCCTTCGCTTGTCAGGCCTTCTGCTGGGTACTGGCGGGAGAACTGAGGTGGAGCTGGTCCGCCTCTCTTGTACCCTGGATCACGCCAGGGCGGGCCGGTGTCAGTGGGGTCCCCGCTGGTATTGCTGGCGAAGTTTTTCACCGTGTGGTCCTAGTGCCTGCGGCGTAGTCCAAAATGTAGTAGCCTGCTGCAAGAGCTCCTCTTGAAGATCTACTGTTACGGTAAGTTCGTACATAACTGTACTTTACGGTAAGTACGCAACTGTACTTTCTAGGAGAGGTATACATTTTACATCCACACAGCTCACCTCACCTCCTCTGGCAAGTGGCACACGGATCCCTGCTTCTATCATGCAAAGATCTGACATCGCAGGACAGAGACAGAGGATATACCACCTGGGTCATGGAAGGAGCTTAGCTTGAAGACTTTCGACAACTTGCCTAGCTCCAGGAAGTGCCAGAGTGTGGCTGTGAACTGTTTACCACTCCTAGAGCTATGGTTGCTGGTGAGCAACCTACTATTTCTTGTGTGATCTCTCTCTCTCTCTTCTCAAATGTATTGTTTTCCATTTCGGTAGTGTACTGCATTCCCGATGTTCTTTAGTGAGTATGATCCTGCACCATATGTAATTATGTGACTGTGTTTTAAAGGTATAGATAATCTGGGGTAATTTGCAAGTTCGTGATCCATTTCCAAAGAGACAGGCTACTCGGCTATCTATGGCTGTGTGATCTTCCCTTGTCAATCTTCACCATTCATTACTGCTGGTTGTAAGTCGTAGGCGCGCACCCGCCACAGGAGTTTTTTGTTTTATTTTTTTCCCAGAGGAGTCGCGCCAGTGGCGCCGCCCCCGAGAGTGACGCATTGTGTGATGTACGAGGGGCAGCCGTTAGGTGCTGCAGACTCCTCCTCCATCCCAGCTCTGTTTCTCCCGCCATCGAGGCTGCACCTGCTGCGCGGAGTCGAAGAATTGCTTCTGCATCATAGGCTGCATAGTGTTTTTCGACGCCGTTCCTTCATCCCAGTTTGTTCCCGACTCGTCGACTGGTAAGATCGTTCTTTTATTTGATATTTCGATGACACCGGGAGCTTTGCTGTTTATTGTATTAATTTTGCATCATGTCAGGTTCTGGGGCAAAACGCAAGACTAAGGTGGGCCGTGCCCGTATGCGTTGGTGCCCATGTGGCCGGCAGTTTTCCGTCACGGACCATCATGATATTTATCTTCGTGCCTGAAACCCTACCATGATATGGACTGGCTGCGACGCCTGTTTCTCCATGGATCTGCACGCTTAAGGTCAAAGAGCCACTGACTCGAGGATGCCGTGCCGCCTGAGGGCCTCCCAGGCCAGATCTGCTGACCTTCCTCCAGATCTCCTCCTGGGTCTATACGGCCCGGCAGAAGGGAACCTCTCCACTTCTAGTCTTGTCGAGGAGGAGGTTTCTTCTTCAGCGCTGGAGGAATGGGGTGATTCCTCATAGGGTCACTCCGTTGGCGCCATCCTGGCAGTCACCTCCAAGGAGGTGCAAGCTCCCCCAATGTCGTGGCCCCGGGTGGTGGGGCCCAGTGCTGGTGGACCCTCAATCTCGCCCGACCTTGCTGTGGAGTCTGGTGCCATCTGCGACGCCGTGGGTCTTGGCGCCGACAACCCAGGCGGTGCCGCTTTGGGTTCCAGCGCCGTTTGCGGCGCCGGGGACTCAGCCAGCGCCATTGGCGGTGCCACTTTGGTTCTCAGCACCATCCGCGGTGCCAGTGACTCGGGTGGCACAGTTCGCGGTGCGGCCCGGGTTTCCAGTGCCGAAGGAGATGCGGCTGACTCCTGTGGCGCTGTCGGCGTTGCGGCCTTCGACGATGCCAGGCCTCGAAGTAGTTTTGACAGAGGTTCCTCCGGTTGCTCCGATGGAGTCTGCTCTGGTTGACCCCTCTTCGGAGGAGGATGACTCAGGGGAGGGCCCTGTCCGACTACCTGATTCTTCTGACTCGGAACCTCCGGTTGGCCGCAGTGCTAGGCGATCCAGTATTCTCCTCCCCGGCTCCCCGGAGCTGGTTAGCCCGGATGATTCCATGGTTCCGGGTGGCCTGGAGTCTTCTGTGGTGGACCCTTCAGGAGGCCCAGAGAGGATGCCCTCTTTCCGGAGGTCCCAGGCAGCTGCCATCTCTGGTGCTGCTGGGGTCCTACAGGGGAGGGTGAAGGAGCCTGTCACAGTAAGTTCCCTTCGGGGGCTCGCTCAACAGGGACCTCCCACATTGGTATCGAGGAAGAGGGCTGCTTCGGAGTCTGAGGGATTGAGAGGTCAGAGTGAAGAGCGGCGGCGATCCCCCACCGCCCTGCGGGGCGTGAGGAGGAGTCGCAGCTGATCCCTTCTTTTCTTAAGGTTTGTAGAGCTTCTAGTGGCGGCTCTGTGGGTTGCCCTTCTGGACTCATGCAATCCCAGGTGCGCGCCACAGGGAGATCCTTCAGGCTCTTATGGAGTTGCCTCCTCTGTCTCCTCAAGAGCCTGGTATGATCTCAGGGTCCTCAAGTCTGGCGGCAGCGCTACCTGGATCTCAGAGCCCTGGCAGAGGCCAGGCATATGTTATTAGGTGCCCTTCACCCATCCTTCTGCAACCACCACCCTCTCTCCCAGGCCATGTGGGCCCCACGGAACCATTAACTTGGGAGACGTTCAGAACTACTGCGGCAGCCTTCCCATCTTACGTCAGGGCAATGGACGAACAGGTTTTCTGCCTGTCCCCTCTGCCACAGGAGTCCTCTGAGCATTCAAGCTCCACTTCCTCCTCGATTTCCTCATCTGAGGAAGAGGAGTTTTCTGTCCACCTTTCCTCTGACGCTGAGTTCACTGAATATCAGCGGTTCCTTTTGAGGCTGGTTTCGGAGCTTTGCATCTCCTTCATTCGTAGGGACAATACTGAGTGGCAGACGCGTACATTCCTTAACGAATTCAGCGCTCGCCACCTAGTGGTGCCTTCCTGGCCAATCCCTTTCCAGGAAGCGTCTATCCACACCTGGCAGTCTCCAGCCGTGCTGCCCATGAGTTTCTAGGTTCTGTGCCTTACCCAACTTTGGGCTTGACCTCCTTGGACACTCCTTCCGGCCTCGTGCCTGGCACACAACAGATCCCTGATCCGGACTCTGCTGAATTCAACCGTGGGGACAAAGGGTTTTCTCTCAAGTCGAGTGTTGGTGTGTATCAGTTCTCATCAGGCACACCACGTGGCTTAAAACAGACATCTGTGGTAGATGCTATCACAGGCCCTAGCATCTTTGCCTGACTCAGAGCAGTCTAGACAAGCCATTGCCCTCTGCACAAGGTCTGAGCTTAGCAAGGCACCAAGCCAGGGCATCTTACAATGCCAACAAGGTAGCGTCCAGACTAGCAGGGACAGCGATCTGCATCAGGCAGATGGCATGGCTTCATCTCTCCAGACTATCACCCATTGCCGGTGTAGGGTGACTAGTTCTGCCTTCTGGGGACCGCCTTGTTCTCCGCATGGCGAGGGAGGCTTCTTCAGGGCAACCTCTCTCCCCAGCCAACGGGGACACCTCCTCATCCTCATCAACCTAAGACTGTTCCAGTCTGTTGGTTAGGACCTTCCTATTTTCCACCAGTAGGAGGCTGAGGGTCCTGTTCCCTCAGGGTCTGTTCAGGCCCCCTCTGGGGCTTTACTCATCCAGTAGTAATGAATGGTGAAGATTGACAAGGAAGATATGAAAATTCACGCATCTACCGTAATTTTGATCTTCTTTGTATCTTCACCATTCATTACTAATTCCCACCCACCATCCCCTCACGGGCCTCCTCCTTCGGTGTCTCCCCCTCCCTGCTCATTCCTCCCCCTTCTCCCTTGGCCTTTAAGTCAAAAAAAAAAATATATCTTGGTTTTTCTTCCGTTCTTCTGAACGGATCCCTTCCCTCTGGGAAAAGGAGGAACGAGTAAAATTTATCTGTCCTGAGGGAACTCTTTCTGATTGCCTTTAGGAGTAACCTCTTGGCTCATTCTTAGCCACGTTATTTAACTCACAGTTTAAGAGACCGTCCCTTAAATGGTCTCGTCCCCTTTTCCAGGTCTCTCTGGTAGATCTTAATCTCCCTACTGTGTCAGCTTCTGCTGGTTTGGCCCTGTCCTGGCACTACAGTTACCTTGAGTTGATGTTCTTGCTTTGCCCCCAGGGAGTCCGATTGAGTTCCCACTCTATCCATTATGTAAAGGGTGCCCTCTGTTGGGCTCCCCCCCACACACTCTTCTGTGTTAGCACTTAACAAGGTGCTAGTGGGCCTCTTCCTTCCTAGCTGGGTGCTCTCCTTTCAGAACAGAATTTCTGCCTTGGCAGTCTGTGAGCTCTCAGCTAGAGTTTAAAGGGTTAGGGATGGCGGAGGTAGAGAATCTGCCTTTGTATCCAACCTGTGCAAGCGATTCGGTTAAACCTCATCTCCATTTTACCATATGGGATCCTTGCTCCTTGTTTTTGGTTCCGAGCTTATAAACCTTGAACCAGTCTCTCAATGGGCAGAGTTCTCCCTCCCAACATCCCTTTTTCTTCCCTCTTCCCTTTTCCTTCTTTTTCTCCTCTATCTGTTCCTCCTTGAGCTGCCCCTAGAAGTGAGGCCCATGTCCCTTAGGGTAGGCATTTCTATTTTTCTGTCCTCTACTGGCTTATTACTTTTCAGTTTATATCCTTTCTTTGTTCTATCTCTCGCTCTCTTGCCTCGTTCTTTTCTTATCCTTATTTTCGCCTCCGCTAACAGAACTGATGGAGGAGGAGTCGCGGCGCTAACAGCCGCTCGCACATCACGCACGCGCCACTCTCGGGGCGGCACCATCGGCACCGACCTCTCTGGGAAAAAAATCCTGTGGTGGGTGCACGCCTCCAGCTTACACCCAGCAGTAATGAATGGTGAAGATACAAGAGAAGATCAAGAATTACAGTAGGTACGTAATTTTCATTTCAAACAACATGAAGTCTTGCTATATTATGACAATTGCAGTTTGTCCCACCATTAGAGCTGCCCCGGAGGTGAAATAGTTAAATTCCATGCCAGGCATGGAACTTGGAGCGCGAGCTCGGTTCGAGAAGCTCTGTCTGTGTAGTTTCAAACTGAAACTGTCAGATTCTTTACTCCGCCTCACTGAACAGTCGCTCCGGAGATTTCTCCTGCTGCTCGGTTCATTTCTCGGTTTAAACAGTGTTTTCTTGGTTAAACTCAACCGCGAGTATTATTATTTTAACCGCAAACCGATCGGTTCAAGCTCTGTCTGTGGTATTGTAAGTAATAGACAGGTTTATTTCTGTGTGGAACTTATAAATGTTTATCGGTTCGGTTTGAACCGATCAGGTTGTTTTAAAATTTTAAAAATCAAGCATTTAAAAGCTTTTAGAGTGCGGTTCCCGGTTCTTATCGGTTCTAAAAAAAACGGATTTCATTACGGTTTTTTCCACGACCCGTGACACGGTTGGGAACCGATAAGGGTGTCTTGCCTGGCACTGCCATTAAAAGGGCAAGTTTTTGGTTAGACTGGCATTATGTCTGAGAAACCCAAAAGAAAAACCAGGCTCACTGGGTTTCAACACTGTGGTGTCTGTGGGGAAGCCTTTGCCAAGGCTGACCCACACACCACATGTGTATATTGTCTGGGGTTTGACCACCTCAATTCAGACTGCCAGATTTGTAAGAATTTCCCTGCAGCCACCCTGGATAAGAGAGTTGGCAGGCTCAGGGAACGAGAGGCCAAAAAGTCCGCTGACCGGATGGCCAGCCCGGTTCGTGCCAGCCGAACTGGAGGGAGTGCCTCTGACCAGGGGTGAGACTTCCTCGGCAACGTAAAGCTGACTCCTGAGGGAGCCAGTTCCAGCAAAGAAAGTTAGAGGAAATCGCAGGTGTGGAGTCTAAAATTCCTTCTCCAACTGCTGCAGAGATAGCAAGAGCTATACAAATTGTCCAGTCACTTTCTCCGGTTCCGTCCGAACCGCCACTGTCTGGTAAAAGGTCGGTTCGGCCGGTTCCACCGGTTCAAGAATATGATTTAGAAGAGTTTTACGAACCAGAGGAGGGGGAGGATGATTATGAACAGTATGAATGTGACTTTGAGAGTCTGGGTGTGCCCATTGAACCGGACATCTCCCCAGACAGACCTTTAGAATCTCCCCCTACGCTTTCTGAGTCCTCTTCTCACTTTATGTTTTATAAAAGGTTGCTGAAACCCTCCAGCTCCCATTGGAGGAAGCTGTGATGAGCAAGAGGAACCTGATTTTGTAGAAATGATGGATATCCCAGAGTCTAGGAGATTGTCTATCCTTACATAAGTCATTTAGGAAACAAACAATAAAAATTTTAAAAGCTCTAATTCTGTACCTCCTGTGGACAAGAAGATGGACAGGAGGTACACTTTGTCAGGTCCTGATACAGAATTCCTGTCACAGCAGTGCAGTCATGTTGGAGTAGTTCAGGCTGCAGCCTGTGATAAGGCTAATATTCCCTTGGCTTCACATTCTCCTGACAAGGACTCCAGGAAGATTGATGCCATGACTAAAAAACAATACATGGCAGCGTCCTTGGGACTCAGGCAAGCAAATTACATGGCTTATGTGGCAAGATACCAAAATCTAGATGGGACACTGTCATGGCTTTGGCCAAACAGGCCCCTGGCCAGCTTGCTAAGGAGCTGGAACAGGTGGCTGCTGATGGTATTGAGGCATCCAAGGTGCAGTTCCATGCTGCTGTGGATTTTAATGATGTATCCTCTAGAGTCATGGCTACATTTGTGGCTTTTCGTAGGTTGGCTTGGCTCAGGTGTACTAGCTTGTCACAGGATACCCAGACTGAGGCTATGGATTTTCCTGTGGTAGGAAATTCTCTGTTTGGGGAGCAGACAGAGAATTATATGAAGAAAATGGATGAATATAGGACAACCTATAAGAGTGCTCAGGCCAAGGAGCTGCAAGCCACTCCTCAGAGGCAGACCCCGGGTAGAGGTAGGCCTTTACCAAACCCAGGCCTCCCTGCTTATGCTCAGAGGGGTTCTCAGAGGGAGAGGCAGACGGGCTCAAGCAGGCCTGCTCCCACCCCTCAGCCTAAAGCCCCTGCCAAACAGGCACCCTTATGGGGTGCCCAGGGCCGATTCTCCATTACCTGTAGGGGCAGGTTGGCTTACTGCTCAGAACTGGGAGTCCCTAACATCAGACAAGTGGGTCCTGGAAGTAGTAAGCCGGGGTCTGGTTCTCAGCTTCAAAAAATTTCCAAAGATGAGAATCAGATCTTTTCCACCTGCAAACCCTCTAGAGACCTTTGCCTTAGAAACAGAAGTCTCAACCCTCCTGGCTCTCAGAGCTGTAGAAAGGGTTTCTCCCCACACCAGGGCAAGGGTCTGTACTCCAGGTACTTCCTTACCCCAAAAAGACAGGAGAATGGCTGCCTATTTTGGACCTAAGATATCTAAACAAGCACCTTTGAAACCAAAATTCAAAATGGTGACCCTGGCAATGATTTTACTCTTCTAAGGCCAGGGACTGGCTAGCTTCCTGGACCTCAAGGATGCCCATTTCCATGTTCTCATCAGAAGCTCCCAACCGAAAGTACCTCAGATTCGAACTGCCCTCACGCCATTACCAGTTCAGAGCAATGCCCTTCGGCTTACTCTCTGCCCCAAGGGTATTCACAAAATGTCTAGCAGTAGCAGTTGCTCATTTAAGAAGGCAAAGATTGCCATCTTTCCCTACCTAGACGACTGGCTCATTGTAGGTCAGTCTCCAGACCAGGTCAAATCACACCTGCAAGTTACCCAGCAGCTGCTCACCTCTCTGGGTTTTCTTCTCAACCTTCCAAAGTCAGTTCTTGAACCTGTCCAGGTACTCACCTTTATAGGTGCAGAATTGACACAAAGCAGGCCAGAGCCTTCCTGCCCCAAGAAAGGGTAAGGAACCTAGTGGCACTGGCCTCCTCCTTCACCCTGCAGGTCTCGACCAGCAAGGCACTTCTTACAGCTACTAGGACACATGGCTGCTTCCACAGCTGTAGTGCAAGGAGCAAGGTTTCAGATGAGGGACATTCAGTTTCATTTGAGAGCCTTCTGGTCCCAAAGGAAAGATCCCTTTCCAAGTTGATCCCAGTGACTCGAACCCTGATCCAGGCCCTTCAGTGGTGGCAGGATCAGAGCATCTGAGACTAGGGGTCCCTTCATCCCCTATCTCACTCCTTGACCCTTACTACAGATGCATCCCTCTGGGTTGGGGAGCTCACATGGGCACCTCTCCACCCAGGAGTGTGGTCCCCCAGGAATCTCTTGCTCCACATCAATTTGCTGGAACTCAGAGCTATTTTTCTAGCACTTCAGGTGTTTTCTGCATCTGTTCAGAACAAAGTGGTACAAGTCAGAACAGACAACACCACTACAATGTGGTACATCAACAAACAAGGGGGACTCGTCTTCGCCTTGTACACCGAGGCAATGAAGTTGTGGTCTCTGGCTTATTCCC
Source organism: Neoceratodus forsteri (assembly GCA_016271365.2). NCBI lineage: Eukaryota > Metazoa > Chordata > Ceratodontiformes > Ceratodontidae > Neoceratodus > Neoceratodus forsteri. Next base: position 408,964,762 of record CM057453.1, read on the forward strand.
TGAACACTTCCTCATAGCAGTTCACCTCCCAGGAAAGGACAATGTCCTGGCAGATGCTCTCAGCAGGATTTCCCAGGGCCATCACGAATGGTCTCTGGATCCCCAAGTACTGGGGATAGTTTTTGCCAGATGGGGCACCCCTCAGATAGATCTTTTCGCAGCCCCAGACAATCACCAACTTCCACTGTTTTGTTGCAGACCCCAGTGATGGGCTCAGTCCCCCTGGATGCCTTTCTCCTAGATTGGGAAGGGAAGTTTCTATATGCCTTTCCCCCCTTTCCTCTCCTATTCAAGGTGCTAGTCAAAATCAGATCCCAGCCTTGCAGGATGATTCTGATTGCTCCAGATTGGGCCAGACAGCCCTGGTACCTACTCCTTCTGTCTTTAGCAGTCCATCTTCCCCTGTGTCTCCCCAGGAATCACAACCTGTTAACCTGTGCCCAGGGGAGAGTTTGGTATCCAAATCTCAAATCCCTCAACCTCAAGGCCTGGCTCTTGAGGAGTTAGAATTTGCTGACCTACACCTTTCTCAAGGTGTTCTTGAAATCCTGAAGGCTTCTAGAAAGCCTTCCCTAGGGCTACTTATAACTCTAAATGGAAAGGTTTTTCCATCTGGTGTTCTGGGAAACATATTTCCCGGAATCCGCTTGACTTGCCCATTGTTTTGGACTATATGGTCCATCTTAATTCTTTGGGTCCGAGACCAGCTACCCTGAAAGTACATTTGGCAGCTGTCTCTGCTTTTATTTCAGCAGGAAAGCCCTCCTCTCTTCTCCACTTACCCTGTATTTTCCAAGTTTTTAAAGGATTACTCATACTAATCCACCTTTCAGGGACCCGCCCCTGCCTGGGATCGTAATGTTTGCATTGCTCAGTTGATGCAACCCTTTGAACCTCTGTCTTCTGCAGAGCTTAAGTACTTGACTTGGAAAACTGTTTTCCTAGTAGCTATCACTTCTGTAGGCGCCTAAGTGAGTTACAAGCTTTGTCAGTAGAGACTGACTTATTTCCTTCCACAGGATAAGGTAGTCCTTAGGACTAACAGGAAGTTTTTGCCTAAGGTGGTTTCAGATTTCCATCTTAATCAGTCTATCTCCCTTCCAGTGTTCTTCACTGATCATTCCTCCTCTGGTGAGAGGAGGCTGCACAGCTTAGATGTTAAGAGGGCCCTAAGTTACTATATAGAGCGTACCAAGGGTCACAGGTTCGAATCCCTCCAACTTTTTCTCACTTATGGTGAGGTTGGGAAAGGGAAACCTGCCACGAAGAGATCCATTGCCAGGTGGATTGTCTCTTGTATCCAATTTTGTTATCAAAAACTGGGGAAGGTTCCCCCTTCAGGCCTGAGGGCTCACTCTACCAGAGGTACAGCTGCGTCTCTAGCTGCTGCCAGAACATATCCCTATCTTAGAGATATGTCAAGCAGCTACTTGGAAAGCAGGTACACTTTCACCAAGCATTACTCCCTGGATGTCCAGACCAGGAGGGATGCTTCAGTTTGACACAACCGTGTTCTAGAGCCTATTCCTAATAGGTCTTTCTCCTCCTCCATGGAGGTACTGCTGTAGAATTGGTAATTGTTAGATATAGCAAGACTTCATGTTGTTTGAAGAAAAAATTACTCACCTTAGTAATGTTGTTTCTTCTAATGGAGTCTTTTCATATTATGACCTCCCCAGCCTGCCCTCTCAGAACTTCTACTTGGGTATGGGTGGGCTGTCCAGTAATGGGCACTTGTTTATGCCTATTTATATATTTTCCAATTTTTCTTGGGGGTTTTTGGGTGTTGTGTTTGTTTTACCTTATCTTATTCTTATTTTCTGGCCCCTGACTTGAGTCTTTGTGTTGGGACCAGGAATATGTGTTAATATTTAGGTAGCCAGTTGGCTAGTGTAGGTTACAGCTTCCACACAGAACCTTAGTGAGTTTTGCTCGTAAAGATCTGACAGTTTCAGTTTGAAACTACACAGACAGAGCTTCTCTAACCGAGCTCGCGCTCCAAGTTCCATGCCTGGCATGGAATTTAACTATTTCACCTCCGGGGCAGTTCTAATGGTGGGACAAACTGCAATTGTCATAATATAGCAAGACTCCATTAGAAGAAACAACATTACTAAGATGAGTAATTTTTTCTTCTCAGCTATGACTTAAGGCATGGGTTGTTTGCACTTTGGGATAGATCACTGTGCTGTGTGAGCAGTTGCCGTGGTGGGATTCTGACCTAAAGGTACCCCAGGTGAGACTCAAGCTGGATGATGGTAGCATATCGTGGTGACCATTCTGGTGTCTAAAGGGTTATGAGAACTGGTGGCACTGCAAACTGAGTTCTGGGAGAGAACTTTTCTATGACAGAAAATGCCACGCGCCGTCCATGTTCTTTGACTCTTCACTCATCCTTATTACGGTGTTGTAAAAATCACACATTTCCATTTTCAAAACTGAATGTAAACCCAGGCTGTCTGGAGTGCTCTAATTCTGTTTTGATTTTTGTCCCCTTATATTTTTTGCTTTGAAGAACATTTGAATATCTTACTGTTTGACCTGTCACAAAGACTTCATAAGGCACTTTCAAAGGTTAATATTTCCCAATATACATCAGTGAAAGATGGTGACAAAGAAAGCCAAGCACAATTTGTTCCCTGCTGTCAACACCAGCAGCCTGCAAAACTTGTCATGGTTAAAAAAGAAGGCCCAAATAAGGTAAAAATAAATTATTTCCTTCTCTAACTACAAAGTGTTCTCAGGCTGTTTACTCGGTGTGATCAAAACACTGTTGATGTTAACTGATGTTTATAAAGTGTTGTGACTTACTTACGGAAATAGCAAGTGGGTATTTATTGATTGATTATCTACCTGTCAATCTATTTACTTACTTATTTTTGTGGATTCCGGTATAAGGAGTGTACCCCTCCTGACACGCCCAATTAGGCTGGGACTGGGGCTCATGCCAAACCATATAGATTAGGCTTGCATGATTATATTATTAATTTTTTTTATTTATTTAACAACCGGGTAAGCACACTGATCCAAGGTCCATTTTTAGGAGCAACTGGGAGTTGGTTATAGTAACACATCTATAGATGGTAACAGCACAAAAAAGAACAAATATGAGAGCATACCGTTAAACTTGCAGTATGCATGTATGTAGTATAAAATGTACCAAGAAGATGCAAATGATCTAAAATAGTATCTGTGACAGTGACTCTGGAGAAGAAGCTTTTGATTTGGGATGGCAGTTTTCACAGACACGCAGACACACACACACACATATACACATACACACACTTTCTAATGCATTTACACCAGGGGTTGCTAGCATCACATACGGGCTCCGAGGTAGGGGGAAAACCTCAGAAAATGCTATAGACTTACACTGAAGACTTTTTTTTTCTTTTCCCATTCTAGGCATGTCCTGGGTGGGCTGTCAGCCCCATCCTCGCCTCCCCAGACTAACGACCACCTCCCTGAGACCTGCTGTCCTCCTGAAATTCCCCCACAGATTCTCCCTTGGAGCAGGTCCAGGGGAGAAGAGGTCATCCTCCCCTTCCCCAGATAAACACATCTGGACTGAAAAACAGTGGTCTGGTGGTGGTGCATGTCAAGGACAGGCAGTTGGAGCTTCATACGGCCCAAGCCACTTTTTCTCTCTTCTCCAGATCCATGCCACGGTGTGGATGGCAGGATGGTGCTGCATAGAGGCACACATCCTGCCTCAAACCATTGGCATCCTCCCTCGATGATGCCCGACATTTGCCCAGCACTGGGCCTCCACGTGGCAGGCAACCACAGGGTGCTGAGCCTCCCATCCCTAGGAGAGAGAGAGCTGTCCTGTGGATGCTTTATCCTCTCACCCCGCCGACCCCAGCAACCTAAGTTCGCCTCCCAAACCCAAGTCACCAGCTGGCAGCAAGTGTTGCATTCAGCACCTCAACCCTCCATACCACTGGACCGAGTTTCATTGAATACTGTTTATGTGCCTTATGTGATTATCATAATTAAAATGTTTCTAGCTAGCTCATCATCGCTGCTGTAGGATTACTGCTTGTGACCCGGTTCATAGTGTGAAGAGAACAGGGGCTCTAAAGGCTGGGCTGCCTGCTTCAGTGTCAACTTGTTCTTTCGTCGATAAGCTCCACAAGATACTATATTGTGGGACAACCCCTACTGTTGCATTTTGGCCTGCAGTGGATATCCAAATCTCCACCTGGTAGCTCAGCAGACTAGTCAGGTCGCCCACCCTTCTGGCTGGCTTCTGCACACCTGTACCTAACCTCGCATTCTGTGTCTTCTTTGTGGAGCCCAGGTTGCCAAGATGCCTTTCTCTGACCATCGGTTCCCATTCAAGGTTCAGTCAGTGCACAAACCTTCTGACCAGCACATCCATGTCCCTGGGCACTTCGTTGGAGGAGATACTAGAGGGAAAGTCTGCCCAGTTTGGGGACTTCCTGGATTGGGGTTCCTGTCTTGATTTGATTTTCCTTGTAGACCCTTCTTCAGTGGTCTCGTGATTTATTATCTGGCAACATCCAGCAACCTGTGAAGCTCTGTCTAAGTAGTAGACCAGGGAGGGGCTGTGGACATGGCCTACCTAGATTTTAGCAAGGCATTTGATACAGTCCCACATGGAAAGATTACAAGTTAGCCAGCCTTGGAGCGTGGTCTCAAAATGGTAGCCTGCATAAAAATTGGCTAGACAACAGGACGCAAAGGGTAGTAGTAAATGGAGTCCACAGTGAAGAAAGGAGGGTTACTAGCGGGGTACCGCAGGGTTCAGTACTGGGACCGGTCCTTTTTAATGTCTTTGTAAGTGACATTGCAGAGGAACTGGAAGGAAAAGTATGTCTCTTTGCAGACGACACAAAGATCTGCAACAGGGTTGATGAACAAGATGGAGTGGAAAGGATGAGAAGGGATCTGGCAAGGTTGGAGGAATGGTCAAATGTATGGCAACTCAGATTCAATGCAAAGAAGTGCAAGGTAATGCACATAGGAAACAAAAACCCAGGGGAAGAGTACACAATGGGGGATGAGATACTGACAACAGTAAAAATGGAAAGGGACCTGGGGGTAATTATATCAGATGACCAAAAGGTGGGCTAGCAATGTGAGAAGGCAGTAAGGAAGGCTGGGGGGATACTGGGATGCGTAGGAAGAGGCATCAATAGTAGAAAACAGGAAGCTGTTATCCCTCTGTACAGACAGTTGGTGAGACTCCATCTGAGTTGTGTGCAGTTCTGGAGACCCCATCTCCACAAAGACATAGAGCGGAGGCTGTCCAGAGGAGGGCAACCAAAATGGTGCAGGGTCTGCACCAGAAGACATATGAAGAAAGACTAAAGGAGCTTAATATGTATACCCTTGAGGAAAGAAGGGAGAGAGGGGACATGATAGAAACTTTCAAGTACCTCAAGGGAATCAACAAAGTCCAAGAGGGTAGCATCTTTCAGAAAAAGAAATGTGCAAGAACAAGGGGGCACAATTTGAAGATAGAGGGGGACGGCTCAGAGGTAATGTGAGGAAGTATTTTTTCACTGAGAGGGCTGTGGATGCATGGAACAGCCTCCCTGAGGAGGTCGTGGAGTCAAGAACAGTGGGGGAATTCAAGAATGCATGGGACAGACATAAGGCAGTCCTAGTGGGGGGCAGGAGGAAGTAAGCTGTTGGTTAACTAGGATCTGCAGCTCATCTGTTAGGTAGGAAAATGGGCAGACTAGGTGGGCCAAGCGGTCCTTATCTGCCATCAAATTCTATGTTTCTATCTCTTTATGTCTTTTTCTTGACCGCTAGTATGCAATCCCAGGGGACAGATTGTCTTGGTTCTCCTACTTCTGTCCCTGGAGGGACTAGTTACCAACACTGTTTCACACAACTCAGACACAGGGTGCACTGGATGTGCCACCAAACAAGGAATCTAGGAAACAAGACCTTCTGAGCTGGAAGATGTACGTGAGCAGCTATATAGAAACATAGAATCTGAAGGCAGATAAGGGCCACTTTGCCCACCCAGTCTACCCATTTTGCCTACCTGTATTCTCACCACAGATCCTACTTGACCTACAGCTCTTCCTCCTATCCCCTTTCCTTTCCAATACAATTCCCTTTATGCCTATCCCATACATCTTGAAACCCAACACTATTTTTTGCTCTACACCACTAGCTGGAAGGCTATTTCAGGAATCCACCACTTTTTATGTGAAGAAGTACTTCCTTATATCTCCTAAATCTACCTCTTCCCAGCTTCATATCATGTCCCCTTGATATTGAGCACCTTTTTTCTGAACAATACTTCTTCTAGGGTCGTGGATATGTTGTTCATCCACACTTATTGGCATGTCCCTTTCCCTTTTAAGAATCGCTGGCAGTCTTCATGCTGGCTCCACCCACCCATCCGGCCGGGTGGTATAACCCTCAGCTCGGCTCCATGATGCCAGATCTTCTTTTCCGCTGGAAGATTCAGGTTGCCTCCTTCATGTTCCCGCATTTTGTAGGCCCTGACTTAAAAACCTTCGGTTATTCTGAAAATTTGTGTAGTTCGTGATTAGCGATCGCAACTGCTTATCTTTGATTACAGAAGACAAGTCTTCCCCCGGATTTCACCGGTGTTCGTGCAGGCAGAAAGTGTCACGCACTGATCCCCACACCGCGTGCGTCTATTGCTTGGGTGTCGACCATGACACCTCAAAGTGCGATTTTTGTCTTGCATTTCACCCTAACGTCCTTGACGACTGTCTCACACGCCTGAAGTTGGGGAGGCGGGAAAAACGTAACCCTCCTGTGAAATCAAAGGAGGCTCGATTGGCAGTTTCTGCGGCCGTGGGATCAACCAAGCAATTGGAACGCATGCAAGCCTTCGAGAAGGAAGTGGCTCGTGACACAGAATCTTCCTCTCGGAGAGTCTTCGTTCTGCTTAACCTGGGCTCCACCTTCTCGGGTTCCTTCCAAGAGTTGTGACAGTCTCTCCGACTAAGGGAGAGGGTCCTAGGGGTACGCACTCCTCTCGGTCCTATAAGTGGGAAAAGGACCCAGGGTCATCTTCGTCTCGGCGAAGACATTCATGAGCCCGGAGGATCTTTGTCACAGGAACTGGCAGTCTCGACTTGGTCGGAATTGCCTCTGAGCCGCTGGCTTCGCTTTGCCATCTGGCCAGTTGACCATGTTGATCGCCCAGGTCAAAATCATCATCGGCCTGATCGACCCATTGTCATCAACGATTCTCCTCAATAGATTCCAAGTCCTTTCTTTCCTTGATGAGGAGATCCCGCCCGCTGGGAATCCCATCAAGGAAGTGGTCCCCGACCCTGGGAAATCACCGGTCCCGCTGGTGTCTCCCCCTAGCGACTGAATCGGCCCGTCCGATTTCGATCGATGTCTAGGACCCCCTCGACCAACAGGCCGCGGAAGAGCCACAAGTGCTCAAAAAAGAGGTGATGCCATCAGTAATCCTAGTCCTCCTTGGTTGATGAGAGGCTCCAGCGGAAACTCCGTCGGCGCTACGAGGCCCTCATGTGGCAACAGCTGATTTTGTCTGGGCACAAGTTGACCCTGGCTTTTACCCTGGCCATTACTTGACTTTCGCCCCCCAGGCCGAAGCCGACTCCTTCGGGCCGATTAGTCGGCTTCCCACCACGGAGCTGGCGAACCTCCGCCGGCCTGCCGGTCTCTCCACCGATCATGGTGGAACCACCGCCCAAGCAGCCTGTGGAGGGCTCCATAAGGAAGCTAGATCTGACCCTGGGCTTCCCGCGCTTTCGCCATTGTCACCCCGGACTGCCCTTGGCGTGTCGGGTGACCTGGGCGGTTGACCGGATTTGGATGACTGCCTACATTCTCATCCTGGGGATGATGAATCGGCTGGTGAGGTAGAGACGAGGAAGGTCCTTCGTCCTCTTCAGGCGTTCTTCACCTCATCTCTGAGTCTACAGGATGCCCCTGGAAGTTGTCCAGAGAAAGTGAGTAAATATAGAAACATAGAATTTGACACCAGATAAGGACAGCTTGGCCCACCTAGTCTGCCAATTTCCCTACCTAACGGATAAGCTGCAGATCCTAGTTAACCAGCAGCCTACTTCCTCCTACCCCCAACTAGAATTGCCTTATGTCTGTACCATGCATTCTTGAATTTCCACTGTTTTTGACTCTACAACCTCCCAGGAGGGCTGTTCCATGTATCTGCAACCTCTCTGTGAAGAAATACTTCCTCACATTACCTCTGGAGCCGTCCCTCCCATCTTCAAATTGTGCCCCCTTGTTTTTGCACATCTCTTTTTCTGAAAGATGCTACCCTCTTGGACTTTGTTGATTCCCTTGAGGTATTTGAAAGTTTCTATTATGTCCCCCCTCTATTGAAACCTTTATAATTTGCTGATCATTCTATGTAACATGTCTAGTTTGTTTGCACATTGATGACGTGGAACCTTTGTAAAAGAGCCATTGGCTCAAAGGTAATAATTCCTAGAACAATAAACTAAACTAAACTCCCTCATTTCCTCCAGGCTATACATCTTTAGTTCCTTTAGTCTTTCTTCATATGTCTTCTGATGTAGACCCTGCATCATTTTGGTTGCCCTCCTCTGGACAGTCTCCACCCTGTCTTTGCAGAGATGGGGTCTCCAGAGCTGTACAGTAATTCAGATATGGTCTTACCAACTGTCTGTACAGAGGGCCAACAACTTCCTGTTTCCTGCTGGTGATGCCTCCCTTTGCATCCCAGTATCCCCCAGCCCTCCTTCTGCCTTCCTCACAGACATCCTTAAGAGAGGGATATGCCGATGGAGGCATTTCCTGTTGTGAGACCATAGTTGGCCCAGCTCTAGAACTTGGCAGCGCCTGCCTCATGTTCAGCTCTGTCTGCCCGCATGACCCGCAAGTATGTGGTGCCCATGGAGTCTTTTGCGGGGTTCACAGAGCACCCTTCAGCTGAGAGCCTGGTGACCGCCTCTGTGTTCAGGCATACTGGCAGTTCTGCCGACACTGACCGACCTCCTGAAAAAGAATCCTAGCTCTTCGATCATTCGGCTCGAAAGGTCTGTGCGGCCTCATCTTTAGGCCTTTGTCAGGCAAGTTCGGCCATCGTCATGGCACACTTCTCCCATGCCCTCTTGGGGTCTTTGGATGAAGTCCTCCTACACCTCCCTACGGACATGCAGACCATGGTCAGTCAGGGCTAGGCTGTGGCCAAATAGCAGCTTCAGACAGCCCTGGACATTGGGGATTCTTGTGCCCGCTCGATGACAGCCACAGTTGCCTCTCATCGCATGGCGTGGCTGAGACTTTCCTCTTTCCTGGCAGATACTCGGCACAAACTAGCTGATGTCCCTTTCCTGGGCACCGACCTTTTCGTCCTAGGTGTGGCTGGTCACCTTCAGCGATTAGCAGTCCAGTGCCAACTACTTGCTAAAGGTTCTTCACAACAAAACAGCAGAAGAAGAAGAAGCCTTTTCGCACTCTTCCCCTGCCGCATAGCAACCCTCCTTTCAAGGGCGGAGTAGCAGCAGCAGGCTCAAGCGTGCATCCCCAGCCTGTAAGGAGGCCGGGGTTCAGGTCCTGGATCCTCCTCCTCCTCTAAGCCTTCTCAGTGATGGGACGAGGGATGCCACCTCCTCTCCCGTCACGCCAGCTCTGGGTCCTCCGATGGGGGGTCGGCTCCACCACTTTCTTTCTGCCTGGTCCGTTATCACCATGGCCAGGTGGGTTTTGGAAGTGGTCGGTCAGAGACTGCCTCTGGAATTCGAGCAGTACCCTCCAAGCCAAGCCCCTTGGGAGGAAAGAGTATCCGTCCATACTCGGTCGGCTCTCCAAGACGACATCACTCAGCTCCTCTTCAAGGAGGCGGTAGCTTCAGTGGCGGATTCTCTAGCAGACCCAGGCTTTGTCTCCAGGTACTTTCTGGTGCCCAAGCGATGGGGAACTGGCGCCCCATTCTAGATCAGCACAACCTGAATCAGTATCTCAAGTCCACACCTTTCGGATGGTCACTCTGTTCCAGATCATACTATCCTTGGAGCGAAACATTTGGTTCTGTTCAGTGGATCTGCAGGATGCGTTCTTTCATGTCCCAATCCATCCGTCTCATTGGCAGTTCCTCCGCTTCAGAGCCAAAGGGACCCTATACGAGTTCCGAGCCATGCCATTTGGCCTGTCATCAGCCCCACAGGTCTTCACCAAATGCATTGCAGTGGTGGCGGCCCATCTCAGGCGTCGCAGGGACCTGGCCCTCCAGACCTGCTCCCGACTCGGCCTCTTGATCAACAAGGCCAAGTCAGAACTCGTGCTTTCTCAGGTGATGTGCTTCACCGGGGCAGAGCTTGACTCTTGTCAAGCCAGAGCTCGGCTCCTGGCAGACAGGGTAGAGGTTCTCTCCTCCTTTTCCCAATCATTTCTGGTTGGGCAGTTGCGCCCTGCCCAGGACTTTCTGCGCCTTCTGGGTTACATGGCAGCATGCACCTCCATGGTCCGTTGGGCACGGTGCCACATGTGCCTCCTTCAGTGGGAGCTGGCCACCCAGTGGCCTCAGCGCCATGGGCCATTTCAACCAGCTGATCACTGTAACCCAGAAGATGTGGGACAGTCTCCAATGGCGGACCGCCCCAGACCGGTTGCGGAAAGGGATCCCGTTTGTCCGCCCAGAGCTCGATCGATGCCTCTCTCATGGGCTGGGGAGCCCACATGGGGGACAAAAGGGCCCATGGGTTCTGGACCCCCAAGGAGTCCCGATACCACATCAACCTGTTGGAGCTCAGAGCAATCAGACTGGCACTGTCAACTTTTGCTCCTCAGCTCTGGGGTCAAGTGGTTCAAGTCCAGACGGACAATACCATGACCACTTACTACCTCAACAAACAGGGCAGCACGCTGTCCCGTCTGCTTTGCAGGGAGGCGCTCCACATCTGGACTCTCATCAGCCGTCAGGAGGCAGATCTCCTAGCCATTAATGTGACAGGAGCCTCAAACCATCTTGCGGATGCTGTCAGCCGCTTAGACGAGACATCCCACGAGTGGTCTCTCCATTCAGAGGTAGCTTACAGCCTGTTCTCCCGCTGGGGCAAACCGATGGTGGACCTGTTTGCCTCCAGGGAAAACACCAAGCTGAGGCTGTTTCATGCCCGCCCTCCCTCAGCAGGGCGCGCTGCAGGGGAATGCCTTCTCAAGTCCATGGGCCCCAGGCCTCTTCTACGCCTTCCGTCCATTTCCCTTGATCCACAAGATATCTCTTCAAGGTGAGAAGGGACATGGCAAAGGTAAATCTGGTAGTCCCAGACTGGCCGCACCAGTTCTGGTATCAAGATCTCCTCAGCTTCAGCTGCAGGTCCCTGGAGCAGGTTCCAGCATGCCCGGACCTGATCTCTCTCAATCAGGGGAAGGTATACCATCCAGACCTTCAATCCCTTCACCTTACAGCCTGGCACCTGAGTGGCTAGAGTTCCAAGCTTTGGGTTTTCTGAGGATATCCTCACCGTGGTGGAGGCATCCATAAGAGAATCGACCAAGAAATGATACGCCTTCAAATGGAAAAGGTTTTCCATTTGGTGACAGGGCAAGGGCCTGGACCTTCTGTCCTGTCCAGTGGCTAACATTCTCGACCACATTTGGTCTCTGTCCAAAGGGGATCTTCGGTCATTGACCCTTAGGGTGCACCTGGCAGCCATCTCTTCTTACCGGGCGCAGGCCAGGCAGCCGACATTGGCGCAGGAGATAGTGGTTGGGCGCTTTTTCAAAGGCCTGGATCATATATCCCCTCCGGAGCATGAACCTCCACCTCCGTGGGATGTACTGCTGGTACTGGCAAAGCTCATGGTCAAGCCATTCGAACCAGTGCACAAGTGTGTCTTGTCACACTTGTCGTGGAAGACAGCCATCACGTCTACCAGAAGGACAGAGGAGCTCCAGGCGCTTTCGGTGGACTACCCTTGTCTGGTCTTCCACAGGGACAAGGTTGTTCTACGCCCCCACCTGAAATTCCTTCCGAAGGTGGTGTCAGAGTTTCACCTTAACCAGGTGTTAACTCTGCCTGTATACCACCCTAATTACCCCTTGGAGGCTGATTACAGGCTTCATACCCTGAACCTGAGATGAGCCCTCTCCTATTAGAAGGAGAGGACGGTGGAAATTCGGGGAGAGGTTCGCCAGCTGTTTTTCACCTACATTGAAGCCGCTTCTGGCATACCTGCAGCAAAATGGACTATTGCAAGGTGGATTACATCTTGCATAAGTCTGTGTTATGAGTTGGTGAGCATGGAGCCTCCCAAAGGGATAAGAGGTCATTCTACCCGCCATACCACTGCATTGGTGGCTGCTTCCAGGGACATCCCTATCCAGGAAATCTGTCAGGCTGCTACCTGGAAGTCAGCAAACTCCTTCATTACCCATTACCACATCGACCTTGAGTCACGCCAGGATTCTGGTTTTGTGGCCTCAATTCTCCAGTCTATGTTTCCCACGTGAGTATCAGTGGGGGTGTGCGCCTTGCCTCCCTCCTCCCGGAGAACTGCTAGGAGTCTGCCAATAAGTATGGATGAATAACATATCCACGATCCTAGAAAAACAGGTTACTCACCTGTAACAGTAGTTCTAGGAGTGGTATATGTTATTCATCCACACAGACCCACCCGACCTCCCCGGCTGTGGATGCACAATCCTGGCTTCCTGCAGGCTAAGATCTGAGGCCATGGGGCGAGCCGAGGGTTACCTCCTGGTGGATGGGAGGAGCCAGCTTACCTGCCATTCTTAAAGCGAAAGGACATGCCAATAAGTGTGGATGAACAACATATACCACTCCTAGAACTACTGTTACAGGTGAGTAACCTTTTTTCTGTACCTTATTTATCCCTGTGAGGTATTTAAAGTTCTCTATCTTATTCCCCCGTCTTCCAGTGGACATGTTGAGGTCCTTTAGTCTCTTCTCATAGGGCTTCTGATGTAGACCCAGCACCATTTTACTTGCCCTCCTCTGGACCACCTCCACTCTGTCTGTGTCCTTCCAGAGATGTGGTCTCTAGAACTGGACACAGTACTCAATGTGGGGTTTTACCAGTGATCTATGCAGACGCAACAACACCTCCCTCTTTCTGCTGGTGATACCCCTTCCTATGTACTACACCATCCCACTAGCCCTCCTGACTGTACAGTGGTACAAACCTCCGTTGTGCTGTCAGTCCACGTGGCTATAGATTTTGACTCATTGAATCAACATCCACTTTTACATTTTTGCCACAGACCATTTCACCAAATGAACATATAACATTCATAGTGTTATGCATTACCTCGCTCTGCCACTTCTCCATAAAGCTCCAATTGCACCTGTAGCAGCTTGTAAGAATACAGTACCTTGTTTAGCTTCTACTGCTCAGTTCAGCTCAATTGTACTGTTCCATTTTGTTGCACATATTTGAATTATTGTATTATTGCTAAAGCCCCGTCCATTATTAGAAAAAATCTCTTTACTACCATGGCCCTGGATAGTTAGCCCCAGGGAGGGAGAGGGCGTGCGCTAACATGACGTGCGCATGGACAAGTTTATGTTTCACCATGACGTCACGGCTTCATCGGAGCATCATCTTCTCTGTGTATTTGCTAAACTACCTATGTAATGGTCTTTTCCCCATATAACTGATTTCCCTGAAGACCACCAGCAGAACCTCGCTTTCAGTAAGGCTTTTGACACCGTTCCATATAGGAGACTAGTAAGCAAGCTTAGTAGCTTAGGGGTGGGTCCAAAGGTGGTAAACTGGGTAAGAAATTGGTTACGGGATAGGCGGCAGAGGGTGTTAGTAAATGGAGTTCAGTTGAGGAAGGAAGCATGACCAGCCCGGTGCCTCAGGGATCAGTGCTGGAACCGGTCCTGTTACTATCTTTATAAGTGACATTGCAGAGGACTGGAAGGGAAAGTCTGCCTCTTTGTGGATGACACCAAAATCTGCAAAAGGGTGGACTCTGTGGGTTTGTGTAGAAAAGATGAGCAAAGACTTGAGAACTCGAGGAGTGGTCAGGGAATGGCAACTGGATTTCAGTGCGAAAAAGTGCAAAGTAATGCACTTGGGGCACAAAAAAACAGGGGCGGAGTTCAAAATGGGAGGAGTGGTACTGATGACCACCAAGCAAAAAAGAGATCTGGGGATAATCATATTGGATGACCTAATGTGGCCAGGCAATATGACAAGGCAATTGGGAAGCCTAGTCATGGGATGCATAGGGAGTGGTATCACCATCACAAAGATGGAGGTGTCATGAGGCACAGGTCAGGAAGCACAGTTGTAGAATTCAATAAAACTGTTTATTTGTAGTTGCAGTAACAAAAATAAACTTTTCAGAATAACTATGTACAGAGGAATAAAATAAAATCTTTCTTCAGTCTCTGTGTCCCTTATTCTTTTGAACTCATCTGCAGTTCAAGTTTAACTTTAAAAATCTTTTCAACCCCTATCCTTAGCAAACATCCAGTCCTTGTAGGTTTCGGCAGGATGAACAAATGTGCTTGCTGAGGGCCTCCAGCTTTTGCAAAAGACTCAACATTTGCAATCAAGTAACCTCTGGAGTTTATGCAGTCATCTCAAAATATAAATATATACATTTCAACAGTAATACTATTTATTTTCCAAACACAGGGATCCCAATATCAGTTTAATCCATATATTGATTTGCACATCATTTTATATCAGCTGATATAGATATGCAAGGGAGGAAAAACAGACAGCAGGAGAAAACTGAGAGACAGAGAGAGGCAAAGAATTACAAGACTGTTTGGGTTGATCAAGCCCGAGGTCTCGTAGGAAAATTGGGTTGCACAGCCAGACAGACAAGGGACAGAAAAGGACAGATCCTTGTATTTAAACACTTTCTCTAAAACAGCTGGGGTAGGGTCCTGTTCCACCCTGTAACATACACTCCCCCCCTTAAGGGGGAACCTGTTTTGCAAAAATAGGTTTCCAGCACTTTCTGTTCTCTTATAACATTTGCTGCTTTGGCCACTGGCAGGCTGTGGCAACTCTTTCAAAGGTTGTCAGGTATTTTTATTTATTTTTTTTATTTAGTTTTTGTTGACCGGGTAAGCGCACTAGACAAATCTTGCCTATTTTCAGGCACGACCCAGGGGAGGGGAATACAGATGAATGCCAACTGACCTTGAACCAGATTAAGCTGTTTTGATGCCTCAATATCATCTGAGGGACACAACTTTGTAAGTTTAATGGCTTTTAAGTTGCTTGCATTTTGTTACTTGCCTGGATCTGTGCCGGATCCTCTACCTTTGACTGCTTTTAAGGCATCCAACCATCGCTGCTCCTGCTGCTGCACCTCTTCTCTCCTCTGCTGCTCCTGTTGCTGCATTTTTTCTCTCCTCTGTGCTTCTAAATGTTAAATCTCTTTTTCTCTCTGCTTCTTAGTCTCTTGTTGTTGTATAGCCCACCATTTGAAAAAGTCCATCAGGCTTTCAGATTCTCTCACTGCCTGTTCTTTTTCCATAATTTGTGCTGACTGTACAGTCTCAGACTAGACTCCTGCTGCAGAATCCATACCTTCCTCTGTGCTTCCCTGGTACTAGGTCCAGTACCCATGCACAAAACTCCTGTCTTAGGGTATGCACGGTGTAAATCCCACTTAGGGTGACACCATCTGTCGTCGAGGCACAGGTCAGAAAGCATAGGGAAAACCAAGAGCAGTTGTACAATTCAACAAAACTGTTTATTTGTAGTTAGCAGTAACATAAAAAAAATAAACTTGTTCAGAATAACTATGTACAGAGGAATAAAATAAAATCTTTCTTCAATCTCTGTGTCCCTTATTCTTCTAAACTCCTTTGCAGTTCAAGTTTAGCTCTTTTTATAAATCTTTTCAGCGCCCATCCTTAGCAAACATTCTGCCCTTGTAGGTTTCAGGCAGGATGAAACAGAAATGCTTGCTGGGGCCCCCCAAGCTTTTGCAAAAGGCTCAATATTTGCAATCAAGTAACCTCTAGCATTTATGCAGTCATCTCAAAATATAAATATATATATTTCAACAGTAATACTATATATTTTCCAAACATAGGGGATCCCAGTATCAGTTTCATTCCATACATTGATTTGCACATAATTTTTTATCAGCTGATGTAGATATGCAAGGGAGGAAAACAGAAAGCAAGAGAAAACTGAGAGACAGAGAGAGGCAAAGAATTGCAAGACTGTTCGGGTTGATGAAGCCCGAGGTCTCACAGGAAAATTGGGTTGCGCAGCCAGACAAACAAGGGACAGAAAAGGACAGATCCTTGCATTTAAACACTTTCTTTAAAACAACTGGGACAGGGACCTATTCCACCCTGTCACAGGAGGTGATATTGCCTCTATATAGATCACTGGTACGGCCCCACCTAGAGTACTGTGTCCCGTTCTGGAGACTACATCTGCAGAAGGACACAGAGTGGAGGCAGTCCAGAAGAGGGCAACTAAAATAGTGCAGGGTCTACATCAGAAGCCCTATGAGGAGAGACGTAAGGACTTAAATATGTACATCCTCGAAGAGGAGGGAGAGGGCTGATGTGATAGAGACCTTTAAATACCTCATGGGGCCTAAATAAGATACAGTAGGGAAGAATTTTGAAGGAAAAAGGTGCTCAAGGACAAGGGAGTATGATAAGAAGTTGGAGGGGGGTAGATTCAGGAGAGTTGTGAGGAAGTACTTCTTCACAAAAAGAGTGATGGATTCCTGAAGCAGTCTTCCAACGAAGGTGGTAGGGTAAAAACAGTGGTGGGAATCAAGAATGCATGCGACAGGCATAAAGGGATCTTAGCAAGAGGGAAACGGGATGGGTGATTGGGCCGAAAATCAAGTAAGATCTGTGGTGATACTGTAGGCAGGGAAACATGGGCAGAATAGATGGGCCAAGTGGTTCTTACCTGCCAGCAGATTCTATGTTTTCATGCCTCCCCTTGGGACATGCAGATGCAGCAGTAGCACCAATGGTACCCCTGGCCAGTGGCAGGACAGGGTGCCCAGCATTTCCTGCACCACCTTCTGCTGTGGCCTCAGATTGGGGTCTGCCTCCTCTGCTCCTTCCGCATTGGTAGTGTCTTAGGCCTAGTGGGTTGTGGGAGTGGTGGTTTGTCCGTGGGGTTTGAGTCTTTCTCCGTTACTGGCCTTTGGCTTCATCAGCTGTGATTTTATTTATTTTTTATTTTAATTTTGATGACCGGGTAGACCCGCTGAAATATAGTTGTCCCTTTTTCACAGGCGACCCGGGGAACATAAATATTCCAGACAATTTACAATACGTTACGGTAATGCACAGTTAAGATTCCTGTGTACATAAATACAGCTTACAATATATTGATATCAAATCAGATAAAAACAATAGGTTATAAAACAGAGGAGAGTAACATACATTTTTGAGGTTTTTGTTATAGTGCAGTACTAGTGCATTGATATGATAGGATGGATAGAGGTACATACGTATTTGCAAAATTTTGTATAAAGTGAAGTCAGAAGAATTGAAGCATTAGGAATGGGAGAGGACAGGTAGATATTAGGTCAGGAAGAGTGGAGAGGAGGTAGGTGGGAGAAGACCAGTGAACTATAAAATTATTATTTGCAGTTACAAATGGGCGGGGGAAAGAATGTTTCTTTGAAAAGTCTTTTAAACTGATGAAGAGACGTACAGGAAAGTAAGTCGTGTTGGAGGCTGTTCCATTTTGAGGGGCTGCAAATGAGAAGGATCTCCTACCAATAGCCAGATGAGGCTTCGGTATACTTAGAACAGGATATAGGGAGAATCGGAGGGATCTGGTGAAGAGTTTCCAACATGAGCAGATTGGAAAGGCTGGGGGGTGGATGATTTTATATGTGGTGCATAGTAGTGGGAAATCCAGTGTAGCTTTGAAGGAAGACCAGCCTAGGGTATTAAGCACTTCACAGTGGTGGGTTTAAGCACGAGCGGTTGCAGCAAATTGGGCTATCCTGTGATATGTTTGTGTAAGTCTCGGGTTTGGCAGTGCTGAGTAATAGAGTTCCATATAGGATGCCCAGGAGTAGGGTTGCAGAGGCTATAGTCCTTAGGGACTGAGGTGTGAGGTTGGGGACTGTACAGTTTAGGAGGCCAAGCTTCAGATGAGTCTGTTTAATAACCTTATCTGCATGTGTTTCAAAAGATAGGTGCTCATCAAGGACGATGCCAAGGTATTTGAAGGAGTTTACCCCTTCGAGCGTGACACTTGTTGAGGTGTTAACCACAAGAAGAGGGTGGGTAGACAGGTCAAAGGAGGTGTGGTGAAACAGCATGGTTTTAGTTCTTTTTTTTTATATATTAAGCACCAATAAGTTATTTACCTCCAACAACTGGAAGTCCCTTTCCAGGCTGAAGTTGAGGGCAGAGATATCATTAGAAGATAAGAATGGACCCAATGTGGATCCCTGGGGGACACCATCTGTGATGGGGGATAGGGGTTACGTAGCACCAGACCATTTGACGCACTGTACCCTGTTGGTCAAGTAATTGCCTAGCCATGAGTGGAAGAGGTTGTCGAGCCCTATATCACTGAATTTTGTTAGGAGAAGTTGATAATTGATGAGGTCAGAAGCCTTCGTCAGGTCCACAAACGTTGCCCCTGTTGCATAGCCCTAGTCCTTGGCCTGAAATATGTCAGTTGTGACCCGCAGGAGAGCAGATTCTGTTCCATGTAGATCTTACTTCGAGATACAGCTCTTGCAGCAGGTTATGCCATTAGGACTGAAGCCGGCAGGCGTCAGGACCCCATGGAAATTTTCTAGCTAGCAGTCTTCAGTGGGGACCGTCTCTGACATCGGTCCCGCCCCCAACATCAGGCGTAGTACATAAGGAGGCGGTCCCCCCATAATCCTCAGTTCTTTTCCCGCCGTTGATATCGCAAGTATCGGCCTCGGTCCTTTTTGTAGCGTGCGACGACCTTTAGAACTATGACGTTTTCGGCTCTCTTCACAACTTTGGATTCAACTGATGTCCTCTCCAACTGCTTCCTTGGAGGGTCACCAACTGAAGTGTACCTGCAGCAAACACATCCCCTTCAAGGATCCACACTCGGCCTGCGTGCGCTGCCTAGGCCCGGAACACGACACCAAGGCCTGCTCCTTCTGCCAGGGCTTCAACAGTCGCACCAGGATCCGCCGCCAGAAGGCCCTTCAAGCGTTTCTCTTTGAGGAGAAACTGAAAACCATAGACAAAGAACCTTCCTCCAGGGGGGAGTCATCGGGTAAAACCCACAAGCACCGGGACAAACACTGGGAGAAGGAAAGGCCCAGGTTCTCTGGAGGGCCTTGGACTCCTGAAGCTCCGCCCGCGATTGGACTGCTCTCCTTCCAGGGCTGAATCGCAACCTCCCTGGTTCAGGTCAGATCCTCCAGCGGTTCCTCTTCTTGCAACCCTGAAGACTTCCAGGCGTCGGCCTCTTCCACCCCATCTAAGGCCTTGTCGAAGTCGGGGCGCCATAAATCTTCTTACCGCTTGGCCAGACTCTACAGCGCCAGAGTCGGTTTCCAACCTCCCGTGGAGTCGGATCCGGTTCTCGCAAGACCAAGGACCTGACATCCTCAAACGGACGCCGGACCCGGCGCGGCCCACCCGACATTGGGCCAAGCATCACTGGCGCTACCAGGAGCCGGGCGACACCAAAACACCTGCCGCCGCCAGGCATTCACCTCCCAGGCATCAGCCAGGGACCGGCGCCTGCTATTCCAGAGAAGAGGACAGCACCACTGTCGCCGGCTGATGCCGGTCGGAAGGACTAATCGGGAGGATACCACACAGCCCGAGGACCAGGCGGGCGACACCGAGATGCCTGGCTCCCACGGGAACCTTCCCTGGAGCGGAGACCCCAGGGGCCCGACTCCGCAACAGGCCACTGGGTGCCGGGCCTGCGTGAGGCATGAACTTGGCAGAGGTAAAGGAGCTCTTTACCTTCTGGTGGGACACCATCAGAAAAGATGTGGTCGCCACATGTCCTCCTCCTACTCCGACTCCGCCTCCTCCTCCTACTCCTTCACCGTCTACACCCCCTCCCGCGCCCAAGGGGCCCGGAGATCGGTCGCCAACCCCCAAGGAGCAAACACCACCTCCTCAGGGCAGATCCTCAAAAAGGAGAAGACCTCCCTCCAGATCCACCTCGGGCTCACCCAGTCCCAAGAGACCCAGGCTCAGGGTGCTCCAGATCTCCTTCTCCCATCAGCATTCCCTCCGGACCCACAAGACCTACCCAGGTTCCTCCGGATGATCCCTCTTCATGGAGATCATGAGGCACATCCAGGAGAATATGGGGTAGGATGCTGAAGAGCTTGACCCCGAGAGACAACGCCTTGCCCGCTACCTTCGCCAGAAAGACCCAAGCCTGTGGTAGTGCACCCTTGGTGGATACCTCTCATGACGCCACCAAGGCTGCCTGGAAATGTCCGCACTCCACTCCAGCACTGCCGAGAAGGCTGACCGCCATAAAGGCCCCTAGGAGGACCAGTATCTGGCCAACCATCCTGTGGCTGACTCTCTGGTCTTCACTGCCTCACATGACCGGTCTCAGAGACCTCAGCATTTGAGCACACTGCCACCAGACCAGGAATCCAAGCATTTGGATATCCTGGGTAGGCGCATGTACGCAGCTGCGACTTGCGCCATCAGGTCACTGAATTACCTCACCCACATGGTTTAATTCCAGAACGCACTGTGGGAACAGGGACAGGACCTGGTCGAGAAGATGCCCGATGGCGACCAAAAGGAGGAGCTCTTGAACCTCCTGTGCACGGGTTCGGATGTGGGGACCCAGGTAATCAGAGCCGCATATGATTCTGCGGACTCCTCAGCCAGAGCTGCAGCCTCAGGCGTGTGTCTCCGGAGACAGTCTTGGCTCCGTGTCTCCGGTTTTACCCCGGACGTCCAGAAGAACATCTTAGACGTCCCTTATAACGGCGAGGTCCTATTTGGTGAAGCCTCCGAGAGAGTAATCACCAAACTTCAGGACGCAGGGAAGGCAGTCCGATCTGTACAGGCCATGTACAGGTCTCGGCCGGTTCCTTTCGTAGGAACCAGAGCTGCTTCCGTGGCCGGCTACAAAGGCAACAGCCATGTTCCGGCCAACAGCAGAGGGGCACTTTCACCCGCAAGGCCCAGGCCAAGTCATCCCCAGGCAGAGGCCAACGATTTGCAAAGTCAGCACAGCCTGCCAGATCAAACACTGCCACAGCATGACTCCTTCCCGGCCCCCGCCTCCTCAGGATCAACGAAAAGAAAGTAGGGGTCGACGCACGCCACCTGCCGGGGTGGCAGTCGATCACTACCAACAGGTGGGTTCTGCAACTGGTCAAAAAGGCCAGTATATAGAATTTGTAGGCAGTCCACCCACAAGACCTCCCTGCTTTCCCGATATTTGGGTCAGCATGCCCTGCTCATACAGCAGGAGGTGCTCGCTTCTGGAAAAGGAAGCCTTAGAGCACGTTCCAGAGAACCAGAGAGGACTAGGGTACTATTCTCACTTCTTCCTGGTTCCAAAGAAAACAGGGATCGTCGTCAATACTGGACCTCAGCTACCTCAACCTGTCGGTCGTTTACAAACGCTTCCGCATGGTGACCCTTCCGGCCCATTCCCATGCTAAAGCAAGACGCTTTTCTGGCATCTTTGGACATGCAGGACGCCTACCTGCATATTCCGATTGCCTGCGCACCAGAGGTTCCTGTGCTTCGAAGTTTCAGAGCCAGCATTATCAGTTCGAGCTCTTCTCCTTCGGGCTGTCATCAGCACCTCACGTATTCACGAAGTGCATGGCAGTCATAGTAGCGCTCTGAGAGACAAGGCCACTACGTGTTCCCATACCTGGACGACTGGCTTTCATGGCGCCTCCAGGAGGCACCTGATGACGCCATCCACTGCACCCAGTCCCTTTTTCAATCACTGGGTATTCTCATCAACTATGAGAAGTCACTCCTGGTGCCATCCCAGAAACTGCAGTTTTTAGGAGCAGTTCTGGACACCGTCAGAGGGAAAGCTTTTCTTCCTCGGACAGAGCGGAACACATCAGATCCCTCATCAGGAACTTGTCAGTGAAGAAGACCGCCCCGGCCAGATCGGTCCTTCGCCTGCTCGGGACGTGGCTGCGCCATTGCAATAGTCCTCTGGCACATCTCCACATGGATAACCCAGTGGATGCTAAGGGTGCAATGGGGACCAAAGGCAAGACCATCTGCAGCAGCCAGTCCGAATCACGGCTGCAGTAATTCAAGATTGGCAATGGTAGCTAAATCGGAGAACCTCTCCGGGGTTCCTTCACAGCATCATCTCCGACTGTGACACTCTCCACAGACACCTCAGGGTCGGTGGGAGCACACCTGGACGGTGTTCGGTCTCGGGGCCTGTGGACAGCCCAGGAGTCTCATCTCCACATCAACATTTTGGAAATGAGGGCAGTCCTTTATGCTCTGCAAGCCTTCCAGTCAGAGAGTCCACCGAGTATACTCCTGTTACAAACAGACAATACCGCGGTGATGTATTACTTCAACAAGCAAGGAGGCACTCACTCCTACCCGCTTTGCTGGGAGGCCATGAGAGTATGGGAGTGGATTTTGCAACACGGCGCAAACCTCATTGCAGTACATGTCCCGGGAGGGACAACACTCGTGAGACAGCCTGAGCCGCTCTTGGCCAGAGTCCACGAGTGGGAACTTCTACAGGAGGTGGCAGAGGATCTGTTTCACAGATGGGGCACTCCAGAGTTAGACCTTTCTCGTCCCATCCAGCGAAACTGCCCAATTTTGCTCGCTAGATCCAGAGCCTGGTGTTTTCTGGCTAGACGTGTTGTCCTCTCCTGGGCGGCAGATTCTCTATGCCTTCCTCCTTTCCCATTGATCCAGAGTTCTTTTAAAACTTCGAGGGCAAGCGATGCTCATTTTGATCGCGCCCTTCTGGCCCAGACAGATTTGGTTCCCTCTTCTGCACCAGCTATCCCGGGAACCTCCAGTTCCTTTGCCAATCGGCTCCCATCTTTTGTCTCAGGAGGCGGGTTCATTGGTCCACCCAGACTTACGTTCATTGAACCTGCATGCTTGGCTCCTAGAGACATAGCCATGATGCGATACAGGGTCTCGCAAGAAGTGGTAGACGTACTCTCTGCCGTCAGAAAACCAGCAACCCACGCAACACTCGCCATGAAATGGCGTAGATTCTGTTTGTGGGTTCGCTGCCGTAGTTTTTCGCTATTAGACTGTCCTGAAAGCTGGTTCTGGATTACCTGTTTTCCTCTTCAACTCTGGACTGGCTTACTCCGATGAAAGTGCACCTTGTGCAATTTCTGCTACCATGCTCCCATAGGCCATTGGATGGTGCCCAGCTGGACACTACCTGTGCCTTCTTAAGGGGAATCCTCCACCTTAGGCCACCCATTAAAGACCCAATCCCTCCTTGGGACTTACTCTTCGTCCTGGAGCAGCTTACGCTGCCACCTTTTGAGCCAGCCGTAGATTGCGAGCTACATTTTCTCTCTTGTAAAACGTTATTTTTAGTTGCTGTTACTCCGGCTAGAAGGATCTCGGAATTGCATGCTCTTATGTGCAAAGAGCCTTATTTGGTTTTCCATCAGGACAGGGTATCCCTAAGGACAAACCCTAAGTTTTTGCCTAAGGTGGTTTCAGCCCTCACACTTAACCAGGATATTGATCTTCCAATGTATTTCCCAAGGTACACTAATCGAGGTGAAGCCCTTCTGCACACCCTCGACATGCATCGGTGCCTCAGATACTGTCTGACCAGAACCAAATAGCCCCGAAAGTCAGACCAACTTTTCGTCTCCTTTGCTCACAGGATGAAAGGAACTCCTGTCTCCAAACAGTCACTCTCAAGGTGGCTCATTCAGTGCATCACTTTCTGTTATGATAAGCGCAATAAACCCTTAGCGGGCGCGGTCAAGGGTCATTCCACAAGAGGGGTGCCTACTTCTTTTGCGGCGTTGAAGAACGCCTCCATCTCAGCTATTTGTGCTGCAGCTACTTGGAGCTCTGTGCATACCTTTGTCATGCATTACAGCCTGGACATTGCATCGAGGCGAAGAGCGGGGTTCGGTCTAGCCGTCCTTCAGGGACTTCTGTCCTAGGCTCGAGTAATATCGAGATCTCTACTTGCCACTATTGCTTGGAAATCAGTCCTAATGGTGTAACCTGCTGCAAGAGCTGTATCTCGAAGTAAGATAGTACAGTTACATAAAAACTTACCGTAACAGTAGATCTTTGAGAACAGCTCTTGCAGCAGGTACCTTCCCGCCCACCATCCCCCTTTTTGGAGGTAGGTCATAGTCAAGCTCGCATCTTATGGGATGGGATATTCCTATTTATTAATCTTTGCCATCTGGTGGCAGATCCTCGGTCTCCTCTTCTGATGTCATCCTGCGGCCGGGAGTCTCGGGCGGGAGAACTGAGGATTATGGGGGACCGCCTCCTTATGTACTGTGCCTGACATCGGGGGACCCGGCGTGAATGATCCCCGCTGAAGACTGCTAGCTAGAAAATTTCCGGGGTCCTGACACCGGCCGGCTTCAGTCCTAATGGGTAACCTGCTGCAAGAGCTGTTCTCGATGATCTACTGTTACAGTAAGTTCTTACGTAACTGTACTTTTCTGAAAGCCATGTTGATGGATTGTTAGCACACTGGTCTGCTCTAGGAATGAGTAAAGCTGGTTGCATAGGATTCTTTCTTTAATTTTTCCAAGGGGACATAAAATAGAGATTGGTCTATAGTTCTCGACTAGGTTTGCAGGGCCACTTTTATGCACGGGGACAACTATCACAGTCTTCCATTTGTTCGGTATGGTCTGCGTGAGGAAGGATTTATTGATTAATAGCATTACTGGGTGCACGATGGCAGGTGCCCCTAACTTGAGAAATATTGGATGAAGGGAGTTGAATCCAAGAGAACTTCCTGGGTTGAGACCATTTATGAGTTTGAGAACCTCTGACCTACTGGGCAAATTTTAGATGGAAGGAGGAGGAGATTCATCAGGGTTAGAGACCATTGGGTCCTGGGGGTCAGTGGGCAAATTAATTTTATATTTGGCCAGGTCCGTAGAAGAAGTGATTTATGCGGAAGCTATCTCTGAAGGGTTTGTTAGAGTAGTGCCTTTTGTGAGCATCGATTGCGGGAGGTTACATTCCCTTCCTTTGAGTAAGAGAGTTAACTTGGGACCAGAAAATTTTAGAGTTAGCAAGCTTTTACCGCAGGATAGGAGACCATCTACATGTGATAGTGAATGTACTGGTCTCGTATATTAGTAGTGCCAGGGTCTAAGCTTCTTTACCCTCCTTGCTTGTTTGTCTAGTGTATTTTAATTGCATTTAGCTGTGTTATCTTTCAATATGTAGGCCTGATTTATCTCTCGCATGTATAATGGTTTGTTTTGTATACCATATTCCTGCCTGTGACTTGTTTGATGTCCAGGACCACCTTGAAAACGAGCTTGCTCAATGGGGTTTATGCCTGGTTAAATAAAGTTTGATTGATTGTTTGGATTTAGTTTTGCAGGCGTTTCTTAGCTGTCGAAAGGATAACCAGTCAGACACTTGTCCAGATTTTTTGAATGCTTTCCAGGCTCTGTCCCGGCCAGCATTAGGTGTCTTAGTTCCTGGGAGAGCCAGCGGGAGTGGTTACCTTTGGCTCTCCTTAACTTGAGGGGCATGGAGTCAAGGATGGAGGAGAAGATGTTAATAAAATATTCTAGAACCTGAAATGTCAGAAAGGGTCGTGGATGGTGGTCAAGTCGACTGAGTTGAGACTCTGTATAAAAGCAGTGGCATTGAAATTTGTGAGGTCCTGATCTTTTATGATTTGGAAGGGGGGGACTGGAAGTTATTCCTCCAGACATAGTAGATTGGGGAGTGGTCGCTTAGGGCATCAGGGAAAACTCCTGCAGCCTTGATGTTCTGCGTATTATTCATTAGCATCCAGTCCAGCAGGCTATAGTTGCCTGTTTTCGAGTTTAGTATAATGGGCTGGTCAATTAATTGCGCTAGTTTAGCATCCGAGAGTGTGGCAAGGTAGTTAGTCCTATTTGGGCCTAACCAGTCTAGACTGAATTCTCCACTGTGTATAGTTTCTACGTGGGGGAATTTGTCTAACTTAGTGAAGAATTCAGAATAGGAGGAAGCAAGATTGGGAGGTAGGTAAACACATCCTAAAGTTATCTGTTTAACCTGACCAAGGGTGATTGAGACAAATATGTTAATATCCATACCAGGTAGTTCACTGGAAGCAAGCTCGGCCAACGTATAGATCAGCACCAACCCCCTCACCTCTGTTGGAGAGCCAGTCACTCCTATAGGTGGTATAACCAGGTAGTGTGATCTCGTGGGAAAGGATGGAGGGCTTTAACCAGGACTCTGTGATGCATAGGACATGTGGCCTGTAGTGCCTTGCCCAAGCTTCAAGTTCTGCCATTGTACACCTGATACTTTGGATGTTAATTTGGGCTATTTTAAGTCCTATAATGTTGGACCAGTGAGGACATGTAAAGGGGGAGTTTGGATTTACCGCCCCTCTAGGACCAGGGTTTAACTCAGTGTCACCAGATAGCCAGATAGCAGTAGAAGGCAAGTCTGGGAACGAGTAGAGGGAGGTGGAAGGAATGGCGACTTGTAGAAGATCTTAGCTCATGGCAGACTTAGTGTAGTCTTGTTTTGCTGTGCCAGAACCCCTTGTCCCATGTTTGATGAGAACAAATGGTGAGTTGCTGGCATGAAGGTATTGGGTTGAAGTCGGTCCGTGTGCTAGAGCCACTTGTCCCAGGGTTGATGAGAGCGAATGTGGAGTTCCTGGTGTGAAGATACTGGGTTGAGGTAGTGTCGGTCCATGTAGGGGTGGTGGACCACTGGTTCACCATTTCTTTGGTAAATCCTGGTGAAGACATACAAGGATGGTGTAGAATATTAAGAATCCCTTGATAAGGTGATGCTCACTGTTGTCTCTTCTAATGCCT
Source organism: Neoceratodus forsteri (assembly GCA_016271365.2). Lineage (NCBI taxonomy): Eukaryota > Metazoa > Chordata > Ceratodontiformes > Ceratodontidae > Neoceratodus > Neoceratodus forsteri. The sequence goes on from CM057453.1 coordinate 408,991,696, forward strand.
TGTTGTGGGACTTACTGGCACTTGGTGCATTCACTTCTGAAGTGGGAGTGTGCTGCTGTTGACTTCAGGATGAGTATTTTCTCATTATTTATCTATTTTATTTTATTTCAATCAATCAATCAGTCAATTTATTGAAAGCAAAACTGAGAGAAAATCTCTCATTTACAATTGCATCCATCAGAATAAATTTATTTATTTGATTTGATTAATACCATTGAGCCAGGGCTCGCTTACAAGGTTCCAAGTCAGAGAGAGAGACAGTACAGTATGGTACAGTATAATAAAACAATACAATACATGGGTTACAGATCAAGTAGGAGGAATAATTATCAAGTAAGATATATTTGCTGGGATACGCTGTTGACAAAGAACGAGAATATTATACAATTTCAAATGAATGCAGTTACCCACTTGAGGGATGTAGCAATAAACAGCACTTAATCAGTCTGGTACAGCCCTTGTGTAAGTGCCAGGTATTAAGGTAGGAGGGGCCTCCAGGTGAAGTGGAAGGAGGAGCCAGAGAAGGCATTATCATGGTATGTCGCACGGGTAGAGCAGAGAAGTGTGGGTGGGAGGGAACAGGGGAGGAGGTAGCAAAGAGGGGGAGGGAGGTAAAGGGGTAGGTCAGGTGTGGGAGGGGTGGTAAAGATGGAGTGGGGGTTAGCTAAAGGTATTTGATGGCATGTTAATAGCGAGTCTTTAGGCTTGCTAGAGGTATGTATTGCAGGAACAAGCATTTTCAAGTGCAAGGTACAAGCGGAGCCCAAATTTGAATTGACTGAGTTTTTCACAGTCGAGGAGTGGAAAGGGCAGGTCATTGAACCATTTGGGTCCTCGATAATGAGATGGATCTCTGAGCCAGTGTGGTATGCTTGAAAGGCACTAGGAGACCACCTTTAGCTGCACTTCTAGTGTCAACACTGGAATGCCCATATTTGAACAGGGAGGAGGTGAAGTCAGGGGTTTGGCCAAGTAAGGATTTTATTACTAGCAGGCAGGTCTGGTACTGGGCCCTGGATTCGAGGGAGAGCCATTTGGTTTCTCTGTGTAGGGTGCAGGTATGGGTGAGATTGGATCGTCACCCCTAGGACCAGACGGCATGCCTTGTTGAGTAGTGTTGTGACCCTCTTTAATACGGTGTAAGAGCCAGCGCCATAGATGACAAAGCTGTAGTCTGCGGTGGATAATACTGAGCAGCATGTAACTAGCTTTAAGGCGTTCGGGGTCATAGACTATCTGTGGTGATATAGAACACCCAGTTTTGTGTTAGCCGTTTTGACCACGTGGTCAATGTGCTTAGAGAAGGTGAGGGTGTTGTCTAGGTGAAGAACTAGATATTTGAATGTGGATATTTATTTATTTATTTATTTGCTTTTGGTGGCCGGGTAAGTACATAGGCAATTAATCTGCCCATTTTCTGGCACGACCCGGGACTTGTTCCAGATTGTCCCCCTTGGAGCCACGAATCAAGAGTGGGCTGAACTTTTTTTGCTCTGAGGGACAGTGAAGAGCATGCTCTTCGTCTTTATATAATTGAGCAGCAGTTTGTTCTTTGGGAACCATTGCTCAAGTCCATGGAAGTTATCTTGCAGCTCAGTGGTGATTGCAGTCAGCTTCTTTGCCGGATACTGAGATGACCGCATCATCAGCATATAATACTGAGTGTGCTGGGCAGTTAGTGGGTAAGTTGTTGATGAATAAGCTAAAGAGGAGTGGCCCAAGGATGGACCCTTGGGGTACTCCAGGGTTCACTCCTCTATATTCTGAGATCTGGCCGCTAATTCTCACACATTGTGTTCTGTGTGAGAGATAACTGCGGAACCTGCCTGCAGTGTCTGTGGATAGGCCAATAGATAAGAGGCAGTTTAGTAGCAGGTGGTGATTAATGGTGTCAGATGCTTTTGTGAGGTCTATCAAGATAGACCTCACAGTGTGACCATTGTCAAGGGCATTATAAATCTGAAAAGGTGTACTCAATTAGTGCAGTGTGAGTTGAGTGTATTTTTACGTAACCCATGCTGTTGGTTACAGAGAAGGTTATTTTTGTCCTGGTATTCGTGAGTTGGTCATGCACCACTGCTCCAGGGCTTTGGAAGGGGGTAGAACGGAGATAGGTCTGTAACTGGAGAGGTTTGTTCAATCCCCTGATTTAAAAACTGGGGTGACAAGTGCCGCCTTCCACGTGACAGGGAACATACCAGTTCTAAGTGAGACATTAAGATTTTTGAGAGAGGGTCAGCAAGTTCGAAGGTGAGAGCTATTATCTTCATGTCTACTTGGTTGTTCCCCATCCTGGTCTTTCCTAGAACCCGCTTGACATACCTGATGGTCTCTGACTGGTTGACCAGCCTGAAATAGAAAGGAGGTGCTCCATTGCTACAGGGAGCTTGCTTGTTTGCTTCGGGGGAGTTCATCTTGTGATGCCTGGGTGAGGTAGTCACAAGAGAGCACAGAGCTTAGATCGGTGAACGCTCGGTTGAAAGCATCTGCAATATCCCTTGGCTCCTGGAGGGTCTCTCAGCCTGTTATAATGAGGTCCAATGGCACTCTGGATGTCTTTCCAGTGAGTGATTTTTCAGAGGCCCAAAAATCCTTCCCATAGCCCCATTTTCTGGTCAGGAGGTCTTTGTTATAGGATGCCTTATCAAGCCAAATAAGCTTTGTGCACTTATTACATGCAGCCCTGTAGGCAGTTAGATCTCCCTGGGCCCTTGTTGCCTTTGCCTTGTGCCATAGGTTGTCCCTCAGGCGCATGAGCCTCTAGCCTTGTTAGTCCTAAAGGGTGCAAAGATATCGCAGGCTTTAGTGAACGCCTGTATGAAGAATTCTAGGGCCTGGTTGCTGTCCACAGCAGTTTCTAATGGTGACCAGTCAATGAACCTCAGTTGTAGTTTGAAGGCGTCAAGCTGCCCTGTTCTGAGCTTGCGATTTTTCTTGACCATTGGAGGACACTTTGTGAACTTGTTTGTCCAGGTGCACAAGACCGGGGAGTGATCACTGAGGGAGTCGGGTAAGACTGACACCTCAGTGATGTGCTCTGGACATGAGGCGAGGAGCCACTCTGTGAGTGTACTTGCGTCCATTTTATAGTTATATCTAGTTGCCTGTGTTACCGTCTGAGTCGGGAATAGGCCAGATATCTGGTCCCTGGCCACAGAGGTATCCTGTGATTGCCAGTTTATATTGAAATCTCCTAGGGTGACTTGCTCCTCACTTATGCTTGAGCTGTTCCTGGTTACTTATGAACTGCTCAAGTCCGTGTGCATTTGTCTGGGGTATATAGATGGTAGAGAGTAATAGGACTTTATTTTGTCATCCAATGCTTAGGTTAATGGTTAGTATCTGGGCTTCCTTTGGATTCTGGCTACTTGGTAGTAGTTGTCCTCTGATGTTGCTCCTAAGGTATACCAAGCAACCACCCCCACTCACCCACCCCGCTTGGATAGCCGTATTGGTGGAAAGTGATATAACCATCCAGAGCAACTGTCATTCCTGTCCAATTGTTTGCACTGTCCATCCTCTTTTGGTGGATACACCCTTTCTGGAGCCATATTACATAGCCTGTCTTCAGCCATTTGCTGACGAGTGACATCAGTGGGGTGTTCATTCCTCATCTTCTTTGTTCTCATAGTCAGTTCATTGTAGGACTTGGACCAGCCTCAGGCCTTGTACATATGTACATCCCAGAGGTTGGTCCTGTGGCTCCTCTTGACTGAACCCATCTGCCCTATCGCATATCACGGGTCCCATAGAGAGACGCATGTTACACTCCACGCTGGAACACGTTTCCTCACAGGTTAGGTGGAGGAGCTGTCCTGTTTATGTTTGTATTGAAGGGAGACAACTGCAAGTCAGACAAACTTTGGAGCTGGTATTGCATAGCCTCGAGAAGTGGTCAAGAGCTGAGTATAGGTCGAGGGTACTGACTGTCACTAAGTGGGAAAGAGAAGTTAGGGTTAGTATAACTGATGACTTCAAAGTGGCAGGGCAGTGTGACAGAGCAGAGGATAGGGTTGGTGGGATGCTGGAGCGCATAAGGAGGGGTATCTCCAATAGCAAGAGGGAGATGGTCTTATCACTGTATCGCTTGCTAGTGAGACCCAACCTGAAGAAATGTGTCCAATTTTGGAGGCCACATCTCTGAAACAAGATAGACAGGATGGAGGCAGTCTGGAGGAGGGCAACAAATATGGTGCAGGGGTTGCTTGAGAAACCTTGCGAGGAAAGACAGGGATCTCAACGTGTATGCCCTGGAAGAGAGGAGAGCTAGATTAGACATGGTAGAGACCTCCCAAGTTCTTTACAGGGCTGAACAAAGCGCAGGAGAGGAGTCTCTTTCAAAAAAGAAAGAGCACCAAGACCAAGGGCATGCGATGAAGCAGGAGGGTGGGACGTTTAAGAGAGATGTGAGGAAGTACTGCTTCGCTGAAAGGTTGGTAGATGTCTGGAACAGACTGCCAGCAGAAGTGGGGGCAGTGAAAATAAAGGGGGTCTTCAAGCATACATGGAATGGACATGGAGTATATTAGTAAATAGGCAGGGAGGAGGGAAGGTTGCCAGAGACCAGTTAGGGTCTACAGAGGCAGACTAGGCAGGGAACATCTGGGCATGCTGAGTGGGCCAAGTAGTCCTTAATGCTGACAAATTCTATGTTTCTAGTACTTCCAGAATGCCCAGTTTCCCACCTTCTCAAGCACCTGAATGGGCTGATATTTTGGCATCAAGTGATGCCTTCCTTAGAGCTCTGAGCCACTTACAGGAAAGTTTGAAACCTGGGCTCTACTTGTTTCCTTGGTATTTTAAACGTTGCAAGGCTTGAACTGTTTGGCACTTCACTAAATGAAAGCTGTGCATTTGGGGGAGGGGAGTGCTGTCTCTTATTTTTAAGGGTTTGTGCTTACTTGTAGCTGGCAGGAACACTGAGATATTGCTTACTATGTCTGCCTTACGTTGATATAGCACAGCCACCATTTTTGGAACCTTGTGATGTCACACTGTGTGATGCTGATCCTAACTACAGTGAAGTTAGTGCAGCTTTCTCATGTGTGACATCACTAAATTTTAAAAAATAGTAGCAGTGTATTATCAGTGTAGGGCAGATTGTGTTAGTGATCTCACAGGACTGCTACCAGCTACAGGAAGCCCAATACCTCATTTAAAAAATAGTTATCCATGGGCTTTAAAAGTATTGAAGGCACCACTCATTACTGTTCCCCTTTAACTGTGGCTACTACCAATGACCTTAACGTAATGACCTCTGCATCAGCTATTATTGCAACAGCATAGCTGGACATTGGATAAAAATGTTTATGATTTATTAATTAGTTTTTATTGACCAGATAAGTACACTAGACACAGACTGCGCCTATTTTCAGGTACTAGCCGAGAGGTTATAAGACAAGCAGTACAATACCAGTAAGATTACAGGACAAGCATATTAATAGAACCTGTTGTGGGAGGCGGTTATCGAGACAACTATGAGTAAATAACTTTTTAGAAATTATCTTATAGGACTTAACCAAGTTAAAAGGACTTTCTTTATCCAGGGGCGTTTCTTCTTCACTTGTGATGCCTCAAAAGCTCAAGCATGCAAGTTTTTCAAATGGTTAGATGAGGTGAAGTATCTTGGCCCAGAACAAGGAGGAGGAGGAGGATCTTCCAAGATGTTGCTGTTGGATCCAAAGAGTATAGCTGCCTATGTAAGGAGTCAGCATGTACCTCTGTATGGGGAGTGTCATCTTCTGGTCAGGTACACTAAACTGGTCTATTCTTTGTTTTTCCAGTGTATATCAAGATACAGTATCTCTCAATCAGTCTTTCTAAAACTATGATCTTATCTGTGTCAGTCTTCACCGTTTATCACTGGTGAGTTCTGTCCGGAGGATAAGGACCCCGCTGGAGCTTTTTTTTTTTTTTTTTTGTGCAAGAGGTGGCGCCGATGTCGGGATGGTGCCACTCTTAAGGTCAGTGCATTGCATGGCGCTCGTGGGTTGTCCAGTAACTGATGCTAACTCCTCCTCAGACCCAGTTCTGTTTCTCTCGCTGTCAAGTTGATACGAACCTTGTGCAGAGCGAATCGAAACTGTGTCAGCAACCTAGTCGATACTTAGTTCTGTACCACTTATCTCAGTGCTATCGAGCTGGAGAGACCATTCCATTTATTTTATTTTCGACAACAACGAGTACTATTTTTGTTTCTTGTTTTTCCGTCTGGTCATGTCTCATTCGGGAGACAAGAAGAAACCCTCCAAGGCTGGTCGGCCTCCTATGTGGCAGTGTCCCTGTGGCCGAATTTTTTCCGTCACGGACCAGCATGACCGTTGCTTGACCTGCTTGGGCCCAACCCATGATATGGATTGTTGCAACGTCTTTTTCCATAGATGATCAAGTGTGTCCGAACTGCATGCCTTAAAAGTTGGATGATGCGCTGCTGACATTATGGACAGGCTCGCACTGGGGCGCCAAATGCAGGTCTTTGACCCTTCCTCCGGTTCCTTCCCGTCCTATACGCCCATGGAGGAGGAGGTTTCACCCACCCCTTCTTGCCTTGCCTGCGGAAGCTTCTTCCACAGTGCAGAAGACCCTGCCCGATTCCTCCGGAAGTCGGCGGAGGCACCGTCTTGGCAGTCGCCTCCTTGGAGGCGAAGGCTCCCCTGGCGTCACGGGATAGGGCCTCCGGGCCTGGTCCGGCATCATCCTGGGCGCCAACTGTCAGTGCTGCCTTGGATCCTGGCATCGCTTGCAGAGCTGGAGATTGGGACGACAGCACAGAGTCGGCTCCGCACTGTATCGGATACTTGGTGCTAAAGAAGCCAGTGATCAGGGCAGCGCTGTGGGTAGTGCAGGGCCAGTTTGCAGTGCTGCTCGTGGCCCCAGAACCAGAGGAGATCGTGGAGTGGTCTGAGTCCAAGCCTCCTCTACTAAGGATGACAACTCAGAGGTGGACCCGGACTAGCTCCCAGATTCCTCGGAGTCCTCCAACTCCTCCTCGCCCAGCGCTTCAGCTCCGATTCAGCCCCCCTCCCTTGGAGTCAGCGGCTACTGTCGGTTCCATTGTCGGTGGTCCCAACTAGTCCTCTGGTGCTGAGGGTGGCACCAGGGCACATACCGGAATTGGTGGTATTCCTTCTCCCTTGGGAGGTGTACCCCCTTCTTTGGCTGTTGAGGCTGGTCCCACTTTCAGACCGGCAAGAGTGTCTCAGACAGGGGAGGGTGCTCTCTCTGTGACAGTCTTTCAGGAGTCGACCATGGTGATTGAGTTACCTAAGCTGATTCTGAGGAAGAGGTCCCTCTCTGAGTCTGAGGGGTTGAGGGGACAGAATAGGGGGCAGCGCCCTTCCCTGGGAGCTCATGGGGGCTCGGGCAGGAGTCACAGCGCCAGTCCTGTTTTCTCCCCTGGGGTCTCACTGGGAGGAATCTCATCTTTAGAGGCATGGGGCCACCCTTCTGGGCTCATGCGGCCCCGGTCGCCTCAGGGGGATTCTCTCTTAGGGCTCAGTCCTGTCTGTTCCGGCTCGGTTGAACGGCCCCAACTGCTCCAGCTGATGTATCTTCCATCCTTGAGGTCTCCTGTTCGGTCCCCAGCCTTGGCAGAGGTTATGCTCCTCCTCGGATGTGTTTAGCTCCTTACCTATGCCAACACCTCCTCTCTCCCAGGCCATGTCAGTCCTACGGGACCTCTTACCTGGGAGCAGTTTAGGTCCATGGCTGCACTCTTCCCTGCCTACTTTAGGTCCATGGACAAGGAGGTGTTCCACCAATCCCCTGTGCAACCAGTGCCTGACACTCTCCGGACTCATCAGCTCCCCCATCTTCCTCCTCTGAAGGAGAGGATTCCTCTGTCCACCTGTCCCCAGCAGCTGATTTGTCTAGCTGTCAGCACTTCCTTGCGGGGTTGGTCAGCAAGCACCACATATCTAATTTAGGAAGTTACAATCCTAAGCGTGCGACGCGCACCTTTTTAGACAAATTCAGTGCGGCCCTCCCCCTTCAGGGAGTCATCGTACCGCACCTAGAGAAGTCCCTCAATCCTCTCTCCAGCCCCGAGGGACTGCCAGCACAGGTATTACGCACCCCTAGGGTCTCCAGGAGCCTTGGCTCCCCCTCCTTCAGGCATGACGATCCTGGACACACCTTATGGGCATAGATGCCCAAGACGTGACCGACCCCAGGAGTCAAAATCTGCTGACTTTGACTTTTGTGGGAGAAGAGTGTTCTCTTCGGCATGTCTCTCCTTGTCTATTTCAGCACATCAGGCCGATCATGCTGCCTATAACAGGTACTTATGGTCTCTTCTAGGACAGGTCCTAGTGTCCTTGCCTGATTCAGAGGTGACCAGACAGGCCATTGTCCTCTCCGCATGGGGCCTGGAGCTTGCAAGGCACCAAGCAAGGGCATCGTGTGACACCAGTGAGGTGGCATCCAGGCTAGTGGGGACAGCGATCTGTATTAGGCGGACGGCATGGCTTCGTCTTTCCAGGTTATCACCCCGGCCCAGCGTAGTGTGACTGCCTCTTCATTCCGGGGGACCCACCATTTCTCCTACAGGGTGAGGCAGGATATTCAGGGGCGACTTCCCTCTCCTACCCAAAGGGGAACACCATCCCACCTAGACCAGTCCCAGGTTCCCTCCTCCGGTGTCTTCCCCACAGGAGGCTAAGGGATTTCTTTTCCTCAGGGAGCTACCAGGTTCCCTTCTGGGGGCTTGTAATCACCCAATTATGATGAATAGTGAAGATTGACACAGATAAGATATGAAAATTACATATCTACCATAATTCTTGATCTTTCTGTGTATCTTCACCATTCATCACTGCTTCCCTCACCTTCCCTCTAAGGCCTCAGTCTCTGGGCGATACCTCCTCCGTTTGTCCCTCCAAACTGTGTACTGCCAGTAAATCTGGTACCTCCAGCTCTGTTACTTTTGGAGTGCCGAGAACACTTGGGGAGATAAGCAGGAGGTAACCCTTGAATACCAGGGCTCTCTTTTCTCCGTGATTGGACCCTCCTCTGGGTCGGAAACATCAATTCTCTAGCTTGTCTAAACCCTAAGGGTTCTCTTAAAGCTGGAATGGTGAGGCCCTGGTGATCCTTTTCCATCTCTGTTTGAGCACATACCTAACAGGTTTTCCCTCCAGGATTCCTGTGGCTCCGTATTTTTAATTAGGATCCCTCTTAAGTCTCTCCTCAGAGACATTGTTTAAAAGAAAAGAAAGGTGGGGAAGAGTTAGGGGGCTTAATTGTGTCTCTAATTCAGGACAAGTCCTGTCCCTTCTCTTTTATCCCTTGCTAGGGTAGGGGAGAAGACATTGCCTCCTATTTCCCCTGAGGACTCTCCAGAGCCGGTGCGCTGCCTCACCTTTCAAACTTAACCAGCTGTCCGCTGTCTCTCCTCCTACGAGTCCTCCTTTTGGAGGAAGTGTAAATGGATCAGCAGCATTGCCCTTCTGTAGTCCTCAGGCAGTTCTTCAAGCCTGTGGTGTGGAGTGTGGTGTCCCCCCCCGTTTCTCTTCTCTCTTTTCTTCTCTGGCCTGTCTCTTCTCCCTCCTTGCCCTATACGTCCTTTGCTCACCCAGAGGTTGGGGCCTTCCTCTCCCACACTCTTAGGTTCTTATCCTTCTGTCTTCTCACTCGGCTTTGTTCCTTCCTTAGTTCTATATCCTTTCCTTTTTCTATCCCTTAGACTCCCTTGTCCCGCCCTCCCTTTCTCTAGACTACTCTCCGGTGTGCAGAACTGAGTCTGAGGAGGAGCTGGCGTCGGTTACTGGACAACCTGCAAGCGCCACACAGTGTGTCTGCTTCGAGGGTGGCGCCATCCCAACGTCGGCTCCACTATTTGCAAAAAAAAAAAAAAGAAAGCTCCTGCGGGGTCCTTGCCTTCCGTCCAGAACCCACCAATGATGAATGGTGAAGATACACAGAAAGATCTCAAGAATTACGGTAGGTACGTAATTTTCATTTATTGCTTTTTTTTTCCTTTTTTTGGCAAGTTACATTTTACCTTCATTGGCGTTGCATTCCCATCTCCCCAGTAAGGCCCAGCCCTGTCCCTTCTTGCCTTGATTCTCTCAATTTAACCTGTGGTGGGGCCTGGTCATAGCCAGGAAACATCCTCCACTGCTAGTGCAAACACAGTAGGGGACACGATGGCTGTTAATGCTGCTTTGCTGTGCTGATTTTCTGGTTAGGCCTTTCTGCTAGTTGGCACATAGCCAGTGAGCACCTGTAGCACCAATATGTAGGCAGGGAGCTGCCATTTGCTGTGTGGTCAGATGCTGCGAGGTCAGAAAAGGCAGTCCCTGTTTTCCACCTGCGAGTGGTGCTCAGAGAGTGGGATGCTTAGCACAGTCCGGGGAGTAGGCATATGTTGCTTCTGCATCATGTTTCCAAACCCTGCCAGCCTGGGCAAGGGAGTCGAATCGAGAATCAATCCCGGTCTCTGATATAGTGCATCACCAGCCAGTGCCACTGGACTGGGCATGCATCTTGGTTTTAATTCATTGTGATGACTGAATTATGATCTTCCTGGACATAAAGTCTCCACCACTCATTCACACTAATGGGATCTATCGGGCGCTAGGACCAGCGAAGGAGCAAACTTTTGCAGGAATGCGGGCCAGACATGGAGCTGCAAGGGAGTGGTGCCTTGAGCCTCTGCTCATGTGGCAATGATGAATATCTCAGCGTCGACCTTCCAACGCCTGGATTCCTTTTTCCTGCCTGCCAGTGCACTTCATTGATGCAGGACGCCGCTCGTCGGAGTCAAACTCAAACTAGCAGCATAGTTTTCAGTTTATTATTTTGTAGTATTTTCAATAAAGTACCGCTTACAATAATTTATTTTCTCAAAGAAAGAAGTCTCAGCCTATATTGCGGAGTCGACCATGAGCAGGTCAGGTGATGGTAGGGAGACTTTGTATGAAAGCTGTTCAGTCAGCTGGGCTGGGTCCTGTCTGCCGCCTTCTCCGGAAGGTGGGTCTGACAACGGATGGTCCAATGCCCGAGGGGATGGGCGGTCCCCTCGGAAGCATAAAAGTAAATGGTCCCATTCTTGGCACCATTCAGCCTCGAGCTCTTCTTCAACCCGTAGGTCAAGAAAGAGAAGGCATCACTCGAGGTCGCCCTCTGATATGTCTGCACGTCTACGATCGGTCATTGGGGTCAGTTGCCGATCTCCTCGTTTGGAGTCGCTGGTTTCTGGTTCTGGTCTTCGACATCAGAGCCCCTCCCCGCCTTCTGGTAGGGCTTCTGATGAGCAGTTTCATCAGTGGGCCGCTCTTATGGAGCAATGGGTTTGGAGGCTGGTCCAGCAGCCTGGCGCGGTCACTCAGGGGTCCTCGGGCTCTTCAAGGGATCGGGCAGGGCAATTGGGTCTCCCTAGTTGTGCGGCGCACTTTACAGTGCCGTCGACTCCGTGCTCAGGTGTTCCCCCCCCACACATTGCTGCGGCGCAGGGGGGCCACACCGATGCCTCTATCTCCTGGTATTCTTCCTTCTTTTCCCTCAAACTCTAATTTTCGGGGCCCTGGGTTGGTTTCAGCGCCGTCGGCATTGGTGGTCGCTCGGCGCCATTGCGTCCATCGGGCGCCACTCTTGGCGTGTTGAGTTTCTCAGCGCCGTGTGGCCTTTCGGCACCATCTTCGGCGCCATGCAGCTTTTCAGTGCCGTGTTCTTCTGGTGGCGTCTCTGCTTTGTCGGCGGCCTTTCAGCGCCTGAGGCGGACGTTCTTCTGCCAATCTTCAGGGCTTCTCCTTCCGATTTCTTTCCTTCCTCTTTTCTGCTGATTTTCATCCCTTTCCTGTCCATGCAGTCCCTCCTGGACTGTCAGGAGATGATATTGAGCCTGACCCAGATCTTAGACTGGGTGATGATGTGGAAGGAGCAGGATCTAATCCTGTTAGAGCCTGTGGTCGAGGACCTGTCATGTAAGTCTCTGCTGAAAAATTTGAATTCCACTCTTTCTCTTCAGACTATGGATATCGATCCTGGGAAGCTTTTAAGACTCCAATACCTTCATGTTCCTGACATCCCTATGGATTTAACTCCCCCGGTACAACCATCCTTTGTGACGCTTTCTCAAATGGTATGGAATAATCCTGATCTCATTCCTTCTGTGGCTAAGTCCATAGATAGGAAGTATGCTGCTCCCAAGGATCGACCCATTTTGGCCTCCCAAGCCTTTGTGGATCCTATTGTAGTCTTGGCAGAGAATGATAAGGTCGTCCTTCCTCAGACTACTACAGCTCGACCTATAAACAAAGAATCTCGTAAGATAGATACTTTAGGTAAGGGAGTCTTTGCTGCATCCACCCTGGCTATGCATATCGCCAGCTACCAGGGCTATTTCTCTCAATATGAGTATATTCTTTGGCATTCGCTCAAACAAATGGTTGAAACTCTACTGGAATCAGACACTAATTCAGAGCTTCTTTAAACCATAACCAGGGGTATCGAGTCCAACAACCAGCAGGTTAAAGCAGCTATGGACGCCTTCGATACTGCCTCCTGAGTGGCGGCGGGCATTTGTACCTGCCGCCATTCCTGGCTGTGCACTTCAGGATTCACGAATGATGCCCAGCAACAGGTCATGGCGTTGCCCTTCGATGGTGTGTATCTCTTCGGCCCTCAAGTAGAACAAGCTCTGGAGGCCACACAAAAGATTAGGTCAGCCATTAAATTGGCTTGACCTCCTCCCGGCCCATCTCGAGGGGGTGTTAACCAATGCCAGTTTCATAGCCGTCAGTCCTTTCGAGGCAAAGGCAGGGGAGATTTTAATAAAAATCAAGCCCCTCAGTTTCAAAAGAAAATGCAACAGAAGACGCAAGGACCAAAAGCGCCCAGTGCTGCCTTCTGAGTTTCTGGCCCAAGTCCCGCCTCAGCTGCCCGAGGGGGACTCTTTCGTGATGGGAAGGTCGTCTGACTCCATTCTACAACCGATGGAAATCCATAACTTCAGACAAATGGGTCCTCCGGATAATCCGCGAGGGATATTCCCCCAAGCTGTCAATTCTTCAGTCAGAACTTCTCGCCTCCGAGATACAAGGCCTTCTGAACAACAGGGCAGTGGAAGTAGTTTCGCTGGATCAACGAAACACAGGGTTCTACTCCCATTACTTTCTGGTTCCAAAGAAAACCGGGGGCATGCGCCTCATTTTGGACCTCAGAAAATTAAACAAATTTCTTCCCAAAGAGAAATTCAAGATGATATCGCTTAGGAACCTGTTACTTTTGCTTCATCAACACGACTGGTTAGGCTCCCTGGACATGCAGGATGCTTACCAACATATTGCTATTCACCCAAAGCATCGCAAATACCTAAGGTTTGTGGCTTTGGGACAGCATTATTAGTTCAGAGTCCTGCCTTTGGTCTATCCTTGGCATCAGGGTCTCAGAAAATTGGAATACAAGTGTTCCATATCTGACGACTGGCTTCTAGCGAGCCCTTCCAAGCAAGGAACTCTCGACACCGTTACTGCACGGCCTCAGACTTTCTCACATCCATGGGAGTCTTGCTAAATCTCAAGAAATCTGCTGCAGCCTCCCAGAGGCTCCTTTTTAGGAACTCTTCTGGACACCTCCTGTGTAAAGCCGCTCTACTGGAGGACAGAAGGAGCGATATTCTCAGATAGCCCAATACATCAGACAGAACAGCTGGGTTCGAGGCTATCTCGATGCAACGGATGCTAGATCTCATGGCATTCTCGGTGTTCACTGTACCCTTAGCACGCCTTCACATGAGAACTTCTCAGTGGATGCTAAGTACTCAGTGGTCCCCAACCACTCACCCTCAGTCCTTTCTCATCAAGGTGACAGAACCTCTGAAGAAGTCACTCACCTGGTGGTCGCAAGAGGACAATCTTCTGGAAGGGTATCCCTTTGCTTCTCTGGATCATCAGATTTCCATTACCACGGACGCGTCCCTGATGGGGTGGGAAGCTCACTGTTAGACTCTCCACACTCAAGGTACCTGGACTCAGGACGAATCCCAGCTTCACATAAATGCCTTAGAAATGAGAGCCGTACTTTATGCAGTCCGGGCTTTGAAGGACATTCTGTGTCACAAGAACATTCTCCTTCAAACGGACAACAAAGCAGTAATGTATTACATCAACAAGCAAGGCGGAGCTCACTCTTACCCCTTATGCAGGGAAGCGATCAGAGTGTGGGAATGGTGCTTGGAGCACAAGGCTCTAATTGGAACGGCTTATCTTCCGGGAGTGCAGAACGACCTGGCAGACCGTCTCAGCAGAACTGAGACAGATCCTCACGAATGGTCTCTCGACTCAACCGTAGTTCAGTCACTATTCGCAGAGTGGGGAACTCCAGACCTGGACCTTTTTGCATCCCCACTCAACACAAACCTGCCTCTTTTCTGCTCCAGAAATCCAGGGCCTGGCATTTTCTGTCAGGATGCGTTCAGGCTGCAGTGGACAAAACAGCTTTCTATACACCTTTCCGCCTCTTCCTCTAATTCAGAGGGTACTTCCCAAGTTCGAGTCCCAGGGGAGCAAAATGATCCTCATTGCTCCCTTCTGGCCTTGGCAGATATGGTTTCCATTACTCAACAGTATGTCGGAACTCCCCCGAAACCGCTTCCACTTCAGACAAACCTTCTGACTCAGGGGCCTGTGGTCCATCCCAATCTGAGATCGCTTCCCCTTCAAGCTTGGCTCCTAAAGAGATAGAAGTGAACAGCTTCAATGTCTCCTGCAGAGTTTGAGATATTCTTCTGGCTGCGCGTAAGCCTGCCACTAAGAAATCTTACACAGCCAAATGGAAGCATTTTTCGCTCTGGTGTGCAAAATCCTCTTTGAATCCTTTTCCCTGCCCACCAAATAAAGTTCTAGGAGTACCTTTGGACCTCTCAAGTTCAGGTCTGCAATACTCTACAGTCAAGGTTCACCTTTGTGCCATTTCAGCTTATCATGAGCCAGTACTTTCCTTGTCACTGGCTCAGTTACCCATGGTTAAGAGGTTTCTTAAGGGAATTTTGCATACCAGACCTCCTATCAGACGTCCAGTCGCAGCCTGTGACATTGATCTTGTGCTAGACATGCCCACTCGAAAACCTTTCAAGCCTCTAGCTACCTGTGAGTTGAAATTCCTCACTTGGAAAACCGCCTTCCTGGTGGCCATTACCTCAGCCCGCAGGGTCCCTGAGATACATGCCTTGGTCACAGACCCTCCGTATACTGTGTTTCATAAAGACAAAGTAGTTCTTAGGACCCTTCCTAAGTTTCTCCCTAAGGTTGTTTCAGAATTCCATCTAAACCAACCTTTGATCCTTCCTACTTACTTTGCGAACTTCCAAAATGAAGGGGAGCGTTCTCTTCATTCCTTGGACGTCAAAACAGCTTTGCATTTCTGTTTAGATAGAACAAAAGATTTTCGCAAAGCTCAACAACTGTTTGTTTCCTTCAGCGAAACCCGGCTGAGTCAACCTGTCGCTATCAGATGTATTTCAGCATGGCTGGTGGCATGCCTTCGCCACTGTTATTCCATGGCGCAGGTTAAGCTGGAAGGCAGAGTGTACACTCACTCTACTAGAGCGGTGCGGCATCCTTGGCGGAAATCCGCAACGTGCCCATTGCAGATATTTGCAGTGCGGCCACCTGGAGCTCAGTACATACTTTTGTCAAACACTATGCCCTAGATGTCCATGCCAGACGACATGTTTCGTTTGGCAGATCCATCCTTAATGGACTTCTGTCCTAAATTTGTGAGCTCTTGGTCTCTCCTGTCGCCCTCTCTGGGGATCATTAGCTCGGTACTCTCCCCATTAGTGTGAATGAGTGGTGGAGACTTTATGTCCAGGAAGATATGGAAGTTACATACATACCGTAATTCTTGATCTTCTTGGACGAAGTCTCCACCACTCATTCACATGCCCACCCACCATCCCCCGAGCTTACCTCTGTTGTTGGTCTTCACTCCCTCAATCTTTAGGCTGTGAAGACTTCTTTCTTGACCCTTCTTATACGGGTCTTCCGGACTATCTTATGTCTGGTTTTTGGTAAGGCTATCCTTCTAGGTTAGTTACGCTGCACCTCCTTGGACAAAAAAGGTATTGAGGCAGTTGGAGGGTCGACGCTGAGATAGTCATTGCTGCACGAGCAGAGGCTCGTGGCTCCATCTCTGGCGCCGGCCTTACTGCAAAAAAGTTTGCTGCCGCTGGATCCTATGCGCCCGGCGAGATCCCATTAGTGTGAATGAGTGGTGGAGACTTCGTCCAAGAAGATCAAGAATTGCGGTATGGTAATTTACTCATTTCTGTACAATGGAATTGAATTTTTCTGTTTGGCAAAATCCTGGTCTGTACTTATGAAATTTGACCAGTAGCAAGGCTATAGTACGTGTGAAAGGCCTATAGTGTGAGACAGCATCGAAGAAGGCTGGCATTTTCACATGACTTACTCTGCCCCACTTCGTCTGGAGGTGGAAAAGCAAAATTGGATCTGAAATCACTTTCAGCCAATCAGATAAGCTCTGGTACTAGGGAAGTGAGGGCACATACCCTAAACTCCGCTATGCCACTGGAAAGAGAGGTTTAAAATGGACCAATACAGAAGAGTTGCTCTGTTTCACTTTTCACTGAGAATTCTGTGTGAACTATTTGGGTTGGGGGCAGGCCATGGGTCTGAAGAACAGATTGAGTGCAAAGTGTAATGTACAAAGTATGGTTCAGTAAACACTGTAACCATTCCTCAACTTCCTGCCTTGCAAATGAAAGACAATACTTTAAAAAATCAGGGACAACAGGCTAAAATCCGGGACACATTCTAAAAATGTTATCAAGTCTGCCATAATGTTTGGCTTTGAGAGAAAAGTATTTTTTGAAAGAGAACTAGACTATAACACTGCTATCTGGCATAATTTAATGGCTTGAATCCCTACTCTTTAGTGACAAAAAACAAACAAACTAAATTTAGGTGGGATTTCAGAGATGGTTTAGAATAACTGATAGGAAGATAGATAAGTTTTTACTTGCACAAGTGTGCAAGCTGTATGTTCCAAATCCAGTCATACTTACTGTCTGTATGGCTTACATTGTATATACCTGTTTACTACTGTTATGCCTACCTGACCAGTGTTTCGTAATAATTTTTTTTTTAATAAAGACTGGAGTGGTGTGTGTGTGTGTGTGTATGGATGTACACATGCGCATGCGTGCCCGCAGAGAGACTGAAGAGTGGAATGTGGCAGACAAAGGGGTTATCGGAGCACTGGGGTCCGCGCTCGTGCTAAAGAAGTGACTTAGACAACAGCAGTGCGGGTCCAGATGGTCTGTGGAGCAAAGCCTGAAAGAGGGAAAGCGCCCACTGGGTACTGCAGGTGCTCTGACCATCATAGCCATGTATAACACGAATGAATTGTCCTTTTGCAGTAGATTATTTTTAGGTTACTGTAACTCAGGGAAATCTTTGCTGAAACCAGACTGAGGTGCTAGTAACAGGAAAGGAAAACAAGGGATTTCTGCAACAACATTTGCCTCTGAGGCAGCACTTTAGTGTCGCACTTATTCTTTCTCACATTTATGTCCCTTTTCCTATATATTTACAATTCTAACGTCATGCCACCATGGAGTACCCCTCTAGTGATGTTCTAACAAAAGAAAACTGAGAGGAGCTTGCCTGATTCAAACCCACAGTCTCTGTTTATCAGACTGTAGAACTTTACGCTATGTCACCAAGCTGGCACAGCACTGAATTTCAGCTGTTCAGCTGTAGGGGTTAAAGCCCTGCCTGTGAGGCAGCCCTATCCATGATGTCTGCCTCGGAGGCAATGTTCAGTACAGAAATCTGCCTATTGTGAAAAGAAACCCACGTAAAAGAGGATTCGCCATCATTCTTTGATTCTTCTAATGAATTCCCTTCCACTACAGAACGAAGCCATTTCTGTTGGTTAAAATCAATAATGTATTTGTCATTGCTGTTTTTCTGTTTAGGAAGAGGAATGATTTCCAAAAACCGCAGTTCTACAGAAGCAAGTTGAAGAAGATAGTAACTGAAGATGCAGAATTGACTGATGGATCTAAAACCAAACTGTATCTTCGGCTAAGCAGGAAAGAAAACTCCTCGACATATAGCAAAGGTACACATAAGCAAAGTGCTGTAGCATTGTTACTCAAATGAGGCCGCTGGGAGTGAGTTGTGCCCACTGAGTTCTTTAGTACCCTAAATGGAAAATGTAACCAAGCCTGAAATTTCTTACAAAAATAAACCAGGGTGACCAGTTTAGAAGAAGAAGGCAGCAGTGACTACATTTATAAAAGGTAAAAAGAGGTTTATTTTAACAAAAGGGTTTGGGTAAAACAGTAGAGTACCACCACCAGTTCTTGTCATCAGTGTTTCAAGCTTATGTTTAAAAATCATTGGGGTGGCCACCAATGTGACATCAGAACCGTTCACATGTAGGGACTGTTGCAAGGACCCTGGATCTGTTGAGACTTTGCTTTCTTAGCATTAGACTTCACATTAGTCAGGTGAGTTGGATGGGGCTGAGTAAGACTGCAAGTTAAGAACTGAAAAGGGCAGGCAGGGAAATTTCTTGGCTCCAGTAATTCATACAGCTGTTCATTTCAGTCAAAACAATTTGCTTCCTTAGATAAGTGGTGACTAACAGGCATTACCTTCGGCAAAATCATATATTTAGCAATTGCATTAACTTGAAGGCTGAGCTCTGCTCAGCTATGGAAACCCCAGAGCCCCGTTTTTTAACAGCAGCATACCTTGAGTGAGCTGGTACAGGTACCCCCACACACACACACACAACTGTGCATAGTATAAGACAAACATGGCGCTCCACTATTGGACTTGTAAGCACTGGTGCACCAAAAAGAGATTAAACAAGAAAAGCAGCAAATGATGGTGCGGCCACCTTAGACCTGTTTATAAAAGTGTGATCAATGTGCAATTTCAGTTTGAATCAACACACAAAAATCCACCACAATTAAGGAATACTCACAGATTTTATTTTCCTTAGTGATTGCACAGTAGAAAACCGAGATAAGCACACTATTCATAAAACCACAGCAAGGCAAACATTGATGAACAAAAGGGGAGAGAGCCATCCTAGCAGTTGCAGCTTTGCCAGTAAAACTGGCAAAGACGCTTCTTACATTTTGCTCCAACTGGGTAGGGCATTCTTCAGAAGTTGATACAGTGAGCAATTGAATGAAGTTGAAGGCTGAGTTGTGCTCAGCTATAGAAACCCCAGGACCCCATTTTTCTTAACACCAGTGTACCTTGAATGAGTTGGTATAGGTACCCTCCTCCCTAACATAACTGTATGTAGCATAGTATGTAGAGGAAAATTATTATTTATGAGTTTTTGAGTGTTAATATTAGAATTTCCGTGGTTCGTACAATTCTGTGTATTACACTTACAGAGAGAGAGACAGCATCAAGGGGCCTATTATACAAAGAATTTTCCCTAGACACAGAATAGGGGGATGCCTTGTGAAGGTAGGCCCTTAACACCCCTTTTCTTAAAGGCTTATGCACCTTTAGGATAGCATTAGATTTAGTATTAGGTGAGTTGGATGGGGCTGAGGACTGTAAGTTAATGCTTTGTTACATTTTTCCATTTAGGGCACTAAAGACCTCGATGGACACAACTCATTCCCAGTTCCCAGAGAAAGACAATAGGGAGGGTTATTGGGGAAGCAAAGGGAAGCAGGAAAAGCAGTTAGGAGCGCAAAGGTTCAAATGGAGGAGAACACTGCCAAGTCAGTAAAAAAGGGGGATAAAACATTCATTAGGTATGTAAGTGAAAAAAAGGAAGAACAAGGCAGGGATAGTAAGACTAAAAAAGGAGGGAAGGGACTGTGTGGAAGAGGACCAGAAGAAAACTGATTTCTAACCCCAATAATGCTCAGACCATTCATAACTTTGTGCAGTCATCCTGATGGGTTGGACTGCCCGGAGAGATGGAACACATGCAAATGATGGAATTCTTTGCACGTGAGCATCTTTCAAATACTGCCTCTACCAACTGTAGTGTTCTAAGCCCTTCAGATTTTTCTCTCCGCCTGAAATTCTGGTCGCTCGGAGTCTCTTTTGCCCTCTTTCGTGTGAAGAAGAAAGAAAAAGTTTAAAAACCATAAGTATTTTTAGTTTCTTTTACTGCCTCTACTAATTTGTTAGTTTTATATAGTTTATTATTGTTTAAATTGTTGTTTCTCAGTTCCTCGCGGTTCGGTATAACGTGAGGATCCGGCATAATATACTCTTTGTTCGGTTCTCTAACTAAAGAACCTATTCATTTTCATTTAAATTTGGTCCTTAAAGTTTTTATTTGTAACTGCTTTCATCGGTTACAGAACCGCTGAACCGTTCATATTTCATCTCCTTTCTCGGTTCCATTTTGGTTCCTATTGGTTCCTGAACCACCGCAAAAAAAAAAAAAGTAAAAGCTTTTAAGCTGTTTTAATAACCACATTAGCTTTGGGTATTAGCGGTTGAGGTTTTCATTTTATATTTCACCATGACTGAGAAACCTAAAAAGAGAACCGGTGAACCTGGTTTTAAAAACTGTTTGAAGTGTGGAGATGTGTTTGCCAAGGCAGACAAGCACACCTTATGTGTAGCTTGTCTGGGTTTTGAACATTTGGACCAGGAATGTGAAATATGCAAAACATTCCCAGAAAAAACTGTTGAAAAACACCTTGAAAGGCTTCACAAAAAGTTTCCAAGGGGTCCCTCAGGCTCTGACCAGCTGACACCCCAGTCTGTTGTGGTGGAATTGACAAGTGCTTCTACCCCTGCCCCTGATACGGGCGAAAAAGGGGCAAAAAGGGGGAAAGAACTGGCTGACTCCCCAGTTCCCTCAAAGAAATTAAAGAAGCTCAAATATGCAGAACCCTCTCCTGCTAAACCAGGGACTTCTGCGCAGCAGCCTGTCATGCCTTCGGCTCAAGAGATAGCCCAGGCGTTCAAAATCATCCAGGCTCTGCAAAGCATCATCCCTCAGCCTCCTGCCGCTCCCCAGGGTCCCCAGGCTTGTTGCTTCTGTGTTGCCTCCTGTTCCAGAGCAACAATATTTCAAGGGAATGATGACATTTATGAGGAGGATGAACCTATTCCCCCAGAGGTTTCCCCTGAGCAGGAATTTGGCTCTCCTCCCAGAGTGTCTGAGGATTTTTCCCCCCATTTTTCTTTTGTAAGAAGAATGGCAGATGCTCTGGACATCAACACAACAGAGCAAGTGGAAGATAAGGAGGAGATTGAGTACCTCAGTATGATGGGTTTTATCACCCACAAAAGCCCTCCTCCTTCCAGTATATAAATTCTTTAAGAAGGATGCTATGAAACTCCTCCAGACCCCAAACTCTATTCCTCCTATTGACAAGAGAACAGATAAAAAATATCAGCTGAACAGGGAGGGAGCTGAATTCCTTTTCTCCCACCCTGATCATCAAGGGGTTATACAGCAAGCTGCCTGTGATAAGGCTAAGGTCCCTGTGTCCTCACACCCTCCAGACAAGGTCTCCAGAAAACTGGACAGTATGGCCAAAAAGGGCTACCTGTCAGCCTCATTGGCCATGAGACAGGCCACTTTTCAATCTTATGCTGCCCAGTATCAGAAATCCCTGTGGCAGTCAGTACTGGCAATGTCCATGAAGGCCACCCCACCCTTGTCAGATGACCTGGCAGAAACTGCCAGGTTTGGGCTAGAGGCGGCCAAGTACCAGTTCCAAATGGCTGCTGATTTGAATGACACTGCAGCCAGATGGATGGCTAATACAGTGGCTCAGAGGAGGTTTTCTTGGCTTAGGGCCACAAACCTCACTCAGGATACCCAGTCAAAGGCCCTGGATTTCCCACTGGAAGGAAATCTGCTGTTTGGGGAGTCCACAGTGGCCTATATGAAAAAAGTGGATGAATATAAGGCTACTTACAGAAGTAACTCTGCTAGAGACAGAGCTTCCTCATCCACTAGGCCCTATGGAAGGGGGGCTAGGGGTCGTCCCTTTTTATCACGACCTTTCTTCCAGCCAGTAGCCATGCCCCAATACCAGCAGTACCCCCCTCAGGGCTACTCAAGGGGTAGGGGTAAGAAGGGACTCTAGGCGAGGACTCAGCCACAACCTCAGCCCCAGCCTAAGCAGAACCCCTGAGATGCAAGCCGCCTCCTCTCTCTACCTGTTGAGGCAGACTGTTCCATTACCTCCCTGCTGGTCAACCATCACCACAGACAAGTGGGTGCTGGGGTGTGGGCAAAGGTCTGTCTCTGCAGTTCAAATTTCTTCCTCTAAAAAAACCCAGGGTTTCTGCCTCCCCACTTCTAGCACAAATCTCTTTGCTAGAGGCAGAGGTCCAGAAGCTGCTTCAGCTAAAAGCAGTGGAATTAGTCCCTGCAACCCTGAGAAGAAGAGGTTTTTACGCCAGATACTTCCTAACAACAAAGAAAAATGGGGAGTGGCAGCCAATTTTGGATCTCAGAGCTTTAAACAAGCATCTGAAAAAGCCAAAGTTCAAAATGGTCACTTTGGCTCGGACTCTACCAATAATTCAGAAAGGGGACTGGCTGGCATCTCTGGATTTACAGGACGCTTATTTCCACATCCCCATAAAGGAATCTTACAGAAAACATCTCAGATTCAGACTCCCATCAGGTCATTATCAGTTTGCAACCCTACCCTTCAGCCTTTCCTCGGCACCAAGGGTGTTTACAAAATACCTAGCAGTTGTTGTGGCATTTCTTCAAAGACAGGGAGTGACTGTCTTTCCATACCTGGACGACTGGCTGATAGTGGGCAAATCACCAGAGCAGGTCACAACCTCTCTAAGGCTTACACAGGATCTTCTGGAATCTCTAGGTTTCATAGTAAACCAGAAAAAAATCTGTCTTCGCCCCTACACAGACTTTACAATTCATAGGGGCAGAGATCAGCACCCTGCAGGCCAGGGCCTTTTTACCACTAGACAGGGTGCAAAGTCTTCAGGCCATAGCAAATTCCTTCAAATTGCATGGTCGAAAAACAGCCAGGCAATTTCTGCAGCTCCTGGGTCATATGGCTGCATCCACAGGTACAGTGCAGGGTTCCAGGTTTCACATGAGACACATCCAGTTTCACCTCAGGACTCATTGGAGTCAGAAAAAAGACCCTTACTCAAAGCTCATTCCAGTGACAAGGCCCCTGTTACAAGCCCTCTTGTGGTGGAAAAAGGAATCCAGCCTAAGACATGGAGTCCCTTTCCAAAAGGAGGATCCTTCACTAATCCTCACAACAGATGCATCCCTGCTGGGCTGGGATGCCCATCTAGGGGAGCACTCAACTCAGGGTACCTGGTCAGAAGCAGAGTCCCTCCAGCATATAAATCTACTGGAACTCAGAGCAGTGCGGCTGGCACTAGAGGTTTTCTCTACACTGGTAATGGGCAAGGTGGTGCAGGTCAGAACAGACAACACCACCACTATGTATTACATAAACAAACAAGGTGGCACCAGATCAGGTCCCCTATGCACAGAAGCCATGAGAATTTGGGCTCTGGGATATTCTTTAAAGGTGTCCTTGCAAGCCATCCATCTGCCAGGAAAGGACAATATCTTGGCAGACACACTGAGTCAAATCAATCAGTCCCATCACGAATGAGCATTGAACAAGCAGGTGGTACAGGTAATTTTCAACAGGTGGGGTGTTCCAGAGATAGACTTGTTCGCATCCCACCAGAACCACCAGTTGCCTCAGTACTGTTGCAGGCCACCAGCCCAGGGCACAATCCCTCTGGATGCCTTGGTGCTGGATTGGTCTGGCAAGTTTCTCTATGCATTCCCCCCTTTCCCTCTGGTTTTCAGGGTGCTGCTGAAACTCAGATCCCTCTCAGCTTCTCTGATATTGATAGCTCCAGATTGGCCCAGGCAGCCATGGTACTCTCTTCTGCTCTCCATGGCAGTGAGCAGGCCAATAAGCTTGCCTCTCAGGCACAATCTTCTAACCTCCAATCAAGGAACATTGCTATTCCCAAATCTCAAATCTCTTCACCTCAAAGCATGGCTCTTGAGGAGTTAGAGTATGCAGGCTTGAACCTTTCTGACGCCGTATTAAACATTTTGAAAGGTTACAGGAAGCCTTCAACTAAGAAAACTTATTCTGCTAAGTGGAAAAGATTCTCTTTCTGGTGCTTTACTAGAAACTTCACCCCAAATGATGAAGGGGTTTCAGTGGTGTTGGATTATCTAACTCACTTGCATTCACAAGGTCTGCAACCCAGTTCCTTGAGGGTCCACCTTGCAGCAGTATCTGCATACCTGTCTGCTAGGACAAAGGTATCTGTAGCATAAAATTCCATTTTCAAAAGATTTTTCAAAGGCCTAATGCATTTGCACCCCCCTCACAGGGCACCAGTGTCCGCTTGGGATCTTAATGTATGTATAGCAAGGTTGATGCAGGCTCCCTTTGAGCCCATGGCTACAGCCCATTTAAAGTATGTTACCTGGAAAACAGTTTTCCTGGTAGCAATTACTTCAGCAAGGAGAATCAGTGAGCTTCAGGCTCTCTATGTCGACCAGGACTATATTTCCTTCCACAGGGATAAAGTAGTCCTCAGAACAAACAAACAATTCCTTCCCAAGGTGGTTTCAGATTTCCATCTGAACCAGTCAATCACTCTGCCTGTCTTCTTCACAGACCATGCAAGCTCTGGTGAAAGAGAGGCTTCACAGTCTGGATGTGAAAGAGCTCTCAGCTACTACATGACAGCTACTAAAGGCCATAGGCAAGACAAAAACAACTTTTCCTTATATATGGGGATGTTGGAATGGGCAAACCAGCCTCAAAAAGATCCATTTCTCGGTGGATTGTCCAGTGCATCCAATTCTGCTACAATAAAGCGGGTAAAGAGTCCCCAGCTGGACTGAGGGCTCATTCAACAAGAGGAACAGCTGCCACTATTGCAGCTGCTAGGGAGGTGCCATTGTTGGACATTTGTAAAGCAGCTACTTGGAAATCAGTACACACCCTTACAAAGCATTATAAATTGGATATTTTATCCAGAAGTGACGTAAGTTTGGCACAGCAGTCCTGTAGTCTGTTTCAAAATAAGTTCTGTGCCCACCACCTGGGGTACTGCTTGATAGTCTGCACAAAGTTATGAATGGTCTGAGCATTACTGGGGTTAGAAGAAAAATTACCTACCATAGTAATCTTCTTTCTTCCCAGTGATGCTCGAACATCCTAACTCCCTCCCATCCTCCCTTCCAGAACTTAACCTCTGCATTCTGCATGCTAGTGCCACATAGCCATATCCTTCTGGGTACATTTCTCTATGCTAGACGGAGTTTTACCCGATTTTTTCTGTCTCTCAAAATAGTTTTTCTCATGCTGTGGTGAATACCATTATTATATTTAGATATAGCTCCTCCATTGGAGTTTTTTTCAAGTAAGTTGTTTATTAGGCTACTCCTAAAAATGTTTTATTAAAAATGTTTTGTCAATTAGTAATAATTTATGGTAAAATTTTCCATGTTGCTTGACTTCCAGGCTTCTTACAAATCTGAAGGGCTTAGAACACTACAGTTGGTAGAGGCAGTATTTGAAAGATGCTCACGTGCAAAGAATTCCATCATTTGCATGTGTTCCATCTCTTCGGGCAGTCCAACCCATCAGGATGACTGCACAAAGTTATGAATGTCTGAGCATCACTGGGAAGAAAGAAGATTACTATGGTAAGTAATTTTTTCATATTGAATAAGTACTTTTGCTTAGTATTTACTAAGGAAGGGAAAGGAGACAGGCCACAGATGGGGGAAAAGGGCTTTAAAGGAAGGGCAGAGGACACCAGCCCTTTTACAGAGGAGAGAACTGAAAGTGGATAAGGCTATGGGGCCAGATGAGGTTCACCCCAGAATACTGAAGGTACTTAAGGAGGAGCTGGCTGCACTTCTGACGGCCCTGTTCAGCCTATCACTGGACACAGGGGAAATCCCAGGGGACTGGAGGAGGGCGAATGTGATCCCACTTTACAAAGGTGGGAATAGAGAGATAGACCTGTAAGCCTGACTTCAGTGGTGGGCAAAGTTATGGAAACACTACTAAAAGAAAGGATTGGGGAATACCTTGTAACCAGTGGTTTACAGGATCTGAGACAGCATGGGTTCACAGAGAGGAGACCTTGCCAAACAAACCTGATAGAGTTCTTTGACTGGGTGACCAGGGAAGTGAATCGGGGAGAGCTGGTGGGTGTGGATGTGGCCTACCTGGATTTCAGTAAGGCCTTCGACGCTGTTACACACAGGAGGCTGGTAAACAACCTGGGCAGCCTGGGAGTGGTCCCAAAGGTAGTAAAATGGGTACGAAATTGGCTAAGTGACAGGAGTCAGAGGGCGAAAGCTGGAAGACTGGTCAAATGGTCAAAGGTTTTGGCAACTAAGTTTCAATGCCAAAAACTGCAAAATTGTGCACATAGGGCACAAAAACCCAGGGGCAACGTATCAGTAGGGAGGTGGTGACAACCACAAAACAGGAAAGGAACTTGGGGTCATCATATCTGATGACCTGAAAGTAAAGGCAGTGGGAAAGGATAGTTGAATGCTGGGGTGCGAAGGAGGGTATCACCAGCAGAAAGAGGGAGATAGTGTTACCCCTGTATAGATCAATGGTGAGGTTCTACCTGGAGTACTGTGTCCAGTACTGGAGGCCCCATCACCGGAAAGACATAGAACGGGTGGAAGCAGTATAGAGGAGGGCAAACAAAATGGTGCATGGACTGCATCAGAAGTCATGCGAGGAAAGACTCAAGGAATTAAATATGTACTCTCTAGAGGAAAGGAGGGAAAGGGGAGACACGATAGAAACATTCAGATACCTCAAAGGTATTAATAAGGTACAGAAGAGTGGTATCTTACATAGAAAAAGATGTTCAAGGACAAGGGGGCATGGTATGAGGCTCGGGGGGGGCCCAGAGGGGATGTGAGGTAGTACTTCTTCACGGAAAGGGTGGAGGATTCCTGGAAGAGGTCTGCCGACAACTTCTGTGTTTTTATGGAAATAAAATGGAGTAATTAAATATGTGCAGTCTCCTATTT
Source organism: Neoceratodus forsteri (assembly GCA_016271365.2). Lineage (NCBI taxonomy): Eukaryota > Metazoa > Chordata > Ceratodontiformes > Ceratodontidae > Neoceratodus > Neoceratodus forsteri. Next base: position 409,018,723 of record CM057453.1, read on the forward strand.
TCCTCAAAATCACAATTTGTAAAACAAACAATCCCCCCACCCCCAAGGTAACCATTACTGGCAATAGTAATCAGTGCTTCATTATATCCCTTGCCACTGTGTCTCAAAGAGAGCAACATGTGCTTTGGTCTCACATTCCAGATTCCTCTACAAGCTCCGTTTTGCTCTGCCCTGCTGCTCTTTCATATGACCGTATCGTCCTGTAGAGCCATGCACAGAAAGCAAGGCTGAGAATTTCATCGACCATGGGACCCAGAACGTAGCATCTAATGGTTAGTTGCTACCTGTCCCTGCCCCAAGAACAGCAGTCAAAAAGATTAAGGCAATAGAAGAAGATAACTACTAAGCTGGTGTGATAGAACAGAAACTTGAAGCCTTTTGCCATACTGGCAGTCTAGGTTTGCGCCCGTGCCCAGGACAGCAGGGTGAGTTAGTGAGAGGAGGACTGAGCGTCCCATAAGATACTGTCCTCTTCAGTGGTGCAATAGAGCAGTCTTCTGCCATGTCACTGTCGCTTTGTGTTTCAGGGAGCTCGCTGGCTTTATTGCACGTAGATGTTCCCTGTGACTGGAGCTTGTGGCCCCATCTAGGGAGGGAGGTGTGGTGGGCAAGAGCAAATGTAGGTATAAAATAGGGGCCTGCTCTGCAGATGATGCCCTACTGTCTTGCTTACTAAACTGAGCTGCACTAAACCACATCCATTCCTTTTGTGGTCTTGCAGTCTGGCTCCACCAGGGAGGGGCAAGACTCCCAGAACCTAGGAGAACGGCAGCAGAGTTTTTGGTGGGAAAGTTACATGCTGTAATTGGTGACGTGAAATATGCCAAAGAAGTACTGAATTTTTCCAGATAAGGAACATAAAGCAGTTGGAGGGACAGTATTGTGCTATTAAACAAGCAGCGTGTCAAGTCACTGAAATTGTGAAAGCCCAAGAAAAGATCTTTCATATGAGATACTGGACTTTGTTATAGTCGTTAGCAGACCGAAAATACAAATATCAGAATCATCCTTAAATTAAATCGAGGCAGTAGCCATTTCGTGGAATCTTGAGACAGCAAGTAATGTCACTCAGGGGCAGTCTCTAACTATCGTACAGCTTGCCCCTCAGTGACATGTCATGAAATGGTTGCTGTCTCAATTTAATGTATGGATGATTTTGATATTTATATCTCTGGACTGCTGAAACCTACAGGTAAGACTAATACAGTGCCTCGTTTGAAATATCTTTCAATGGACCTTCTGCATTTGTAGGGCCCAGCGCATGTACCTTTTACAGGGTGTATAATTGGAACCAGCCCACCTGCCCAAATGCTTGTAGATTTCACATCGGGCCACTAACATTTTCCCACAGCTGGCCCCACTGACTTGTGTTGAAGGAGTTAACATTTCAAGAAGTACTCCAGTTAGATCAGTAGACTATCTCTGGGGTCAGTGACTTTTCCCAGACACTAATCCTGCTGACCACTGATTAAAAATGTAATTTTGAGCGGCCAGGGTGGCGCTGAGGTTGGCGCTGGATGCACTCGCTCCACACGGCGAGCCGGGTTCGAGAGCGGACTCGGGTTGTCGGTGGGTCGGCCAGGTGGAGACAGGCTTGAGCGTCCAACGACAGCTCGCCATCTCCGGGGAAGGACTTGGCCGATGCCCGACACTTGCATGACCCCGAGCAGAGGCTCAAGGAAATGCAAGCTCCAATTCAGGAGAAAGAGGGGTGGCCAATGAGCAGCAAGGACGTCGGCGTTAGAGCCTTGACGTCAGGGAACCACTCGCTGCTCAGGGAGGGAGAAAAGCGTGGACAAAATGCCTGCCACAGACGGGAAGATGGGGGGACCAAGGCCGTGCTCACGATGTGCCAGAACCACTTGAGCAGCCCCGACCTACGAAATGTAGGTATAGGCGTGGGGTCCCGCCGCCCACGCCCGGGCGAAACCGAAGCTTCCATGGGGCTTGAGGTCTGTCTGGGTAGGGTTCTAGGTAGTGAAATGTCCACTTGTCTCCCCTGAAGGGTCAGAAGTGGCAGGCAAGGAGGAGAGATAAAGAATAATTACAAAAAAAAATGTAATTTCAAACCCTGTGGTATCAGTGTACAGTAAAAATAAAGGAAAAGTGAGGCTTGTGACTTTTTTAACTGCATGTTTTGTTTCAAAATCTGGTTGTAGAAGAGTACATATCATTATTTTTTTCTCTTTGTGTGACAGATGACCTTTGGGTTGTATCAAAAACATTGACTTTTGATCCCATGGATACTTTCATAGCTTGCAGTGTTTTCTATGGACCGTCATCATCTAATGAAGTGGAAATTTTACCTCTTAAGGGCTATTCTCCTTCAAACTGGCCCTCTGATAGTAAGTACTCAACTGTTTCTGAGAACTTGTGTTTAAGACTTGTGGTACTGCTTTGACACTAAAGGTACGAGTATCTATGCTGCAAAACCAAGGATGCTTGCTTCATGCCATCACAAGTCACGGTTTTAGAATGTGCAATTTCTACATGGTTCTCTCAGTTTTCAGTACCTTGTTCATGTGTTGATCTTATGTGGCCCTGCATAGTTATGTATTCAAAAGATGACTGGCAGGGCTGGATCTGTAAGAGGGAAGGGCATTTCACACAACAGGGCCCTCTCGACCCATAGGAGGCTGCATCAGTGTGATGCAATGGTAAGTTACAGCAGCAGTGGCCTTGGCGTATTCAAGGATTTAAAGCCTGCAGCACCCACTGCAGAACAAAGCAGGATTCTGCTGATTGGATCAAACTTCAGGAGGAGGCATGGCTTCTTGGAACTCTGGTCACTGATTGGATGTAGCTGAAAGCTGGAACAGGAGCTGGAGAACCGGCTTCACGACCCCGGAACCTTGGAGCCCTCAGATGACTGGCAGCGCTGCCACTGCCGAGGGGGGCTGTTTTTCACAGCGGGGCCCTCTCAACCCCTAGGAGGCTGTGGTGATGACATGCGGTAGTGAGTTACAGCAGCGGTGGTCTTGGTGGAGTCGAGGATTTAAAATCCATGGCACTTACAGCAGATCAAAGCAGGACACTGCTGACTGGATCAGACTGCATGAGGAGGCATGACTTCTTGGAACTCTGGCCACATTCCTGAATGACGTCCCTTCTGTCTGTGCCAACTCGCATATTCGTGTGTCTGCAGACGTCACAGTCATCTTCACCTCTGGTCCCTTGACTGCAGTGGTGGAAAGCTTGCTTCAGCAAGAGATCCACAGTGTCCTGCGCTGGTTCCACTCTAACAAATTCCAGGTCACATAAAAAAAGGCTTTCCCCCATCCCTGTCTTCTCCACCCTGTATGGCACTCCCTTCAAAGCAGTTCCATCCTTCAAGTACCTCAGTGTGTGATTGGACTGTAAGCTTGACTTCTAGGGGCATGAATATGGTGCACTGTCCACACTTCTGGCAGTCTTCCGTTCCCCTTTAAATCCAGCTGGAATATCTTCAGGTTAAGCTCCTCCCACCCACTCGGGTGGTATACTTCTCTGCTCCATCCTGTGACATCATATCTTCCTTTCTGCTGGAAGAGTCAGGTTACTGCCTTCACAGTTCCATGTGAAATGTAGGCCCCAAAGTTGATTCTACTACCGGTTTGTCTTCTTGCTTCAGCTTTCTTCACTCCACTAACACCATGGATCGTGAAGAAGCCTGGTTCAGTCCCAGCTTTACGTATTGCGTCGCTTGCAACCAAAAGATCTCCCAGACGGATCCACACTCATCATGCATTTACTGCCTTGGGGCAGAGCACAACAGTCAGGCCTGTGGCCTGTGTAGGTCCCTTCTGCCCTTGTTGCTCAAGGATCGTTATGCCTGCCTCCTCCTCAGTTGGTCGGATGAACGGGACTCTCCCCAGTCCAGTCAAAGGACACACGCAAGGCGATGTCCACAGCGGTAGGCTCAGCTACCCAGCTTGCAGCCATGGAAGAGATGGCAACCCAGGCTGCGGCAGGTGCTTCCTCAACATCCACGCTGCTCCCAGTCGTAGCCAGTGTCGAGGCGTCCTTCACGGGCACATTCCGAGAAATATGCCAATTTCTGTATACACTCAGGGAGGGCCCTTCCTATAGTGACAAGAAAAAGGGGAAGAAATCCCACTGACAGTTGTGGGACCAGGAATGAGCACTCTGTTCCAGCTCCCACAATTCCCTCAACCGCTCGATGGCTGTCGAGCACTCAGCTTCAAGCCAGTGTTGGTCGAGGGTCAGGCTGCTAGCTCCTTGGTACCCCCATCAGGCTTGTTGGCCATGATGCAGGCCAACCAGCTGGTCAAGATTTGTCTCGACCCAGTTGACCTGATCTTCCTGGACTAAGTCTCCATCACTCATTCACACTAGTGGGATAGCGCCGGAGGCGCTGGGACCAAGCGGGAGCCAAAAATTTTCTGAAGGGCCGGCGCCGAGGTAGGACCACGCTCGCGCAGCACCGCGAGACTGACTCGCGCCTGTATAGGCTATCTCGGCGTCGACCTCCAACCGCCTCATTCCTTTTCCCGCCTGGTCGAGTGCGCTTGGATGTCGACGCCGCCGCCTGCCGAGTCAAAGTGTTCCTATAATGACAGCAGCTTTTAGTGTTTAATTTAAACATTTTAATTTAACTATTTAGTAGAAATTTTTTATTTTACGAATAAGATTATGAAGAAATTCTTTCCTACCATCCACGGAGTCATCCTTAGACGGTAGCGGTGACGGTAGGAAGACTTTGTTTGAAAGTTGTTATGGCAGAGGGGCTGTGCCAGGTCCGCCACCCTTAAGTAACGGGGGGGGGGTCTGACTACGGACAGTCCTGTGCTCGGCGGGGAGGACAGTCCACCGAGGCACGAATCTGGCGGTGCCGGGGATCCGGCTCTGGGGAAGAAGAATCGGTGCCGCTCGAGGTTGCCCGTTGGTATGTCTGCACGAGGATTGTTCGTTGGTAGGGGCGATAGGCCTGAACCGACTTTCGTGGGTTTCCCCTTGGCCCCGCTCCTAACGGCTGCATTCTCGACTCCGGACTCCATCTCTGTCCTCGTTGGAGTTCCGGTGAGCAGTTTCACCTCTGGGCCGCTCCTGTGGAGCAGGGGTTTGACTCCTTTTTTCCTGGTTGTGTTCCTGGTTTCGGGGCCTCCGGGCCTCGGAGCCGTTGGACCGGAGCCGGGTCAATTGGATCTGAATGAGCGTGGTGCCCTCTTGGTGCCTTCGCCATCCTGTCAGCCCCTCGTGCCTACCCCCTCTTCCCTTTTACATGCAGGGGCGCAGGCACCACCTTTCTCTTCTTTTCCATTGGCTTCCATGGTGTTTTTCCTGGCGTTGTGCCTGACACCTTGGTGGCGCCGCAGGTCCGGTGCCGTGCCTCTGGTTTGGCATGGGTGCCATAGGCGGCGCCGCTGGTGTTTGGGTTGGCACCGGGACTTGGCGCCGTGGCTCGGTGCCGTGCTTGGCACTGTACTGGGTGCTGCAGTCGGCGCCGTGGCTTGGTGCTGCGCTCGGTGCCATGCTCGGTACCGTGGTCGACACTGTATGGGTGCCGCAGTCAGCGCCGTGGCTGCTCGGCGCCGTGCTCGAGCTGCCGTGGTCGGCTCCATACTCTGTGCTGCAGTCAGCGCCATGGCAGCTGCAGGCGTGCGCTGGGTAGCCGTGGTGGGCTCCGTGGCTCACGCTGTGCTCGGCGCGTTGCTTGGCGCCGTGGGTGCTTCATTGTCGGTGCTGCTAGTGGTGCTGTGGGTGTCTCACAGTGCCACTGATGCCCGTGGGCACCCGCAAGTGCTCTGAGCGGTGTCGGGCACCCGCAGATTACCGCGAACAGCGCCCAGGCACCATTGGTGGCACCGTGGCGGCGCCCGGGCACCAGCAGGTGGCGCGTGGATGGCACCGAGCACCCTGGTGGCGCCGGCACCCACAGGTGGTGCCCTGGTACCCGCGGGTGGCATGGGTGCCATGGGCTTCTTGGGTGCCATGGTACCATGGGTACCATGGGCGTTGGGGGTGCCCTTGCGTGCCATTGCTGCCGTTGGTACCAAGGATAACTGCAGGTTCTGCCGTGGGTGCCCTCTGGTGTCTCTCAGGTTGGCATGGTTGCTGCTTGGTGCCTCCTGTGCCACAGTGATGCTAGTGCCTAGGAGTGCCAGTTGGTGCTGTCTGACAGAACTAGGGAAAGATCTGTGTTTGCAGACCTCTCTTCCTAAGACTTGTGTTGGGATGTTTCCATGGAATGAATTCTATTCTGCGGATTATTTCACACATTTTAGTGGGTGGCGGTCTGCATCGGATCTCCTCATCCAGCGATTTTCTGCTGATGGGACTCTTCTGTTCTGTTTCTGTCAGTGGAATCTCTCATCGCTCAGCACTTTCTCAGCCCCTCGTGGTGCCAAGCTCCTCGACACCCTTCCTGGTGGCGGAGTCTCTAGTGGCTCTAACCGAGACCTCTTTTTGGGGTCCTTCTGTGGTAGAGAGGCATCTGGATGAGTCTCTCCCTGTCCTTCTGGTCAGTGATACAGCGGATGACTGATTTTATATATTGAACACTCTCTCTATCATCAGAGTCTGTGATGCAAGCTCTTTTAGTAGTTCCTCATTTATGGGGTCCACCATAGTGTTCAGACTGGATCTGTGGACTATATACCTCTGCGCCTAGACTTTTTCAGTGGTCAAGACAATTACACTCTTTGGAACATTTTAATTCTATGGTCGGGAGCTGCACAGACTGTCCCGCTCCTTTGATAGGGGTATACAGCCCATTTTGATGCTGCCCCTCTGGTGGCTGCTTCACCACAGGAGTTAACATCTGTCTAGCTATTATTAGTCCAGTCAGGGGTTCAGTTATGGATCTTCAGGCTCCTCCTGCTCCTCAGAGGGATGACATCCTTGTCATTTCTGTATCAGGCAATACTTGCCAAGCAGCCAGCAACCTTGTCAGGCTCAGACTAATGATATTTAACAAAAAAAAGGGGGCAGAATTATCACAGCACAGGGCCTAGTTGGAATTTCCTGATACTACACTTGGATCTGATCAGGTTCCGCCTCAACCCTGAGGCGGTCGTCTCTAAACCTCAGTAAAGAGTACCTGTTTTCTTCTACCCCTAGGGGGCAGTCCGATCCAACGGTGGTATAGCTCACCTCTTTTCTCTAGAGAATTTCTCTTATTCTGAGATATTTCCAAAACCTAGGCATCTAACCAGTCTGTTAGTCCCCTTTTGTTTTTAATCAGGCTTTCTTCTCCTGATCAGAGCCTTGCAGCAACAGAAGTGACTCTTCAGCAAGTCGGAACTTAGATTGCTACTTCCATGTTTGCTTCAGCTTAACAGATGACATAGTTCTTTTTGACCATTGGTCAAGTAGGTTCTTTCTAAGGTAGCTTCGCAAATATTCACATACAGTCATACTACCCTGAACCTGTACACTTTACCTCCGGCTCTTGCAGTTCCTGAGGTCCTTTACATTAGATTAGTGCATGTCTTTGACACTATTAATTTTGGTCCTAGATCAAATCGTGAGGCCAGGTTCTTGCCGCTCTCCTAGAGTAGTTGCAGCTGCCTGGCAGACTTTAATTTTTTGCCCATTGTAGTTGTCGGCAAGGTGACGAGTTACAACTCGAGCGTTTATCTTGTAGGCACTATGTTATAGATGCTCTTACAAGACAGCTCTTTTTATTAACAGGACAGTCCTTGGCTGTCCTTTCTGAGTGAACCCTATCTCCTACCACCCTACTCAGGGTTATTGATTTTAGCTTGGTACTCTCCCACTAGTGTGAATGAGTGATGGAGACTTAGTCCAGGAAGATATGGAAATTACGTGCTACTGTAATTATTGATCTTGGACAGTCTCCATCACTCATTCTCACCCCTACCACCATCCCTGGGTTCACTCATTTTCTTTCCTGGTCTTCATGGCCTATGGTTCGGACTGTGAAGACATTGTTCTTTGACCTTTCTTACAAAGGCCATCTGGGCCCTCTCAGGCCCAGACACTCAGAATGAGTTATTCTCATTAGTTATGCTGCACCTCCTTGGTCGAAAAGGTACTGAGGCGGTTGGAGGGTCGACGCCAAGATAGCCTATACAGGCGCGAGTCAGTCTCGAGGTGCCGAGTGTGCGTGGTCCTACCTCGGCGCCGGTCCTTCAGAAAATTTTTGGCTCCCGCTTGGTCCTAGCGCCTCCGACACTATCCCACTAGTGTGAATGAGTGATGGAGACTGTCCAAGAAGATCAATAATTACGGTAAGTACGTAATTTCCATTTCTCTGAGGGGATCAAGGATGACTTGGTCGTGAGGACTCCAGTCCTTTCAACCCTCTCCCAGGAGGGTTGGGAGCAGTCAATAGACCAGGCTGTCTTCTCCCAGGGGCTACATTTTTCTGGGGTCCCACAGCAGGCGCCGTTCTGTGTCCTGTACACAGCCCCTCCATCTGCTTCTCCTCACCGTTGATGCTCCGGTCACTGGTCAGGATCTAGGTCTCGGTCAAGATTATGGTTGAGGGACTCCTCGCATTCCTTCGCATGACTCTTGGCCCAGAAGCTCCACTCCCACTCCTCTTCATCTTCAGACGATGAGAGGCTCTGATGCAGGCTGTGTTGGTGTTATGAGGAGCTGATGTGGCAACAGTGGGTCCTGGGGCAGGGTAGACCACTTTCACCAGCCCTTGTGCTTCCCAGGTCGACCCCCAGTCTGGCTTGCCCCAGTCCTGCTGTGCCAGCTATCTCTGGCTCCAGCCTCTTCACCAATTTGGGTGGAGCCACTACCCAGGTAGCCCTTACAGGGTGCCCCTACCAAGGCCTCCCACCCAGCTACTGGCCTTCCCGGTCAGTTGTCAGTCGAGATCACTCACTCAGACGAGTCCAGGGTGGTCCATGGAGGAAAGCGACCAAGGGTGGTCCTTGAGGAGTCTTCAGACTACGACGGCTTCGCCATGCAATCTTTGAAGACCCCAGTCTTCGACTATGAATCAGCCAAAGAACTGACACTGGACACAGGCCGATCTTCTTCTGGGCTTTGCTTCGGTTGATCTCTGAATCAGTGGCAATCCCCTTGGAGCTGGTCCAGAAGCAGGCCAAGTATCTCCTCACAGAAATCCTGGATAGGGATGATTCCCTGGGCATTGTCTTCCTGGTGATGGATGCTATTCTGGGACCTGCACTGGAGCTCTCACAGCATCCAGCCTCCTGTGCAGCACCCTCAGCACACATGGTCCTCAAGTATGCAGTCCCGTTCAGCTCCTCAGACCACCCAACAGCCAAGGAGTTGGTAATATTGGGGATGTGGGATAACCACCACGCCACCCCAACAAGGAGTCTAAGAAGCCGGACCATGCAGCCAAGAAAGTTTATGCTGCATCCTCCATCAAGTGAATTACGCTTTGATGGCCAACTTTGGTCATGCCCTGATGGGTTTCTTTTTTTTTTTTTTGTTTAATATAGCATTTATATAGCATTTGATCTTACTTCAAGACACAGCTCTTGCAGCAGGTTACACCATTAGAACTGAAGCCGGCAGGTGTCAGGACCCCACGGAAAAATTCTAGCTAGCTATCTTCAGCGGGGACCGTCCCCAACGTCGGTCCCACCTCCGACGTCAGGCGTGGTACAAAAGGGGGCGGTCCCGCCAGATTCCCCAGTTCTTTCCCGCTGTCGACTTGCATGTCTCGACCCTTGGTTCCAGTCTAGCCTTGACAGCGTGGTTCAAACTTTCCTCCGGAAATTCTTTTTCTTCAAGCAAGATTGTGGCTGATGTCCTCTCCGACCTCCGGTCATCCCTCCAAGTGTGCTTGCGAAACAGATCCCCTTCAAGGACCCCCACACGGCCTGTGTTAGGTGCCTGGTCCCAGACCACGATACCCGGGCCTGTTCGTTCTGCCAGGGCTTTAACAGCCGAACAAGGATCTGACGTCAGAAGGCCCTCCAGGCTTTTTTGTTGAAGGAAAAACTGAAGACCATGTCCTCCAAGGGGGAATCCTCGTCCAAATCCCACAAGCACGCCGAGAAAAGAAGGGAGAAGGCCCCTTCCAGGTCCCCGTCCAGGGCTTCGGAGTCCTGCAGCTCCGGCTCTCGGTCCGACTGCTCTCCTTCCAGGGCCAGCTCTCAGCCTCCCCCGGCTGCGGTAAGAAAGCCTTCTTCTCAGGCCAAGTCCACCAAGCCGTCGTCGTCCTCCTCTTCCAAGGCCTTGGCGAAGTCCGGGGAGCGCCACCACCATCATCATAAGTCGGGTTCCCGCTCTTTGGCTCCCGACGTCCGGTCGTCTTCTGTGCCTCCTCGCAAAACTTTGGAGCTCACACCGTTGAAGAGACCTGTGGACCCGGCGCCCGGCCCGACCCGTCGTCGGCCGTACGTCATTCCTCCCTGGAGCCGTCGTTGGCCAAACCATCCCAGCAGACACCGGTTGGGGGACCGGCGTCCGTTCCACCTGAGAAGAGGGCTCCCACGCCTCCGACCGACGTCAGTCAGGAGACGTTGACTGAGGAGGACTTAACGCAGCCCGAGGACCAGACGGGCGACCCCGGCCTCGCCGAAACTCCCAGGGCCCCCTCGCCCTTACCCGAGGCCCCTGTGGAGCCGACGCCAGGACCCGGCGACCGCCACGGCGCCTGGGCCGTCGTCGGGACTTTCTATAGCGGAAGTGAAGGATCTCTTCACTTACTGGTGGGACACCATTAAAGGGACATGGCCCCCGCTCCTCCTCCCCCCCTCCTCCTCTGGTACCGGCCCCCCCTTCGCCTTCGGGGTCGGCAGGCCGCTTACCTCCCCCCCGGGAGCCTGGATCCTCTCCCAGGGGAAGATCAGAAAAACGGAGACCTCCATCCAAATCCTCTTCTGGATCACCCAGCCCCAAGAGATCCAGGAGACACCGACGTTCGCCGTCGACGGAGGACATGGGATCAGTCTACTCTTCCTCTAGATCCCCATCTCCTCTCTCCATCCCTTCTCCGGACCCACGTGAGACACCGAGATCTCCTCCGGATGACCCCTCGTTCATGGATATTATGCGACATATCCAGGAGAACATGGGATGGGATGCAGAAGAACTAGACCCCGAAAGGTTACGCCTTGCCAGATATCTTCGGCAGAAGGACCCCAAGCCTGTGGTGGTACCACCCTTGGTGGACACTTTCGTGGATGTCACCAAGGCAGTGTAGAGCGTCCACATTTGCTCCAGCGGTGCCGAAGAAAGCTGATCGTCTGTACAAGGCTCCTAAGGACGACCAGTATCTGACACAGCAGCCTCAGGCCGACTCTCTGGTCATCACAGCCTCACATGACCGGTCACAGAGGCGCAACATTTGAGCACCCTGCCACCAGAGGCCAAAATTCCAAACAGCTGGGCTCTGGGCAGGCGCCGTCCTTCCACTACCTCGCCGTCAGATCCTTGAACTACCTGACCCACATGGTTCAATTCCAGAGCAGCTTTGTGGGAACAGGGTCTGGAGGCAGCTGAAAAGCTGCCCAAGGTGAAGCAGAAGGAGGAGATGCTCCAGCTCCTCCGTGCGGGTTCAGGCGTGGGGACCCAAGTGCTTGAGCACGTGTACGACTCCGGCGGACTCATCGGCCCGAGCAGCAGCTTCTGGCGTATGCCTCGGAGACACTCCTGTTACGTGTCTCGGCTTTACCGGATGTCCAGAAAAACATTATGGACGCTCCGTTCGAGGGAGAAGTTTTATTTGGTAATCCTTCCGAGAAGATCATTACCAAACTTCAAGAGGCCGGAAAGGCGGTAAGGTCGGTTCAAGCCATGTACCGACCCAAGCTTGGTTCCTTTTGTAGGAACCAAAGCCGTTTTCGTGGGCGGACACAGAGGCAGCTCCGCTACACATCAGAGGGGATCCGGTTTCCGTAGAACCCAGGGAAAACAGCCCGCTAGCCGAGGTCAGCGTTCCCCTAGGCCGACCCAGCCAGCGGGCCCATCTGCCGCCACAGCCTGACTCCTTTCCGGCCCCCGCCCCTCAGGATCAACGGGAAATCATGGTCGGGGGTCGCATTGCGAACTTCCTGCCGGGATGGCAGGCCATTACCACCGACAGGTGGGTTCTGCAGTTGGTCAGTCTAGGCCACTTTATAGAATTCGCAGAAAAGCCACCCTCGAGGCCTCCTTTGCTCTCCCGGTATCCGGGTCAGCACAAAAATTTGATCTGGCAAGAGGTACTCGCGCTCCTAAGAAAAGGAGCGATAGAGTACGTCCCGGAGAACCAGAGAGGACGAGGATATTATTCCCACTTCTTCCTGGTTCCCAAGAAATCAGGGGACCTCCGTCCGATTCTGGACCTCAAGCGACCTCAAAGCGATCGCTTCTACAAAAGATTCCGCATGGTGACTCTTCGGGCCTTATTCCCAAGCTGAAACAAGGCGCCTTTTTAGCGTCTCTAGACATGCAGGACGCATACCTGCATATCCCCATAGCTCACGCGCACCAGAGGTTCCTGCGCTTCGAGTTTCTCGACCACCACTTTCAGTTCCGAGCTCTTCCGTTCGGTCTGTCATCCGCACCAAGGGTCTTTACCAAGTGCATGGCAGTCGTGGCAGCATCTCTGAGGAGACAGGGCCACTATGTGTTCCCGTACCTCGACGACTGGCTTCTCATGGCCGCCTCCAGAGAGGTGTTGTTACTCACGGTTCAGAGCACCCAGGACTTGTTCCAATCTCTGGGCATTCTCATAAATTACAAGTCTCTCCTGGTACTGTGGCAAAACTGCAGTTTATTGGCAGTCCTGGACACTATTCAGGGAAGAGCTTTTCTTCCGGACGACAGAGCGGGCGCATCAGATCCCTCATAAGGGATTTGTCGCCGAACAAGATCGTACCTGCCAGGTCGGTCCTTCGCTTGCCCGGTCACATGGCTGCAGCCATTCCTACTGTCCCTTTCGCAAGGCTCCACATGCGGGTAATCCAGTGGATGCCCAAGGTACAATGGGACCAAAGGCAAGACCACTTGCAGCATCCGGTCAGGATCACGAACTCAGTCATCCGAGACTGGCAGTGGTGGCTAGTCCCCGGGTCGCTCTCCAAGGGCGTCCCGTTTGTAGCGCCGTCCCCGGAGGTAACCCTCACCACGGACGCCTCAGGTCTTGGGTGGGGCACACCTGGACGGGGTAAAGTCTAGAATGCGTGGACCCGTTGGAAGCTCATCTCCATATCAATGTCCTAGAGATGAGGGTGGTTCTCTATGCCCTGCAGGCCTTTCAGTCAGTAATCCCACGTGTACTCTCCTGCTTCAGACAGACAACACGGCGGTGATGTATTACCTCAACAAACAAGGGCGCACACTCTTACCCCTTTGCAGGGAGGCCATGAGGGTGTGGGATTGGAATGTCGGACAGCGCAAATCTGATCACTGTGCATGTTCCTGGGGTGGACAACACAATTGCGAGCGGCCTGAGTCGATCCCAGGCCAGAGTCCACAGTGGGAACTTCTTCAAGAGATAGCAGAGGATCTGTTTCTTCGTTGGGGAATTCAGAACTAGACTTGTTAGCATCCCCATCCAACATAAAACTGCCCAATTTGTGCTCGCTAGATCCAGGGCCTGGTGTTTTCTGGCGAGCAGCGTTATCCCTCTCCTGGGTGAACAGATTCCTCTCTTCCCTCCTTTCCCGTTGATCCAGAGAGTTCTTCTCCAAACTCGCAGGGAGCACGCACTCATGATCCTGGTGGCCCCGTTCTGGCCCAGACAGATCTGGTTCCCTTTGTTGGTGCAACTATCTCGGGAACCCCCGCTCCCGTTGCCGCTCAGCTCCCACCTCCTGTCTCAGGAGAATGGTTCATTAGTCCATCCGGACCTACGCTCTCTGAACCTGCATGCTTGGCTCCTAGAGACATAGCCATCTTGCGTCACGGGGTCTCGCAAGAGGTTGCAGAGGTTCTTTCTGCAGCCAGAAAGCCGGCAACGCATGCGACGTACGCCATGAAATGGCGCCGTTTTTGTTTATGGTCACGAGCTCGTGATCTTTCCCCTTTAGGTTGTCCTGTGGGAGTAGTTTTGGATTACCTCCTCTCCCTTTTTCATTCAGGCCTAGCCTACTCCTCTATTAAGGTGCACCTCTGTGCCATTTCTGCCTATCACCTCCCGGTGGTCACTGTACAATAGCTCAATTGGGCGCCTCTGGGAATTTCTTAGGGAGTGTTACACCTTAGGCCTCCCATTAGGGACCCTGTGCCCCCATGGGATCTGCTCTTTGTCCTGGAATAGCTCACGCTCCCTCCTTTTGAACCTGCCGCGGATTGCGAGCTACGTTTTCTGTCATGGAAAACGTTATTTTTAGTTGCCGTTACTTCAGCGAGAAGAATTTCTGAGCTTCACGCTCTTATGTGCAAAGAGCCTTATTTAGTTTTCCACCGGGACAGAGTATCCCTGAGGACGAATCCTAAGTTTTTACCTAAGGTGGTCTCTTCACTCTCTCTAAACCAGGACATTGACCTTCCGGTCTACTTCCCGAGTTATTCAAATAGAGGAGGCTTTGCTCCACACCCTGGATGTTCACCGCAGCCTGAGGTATTACCTCAACAGAACTAAGCCCTCTCGTAGTTCTGATCAGCTTTTTGTTTCCTTCTCTGAGAGAATGATGGGCCAATCAGTATCCAAACAGTCTCTGTCTCGCTGGCTTGTCCAGTGTATTTCCTACTGTTATGATATAAAACAAAAGCCCTCCGGGCTCGGTCCGGGGTCATTCTGCTAGGGATGTGGCCACATCTTTGCAGCCTCAAAACGTCTCCACCTCTGCTATTTGTGCTGCAGCCACTTGGAGCTCTGTGCATACCTTTATCAGGCATTATAGCCTGGACATCGCCTCTAGGCGAAGGGCTGGTTTCGGCCTGCTGGTGCTACAGGGTCTCCTGTCCTAGGTTCAGGACCTGGAATGTACTTCCTATTTTCCTCCTCCCGGAATTTCTGGCAGCGTTACTGCTTGGGAATCAGTCTAATAGTGTAACCTGCTGCAAGAGCTGTGTCTCGGCAAAGATGGTACAGTTACGTGAGAACTTACCGTAACAGTAGATCTTCGAGAACAACTCTTACAGCAGGTACCTTCCCACCCACCTTCCCCTTGAGGAGGCATGGCTCAGTCTTCCTGAGCAGGTTTATATCTTTCTGTCTTCTGATGGCGAATCCTCGGTCTCCCATTTCGATGTCAGCCTGCGGCCGGAAGTCTCAGTAGGGAGAACTGGGGAATCTGGGCGGGACCGCCCCTTTTTAATACCACCGCCTGGCGTCGGAGCCAGGAGACTGACGTCACGGTCCTCGCTGAAGATAGCTAGCTAGAATTTTTCCTCGAGTCCTGACGCCTGCCGGCTTCCAGTTCTAATGGTGTAGCCTGCTGCAGAGCTGTTCTCGAAGATCTGCTGTTACGGTAAATTCTTACGTAACTGTACTTTCCCTGTGACCACCTATGCCTGCGATCGGGCCCCCCCTACAGCCCTAACCCTGTCATCCTCGCCCCCCTCAGGGATCAACAAGGAGCAGGATTTGAGAGCATCGGGGGCTGTCACAATCGGCCACAGGGAGACACAGGTTTTTCTGTGGTTTTCTCCTGTCCTACCCGGAACAGTGGTGTGCAAAGGTGAATGCGCATATGTGGAGGTGCGCGTGCTCCCATAAACCGTGTGTTCCTTCCACCCTCTCGAGGGTTGTCAGTCCCTCAGACCTCCCTTGCTCTGACATCCAGCCTCCACCAGGGGTGAAAGCCGAGAGCAAGGAGACTCGCCTCCCCAATCTGGAAGATGAAACTCTTAGCACCACCGGACCACGTACCTGATAGGCATCTTTGACCCTATCCTCCCCCACCTTTCTGCAGATTTGCAGTCGGCGGTTATAGTGGTCAGAGACCAGGGTTGAGCACTGGCCAAACACTAGCTTCAGACAGCTTTAGACATTGGAGACTCTTGCACCCAGTCATGGCTGCAGCAGTTGCAATGCATCACAGGGTCTGGCTGCAGATTTCCATCTTTAAGGTGGACACCCAGCACAAATTGGCCTATGACCCCTTATTGTTCACTGACCGTTTTGACCCAGGTGTGGATAGGCACCTTACGAGGATCGAAAAGTCCATTGCCACCCTTGATTCTGTGACGTCCTTCTAGATGGACCAGTCGGGAAGGCAGCCAAAGAAAAAGCGCTTTTAGGTTCGACCCTTTCCGTCCCAGTAGTCCAAACTGCAGTAACCCCAGCCAGGGCAAACGCTGGTCTGGCGACCTAATCCTAAGTTCACCTGCCAGGGCTCCAAGATGCTTACTTACTGCTTGCAGCACTGAGGACCCGAGTACAGGAACGAGCTTGAGTCCTCAGAGGGCCGGGGGGGTAGGATGAGCATCCGAGGGACTGCTGCCCTCCTCCTGGGTGGGGGAACTGTGACACCCAATGATATGGTGACTCCCATTGGAGGCTTGGAGTACACCAGACTGGGACTACACACGTTGGGGGAGGTGATGGCAGATGTTAGCGCGCTGTGTATGGAAGAACGCATGGCCATGCAATTGCTGTCATTCCACGGCTGCTCCTCTGGTGGAACCTACTCTGAAAATCCCTCTAGCAAGGAAGCTGAATGGCTCCTGGGCTGCAGCCTCTACTCTCCGCTGAAATAACTCCAGTGTATATTTCAGCTGGGCTCTTAGGGTGTTTCAGTACTCTCCCTGCAGGGAGCCACTCTGTGAGGGAAAAGTCACGGTCTTCCTGGACCATGTAGCTCGGGAGTATCAGGGGAATGTGGGAGATTGGGGACCAGGGGCAGATAAAGGATACGTCCCTGCCCTGGCCAGAGGGCCAGAAAGAGAACTGAGAAACAACATAAACAAATTAAAAAGTCAGTGATCACTCATAGAGCATGAGCCTGAGCTACAGTTATTTCCAGGTCTGCTTTTCTCCCATTATGCCCCCTTCCCCCTCAACTTTAGTCTATGGCCCCTTATAGTGCAATCCTATATTACTTGAAAGAGCTTACTTGCTGACAACATGGATTTATGCTGTGTGCTTGTCTGGGGACCTTGGAGGACAGACAGGTTGCAGATTGAGTGTCCTAGAGGACGTGCTCTTCCTCTTGGTGGAGGGGGAGCAGAGAATGCTTCAGTGCCAGATTTTTCTCTGGTTATCACTAGGACTATGGTCATGCTTTATGTAAGGGAGTAAACAACAGCATTGGCTCATGCCTGAGGCCCACAAGCTTGCCACGTCTCTGTAGACGGGACAACAGAAAAACAGTCCTGGCTGAAAGCATGTTGCCCAGTATTCCCTGGCTTCGCCTCACTGTCTTTGGGGCTTGAGTCAGTCCCTGGAGGGAGTTCTGCTCCCACTGGCCCAAACATAGGGTATGGGCATAGAGAGTAAAAAGTAGCCTGAGACTGAGGGGAGTAAGGCTGGGGAGTGGGGGCATAGAAACAGAATTTGACGGCAGATAAGGACCACCAAGCACACCTAGTCTGCAAAATAAAAGAAATGGCCTACGTTGATGTGCCTTACCATATACTTTTGAAAATACTAAACACTGCTGTCAGATCCTTATATACTGATATCATATCAAATTAAATAATCTTAATCTCTGACTATCCTCAGAAATCAGTTGTGTGACTTGACAAAGCCATGTTGCATCTGTTTATTCTAGTTAACATACACAGTTATATAAATTCTTATTAATGCTTATTCTTTTGTAAATACTTCTTGTTTGTTTTTCTGTTTATTGACCGAATGTTTTTTTCTGTTACTTACCACTTCTAGTACAGCAGAATTATTTCTAAATGTTTACTGATCCTTTGCTATATTATTTCTATTGCATAGATCTACCAAATAAACAGTAGGAACAAGACTCCCATTATGGCATACTCACTGTCTTGTTCTTCACTTGATCTGGCCTGCATCGTAGAGACCTGGCTTTGTGACAGTACTGATCCAGTGTTAGAAGTCTCTCTCAGCTGCATTCTCTGTGGTTCACTGCCCATGGAGAGATCGCTGGGGGGCTAGCCATTTGTTTTAGATTTGAGTTGAACTTCACCATGAATCCAGTGGACGAGACTTCATTGTTTCAGTGCGTGGGGGTCCAGGTGCAGGTTGCAGGATCTTTTTCTTCTGTATCGGCCTCTGGGGCATGAGAGGGAGTTCCTGCAGGAAATCGCAGATTTCTTTGCCAAGAGGGTATTGGAGTTGTCCAGGTGGTTAATATTGGGTCAATGATGAACTCTCACAGTTTGGTCAGGATTTCCTCCAGTTCCTGGAATTGCTGGACCTAGCACAGGTAATTACCCCTTTAGTCCCACCATCACAGCCATGCTTTGGACTTAGTTTTCTCTGAGGCTCTAGATTAACACTCTTGAGATTGATCTGATCAGTTGGTTGGTTCATAGTACGGCGAGGTTGTCCTGTGGGGCTGCCTCTCGAGGTCATGCCGCCCCCTCCTTGGAGATGGTTCAGTACCACCCACTGAAGTGGCTGTCCCTGGATGGACTCTAGGCAGTAGTGGATCTATCGAATTTGCTGGCTACTTGTAGAACTGGATCGGAGGAGGTGGTGATGGAGTATAATAGGGCCATTGCCTGGGCCTTTGATGTGATTGTACTGGTCCATATATGACCACAGGCTTCGTGCTTCAGACTCCCCTGGTTTGATGGGAGCTTGGGAAGCTGAACTCTAGGGGTCGGAGATTGGAGCATTGGTGGAGGAGAACGTAGTCTGAGGGAGACAAACTGGCTCTGAAGACTCACTGTGGTGAGGATCAGAGGGCAGTTTTCCATAAGAAGGAAGAATTCCTGTCCAGGGAAATTGCGGCGGGGAAGAACTAAGCAGCTGAGCTCTTCCATTCTGTGGACAGCCTACTCTATGCTGTCTGTGTTCAGCTGGTGAGAGCCAATTCATTCACTCATTGCAGAGTTTGCTTGTTTTTTTTTCTGGCAGGATGTCTTCTTTTCAGTCTGGTATCTTCCCAACTGGGTTGTTGTGACCCAGCAAGACTGAGCGGGTAGTGAACAAATGTCCTCTTCGGATCTGGAAGGGTTTAGGCCAGTTTCGGTGGAAGAGGTGTATGGAGTTGTCTCAGAGCTACAGCCCACATTCTGTGAATGGGATCCAGGACCAACACACTTCCTGGTAAGGTGCGCGGGGGTTTTGGGGGCCAGTGTTTGCCAAGTTAGTCCGGTGCTCCCTTTTGAAGGGAACTTTTCTGAGCACATTGAATGATGCACTGGTGAGGCCCTTTGTGAAGAAACCATCACCTGACCCGGACTGCTTGGTGAATTTTAGACTTGTCTCTAACCTCTCCTTTCTGTGAAAGATTATAGAGAAGATGGTGGCTCTGTAGCCTGAGGAACACCTCACAGCCTTTGACATCTATAAGCCTCTCCAGTCTGGATTTAGGTTCAGAAACAGTACAGAGACTGCACTGGTCAGGGTGCAGAATTACCTTTTCAGGACCAGCGATACAGGAGAGTGGTCAGTTCTAGGGACGTGGATATAGTACAGTATCCACACATTGGCAGTCTTCCTTTCCCTTTAAATCCAGCTGGAACATTTTCAAGCTAATCTCCTCCCACCCACCTGGGTGGAATCTCCTCAGCTCCACCCCATGACGTCAGATTTTCCTTTCCGTTGGAAGAGTCAGGTCTCCTCCTTCAAACAACATGAAGTTTTGCTTTATTCTGACTATATGCAGTTAGCCCTTTCAGTTCAACTGCCCTGGAGATGAGTTAACTAAGTGCCTTAGCATAGAACGTTGAGCTCAAGCTTGGTTTTCAAAACCCTGTCCCTGGTATATTCTTTGTAACCTTCAGTTCTACGACTGTGGATATGTTGTTCATCCATACTCATTAGCATGTCCCTTTCCCCTTTAAATCTTGCTGGAAGTCTTCAAGCTGACTCCTCCCACCCACCTGGGTGGTATATACCTTGGCTCCGCCCCGTGATGCCAGATCTTCCTTTCCGCTGGAAGATACAGGTTGCCTCCCTCATGCTCACACATTTCGTAGGCCCTGGCTTTCAAACCTTCGGTGTTACCGAGATTAAAAATTGTTGAAGTTAACGACTGCCTCTTCATGTCATCGATCATGGAGGAGAAATCTTCCCCTGGATTTCGCTGGTGTCCTTGTGGTCAAAAAATGTCACGCACCAATCCCTACCTCACATGCATGTACTGCCTCGGTGTCGGCCATGACACGTCACACTGCAGTTTTTGTCTGGCCTTCCATCCCAACATCCTGGACGACTGCCTTGCACATCTTAAACTGGGGAGACTGGAGAAGAGGAACCCTTCGGTGAAGTCCAAGGAGGCTAGGTGGGCGATTTCCACGGCTGCAGGTTCCGCCGAACAGCTGGAACGCATGAAGGCGTTCGAGGAAGAAGCCGCCCGCGCTTCGGACATTTGAAGCTTCTTTGTTCTGCTTAACCTGAGCTCCACGTTCTCGGGCTCGTTCAAGGAGTTGTGCCAGTCTCTCCCATGGGCTCGCACTCCTCCCAATCATGTAAGCGGGATAAGGAATCGAGCACATCTTCGTCTCAGCTAAGGCACTCTTGGGACCGAAAGAGATCTCAGTCCCAGGAGCATGCAGTCTCGACCTCGGTTGAGATCGCTTCCTCGGCCACAGGCTTCATGGAAATTCCATCGGGCCAGCCGACTGAGGATGCGACCAGTGAGGTTGAGATTGTTCTTGACCTATTGACCTGCTGTCGCCGGCTCCGGTCGATGACTCTTTGGAAAGGACTCCAGTCCTTGTCTTCCCCAATGAGGAGACCCAGCCCGCTGGTGTCCCCATTGAGGAATCGGTTCCGGACCCCCAGAAGTCACTGGTCTTGCCGGTGTCTCCTGAGTGACTGAGGCGGCCTTCCCGGTCGAGGTCTAGAACCCCCTCATCCAGTCGACCGAGGAAGATCCATAAGTGCTCCAAAAAGAGGCGATGCCACCGGTTGTCCTCGTCCTCCTCGGATGAGGAGAGGCTCTGACAGAAACTCTGGCGCTTCGAGGACCTCATGTGGCAGCAGCTGATGTTGTCTGGGCACAAGCTGACTTAAACTCCTACCCCGGCCATTAGTTGGCTTTCGCCTCCTAGGCCGAAGCTGACCCTCTTGGAACCGAAGCCTTCGGTTCCCCTGCCCGCGGGGCCGGTGCGACTGCCTGTTCGGTCTATACCAGTCTCTCCACCAATAGTGGTGGAGCCACCGCTTAAGCAGCCTGAGGGAGGGGCTCCTTCCAAAGAGGACCAACCAGATACTGGACTTCCCCAATGTCTGTTGGTCACGGTGTCCTCGGACCGCCCTCAGCGGGTCGAGGGTGATTTGTGTGGCAGCCCACTGTACCCCGACTCTTCGGACTCGGATGTCACCGGGCTTCACTCTCATCCCGGGGATGATGAGTCATCCGTTGGCACAGGAATGGAGGAGGGTCCTTCCTCCTTAAGGGATAGAAACATAGACTTTGACGGCAGATAGGGACCACTTGGCCCACCAAGTCTGCCCATTTCCCCTTCCTGTTGGATAAGCTGCAGATTCTAGTTAACCAACAGCCTACTTCCTGCAACCTCCCACTGCAATTTCCTTATGTCTGCCCCATGCTTGTTTGAATTCCTCCACTGTTTTAGACCCAACAACCACCCCAGGAAGGCGGTTCCATGCATCCACCACTCTCTCTGTGAAAAAAAATTTCCTCACATTACCCCTGAGCCGTCCCCCCTCTATCTTTAAATTGTGTCCCCTTGTTCTTACACATCTCTTTTTCTGAAAGATGCTACCCTCCTGGACTTTGTTGATTCCCTTGAAGTACTTAAAAAGTTTCTATCATGTCCCCCCTGTCCCTCCTTTCATTAGGGGTATACATATTAAGCTCTCTCAGTCTCACTTAATATGGTTTCTGATGCAGACCCTGCACCATTTTAGTTGCCCTCCTCTGGACTGTTTCCATCCTGTCTATGTCCTTGCGTAGACGGGGTCTCCAAAACTGCACACAGTATTCCAGATGGGGTCTCACCAACTGTCTGTACAGAGGGATAACCACTTCCCTTTTTCTACTTGTGATGCCCGTCCTGCCATCCCAGTATCCCTGGCTCTCCTTACTGACTTCTCACATTGCTTACCCACCTTTAGGTCATCTGATATGACTACCCCCAAGTCTCTTTCCATTTTTGTTGTTGTTAGTACATCCCCTGCTATTGTGTACTCTTCTCCTGGGTTTTTGTTTCCCAGGTGCATTACTTTGCACTTCTTTGCATTGAATCTAAGTTGCCATATGTCTGTCCATTCCTCCAACCTTGCCA
Source organism: Neoceratodus forsteri (assembly GCA_016271365.2). Taxonomy (NCBI): domain Eukaryota; kingdom Metazoa; phylum Chordata; order Ceratodontiformes; family Ceratodontidae; genus Neoceratodus; species Neoceratodus forsteri. Next base: position 409,040,893 of record CM057453.1, read on the forward strand.
AGTCCCTTCTCATCCTTTCTACCCCCCTTGTGTATCAACTCTTTTACAGATCTTTGTGTCATCTCCAAAGAGGCATACCTTTCCCTCCAGACCCTCTGCAATGTCACCTATAAAGATGTTAGAGGACTGGACCCAGTCCTTCGCCTCATCTCTGATTCCACAGGGATGCCCCTGGAACCCATCCAAAAAAGGCGTAGTACCCTCTCACGGACATCTTCAAGAGAGGGGATACCCCAACGGAAGCCATTTCTGTGGCAGAGGCAATTGTTGGACCGGCACTCGAACTATGGCAGCGTCCTGCCTCATGTCCAGCACCATCTGCCTGCAAGTACGTGGTTTCCATGGGGTCCCTTACGGGGTTCACAGAGCACCCTTGGGCAGAGAGCCTGGTGACCACCTCTGTGTTCAGGTGTACTGGCAGTTCTGCCGACACTGACTGACCTCCCGACAAAGAGTCCAAGCATTTGGACCACTCGGCGCGGAAGGTCTATGCGGCTTCTTCCCTAGGCCTTCATCAGGCAAGTTCGGCCGTCATCATGGCACACTTCTCTCATGCCCTCCTTGGGTCATTAGACAAAGTCCTCCCACATCTCCCCGCGGTCATGCAGACCACAGTTAAGCAGGTCAGGGACCAGGGCCGAGCTGTTGCCAAACAGCAGCTCCAGACAGCCCTGGACATTGGGGACTCTTGTGCTCATTTGATGACCGCCACAGTTGCCTCTTGCCACAGGGATTGGCTGAGACTCTCCTCCTTCCCAGCGGATACTCAGCACAAGTTAGCGTATGTGCCCTTCCTTGGGACCGACTTGTTCGGCCCAGGAGTGGCTGGTCACCTACAGTGTACAAAGCAGTCCAGTGCCACCTTGGACGCCACTTCTGCTAAGAGTTCATCAGCATCAGCAGCAGGTTCAAGCTTGACACCCTCGGCCCAAGCCTGGACCCCAGTAGACCCGTAGAGGAGGCCGAGGCTCAGGTCCTGGAGCTTCCTCTTCCTCCAAGCCTGCTTAGTGACGGGGTGGGGATTGCCACCCCTATTCCAGTCACGCCAGCTCTGGGTCTTCCCGTGGGGGGCCGGCTCGCCACTTTCTTTCCACCTGGTCCACTATCACCACGGACAGCTGGGTTCTCAGAGTGGTTGGTCAAGGACTGCCTCTAGAATTCGAGCAGTTCCCTCCCTGCCAAGCCCACACCCCTCGGGAAGAACAGATTTCCGCACACACCCAGTCGGCTGGTCGAGGCGACATCACTCAACTCCTCCTCAAGGAGGCAGTGACTCTAGTGGCGGATCCTTCAGCAGACCCAGGCTTTGTCTCCAGGCACTTCCTGGTGCCCAAGCGGACGGGGGCTGGTGTCCATTCTAGAGCTCCATGACCTGAATCAATACCTCAGGTCATGCACCTTTCGGATGGTCACTCAGTCCCAGATCATACCATCCTTGAGCGAAACATGTGGTTCTGTTCACTGGATCTGCAGGACGCGTTCTTTCACGTCCCAATCCGTCCGTCCCATCAGCGGTTCCTCCGCTTCAGGGTCGAAGGGACCATGTACGAGTTCCGAGCCATGCCGTTCGGCCTGTCATCGGCCCCACAGGTCTTCACCAAATGCATTGCAGTGGTGGTGGCCCATCTCCGGCATCGGGGGGGTCAAAAATTTACCCCTACCTCGACAGTTGGCTCCTTGCAGGTTCCACCAAACAGGAGGTGGAGAGGTCCCGGGACCTGGTCCTCCAAACCTGCTCCCAACCTGGCCTCCTGATCAACGAGGCCAAGTCAGAACTCGTGCCTTCTCAGGTGAAGGGCTTCATCGGGGCAGAGCTCGACTCTTGTCAAGGCAGAGCTCGGCTCCCGGCGGACAGGGCGGAGGTTCTCTCCTCCTTTGCCCAATCATTTCCGGTTGGGCACTTGTGCCCTAGCCGGGACTTTCTGCGCCTTCTGGGTTACATGGCAGCGTGCACCTCAATGGTCCGTTGGGCCCGGTTGCACATGCACCCCCTTCAATGGGAGCTGGCCACCCAGTGGATTCAGCGCCATGGTCATTTCGACCAGCTGATCACTCTAACCCAGAAGATGTGGGACACTCTCCAATGGTGGCCTGTCCCAGACTGGTTGCAGGAAGGGATCCCGTTTGTCCGGCCCGAGCCAACAGTCGTCCTCACAACCGATGCCTCTCTCATGGGCTAGGGAGCCCACATAGGGGACAACAGGGCCCACGGGCTCTGGACCCCCGAGGAATCCCGATGCCACATCAACCTGTTGGAGCTCAGATTAATCAGACTGGCACTGTCAGCTTTCGCTCCTCAGCTACGAGGTCAAGTGGTTCAAGTCTAGATGGACAATACCACGACCATGTACTACCTCAAAAGCAGGGCCGCACGCACTCCCGTTTGCTGTGTAAGAAGGTGCACCACATCTGGACCCTCGTGACCGGTTGGAGGCGGATCTCCTAGCCATCCATGTGGCAGGAGCCTCGAACCAGCTGGTGGATGCTCTCAGCCGCATAGGCCAGACATCCCACGAGTGGTGTCTCCATCCGGAGGTAGCTTACAGCCTGTTCTCCCATTGGGGCAAACCATTGGTGGACCTGTTTGCCTCCAAGGAAACGGCCAAGCTGAGGCTGTTTCATGCCCGCCCCCCTGATGCCTTCTCGAGGCCATGGACCCGAGGCCTCCTCTACATCTTCCCTCCATTTCCCTTGATCCACAAGGTGTTAGTCAAGGTGAGGAGGGACAAGGCGAAGGTGATTCTGGTAGCCCCAGACTGGCAGCGCCAGTTCTGGTATCCAGATCTCCTCGGCCTCAGCTGCAGGCCCCCGGAGCAGCTTTGTACACGCCCAGACCTAATATCTTTACATCAGGGGAAGGTATTCCATCCGGACCTTCAATCCCTGCACCTCACAACCTGGTACCTGAGCGGCTAGAGTTCCAGGCATTGGGTCTTTCTGAAGATGTCTGCACCGTGGTGGAGGCATCTAGAAAGGAATCGACCAGGAAATGTTATGCCTTCAAATGGAAAAGGTTTTCCATTTGGTGTCAGGGCAAGGGCCTGGACCTCTTATCCTATTCTGTGGCTGACATTCTCGACTACCTTTGGTCTCTCTCCAAAGGGGGTCTGTGGTCATTGACCCTTAGGGTGCACCTGGCAGCCATTTCTGCCTTACAGGCGTGGGCGGTCAGCGTTGATGGCGCAGAAGACAGTGGTCAGGCGCTTTTCAGAGCCTGGATCACCATCCCCTCCGGTGCGTGACCTCCACCTCCGTGGGATCTACTGCTGGTATTGGCAAAGCTCATGGGCAAGCCATTTGAACCAATGCACAAGTGTGAACTGTCACACTTGTCATGGAAGACGGCCTTCCTGGTGGCTATCACGTCTGCCAGAAGGACATGGGTGCTCCAGGCACTCTCGGTGGACTCCCCTTATCTGGTCTTCCACAGGGACAAAGTTGTCCTGCACCCCCACCCGAAATTCCTTCCGAAGGTGGTGTCAGAGTTTCACCTTAACCAGGTGTTGACTCTGCCGGTATACTACCCTAATTACATCTCGGAGGCCGAGTACAAGCTCCATACTTTGGACCTGAGACATGCTCTCTCTCTTATTATAAGGACAGGACGGCGGAAATTCTTGGAGAGGTTCTCCAGCCGTTTGTCACCTATGCTGAAGCCGCTTCTGGAAGACCTGCAGCAAATGGACTATTGCAAGATGGATTATATCATGCATAGGTCTGTGCTATGAGTTGGCGGGCAAAGAGCCTCCCAGAGGGATAAGAGCTCATTCTACCCGCCATACTGCTGCATCAGTGGCTGCTTCCATGGACATACCCTATCCAGGAGATCTGCCGGGCTGCTACCTGGAAGTCAGCAAACACCTTCATCACCCACTACCACATCGACCTTGAGTCACGCCAGGATGCTGGTTTTGGGACCTCAGTTCTCCAGTCTCTGTTCCCTAAGTAGGGGGTGTGCGCCTTGCCTCCCTCCTCCCAGAGAACTGCTAGGAGTCTGCCAATAAGTGTGGATGAACATCATATCCACGATCCTAGAAGAATAGGTTACTCAACCTGTAACAGTAGTTCTAGGAGCGGTATATGTTGTTCATCCACATGGACCCACCCGACCTCCCCGGCTGCGGACGCACACAGCCTGGCTTCCAGCGGGCTAAGATTTGGCATCACGGGGCGGAGCCAAGGTATATACCTCCTGGGTGGGTGGGAGGAGCCAGCTTAAAGACTTCCAGCAAGATTTAAAGGGGAAAGGGACATGCCAATAAGTGTGGATGAACAACATATACCACTCCTAGAACTACTGTTACAGGTGAGTAACCTGTTACATAGAAACATAGAATTTGACGGCAGATAAGGACCGCTTGGCCCACCTAGTCTGCCCATTTCCCTACCTGATAGATAAGCTGCAGATTCTAGTTAATCAACAACTTACTTCCTCCTACCCCTCACTAGAATCGCCTTATGCCTGTCCCATGCATTCTTGAATTCTCCCACTGTTCCTGACTCCACAACCTCCTCAAGAAGGCTGTTCCATGCATCCACAACCATCTCTGTGAAAAAATACTTTCTAACATTACCTCTGAGTCGTACCCTCTATCTTCAAATTGTGCCCCCTTGTAATTGCACATCTCTTCTTCTGAAAGATACTACCCTCTTGTACTTTAATTCCCTTGAGATACTTGAAAGTTTCTATTATGTCCCCCCTCTCCCTCCTTTTCTCAAGGGTATACATATTAAGCTGCTTTAGTCTCTCCTTGTATGTCTTCTGGTGAAGACCCTGCACCATTTTGGTTGCCCTCCTCTGAACAGCCTCCACTCTGTCTATATCTTTGCGGAGTTGGGGTCTCCATAATTGCACGCAGTACTCCAGATGGGGTCTCACTAATTGTCTGCACAGAGGGATAACAACTTCCTGTTTTCTAGTGTTGATGCCTCTCCCTATGTATCCCAGTATCCCCCAACCCTCCTTACTGCCTTCTTACATTGCTTGCCCACCTTTAGGTCATCTGATATAATTACTCCTAGGTCTCTTTCGATTTTTGTTGTTGTTATTAACTCACCCCCCATTGTGTACTCTTCCCCTGGGTTTTTGTTTCCCAGATGCATTACCTTGCACTTCTTTGCATTGAATTGCACTTCTTTGCATTGAATCTGAGCTGCCTCATATTTGACCATTCCTCCAACCTTGCCAAGTCCCTTTTCGTTCTTTCCACCCCACCTTGTGTATCAACCCTGTTGCAGATCTTTGTGTCATCTGCAAAGAGACATACCTTTCCTTCCAGGTGCTCTCCAATGTCACTTATAAAGACATTAAAGAGGACCGGTCCCAGTACCGAACCCTGCGGTACCCACTAGTTACCTTCCTTTCTTCACTGTGGACTCCGTTTACTGTTACCCTTTGCATCCTGTTGCCCAGCCAGTTTTTTATTCAGGCTACCACCTTGGGTCCCACTCCAAGGCTGGCTAACTTGTATATTAATCTTTTGTGTCAGACTGTGTCACATGCTTTGCTAAAATCTAGGTAGACCATATCCACAGCCCCTCCCTGGTCTACTACTTTGGTCACCCAGTCAAAGAAATTTATTAGGTTCATCTAACATGACCTTCCTGCTGTGAAACCATGCTGCCTTGGGTCCTGTGCCCCACTGGCCTCTAGGTACTCAACAATTCTTTCCTTCAGAAGTGATTCCATTATTTTCCCTACCATTGAAGTCAAACTAACTGGTCTGTAGTTTCCTGTCTCTGCCTTGCTCCCACTTTTGTGAAGTGGAATCACATTTGCCCTCCTCCAGTCCTCAGGTACCACCCCATCCTCCCATGATTTGTTAAAGAGAGTAGTCAGCGGTGTTACTACTTCTACCCTTAGTTCTTTTAGAATTGTTTGGTGAATCCCGTCAGGCCCCATTGCTTTGTCCACTCTCAGTTTCAAGAGTTCTTTCAAAACCCTTTCTTCTGTGAATGGACTGGTATCGACCCCCCTATTCAGTGTTTCTCCCTTGTTTGGTTTAGGTTCCTCCCTCTCCTCTTCCACTGTTAATACTGAGCAGAAATATTTGTTCGGTATCCCTGCTTTTTCACTGTCACCCTCTACCCACATTCTTTCCCCTTTATTAAGTCTCTGTATCCCTCCCTTCATCTTTCTTCGCTCCCTAATATACCTATAAAAGGTTTTATCCCCCTTCTTAACAGAGTTGGCTATCTTTTCCTCAGTTTGTGCCTTTGCTATTCTGACTGCCTTCCCTGCCTCCTTCTGCTTTAACTGATAAAGTTCTCTGTCCTGCTCCTTCTGTGTTTCCTTATATTTCCTGAATGATATCCTTTTCTCCTTAGCCATCCCTGTCACCTCTTTTGAGAACCATAGTGGTTTTTTCCTTCGTTTTGTTTTGTTGATTTGCCTCTGCAATGGCTGTTTTGATTATTCCCCATTGTTCCTCCACCCCTCCTTCTTGCCCATTTGCTAGTGCTTTTCTGAGGCACTCTCTCATTTTCCCAAAGTCACCCTTCCTAAAGTCCAATACTCTTGTTTTTGTATGGCTTGACTCTATGGCTGTGTTTACTGTGAACCACACTGTTTGGTGGTCACTTGTTTCAAGATGGCTACCCACTTCTTAATCTGAGATCCTTTCTCCTTCCCCATTTGAGAGTACCAAGTCTAAGATTGCTCCCTCCCGAGTGGGTTCCAACACTAGCTGTCCGAGGCATGCCCTTGTAGGGCATCAAGAATGACCATGCTGTTGGATGTGCCTGCAGCAAAGGTACTCCAGCTAACATCTGGCATATTCAGGTCCCCCATCAACAATATCTTCCCTTTTTCTGCCATTTTAAGGATGCCTTCTATCATTTCCTTGTCCATTTCCTCCCCCTGAGATGGGGCTCTGTACACAACCCCCATGCGGATTGTGGTGCCATTTCCTCTCTCCAGGGTGACTCTTAGTGACTCATCAACTTCCTGTTTACTCTTTAGTTCTGTTGCTTTAATCCCTTCCCTTATATGGAGAGCTACTTCTCCTCTTTTACCTACCCTGTCCCTCCTGTAGACTGTGTATCCTGGTATGTTGACATCCCACTCATGGTTCTCTGTGTACCATGTTTCAGTGACTGCTACAATATCCAGGCATCCCTCTTCCATCAAGGCCACTAGTTCAGAGAGCTTGTTGTACAGACTGCGGACATTGGTACTCATCACATTCCATTTATTTTTTATGGCCTCACTTCTTTTAACCCCATCCCTGTCCTTACGCCTTTTCTGCATTTATCCCTGTCCTGCTCCTCAATAACTTCTCTACTTTGTTGTTTTCCTCTCTAACTACTGTGTGTTTTGTGGGGAGGCTGGGATTTCCTACTCCTTTTCAGTGCCTCCCCTTTGGCTGAGCCTAAATGCTTGCCAGTGAAGGACAAAATCTGTCACCTAGGGATCCTGGTCCCCCCCGGACAGATGCAGACCATTGCACCAGTATAAGCCTGCATCCCTCCAGATGGCTCCCCAGTCCCCAGTGAAGACCAAACCCTGAGCTCCACACTATTTTTTTAACCATTCATTGAATCCCATGGTGCGGAATATACTAGCATCAACCTTGCCATAGACAGGCAGCACCTCCGAGAAGGTTACCGTACATGCTACTTGTCTAAGGCCCCTCCCCAACTCCTCTTGCACTGCTCTGATTCCATTCACAGCCAGGTCATTTGTCCCTAGGTGGACAATGACATCCAGCTCCCTCCCTCGTGCAGCTACTCCCACGATCCTGAGATTCGCTTCCTGTCCCTGTGAGCCGTGGCCGCCAGGCACCTTACCTCACTATCCCCTTCATCCCTCACTTCTACCCCCCAATGACGAGACTCCCACGAAGAGTTGTTTCCTTCCTGTGAGGTCTCGACACCCCTCCTGTGGGTCTCCTTGTGGAGGTTCCCAGCATCCTCCTTGGTCTCCACTGCAGGTGCCTCCATAGAGAACCACTCTTTTGAGAACAGCATATGAATTGTGGAGAGGTACAACTGGAGGGACAGCACCTCTGTTCACCACCCCTCCCTCCCTGAGCCCACCTTGTCCAACCTCTCTTCTTGGCAACCCCTGAGGTAACAGTGGTGGCTCCCCAGGAACTTGGGCGGGGGAAGAGGTTTCACAAATCCCAGCCAGGTCAGCCTAGAGACGGGGCAACCTCCTCCCTCAGACCAGAGAGGTGCCTGCAAACAGGGGCAGCATCACAGCCTCCAGAATATGTCCCGGAACACTGCCGCCCCACAGCCATTGCACTGCACTATTCCCATCTTGACTTATTTTGTGTCCCCTCTCCTGTTGCTTCTGTATGCTTACTGTCTCCTCCCTCTATGTATTTTTACACTTACTTTCCTACTGCCTGTGTGCCCTTACAACTCTCACCCTTCCTGTTCTGGGACAGGAACTTCTCTAGTCTTCCATAGTCTCCTTCTTCCGTGCTTCGATTCAGACCTCCAGCAGCCGGGGAGTTATTTTTGAGGTTCCTTCAAGGTTGAAGAAACTAATGTGTCTCAGTGATCCTTTCCTTCCTACTGCCAAACAGGAAGTTCCTGTTGTTAGTCAAATCCAGTGGCTTTAAAAGAAGAACTAGCTATGGGTGGGTGGTGGGCAATTAAAAATCTGTAGTTCTAGACTGCTGTATCTTGCTCTGAAACCAAAGTTGTCTTCTGTCAAAAACAGCAGGAAGCTGTAATTGGAGACAGCTGCTTTTGTACTACTAAGCTGCTAAGCCACACCCCAATTAGATTCACCCTTTGCTCTGACTCAGCAAATTAAGCTGATACAGTCCACTTCCTCAGAGAAACACACAGTGACTTTTTTTTTTTTAACTTAAATGAGACCTCCTTCTAATAAAGTATCTGTTTGCTTAATCCAAACAGGTACTAACTCCTGCTGAGATAGAAGTGATTTTATCAGTAAAAAAATCTGTAGTTCTAGACTGCTGTATCTTGCTCTGAAACCAAAGTTGTCTTCTGTCAAATAGCGATTGTTTCTCAAAGTTTAATGTTGAAGAAGCTAATAATAGTTACAGCTATTACATGTTTCTCAGAGTGAGACATTTTACCTATGTTGGACAAAATTTTCACAAATTTTGAGGTCAGTCAGTTCACTGTATGAACAACGTTCATGAACACCTTCAGAATGGGGCATGTGTTCTTGTTTCCCTATTAAATGTGTACCAAAGGTGGATCATACCACCCATTAGTACTAAAATGTAAAATGTGGAATTTTTTGTGCTTAACAGTAGTCTTTCTTAAGTCTGTTGTGTTTTTTTTTTTTTTGCCATTAATCTTTTTCTCCCTGTCATGGTCCAGGCTTAGCCCTCCACCGACCCCCCACCCCATCTCCCAGAGTCCTAGGAACTTATAAGTGTGGAGATAGGGCTTGCAATTCTTAGTTAAAAATGGTTAGCACTAAAGAATCTATTGCTGTGTACAGTCAGCCAGTGACTCTGTGTTGTATACTGTGCGGATAACTGATCTTTTCCAGTACTGGTAGTAAGTAGAACATTTTTACTATTTGGATATGAAGATCTTCCCTTGTCAATCTTCACCATTTATTTTGTAGGTTAGTGCCGGGCGCACCCCCTCTGGAGATTTTTTCATTTTGTTTTGGAGTCAGCTGTAACGGGCGCCACCCCAAAAGGCGTGCTGTGTCATAAAGCGAGGGCGGCCGTTAGGTGCCGTGACTCCTCCATTCAGTTCTGTTTCCGCTGTCGCAGGCTGCACCTGCTGTGCGGATAGATACAGTTAGGCCTTCTGTGTTATCGAATCCAGACTCCTCCTCCTGCTTTTTCTCGATGCCGTCACCGGTAAGACCGTTCTTTTTATAACTTTCTTTAACGGCGCTGAGAGCTTTTGCTATTTTAGTTTCAATTTTTCGCATCATGTCAGGTTCGGGGGCAAAACGTAAGTCGAAGGCGGGCCGTGCCCCTATGCGTCGGTGTTCCTGTGGCCGGCATTTTTCCGTCATGGACCGGCATGATGTTTGTCTTCGTTGCCTGGGACCCAACCACGATATGGATGTGTGCGATACCTGTTTCTCGATGGACCGTCGTGTCCTAGAAGTCCGCGCATTTAAGATCGGCAAGGCCCCGCCGAGTTTGGGGGACGGCGCTGCTCCAGGGATTCCCAGGTACGGTCTCTAGGCCTTCCTCCGGGTCCCTCTCAGGCCTATCACGGTCTGTAGAGGAGGAGGCTTCTCATCTTCTCTTGCAAGAGGAAGCTTCTTTTGCGTGTCGGAGGCAGCGGGGTCCCCAGGGGCCTCGTGGGGACACCGCCTCGGCAGTCACCTCCTCGAGGTGCAGGCTCCCAGTGTCGAGGCCCTCTGCTGGGCCCAGCATCGTGGACCCTAGTGCAGCCTTCTGGCGCCATTTCAGTGCGACCATGTTGGCTCTCGGCGCCACGGGCCCAGCTGGCCTTCCTGACGTAAAGGAGGGGTCCCGGTGCTGGGGTTTGGCCAACGCTAGAGTCAAGGCAGGCCCAGGTGCGGGGGATCCTGGTCGCCCGCGCGCACGCGCTGTTTCACTGGACCCCTGGGTTGCCAGTATTGTGATCCAGCTGATCTCTTCCTCCTCGGAGGAGGATGACTCAGACGTGGACCCATCCTGGCACCCTGACTCTTTGGAGTCAGGGTCTCCGTGGCACGAGGTGCTAGGTGGCCCAGCGCGCCTGTTCCTCTGTCCCAGCTGCCGTCCTCCCCTGAGGCCCCCCCAGGCTGGGGGTGGTCTGGGGTTCCTGGGGGGGTGATGGAGTGGAGGTGGAGGGAGGGGCTCTCCCTCCTGAGGGGATCGTGGCAGCTGCCGACCCTGGTGCTGCTGCACCCCCTCAGGGTGGGGGGTTGCTGGGGTCGAGGAGGAGGGCATTCTCGGAGTCCGAGGGGTCGAGGGACAGGGTTCAGGCGTCTCGGTCTCTGCCTACCACCCCTTTGCGGTGCGTGGAGCCGTAGCGCTGGGCCCCGTCTTTCCCTCTTGGACCCCAGGGACCCCTCTGGTGGCGTTGCTGTGGGCTGCCCTTCTTGGATCCATGCAGTCCCAGGTTCGTCACAGGGGAGGATCCCCTTCTAGGCTGTTCCAGGCTTCGCATCCACAGGGTTCCGTTTTGCGACCTGGTCTGTTTTCCGGTATCCCGCCAGCTTGGGCTCTGTTCCCCGGATTCCAGGGCCTCAGCAGAGGATAGCTGCCTCACCGTAGGTGCCCTTCTCCCATTCCTCTGCAGCCACCCCCTGCTCTCCCAGGCCATATCGGTCCCACGCGCCCGTTATCCTGGGAGGCGTTCAGAAGGTTCTGCGGCCTTCCCCTCATATATTGGGTACCACGAATGAGTGGGTTTTTGCCTATCCCCACCGCTGCAGGAGTCCTCTGGACACTCAAGCTCTCCATCATCCCTCGCCTCCCTCCTCTGAGGGAGAGGAACCACTGCTCATCTCTCCTCCGATGCTGATTTCACTGAATATCAGCGATTCCTTTCGAGGATGGCGAGGGATCTTCAGATTTCTATATTAGGCGAGACAATACTGAGCAGGAGACGCGTGAATTCCTCTGCAATCAGTGCCCAACATTTGGTGGTACTATCCTTCCAGGATGTGCCTTCTCATTCCTGGCAGTCGCCAGCTGCCCTTTCTCCAGCCCGGCAGACTGCCAATGTAGGTACTGTGCCCATCGGAATCTCTAGGCACTCTCCCGACTCACCTTGGGATTGGCATACCTAGAGACTCCCTCCGGCGCGCCACCACCTGGCGCCGACCATCCACCGGACTCAGATTCTCTACAGTTTGACCGGTGGGGGCAAAGAGGGTTTTCTTCCTCTCGTGCGATGTTATGCACTGCATCTCATCAGGCCCACCATGCTGCCTACGGTAGGCATTTGTGGTCGATGCTTTCCCAAATCTTAGCATCAATGACTGATACGGAGCAATCCAGACAAGCTACTGCCCTCTCTGCTATAGGCCCGAAGCTGGCAAGACACCAAGCAAGGGCATCTTATGACGCCAATGAGGTGGCTTCCAGGCTTGCAGGGACAGCGATCTGTATTAGATGGATGGCATGGCTTTGTCTTTCAAGGTTGTCACCCCTGGCCCGGTGTAGGTTGATTCGCTCTGCTTTCTGGGGACCTGTCTTTTTAGTGCAGAGCTAGGAGACTTCTGCAGGGGCTTCCTCTGTCTTCCCGTCCTCGGGAACACCTCCTAACTCTTCTCCCCATAGGTCTCTCTTGATTAGCCCAGGTCTTCCCTTCTGTTTCTCACCAACAGGGGCTGGAGGTCTTGCTCCCTCAGGGTTTTTATCCCCCTTTTTTTGGGGGCTTAGTACTCACCCAAGCAGTAATGAATGGTGAAGACTTACAAGGAAGATATGAAAGTGCGTACCTACGTAATTCTTGATCTTCTCTTGTATCTTCCTCATTCATTATACCTGCCCACCTTCCCCTCAGTGGCCTCCTACTGTGATGTCTCCCCCTCCCGTCTCGTTCCTCTCCCTTTCTTTGGCCTTTATGCCAAAAAAAAACAATAATTCTGTTTTCCGTTCTTCTTCTTGCATGGATCTTTTTCCTCAAGGTAAAGAGGAGCAGGTAAGGTCTTTCTCCTCTTCTGAGAACTCTTTTGACTGTCCCTAGGGGTGACCTCTGGGCCCCTTAACCACGTTGCTCAGTTCACAGCTCAAGAGACTGTCCCTTTGGCTCGGCCTCAAAAATTTAGATTCCCTGGCAGATGGTGTTATTGTCAGCTCATTCTGGCTGGTGCTTCTGGCACTTCTTTAGCCTTGAGCAGTTGTTCTTGCTTTGCCTTCAGGGAGTCTAATTGAGTTCCTACTCTGTCCTTTCTATACAAAGCTGCCTTCTGTAGGCTTAACCCTCCCCATACACTTCTGTGGTAGCACTTAACAGGGTGCTAAGGGGCTTAATCCCCTTCCCAGTTGGGCGCTGTCTTCCGAACAGATTTTCTGCCCAAGCAGTCTGTGAGCCTCAGCTAGAGTGTAGGAGATTGGCATGATGGGAGGTTAGAGAATCTGCCCTTGTGTCCAATCTCTACAGGTGGTTCAGTTGAACCTTCTCTCAGTTCTATCAAGAGGATTCTTGCTCCCTTGTTTTTGGTTCGAGCTTATAAGCCTCTCTACCAATGTATCCTATGGGCAGTGTTCCCTCTTAGCATACCTTGTTTTCTTCCCTTTCTTCTTCTTCCTTTTCTCTTTCTCTCTATCTGTTCCTCCCTTGGAGCAGCCCTAGAAGGGAGGCCCTGCGGTCCCTTAGGATAGGAATTCTCTCTCCTCTGTCTGTTCTCTACCGGCTTGGCTTATTCCTTTTTCAGTTTATATCTTTTCCTTTTTCTGTCCCTCGGCTTTCTTGCCTCGCTCTCCTTTTTCCTTACCCTTTGTTTTCGCCTCTCCGGCTACCAGAACTGAGATGGAGGAGGAGGGTCTCAGCATCTACGCCGCCCCCGCACATGACACAGTCGTCAGTTCTCGGGGTGAAGCTGTTGGGCCGACTGCAAAAAAAAAAAATCTCCCGTAGCAGGTGCGCTCCTCCGGCACTAACCCAAGCAGTAATGAATGGTGAAGATACAAGAGAAGATCAAGAATTACGGTAGGTACGTAATTTTCATTTCTCTGTCCACCCCCAGTGTGGGATGCCCTGGGAAGTTACTGTGTAATATTCTATTGAAAGATATGTTGGAATACCATATCTGTGTATGGACTGCCATGTGTTTGTTTTTAAAACTGTTTTTTTTTAACTGATAGACAGAATAAAATCCAACTGTATAGATACACTACATTTCCATTGTGTGTATCTTTTGTTTTCCTCTCAAAGAAGTCTACAAGGTTTGTCTGATCTGACCTTCCTTTAGTGATCCTATGCTGGCAAGGTCTTATTAGAGTATACTTTTCCAAATGTTTTATCATCATGCCCATGTCACTTGCTTTTACCATTTTCCCTTTAGAAGAAGTTAGGTTTATCGGTATGTAGTTACATTAGGAAAATAGAAACATAGACTGCTCGCTCATAGTCAGGACACAATGAATATAATGATCAACAATGACATCATATACTGCAAATTTCAATGTACAGAACCAAAATATTCAATATCCTGTAAGGGCAAAGATTACTCATGGAGCAGGCACATATTCATTTGGAGGGCAAGAGCTTCAAGTAAAAGCTTTTGTATGTCCCTACTGCCCTAGGAGCACGTCTTTAGTACCGGCGTCATTAGGAGCCTCAACTCACAAGCATGAAAGTTTGCTTTGTTTGTGTCCTGTCCTAAATCTCTCTTCTCATGAGCTGGGGACTTATGCTCTAGCCTGGGCAATACTTGTTGTCTGCACTAGTGTGAATAAGTGGCAGGAATCAAGGTAGTTCTGTCTAGAAGACTAAGTTACTAACTTGTAACTGTAGATCTTCTTGGAGGACATCTCCCTTCATTGAGCCACATCCTGGAACTGTGAGTCACTGGTGCCAGCACCAACTGGAAATTTTTTTGCAGGCCGGAGCCGCCTACATCAACTCACATTGTTGTTGCCTGTATAACATGGGCATCCCCAGCATGCCTTAGTTCTGTCTTCCACCGTCAACCACTCGTTGGTCCACCGTTGCTGAAGAATGCTGTTGAATTTTTGCAGATATTCTCTTATGCTGCTACTTCTTTAAGTTTGTTATTTTAAATGTTCTTTTATGCCACCACAGAAAGACGAGGAACTGCTGTTCTGTTATTATCGTTGTCACAGCATTAAGATTTATAAAGACAACGACCACTCCATTTGTATCTGTAGCCTCAATACAAACCATGTTGAAGCCTGCTCATTTTGCCAGAGCTTTAACCAGGCAACCAGGAGACATCACAGAAAAGCTTTAGAAATTTTCCTAAAGCTACAAGAAATAGAAAAACAGGTTGCAGTGAAGGTGCTTCAACATCATCAACCACTTCTGCTCCTGATCCCCACTACTGTGTCGATCCCCAAGGTTGGCAGTGGCCATCACTGAATCATCGAAGAAAAAAGGTGAGTCTGTGAAATTGCTGGAAAAACACTGCCATTCCAAAAAGGATAAACACAGAAAGAAAAGGGATGCTTCTCCAGATCGTTCTCATTTACTTTTTAGATTGGATAAGTCTACAGATAAAGATGAGCTCCAGGCTGCAGCCATGGGGCCTGTTGCCCCCAGCTGTCTCTCAGATACCAAGGTCGGGGTCTGGCATCTGCTCGTTTCCCCCCCAACGAGTCACAGCCTATTCTGCTGTTGGGCACGGTCCCATTGATGGCTCAGCTGCTGACAATCCCTTCAGTCTCCGTTGATGCACAGGCATTGTATCAGACAATGTTAAGGGTGTTTCAGCACTTGGTGCTGCTGTTGATGCCTACTCCGTTAGTGCCTCCGGTGAGCCCATCATCAGCTTTACTATCGATGTTTCAATTTTCTGTCCCTGCCACTGTGCCGGGCTCAGAAAGGCCACCATTGACGGGATTCCTTGTCGACTTCTCATCAGTTGTCTCGATCCTGTCAACCCTCAGCCAGTGATGGTCGTTCAGTGAACTGGAATATAATCCAGACTACATGTAGGAGAAGGAGGAAGCCATCGATGAAGAAATGGTTACAGATGTTGTGAGCTAGTTCATTAGGGCAGAACTCAACTCCTTGTGTTATGGCCACAAACCGATGGACTGAGCATTGAAGCTTACCTCTTTACCAGTCATTATAGGTTGGGCACTCGCGTCCGGCTCAGGATTTTGTGCGGCTGCTGGAGCTTATGGCAGCTTCTACCAGTGTGTTTCAATGGGCCCGCTGGGGGATGTGCCCCCTGCAGTGGGAGTTAGGCCGACAGTGGTCCCAACGCCTGGGACACTTGGACTAGCTGGTCTTGGTGACCCAGCTGATGCGGGATGTCATCCATTGGTGGCTGTGCCCACAGCATCTGGATGAAGGAATCCCTTTCATCCATTTAGAACCATCCATCACATTCATGACAGACATGTCTTTGATGAGGTGGGAAGCCCACCTGGGAGACCACAGGGCCCATGGTTTCTGATCACTGTGGTAGTCCTGATACCACATCAACCTGCTGGAGCTCCCTGTGTCTGGCTCTGATGGAATTTGCCCTTTTGATTTGGGGTGAGGTCATCGGTCCAGATGGACAATGCAACCATAATGTTCTGCCAGAACAGGCAGGACATACTCCTTTCCCTTGTGTCAGGGGGCTCTCAGCACCTGGACACTCATGCAGCCTGCAGTCTGATGTCCTTGCAATCCATGTCATAGGAGATTTATCACTGAATCAGAAGGTGGTAGACCATCTGTTCTCCCTGTGAGGTACCCATCTGGTGGATCTGTGTGCCTCATGGGAAAACAGAAAATTGGGTCTGTTCTGGGCCTGCCCTCATCTGTCTGGGACACTGCAGGAGGATGCTTTCTCAAGGCCCTGGAAGCCAAGCCTTCTGTACTCCTTCCCTCTTGATTCACAAAGTAGCGATCAAGGCCTGGAAGGACAAAATGTGGATGATCTTAATAGCACCAGACTGGCCAAGACAGCTCTGGTACCTGGATCTCGTCAGCATAAGCAGCAAGCCTCCATGGAGATTTCCCCTGCCCCAGCTTGCTGACAAGATAACAGGGAATGGTCCTGCACCCAGAACTTCAGTCTCTGCACCTCTGAGACTGGGTTCTGAGTGACTAGAGTTCTAGGCTTTGGGCCTCTCGGGAGACATTCTAAATGTGGTGATGTTTCAAAAGGAGTCGACTCGTGAATGCTCTGCATTTAAGTGGAACAGATTCTCACTCTGGTGTCAAGGGAAGGAGCTTGATCTCCTTGTCTGTCCAGTTGCGACCATGCTCGACTACGTTTCATTCCTGTCACATATGGGACTGTGAGCCACAACCCTGAAGGTGCACTTAACAGCCAATCTCTGCATACTGAGAGGGGGCTGATATGTCAATGGTGGTGCAGAAGAAGGTGGTCGGGATTTTTTCCAAGGCCTAGATCACTTGCCCCCTCTGGTGTGTGAACCATTACCTTCATGGGACCTACTGTTGGTGCTGGCTATGCTCGTGGGCATGCCATTTAAGTCCATGTACAAGTGTGAGATGTCACACTTGTCATGGAAGACCACCTTTCCGGTGTCTGTAACATCAACCAGAAAGATCAGTGAGCTCCAGGGGGTCTTGATGGAGCCTTCCTATCTGGTCTTCCATAAGAACAAGGTGGTCCTTCACCCCAGTGCAAAATTCCTCCCGAACATCATGTCCGATTTTCATCTGAACCAGGTGATTAACCTTCCATTGTATTTCACCAGTCTGACCTCGGATGTTGATCACAGGCTCTGTACATTGGAACTGCAGAGAGTGCTCTCTTATTACAGGAGCACATGGTGGCAGTTCTTGGAGAAGGTATCGCCAGCTATTTGTCAGCTACACTAGCTGCTGTGGCAGCTAAATGGACAATTACCATGTGGATTACTTCCTGCATCAACCTCTGCTATAGGTTAGCTGGTAGGGAGCTGCACAGGGTCACTTCAAATGACAGAGCCACACTCGAATCCCCAAGTGCTCAGTGACAAAGCAAATACTGAATAAAACAAGTCACGGCACTCAAAAAACATCAATAACAACCTCAGTCTCAGTCTTAATTCGAATCAAATGAGTTTTGCTTGATGCTGATAAAATAGAACTCTTTTAGATTGCAGGTTACAGAACAGAAAAAAACCTCCTCACGTTTCGCCCAATTGTGGGCTTTGTTAAAGGTGTTGCCCTCTAGTGTGGATCTGTTCAAATAGCCAAAAGACATACAGTGCTTGGATCACATGTGCAGAATCATCACAACACTTAACGTGCTACTGCTTAAATATATACTTAATAGAAATAGTGAAAGGAGAAAGTCCAGAGGGGGTATTGCTAAGATCAAAGGAGCTAAGGGGGCGTGTGAGGAGGAGGACCATGTAAAAGCATCTATCCTAAATGGATACTTCTGCTCAATATCTACTGAAGAAGAAAAGGGTAGGGACAGGGCCCACAGCTCAGCACCATGGACACGAGGGGAGAGGCTCAGCACTAGTCCCTTCACAAAGAAAGGGTCCTACAAGAGCTCACTAAGCTCAGGGTGGACAAGGCAATGGGACCTGATGGCATACATCCCAGGGTACTAAAGGAGCTAAGGGTGGAACTAGCAGAGCCATTAGCAGAATTGTTTAGTGAGTCTCCGAGCACAGGAGAGGTCCCAGAAGACTGGAGAAGGGCTCATGTGATCCCACTCCACAAGAGTGATAGCAGGGAGGAGGCAGGGAACTACAGACCAGTCAGTCTTACCTCAGTAGTGGGCAAGATTATGGAGGCACTCCTTAAGGAAAGAATAGTGCAACACCTAGAATCCCTGGAGCACAGGATCCAAGACAGCATTGGTTTACAAAAGGAAGGTCCTGTCAAACTAATCTCATAGATTTCTTTGACTGGGTAACCAGAGTGGTGGACCAAGGGGGAGCAGTTGATGTTGCCTACCTTGAGTTCAGCAAAGCTTTCGATACTGTTCCACATAGAAGATTGATTAATAAGCTGGGTAGGCTCGGGGTGGGTCAGATGTTGGTCAACTGGGTGGCAAATTGGTTGACAGGCAGAAAACAGATAATGGTGATAAACGGTATACAGTCAGAAGAGATGCAAGTCACAAGTAAGGTACCTCAGGGATCGAGTCCTGAGGCCAGTCCTCTTCAGTGTCTTAATCAGGGACATTGCAGATGGACTGGAGGATAAGGTTGTCTGTTTGCAGATAACACCAAGATCTGTAACATAGTAGATGATCCAGATGGGGTGGGCGGAATGAAAAGTAGTAGTAGTAGTAAAATTTATTTATACAGAAAAATTATGCCATTAGGGTTCAAAGAATCCCTATTTACAAGGCATACCTGTGTAGTACAAATATTAAATAGTTAAGAAATACAAGTAGACAACATTCAAATACAAATTCCATTCATACAACTTTTGCTATCAAAACATTATTATAGACAGCAAACATCTTATACAATATTATTCAAACATTACCTATTACATAAACATCTAAAATGCAGTTCATGTTTTACTGCAGTCTTATATTCTAAAAAAGACAGATTTGGGTCCCTAAGAAAAGGGGGGAGCCTATTCCAACTCATTGAAACTTTATGTTGAAAAGTCATTGTACTGTATCTATTTTTTATTTTTGGAATAAAGAAATCTCTAGCTCTAACTTCGTAAATTTAATCCATGTTCTGGTTTTTAAGATTTCTTATCAAGTGGTTTTGTGGGTTGTTTTATATAATCCTTTTATCTGTATTAACCAGTGTCCCTCTGCCTTCTGATGTAAATGTGTTCCATCCCAACTCTGTATACATCTCACAATGATGGGTACTAACATCACATTTTAGCACAAATCTAGCTAATTTGTTGTAAAGAACATCTAAACTATGTAACTGTTTTTTTGAGGTATGCCTATAAATATGGCTGCCATAATCAATCACCAGTAGTATTAGTTGATTTACTATGTTTAAACGCATATCTTTTGTTAAACAGTTTGATATACACCTCATTACCCTAATTTTGAATTTGTTTGTTTTTTATTAATTCAGTCACATGTTGTTCAAATTCAATTCTTGATCAACTGCATATTGTGTATTGTATGGGCCACTAGTACTAGACAAGGGGGGTCACAGTGTCTCAGAGGGCTGTGACCTGGTTATTCAGACTAATACAACCCAGACCTTTGGGTGGAGGCACCCGTCACTGATACTAGGACCCTGAACTTGTTGGTAGCCAAGCATGCAGGGTAGTAGCCCAAGGGATAGCGCCACCTAGAGGTTACATCCGTTTTAACTGAAGTCCTGCTTTTTCCAGTCTGTTTAACACTTCTTCCAAGTTTTGCAGATGCTCCCCTTCAGTCTGGCCTGTTACTAAAATATCATCTAGTTACACTGCCACATGGGGACTACTTATAATAACCAGTCCATGGTTCATTGGAAAATAGCAGGAGCAGATGAAACACCAAAGGTAAGCGGTTATACCTGAACAGACCTTTGTGGTATTCACAGTAACATACTGCTTGGAGTCTTCATCCAACACAATCTGTTGGTTTGCATGACTCATGTCTAGCTTTATGAACTGTTCTCCTCCTGCAAGGACTGCAAACAAATCATCAATTTTTGGAATCAGGTACTGTTCCAAGCATGACACCCTATTCACAGTCAGTTTATAATCTCCACATATTCTCACAGAGCCATCAGGCTTCAGTACAAGAACAATGGGTGCAGCCCAGCTTGAAAACTGGACTGGTTCTATAATCTTCTCTCTCCATGTTTGTGACCATAGCGATCGAGATTGAGCACCTAGAAAAATAGCGACTCAGTGTCGGCGACTGTGAACACAGCTACCCAGGGAGCAGGATGACTGGATACTGCGGTTGGCAAAACCGCAACAGGAACTAGTGGGTATACGCGCTGCACCCACGGGGGTAGAGGCAGGGAGGGATGGCATGTGAGAGGGGTTGGAGCAGCTGCTGAGCTTGATCACTGGTGTTGTGGGAGGATGATCAGCTGTGAGGCACTGGGTACTGGGTTCTAGTCTGGCATGGTGCAGGGTTTTTGCTTCCTGGCATGTATTTTTATCAAGTTTTGTAACACCCGACATGCACCCCTGGGTTGAGAATCCAAAAGTAGGGGTTGGGGGCGGATGCAGGGAGGAGTCCCCATATAAAAATGAGACCTGTAGGTCTCGGGTGCCTTTTTCTGTCCTGTGAGTGTGCACCACCAAAACTGATTTGTTGATGTACACTTGCCACCAATAGCGATCGCTGTTTCTCGATCACTATTATGACATGTAACCTTCTCTCTGAGAAGGCGATCAAGTTCAGCCTCAACCTTGGGTTCGTTGCATAAGGTACAGATCTCGGTTTAAAGAAATGTGAGTTGCGTCACTGTCCACATATATTTTACTGTGGCACCCTGTAAAGTTCCCAGACCTTCCTTGAATACCGCTTCATGTTTTGCAAGCACCTCCTGCAGTGTCCCTGCTGTTAACAGTGTCACTTGATTGACTGTTCTCCATTCCATAGCCAGTTCAGCAATACAGCATTGACCTAACAAGTTTGAGCCTGTCCCCATCACCACTACCAATGGCAATTCTTTAACTGTCTCTTTGCGTCACTGTTACTCTCGCTGATCCCAGTATCTCTACAGGTTCCCCTGTAGAAGTTTTCAATTTAATTGCACACTTTTCCAGCTCTGGGACTTCCTTCCTATTCCACAACTCAGAGTATTCTGCTTGATTCATGATGGTGACACTACATCTGGTGTCCACCTCAAATTGTACAGTTTTGCCATTAATGTCCAACATCTGAAAAATTGGTGCTACTTTGGGAATATCTGCCTCCTTCATACTATGCATAGCATAAGCCTGCTCTTCCTCCATGTCCTTGCTTTCTTCTTCCTCCTCCTGCAAGTGGAGGTACGCTGGAAGCTTTGGGACTGCTCTTACTCTGTTTCCCTGTCTTTCTTTGTGTGTGTGCTTCCTTTTCTCTTTACTCTTATTTCTACAGGCTTTACTGATGTGGCCTTTCATTTCCACATACGTGGCCTCTTTCATCTTGAAAGCGACACTGCTGCAGGAAATGCTGGCCCTACTAGCAGTAGCAATTTTAGTTATGTTCTTATTCAGCTGCTCTTTGTTCCTAAACATTTTGTTTACAGAGTCCTGTGGCTTTTGTTAACTACAGCTGGGCCCAGACATTTCTCGACTGCAGCTGTAAATCTTTTACATTCTGACTAGCGGACTCCACAGCTTGCCAACTTCAATGCTGGTTCAAGCGTTAAATCTGTTTCTGACAATAACCTTCTTTGAATTCTATTATCATTTATCCCAAAAACAGACTATCTCTTGGCATTTGCTCTAAAGTTTCTCCATAATTACAGTCCTGAGCCATTTTCTCAACCCTGCCACATATGCTCCCACAGTCTCTCCAGTTTGTCTATTTCTAGAATAAAATTTGAACCTTTGTACAGTTTTACTCGGTTTTGGGTTAAATTGATTTATCTACAATTTTACTAAGTCTTCATATGATTTGTCACCAGGCTTTTCAGGGCTCAACAAATTTTCCATTAAGCTGTAGGTTTGTCACCACTCCACTTAGTAAACTGACTCTTTTTATGTTGGCATGCTTGCACAGCCAACATCTAATGGTAGTGCAGATTTGGAGGTGCGGTCACTGTTGGCGAGAATGCAGGGCATGCATCAGTAGGTCGTCCCTCATTCCTCAAGCAGCCTGCATGCTGGCGCCACACCATCTGGGTGAGCACATCTAGAAAGGTCCACTGCAATGCGAGCAAAGCTCATCACACACAGTGGACCTCTGATGTCTTACCTGGAAACACAAACATGGCGGCAAACTGCTGACTTGAGGTGCCAATCCCTCATCGGCTTACCCCTGACCCAATGTATGTGCGGCAGAGGCCCTCCCGTCAGCATAAGAGCCCCATTTGTTATATGCTGAGGGGTGCCCAATCCCCATCGACTACAGCTGCCCCCAAAAAAAACAAGGCTCCGTTGGCATGCTGGGAGTCCACCCCAGCATGCCACAGCCTGTAAACAGAGCAGTCACGCAATTTTTCCCTTGTACCTGTGGAAAGGAAAGCGGTCCCTCAGTGGTCTCCTGCCCCCTCCCACAACCCGCCCACCCTCGCACCCTGCCTCCCACCCCTCACTCATCCCACCTCTGGAGTCCGGCGCGCGCATCTTTGGTGGACCGAACACGTCTGCACTCTTAAAAGTCAACGCGAACTGAGGAAATGCCGGTAAGCTGTATAATGGAATAAATGTTTTTTCAACTTTGTTGCATATCTCAGGAATTTTTGGAATTTTGGCACCAAATTTTCAACATGGAGTTTGGGACCCTCCTCGAATTCTGGCACTGTCATGGTGTTGTCGGTCCGAAGGTGATTATGTGGTCACTGCATGGAATCAACTTTCGGGACCAAGTAATGAAACAACAGTGCCACTGTTCATGAGGGAGCTCTCAAAAGCCTATGTTGTAAATTTGGTGACAAACTCCAAATGGTTGTTTTAGAGCTGCTTCACGCACTGTAATGTCATGAATTTGTAATATTTTCACTCCAGATTTTCAAACTTGCCATTTTACACACCTCCTGATGAACAATATAGCTGTCATTTTACATATCCTGCCTGACATGTGTTTTGCATTTCCAGTGAGAATAGCAGCGATCGCTGTGTGAAATCATTTTCGGGACAGTTTGAGAAATGACAGTGACCCTGTTCATAAGCAGAGGTCCTAAAATACCTATGTTGAAAATTTGGTGCCAAAGTCCATAAAATGACTGTGTTGTAAGTGTGTGCATTATGCAGCTTCAACAAGACTTGTAGCTTCGCATGCATTTGCAATATTTCCATGCCAGATTTTCAACACTGGCATTTTTTCACACCTCCTTATGAACTGTACAGCTGTCATTTTCACATCCTGCCCAAAATGTGTTTCCATAGCAGTGGACGCAATGGCGTGGCCACTGTGGGAAATCAACTTTGGGACAGATTAACAAAATTGCAGCACCACTGTTCATAAGGGAGGTCCCAAAATGCCTATGTTACAAATGTGGCTACCAAACTCCCAAAAATAATTGGGTTACTGACGTGTGTTGCACAGTTTGTATCACATGCATGCTCATTGCTTCACCAATGTTTCATATTGTCACTCCAGATTTTCAACTTTGCCATTTTTCGCCTCCTCATGAACAATACAATTGTCATTCTCCACGTCCCATGGGTGTAGACAGGCATACTCACTGTACACATTTGTGTCCAGTTTGAGTGCCTGTCCCAAACATATGCCTTTCTGTTAACATTATCAATCTATTCTGCAGTATTTAAGTTAGTGTAGGCCACTGAACAGTGTATTTGTTTAAACTTTTGTTGTTTAGGAGACACATCTGTGTATAACCTCTTTAGAGATTAGATGAGTCATCTGACAACAATCTGATTTGTTTGTAAGGGCAGCATTTGAAGAAGATGTGTACATTTTTAATGGGGGTGGCAGTTGAAGACCGTGTACAAAACAGAAATTTCTGGCTACAGCCCTGCACATCCTGCCCCAAAATGTGTTTTGTCCCTCTGTTGCCAAATGGCACAGCCGCTGTACAAAACCTCCTTTCAGCTAACAAAGTGATTGTGCTGCTTTTCATGAGGTGGCCTGACTAGCAGCCCATGTTGAAAATGTGAATTGAAACTACCACCACATGCCTCACGGTGTTAGGGTTTCCAACTGTAGCACCCATGCGGTACAGACTGACAGGTGTCAGAGGTGTGACTTGGGATCATCGGATGTAATGCTCATGCCATTCCACCCCACCCCCACCCTGCAGCCACTGACAGGCATTGTGGTGTGCCTTGCACTGTTTGGCCACAAAGTTCACCCCACGCTTCTATACTGCACCCACTTCAGCGTATTTCCTTATGGAATGGAGTAAGTATAATGCCCAAAGACCCCAAAGCACACCCCAACACTTGTCAGTGTCTACAGGGTAGGT
Source organism: Neoceratodus forsteri (assembly GCA_016271365.2). NCBI lineage: Eukaryota > Metazoa > Chordata > Ceratodontiformes > Ceratodontidae > Neoceratodus > Neoceratodus forsteri. The sequence goes on from CM057453.1 coordinate 409,065,411, forward strand.
GAGGTACAATGGCATGAGCATTATAGCTGATGACCCAAGCGCGCCCCAATGCCTGTAGCTCTCTACAGGGTGGGGGTGGGGTTGGCGTCACTTCAATACTTCACTGCCATTCCTATTATGCGTCTCTAGCTCTGGCACTGCCAATGCCAATGCCAGCACGACAACATTGGCATTGACAAAACGTCTTCTTTCTTTAGTTGCTCACTGACTCTTTCTTTCATCCTCGTCACCAAATAATATGTTGTATCTTGAAAAACAAGCGATCTACACAGGGAACTTCTTTAGGAACTGCATAGCTTTATTACATGCTTCTAACAAGGCAGCCTTCTTCTGATACGGAGGAGAGATTCTGGATCTTTATAACAACAACACTACTATTGCACAAGATCTACATTCTCTTAGAGTTTGTAAGTCCATGCCGCCCTCTAGCAGTGCCTCATAATACCATACTACAGTTGCATACAGTATATATCAGTCGGACAAAAAGGAGGACTTGAACAAGTCTGATCCATTTCCCCTCCCACTGAAGCTCTTTTATATCTTTTACTTTCTCTAGGATAAACTGTTTATCCAAGAAATTCAGGAGCCTGAAAATAAGGGGCTGTGGGTGATCTTTGCTGAGTGCAGGCGAAGAGAGAATGGTGCCCTTTCCACAATGGAATTAGGCCCATTTGGAGAAGGGCTGATGTTCGCTCACACAGCTTCTGGATGAAGGTGATTACTGCCAAGCCTTCTTCACCCTCCAGGAGACCCAGCACTATAAGGTTGTTCCTTCTGGAGTACCCCTTGGTCCTCCAGCTGATCTTCCATTTTTCAGCCGTTGTCTCAAGGTGATGACTTCGGGGTCCAGCCGGGTATGCCACTCACCAAGTGAGATATCGAGCCTCATTATCTCTGGTTCTTCATATAAAAGTATCTAAAGAGGTTTGCATACTTTGTGGTTCCACGCTAGCATTTGCAAGGGCTCTTTTATAGAGAGCGCTCCTCCAAGAATTTAGCATTCATTAATGCTGCCTGAAACACAGAGTTACTGGAGGTTTCAATGGCCTGTGGCTTGGCCGCTTAGAAGTCTTCTCTCACTCCGGGGTTGGTGGTGGAGTATGCTGAGGGAGCGGTGTCTTCATGTAAGCATCCATAGTTAGAAAAATTCAGCTCCATGTACAGCAGTAAGACATAGGAAGGCTCAGGAATCCCCAAAGCAGAAAAAAGGCTTAAATTAGGTGAACATAAATTGCATATTTTGGCAAAAGGATGGGAGGCGGTCTTTGAGCACGTCCTCTCAGGCAGCCATCAGGTGACCTCCTCCCCATTACAGTGTGTGTTTATGTGAGGGTGGGGAGCTGGCTGTGTAGGTTGGTGGGTGCCATGTTATTTTGTGTTTTCCCTTAAAGTCTGTTTCGTGGCAGCATTCAAACCTATGAAGAAAATAGTAGCAGTATGGGCCAGACAGCAGTGATTAAGTAGTTCTGTGGGTTAGTGTGTGCATGGTGGGGTGAAGAGAATCACATGTGTTTCTGATGGCATGTGTGCTATGGTTCAGCTGTGCAGCTGAGATGGGAGGACAAGAAAACTAAAAACTATGGCAGTGGCTATAAGCATGCCATATGCATGCAGATTTTTATTGAAGTGCAAGCATGCTATATGCCCAGAAGTTTAATCTCCTGCCTGCCCACAGCCCCAGACACCAATTGACTCCACGGGCAACTCTTCAGGTACAGCTTCAGATGCAAAGCACTCAAGGCAGCAGCACAAAGTTTAAACCTGGCGCCGTTTTACTCTTTGCACTGTGGCTGTTTTCCACATTTCTTCTGTCCCTGCTCCACTGTTCAGAGACTGCCTAGTCCACCCATTTCTCTTGTAATACTGCCCTGTATAGTTAAGTTATTTACTGCTTGAAAGTGTTTTGTTGCTAGTGCCAGCAAGTGTTTGTATGAGTTAGAAATTTACAGCAGTTTACTGTTTTACTGCTAGAGTGAGCCAGCCTTTGTGTGATTGCAACTGAATGTCTCAGCTCTGCTCCTTGCTCCCTCAGAAACTAATTTGCCCTGTCTGAAAATGTTATTATCTGAGCCCCTCCTTGCTCCTTCTGTAAATTTAACATGCCCTTTCAGTAAATTTAATTTTGTGAGCCCGCTCCTGGCTATCTCTGCAAATTTAATTTCTCCGAGCCTCTCTCTAGAAATTTAATTTAATTTCTGAGCTCCACTGTTCTGTAATTTCTCTGTTTCTCCCTCCCTTCTCCTATTTTGGCAGTCTGCCCCCTGCACAGTGTGTAATCAGCATGGCTCAGCTGGTAGCACATCCGCTCTCTGGACCAGAAGGTCATGGGTTCTCGTCCCACACGGGATTGGACTTGCACCTAAAAGGCTGGCATCCGGTGCAGTATTAGTAGGTTGCTGTACTGCTGGGGTGTGCTGTCCTTCAGATAAGACATTAAACTGAAATCCTTCTACCCATCCTGGTGGGTGTCCAGGTGGAAGTAAAAGAACCTAGGGCATTCTTTGCAAAGAGAGTAGGGGACATTCTGGTGTCCTGGTCAACATTCCTCTTCCCATACACTGGTTCATGCAGTTGTCCAGGCTGTATGTGGGTGTTGATGTGCGATATGGCCACCTACACATTCAATCACTTCTGCTTGTAAAGTGCTTTGGGATACACTGTATGAAAAGCGTATATAAATACTGATTCTTCTTCTTCTAATCCCCTTACTTTGTTTTACAGGCCAGAAGTTTAATCTCCCACCTGCCCACAGCCCCAAATGCCGGCCACCCCAAGGACAACTCTCCAGATACAGCTTCAGATGGAGCACTCAAGGCAGCAGCACAAAGTTTCCCCATCACTGCTAGTGCGGTGACTCCTGCCAACCCCTCCACCCCCTCCCTTGTCTTCCCTGTAATTTATAGCCTCCAATCATGTGACAGCAGGTTTTTCTATCTACCCACTTTCCATTTGCATTTTGCACTCTACCACTAGTGGCCACTGGTTATCTCAACCTGAATTTCAAGAGCTCCTCCTCTAAGATTCACTCAACACGTGCCTCTGGTTAGCTCACTTAGTTCCTCATGCATTTTGGACACTAAAGGTATCAAGTTTGATTCAGCTTGTCCCCTTCAGCTCTTTGATTTATTTTCTTTAGTTGTGACCCACTCTAGTCACAGCAAAGGCTTTTCTCCACCAGAACTCACTAACTTAGGTCCCTATTCATACATCTGCCCACTCCCTTCTCCCATCCCTCACAACCATGCATACTTTCTCCCTAATCTCTCTCTGTTTTCTAATCTTGTGTCTCTCTCCATCATCTTACCCACTCTTCTACCACCCCCACCTTCCCATATCCCTACATGGACTGCCTCTCGGACCTCCTCCTCCTTCCTCCTGTCTTATGTCCACCTTCTCTAACTTCTCCCTCTCTCCCCCAGCCATTCCTATATTCTCCACTCTGCCTTGCCCCATTTACCCCTCCTCCCCCCTTACTGTCACTGTACCTCCCAGCTACCCATTCCTCTCCTCTCCTCTTTCCTCATCTACCCACTCCAGTTTGCTTTCTTCCTCATCTCTAAATCTTGAGGCCCTTCTCCGCTGTATCTTCCTCTCCTCTCTCCCCTCCACCCATGCTCCCCAAAAGGTCTAAATACACCCCCAAATTTTCCCTCTGCCTTCTCTTCCTACTCCTCTGTGGTGATGTTGAAATTAACCCAGGTCCCCACCCTTCTCATACTCCCTCTGCGCAACCAAAGGGCCTAAATATTTTCCATCTAAATGCTAGGAGCCTCTTTCCCAAATTAGACGACCAAAAGTCTGGGTCACCCAACATTCCCCGATGCTCTGTGTGTACAGAGTCTTGGCTCTCTACCATGATCCCAGACACCTCCGTCTGCATTCATGACTACAACCTATTCTGCCAGGACCACGGTAAGCAAGGTGGTGGCGTGGCTATCTACACAAGGGATTCACTCCCTGCTCAATCTCCTTCAGAGATGCCAAGCCTTCCTCCCATGTGCTTCTTATTGTCCTCCTCTCCCTTCCCTTCCTTCCCTTCCTTCCCTTCCCTTCCCTTCTCTTCCCTCTCCCAATCTACAGTATGTAGCAGTCCTATACTGCCCTCCCAAAGCACACCACAACTCCATGATTGAGTGCATCTCTGCTATCTCCTCACACGCAACTAAAGGTGAGCTCATCTTGTTTGGTGACTTTATTCTGGACTGGCTTTCCTTCACCTCAAACCCTCTGTCCTCAAAATTGAATCATTAAAGCTCTCCCTGGTGATCTGTGAGCCTACCGTCTGAACCCCAAGTCCTCTAAGCACTCTCTCCTCAACTGGGTGCTCACCTCCCATCCTCACCTCATTTCTGCCACAGTACTCCTGATGCCCTTAGTGACCACTGCATTACATTCTGTGTAAGAAAAAGCTTCAACCCCAACACATTTAACATTTTTGGTTCTGCCTAATCTACAACCTGGACTCTAATTTCCTTCTACAGGATTTATTCTAAGCAGTTGGTCACCTATGTACTCAGCTCTAAATGTAGACACAACTCTACAACTGTCCTCCGATACCATAACCCGAATCTGGAATATTCATGCCCCCTAAAACAGGCAAGGTTAAAGCGGCATCCCTTTTCATGGACAAATGTTGGGGAAATTCAGACCTCCTCAATCCTCTGATTTCCAGCTCTATAGGTCCCTCAAGCGCCTGCATCCAGGCCATCAAGAAAGCTAAATCTAGCTACTTTAAGTCTTAGCTTCAGGCTAGATCAGGCTCTACAGTCAATTTCTGGCAAACCCTTTGCGACCTTATAGACTTCCCACTTCTCATGCCCACAAATCCTAAAAATCGAGGTGTGACAGTCTCTGACCCTGCTACTATTGTTGAGGCCTTCAACAAATTCTTTACCACCTGTGTTCTCCCTAAGCACCCACTCCCCCACCTCTGATTTACCCCCACCACCACTGGATCTGTTTACACCTTTCCCCTGTCTCCCTCAAAGAGGTTTACAAGGCACTAATATCTCTAAACCCTACAAAATCCAGCCCAGACAGTCTCCACCCAAAGTTTCTCTGCATCTCCGCCCCTGATATAGCAGTCTCCTCACTCAGCTCCTTAACCTCTCCTCTCTACCAGCTCCATCCCCTCAGCTTGGAAACTAGCCAAAGTGCTCCCACTACACAAAGGTGGGGACCCACCTCACTCGCACATCTACAGACCCATATCTCTCCTACCTGCTCTTGCCAAACTCCAGGAGTCTCTTATGTACTCTAGGTTCCTGGAACACCTAACAGCCACTGACAGTCTCTCTCTTACCAATCTGGCTTTGGGAACAGCACTCCACAGTCTCCTCGCTGCTCCCTGTAACTGATGCAGTCCACTCAGCTATGGACAAAGGCCTTGTCACAGCAGCTATCTTTGTGGAGCTGGCTAAGGCCTTTGACTCTGCCTCTCATCGCTCCTTGTCCAGAAACTTCACTCCTCTGGACTGGTTCCTGCTGAAGCTAACTGGTTAAATTTTTATCTTCAACATAGGCAGCAATCTGTACTAGTAAGAACCTCCCTTCCCCCTCCTCCGTATCTTAGCAGGTGTCACCCAAGGTTCCATACTGGGCCTCATTCTTTTCTCAGTTTTTATTAATGACCTCCCATCTGTCTGCCCCCTCCAAAATCCATATGTACACAGTCAACACTGTCTTATCCTTTTCCGATCCGTCTGCCACAGATGTTATTACAGCACCCCTTCAGGCGACTTCCGTAAAGTGCAGACTTGATTCTATCAAAACCAACTAAATTCTAAAAGACAGTTTCAATGTTCTTTGGCTCGAGGCAAAAATGGTTCAAATCTCTAAACCCCTACCTTTACCACCCTCGACGACTCACCCTCCAGCCAGTCAATTCATTCAAATACCTTGGAGTCTGGCTGGACTGCAGCTCGACTTCTCAACCACATAAATTCCATTTGCTCCAAACTTAGCTCCAAACTCGATTCCCTTTACTGGCACAAGACTGCCTCCAATGTCTACTCAGCATGACCTAGTCACCAAAACCATTTTCCCTATTATAGACTATACCAATATTGTCTATTGCTCTGCTCATGCAACATCACTACAGACTGAATACCCTACTAAACTCTTTTGCCATTTTGCCACCTCTTCCCCTCACTCACTATTGTACCCTCTACTCCTGTCTCTGCCTTATGCACCTACCCACAAGGTGCCAATTGCATAGTCTCTCTTTCATCAACAAATTCTGGTTTGGGACTCTCCCTCCTACCTCAGCTCCTGTCTTTCTCAGTTAGCCTCTAGTACTCCCTTCATTCTAGAGATGCTTGAACGTTCTCCCTCCCAGTCCCTCAATCATGCCAGGCTAGGCGGCATTCTCTTACCATCTTGCTCACCTCTGGAATCAACTCCCATGGGCCACCCACCATGCCTCTACCTTCTCTGCCTCAACTCCTGCTCCGTGCCACCCCAACAGCCCCATGTACTTGTCTCTCCTCTTATTCTTCCCATTCCTTCACTCCTTCAATACTTTATCCTCACCACCCAAAGGCTCAGCATCCTCATCTACTTAGGGGCCCCTGTTCCTTTGTTCTGGCATTCTTTCTTTTGTTTGAGTTCGCTGTTTACACCTGTGCCTCCTCTATCACTGTTGTGGTTTAAGTCGTAAATCCTTACCATTTATTACTATAATCATATTCAATTCTTTGTAACTACTGTATTCAACAATGTAACTATTGTTTTACTTATTTTGATGCTTCTGTATATAACCAGCCTGTTCACTTGTAATTGACTGTTTTTTTTTTCAAATGTGCCTTTTGTGTTTTCCCTGTATGTGTATTAAACCCTAAGGTCGCACCTGGAGCGAGCCTCAGTTCAGTGTGCCTTTCCTGGTTATCAACTTTTAAATAAATAAATAAGTATGCAGACAGTATAGTGCAGTGGTTAAGGGCACTGAGCTGCAAACCTGGAGATCTGGGTTTGAATCTCATCAACCCCACTTGTATGCTGTGTGATCCTGAGCACCTGGAAACAAGCTCTGGCTTTGTGTTGCCTTTCCTGGTTAAACATTTTTCCCCTTATGTGTGCAGTTATAAGTGATCACTTGCTCACTGCACACATACTAAATGCATGCAGGCTTTTCCCAGTTTAACATAAAAGCATGCTTGTAAGCACACTTGCTTGTTGCATGTATGCAATCAGTTCCAATTTAATATAAAAAGCATGCTTGTAGCATGCATGCTACACAGATAGTTTTATGTGTGCAGCATGCAAAAATTTCACATAATAATTTCTGTAAGGGTTGTCACCTCCTTTACTGTGACATCACAAGTGACCAACCTTGCAGTAGCTGATTATTGGCTCTTTGTGAACAGTTGTGATGTCACAGACAGTAAGATCAGGGCTAATGGTGGTGAAGGAGATAGGATGAACTACGTCAGCCTCAGGTACTATTTCACATCACATCAGGTATTGCCAGGAAGGAAATCATCTAATTAGGAAGAGAAAAGGAAAAATACTACAGAGATAAGAAATAATAGTTCACTACTTTTGAAACTTAATATTAATTTTAGGCACTACACTAGCTGTTTATGAACCAGAGATCTTGTTGTTAGATTTAAGCAGGCAATCCCATGTTGGAATTATATCCTAGCCAAACGTGCAGATAATGCTTCAAGTAATTTTCTTGTTCTTTCTTCCTTTTGTTTTAGTCAATTCCAGCAGTACAATTGAGTAGAAACATGGCCCCAATGAGATGCTGCACCTCAGCTGGGCTATAATTAAAAATACAGAAAATGTATGGGCAACAGTGAGCTATGGATTTTATATGACTGAGGTAATGTGATGCCACATAAACCACAAACGTGCAGCTCAAGTGACTTGCACTGCTATCACTCACCAAGGGTGTGTAAAATAAATGAGTAACTAATTCTGCCCATGGTTTATTTGTTGGTTTCATGCACTCACTCGAACCATGTTAAAATGGAATGCAGTGTGTCAGTATCAGTTAGTTTGAAAACCAAAGTGTAAAAATGCTACAATACATGGCTGGGACATCAGCCATATTTAAGCGGGTAGTAGTATACTTTTATTCATAAACCATGAAGAATTAACTCAGTTGAGCAGAGGTCATTTACAATGAGATCCCAAAATACATTCATACAAGTTTCCAGTCCAGCTCCAAACCATTAATGTCAGGACGAAATTCATAAACTGATAAATACATGGTTACAAAAAAATACATTCAATATTAAATAAATAGTGCACAAGAGCTATATCAAACAAGAAATCCTTAGGATAGGTTAAATAATTTTTGAGTACTGCTTTCAGGTTTATTTTGAGCTCACCAGTAGTTATATTAAAAAGCAAAGCCACTGATACAGAGTTGATAGAAATGCCTCCTTAAGGTGTTATCTGGGGACAGTTTACTATGTCAGTTGCTATACTCTGGCCTGCCTAGTCTCAGCCTAGCAACCACCTTTGACTTCAAACTGAGTGCAGTCAATAGCAGCTGGGCAGAGCAGTCATCTCCAGGACAAGCAGATTGCAATCCGCCTGATAAAAAGTAATGACAGGAACTAAAAAAAGATATTTTACTTAACCATCCAGCACGTCATACTAAACTGATAAAGCTGTTAAATATTAACCACTGTCGGCCAATTTGTTTAAAACTCAGCACTGGATGTGCCCTCAAAGCAAGGAGCCTGTCTTTATAGGTGACATTGCAGAGGGGCTGGAAGGAAAAGCATGACTCTTTGCAGATGACACAAAGATCTGCAACAAGGTTGATATACAAGGAAGGAGTGGAAAGGATGAGAAGTGACTTGGCAAGGTTGGAGAAATGGTCAAAAGTATGGCAGCTTAGATTCAATGCAAAGTGAAAAGTAATGCACCTGAGAAATAAAAACTCAAGGGAAGAGTACACAATGGGGGGCAGGTACTAACAACAACAAAATGGAAAGGGACCTGGGGGTAGTAATATCAAATGACCTAAAGGTAGGCAAGCAATGTGAGAAGGCAATAAGGAGGGCTGGGAGGGATGCTGGGATGCATAGGGAGAGCATCACCAGTAGAAAACAGGAAGTTGTCATCCTCTGTACAGACAGTTAGTGAGACCCCATCTGAGTACTGTGTGCAGTTCTGGACATAGACAGGATGGAGGCAGTCAGAGGAGGCAACTAAAATTGTGCAGGGTCTGCACCAGAAGCCATATGAAGAGAGACTAAGGAGCTTAATACGTATACCCTTGAGGAAAGGAGGAGGGTGGAACATGATAGAAATATTTAAGTACCTCAAGGAATCAACAAACTTCAAGAGGGTAGCATCTTTCAGAAAAGAGATGTACAAGAACAAGGGGTGCAATTTGAAGATACAGAGGGACGGCTTAAGGGCAATGTGAGGAAGTATTTTTTCACAGAGATGGTGATGGATGTATGGAAAGGCCTTCAGAGGAGGTTGTAGGGTCAAAAGAGTGGGTGAATTCAAGAATGCATAGACAAACATAAGCCAATTCTAGTGGAGGTTGGAGGAAGTAGGCTGTTGGTTAACTAGGATTTGCAGCTTATCCATTAGGTAGAAATGGGCAGACTAGGTGGGCCAAGTGGTCCTTATCTGCTGTCAAGGTCTATGTTTCTATGTAAGCTGAATTATGCAGGACAAAAAAATACACCTAGGATATGATATTCAAAGCTTTTGGGCCTGATTTGAATTAGAAAAATGCTGCTGTGCTCGTACAAAGCAGTAGTGCATGAAACAACATGTACTGTTAGTAATGACTGGACTCCTGGGTGAGAAACAGGTGACACAGGAACTATGTAATGAGCATGCAATGTTCAATGTGCTGGCAAGGCCACAAGTAAGTGTGTGTTTCTGTGCGTGTAACACATGCGTGTGTGCATATGTGTGTGTATTGCCCTATGTACAGTATGTATTACATGTATTGTGCAACATTTTAAGTATTTTATAAGTAGTGCGTAACCTTTTGTACCTAAGTAACTGAGTTCTGATGAAGGACACCTTTGAAAATGAGCCTGGACTCAATGGTTTGTGATGTCAATTATTGATGAAATGCATGCTCCTGACCAATTGGAGCACCCCTCTGTCGTGAGACACTCTGTGAAAGTGACTCACTCGCGCTGCCTGAAATGGGCACGTTTGGGGCAGGTTTTAAAAATGTTTTATATAATTGATCGATCGCAATCAAGTATACAATAATAACACCACTGAGACCACTCTTGTGGTTGTAAGAGTGGTCTCACTTACATCTTTAGGGTATCAGAACCCCTCACCTTAGGTTGCAGTTCTCCTACCCTAAGAATACATGAGAGACCACTCTAACAACTGCAAGAGTGGTTTCAGTGTGATATTAGGTACTGTACATCCTTAATTTTCCAATATACATTTTGATGATGATAACGAAAAGAGGGTTATCCCCTCCTCCTACAAACACCAGAACACCAAGGATGAACACAGTTTACAGGAAAGCAAGGATTTTCATTGTTGAAAGATAATTGTGCAAGGGGAGAATGGGGAGGGTGGGGGATTCCTAGGCCTGGCAGTACCACTAATTGATACTAATGATTGTTTTTTAATTAAGCACTAAGGCATGACAGGGTGTGTGTTATTGTGTAATAACATCATGCCTCACGTGGTTGAAGTACCAGGCTGCAGGCAGTGTGTTCAACACCGAAGTGATGTTATTACACAATAACACACATCCCTGGAGTGCCTCAATGCTATTATACAGTGACTCATTTACATAGAATAAAAAAAAGTTATGTTTACATTTTTTATTTGATTTTTCAGTGTGGAAGTAGATATATGTATCTGTGTATGCATGTATGTATGTACAAAATGTATGTACATATGTCTCTATCTCTCACTCTCTCTCTCTCACTCCTTTTAATCTTTGCAAAACTGCATTAATGCACCAGTTAGGGTTCAAGTTAATGCAAAACAAGTAGGAAATATGGCATTAGGGTTTCCAACCTAACTCCCCCAGCAGCAAAAGACAAACCCACACAAGCAACCACAGACAGCCATCATCAGGTAAGACAAACAACATGCAATTGTTTCCAAATGACACAATGTAGTAGCACTGATGTGCTGCCTTCATATATTTGTATCTGTGGCATGCACCCTGTAAAGACGGACACACTTAGTTGTCAGTGCAGACAAAAATCAGGATACTCAAATCACAACACTGTTTCTGTCTGTAGAAGTAGAGGACCCTGCAGCCACAGATACAAATCCACAATACCCAAATTACAAGAGTGATTTTGTCTGCAGAAGTGCAGCTTCTGTAGCCTCAGGTGCTCATGCTCTCTGTAAGACATGCACACTTGATGGGTCTGCACTTCTGCAGCTGCAGATGTAAGACATACACACTGACCTCTGGCTGCAGAAGCATGGGGCCACAAAATTCATGATACCGAAACTGCAACTGTGTTTGATCTGCAAAAGTGCAGGCACCTCAGGGGCCTGCATGTCTTCATCCACAGGTGTAAGCATACACACCAACTTCTGGCTTCAAACGGGCAGGTCACTGTTACATAGACTGAAATACTGTTGCAATGTGGGTATCATGGTTTCAGCTGCATATATAGATTTTACTCAAAGGATAGCAGGTTTTCAGATACAAAATTGCAACAATCGTCTGTCTGCAGAGCGAAGGCCCCTGAAGGGCTCCTCAGTAAGACATACACACGACTTCTAGCTGCTGGAGTGAGGTACATGTGGGGCCTTCTGATACACAGATGGAAATACTGTTGCAATGTAGGTATCATGGTTTCAGCAACAGATCTTGAAGTTGTTCAAGGGGTAGCAGGTTTTCAGTTATGCAGCTGCATATAGAAAACCATGCAGTAGCAGATCATGCTATCTAGCAAGGTACCTCGTGCAGCATGCATGAGTACTTATGTATACAGAGGTGCAGGCCCCATAGGACCTTCTGTCTTCAGAACACATTGTACAATGTACAAATAGGCGTGGTCACATATACAAATCCACAAAGGTAGCACATTAGTGCTATTGCATTTGTGTCAGCTGGAAACAGTTGTATGTTGTTTGTCTGGTTTACCCATGCTGCAGCGACAGTCATCATGGAGAACATCACAGTGCCGACTAGTCGGCATTGTAGTGTCGAGGATGCCTCCATGTATCCATGGGGGACTGCACCCCCAGAACCCCAGAGCCCCTGCACCCCAGTTTTCTAGAGATTCTAACTCAGAATCGGAGTTGGACGGGGGCAAGCATGCGAGGCAGTCCTGATCACCATACAGACCACCACAGCGACTGGTGGATTTTGCCCGATTCCTGTCGCTGTGGTGGTCTTCGCAATCAAGGAGTCACTGCAGCAACAGTATCGTGTTTGTCTTACCTGATAATGGCTGTCTGTAGTTGCTTGTGTGGGCTTGTCCTTTTGCTGCTTGGGAGGAAGGGAGTTAGGGTTGGAAACCATAATGGCACATTTCTCTACTTTTGTGGTGTTAACTTGAACCTTAACTGGAGTATTAATGCAGTTTGTGCAAAATTTCCTTTCTTTTTGAGATAGTGGAATTGTATCCTCATTCATGCAGGTCCCTTTAGCACCTATGTAAAGATATGAAGATGCACAGGGCCCAAGAAAGAAAGGGAAGACTATGTCTGCCTATGGAAGTGGAGGATTCTTGTGTGCCGGAAGTTCTGTGCAGTGACAGATACCAAGAATTCATGGGGTTATCAGGTGAGCAATGGAAGAGCAGGACTTTATGTTCTCTGTGCTTCCATGTAGCTACAGATACAGATGCACAGGGGCAACAGTCCATCTGTCAGCCAATGCACAGGGCCCTCTGCCACCTACAGGTGCAAATGTGCAGAGTCCTATGCCAAGAGAAGATCTGTCCTCACTATATGAGCAATCAAATTTCATGACGAAACTAATTTAAGTTGTAAAGCCAAAAATTATGATACTCAATCAAATTTCAAGTTGAGCAACCAATTTTTGCCATGAAATGAAAATTCATGTATTGAGATTCACAAAGCTCTGCCCAGGCGCACACTGGAATTGTTCACCACAAAGCCCAGTTTGCCCCTACAAACTGTGTTTGCACTCAGGCAAAGGATTGGGAAAGGGCTGCAGTGCAAATGAGGGAGGGCCTGCATATCCCACAGTGCAATTCACAAAGTTTTTACTCACATAAGGGCTTTCATGAGAGGCCCTGTGTGGAGAAATACCACCAACAAAAACCTGGTGGTAATCCACACAACCCTAGAGGTTGGCAGAGGTACTGTGGCCCCACCTCCTCCCGTCCTCCATTTACTGTCCTCAAATAAATAAACAGACTCCCTGGTAGTCTAGTGGTGCCCTCCCCGATCACCAGTCTCATAAAAATAAGAGGTTTCCATGGTGTAGTGGTCCCTCCCCCTTCCGGTCACGATCGCCATCCCCATATGCTGTAATATTTTTCTTAGTGTAGTGGTACCCTCCCCACCCTGATAAGCTGACTCAATATGTTATAATATTTTCCATAGTGTAGTGGTGTCCTCCCTCCTCTCCAGTCACCGATCGCCATTCACAAATGTGAAACCTCCATTCCCTGGTAGTCCAGGGTCCCTCCCCACCCTCCCCCACCATGTCCAGTGTGACCCGCCACCCCGCTCCCCATCCCGAACCATAATCGGCGATCAACACAGCCCTCCTCACACCGTCATGGCTGTCTGTTGACTGATCCCTCACTGAGCACATACTACAGTATGCTCTCCATGAGGGCTCAGTCAGTGGCCAGCAATGGTGGTGTGACTAGTCTGTATGCCATGAGGGCTCAGTGGGCAGCCAGCTGTGGTGGTGTGAGGAAGGCTGTGCTGGTTGCAGATCACAGGTTGGGATGGGAGGGAGCAGAGTGGTTGGTCACATTGGATGCGGTGGGGAGGGGTGAAGGACCCTTAGACTACAAGAGAATGAGGTTTCTGCATTTTAGGATGGCAATCAGTGACTGGGGAGGCACCACTGCACTATGGAAAATATTATAACACATCAAGTCAGCAATCAGGGCGGTGAGGGCACCAGTACACTACTGAAAAATATTATAACATATTGGGTTGGTGATTGAGTAGGGGAGGCACCACTACACTAAGGAAAAGTATAGCATATAGGGATGGTGATTGGTGAATGGGAAGGGCCACTACACTATGGAAACCTTCTTTTCCTATGGGGCGGTGATCAGGGGCGGAGGGCACCACTAGACTACCAAGGAGTTTATTCATTTCTTTGGGGACAGCAGCTGGAGGGCTGGAGGCGAGACCACTGGTGAATGCAGCAGGTGGCATAATAGGGCTGTGCTAAGCACAGCATTTGACTCTTTCCAGTAAATCCTGCCCATGGTGTACAATCTAATTTCTTGCTGAGAAGCCAATTTTCTTCTGTGAAACAAAAAATCATGATGAGCAATCAAATTTCATGCAAAAAAATGTTCTGCTGTGAAATGAAAAAGTCTGATGTGCAATCAGATTTCATGTTGAGAAACCAAGTGCCTGCTGTGGAATGAAAAATCATGGTATGCAGTCAAATTTCATGCTGCAGAAACCAATTTCTACTGCAAATCGAAAAATTGTGTTGTGGAATTAAAACTCATGCTGAGAAACCAATTTTTGCTGTAAAATGAAAAATCATTGTGTGCAATCAAATGCCATAGTGAGAAACCAATTTTCTGCTGCAAAGCGAAGCATTCCATGCAATCAAATTTCATGTTGAGAAACCAATTTGCTGCTGTGAAACAAAAAATTGTGATGTGCAAATTTCATGCTGAAAAACTGTTTTCTGATGTAAAACAAAAAATATGTGCAATCAAATGTGTATTGAAACCAGTTTGCTGCTGCAAAACAAAGCATTCTGATGTGCAATTAAATTTCATGCTGACAAACCAATTTTCTGCTCAGAAACAAAAATCATGCTGTATAATCAAATGTTATGCTGAAAAAGCAATTTTCTGCTGCAAAATGATAAATCATGGTGTGCAATCAAATTTCATTCTGAGAACTCACTTTTCTGCTGTGAAACAAAACAAATCATGGTGTGCAGTCAAATTTCAATCTGAAAAATCTATTTTCTGCTGCAAAACTAAAATCATGGTGCACAATCAGATTTCATGCTGCAAAACAAAAAATTATGCTGGGCAATAAAAATATGTTTTCAACAGACTTTTTATGAATCACAATTAAAAACAGTTTCACAATTCAAATTTAGTTTCACACTCATTAACAGTACTACACAAAAAGCGAATCATGATTAAACAAGCATTTGTCAATGGCAAATGTTTGCCTGCTAGTATTAGCATTGGAAATGCAGGAGTTAGACAGATGCAGAATAGGAATGGCAGTGAAGTATTGAACACGTCCAAACCCCACCTCCACCCTGCAGAGATGGACAGGCATTGGGGTATGCTTTTGGGTCATCACCCATAACGTTCATGCCATGTCACTTCACCCTATCCTGCAGACACCGACCGTGTTAAGGTGTGCTGTAGGAGTGTTTGGCTGTACAGTCACCCCATTCCATAAGGACATATGCTGAAATAGGTGCAGCATAGAGCAGGGTGAACTCTGGGGCCGGACTTCAAGGCACACCTCGATGCCTGTCACTGGCTGCAGGGTGGTGGTGTGGGGGTGGAATGGCATGAGCATTACAGTCAGCAATCCAAAGGTACACCCCTGATGCCTGTCAGTCTGTACAATGTGGGATGTTATGGTTAGACATCCCTAACGCCCTGGGCATTTGTTGGTATTTGCACTACAAATTTTCAACATGGCCTTTTGTGACCCCCACCTCATGAAAGCATTTGGGACCTCTTCTCATGAACAGTGGCACTGTGATTTTGTTAATGTGTCCTGAACTTTGAGATTCCACAGTGACTGTGCCATTCTGCGCAAGATGTCGAAAACACAGATCGGCGGGATGTGAAGAATGATAGCTGTACCATTCCTAGGAAGGTGTGAAGAGATGGCAATGTTGAAAATCTGTAGTGAAAATATTAAAATACTGAACTTCCGGCTTACATGAAAACTGCGCAATGCATGCACATAACACAGTCATTTAGTGGAATTTTTCATCAAATTTTCAACATAGGCATTTTATGACCTCTGCTCATGAACAGTGTCACTATGATTTTCCTAATCTGTCCCAAACATTGATTTCCACAGCGACTGTGCTATTCTAGCCAGATGTGTAAATGCATATTTCAGGCAGGATATGAAAATGACAGCTGTACTGTTCATAGGAGGTATGAAAAAATGCCAATGTTGAAATCTGAGTGAAAATATTACAAATGTGTGTAATTAAGAAAGTGCGTGGAAACTGCGCAACATACACTAGTAACACAGTCATTTCATGGACTTCTGACACTAAATTTTCAACATAGGTATTTTAGCACCTCTGCTCATGAACAGTGTCACTGTGATTTGTTTTTAATCTGTCCTGAACACTGACTTCCCACAGCGACCATGCTATTCTGCTCTGGAAGCCTGAAAACACATTTTGTCCAGGATGTGAAAAATAACAGCTGTTCTGTTTATAAGAAGGTGTGGAAAAATGCCAATGTTGAAAATCTGTAGTGAAAATATTACAAATTTGCGAAGTTATGAGCATGCGTGGAAGCTTCATAACACATGCTCTTAACACAGTCATTTCACGGACTTTCATCACCAAATTTTCAACATAGGCATTTTAGGACCTCTGCTCATGAACAGTGTCACTGTGATTTTCTTAATGTGTCCTGAACACTAATTTCCTACAGCAATCATGCTATTCTGTGCTGGAAGTTCGAAAACACATTTCGGTCAGGATGTGAAAAATGACAGCTGTACTATTCATAAGGAGGTGTGGAAAAATGCCAATGTTGAAAATCTGGAGTGAAAATATTACAAATTCACAAGTTACAAGCGTGCATGGAAACTGAGCAAGCACCCTTGTAAAACAGTAATTTTTATTTCTCCCCCAAATTTACGACATAGGCTTTTGAGAGCCCACCTCATGAACACTGGCACTGTCATTTTAGTTAATCAGTCCCAGAAGGTGACTCTGTGCAGTGACCGTGAAATCATATTTCAGGACTGAATAACGCCATGACAGTGGCTGAATTCATGAGGAGGGTTCCAATAACCCCATGTTGAAAATGTGGTGCCAAAATTCCCCCAAATGCCTGAGATATGCACCAAAGTTGAAAAACCCTATTTATGCCATTATACAGCTTACCAGCATTTCTTCAGTTTGTGGTCGGCTTTGAAGAGTGCAGGCGTGTTCCGATCCACCAAAGATCGTCGCGCCAGACTCCTGAGGTAAGTATAGGGTGAGGGGATGTGGGGAGGTAGGGTGTGCAGTGGGTGGAGTGCGGGTTGGGGAGGGACGACCAGCATGGGACCATTTCCTTTGTTTCAGGGAGAAAAAGAAAAAGACATCACAGGAAGGTTTTTCCCAGGCTTTCTTTCAGACACACTGGGGTGGGCTCCCAGTGTGCCACCTGCCATTTTGTGGTGGGGACTTAAGCCGACAGGGATTGGGCTCCCATTGGCAAAGAATGACTGTTGGGGGCATGATGCTGAGGGGATTGGGCACCCGGCACACAACAAATGGAGGAGGTTACATCATGCTGACGGGGTGGGCTCCTGTCGGTAAATGAACTGGGTTGGGGGCTGCTGATAGGGGACTGGCCACCCCATTTGGCTTTCATGGGGCTGAGAGGCAGTGGAAAGCCACCACCATGTTACTTAAATTGTTACACTTGGGAAGGTACCACCCTGCTATGATGGGTCGCCCTCATTGCAGCAGAATAACTGATGCTGCAATGATGAGGTGGCCTCTCATTGCAGCGCGAAACCGTTTTGACTTGGTGGCACTTTTGAAACCAGTGTCATCAGCACACTGTGCCTCCATTGGTCAGCAGTGCCTAACCCCCAAATGCAGTGCCTCCGTTGGCCGTCTGATGCCGCACCTTCACAACCCGCTCCAACTGCAGCATAATGTTTCTTGCACATGCGACAAGAAAACGTACAAAACGGAAAGACGTTAACATGGCCAGGAGAAATATGTAAATGATATTTATAATCATGATTGACTACAATATGCCTCAGAATCTGCACAGCATGTTCTAATGAGGTAGATTCATGTTTGTTTTGTATTATGACTACTGTAATAATAGTTTGAATTAACAGTTTGTTAGTGAGGTGAGAAACAGGATGGTGGCTGCCACAAAATGAAACAAAAATGTTTGATGTCATGAGCACATCTCACAAAATCAAAAACGCCCTGTGACACCAGATTGTTGGTGTTGTATCAGAACTTTATCCCAAAAACCTTATTGAGCATGCTCAGAACAGAAAAACACAAAACATTAAATCCTTATAATTCTGGAACCATTTAATATTTTTTCATGAAACCTTCCAAAGGCACTACTTTACCACAGCATGCATCTACCCTGAAAAGTAGTTTGAAAACAATTCCATTCTGTGTGTGCTGTAGGTGAGAGCAAAACAAAATCCAATGTTAAATATAGGAAACAAATTACCGTCTACAGGAATATTGCATATGCAGATCTCAAAAACTGCACAAGCTGCCTTTACAAAACTTTCTACAGATCTAGACCTTGCCAAGTAGACACCACATTCATAATTTCAGCTAATTTTGTTGAATGCTGCCAATGCTATTATGACATAAAACTTTCCACAGATCTGGACCTTGCCAACTAGACAACATGTGCAAAATTTCAGCTAATTTTGTTGAATGCTGCCAATGCTATTATGATGCAAAGTTAGGGTTTAACATTAAACACCCTACTCAACCTAACTATAGGGGTGCTACTGTGTGTGTGTGTGTGTGTGTGTGTATATATATCTATATATATATATACATACATATATTACAAAAAACATCATTAATGCATCAGTTAGGTTGAAGCAAAAAAGTATGGAAATGAGGCGTTAGGGTTGAGCCTCTAACCCCTCCACCCTACCACCCACCCCCATCCTCCACACACCAACAGGCATCGGGGTGTGCCATGGAAGTCGTGGGCCAGCTCTCACCCATTCCATATGTAAAGAGGCTGACATGGTATAGTATAGGAGAATGGGTGACAGTTAGGCCTAATGAACCCATGGCACACCCGATGCCAGTTGGTGTGTGGAGCATGGGGGATGGGGTGGTACAGTGGGGGTTGGGGTTCAACCCTAACCCATTTCCATACTTTAGTCGCTTCAACCCTAACTGATACATTAACAAAGTTTATTGCAATTTATTTCCTCACTTTTTGAGATAGTATAATAATATATTTATTTTACTGTGGGAGTGCAGGGTCATTTGGACCCTGCCCCATCCCTCCATCCAGATAGTACAATAGTATTCATCTGTCACAGTGGGAGTGCAGGGTCCAATCCCTCCATCCAGATAGTACAACAGTATCCATATTTCACAGTGGGTGTGCAGGGTCCTTTGGACCCTGCACTCCTATCCCTCCACAGATGTGAATATGTATGTAGCTGTGCAAACACAGTTGTCTCTGGCCCCTTCCACACATTACCTTAGAGCAGGTGCAGCAAAATTGCAACAAATAGTCATAACTGTGCCATCCTTAATAATTTTCACCCCAAATGTTCAACATAACCACCTTATCATGTCACTGCATGTACCTAGTATAGAAAACTTTCAAATCCCTGTCAAATGTAATTCTGCACAACTGTAACACCGTTTTGTGCCACAGATGCAGAAAAACATTTTGGCAGGATTAAAATACAATTGTACTATTCATGAGGTGGTGTGAAAAAATGGTAATGTTGAAAATCGGGAGTGAAAACATGAAACACTAAGCGAGTTATGAGCGTGTGTAAAACTCATAATGCACCCTCGTAACTCGGTCATTTGTTGAAATTTCTTTACCTAATTTTCAACATGGGCTTTTGGAACTTCCCTCATGAACAGTGGCACTGTGAGTTTGTTAATCCATCCTGAAAGTTGATTTTGTACAGTGACTGCACCATTCTGTGCCACAGGTGCAAAACATGTTTCAGGCAGGATATGAAAAAATTATAGCTGTACTTTTAAGTAAGGAGATGTGAAAAAATGGCAATGTTGAAGATTTGGAGTGAAAATTTAAGCACTGATGAAGTTCTGACGTGCACAGAAACTGTACAGCACATTCATAATGCAGTCATTTTTGAAATTTTTCACCAAATTTGCAACATGGGCTTTTTGGGACTCCACCTCATGAACAGTGGCACTGTCATTTTATTAATCAGTCCGAAGGTGATTCCACACAGTGACTTCAAAATCACCTTTTGGGACGAGTAGCAATTACAGTGCCAGTGTTCCTGACTGTTATCCTAAGAACCCCATGTTAAAATGTGGGGCCAAAATTCCTAAAAATGGTTGAGATATCAACCTAAGTTGACCCCATTGTCTGCCATTATACAGAGCTTACCTTTGATTCTTCAGTTTGCGGTTCAGCTTTGAAAAGTGCAGATGTGTCCCGGTCCAGAAGATCACTGCTCCCCACCTCTGGCAGTACAGTTAATATGGGTAAGGTTGGTGTGAAGAGGTGGGTGCTCAGTGGGAGGGTGGGAATGGGGGAGGGGACTGGGAAGATGATGAGGACCGTTTTCTTTTTGCAGGTTAAAAAAATGAAAAGTTGGGAAATGGTTTTATTATTTACGGATTTTAAAATATTAATACACATTTGGGCACACTGGGGTGGGCTCCCAGTGTACCATATTAGTGGGAGGGTGGATACATGCTGACATGGGGATTGAAGCACCCTGTTGGTAATTGTGACTACTGGCTTTGGGGAGGAGCATCATCTGACACAGGAGTGGGCATCCGGTGTTGGAAACACTAAACTTAAATAAAAATACATATACATTTGGCACACTGGGGTGGGCTCCCAGTGTGCAATATAGTAGGGGGAGATGCATGCTGACATGAGGATTGGCACCCGATGTTAGCATTTAAAGAAAAGTGTTGGGGCCATTTTTGCTAGGAGAAATCCACCATTGTGGATCCCTGTTCTTGAGGTGACATGAGGAACAGATGGCACTATCTGACCATCTGGTCTTCATTTAATAACCAGATGGCCATATCTGATCATTTGGTCTTCATCTCATGAGCGAGATTTTGACACCTCACGAACGGTGATTTTGTTTGTATAATCCCCATTCATGAAGTGTCAAAATCCCTGTTAAATCAGTAAAATTCCCATTAATTGAGGTGACAGAATCCCTGTTCATCAGCTGATCCCCATTCATGAGATAGGCCATCTGGTCCTTATCTCACGAACAGGATCGGTTGAAGAAACAGGATTTTGACTACCTACTGACGAGATCGAGCAGTGAGAGCAGGGGATTTCCCATAGCAAAACACAGCCTTTTTAATGCAGTAAGGAAACCAAAGACATGGGTTTGTAGAGGGCATTGCACTGAACAAAACCCGTACAGTTATTCACAACAAATACATCTGTGGGGCAAGATACAAGAGTTTGTTTTGGGCAAAAGTAAAAATAAGATGGCGGCTCATGAGCGAGTTTTTCTCATGAGTAAGGATTTAATGAATCCCCATTCATTAGCTGTCAAAATACCCATTCATGAGGCAAATCCTTGTTCTAAAAAATACACCTATCCAAAAGACTGAACTGAGCATGCTCAGAACCGAAATTTCAAAACTGAATAACTTTGGAGCAGTTAATATTTTTCACCAAACCAATGATGGCTTGTTCCTTGGGACAGCCTATGTCTAGGCTGAAAACATCAGGCCAAAATTCAAATGTTGCGCCACAAAGGGATGGACAAAAATCAGCAAAAACTGGCAAAAAAGGAAAAACACTTTGTTCACTATGTGCTGCACAAAAACACACATCCGATTGAAATTAAACTTGGCTCATCATGAGATCTACCAATGGGACTGCACATACCAAATTTTGTACCAAATCTGTTGAATGGCTGCAAAGTTATTAAGTGCAACATTTTGGGTTTAGCATTAAACTGCGTACTCAACCCTAACACTAGAGGCACAACTGTGCCTTTATAATGTCTATATCTATATCTATATCTATCTATATCTATATCTATATCTATATCTATATCTATATCTATATCTATCTATATCTATTCATACGTATATTCTTGCAAAAATTCCATTAATGCATCAGTTAGAGTTGATTCCACACTGACAAAAGTGTGTAAATTCGATGTTAGGGTTACCAACCCTATCACCCCACGCCCCACCCTCCACACCAACAGGCATCGAGGTGTGTTGGGAGTCATCGAGCTCAACCTCGTCCCATCCATGTGTAAACAAGCTGAGGTGGTACAGTATAGGAGAATGGGGTGAGAGCTAGCCCTGATACCCTAACACACACACTGATGCCTGTTGGTGTGTGGAAGAAATGAAAAGAAATGAGGCATGAAGGTGCTAGGGTTGGTAACCCTAATGTTAATTTCACACTTTTGTCAGTGTAATCCAATCTAACGATGGCATTACATAGTTTTTGCAATGAATTTCCTTCTTTTGAGAAGGTGAAATGTTACTCATATGGAATCCATACGTGTGAGTGTGGGCCCTCCAGGCCCTGTGCTCCCATGCATCCATAACTGTGTCCTCAGGTTAGCAAATGGAATCCATGGTGGGAGTGCAGGCCCTCTGGGCCCTGCTCCACCCGCCCATAAGTATGTCCTCAGGTTTGCAAAATGGTATCCATACATGGGAGCACTATGGGCCATGTACTCCCACCCACCCATAACTATATCCTCAGATTTGCAAAGTTGCATCCATAGATGGAAGCATGAGCCCTCTGGGCCCTGCACTCCACCCACCCATAACTGTCTTGTCAGGTTTACAAAATGGTATCTATACAAGGGAACTCGGGCCCTCTGGGCCACCACCATAGTGTAGTGGCATAGCATAGGAGGCAGTACTCCCCAGTTTAACAGAAATAGTATCAATAGGTGGGAACACTGGGCCCAGATCTACACAAAGTGTAGACACATAAGCGCAGGCCTAGAAGCATTCAGGCAACCCTCGTAATGTTTATGTGGAAATAACTCTGTAACCGTAGCAACTGCAAGAAAAATTATTTAGCAGTTGTATTCATGACTCCCACCACCTCACGCATGCTTAGTAAACCTAAGCTGCATTTACGTGAAAAATCTGTATCTTGAACCATTTTGAGATATAGGAGCGAAGGTGCTGCAGCCACCACAATGTAATCCTATGGGAAAATGTGCAAATTTGGAGTGCTGTAACTCTGCAACTGGTATTTCACCAAACCAGCAAAAGGCACATCTGTGAGTGCAAGGGCTTGCCACCCTGCAAATTTCAGTCCCAGACTCCAAACCGTTTAGTGGCGGTGGTGTGAAAGAACCTGCTTTGCGAACACCACAATGTTAACCTATAGGAAAAAGTCACGCTTTGGAGTGCTTTAACTATGGAACTGATGGAAAGTTTTCACCAAACCACCAAAAGGCACATCTGTGGTGCAAGGACTTGCCACCCTGCATTTTATCCCACAAGTCCAAACTGTGTGTGGCAGTGAGGTGGAAAAAATTTATCATTTTGGGGCAGTACTGTCTAAATTGCGACAGTTCGGCAGATCTGTGACAGTACAAGCATGAAACATTCACAAATTTGTGAAGGTTTTGTGCTTGTACTGTCTCAAATTGTGACAGTTCGAATGGCCTGATCAAAATAACCTTATTTCTGAGTACCATTTTAAAATTCTGATGCATGGATGCTGTTCCTAGGACCCTGTTCAGGTAAACACAACAGGTGGTGTTTACCTAGGGCATAGTTTTTAAACTATAACGTTATTTCTCCACCGCTAACTGAAAACAAGATGGCCACCACATGACAGTACTGAGGGCATTTGCTACAGAAGAAAAAAGTTGCTTCATGAAAGAGATCTGTCACTGTCGTATGGAACAAATACTTTCAATGTTCCATAGCTTACAACCAAAAAGCCAACCAGTACAGAAATGTCCAGATCCAGCGATCTATAGTATGACAATGCTCATGACAAATTTCAGAGCAACTGAGCGAATGGTTGCAAAGTTATTAAAGTTCAGCATTTTGGGTTTAACATAGAAGTGGCTGTGCAACCTAACTATACCTGCCCTACCGGGCAGGTGTGTATATGTGTGTGTGTGTGTGTGTGTGTGTGTGTATATATATATATATATATATATATATATATATCTCTCTCTCTCTCTATATATATATATATATATATATATATACACACACACACACACACACACACACACACACACACATACACAGTTAGGGTTGAATGGCCACCTCTTTGTTAAACCAAAATGTTACACTAATAACTTTACAACATTTGACCAATTTACCTGAACATTTGCATATGCTGTTGGATGCAATTGAGCTCTTGATGTGGAAGTTTCATTCCAGTTGGATGTACGGTTCCGGAGCTGCAGAGTGTCAAAAAATGTGAAAATTACAATTGAGGTGCACATTCTTTCCTCATCCATAAGTCCAAAACAGTTTGGGGGTCTGGTCTGAAATTGTTAGGGTATCTGAGTCTGGGAAACTAATGTACCTTTTGAAGTTTGGTGAAAAAATATTAATCTGTTCAAAAGTTATTACAGTTTAAAGCTTCCCATTATATCCTATGGAAAAATTAGATGTCTGGTGCAAAAGCACCTTTTGCTTTCAGAAGCACTTTTTCTGTCTCAAATGGGTTCGGTACTGTCACGCTGCCACCATCTTGTTTTTAGTTAGCGATGGGAAAAAACTTTTCTGGTTCAAAAAATACTGCCTTGGAAAACACCAACAGTTGTGTTTACCTAATCGGGCCGAAGAACATGATCCTACCATTAGTTTTTTAAATGCTGTCCGGAAATACTGTTTGTTTATTTTATTTGGCTGTTGATATTTTCGCAAATTTGCTACACTACTTTTGTGAAAGTGTCGCAAATTTGTGACACTTTCACAAAATTAGTGTTGCAAAATTTGGGTAAGTTTGTGAAACTTTCACAAAATTTGCAAAATGTTCTGAAATTTGTGACACTGCTTTCAAAAATTGCTGTTTCTTTGCCACTTCACTGCAAATAAATGGTAGGAATTTTGGGCTAAAATTTGCAGGGTAGAAAGGGCTTGCCTTGCAAATCTGCCTTTGCTGGTTTGGTGTTAAAATTTATATTGGTTCCATAGTTATAACATTCAGAAGTTTAGAAATTTCCATGGGATAACATTGTGGTGGCTGTGGTATCTTTCGGTGGCTATACCTCGAGAAATGCTGCGATACAGATTTTTCACTAAACACAGTTTAGTATATCTTTAGGTATACTAAGAAGCTATCAGAGTTGCAGCCATGATTACAACTGCAGTGGAATTTTTCCAGTGTTCCTATGGTCACTGTGATATTGTGTCATTTGCAGCACAAGGGTTACTTGGAATGTCTCTAGCCTGCTCTCTGCTCTACACTTATAGGTAGATGGGGTGCAGGGCCCTCCACATATGGATACCATTATGCAGCATTGGGAGTGCAGGGCCGTCCATTATGTAGTAATGGGAGATGAGGGTTAATTATAATGTCTCTACACTTATTGATAGATGGGAGGGCACCTCTACACTTGTAGTTAGACAGGAGCACAGGGCCCAGAGGGCCTGCATTCCATGAAAATCAAAGACAATTACAATATGCATGCATGGAGCACAGGGCCTGGAAGGCCCTGCACTCCTAACACACTATGGACTGATGGGAGTACAAAGCCGAAAAGCAAGGTAGTGCCAGTATAGTTATGGTTCAGTAGTCACCTCTATGTGAAACCCAAACATCTGCACTTTGATAACTTTGCAACCGTTCAACGATTTGCTTGAAATTTTGCTTGTGTTGTCTGGTGCCATAGATCTTTCAATGAATCAATCAAAGTCTTTATTTAACCAGGCGATCACCGTTGAGCAAGCTCATTTCGAGGTGGACCTGGGTTTGTTAACAAGGAACAACGGACAATATACATGAGATGCAACATGCAAGAAAATAGTAATAATACAAATAAAGTGAGATACAATAATACAGTATATACAAAGTATCAGCAGGTAGCATTGACAGTAGTATATGTTTGGAACAGAAGATACAGCTAGTTTTGGGTAGGACACAATTTTTCATAAAAGTAAAATATACATATCAGGTGCACTGAACACAAATAAAACCTAATATAAAAGATATATAGTGATGCAGTATGGAGAATTAGAGCTGGAACCAGGGTCAAAGGAATGTGGAAGGGACAGATATGGGGTAGAAAAAGGTGAGAGGAAGAGTCGATTATACAGTAGATGTGATCAGTCTTTTAACAGTAGTAATTAGAGTATGCTTGGACTTATAGGAGTCACTATTTAGGGTAGACAGGCACAGGACTCCTTATTATGATGTAGCTATAGAGATTTAAAAGCTACTAGGCTGATGGGGTAAGTTAATTTCAAAGTTTTTGCAGCTTGTTCCACAGTTGAGGGAGCACAAAGCTGATGGCTGCTCTGCCAATGCTAGATTTTGCTTTGTAAACATAAAGGTAGATATATGAGGTGCCTCTCAGGGCATACTTCCCAGAGTACAAAGGTAAACAGACAGAGATATACTGGGCAGTTTATTTGAGACAGCTTTATGTCCAAACTGCAGCATTTTTGCCGCTCTGTAAGAAGGGATGAACATCCCACTGCCGTGTACAATGCACAGTGGTGGGTTAGTATGGAAGACCTGTGATAAATATTATGGCTCTGTGATAAAGCGTGTCGAGGTTTGGCTAGGGTACCTGCAGGTCCCTGATTATATAGAAAGTCTCGTAATCCAATAGGGAAAGAAAAGTAGTTTGAACCAGTTTCAATTTAGCGTCTTTTGTGAGGAATTATTAATCCTAAAGAACAGACCAAGTCTTTGTCTAAGTTTCTTTGCCAGTTCTTCTAAGTGATCTGTGAAAGTAAGTCTATGGTCTAACCAGACCCCCAGGTACTTGAACTTTAGTCGTAGTCCAACCGCTCACCTAGAATGGCAGTGATCTGCGGAGTGTCCCAGCAATTGCAGATTTATTGCATTTTGAAGAGGCGAGAGGAACATTGCTTTGGTTTTTTGCATTTAGGAGCAGTTTCTGATTTATAAGCTGATGTTGCAGCAGATTAAATTCATTTGAAGGGCTTTACAGGCCGCTTCAGGTGTGGGGCTACTAGCATAGAGTACTGTATCATCCGCGAATAGGTGTATTTGTGCTTCTTTGATGGGGGCATCTATGTTGTTAATATAAATGGTGAAGAGCAAGGGACCAAGAATGGATCCTTGTGGTACACCCCTCAATAGGGGTTTTGGTGGAGAAATTTCCCTTCTGCCTTTACTTGTTGAAGTTGTCCTGAGAGGTAGTTGGAGAACCATTTAGGGATAAGGAATCCAAACCAATGTTCTGGAGGGACGACAGAAGCAGTCTGTGATCAACAGTATCAAACGCCTTGCTTAGGTCCAAGAAAACTGAGCAAAGTTTTTTTGTCTAATTCAAGCTGCCAGTCATTTGTCACCTTGGCTAGAGCAGAGATTGTACTGTGCTGTGCTGTAAACCGGATTGTAACGGTTGAGCAATTTTCTGATTCAGGTACTTCTGAAGCTGGGAGTTCACTATTTTCTCCAGCATCTTTGACAGGATTGGAAGTAGGAGATTGGCCTGTAGTTATTGAGGTCACTGGGATCTTCTGACTTAAACAAAGGGATCACAAGTGCATTTTCCAAATGGGCAGTAGGACATCCTGGGACAAGGATAAGTTGAAGAGATGAGTAATTGGGACTGCGAGGACACGTTAGCTGACCTTTAAGAAGTACAGGTCAATGAGGTCAGCCCCAGCACTTTTCCTAGTGTCCAGCTGAAGGAGAAGACCTTCGACTTCTTTCAGGGAGGTAGGCTGCAGAGGCGGATGGACTGGGGATGGGTTTTTCTTGTGTATCAATCTAAGTTGTTGGCAGAGGATATTCACATGAGAGGTCAAAGGCTAGCCCTGCAGTGGCAAAATGATTATTGAGAGCATCGAGGACAGATGGTCTGTCAGAGATGTCAGTATTGTCAATCAATAATTTAGTAGGTAGGAAATTTACAGTGGTGTGACCTTCAATGTCTTTGATAGTCCTCCAGAATTTGGAGCATTTCTTGAGGAGCTCTCCAGCCGAGAGTGGTAGAAATTAGCTTTGGCTTCTCTGACCATTTTGGTGCAGAGGTTCCTCACCCTCCAGAAAGAATTCCAGTCATTTATTAAATTAGTTTTCCTAGCAGCTCTCCAGAGTATATCCCTTCTCCACAAAGCATCTTTCAGGTCTTCTGTAAACCACTGACAGGATTTGTTTCTGGCACAAACTTTTACTATGGGAGCATACTTGTTGAGAGCTCCTAGCACAATTTCTGGAAAATATCATAAGCCGTAGTCAGGGACTTGGCTAGATAAAGTCCTGCCATTGCATGGAGTCGATTAGGTCTGATATATACCCATGGAGATCAAAGTTGCATATGCACCTTTAAAGGAGAATTTTGGTGCAGTTGTGGATTTAAAGTGGATCTTACACAGCGATGAAGCAATGGTTGCTAATATCAGAGAAAAGACGCCAGCATGGGAGAATAAATGGGGTTTGTTAACTAAAATGATATCCAAGAGATACTATTCTTAGGGTTGAGCTTGTTAGGACGAGTAGATTCATTTATTAGCTGTGACAGCCCAAGGAATCAAGAACATTTTAAGTGGGGTGGATGCACTGGATAGCCAGTCTAAGTTGAAGTCCCTAGTATGATACACTCTGAAGATGCCGAACCCAGGATGTTTCTGAGATGTTTTAACAACTGTAGTCCAGCTGATGGGGTCTGTAGCATCCTATTATACATAATGAGACACCGGTGGCAATTTCAATCTTTAATGACAAGCTTTCAAATTCTTTTGGGACAGAGGTTGAGTCAATTATGGAGGCAGGAATTTATCCTTGATGTAAATAGCTACCCACCACCTCTGGTTTGCCTGTTGGCTCTTAACAAAAGTAGGAGGATGTTAACCGTAGTTACTGGTCGCCAGTTGAGCTAGGACTCCATAATCACCAGAACATCTGGAGCAGCATGACATACCCAGGCCTGAACAGAAGTGATTTTTTAATAGGCTACATACATTAGCATGCAAGAATGTAAGCCCCTTGAGGCTTTGTAGCTCTGCTGGGATTCCATCGGTGCCAGAGGGCCTGGATTAAGCTCATCATTTCCTGAGCATAGTAAAGCAGGAACAAGAGTTTCCTGCAGAGTCCTAGGAGAAGTGTGGGTGGCTGAGTCTTCTTCGTTACGTGATTTGTCTGCGGCAGTACAGGGAGTTCTGAGGCTAGTTCCCAGTTTTCCTGATGCTGCATACAAAATACCCTGACTGAGAGAGACAATGGGAGTAGGGGAGTATGTAGAAGGTGGTGTAGCCCTGTGGGCAGGCTCTAGGAGAGTTCCTGTATGCTGGTGCAGGAGAAGGACCAGCAGTGGGCTAGGGAAGTTAGAGCACATACAAGTTCTTCTACTTGATAGGAAAAGTCCGGTCGGACAATGTAAAGAGGCCATTCTCCACTCTAGGAGTTATTTTTTGATTCACGTTCGGGTCCAATATATGTAAGATGAGCAGAGACAAGCATAGAAGAAGGTAATATGCCCTCATTATGAGACTATCACCAATGGCACTACAAGTGCAGGCAAGAGAAGGGATTCTTAATGGAGGAGAATTTCTTAATCCCTGCAGAATACTACTCTAGGCAGTGGAGCCTGAAGCAGTAATCCTAAGTATAGCTCCTAGTCTGGCTAATAAGAAAAGAGTTCATCTGACTATAGAGTAGTACTAAGGGCAGAGAGGCTTTGAAGCAAATTTCTTAGCTACTACCTGGAGCAGACTAAGTACTAGAGAGATCACCTGACCTAACTCAATTGCCTTAGCAAGACAAGATATGCTAGTGAGCAATAAGCAAACCTAAAGTACCAAAATGGTATGCCTCAGCAAGACAGAATGAAATAAAGCTGCTAGAAGGCTTAGTTGCAAAAGGGATGGGAGGAATTGCAGTTGTTGACAGTAAGTAACCAATAAATTGAAACATCAGATAGGAGTGGGTGGAGACTGTGTGCATTTAAAGGAGGCTTGGGAGGGGAGGGATGAAAATCAAGGGAAGTTGAAAAATCAAGGGAAGTTTGCAGAGCTAGCACTGAATCAGTGCACATACAGTTGGAGAGAAACTGCAGCGGGGGAATGGTAAGTTACTTTACACAGGCCGAGCAGGACAGGCTAAATTAAAATATATAAATTAGGAGCCGAGTACAGGGATGCAGGCTTACATTGCACTGCCCGGGTGCTCCTGTCTCAGGTGAGTAAGACCAGCTAATCAAAGAGCACTACACAGGTGTGGAGCCAATAGTGCTACCCTGAGAAGGCACCAAAATAGAAAACAGCAAATTGCAAGTGATGATCCGGTTCAGTGTTCACACAGCCCAGAGAAATCGTGGCAATTTTTCAAGCCTCGTACCTTATCTATCTCTTTGGGGGTGGGAGGACCAGGATCCTTGCAACATAGAGGTGCTATGGCTAGATCGTGACCACTGCCCATGGGGGCAAGTGGCACCTGTAAGGAAGGAGACAGCAGATTAAATAGGGCAGATGGGGTGTGTGTCTAAACAGAGACACAGAAAGAGAGCTGAGTACCAACTTGAAAGACAAAGTCAGGGGCAGTCTCAGACAGAGGCAAGGTGCCGACTAACTCGGGAATCCAAAACAAGCACAAAAGAACAGACTGATGGGGAGGGCAGAATACAGAACAGAGACAGAGGAGGACAGGGGAAACAGGAAGATGATCAAGAATGAAAGTCAAGGGCAGGAGCCTTAGGCTCAAGACAGAGGCTACACAGATTTTACAATTCACTGAATTTTCTAAGTCCATAGCAGTAAGCATGTAAACCCAGTACAGTCTTAAATAGGATTAAAAAAATATATATATTAACAAAGCCAGTAAACTTTTACAAACTCAGTTCAAGGCAGTGTACAGAGTGAAAGCTTAATTGGGGAAAAATCAAGGGTAGTTTGCAGAGCTAGCACTGAATCAGTGCACATACAGTTGGAGAGAAACTGCAGCAGGGGAGGGATGGAAATTACTTACATAGGCCAAGCAGAACAGGCTAAATTAAAATATATAAATTAGGAGCTGAGTACAGGGATGCAGGCTTACATTAAGCCACATGTCTCGGGTGCTTCTGTCTCAGGTGAGTGAGACCAGCCAATCAGGGAGGTCTACGAGGAATGGAGCCAATAACGCTACCCCCAAGAAGGCACTGAAATTGAAAACAGCAAATTGCAAGTGATGATCCGTTTCAGTGTTCACACAGCCCAGAGAAATCGTGGCAATTTTTCAAGCATCGTACCTTATCTATCTCTTTGGGTGGTGGGTGGATCAGGCTCCTTGCACTGTAGAGGTGCTATGGCTGGATCATGACACTGCCGTCTGCAAGTGGCACCTTATCTATCTCTTTGGGGGTGGGTGGATCATGCTTCTTGCACCATAGAGGTGTTATGGCTGGATTGTGACCGCTGCCCGTGAGGGCAAGTGGCACCCTATCTATCTCTTTGGGGGTGGGTGGATCAGGCTCCTTGCACTGTAGAGGTGCTATGGCTGGATCGTGACCGCTGCCCGTGGGGTGCAAGTGGCACCTTATCTATCTTTTGGGGGTGGGTGGATCATGCTTCTTGCACCATAGAGGTGCTATGGCTGGATCATGACCGCTGCCCGTGGGGCAAGTGGCACCTATCTATCTCTTTGGGGTGTTTGGATCAGGCTCCTTGCACCATAGAGGTGCTATGGCTGGATTGTGACCACTGATGTGGTAAGTGTCGCTCTGGTCGTATGTGGTTGCAGAGATGCAGAATGTCACAAAATGTTAAAATTACCATTTAGGGCAAATTGTTTGCCATCACACATCTCTGAAATGGCTTGGTGGTGTGGTCTGAAATTGTTAGGTATATGGGGTCTGGGCCCAGAGATGTACCTTTTTAAGGTTTGGTGAAAAATATTTATCCGGTCAAAAGCTATTAAAGTTTTAAGTTTACAATTATAGCCTATGGAAAAATTATATGTTCTGTGCAAAAGCAGTTTCTGCTTTCAGAAAGTACTTTGCATTCATAATGGGAAAGCAGTGTTGTGCTGCCGCCATCTTGTTTTCAGTTAGCGATGTGGAAAAAACAATATAATTCAAAAATACTGCCCCTTGGTAAACACTAACAGTTGTGTTAACTCAATCAGGGCCCGAGGAACATGATTATGTCATTAGTTTTTAAAATACTGGCCCGAAATAAGTTTTTTTAAATCGCCCTGGTAGCTGGCCACAAATTTATGCGACACCATTTCACGTAAACTATATTCATACTGCCGCGAAGTTGCCACACTGTTTCATGAAAGATTTCTCAAATTTTGCAAAACTGTCACAATTTGAGGTACTACTTTCAAAAATGTCTGTTTCTTTGCCACTTCGCTGCAAATAAACGGTTAGGACTTTGGGCTGAACTTTGCAGGGAAGTAAGAGCTTGACAAACAGATATGCCTTTGCTGGTTTGGTGATATGATTTACATTGGTTCCATAGTTATAACATCCCAAAAATTTAGAAATTTCCTATAGGATAACATTGTGGCGGTTATGGTACCTTTTATGGCTATATCTCAAAACACTTGAGATATGGATTTTCGTTAAACACAGCTTGGTACACTTTTAGTTTTACAAAGCAGGTATGCAGTTTGCAAGGCCATGATTACAACTGTGGTGGAATTTTTCCAGTGTCCCTATTTTTACTGTGATATTGTGCAATTTTCAGCCCAAGGGTTACTTGGAATGTCTCTAGCCCTCGCGCTGTGTCTCTACACTTATGGATAGATGGGAGTGCAGGGCCTGAGAGCCTGCACTCCCACAGGAGATGAGGGTTAATTACAATGTTTCTACACTGATGAATAGATGGGAGCACAGGGCCAGGAGGACCTTGTGCTTCCACATGGAGATGACATGATTGCTTACGTATGGATACATGTGGCGCAAGGCCTACAAGTAGATACTAGGGCCTGCACTCCACACAGGAGATGAGGATTAATTACAATGTCTCTACACTTATGGTTAGATGGGAGTGCAGGGTCTGGATGGCCCTGTGCTTCCACATTGAGATGACGGTTACTTATTTATGGATACATGGGAGCACAGGGCCCCACAAATTGATACAGTGCCCTGTACTCCCACAGGAGATGAGAGTTAATTACAGTGTCTCTACACTTATGGTTAGATGGGAGGCAGGGCCCAGAGGGCCATGTGCTCCACATAAAGATCACGATTACTTACTTATGGATACATGGATAACAAGGCCCATAGGGCCCTCGCTCCACAAATGGATACCAGGCCCTGCAGTCCCACAGGGAGATGAGGGTTAATTACAATGTCTCTACACTTATGGTTAGATAGCAGTGCAGGGTGCTCCAGGCCCTGTGCTTTCACATGAGCTCCCACAATTACATAAGGGTGATTACACTTTCTCAAAAAGTAAGGACATTCATTGCAAAACACTTTATTAATGCATCAGTTAGGGTTTATATTTCAGCAATAAAAGTATGGAAATGTGGTGTTAAGGTTCAAAACCAAACACCCCATCCCACCCCCAACCAGCTCCTACCACCTCACCCCCACCATCCAAAGACCAACAGGCATGGGGTGTTTATTTTATTTATTTATTTTGTTTATTAAGTCCAGGATTACAAATACCTTTGAGCCTTGGCTCTTTTACAAAGGTTCCACATCAAAGAAATACAAATTATGGGAACATCAAGACAGACATTACAACAATGTGGACATTGCAAACAGAGTACAGATTAATACAATTCAAGGGTAGCATTGTAACAAGGCAGCCAGCAGAATTTGTCAGAGAAAATAGACAACATAAGAAGTGCCAGAGTCATAGGGAGAGGGAAGGAGGGAAGGAATGTAGGAAGGGTGGGGAGAGGGTGAAAAGTGCAGCACTGGGTATACCAAGATGTGAGGGTAGAATCCAGTGAGATGGGGAGGGGGACGACTAGAGCAGGAAGGGAAGTGGAGAAACAAGGTTAAGTTGGGCAGTCACAGGAGCTGTTGGTAGTGAGATAGTCCTGAGCCTAGTTTTAAACATACCAATTGTTGGGGCAGAGGAGATGGTGGGACTGAGGCCATTGAACCAGAGTGGCACTCGATAAGCAAAAGAGCGTTGTCCTGGTGAAGTGTGACAGTGGGGAACTTTCAGTAGCTGTAGCGTGGTTCTCCTAAGGCACCATTTGTTCATTTGGTGTTGTAACAGAGTTGAGACCCCAGAAGGTGCAAGGCCAAGGTAGATTTTTTCGCCATGGAGCAGGTGAGAAACTTTATGCGGTTTGATAGTTGGAGCCAGCCGATCTGCGTGTACAGGTCACATGTGTGGGTGAGACAGTGAGCACCAGTGATCAGCTGACATGCCTTATTTAAGGCAGTTGAGAGGCGCCCAAGGGTTGTGGTTGTGGCTTGCCATAAATGATGAGACCATAGTCTATTACAAAGATCACAGAGCTCAGGACTGCAACCTTCAAAGCTTCTATGGAGGTGTGGTCTGTGTTTGTAGAGGAGACCAAGCGATATTAGCAGCTCTAGCTACATTATCTACATGAAGTCCATAGGAGAGATTAGGGTCAAGCTGTATCCCTAAGTATTTGAAGGACTCCACCTGATCTAGAGTGTTCCCTGGGTGGTGGAGATAGCCAAGTGGTATAGCTTGTGTGGGTTATGAGAGCTGCAAAGAGCATAAATTTGGTTTCTTGTCATTGAGGACCAGTTTATGATTAAGAACCATGTCTCTACAGAACTGAAACCAAGTTGAAGGTTGTGTTGAAGAGTTGCAGGATCTTTGTGAGTGCAGAACACAACAGCATCATCGGTATATAGTATGAACTGCTCAGAGCAGTGGTAAGGAGGGAGTTTAAGAAAAGGCTAAAAGGAGTGGGCCCAGTATGGATCCCTGTGGGACACCCGGCGACCAGGCAGGGTGTCAGAAAAGCATTCACAATTTTTACTCTCTGCGACTGGTTTTCTAAGTAGCTTTTAAACCAGAGAGAAGAGTCAAGTGATAGCCCGGCATTCAGTAGTAGTAGGGTGTGTTGGGTTAGGCCCACTCTACCCCATTCTCCTATGCTGTACCATATCAGCTTCCTTACCAATGGAATAGGGTAAGCATTAGGCTGACAACCCCAAGGCACATCCCAATGCCTGTTGGTCTTTGGACCGGTGGGGTGGTAGGATTGGTTGGGGGTGATATGGGGTGTTAAGGTTTGAACCCTAACATCACATTTCCATACCTGTGTTGCTTTAATATGAACCCTAACGGATGCATTGACAACATTTTTGCAATGAATATATATATATATATATATATACACTTCCTGTTTTGAGTTTTTCCTAGATGGTGCTTAGCTAGTGTCTGTGTGCTGTCTCTCTGTTCCCTGTCTTTGTGTATGGCTCTTTACTCTGTGCGTGTGTCCCCCAATAGTCCTGGTCCTAGTCTACTTTCTTCACCCAATACACAGTGCTTCATGTTTTGTTTCTTTGCACGAGAGAAAGTTAATTTTAACCCTTTCATTACTGTGGTTATGAAAAGCGTGTGCCACTACAACATGGCTGCTGATGGTGTAAAGCCGATCAGTGTTGCAACTTTCAGGATTCTGTTTTATTTTTCTGTGTGTCTTTGTGTTTCATAGGTTCTCCTGAACACAGCTGGCAGATTTCTAGTTTGTATCACAAGAACATAGAATTACGGACTTGTGATTTCTGGGGAGAAGAGCACAGAACTGGAGTAATGGAGCTGTTGGCTGAGGTAGGTTGGAGACTGCAGGATGTGTGCAAGCTGGACAGTTACATTGTGAAGCCACTCAGTGCTTCTCTTAGTTAGCAAACTGCTGGTAGGTGTGGCACTTTGTTGAAAATGTTAGAAACCATTCAGTGTGGATGATGGGGGGGCAGGTGAAGCTGTGATGGCTTTGTCTTTTGAAATGGTTATGGCTGGCAGTGAGGGACTGTGTGAGGAAATGTAAAGCCGACTTTGGGAGGGAGTGAGTGGGGAGGAATTTATTTTAATGTGATGCAGTTATGTCGATGACTGCCCTAGATATACTGATGACTGTCAGATAACATCACTGTGTCTAGGGCAGGCTGACTAATTAGAACCCCGGAAATATCCATGCCATTGTATAATAATTTCATTTGGATGAGTATAACCCAGGCAGTACATGTACTAATCCTATTATATGGCTTCATGTGGATTGAGTTGGTGACAGCTCCCATGCTCCTGAAAAATAATTTACATAAATGCCCTTAATATTAACTGTAAATATTGGGGTTATTAAATTACATCAGCTGTGCTCCCTCAATCAGATTCTATGACTTCTTCCCATAGAAAATTGTAAATGTCATGGAACCACTGATTGTACCACAGGGAAAGTTGGCAAGAAAGCATTTAAATCTGGGAAATCAGAAACTTGATGAAACCATGAAATGTGCCCACAATGTTTTTTCTCTGACAAACATTTCACAGGATCTAAGTAATGTAGTGCATCAAATGAAAACACAGAGTCTAATATTAGATGCTGACCCACTTTTCCCCAAATTACTGAAGCAACACAATAGGCCAACTTTATCAAATCTGAAACTATTGGCTCAATGTTAAAAACATTTTATAAGTGCTAAGAGGGCATATACGCACAGACATCACAACATTCCAAAACAGTTTAGACCCAACGTAGTCATGGCTGACTGGGGTTGGAAATGATTTCACATGCCTGTAAAATGCTGTGAGAATTTGGGAATCAGGATAGGGGCCAATGTGTATGCATTGTAGCACTCACATCAGGGCCTTATAGCAGAGCAGGCAGACATAGTGATTGCCTGTAGAAAGTAGCCAGTAACCCTGACTGATAAAAGCAGGTGTTCAGTGAATGACCGATTCCCAAGGAAGCACGCATGTGTGAACCAAGTCAGGGCTTCAGTTGGATGTGAACTCCTTCTTGACTTCACACTGGTAATGAGGATTTATTTTTAAGCATGTAAAGTATTTACAACTAGCTTTTTGGTGTCTGTGTCAGTCTTTTGCTGCTTTGAATGACTTTTCAAGACCGGCATGCAAGTGTGTGAAGCCTTTCTATTTTGTTTGGAAAATTGCATTTTAGACCGTGTGGGTGTATCACTGGATGTCATATACATATTACTAGGGGTTCAGAGGCAGGAGAGGTCAGTAGCATCAGGGTCTGCAAGCAGCTGGACTTGGGCAGAGGCTGGAACCACACAAGCAGAACTATGCTCCAGCCAGTGCTTCATTATGTCACTTATGTATCACTAGCATGTCTGTGGGAGCTACCTGTATAGCATCCACAAACACCAGGATCAATCTATTGTGCTGGAGTTCCCTCAGAGAGTCCCTCTCCAGTGTGGACATGCCTAAACATAGCACTTTTGGGACCAATACAGGGAGATAATGAAAATTAGTAGGCAAGTAGCTCCCAGTGTAAATTGGATCCCAAATGCTTTGAACATCTAATCCAGATGTGTAAGTAAAGGGAAGACATCCCCATGAGTTCCACAAGTAGGCAAATTAAGCCTAAAGAAGCTGTCTGCAAAACTTTGTTTCATTGGTTTCCCTGTAAAATGTGTTACTTTACATCATAGGCTATTTATTGCAGAGGTTGGCTGTTCTTGATGCATGTAGTACTCTAGCCACGCTTGTACTCTACTAATGGCTGCCTTTCCCAGAATGTAGGCTCAGTACAGGTAAACCAGTACAGAGGAGCAAGTGCAATCTGGTTTAAAAATTAGTTGCTCACAAGAGAGAAATGGTGGAACATGGTAAATGAGCTCTATCCAATGAAAAGATGGCATGTTAGAGACTGCAGAAGAATGCATTACTCAATAGTTGGGCAACATTGGGAGCCGGGGTGGGGGGTATTAATGACCTAAAACTAACTGTGGGGCTTGAAGCAATTTTTGATTTTGTAACTTGTATTTATTGATTTTAATGCAATAGATACAAGCATAGCCTATAGGACAGTGCACAATAAAAACATAGAATACATCATCTTGATAATCCAGTATTTTTAGCACTCTGAGTTGATACATCATGGGGGTTACCACTATTACATTTACTTAACCAAAAGGTAATTCAAAAGGCTGTTGCTGCCATGAGTGGGGAAATACAGTAACAGAAAATGCTATTGATTCCCATAAGACACCCCTTTCAAAGGTGAACAACCCCCTTTATTAACAAATAAGATTCCACATAATAACATAGCCTCCTCTCAACCCTCCTCCCTCCCTACACTTATTTTCCTCTAGTTGTAATCAAATTCTACCCTCCAAAGTGAAGAGCAAAACAGAACATTTATATTGTATTTCAGACACTGACCATATACCTCTCACCACCTCCCTCCTGTAACAGAGAAAATATGTATGAAACTTTGCACTTTTGTACAGAAGAACTTTATAAAATGTTATAGTCACACAGTTTAGCTGATATTTCATTACTTTTCTGAATTGTGCTGCTCTGATTCTTTATTACTGAACACATGTTTATATGCAGGATATGTGTGTCTCAGATGTCACAGTATCTCATCATCCTGCTTTTCCTTCCTCTAAAGTCACAACTCTCAGTGTGTGACATCACATGGCCTGCAGCTGTGGAAACTATTATGATTTCACAAATATTATGACTTTAGTGGAAGGAACAGCAGGAGGATGGGATGAAGTCTGAGCCACAAAGATCTTGTATCTTGACACCACTGCCCTCAGTCATAATGACTAAGGGATCATGCACAGTGATTCATCTTGGATCAGTTTACCCTATTATCAAAGTAGAGGCTGTACTTTCAGACTATCTTCATGATGCTCTAACAGCGTCCGGTGCTCAGGTGCAGTAGCATCCTAGAAATGGTAGGCATTCTCTGCCACAAATGGCTTACATCAGGAACAAAAGTTTTGAACAGTGTTCCTAGAGTATCTGGAGGTGGTGCTAGTGGAGTGTCTCACAGATCGTTTGTGAACAGAAGATGCTAGTGCATTCTGGTGATGAAGTTCATTTATAATGACCCTGCAGCTCAGTTACCATGAATCAGCAAAGATCAGGTGCACCGTGAACAAGCCTAATTCACTGGTGACCAAACCACCTATCGCGCTCAAGAGCCCTGTGACTCACGATGGATGCTTTCTCTGAGCACCCGGGTGAAAACTGAGCAGGGTTACCTAATCCCTAGAGCATCATGATATCCCACAGAAGCTGTCACTCAGCATGAACGATGTGCGTGTGTGGGTGAGTGTGTCTCTCTCTCTCTCTCTCTCTCTCTCTCCTCCTCTCTCTCTCACACACGCTCTTCTCCTTGTGTTCACCTGACCTCCAGCCCTGCTGTTTGTACTATAAAGGTGCTATTTCTTACAGACCAAGAAGTATGTTCTCCATTTCCAAGTGTTCAGAAAACCTCATTTTGGTTTGTTTGGTCAAGGATAGAATTACACAGCCATGCCCAGAGATGTCTGCTTTCTAACAGGGAGAGTTGAACAGGTGCAAATGGTGACATTTGCTTCTCTACTAGATAAAATAAATACACTGCACCCATTTTTCACCTTTTTATTTTGCATTTTCAGTATAGCCCAAGTAAATGCAATATCCTGTTTTCAGGGGGTCATGTTTTTACCCTATTTTAGCTGGGAAGACTGAACCACAGGAAGGTTTAATAATTTGCTCCAGGTCACACATCGAGTAAGTGGCTCTTGGAAGATTTGAACTTGGGTCTTCTGGTTCCCCAGCTTGTGCTGTAACTACTTCATCACAGTGCTATCATCAGCATTGATTCCTCCCATATTGTTCTGCTCTGGCCTCAGGGACGTCATGTAACACTGCAGGTGTTATTAGCTGGCACCAGATGTATGAAAGGAATGGGAGCAAATTGTCTCTTCCCTCCCAAAAAGAATAGCAGTCATTTCTCCATGTAAGAAATCATTTTATCACTATACAGTAGGGGCCTGATATTCAAATATGTGCAATAGCACAGCGCAGAGGTTTGTGCTGCATTTGCCCCTGTGCCCGACCCTGAGGATGCTGTATTCAGTCAGATAGCATACTAGTGCTATCCAACTGAACATAGGGCCATGCTGGTGCAGTGCTAAGTCAAGTACTGTTGCCCTGACATAGATCAGGGCTGTATGCAGCCCATAGGGAAGTTAAGGGAACTGTGCCTCCAGACCAGATAGTGCCTGGATCCCTGATGCGATATTCAGCCTACAACATGCAAATGAGCCCACTGGCCATGCAAGGCACTAAGGACCATTTTTATGCCCATTATAGACTCATTTGCATGGGAAGTGGTAGCAGGTTTGTGCTCATCCTATGGCCACCGCCACTTCAGGCATGATGGTGGGCAGCCCCACCTTCAATGGCAGCATCCCAATGCAAATGTCCTCTCTGGTGTCCAGTGGCACCCCTACCTTCCGCTTATCTGTCTCCATAATATTCTCATATTCCCTGGTGTCCAGTGGTACCCCTCCATACAATCACCTGTTCCTAATGGCTTAGAGTATGCACTGGTGGCTAGTGGCACCCCCACCTCCATTGCCCAGCCCCATAAAATATTGTGTCCCTGGTGTCTAGTGGTGCCTGTCATCCTATATAATGGCTGCCCAAGGAGGTGAGAGGAGGGCTGTGCCAGTCACTATATAGCACCCTCCGTGCAGCGCCATCTACATATGTACATGGGCTTTGGCTGGGTAGGGTGCTCAGTGTGGCAATGCAGGGGACCACTAGATACTGGATGTCAGAGTGGCACTGAGGCACGTGCTTGGTGGGTGAGGGGTACCACTAGACACCAGGAAGTCACCAGCATGTAGGGCAGGGGCTTGAAGGGTGGGGGGTGAAACTAGACATAAGAGAAAACACAATTATTATGGGGAAAGGGATTGAAGGGTGATGTGTCCATTAGACACCAGGTAAACAGCACTATCACGGGACAGAGATTGAGTGTGTGTGCTGCTGGGGGGCAGAAGACAGCAGGGAAAATATCATTATTAGTGGCTGGGGATTGAAGTGTAGGGGTACCACTATTTTTCATTTTTTGTCTACTGGGAAAGGAGGACTTAGGCAATTCTGCCTATTTTCAGCCTCATCCCAGTGGAGGTAGATATAGATGGGTGCCAGCTGACATTGAACCCACTTAAGCTAGACACCAGGGATATCAATACAAATACTGGCAATGGGTGATCAAGGGGTGGGGTGCTACTGGACACCAGGGATATGAGTATGAATATGGCGCCAGGCAATCAAAGGGCCTGGGGTGTCACTAGACACCAGGGCATCCATCGATCCAGTGGGCCAGGGTTTGGGGTGGGGGGGCAGCTGCAGTAATGCTGTCTGCCACCAAGGCCCTGCATCCTGTTAAGTCAGGGTTTGCACAGGTGACAACTTTCACATGTTTGGGTAACAGTTACCACCTGTGCAAACCTTTGAATTTGTCACTGTGCCTGTATGCTGGGTGGATCCTCATTTGCATGGTGTAGTGGTGTTACGCTGCTTAATGGGTTTTGGCCCATGCTGTGGGATCTCTGAATATAGACTCCACCCATAAATTGTGTGCAAACCCTGGTTAGCATGGGCAAACACCACTCCGCCACCAGGCTAACTTTTGAATATCTGGCCCCAGGTGTCTTAAAAGTGCTCCTAGGTGAGCTGGTAATACTGGAGTAAACATTGCTGGACTGCACTGTAGGTCATTAGGGACAGCAGCTCAGCATGCCGCCCAACCTTTGTAACTGAAATGCATGACATTGACCCACTGTGAGATTATGTGGTACACCGGCCCTTATAAAGCAGGACACCATCAAACATGATGTTACAAGCTCAAAACACTGTCAAAGCTA
Source organism: Neoceratodus forsteri (assembly GCA_016271365.2). Classification (NCBI taxonomy): domain Eukaryota; kingdom Metazoa; phylum Chordata; order Ceratodontiformes; family Ceratodontidae; genus Neoceratodus; species Neoceratodus forsteri. The sequence goes on from CM057453.1 coordinate 409,107,363, forward strand.
GTGCCTTAATGTGTGCAATGTTTAATATTTATTTAGCATAATAAAGTATTATGAAGTTCTGTTTTAAAGTGAGCGGATGGGAGGGCTCCGGTTGGGGATTATAATCAGTGACTCCCAAGCAAATGAATCAATGCAAACAGCATACAGCAAAGGGTCAAGAATGCTGGGGTGTATAGGGAAGGATTTTAATAACAGAAGAAGTGAGGTGATTCTGTCACTGTACAGATCCTGGTGAAGCCGCACCTGTACTGTGCGCAGTTCTGGAGTCCTCACCGAAGGACAGACATTGATAGGTTAGAGTCAGTACAGTGAAAGTTCACCAAGATGGTCCAGGGCCAGCAGGACAGTTCCTATGAGATTTTTCTGTCGTCAGTTTTAGTGCTTGTGAAAAGTGCTAGATTGACAGTACTGGAATGGAAGTCCTCTGTTTATCCACATGACAGGTACAGCACAGGTGATCACAATGCAAGCTTCTCACACTGCTCTGCCAATGTACCTCAATTCTGCCATGGAGGGACCACCATGTGTAGATGAGTGAGTAGTTCAGACTCCATGCTCATTCAGTCCTTGGCCTCTCATGTGAGACTGCCACCAAGGGCATCAGTTAATCCAGTTGTGTTGGTGGTTTGTGATTTGAAACCTGTCCACTGAGAACTGGACTGAGACAACCAGATGCTATGAAGATAGGCTGAAAGCCCCATATGTACTCACCGAGGCCAGGAGGGCATGGGGGATAATATAAACAGTTTGTCGGGGTACAAACAAAGTGAATGGTGAGGACCTATTTGTAAATAAATATGGAAGCAGTAGCTGGGGCATGACTGAAGATTGATGGCAGGCAAGTTCAAGAGAAACATTCTAGTTCACTGAAAGGGTGGTGGAAGTGTGGAACAGACTCCTGGCTGAGGTGATGGGGAGTTACCCCTAATGGGTTTAAATATGGTTGTGACAGGGCATGCGGACTCACAGTCTCCAAGGGTATCAACATGGGTTTATAGGAGGGGCAGTGGGTGGGAGGGTATCTGCCCACCAGTACAGTAGGCTGGTGATGTAAGGTAATATGGTGAGGGCAAACTTGACGGTCCCGTGGTCTCCTTCTGCTATCAAATTCTATGTTTCTATAATGCCTTGAGTTTTCAGCACTGCTCTGTGTGAGTCACACCTTTTCCATTTGAGAGAGCAATTCTGTGAAGTAAAGCGAGGGATGTCACTCATAATGTGGGGCAGTTGGAAGGGCCTTATACAGCTCAGCCCCCGACCTCCTTTGCTCATGAGCCAGCTTTTGGCCTAGGTGTGCAAGGATCGAGTATCAGTGGTTGACACCAATCTACGAGTCACAAGTTGGGTCCAGGTCCAGTCACAGTTGGGCACATATAAACATGGATTATGATGCTACTGCTTGAGAAGTGAGTCTCCAACCTCGGTTTTGCTGCCTGAATATTTGGGGTGATACCCACAGCCCAGCTCCTCCATTACAGTTGTAACCCCTGATACTGGAAAATCGGACCAAGCACAGTACAGCCACTTGTGTTGCCCTTGCTTCCCCAGTCTTGGCGATATTCAGACCAGTAGTGTTCACTACATGAATCTGCACTTCAATGGCATAGACCAGGGCTGCATATGGCCCACAGGAGAGAGTGCTGACTGAAACAGGATAGCACCAGGTCCCCTGTCGTGCGCATTCAGCCTGAGCATGCAAATAAGACCATAGGGCATGCATGCAATAAGGGGCCATATGCATGCCCATTATGGACTCATTCATGTGGTGCTGCAGTCCTTTAGTAGCCATTCCTTCTGAAGAGTAAGCTCTGGTGATCGGTGGTTCCCACCCCTGGTAGTTCAGTGATTCCTCCACCCTGATCACCCAGTAAAGCATCCTTTTCACAGGTCTCTGGTGGTCCAGTGGTTCTTCACCCCAATTGCCCAGTAAAGCATCCTTTTACAAGTCCCTGGTGGTTCAGTCGTTCCCCACCCCAATCAGGCCAGTAAAGCATCCTTTACAAGTCCCTAGTGGTCCAGTAGTCCCCCAGATTGCCCAGTAAAGCATCCTTTTATAAGTCCCTATGGTCCAGTAGTCCCATAGTGCCCAGTAAAGCATCCTTTACAAGTCCCTGGTGGTTCAGTAGTTCCCCAGATTGCCCAGTAAAGCAGCCTCATACATGTCCCTGGTGGTCCAGTGGATTTCCCTACCCCAGTCGCTCAGTAAAGCACCCTTTTACAAGGCCTTGGTGAATCAATGGTTCCTACCACCCCTGATTGCCCAGTAAATCATCATTATTCAAGTTTTGACAGTCCAGTGGTTCCAAACACCACCAGAACATCCATGCACCCCCCATCTGCCCATCCACTGAAAACCCCGAGAACCTCCCTTACCCCAGGTGCCATCCCAAGAAAGGGGCGTGGCACAGCCCTCCTCTCACCTCCTTTGCAGGCCTCTGTTTGACAGTCTCAGAGTGTGATTACTTATGTTATTTTAGTGCTTTGGTGCTGCCAGGTTTGGGAGGGGTGCCTGGAGGGCCAATGAATATGGCATTATTCCAGAGTGCTGGCACAAACAGTGTTTTCCACATTTGCACCAGCACTAACCTTTGAATATCAGGGCTTAAGGCTGTTGAATTTTCTTAGAGCTGAGATATGGAGAATACCAGAAACATCACTGTGCAGTGAAGGTATAGAACTGCTGTCATGATGACATACATGTAGCCCACATAAAAGGATAATTATTTCAAATTCTAATTCTTGTTGTTTTATGCCAGAGTTAGTTTACTAAAAAATTAGGAAGATGTTTTATGTCTCTGATATTAAAACATCCTGTTTATAAGAACCGTGTTGAGCAAAATGTTGATGCTTACAGTACAGCAGCTGTGACGTGCTGGAATGTACAGTAACAGTACCTCTGTTCAGATAACTAGTTTTAGTAAAAATTATTTTTAGTCTCATTTTACTTCATGCTAACCATGATTTAACATTTATGTTCACGGTTTTAATGAAAGCCTGTTGTAAGAATACATTTTCTTAGACATTCAATGTGCTCTGAATTTTATCGGCTTGCTCAACCATGCTAGAAATTTATTCAAACCTTGAGGCCTACTGCCATCTTCTGATAAGAAGGCCAAACTACATTTGGTAAACTCTTCATACCCAAACCCTTACAGTCTTTTTTGCTAAACTGGTTTAGTTTATTCTTTCAACTTTTATAAACAGTTAGGCACAAAGATGAAAAACATCTGATTTCCAGATGGGTTCTGAGGGCAAAAAAAAATTCTTGAACATGAACCTTACTAGCCCTTAATCTCAAAACTGAAGAGCCTACATATTATTTCAGACTCCAGTGTGTCATTTTGTTAAAGAATCTTTAAATATTAAACATGGAATAATTTATTTAGTCATTAAATGAGGCATAATTGGTGCATTAATGTAACTAATACAAATGACATTCTTTCTGCATCTCTTTGAACTCAAACAATTATTTTATCGTCATAAAGAAGCAAACGTTTCAGCTTTGGGAATGCAAATGAATTGATGAGAAGTTCTCAGAAATCAGACATTTACATTAAACTTGCAATGGCTATGAAAGGAATCAATATAAACAACTGAGGTGCTAGTCACAGAGGGGTGCAGACTGTGTGTCTATGCATGTCACCAAGGGGGTTCTGCTTGTGGGGATCCCCCACAGCATTTACATACCCTCCCCATCTATGCATTGCCACATTCTGAGCCAATCCTACTCTGCTGGGCAACTAAGTTAGGAGCATTTGATGGGTAGCGCATGGGCCTGTATTGTTCAGCATACCCAAGGCCATTTATATTTAACTTTGACATGGGGGTATATTATGTTAATGAGGGCCAGTGGTACTGGCTATATAACCTCTTCCACAGAAAATAAGAGGATTAGGGCACAATGAGCCACCTAAACAGCTATCCTCAGACTTCCTTCTTGACACAGAGGTCATAGAGGAGGCTGCACTTCTCATGTTCTACCTGAAGCAGCCCCTACCAGCTTGTAATTATATCCTCGTTATACACTACTACCTCTCATTTCTTTAGAATAGCTCTGAGGAGCCACCGTGTTGATCCTGTGTAGAAACTTAAAAGTTTCTGTCATGTCATACCTTTCTTCTGGCCAGTGGGTAATGCATATTCAGGCTTTGCAATCTTTCCTCATATGATTTTCCTTCCTGAATATTTATCATTTTCATTACCATTCTCTGGACTGTCTCCAACTTGTCTCAGTCCTCCTCCACAAGTGGGCCCAGAACTGTACACATTACTACAGGTGCAGCCTCACCAGGGTCCGCTTCAGGAAATGATCATGTCCCTTCTCCTGGTAAAGCCCTTATGGATACACCCCAGCATTCTGCTGGATTTTCTATAAGCCTTACTGCAGTGTGAAGTGCTCTTCTAGGTGTCACTGATAACAACCACAAAATCCCTTTCTTCTGTATTGTGCCCCACCCTCACTCCATCAATCCAGTGATCCATTTCAGGATTCCTTTTCCCTATGTGTATTATCTTACCCTTCTTAGCTTTGAACTTCATTGGCCAGATGTTTGATCATTTTATGAATCTTACATATCCTTTTGCATGTTAGCAATCCCGTCTGTAGAGTACACCCTCCGCAGAGTTGTGTATCTTCCATGAAGAAGCACACCTTCGTCATTACCCTTCCCTGTATCACTGATGCACATATTGAAGAGTGTGAGTCCAGGAATAACCCTGAGGGTCCCAATATGCTCTGCCTGACTCACGAGAATTTGCCATTTAGGCCACTCTCTGAGTCCACCCTAGTAGCCAGTTACTAAAGAATCTAGTCTGGTTTCCTCATTCCCAGATCCGCCATCTTGATTAGTCTCCTGAGTCAATGGCCTTCCTGAGATCCAGGTAGTGTATCAGTTGCTTGACCCGTTAGTTGCCTTAGTTGTGTAGTTAAGAAGTCTATCAGATTAGTCTGATATAAGCACCCTTTCATGACCCCATGCTGCCTTATATCCTGTAATCCCTGCTGTTTTAGGAACTCCGCTACCTTCCTTGGATAAAGACCTCCAGGAGCTTGCCCACAGTGGAGGTTAAACTAACCAGTCTATAATTTCCAAAGTCATTACTGTTTTCACTCTTGTGGTGTGGAACAACACTGGCCACTTTTCAGACTGCTGGCATGACTCCTGTTCTCAGGAAGCAGTTGAACATGTCTGATGTGTTTCCAGCCAGGGTTGGCCCAGTTTCATAAAAATTCTGGAGTGCATAAAATGAGGGGCTGATGATTTTTTTGCCCTTGAACCCTTTACACTCTTAAGAATCCTTTTCCACTTTAATATCCTGACTCTTCAACCTCTACCATTGGATGACCTTGAACTGCACCCCACCATCAGGCTCCATCATCCTCAACACTTACCGTATACTTTTTATTCATTTAATGTCCTTCCTAGTCTTCATTTTTCCCTTATGTACCTAAAGAATACTTTATAATTTCCTTCAACTACTCCACTGTTTTCATAGTTGCTTTTGTCTCTTTAATCAATTGCTTTGCAGTTCTATGCTTATCCACATACTCCTCCTGTTCTTCTCTGTCTGATCCTTCTATGTTTACAAAGAGCTTTTCTCCCTCTGGCTGCCTCTTTTACCTCTTTAATGAACTAGCTCAGCCTGCTGTGTTTCTTGATTTACTCCATACCTTACATTCCTTAGTCCCCTCCCCCAGCAACTCCTCTGATGGCTGCCCCTTTGCCTTCCATCCACTCTAGACACCTCAGCCCTTCAGTCTGCCCTAGATAATCTTACCATCCAACCAAACTCCACCCTTCTATCCAGAATCAGTATGCTTGAGGAGTATTGTTGGTTCCCAGAGCTATATCAAAATGCACTGTGCTGTGGTTGGATAATACAGGTCCAGGGTAGCACTACCCTTAGTTGTGTTCTGCATTCTATGCTGTGGAAAGCAGTCTTTGAAGATCAACAAACCCCTAACTTATGCTGCTCCTTGATACTTATATTGCCCAACGTATTGAAATCTTCCATAATGAATATTTCACCTGACTTGGCTAGTTTGCTGACCTCCATTAAAAGCAGTTCTTCTGCATCCACAGCCTGACAAAGTGGTCTGTAGACCACTCCATTCCTCAGGCATTTGCACTCGCATCTACCTACTGTAGCTTGAGCGATGGAGATTCTATATTACCCTCCCACCTATAGGTCTGTCCTCCACTACTTTGATGGAGTCTTTCAGTACAGTACACTACAATGCCCCTAGCCATCCCTTTAGCTCTCAGAAAAAGGGCATAGCCAGGTATAATGAGGTCCCAGCTGTGATTTTGTGTTGCTCAGGTTTTGATAACTGCCAAAATATTTATTTATTTAGTTTTTGTTGACTGAGAAAGAGAGCTCGGCAGTTCTGCATATTCTCAGCCTCGCTGTGGGGAGGGGGTCTGGAGCTGCAGATCTAACATATTGAATCAAATTAAGCTGTTGGTGGCATTTTTATGAATGGGCACACTGGGCAAACTCCCCTACTCTTTCTTAGAAGTGCCATGGGATCTTTAACGTCCACATGAACAACCACAAGAATAGACAGACATGACCTTGTTTTAGGGCTAGGGGACCTAGGACTCACCTCCCACTCCAGGATTGGACTGCAATTAACTTAGGTTGAGACACAACTAAACTGACTGCCTACCTGCTGCTTGTTTCCCTGGAGGGTGGAACCATGCTTTGCATGGTACCACTTAGCAAGAGCCACCCAACCTCCCCAGCCACTGCCCCACCCTAAGGTGTGGTACGTGTTTATTGCTGACCTGCCAGAAACAATCAGCTGACTTTTCTCCCTGTGGTTCTACCCTGTTGGTTTCTCCTCCACCCCTTCCTCTTTCTAAAATGGTAGCACCCTATTTGAGCAACAGCATCGCTCTTCCTCCTCCTAGGATGTAAACTCGCCTAATTAGGTGTTGTTGGCAGATAAGGGCTTTGTGGCCCATCCAGTCTGCCCTATCCCTTATTCTAATGCTTAAGGTACCCTAGATGCTACGAGTCCCCTTTCACCCTAGCTTGATAATTCTATGTGCCTATCCCATGTATTCTTGGATCCCTGAACCACGCCACTCCCACCACTTCCTGGGGAGATTGTTCCATCTCTCCACCACCCTTTCAGTGATGTAGAATTTCCTTAATCCTCTAAGTTTTCCCTTTAGTCTCAAGCTGTGCTCCCTTGTTCTGCTAGTTTCCTTTATGTGAAAGATGCTCCTCTAGATATTTGAAGGTCTCTATCATGTCACCCTCTCTCTCTAGGATCTTCAACAATATTTTAAAATCAACATTTATTAGGGAAATAGGCGATAGCAAGAAACCAAGAGAGATCTTTTCCTTGTTTAAGGAGAACTACAATGGTGGTTTCTGTGAGGGAATGATCTAGAATGCCATGTTCAGATATATAGTTATAGGTATTTAGCAGAACAAGAGCCAATTGCTGTTTAAAGGCCTTATAAAATTCTGCCGTACATCCATCTAGACCAGGTATTTTATTTAGTGGCAGAGCATCAATAGCAGTATATATTTCAGAAACTGAAAGGGGCCTGCTAAAAAGTGGTTTGATATTCCTCCAATAAGGAAATTGTATATTACATACAAAAATGTTCCAGTGCAGTGGGATCAAAGGGGTATAGGACCGGGTACAAATTAGAGTAATACTTTATGTAAGGAGAATATCCTGTGGAGAAGTGACTAGAGTGTCGGTTAGTATTATGAATGGATGAAATTATCATGTCTGCAGTTTGAGCCCTCAATCAAGAGCAAGGAGTTTGTCCTCCTGTTCTCCTGATCAAAGTAATGAATTCTAGACCTATGAAGAAGACCTTCAGCCTTATCTGTCAATAAAGAATTAGAACAATCCCTAAGAACTTCCAGATTAGTGAAGGTGGCCTGGGAGAAGAGGGAAAAGCAACAATTCTATAAGCAGAATCTCCTGAAGGAGATGAGATGTGATCTGTAGGTAAGCTTTTTTCTTAATAGTGGCCAGATGAATAATCTCTCCCTGAAAGTACATTTAAAGACCCCATAATATATCTAATTTGGGCATGGAGGAGAATTTATATTAATGAAAGTGGTAAGAAAATTTTGAAGATGGGATTTAAGCTCATCACACTTCAACAACTGGTAATTAAACCTCCAGACTTTCTCTCGATTTACCGTTGTATTCAAGCCCCAATGTAGTAATGTAGGATGGTGATCAGAAACAACCTTGGAGAGACAGGAACAGGATAGGACTGTGGAAAGGTGGCCAATATCCAGCAAAAATAATCAGTTCTAGAGAATGAATTATGGGGAATCGAATGAAAAGAGTATTCCTTCCCAGAGGGAAAAAGAGCCCTCCATGGATCCACTAGACCCAGAGTAGCCATCATTTCCTGAATGGCAAGCTGTGCATGGGAAAGAGAGGGTTACAGAGTCTACACCAGTCCAACATTTTACATAAACTAAATTCCAATCTCCCCAAACAGGAGAGGATAATTAGACCAGGGGTCAGCAGATCCATGTGAATAGTAAAAACGTGGGTCCTCAGTAGTTTGCCCATAGATAGACCCTAGAACCACTTCAGAATGGCCAATTAAAACTTTTATAATGATAAACCTGTGGTGAGTATCCACTAGTGTATCCAACAAACAGAAAGGTAATCACGGGCTATAAGAATGGCCACTCAACTTTACAGGAGTTAGGGCTGTATCAAACACTTGGCCCACCCAGGTTCTCCAAAATGGAAGTACCTGGGAGGGGGCAAATGAGTCTCTTGGAGAAGAGCAATATCCACCTCCAACCTTCGGAGATGCAGGAGTATTTTTGCTGTCTTTGTTGGAGATTGGGCACCCTTCACATTCCAGGAGCAAATTTTATATGTAGCCATATGTAACAATCCAGCTTAGGATCCTATTTAACATTACAATAATAATGAATTTGGAGCAGACATGGACTAGCCTCTTCCCATAATACAATTTGAACAACCAAACAATGTGTACCATTATCCCACCCTTACCTTCCTCCCAACTAAGATATTCTTTTATGGTGCATAATATGCCCCGAAAAATAGTACTTAAGGAAACTGAACAATATTGCCCTCTAAAACCCCAATCTCCATCCCCTTATCCCCCAGAACTCCTTACCACAGCATGACAAAAAAATGCTTTGGGCTGCTTTAATGCTTGACCAATTATTGCTACTGGTCGAGTAGTGTGCACTAAAAAAAAAGAAAAACAAAATATGCACATTTAGCAGCTGTGGGAACCCCCACCCCTAATGTAGCACATAACGACCTGTAAGCTGCAAACAACCGCGCCCCTTCCCCGCTAAAAACACAGCCAACATCTAAATATATTTATAAAGATGAGCAAAATGGAGAAATGAAAACAAACGACTTGTAATCTCCACTTTAATCAGCTCGTGGGTATTTTCTTTAAATGTCAAATTAACACTGCAGTTCCAGGAATGGCAGCAGTTACATAATAGTATCCCCAACCAGCAGAAATCAGCTTTGGTATCCAGAGCGTTGATCAAAAGTCATAAAAAAAAAAAAATACTGTAATTAGAAGTCCTGGTAAATTAAACCATGAAAATCTGAAGGGCTTAATGACACTGCAGCTAAAACATACCAGGAAATAGATAAAGACATCCAGCGCAGACCTTTGCTGCACTCCAGTGGCCATAGAGCGCCAAAGCTATGAATCAGCATAACAAGAAACAAGCCTACATACGTGAATCTCAGATGAAAGCCCATATCTAGACCTTATATTGCATCAACGAGGAGGAAATAGATCCGGTAGTAATGCCTGCAATGCTGGAAGAGCTTGTTGAGCCGTGATCAAGTTGTGTCAGGAGCCAGAAATGCACACAGCAAATCTTGATGGATATTGCACTTTATATTTGAGACCTGCAGCAATAAGCTTAGAGACCAAAGGATGATATTCTGCTCTGCGCTGAAGAACTGAAATAGGTAGGTCTTGTGCAAAACAAAGTTGTTGGCCCTCCCAGAGAACTTACTGCAATTCTTTCACTTGCCCCAAGACATGGGTCTTATCTAAATAGTTCAGAAATGTTATTATAAGTGGTTGAGGTGGTTTCTCTGAAGATGGTTTCAGCCTCAGGGAGCGGTGGGCCCTTTCAATAACATGGGTAGTGTTATTGGGAGAAGGACCGTTATTTTGGCAAGCATTTTTGTAAAAATAGAACAGGTGCTGAGCCCTCTGCTTCCTCTGGAAGGTCAAGATGATGATGTTATTTCTGCAACTTTGGCCTTCCAGATCCTCCAACTTAGATTCAGATTTATGTAGCCATTGCCTTAAACTGATGATTTCTGGATCCAACTTTGCCTTCCATCCCTCGAGATGTTACTCGCACTGTGGTGTCAGCAATAGCTCTGATAGGTCAGTGAGCTCACCCTGATAGATTTGAGCTCTGCCATGATTTCTTGCAAGGCCAGCTAAAAGGTGTAATTCCTCAAAATTTCTTTTCAGTAAGAGAGAGGACACCGATGCAGCAGAGGGACAGAAGCTTTAGCTGAAGCTCAGTATGGCCTTTTAGGCGTGTTGGCCCTTTCTTCAGCATTCAGCGGTGTATGGGTTGGTAATGACTGGCATCTCCTCCTCCAGTCAGCAGGCCGAGAATTGAAGATAGTCGAATCCGCAACAAATCCTGCTGTTCCCCATGAAAGACTTCACCTCCTAATACTGGAGACCATAATAAGTCGGCAGATGTGCGGTAGGAGAAAACTTTTATAAACTTGTACACTTTTTCTCCCGAAGGCTTGGGCTTTGAGCGGGAGCCGATCCGGCAGTGCAGCTAGCTAGTCAGGAACATCACGTGATCTCCCTTACCTCCATGGGTTAATGGGTGCCTCAGGCAGTGGTGCAGAGCATGTGGGGTTGTCAATGTCATCCTGTTGGTAGGGTGTTTTCTGTTTTCTTGTCTGACCTGGGCTGGCAATGGCAACAACTGCTGCACCACTTAGCCTCCATAGCCAAGGGCAGTACATGCTGTTCCCATCCTCAACGATTTTCAGTCACTTCCTCAAGTAGAGTGGATATCATTAAATAATTGGAGCAATGTCCATTAGATGTTACAAACGAAATATTTCCTAGTGTTGGCTTGCCATCACATATCTCCATGTTGCACACACTGTGCAGTTTTGATAGAATTGTTCTGACTACTGATTAACTGCAGGAAAAAAAACATCTTATGTGACGGGCATGATGACCTGCTAAGTATGCTCACACCATTGTACATTAAGTACCCTCAGCCTGGGCTCATAACACTTAACTGCATTATTAATATTTATGGGATTTTAGCCAATCAGCGCACAGAGTCACTGTACCTCTTATCCTTCATATATAGTGGCCCTGTTATACAGGACCATTGAGTTAGAGCACTTCACTTCAGAGCCAGGAGGAGGACTACTAAAAAACTTTTAAATATAAAACAATTCTTTAATCTTATTACAAGTCACTTCAACTAACTCAAGTGATTTATAATGAGTTGGAAAGGCCTCCAAGGCGTGTCTCTTATGGTGTAAGAGACTTCTCTCATGAGGTCTAGGAAGACAGAACAGCTTAGATCACAGTCCTGTCCCTCAAAGCTCATGTGCACTGTTTCATATCATAAGAGACACCCTTTGTGGCCCTATTAACTTGTAACACAGTCAAGTTACCTAGCTTTATAGGACTTTTGGCCCTTTTATGAATGTTATAGGTGGAATAACCGACTCTGGGTCTGCAGTCTAGAGGCGGCTCTAGGTATGGGCATGGGGCTAGTTTGCCCTAAAATATAACTGTTTTATTAATTTATCCCACTGTTGTGGCCCAATAATGATTTTTTCTGAACTGACTCTCCCACTGTTCTTCTGCCTTCCCTAGTGTGGTGACACTATAAAGTGTTCTTCCCTGGTGTTTGAAGGCCTTTGGCTGTGCCTCGTGCCTCACAATCCATCAGGGTGTTCAGTTACTGCTGTGTCACTATATATCTGATAATGGGTTATTCTTGATTTATAACATGTTGAGAAAATTTACAAGAATCCAAGCAATCTGACTGATGAAACACCAAAAGCTATATAATTATTAGCCCACAACTACACTCAAATACTAGTTCTTTACCTGCTGACCTCATTAGGGTCACCATATTAAAGAATCAATACACCCACCTGCAAACTATTCTGGAAGCAGCATCCTCTCGTATGAAGAGGAACTAAAACTCCTTCCTTCTACACATTTGAAATCACTGATAACTGAACTGATAAGGAAATGATGAATGAAATAAACATGTTGTGGAAAAAGGTTTTGATTCTCATTTAAAAGACATTCTTATCAGGTCCCAACTGTTAGAAAGGAAAGTTCTTATTTTGAAGCATAATAACATACATTCTATTCAGTGTTTCAGCATAATATTTTCTCAACGTGTTATTAGTGCATTAAGACACTTGGGATGTGTGATTATGGGGAATAATTTCACTTTGTACTTGTGTATTTAAAGGGACTCAGCACAAGGACCTTGTACCTATGGACACACTCGGCCGTGCAATTCTCCCATAATCACACATGCTGGCATGCCCTCCCCTGCTTGAATGGTAGCTACCGCCCTTTGAGGGGTGTGACCCTGAAGGGATTTCTGGCAGTGGCAGATCTATCCAGTGTGAGTTGTGCATGCATGGTGGGTGCAGGCAAGCTATTGCCACCTATAACAAGGTGATGTTGGCTGCACTTGACTCTCTCACACTGGTCCATGTCATTAAATCTTCTCACTTGAGGTCCCCGTGGTTTGATGGGGAGCTCAAGGCGATGAAGAAGGTTGGAGGTTAGAGCACTACTGACAAAGGTCTGGGCTAGAGGTGGACAGACTGGCCCTGTGCACTCATTATGATGAGTATCAGGGGCAATCTCCCATAAGAAGGCAGAGTTCCTGTCCAGGAGGTTGCTGCTTGGAAGAATTGACCAACTGTGCTCTTTCAGACTGTGGACAGGCTGCTAAACCCAGCCAGTCTGCAGCCAAAAAGACTTTTCTGATGCCTTATGCGAAGAGTTTATTTGTTTTTCTCAGAAAGTGTGTCCACTATCCGGCAGGGCATTCTGCCAGTGTGCCACATGGTGGCCGACAGTGATCGTCTTCAGCATTCGGAGAGCAAGCAATTTAGTTGGGGAGTTTAAACCAGTGGAGGGTGGAGGTCATGGATGTTGCCTCGGCTGAAGCACACATACTGTGAACTAGACCAGGTGCTGACATGTTTCTAATGAGATGTGCTGACTGTTGGTTCACCTTGATTGTTCGATGTTCTACCTCAGAGGTTTTTACAGATTTCTTGAAGGAGGCTCTGGTTAGGCTGCTTCTGAAGAAACCATCATTAGACCCTGGCATCATGGCAATCACTGTCTTATCTCCAACCTCCCATTTCTAGGGAAGGTTGTTGAGAAGTTACAGGCAGCAGCTAGAGGAGCACCTCGTGGCCTTTGACCTGTACAAACCCTTCCAGTTGGGGTTTCAGGGAAGGCATAGCATGGAAACCACATTAGTTTGAGTGCATAATGACCTCGTCAGGGCTAGAGATCGAGGAGAGGGACAATTCTCATTCTCCTTGACCTCTCTTCAACATTTGACACAGCTGACTTTTGTGTATTGCTTGACCACCTGAGGGAATTTTGTGTGACTCACCGCACTGTCATCTGCTGGTTTGAGTCCTATCTCATGAACAGGAGGCAATGGGTAGTGATGGGGAATTTCTCCTCCTCCCTAGCCTCCTGATATGTGGAGTACCTCAGGGCTCGGTCTTGTCCCTGTTGTTGTTTGCCATGTACATGCTGCCCTGGGAGAGCTCATTAGGAAATACGGTCTGGGTTTCATTGCTATGCTGCTGATACCCAACTGTATTTTTCCTTTGCCCCTGGGACATCAAATGCAGTGGAAGTGCTTAATAGATGTCTTGCTGAGATCAATGACTGGGCGGCCTCCAGCTGGTTGCAACTGAACCCCAAAAATGGAAGTACTAGTGGTGGAGTTGAACAGAAGGCATGATAGGAGGGCCTTTGTTACAGATACTGGGTTATTCCTGGGGTCTGTGCCATTGAAGGCCTCCTCTAGGGTGCATGACCTTGGCGTGACCTTTGACAGCGGGATGACATTTGAAGTACAGGTGTCATCCACTGTCCGGACCAGCTTCTATCATCTTAGGAACATTGCCAGGATCAAGCCCTAGTTCCACCGATGGACTTCCCACTTTGGTGCATGCCTTCGTAACATCTAGGGTTGATTACTGTAATGCACTCTACTTGGGTCTCAGGGGCAGCCTAAACACTGACACATCACTCTGGTGCTGCATGAACTGCACTGGCTGCTGGTCAGGTGAAGGATCCTCTTTAGGGTGAGCTTGCTCACCTTTAAGGCCCTACATGGGCTGGGCCTTGGGTACTTGTCTGACCTTCTGACACCCTCTACTTCAGTCCACTCCTCCATTCTTCCTCTAGAGGCCTCCTTGCGATTCCCAGGATGAGGTTAAAGACTGCCGCAATAGAGCTTTTAGCGTTGCTGGCCCCAACCTGTGGAATTTGCTGCCACCATCCATAAGGGAGGCCCTTCAGTTGAAATATTTCCCTTAAGGCCCTTTTGTTTAGTCAAGCTTTGCCAGACACTATCTATTAATATCTTCTTCTGGGATAGCCTTTTATTGACTACGCATTTTAACTGTTTTAGAAATCTGTCCATTTAATGTTTATGTATGCGTGGTAGTTTTAGGATTAGACTATATTTATTTGTACGGCGCCTAGAGCCTCCGGAATTGGGTGCCTTGAAAGATAAACTTTGCCTTATTGTTATGTAGTGTCTGCCATGTCAGGTATTACTGCTTAAGTGAAAGGAAAAAATACTAACCTGTACAAGCTGGCCTTGCAAATTGTTCACAGCTTGAGTTACATTGTTTAATTGATCTTGCATGGTGGCCAACTGAGCAGATTCAGAGTTCTGTGAAAGAACAGAAATGGAATTTAGGATTTATAAGAATTAATAAAAAATGAATAAACTATCTATGGATTCCACAATAAAATCTTATGTCCAATAAGTTATTTCAAATTTGAATGCACATTTGAGGAAAAGTGTTAATAAATAACATAGAAACATAGGTTCTAATAGAAACTGAGTAAGCAATAAGATCTGACAGGATATGAGTTGTTGGGGATACCCACATGTCCTGAGGTGTAGTGAGGCCTGGCTCAGCCCCTGGAAATATAGATTTCCCAACACCCGCACCCTGGAGTGTCTAACTGCACTCTGAATTTTTAATTTCTTTTTCACATTTTTAACAAAATAAATTTAAATATGTTAAATATTTCATATGTTAAAATATTTGTCCTTCTACTGGTAGGTTAGATACTCTAGGTTGTCACTAAAGGCCAATAATCTAAATGTTTATATTGTTTAATAAGGAAGAAACACCAGTATGGAGTTAGTAAAATAAAGAGAAATGGTCTAGTAAATTATAGTACATTGAGAAATTTAGTAAACAAATGGGACTGGGACCAAAATTCAAAGGTCTAGAACTACCCCAAATGTGAGGGAGCTCAAGACCCTTCTCCTCGAGTTAGTGGATAAATACATGCCCACTAAAAAAATGGAATTATAAAGGAGGATCCCAGCTTAGTTCAATCACAAAATACACAAACTTATTAAAGCTAAAATGGATTTTATAAAAGGGCAAGAATGATGGGCACAAAATATAGAGAATTGTACAAGGCTAAATTGAAAGAAGTTAAAAGAGAAATAAAAAGCAAAAAATGATGGAGGTAAATTTGGTAAATAAGGTGGGTAATAACAAAAGGCCTTCATTAATTATGGGGAGACTAAAAATAACAATGTAGGTCCACTTAAAAAGGAGACAATATAATTACCAACTGTCAATAAATGACTGAGGAATTTAATAGCTATTTCGAGTGTGTATTTGCCAAGAGATATTCAAGATAAATGATAAGGAGGGTAACATGGAAAGCAACATTGTAATCACACCTCAATGGTTAGGAACAAACTAGAGAAACTGTATCCCAAGTAATCAGCTGGCCTGGATAATTTGAAACCCACGCCCTTATAGAACTAGTGTCAGTACAGCACGACCCCATACATGCCATATTTCAGAAGTCACTGAAGGAGGGAGTGATACCAAAAGATTGGACAACTGTCAATATTGTGCTAATCCATAACAAGCATTTGTCAATGCCGAACGCTCGCTTGCAGGTATTTGCAGTGGTGTTTGGCACATATGGTGCTTTACCCAATGCCCTGTGCGATTGCTGGTATTTGCACAATAAATTTTCAGCATGACCTTTTGTTACCCACATTGTGCGCTCACATAGGCGGAAACACGCTTTGGGCAGGATGTGAAAAATGACAGCTGTACTGCTCATAAGGAAGTGTGGTAAAATGGCAAAGTTGAAAATCTGGAGTGGAAATATTGAAAATTCGCAAACCTACGAGCGCATGGGAACTGCAATGCACGTCAGAAACAGTCATTGTTAGGAACTTTTTCACCAAATTTTCAACATTGGCATTTTAAAACCTCTACATGAACAGTGTCACTGTGATTTTCTTACTGTGTCCCATACATTGATTTCATACACGACTCGCCATTGTGCACTACATGGGTGGAAACACGTTTTGGGCAGCATGTGAAAATGACAGCTGTACTGCTCATAAGGAGGTGTAGTAAAATGGCAATGTTGAAAATCTGGAGGAAAATATTGAAAATTCGCAAACTTACGAGTGCATAGGAACTGTGCATTGAACACTCATAAAACAGTCATTTTTAGGAATTTTGTCACCAAATTTTCAACACAGCCATTCTAAGATGTCTGCTCATTATCAGTGTCACTATGATTTTCTTAATGTGTCCCATACATTGATTTCGCACCAACTAAGCATGCATTGTGCGCTACATGGGCAGAAACACGTTTTGGGCAGGATGTGAAAAATGACAGCTATACTGCTCATGAGGAGGTGTGTAAATGGCAATGTTGAAAATCTGGAGTGCAAATATTGAAAATTACGCAAACCCACGAGCGTGCGTGGAACTGTGCAATGCACGCCAGAAAAACAGTTATTTTTAGGAATTTTTTCACAAATTTTCAACATAGCCATTTTAAGATCTCTGCTCATGAACAGTGACACTGTGATTTTCTTAATGTGTCCCATACTGAGTTCGCACACCGACTGTGCCATTGTGCACTACATGGGCGGAAACACGTTTTGGGCAGAAGTGAAAAATGACAGCTGCACTGCTCATAAGGAGGTGTGGTAAAATGGCAATGTTGAAAATGTGGAGTGAAATATTGAAAATTACAAACTTATGAGCGTGCATAGGAGCTGCAGCAATGAACACTCATAAAACAGTAATTTTAGGACTTTTTCACTAAATTTTCAACACAGCCATTTTAAGACCTCTGCTCATGAACAGTGTCACTGTGATTTTCTTAATGTATCCCATACATTGATTTCGCACACTGACTGTGCCATTGTGCGCTACATGGGCGGAAACACGCTTTGGGCAGGATGTGAAAATGACAGCTGTACTGCTCATAAGGAGGTGTGGTAAAATGGCAACGCTGAAATGTGGAGGAAAATATTGAAAATTCGCCAACTTACGAGCTCGTGAGGAACCGCGCACGCACGAGTCAGAACAGTCATTTTTAGATTTTTTGGCATCAATTTGACATTGTTTTCTTCATCGATAAACATTGAAACATGGCGTTCAGGCTGACAGGTGATTTCGCGCAGTGACCGTGCAGTGACTGCGTAAATCACCCTTCGGCCCGTAATAACACCATGACAGTGACATCATTCATGAGAAGGGGTCCCAAAACCCCATGTTGAAAATTTTGCAAAATCCCCAAAATGACTGAGATATGCATAAAGTTGAAAACCCCTATCTAGCCCATTATACAGCATACGGGCATTTCCTCAGTTCATGTCGGCTTTGAAGAGTGCAGACTTGTTTCCATCCACCAAGATCATCATGCCGAGCTCGGAGGTAAGTATGGGGTGAGGGGGTGGGGAGGCTGGGTGCACAGTGGGTGGGTGCGGGTTGTGGGAGGGGACTGGGAGAAGCGCCGTGGGACCGCTTTCGATTTACAGGTAAAAAAAAAACCAGATGATGTGGGACATTTTCCATGCTGGGGTGGGCTCCCAGCATGGCAGAAGCATGGCTGGGGGGCTGAGGAGCCGACGGAGATTGCCTGGCGGCAGACAACCCGGGACATTTGCCATGCTGGGGTGGGCTCCCCAGCGTGGCAGAAGAATGGCTTGGGGGAGGCTGTGGAGCCCGACGAGGATTGGGCACCCCATTGGCAACGACGTGGGACATTCACCATGCTGGGGTGAGCTCCCAGCGTGCAGAAGGATGGCTTGGGGAGGCCGTGGAGCCAGCGGAGTTGGGCACCCCCATCGGCAGATGGCGTGGGACATTCACCATGGGGTGGGCCTCAGCATGGCAGCAAAGATTTTGGGGGGCGGGCGTGACGCTGGGCGGGGGGCGGGCGTGGACGCTGGTGTTTGTATAGACAGCGGTTTTCTTTGAAGCGAAAACCACCGCTGTCATACATAGCCCCGCATCCATTGGTGCAGGATCGCCATGCCTGCTCAATGGAGCAGTGGATTGAAAGAGAGGCACACCTCCAAAGTGTGCTATTTCCCAAAACGTTCTGCGCGTGCGCAAGCGAACGTAAAAGGACCCAAAACAACTTGTCATAATTATAGACCCATTAGCCTCACTAATATAATAGGCAAGATATTAAGAGGGGTGCATAAATGAAGGAATCAACCAACATCTCCTGGACAAGGGCTATATGGATATGCACCAAGATGGTTTCAAAAGGGTAGGTCTTGCCTTACATTGACCTCACCAAGGCCTTCAAACTTGTAAACATGCCCTCCTCTGCCAGAAACTACTCACACTTGGTCTTTCCTTTGATGTAGTCAGCTGGTTTAAGGACTACTTATCAGGAGAACCCAAGCAGTTAAATGTTGCAAGGTACTCTTGGACCCCAGACCAGTCACTGTGAGTGTTTCCAAGGACCAGTCCTTGGACCTTTTCTTCTGTCTGTTCATTAATGGTTTGCCTGCTGTCTGCAAGTCCTCAAATACATTGCTTTATGTGGATGAAGCAGTCATTTTTCCAGTGACAAGCGCATGGATAATCTGCAGTAGAGATTCCAATCAGACTTAGATGCCATTCAAGAATGGTTCACCTCCAACCTACCATTATGAACACCAAGAAATTAACATGTATGATCTTTGCTTCCTGTATCATGTCCCCTCCCCACTAGCACTGACCATTACTCTATTCTGGAGCCCCTTGAGCAAGTGGACACCTTTAGATATGTTGGAGTCACCCTCGATATGACCTTGTTCTTTGTTGCTCACCTTAACATTCTAGTCAAGACAGTCAACTCTAGGCTAGGGCTACTCTTCCGATAGAAGCAATTTCTTCTGTTGTCAAGAGACTACTGCAAACAATTATGAGCTGTCTAGAGTCAGGAGTCTTCTCAACAGAGCCTGCTGCTTCACTGTCAGCCAAAAATGGGACACTCACATAGATTGCTGTACAGCAGTCTAAATTGACTCAATCGCACTCTAGACTGTGCTACTGTATCACACACTAATCACTGATAGAAAAGACCTTGCGGCTTATGGTCTCCTGATCTCCAAACCTTGTTTAGCTCTGTTAATCAAATATATGCCACTAGAGGAGTGGATAGCTTGCCCAGTGGCATGGAGGGCTGAGGCACTTGTGTCTTACCTCCTGCCATGCTGGTGACCCGTGTTCATGGTGCGAGCTGGTCACCAGGGGTCGGCTGGGGAGGAGAGGATCAAGCATCTGAAGAACTGCTCTCTCTCCTGGGGAGGGAGGACTGGTGCTCCTGCGAATGACTGCCCCTAGGTGGAGGCCTGCAGGTAGTATGGGCCCAGTGGGTGACAGAGAAGGGAGGGTGCTGCGAGACTTCTGTGGATATGCAAGCATCTCTACATATGCACATCTGGTGTGTGCACCCCAGCAATGTGGATAGGAATTAAAAATGGTGGAAAATACCCCAGCTGTGGGTGATGACCAACCCTCTGCAGGCTTTGGACCCAGTGACCAGGCAAAAGGTGAGAAGGTAAGTCCCAGTGATACCGGGGTGATGGGGCTGGGGGGTCAGTCTGAAGGGGCTGCTGGGGTGACAGGAGCATAAAATGTATATGATAAAAAACATACACCACTAGGGAGTGGTGCAACACTCCTGCTACTCCCCAGAAAAACCTCCCTTGGCCAAGCTTATCTTCTCCTCAGATTTGCTAAGCTGTGGAATGATCTACCTCCTCCTAAAAGTGACTGCTCTCTAAGCCTATTTCGAGCCCAGCTCTTCTCTTCCTCTCCATCTGGATCCTGCCCTGTTACCTGACTTTCCTGTCCTTACTCTGTGAATCCAACCTGCCCTGAATTGTATGTTTCTATAATGATGCCCACGAGATTGACCGTGGCAACTCTAATTGTATAACTGCTGCCCACGTATTTTGACTGTGGCAGCAATTACTGTTTACAGTTGCTTAATTGTACTCTTACTGTGCTGTATTGTTAAAATGTTGCACTGCTTCTCATCACATTGAGTTGCATTGTGTACATTCAACCCTCCCTGTACTTGCTGTTTTCTGTTGTTGATGACTCTAAACCTTTGTAAATATGCTCTGCCTAAAGGGTTTTATGTGGAATGAATCAATGAATAAATAAACAAACAACATCACTAGACCACCTGAGATGAACATCAAGGGATACAATAGTCAACTTCTACATGCCCAGGAAGTGGGCAAAAGATATGGGGAGAACTTTGGTGGTAGTGCCTGTGTCTGGGGTGCATGGCACCATGCTCCTGGTGCCATGCCATGGGCCAACCCCTGCAACTGTCAGTGAGCAGTGTGTTAGTCACACAGACTAAGTACAATGACTAAAATATGGGCCAGTGAGTTGCATAATTGTACGAAGCACCACAATTGCAGGGATAATCAGTCCCTGCAGACAGTGGCATTCTTATGTACATTACAGATGTGGTGGGTGGCATGACAGAGAGCCCTGTGTGCTTCCAAACAGCACCACCAACCACTGCGATTGTGTATATGGCCTGTTACTTTACTGTTTGCTTTTTTATTTGCATAACTCTGCGTACAGTACATCTTTCTATTATGTATCGTCTTGTAACCACTCCATCCATATTATACCCTTTCCTCCTTCCAGGGCACACAGAAAATGAGAAAAGGCAATCTATGATAGAATCAAAAGATATAGGAATAACGTTTTGCTTTTATATGAACTGACAGTCATTGGTGCTGGAATGGTTTGAAAAGTGGTAGGGCCAAGTATGTGAGGGGTAAATTTTCCCTATTAAATACATTAACATGATTGTAAAACTGATGGCCACTAATGAAAGTGGTAGGCCATGGCCCTAGTGCCCCCTGTTCTGGCATGTATGCTAACAGTAGAGAAGGAAATGAGCATGCACCATTTTGCATGCAGAAAAGTACGGCTTACTTCAAGGTAATGAGCTGCTGGCTGGGGATTACTCATCAGGTCTTCAAGCTGCAGTATTTCTCCCTTCATTATTTGGATGCTTAGCTGTGGTCCTGTTGTACAGCGATTCAAGCCTTGATTGGGCTCCTGTGAAGTAGAAAAATAAATGGCAGATCACTACAAGTAACATCCTGTTCAGCTCCTTAGTGCTCCCACCAACATTTCCAAAGCTGATCAGCACCTTGCTAAATGCTGAATTACTTAAAATCTACACCATAAAATTAAAGAGAGTATCTCAGCTCCAGGAAGTCACGTGCAGTTAGGAGGACTCATTTCCATTCTGAGAGAAGGCATCACTATTTCACTCAAAAGTTATTAAAACTTGGACCAGCTTACCTAATATCATTACTAGCATCTATTTTCATTTTAAAACTAAATAGAATGCTTAAATGAGTGAAAGGGAGTCGAAGGACATAATGATGAATAGCCATGGTCAGATCTGGGCTTTGGTTTCTTGCTGACTGTACAGACCTATGAACCTGTGAATCTTGCTGACAGGATGGTCACAATTTTCAGCTGGCTGCTATATATCTATACCTCTGTTGAACTAATACGGAAAAGCTGATGTTCCTTGAACTCTTACAGAATTATGAACTGGCTGCTGAAAATGGAAGAAGCTGATTGGCTGAGAGGTCTTTGAAGCTGTGATGATATCTGACTACATACTCATGGCTTCAAAAGCCTCTGGCCACCAGCCTTCTAACCCACAAACAAATCAGTCTGAGGACAACTGGCAGCCAGACAGCCGCACTGAAGTTGTGCTTGGTAGGGCAGCCTCATGTGCTGCCACTTGCACCTCAAAAGCAGCAGCCTGTGGCGACAGCACATGAGTGGCAGCAATGGACTAGGTCATTTTTTCCTGACTAACCAGAGACCCCGCCCAGAATAACAAGTGAGCAAGTTTCATTTGAAATTACACTAGGTACTGGTTAGAGGGACATGAGGGCGTGACTTTCAGGAATGAAACTACACGCCAGCTTTCGGCATACCAAGAAACATCAGCTATTCACACAAACCGGCAACAGCACCTCACGATATTGGGTGGGATAGCCGGGTCGCTGCTCCAGCCACTTCTCAAAACAAGAAAAAAAAAAAAAGAAAAGAACCACAGAAAACAACACACTATGTGAATCTTTCTTTTAAAACTACTTCTACTGGCCTGCTGGCAACTTCACCTAGCAACAACTACTCCTTCAACTCACCGATTGGCAGCAGCAATGTAAAAGTGTTCCCTTGATATCGCTTCTCACAGATCAGATTTTGCAGAAAAACTAAACATACACACACACATCTTCACCCAGTCCTACAGCAGGCAGAAGGACCAGGTCAAGGCAGATAGAACATTATTCACATACTAGAGTACTGCTGTGAGAATGAGAAAGAGTTCACAACTACATCTCCTCCACCAACTCCACTTACAATAGCACCACCTGCTGCCCAGAGCCCTCCAGGAATTATCTTGTTAAAACATACCTTCACACCCCAAAAAGGCACTTTCAAAGGTTCTAAAATATATTTTTTAATTTTTGCTAATAAAACTTTTCAGCCAGTTCATAATGCAATAATGCAATCCAGAGTGTGGTATATCATGGGATGTTTTCACTTCTTGGATGTTGGATCCACTCGGCCTGTGGCCTCTTGCCCAACCACCCAAGGCGATGATATCCCATGATATATCCACACCCTGTTGCATTATTGCTAATAAAAGTTGCAGGGTTGTACGATGCTGTCTGTGTTACTACATGGGCAATACCAAGAATGCAAGTGAGAATTCATTTATTGCTGTAGCCTGCACTAATATGTGCAACAAACCCTTCCATGGGTAGGGGGCAGGGTTGTTACTAACAGTGCACATCAGAGCACTGGGTACATTGGCACCAATAGCTCTGTTTTTCTGGGAGAATAGGAAACTAAGGAGGGGACAGGGACATAAAAGGGAGTTTGGGAGGGAAAGAGTTCTAGGTTGTTAGTGAGGGCCTTCTATGGGAGGCAGCCACTGAGGGCTGCACATGAAGTAAACAGGGCACCAGGGTGGATGGATGGGCTGACTGGGCCTGGCACAGTGACAAGATGTGAGGTCTGGGTGGCATGAGCACTCTTCAACTCCCCAGGACACAAAAAGGAGAGGCAGAGGGATGACTGGGCCTAGGATGTTAGAAGGGCCCAGGTTTATAGTGGCATGGGAAATTCTGGAACCCTCTGTGCCACATTCTGCCCATAACATCAGCATGCATGAGGGACCTTTAATCTCTTTGTAGGGCACCTGACTGGTGCTGATGGAGAGGAACTCATCTGCAATACTTTGTATAGACTGGGTTATTTTGTGGCTTCACAGAGGAGGGCAGTGAGCAGTGGAGCCCCAGCATGGTACAGCCAGTGCATGCAGGTGGTATGAGGGACTGTCAAGGTTCACCAAGTGCTGGATCTAAACCCTCAGCACTGGCTGGTGGGACTTCCTGCAGATGGGTGTCAGACACCCAAACCTGCAGGCAGACCTAACAGTAATGATGTGGTGTGAAGTAGCAACATAAGTGGGCACAAGTGGGATTCCCAGCTGGGCACCCCTCACATGGTCTGCATTGATGGCTTTCAGGCCTGGAGGGATTCTCTAAAGAGTCAGATGCACACCCGAGAAGATCAAATGCCACAATCCTTGACTACAGTTGAAACTACCTGCAACACCTGCCATCCTAAGGTAAAGAGTACTATTCCAACATGTATTTACTGTGCCTCAGAGAAGGAATGAGAGCCAGTCCAGTGGCATGGAGGGCTAAGGCACTGAAAGTGCCTTACCTCCTGCCATGCCAGTAACCCATGTTCACGGCTCTGCAAGGGACGGAGGATCGAGTGTCCATAGTACAGTTCTCCACTGGGGGGATTCTGTGGCCCGCTGTTTGATCACCACCTGGAGGCATCCAGGTGGAAGGTTATATCAGGGGAGACCCCATGTTCAAAGTATGAGGGGCATTGGGCAGAGTCGCGACAATGTGCCCAAGGCATTTTCGTGGGGTTGGTCAGGGAGCAAATGGTGGAAAGGGTGGGATGGCTTTCATGAAGCCCTGTCCATCTGACTTCAGGTCCACTCTGCTGCACTTGGTCCAGGGCACATCTAGATGAGTAACAAAAGGGATGGCCCTCCCCTACTGGCCCTACCTCAGGGAGAGTAACCTATTGGGGATTTATCTCCCAACATCGGTGGTGGCTGAAGATGGCTACAGCAAATGGGAGCAGGGGCTGATACAAGGTGGAAAATAACTCAATGAAAAAAGAGATGGAAAGTGGTAATCCAGATTGCTAGTGTATGGTGAGTAGTAGTGGCTCTTGACATCTGTAATTCCAATGTAGTGCCTGATGGCATGATAAGGCTAATTCCCAGATCCACTGGCTAGAAGCCAGTACATGGAGAACCAATAAATGACATGAAAATCCCCATACAGTATATAGTATCTAAAAGGGTTAAGTAACCATAAGAAATTCCAGGAACTGTGTTGTGTAAATGAGGGCAGCACTGATGAACTCTTCTGGAGCATCTGCTTCCGTGTACATTTCAAATTAATTGAAGCTGCTTAAATGAACTATCACTTGAACCCTCACCCTCAGTAAAGGGATGCATTAATTGGCTCTCCATTTGTTATGTGATTCTTTGGCACCATTCTGTCTGCTCATAGAAGGAGGGAAGGTACAATGCTATGCTATGCTGTGCTATGCTGAATGTTTGCAATATGTATGTTCTTTTTCTGCTGTATTTTGTTACTTTACTTTTGTACTCCCTACCCCAGGCGCATCTGGAATCGAGCAGTACTCTGCTCAGCATGCCTTCCTGGTAAATCTCTTAAATAAATAAATAAGTGGGCCCCTATAGCCAAACCATCAATTACCCCTACATTTGGGAGTCACCTGGGCCTTTCCTACCCACATCACTGCATCCCTGATAATCGATCATAGACGGAAGGTGGTTGCTAAGTGGGGTCTGTCCGAAATTTGACTATGAAAGAAAATCAGGACTGAATGACACATTCGTAAGCCATGTGAAGAGGAGGTGACTAATTAGTTCTGCGCCATAAGGACAGAAATGGAAACTGGAGTGAGCATGCACATGTACCATGAAATGGAAGGGAAGTATTTGTGTTGTGAAATTGATAGTGAAGGATGTAGGCCTGAGTAGTTGTGGATAAAAGAAATCAGGCACCACATGGCAAGTAAATACTTGTGTGAAGGTTTCTGCCTGACTACAGTGTGACAGTTGAGTAATGTGGACATTTGTAGGGACTAAACAGGATGCACCTTGAAACCAAATAGGGCCCCTATAGGTTCCCGATGGCATCTCAAGTACAGTGTAGTGGATGTGGGTAATGCAGCTGGGCCCTAAAATGCCAGAGATATTGCCTGCAGACAGAGACGTTGAGCTAATCAGGCAATGGGAGCCTTTCTGTGAAGAGGCGCTGCAAGAGGTCTTTGATTAATCCTGTCCCGACTGCATATACCAGCCCTATGGGACAAAATGGGGACTAAAATGCTGTAGCTGGAGCCAACTGAACTGCAACCAGAGACCAAAGAACCTCCTACTCCCAGTCAGCGATGGCAACAAGTCGATGACAGACTCACCTGCCCAAGCCAAACCTGCTGTGGAGGAGCCAGCAGTGAAGGACTTGGGACTGAAATGGAGGAAGAAATGGTAGGATCCAGGGACCAACAGAAGAGGAGGACCAGTCCCAGGCACTTTGTTCTTTGCAGAACTGATGTTTTCAGATGGTTTCACCCTAGGGCCTGTGGATGACTGACTCAGATGGAAAGTGAAAATAGGATCTGTATCCCTGCTAGGGGCTGCTACACCTTCATGGCCCACCTGAGTATGCCACAGGTTGCCGTGTTGTACACCACCCAACTTCAACTCCTGGGCACCTTCTCCACTACCACCAACTGGGTGCTCAAAGAACTCAGCACCCAGTTGGAGATGGACTCTGAGACTCTGGACTGGGAGAGTGCCCCAGCCTGGTGTTCATTCCACAACAGGAATTGGACACTTTCTCTTCACCACTGGGGTACCCACATCAGGATGACCACTCACTCCACCAGCTTATCACTGAAGGTTTCTGGATGAACAAAACCATAGTGTCTTTGGAACCAAATGCCTAGAGGACTGTGAGACCTAACTGGGACCAGGCAAAGGGTCCACAGACTTGACAAAGTTGTTTCAGGGCATCAGAAAGTAGCCTACAGAGTATTGGACATATATAACTACACATTCTCCTATTATCAGGTCTGGATCTGGCGATGGTTTATTTATTTATTTGAAATTACTTGAACCGGATAACCCTAGGAGATGCAGCATCTCATTTTCATGGGGGCCCAGGAAGGATAGCAGCAGTGAGCAGGTTAACATAGTCCAGCAGGAACAGTTACATACTGGCTAAAATACACACAGGAGAAACAAACAAGCATTACAGGTAAGTACTGTACATCCAACAGCAATCAAAACAAGCTAAAACAGTGGGGATCACAGCAAACAAATAGCATGAGTATTGTTATATAACATGATCATGATCAGTTAGATGGGGATTCTGGAATAAAACAAATACAGGAAGTTTTAAGGTGCTGGAAAGACTGGACCTGAACACTGGCAAGCTGGAAGCATTACTCAGCTGGAGGGAGTTTGTTCCAGGTGTTTGAGCTGCAAATGTAAAAGCCTTTCCACCAATATCGCGCTCATCCTGGGAACTGAGAAGGTAAGGACTTTGTTGAATGGACTGAGTAGGCACTGTTTAACTGCGTGAGGAGGGCAAGGAGATACTCAGGGGCTTTTTCTTGTGCAGAGTTGTACAACAAAGAAAGCCAGTGGCAGTCATGTTTGCTCAAGGGACTTGCCCATTTGGAATGGTTTTACAGTACAGCAGACAATGATGGGTAGACCAGGTACATGAGAGGATGAGCCTGCATATCTTTTGTACAAATGATCTGAGAGAAGCAGAGGTTTGTTTGCACTGTGGCATATGATGTCTCTGCATCAATGTTTGTAGAATACCAACATGCCTGGCTATGTGAGGAAGCAGAGGACTGAATAAAGCACCTGAGGTTGCCACCCATGAAAACTGGGAGGCTAAGGTGAAGGAGTTTCTGTATACCTGGCAAATGGGCCACAGAATCTGCAAGTACTGTGTGACCCACATCTCCACTGAGTGCCATTGGACCCAGAACCAGTTGGAATTCTGGAACGGTGAACAAATGCAGGTGAGGCCTTTCCACCCTAATACAAGACCTTGGGCAACCTTTGAGTGTGAGTGGTGCCTTACTGATTTGTTCTTGTGTGCCGGGTCTGTGAGGTCAGTGCAGCTTGAAGATCACGTTCTGCCAAGCTGCCTTTGGCAGAGTTGCTGTTTGTGCAGATCCAGGACTGAGCACTGAAACAGACTTTATATAGTGGTTGAAATGTTAATGCATGTTTCTCCATCGGTTGTTAGAGGCAGAGATGGTGCAGTATACCTGCCATATGGTGGCTATAAATAAATAGACCAAGACTGCCCCATCAAAACTGACCCCATTTTGAACCTGCAAAAGGGAAATAATATTGTTACATGATGCATGAGTAATGCTAGAACTGTATTTGTTAGCTCTGTCAATGATGTCAAATGTTGCAGCATCGACAGTGTTCTAAACAATGCCTGCAGATGATCTGCACCATATTAACATAGATTTTTCAGAAAAAGGAGTATATATTTTTGCAAGTTCCATGTTCGACTCTCTCTTCTAGGGGAATGAGGGTAGCAGTGCAGTGACCTAGTAGTAACTCTGAGTAGACAGGGGCAGGCTATTGTGTCGGACCTCTTGAGTATGATTGTACCTGTTAAAGGAGGGCTTCATCCCTGGTTGGGTAGTTTGGAGCAAGTTACTCTACCCTGTGATATGAGTGGCCTGGTCCCTAGCCAGCATACTGCAGGACCAGGCATGGCTCAGGTGGCTTGCTTAGCATAGCTAAGTGTGAGGGTGGTTAGGACCCTGTTCCCAGCACTTAGGGCTGAGGGGAGGACTGCGGCCTCCAGTGTGCCAGTTGGTGCCAGTGTATGTGTGTTTGTGAGTTACCAGTGGCACCATGCTTCTATGGATGGCAAGGAGCAGGACCTATAAGAGTTTGTCCCACCAGTAGCATGGTGCAGTGGGTTATTTTGTAGTTGTGTTTATTTGGGTGGGATTCTGTCCTGGGGGGTGAGGAGCCTGGCTGCAGATACCCCTGCTAGACATTGGACAAATTGTCATCTAATCAGCACCCATGTGCAAACAAACTGTGTTCCAGGTAATCGACTCCCTCCTCTTGTTTCCAGAGGCAGAAACAATTAATGGGGAGAGTGTAACAACCCCTCCCAGGTAGGGGCAGAGTTATTACTAGCAGTGCCCATCAGAGCACTGGATGCCTTGGCATCAATAGCTCTATCTTCAGTGAGAGGAAGGAGACTAGGGACTGTGTGATAAAAGGAGTTTGGATTGGAAAGAGTTCAGTTTTGGAGTTGGGAAGTTCCTGTGAGAGACAACTGCCAGAGGGCACAAGGGTGGTTGGAGGGGCCTAAGAGACATGGAATAGGAATCATAACTAGCGTTCTATACACAAACCGTGACACAGTAAAGATCCCAAACCACCAGTTCCATACAAAAACAAAACAAAACAAAAAAACTGCAGTATTTGGTCCATAAAAAGAAATCAACGTAAAACACATTTTACATGACAGTGTTTATTCAGCCACAGTTAAATGTGGATCAGTTAAAACCCCCCTTGGACCACCTACCCCACCCCCCACAACCGGCATTGGGGTGCACATTTGAGGTCATCAGCCTAACTCTCACCCATCACATGTGTAAAAGCAGCAGAAGTATAGGAGAATGGGGTGAGAGTTAGGACCGATGACCCCAATCGCTTAGTACGTTGGAGATGGGCAGTGGGGTCGAGGGGTTTTAACCTCTTAATTTCCTCTCTCTTTGTCACTGTGGAACAACCCTAACTAATGCATTAAATGGAGTTTTTGCCTCCAATATATATATACACACACACATATGCACACACACACACACACACACACACACACCTTAAAGGGACAGGAAATGAAGATTAATTGGCAGCAGTTAATAATGTTCTAGTTTACAGTAATGAAAGTCATTCCTCCAAATGATCCATATTTAACTGTGCCTGAATAAACACGTTCTGGAGATACGGCCCTGAAAGGCTGACGACGCCGTAATGTTATCCTATGGGAAAAAAGAAGTTCGGAGTGCCATAACTTTGCCCCCTGTAATATTTATTCATCAAACCACTGAAAGACACATCTGTGGGATGTTGGCTGTGTTCCTGCAAATTTCAGCCCAAAAGACCAAACCGTAATTTTGCAGCAGGGTGCCAAAGGATTCCTGTAATGTGTCAGGCGCCGAATGTTATCCTATGGGAAAAACGTCAGCTTTGACCGCCGTAACTTTGCCAACATGTAATATTTCAACACAAAACTGAAAGGCACATCTGTGAGATGTCGGCTATGCTCCTCTAAATTGCAGCCCAAAACTCCAACTGTTCTTTTGCAGCGCAATGCCAAAGAATTGCTGTCATTTTCCTCAGACTAGAAAAACTACTGTTGCA
Source organism: Neoceratodus forsteri (assembly GCA_016271365.2). Classification (NCBI taxonomy): domain Eukaryota; kingdom Metazoa; phylum Chordata; order Ceratodontiformes; family Ceratodontidae; genus Neoceratodus; species Neoceratodus forsteri. Next base: position 409,137,572 of record CM057453.1, read on the forward strand.
ATTTATGAAGCTGCGAAAAATTTGCAACACTTTCATGAGCATGAAAGTACTTTGCAAAGTACTTTTCCAGAAATTTGAAAACATATTTCTGGGGTGTTTTACCCAAAATAAAGACATGGCTAGCATCCTCAGGGTCCGACTAGGTGAATACAAAAGAATTAGGTTGCTAGAGGGTCTCAAATTTAAATGCCAAGCTTTTTCTGATCACTAACTGAAAACAAAATGGTGGATTTAAAAGTAACAGGGCCATTGCAAAGTAAAATGCATTTGTGACACTGTCGAGCTTTTAACTTTTCCCATTGACTTATAATGGGAAATTGTTTTTGAATAACTTTTGAACCGTTTAATATTTTTTCACCAAATCTTCAAAAGGCACATGGGGACCCTGGCCACATGTTCCTGAAGATTTCAGGCCGATCACGCATAAACCGTGCAACCTGTCTGTACGTGACCGTGGAATTCCAGAAAAGCTGCAACACGCTGCAGATCACGCTTAATAACCCGGCTGCCGTATCCAACTGGTACGAACTTGGCAGATCCCAAGGCCTGTGGTTCTTGATCATGTATTCCAAATTTCAGCCAACCACAAACAGTTGCAAAGTTATTAGGTGCAAACTTTTGGGTTTAACATAGAAATGGCTCTCAACCCTAACTATGGTAGCACTACTGCAGAACCATAACATATATATAGATATATATATATATGTGGGTAGACAAAAAGATTTTTAGGCAGTGTTTGGGGCACTTTAAGACTTGTCTTTAAAATTGTAACAGGTAACATGGGAGCCTTGCTCTGATTAATCTTGGGCTGAATAGATTCAGAAAGACCTGTGAATCAGGCATGTATTTGGTGGGTGGAACTGCCAGCGGCTTAATGCCTTCTAATGAGAACACTGCAAAGATTCCCTTGCTCTGTATGGCCCATCGCACTTGTTTTCCACTCCTTCTCAGTTCCAGAATGGAACAGCAGTGGAACAGGTTACTGGCATCCTAAGCATCAGCGGTACTCACTGGTGACAGCAGGTATACAGGAGCTCTGCAGGTATGACAAGGTAACATAGGTACCTGTTAGCTTATTGTTACCTGTATAGGAAACTGCAGGTGGTGGGGTAGAAAGTATCTGAAGGAAAGTAACAAACAGACAACTACTGAGGGTGGGAATAGGAGAGACACCTTATCTAGGGTAAGGTGCATAAATTGTTCGAGAAGAGCATCAAGTGGAGGATTCATTAAAACGAAAGAAGTAAAAGGTGCAGGGGTTAGGAGGCAGGGTTACACAGTGTGATATAGCCAAGCAGGTAAAGGAGAAAGTAGGGAAAAGGGAAAGCAAGAAGAACCCTAGCTAGGGCAGGATGATAACGTAAATACAATTAGAAGGTGTAAGAAAGAACTACTGTAAATCCTGACTGGGGCAATAGGGGCGAGGACAGTTGATAGCAGTAGGTAGCAATACAGTACATAAATTATGGGAGTTATGCAGTGTAATGGATGCAGAGTTGCAGTTTCTGGAAGACATTCTGGAGACTGAGGTGTTGTCCCATCTGCATGCACCTCTTTGGGTTGAGGGAGGAGGATGTTGCTGGTCTCCAGGCCAAACTGGCAAGGATCCAGGGACCTCTTCCCACCCAGGGCCACCAAGTCTACTGCTGTTGCCCCAGAGGTTGCCTAGGAAAGGAGGGCCAACTGCACTGTTGTGGGCTCTGGGAGGGTGGGGTGGCAGGTTAAGGCACATTCCTTAGTCTGTGGCACACTAGATTCCTTCACTGTTCTGGCAGTACAGGACTGCCGAAGGAGGCACCTGAAGTAGTGGCAAGGAAGATGTGGGGTCCTCTGCTGGGAAGGTCCCAAGGTGGGAGGTAGAAGACCTGAACAGAGGAGAAAGCAGCTTCTGGTGAGGGACTCAATTGTTAGGGGGTGATTTGGGAACAGGAAAGGTGGGGGTGGTGAGAGGAGGTAGGTGCCTAACAGGCACCACAGCTCAGAGGCATGGGCAATGGATTTTAAGGATCGGTAGAGTGGCAGTGCATGAGGGAAGCTGGATGTCATTGTCCACCTGGGGAATAATGACCTAGCAAGGGACTGGGCTGGGATTGTGCAGGAGTGTTCTTGAAATTGGTGACAATCCAAAGACAAGTAAGCATGCACAGTGGCATTCCCTGAGATGCTGCTTCTCTATGGCCAAGGGAGGATAGGTTACTCCACACCAGGAGCTTCAACTTGTGGTTTCAGAAACGGTGCACAGAAGAGGGGTTCAGCTACAATGGGGACTGGGGCCTAACCTGGAGGGATGAGGGCATATACAAAAGTGATTGTCTGCACCTGTCTGGGGGAGGCAACCACAGTCCTCAGTGGACAGTTTAAATGTTACTGTGATGAACATTTTGAACTAGCTAAGGAGGGTGCAGAAGAACAAAGGAGACATAAACTGCCCTCCGCCATGAAGCAGTAGAAAGGAGGACCTGAGGGAGTAAATGGGAACAAAAGTTACAAAATAAGAGGGAAAAGAGCTGGCACAAGGGAGGAAAGGGGTTTCAAGAAGAGTGGGAGCAAGGTGTGCAGGGCCATGTGTGCGAATGCAAGGAATCTTGGAAATAAAATTCCAGCCCTAGGGACCATCATGACAGAGATGGACCTGAATATTGTGGCCATTACTGAGACATGGTGCACAGGTACCATGTCATGTGGCCATACCAGCCTACACTCAGTTCACGAAAAATAGGAGAGGAGAAAGGGAGGAGGGGTTGTACTCTATGTAAGGAGGGCATCAAGGTGGGACTGGGACTGTCTGAGTAGAAGGTGCTTGCTTTCTGTACAAGTTAATTGCCTTGGTGAAGCTATGAGACGTGCCTGAGCCTTTGGGCTTGTGTTTCCAGTGTAAATCCAGAGACTGTGTTCTGATAGGAAAGGACTATGGCTGCTGTACTGGCAGTGTAGTTGAAGATGCCAGTGGTTACCAAATTTGTCTGAATGCCAGTAAGAGAAAAAGTAAGACCACCATGAAGCTCAGTGTTGGGAATCAGCCTGTTAGTGTCACCAGCTAGGCACTGCCATTGCACCTCCCTGAGGGGCATGCCTAGATGTGTGGGTCTGAGGCATGCCAGCCCAGGTCCTGTGCTGATCTGTTCCAGATATGACTTCAACCTTACGAGATATTGAACTGCTATGGGAGCTGAGTGATGTTCCAGGCTGCTAGAGCTGCAAGGGCCTTCCACGAGAAAGAAAGCACATTGTGAGCCCTTGCTGCCTTCCTCAGTTCAGTCAGGTTGACAAATTGTGTCTGCCTCAAATCTACCTTCTACAAGACTTTGCTGCATTTGAAAAGAATGACTGCAAAACTGTAGAGAAAGCAGACACTGCTCGAGGCTGCAGGGATTGTAAATAGTTAATAGCAAGTGTTTGCCAAGTTCAGAAATATAGCCAACTTGCTCATAAAAGTTTGGGTTTGCCTGTCTGTTCCATTTCTGCATTTGCTCCTTGTCCCCTTATAGCTCCTGCTTAACCATTCCTTGTCCCCCACACTCCCCTCTAACCTCTATTGCTCCCTCAGTGAGCTTCTCCGTCCTCCAGTACATTCCTCTCCTTCCCTTTCCCAGTTTAGTGTCCATCTTAGCCATCTCACCTCCTCCCTCAACCGCGCAAGCTGCCTACATACTATGCAACCCCCACTTTCCAAACTATATCCAGTAACATGGCTGACCCACAACCAGTGCACCCCACCATCCTCCAAAGATGCCCCCAGCCATTTTAGGCTGGGGACCATGCCGGACCTACCCCCACTCTGCTCCATTGACCCTTCCAATTTGTACACCCTCCATTTTCCTATGGCTCATCGCAGCTTTAGTTTTCAGGCCCTAGTGTGAAAATTCTCCCACTTGAAATATCATTATCCAGTCCCCTGTGACTTTAGATTCCAGAGCTTGAAACACCTGGAGAGGATTTCAAGCCCGGCAACTTCCAAGTTCTGCACTGCAGAACCAGATAAAACAGCACTCTGAAAACAACATTGCTTTGAGCTTTTTAGATCCCAGACCCAGCGATATCCTTATAAATAGTACCCTAAAAACAGTACTTGAGCTTTAGATTTCAGAAATTCCACGATTTTCCCATGGTTTCCCAGAACCTTTTTTTTTTTAGTTTTGTTGACCAGGTAAGTGCACTAGACAAATTCTGCCTATTTTCAGGCAACCCGGGGTGGGGTGGGGTGGGGATATGATGAATGCCAAGTGACCTTGAACCAGATGAAGCTGTTGGTGGAATTTATTCATGAATGGAGGAAATTTGGCCATTGCACCGGGAACTTCCCTGCTCTTTTCGAGAAGTGCCATGGGATCTTTAACATCCGCCTGAACTACCACCAGAACAGGCAGATGGGACCACGGTTTAATGTCTCATCTGACAGATGGCACCTCAGGAGTGCAGCACTCCCCATCCTGCACTACAGTGTCAGTATTGGATATTAACCCAAGTGCCTGGTGTGGGATAGAACCCACAGCCTACTGATCTCCTGGCCTCAGTGGTGAGTGTGCTACCTGATGAGCCACTGACACTATTTATAACCATAGAAGCCCTATAAATGTCACAAGACCTTAATTTTTGAGGATTGTAGCACCAAAGAAGTCCCAATTATACCATAGTACCCCAGTTCTGCTCCAAGAATGCCACAGTAGCTTAGTTCTGAAGTTTTAAGCAGTCTCACAAAATATGCCCAGTACCTTAGCACAACAGAAATTTAGCTCTAGAAAGAAAAATATGCCACAAGATCTTTGCATAGAAGAATTTAGTTCTGGAAGAAATCCAAATTAGTGCTAGCTCCTTTGCAGATGTTTCCATGCCACCTACTAGCAACAGAGATGCCCCTTTCCCAGCCCCTTGTCTGCCCTTTTGTTTCTTTCCTTCTTATTTACTGTTTACTTTACAGCTCTGTACTGTCAATAGACGTTAGTGGTATAATGTATCAAGATATATGTCAGGGTGTGGTGTGTGGGTTATGTACTGAAATATGATGGCTAACAGTATTGTATGAAGTTAGCTGGTACGGTATGATGTCACAGGCTATGGGTATAAAGGAAGTGATGCGCTAGGGTGGATGTGTGTGGGTGGTGGATGGGCCACCTGGATCTCCAGAAACAATCAGACTGGTAGAAAACTGATGTCACAGAATGTAGAATCCCAGCTCCAGGTTCAAGAACAAACACTGCTGATCCACACAGAAGCAGGCTGTAATTCCTTGATTTAGTGTTCTCAGGTGCCCCAGATGGTATAGGCTCTTGCCACAGAGATCACTTTACACCAGGAATGCAAAGTCAAGTTAGATATTCCTCTCTCAGACACACAGGATCCCCATTGTCATTCCTCCCAAAATCAAAGGTCTTTGCCCACTGAGCCCCACTCTGATTTAACTCCTCAGTAAAGATGCATCTGCAACTGTTACCCTGGGCTCATTTAAGAGGAATTTGTGGCAACAACTAGTAGCAAATGCCAGCTGTGATTGCTTCCACTAACCTGCTCATACCCAGATCCTAGCACTTGACCTCCACTGCCTCACCATATATTTGACCTGTGCACTTCATCCTCCTCAAGCTCCCACTCCCGCCACTCCCTTTCACTCCCTCACATTCCCCCATACCCTCCTACATTCTCCTCCTCCTTGAGTCTTCATCTGTCTGCTATTCCACCTCCTTCCACTTGCTTACTCACCCATCCTTTCCCTCCTACCTCCTCTTCCTTCCATCCTGTCATCCTTCTCTCTCTCTCTCTCTCTCTCTCTCTCTCCACCACCCCTAGTGCACCCCATTCTTGTCTTTTCTGGACCGTCCCACTACCCTGGTCTTCCCTCTTATCTCCTCTTGTAACCCCACCTTTCACCCTCCCTAACCCCCGATTACATTCTCAACAAGGTCCCTGGGCAGATTCTCTCTTCCTTTTGTGTCCTTCACCAAGACTAAAATCTCTAGCCAATCCCTAAACCTACCTCTTTTCCTCTCATTTGTGCCACTGGCTTAACCTTCTCTTTATGTCAACTTGTTTCTAAGTGCCTCTATACCTCTCCCCAGTTTTCCCTGTTCTCTGTAATTGGCTAACTGTATTGTTGTTCTATTGCTGATGCCATTGTTTAAATATGTTACCTTGTCACCTTAACTCATTGTAAATGCTGCTAGCTGCCAGCTGGCTGCATAATTTCTCCTTTCTGTAACTTACATGACATGGAATCTATGGAATGAACTTTTAGCTCAATAGTTTTTTCAAGATTTCAAATAAATAAATAAAAAATTAAAATAAGTGTAACCCCTAGGTGGCGCTATCCCAAAGGCTACTATCCCTGCCTGCTTGGCTAGTAGCAGGTTAAGGGCCTGAGTTCTGAAATGGGTGCCTCCACCCAGAAGTCAGGGTTGGTAGTGGTCAAGCTAACCTGGGCACAGCCCTCCAGGACACTGTAACCCCTCTTTCCTTACTAGTGGCCAGAACAATACACATAATCACTTTCACAATGCCCTGATACACCACACAAGTGCCCATACTGTTTGCACTTACCACCAGGGCTTTCTCTGGTTCAGCCCTGTGGACCCTGTAAAACAAAGTTATACACAGCAAATAACACAGTATAGTACTTGCACAAACTGGAACCACAGTCAGGGTAAATGCAAAAAGAGTTAGATCTGATTTATTTAAGGGACTTGAACAAGGGAGGGGGTGATCAGGTTAATTTGCTTAAAAGCTGTATCAATCAAAGTTATTCATGCACTTCAGGGTCCATAATAGTCACACCTGGGTACCCAGATGGAGAGCGGTGGGCTAGCCAGGAATGTTGCAGCTGGTTGGGGCCCTGTGATGGAAGAAAACAACATGCATAACACACACTATTTGTAATCCGGAGCCAGAGGGCTTAGTTCTTGAAAAGAAACAACAAGCCAATCAAATGACACACTTTAGATTAGGCTGTTGTTGCAGGGAGCTACCCTGATGATTACTCACGATACCCAAGACTGGATACAGGCTGGATGAAAATTGAGACAGCAGGTGGTTAATCTGGAGTGCCAGGAGAAGCAGGGCCACACGAATCACCGAGGCATCATTCCTGTTCCAGCGTGGAGCAGGGGCTGATCCTCAGGCAGGTCTCTCAGTGGCTTTCTCTGTGCAGTGGGTAGTCTGGCAGGGCCAGCATGGCATGGCCCAGGCCGAATGGAGATGAACGTGGATTCAGTCCGATTAGGCTGGATAAAGCTTCCAGCTAGCAGAACATAGTTCACACAGTGGGGAATGAAATAACAACCCACTTTCAATACACAACATTTACATGTAAGAAATTCTAGTGTACCAGGCAAACGCTCTCGGTCACGATTGCAAAGTCTCTGCACAAACCGGGATTCAAAAGCAGCTGGAAGTCCTGACACCGATCGTGATTCAGCAAAATCTTTGGTTTTCTTCAGGTATGAGCCTGATAAAAAATCAGTGGCTTACTTCGTTCTCACAAACTTGGATTTAGTCCGAATTCACCCTCTCCTCTCTCAGGCAGCAGGCAGACATGCAGGCCAAAACTCAGGCCTTTCCACAGCTCTCCTGTACGAAACTATGCAGACGGCGCTGCTCGAACTGTCTCAAGCTGTTGCTTTTCAGCTTCCAACTTAGATCTGTCTCTAACAGCAAGCAGCTTGGAAATTTCTCCAAGATCCAAAAGGTTCAGTTGGCTGATCCTCCTGTCAGTCACAACAAAGGCCCCTTTCAGGTACAAAAAGGCACAAAAGCCCAAAACTACAATTCCTACAGATTTTGACTCCAGACAGCTCCTGTATTCCTGCTTCATTTTAGGTCCCACAGAACTGACTGGTCCAATTCGCAGTCCAGGACCAAGATAGTGGAGCTAAACAAAACAGTCCCTTGCTGTAAAGAAGGCAGGTTAGGCAAACTGCATTATCATTATCACTCTAAATGATTTTCAGCACATAGTTATATCTTTCAACAGAGATCCTCTCAGATTACTTTTGACTGCAATCCAAGCAGCTCTTAAAGAGACAGTGCACAAAGGCTATACTGGCACTCTCTGGCAATCACATTTAAATTGCTAAATCACAGGACACCAGCCTGGCAGTGAGCATTTAGGCAAGCTCAAGGAAGACTTTTCCGATCCCCATTTGTATAGGGGTGGTTACACCTTCCTGCCTGAGAAAACTTGGCATCCGCCAAGTCTGTACCATCATGCAACAGTTAACATAAACTTATTACTTTACTATACATATTCACTACATTTCCCAATACTTTGTCCATTCTGACAATTCATTAGACAAATTTCACACAAGTCAGTTGAACATTACTATACTAAATCAGGTAATAGCTTCTGTACCTTGAACAATGCAGAGGGCTTACCTATCAGCTACCTTGGGGCTGGATGGGGCAGGGTACCATGGTGAGAGGGCAGAACTAGTAACCTGAATGGGCAGTCAAGCTCAATTTGGGCAGTGAGCTTGGTGAAACATAAACACCTTTGTGAACTACATGGACAGGCAAGTCCACAGGCCTCCCAAGAGAATCATAGCTGAAATGCAATACTGACTTGACAGCTCAGCCAGCCTTTCTGGGGAACAGCCATAGTCTCTGTACTTTCAGCAACAGTCTTGGGGCTTTCATCACTTGTGAGGGGTGCCTCTGCCTGGATGGGAACGTCCAAACTTGGGGCGCTGTTGGCTCTTTTGTTCTGCAGGCTCTGTTTATATAACACTTGACTCAATTTGTAAGGCTCAGGCACAATCAAACTCTGAGGCACTGAAGGGGTTGTCAGCACTCTCATAGCATTCTTCAAGTTCTGGTATGTCACCAGAAAGACTCAAACCATCAGCCGCCTCCTTCAGGCAACATCACAGTTCCACAATACACAGAGACTCAGCATCTTCAGATGTGATACTTTGCACTCCACTTTCAGGGATCATTGGCTCCAAGGACAAGGCAGTCCAGAAGGCCCAGCTTCATCCCCACAATTAATCAGGTGGTTACTCGAAACAGCTGGCTCAGTTCATAAGAGGGGTAATAGGCATAGTCGCACTCACTTTCGTCAGAAGTGGACTGATAGTCACTATCATTCTGGGCCTGCTGCAGAGGAAACCTTAAAGCTGTGACCACTTGGATAGGTTGACTCTGTCTCTTTCATGAAGCAGCACGAGTCACCGGCCCAGGGGCTCAACTTCTGGAGGTTCAGCCTCAATCATGACTTGGCTGATAGGTGGCAAGTGGTTGGGTGCATGGTCTTGACAGCTTTGGAGTTGTTCTCTGGGTGCACCTTGTACACAGGTAAATCATCCAACTTTCCAACTGCTACATGGGAAGATGGTGCCACTGATCAGCAATTTTGTGTTTACCATGCAGTCCCAAACTGCGTAATAACACTTGGTCTCCAGGTCAAGCTCTTGAGCCTTTACTTTTTATCATGCCACTCTTTGTTGGCTAGATTTCTTGGCAGCCATTGTCTGGGCCAGTTGATAGGCATGGTTCAATTGAGCTTTCAGTTTTTGTACATTTTGCAAGTAGTTTTTGCCTGGGCCCCATCTGAGAGACCCCAAACAGACATATTCTGGCAGCTGGGCCTCTCCTAACATGAGGCAGTAGGGGAGAACCAGTAGCATAAATTCTTGTGTAATTGTATGCGTACCAAGGTGCTAATCTGCTGGCTCCATTTATGCTTGTCTTTTGGGTGGAGGGTGCCCAGCATGTCTAGAAGGGTGCGGTTAAAATGTTCTGTTGAGGGTCTCCTGTGGGTGATAGGTGGTGGTTCTTGACTTTCGGACCTCTATAGAGAGAGCATTTCTTTGATTAGTCAACTCTCAAAGTTTCTGCCATGGTCAAAGTGGATCCGCTTAAGGGCACCATAGTGGATGAAGAAATTTTCCACTAGCACCTTGGCCACTGTAGATGCCTTTTGATCTTTGGTGGAAAAGCTTGTGCATACCAAATGAAATGATCCGTAACTACTAAACATATGCCAATGTTCCACTGATCAGGTTCTAAACACAAGAAGTCTATGCAGACTAGTACCATGGGGGTGCTGGTAGTAATATTAACAGGGGGCAGCCTCTGAGGCAGGGCTTTTCTTTGCAGGCAGCAACTACAAGTCTGTACATGGTGGCACACACATTGGCCCCATTTGGGGCCAGTAGAAGTGAGATCATACCAGGTCAAGGGTTCTGTCAGTACCGAGGTGCCCCATGTGATTGTGGAGGGACCACAGTACCAAATCTTTAAAGGCTATGGCAGCACCAATTGTTGCTTGTCTACTTTGCCATTATGATCTACCTGATCTACTGTCTCTTATACAACAACTGATTGAGCAATTTCAATCTGGGGCCTTCTTTAAACAATAAAGCAGTTTGCAAGTCAGTGGAACGAATTTGGACACATCTTTCCCGCACACAGGGCATAAAGTGCTGGCTGAATCATAGGATCTTGCGATTGAGCCCACTGAATGCTGTCATTGTCAGACTGAGGTAGTGTACTAATATCTAGAGCAGAGAAGTGGCACAAGCAGCTGGTATGCAGGTGTCAGAAGGGCCCAAGCAATCTACTAAACAGTCCACTGTGTCCGCAGACATCTGTTCATCTCTATCAAACTTTTGGCACAATGCTCGAATGTCAGGTTCAGACAGCCTTCGTGTTAGGTGTCAGCATCAATATGGTTCAGTCCTGGTCTGTATTCGACAGCATAATCATAGGTTGATAATGCAGAAAGCCACCGTGCCCAGTGACATCTAACTTAGCTGAAGTCTGTACATAGGTCAACAGGTGATTGTCAATCTTCACCAATATCTTTGCCCCATAGAGGTATTCATGAAACTGGTCAACAATTGCCTATTTTAGTGCAAGGAACTCCTACTTATGCACAGGGTAGTTTCATTCGGACAGGGTCAAGCTCCTACTGGTAAAAGCTACTGGTCTCAGGCCATCCTCATGGTCTTGATACAGCACCACTCCTAGACTCTGCAGACTAGCATCCATATGCAGCACATAGGGTTTAGTGGGGTCAGTATAGGCAAGGATGGGGCATGGGTGAGCTGGTATATGATCTCATGGAAGGCTGCTTCAGAGTTGGGTGTCCAGCTGGGCCTCAAGAGTTCACCTAGGTGGAAGTATACTTTTCTGGTTCTTTAACGGCCCTTTTTTGTATTTACGATTGGTAGGAGAGTAACCCTGGTAAGGTTCAAGAGTGGACGAATCACCTTGAATAGCTCTTTATGAACCAGTGGTAGTAGCCACAGAACCCCAGGAAATGTTGTAGTTCTTTCAGATTATGGAGCTGGGGCAAGTAGTCAGTGCTTCAACCTTGCTGGGATCAGTCTCTATCCCTTTGTAGATACCATGTGCCCCATATACTTCACAGAGGTTTGGAAAACTGGCACTTGTTAATGGACAGCTTGAAGCCAAAGTCTTCCAGTCAGTCTAGGACTTTAACAGTCGGTTCTTATGCTCCTCTAAGATGCTCTCAAATACAGTGACATTGTCCAAGTACACCAGGCATTCCAGCAAATTCCATATCTCCCACCGTACGCTCCATCAGTCACTGAAAGGTGGCCAGGGTGCCCAATCCCCTGTGGCATCCTCAGAACTCCAGAAACTCGTAGAATCCCAATGGACAGATGAAGGCTGTTTCTCTCATGGTCTTCGGGTCATCGTGATCTGGTAGTATCTACTGTGAAGATCCAACACCGGAACCATTTGCTCTCATTCAAGCAATCCAGGGCATCTTGTATACTGAGGCATAGTGTATTGGTCTGGGATGGTCTGCCAGTTCAGGGTTCGATAATCAACACACATTCTCACAGACCCATTCTTCTTATGCACAACCACAATGGGAGAGGTGTATGGGCTTCTGGATTCTTGTATCATGCCAGCAGTGAGCATTTCCTGCAGGTGTCTTCTCACATCGCCTATGTCTGCTGGGGCTAGGCCAGGACTCTCTCTCAAATGGCATTCATCGTGCAGGTGTATGTGATGCTCCATACCCTGAACACATTCCACATCCCATTCCTTCAATGAAAACACTTGGTCTCTGGGCAAGTCTTTTGCTAATTTTGCCTTCCATTCAGCTGGCAACGGGAGTCACCAAAGTCAAACAAGTCTGGGGTCACTCTCTCCTCTCACCAGGGTACTTGTTGCTTGGCAATACTGCAGTGTCTGCGCAGTGTACCATAGCTAGGATGCACCCTCTGTTCACCTGGATCTCCCGATCTGACACATTGTGAATCTGGACCATCACTCGTAGCATAGGCATGGGCACGAGCAGACAAGATGCTGGGCTTGACCAATAATCCTTCTGTCAATTTTCCATCGCCTGGTGCATCCAACATCAGTCTTTTGTTCTTGACATATTTTGGAGGTGGACCTCCCTTGAATGGCACACTGGGCATTAGGGCCAGTAGCACTGAATCAGGATCCTTCTTCCACATGATCCCCATCGGTTCATCCTGGTCGACTTCCTTGGGTTTCTATTGCAAATCTTAGGCCCTCTTGCTCAGAGCCAGAATTCTCAGGGCCTCCCAGTCCATTGCCCATGTTTCTCATGACAGAGTTGTGCCAGTTTCCCAAACATATGGGCGTTTGTCCCAATTAACAGGGGACCTCATCATACAGTCCGTGGGGGACACGCTAGGCCCAATGTCTCTACTGCCCTCTACACCAATTACAGTTGCAGGAAAAGACAACCAGAGGTGGACATACCCTAGTTAGGGATAAGATTTGTCACTCAGGCCTCACACATGTAGGCCTTCCAGGGATTGCAAAGGCACATCAGATAAATGTTTGTCATACCAGTCCTGGAATACAATGGTCACTTGCACCCACTGTCAAGCACAACCCGAGTATGAATACCATTCATAGTCTCCATTGAAGGCCCACTATTTTGGACCAGTCTGGAGAGGCAGTAGCAGAGGCCTGGACAGATGATTTAGACACAAAAATTTGAGTTAGGGTTTCTCAAACTCACTGTGGTCATTTCGGCACCCTTGGCCATTGATTTGCTTTTTCGGAGCTCCCTTGGAGCCTGTTTACTATTCTTTCTAAGTCCTTCTGAGACTGGCATTCTCTCTTCATATGGCCATCCTTTCCACAGTTGTGACAAATGATAGACTCCAGTGTCATCCTGGAGAGAATATCGTATGAGGAACTAAAGCAGTAGTAAAGATTGGGGTCTAGTATCTGCTTGCAGCTGTGAGAGTGGTGCAACGTGTCTTAACAGTTCCTTTAGAGTGGCAGTCGATCCGTGATCTCAGCCTTGAAGCCACTCTCAGTAGCAGATACCTGATGGTGTACCCCACCCCATGGCAGTCACGTCCTGAAAGAGACCAGAATCTTGTTCCTTGGGGAAACCTTGCAGAAGCACCCATCTTCAACTCTTAGACTTCCTTCAGTAGCTCATCTTTCCAATGCTGGACCCAGGGCGGAAGTCCTTGCATTCTCAGAGTGCTCATTAATGCCTGCTTTTGCCCCTGAGCCTCACTAGGCTGATCACTCTGGTCACTCAGCAGCAGCAGCAGATATGGGTGCAATTCCCCCATGGGTTCACCTTTGCTCAACCCCTGAATTTTTTCATTAGCTCGTCATGGGGGTGATTCCAGTCAGGTGGCAAGGCAACTGAAGCAGTAACAATTCTGAAAACAGCAAACTTAAGGATTCGGTCCAGCCTAGTTCGATCTAATTCATTTGACGGAAAACTACCCTTTCTGAGGCACTCTTGTAGCAGCTTTTCAAACTGAGGTAGTACATGCACAGACAATGGCTCCCTGGGTACTGCTGAGCATTTCTTACTTTCCACCACAGATCCTTATATGAACGGCTTCCATACACATTCTCCAGTGCGCCAAGATAGTCCTGTGCAGTTGCTCTGGGGTTATTGGCCCAGTTGACATGGATGGTAGCCAGGGTAGGACCTCAGAGGCTCTCATTCAACCTTTTCATTTCTCTGCTTCTGAGCACTGCCATTCAAGTACTAGAGGGCAACACAGTTTATCCAGGTCTCTAGTCATCCTCCTGGGGTGGGAAGGGTGCCAGAGAAGATTCTCAGCCTTGGTAGGAGTCGTGACTAATGGCAGGTAGAGATATAGGTCAGCACTGGCATGGGCACAGAAGGTGGGGTAGTAAAGGTGCTGAAGTGGAGGGGTGTTGGGGAAGGAACACCCCAGGTGTTCCCAGGAATAGTTTCTACAGTCCTCTATGGTTTTCCTTCCTCCAACAACAACTTAGCAAATTTCCTCATTATCTCAGATAATGGTGGAGCTCATCCTCCCAGCAGTCTTTACTGTCTTTGTTATCATCTCCAGGCAGCTGGAACCTCTTCTGGGGCAATAGTCTGTGGCACTTTAGAGCTGTCCACAAGGTCACTACACTCTACTAAAGCTATGAAAGTTTGGACAATCAAATCAGCTTGTCGACCCACCACCACAGGGTTTCTTAAACATTCAACTTAGGAGAGTACCCTTTACAGTGTCCTTACTGGTACCCAGGGAATATCCAGTATAAGCAGAGCATTTTGGGGTCGATCTCCTGCCCAGTACACCACCCCACCAACTGGTGTACAGCCATTTCTACTGGGTAGCCATTAATCTTTAACAATAATTCATAATTTTTGGCCACTAGAAGGCACAAAATCCCAGCGGTGAGCCTCAAAATGTAACCCCTAGGTGGCGCTATCCCAAGGGCTACTACACCTGCCTGCTTGACTAGTAGCAGGTTAAGTGGCCTGAGTTCTGAAACAGGTTCCTCCATCTGGAGGTCAGGGTTGGTAGTGGTCAAGCTAATCTGGGCACAGCCCTCTGGGACACTGTAACCCCTCTTTCCTTACCAGTGGCTGGAACAATACACAATAATCACTTTCACAATAACCCTGATACACTACACAGGTACCTACACTGTTTGCACTTACCACCAGGGCTTTCCTCTGGCTCGCCCTGGGACCCCCTGAAAAACAAGGTTCTACACAGCAAATAACAGCAGTATAGTACTCGCATAAACTGGAACCACAGTCAGGGTAAGTGCAAAAGAGTTAGATCTGATTTATTTAGGGACTTGAACAAGGGAAGGGTGTAATCAGGTTAATCTGCTTAAAGGCTGTATCAATCAAACAGTTATTCATGCACTTCAGGGTCCATAAACAGTCACACACCCTGGGTACCCAGATGGAGAGTGGTGGGCTAGCCAGAATGTTGCAGCTGATTGGGGCCCTGTAATGGAAGAAAAAACAACATGCACAACACACACTATTTGTAATCCAGAGCCGGAGGGCTCAGTTCGAGAATAAAAAAACGAGACAGTCAGATGACACAATTTTAGATTAGGCTGTTGTTGAAGGAGCTACCTTGATGATTACTCATGATACCAAAGACTGAACACAGGCTGGACGAAAATCAAGACAGCAGGTGGTCTGGAGTGCCAGGAGAAGCAAGGCCCACATGAATCACCGAGGCGTTGTTCCTGCTCAAGCATGGAGCTGGGGCTGATCCCCAGGCAGGTCTGTCATCGGAGGATTTTTCTGTGCAGTGGGTAGTCTGGCTGGGCCCGGACCGAATGGAGATGAATGTGGATTTAGTCCGATAAGGCAGGATAAAGCTTCCAGCAAGCAGAACACAGTTCACACGTGGGAACCAAATCACGACCCACTTTCAATATGCAGCACATTTACATGTAAAGGATTCTATGGTACCAGCAAGCAGAACACAGTTCACACAGTGGGGAACCAAATCACGACCCACTTTCAATACAAAGCACATTTACATGTAAGGAAATTCTACTGCACCAGGCCAACTGCTCCCTAGTCACGATCAGAAGTCTCTGCACAAATTCGGATTCAAAAGCAGCAGGAAATCCTGGCAGGCCGATCACATTCAGCAAAATCTTTGGTCTTCTTCAGGTATGAGCCTGGTAAAAATCAGTGGCTTACTTGCTCTCAAACTTGGATTTAGTCTGAAATAAATTCCTTCTCCCTCTCAGGGCAGCAGGCAGACATGCAGACCAAAACTCAGGCCTTTCCACAATTTTCCAAGGCGAACTACGCAGACAGTTGCTCGAATTGTCTCAAGCTGTTGCTTTTCAGCTTCCAACTTAGATCTGCCTCTAACAGCAAGCAGCTTGGGAATTTCCCCAAGATCCAAAGGTTCGGGTTGACTGATCCTCCTGTCAGTCACAACAAGGCTCCCCTTCAGGTGCAAAAGGCACAAAAAGCCCAAAACTACAATTCCGACAGATTTTGACTCAGACAGCTCCTGTAGTCCAGCTCCATTTTAGGTCCCACCAGAACTGATTGGTCCAATTCGACAGTCTAGGAACAAGATAGTGGAGATAAACAAAACAGTCCTTGCTGCAAAGAAGGCAGGTTAGACAAACTACATTATCATTATCACTCTAAATGATTTTCAGCAAATAGTTACATCTTTCAACAGAGCTCCTCTCAGATTACTTATGACTGCAACCCAGGCAGCTCTTAAAGAGACAGTGCACAGAGGCTATACAGACACTCTCTGGCAATCACATTTAAACTGCTAAAACACAGGACACAAGCCTGGCAGTGAGCATTTAGGCAAGCTGTAAAATACTTTCGGGGAATCCACATTTGTAGATGGGATTACATAAGCAGCAGCTGAAATAATTACCTGAACAGTAAAAAAAGAAGGACATTTAAAGGGACACTGTTAGCTTGTATGCCCTTTTTGTAATTGCATGCTGACATTTACTCCGCTGCCTGCTCCACGCTTGCAAAATGCTACAGTAACTTGTTTGTTGAACAAAGTAAACCATTTTTGTTGTTTCTTATTAAACTGACATTTTGCATCCAGAGGAAGCATGTACAAAATTCATGATTGTTTTGCTACCACCATGGACCAGATTATCAGGAGAATAGGCCAGTTTTAGGCCTTCTGAAATGCCACAACTTGTTTTCAGTGGGTCCCTGGTTTCTACTCATTTCCAAGCTGGGAGGGTTGGAGGATGGGCTGGATAAATGTCTTAGGTCACACAGTGAGTATTTGGCTCTAGTGGGGTTTGAACCTGCAATCTCCTTCCCAATCCAGTGCGCTAACCACTAGACCAGTGTCTCCTAGAAGCCACACTTTCTCTAACTGACCACTATGTGTCTTGTAATGATTTTAATATATTTTACCTTCAGCTCCTGATTTTGACAGATTAGCTCCTGGTCAGCCAGAAATTGTTGCTACCCAGGAGCTATTCACTGCTCGTGGTTGCCACACCTTATTTCAGCCCCACTGAACACATACAGTGACAACCATTACGACCATCTGGACTTTTTCAGTAAACAAGGAACAGTCTTACTTTTTTCAGGTGCGTTGCCTGGTTCCATCGGTCCATTTCACCATTTCTTAGCATCTTCTGGCTCAATTACCCAATCCTTGTGTCCTTGTGCTAGCATAAATTGCTGCTCTCTACGTGCCGTCTTTGCAGTTTTTATTTTGGCCCAGGATGCTGCCAAATGGAACCGCAAAGAGGGCACAAGAGAACAAGCCTAAGTTTGTATGAATTAATTAAACAACAGTTTGTGTAACAAAATAACTACCAGTATGACAGGGTTTAGTGCTGCCTTAGAAACACAGAAACATAGACTTTATTGGCAGATAAGGACCGCTTGGCCCACCAGTCTGCCCTACCTAATGGATAAGCTGCAGATCCTAGTTAACCAACAGTCTACTTCCTCCAACCCCCACTAGAATTGCCTTATGTATATCCCATGCATTCTTAAATTCCCCACTGTTTTTGACTTAGAGGTGGAAGGGCTACAATTGAAATTCTTGCTGGAAGAGTTATAACTTTGCTCTAAGATGTCTTAAAACTGAAAAATGTTTCATTTCATTCATGTTAAATTGTAATAGATTTGTAGCCCTTTCTGTACTATTATAGCATTTTATAATGTCGCCCTCGGGTTTATGTAGCATCCCACACCTTGGGCAACTATTAAATTCTCATAACATACACTTCCCATTCAGTATTATGTATAATGACATTGTTTACATGTTGGGAGCAAAACTCAGGACTGATGAATAGAGAGCTGTGGTTCTTGCCCTGCAATATGGAGTTCCATTCAATTTTATAACCATTTCATTGAAGTTCTTTTCTGAAAATGAGACAAAATCCCATTTTACATTTTAAATATTGTCACCTTTTTAGTTTAAATAGATCTGTCTACTTTGGGAAACTATTGAAATATAAAATAGTTAAACTCAATTTCATAGTTCATAAATAGTCTGTGTTTCTTATCCACTGTGCCTTCATTAGCAGCAGTGTAACAAAATTAGCAAATAATTTGCTTACCTTTGTTTCTTTATAAAAGTCTCCAGGCATCTTCCAGTTCTACTTGGTGGTAATATTTTATAGTTCTGCCAAAATGTTAGTATTATTTTAATGTTTTAATTTAGTCTTTTCTCTGTAAAAAGGTGGCCATTACATTTGGCTTAGAAATACCATTATAAGTCTGGTAAGGGTTAGGATTGACAAAATAAAAAATAAAAAACTCGTAGGGCCTGATTTTCAAATGTAACCCCAGGGGTGCTATCCTAAGGGCTACTACCCCTGTCTACCCTAACTGTAACAGGGTGAGGGGCCTAGATCCATTGGCGGGTGCCTCCACCAAGAGGTCGGGGTTAGAACAGTCGAAGATGACTTGGTCACAGCCCTCGGTTGCTGCAACCCTCCTTTCTTCCCACTAGTGGCCCTCAATTCCAATTACAGTGTCCTTAAAATATACACACTTACCCCCGGCTCGAACCAATCAGCTTGCTCCAGGGGACCCCTAGAAAAGTAAAAGGTGCAGTTACGCAATATTCACTGTGCAGTAATTCACCATTAACACACAAACTAGCCAGTGTACCTTTGCAAAACAAGCAATCTGATTTATTTAAGGGAAATAACAAGGACCAGGGTAATCAGGTTGATTAGCTTACCACTACAATATATGAGTATCTACCTATGGCTCTGTGCACAGGCCTAACCTATATTACGGTCTATGGGTACCCAAGCCCTAAAGGCTAGTTCCTCGATGCAGCTGGTTGGGGCCCTGACACAAACGAGCATTTAATTCCTACAAAGATTAAATGGAGCCAGCAGGCCAGATAGTGTCACCAGTACAGAACCCAAACCGTCCTGCCCTCACTAGGACCATTGGCCAGGAGCTACCCTGATTTAGTACTCACGACTCCAGCAGACAGAGTGCTCTTTCACCTCTCTCAGGACCGAGCCTGTACTTCAAGCACTTCTCCACACATTTATATGCAAGGCAGAGGGTACCATACCAGGCAGCTGCTGTCCTTTCGATCACCTGCCCACCATACACTGGGCCCAACCGACGAGCTTCACTGTTCCTGACAGACCTAGCGATTCAAGCAGATTCTCCAGTCTTCTACAGGGTGAGCCTGGTAGGTAGCCGCACTCCTGCACAGCCTCCTCTGACCACTTCCCAGCAGATTTAGTCTGATAATTACTGGCATTTAAAACACCCGCACTGGCCTTACACACGCTTCCCATGCGACCACTCAAACGGCACCAGAGCCCCAAGCTCATTACTTCTCACAGTCACAACTTCTCTGCCCCTTGGACAGTATGGGGCAAGACTCTCTGTTCAGGTGCCACTGAGTTTACCCTCATTGGTGCAAAAAGGCACCATGGTCCAGAACTTCACTTCCCAGAACCTCTAGCTGTATCCCCATTGGTCAGCAGGCTCCATTGAGAGTCCTGATCTTGGCTGGTCACCAGTTACTCCATTTTAGATACCCCTGCCCCTATTGGACCCTTCAGACAGTCCTGGTCCAAAATGGAGGGCACAGCACACAAAGTCCAGCTGCAAGAAAGGCAGGTTAAACAGCTTACATTCCCATGACACATCTAATGGTATGGGACAAACAATTACACTTTCTGGAAAGTGCTCACTCTGCCCTTCAGCAACAGCGAAACCAGAGCAATTAGTCAGCGGCTCGAGTGGGACTCGAGCAGGAGGGGCTACACAACCATGATGAATATGTCTGCAAGCAGACAGCTCTTAAAGAAACAATACGGGGAGGCTCTACAAGCACTCACAGAGCCATTTAAATGCTTTAAAGCGTGAACGCCACCACCAGGGGGACGCTTAGACAGCTCCTAGATAGCTGTTAGAAACCCCATTTGTGGGAGGTTACACCTTCCTGACCTGGAAAGAACTTCTATGCCCGCGCCAAGTAGTTACCTCCTTAAATCACTTTTTAGGTGAAACTTTTAAATTAACAGCACATTAGACTTTTGATTACACACATTACACAGTTTACTTTTTACCTATACAACAGTACACATATTACTACCCTTTCTTTTATACATCAGGTCATTACTTCCTGGCTATGACACTTGGATAAAGGGGCCCTTCCCTATCCGCTACCTGAGGGCTAACTGGTGCAGTAGTACTATACTCAGAGGGTAATACTAACAGTTGTGCATCGTTCCCCAAAACTAGCTTGGGCAATGAACTCGGAGATACAGACCCCCTTATGGACTACATTTAGTGGCAGGTCCACAGGCTGACCCAGAAACTCATAACTTAACCTTATTACAGGCTGTACTTCCTGCCAGTGCCTCAGGGGTCTTAACAAAATTGGCTATGGGCCCTGGCTCCATTTCCGCCTCATTTAGAGTAATAGAGGAACCTCTGCATGAGAAGGGGACCCTGTGATCATAGTGCTTTCAGGACATGACCCTCTATATCAGGACCCACACTTCTTAGTTCAGTCAAGGGCACTCCTGGCACTACTGGGATGCTATCAGGGCACTCAAAGTATTCTTCTTGCTCAGGCAGATCCCAAACAGATTCCCCACATCACTTTCCTCTTCTGAAAAGTCAGACAGTTCAGCCAGCCCTGATAATTCAGCCCGACTCATAGACCCTACTTCTTCGGCTTTGAGGCCACTCACTTCATCCTCAGGGAGTATGGGCTCCAAAGACAAAGCTGGGGCTCAGACAGTCCACAAACCCAACTTCATCCCCAGAGTGAGCTAGGGGTTGCCTTTAAAAGTTGACTCAGTTCATAAGAGGGTAATACTCCACATCATGTTCACTGTCTTCAGCCACAGACGGGGATCAAATTCAGCAGAGGGAGAGGAGAAGGCCCCGGGTTTAAGTTCTGAGGAGTTCACCTCGGAATCTCTTTTTGGCAGCAGCTCTAGTTATAGGCCCAGAGGGAGAGGCATTAAGAGGATCAGTCTCTATCAAAATCTGTCCAATGGGCAACAGGTGATTTCGGTGTAAAGTTTTTACATCTTTTGAATTGTTTTCCAGCCTTACTTTGTACACAGGCAGATCATCTAGTTTGCCCACTACAATGTGAGGGTGATGGTGCCATTGGTCAGCAATCCTGTGTTTGCCATGCAGTCCCAGATTTCTTAGCAATACCTGATCCCACTCCTGGAGTTCCTATGCCTTCATCTTTTATCATACCTCTCTTTGTTGGCCAAGTTCCTTTTGGCAGCCATGGTTTGAGCCAGTTGGTATGCATGATTTAGCTGGGCCTTTAACTTTGCACATACTGTAAATAATCATCGGCTCGAACCCCATCAGGAGAGACTCCAAAACACACCTAACATATCTAGCAAGGTGCGGTTGAAACGTTCAGGCTGGGGTCCCCAGGGGTGATAAGGGTTGTTCTGGACTTTCACACTCCCCACAAGGATAGCATCTCTCATTAGATGGCTCTCAAAATCTGTCCCTTGAATGGAGTGGATTCGCTGGGGGCCCCATAATGAACAAAGACATTTTCAACAAGGACTTTAGCCACCGTGGTTGCCTTCTGATCCTTGGTGGGGAAAGCCTGGGCATTTGAGTGAAATGATCAGTGACCACCAATATGTTGCTGATATTTTCAGATCAGGTTCTAAGCTCAGGAAATCAATGCAGACCAACTCCATAGGGGCGCTGGTAGTGATATTGACCATGGGGCAGCTCTCTGAGGTAGGGCTTTTTGCAAACAGCGGCCGCAGGTCTTAACATACTGTTCTCGTCTGCACTCATTCTGAGCCAGTAGAATCAGGTCCACACAGGTCAAAGTGTTCGGTCTATGCCAAGATGCCCCATGTGGTCATGCAGGGACCTCAACACCAGTTCTCTAAAAGTGGTGGGCAGCACCAGTTGTTGTTTGTCTATTCGCCTCTCTTTGTCTACGGTTCCGATATAACAGTTTATTGTTCAGCTTCAACTTTGGGCTTTCTTTGTATAACAGGGCAATTTCAAGTCAGCAGACCGCAGTTGAGACACATCTCCCCGCTTGCAGCACCTCTAAAACAGGTTGTATCATGGGATCTTGAGACTGAGCCAACTGAGGCTATCATTCTGGAACCGAGGCAGCATACTAGTGTCTAATGCAGCCAAGTGGCAGTAAGCAGCAGGCACACAGTTCTCAGATGGACCCAAGCAATCCACCATGCAGTCCACAGTATCAGGAGTCACCTGTTCCTCCTTGTCAAATTTTTGGCAAAGGCTCTAATGTCAGGTTCAGACAACCTGATCCAATCGGTTCGGGACACAGGCCTCCATGAGAGAGCATCAGCATCTGTATGGTTGAGGCCTGCTCTGTATTCAACAGCGTAGTTGTAGGTGGATAACACAGAGAGCCACCTGTGACCAGTGGCATCTAGCTTGGCTGAGGTCTGAACATATGTCAAAGGATTATTATCAGTTTTCACCAGTATCTTAGCCCCATACAAATAGTCATGGAATTGATCAACATAGCCCACTTTAGAGTCAGGAACTCTAGTTTATGCACTGGATAATTATTTTCAGAAGGAGTCAAACTCGGCTGGCAAAAGCTACAGGTCTCAGACCGTTTGAGTGCTCTTGGTACAATATGGCCCCCATTCCTTGTAGACTGGCATCAGTATGAAGAACATAAGGTTTAGCTGGATCAGCATAGGCCAGCACTGGTACATGAGTAAGTTGATATATAATGTCATAGAAAGCTTCCTGCAGTCAACCCGTCCAGCGAGTACCAAACACATCATTGGGGTGTAAATAAGTCTTTTCAGTCCCAGATTGTGCAGTCTTCTTATATTTCTTATGGGTCGGGGGTACCCTTGAGTGAGATTAAGTAGGGTCCAGATCACCCGAGAGTAGTCTCTAATAAATCTTTGGTAGTACCCACAGAACCCCAGGAACTGCTGTAGCTCCTTCAAATTTCTGGGTTGGGGCCAAGTGGTTAAAGCCTCTACTTTGCTGGGGTCCAGTCTCTATGCCTTCAGTGGATACTATATGGCCCCACATACTTCACAGAGGTTTGAAAGAATTGGTATTTGTCTATAATGTAGATAACTTAAGACTGAAATCCTCCAGCCGTCCAGGGCCTTGAACAATTGACTTTCATGTTCTTCTAACGAGCTGCCAAACACTATGACATCATCTAAACAAACCAAACACTCAAGCAAGTTCATGTCCCCACAGCATGTTCCATCAGGCACTGAAAGGTAGCTGGGGCACCGAAATCCTTGACACATCTGGATAAACTCATAGAAACCTAGGGGCAAATGAATGCAGTCTACTCTCAATCCTCTGGAGCCATTGGGATCTGCTAGTACCTACTAGGAGATCTAACACAGAGAACCACTTACTGCCGTTTAGACAGTCCAGGCGTCCTTGTCGTGGCATGGTATACTGGTCAGGAATGGTTCACCGGTTCAGGGTATAGTAGTCCTCACACATCCGAACGGCCCCATTCTTTTTCCTCACTACTACAATAGGGAAGCATAAGGGCTCCTGGATTCTTGTATCACACCAGCAGCAAGCATCTTTTGCAGATGCTGTCTCACATCGTCTATGTCAGCAGGTGCCAGGTGCGAGTCCTCTCATGAAAAGGCCTTTCATCATGCAGTCGAATGTGGTGTTCGGCCCCATGCACACATCCCACGTCCCATTCTTTTAGGAAAATACCTGGTCTCTTTGGGCAAGCTTTCACTGATCCCTGCTTTCCATTCAGCAGGCAAGGGAGTCATCAAAATCAAATAAGTCGGGCGTGACTCTGTCATCCTTCCCCAAACCCTTGCTACTGGGGAGCACTGCAGTGTCCGCACAATGCACCTAGGCCAGGGTGCAGCCTCTATTTACTCGAATCTCTTTGTCAGACACATTATGAACTTGAGCCATCACTCTCCTGGCGTAAGCATGGGCTCTAGCAGGCAAGATACTGGGTTTAACCAGCAGTCCCACAGGCAACTTTCCTTCCCCAGGCGCATTCAGCATCAATAGTTTATTCCTGACATCCTTTTAAGCCAGACCTCCCTTGCAAAACATACTGGCATTTGGGGCTAATAGCAACGGCTCCAGATCCTTCCTCCAGGCAACACCCACGGGCCTTCAGGCTCTCCCGACTAGCCTTTCTCTGAGTCTCGTAGGCCTTCTGGATCAAAGTGGGTATCCTAAGAGCTCGCCCAATCCTGGACACTTGCTTTTCAGAACACAACTGTGCTAGTCGACCAAACATGTGGGCTTTGGTCCCAGTCAACAAGGGTACCCCATCATACAGTCCAGTGGGGGCAGACTAAGGCCAAGGTTTCCACCTGTTCATCCACCCCAGCCACAGAAGTAGGAAACGACAACCAGAGCCGGATATACCCCAAATACGGATAAGCCTTGTCACTCAGGTCCCATACATGTAGACCATCCAAGGATTGTAGTGGCACCTCAGACAGATGTGTCTGATACAGTCCTGGAAACATAATGGTCACCTGAGAGCCACTATCCAATACAGCTCAGTAGGACTCCCATTTATTCGCATCGGGCCTCCATCGAGGGCCCTACCACATCAGACCATTCGGGGCACAGCGTTCACAGTCGCTGGGCATTGGCTTGGGTCACAAAGCCCTTCTAGGGTGCCAGACGTAGGCCTGCTGTTGACCTTCCTAAATTCTCTCACAACTGGCACTCTGTCTGAAAGTGTCCATCCTCCCACAATGGTAACAGAACTTGGGGTCCGGGGGTCTCTATTGGGAGGAATACTTATCTGCTGGGGCCATCTGAGGGTGAGGGGACTCCCTGGGCTAGGGCACTTGTTTCTAGATAACTCTGGTTTCCCAAGCCTAACAGAGTGGGTAGTGGTTTGCTTCAAGTCCCTCACCAGTTCTCGTAAATTTCTGATCTCGGCCCTCAACTCACTTTCTACTTGGGATCAGAGGAAATGGACGCACCCCACCCCTCCTTGTAATTCTGGGGATACATCAGGCCCCCAAGGGTGGATCTCAATGGGTTTGCTAGACTCAGGGTTTGGCACAGATTCACAGCCCCACATAGGGTTCCCACCTCTCCTCATCAGTCTCTACTTCTCTAATCTCCTCATCAATTGATAGTATTCAGGCAGGGCTGCTCGCCCGATCATGCAACTTAAGTTTTAACAGTATCACACTGGAAAATCTAGCAGATTGTAAAACATGTCCCAACCTGACCTGGTTCAAGGCTGGGGCAGTGATCCTCCTTTCGATAGGCCTTCTGTAAAGCCCTCTCCACCCTAGTAACAAAGGCGAAAGCTTTTCATTCCTCCACTGCTTAGCAGACTTAAATTTCCTAATAAGTCTTCCCGGTTTCTGTGCTTCCAAATACTCCTCTAAAGCAGAAAGATACTCTGCTTGGTAGCTTCGGGCTAGTAGCCATAAAATCTCGAATGGATTCTAAAGCCAGACCCCACAGGCTCTCCATCAGTCTCTTTCGTTTCTCTCCCTCAGAGCATTGCCATTTCTGGACTAAAGGGGTGGCATAGTCCATCCACGCCTCCAAATCATCCTCCCTGAAGGCATGGGCATGGTGCCAGAAAAAGTTTTAGCCTACAGTACGAATCTAGCTGTATCGAAGGAACCACTAGGGGTGGTGGGGCCAAAATAGAACTCTTGGGAGCCCAGGATAGGTACCGGGAAGCTTGGGGGTGGGATCACTGGAAGATCCAAAGCCTGCAGTAACTCTTGGGTAGTCCTCTCCATGGCCAACAATTTAAGCAGTTTATCTTGGAAGCTATTAGTCTGGGGAGACCCTCCAGGAGTAACTGACCCACTGGATGTGAATGACCCTCCACCCTGTTGGGCACCTTCGGGTAAATCACTGGGGTACCCTCTCGGGGTCAATGGATACACTACATAACAGTAGCACCTGCAAAGTCTGATCGAGTAGGTCAGCCATACGCCTCTCACCTCTACCTTACCCAAACACTTAACCCGCTCCACTACGGAAATAAGGTCAGCGTTCATTGTCCCAAAGGTACATGTAGCAGTAACACAATTCTCTGAGAGTCCAACTCTTCAGCTTCACCCCAACCCATCAGTTTATGTACCATTGTCTTAATGGGGTCCAATTTGATTTTAGCCATGATATCCCTTCCAGCTTTTTCTTCAATTGATCCATAGTTAGGTACTTCGTCCACTAGGGGCGCTAATCCCAGCGGTGCCTCCACAATGTAACCCCTAGGGAGCGTGATCCTATGGGCTACTATCCCTGCCTGCCGTAACTGTAACAGGGTGAGGGGCCTAGATCCATTGGCGGGTGCCTCCACCCAGAGGTCAGGGTTAGAACGGTTGAGGATGACTTGGTCACAGCCTCTGGTTGCTGCAACCCCTCTTCTTCCCACTAGTGACCCACACAATTCAATTACAGTGTCCTTACCATATACACTTACCCCAGCTCGAACCAATCAGCTTGCTCCGGGGACCCCTGAAAAGTAAGGTGCGGTTACACATTATTAACTGTGCAGTAATTCACCATTAACACACAAACTAGCCAGTGTACCTTGCAAACAAGCAATCTGATTTATTTAAGGGAAATAACAAGGACCGGGGTAATCAGGTTGATTAGCTACCACTACAATATATGAGTATCTACCTATAGCTCTGTAACTAAGGGTCATTGGATTAGAACATGCATTAGCAATTCACTAAATCCTTTATTACAAAGACATTTATCCTGTAAAGATTCATGTGATTTTAATTTATTAAAATAAGTGTATTTTGATGTAATCAACTCAAATCTTTCCCAGGTTATTGCTTTAAGTATATATGGTGATAAAGGAAGCTGCAGGTATTCTTCCATATTCAAATCTATTTTATTTTGAGCAAACCAGAGAGCTTGCCTTGATTCATCTGATTTTCTGTAGCAAATGCAAATGCGAAAACTTCTTTTTCATTTGACCTTGTAAATTTCATGTATTTTATATTCACTTGCCAATCATTCCATAAGTGCAAAAAGCGATGCTGTGTAATATTTGGAAGAGATTTTAACCATGGTGCAATAAAACCATAGTTGTGACAAGATTTTTCTACTATACAGTTCAATGGCATGGCATTATTTGTATTATTATTGATCTCAACCAATATGTGACTAACCTTAGGTTAATAAGAGAAGTAAAGGTAATCTACCTAATTCTGTCCTTACTAGTGATCCTGCCATTGAAGAAGACACTTGTAAAATAGATATATAGTAATATCAAGAGGAATTTCCAATTGTGGATAATGATTATACCTCCAGATTTCCACTCCATATAAAAGGAGTGGGGTAATTTTTGCCTCCCCTGCTTTAATAACAGGTATTACCATAAATCCTCTATATTTAAAATTAAATCTTTGTCATGCTTTTGTTGCATACTTTGCCTTGTTAATTTGTTCGGTAACATGAGGTGCCCAGAAATTTCTTGGATGTAATATTATACCTAGGTATTTATATGATGTCACCATTTCAATAGGCATATCATTATAGAAAATCCTTAGATTTGGTAACTGACTTCCAAAGACCATTAATTTTGATTTGTCCAGATTTATCCTCAGCTCTAATTCTTTACATTTATTCATAAGAGATTTAAATTTTAATTGTAATCCTTTAGAAGTCAATGAGAAAGGAATTAGATCATCTGTGTGCTAAGTTGTGTATATGTTGCTCTTTTATTGTTGGTGAGTCCCATTGTCTGTC
This sequence comes from Neoceratodus forsteri, assembly GCA_016271365.2. NCBI lineage: Eukaryota > Metazoa > Chordata > Ceratodontiformes > Ceratodontidae > Neoceratodus > Neoceratodus forsteri. The sequence goes on from CM057453.1 coordinate 409,165,488, forward strand.
TGATTCATAGTCTCATAAGGTGTCTATGTAGATATTAAATAATAGGGGAACAAGTAAACATCCCTGTTTGACACCTTTGTTCGTTGAAAATATTCTATAATGTTTCTTTTGATCAAACATCACTGCTGTATAAGTATTAGTATAAAGTAAAACAACAGGAAAGAGTAAAGATGAAGGGAGGCCACGAATCTTGAGAATTTCCCATAAAGTCTGCCTTACTAATGAATTGAAGGCAGAGGAAAAGTCAACAAATAGCACAAACAGTCTCATTTTCCTGAATAGTACATATTTCTCTAATAGGTGAAATAATACAAAAATATTTTCTGTTGTAGAAAATCCATGGCGAAATCCAGCTTGGAATTTAGAAAGGGGGCTATTAGTGTCTATACAAATTTGGAGTTTCTTAAGCAAAATACGGGCAAATATTTTCCCCTGCAATGCCCAATAAACCTATTGGATGAAAATTACTTGGTTTGTATAATGAGCCTTTTTTGTGAATAGGAATTATGTTTTTTTTTTTGCCATGATGAAGGAATTCTACATTCTTTTAAACAAGTATTAAATAAATTAAGTAAGAAAGGAATCCAGAAATTCAGGTTTTCTTTGTAAATCTCACCTGGGATTTTGTTCAGGCCTGGAGCTCTATTATTTGTTAGTTTTAGGATCACTGATTGAGCGTCATCAAAGGTAAAATTATGGGATATGGAAGCAAAAATATCCAGCGTGGAAAGTTTGCTTCATCTCTTTTCAAAATGTTTTGTTTAATAAAGCTGTGAAGTAAATAACCCAAGCTTCTTTGGGGATATAAGATGGGAGTGTAGGTTGATATGATTTAATTCCTCTTGCTACCATGCTCCAAAAAGCCCTATTATCATTCTTCACTATGGTTTGATGAATAGTTTCCCATCTTTTTGTGTAAATTAAATTTTTTATCTTTAGGAATTTTTGTATGCTTTCTGGGCATGGTTTTGATTTACTTTACTACAGCTCAATGGATTTTTAAGGCTATCCCTAATTATCTTACCTAATTTCTTCTATTGATACAGACACTGAGCATCAACGCATGTTAAGGGAAAAGGTATTTGGTCCTTATATATTTATATTTCCCTGATAATTCTAGATAGAAGATTCTCAAAGTTTCCAATAGTATCTTGAATTAAATTTTCATTTTTGAAGCATGGTCGAGTGGATAAACCGGTGTAGAAAAAATAATATGCTCTATATTCTTCATTTTGTTGTTATTTAAAGATAGTTTGAATTTCCCCATATGGCCTAGTGGAACAGAATAAGTATCTATAGAAGACAACTTTTTTATCTTTAATTGCAACTATGCAGCAAGTGAAGCAGCATGATCACTTTCTGGTCTAACGTTTATCCAAAATTCTTTACAAAGTCAAAGGATTCAGTAGATATTAATACATAGTCTATTACACTATTTCAACCGATAAAAAATATGTGTATGCTCCCTCTGAGTTCCCTGCTCCCATACCATTCAAAATTAATAAGTTATTCTCAGTTATGAATTCTTTAAATTTAATACTGGCTGTATTGACAGTGGCATCCACAGATTTTTTCTGAATGAAAGCACCCATATAAATATGGCAGTGCAATATAGAAAGATTATCAAAAGAGGCTATCCAAGCATTGAAATCACCTCCTATTTATATTGTATCTATATGATGTTTGATATAAAGAGAATCCATGATCAGGGAGAGTTCTGAAGAAAGATCACCATATGTTATAATTGGGGCATTAGAGGGAACATACACATTTACAATCATAATAAATGAACAGATCCCATTTGACAATGTTTATCATTGCTACATTTTGAACCTCTAATTGATCAATTACTTGGATGCCAGTTCTGATTTTTATAAAGGTGGTTAACCCACCACTGGGTCTACCATACTTTTCTCCTCGATTGCTAACAAGCTGAATGCTTCATAACCATTTAAATGCAATTCTGTAATTGCCCATGTCTCTTGGAACAGCAATAATTCATATTAAGAGATCATTTCTTTCCAGTGGGGATCAACCAGTTTTGTCCTCATGTCCGCTACATTCCAAGACATAAAATTATCAAAACTAGAGGTTGTTAAATCTCTATATACTATAAACTCATCCGTGTTTGATGAAATAGACTGATTATTAGATAGTCACGGATAGATTTTAGTTTCGAGGTGCATCTTTTTAAATTTTCATTGAACTGAAGATCAGTTAGAAGTACTTGAATTCTGTCATGCTTATGTGCACTATGTAATAGGTTCCTATATAGAGTTTCTGATTTTATTTGCAGGTCAATTTGGGTATCTAATTCATCCTTATGGACTTTTCTGACCTCTCCCAGGTCAGACTTTGCTATTTCTATGTTCAAACATGTCTCAAGAAGAGGTCTAACAAGAGAGGATAATCTGTGCCTATTATTTCCTTCAAACCTTGCTATTCCAAATAGGGAAAGAAGGTAAATATCTGATATTTTATCAAAATTCAATTGAGCAATGTTAAAGTTGAGGTTATAGATTCCAAAGAGATCAGAGAGCCTGTTGGTAAATTCCTATTCCCATATGCATATATCCATATAGTTGACCAATTAACTGGGGAAGAGATTGAAATATTAAGCTTATTTAGATATGTTTGTTTAGCCCAGATTTTCTTAGCTATTTCCATGTTGGATAGTAGTATATAAACTGGTTGGTTAGCAACTGATTGATCTCTATAAACCAATTTTATATTGGAAGCTGCCTGTGGAAGTTCTAGTTCTGCTTTAAGCAAATGGCACATTAAGAAAAATAGTGTGTTAGTAGTTTCTTGAGGTTTTAAATAAATATTTTTGATATTAAATACCTCTTTCCCTGAGTTAGTAATAAATTCAGGGTTAGGATGTAAAGAAGGGAAGGGGGATTGCATTATGAGATCCTCAGGAGATTCTGAGTTTGAATCCTTACTTTGTGGAAAATTGTTACCCAAGGTGTTCTGTTCCAGAATAATAGCTGTAACAGGGAAGTGTTCTATTACTTCCTCTTTAACCTGGCTTTTATAATCCTCACTAATTGTTTTACATGATTTATACTGGTAGTATTAACGTTATATTCTCTATCCTGTGTTTTCTTTATGCTATTTTTATATTGTTTTTCCTTTGTTTTATTTACTTTTGATTTTTCTTCCTCAGTTTTCATTGATCCTTTTTTTAATCTTTTCTTTAATGGAGATATTGGATAATAGATTGAAGAGAATAAAGGCCTTTCTACCTTCTCAGTGAAGTGCTTATTCTCTTTATTGTCAATTTTGTCATAAAGGTCTGTAAGTTTATTTATAATAAAATCAGACAATCTTTCTACATGATGTTTTAATTCATTGTATGCTTCAAGAAAATTATATTTGCCATAACTGGATGTGTTAATGCTTTAATCGTGATATTTAGAAATTGTGTCTAGACATTGTTTGAGGAATTCAGGATCTAATTTAATTGCTTCCACTTTTTATCTAATTTATTGAACACTTTGCAGGAATCTGTCAAAATTTGTGAATCTGTTAAATGATCCAGGTAGTGATCTATCTATTAATAGATTTTGAAGGACTAAAAGACCTATGTAGGTAGGATGTAATGAGATTTCTGGTCCTTTAGTAGGACTTTTTAACAAATGAGTTCTTGATTGATTACAAAAGTAGTTCACTGGGGCCTGACTATTTGGTATTATATCCTTTTGAATTTTCTTAGTATTTTTTTAAAAAAAGTCTGTGATTTTCCTTTGACAAAGTGATTTATTTAAGAAGGAAATTGAGTTATTTTCCCCCATATCAATCACAGAATCTCCCTTACTAGATTTAATTGTTAAGTATTATTTTTGAAATTTTCATTCACATTACTCTCAGATAACCCAAGGCCAGATTGGTCAAACAAAGCAATTTTACTTAATTTATCCATTAATGATAACCCCTGATTTGAATCCTTCTCTATATACAAACATTCTGTTTAAGGTAATTAGAGAATGATTTAGATCCAGGTACAACAGCTCTATGGTCATAGGCAGCTTTCTCTTTAATATAAAAGGGGGAAAAAGACTGTGGAATTGCTCCAGAGGGTTCTTTGGGGGTACATGCCATAATAACTAGATCTTGAGTAAACACACAACCATTCTTGTTTGCTCTCTGATTACCCTTTTGTAGCTTAGGCTCTTTACCCTTGCCCTTTGTATGCTTGTTCACCACCTTACCACGTCATGTATACATAGCTTAACTAATTGAACTTTTTAGTTTTGAAGTGAATAATATCAGTTCAGAAGACCAATCTCTCAGATAGCTTAACTAATTGAACTTCTTAATTTTGAAGTGGATAATAACAATTCGAAGACCATTCTCACAAAGAGCAAAAATATAGCTATAATTAGGGTATGTAAAATGCTTATTAAGTCATTAATTAAAAAGTTAAGCTATCTTAATTTTCTTAATATCTGTTTATCAACAATTGACACAATCATCTGCAAAAAAAAAAAGAAAAGATTTTTAACAGGGATCTTGATGATACTTTCCAGCTTCCAGCTTCCAGATGTAATCATGTTGCTGACTATAGTTGCTTAACTCTTTGAGTCCTTAAGTCTTGAGTAGTGAGCAGGAGTTCAGGGAAATAAATAGTTCAAAAACAAAGGGAGCAGCATAAAAAAGAGGGCCGGGGTCCACAACTCAGTCAAAAGTGGATAATTCAGTCAATATCAGGAATACGAAGAGACACAAAAGGCCCAGGATGTGATCACAGGGTTCATATAGTTTGAAAAGTCTCTTCCCCAATAAAAAGCCAAGTGGCGACCCCCCTTTTTTCCCCCAGTAAAGATTGAAAACTCCAAATTTCTGTTGGAGGTATGAGTTCTTAAGGCAGTGACTGTCTGCCACTGAAATCAACAAACAAAAAAGCTTTTTTTTAAATTTGTACAACCCATTTTAAATGGTCCTGCAACAGACATTAATACTAATTCATTACAGAATTTAAGAAATCAGGTCTGTGAGTTAAAACCTAAAACAACCTAACTTATATAAATAATATTTTTATAACAGACTTATCAATTAAAACAAAAAGGATCCCGAGTTTAAAGTTGTCAGAAGTTGTTTGACTCACTTGCAGCATTTATTAGGTGTCAGTGTGAAGTTGTTTAAAGTTGTCCGTGGTCTGCAGTCTTATGCAGGTACAGTACAGACTGCATTAAGCTTTCTGACAAGCAGCAACTATAGACCAATCGCCCAAAAGCTTGAGACCAAGGATGTAATAGTAAAATAAAATTAACAGTGAGTAGAGCTAACAGACAAAAAAAAACCACTCAAACTGCGATGAGAGATCAGTTCCAAATGATGCTGCTTTAGAAAAGTGAGAGTGCCTTTATATAACCAGTGATGTAAAGTGACACAAAGTGTGCAACTGTGGCACAAAAAATTAAACTCAGAGATAAATAACTGGAATCAGTCTAAAAACAAGGTAAATAAATAAGAATATTGGTATCTAAAATATTTGTAGAGTTAAGGGTATGCTCTTATACAACTATAGTAATGTGAGCTCTGAGTTATGCTACCAGATATAAAAGGAGGAGACTGTTTTTTCCCTTTGAAAATCTACTTAAAATTAAACCAGCCACTCTTCAATAAACAAACAAATAATCCCATCTTATAGAATATGTTTAGAGGAGGAGTAACTGAGAAAAATAACTCTAGAAAGGTAAGCTCTATGCTCAGGGGAATTCCAGAAGTGTGATGCGATAAGGACTGAGACTTTAAACAATAGCGATCTAAGCTGCAAGTCTCAAATCACTAAACAAAAAAGGGTAGATACATAAATTAAGTGACAGAAGAATAAAATATAGAAAAGAACTATCCTTTCCACTTTTCCTCTAATCTTTTCTTTATTTCAATCTTCTGGTAATTCATCCATCATCCACCGTTTGCCATTTAAACCCCCCGTGGGTTATTTGAAACTCAGTCATCAGGCAAGGCTATTTCCACCAAATATTCCAGGGCCTGGTGGCTGAAAAACAAAGAGGCAAATGAGGGAGACTTGTGATGGCCACACAAGTCGGACTGGATAGATTTACTCACTTTGTTAGAGAATAAGGCAACGGTGGCATACCTTTCAAAAATGAGTAATAAGCATTGAGTAAATCCTGCTCTAGCGGCTCCATTCAGCAGCACAGCTCAGTGTGCAGCAGCCATTTCGCCATCCTTTAGTGCAGGTTAGCAAGTCGCCAACATAAAGATATGCAACAGGACTGATACACAAGGGGAGCTGGAAAGGATGAGAAGGGACTTGGCAAGGTTGGAGTTGCAAAGCACATCTCCCTTTTCCATTGGGATGCACTGCACATCTCCTTTGAATATGGGGGCCACGGACTAGGCTACTCTGAAGAAATACATTATCAAAATGGGAAAATCATGACCTTACTGAAAACAAGATAATGCTTCTAGTCTGGGACAGCCTGAGTAAATACAGTGCAAAAATGTGTAAATGAAGATTTATATGACAATGAGATGTAGCATGTCCCCTGCACTATCCAGGATACAAAATATAGGATAAGAAATATTAAAAGGAAATCTACTCAAAACTGAACTTCACTATAGCATTATGGTGGAATGCTGTTATGCATGGAATTCCATTCCTGGAATATGCTTGTTCTGCTGCAGTAGTGACATCATTATGTTGTTCTGCTGCAGTAGTGATTCACTACTTCAGCAGAACAATTGGAATGCTGCCACATACTTGATGTCCCCCTATCCAGTTAAGATGGAAGTTACTGATTTTTAAACTTGAACTTGCAGAAACATCTGCAGCACACTGTCAGTAATTTGAGCCTACCACCAACCCTCAAGTGCCCCCAACCTCCAGTTCACTGAAACAAAGGGCAGTGTTTAAAATACTCACTGATGCCCATACACTATATAGAATAGCGGATGGGCAACTCTGTCACACAACCAGTGTGTTGTGCCACCTAGAGAACAGATTCCCATGGACCTCTCGAGCTTGGCTCTCAAGGTCATGGAGAATCAGTATCTCTCAGTGGCGCAACACGTAGTTGTCCATCCACTATCCTATATGTGGTCACTGACATAAATAAACAATTTCTTTACTGTAACAATCACACCACCCGGAATACTGTTTGGATTGTGCTAACCAGCTGCGCTACTGAGACAACTGAAACCTTGGCCATCTCCGAGCACATTACTCTTTCTCAAATGCGTAACCCAATGGCAACACAAATATTTACTTTTAACAATCACACAGGAATGTGGTGTACATATTTTATGGAACACATACAAGCAGAGGTGAGAAAGAAAAAGTGCTTCAGCTGGGATTTGAACCCAGGCCTCCTGGCAGTATTGTGGCCATGCAGACGGTGTGTAGTGTGAGTGTGAGTGTGTAAGTGTGCGAGTGTGTGAGTGCATGAGTGTGTGTGTGTGTGTGTGTATGTGTGTGTATAAAATATAGGAAAAAGAAATATTTAAAGGAAAGTTACTCTAAACTGAACTTCACTGTGTTTATCGACATAAACAGTTTCTTTATAACGTATTAGAATACAATGTGTGTATGTGTGTGAGCTTGCTGTAGCTCGATATATTTTTTCCCAAAAAGCATTATGGAAAATATCTGCTGATTGCTACTTACAGTATTTAGTCTGGGCAGTTTACTGAAGACCTGGCATATGTTTGACTCATCAGATAGTGTCTGTAGAGGTTAAAAAAACAGTATAAATCATAGATTTCCCAGGAAAGGGTGACATTTATGAGGTATGAATCTTTCTTGAAAGACAATACATTCCCAAGTGAAACTTGTGTCAAGAAGCTGTTTAAATGCTAAGTATTTAAATGTGCAGTTTGTTGCATTCTGAAAGGGGTAAACAAATCTCCAGTTTAATAAGCAACCAGTATTTAGCAAATATTTAACACGCTGTTTCAGTTTCCTAATGGCATCTGATAAGCAGCTTGGAGTTATGTCTCCAGCATTCTTAACAGAAAGAAGGGAATATTTTATTTCAGCTGGCATGGAAAGATACATTGAAATGTCCAAAACATGTGCTCCACGATACTCCATTTTACAGCTACAGATAGCAAGATGGCTGTAGGCTCCACCCACAGCCATAAAAAGGGATTATTGTTATTGTTTTTAACACTGTCCATAAGCATATTATTACTGGGTGCAACCTTATTGTGTTTAACCTTAAAGTGTCCTGCTGATGTTGTTTGCTATTCTCCACAGGTAACTGGGGTCTCAGCAGTAGCCAAAACCCACATTTGGTAAGTGCAGCCAGTGTGGGCATATTATTTGCTATAGCCATTAATTGTATTACTTTAGCATCTCTGAACTACTGTGTGTTCATCCAAATGTAGGACCAACGGGCATGGAAGTGGGCAGGTACAGCATCCCAGGGGGTTGTGCTAGCTTGTCGTCTGACCCACTTATCCTTTTACTCTGGGTGGAGGCACTGTATCATTTATTGTCTTTATGGGAAAGACCCTCCCCCCATTTCAGGAAAAACAGAACCCAGGCCCCTCAACCTTGATCTAGCCATCAAGGCGGGGTTTAACCATTACATCCACAGGTACCCCTTACATGGGATCTCAATATGTACTCCTGGAAGAAAGAAGAGGAAAAGGGGACATACTAGAGACCTATAAATACCACACAATGGTGAACTGGTGCAGGAGGTACGTCTCTTTCTTTGCTTTTATATTTAAATGTTATTAAAGTTTTTCAGAGAGAGACTTTACAATACAAACATACAGCAAACATTTATCATAATTAATGTAGGCTGAAATCTTAAGATTTTTTAAGGGAGTTGATTGGTTTAACAGGCCCAATACATGTCATCTGGACTTCTGGTACCAATAGAAATTATTGTCTGTCTCCCACACCCATTAAGAGCTTGACCACACTTTATATAACCAAAAAACAAAAGAAACACAAATCAGACATGAGGTGAACCACAGTTAATAAAAACAGATACCACAATCAGTGCAAAAACCTAAAATATCTATGGTGCAATGGTACAAACAATGGGTTGAGGTCCATAAGTCATAATGTCCAGGGTTGCCACATGTTCAGAGTGCACTGTAGGCAGTTCCATATAAAATGTGGTAATTCTTCCAAATAATATAAGCGTTTCAGTATCGTAAGTCATTGCTGGAAAGTCAGGGCAGTTTCCCACAGGGGAGTCTGTTTCAGATGGCACTAGGTCAGAATAGTGCCAACAACAAAAGTGCCGACAAGAACAGTGCAGTACAAACAGCACTGGCAACAACAGCAACAGGACAAAATACCGAAAAGCAAAACAGCACCCATAGTAGCGGTCGTTCACCATACCGACAACTGCTACCATTCCCAAAAACCAAAACATACACTCATGTTTTATGGGGTGCTCCACCCCATGCACCCCCAACATGGGTCTCTGTTCCTTGCAATGCCTATTATTTAAATAACCAACTCTGAGGGGGAGCGGACCATGGAGAAAAGCAGAAACTTAGGGGTGGGAGGAATTTCTGTCTCAGGCTGTAAAAAAAACCAAAAAAACACTTTGGGCTGGGGAAAATCATATCTTCATGTGCTAGGTGACCAGGAACAGAACCTAGGTCTCTCATGCTGTACTGGCTGAGCTGCATGTGCCTCAGACCTCTCCACCATGGGAGCTGCTTGGCTAATGCCTGCATTTTTCTCCTACTTCTCTTCACCTTCACAGCCACAGGGGTAGTGATTGCTAACATTTGCTATTCCACCCCTGTCACTGTTAAAGGCAAACATGGTTTAGGAAGTGCACTTTAGACCACGCCTCCAAGCCATGCAGTTCTAACTCAGTACCCTTTCACATGAGGATGTGCTCCAGGACCAGAGGGCACGTGATGAAGCTAGAGGGAAGTTTAAGAGATGTGAGGAGTACTATTTCAGTGAGAGAGTGGTAGATGCCTGGAATAAACTACCAGTGGAAGTGCTAGAGGTGAAAACAGTAGGGGCTTCAAGCATTGATGGGATAGACAGAGGAATAATAGTAAATAAGCAGGGAGGAGGGAGAGTCGCTGGAAACCAATTAGGGTCTGCAGAGACAGACTTGAAGAGACCATCTTGGCAAATTGGGTGGGCCAAATGGTCCTTGTCTGCTGACTAATCCTAGATTTCTGTGTTAATCTGTTACTGTCCATTTGCTCTGATTTCCACCTTATTCTCAGGAACTTGTTGAGTTTTGATTTATTACTGTTGCCACAATGTCCCTTATCTGTTTCCTATAATCATCTGTCCTGTGTGCTGGGGTGAGACAGCTTGGCTTCCTTTGTGTGTTCTTGCATGCTCCAGTGTTTTTATTTGTTACACTGCCCTCCCTTTGCCTAGTTTAAAAACATTTTGTTACATTGAACTTATTCCATAATGAAGCTGGTTCTCTGCATGTTGTGGTGCAAGCCATCCTTAACAAATGGCCTGCAGCCTTCCCAGCCTGTAATTTCACAGACAATATTGCATTTTATTTAAAATGCAAATTAACCATCCTTTCAGTTACCGAGCCACCCCATTTATAAAACAATTATTTTTCAAACTTCAAGTTTTAAGTTTAATTTACACAGTAACACAATCATACATACTGCATTCATGTAAAAGCACACTGTACAGTATGTAAAAATGGACACTTATGCATTACACAGTGTCCTCACCCAACTACAGTCTCCACTCTCTTTAGAGATCTACCCGGCCTTCTTGGTGTAACCTAACACTCTGGCCCTGGACAACCCTCACCTAACCCATCGGGCCAAGGTCCAACAAGCATCTGCTTCTGATCTTCTATTGCACCAACTCCTATGCCCCTCAAAGAAGAGCAGAGCCTTGCAAAGCATATAAAAAGGCACTTTTGTAATTACCTAAAAACTGAATCTACCTTAACTTCCCAAGATTGACTCTCTCTCTCTCTCCTAAACAAAACAAGCTATATTTATGTGGAATAAATTCCTAACCTCCCCCCCCCCATACACACACACATATCAAATGCAGGTTTCTGCTGTACTAAAACTAAAACCGTAACACATCCCCATTTTCTAGATGCACAAGATTACCACCCATGCTGAACTAAAATTACATAGAGCTTCTGCCCATAGCTGCCAGTTCAGTCCTATGTCACCACTGGTCATCAATGTGAAGTGACTCCGTGATAAAAGATGAAGCTGTGTCTGGTAGCCAGCCCACCACTGAAGCAGCAGTGTTGTTGCTCATTATGCCAATGACCTAGGTGCACATCCCAAGACCATGGCATCAGAGAGCTGGCCAGATGAGGAGAATTAAGTGACGCAGATGATGTTCTGCTTCTCTGTAGAGGGTGGGTTACCAGAAAAGGACCTCTTGGCCCATCCAGTCTACCCTGATGTTCCCTGCCTAATCTGCCTCCATAGACACTATTTGGTCTCCATTGCCCCTCTTGCCTTCCTGCTTCTTTTCTAATATACCCCTATGTACATCCCATGAATGCTTGAAGCCCCCTACTGTTTTAGCTTCCACCACTTCCACTAGGAGTCTGTTACTTCCACTGCAGTCTGCTCCATGTGTCTACCACCCTTTCAGTGAAGAAATATTTCCCCACATCTCTCTTCAACTTCCCCCCACCCACTTCATCATGTGCCCTCTGGTGCTGGTCCTCTTTCTCATTTGAAAGAGACTCCACCTTCACCCTGTTCATCCCTGTGAGGTACAGATCAGTCAGCTTGACATCAGTTGTTGGAAAACTGATGGAAACCATCCTAAATGAAAGGTTGGCTGAGTTCCTTGAGGCAAATGGGCTCAGGTTGGCAGGCAGCATGGGTACATGGCAGAAAGGTCATGCAAACAAATCAGATCAGCTTCTTTGATTGGGTCACTAGGGCAGTAGACAATGGCGAAACAGTGGACATACTATACTTGAACTTCAGCATGACTTTTGACTCAGTCCCCCACAAGAGGTTGATCAAAAAAGTAGCAGATAGGGGGACAGGGGAGAAACTAACCAGATGGGTGGCAAACTAGCTGGGGGACAGAATGCAGCAGGCATGGTAGGGACTTCAGCAAGGCCTTTGACTCAGTCCCCCACAAGAGGTTGATCAAAAAAGTGGCTACTATGGGGACAGATGAGAAATTAACCAGGAGGGTGGCAAACTGACTAAGAAGTAGAATGTAGCAGGTGGTGGTAGGGAGGGAGGACTCTGGGATGAGAGAATTACTAGTGGGGTCTCACAGGGATCAGTCCTGTGTCCAGTCCTTTTCAGTGTGTTCAATAACGACATTGGGGATGCATCAATGGCAATGTATTGAGTACAGTACTGTCACCTACATCTTAAAAATATCATTAACCTGCTAGAGAAGGTACAGAGAAGAACAATGAAGATGATTGCGAGTCAGCAAAGGAAAGCATACGAGGAGAGATTGGAAGCCCTGAACATATGCTCCTTGGAGGAGAGGAAGGAGATGGGGTATGATTAATACTTTAAAATACTTGAAAGGGATAAATAGGGTTGATAAGGAGGGTCTCTTTAGGATAAGTGGCAACCATAACATGAGGTGGAACCATCTTAAGTTGGATGGGAGAAGGTTTAGAAGGAAATTGAAAGCATTTCTTCACTGAAATGGTGGTAGACATTTGGAATGCACACTTGGAAGAGGTGGTCTCATTGACGATGGTGGGCAGCTTCAAAAGAGGCTAGGCTAGACATAACGGGAAAGTAAAGATCATGGGAGGGTGGATGAAAAGATAGGAGGACTGACGGGGGGGCAGGGTCAATAGCTCAAGCTGTGGACCCTGCAATACAAGCAGACTAGATAGACCTAATGGTCTTATTCTGCTGGCTCGTTTGAATGTTCATATGTTTGTAAGATATGTCTTTCATGGAGATATCAAGCTCTGTGAGAGGGTGGGCACTGAGAATGATATAACAAATCTAAGGGAGGATCTAGCAAGGTTGAAAAATTGGTCTGGAATATGGAAATCAGAGTTCAATACTAAAAAGTGCAAGGTGCATCACATAGGGTTAAGAACCCCAGGGCCAGGTAGTTTCAGGGGGCTGAAGGTCACAGTGCCGAATGAAGAAAAAGAACAGGGGATAGCAATTACAAGTGACCTGAAATTGTCAATGCAGTGCAAAAAGGTGGCAGGGAAGACAAAGTGGATGCTGAATTGCATGTCTAGGAGTTCTCAGACATCATTCTGCCCTGTTCAGGTTAATGGTGCAGCATGTGGAGTACTGCATTTAGTACTGGGCCCCTACTTTAAAAAAGTTAACCAGATGGAGGCAGTACAGAAGAAGGTTACCCAGATGATTTAGGGAAGCACAACATCCCGTATGAACAGAAGCTGGTGAACCTGAACATGAACTCACTAGAAAACAGAAAGACAGAGGGGGCATGACTGAGACCTTCAAATACCTTAAAGGCAAGCTTGACATATAGGCTCTTTTTTTCTAAAGAGAGAACTGAAACATCTTATAGCACAACTACAAATTAAGAGGCAGGAGGTGCAGAAAGGAGGCCAGATGGCCATTATTCACTGAACGGATTGTGGCAGGATGGAATGCACTGCCAGAAGTGGTAGTAAATTACAATATAGTGGAGGGATTTAAAAAAAGGGTGGGATAGATTGAAGGGGAAGGTTAGGTTAACAGGGAAGGGGGCTGACTAACATGTAGTAACATGCATGAGCTCTGTATCAACCAGACTCACTAGACCTTTGATCCTTCTTCCTCTGCCCTCTTGTATGCTTGTATGTATGTTCATATGTACTTGTAGGTCTCTATTATGTCATCTTGCTCTCTTCTCTCTTCCAGGGCATATATGTAGAGATCACTCAGTCTCTCCATAGATCTTCTTGTGCAAAGTTTGTATTATTTTAGTTGCCCTCCTCTGGACTCCTTAACCATCCTGTCTCTCCTTCCTGAGGTCGGCATCCAAAACTATGCACTGCACTCGTGGGGTCTCACCAGATAGCAATACAGTGGCAGCCCCTCACCTCCTCCTCTCTGCTGGATACCTATGCATCCTAGTACACTAGACCTACCCACTGCTTTGTTGCAGTGCCCAGCCACCTGAGGTCCTCAGATATGATAACTTCAAGGTCCCTTTCCTGTTTAGTGACTGTCAATACCTCCTCTGCATCCTATACTCAGTTCCTGCATTCCTATACCCTAGGTGTATGATTTAGCACTTTTGGCATTGAACCCCAACTGCCATGCTTTGGCCATCCTCAAGTTTTCCTAGATCCCTGCTATCTCTCCACCTCTCTTGAGAATCTACCCTATTTCAGATTGTGCTATCATATGCAAAAGCATACCTTTGATTCCAGTTCTTCTGCAATACCCCTATGGAGACATTGAAAAGGACTAGTCCCAGTACTGAGTCCTGTAATACCCCACTGGTTACTTTCCCATCATTAGAGTGAGTGCTGTCAACCACCATCTTCTGTTTCCTATTCATTAACCAGTTTTCTGTTATCTGTTAACCAGTTTCTGTTTCTTCAATGCAACAGCACTCTCTGGGTGATCATATCTGGTATTGTCCAACAGAAGTATAATGGGTGGGAAGAAAGCAACCAAATACAGTGCACACTGGAGGACACTAAAAATAAAAAAAATTGACACAATACTTTAAAATGGAAAAATGTCTTCACTTCATTAGCTGAGAACACCACAGGTGTGACAGACTGGGAAACTCCCCAGCATTTCTGTCAGGGACTTTCATCAGGGGGTGTGGTTTGAGATATGATTGACATTTCTTTATACTTCCAACTTGATGACATCATCATTCACATTACATCTCCATAAAAATACAATACAGTTCATTCTCAGCATGTATACCAATAAAAAGGAAATTCTTTTAAATTTTGAAACTATTATGATCCTTTAAGTAAGTCTCATCCTTTGATTCCATACGAGAGTTATATTGCAGAATGTCAAAGAACTTAAGCCAAAATTTAAGAAAAAACATATATGGCTAGGGTCCTTTTTAATACTGAAATTTAAGGCACTCAGCTGGCACTGCATCAGGTATGTGCAAAATTAACACTATTTTATTCATAAGTGAATACTCCGATAATGAACTTCCCAAACCAGGAGATCTATTTTACAACAAACATGCATATCTGTGGCAATGCCAGTGAAGAAACCAGAAACAATACTCTGTTTTCACAATAATAATATGAGCCATATGAAACATCAAACTCTGGTGCAAATACAAGCTTCCAAGCCCTTGGCTGAACCAAACCCTTGCCTTTGTAACTATGACTTATTCACCCATTATTTTCAATGTTTTAAGCATATAATTATATGATTACACAGATTTAGTAAAAATACGAACAACTATTCACAGATTAGATACTAGAAATTTGGGGGAAATGGAAGAAGGGAAGGAACAAAAAGAATCAAAACAGAATAAAGCAAAATGGGTATCTAAAAACTCACAGTGTACACACAAACCAGATTAAAGATGGGGGGGGGGTCCTAAGGAAACTAACAACATTCTAAGTTAACTTTAACATTCACTTGCGTATGAAAAGATAATCATACTGATAACTAGCCAAGATTTACTTTAAACTAAAATGGTTTTAAATTCCAAGTTTCATTCATCCTCTTTGGGCTCACACTCACCAGTGTGAATAATTAAAATATATCCCTTTGTAAGAGATGGTTCACCCAATCACTCCCACCTCCCTATCCTAACACATTCCAAAACTGTAAAATTAAAACAATTCAGATCTCCCCATGAACTTCTCTAAAATGATTACTTACTGGTGTGGTGCTACGATGATTTTTTTATATTCTTAAGATCTTCTTGAATACGTTCTCTAATTGTATGGATTGTCTAACCCACATAGACCTTACCACAACTGCACCAAAGTGCATACACAACAAATCTGGAACTGAAATTCAAGTATTCACAGATTTCTACTTTTTTTCTAATGTGTGATAATTTGAACTCTGCCGACTGCTGACAATACTGACATACATTACAATTACCACACCTATACATTCTCTGGGATCTAGAGGGCAACCAACTGTGTATGTAATCAGTCTTTGTGGTTGTTTATTCAAACTATGACCTAGTCTATTCCTGAAATTTACTCCCCTTCTGAATGTGACTCTTGGAAATGGACCCATAGCCATTGCCAACTCCCTATCATTCTGCACAATTAGTCAACATTTCTTAACAATGGCACCTACTCTCCCACTGATGGAACTAAAACCAGTAATACAGTGTATTTGTTATATTTCAAGTTCCACCTCCTTGAGTTTTGGAGTTAACAAGTCACTTCTTTTCATTGATCTGGCTTTTTGCAAGGCTTCATCCAATGTTTTCTAGAATAGTCTCTCTCCACAAGGCTCATGTATTGTTCTTTTGCTTCTTCCTCAACCTCCTAATCCTCAGAACAGTTTCTGTGAAGTCACAGAAACTGACTAATGGGGATGGAAGCAATTAGTCTTCTGGGATGGGCACTATCCAATATTAAGGTAGTACTAGTTGCTGTGTTTTCTATGATTCTGTGTTTTATCTTCATACTATGGAGGTCATATCTCAGGGTCAGATCTAGAATTCAAGTCAGTGGGACATATAGCATGGGTGAATTCAAGGTTTCACTGGTTAATATTTAATCATTTCATAAATTCTTCAGGTTCATTCTCTGATCCACCACACACACAGACCACTTCATCAATAAATCTAAACCAGTGTTTGATGTTGTCTTGTGAGGGAACCTGGATTCTTAGCCAAAAATAACAAACTCCTCCCCAAATTCCCAAAATAAAATGGCATAAAAGGGAACCATTGAGACCCCCATAGCTGTGCTGCACACTTGTAAATATACTTCTTTAGTGAATTCAAATGCATTGTAGTTTGAAATGAACCACAGTGCCTCAATCACAAACTCAACAGGAATTCTATTCATCAAATAATTTTTTCTTGGAAAGTATTCACAACTTTTAACCCCTAAAATGTGCACTGCAGAAGTGTATAATGCTTCCACAATGGTGCCAAAAAATAAATACTTCTTTTTCCTTTGAATAGTATCACATTTCTGAAGCAGGTCAATAGTATCTCTAATGAATGAAGGCAATGAAGAGACATAGGGTTTCAAAACAAATAGTCAACAAACTTGCTCAGATTGTATGTTAAAGAGCCTCCTCCCAAAACTATGGGTCTCCTGGGGTCTATCAAAGGACTTGTGTATTTTTGGCAAGGTATATAAAGTTGATATTATTGGATTTTCCTGCCATATAAATTGCAATTCATTCTTTATTACATGTCCTTTATGATTGGCTGTTTGTAGCAAGTCATTAACTCCCTGTTGAACCCTGTTATTGGATTACAGTTAAGTTTCTGATAGTCAAGTTTGTTAATTAATAAATCCATCACCTGTTATTCATAAAACTCTGAGGACGTTAATACAATCGTATCCCCTTTGTCTGTAGGAGGTTTTATAACAAACTGGAGCTTTTACACAATTCCCCCAATACTTCTTAACTTTAAGATACATTTCCATTGCCCAAGTGTTCCACTGTACAAATTAAATTATCAATTTCTCTCATTACTGCCTTCTCATATTCCTTAATACTATTGATTCTACATGGTGAACAAAATACAGAGGGAGTTTTAAGCACTGGTGTTGCTGACCTCAACATTTCTACCTGTAATTTCAGACATAAGCAAGTTAAAGCCAGAGTCCACAGCATCCTCTTTTGAATAATAAATATTAAGATTTTCCTGTAATAAATGTTCCAGTGATTCATTATTGTCTTGGTCCAGATCAGTCCATTTATAAATTCACTAGAAATTTGTCATGATCCATTTCCAGTCCACCAGGGATAGGTCCACTTTAATGGCATTCTCCTGCAACATTATGATTCACTGCTAGATACCCCATATTGTAAGTTCAATTTTATCTAAAAAAATGATCTCTCAAATGAAGTTTCCATAAGAACTTGAAAATATCAATTTTTAATTTGAAAATATTAGGTTTACTTTCCGGAACAAAAGATAGTCCCTTTGATAATAATGTAATTTTAGCTGGAGATGATATTAGTTCAGATAAATGTAATATTTTCTTGCTTGTTTCTCCTGCTTTGTCAAATTGTATTGATTTATTTCTGGACCTTCCCCCTCCTGGTTTTCCTTTAATGGTTATTTTTTTTTTTTGCATTTTTTGAGTACTCTCTTTCTCTAAAAAAAACTTCATTTGTTACACTTGCAGTGTTATTTGTGGTGGAATCCTACATTGTTGCAATAGTTACAGTGATTTATTTTTCACTTTTAAATCTTTGTCATGACCTAGAGCAGCCCCTGCTCTGAGATCTAGAAAATTTGGACCATGTGAAAACTTCATCCTTTGCATAATCTGCTACGTTCCTGGCCAATTTTTTCTGCTTTCTATCAATTATTTCTTCCTCATATTTCAGGATTTTAACATTCAGTTCTCTATCCCAGATAGCAAAATTTGGTTTACTTTTATATTTGAGGAGCTCCCTTTAAGGTTTGCTATTTCAACAATAAGCTCAAAATGTTTCTCTGTAACTTCTTCAATTATTAGCTTCAAAACCCCTCTTGAATTTCCATTAGCTTTTTTCTCCCACTGTTCTCTGCATTTAATATTTTCCAGACAATAAGGAGGGAGTAGTTATAACCCCTCAGTCCTCTGGGTACCTGACCTCTCTCCAAATAAGTTTCTAATGTAGTAATATTGTAGTTAATATTTATTTCTGCAAACAGTAATCTCTCAAGCTTATTAAATAGTAATTTTCACTTAGGACTACTGCTTGTAACACTCTCCTGTTCAGATGTATTACTGTCTGATTTCAAAATAGATTCAAACTACCTGTGTCTCTCATGCATACTGGCTCTGACTGATGATCACTGTTTGCACTGCTGCTTGCCCAATTCATGCTTTTTTTAAATAAGAACTTCATATAATCAAACATTAGCATGGCAAACAGAATACAAATTCCATGCTTTAAATACTTGCTGTTAATTCCTGCGGAGTCAAGTAATTCATGGCAAATGGTTAATTTTTCAGCATCCTCCTCTGGCTTGAACAGATGTCATAATGCCTTCCCAAGACTACAGGATCAAGTGCTATGTGTTAATCAACATAAAGGAGTGAGACTCACACTCAGTCCAGGACCACTGGTGGTGCCACTGAGAGTATCAACAATACCCAAGTACAACAAAGCAACCAGATTCAGTGTGCCATGGAGGATGCCAAAAATAAAAAATGACACAATACATTAAAGTTGAAAAGTTTCTCTACTTTATTAGCTGAGAACTCGGCAGGTGAGACAGACTCTGAAACTTCCCAGTGCTTCAGTCAGGGACCTTTGTCAGGGGGTGTGGTTTGAGATATGAGTCATATTTCTTTATAATTCCAACTTGATGACATCCTCAGTCACATGACAGCTCTATAAAATAAAATATAGTTCATTCTTAGCATGTATATAACCATCAAAAGGAAATTCTTTTACATTTCTAAACTATTACAAGCCTTTAAATAAGTCTCATCCTTTGATTTCATATGACAGTTATATTGCAGAACATCAAACAACTTAAACAAAAATTTAAGCATGTAAACCCTCCAAATGGACTTACCTTATTGGAACTTTTGCTCCATGGCTCCCCTCCATGTTTTAAGTCATTCTGTGGCTTCAGTGGGATTCGGACCTGTTTGGTCCCTGGGTGGCAGCTCTGGCCACCCTGTGTGGTGTCCTGGCTTTGATTCAGTGGGCCAGGTGCTGTGTTGGTGTTTCTGCACCCGAAAAGGATTAGGTGGTGTTCAGTCATGGAGGGTTGCCATGGCAAAGGACCACAGGTTATAAATAGAGGTGGCTGCTGCACTACTGGGCATGCGTGTCCACAGCGGAGAAATAAAAGAGGAAAAAAAAAAGAAAGCAAACTTAATGGAGCAGCTACTCTGGGTCCAGTTCTTTGGCTTGGTCAGGCTCAGGACCACCTAGGGCACGGGGGAAAATTTTAAATAATTAAATAAAAGTTGTAAATAGTTTTCTGTAGTTCACACTACTGGGCATGCATGGCCATCTGTGGGGGAATCTTGAAGGAGCGGTAGCTCTATTCAGGAGAATGTTATTTCAGTGCTGTCTGGTGCCCTTGTTGGGGCAATGTAAATAGTTATTTTTGTGACTGCATGTCCCAGGGGCAATTGGGAGCACAGCTGGTTTGATGCCCTTGAGTGAGTCCCCGATTGGACTTCAGGGAAATTTGGCATCTATTTAGGAAGCCAATGTAAGGGACTGTTTTGTCACCTTAGAGGGATTCACCCAGGAGAGAGAAGAGAGCGGGGCTTATTGCTCACTCAGCCATGTGGCTGGGTATTTGTTATTTTATTTGGGGCATGCAAGTGAGTCAGAACAAGGATGCGGTGGCAGCCATTCATTTGGGAGGCTTGTTTGAGGCTAGCCTGTTGTCTCTGTCCCTTGAGGGGAACAGAAGGGAAAGGTTTGCTGCCAGCAAAAGAACACAGTTAAAAGAACTGAGACATGAGGTGAGGGGGCTGTAGTGGTGGTGGCCATGGGTCCTGGGCAAGCCCCTGGTCCTAGTTTCCCCTCTGGCTGGGACTTTTCATTTCTGGGCTCTGGGCTCTAAGGGAGCCTACACAAAAGGTTGAACTCTATGGACTTGGAGTGAGGAGTGGATGAAGAGGGTGGTTTTGTGGGGTCAGTCACACCCTAGAGATCTGGAAGATGTGAGAGGATCTGGAGAAAAGAAAAGGGTTTTGCTACTGGCTGTTGTTTAAGTGCCTGATTCAGCCACAGGTTTTGTTGTCTGCATTTGGACTTTAGCTACCAACTGTAGGCTATGGGTAGCCACCTGAACTAATTTGCTCATGTTGTGACCTCTGCGGTCCCGAGCACCACTAGCTATAATGTGACCTGCATGGCCTAAAGCAACTGAACTGTTTTATTGCTCCATGAAATGACTCACTGTTCTTGTTTTATAAACTGTTCATTAAATGGGATCCCTGTTTCTTCAGTTTTGGTGTTTGCCTCATTTGTTGGGGAAACTGTTCTGCTGCTAAAAGAAGTTTGCCTCCACAGATAGCCACCAGTGTGTTCCAGGGTGTGATCCCTGAGAACCATACACACCACCAAAAGGAAATTGTAAAGAGGCCTGTCTGGTGAAACCTGTCTACAAAGGCACTGGGTGAAGTGGGCAAGGCCAGGCAGGTGAAGGTCTGTGTCATCACATCAGTGCACCACGCCTTCATCATTTGGCGGTCTGTGGGCACCCCCAGTGAAGCTGGACCCATCACCTGCAACACCCATGGGAATCAAGGTATTGTTTTTCCTGTTTTGTTCTGACTGTGTTTGCTTTGTTGTACAGTGCCCTCCTCCTAGGACATTTACCATCTGGATACCCCTATACATGGGGAGGGGGGCTTACAAGAAGAACAAGCATATATGGTTAGGGACCTTTCTGATTTTGAAATATAAGGTACTCAGCTGGCACTACATCAGATATGTGTTGAATTAACATTATTTTATTCATAAATGAATACTCCGATAAAGACCTTCCCAAACCAGGAGATTTATCTTACCACAAACGTGCATCTGTGGCTATACCGGAGGGGAAACCAGAAACAATAGTATCACTTTCCCATCATTAGAATGAGTGCTGTTAACTAGCATCTT
Organism: Neoceratodus forsteri; assembly: GCA_016271365.2. Taxonomy (NCBI): domain Eukaryota; kingdom Metazoa; phylum Chordata; order Ceratodontiformes; family Ceratodontidae; genus Neoceratodus; species Neoceratodus forsteri. Next base: position 409,187,139 of record CM057453.1, read on the forward strand.
CTGTTTCTTTAAGCAATAAGGCACTCCCAGGGGTTATGTTAATTGTTTGTTAATCACCTTCTAGGTGTGTAATGTTGCACAAGGTATAGCCAAGTGCTACATGCCCCTAGTGGCTGATTAACTGATCATTACAGGATGAATAACTGACCCTTAACTTAACCCCTGGAAGCGTCTTATTGCTATTATAGTAAAAACAAGTTGTTTTAAAAACAGTGTTAAACCTTGTTCAGCATATGGTTAGGATCTACATGTATGTTAATGAGAGAAAACACACCAGTTTGGTGATGAATTTGCATGCTTGCATGGAGGGGTCCAGAGCCATTTGCATGGTTGTGCTCTGAGGGCTGGAACAGAGAAACCAGAAAAACCCTGGACCTACAGGATTATTCCCAGTAGACTCAGTCCCTGAACAGCTGCCTGTGTTTCTGCATGATCCTACAAAATATTACTAGCAGATACTGTGATCAGAGTGCTTCAGCTTGGCGGGTGGCAGTATAGATGTGATAACCACTAGGAAGTTTTTATTCAGTGGTACTCACATGCAACTGATGTTAGCAGCAGGAACTGAACTAACAGCTATGGGCAGGTGGCCTATTTCATATAAGTATGGGGAAAATGGGGTGGGCTTGTGTAGCTAGGATAGGGTTCAGTAAAGCAGAAAACTGTATGAGATTCTGGAATGTGGTGTTTTAAGCTGGAAAGGGGATGGGTTAGTGATCTTTCCATAACTTAAGTTGTACTGGTTTTGGGAGGCTCAATCCTGATTAGCCAGGGTGGACTGCATTGCTTGATTATATGCTGTGAGGATAGGAAGGACACTTAGAGAGGAAGGGAGGGATCCCTTAGTGAGAGATGGCAGTGGTCATACCAGTACTGGCAGTGAGGGACAAGAGACCTGCCCCTTGATTTCACATGGGACATTCTGACATGTGTAGTTGTGCTCTGATAATAGCATATGTCAGTAACAATCTGACCAATTCTGTTGCTTGATTTTTTTGTTTTACTATTCATTTTTCAGAAAGGGAAATAAATGCTGTACCCCTAAATGAAATATAATTTTTGATAGTAAGACATATTTACTCTGAAAAGAGTATGATTACTGTTATAGGTGTGTCATCAGTGTACTATTTCATGTGTGTGTACAGTTTATCATAACAATGTAATTAAATGAGTGGCTGGCAGTACAGCCTAGATATTAGAGTAATAACTTAAGCTGTGAATGAGCTTAGTACATCCAGCAGACCTAGGTTTGATTCCTACAACCTCCACTTGCAAACTGTGTGACTCTAGTGTTCCCAGGTTGCCCCTGAAAACAGACACTTGTGCCTACTAGGCCTTACCTAGTTACCAAAGATTTAAATAAAGAAAAAAAGAAAAAAAAGAGGCATTTCAAGAGGCAGTTTGGTCTGGCGATTAAAGCACTGTCTTGAGAACCAAGAAACTGTAAGTTGAAACTTTGCTACAGCCAAATACCCTCTATGTGACCTTGGGCACCTCATTTTCTGTTTCAATAACACTTCTTATTACAGATAAATAAAGATTACAATTAGAGATGTTGCGAAGGTTTAATTCACAGGTGAAGTTAAGGTGAATTTGCCAAATCTGCCTCCATGGATAATTCCACAAAGTTTTTCTATTTAAAATAAAACTCAACATTGGTAACTACATCTGTAAATTCTCCATTGGGGCACACCAAGGCAAAGTTATGTCAGAATGAAGCTACTGATGCACAGATATCTCAAGGTCAGCAGTGCCCTGTCTCCCCCACTCTGTAGCATCCTGGAGACCCTGTGCCACCCCTCACCCCCTTTGGTACCACCACCACAGGTTGCTTCCACTCATCAGTCTCAGTCAGGAGCAATTCTACCATTTTCTGACTGGAGTGTGGTCCAGTTACACTCTTCACTGCCAGTGTGACAAGCTACAAATATCCAGAGTGTTGCTGCCTCTCCACTTGGTCTTAGTACAATTTGTTCCCCAGGCCAGAGTCAAATACTACTCCAGCAATCTATGCCCAATGTGCTGTAATGCACAGAAAAGAGCTACCAGCTGTTTGGCTACTGGTCCGCATATACATGGTGGGGAACAATTATTCAGATCAAACTCAGTGCCACCACCACCAGCAGTCAAGGGGACACCAGAAACCTCCTCCTTGAGCACTGTTCCTAGTCATAAGCCAGAGATTTTGCTACTTCTTGGACTGGTCCTCTTGTCACTGCCTCCCCCAGAGCCCACCAGCATGGATACCATGGATGTAGTAGAGAATAATTTGGCAACACAAATACCACCAACTACTCCTTTGCTGCTACTACTACCTGTCCCAGAGCCAGTGGATGAAGCTTCTGCAGAGGTAGTTTTTTAGGTGCAACAACAGTTTTGCCCACCAGAACCTATATACTTTTTGGACACCTTTCTGGCATCTGTTCCTTTACTTGAACTTCTCTTTCAGTCATTTTATATATTTATATTTTTAATATTGCAAGGAAAAAATGAAATAAACACTGCAGTAACACTAAATGTCAGCAGCAGCAGACAACACCTCCCCAGAGGATCAACAGTCTTTTTCCCTTCCTGGCAGCCCACAAGCCAGAGATTGTGATGTGGTGGTGGTTGTCTTAAACCATGTTACAGCATGGCATGCATCCACACTGCTGTTAACATGGTTCAATGCAACTGTGTTGTTCAAGAACCTTGATAAAATCATACTCCAAGTAGGGTTAGGGGAATTTGGGCAATCTGGAAAGCAAATTATCTGCTTTGTTCTAATTTTCTTTTGTTGGGCTCACTTAAAAGAAAAAAAAATACATTAAGTGTTCATCTTAATTCCTGGGGGATCATTTTATACATACAGAAATGTGCTACTGCTTGTTAATGTTGCAGTGTTAACCTATGGGAATTTTCATTTTTTAATTTTTGTGTTTTTTTTATTTCTATTTTCACTTGGTATTTCTTAGGGACTTAAACTTGGAGTACTCATTGAGACCTTTTGTTAGGTATATAAATTGTCCCTTAAGTCCAATGATTGACAGAGTTATAGCTTGTTGAAGTTGCAATGTTATCCTATGGGAATTTTCATTTTTTATTTTTATGTTTTTTTATATGTCTATTTTCAGTTGGTATTTCTTAGGGACTTAGTCTTGTAGTACTCCCTGAAATCTTTTTTTTTATATACACATTGTCCTTTAACTCCAAAGATTGACAGTGTTATGGCTTGTTAAAACTGCATTGTTATCCTATAGAAATTTTCAGCAGAAATTCGCAAAGTTCAACTTCACCTTGTAACTTCTTCTTATAGCTTCTTCTTTGTAAATCATACTTTACTGGACCGCTCTTTACAGGCATTTTGTTATATGTGTGGACTTAGCAACACAACACAACAGTTTACAAGACTTTATTGAGGTAAACAAAAGTAAACAAACAATACACAGCAGGAATTTCAAGGACTAAGGGGACACATGCAAGACATGACAACTCAGGTAATTATAACATTACTGTGTACACAAAAAGTCTAACTTCAATCAGTAAACAAAAAAGAAATCAACACAGTCAAACTATAACGACAAAAAAAGAAAATCAATCCAGTAAAACACACTTAATTGTTACAAAACTAAAATTACAAACTGCAGAAAACAGGAAAAATCATTCACACAAAACATTGATTACAACAGCAGAAAAGGCTGCCTTTCTGCTTGCTGTGGCAAGCTACTAACACAGCTTCTCTCCCCCACAGCATTGCCTTACTACAGACAATACAGAAAATTAAACTACAACTTTAAAGTAACCAAATCAGAAAAAAAAAACACAAATAATTGGTAATCTAGAGGCACAAGGCACAATAAACACTTTAGGGAGTGATTTGGTTGAAAAAAATGTGGAGACTGCACCAGTGTAGCCAACTATAGGCCAGTCTTCAACCTCTCTCCCCTGTCCAAGGCCCTTGAGAAAATTGCTTCTGACCAATTGGTCTCCTACCTAAATAACTCTAACTTGTTCTGCAAGCAAAAACACAGTTTTTGAAAACTCCATAGAACTGGAACCACACTGACTGAGTACACCAACAACCTGCACAAGGATCATATGGTTCGGGCTACTTACCTGAACCTGACCAAGGCATTTGACCTCATAAACCATCAGTTGTTACTGGACAAGCTATCAGCACATGGCCTCTCAACTGAAACCCTCTCATAGTTTAGATGCTACCTTTCAGGGAGATCACAGAGAGTACAGATCAAAGGATTGCTCTTGAATGCCAAAAGTGTTTCTGTTGCGGTACCACAGGGGTCAATTCTGGGCTCTTTCCTCTTCTGTCTGTCAACCATCTTCCAGAAGCCCGCCCACACTCCAAAAGTCTACTGTACGCTGATGATTCGGTAATCTAGAACAGTAGTTCTCAGTTGGCTGATCTCAACAACCTCCAGAGTAGCTTCAAGTCCTTCGAAGAATAGTTTATAAGGAACAAACTTGGCACTTAACCACACAAATCTAAGTCAATGCTATTAGCAGGGCAAAATCACAAAAAGAATGTCTCCCCTCTGGTCATCCTGAATACACAGGGTGCTGCCTGTAACAAGTGGAAACCTTTAAGTACCTGGGTATCACCCTGGATGATACTCTTTCATTTGTCCTCCATGTTGGCAACTTAGCTAAGCAGACCAATCAAAAATTAGGAGTGCTCTATAGGCAAAAACTAAATCTTACCACCGATGCAAGATGTCTGGTGCTCTCTGGAATGATACTCCCCCTCATTGACTATAGACTCCCCATTTACAGTGCAGTGTCAGTGGGTGTACTGTATACAGTATGCACACAGACTGCCCATTCGGCAGCCAACTGGGTGGCGTGTGGAGGGCAGAGTCGTTTGCCAGATCGGGCATGGGAGGGGTGGGAGTGCTGAGATGGTACCTCACAGAGGGCGCTAGCCCACCAGGGTACTGGATAGTGATGTGGTGCTGGTGCCGGTGGAGTGGTGGTGTTGGGGGCAGCCCGTTGCCAGCCCTGTCTGTGGGTGCTACGGACTCCCTGCAGCCTTTGCGGTATTCTGGGTGGGTGTGCCATTCATCCAGTGCAGCACCCCCTTTGCCGCAGGCCACTGGACTTAGGCACTGAGATCCTGCAATTTAGAAATTTGGGTGCAGAGTCCTGGGTGCACCGCACTCAGCGCAAGCTGCCATTGTCGCATCTTGCATTGGGTCATTGAAAATCTGGCCCCAGGAGTATGGCTAGACAGGCCTTAGAAGTCCCTTATTACAAAACCAGTCTAGGGAAGCACTCTTTTGCACCCCAAGCTGCCTGCTGGATGAATGATCTTCCAGAACCCATATGGGGTCTGCCCAAGATTTCCCAGTTTAAGGTCTCTCTGAAGAAAGAGTTGGAAAAGAAAGCCTCCTGCTCTTGTTGCATCTGAAAAATGTTAGCTTGATACAAATGTTTACACACTTTTGCCTGCAGCCCGTCCTCCATTCTGCTGCCCCATGGCTACAACCCCTAAAACTGAATTGCCTAAATTCTTAAGACTCCTTTGTCTGATAATTACCATGCACTATTTGGCTTAGCACTGCTCATATCCTTCTCTTCAAAAGTATGTTACCAGGCTTTATCTGGGCATCTACTGTTATTATCCTTTTTTATTGAATGTTTTATTTCCAAGTCTTTTCTTGTGCCAGACTACTGTATGTACCCTAATTGTATTGTAACCCCAATTGATGTGAAACCTTTGGAAATGAGCACTTGTGCTCAAAGGTGTCATTCTGAAAATCTTATAAATGTTTAAATAAATAAATAAATGCTTTTCAAAGGTTTTTGGGCACTGAAATTCAGACCAGAATTAACACTAACGCTCTCATCATGAGACTGCACTGAATTCGGCCTACACATGGCAATATAACTCATTGCTGACCATGTGACCTCCCATCACATGGATCATTGCAAACTTCACTTTAGGGGCACAATCTGCAGGTGAAGGTACTAAATTCATGATTTATGAAGTTCTAACTTTAAGGCAAAGTTGAATTTCACCTTGTGGATTAAATTTGAGAATTTTTACAAATTTGCAGATTTCTCTACAGAGCAAAGTTTTCTAACTTCACCCACCACTAATTACAATATGCACTTATCTGTAGTGTGGCGTACAACAATATTAGTATCTTGATAATGTAATAAATTTCAGTCAAAATGAATAATCATAAGGTTCTAGGTCAGAATTTCAATGTAATCATCAGAATATATTCTTTCTAGAACCATATAAAATGCAAATCAATAAAACTTCTAAAACAACACCACACACACCTATAGATAAGTAATCTGTATGGTAAATCATAGTTAAATGGATCTCCACACCCAAATAGAAAAGTTATAAAAACACATACTATACTGTATATGGATCAGAAAACCAAAAAATAAAAATAGGAAGGAAAGATCAGAGACTCACTAGAAAAACTTGAATGCAGAATGGGGCAAGTTATTTAACCTCTCAGTGCTACAATCCACCCAGCTATGGAAATGGGTAGGAACAGGACCCTGTTGGTAATGAGATGTTGCATCTCACCCGGGCTATCCTGGGTAAATGAATTATGTATAAAAAAACACTACTAAAAGCACAGCATTCATGATGCTTATTGACATGATATTGCCCACTTGTGTATTCACATCTAAGCAATTATTGAACTCACAGTAAGAGGTGAACCTACTGCATATAATGAGCTAATTTAAAAGTAATGCCTTATAAAGCGATGCCATGTCAGTGGTTCACATAATGAGATGTGGCATAATTACCAGGATAATCCTAACATTAAAAGAAGGACATTTTCTGAGTAATCGGTTTTAACCTGGGAACAGATTTGAGTATTAGCTGTAGCCCACTTTTTTGGTCATTCTGTTCTAGTGCCTGCACACTGTTGTGATGCCGTAGAAAATATTTCTGCTAGGAACTTTGTTTCTAAACTGTCCCTTACAAGGCAAGGCTTTATTACTAATTCCATAGCTTGTGTTTGGCAAGAAGAAAAATGCAATTTATGCAAGATGGTGACAGGATAGGTATCATCTCCTAATGCAGTGTTCAGTCACATTCCATTCTAAATACTGGGCAAGATTAATTTTCTGGCATACTGATGCTTTGTAGATCTCACCATACTTCCTTAAAAGACTTTAATTGCTCTAATAAATCAATGTACTATGAAAGAGTTATTAGCAGAGATGGATAGATTATACAGTGTGTTGTTCTGAGTCTGAAGTATTTCAAACAAATGATAAAAGTGGGCTGCACTGTACCTAAATCATAGTAAAACATTTAGACTCTGTATTTGTACCTGGGGACCAGCAAACACATATGGAAATCTGAGTGTTTCCAGAACATATGATTTTCATTAGGAGATGACATGCATAGTATAAAAATGTTATACCAGAGATCTGTATGGTGCCTGAGGTATACCTGCAATTACAAGGTCACTATGTCATATCACTAGCAAAAAGTACTGTTGATCAGCAGAAACCAGGGAATAACACAGACTGTAGCTGGGATAATGAAAGTTGTTTCACAGTTAACATATTAATTATTCAGTTATTTTTTTGTAATTTGTGACCAGGGAGTACCAACTGAGGTATGACAGCTTGTTACCAGGTGGAACTTGGGTGGTTGGTTCTGTGGAACTGTTCTATTGACAAAGGGACTGCTGTTCAGGACACAATGGAAAATCCCCCACTCTTTCAAGAAGTGCCATGGAATCTGTAATATCTACCTGGACAGTCACCAGAGATGGGCTGAAGGGGCCTCAGTTTAATATCTCATCTGAAGTATAGCACCCTCCTAGTGTTGCAGTACAGTGTAAGTATTGGGTGCTAGCCCAAGCTCCTAGTGTGTGACTAAAACCAACTTTGCACTCTTCCAGTCACATATGCAAACATGCAATTTACTGTGTCACTGACACTATGAGGGATAACACAAGGGTGCATTGAAAGGTCTGTGTTTAAAAATGGACTCTGGTAAACACCATGGTTTTGCATGACAAAAGCTGACATAGGTTTTTTGACAAGTTCATTTTAATGGCACCATGTATGACCCTGGAGCTGAACACAATCAGTTCAAACATATAAGAAGGGGAATTAAAACATACATTTCAATCAGACATTTGAATGGATCAAAATCTAGGCCTTTGCAGGTATGAGCAGCTGCAATCATAATTCTTAGTAGGGGTGTGTAATAGCAGATTATATTTCCTGAATACTACAAATAATCTGGGATTTATTATTCAGATATGAATAAGGAATACTACTAAACATTACTCCACAGTACTAAGCAATTGCTATGTCTCAAGATTTTGAACTCTTGTGAGAGATTCCAATCTGTGGTTATTTCTGCAAGCCAGCCTAAGCCCATATGACCCTATTATTTTCTTGTGCAGTGGAAGGGAGATATATATGTTGTTCAGTGCTCTGTATCCTGAAATGTGCAGAACATTGTACAGAACACCTGGTGGAAAACACTTGTAGTGACCTTTTCTTGAGATATAGTGCAAGGGCACAGTAATATAATGTGTCTCAATGCTACTATTTGCTCAGAGTTTTCTGACCCTTTCAAAAAGTCAGAATTGACTCACGGAGGTGTATATATGGTCAAATTTCGCTGAAGTCCTCAGTTAATAAAACTCTGTTGTGAGCAGTCAGTGGATCCATTTGAATCCAATATGTGACAGCGTGTATATGGTTGGGTGACAGATACAAAAACAAACACTAACTTTGGGTTATGTTTGTGTGTCATTCTGGTCCCATGCTGAGGTTCATGTTTGACAGAGGAAGGCAGTTATCTCCTTTCTCCTGCAGCTCATGGTACAGTCGCATGCATGTGCATCAGTAAGTGATGGCACATAGCTACAAATATGGCTGAAGTACATTACTCTATGGATTAGGCTTGACTCATTGAGTCCATTTTTGATGGTGAAGGGTTTTTGCTTGACTTCCTCCTCCTGCAGCTGCATGTTGACTCTACAAAAGTTTCCTCCTTATCGCAAATTCAAAACACATTGTATGGTTTATTGGTGAGACCATAGCCTCAATGCGTTCATGGCATCACAGTGTCAGTGGATACCTGCTGCCCAGGTCTTTGGATAAACATTGACCAGATTGTTAGGAGTAGGTGGATAACCACAGATAGGTCATGTTGCTGTGTGGGTCTTAGAGAGGCTTACATACTACGCTTGATCCAAAGGAGGGACTAGGGGAGTAAAAATGTATTTTGCAGTTTGTTTCTTCAAAAGAGCTTTTCAAAACCAAATATCAAATACTAAATAATAAGCATTTCTGAACTGTTGGACTTCAAGATGTAAATATTTACTGAATATTCTGCCAATGATATTTGTATTCCCCAAGTTCCTAATATTACTACTTTTTAATAACAGTACTTGTAAAGCTAGTGAATTCAATTAACTGGTTCATACTCTTAAAAAAAACAGCTCAGTTTAGATTATTACAGCACTAAATGAGCACATATAAAAAAGAATACAATAAAAAGTTAAAAAAAAACACTAGCTTTGGAAATAGCTTTTTTTTCAGTATCTCATTGCTCACTATTTAATGTGACTTTTGCTTCACACGCTGTCTATGCAAAACAATCTAAGGAAGATCCAATGCAGTTTTGTCATGGCCAACATTCCATCTTTCAGTAAGACAAATTCTGTGCAGCAGTTGTCCACAGGTGTGTGTTGAATGTCACTAGCATATAATGGCTGCTGCATGTAATGGAAATCAGGGAGGAGTAAGTGAGTTATAAATTCTGTTAGTGACTGGCCCAAATTCCAGCTCCCACTGCTTAAACTTGTTCCAGCTTGGCATTTCTAGAGGATTAACATATCGGTCTCTGAACTTATTTAACTAGCAGGAAGTGGAAATTTCCATCCCAATTCCCATTTTATAATTGGTTATATACAGTCACTGCACATTCTCTTTAAACTCATTGACTGTATAACACTTTGAGGTGGCACATTTAAAAAGGCACAATATAAAACAAGATTCTATTCTATTCTATTCTATTCTATTCTATTCTATTCTATTCTAGTCAATTGCTTGTATTGAAGTGTATTCTATTCTAGTCTATTCTGTGCTGTGCTGTGCTGTTCCATTCTGTTCCATTCCGGGACACAGATCTGATTGAAAGGGTTCAGAGAAGAGCAACCAAAATGGTGCGAGGTATGGAGGCATACCATATGAGTAGAGATGCAAAGAGCTGGGGCTGTACACACTGGAGACCAGAAGGGAGAGAGGGGACATGATTGAGGCCTTCAAATATGTCAAAGGGACAAATAAACTGGGCCCAAAAAGATTATTCCAAATGAAGAAGGACACAATGACAAGGGGCATGGCCTGAGACTACAGGAGGGACACCTCAGAGGGAACATAAGAAGACAGTTCTTCATGGAGGGTGGTGGATGCCTGGATCAGGCTTCTGGATGAGGTGGTGGGGTGGAGAAAGTGACGGATTCAAGAGGGCTTGGGATAGGCACAAAGGGTTACTGGGGAGTGGGGTGGTATCCAAGAAGGGAGGCAGATAGTTTAGCATGGGGAAAAGGGAAGACTGGATGGACCATGGGGTCTTTTCTGCTGTCAAGTTCTATGATTCTATGATTCTATTCTATTCTATTCTATTCTATTCTATTGTCTGGGAGTTGGTTGATATATGCCATAGCATGGTCCTTCAAACACTAACTTGCATACATCCTCGGACTTAATTTACATAGCCCCCTTTATGATTTAACTCATTGAATGTATTTTTATTATAGCAAGGTGGAGTGCTATTTGACTCAAAGTATAGGGAATGTCCATGTGGGAGAGTGCTCAAAAACACTGGATCCTAGTTCAGATTTGTGTTTACAGAAATTGCATTAAATATAGAGGACTCCATTTAAATCCTTATCTTTGAATGGTGCATGTACTGTTAAAGTGACACCATTTTCAGTATCAAAAGATATCAAATAATACTTGCAAAAAGATGGTAAAGAAATGTATTTTCTTGACTATATATATATATATATATATATATATATATACATATATATATATATATATATATATATTCATTTTTCAGTCTAGAATTGTGTTGTAGAATTCTATAATGTTTTAAGGGATTGTACAATGACAGTACTTATTATAACAGGAACAAGGAAAACTGTATGCAATATATATCTCTTGCTAGGCTGTTTCTCTCAAACATGAAAGAGTTAAGCCTTGAATAAGCACACTACGAGAGTTGGCAGCAACTAACTGGTGACTACATTATTCATTTAGTTGTTGCTTTGTGTTGAAGTGTTGGATTTGCAAATCATCAAATTGTCTACCAACTCCCCATTAAAAACAAGAATGGTAGTCACCAGTTAGAAGGTTGTTATTAAGTTAAAGGAGAACTGCACTGAATCCATAACTCATTTTTTTCCAGTAGAAGCTACTTTTTATATACTGGTTCACATTTTGTTATCGTTCTATCTATGCAAGCTTTTTAGTTATCCCAGTTGTGCACCTGATCTACATGCTGCTGGTAAGTACCATTTTAGAACTCTGTGATATAGTTTATGAACTTAGTAAGCTCTTTCACTGCTGTCACGATACATGTGTGTTCTACTATAGAGCTGCGCTGCTGAAGGGGATATAAACTACATCACAGAGTTCTAAATGGTACTTACCATCAGAGAATAAATCAGAGATGTCCACTGTTTACTAAAGGGTCTTTATAGATAAAACAATAACAGAATGGGAACCAATATTTAAATAAAACAAACAAACAAAAGCAAACAGCTTCTACTGAAAAAAAAATGACTTACAGGTTCAGTGCAGTTCTCCTTTAAAGACTGTGTAGTTCAGTACTGCAGGCTAGTAATGGACTTAGAATGGACACATTTTAGCACATGCTCAAGGTACAGTCCTCTCCAAATGTTAGTCAGTGTTGTTCTTAAAACAGCTTAGTCCTTTTACTTGCATTTTACAAATCATCTAGACAGGTGTCATGGAGAGCTTTCATTGCTCTACAAAGTCATATCATTTCTTATAATTACATGTAAAACAAGTTTATGAATCAAGTGACTGTACTTTAGAACATCATATTTTTTAGATCACACTGTGACCTGAAAGGTTTACTTTTGGCAGAGACTGTATGGCTTATATCCAAGAGACACTCCTTCAGAAAAGGTTGCCGTATATTGACTTTGCCTTGTGGAACCTTAATACTGCAATGAAATGAACACTTTGAAATTATGTGTTCTTTTCTTACTAGAAAATCAATATAAACTATTATCAATAAACAATAATATGCATGATATCCTTTAAGGGTGAATTCAAAACATATCCTTCATGTTTATTCTTTGATTAAAATATAAATTATATCTTTATAGTGATATAAAAGTAATGGCTCCAAATTCATGTTTCTTGTTGGAAATGTAGTAGGTAGTGTATAGGCACAATGGAAACAGAAAGAAACTTAGCTCTAATAATAAAAGAGCACATCCCTGAACATCTAACCTCTGCTGCTCTAAACATTATTTGTCCTTTTTATAGAAAGAATAATTTATGTAGTGAATTACATTTTGCTTGGTTGACAGTTGGGGCTGGCAGTATAGATTAGAGCTTAGAGTAACGAGCTGTGAATGAGTTTGGTACATCTAGCAGACCTGGGTTTGATTCCCACAACCTCCACTTGCATACAGTGTGATCCTGAGCAATTCACATAATCCACCACAGTACTCCTGGATTGTTCCTGAAAACAAACATTGTGCCTAGGGTATCATACCTGGTTACCAAAGAATAATAAAAAAAGACCCTACAAAACACTGGGTGCCCAGTTCACTTATAAGGGACTGTTGGTAAATTGCTGTGTCTCAGTGTATCACCAGTCCATTAGCTGAGACCCCATTGAGTTATTTTGAAAAGGTGGTAGCACACCCTTCCTGTGCCAGTGAACATAGAAGTGTGACTGTGTGTGTGGGAGAGGGTGAGAATTGCCATAAAAATAGCATGCAGGGCCATACACTGAAGCATGGGCACCTTGACACACAGGATGCAGAATTCTGCAATTATCTAGGTAAGCCAGTATGGGGTTTTAGAATTCTGCACCCTGTGTAAACAGAAATCAGGGTACCAGTGAGGGACTATTTATTTATTTATTTATTTATTTCAGTGTTTCACCAGGAGAGTACACTGAGCTGACATGCTCATTTCTAGCTACGCCCTGGGGGTAAGGGAAGTGGCTGTAAAAGCATAGCAGAACAAATATAGTATTATACAACAATTCACATACCAGGTAGGTGACAAAATGCAGGATACAATGGATACAATAAGTGCATCAGAACAGTTAACATACAGTGAGAATGCAGCCGATCAGGAGAAGCATTATCAGCTATAAACAAGGCATGGCAATTTGAATCCAACAAAACACATGGTATATGAATAAGTAGTTGAATCAGAACAGGAGTTCAATCAGGATCTAAAGATACAGGCAGGAATATTCAAAGGGGTTGCGCCAGGTGCAACAATGTTGTGCTGGCACAACCCCACGTTTCACCCTGGTGAGATATTGAGAAAGCTGCCAGGTGCAGTGCAAATCTCGCCAAGGTGCAATGCTAATGTATGCTGTGCAAATGCAGGGGGCATGCCCATGCATATGTGGCTTATCCCGATATTCAGCCTGGGATGAGCGCCGCATATGCTGGCACAACCCTGCATTGCACCGCATAGGGGTTCTCAAAGTTGAGCCCCAGAAAAGATGACACAACTCCTGGCCACCCACAGGTGGGCTATAGTATTGCAGGGTGCAACACAACAGCCCAGCCATGTGTGGCCACCTGCCCACCCAGAACACCGTTGCCAAGCACACACACACCATGGTGGTCATGTGGACCTCCCCCACCCATAGATGCGATCGCAGTAATGTATACCAAACAAGCCCTGGTAGTCCAGTGGCCCCCCTCCCAAGTCCCTGACTCCCTGAATATTGTAAAGACAGTCTATCCCTGGTGGCCAAGTGGTTCCCCCCAAGTCCCCAGTAATGTAGGATGACCATCCATGGTGGTCTAGTGGAACCCCCTCGCCCCTAGCCATGATCACAGTACTTTTCATAAGAAAAAGCCCTGATGATCCAGTAGCACCCCACCTGTCCCACCCACACCAAATCTCTTGCCCACTCCACTCCCCCCTGTCATTGGTGGGTGGCAGCAACCCACCTGCATGCTGCCCAGCCTCCCACCGAATGACAGGTACAGTATGGGCTGTAAGCCCATTGGTCCCCAGTGTGGACCAATAGGCTTGCAGTGCATACTGTACTAGACAGCCCCAATTATGTGAATGACTTCATTCACATATGTGGACTTGTCTAGGCATAGTATGCCCTGGTGCTTCCACTGATCCACACTGGGGATCAATGGGCTTGCAGCCCATACTGTACCTGTCATTTGGTGGGCAGCTGGGTGGTATGCAGGTGGTTGCAGCCACCCGCCAATGATGGGGGGCAGTGGCTGGGCAAGGGGTTCATGTGGTTGGGAGGGGTCTGGGGTGCCACTGGATCACCAGGGCATTTCCTTTTGGAGGATTACTGTGATCATGGCTAAGGGCTGGGGTTCCATCAGACCACAGGGACGGTCATTTGATATTACTCGGGACTCGGGTTGGATGGGGGGACCACTTGGCTGCCAGGGATGGTCTCTCAGTACAATATTCAGGACTTCAGGAACTCTGGGAGGGGCCACTAGACTACCAGGGCCTGTTTGGTATACATTGAAGTGATCATGGCTCCAGGAAGAGGATGCCCTGGGATCCCCACTACACACACCATGCTGTGCAGGGCACTAGGTGCAAGTCATCAGGCTGCCCCATGCAAGGCATGCAAATGGACCCATTTGCACCTTGCATATCTTATGGCCTCATTTGCATGCCCCCTGCTGAATATCAGTGGAGATGCACCTAGCTGAACTGCACTTTCACTGGTGCACCCCCATGCTCCTTATCTGTGGCTTGCACTGGCACAGTGCCACTATGCCATGCACAGTTTGTGCACCAACCTTGCCATATTCAATGGTGCTGTGTCATGGTGCATCACTGTTGAATATCGCAAGGTGTTCCTGGTTCCGGAGCAGCCAAGTTGTGCTGCACCCAGGCTTGTGCCACTGCCCAACACAGTCTGAATTTCTGGACCACAGTGTATGTATGGCAGGATAGGGACTAGTCATAGAGTGTATTTTGGAGAAAACAGTAGTGCTGAGTTGGGCACCCCATCTCAAGGCTTGGATGGGAGAGGGATGGACAAACTACAAACTGAAAGCCTGCACCAGAGGGTCAATAGGTTTTGCAGGAGCAGTGGTAAACCGTAAAGCCATGCATTAGAGTAGAGAGAGCTTTAGAAGACGATGCATTATAGATATCTGTGGGCAGGACATTCTAAAGTTTTGGACAGTGGTAGGAGATGGCAGATTGGCCAGCTGAGGTAGAGCACAAAGGATAGCGAAGGATCGAGAGTCAGACCTGGGAAGTGAGTATGAGCTCAGAGGTGAGGCAGAGATGACAGAGAAAAGATAGGAGGGGAGAGTTCTATTCCAGAATTTGGTCATGAAGGTAGCGCAGTGAAACAAGTGTCCAGACTCCAGTGAGGGAAGGTACGTTGCAAGGTAAAGATTAAAGTGGTGAGTGTGAAGGTAGCAGGAAAGCATGCACGAGGTCGACTTGCTGTGGTGAGGGCGGGTAGTATCCTCAGGTCCTCGCGACCTTTCTATCGGGGTCTCCGGAGAATTGAGCCTGTTGAGAGGAGACAGCTTTATAATCTCTCTACCATCGGAGGCGGGCTAGCAGATGGAGAGTGCAAGTTGTTTAAACTGGATCGCAGTGGCCAGGTAGACAATAGAGCTTAAATTACCAGCACATCAGTTTAGTCCAAAAGGCGCTGAATTCTAAGCTAGCGCCGCTGTTTTGCTTGTTCAGCCGCGTACCTGCTGTCTGCTCTGCAATCGGGGCTGCGGTGGCAGTCCCGGACCCACGGAGGTCGACTTCTGCTGTGGGGAGGGCGGGCAGTATCCTCGGTCCCTCGCGAACCTTCTATCGGTCTCCCGGAGAATTGAGCCTGTTGAGAGAGGAGACAGCTTATAATCACTCTACCAACGGAGGAGGGGCTAGCAGATGGAGAGGCTAGTTGTTTAAACTGGATCGCAGTAGAGGTAGAGAATAGAGCTTAAATCACTACATCAGTTTAGTCCAAAAAGGCGCCAAATTCAAACTAGCGCCTGCAGCTCTTGCTTGTTCAGCCACGTACCTGCTGTCTGCTCTGCAATCGGGGGCGCGGTGGCAGTCCCGGACCCGCGGAGGTCGACTTCTGCTGTGGGGAGGGCGGGCAGTATCCTCGGTCCCTCGCAACCCTTCTATCGGTCTCCCGGAGAATTGAGCCTTTTGAGAGAGGAGACAGCTTTTAATCACTCTACCAACGGAGGCGGGGCTAGTAGATGGAGAGTGTTGTTTAAATTGATCGCAGTACAGGTAGACAATAGAGCTTAAATCACTACATCAGTTTAGGGCCAGTGGCGGCACCAAACTAGCGCTTGCAGCTCTTGCTTGTTCAGCTGCTCACTCTAGGTCTGCTCTGCAATCGGGGCGCGTGGCAGTTCCGGACCCGCCGGAGGTCGACTTCTCGCTGTGGGTGAGGGCGGGCAGTATCCTCGTCCTCGCGCACTTTCTATCCGTCTCCCGGAGAATTGAGCCTGTTGAGAGGAGACAGCTTTAATCACTCTACCAACGGAGGCGGGCTAGCAGATGGAGAGGTGAGTTGTTTAAACTGGATAGCAGTACAGGTAGACAATAGAGCTTAAATCACTACATCAGTTTATCCAAAAAGGCGCCAATTCAAACTAGCGCCTGCAGCTCTGCTTGTTCAGCCGCCAGACGCGGCGTCTGCTCTGCAATCGGGGGCGGTGGCAGTCCCGGACCCGCTGAGGTCGACTTCTGCTGTGGGGAGGGCGGCATCCTCGGTCTCGCGACCCTTCTATCGCTCTCCCGGAGAATTGAGCCTGCTGAGAGGAGACAGCTTAATCACTCTACCAAGAGAGGCGGGCTAGATGGAGAGGCAAGTTGTTTAAACTGGATCGAAGACAGGTAGACAATAGAGCTTAAATCACTACATCAGTTTAGTCCAAAAGGCTAAATTCAAACTAGCACCTGCAGCTCTTGCTTGTTCAGCCGCTGACTCTGTCTGCTCTGCAATCGGGGTACGGTGGCAGTCCCGGACCATGGACGCGACTTACTGTGGGAGGGCGGAAGTATCCTCGGTCCCTCACTGACCCTTCTATCGGTTCTCCGAGAATTGAGCCTGTTGAGAGAGGAGACAGCTTTTAATCACTCTACCAACGGAGATGGGGCTAGCAGATGGAGAGGCAAGTTGTTTAAACTGGATCGCAGTACAGGTAGACAATAGAGCTTAAATCACTACATCAGTTTAGTCCAAAAAGGCGCCAAATTCAAACTAGCGCCTGCAGCTCTTGCTTGTTCAGCCGCGTACCTGCTGTCTGCTCTGCAGTCGGGGGCGGGTGGCAGTCCCGGACCCGCGGAGGTCGACTTCTGCTGTGGGGAGGGCGGGCAGTATCCTCGGTCCCTCGCAACCCTTCTATCGGTCTCCCGGAGAATTGAGCCTGTTGAGAGAGGAGACAGCTTTTAATCACTCTACCAACGGAGGCGGGGCTAGCAGATGGAGAGGCAAGTTGTTTAAACTGGATCGCAGTACAGGTAGACAATAGAGCTTAAATCACTACATCAGTTTAGTCCAAAAAGGCGCCAAATTCAACCTAGCGCCTGCAGCTCTTGCTTGTTCAGCCACGCCTCTGCTGTCTGCTCTGCACTTAAAGGTGGCAGTCCTGGATCCTCGGAGGTCGATTTCTGCTGTGGGGAAGGGGGGCAGTATCCTCAGTCCCTCGCGACCCTTCTATCGGTCTCCCGGAGAATTGAGACTGTTGAGAGAGGAGACAGCTTTTAATCACTCTACCAAAGGAGGCGGGGCTAGCAGATGGAGAGGCAAGTTGTTTAAACTGGATCGCAGTACAGGTAAACAATAGAGCTTAAATCACTACATCAGTTTAGTCCAAAAAGGCGGCAAATTCAAACTAGCGCCTGCAGCTCTTGGTTGTTCAGCCACGTACCTGCTGTCTGCTCTGCAATCGGGGGGGCGCGGTGGCAGTCCCGGACCCTCGGAGGTCGACTTCTGCTGTGGGGAGGGCGGGCAGTATCCTCGGTCCCTCGCGACCCTTCTATCGGTCTCCCGGAGAATTGAGCCTGTTGAGAGAGGAGACAGCTTTTAATCACTCTACCAACGGAGGCGGGGCTAGCAGATGGAGAGGCAAGTTGTTTTATCTGGATTGCAGTACAGGTAGACAATAGAGCTTAAATCACTACATCAGTTTAGTCCAAAAAGGCTCCAAATTCAAACTAGCGCCTGGAGCTCTTACTTGTTCAGCCGCGTACCTGCTGTCTGCTCTGCAATGGTGGGGGGCGCGGTGGCAGTCCCGGACCCGCGGAGGTCGGCTTCTGCTGTGGGGAGGGCGGGCAGTATCCTCGGTCCCTCGCGACCCTTCTATCGGTCTCCCGTAGAATTGAGCCTGTTGAGAGAGGAGACAGCTTTTAATCACTCTACCAACAGATGCGGGGCTAGCAGATGGAGAGGCAAGTTGTTTAAACTGGATCGCAGTACAGGTAGACAATAGAGCTTAAATCACTACATCAGTTTAGTCCAAAAAGCTGCCAAATTCAAACTAGTGCCTGCAGCTCTTGCTTGTTCAGCCGCGTACCTGCTGTCTGCTCTGCAATGGGGGCGGGCGCGGTGGCAGTCCCGGACCCGCGGAGGTCGACTTCTGCTGTGGGGATGGCGGGCAGTATCCTCGGTCCCTCGCGACCCTTCTATCGGTCTCCCGGAGAATTGAGCCTGTTGAGGGAGGAGACAGCTTTTAATCACTCTACCAACGGAGGCAGGGCTAGCAGATGGAGAGGCAAGTTGTTTAAACTGGATCGCAGTACAGGTAGACAATAGAGCTTAAATCACTACATCAGTTTAGTCCAAAAAGGCGCCAAATTCAAACTAGTGCCTGCAGCTCTTGCTTGTTCAGCCACGTACCTGCTGTCTGCTCTGCAAATGGGGGGGTGCGGTGGCAGTCCCGGACCCGCGGAGGTCGACTTCTGCTGTGGGGAGGCCGGGCAGTATCCTCGGTCCCTCGCGACCCTTCTATCGGTCTCCCGGAGAATTGAGCCTGTTGAGAGAGGAGACAGCTTTTAATCACTCTACCAATGGAGGCGGGGCTAGCAGATGGAGAGGCGAGTTGTTTAAACTGGATCGCAGTACAGGTAGACAATAGAGCTTAAATCACTGCATCAGTTTAGTCCCTAAAAGGCGCCAATTCAAACTAGTGCCTGCAGCTCTTGCTTGTTCAGCCTGCCTGACTCCAGTCTGCTCTGCAATCGGGCGTGGGTGGCAGTCCCTTGACCCGGAGGCCGACTTCTGCTGTGGGGAGGGCGGGTAGTATCTCGGTCCTCGCGACCTTCTATCGGGTCTCCCGGAGAATTGAGCCTGCTGTCTGCTCTGCAATCGGGGCGCGTTGCAGTCCCGGACCCGCTGGAGGTCGACTTCTGCTGTGGGAGTGCGGCAGTATCCTCGGTCCTCGTGACCCTTCTATCGGGTCTCCCGAGAATTGAGCCTGCTGTCTGCTCTGCAATCAGGGGCGGTGGCAGTCCCGGACCCACGGAGATCACTTCTGCTGTGGGAGGGCGGGCAGTATCCTCGGTCCCTCGCGACCCTTCTTTTCGGTCTCCGGAGCAATTGAGCCTGCTGTCTGCTCTGCAATCGGGAGGGGGCGCGGTGGCAGTCCCGGACCCGCGGAGGTCGACTTCTGCTGTGGGGAGGGCTGGCAGTATCTCGGTCCTCGCGACCGCTCTCTATCGGTCTCCCGGAGAATTGAGCCTGCTGTCTGCTCTGCAATCGAGGGGGCACGGTGGCAGTCCCGGACCCGCTGGAGGTCGACTTCTGCTGTGGGAGGCTGGCGTATCTCGGTCCTCAGGACCCTTCTATCGGTCTCCCGGAGAATTGAGCCTGCTGTCTGCTCTGCAATTGGAGGGGCACGGTGGTCCCGACCCGCTGGAGGTTCGACTCTGCTGTGGGAGGGCGGGCAGTATCCTCGGTCCTCGCGACCCTTCTATCGGTCTCCCGGAGAATTGAGCCTGCTGTCTGCTCTGCAATCGGGGGGGGGGCGGTGGCTGTCCCGGAGCCACGGAGGTCGACTTCTGCTGTGGGGAGGGCGGGCAGTATCCTCGGTCCCTCGCAACCCTTCTAGCGGGCTCCCGGAGAATTGAGCCTGTTGAGAGAGGAGACAGCTTTTAAGCACTCTACCAACGGAGGCGGGGCTAGCAGATGGAGAGGCAAGTTGTTTAAACTGGATCGCAGTACAGGTAGACAATAGAGCTTAAATCACTACATCAGTTTAGTCCAAAAGGCGCAAATTCAAACTAGCGCCTGCAGCTCCTTGCTTGTTCACCGTGACCTGCTGTCTGCTCTGCAATCGGGGGCGTGGCAGTCCCGACCCTCGGAGGTCGCTTTCTGCTGTGGGGAGGGCGGGCAGTATCCTCAGTCCCTCGCGACCCTTCTATCGGTCTCCCGGAGAATTGAGACTGTTGAGAGAGGAGACAGCTTTTAATCACTCTACCAAAGGAGGCGGGGCTAGTAGATGGAGAGGCAAGTTGTTTAAACTGGATCGCAGTACAGGTAGACAATAGAGATTAAATCACTACATCAGTTTAGTCCAAAAAGGCGGCAAATTCAAACTAGTGCCTGCAGCTCTTGCTTGTTCAGCTGCGTACCTGCTGTCTGCTCTGCAATGGGGGCGGGGCTCGGTGGCAGTCCTGGACCCTCGGAGGTCGACTTCTGCTGTGGGGATGGCGGGCAGTATCCTCGGTCCCTCGCGACCCTTCCTTCGGTCTCCCGGAGAATTGAGCCTGTTGAGGGAGGAGACAGCTTTTAATCACTCTACCAACGGAGGCAGGGCTAGCAGATGGAGAGGCAAGTTGTTTAAACTGGATCGCAGTACAGGTAGACAATAGAGCTTAAATCACTCACATCAGTTTAGTCCAAAAGGCTCAAATTCTAACTAGCGCCTGCAGCTCTGCTTGTTCAGCACGTACCTGCTGTCGCTGTAATCGGGGCGCGGTGCAGTCCCGGACCTGCAGTGGAGGGCTTCTGCTGTGGGAAGGGCGGGCAGTATCCTCGGTCCCTCGCGACCCTTCTATCGGTCTCCCAGAGAATTGAGCCTGTTGAGAGAGGAGACAGCTTTTAATCACTCTACGAACGAAGGCGGGGCTAGCAGATGGAGAGGCAAGTTGTTTAAACTGGATCGCAGTACAGGTAGACAATAGAGCTTAAATCACTACATCAGTTTAGTCCAAAAAGGTGCCAAATTCAAACTAGTGCCTGCAGCTCTTGCTTGTTCAGCCACGTACCTGCTGTCTGCTCTGCAATCGGGGGGGGCGCGGTGGCAGTCCCGGACCCGCGGAGGTCGACTTCTGCTGTGGGGAGGGCGGGCAGTATCCTCGGTCCCTCGCGACCCTTCTATCGGTCTCCCGGAGAATTGAGCCTGTTGAGAGAGGAGACAGCTTTTAATCACTCTACCAATGGAGGCGGGGCTAGCAGATGGAGAGGCAAGTTGTTTAAACTGGATCGCAGTACAGGTAGACAATAGAGCTTAAATCACTACATCAGTTTAGTCCAAAAAGGCGCCAAATTCAAACTAGCGCCTGCAGCTCTTGCTTGTTCAGCCGCATACCTGCTGTCTGCTCTGCAATCGGGGGCGCGGTGGCAGTCCCGGACCCTCGGAGGTCGACTTCTGCTGTGGGGAGGGCGGCAGTATCTCGGTCCTCGCGACCTTCTATCGGGTCTCCGGAGAATTGAGCCTGCTGTCTGCTCTGCAATCGGGGGCGGTGGCAGTCCCGGACCCGCGGAGGTCGACTTCTGCTGTGGGGAGGGCGGGCAGTATCCTCGGTCCCTCGCGACCCTTCTATCGGTCTCCCGGAGAATTGAGCCTGCTGTCTGCTCTGCAATCGGGGCGCGTGGCAGTCCCGGACCCGCGGAGGTCGACTTCTGCTGTGGGGAGGGCGGGCAGTATCCTCGGTCCCTCGCGACCCTTCTATCGGTCTCCCGGAGAATTGAGCCTGCTGTCTGCTCTGCAATCGGGGGCACGGTGGCAGTCCCGGACCCGCGGAGGTCGACTTCTGCTGTGGGAAGGGCGGGCAGTATCCTCGGTCCCTCGCGACCCTTCTTTCGGTCTCCCGGAGAATTGAGCCTGCTGTCTGCTCTGCAATCGGGGCGGTGGCAGTCCTGGACCCGCTGGAGGTCGACTTCTGCTGTGGGAGGGCGGGCAGTATCTCGGTCCTCGCGACCCTTCTATCGGTCTCCCGGAGAATTGAGCCTGCTGTCTGCTCTGCAATCGGGGCGGTGGCAGTCCCGGACCCGCGGAGGTCGACTTCTGCTGTGGGGAGGGCGGGCAGTATCCTCGGTCCCTCGCGACCCTTCTATCGGTCTCCCGGAGAATTGAGCCTGCTGTCTGCTCTGCAATCGGGGGCACGGTGGCAGTCCCGGACCCGCGGAGGTCGACTTCTGCTGTGGGGAGGGCGGGCAGTATCCTCGGTCCCTCGCGACCCTTCTATCGGTCTCCCGGAGAATTGAGCCTGCTGTCTGCTCTGCAATCGGGAGGGGGCGCGGTGGCAGTCCCGGACCCGCGGAGGTCGACTTCTGCTGTGGGGAGGGCGGGCAGTATCCTCGGTCCCTCGCGACCCTTCTATCGGTCTCCCGGAGAATTGAGCCTGCTGTCTGCTCTGCAATCGGAGGGGGCACGTTGGCAGTCCCGGACCCGCGGAGGTCGACTTCTGCTGTGGGGAGGGCGGGCAGTATCCTCGGTCCCTCGCGATCCTTCTATCGGTCTCCCGGAGAATTGAGCCTGCTGTCTGCTCTGCAATCGGAGGGGGGCACGGTGGCAGTCCCGGACCCGCGGAGGTCGACTTCTGCTGTGGGGTGGGCGGGCAGTATCCTCGGTCCCTCGCGACCCTTCTATCGGTCTCCTGGAGAATTGAGCCTGCTGTCTGCTCTGCAATCGGGGCGGTGGCAGTCCCGGAGCCGCGGAGGTCGACTTCTGCTGTGGGGAGGGCGGGCAGTATCCTCGGTCCCTCGCGACCCTTCTATCGGTCTCCCGGAGAATTGAGCCTGCTGTCTGCTCTGCAATCGGAGGGTGGGGGGCGCGGTGGCAGTCCCGGACCCGCGGAGGTCGACTTCTGCTGTGGGGAGGGCGGGCAGTATCCTCGGTCCCTCGCGACCCTTCTATCGGTCTCCCGGAGAAAATGTCGAGCAGGATGTTGGCGACTCATCATCAACTTTCAAATGTTTAATTTTTTTCCTTCTTAAAAATGCTTTCATGCATAATAGCCAAGTTCAGATGCACCAACTCTTTTTCACTGGGGTACTGTTTTCCCCTGATTTTACAATGTATTTACCTAGTGCCCAGCTGACATGCCAAGTGTCATTTTCAGTGGTGTCCTGCTAGTACTCATTGTTATATTGTATTTACTCAGGATATCCCAGCTAAGACTTGCACTGTAAAGCTGGGAGGGAATCAAATGAAAACATATCCTGCAGATATGATTGGGACAGATACAGATGGGTATGATCTAGAAACCCAGAGAGGGCTGGCAGTACAGCCTAGAGGTTAGAGGAATGAGGTGTGAACAAGCTTGATACATCCAGCACACCAGACCTGAGTCTGATTCTCACAACCTCCACTTGCATACTGTGTGACTCTGAGCAAGTCACTTAACCGCCCAGTGCTCCCAGGTCACCCCCGAAAACAGGCACTTGTGCCTAGTGGGCCTAACCCGGTCACTAAAGACTAAAATAAATAAAAAAATAAAAGATGCAATGCCTTATTTTCAGTGCTGTCCTATTTGCACCCATTTGTACATTGCATTTACTCTGGGGAGCAGGCAACAGTAGTTTCCCTGTGCATCAGGTGCTTGAGCATGTTGGAAGCATTGCTACCCACCAATGTGGTAATGCCTGTGCTTCACAGGGGGCCACTCCGCATACTGTGTCCAACTCCCCCAACACCCATTTAGCAGCAGCAGTGACCAGCGGATGGCAGACACTTGGTACTGCATGGCATAGCACGACTGTATAGTACCATATGGTGCCTGCTGTGCAGTTCCAGGGTTGTTCAGGCAGGATCCGGACAAATAAGGGACCAGCAGACATCTAAGTCAGAAAACATTCTGACTTCACTTCTGCCTGCATATCTGCTGGCTGTCTCAGAGGCGGTGCTATAGTGTAGAGCACATGCAAATGAACCTGGCATTCCCAAGCACTGCCACAGCTGCTACTGCTGCTGCTGCTGCTGGTATTGTAGTAAGCAGCTCGAAGCCCAGGACCATTGTCAGGCACCCCCATCCTGCATCCACTGGGGTTTGGCCACTGGAAATAGCAACAGTGTCCATTCCTGAATCTTGCCCTGTATCTCGTTTTTATAGAGGTACTGCTTGCACGTATTTTAATAATGTATTTACCTGAGCTAATATAGTTGAGATCCCTTATTTTGTTTTCACTGGGCTTTTTAGGCAGGTGTCTAAGGGTGATTAAAATAGTTTCCTACCTTGCTTCACTTTTGTTATCTGTATTGCACCTGTATGTTACCCCTGTTGTACCTCACACTGTAACCATGTCTATCCTCCCTGCGACGAGGTGCCTTTGTAAATGAGTCCCTGACTCAAAGGTTGTAAATCCGACTTTCAAAAATAAATAAATAAAATGATTCTCTATTTAATATTTCATACGTTTTTATGGAATATTTATATTGTGAAATGATTATGTTCTTTTTGTAAATTCTTTTGGTCTACTAATGTATTTTTTATGTTAGATTTTGTTTATGTACTGCGACTTGGTTTTAGAAAGACATGACTCTCTCTCTCTCTGTTTCTCCATCTAGCTGCCTGGCTGTATAGCCTAGAGGTTAGAGCAACAAGCTGTGAACGAGCTTGGTTCTAGGACAATTGAAAATATGGGTGATAAAGATTATGATGGTAGGCTAAGAACACTCAAGCTTTACTCATTGGAATACAGATCCTTAAGAGGTGCCCTAATTTATATATTTAAAGCTTTCCAGAATGAATCCCTGTTTGACACTATTTGTCTTGAAAGACAAATAACACAAAATAATAGTAGATCACATAATTTAAAATTAAAAACCTCCGTTAGTAAAACAACAAGGTGAAAACGATTTTTTACTCAGAGGGCTCCACCTATATGGAACACCTTACCGAGAAATACTGTCATGAGTAATAATCAAAAACAGATTGGATGATTATATGGATAATAAAAAATAGTTTTTCACCGTTAAAGTAAATGGTGACGAGTTTGTCATGGGACTCGGTCTTATGAGCTTGTATGCAACTATAAAACATCCAGCAGACCTAGGTTTGATTTCCACAACCTTTACTCTCATACTGTGTGACCTTGAACAGGTCACTTAACCTTCCTGTGCTCCCGGGACACACTTGGAAATGAACTTTTCTTTTCATAGCCCAAAACTGTAAAAGAAAAATCTGTTTATCTATCTATCTATCTATCTATCTATCTATCTATCTATCTATCTATCTATCTATCTATCTATCTATCTATCTATCTATCCTGCTTTCACCCATTCTATGCATCATTTTCTAATAGTAGATAAGAAGCGATGTCATATCTTGTTTTCATTGGGCCCCTGCCTTTACACATTTTTAAGTTCGTCATGTGCACAAGTGAAGATGAAGTTATTGATATGAAAGTTTCTATAGATGTGTGGGTGTGTGTGTGTTGGGGGGGGTGCGTCCACTGGAGAGCTCTGTTCAAGGGGCAGGTCTGTGGCAGGTGAATCAGTAGACAGGCTGCCGATGACTCACTTTCTGGTTTTGGGGTGGAGTTGGCAAAGTTTTCAAAGGACAGAGCTGAACCAATAGTGGCGCAGCTTGGTCCTTTGTTGCGAAAACAGACCTGCAAGGAATTACAGTTACTTCCTGGCTGCGCATTCACACTGCCGTTGCACTTACAGTGATTATGGCAGTTGCTGTCAGGAACAAGCTTGCTTAGTAAGAGCCTGCTCGAGCTGACATGTGAATGCGCTGTGCCTGTCTTCACAAGCAAATCAATCCCTCCCGCTCCCTCACACTGCTCCTGTCCTCCCCACTCACTCCCTCTGTTCCCGTTCAAGCCCCCCTGCCAGCAAATCACTACCTATCACTACTGCTGTCCTCCCTGCTCCCTCCTTTTCTGTTCAAGCCCCCCACAGCAAATCAATCCCTTTTTCTAAATCTGCAAAAAGGAAAACGGTCCCTCGTCTCCC
Organism: Neoceratodus forsteri; assembly: GCA_016271365.2. Lineage (NCBI taxonomy): Eukaryota > Metazoa > Chordata > Ceratodontiformes > Ceratodontidae > Neoceratodus > Neoceratodus forsteri. The sequence continues at coordinate 409,213,532 of CM057453.1, forward strand.
CCATCCCAGCAAATCACTCCCTCCCACTCCCTCCCACTGCTGCTGTCCTCCCTGGGAAAGTACTCTGTGCAATCTTACAGTGGAAGAGGCCTGGATCTTATTTAAAACAACTATCTTTAAACTTGAGTAAACATACATACCTAAAAAAAGAAAATACAGTAAAAAGGATAAGATTCCAACCTGGTTAAATAAAAACTATTATGACTCAAATCAAGTAAAAAAACTGTACAAAAAGCTTAAATCTAGTAGTTCTAAGGATAAAACAGGGATTTACACCAAATATAAAACAGCAGGAACAACATTGTAACACATGATAAAAAATTCCAAACGTAGTCTAGCATTTAGGCTGGCACATTCGAAAGACTGTCACAAATCCTTATTCTCTTATTTAAATAACAAAAAGGGAAATCAGAGGGTTATTGGTCTAATAACCAATAACAGTGTCATCCTAAATTCAGAAGGTGATATAGCTATTTTTTTTTCTTTATCTGTTTATGCCCCTCTCCCTTACCTGATGACTCCCACTCCTTCAGGCTCTGACAAGTCCTCCCGATCCGACGCTAGCCCTACCCGAGCTCTCTGATCCTCAGATTGCAGCCATCCCACAGGATATCCCAGATGTAACCCTTCGCTGGGTGGGTCCCCCTCCTCCGAGGGGGAAGGCACCAGGAGGGGGTTCCAGTGCACTACTCGATAGGGCCCAGGGGATGCTGCTGAGGAGGAAGGCTTGCTGAGGGCACCAGAGGCATCGGGGAATGGATAGCCATCATCCAGCGGCCATCAGGCGGCATTTCTGCTTTTTTCTTGGTCCCCCTTCACTGCGTCGCTCATGTAGTGCCTCCAGTCTCCACTGGGGGCTGCTGCCAAGTGATACATTCCCCAAACCCACCCCAGGATAGGAGAGCAGTCCATCTGGATGCTTGATTCTATCCTCCCCCTGCCGACCCATGGCGTCCTGGGTCCGTTCCTGAACCCGGGTCGCCGGCATGGTTGGAGGTAAGGCACCAGCGCCTCAACCCTCTACGCCACTGGGCCGGCATAGCTAACCATTTTAATGACTATTTCTGCTCAGTATTTTCAAAAAAGCATTCACATAGCCATGCATACTTCCCTGGTAATACTTCACCTAATATATACGTTATTTCATCAGCAGATGTAGTATCAGTCTTAAAAACTCTGAAAAAAAACTACAGGTCCAGGCCCAGATGAAATCAATTCTAGGCTCTTAATTGAAACAGCAGAAGAAATTGCCCTCTCCATACCAATGATCTTTAACAAGTCTATTAATGCAAATAAAATCCCCTCCGACTTGCTTTAAGCGACGTGCACACCAATATTTAAAAAGGGCAATAGATCTAACGCTCAAAATTACTGCCCGATTAATTTAACTTCCATCATATGTAAATTAATAGAGAGAATTATTAAATCCTATTTAGAAAAAGAAATGGAAGCTCTAAATATTCTCGACCAAACCCTGCATGGATTTAGGTCAGGCTATTCCTCTACAACAAACCTCATTACTTTTTATAATCATATAATTCAGGGCCTAGACAATAACATCCCTATTAGGGTTGCCAGAACCCCCTGAGGTTCTGGGTTCTAGGTCTAGTCTAGAACTTTTGAAAAAAGTTCTAGGGTTCTAATCTTTTTTAGAACTTTTTAGAACTCAAACCCTTTTTTTTAATTGTGCTTCCAAAATGAAGATAATAGTGACATACATGTCATGAAACTGTGGGCAAAAACAAATAAATCTGTTCATTATAACAGGAGAGAGAGATGATCATTTGTGACTTTGACATGACTGTAGCTATGGTTATCTGTGGTTTCTTCTCCTTTGTTAGTAGTAAAAGTCAGACACTAACGGGTGCTTACAGAACAACCGACCCACCCACCCATATTAGATGCCACACACTTGGTGCCATTTGGCACATAGTCACACACTGGGTAAAGTGCAGTTAAATGGGGCGCAGCAGCACAGATGGAAAGTACACCATGCAGGATTCACAAATATTTTTTAATGAAAAACAGATTTTTCTCTTCTCTCTGGTCACCCAAAATATTAGGATTTATTTATTTAGCAAAATTCCACACACTTAATGCTCGGCGGCAAACACACACACGCGCGCGCGCGCACACACACACACACACACACAATGGGTAAAGTCAGTTTAGTCTCAGAGGTCACAGCAAATGTGATAAGAAGTATACCACACAGGAGTCAACAGATATTTAAGCAATAAGGCACAACAAGGTATGTGTTACCGTGTAATAATGTCACTCCTGGGGTGGGTTGAAGCACGAGGTGAAGCCGAGTGCTTCCACCACCCCAGGAGTGATGTTATTACACAATAACACACACCTTGGAGTGCCTTATTGCAATTATACAATGGCTCGATGTTATACAAAATAAAAAATTATTTTTAAAACATTTTAGTAGATTTTTAGTGTGGCAATATATCTTTGTTTCTGAAGAATAAGAGGTTGACATCTGCCAAATCCATACAGTGATGTTATTGTGTAATAACATCACTGTCTCAGGCACACACTGACCAATCAGAGTCCAGGAAATTTTCTTGCCATTGTATAATTTTAAATAAAGGATTTTTCCTACCCTGCCCTTGTACAGTATCAGCATCATCTGATCCCACAATCTGCTGCCACCCCACTTGCCCTAGTTCTCACATCCATGCCTTCTATGTGGCCCAGTTCTCACATTTCTGCCCCTTCAAGCCCCAGCTCTCACATATCTGCCCTGTCCCTGCCCTAGATTTCACTTACTGTATCTCACTCCCTGCCTCACTTCTTACATTTTTGCTCCCTCTCTACTCCAGATCAACTCCATGTTCAGGTTCTCCCATTTATCCACTCCTCTCTGCCCTAGTTAATATATTTTTGCCTCCTCCCTGCCCCAGTTTATATATCTTCATCCACCATTTTCCTATGCCTTACCCTCCTCACAACAGATCTCATCCTGTCCCCCCATTATGGGGTTTCAACTCTCCAGTGCATATAGGTTACTGCATATACTGTAGGTTGTTTTGTTCCAACGGTTCCCTCATCCATCCTTTTATTTCCTCATTTAAAACTAACCTTTATATCTTCTGGACATCCTGGTCTGACTGACTGAAGAGTTCCTGCAACCGACTGCTTGCCTGCTGCCTCAGCCGCTGACTGCACCTGAGCCATTTGTCCAACGCTATGCCACTGCTGACTGTTTGCTTTCTCCTTTGGCCATCCAACCACTGTTACTATCCTTAATCCGGCATACACATAGTGGCGCGAACATCTTTCCTGCTCCCTTTTGCAGTTTGCTTGCTTCCCTGGCTGCTCATGCACTTTGTCAACAGCGATGGAATGGAGAGTGGAAATGGAAGCAAAGCGGCAGTCTTCAGGACAGTGTTTTCTTTCTTCATTGGGGCATTTCTGTGGGGATTTACTAGTGTGGCCAGGGCCAGATTTACATTGCTGTGGGCCCTATGCACAGCAGTAGCCAATTCCTCCCCCCTCCAGTAGCACTGTCATCTCACTCCCATTTTCAGCACCAAAGGTAAGCAACAGCCAGCCAGGAGCAGTAGCCTAAACTGTAGCCAGCCTTCCTGCATCACTAAATACATGGTAATGAAGCAGCCAATCAATACACCATTAAAACACCACTCACAGACTCATGCAACAAGTCCTGCATTAAATGAATGGCATTGTTGCATTTAAAACATTTATGTTCACCACACCAACCAAAAAGGTCAAACACATTAACATACTTTTAAATAAGTGACAGCTCCCAACAGCCAATAAATAGCCTCTTAGCCAACACTACACAAGGACACAGTGCCAAATAAATGACAATGCATAGATGCCAACTGTGCATTTGATTGACTTCATACACTGTGTTGGTGTACTTTGAGTTTCTTTATTTTTTAACTTTTTATTATCGCCATGCAGTCATACAGTCTGATTTTTGAAAGCATATGATTTATGCTTCCTGTGCCATATCCCTCCCAACCTGGCTACTCCATCCCTCGTGACTTTTTTTTTTGGTACTAAATAAACAAACTTGGTCATTAACATTTTGTCTGTGGGCAGGGGCTGTGGCACTAGTGGCAACAAACTGCAGCCAGATCCTGACCTTCAGGCTCAGTTCCTGCTTCCAGCCTCTGCTGAATGATTACAGTAGAGTGCAGAGTATACTGCCTCTGGGTGGGATGGTGGGACCTGCCCAACAATGCATGCATTGTAGGATCTGCTGTACCCCCTCATCCTCTTAAACACACTGAGTCCTGCTTGCTGCCTCACTAGTCATTACCGGCAGGGCACCGCACCACCAATCCCACACTGGTCAGCACTCAGTACTAAAATAGTACAGTAACCAACCAGTCTACAACTCTAGGCAGAAGATGGACTTTGTGCTGAGAAATGACTCACCCGGCCACTGCTGCTGATTTTTAACTTGAGACAATGCATTCCATTCTCGGCCAGCTCATCAGTCGACTACCACGACCTCACAACTAAAAACTTGCGTAGGCAAAAAGGCACCAAAATTGAAGTGCTGCCTGCTACACATCGATTGGTCTGTCCCTGATCCTGACCTTCTATGCATGCACAAGCTGAATTGTGAAGGTTGGGGAGAGTTTGGCTGAGTGCGGCACCGGTGTTTGCACAAAAACATCGAATACTGCACAGTGGCCAGCCCAAACTCATCTGTGGCCCCTAATCTATGACTTCACTGACCCTGCCAGTCAAAAAACACATTGTGCCGAATGCCGGCTGCATTATTGGGTTGCATGCTTGAATGAAGGGCATGGAGGTGAGCAAAAAAAAAAAATTCGAACCCTTATGCAAACCCTCTGGTGTTCGAGTTCTAATTTAGAACTCGAACACCAAAGTTTGAGTAGGGTTCGAATCTTTCTAGAACTAGTTCTGACAAACCTAATCCCTATGGATGTTATCCTCCTAGACTATAGCCTTGCTTTCGATAAAGTCTCCCATGGTAAACTAATCGACAAATTAGCCTCACTAGGGTTTTCAAACTGCCTAATCAACTGGGTCAAAACTTGGCTCACGAATAGGTCGCAGAGGGTGAGAATCACTGGCTCACTGTCCAATATAGGACTAGTCACTTGTGGAGTTCCCCAGGGCTTGGTACTGGGACCTACTCTGTTCAGTATATTCACTGGTGACATGCAGATTAAATCAAACAATGTGCTGTCAAAATTCGCTGACGATACCAAGTTGGGAGGTAGGGTGGACACTCCAACTAACATTTCAGCACTAACCTTGGACCTAAAATCTGTTGAACTTTGGACTGAAGCCAACTATATGTTCTTCAATGTTGACAAATGTGTAGTCTTACACTTTGGGAAAAAAAATTGTAAACACATTTAACACCTCAATAACACCCATCTTAAGGTATTGAACAATGAGAGAGACTTAGGCATCTTAGTAAATAACAAACTTTGTTCTCAGACCACTGTACAAAAGTCGCCCGTATGGCTAATAGACTACTTAAAAAATCCTGCGTACCTTTGTAACTAGGACTGAACAATGCTTAATTCCAATATACAGAGCATATATTAGACCATATGTGGACTACGGTTCTCCTTTTTGGAACCCATATCTTAAAGTTGATACAGCATGCCTCGAACAAATACAGAGGCAGGCAACAAAAATGGTTCCGCATCTGGCCTCTAAGGACTACCCCTGCAGACTTCAGGAAGCAGGCCTTCACTCACTTCATGCTAGAAGATGTAGGAGAGATATCTTATTTTTATACAAACTTGAAAAATCACTGGAGCTTATGCATCAGTGTGGGATCACTTATTCTCACAGATGCATTGTCCCCAGAGTCCATAACAAACAGCTCAAAGTTAAGAAAGCAAATTCAAATAAAAAGGAAAATGTTTTCACAACACATTCATCAAGGATTTGGAACACTCTGCCACAGGAGTTGGTCAACATCTGTAACTTCTGCTCATTTAAAAAGAGTCTTGATATTTGGTCAAAAGAAAATCCACCCCTAATCTAATGGCCTACAATGTGGGGGACAATCTTGATAGGCATCAGCCTACTTTTGTCCTTCTAACCTAGTAAAGCTAGTAGATGCCAGTTCCATATGGCAGTAGATGCTAATGACACTGCCTCCAGGGTGAGGGGCCATGCTATCTCACTAAGGAGATTCGCTTGGCTAAGGACATCTAATTTTTTCTCATGACACCCAAGGAAAAGCCATGGACTTCCCATGCAAGAATAATTCCCTCTTTGGTGACAAGACAGAGGCATACTTGAAAAAGGTGGAAGAGTACAAAACCACCTGCAACTGTAATGCTGAGAAGGAAAAGGCCTCTGCATCCTACAGGTCTCATGGAAGGGGAGATGTGGTAGAGGTTATTATCCATGGGCTTTCTACTCTATGCCCATGCCCTATGACTACTCTCAGATGTGAGGTTACTTTCGGGGCAGGGACAGAAGAGCTTCCAGAAGAGCTGACCAGGTTTCGACCTCTAAGGCTCAACTCAAGCAGAATCCATGATGTGTCTGTCCAGGTTGTACACCCATTGCCAGGGCCCCGTGTTTACTACTGCAAAGTGGACCTACTTTCTGCGGCAGGATCTAGTAATTTCTTCGGCAGAACAATTGCTGATTCTGCGGCTGTTCTGCGGCAGATAAATTGTGGCTAAACAGCATACCTTCAAAGGGATTAAGTCTTAGTGAACCCTTTGACTGTCTTCGTGCAACCACTCTGCTACACTGAAAGTGGAACAGCATGTCATTTAACAGTATGCAGTCTTCTTATCATAAATATTAAACAGCAGTAACCCAAACCTGGCACAGCCATGGCCATCAGTGTTCTCTTTTAATGCACTTTCCCTCCCACCCCGAATTTGAAGGTTCTTCTGTTCTTCTGGAAATTGGTGGCCTTTGCTGTTCTCCTAGGTTATAATAAGAGGAGGACATACACATTTAGCTAAAACTACACAGAAGGCAAAACCTGCTTGGATTTCTTCTGGTTTATATTTACAGTTAGCAGAGATAAAGAGAGACTCCAACTTGAAGGCCATTTGTTTTCTGATTTTGATCAATGTTCTTTTAAATTATTATTTTTGTAAACTAGGAATACTCCAACTGCCTTGCAATAAACATGCTGAGTGCAGTGTAGAAATCTGTTTTTTTTTTTTGGGGGGGGGGTGTCTTCCTATAATAGTGAAGGAGGATGTAACTTGCAGTTCTGTAGGATTTGTTGACTCCTGATTTTTCTTTTGTGGGACACACTAAAAAAATGCAAGCACGTCATTCTTATTAAGCTGTAATAACCTTAGTTAGCATGTTCTCTTCTCCTCACAACTCGTGGGTAGTGGTGTTCTTCATTCAGTGACATTCATTTCACTTATGTATAGCAGCAATCAAACTCTCCATTCCAATTTTTTTCCACATCTGTTTGCTCCAGTTCTAGTATACCCTGGTCCCCAACTCTGCTGCAGCTGGGCAACTTGACCCACCTTAAGAATTGAGCTTGATGCCACCACTTAGGCTGCATATTCAGATTTCCCAAGAAATTACTCTCACACTTACAGGTACAGAACTGCAGCCCACAAATCAAAACTGTGATAGATGTCCACCAGTGGGGACCGAGTCCTCTGCTCAGTCTGCTGCCAGTCTATGTTTCTGCAGTCGGCTCCTCCTCCTCCTCCTCTGATACCAGTTACCACACTGAGATCAGTTCCACCTCCATGGGCATCTGGAGGTGGAACCTTCTCACTTCTTGACTACAGCTTGACTTCCAGTTCTTCCTTCCAGATTCATCTTCCAAGGATTCAGCATGCACCATGAGCAGCCTCATAATGAAAAATTAACATGGCTGAGCTACGCACACCTTCACAGCAGCAAATCATAACTGCTGTGGACCTAATCAAGCTCTACAACTATTGCATCATTCCCCCCCCACACACACACAGTACTGGCTGGAAGGAGTTATGTAACAAGAGCCAGCATGTCAAGATGCCATGCAGCCACTAGCTTTTCGGCTTTGTAGTAGACAGCATCAGTTTGCTGCCCCTTCTAATGAGCATGGGTGCCATGGCATACTTAACACATCAATAGCTATGCCCTTGCCTTGTGTGATTGCATAGCATAGCTAGCATTTCTGTGGCTGAGTGGCTGGCTTTCCTGATTTCTGTGGCAAGCACTGATTATTGCGGTCAGCCCTGATTTTTGCAGCCACTGCTGCAACCACAGAATCGCAGAAAACATGGGGCCCTGCCCATTGCCAGTGGGAGGAAGGCTGGTTCATTTCTTCCAGGAGTGAGAAAACATCAGCACAGACTAGTGGGTCCTGGAAGTAGTGAGCCAGGGCCTCACCCTGCAATTCAAAATGTTCCCCAAGCTGTAGGTTCACAGAAATTTCCACCCTCCTACGACAGCAGAAAGAATCCTGCTGGAGCTGGAGGTCAAAAAGCTGCAGCAGACGAATGCAACCAAAAGAATTCCTCTTTCCCAGTGGGGAAAGGGCTTTTACTCAAGGTACTTTCTCACACACAGGATACATGGAGGTGGTGACCCATTCTGGATCTCAGATTTTTGAACAAACACCTGAAAAAAGACCAATTTAAGATGGTCACCCTGTCCACAGTGATACTATCCCTGCAACAAAGGGACTGACTGGGATTTTTGTACCTGAAAGATGCGTATTTTCACATCCCAGTGAGACCCAGTCACAGAAAATACCTACGGTTCAGGCTGCCTTCTGGTCACTACCAGTTCACAGCCCTTCCCTTTGGTCTGTCATACACTCTCAGGGTGTTCACAAAGTGTTTGGCCATGCTGGTAGCACACCTCAGAAGACAAAGAGTGATTTTTTTCCTTATTGGGGTGACTAACTAGTCATAGGAAAATGACATCAGCAGATCAAGGACTCCCTCCAGTTAACACAGAGCACCTTGAAGACATTGGGATTTCTCATAAATGTGTAAAAAGTCCCAGACAGAACCAGTACAAGTACTAGAGTTCAGAGGAGCAGAGCTGGGTGCCTCCAGGGCAAGGCATTACTGCCTCAAGAAAGGGTGGTAAGCCTTCTGGATCTAGCCAGTTCCTTCATCCTGGACCAGCCCAGGCCAGCAAGGCACTTCTTCTTTTAAATTCTGGGCCATATGGCGTCTACCACAGCCATAGTGCCAGGGGCAGATTTCAGATAAGAGACATCTGGTACCTCTTGAGGGCCCATTGGTCCCAAAAGCGATACCCTCTATTGAGGTTGGTACCTGTGACAAAAACTTTTCCACAGGTCCTAGACTGGTGGAAAGAAATAGACAATCTCAGAAAAGGGGTGCCCTTCCAGCTATAGGACCCAACAGTTGTCTTGACAACAGATGCTTCCATGTTGGGTTGGGGAGCCCATATGGGGTGACCTAACAGTAAGCAGAGTGTGGCCTCCTCAGGAGTCCAGAGAGCATATAAACCTCCTGGAGCAAAGGGTGGTCTTTCTTGCCTTCTAGTAATTTGCCCCACAGTTAGAGGGCCACTCTGTCCAAGTCAGGACAGACAACACCACATCTATGGCTGGGAGAACTTGGTGAAGTTCTGACCTTATTAACTAAGAACCAGAACATGGTGAAATTCTGATTTGTTCTGATTTATTGACAGATATTTGAAAAAATGAAAAAAAAAGCATAAAAGAGGCCAAAGTTGGTCACATTTGACGCAGAGACCAAAAGGAAATAATTTCATAGATTATTTGTATAAAAATTAATGTAAAACTGCTAAGAAAAAAAAAAGGAATCACTCACTACTTGCCCCTTCATGGCTGGCCTATAATGGTGGCATATCCTGCTCAGGTCCATGACATGAGTGTGCTGGGAGAGACAGAGAGAGATGGAGAGAGAGAGAGAGAGAGACAGACAGATGCAAATACTTATATCATAGCACCACCAAGCACTGCCAGAACTGCCAGGCAGCTAAGATTTTTTTTTCATTAATTCATTCAGGCCTAGATTTGCCTGTAGGTGGCATCTGAAAGCATAGCCACTCATGCCAATAACGACTGTAGATGTGCTCAGCTGACTTTCACTCAGGCCAGGAAAAACGTCTGAGGAAGTCAGCAGTTTTTACCTACATATTAAACATATTGAATTGCTTAGAATTTATTGCATAGCAACTTTGCTGCTGATACTTTGTGTCTATGACGTATACTTTAGGAGATATTCACATTTGTTTAAGGTATGGTGTGCATGGCTGGCATTTGAGTCTCAAGCCTCACCTAAGCACCTTGAATAAATCTGAAAAAAAAAACTCATAGTTTTTTGGTATTTAAGCTACTTCAAAATAAAAACCAAATTGATTTCAATTGACTGCAGAGCACCGTTAGAAAGGTAATTTTGTGCTGAACAACTCTGCCACTCGTACTTTGTGTGTAGCACTTACAGTTCAAGAAGTATTTGCATTTGTTTGTGGCATGCCGATGATGGCTTGATTTTGCTTAGAAAGGCCCAGGATGCAGTGCTAAGTGTATATAGGACACAAGTGGTGGAAGTCTCAAAGAGTTCTTGTGGTGTGAATGAGTTAATGGTGCTGTGTGGGTATTATTTTGATGGATGTTCCAGTCAGAGCCGAACAGGCCAAAGAAATGGGTATGAATGATCAAATGAGCAGCACCAAGAGAGTCCACCAACCCTACCCATGTGAATGATGCAACTGCTTTGCATGGCGCGGTGTACTGTGGCATATAGTACACTACCTGATCCAAAAGGTGGTAATGTTTTCTAGTACTACAACTACTTCCAGTGAATCTGATCAACATGCTGAATCCTTTAAGAAGAAAAACGAAAGACATGGTGGTCACCACCACCCAGGAAGGCAGCCGCCAGTCACACATCGCAATGGTCAGGTGCAGTGCAGTGCAGTCATAAAAATGTTTGCCACTGCTACCTGAAGAGCTGATGACAGACACAACACAACACAACACAATTACATCCTTCCTGCTCCACAACTGCTGCCAGCCTCTGCCAGGTAATTTAAGTATCAAAAATAGAATATAGTAATATAATAATCTCAGCCCAGTTACTGTAAGTGAGATGTAACCAGGCTGGCATGCCACACACACACACACACTAAAGAAATTATATAAATTTTCAATTTAGTAGCATATTTTTCTGTGAAGTAATCACAGCCAAATATTGGGGAAGTGAGAAATATACAAAGAGTATTCAGTTTCCGGGTTTCAGGCATCTGCTAAGCCATGCACTCTATGAAAAGTAAAACAGTACAGTCCGGATCAGTTGCTGAGGGCAAAAAAAGTGACAAATAGTAGTAGTAAGGACAAAAAGAGATAAGTAGGAGTCGTGACGCGTGAGGACAAATAGTAATCGTAGTAGTAGACAGCAGTACCCTACCTTCCAGATCAGATAGTGGTACCATGTACCACCAAATATGTTTGTGACATGAAATGCAGTTGCTTGCTGTATTTGGACTCTGAACCCACTGATGGTATTATTTTTTTTCTATTCTGTGTAGCTCATGTGATCATTCAAGTCATAGTGGCCTGGCCTAGTCGTCCTGACCTGACTTGTTGCAATTAATTGCTACCTCATAGAAACAGAATTTGATGGCAGATAAAGACTGCTTGGCCCACCTAGTCTGCCCATTTCTCTACCTAATGGATAAGTTGCAGAGCCTAGTTAACCAACAGCCCACTTCCTCCTATCCCCCACTAGAATTGCCTTATGTATGTCCCATGCATTGTTGAATTTCCACACTGTTTTTGACTCCACTACCTCTTCAGGAAGGCCGTTCCATGTATCCACAACTCTCTCCATGAAAAAATACTTCCTCACATTACCTTTGAGCCATCCAACCTCTATCTTCAAATTGTGCCCCCTTGTTCTTGCACACCTCTTTTTCAGAAAGATGCTACCCTCTTGGACTTTTGTTGATTCCCTTGAGGTACTTTAAAGTTTATAACATGTCCCCCCTCTCCCTCCTTTCCTCGAGGGTATACATATTAAGCTCCTTTAATTCCTCTTCATATGTTTTCTGGTGAAGACCCTGCACCATTTTATTTTTCATCCTCTGGACAGGCTCCATCTTGTCTATGTCCTTGCAGAGATGGGGTCTCTAGAACTGCATGCAGTACTCCAGATGGGGTCTCACTAACTGTCTGTACAGAGGGATAATGACTTCTTGTTTTGTACTGGTGATGCCTATCCCTACGCATCCCAGTATCCCGCCAGGCCTCCTAACTGCCTTCTCACATTGCTTGCCCATCTTTAGGTCATTTGATATGACTACCCCCAGATCCCTTTCCATTTTTGTTATTGTTAGTATCTCCCCTCACATTGTGTACTCTTTGCCTGGGTTTTTGTTTCCCAGGTGCATTACTTTGCACTTCTTTGCATTGAATCTAAGCTGCTATATATTTGATCATTCCCCCCAACCTTGCCAAGTCCCTTCTCATCCTTTCCACCTCATCTTCTGTATCGACCCTGTTGCAGAACTTTGTGTCATCTGCAAAGAGACATACTTTTCCTTCCAGTCCCTCCGCAATGCCACTTATAAAGACATTAAAGAGGACCGGTCCCAGTACTGAACCCTGCGATACTCTGCTAGTAACCCCCTTTCTTCAGAGTGGACTCTGGTTACTATTATCCTCTGTGTCCTGTTGTCCAGCCAATGTTTTACCCAGGCTACCACCATGGGATCCACTCCAAGGCTGGCTAATCTTTTGTGTGGGACTGTGTCAAATGCCTTGCTAAAATGTAGGTAGGTCATGTACACAGCCCTTCCCTCATCTACTACTTCTTTGGTCACCCATTCAAAGAAATGTATTAGATTTGTCTGACATGGCCTTCCCACTATGAATCCATGCTGCCTTGGGTCCTGTGCCCCACTGGCCTCTAGGTACTCAACAATCCTTTCCTTCAGAAGTGATTCCATCATTTTCCCTACCACTGAGGTCAAACTAACAGGTCTGTAGTTTCCTGCCCCTGCCTTGCTCCCACTTTTGTGAAGTGGAATCACATCCACCCTCCTCCAGTCCTCAGGTACCACCCCATCCTCCCATGATTTGTTAAAGATGGTAGTCAGAGGTGTCATTATTTCTACCTTTACTTCTTTTAGAATTCTTGGGTGAATCCCATCAAGCCCCATTGCTTTGTCCACCTTCAGTTTTAAGAGTTCTTTCACAACCCTTTCTTCTGTGAATGGATTGGTACCAACCCTCCTATCCAGAGTGTTTCTGTTGTTTGGTTTAGGTACCTCCCCTCCTCTTCTTTTGTGAATACTAAACAGAAGCATTTGTTCAGTATCCCTGCTTTTTTCACTGTCACCCTCTCCCCACATTCCCTCCCCTTTATTAATCCTCAGTATCCTTCCCTTGGTCTTTCGTCACTCCCTAATGTACCTATAAAAGGTTTTATTCCCCTTCTTAACAGAGTTGGCTATCTTTTCCTCAGTTTGGGCCTTTGTTATTCTGACTGCCTTCCCTGCCTCCTTCTGCTTTAACTGATATAGTTTTCTGTCCTGCTCCTTCTGTGTTTCCTTATATTTCCTGAATGCTATCCTTTTCTCCTTAATCTTCCCTGCCACCTCTTTTGAGAACCATAGTGGCTTTTTCCTTAGTTTTGTTTTGTGTACCCTATTCACAAAATATTTTCACCACAGGCACACATTCTTGAAAGTGTTTTGTGGATAGGGCCTGCTCAGAGCAGTCAGTGTATGTTTTATTCAGGTATCATATTCGAAATTAAAGTGAGGAATGCTGACTTTGAGAAATGTGAGACACTGAGCATTTTCTGGTGTAAAACAGGATTGTGTGTCAGTAATGATGTTACCAGCTGAACTACACAATTGTTCTAAACAGACACTAGTTGAAGGGCAATTTGTGTACTTCACTGCAATGTTTACTAAAGTAGGCAAAATATTTTGTTTGGATTTCCAGTATTGCGAAAGATCAGCATTCCCGCTGATATTGGGCTCTGCCAGGTACATTTCAACAGTGGTCTGTACTGAGGCTGTGTTACAAGAGAAAGATGAAGAAGATGTTACAATTGCATCTTCTAAGTGACTCCAGAGACATGAAGCTAAACCAAGTGACTGTAGGCAGTGCTATGCTTGGCTGGTGATGAAGAAGGAAATTTGGCTGCAGTGGCTGTGGAGGAAGAGGGAGAAAATGCCTCAACAGTACAGGATTGGCCACCTGATGCTGTGCTGTATTGTGAAGAAGATTCTGAATGTGGTGCTGTTGTTGTACTCTGTTCCATGACAGCACGCACCTTGTCAATTATTTCTTGTTTGTTTCTCTCTAAACAAGTGTCATCATCATCATCACTCAATAGTTGCTTCAATTTGTATCGTGGATCCAAGAGTGTTGCTTTAATGTAGTACTCAGAATGAAGCATTTTACATAGTTTGTCATCTTCTTCAACTTTTTTGATCACACGTCTATTTAGATCTTGTTGTATTCAGGGGGGCAACCTGCATGTGTCAACAGCACCACTGACTGCCTGTGTGATCATGGAACTGTCTTGCTTCTTTAACGTTTCCCTATCAGATTCAATCTGAATTTTAAAATTCTTATTAGGGGTATCACCTGGCTGAAAGTTGCTGTGTTTGCACTAACCTCTCTGGTAAAATTTCCTCAAATGGCTGGAGCAGGAAAATTAGAAACTCCAGCATGGCTTACTGTGGTGGAGTCATATAGACATCTACATCACCAGTTTTATTTTCCAAAGTGTATTGCCTGACAGCTTTCTTTTGTTCCAGCAGCCTTTAGAACATATAAAAGGTTGAATTCCATCGGGTAGAAATGTCTTGGATCAGTCTGTGCAAAGGTAAACTTTGCTCCTGCTGTATTTTTTCAAACAAGTGACGGGCTTTGCTTGAGTGACTGAAATAAGTGCATATTCTTTTAGCAGTGCTAACAAGAGCCTTAATCTCCCTGTCATCATCAATAAAACCGTGAACTATTACATGTAAGCAATGCACAAAGCAGCAGATGTAAACAAAGCCCCCCCCAAGGCGTTCCTTATGTTGGATCCATTATCTGCAAATATAAAGCCAACTGACAGCCCCTGTGAAGTGAACCATTGCTGTATTGGTTTTTGGAGCTCTTCACTGATGTTGTATGAGGTATGTTCAGATGGAAAATAAAACATTCTTAGAACAGCAAACTGCGATGCTTCACTGTCCCCAGTCCCACACGAATTATCGAAACATGCCCAATGAGCTGTGACAGACATGAAGATTCAGGCTGACAGCTTGTCCAGATATCTGTTGTGAGATGCATCATCCTCCCAACAGCATTGCACAAGACGCGTCTTAATTTTTCACATACAACATTGTAAAGATCTGGAATCGCTGTTGTCAAGAAGTATTTCTGTGATAGTATACTATATCAAGGTTTGAGGTACTCAAGCAGCTGCCTGAATCCTACATGTTCAACCATGTTATATGGTAGCAAATCAACAGCTAACATTTCTGAAATTTTTTTGGTTGTTGTAACAGCAGCAGGGTGAGTCCAGGCATATTTGGCTTTACACTCATATGTTTCTGAGAAGATAGGCCATCTCCTTGAAGATGGAGGGCTTTTGAACACATGGTCACTTTCAGTAACAGTAGGAGGAGTCCTTCGAATGGGAGGAAGTGGTGGTGGAGGTGTTTCAGTAGTGCTGTGGGGGCTGCAACTGCTTTCATCTGTGGGAGTTACCCCTGAGTGTCGTGAGCTATCACTGTCACCTTCTCTTCAAGACTCACAACTGGAGTTCTCACTAATGTTATGACATCTGTCTAGATGCCTTTTCAGTGCTGAAGTTCCCAATGCTCCTTTCTTTTTACCTCTGCTGATTGGTTATTAACAAATAGCGCATGCTGCTACCAACTCATTGGAAGCACTATTGGAGGCGTATGACCAAACAAAAGATATTTTTTCAGTTTTTTTCTCAGGAAGGCACAGCACCTTGGTCACTTCTAGGGTGCCCCCCTGGATTTTTCTTGGGCCTGTTTCTCTTGTGGTTTATTCCCACTGCCCCCCTCCACAACAAAAACATTTCTGCCTGTTTCTTCCTCATCTGCAATTTCCATCCCCTCCAGTAAACTTTGTGTTGCCTAATCATTCTCTTTACCTTTATTTTTATTACCCTTCTCGGGTTCAACCTCAGAAGAATCAGATGAGGGTGAGGGCCTGGCAGTAGCATAGTGTGCAATTGTTACATACCACTGGGTGCCTCTGCGGGTGGTACCCACCAAGTCTTTAGTTTTTTTAACTACATAACTTTTTTTTTAACTTGGGATTGATGATGATCTGAGACATTCACCTTTTTTGGGTTCAAGCATTCACTTGGAAGATAAAACCTTAGATTTGAAAAAATCACTTTTTGGGGTTTGACTTTGTTTTCCCTTTTCAGGCTGATTGCTGTCTTTTGCATTGCCACTGCACACTTGAGAAATAGAATGCGCCTCATCAACACTTTGATCCATTTTTTCTTAGTATTCTAACCTGTAAAAAAAGATCCCTCTAACTAACGTGATGTCCTTCTGATGACTCCCACCCACAGGCCAGGGACAAATTTACTGTCATGACTCATGACTGTACACAGCACACTGACAGCACAGCAGTCCACCACCACTTCCTTCCAAGATTACCTGACTGACTCCTACAGTACAGTGAGTTACTGTTAAGTGACCAAATTCAGCAACTGTTATGTGTGCCTCAGAATTTGAATTGGAGATGCAGACACATCTGGTGCATAGCTGCACACACCACAGTCCCACACTGGGGGTTGGTTAATACTTATGCGTAATGTAACACAATATATTATAAAACTAATGATAATAAGGAGGAATAATGGCGAATGAGTGATGATGATGACACATGTGTATAGCAGCTGTACTTTATTTGTGTTGTAGTGAAAACAGTATGCTACGAGTCACAAAGTTAGATATCCCCGAGCCACTCACAGCCAGCAGCACAGGTGCATCAGCTTGCATGTTGTTTGCCTGAACAGTATTTTTTTAATACATGAAATCATGAATGAACATTTACAAATGATTGTGATTCGCGACTGGATGGCACAAGTCAAAGATTTATTTTGCCAGCCTGCTGCCCTTGCCCTGTACACACAGCCACACTGAAGCCAGGAAAAAAATATATGGGATTTTTGGGACTGCTGAATTTCTCATGGGCCCTCCTTCAGTCTCTTTTTCTCTCTCTCGCTTTCTCTCTCTCTCTCTCTCCCCTCTGGATCGCACAAGTCAAAGATTAATTTTGCCAGCCTTCTACCCCTGCCCTGTACACTGCCACACTGAAGCCAGTAAAAAAACTTTCATTTGGGATTTTCTGTACTTGTAAAATTTCTCTTGGGCTCCCAGTAGTCTCTCCCTCTTTCCTCTGGATCAGGAATGGCACAAGTTAAAGATTTTGCCAGCCTGCTCTTGCTCATGTACACAGCTACACTGTCTGAGGCCAAGAAAAGAAAAATAAAAGTGCTTATTTGGGATTTTCTGTAACTGTAAAATTTATCTTGGGCTCCCAGTAGTCTCTCCCTCTCTCCTCTGGATCTGGATTTGGAATGGCACAAGTCAAAGATTTTGCTAGCCTGCCCTTGCTCATGTACACAATCACACTGCCTGCTTTTTGCCACTCCCCCCGGCAGCACGCAGGCCACCACTATCTCCCCAGTCCCTCTGGATCCCCCTTTCTCCAGTCCTGATCCATCACCCTCCCCCAATGATCAGTTTCTCTCCCTGCTCCCTCGCACCAGTAAATCAAGTCCTTTCTCTCTCCTTTTCTCTTCTGTCCCCTTCAAAATGTATATATATATATATATATTTTTTTTTTTTTTTTTTTGCTTTTTAGCAACTTCTTCTGGTGGCTGCTGCAGCAATAAGTGAGATGCTCCTCCAACCAGTCCTCCTCTCGTCTGGGCCACATAGCACACTCAGCACAGTTATATACTGTGAGTGTGTTACGTGACCTTCTGTTGCCTGATTGGATTCCGCTGGCCACCTGTATGTGGAGCGAGTGTGCCCACTGCATCCCTATGGCAACAATACACACAATGGCACAAATGGCACTTCCACGGACCCGGACTTCTGTGGCGAAGTCCATATTTATCTGGGTCCATGGATTGCAGGTTTGATTCGAGGGTCTGGATCTCCCACAGAACAGTACACCCAGCCCTAACCTCCACCATGTATTACATCAGCAAACAGGGAGGCACAAGGTCCTCAAAGCTATGAACAGAAGCTACGAAGCACTGGAATTTGGCTTACTCACTGGATGTGCAACTGTCAGCAATCCACCTTCTAGGAAAAGACAATGTCCTGGTGGATTCTTCATCAGGATAAGCCAGGATCATCATGAATGGTTTCTGAACAGGCAGGTGTTGGTCACAATCTTCCACAGATAGGGAACACCAGAAACAGACCTGTTCGCCTCCAAAGACAATTTCCATCTCCCTCTCTTTTGTTGCAGGCCTCCAGCAGTGGGAACAGTCCCCATGGATGCCCTGTTCTTGGACTGGTCAGGAAGGTTTCAATATATGTCTTCCCTTCATTCCCCCTACTGCTTTGAGTCCTCCTGAAGCTGAGGAGCCAGCCTACAACCATGATACTGGTAACCTCAGACTGGGCCAGACAACCTTGGTACTGCCTGCTTCTGGGCCTGTCCACCAAACAGTCCATTTGTCTCCCCCTGAGACATGACCTGCTGACCATGTCCCAGGGCAGAGTAACCTTTCCAGATCTCAAGTCTCTGCACCTCAAAGCCTTGTTCTTGAGGAGCTGGAGTATTCTGATTTTCACTTTTCAGAAGAGTCTTCAGGGTTCTCAAGGTTTCTAGGAAGCCTACTACAAGAAAGACATATGCTTCCAAATGGAAACGGTTGTCTCTGTGATGTGCTTCTAAGCAGTTCAACCCCATAAAGGCAAATCTGCCCATACCTTTGCACTATTTGGTGCACCTACAAGTTTCAGGTCTCAGACCTGCTACCCTGAAGGTTCACTTGGTGGCTATTTCTGCCTATGCATCAGCAGGCAAGCACAAAATGATGACTATTCACCGCATTTTCAAGAGGTGTTTAAGGACCTGCTGCACCTATGTCCCTTTTAGGCAGCCAGTCCTTCTCTGGGATTTGAACCTCTGCATAGCCAAGCTCATGGAACCTCACTTTAAGCCTATGGCCACTGCTGATTTGAAGTATGTCACCTGGAAGGCAGTCTTCCTGGTGGCCAAAACTTCAACCAGAAGGGTGTGTGAGTTGCAAGTTCTCTGCACTGACCTAACTGTATCATATTTCACAGGGATAAGGTCATCTTTAGAACTAACAGGAAATTCCTTCCCAAGATGGTGTTCGAGTTTCATCTGAACCAGTCCATCACCCTTCCAGTGTTCTTCACAGAAAAATCCAGTTCTGGTGAGCTGAAGCTGCACAGCTTGGATGTTAAGAGGTCACTTAGCTACTATGTGGAACGTACTAAGGATCTTAGGTCTTCCCACTCTCAGCTGCTCCTCACATTTGGCGAAGTGGGAAGGGGCAGGACAGCTTCTAAGAGGACCATTGTCCACTGAATTGTTTCTTGGAGCCAATTCTGTTACTCTAATGCTGGCAAACAGGCTCTCAAGACCTCAGGGTGCACTCCACTCATGGCACTGCTGCCTCTGCGACGGCTGCAAGGGATGTCCCTTTGCTGGAAATCTGTAAAGCTGCTACCTGGAAAACTGTACACACCTTTACAAAGCACTATTGCCTGGCTATACAGTCCAGAAGTGATGCCAGGTTAGGCACTGCTGTACTGCAGAATCTTTTCCCCAAATAGGTTCTGCATCCAGCCTCCCAAAGTACTGCTTTGTAGTCTTCATATGGTAAGCCTAATGAGGGAATCCTGGGGTTTGAAGAAAAAATTCCCATAGTAATATTGTTTCTTCCAAGGGATCCCTCATGTTTAAATCTCCCAACCTACCTTCCCTTCCAGAACCTGGAAAAGGTTCTACAACACTCAGTTCTTCCCTAGAGTTTAAATACATGAGCATTACTTGTTGTTCATTCACAATCACCATTTTTTATGTGGCTTTGTTTTAGTCTGCCATAGCTTGGCCTGCATGGCCAAGCCTTTTATAGCCCTTTTGGGTTCTTTGTTTTTTGGTATAGTTTAGTATAGGCTAGCAAAACTAAGGGCTAGTATTCAACTGACTTTGAAAGGATCTGACAGGCTGTAGAACACAGCATCACCTTGAGGCAGAGGTTTGAATGATGTTTCAAGTTCCATAATTTACATGTATTTCATGTGCTATGGGCAGTTCAACCTGTCAGGCTAACTGCATATGTTAAACATAATGAGGGATCCCTTGGAAGAAACAATATTACTATGGTACACACAGGGTAGACACACCGGGAGGAATGGAACAAATGAGAAGTGATCTAGAAAAGTTGGAGAATGGTCAAGGGCTTGGCAGCTGATTTTATTTATTTATTTTATTTGTTCAATAGTTTCATCAGGAAGGCATACTGAGCAATAGAACTCATTTCCAGATGAGGCCTGGGGAAGGGGAATAGGAGTAAAACAGTAAACAATACATGGGTACATTTGTGCACAATTAATCCAATGGATTATATACATTCTAAACAACTAACAGGAATCAGAGTAGCAAGTACAATGCGTAAGGTACATCCAAACATATGCGTAGCAAATTGCAATTTGTGTAGACAGCAAAATAAAAATACAACAACGAGAATTTGATTTAGACAAACAATTAGAATGGCTGGGTATAAAACCTTATACAATTGCGAGGAGGGATTTCATAGTACTGTGTTGGGTAGGGTGATGAAACAAGGCAAGGTGAGACCAAGCATAAGGCTAAGGATTAATGGGGGTCTGTATGAGTGAAGGGGACGATAAGTTTAGACAGGAAAAGAGTGGGTGAGCCTAATCTTGTTAGAAGGGAGAGGTGATTTGTGTGAGGGTGGCGTATTCTTGCGTATAGTGGAGGGCACTCCACAGCTTAGGACATTGGAAAGAAAAGGCAGATTGGCCAATGGTTGTGGAATGGTGGGGGAATGTAAAGGAGCGAGGGTCATTGTTAAGGAGGGAGTAAGTGCTCTGGACAGAGGCAGTAATAGAGAAGGAAAGATAAGAGGGGAAATTACCAGTCCAAAATTTAGTCATGAAGGTAGCAGTGTGGGACAGTTGTCTGACTCCAGTGATGGGAGAGACAGGGCCTTGTAAAGGTTGCAGTGGTGAGTATGAGGGGGGCAGGAAAGTAAAAAGCAACAGAAGGAGTTGAAGAGGGTATCCAGTCTGGTCAAGGTAGTTTTGGGGGCGGCACTATAGACTATGTCTACATAGTCAAAAGCAGGGAGGATAATTTTCTGCACAAATACACAATGGGCAGTTTGAGGAATGCAATCCCAGTTTCTATATAAGGCACTGAGCTTGGGATGCAAGTTCTTTTGGATTGCATCAATGTGTGCTGTAAAGTTCAAATGGTGATCTAGCCAGAACCCAAGGTATCTGAAAGTCATAGCATTTTCAATCGGGCTGCCATCCAGGGTGCGGAAGACAGGGGGATTTAAGTTTAGACAGCCTCTGTCTAGTGCCAAAGGACATGGAGACTGTCTTCTTGGCATTCAGGAACAGCTGGTTCAACTGGAACCAGTGCTGTATCTTGTTAAAGTCATATTGTAGTCTGGCCTCAGCACCTGTGTGTTAGGTGTTAGACATGTAAAAGATGGTGTCGTCTGCATACATGTGGATTTGGGAAGTGGAGCAGGCAGAAGGGAGGTCATTGAGGAAAATGGAAAATAAAATGGGACCATGTATTGATCCCTGAGGGACGCCAGTGATGATGGGGACAGGGGGGGAGATGGAAGAGGCAATCTTGACTGATTGGGATCTGCCTGACAGGTAAGACTGAAACTATGCTGTGGCTGAGGAATTTAGCCCAGCCACAGAGTTTTTGGAGGAGGAGGGCGTGGGATACTGGGTCAAAGGCTTTAGCCATATCAACAAAGATGGCAGCGGTAACATGTCCCTGATCCATGTTGGTAAGTATGGAGTCAGTGAGCCATAAGAGGGAGGTAGTGGTGGAGTGGGATTTATGGAAGCCAGACTGGAATGGTGTGAAAATGAGGAGGAGTCAAGGTAAGGGGTGAGTTGTGCAAGGACAATGCATTCTTGGAGCTTGGCTAGGACAGGGAGTAAAGAGACTGGGCGATAGTTCCCAGGGGTGGTAGGATCTCCACCTTTGGGGAGAGAAATAACTGTGGAGTGTTTCCAGACAGAGAGGACTGAGGATTGGGTGAAAGATAGGTTGAGAAGAGAGGCCAGGGGGCAGCTATAGCAGGGGTGGAGAAGTAGAGCAGAATGGGGTCTATGTCATCTGGGCTCTTGCCCTTGGAGAGGTTCAAGGCATGGAGGGCTTTTAGGGCATCATTTGGTGAAATGATGGAGAATGAGAACTAGGGGGTGGTGGCCGGGGAGGTTAGGACAGGGTAGGGGGTCTGGAGAGGTGGTAGGTGTATGTGCAGGGAGGTTGGAGAGGAGCGAGGAGGCACAAGATGTAAAGAAGGTGTTGAAAGTGGATGTGACAGATGGCTGGTCAGAAAGTGTTGCTCCACCATGGATGAGTGTTGGGATTGGGGGGTGGGAGGCAGGAAAAAAGAGGGGTTTGACAACTCTCCAGAACTTAGAGGGATGGCTTAAATTGGTAATGAATGATGTGGAGAAGTATTCTGACTTAGTATATCTTGAGGCCTTAGAACAAGATTTCTAAGATGCCTGTAGTGAAGGAGGAGAGTGTGAGATCTGGTTTTCATCATGTAAGCCTTCCAGGCCTGGTCCCAGGCATGCATGCAGGCCAAAAGCTCAGCATTAATCCAGAGAAGATGTGAATCTATATCTCTAGTGAGCTTAGTGGCGGGGCATGTAAATCCCAAATTTCCAGGAATTTTGTTTGAAGGTAGCTAAGGGCAGGATCGATAGAGGTTTCTGTGAGGGTGGGGGGCCAGTCAGTGTGGTGCAAGTCATTTAGTAAGGGAGTTACGTATAGTGAGTAAAATGAGCGTAGATGGATCAGTTTTTTTGGGGGGAGGCTATAGTCTGATGGATTTTGCAGATGCAGTAAATCATGTGGTGGTCACTAAGGGAATCTGGGAGAATGCCATAGTCAATTATACAGTGGGGATGGGAGGTGAGTGCCCAGTCCATCAGTGTGTGTGTTTGAGAGATTTGTGGTTTAGTCCACCAGGGAATTCAATGAGTGGTTGAAGAACTAGGGTGGAGCTCAGGGTTTTGGCTTCATTGGGGACTGGGGAGCCACCTGGAGGGATGCAGACCTATACTGGTGCGATGGTCTGCATCTCTCCAGGGGGGAACCAGGATCCTAGGTGAGAGGTTTAAATGCTTCATTGGCAAGCATTTAAACTAGCCAAGGGGGGAGGCACTGAAAAGGAGCAGGGAAATCCGAGCCTCCCCCCACAAAACATGGTGATTAGTGAGGTAAACACCAAGGTACAGAAGTTATTAGGGAGCAGAACAGATTTAAATTTAAAAAAAAGGCAAAGGCAGTAAGGACAGAAATGGGGCTAAAAGGGGTAAGGCTATCAAAAAGTGGAGGGGTGATGAGTACCAATGCCCATAGTCTGTGTAACAAGCTCCCTGAACTAGTGGCCTTGATGGAAGAGGGTTGCCTGGATATTGTGGCAGTCACAGAAACATGGTACACAGAGAACCATGACTGGGATGTCAACATACCAGGATACACAATCTACAGGAGGGACAGGGAGGGTAAAAGAGGAGGAGGAGTAGCTCTCTATGTAAAGGAAGGGATCAAAGCAACAGAACTAAAGAGTAAACAGGGAGCAGATGAGGCACTTTGGGTCACCCTGGAGACAGGAAATGGCACCACAATCTGCATGGGGGTTGTATACAGACCCCCATCTCAGGGGGAGGGAATGGACAAGGAAATGATAGAAGGCTTTCTTAGAATGGCAGAAAAAGGCAAGATATTGTTGATGGGGGACCTGAATATGCCAGATGTTAACTGGAGCACCTCTGCTGCAGGCACATCCAAGAGCAGGGTCATTCTTGATGCTCTACATGGGGCATGCCTCAGACAGCTAGTATTGGAACCCACTCGGGGAAGGAGCAATCTTAGACCTGGTGCTCTCAAATGAGGATGGAGAAAGAATCTCAGATTTAGAAGTGGGTAGCCATCTGGGAACAAGCGACCACCAAACAGTGTGATTCATGATAAACACAGCCATACAATCAAGCCATACAAAAGCAAGAGTACTGGACTTTAGGAGGGCTGACTTTGGGAAAATGAGAGAGTGCCTCAGAAAAGCACTAGCAAACAGGCAAGAAGGAGGGGTGGAGGAACAATGGGGAATGATCAAAACCGCCATCACAGAGGCAACAAGTCTTTGTGTAAAGCAAATCAATAAAACACAACGTAGGAAAAAACCACTATGGTTCTCAAAAGAGGTGGCAGGGAAGGTTAAGGAGAAAAGGACAGCATTCAGGAAATATAAGGAAACACAGAAGGAGCAGGACAGAGAACTTTATCAGTTAAAGCAGAAAGAGGCTGGGAAGGCAGTCAGAATAACAAAGGCCCAAACTGAGGAAAGGATAGCCAATTCTGTTAAGAAGGGGGATAAGACTTTTTATAGGTACATTAGGGAGCGAAGAAAGACCAAAGGAGGGACACTGAAGCTTAATGAAGGGGAGGAAATGTGGGTAGAGGGAGACAGTGAAAAAGCAGGAATACTGAACGAATATTTCTGCTCAGTATTCACAAAGGAAGAGGAGGGGGAGTTACCTAAACCAAATAAGAGAAACACTCTGAAGATGGGGGTCGATACCAGTCCATTTACAGAAGAAAGGGTTCTGAAAGAACTAATAAAATTGAAGGTGGACAAAAGCAATGGGGCCTGATGGGATTCACCCAAGAATTCTAAAGAACTAAGGGTAGAACTAGTGACACCGCTGACTACTCTCTTTAACAAATCATGGGAAGATGGGGTGGTACCCAAGGACTGGAGAAGGGCAGATGTGATTCCTCTTCACAAAAGTGGGAGCAGGATAGAGGCAGGAAACTACAGACCAGTTAGTTTGACCTCAGTGGTAGGGAAAATGATGGAATCACTTCTGAAGGAAAGAATTGTTGAGTACCTAGAGGCCAGTGGGGCAGAGGACCCAAGGCAGCATGGATTCACGATGGGAAGGTCGTGTCAGACGAAGCTAATAGATTTCTTTGACTGGGTGACCAAAGTAGTAGACCAGGGAGTGGCTGTGGACATGGCCTACCTAGATTTTAGCAAGGCATCTGATACAGTCCCACAAAAAGATTAATACACAAGATAGCCAGCCTTGGAGTGGGTCCCATGGTGGTAGCCTGGATAAAAAATTGGCTAGACAACAGGACGCAAAGGGTAGTAGTAAATGGAGTACACAGTGAAGAAAGGAGGGTTACTAGTGGGGTACCGCAGGGTTCAGTATTGGGACCGGTCCTTTTTAATGTCTTTATAAGTGACATTGCAGAGGAACTGGAAGGAAAAGTATGTCTCTTTGCAGATGACACAAAGATCTGCAACAGGGTTGATACACAAGATGGAGTGGAAAGGATGAGAAGGGACTTGGCAAGGTTGGAGGAATGGTCAAATGTATGGCAGCTCAGATTCAATGCAAAGAAGTGCAAGGTAATGCACCTGGGAAACAAAAACCCAGGGGAAGCGTGCACAATGGGGGGTGAGATACTGACAACAGTAAAAATAGAAAGGGACCTGGGGGTAATTATATCAGATGACCTAAAGGTGGGCAAGCAATGTGAGAAGGCAGTAAGGAAGGCTAGGGGGATACTGGGATGCATAGGAAGAGGCATCAATAGTAGAAAACAGGAAGTTGCTATCCCTCTGTACAGACAGTTGGTGAGACCCCATCTGGAGTACTGTGTGCAGTTCTGGAGACCCCATCTCCACATAGACAGAGTGGAGGCTGTCCAGAGGAGGGCAACCAAAATGGTGCAGGGTCTGCACCAGAAGACATACGAAGAAAGACTAAAGGAGCTTAATATGTATACCCTTGAGGAAAGAAGGGAGAGAGGGGACATGATAGAAACTTTCAAGTACATCAAGGGAATTAACAAAGTCCAAGAGGGTAGCATCTTCCAGAAAAAGAGATGTGCAAGAACAAGGGGGCACAATTTGAAGATAGAGGGGGGACGGCTCAGAGGTAATGTGAGGAAGTATTTTTTCACTGAGAGGGTTGTGGATGCATGGAACAGCCTCCCTGAGGAGGTCGTGGAGTCAAGAACAGTGGGGGACTTCAAGAATGCATGAGACAGGCATAAGGCAGTCCTAGTGCAAGGTAGGAGGAAGTAAGCTGTTGGTTAACTAGGATCTGCAGCTTATCTGTTAGGTAGGAAAATGGGCAGACTAGGTGGGCCAAGCTGTCCTTATCTGCCGTCAAATTCTATGTTTCTATGTTTCTATGTTAGTCATGTTGAAGAGGTAATTAGTTGTGTCAGGTTTAGGAATTTTACTTTGCTGCATATTGTAGAGCTGGTAGGAGATAACCAATCCACATTTAGGTCAACTAGTAGGTAATGGCTGTCCAGAGGAGGTATGTGAAGTGATAGTTGCAATGAGTTCGGATATGGATGATGTTGGGAGACCAAGGTGGCAGTACGTGCCAGCTGTGAATATTGACAGTGAGAAAGGGAGGGATAGCTTGATTAAAAAGGAGTTCATATTGGGAAGGGGATGAGTTTGACAGGATGGGAGAGTACTGGAATTTTGGGGATATAAACATTACGATAGCTCCGCCCTTACTGGGCCTGTCTTGTCTAATAAAAATTTAGCCTGGAGTAGTGAGAGCTGTACCAGGTATCTTAGAGGACAGCCAGGTTTCAGAAAGCACCAGAACATCCAGATGTAAGTCCAGCATGATTGGTTGAAGGAGGGAGAATTTGGGGAGTAGACTTCGTATAGTGAGTTGGACAATTTTTAAGCCCTTGGGTAGGTATGGGAGGGTGTTGGTTCCAGGATTTAATTCAATGTCACCTGCTGTGATGATGAGAGTGATAAGCAGTTTGGAAAATGAATAGGCCCATTTGGAAGCTTCTAGTTGGAGAGCATGTGGGGGTGGGGAGCAGAGGAGTTTGGAGTAATTTAGACTAACTAAGAGAAATGTAGGAGGAAGTATGGATGGATGGGGAGGCCAAGAGTAATTGATTGGAGTAGGTTATATGGGGAGCGTGAGTGTGAGAGAGAGAGAGTAGGTTGGGTGAGTGGGGGGCGGGGGGCCAAGGGGTGAGAGAAGGAGGTAGAGAGACCAGTAAAAAGAGATGAGCAAGGGCAATACAGTAGAAGATTATGTTATGCATCGTGGGCATAGTCAGAAGGAGAGAACAGAGCACAGTGATAAAAGGTAGGCTAGGCAAAGCGAAATAAGATATACAATTGTTGACTGAAAGGACTGGTTACTTGAAGGGGTGCCATGCCACTTGCGGCCACTAGGGTAAAGTGGGATAACAGAAGTAGAAAAAAGGTGCACCCTAGCAAGCTGTGTGGCCTAGTGGTTAGCGTGGAGACTTATGACAGAACTGAATCTCTGGGGTCATAGGTTTTGAAACCACCAGCAGGAGTGAGGTGAGGAGAAGAAAGACAGATGAAAGGAGGAATTTACTTCAGTTGGAGAGGGGGAATTAAAATAGAGTGAGTAATATTGTTGGAGGGAGAGTAAAATGTTACTTCCCACAAAGGGGTTAAATAGTGACCTCTAGAGCTTTAATGCAAAGCAGTGCAAAATAATGCACTTAAGAGACACAGAAACATAGACTTTGACGGCAGATGAGGACCGCTTGGCCCACCTAGTCTGCCCATTTCCCTACCTACAGGATAAGCTGCAGATCCTAGTTAACCAACAGCCTATTTCTTCTTACCCCCCACAAGAATTGCGTTAAGTCTGTCCCATGTATTCTTGAATTCTTCCATAGTTTTAGACTCCACAACCTCCTTAGGAAGGCTGTTCCATGCGTCCATCACCCTCTCTGTGAAAAAATACTTCCTCACATTGCCCCTGAACCACCCCCAATCTTTAAATTGTGTCCCCTTGTTCTTGCACATCTCTTTTTCTGAAAGATGCTACCCTCTTGGACTTTGTTGATTCCACTGAGGTATTTAAATGTTTCTATCGTGTCCCCCTCTCCCTCCTTTCCTCAAGGTATACATATTAAGCTCCTTTAGTCTCTCCTCATATGGCTTCTCTTGCAGACCCTGCACCATTTTAGTTGCCCTCCTCTGGACTGCCTCTATCCTGTCTATGTCCTTGTGGAGATGGGGTCTCCAGAACTGGACACAGTACTCCAGATGGGGTCTCACCAACTATCTGTACAGAGGGATAACAACTTCCTGTTTTCTGCTGGTGATGCCTCTCCCTATACATCCCAGTATACCCCAACCCTCCCTACCGCCTTCTCACATTGCTTGCTAACCTTAAGGTCATCTGATATGATTACCCTCAGGTCCCTTTCCATTTTTGTTGTTGTTACTACCCCCCCATTGTGTAATCTTCCCTTGGGTTTTTGTTTCCCAGGTGCATTACTTTGCACTTCTTTGCACTGAATCCAAGCTGCCATACTTCTGACCATTCCTCCAACCTTACCAAGTCCCTTTTCATCCTTTCCTCGCCTCCTTGTGTATCAACCCTGTTGCAGATCTTTGTGTCATCTGCAAAGAGACATACTTTTTCTTCCAGTCCCTCTGTAATGTCAGTTATAAAGACATTAAAAAGGACTGGACCCAGTACTGAACCATGTGGTACCCCACTAGTAACCCCTCTTTCTTCAGAGTGGACTCCATTTACAATTACCTTCCGTGTCCTGTTGTCCAGCCAATGTTTTACCCAGGCTACCATCCTGGGACCCACTCCCCGGCTGGTTAATTTGACAATTAATCTTTTGTGTGGGACTGTGTCAAATGCCTTGCTAAAGTCTAGGTAGGCCATGTCCATAGCCCCTCCCTGGTCTACTACTTTGGTTACCCAGTCAAAGAAATCAATTAGATTCGTCTGACATGACCTTCCCACTGTGAACCCATGCTGCCTTGGATCCTGTGTCCCACTGGCCTCTAGGTACTCAACAATTCTTTCCTTCAGAAGTGATTCCATCACTTTCCCTACCACAGAGGTCAAACTGACAGGTCTGTAGTTTCCTGCCTCTCTCTTGGTCCTACTTTTGTGAAGGGGAATCACATCTGCCTTCCTCCAGTCCTCAGGTACCACACCATCCTCCCATGATTTGTTAAAAAGTGTAGTCAGTGGTTTCACTAGTTCTCCCCTTAATTCTTTTAGAATTCTGGAGTGAATTCCATCAGGCCCCATTGCTTTGTCCACCTTCAGTTTTAGGAGTTCTTTCAGAACCCTTTCCTTCTGTGAAAGGACTGGGAACGACCCCCCCTATCAAGAGTGCTTCTGTTAATTGGATTAGGCACCTCCCCCTCCTCCTCTTTAGTGAATATTGAGCAGAAATATTCATTCAGTATCCCTGCTTTTTCACTGTCCCTCTCTGCCCACCCACCGTCCATTCTATTCAGACTCACTATCCCTCCCTTTGCCTTTCTATGCTCCCTGATGTACCTATAAAAGATTTTATCCCCCTTCTTAACCGAGTTGGCTATCTTTTCCTCAGTTTGGGCCTTTGCTGTTCTGACTTCCCTCCCTGCTTCCTTCTGCCTTAACTGGTACAGCTGTCTGTCCTGCTCCTTCTGTGTTTCCTTATACTTCCTGAATGCTATCTTTTTCTACCTGACTTTCCCTGCCACCTCTTTTGAGAACCATAGTGGCTTTTTCTTTCATTTTGATTTGTTTATTTGCTTGACACAAAGGCTTGTTGCCTCTGTGATGGCAGTTTTGATGTTTCCCCATTGTTGCTCCACCCCTCCTTGTAGCCTGTTTGCTAGTGCTTTTCTAAGGCACTCTCCCATCTTGCCAAAGTCAGCCATCCTGAAGTCCAGTACCCTCATTTTTGTATAGCTTGACTCTGTAGCTGAGTTTATCATGAACCACACTGTTTGGTGGTCACTTGTTCCCAGATGGCAACCCTCTTCTAGATCTGAGATCCTCTCACTGTCCCCATGTGAGAGTATGAGGTCTAAGATTGCTCCCTTATGAGTGGGAGGGTCATAAGAACCCGGGGGCAACATACCAACAGGGAGGCGATGTATTAACAGTTACACAACAGGAAAGGGACCTGGGGCTGATAATTTCTGATGATCTGAAGGTAGCAAAGCAGTGTGACAACGCAGGTGGGAAGGCTGGAAGGCTGCTTGGTTGCATAGGAAGGGGAATCACCAGAAGAAGGAGGTAGGTAATAATACCCCTATACAGATCACTGGTTAGGCCGCACTTCGAGTACAGTGTATAGTTCTGGAGTCCCCACCTCCATAACGACATAGAGAGGGCGGAGGCAGTGTAAAGAAGGGCAACCAAAATGGTGCATGGCCTGCATCAGAAGTCCTATCGGGTAATCAATCAATAATTCATTCTTTATTTGTAAAAATGCACCTTTCCCAAGATCAAGGCGCTTGTACATAAAACCACGCATAAATAAGAATAATTAAAATCATTCCATTAGACAGTGACTTTATCATACCATTACACGGTAACTAATGAATAGATAATTAAAAAGCAGGATACGCTAGGATGAATAAATAAGTCTTTAGCTCAGTCTTTAAAACTCTCAATGGTCAGGCACTCTCGCACCCAGCGAGATAGGAAACTCCACAGGATAGGGTTCGCAAAAGCGAATGATCGGGCCCCAGATGTCTTTAACCGAATCCTAGGAATCTCCATCAATCCCTCGTCAGAACAGAGGAGTGGACAGAGGGAGCAGTAAGGATGAAGGAGATCTTGCAGGTAACAGGGTCCCTGTTCGTGTAGGGTTTTGTAGGTCAGTAATCCAACCTTGAAGGTTATCCGCCACTGTACAAGTAGCCAGTGCAGTTCGCAGAGCACAGGTGTAATATGACTGACCCTAGAAGTGCCAGTCAATAGCCTGGCTGCTGTGTTCTGCACCAGCTGCAGGTGGTGAACATCCACCCCCGGTAAGGCTTAAGAAACTTTCCTCCCTGGAGGAAAGGGGGGGAGGGGAATATGATAGAAAAATTCAGATATCTCACAGGCAAAAACAATGTACAGGAGGGAAGCATCTTTCACAGAAAAAGATACTCAAGGACAAGGGGTCATGCTATGAAGTTCGAAGGGGGAGTCTCAGAGGAAGTGTGAGGAAGTACTTCTTCATGGAGAGAGTGGTGGATGCATGGAACAGTTTACCAGCAGAGGTGGCAGGGGCAGAAAGGGTGACAGGGTTCAAGAATGCATGGGATTGACACAGAGAGATCTTAGCGTTGGGGGGTGGAGAGATCGGAGACCGAGTAGGGTCTACGGTGACAGTATAGGTGGGGAAAATAGGGCAGACTAGGTGGGCCATCAGGTTCTTATCTGCTAACAGATTCTGTGTTTCTATGTTAAGTAATTTTTTCTTCTTGCATGAGGCCACTTCACCAAAAGGATACTGTAACTATATGAAAAATAGTTAAGTGACCATTTAGAATACTCATAACTGCTGACCTCCGGAGAGAGCACCACCCTGATGGCAGCTTAATCTGCGAGTTCTGGACCACCGCTTGTACAATCCACCTCCATCGGATTGCAAAATACACCCATCTACCCCATAAAGCACGATTACCATTTCTAGGATTGCCTCTCAGCAGAAAAATAAAGAAAAACCTCCAGGACCACCACTGAAACAGACCAAAACCCTACTGGACTACTCCCAGTCCACAGTAGCCTGCTCGTCCGCGGCCCAGCCAGCCTTGGCCCCAGAGTTAATGATCTTCGACAAACAGGACTGTACTATTACTTCAAAACAGTTGTATGTGACTCTTCTAAAAATGTAAGCTACCTTGGAGTGTTTAGAGATGCGGGGGGATCCATTTGGTTTGCCGAAATGCATCGGCCCGATGCTTCGTATCCTGACCCCGGGCACCTGAAACATGGTTGCTCAACATCAGGATTGTACCCCCAGCGGAGTGAGAATCCTTAAGTATGGGAGTGTGGCGGGTGAAGCCCCCCAAATCACTTGCTGGGGGTAAAATGCCGATGTTGGGCAACCATGTTTCGGGTGCCTGGGGTCGGGATATGGAGCATCTCGCTGATGCATTTCGACAAATCATAATATATCCAGCGCAGGTGATGGAGGATCGCCGCAACATTGAAACCCTCACTAAGAAAACAGGCGATATTGAAAAATGTCTTAACGATTATACTACAACCATGGACATCCATAATTTGGCTCTTTTGGACCTACATAGGATAGAGCAGCAACTGGAACTCAGACTGGAGGACCTTGAAAATTGAAACAGGCGTTAATAACATACACATACATGGTCTTCCAGAGAGCACAGAATTGGGAAACATAATCACTTTTATGGAATCTTTCCTGCTTGAGATCTTGCAATCACCAGCGGATAAACATTAAATATTATTCGGACTCATTGCTCACTGGTTTCCCACCCAAAAGACCCTAAAGCTCGACCCTGCTTGGTAGTCATTGCCTTTCTGAACTTTTGCGTTAAAGAGGACATCCTTCAAACTGCTTGGGCTAAAAAAAAGGTCTGATTCAGAGATGTCCTCCTCTTTTTTGACAATGATTACACACCTCAATTGCTTGCACAGAGAAGACAAGTCTTGGCCATGGTCAGAACCCTATAACAAAAAGGCTACAAGGCATTCTTGGGAGTACCCAGCAAGACTTAAGGTGCTTACTGGGAAGGGTCCTCAGTGTTACTCAGATCTTGTGGCAGCTGAGCAATTTCTGTTCTCTCTGGATATAAATGTGCCCCCGAACTCTTCTCCGATACAGAGATCCCATTTACTGAACCAGACATGGCAGACTGTAGGACATAAAAGACACAACAGCAGTGATCACCTGGACACTTCTGGTTTGTGGGACTCAGTCTGTGCACACAGAGAAATACCGATTTCAACGGCCCAGACAGAATCTATGGAGAACACCCTTTCTGAAGAGACCCCACGGAGGATCGTACAGCTTGAAGATACTGCACCGCCCTGAGAACTGCTCGATATCAGAGCAGTTGATCATGTTCAGGACTTTTACAGTGAGTGGACATTTTGGAGGGATTTTAACACTTGATGGCTAATATCTAGCATTCTTCCCCTGAGATTTATACGGGGGACTGAGATGTTAAATTATATTTGTTGTTATTAAACTATATTTGTTGTTATATGATGCAGTGGATATAAAAGGGTGGAGTGGTCAGGGTCGTGGCAGCCCCGCCTTGGGAAGGGGGGGGGGGGTTCGGGCTGGGTTGGCTCTCTGCTTCCAATGGTGTCTCTGCGGTGGACCTGGTGAGTCTGATATGGGCAATCATGATTCAGGGTAGAGATCTCTGGGGGAGGTCGACTTTGTGGTCAGACCAGTGCCTGGTGGGGTGTCAGAGGATGGCAGCCCCCCTTTCATTTGGTCAGCTCTTCTTATTACCTCCTATCCCATGGTTTAAAGTACCGGACCCAGGTGGCTAGATTGTTGGCCAATCCATTGGCTAGAACTGGCTTTGGAACTAGAATACTGGAATCTTTCACAAGGTCTGGTAGGAGGACCCAGGAGGCCAGATTGGTGTGCCCACTGGGTGTAGCCACTGGCGATGGGCCCCCTAGTTCAAGTGGTGCAGAAACTGCAGAGACGCTGGAGCATGGTGAACAAGAGGAGGGTCTATTTTTTTTTTCTGGCTTTTTGGGCTGGCCATGTCGCTCCCAAGGCCACCTTCTGGCTTTGGTTCACTCAGATGAGCCACCCTTAGCAGTTACTTCTTGGTTGGGTCATTCAAAATGTTTTGCCTGAAGGACTCCTCGTAGGGTCCGCTAGGGGGAATGCAAAAGGAAGGATGCGCAGTAGTGCATCCTCTCACTCTTTTTTTTTTCCAACTCTGTTTCTTCTCCTTCCGACCAGAACTCTCTCGGGCTACCTCTCTCACCATTGTCGTTCTACCGCCCGCTGTGTTCTCCGCCATCTTCAAGGATATTATGACTCCCCAGGGACTCGGGGGGGGGGTGACTGCTCCGGGGAGATCGAAGGGACAGTGGTGGAGAACAAATGCTGGGCATGTGGCGGCAATGGCACTGGAGGAACTGTTGCCTATCCGGTGGGAGGGAATTTTTCCACCTTAGTGTGTGTGCTCCCTTCCCCCTTGCGTGGTGCATGTCACAATTGGCTCACGGAAATGTCGGGCCATGCCAACTTACGTGCTGTCCAGTGCTCGGCAGTACCCCCAGTCTCCATCAGGGGCTGCTGGCGCACTGGACACCCCAGAGCCCTCCCCCTGGGATAGGAGAGCAGCCCAGCGGGCGCTCAATCCAATCCCACCCCTGCCGACCCCCGGCACCTGAGCTCGCTCCCAAACCCGGGTCGCCGGTGTGGCGCGAGGCATGGCATCCAGCGCCTCAACCCTCAGCGTCACCGGGCTGCCTCTCACTCTTACCAGTGCAGGATAAGAACCCCGCTGGGACAGCGGTCTGACGAGCACATGCCATGGCCCAATGGGATGAGCCACTGGCAGCAAGGGAGGCAAGCACTGCGTTTGAGACCAGGTTTCAATTCCCGGTCCCAGATGCATGGAATTTTTTCTTCTTTTTGCCCTTTGCGTGATATTAAGTGTTAACCCCCCCCCCTGGAGTTAGTTATATTAGTTGGGGGTTGGGGCACAGCCCCCAACAGGGGTGCGAGGGAAGATCCCATGTAAAACAAGGATTATGCTGTTTGTAATATATCGCGCTGTATTGGCAGTGCGGTATATTGCCATGGCATAATGTCTTGCGACAATATGACCCCTTGCCTCTTCATGAAATTCATTTGACAGCTTCTGAGCATGTCAAACTGAGAAGGTTGTGGGTGGGGGAAGTTTATGCCTCTCATTATGAGGCAAGTCCACATCAGAGGGGTAGCCATATTAGTGTGGCATAATGCCCCTTTGGTGATGTCACAAGTGAGGATGGACTCGGAGGGCAGGTTTGTTCTGATCCAGGGGGTGTATAGGGGTCATAAATGTGTTTTAGTTAACCTTTATGCTCCAAATGAAGAGGCCTTCAGACTTCCTTTCCTAGAGAAGGTCCAGAAAGAGATCATAGTGGACTCTGATAGCATGGTGGTGATGGGGGGGGATTACAATGATGTCATACACACAGGGTTAGACTGCCTGGGGAGGGGGTGTCTAAGGGATTGAACAGAACTGGGAAGCTACTCCTAAGTCTCTGTCAGGATTTAGGACTTGTTGAGAGCTGGCTTTTCTTACACCTGAGGGGTAAAGATTATACCTATTATTCCCTGTGGCACAAAGGATACTCCAGAATTGATTATTTTCTAATCTCGGCTTATTGGGTCCAAAATCGCCATAAATGTGACATAGGCCAAATTACTATTTCTGATCATGCGCCAGTATCCCTACCACGAATTACCACCCCAATGTCCCCAGAGTCCTGTTGGAGATTGAATGTAAGCCTGCTTACGTAAAAAGATTTTAAGGAATTTGTCCAGGACACTATCCAATCTTTCATTCACAATAACTCTCAGCAGGACACAAGGGAAGGTATTAGGTGGGATACCCTGAAATGTTGTCTAAGGGGAAAAATAATTAAATACTCAGCCAAGTTGAAAAAAGAACAGCTACAGACCAGGTTGGATTTGGAGAACCAGATAGCTCAGCTCGAATCCCAACACCAGGCCAGTTTAGATGAGCAATGTAAGGCTGACCTGAAACAAAAGCGTAGGGCACTTAATCAGCTGCTGGATATGCAGACAGAGGGGCAACTGTGATATGCTAGACAGAAATACTATGAGCGTGGGAACCAGGATGGAAAACTCCTGGCCTAGCAGCTCTGTAAGGAGGCAGCGAACAGGGCGGTGGTCCGTCTTAAGGATGGGGAGGGTGGCACCCCCATAATCTGCCTAGTTAAGATAGTCAAACAATTTGCCTAGTTTTATTTAAACCTGTACGATTCTAATCCCTCCCAGAACCATCAAGCCAAAGTGCAACAATTCCTCGATAATCTTCCAATGCCATCTTTAGATGCCACAGCTCGAGAGGCTCATAATGCTCCTTTTACTAAAACCGAAGTAATTGCTAAGATTAAACAACTCAAAATTGGGAAGGCACCGTGGTTGGATGGTTTCTCATCTGAGTTTTATAAACAATTTCATCCTCAGGTAATTGACTTGTTGGTAGCAACATTTAATGAGATACTGCAGAGTGAGCAGGGAGTTCCCCTTCGTGGAACTTAACGCAGATTTCGGTTATACTTAAGCCAGGTAAAAATCCAGAATCTTGTGGGTCTTATTGCCCAATTTCTCTGCTGCCAGCTGACATGAAGATTTTCACAGGAATATTAGTTGTTCGTCTCCAACGCTTATCTCTCCTCTGGTACACCATAATCAAACTAGCTTCATTGCCAGTAGATTTCTTCAAGACAATATTCAAAGATTCCTTAATGTTATTTCTGTCTAATGCCATTCCACCTCATTTCAGCTAGCCATCAGTATGAATGCTGAAAAGGCTTTTGACAGGGTGGATTGGACCTTTATGGCCTTCACCCTGACCAAATTTGGCCTGGGAGACAAGTTTATTTCTGCGGTTTCCGCCTTATATCAAAAACCCAAGGCAAGGGTGCAGGTTAATGGATTCCTGTCTGAGCACTTTTCCCTGAACAGGGGCATGGGCACCCAACAGGGCTGCCCCCTATCTCCCTTACACTTCACCCTGTCTTTGGAGTCATTGGCGATTTGGATTTGAGCTAACCCGCAGATCAAGGGTGTGATGGTGGAAGGGGTTGAACAAAAGCTTGCACTTTATACGGACAATTCTCTCTTTTTCTTAAATGAACCTCAGACCTCTCTCCAAAGCCTGCTAGAAGCTTTCCACATTTTTCGTGACCTAGCGAGTTACAAAATTAATCTCTCCAAATCAGAGGCTATGATTCTCAGTGGTAAACCCCTGTGGGACTTAAAGAGACCTTCGCCTTGTCATGGGCTAAAAAGAACACCTTTAGATATCTAGGAATTTTAATCTCTGTGGACCTCTCTGGCTTATTTAAAAACAACTACATCCGGCTTTATATCTTACAGGCAGATTTCATATGCTGGACCCTTTTGCCCCTCTCCTTATATGGTCGGGTGCAGACGGTTAAAATGAATGTCCTCCCGAGACTTTTGTTCTTATTTCAAACTCTCCTTATCCCCATCCTTAACTGTTTTTGGAACAAAGTGAACAGGGATATACAACATTTCCACTGGGTGGGTAAGCGTCCCCATCTGTCAGTTAAAATACTTTGGGCGTCTCAGGAAGAGGGTGGTTTGGGACTCCCTCACATGTACCATTATTACCTTGTGGCACAAGGGGCCCAATTGTGTACACAGGCAAAACAGAGAATAAATTCATGCTGGTACCCATTTAAAGAGGCCTCATTATTGGGAGGGGCCCTGTGGCCGCTGCCCACAAATGTCATACACCCCCACATATGGTTGCACACGACAAACCCCTGGGCAAAACACTCATTAAGGATACTCCTTCATCTCCATAAACTCACACATACCCCTAATTTGCTAGGCCCCCTCACCATTATCCAGCATGAGGACTCTTTATTCCCCCTTTGGATGCATGCTGGGTATGCCTGTTGGGAGCTCCAAGGTCTTACTGCTTTCTTTCAGTGCATAGATAGGACAGGATGCTTCACTTTTGCCACACTGCAGGAATGATTTTCTTTCCACAGAGAGGCTTTTTTTAGATATCTACAAATTCAGAACATTATTAATACCGCAGATAACCTACAAAGTCTCAGTAGAGAGCGAACACGTGTAGAAGCCTTTTGGTATGATGCTATTAGGATCAGGGACAAATTCAGCTATATTTCAGTCTTATATAAAATCATATTCTCAACCACTTCCTCTCCATTAGACAATATTAGAGTGAGATGAGAATGTGAGAGTGGCACAACAATTCCAGCAGAAGACTGATCTTGCAGGGTGAGATGGGGATGGCAGGTTACATCTTCTCCTATGTGGAAAGAATATAATTGGAAGATACTGACCTGCTTCTTTCAGACCCTCACGATCACAAAGCATTTTAACTCTATAGCTACAGAGGCATGTTGGAGGCTCTGTGGCAAATCCAGGGTACACACTAGCACATCTTCTGTGGTTGCCCCAGGTTAGAGGAATTCTGGTGTTGAATACATTGGGTAATACAACAGATGGGTGGGATTCCTCTTCCCTTTACCTTTTCTGACTGAGTTTTAGGTTTTCTGACCCTGTCCTCCAAGAAATGAAAAGTGCTAGCACTGGGGCAGATTTTAAGAGTCGCTGCCTTGAAGTGTATTATGGCCACATGGCTATCACATGACCCCCCCTTTGATGAGCCAATGTGTCTCTAGAGTGGCAGAGCTAGAACACATGGAAAGAATAACTTACACGCTTAGGCTAGATTGTGAGAAGTTTCTAGACATATGGCACCCTTGGCATGTGAGGTTGGCAAACCAATCAGAGGGGCCAACTGTTAATGTGGGTCGGGGTGAGGGAGTTGATGCAGGTAGGGATTCTGTATCCTAGGGTAGCTCTGTAAACAGGACTTTATAGGGAGATCCCGTGTGTGCCTATCAATATCAGTTAGAGGAGGGAGGATGGAGCTGTGCCAAAATGTTAGTTATTGTTGAGATTTTATAAATTAGGTTGCTTAGTTCACTAAGACATTATAGAGTTCACTAAGACATTACAGTGACTCAAAGTAATATCTTATATGTAGTGGACCTCATCTGACTTTGATAACATCCAACTCACGCTTGTTAAATTACGCCTGCTACTTAATGTGGGTAAAACACAGTGGGTTTTGTTCACTGCAAGGACAAAGGAGGAGTATCACAACTTACGTATAGTTGCCCTAAATGGGATACAATTATGTAGGGCTTCTTATTATAAATATCTGGGCATTTTTTAGATGAA
This sequence comes from Neoceratodus forsteri, assembly GCA_016271365.2. Classification (NCBI taxonomy): domain Eukaryota; kingdom Metazoa; phylum Chordata; order Ceratodontiformes; family Ceratodontidae; genus Neoceratodus; species Neoceratodus forsteri. Next base: position 409,252,569 of record CM057453.1, read on the forward strand.
TTTATGACATTTGAAAAACATATACAAATCTTATCTGCTAAACTAAAGAAATTATTGTCTTTCTTTTACAGAAATAGGTCTTGTTTTAGTTTTACCATTCGAAAACAATTAGTTAATTATTTTTTTATGTCACAGATTGACTATTGTGACTGTATATACATGAAAACGACATACACTACTAAAATTACTAGATCAGTTGTATCATAGTGCCCTGAGGTTTGTCTCGGGCTTGCCGTGGAAAAGCCATCACTGTAAGCTTTATGCTGCGGTGGGGGTGGCAATCCTCGGCAGCCCATAGACAATACTACTGGGATTTCTAAGCATATAAATTTGTATTACAATCTTTACCTTCATATTTATCAACTTTATTGCAGTTTAAACAACTGAATAAGTATGCGCTAAGGTATAATAACTTTCCACAATTTTTATGCCTAGGGTTAGAACCAAATATAGTAACAACTTATTAGCAGTCTCTATACCCTGTACATGGATTGCCATTCAAAAAAAACAAGGTTTATAGCTTTAATATCAATCTCTCATTTTAAGAATTGTCTAGCTAAAGCTACATCGTATAAGTGGAACTGTTTTAACTGAATCATGTTGAATTGTATGTCTGTATGTATTTGGTGTTGTAACTTGTTTTGTAAAATCTGTTTTATATGTTGGATGTAATTGTAAAAGAGAGCTTACTTTCAATTTGCTTTCCAATAAATTGATTGATGATATTGAATTGTCATCTGTCAGTTCTGAAACATTTTTCATGTTATGATGGCAGAGCTAACAGAATAAGAACATGAGAATTGTAAAGTTCTATATGGACTATCAGAATTGTAACTATTGGCATGGCTGTCATGTTCATAGCTATCAATAAAAGTCTACTGAGTAAAAAAAAAAGAGTACTCATAACTGAGTGTTAGTCAGAACTTAGTACTGTGTTTTTGAGAAATGCGACTGGGAAATCATAGTCTGGTGTCATCCGGCAACTTAAACCAAGTTTTCCACAGTTTTAAGATTAAACTATGGAATTCTTTGTCTTACTGCCAAGCAGATTTATTTCAACCTTACTTCTTTCAATGTCAACTGTCATTGAGAATGAAATTTCTGTACTGGCAAATACATTTTTAATGCAGTATATAAATATCATGATACACGTTTGTTATTCACCTTGCTTGCAATCCTTTCTCCCATAAGTTGCTATACTGCATGCTTTCCTGTTTATGTATAATGATGGTCTTTGAAAAAAGTTTTAATATTGTAACTGAGTGTATGAATGGTGGACCCCACTGAAAATGAGCCCTGGCTGAATTGAGTGAATCCTTTTCTTTCTTTTTTTTGATTCAGTTATTTCTCCCCTAGTTGGCAGGGCTCCGCCACCTGGTTCTGAGGCACATTGGCTCCCCTCTTCCTGCACTTGCCAGGAGACCACAGTAACCCGTATGGTGGGTTCCCTTCCAAGTGGCATGTGAGTGAGGAGAAAGGGTAGAGATATGCTAATCCGGTGATCTGGTTCAAGAGTGAGAGCAGAACCAGGGACCAGGCATCATTATGCTTGCTGTAGGAGGATTTTTTCTGCATGTTTTCCCCCCCAACACTGGGGACTGCAATGACATCAATGGCCAGCAGTGTGTGCTGTCGCACGCTACGTTCTGACATCTACCCCAGCACCAGTCCCAATCCTGAGGCTCTTAACTGGTGCACGTGGTTCCTGGCAATTGCCGGGAGTCAGGATATTGATGGGATCCTACTCCCACCCCACCCTCCCAGAGGAAAAGAGCTGTGTATTGGACACTCGTCCTCCTCCCCCATCTAATGCTCCAAGCTCCTTCCTAAACTCAGGTTGTTGCCGCTGTAAGTGGTAGCTGTACCGCTGCACCAGCAGGCTGGCCTGGTAAATCCTTTTCTTGATTGTAAGAATAAAGTATTTACTACTACAACTAGTTAAAGGAAAATCTTTCTAGGCCAATACAAACTCCACCAGCATTTGGTTTGTGGGCCAATGCCAGTTTTGACCCCTGCTATGACAGGGCCAAAAATGTTCAAAGTTGAGAAGTAGAAGAAATTTCCTTTGTAGATAGTGAGACATTTCTCAATGAGACCTGTTTAGGTGCCGGCTTCAGTCTGTTTCATTCCCAGAAGTTTGCAATTTTTTTTTGTTACATAATATTGAATGGTACACTTGCTTTGATAGCCAGAGACAAACACAATAGACCCTTGATCTTTTTTTCATCTGCCTCTTCCTATGTTTGTAACCTAACGACTGGCTTTTGCTGGTAAGATTTTCTGTTTGGATTGTGCACCATTGTTAGTTTAGGTGGTCACTGACCACTTCATCAGGTGGAGTTTTATAAATGTTTGGATTAAGGTTCTTTACTGAAAGCATACTTCTCTCTTTCTAGAAATTACATTTTTATCTAAATTAAATGCCTGCTTCATCAGTCACAAATGCTGTTCTGCTGTGTTTGGAAAGATTTGTAATACAGGACAGTATGATGTTGGAATGGCAAGGGTACTCTTTGCCACCCTGACAACTCTGGTTTTGTGCTCAAACCTAGGAGACTGCGGTCACACAGGACACACCACATCCTCATTGGGGTGGCCTGCTACTGCACCCTTACCACTGGTGGTTCTGGGAAGCTCAGGTGTACATGCAGGCACTGAAGAAATGGGTGGTGATAAAGCATGTCTGCAAGGTGGGTGGTGTCAAAGGAGGGAAGTACTCTGATTTGACAGAGGAAGTTGACCCTGTCTCCATGTCTGAGGACTGTCTGTACTGACGTAGTTTCCTGTGCTATCTCCACCCCCACAGTGCAGGATACTGGGTAGAGCTGACTGTGAGTATAGACTGGGATCCTTGGGGGGGGGTGGGATGATGATGAGGGTCAACTGAGCGTTTAGCCAAGGTAGGCTGTAATGGTTATGGGGATAGGAAGCAGACTATATAGCTGGCTCTTTAGGACGTGAGTGATACTTGGGTGCAAAAACAGGACATCCTGAATAGGAACTGTAGGCATAAAGTTAAAAACATCATTCAAATATACGATTTTCTGTTACAGGGTTGTGGCGATCGTGTGCTTTCAAAGTGGAGTATGGATCTTGTTCAAAATAAATTGTCCATTCAGGCTTTGGTTGATTCCAGTATGATAAAACGTAGTAGCATCTTTGACTTTTTGATATACTTTATATAGAACATTATTTTAGCCAATAAGAATGCAGGGTCTTGAATAAATGCTGTTTATCGACTGTTCCTTTATCATAGGTTAAACAAACTGTTTTGGGATACAGTTTTTGTAGTCGGTTGTCACTAGAGGCCTCCCTGAAGAGGTCTTGGAGTCAAGAGCAATGGGGAAATTCAAGAATGCATGGGACAGACATAAGGCAGTCCTAGTGGGGGGTAGGAGGAAGTAAGCTGTTGGTTAACTAGGATCTGCAGCTTATCTGTTAGATAGGAAATGGGCAGACTAGGTGGGCCAAGCGGTCCTTATCTGCCATCAAATTCTATAGACATAAAATACCCAAAAGGCATGAAGAATTTGTTTAGTTTTCATGACTAATCTAGCCGACTAAGTGTCAGTGTGTTGGGCTACATGTTTTTATAAGCTCTGTGCCAATATATAGGTCACCCAAGGGCCCCATTATAAAATACAGCATGTATTGAAGAGCCATTTCTGTTTTATAGGTGTAAATGTCTTGGGCTTCATTTCTGAGTTTCTCCAGCTCAGATTTCACTGATTGATCACTCGCGTGATACTGGAATTGAAAAACTGTGCTCCTCTGAAGAATAGTCTGTAAGTGAGCCTCTCATTGGCATTTGACGTGTGCTGTGTGTGCAATAAGATGCCCTCACAGAACCATTTTAATGATGTCCCATAGCACAGCAGGGGAGATCACCACAGATACTGTGTGAGAAGTTAACATGTCTAAAATGTGCAGTATTTAATAGGGGAAAAAGTTTCCAGAGGGAGAGATCCCTGGGGTGACCTAGGTCAACTGTCAACAAAGCACACGGTCGGTCAGTGATACAGAAGGAAGCATGAATTGTGACATGGATGTAATCTATGCACATGTAAGTATTGTGTGGCACCAAATATTAGAAGTACTACCTGTCAGGAGTGTGTAAAACATGCCAAGTATCAACCCATCCAGCCTGGTCCAAAACCTTTTTATAGGATCTCTGAGCAGGCATTTACATGGAGAGGGTAGGGTGTGATGTGTCAAGTGCTGTATTAAAGATTAAACTGTACTCCTACCCACATCAGTATATCTATGCTCAGTGCCAAAATTTTATCGAGCAAATGTGCAGCATCCAAGGCATCCACCCCAGGGGGTAAACAGAGGCTCACCAGAGTGTCCTCCTTCCCATATAATCAGCAAGAGACCAATGCCAGTCACCTGTGGGGGTCACAGTATTTATGTTAGGTATGGAAGGTAAAGATTTAGTCAACAAAACAGCCACATCTCTGTGTTTTCTTTTTTGATAGGCAGAAGCCACCACATCAGAAAATCCAAATGTTGTCCATTTTTGGTATTCTGTGGCCGAAAGATGGGTTTCCTGTAACAGCAGACTGTTGGATTTATGGCTTTTGAGAGATTTAAAAATCTTATACCTTTTAATGGGGGTATTAAGCCTGTTAACATTCTGAGAAAGAACAAAGTTAAATCCTAGCCATAGAGGGTCTAATAGGAGTTGGTAAAACAGAAGCACTCCCATCTCAAAAAGGGCACCTGCTCCCCACTATATAATGGTTGATCCTCCCCCCCAACATCAGCAGTCACAGAAGCCACAGACAGCATTGACACATAATCATCAGAGATGATGCAGAGCAATATACCATGCAAATTTAAGAGAAACAAGAACTGATGAAACCATATAATAACTTTCCCAGGTACGACGGGAATTAAACTTCATGGAAACTGAACAACTTTAACGAAAAAACTAGCTGACTTCCAAGTAAGGATTAACCCATGACAGAGCTTGAGTCTACTGTGAATTAATCATCGGTGGTGGGGTTGACCACGAGGCTGAAGGCCAAGTGGTTCCAACCACCCAACCGTTGATTAATTCACAGTAGACCCATGCTCTGTCATGGGTTAATTCACTTGTAACATGGGGAACAGAAATGGTTCAGCTCCCATTCCTTCTTTCTCTCCATCATGTTACAGTGAGTGAATGTTGTGCATAAATTGTCATTTTGCACAGTTTTCATATGAATTTTTCATTCCTACCTCTGTGCCGTGGTCGGACATATCATGATGTGCGGTCCGAAGGCAAAGTACAGGACAACCAATCGATTCTGTGCCGCTGTAGAAAGAGCTTTCTTACCTCCACAAACAATGCTTGGATAGCACTGTTCTGTGTTCTTAATTGAAGTGGACTCAGTGATGTGATACAAGACATGTTCCTGATGTCAGGCCATTTCACAGATCGCAGCTATCGGTGACGCTCGGCATGGTTCATGTTTCGCTGAAGGACGTAGGATACAAGCGGGTGTTACCGGTGTGTACGTGTTGTACTGCTGCTGGAGAAAGATGTGGTGTCAGTGCAACATAAGGTGGTGAAAAGTACTTGACTATTCCACATTACTTCTGTGTTACTAACGTCCTACTCCATATAACTACTTCTAGCACACTCTATTAAAGGTGAACAATAAAGGAAAGGACCATCACCTATCACTCAAATTACGCAAATCACAGTTTACTAATTCTAACAAACAGTTTTAAAGGTTAACAGTCAGGCACATGAAGAAACTACCACTATTCTAGTTTGCCCAATCAGACCCACAATAACTGTACACACACACCAGGTTTCAATTTTGGCATTAAAGGCCGCAGCTTTACTAAACAGTAATCATTTTATTTACAATACATAAAATTCTCTATATACAATCATTGACCTTGTACACAATTATGCAAGAGACCCCTGAGGCAGCGAATTCAGGTGGTGTGGTGCTTCCAATGGGGAGGGACTCTGGCCCTCGAGTCGGGCAGACCTGCCCAGGGCCATGCCTCTCCCTTGGACAGTCCCCCCCACTCAATTGCATCTGGGGGTATCATGCCAGTTGAGCAGAGGCTGGTGCCCATGCAGGGCCGCCTTTCCCGTCCTCCAGCTCTGAAATCCCTATGATGTCCACCGTGTTCTTGGGTACCTCTTCCTGGTAGCATACCCGCCCAGGGTCGCGCCACCTGGGCCCCGGGTCACCCAGTACCACGAACGCTTAATTTACCTATCCACCCTGAATTTACGCCAACCATGACAGTTTGCTGTGACATTGAAATTGTGGGCCCGCGAGGGCCTATAACTCGCAGTCCCCAACACTTGCTGTGGCCCATTGAAACAAAAATATTTTGGGTGGGTGGGATGTCCAGAAAGGTCAGGGCCGAGTTCAGAGAAGAGGGAATCCCTCTCTGCACTCCCCTTAAAACCCTCCCATTGACCCTCCCCCCGGAAGCTCGGGCCACGCCCCCTCCCATTGTGGGGGGCCATGCTGATTGGCCCACTTGTAGCCGGACTGGCCACTGTCCGAGGGCGGAGGCCCAGCAACATGGCTTGCCCAGCCACAGTTTTCTGGGTCAGGTAAAGCGACCCCCCCCCCGGTGAGAGGCTGGGGGGGTCATTGCCCAATCGGACCCACAATAACTGTACACACACCAGGTTTCAATTTTGGCATAAAAGGCTGCAGCTTTACTAAACAGTAATCATTTTATTTACAATACATAAAATTCTCTATATACAATCATTAACCTTGTACACAATTATGCAAGAGACCCCTAGGGCAGCGAATTCAGGTGGTGTGGTGCTTCCAATGGTGGGGGGGACTCTGGCCCTCGAGTCGGGCAGACCTGCCCAGGGCCATGCCTCTCCCTCAGACAGTCTCCCCCCACTCAATTACATCTGGGGGTATCATGCCAGTTGAGCAGGGGCCGGTGCCCACGCAGGGCCGCCTTCCTTGTCCTCCAGCCCTGAAACCCCTATGATGCCCACTGTGTTCTTGGGTACCTCTTCCCAGTAGCGTACCCACCCAGGGTCGTGCCACCCGGGCCCCAGGTCACCCAATACCACGAACGCTAAATTTACCTATCCACCCTGAATTTATGCCACTCCAATGTGCATAGCACGTTTTCCCCTTAATGCCTGAGGGGTCTCTCCTGTTTTACTGCTAACTCACAGAATTCCTGGATTGTGGCATTGAGGATGTCATTCCCTATCCCTGACAGATGTACTCCATCCCTGCTATACATGGCATCACATGTTCTGGGTATTAGGAAGTGATCCAAAATGGCAATTCCATGGAGGGAGGCAAATCGGGACACCTCCCGAATGACTTCTCTCCTAGCTTTCTCAATGGCTTTGATGCTGCGGGCACCCCTCCACTGACATCGAGAGATGATTCGAGACCAGGCCAGCCTGGTCGTCGGGAGCAAGGCCTGAAGCTGGGCCAAACCCGCTTGATTTCCCACAGAGTTTTGGGGCCCCTAACCTCTACTATGTCGCTTTCCGCCCAAGTGCACCACCAGTGCCAGGGTGTTTCTTTCCAACTCCAACCTTATCACTGTGTCCAACAGCTGTCCCCAATGCATCCCCCCTTTTCCAGCCCAACGAAGCCTTGCTTGTTCTTTCGGGACCCCCAGCTGTGTTCCATACGGGTGGACCAATGCTCGACTGTGTGCTTCCCGGATGTAGGAATGGCCGATGACCCATATATCTCGCGCATCCTTCCCTCTGCTATAAGATAAACAAAGAGTCATTATTGTTTCTTTCAACAGTTTTTTTGTCAATATGACCTCTATTTCTCTTGCACCACCTGTGGGCCCTGTTGAGGCCGGATACATCCCTTAAATGCTGCTGAAGACCACCTACCGATCTTCTTGATCTGTGCCTCCTCCAAACCCAATCTCGAGGCTTCCATGGCTGTCCCAATTTGAAATGAATGGGTGCCAAACATCTTGGGGTCCTTACCTGTGAACCACAAACTTTTGCGTAAGATTGCTGCAAATTGGTGTCTGATCACAGGGGATCCATCCCTGTGCACAAACAAATGACCCCCCCTGCAGGTCTATCTGCCGAGAAAGCCTGTAAACAGGTGTAAGGGCAGGACTCACTGGCACTTGAGCGATGCAAAGTGATCATTGCTGGGGGACCCACTTGGTTAGTTTTTGAACTTTGAAGACACAGGACGACTCTGTTGGGCATCCAGGAGATGTCCCCTAGCTGGATGTTGGAACCACCTGCAGCTGTTTTAGAGTCCAACACCAACTCCGAAACCCGAAATGCCCCATAAAATGCACATGTAAACAGGGACCTGAATAACTGTGCCTCATACCATGTGCTACATACTGTACCCAATGCTGACAGAATATCCGTCAGGTCGCCCATGCTTATTGGCATCCTGGGATCTGGTTTCTTTCCCCAGGATCTTTTCCACCCTTCCAGCATCTTGCGGGTTGTGAAGTTGCTGGTTGGGTCAGGGTGGCCCAATGCCTTCCAGATGAAAGCTGTTCCCGACAAGTGTACTCGGATGGCAGCTGGTGTCTGAAGCAACTGAATAAGGTGGAGCACATACTCTTGTACCTGTTGTTGTGTTTTGTGGGGTCTCGCTACCTGCTGTCCACAAAACAGGCAAATGTTGCAAAGCTACCTGTGTATTTCTCCAGGTCGATGGGCAACAGCAAGTTGAACCCATCGAAGCTTTCCTGACTCCCAAGTTGCCAAAGTGTGTCTGGGATCGGTGTTGGAGCTGCTTCCGCGTGTGGCGCCAGCTGTCTGAAGTGGTCGAACTGCAACCAAGACAAGGTATCAGTGATCACATCATCCTTCCCAGGCACATGTTTTGCCCGGAACGTGATGTTCCAGGATAGACAGCATAACACAAACACTCGCAGTACCCCCATCACATCCTCTGACTTGGAAGATTGAGTTGATGATATGTACCACTGCCTTGTTGTCAGAAAAGAACAGCACTGCCTGGTTCTGCAGCCAATGTCCCCACACCTGGACTGCTACCATGATTGGGAACAGCTCTAGCAGCGTTATGTTTTTAGTCAACCCCTGCTCCACCCAATTCTCTGGCCACGTTCCCACAAACCAGGACCTTTGAAAATACGCCCCGAAACCTATGCCCCCCCGATGTGTCAGTCACCATATCCAAACCATGGTGATGGGGTCCTTTACCTTGCCACATGCTTACTCCATTAAAATCAGTTAAAAAAGCTCCCCAGACCCTCAAGTTGGCCTTGAGGCCCCTTGATATCTATATATGGTGATATGGTTTTGTAGAGCCAGACATTGCTGCTGCTAGTCTCCTGAGGAATGGGCGCCTGGGGCTCACTGCCCAGCATGCAAAGTTGAGGAGTCCCAGCAGGGACTGTAATTGCACTAGGGTGGCCTTTCTTGCTCCAATAACTTCCCCCAGCAATCATCGTAGGTTTTTTACCTTATCCAAAGGTAACCATGAGACCATAGCCACAGAGTCCTGCTCAATACCCAAGAATGAGATGCATGTGGTAGGACCCTCTGTTTTCTCTACTGCCAGGGGTACCCCAATTTTTTTCATTAATGTCTGAAAGCCATTTAGAGTGTCCTGGCACTTACCCGAACCTTGGGACCTCATGAATAAAAATCATCAAGACAGTGAATGATTGTATGCTTCCCATGTATACCTTGGTGGCCCATTCTAGAAAGGTAGAAAATGTCTCAAAACTGCACAGCTAATTGAGCAACCATGGGCATTGCCATGTCATAATACCATTGCCTTCGAACATAAAACCCAATAGATTGGAATTCTTTGTCGTACTGGCAACAGGCGAAATGCTGACTTTATGTCACTCTTTGCCATCAAGGTGCTGGTGCCTAAGCCCCGGACCAATTCAACTGCTGCATCCAAGGATGAGTATTTCACTGACGCATCCTCTGGTGCAATGTGGTCATTTACCGATCCGCCTTCCGGGTAGGAAAGGTGATGGATCAGACGGTATTCCCCTTCGTTCTTTTTTGGGACAAGACCAAGTGGAGATACTCTGAGTGTCTGGAAGGGAGGCTGGCTAAAAGGGCCCGTGACCCATCCTGCTTGTACCTCTTTGTTGATCTTGTGTGCCAACATTGCTGGCAGAGTGATAGCTGATTTTAGGTTGCGGGCTGCCATAGCAATCCGTGGACCCCTGTAAGGGATTTCAAATCCCTCGCTAAAACCAGCCTGCAAAAATTGTGCTGCCCGTTGGTCAGGATACCGGGAAAGCCAGTTCGACATCTTTTGTAAGTCCACTGGGGTGTTTGCCAGCTTAGCCAGCCCCGGACTTGGACTTGTGTGAATGTGGAGGACTGGCAGTTCCAGACGTGGCTTTTTTGCAGTCGGTAACCCGGTGACCTCCTCCACACAACCTGCAGACATGATAGAATTTACAGTGGCTCTGAAAGCACTTCCCCTTATTGTAATCATAACAAGCTTTCGTGTCCCCTTTTTTGAACTCCTTTTTGTCACTGTTACTGAATCCGGTGATCACATGCCCACTGTCAGTGTACATTACAGAATTAGGTCTGCCCCTGGTCATGTACCTGACCCATAGATCGAGATGCATATTTTCCCATTTTAAACTGGGTTGGCGAGCCAGTTTTAGACGAAACTGCTTGTCGTATTTTAACCAGGCCCACCCGTCGAAAGACAGGTGAGCAAATTTAATGGTGTCCCTATACTTAAGTAAGGGCAGCAATTTATCTGGTACTTCATCCTGTACACTGACATGAATATGTCGAAGGCCGCAGTCCAGTTCTCAAAAGTGAATGGGACCTTCGGCCTCCGCACACTCTCCTTCATTCTTTTTCTGTCATTCTCTTCCTCCAGGAGTTCCCTGTGTAGCAGAGAGAACATGTCTATGTATTCTCCCTTCCATATTTTCTCCCTCATGCTGTCTGACAAATGATCCCCTAAAGGATCCTCCAGTCCTGCACATGCCCATTTGTTATTGTTGGGTACTGGAGAAGGAGCAGTTGGCGGGGTGTGGATCAGCTGATCTGCCACCAAGGGCCCAGGGGACCCCGACGACCCACTTGGTCCTTTTCCCTGCTCAGCAGTGCCACTCCCATTTATGCCCTGTGGTGCAAGGGCAAGTTGGCCCCCACTGCCACCCACCTGCACATTGGCTGTCACTGGGGGGCCATCCCCACTGCTCCACACACATGTTGTTTCCTGCCCCCAATTACCTGTAGCCCTGGGGTCACCCTTGAAACCCCTGGAGGTAGCGTTCCCACGGAGGGTCCTGGAGGGAGGCCCTATATATTGTTTCCAGCAGTGGTATCAAGACCCTGGGCTCCACCTGTTGTGGGGTTCCCCATCATCCCCAAGGGTTCTGGCTCCCAGGGCCACCTGGTCCCCAAGGGTATGCCGGCCAGAGAGGAAGGCCTTGTGCCCAAAGGGGGCCCCATGTTAAAGGTGCCCATGGATTTGTCTGAATACCCCCCTCCAGTTGAGCCCGACCCAGTCTGGCTCCAGTCTTGTCTGTCGCACTCAATGCCATGTGGTGTGCCCAGTTGTGGGTCTGTGCTGAGACCCACTGCTGGTCCCCCCATCTGGTCCCCGAGACACTTGCTCCCACTCCTGGATCTTCCTGTCTGCATGGATCCTCCTGTCCACGTGGTCCCTCCCCATTTCCAACCAAGTGCCTGTGGGTTGGGGGGCTATGGGGGCGTCGTCTGTCAAAATCTCACCTGAATACGTAATGGCTCATTTTGGTGCCTGTTGGCCCCACGTAACAACCCCCTTGACTCTTCACCACCCTCTAGTGGAAGGTCCGGGATACCTTCTCTTTTCTCAATGGACCTCCATGTCCGCAGCCTCATAAGTGATTGTAACACTATTGAGGATGCGTCACTTCCCTCTTGGTCCTCGTCCCCCTCAGTCAGCTCCTTCACCTCAGAAGTGTGGAGCGAGCCCTCTGCCATTAAACCTCTTGACTCACCAGCGGGTTCAGGTCCATCACGTCCTCCAAGCCTCGGTTCTGCTTGCTCTTCTGGCCTTGGGAGTGTTCCATCCTGTGTTGCTCCGGTACTGCCTGGCCATTCCGTCATTCGCTGCTGACCTCTGACCTTTTTTGTTCTTGCTTGGCATTTTGTCACCGGTGCCCTTTCACCTCGTCCCTCCCTCCTATCTGCAGGTGACTGGGCTACTGCTTCCAGAAGGCATGCGGATGACTGTCTCTGCCATGCTAGTGGCCTCCTTGGCACTACCTCTAAGCTACTAGAAGAGGTATCACCACTCATGCCAAGCCCCGTATCACATACCCGTGGGGTTTGGGTGACAGGGGCAGCTGCCTGCAATGCTGGATGCAGCCTGGCCGCAGCCTCCAACCAATTGTGGCCTCCTAGTTCCTTCATTCACTGAAAAGCTTCCATGAAGGCTCTGTCGGGCCCCTCGGACTGCTGCGAGCTGGGACCGGCCACGGCCGGTGAAGCTAGCTCCAGTCTTGTCCTATTAGCTGCCATAGTAGGTTGCCGATGTTAGGAACAAGGTAAGAGTGGTGGATCCCAACCTAAGCTATGTGGAAGAGAAAAAACAATACAGTTATCCCTGCAAGCTGCTGTACATTCTGCTCCACCTTAGTGGGGGAGTCTGCCAGGAGGATTATATCGCTGCATCCCTGTTTCTAATTCGGATTGCTTAATACACAAAGATTAACGCACAGTTGCTGAAATAAAGCACCACCTCGGGGGTTCAGAACCCCAGCCTAAATAGGTCTACAACTTGAAAAAGACCAGCTGTTAAAATGTTAAGCAACTTGCACCCCGTATCCCCACTCCTTGCCAGTTTTAATCCTGAACCCTTGCAGATGAATCTGATTCACTCCTGTATAAACAACCAGTGATTTCTATAAAGAAGTTATGAGGCATGTTATGATCATACAATGGGCAGTTGGTGTCATTGGGGTACCCGCATATGACTCCTGAGTAACCGCTTGCAATGCAAAACTTTAAACCATCCCATTAAATTCGTGTGATGCATATCTCCCCAAAAAAACAAACTCTTGTTCCCCCCATGCTGCTGCAAGCCCACCCTAACAAGCCCCAGTCCAAGCCCAGGGAGGCCATCCCCATGGCCGAGAGCTGGCGTAGCCCAGCCAAGCCTGCAGCGTGGTATTGGCGAACAAGCAGATGGGAAGCCATAAAGGGGAAATTCCCTGCCACTAGCTGCATGGTGACTACCCCCCTGGGCAAGGCTGAAGCACTGAAAGCTCCACCAGTCCGCCTAAGCTCACTGGAGAGGGAACAGACAAACCGCAGTGACACGGTAGCCAGGGAATCAAAGGGAAGGGAGCTGTTCCAGTGAGCTGCAACAAAGCTCCCAGGCCTGCAGCTTGCAAGGGAGCCCAGGCGGGCCTGCACCATCCCCGCGCAATCCGTGCTGTCCACGGCCCACCCCCCCATGACACAAGAGCCGCAGAGCTCCACCAGAAATACTTGCCAGGCCGGCTTGCACCTTGTACCAGGCGGAGGGGGGACTAAGTAATAGCACCAGGTGAGAGCCCCCGCAGTAACTCCGAATCTATATATTGCCACATGGCTAAACCGGAAACTCCCTACTCCAGCAAAGTCTCTTGTTAAAAACTTAGTTTTGAGATGAAGTGATTCAGCAAAATTGATAAAAGACATTTAATAAGCCCTAGATTCCATCAAACCTTAATATCGTAATTAAAGTAGACAACCCCATGGGTTAAGCACATCAGTAAAGTTCAGGTGGATATGAGAAACTAAAAAAAAAAACATATTAAGGAGGGGTTTAATTCATATTCTGCTTTTGGGTAGGGGGTGTTTGCTGCCCTGTGCCAATAAATTAAATGAGGAGGAGGCAGGAGTTAATGGCTGGATGCTCCCAGGCCTACCATGTGGTGAGAGGAGGCCTAAAGCTCGGGTCTGCACTGTTGGTCAAAGGGGGGACAGCCGCCTCTCCTGGGACACACCATTTAAAATGACCAAAACCAAACTTATTAAAAACAACCCCCAGGTGTGGGGGCAAACAGGGGCTGCAAGGGGAGATAACTTACATAAAGGAATGATAATTTTTTAACATGCCCAGCTCACGCAGATCTATCCAACACGCCAGGCATGTTGGACAAACCCTGTGAGTGCCTTCCATGTGGCTGAGGAAAAATTATTTTTTTTCTTTTAACAAACGAATCACCTTGCTCACTTGTATGGGCCCCATAGCATGATGGACTACTTAAAATTCAAACCCAGGGTATTAAAATAAGCTTACCTGCTGGATAATGTAGCCTCCTGAAGTGCAGCCGTGGGAAAACAGGAACCGACAAGGTGGCCTGAAATTAACTAAAAGCAATTACCCACGGTATCCGATGTCCAGAAAGGTCAGAGCCGAGTTCAGAGAAGGGAGAATCCTTCTCTACACTCCCCTTAAAACCCCCCTGTTGACCCTCCCCCAGAAGCTCAGGCCACACCCCCTCCCGTTGTGGGGGGCCCATGCTGATTGGCCCACTCTGGTAGCCGGGCTGGGCCACAGTTTGCCGAGGGCATGGTGGTCCACCAGCATGGCTAGCCCAGCCACAGTTTTCTGGGCCGTGTGCAAAGCCCCCCCCAGTGAGAGGCCGGGGGGAGTCATACTTGACATGTCAAGTATTCTCAAGCACAAATGCTAAGGTCATGTGACTACTTTTGGAGCACACAGCAACTACTTCTAGCACAGTCTATTAAAGGTGAACAGTAAAGGAAAGGGCCTCCATCTATATTGTCATTTGCCATGTTAACTATGCTACCTGTTCTAGTGTTGGAAAAGAAGCATTACTATATTGCCCACACAAAATTCCAACAAACAGTTTAAAAGGTCAACAGTGAGGCACTGAAGAAACCACCACTTATCTAGTCAGTTAGCTACATTTCTATTTTTTTCCAAACATAACAGCAGCGATGTAAATATCAAGCCTGTAGCACAACATGTGCTGTACGGTAAGGGTACTACAGCACGTTATTGTACAACTGTTGTCATTTATTCCTTATCATGCCCAGCACTGCTGGTGTTACTGAAATTGCTGTGATAGTGGAAATTCACCGCTCCATTTATTGTAAAATGATGCAGATTAAAAGGATTGCTTTCTCTGATGCTGCTCAAGCACTGTGCAGAGCTGTCCTGAGTGTGTGCTTGCCCCATTGTTTGATGCTGCACATTGATAGACATTGGCCTTTCACTGCTCCTCACTTCTTGGGGTACGTCTGTCTGCTGTGTCTCATCTCTGTTACATGTCTTCTGTGTCTCTGACCTGGTCTCTGGTTTTGGTGACTGTTTCTTGGACTCAGAATTCACAGCTGTATGTGACAATATGTTAGACCACTTCTCTCTGTCCTTGTTTGTTGGAGACCAGTAATTTTTTAGACTGGTTTTGCAGTGATGCCCCATAACAGTCATTATTTCTTGTGATGCTAGGCCGGCCTTGGACAGCAGCTGCACAGCTGTGCTATGAATGGAGTGGTTGGTATATCTTTTACTGAAACCTGCATCACGTGAAATGCAGGACATCATATTTCCAAGATAATTAACACCCATAGGCTGACTGGTGTACCAGTAATCTTGATCATCAAGGACGTACTGGGGTAGTTTTTTAGGATGCAGATATAGGGAAGGAGCATTTGGCGGGCATTTGGAGATATATTTTTAGAAGAGCATTACAGGACGCTGAGCATTGTCTGGATTTGGAAAAGCTCTCCTCGTAGCGCTTGCCAATGTTGCACATTTACTTTGTTATGATTTTTGTAGCCTCATTGAAGGCTACAGAAATCGTCTCTTTGCCATTGTCATCCATTGTCAAAGTGAAGGAGTCCTGCTTTAATTTAGTCTGGCCCTCTCTACCTTGACGAGCCAGTCCCAACTGCAATTCAAACCACAGCCTATGGACAAGGCCATAAGCTGTGTCTGTGCTTAGTTTTTTAGAGGTGCGTATCACCGGAAGGTCTCCATCTGTTATTCTTGGATGGTGCATACTGACATCTTGACCTGATCTTCGATATACTTTCAAGGCAGCAACAAATAAATTGTTAGCTGATGTGAATTCAGAGTCATTCACCATGTTTCTTTTCAACAGTACTGTACCACTTTTAAAATGTCTGTTTAAGCCAGCCCGTATACCCATGAAGGAATTAATGGTGTACTGCTGACCACCCACTGTACGCACTGTTGAGTAAAATTGGTGAAGAATGTTTGCAAGGTCAGTGTTGCTAACTGTATTAGCATTCATTGTTATGCCTTTGGATGACAACCAAGCATCAAATACTTTTAAAGCCCGACATGTGTTCTGATGTGTGTTGGGCTCATTTTTTTTCCTCTCCAAAACATCTAGATTTGCATTACTAAGGTCTGCATGTCGTTTGCAAATTTCTGTACTGCTGGTCTTACGCTTTTTATCCTGTGCTGATATACCTTTTTGTGGTGCTCTGTCAATACACGGTTACTCTTTCTCCCTGGCTGTTGAGGGTGATGCTGGTATAACCCCCTTGTTCCCAGGGATTACTAGAATCCCAGTTAGAATCAGTGGCAGGCAGGGAAGGCAGCTTGTGAAATGCCAGGTAAATGGTTTTCACACCGTCACACTCTGTTTCAGTCTCAGTTGAGCTGGAGTGATGATGTAATCATAAAACTCTTGCAGCAGCATAAGCCACAGTGTTCAGCTGGCTTTAGAGTGAATTGAAATGTTGAATGCAGTTCTAAGAGGAGGCTGCAGCTGCTGTGCAGCTCCTCAGTTTAGCTCTGGCAAAAAGGTATCCTTTTTATTTTAGTGGTAGTTTGTTGTCACCCTAGAAGAAGAACAAAGAAGACAGTTTTTCTGAAGTGGTGGAGATCTGTGCCAGTAAGGTTTCTTTGCCCCATCCCAGGAGGGATGGGGGCAAACTCCAGGATTCAGGGGCAATCCCCTTCGGTTGCCCACCCGACAGCAACAGTTCGACAGCGAGGTCCCCTACAGCGACTACAGCACCATGCTGCTGTAGGGAACCAGCTGGAACCTGGCACTGTCTGTCGAGGGTCCTGCACCCCCTCCCCAAATCAGCTCTGACTCAGAGTTGATAATCCTTAAGTGGGGGGGGGTTGTGGGAGCAAAGCCACCCAAAGAACACATCCAGCCTCTAGAAATCGGCCAGCCGACCCAAAATGCGGTCGACCTGCTGGTTTCGCTTCGTCGGGCATTCAATGACTATTTTGTCAAACACCCATCATGGATCCATCCCCTTGATCCACTTGTTTGGTGAAGCTGCCTTGGACATCTTCATTTGTTGTGAGCACATTTTTTCTGTGTAGGCCCAGGTGCATCTTCAATACCTAGGGGTGAGTTTCTCTGACAAAGGGACCCTGTTGCCTAGACTTTCTATTTAAAAGTGTCTGCCTATGTTGGAGTCCAGCATGTGACCATCCAAGTACAGAACTTTTAATTTCTGACACCTCTGAGGTGTGTGAAAGTAGTATGTTAAGTGTGATATACATTTCAAGACAGCACCTACAGTGCTTCTACAGTTGTGTGATGTTATTAATCAGATGAATGGCCGAGTATAAGCTTGGAAACAAAAGGTAGGAGACCCCCCCCATCTGGAGTAACCAATTTACCTCTACGGGTTCTGAAGGGCACCTATTACTTTTTCTTCAGTACAATTGGCCAATGCCTGAGAAAAGTGTTTACCCCTGGATGTGGGTTGTTTTTCTCTCAGTTCACCCCAGTACAGTGGGTTCTGAAAGTCCTGAGCCTCCATGTGCTCTTTTGTGGTCATGTGTACCATCTTCATTTCTCATGAAATATGGGAAAGTGTCCTAGTACTGGCAGTGTGTAGCACAAAAGGTTTCGGGCACATACAACTCACAAGAGAAACGCGTCAAAATTAAAACATTTATTTCACAAACATAAAACCAAATAAGTTTCCTGACATGTTTCGGACTGATCCCCCAGTCCTTTATCAAAGGTAATGAAGGAAGAATCCCGAGAACACAGTATTTATCTCATAATGAATAGCTTGACCAGATGAAATCCATCACATCAATTGCTATCAATTAATCACAAATTAAGCTTTCTAATCATTGAAGCCCCTTTTTTTGGATCTCACAAAATCTTCTCTCATTAATTTAAACTTTATATATTCCACATCATCTTCCAGCAACAATAAATACATACATAACAATCAGTGGATTGACATCATTTAAATAACACAAAACTCTACTACATCATAAAAAATATACTAACATCATTAGAATAAAACTACACTACGTAGTAAATAACAGAAGGACTGTGTGTGTGTGTGGGGGACATGAAGCCAAACAAACTGCACTAACTAATTCAAGCCTGAGTTTAACTACAGTCTTTTAAATATGGATATAATTCTAAAGGGCCATTAAGCCCCGGCCTTTTATTAGCTTTAAAGTTAAAATCCAATAATTTTCTCTTTTTAATACTAGATTGTTATAATCTCCACCTCTTGGGTTTTTATTCACCTTATCAATTGCCATAAACTTAAAAGTATGTCGTTCAGGTTCCTTTGCTGCAATAACATGTGCTGCCGTAGCATAAGTAATATCACCTCTCTGAATGGCTCGTAAATGCTCTCCAACCTTAATCTTAAAGCTTCTAATCGTTTTCCCTACATAAAATGCATCACAATTACATTTAGCTAAATATATAACTCCTTGTGTATCGCAGTTGATAAACTGTCTAATTTCAAAACTTTTGTTGTTGTTAGGGCTAGAGAAACAATTCTCCTGTATCATATAATTACAATAGATACATTGCTTACATTTAAAATTCCCTTTTTTATTACTGAACCATGTTCCTTTTTGTTTATTTTCATAATGGCTCCTTGTTAAATCTCCTACAGTGGGAATCTTTTTAAAGCACAATCTCGCCGGCTTCCTGGCTACTTCTTGCAGTCCTGGTTCAACTCCCAGTACGTGCCAGTGCCTACTAATTATATTTTCAAGTTCCTTCGCTCGTGCTGAGAATTCCGTAACAAAATTAAAACGATATTCACCATTCTGAACCTTAATATTATTTTTTAAGAGATCGTTCCTATCATGTTCCCCCCCACAGTCCTTCTGTTATTTACTACGTAGTGTAGTTTTATTCTAATGATGTTAATATATTTTTAATGATGTAGTACTGTAGAGTTTTGTGTTATTTAAATGATGTCAATACACTGATTGTTATGTATGTATTTATCGTTGCTGGAAGATGATGTGGAATATATAAAGTTTAAATTAATGAGAGAAGATTTTGTGAGATCTAAAAAAAGGGGCCACAATAATTAGAAAGCTTAATTTGTGATTAATTGATAGCAATTGATGTGATGGATTTCATCTGGTCAAGCTATTCATTATGAGATAAATACTGTGTTCTCTGGATTCTTCCTTCATTACCTTTGATAAAGGACTGGGGGATCAGTCTGAAACATGTCAGGAAACTTATTTGGTTTTATGTCTGTGAAATAAATGTTTTAATTTTTACGCATTTCTCTTATGAGTTGTATGTGCCCCAAACCTTTTGTGCTACAAGTGATTTGTTTGGTTTTGGAGCACTACATCCCAGTGCGCACTCATTTGGAATGAAAGTACTGGCTGTGTGTGCCTAGTCAATGGGAAATGTACTACTTCTGGCCATGTGTGCCAATCTCCATTTCAGAACCAGAGTGTTTGCTGTTTTGTGTTACTTCAGCCTATGCTAAATCAGAGTTCAGGAATTTCTGTACCCTGGAGAATCTGCAATACCAGTATGTGTAGCCCCATGGGGGTCTATCTTTGCTTTGTGATTATTCTTACTTTGTTATGTGAATAAAAGCCACACTCTAGAATCCCAACCTGGTTTGGACAGTATTGTTATTGCTTCCCTGTGTCTGGAGTTACTTGGGTGCCCCTGTTCAGAAGTGCAAACCTAGCATAACTGTGAACAAACATTTTCTCCCAAGGACCTGGGTTGCTGGCCATGGTAAATAATTCCACCAGGTGTGTGCCAGCTAGTTGCATCACTTGGTTGACAGTTTTTGTATAACAGTCTGCTCCACCGAGTCTAAGGGTGGCCATTTCTCTCTTTATGTCTTGTACTAATTTATGTAAACCCCCACCCCTCTCTGTTGCACCTAGACATCTGTGGTGAGAGGAGAAGCCCTGCTGGTTAAACAAGGGGGGCCGGTGGGGGGTTACACTGGTGTAGATGTCACCTTTTGTTCTCCAACTGCACAGGGAGAGTGAGGTGTTGGTGTAACGTGTGTTGTTGAAACAGGTGAGAAGGCACTAATGGGACCTACGCTGTGGTCTCTGTTGTGTGGAGTGGCAAGTGATGCAGAATTAAACAGTACATGCTTCACGGACCCCAAAGTAATGATATGCTGACTCACTTTGCTCTTGGACACTGAGTACTCAGTGTTCAAATGTGTCTGTGGAGTATTAAGCAATGGCATAGTAACCTGCTTTGGTGTTGCGCAGCTCTGAACATACATATTTGAATGTTGCAGTGCTCTTTTCTGCTGCCACTATGTTAGAGGACATGCTTGCACTTACTGTTTCTGAGGTTGTTTCTGTGACTTCCTTGATTTGCAATTTCTGTTTCCTGCCATATGTGTCTGTTCTGCTCTTTTGTACAGGTGACTGCATATTTAATATGTCAACATTGCTCCTTCCTGAAGTTGTAGGAGTTGCAGATAACGCTGCTTGGCTGTTGTGGAACGCTGAATTCTTTTTTTCCCATGGCTCATTGCACAGCACTGCAGAGCACTGAAGTTCTCTCTCCATTCCACGTAGAGTGACTGAAATACTTATTGCAGGGTCACAGAACTGCGTGTCTAGCCATGTTGCGATTGCAGTGTCTCTGAGTAAATTAGATGAGACATGCATTGTGAGTGTGAAGCAAACTTTTAAATAGACCGCCGAGCACACCGCGTGGTACACGTCTCACACTGCTGAACTATCGGCTCCTTTGGTCTGTTTCAGAAGTGTGTGTGTGTATGGGAGGTCAAAGTTGAAAGCGAATGCTTGCAGGACTCTGATGTTGTGCAGTGCAAAACTCACATGGGATTTTTATGTGGACCCACATATTCTTATGCGTATTCGCTTACTGCTTGTCAAAGGTAATGTGTTGTATGCCCTTCTACTTCAGGTAGGATTTCTGCTTCCCTTCCTTCCTTCCCTTCCTTCCTTCCCTTCTCTCTTCTCTTCTTCTTCTCTTCTCTTCTCTTCTCTTCTCTTCTCTCTTTAGCTATCATGAAGGCGCTATGTAGTTCTTACTTTTCTACTGTTACGCGTTGTATGCGCCTTTGTACTGAGAGTCCTATTTATATTGTCTCCTAACATTATTTGGTCACTGCTGCCATATGCATGTGAAGTAGCACAGTGCTCTGTAGAATTACACCAGTCAGAAGGTACAAAGTGAGGAATGTACAGTATTTTCTGATTATGGTGCTCACAGTACAGTAACCACAGGCTTGTGGTTATAAGCAGCACTTTTCCAGTGTTTGTGTGCTGCTTTCAATGTGCGAAGACAAGTGTTGTATGTAATAAAAGTGCACACAGTTGTTTGACTTATGGATTTCTGCATTTGTGCTACAGTGCCCTGTTTACATCATCTGCAGTTTAATTCTGCGTTCCTGTGTTCACTCGTGGTACTGCACACTATGAATAGGAGAGGAACAGGAAACGTGCATGGGGAAGAGTAAGGGAATGCACACAACCATTGATTATTTGTCAAGCAACCGTGGATTATTTTAAAAATAATCAACATCCACCTGGTGCTGTTGTGCTAATTTGCGCAATCCTTTCTCTTCCCCATATTACAAGTATTGGTGGAATACTCTGACCAGGGTGAAAAGGATAGCTAATCTGTCCCAGTTAGGGTAGGGCCTCTGTGGGGAATCCTGCTAAGTTAAATGTGACACCTACAGACACTATTGGCAGTTGCTACAGATTGCCCTTCCCCCATTGTTAGGAGAAGTGCAAATTTAACACTGGTGCAACGAAAGGTCATGCCTCTCCATCTCCTCATACTAGAGGAGTCCAAAGTCACTTTAAAGGATAA
The DNA here is from genome assembly GCA_016271365.2 of Neoceratodus forsteri. Classification (NCBI taxonomy): domain Eukaryota; kingdom Metazoa; phylum Chordata; order Ceratodontiformes; family Ceratodontidae; genus Neoceratodus; species Neoceratodus forsteri. The sequence continues at coordinate 409,274,592 of CM057453.1, forward strand.
GAACAGAACCCAATGCTGTTAAGGAGAAACGTAAATGACCCCCTCCCCATTTGCATGCAAGGGCCTAAACAGCCACATAGAACTACTGCATGCCTCCCTTCCAGCTGCAGAAGCAGGCCAAGGGGAAATGCACATTGTCTGTCAATCCCCATCTTGTGTACCTACAAGAAAGAAGGCATGTAGGGAACAAGACAAGCTACATGAGCAAAGACAGTAACAGTAAAGTCTAGTAACTCTTAAAGTATCAAGACCCCTCAAACTTATGGGGGATAAAACTGTCAGGATGACTTGTTAGAGCTGGACATAACTTGGGCTGAAGCAAACAAAATTACATATATTTAAAGTCTCACTGGGCTGGAGGGGCGGCATTTCTACACAAACGTGATAGTTACAACAGCATGGGGGTCCTTGTGTGTAATTCAACAAAGGAGCCTCCTATTCAGCACACCAGGCATAACAAGAGTTCCCCTACTCTGTGTATTATAACATTGTCAAGGGGGGAAGGCAGAGTGGAAGAACCATGCAACAATATCAGTAAGTCTACATCTGGCAGTAGGACGGAACAGTGAGGGAATGATTTTTTTTTTTTAATTTAATGTTCTTTATTAAATCACAGCCACAAGATTGCAACAGAGACAATGAACATTTTACGGGATAACCGACAATCCCAACATTCTCTTCCTCCCACCAGTGCCACCCCACCCAACCAACCCACCCTTGGAGAATCACAAAACCATTCTGGAGATTACATACAGTACACACACACACACACACACACACACATACACACACAAAAGGCAGTAGTATAGATAATCTCAAAGAGGATATAACTCTCCTAGGTCCCTGGGGTCCATCAAACCATCTAGACAGGGGCCAGGCAAGCGAATGGTAGGGTCAGGCCTGAGGACCTGATTGGAGTGAGAGCAAAGCATGAAGCGTGCCCCATTTTTTATTGTACCCATTTAGTTGACCCGGAAGGCTCACCATTGTCTTCTCTAAAGGAAGGTTAGCTAAGATCTCAGATAACCATTCAGGGTATGAAATGGAAATATTATCTTTCCAATGACGTAGTAGCACCCTCTTCACAGATAGAGAAATAAGGGAAATATGATATCTTCGCTGTGTTACCTGAACCTGGGAAAGGTCCCCTACTAGGCAGATTTCAGGGGTAAAACAATTCTCCAAACCTAAAAGGGGACCCATTCTACCTCAAATCTGTTCCCAGAGGGGAACAACCATAGGACATTCCCATAGGATGTGAAGTAATGACCCAGGCTCTTGATCACATCTGGTACAGAGAGAAGAGGTAGCTTTCCCCATTGCCACTAATTTAATTGGAGTGAACTATATATTATGTAATATGAAAAATTGAGTTAGGTAGAGTTTATCATTAGTGGTGTATCTATACAAGCCTGACCAGATGCAGTTCCAGTCAAAATCAGTAGTCGATAGAGCAGAGAACCAGAACTGGGAATGTCCTGTGGTGTCTTGGAAAAGTTTGGGAAACAGAATAGATGCGATTTGTGAGACAGAGTGAGGCTGCCAAGCTAAGGATTGGAGTTCGTGAAGGAGGACCCCTTGGTTGGTGGTCCAGGCAGTCATTCCAAACCAGCTTATTAGCAAGTGCCTAAGCTGATATACTTTAAAAATATACCAAGGTGGCAATTGAAACCTAGTTAATAAAGTCTGGCTGTCAAGGAGCTGGCCATCAGAAGCCAGATCTTCAACTAATTTCCCGGCCAGGTAAGGGAACCCTCCTGGTGTTATCAATTGATCTCATATCTTAAAATTAAAATTAGAACAAATCAGTTGGGAAGTGTCTCTCAGGTTGTCATAGCGGAGAGCTCTACACAACTGGGCATGAACTTTCAGGGAGGTGGAAATCACTGAGTGATGAAGAGCTGGTGGTAGTGATTTAGGTGAAATAAAGGGAAGACTGTCAGGAGAAAGGGCTGACTGAGCAATATGTTTTTCAATCTGGAGCCTCTATGGGACATAATTTGGCACTGCTAAGGAAAAGGGAGCTGGGAGCGATTTCATGTATTTATTAATGTGACCTGCTAGGTCGTACAAAAAGATGTTGGGGATCTTAAGGCCTCCATGTTTTTTAGGAGCACTTCAATGGGTATAAGAACGCCTCGGTGGCTTACCCTGCTAGATAAAAGTGAATATAAGAGAATGAACCTTTTTAAATCACTTGAGGGGGAATAGCACATTCAACACGAATAAGGGGTAAAGTAAAAGAGGCAGAATATTCGTTTTTTTTAAATTTGTTTTAGTCTTTGGTAACTGAGTAAGGCCCACTAGGCAGAACTGCCTGTTTTCAGGGGCGACCTGGGAGCACTGGGCGGTTAAGTGACTTGCTCAGAGTCACACAGTATGCAAGTGGAAGTTGTGAGAATCAAATTCGGGTCTGGTCTGCTGGATGTATCAAGCTTGTTCACACCTTATCCCTCTAACCTCTAGGCTATACTGCAAGCCATTTTGATAGCGCTTATTCTTCCCTGAAGGGAGAGATGAAGGGGGGGGGGACCACCGTTTCAAGTCCTGCTTGATCACAGTGACCAAGTCATCCAGATTCCATTTAATAAGTTGGGCAGGAGTTGGGGCAAGAGTTAAGCCTAGATATTTGAGACATGTAGCCCAACTTAAATGGAGATTCAGAATGCCTGCCTTAAATACCCTGGAATTTAAGGGCATCACTGTCATCTTATCCAGGTTGAGTTTATAGTTAGAGTATTTACCATACTCCTGTATAAGAGACAATGCTGCTGGGAGAGAAGTGATGGGGTCAAAGATATGTAGAAGAATGTCATCTGCATATGTGGAGAGCCTTAGATAGAAAGAGCCTATTGAAATTCCTTTTATTAGGGATGAGGTTTGAAGGTGGTATAGCAAGGGCTCTAAACATAAATCAAACAAAAGAAGATAACGTGCAGCCTTGCCTGGTACCCGAGCATAATGGAAAAGGAGAAGAGAGGACCCCATTGCAATAAATTCTCACACTCGGCTTAGAGTAGAGAACCTGAAGCCATCTTATAAAGTCTAGAGGGAAATCAAATTTTCTGAGAACAGCAAACATAAAGACCCAATTCACCCTGTCGAATGACTTCTCTGTGTCCAGGGATACCAACACCATAGGAATTTTGAACTCCCTGGCAGTGGAGAAGACGTGAGACAGCTTCCGGAGGTGGTCCACAGAGGAAGTGAGGAAATGATTGTGCAGAACAAAAACAAGTGACCACCAGGAGGGATCCAAGAGGTTGTAAGTAATAAAGGTAACTGTATACTATCAGAGATGAGGAAACACTCTTTCCAGGGCTACAGACTGCAACAGAGCCAGTGCTCCTGACCCCTCATGCCACACCTCTGAGAGCAGTGGATGCAGACAGGCAGGAGATGACCCCGGGGCACCATTAACAGCTATGTGGTAGCAAAGTTTAGGTACGGTATATACCCGATAACATCACCGCTGCCATATAACTTTGCTAAATAGATACCACTGTGATTGAACAACAGCGCTTGGCCAGCTTTGGGCTACTGTAATACTCATGCACACCTGAGTTCATACTCAACCTAAATGGTCCAGTGATCCCACCAGCAGATCCCTCAGAGGGTGCCCAGTCAGTACCCAGATCAATTTAGAGTAGGAAGGTGCAAGTCCTCCCAGTACTTTTCTGCAGTGCAGAGTACAGTGGATACACCAACTCATAGCAGAGTGACTAGAGGACCAGGTCCATTCACCATCTTAGTTCACTGCCACAACTCCCCTGAGCCCCACAGAAGCACCCTCTGCCCTTCCAGGCCAGACTAGAGGCCTCCAGGCTACTGATCTCCCATACACCCATTACCTGGCATATGCTGTTTAGTTGGCATGGTAGTCAGGGAGCTAGGTATTCTCTCCCCATCCTTCATCTCTCGCACTGGAGAGGCACTAAGCTATGTCTTAAATCATGACTAGTGGCTGCTGATAAAGCTGGACTAAAGCCTTCTGTGTCTGCCATTTTGTGGTCTGGACAGCTTTAACTCTGGCTGCCATAAGAGTGGGAATCCAGCAGGGACACAGAGATGCCTTTTGTTTTCAGGTCAAATGCTGCTTCTTCTGCCATCCTGTAGGTTTTAGGGCCATCCTGTAATTGTACAGTCAATAGGGCTAGATAAAGTGTTCAAAATCAGAGGTTCTGTACATGTAAGATAGTATTGGTGCATAGCATTGCCTCTGATGCTGTAGGGTGGGTGGGTAGTTATTATCAATGTATGTCCTGCCAACTTGAAAGGAAAGGTCTGTTGTGTGCCAGGTCCTTATTAGAATGTCCTGCTTGACCAAATAGTGCAAAAACAAATGATCACTGAGTGTTATTGGATGGTTTAGGGCCCAAAGCATGGTGTGCACATTCAGTTTCAGTTTAATAGTCCAGTGGTAGGTCTAATTTATCTTTAAGCAAGCATTTGTCAATGCCGAATGTTGGCTTGCTGGCACTGGCATTGGTAGTGCAGGAGTTAGAGAGATGCATAATAGGATTGGCAGTGAAGCACTGAACTGACACCGACCCCGGCCCCACCCTGTAGAGAGTGACAGGCATTGGGGTGTGCCTTTGGGTCGTCAGCCATAACGCTCACGTCATTTCACCTCACCCTACCCTGCAGACACCAAGTGCCGCGGTGTGCCTTGGGGTCTTCGGGACTTGTGCTCACCCCATTCCATAAGGAAATACACTGAGATGCATGCAGTATAGGAGAATGGGGTGAACTTTGGGGCTGAAGATCGCAGGCTGCAGGGTGGGGGTGGAGTGGCATGAGCATTACAGCCGATAATGCCAAGTCACACCCCAGTCTCTACAGGGTGGGGTGTTATGGTTGGAAACCATAGAGCCCCAGGTGTTTGTGGGTATTTTCACTCCAAATTTTCAACATGGGCCATTTGTGACCCCACCTCATGAACAGTGGCACTATGAGTTCGTTAGCCGAAAGGTGATTTTGCACAGCGACTGTGCCATTTGGCGCCACAGGTGCGAAAACACATTTTGTGCAGGATGTGAAAAATGACAGCTGTACTGTTCATGAGGAGGTGTAAAAAAATGGCATTTTTTGAAAATCTGGAATGAAAATATGAACAATTGGTGAAGTCACGAGCGTGCATAGAAACTGCGCAATGCACACACATAATGCAATTATTTGGGGAATTTTTTTTAACCAAATTTTCAACATAGGCATTTTGGGAACTCCAGTCATGAACAGTGTCACTGTGATTTTGCTAATCTGTCCCGAACATTGATTTTCCACAGAGACCGTGCCATTGTGCGCCACATGTGAGAAAACACATTTTGGGTAGGATGTGAAAAATGACAGCTATACTGTCCATAAGGAGGTGTACAAAAATGGCAATGTTGAAAATCTGGAGTGAAAATATGAAAAATTAGTGAAGTCACGAGCGTGTGTAGAAACTGCGGAACACACGCCCGTAACGCAATTGTTTTGGGAATTTTTGTAACCAAATTTTCAAAATAGGCATTTTTGGACCTCTGCTTATGAACAGTGTCACTGTGATTTTGTTAATATATGTCCTTAATGTTGATTTCGCACAGCGACTGCGCCATTGTGCGCTATATGCGTGAAAACATTTTGGGCAGGATGTGAAAAATGACAGCTATACTGTTCTTAAGAAGGTGTGAAAAAACGGCAATGTTGAAAATCTGGAGTGAAAATATTAAAATACGTCAAAGTTACGAGTATGTGTTGAAATAGCGCAACACACGCTCATAACATAGTCATTTTTGGGAATTTTTCCACCAAATTTGCAAGATAGGCTTTTTGGGACCCCAGCTCATGATGAACAATGGCGCTATCATTTCGTTAATCAGTCCTAAAAAGTGTTTCCCTGCAGTGACTTTTTGGGACCGAGTAACGAGATGACAGTGCATGTGTTCATGAGGTGGGGACCCAAGCACCCCATGTTGAAAATTTGGAAGCAAAATTCAAAAAAATGGCCGAGATATCCACCTAAGTTGAAACACCCCCATTTATGCCATTATACAGTTTACCGGCATTTCTTCAGTTCACGGTCAGCTTTGAAGAGTGCAGACATGTTCCGCTCCACGAGACATTGTCGCTGGGGCTCAGTTGTAAATATGGGGTGGGGTGGGGGTGTTGGGAGGTGGGTGCGCAGAGGGTGGGTGTGGGTTGGGGAGGGGCACCGCAGACAATGAGGGACCGTTTTCGTTTTTCAGGTAATAATAAAAACGGACTCATGGACTGTTTCTTTTTAACAGGGTTAAGAAAAATATTTGCCACACTGGGGTGGGCTCCCAGTATGGCACACAACTGGGGCGAGAGCAGGAACATGCCGATGGAGGTCAACTTTTTCGATAACATGGAGGCACACTGGGGTGGGCTCCCAGTGTGCCACACAATCTTAGGGGGTTATTTAACATGCTGACAGGGGGACTGGGCACCCCCGAAGTTGGCTTTGTGGGCATTGTGTGGCACACAACGGCAGCTGCCACTGCCATTTTTATTTAAATGTTTCACCAGGAAAGGCACGTTGGGGGTGTGTGTGTGTGTCATTGTGCCGCTGCATGACGAGCTTGTCTCTGATTGCAGCAGCACTTTCTTTACAAGTCGTGGCCACTTCACATAATGTTGCTGTCAGTGCTAGCATGGTGGCTAATTGGTGAATGAGGGATGCACCTACTAAAGCATGCCCTGCATTCGCCAACACTGACACACCTCTGAAAGTGCTACTACCACAAGGTGTTGGCTTGCACCCACGCGGCAAGCCAACATAAAAATGACACTAACAGGTAAATGAAATTAGGCCCTTCAACCACTTCTTTAAATCCTTAGAGGTGTAAGTTTTTGTGTCATGTCTGACTTTCTTGGTCCTCCTGCCAGTCATGTAAATTGTTGCTGTGAGTGGGCTAGGCCAGTTACCAAGGCCTCTGATTTGTTAACCCATTCGTCGGCTGTGGCACAGTGCTGTTTCACCTGACCCAACTGTTTTCTAGTTTTTATAGTCTGTTCTGAGTTTCAGCATAGAATCCTTTATATCCATGTGGAATGCAGTTCATTCTTTGAGAAGAAAATCTAGTTTTTATCCTATTTTAGGTGTTCAATTGGAGGCTACCAAAGTGTCAGTGTCAGGAGGGTGGGCTGCCATACAGCTTTGAAAGACTTCAGAATCAAAGCCATCAGTGAATCCTCCTCCATCCTCCACCTTCTTAAATCTTGGGGCACTGTGCTTTCCCCATACCTTCAGGTAAGATCCCTGAGTAGTTCTTCAGCAGCTGGAAATAGAAAATAGATTATTTAATGTCAGGGAAAGCTGATGGGTTAGTGGAGCAAAAGGCTTATGTGGCCATAGCCACCTAGTCTGAGTCACTGTTATGAATGAGATGGGGCTTGAGAGACCTATTTCATTGCTCTGCTTCCTCTTGTGACATCACTTGTCATTGATAGTGATTGGTGCTTCCAGATTTCCATATGTTCTTATGTAGGCTTTGGGACAGGTCTTAAGCCATGCACCTATTTTTCCAAACAGTGTCTTTAACATTTCTGACAGCCACTTTTCCTTTGTTGGTGGCCTCATATCCAGTCATTTTATAAGAATCTGTTTCTTTGCAGCTGCTGTTATTATCATCCTATTGCGTCTCTTTGATGCCATTATGTTTGGCTGCTTCAGTCTCCCTGATACACATATATATTCAGAGTGAACAAGTATCCCATGCTGAAGAGGGATCTGAGGGATGATTTCATAGGTTATCAATTGGTAGCTCCACACTAAATGTCGTAAAATTCCATATTAGTCTCCACATTTATAACATTGACAGGTGGAGAGTTTCTCTATCTTGTGAAGTTTTACTGGCATATGGTATAGGTTATACATTGTTTTAAATTGATGGATTCAGAAGTACATGATAGAGGTGGCACTTTCTGGAATGTCTATAGTGCTTTCCAGTCCCATTGATCCCTGTATTTTTCCAGGGCAGTGGACCACCAGGGGTGCTCCTTTTGTTTGTTTGTTTATTGTTCCATATCAACTAGACACTGGGGGCTACAGTATCAAAGATCTGCTCAAGCCACGCCAATGGCAGCTTGCACTGATCGCTGATGTGCCAGGGACCCTGCGCCTGATTCACTATTGAGTAGGATCTCGGCAACAACGTCACGTAGCATGTGACAAATGTGACCATGTGGCAAAAAGACAGTACACCTGAGAGGTTTGCCACAAGTTGTGGGGTGGTTGGGCAGCATCTGTACCCAGGAAAAGAGACCCACTGGGAGGCTACTGGGGGTTTGGGGGACGGGGCAGTCCATGAAGAGGTCTGGTGGCACACAGATGGGTGACAGTAGGGGTGGCACCAGCTCCCCAATGGGGCATCAGAGGGGCTGCTGTGGTTCTAGTGTATTGGGGGCACCTGCACCATGGGAGGCTGCTGTGAGCACCGCATCACTTAGGTGTCCAGATGTATTTCATTAGTTAGCTTTTGCTTTCCAGGTTGGGGCACTAGGCAAATACAATGCCAGTGCACATATCCTGCTGTCATGGGGGTGTGGGACACCGCGGGTGGACAGTGACACATGTTCTGCCAGGGAGGGCTCCAGGGGTGGTGCATGGATTGCTAGACCAGCCCTGGCTGGTCTAATGGTACTTGAACGTGTGCCCACTGGGAAGGTTTCCTGAATCCCAATGTTGGAGATATGGCAGCTTGCGTCTGCCGCAAGCCCCCTAGTGCCCTGGTACACCCAGCAACTTGGCACAGACCTGGTGCAGGGTTGGTCTGGCACACTTGGTCCTGGTTTGGTGCAGGTGGCTTTCCAGAATCAGGAACTCGGCAAGTTCTGATGCAAGGTCCCCCTTGCATCACTGCTGTGTGACCCAGGCACCTTGCATCAACTTCAGAGTTTTGAGAATCAAGCCGTAGACTTTACTACTCCAGTTTTAAAGGATTTCCTGTTCCCAGTTGGAAAATTGGAATTTTGTTGGTGTCAGCTGACCTTGACAGAGTACTGCATGCAGGATTTGCAGATATCTGTATAAGTCTATGGCAGGTAGGTGATGTGCTTCTTGTAATTCAGAGAATGAGTTACATTTCTGTGCAGTCACTATGTCTTGCATACATATGATACAGTTTGATCTCCTTACGGTAATGTTGATCTTATTGTTGCTGATGCAGATGGCTGGGTTTTCCCCTCAGAGGTTGTAGCAGTGAACCTGACAAGGAGGATTTAGTTGTCTTAAGGAACTTCAATTGCTGGGCATGGCTGGTAGAGAGAGGAGTATCTTTCAGAGATGTTGGGATTGTACTATATGAGATAGCTGCTAGTCCCATACCTATTCTTCAGCACAGTTCCCATTCCTTTTCCAGTCAGCAAGGTTCAAAGGTGGCAGGAATTTCCACTTGTTCATTTCCTCCAGGTGTAATATGATGTAATACAGTACATTATTATGTCTGGGACATTCATCACCCAGCTGGGGTAATATAGCCAGATTTGCTGTTGCACACTGTGGACATTTGCGAGCACAGATGAATTTCGATATGGTGGTGCTGGTAGCATGGACATTGTAAAGAGGAGGTGGGGCAACACATTTATTTTAGTGATAGCTGTTCTATGTTCCATTCAGCGAGGGAGAACATTCCATCTGTCTAGGTCCCCGACCACTTTTTGAGTGATATAGTTCCAGTTCTGTTCTGCAGTTTCCTTGGGCAAGACATGAACATTTATGCCTGAATAGCAGATATGTTTTCATACCTAATTCATTAGCTAATCATGTATATTGAAACATTTTCAGACAGTCAAACATATAGCATAACAGCATGTACAACAATAAAAATTGATAAATCAAAACAACTAAACAGCAAATGTGCTAGACACTACGTTTATCCATCACAATTAAATACTGACTAAGCAATAAGATACAGATCTAATTCATATCAATGAATGGAGATACATGGACAGCACAGTTCATAACTGTGATGCTGCTGTTTTGCAGGTAACTTGGGCTAAATGGTAAGGGGAGATCCTGCACCACTTGCAGGGGGCCTTTTTGAGGTGGATAAGCATGGATCTGATACAAGGAGATGGTATGGGTATAGTGGTGGCATTCCCTGTGGAACATTTACACCATAGGGATGAGAGAAATGGGGTCTAGGCAGTGACATACTTTGCAATGGTACCCCTAGAGATGTATGAGAGCCTTCCAAAGTTTGCCAGTTTTCCTGTGGCAGTTTTCCACTCTATTACGGAGAGAATTTCATCAGAGCACCATCTTTGGAGAATGAGATGTTTCATCTCCACTGATGCTGTCATAAGTCATTAGAGGTGGGCTCTGGTTAGTCCATTGTTGTCTGGAGGGATGTCCGGGAGTCAGAGGTAGTGTCTGGAAGGGGGATTTGAAGAACCTGGGCACAGTGGTAACTAGGTGGGCCCACTGAGACATTGCAATCCCTCTTTCACGTGCGACCCGGGGAGTGCAGTACATAGAAAGTGAAGCACATTGACATAGTAAAGATAATTACAATTGTAGGTACAAAGTAAAGATAGTAAAGATAGTTTCATTTACTGTATCTTGGAGGTTTACCCTCCTAAAGAAAGTCTCTCAACAATTTGTCTGTTGTGAGAAACTATTTGCAAGTAATATTGAATGGGATATGAGATAAGCAGTGTAGGAGGTTAGTGGTTGAGATCATTTTGAGGGTCACTATTTTGCCAACCAGCGATAGCTTAATATGTCACCATTCCTCCAGCTTGAGTTTAAGGTTGTATAATAGTTGGGTGAGTTTGGTTCTGGGAGCAGGCAAATGCTGCAGTAGGAAATGCCCTGTAGAGACCATTTCATGCCCCAGGAAATAAAGGGGGCACTGGGGCAGGAGCTGTGAAGTGGGATCACTTCTGTTTAGTTGGGGTTGACCTTCAAGCTTGATATTAGGGTGAAGTTCAGAAGCATAGTTAAAAGGTGAGAGATAGCTTGAGGGGTATCCTTTGCAGAACCAGAAGGTCATCGACGTACAGAATAGTTGTATATTCCCTGTCTCCAATATGGATGCCTAGGATAAAGGGATTTTCCCTGATGGCAATAGCCAGTGGATCTATGGCTATCACAAAAAAAGTCAGGAAAGACACCATCCTGGCAGGTCCCTTTCTGAAGTGGGAATGGGTCAGACATGGTCACGCTGGTTAACACCTTAGCCACTGAACTGTGATAAAGCATACAAACCTAGGATAAGAAAGTATCTGCAAAGCCCATCTTTGACAAAACTTGAAAGAGGTTGCCCCACTCCACTGAGTCGGAAGCTTTTTCAAAATCTATGGCTAAGGCACGGATGGAGTGGTGCTATCCCTTGTCTGGAAGAACAGGGTGGCCAAGGACCTGAGTTGATTAGAACTGAGTCTGCCTTTTACAAATCCAACTTGTGAAGGATGTACCAGGTCCAGCAGATGGGAATAAAAGCAGTTCACCAGAGCTTTGGCAAGGACCTTGGTGTCCACATTAATCAAGGAAATGGATCTGTAATGCACAGGGTTGCAGGGGCCCTTGTCTTTTTTTTGCAAGTATGGTTATGACCTCCTGAAATGTGAAGGGGGGTCCCCTTTTTTTCTGGCTTCAGCATATATCCTGTGATGGACTGGGCAGATCTGTGCCAAAAGGAATTGCAGAAAGTCTGCAGGTTCTCTGCCTGGGTCCTTGTTTACAATGAGCTGAAACAGGGCCAATTTAACCTCTTGAACTTAAGTGAAGCATCCAAATGTTCTGCCTCCTCCTAGGATATTCTGGGGAGTGGGATATTAGCTTGGAACTGAGCAGTGTTTGGGTTGTTGGGGGGAGGGGGAGGCATAGAGGTCTGTGTAAAACTGCCTCATAACCTCATTTATGCCCACTGCTCTACAGAAAACTTGTTCTGTGACATTTTTAAGTAAGACAATATGTTTATCTGCTTGTCTCTGTCAGAGGCAGTATGCGAGTACCCAACCTCTCTTTCTTCTCCCTCCCAGTATTTGTGCTGAAGGCAAGAAACTGCCAGTTTAGCCTTTTTTATTAGAAATTACATTGAGTTTGATGCATGCTCCCAGTAGTTCAGTGTTGACATCTATCCAGCATGACCCAGGGGGAACTTTGGCTATCCCTTCCAGTTGTTGGAGCTGGGTAATTAGAGTCTGATACTCTGTCTTCTTCTCCCTATGTCTGCGTGAAGCATGGCTCATTATCTGCCTCATTATGCAGGCCTTAAAAGCCTCCTAGATCATGGCAGGGGAGATGTCCTCCAAATCACTGGTCCAAAAATAGTCTTCCACTGTGTTTGTCACCCAGGTGAGGATGTCTTTATCTATGAGGAGGAGGGGATCTAGCTGCCCTGAAGAGGATTTGGTCATCTACGGACCCCACAACAGGGAAAGGGACATAGGAGCATGATCAGAGATGAATATTACATATGTCCACTGCTACCCTTTTGTGAACCACTGAGAGGGACCCTAGCCGGAAGTCCACCTGGCTGAAAGAGTCATGCACTGTGGAGTAGCAGGAGTAGTCACAAAAGCAGGGATGCTGCAGGCTCCAAAGATCAGACAAAGCATGCTCCTGCATCAGATCCTAAAGTGCTTCTGCAGCTCCTGGATGTGATTTGGCTACACCTGAGCTCCTGTTAAGCAATGGTTCGAAGGTGAGATAATAGTCTCCTTTCAGTACTTGAGGCTTGCTGTCAGGGCTGATTTGGGTTACAGCTTGGTTCAGAGCATGGAAAAATTGGAGGCAGTCATCATTTGAGGCATATACATTCCCATATATGACCTCAGAATTTGAGGTTAATTAGCAGGCCAACATCCTCTTACCATCACTATCAGATGTAGAAGCCTCTAGCATCCAGCAAAGGGATTTGTGGACCAAGATAGAGACCTGGCTTTTTTACAATTTGGTGGAACTATGGACCTCGATTCCCAGTATAATTTTTGTGCTTCTGTCCCCATCAGCTTGGTTTCTTGGAGAAAAGCAAGGGTAGTACCTTGTTTGTGAAGAAAGCTGAACATTTTCTTCCTCCCTATAGGATAATTAGTACCCCTGACATTCCAACATATATGTTTTATGTATGACATGGCATTGCAAGGAATGGCTATGGATGGAGGGATAATGTTACACCCGTTGTCCTGGATGAAACCTGCCTTGCCTTAATCTGCAGGATACCAGCTCTGTCATCTCCAATAACACATTCTAGTTTCTGTACATTATCTTACCTTAAAAACCATATCATGCCTAGAGGCATACATATAAAAATACTATATTCATACTCCCCTACTGGTGGGCAGTGGGGTTGAACAGGAAGTTCACTCCAGGTCAAAATACAACCAGGAGGGAAACTGTTCTGCCAATGACAGTTACCAGAGATAACCAACAAATTAAAGATAAGAATTTGCAGACAGAGTACAGTTAGTCTAAGCCATTCCCCCCTGTCCTGAGCAGAGAGAGAGAGAGAGAGAGAGAGAGAGAGAGAGAGAGAGAGAAGACAAGTCTCCCAGTGCTTGTCAGAGAGATAGTGATTCGAGGTAGGAGGCATTGAGTTGGTAGCACTTACCACCTGAGTCACATTAAGTCTCTGCATATGCCGAGGAGTGGTGTGCGAAGCTGGAAACATTTGCAAATTCACTGCCATTTGCGAGGTTACTCTGCCTTGCGACCTGCCAATTCGCAGTATATCAATAACTTTGTGAATTGCAAATTTTATAACTTAGCCAGTGAAGAGAGACCCACAGGCAAAGTTTGCTACATACTGTGGGACTGGAGGTCACATGGTACTGAAATGAGCTCTGTGCCATGCAGAGGCTGTATTGAGTGTAGCCTTCTGCTGAGGGTTGCAGAGAAGTCTGTCCATGCTTATCTGATCAAAAACAACTGTTAAATCAATCCAAAAACGGAGTATTTTGAAACTGAATTGCTCGCAAAAAGATCTAGAGGGCCTTGTGCAGCTAGATTCATGTTGTTTGTTTCTGGTTTTCCAGATTTATTTAGTTTAAAGTAGTGGTTTTGTTTTTTGTAGGGAATCACTGCTGTGTGGAGGATGGGAGGTGTTTCAGCTTGCAAGGCATCTTGTAAAGATCAGTGACTTTGAGCATTTTTTACTGTGAGCACTAGTCTGTGTGCAGCAGATATCTCATATTTGTTTCCCTTAGTATTTCTTGTTACTTATTTTTTGTCTGTGATCTGTCATTTCTCATTTTATTCTGTAGTACAGTTTGGTGTGGTTTAGTGAAGTATTGTGTCAGTATCTTTCTATATTAGTTTTAGTGATTTCATGTATTTATTTATTAATAGTATCAGAATTACAAACCTTTGAGTCAGAGACTCTTTTACAAAGACTCCACATCCTGGTTAGACAAAGGTACAGTGGAATGTGACATTGCATATACAAAATTGTGCTAAGGTAACAAATATAAACAGTAGGCAAGAAACAGTGTTTATCTATACAAATAGTGCAGCATATGTACAAGCAGTGCAATTTACATAAAGGCAGCATCTGTGAGGTAAGGAGGCTTGACAGTGGTCCATAGTCGAAGGTGGACAATAAACAGTAGAATGTGACGTAGCATATACAGAAATGTGCTAAGGTAACAAATATAGGCAGTGGACAAGAAACAATGTATATCTATACAAACAGTGCAGCATATGTACGAACAGTACAATTTACATGCAATCAGCATCTGTGAGGTAAGGAGGCTGGACAGTGGTCCATTGTCGAAGGTGGGCAAGTATGAGAGGATCGAGGATATGGGCAATTACAGTTGTGGGTAGTTCGGAGGTGGCTCTGGAGAGAGGATTTAAAGAGCCCAAGTCTGATTTCATTGAAGACGTAGGCTGGGAGAGAGTTTATCCAAGTTGGGGCTCTGTAGATGAAGGACCTCTGGGCCAGGGCAGTCCTGACTCTTGGCACATGGAGAATAGTTTCAGTGGAGCTGCAGGTGGAGGGAGCAGTGTAGGCAGGTTGTATCAGTGAACAGAGTCTTGGTGGGGCCAGGCCAACCATAATTTTTTGGGTGAGGAGGCAGGGCTGGTACTGGAGTTGCTCTTCAAGGTTGAGTAGATTGTCTAGCGTATAAAGAGTGCATGTGTGGGTGAGTTTGGCACAACCTGTGAGAAGGCGGCATGCTTTGCTGAGGGCCATTTTGATTCTATGGAAAGTTCCTAAAGTGATGGTGTTCTATACATTAACTTGTTCATTACCCCTGTTGTGTGTGTCTTGTTAATCCTCGTCATGTTGAAAAAAAAAGAAACTTTTTTCTTTTGTTTTTTTTTTAACTGCTATCTATTAGCTCAGTAAAATGTTCTGTTCAGAATCAGATCATACTGCAAATCCCTCTGGGGAGGTGTTGTCTTCTGCTATTTAGTTTTACTGCAGGATATTGTATAAAATAACTGGGAAGAGACACTTGACTAAAGGGAGAGGTGGCGGGAAGGTGGCAAGAAGAGTGTAAGTTCTGTAGGACAAAAGGGTGTTGCAGCTAAAAAAATGACATCTGCAGCAGTGTCATCTATGGGGTCTGGGGTCAGTAGTAGCAGTAAAGGAGTAGTTGGCAGCAGTGGCAGAGGCATTAGTGTTGCCAAAGTTTTCTCTGCCACATCTGTGGCATCCATGCTGGTGGGGGCTGTGGGAGGGGGCGACAAGAGGAGCAGTCCAACAGGTAGCAAAATGTCTGGCTCAGGCACAGTGGTTGAAGAGAAAGAGGTTATTGTTGTCTCTGTGGTTCCTGGTAGTCGTGGCTCTGAGCCTGATCTTAATAAGAGTTTCCCATTTCCAAATGAGAGTGTGAAGCTTGACCATGAGTCAGAGGCTGAGGAGGGAGATCAGACCTAACTGCTGTGGTGCCAGAAATGACTAAATTGAAAAAAGTGTCTCTTACTAAAGATGATGAGAGGGAGAGAGAGCCTGGAGAAAGTAAAGATGATGAGGACACAGCTCAGGAGGAGGATATTAGTGACGGTGGGGATGATGAAAAAGAGGAAGGGTGGTGATGCTGCTGAACATGTGGGGCACTGCACACCAGTATGTCATACAATTACAGAAGTCCCCACCCAATACAACATTTGTTCCCCTTACCAGTGTTGAACCCATTACACTGCATGAGTCACCCAGTGTTGAAGTGCATAAGGCATCCCAGAAAACAATCAGTTCTACCCTTCCCCTGTCCCACTCCCACCACCATGTAAAATCAAGGGGTACAAAATCAATAGTTTGGAATTTTTATATATTGGACCCATCTAATGAAACAGTTGCTATATGTCAGCTGTGTCAAGTGCGGGTTAGTCAGGGGAAAAGGGCAGGCACCTAGGCACTGGTGGCCAATATGCACACAAAGTCCTGGTACCTGCTATATGCCAGACTCAGCACCAAAAGGAAGCCAGTGCAGTGGATGCCTCTCCCTTATGATCTGCATTTGTCAAGCCATCCTGCAGCAGCAGAGAAATAGTCCAAGTGGAGGGAGGGCTGACTGAGGAGGACTACTATAAAGATGAAAAATAGTCTGTGGGACTGTCTAGTAGTGCTCATAGTAGCAGTGGTGGGTTGAGTACTAGTATCCAGAGGCACAAAACCACAGCAACCCCTATGCAGAAAACAACCCAGATTACTGCTTTGATTTGAGCAGCACTCTTGAATCCCCGAGACACAAATACTACTACACCAGCCACACCACCATACCAGGTTCTGCTGCTTGGTGTCTAACATCCAGAAAGATCCAACCTATGCTGCATAACATGTTTGCGCATCATGCAAAGTACCCACCCAGTCACGCTATTGCATGTGACCTAAATGCAACAACAGCTGAAATGTTGGCAATTGATCTATTGCCATTCCCTTTTGTAGAGAACATGGGATTTAGAAGGTTGATGGTGCATACCAATCCCAAATGGTAGATTTCCTCAAGGACTAACTACTCCACATGTGCCATTCCTGATCTTTACAGAACAGTGTCATGCATGGTAATCCATGCCCTGCTGCATTCAGCATCACCATACATACATCCTAGTATGCATATGTGGACCAGTGGCCAAACAGCTGGTAACTCCTATTTGTGCATTACAGCAAATTGGGCACAGGTACCTGAGTGGTATTTGACACTGGCCAGGCAAAAATTGTAATAAGCCCAATTTAATTGGTATTGATGCTCCGGGTATTCACCAGCATGCCAAACTGGCAATGAAGAGTATAACTGGATCATGCACAGGTCAGAATATGATAGAATTGCTCCTGACTGAGATTGATGAGTGAATGCACCCCCATTCACTGAAAGTGGGCTTCATTGCAAGCAATAATGACTTGAATGTACTGAATTACAACAGTCATGGGGGTTTCCCAGGGTGGCATGCCTGGCAAACTGTTTTAATCTCACTGAGCAGGAATTTCTAGTATATTCTGATATCAAGTCCATGTTGACTGTGACCCATTTCATCTGTACCCACTTTGCCCATTCCAGAAAGGCCTGTGAACATCTCAGGCACCTGCAGATACAGAACAAACTGCTCCAGCACCATATGAAACTGGAAGTTGTCACCAGATGGAAGTTGACACCGTACATGATTGAGCATTTATATGAGCAGTATAAAGCTATCTCAGAATATCTACTGCTGCATACAAGTTGTGGCAGTGTCAGAGTATCCATGTCTCTGACAACATACCAGTGGCGACTAATAGATGGCCTGATCATGATTCTAAGGTCATTCAAACATGCAACACAGGCAGTGAGTGGGGACACTGTCTGTATCAGTCAGGCCATCCCACTTCTACGGTTTCTGAAGCAGATGCTGTTGAATGTACAGCAGGTGCTGGAGGCAAGTAGTGATATGGAAAGTTGCGCCTTAATAGAACATGTGCTCCTTGTTTTGGACTGCAATACCCATATTTCTGGCATTCTGCAGTCTGCAGATTTTGGGACTGCCACCATGCTGGGCCTATGGTATAGATGGGACCTGTCATCAATACCTGACTTTGGGTGTGATCAGATCAAAAATTTAACTAATTTTTTAATAAGATGGGTACATGGGGCACAGATGTTAAAGTCACAGTTATGTAAAGCACAACATGAAACTGAACAAAGACTGATTGTTGTCACCTCCTCACATAGTAAATGGGCTGATGAAACATGCACAGTAACAGAAGAAAGCTACCAAAAATCCCCTCTGGGATGTTTTGTACCAGGTGGGAATTCAAGACATGGAGAAAAAGGAGGGGAAGGCAGATGAGGAAGCAGGATTGTGTGGAGCGCAATGCATGGTGGGTGCATGTTTGGTGGACACCAGCCACCTTACCATCATGGAAGAACCTTTGCTGTACTAGAGTAGCAAGGTCACTGATTGGCAAGTACTGACCTATGAAGCAATCAAATACCTGAACTACTTACCCTCGAGTGTCAGTGTGGAGTGGTTATTCAGTTCAGCAGGGCCATTATGCATTCATTACAGGCATACAAATCTGTACCCTAGGAATGTTGGCATGCTAACATTTAAGTCTGCTCTCCTGTGTGCATTACCTCCATTTGTGCTATTCTGCAGTTCTTGTCAGCATTTTTATTGCCAACCTGATCTTTTCTACTGTTTGGGACTGTGCCCATGCTTCTCTTCTGCACTTTAACCTGCTAGACTGTGTTTTAAGGAGGCAGTATGGCGCAGTGGTTTAAGACTCTGAGCTGCAAATCTGGAGACATGGGTTTGAATCCCACAGCCCCCACTTGCATACTATGTGACCCTGAGCAAGTCACTTAACTTCCCTGTGCTCTCAGGTTGCACCTGTAATCAAGCTTTCAGCTTAGTGTGTCTCACCTGGTTAAACAATTAGGAAAAAAATAAAAAAAACTAAATAAAATAAAGCAACTGTGCCCCGGTATACCAGCAAATTTAGTTAGAATATCTTAAAGTACTGTATAATGTCATGTGTGCCTGAAACCTGAAAAGTTAATGCCTATACATTGTAATAAACTGCCCCTCTCTGCATTCTACCATGTAATGTAATCCCAGGTCGCCCCTGAAAAAGGGACATCTGGGGCTCAGTGGGCCAACTCAGTCACCAAAATCTAATAAATAAATAAAATAAATAAATTGACATCTATCGACGGCCCAGTGAAGGAGGTGATTCATTAGTGAGTGTCAGCAAAGAAGGAGGGGCAGAGATAATTAAAAGGATCATGCTGCATACGGCACGAAGCGCAGTGGCGGAAGCGTGAGTGGCTGCACAACTCAGTCAAGAAAATGATAACATATGAATGGTTTTTATATACAGACTAGGTGAGATTTTGAGTAATTTACACTCCATGGGTTTACAGTTAATACTTAGGAGTTTTTACATCAAATTTGTTCGTTTGAAGTTGAGCAATAGCTGTGTATTATTCCCAGTTTTGTTCAATTTCATTACATTTATTGCAATAAATTGACTGAACCTAATACACCTGACAGGTCTTATTTGAATGAATATATAGAGTTTTGAAAATACTCATTAGTTTATTATTTTTCAATTATTTCATTTAGCTTATTGTTGTTTATAAATCAGGAATGATTTGTCTACTTCTAAATTGTTCAGATTTGTTAGGTTTTAATTTGATTTTTACACATTTTTTGTAACAGTATGTAATATAACATAATACTGAATAAGGATATGGCCTGCTGTGTATTATATGTCATCATCTTTAGCTCAGTAGAGTTAGTGGTACAAAAAATGGATTGGGATGAGAAAAGAGGTATGTATGACACTAGGCTATATTTGGAGTTGCCACATGATAAATGCATAGCTGAAGTGAGCTTGGTAACCTTTGGTCTTTTATCAAGATGGGATATGAGAAGTTTGGGTGTATATTTATAGTCTTTGAAGTTTGATGTTAACTTGGTACATCTAAATTTTAAAAAACTTCTTGAATCAGCAGATGTCGATGTGAGCCTGGCCCCCAGGATAGTCACATAGCTGCTGATTGGTTTAAAACTCCATGTCTAAGATTGGCATATTTAAATATGTGTAGTCTTTTACCAAAAAGCAGGACCTGGAAGCTTGGATATCAGTCCACAACCTGGATTTAATGTTAATAACTGAGTTGTGGCTGAAGCCCAAAACTGATGATAATTTAGTAATGATAACTGGATATAACCAGCTGCGTAAGGACAGACAGGGAAGAAAAGGTGGAGGCATAATTATTTATTTTAAGGACTATCTGGAGGTGAGGGAAATATCCACGACAGCTCTTGATTCAGGATGTGAATGTTTATTTATTGAATTGACATTAGGGAAAACAAAGAAATTAATAGTAGGTTGTGTCTATAATCCCCCCAATTCCAAGAAACAGGGCCTTGAAG
Organism: Neoceratodus forsteri; assembly: GCA_016271365.2. Taxonomy (NCBI): domain Eukaryota; kingdom Metazoa; phylum Chordata; order Ceratodontiformes; family Ceratodontidae; genus Neoceratodus; species Neoceratodus forsteri. The sequence continues at coordinate 409,294,906 of CM057453.1, forward strand.
ACCTACTAAATATGGTTGAACAGTTTCACAAAAAAGAATTGATATTAATGGGTGATTTTAATTTAAATTGGTCTGGGAGTGAAGTTAATAATTATAGAAGGCTATTACAAAAAGGTCAGTTTAGAACAAATAATAAATGAGAGAACTAGATTAAATCATAAAACAAAAAAGTTTACTCTTATAGATTGGGTCTTAATGAATAATGTATTGAATAATAATTCTTCTGGAGATTTTACTGATGTAATCAGCGACCATCTTCCTATATACTACATTTGGAGCAATAAAAGGCCTAGGGGCAAGTTTAGAATTGTGGAAAATAGGGCTTTGAATGCATCTAAATTGCTTGAAATAAAACAAGATATATCATAGCTTAATTTGAATCAATTGATAGTTATTGATGATGTAAATAGAGCGGTTGGATTATTTCAGGAGATATTAAATGCAATAATCAATAAAAGAGCACCCAAAAAAAAAAAAAAGAATAAGGGGGCTTGTAATAAGTGGATAAATAACAACCTACTAAAATTAATGAAAGATAAGGATGATGCCAGTCAGCTTTATAAAAAAGCTGCCTTGAAAGAGATTGAAACTGTTTTAGGCAATTGAGAAATCAGTGTAAAAGACAAATAAAAAAGGCTAAAGTAGATTATTATAAAAATGAACAGGTTACTAATTTTAGGGACAAAAGAACATTTTGGCAAAGTGTAAATAATCTGATTGCCCCAAGGAGTAAGAAAGACATCACAAGCTAATTCCTAGATGAACAAGAGACAACTGATAGCAAAGCCATGGTTGATTGTTTTAATGATAAATTTACAAACATATCCGAGTATTTACAGGATTTCAGAGAACCAATAAAACAAGGAAATTCTAGTTCGAGAATGCAAGATCCAAAATTCTACTTTAGAGAGATTTCCTGGAAAGATGTCTACTTAGAATTAAATAAGTTAGATGAATCTAAAGGGTCTGGGCCAGATATGTTGGATTCTAAAACATTGAAATATGTTGCCAAAGAAACAGCACATCCATTGCAAGTAATATTCAACAAATCCTTAAGTTCAAGAATAGTTCCAACTACGTGGAAGAAAACTATTGTTTCTTCTATTTTTAAAGGTGGTCAGTCAAATTTGCCAATTAATTATCAACCAATATCATTGTTGTCTTTCACTGGTAAAATACAAGAAAAGTTGCTTCACTCTCAGCTTTTGGAGTACTTAAATAAATATGGACTTTTGACATCGGCACAGCATGGGTTACAAGATGGATGTGGCACAGCGATGGCCTTGGACAGGTTCATGAATGATCTGCATAAAAGTATGAATGATGGGAAGTATGTAGGGGCAGTGTTCATGGACCCGACCAAGGCCTTCGATCTTGTGGACCACTTCATCTTGGAGGACAAGCTTAGGGATTTGGGTCTTGGGCAACCTGTGGTGGAATGGTTCCACAGTCATTTAACTGGTAGGGTGCAGCAAGACCGTGTTAACAGAGTTCTTTCAGATCTAAGACATGTGGAATATGAAGTCCCTCAGGACTCAATTCTGGGGCCAGTATTGTTCTCCATATATATATATATAAATGAATTACCATCAATCCGTGCTGTATGTTGCAAACAAAAACATTGATACAGTCCAGAAATGTCTGGGAGGTAAGTTTAGCAAATTATCGAGATGGTTAATAGGGAATCAACCTGTGCTTAATAAAAAAAAAAAAAACAAGCGTATGCTTTTTATTCATCCTCGAAATCTAAGAAGTTACAGGATGCTTTCTCGATAATTGCTGATGATGGCACATACATTGATATTGTTCCTGATTTTAAATATTTAGGTGTGATTTTAGATAGTAATCTAAGTTACCAATCTCATATCAGTAATGTAACTATTCAATTACATAGGAAAATAGGAGCTCTCTACATTGTGAGATATTACCTCATAAATGAAACTAGGAGAACAATAGCTTTAGCCTGTTTGATGCCCATACTGGTCTATGGAAGTTTAATTTGGGGAGGTGTTACTGAGAAGATCAAACTCCAAAGAAATACCTTGTTTAACACCATATGCAGGTTTGAACTTAGAGTAGGATCCAGGGAACACCACTGCAGCCTGTATGACAGGCTGGGGTGGTTATCCATGGAATACAGAGATATTCTGCAGATGTCATGTTTTGTATTTAATTTGATTCATTGTTCTGAATGTAATCCAATGGAATTTTTTTTACAGAGAACGTCTCTGGGAACTTTGTGATCACAAAATACTATTACTTTAGTAGCTCCAATTTGTAAAACAACTAAAAATCAAAAGTGGTTTAAACAATGTGCAATAAAAAACGTGGATGAGATTATCAGAGGATTTACAAAATGTTCAGAGCTTGAATCACTTTAATGTAAGATACCTCTAAAAAAAGTGCTCTATACTAAGTCCGTATGCAATTGTTGGGAATAATTGGAATTATTTTTGTGTAACAATGTCTTATTTCTTGTACTCTTGTTTTTGTCTTTTTGTTTTGTTTGTATGTAATTGCACTGCTTTTACTATTTTTGGTTTTTATATATAATGTAATTTTTTGCAAAATTGTAATATCTACTGAGTGTCTATGATCCTCAGTGAGTCAAGCCTGTAAAAGGGCCATGTGGCCCAGTGCTTTTTTTACCCAGTTATCAAAAGTTAAATAAATAAATAAATAAATAAAAAAACAAATGTGTGGCACATTCCACACAACACAATCATGTTTGCATTCCAACCACATGAAGGTGGCAGTGATGATGAAGGTGAACCTGAAGAGCCTGAGGTTGCTGGTATTGTCAAATGATCTTCTCCTGAGGTAAATGAAGCATGGATGGATAAAGAATTCCCATGTGGGGACTGTTGCTATCTGGAAGACTGTGAGGGCTGTTTCCTTGATGAGGACGATTGAAGCATAAAAATAAATATGTTCTGTCCATCATTTCCTCCTCATCAGTTAAATCCTTCTTTCTCATTCACTATTGTTTTCCTGTCATATTTTCCCCATGTTTTGCTGTTGTTTTCTACATCCATCTGATTACCTGCCTCTACCTTCTTCTATGTTATGAATACAGACAAACTAGAAAATCAGTGAACACAGCATCATTAAATGCCATGTTTGCCACCAACAACACTGGCTACTGCTGCATCCACCGTATGCATCCAGACTGAGAAGCCTAGACTTTGAAACCAGCATAAATGCCATTGCCAGTCATGCAGACCATGCATCCCTCAGCAATCAAGACACCGACTCCTATTCCTCTGGTCTGCTTGTGTCCTCCACATTCACCAACAGCATGGGCCACCACCACCTCCACCGCATGCATGCAGACTGAGAAACCCAGACTCTTAAGTCGGCATAAATGCCATTGCCAGTCATGCAAACCATGCATCCCTCAGCAATCAAGACACCGCCTCCTATTCCTCTGGTCTGCTTGTGTCCTCCACATTCACCAACAGCATGGGCCACCACCACCTCCACTGCATGCATGCAGACTGAGAAACCCAGACTCTTAAGTCGGCATAAATGCCATTGCCAGTCATGCAAACCATACATTTTCCAGCAATCAAGACACCACTCCTCCTCTTCCTCTGGCCTGCCTGCATCCTACACATCCACCAACAGTTTGGGCCACCGCCACCTCCATTGCATCCATGCAGACTGAGAAACCCAGACTCTTAAGCCAGCATAAATGCCATTGCCAGCCATGTAACCATGCGTCCTCCAGCAATCAAGACACCACTCCTCCTCTGGTCTCCTGCATCCTCCACATCCACCAACAGCACGGCCACCTCTGCCTCCGCTACATGCATCCAGACCTAGAAACCCAGACTCTTAAGCCTGTGTAAATGCAGCTGCCAGATAAACTTCCAGTCAGCCAATTAGTCAGCCCTCAAGCCAAGCCTCCATCCAGCCAGCCCATCAAGGCAACAAGATCTGAAGACCAGTAAGACCCAACTTTGTCTGCTGTGATGGTAAGTTACTGTCAGCATTGTTCACACTCCTCATCCTCACTGGTGGTGTGGACTTCATCCTCACACAGGAGGAACTTCCACCTTGCTTGCAAGACATTAAAATGTTTCTTTTTTTCCTTTTTTCCCTCTCACTATAGGCTTGAACACTCACAGGGATGACTGGGAAGCTGATCGCAAAGCTAGATGGCCTGCAAGGCACAGACTTGAGTTGCCTCTTTCTCCACCATCCTTCTCTGTGCACCACCATGCCAGTACATGGCATTGCCCTCACTGATTTGACAGTAAGTATCCTTATTTGATTTTTTTCTTTCCTTTTTTATTCTAGGTTTTCCTTTCACAGGTACATAGCGACAGAATGGAAAGTGCTGGGCCAGATGAAGGCAACCTGGGACCCTAGATTCAAGAGAAATCTGGGGCCCCCCTCAGCATGATCATGCCCCTTTGCCTTGATTGTGCCCCTTCTTTGTGACCACACCCCTTTGTCACTGCTTATCAGTTACTGAAACTAGAAAAAATATGTTCTTACTGTCCCATAAAAGTGGCATAAAACCTAAATAACCTAAGTGCTTCAAAATTAATTAAACTAATATTATCAAATAATATTGTCTGAGTTTTGATCATTTAGAGAAAATAATTACTAATTGGGCTGGTAAAAATAATTTTTTGGGTGTGAAATGTCATGATTTGCATGTCGCCAAAAGCCCACCCCAACACACACATGTGCGCTCACAGTCTGGCTTACCCGCCAGCAAAGATAATTTAAGTACATGTAGGTGGCCCCCCTGCCCAATCCTATTACATTATCTACAGAGTGCCTGCAGCCTCATTCCCTGCTTCATGTCATAATTATGCTGTTTTTAGGGGTGGAGCTGTTGTGTTTGGTGGCCGCTTGGCTTGTACACAGAAGTTATGAGCTGGTCTTTATGGAGCTAATAGCATTTTGGGCAGGCAACTCAATTGTATGGGTTGCCTACCAGGATCTTGTCAGTTGCCGTTTAAGTTGGTGATTTTTCGGAGGAGTCGTAAACTGTGGAGAATACAGTATATTGCAAGGTGAGTGACTGTTGGAAGACATCATTCCTGGTATCCAGCATTTCTGTTGTCAATAAGCAAGCCAGGATCAGCAAACAGCTGTATTTACTGATGGGATCCCAGGAATGTGTTCATTTGTTCACCAGGAACATGGAGCTATGTCAAGGCCAAAACTTTAAAAAGAGTGAGATGAGGGAATAAGAAAAAGTAAGATGTTTAGCTGTACCATTGAAATGCATTGTAGATCTCTTGATTTTAGGAGTGAGATTAAATGTAAAACATACACATTGCATTGCACTGTTAATCTTTTATGTTGAAGAGTAGGACTTGATTCTAAGTGAGTTTCACAGGACTGTGATAAGTAAATATTTAATATTTATTTTTTATTGTCTGTTTAAGCCCTCTCCTCTCCGCACTGCTCCTCTTTCTTAGGGACTCCCAAGGTGTCCATGTGGCTTGGCCGCACCTCTGGAGCACCTGGAAAGACCAGCCCCATCCAGCTGTGGTTTGCTCTCCAGGTGGGGAAGGAGGGAGTCTCAGCTTCCTCCCAACCTACACAAATCATGTTGGGCTGCCCGGTCCGGGTCTCCATGGTTTGTCCATTGGCTTGGCAGCGGGGCAGTCACCAGGAGCAGATGCAGGCACCATTTTCACTTTTTCTGCCCTGTGCCCCCCCAAAGGACAGTGACCAGCAAGGGGATCCAAAGAGAATGCACATGCTGAGATGTGCCACCACTCCAGATCCCAGCCAATGTCCTCCCCTGCCTCTCAGTGCTCCTGGCTGTACCTCCACCTGTGTGCAGTCAGGTGGCGGTGTTGCAGCAGGAGTGGCTGCCTCCTCCCCCTTGGAGGAGGAGAGCCCCTGGGTTACTCAATTCTCCTCCCCCGAGCCATCCCTCTGATGACCAGGGCTCATTCCTGAACCCCAGTCACCGGCATCGCAAGCAGTAGCTGTACTGCTGCACCGGCAGGCCAGCCCAATCTTTAATAATCTTGACACTGAGATAGAATTCCCAGCGCACACAATTGCATAGTGTTTTATTAAATGTTTTAGTTGTACATAATCACGTAGTTTAAAGTATAAACAAGCATTGTCAATGCCGAATATTTGCTTGCAAGTGTTGTTATGGGTCTTGCTTGTGCACATGTTTAGTATATATTTACCTGAGACAGACCAGATGTGATGTAATATGTTACTTGCAATGAGGTCCTGATTTTACACAGTTTTATACTTCATTTGCCCAGGACTGACAAGGTGAGATGCGATATCTCGTTATCTCATTTTTACTGTGGTCCTGCTTTTATGATGTATTTTTCATGGACAAATCATCCTAGATGCAACATCTCCTTTTCAGTGGGGTTCTGCTGTAGCATCCTGTTTTTTCAGTTTTGCAATATGTTTACCAGAATCATCCAGCTGAGATGCAGTATCTAATTTTAAATGGTGTCCTGCTTTGACACATTGTTGTACTGTATTTACTCAGGATAGGATATCACAGTTCAGATGCTACCTTGTTTTCAGTGGGATCCTCTTTTTCCCAGTTATTACACTGTATTTACTCAGGATAGCACAGCTGAGATGCATTATCTCATTTTCAATGGGGCATTGCTTTTACCCATTTTTATAATGTATTTACCCAGAATAGCAGCTGAAAGGCTGGTTATATTTTAGTGGGGTCCAGCTTTTACAATGTATTTTCCCAGGATAGAGCAGCATAGATGCATGGTTCAGTGGGGGCTCTACTGAACTGGGATCCTGCTTTTACACATTTTTACTATATATTTACCCAGGATAGACCAGATGAAGTGCAACATCTCATTCTCACATTTTCACATTTTTAGATTGTATATTCTGTACCCAGGACAGGCCAGCTGAGAGGCAGTATTTAATTTTCAGTGGACTTCCACATTTTGACCCCAAATTGCCAACATAGTCTTTTTATGACCTGACATTATGATCAAGACAGGTGGAATTTTTTTGAATCCCATCCAAAAGCTGATTTAGCAGTATGACTGCAAAAACATGTTTCGGAGTGGATTTGATAAATTACACCCGTCATATTCATGAGGTGGGGTAACACAAGGGATATGCTGAACATTAGGGGCCAAAATCTGCAAAAATAAATGTAGGAGTTAATGGGATATCAATGTTTCTTCATAACTTGGTTGTTTTTCACATTCTTATCCCAAATTTTCAGCATAGTCTTTTTATGACCCCATGTTATGATCAGTGTTTGAATTGGTCCCAGAGTATTGAAAAATCTGCCCACAAAGCTGTGGGAGACATTCTCGAGAGGCTTCAGCCTTCTTATATCTTACAAAACCTAGTAACCTAGCAAGATCAGTGGATTTTTTAAAATCCTGTCTGAAAGGCGGTTTCACAGTGGGACTCCGAAAATATGTTTCACGGGGATTTGAGATGTGACACCTGTCATATTCATCAGGTTGGGTAACAAAAGGGCTACGTGCATATCTGGAGCCAAAATCTGCAAAAATCACAAAGTTATAAGTAAACTATGACAAAAATTCAACATTTCCTCATAACACTATTGTTTTTTAACATTTTGACCACAAATGTTCAACATTATCTTTTAATGACCCCACCTTGTGATCACGGCAGGTAGAATTTTTTAAATCCCATTCAGAAGGTGACTTCAGAAAGCAAATAAAAAAACATGTTCCATAGGAGACTTGAAGATTTATTTATTTGTTAATCGGGTAGGTACATGGGTCCCAGGGACCATTTTTGGGCATGACTTGGGCCACTAAGATGGCACATATCAGCATGGATACACAACAGTAACAAGGAGTAGATACATAATATAAAAAAAAATGACAAGTTAAGCCAGGTGATGCAAGGTTACACAGAATACAGAACACCCAGGCTTAGCTATACAAAGGAGAAATAAGGTAACAAGAAAACATACTGTATCTATGCAGGTCATGAAATATATTACATGAATAACATTACATTTCAGTCATATTACAGTAATAACAACATAGGACTAAGCCCGTCCCTGTAAAATAGGTACTGGCCAAGGGTTCCATGCCATAATAGTGATCACAAAACAGCAATCGCTATTACGCCGAGTATATATCACCAAAAAGCAAATCAGCAATATGCACTTCTCGGTAACCACACTTCTGGAAAAATGCCCCTGATTTTGGATTACCAACTCCAGGGTGCTGCATGTCGAGGAGGGGGCAACATTCTGGCGCTGGAATAGAAAAAAAAGGCAGCCTCAAGCAGCAGCAAAATTCTTTCCCTTGCTCCATCCTGAACCCAGTGGCTACTGCACCAGAGCCAGCCACCCTCATCACCACACCTCAGGACTGGCTCCGCTGCAGCAGGCACACCCCCCCCACCTAAACCCTCTTTCGTATCCCTCCCCTCCTCCTCCTCCCTATCTCTCCCCTTCCGGTCGCCGTCCTCATTATTGCATCGCTATCCTTGCAGGGTAGCCCAAAATAATAGCACTGAAAATAAGTCACTGTTTTTGTAGTCGCTCATTTTTGGTCGCTATCATCACTGGATACCCTGGCTAAGATGTGCTGACACCTATCATGTTCACAAGGTAGGAGGACAAGAGGGCTGTGTTGAAAATTGGGGGCCAGAATCTACACACAAAACAATGTTATGAGTAAACATTGAAAAAATTCAACATTTCTTTATAACTTTGTTGTTTTGTGACATTTTGATCCCAAACTTTCAACATAGTCCTTTTATGACATTTCCTTCTGAACATGACAGGTATCGTTTATAAAATACTGGCCGAAATGCTATTTTGCCCCAGAGGTGTGAAAACACATTTTGGCCAGGATATGAAAAATGACACCTGTCACATTCATATGGTAGTAGTAATTATTTTATTCATTTGTAAATGAACATGATAGACAAAATCCCACTGAGTACAAAAAATACACTCATTTTCAAGGGACACCATTATAAAAATACATAACCTGGTTACAGTCTAGAGAGAAAATTTGTCACAAACATACAAGATTACTAAATTAGATATAAATATTAAATATATTTTGTCCATTTAAAAATTTTACATCCCACAAGACCACATATTATGGTAGTGGGAAAAAACAACTATGTTGAAAATTTGGGGTCAAAATGTTGAAAACTGCCAAAGTTATGAGGGAGCATTGAAGATTTTCAGTGTACCTTCAAAACATTGTTGTTTTTTTTTAAATATTTTGATCTCAAATTTGCAACATAGTATTTCTATGACCTCCACCTCATGAATCCGGTAGGTGAACGTTTTTAATTCCTACTCGAAAGGTAATTTCACTGAATGAATGTGAAATCACCTTTCAGGCTGGATTTGAAAAATGTCACCTACCTTGTTCATGAGGTGGGGTCCCAAAAAGGTGATGCTGAAAATTTGTGGTAAAAATATTAGAAAATGACCAAGTTATGAGTACAAGTTCAAAACACATTGAAATCCATTGACCAGCGCTTACCTGGTTTCCTTAGTTCCCGGTCTGACTTTGAAGAGTGAAGAGCATCCAGGCTTTCTCTGGCCCGGAGAAGATCATGGCATTGGACTCCCAGTAGGTAAGTAAGGGTAGGGAGGTGTGGGGCGGTGGATGGGAGTGGAGGTTGGGTGGGGGTAATGGTGGTGGGGGTGGTGGCTGCAGCAACAGACACTGATGGACCATTTTCTTTTTTACAGGATGTAAAAAAATACATAAATAAAAAAGACAGCAAGGGACGGTTTTCTTTTTTTCATGTACTGAAACTGGGGATTGAGCACCCCAATATTGGGCTCATATTTATGGGGCATGGGAAGTGATGGGGAGGTGGGAGGATACCTGGCAGAGAGTGGAATCTTTTTAAAAGGGGTAAAGGAAGCGATGAGGAGGTGGGAGGGATACTTGGCAGAGGCTGGGATCTTTTTAAAAGGGGCAAGGGCATGGGAAGCAAATGGGAAGGTGGGAGGGATACTTGGCAGAGGGTATAATTATTTAAACGGGGCATGAGAAGTGACAAGGAGGTGGGAGGGATACTTGGTAGAAGGTGGGATTGTTTAAAAGGGGCACAGGACATGATGGGGAGGTGGGAGGGATACTTGACAGAGGGGTGGGTTTCTTTTTGTATAGGAACCAGGGATGGCATGCAATCATGAGGAGGTGGGATCTTTGCCAGTGGGTAGGTTTGTTTTTGTATAGGAACTGGGGACAGGATGCAGTTGGGAAGGGGCAGTATCTTTGCCAGTGGATGGGTTTCTTTTTTACAAAGCAGGGATGGGATTTCGTTCGGAGAGGGTGGGATGATTGGCAGTGGGTGGGCTTGTTTGTTTGTTTTGTGATGCAAAGACTACTGTAGGCACTTTGGAGTATGCAGCACAATGGGGCCAGTGATTCTTACAGGTAGCAATGGGGATGAGATGCAGACTGATCATGAAACTGATCAGCTGCTTGCTGGGTGGCATAATGCAGATCAAAGCAAAGAGCAACCCTGTCATTTGGGCAGCTCTTTTCTTTGAACTCCACAAAGTTTCCACCCATCAGTCAGAGATGAGTGTCATGATCAGCCTGGCTGATCATTGGCTTGACAATGTTGAGCCCACTGCAGATTGCCCTGCATTTGACCAACAGTGACATACTTATTAAATCCACTATCATTGCAATATGTTTGCTTTGTGCAAGTGCAAGTGTAAGCAAACATAAAAATAATACTCCAATCAGCAGTTCTCGCAGTCTTGCTCTCAATCCCTCTTAAATGGGTGCCCCCTGTGGTATTCTGCCTACTGCTTGCCTCATCTCCCTGGTGATGTGGCTCAGGACAGTGGTGACCACAGCCAACAGCAACTCAATGGGCACAGACCTCACCATTTAGGACCAGTGACCACAAGCCGAAGTTGTGGCCAACGGCAAGAGAGAGAGAGAGAGAGAGAGAGAGATGAGCAGAGAGGATTTGAGTACTTATAAAAAAATATCTTCTCCAGCAACTCATCTCTACCTCTCTCTCTCCTAAATGAGTGCAAACCGCTTGGCTTTACCTTTTCCTCTCCTTCACTTTCCAGAACCCCCTATGCCCACCCCAGCAACAAAACAAAGGTGTTTTTAGTGGGTTTTTTTGTATTAATCAAAATAGGGACTGAGTAAAAAGACTGTGTACATTTAGTTGAGATAGGCAACACTTCAACTGTTTGTCTACTTCCTCTCTTGCTTGTATACTAGACTGTAAAACTTTATACACTTGTACCGAATCAGTGCCTGGTGCTGCCCCCGACTGGTACCACAGCAGTGTGCTGGTTTCTCCGAGAATCTTGATGACTCTTCTGGTTCATCCTGGTCCCAGGTGGTAGTCTTCTCTGTCTGGTCACTTGCTGTGCTCCATCCCAGTCTCCAGCTTTGGTGGTCATGGACCTGAGGCTCTGAATAGCGGCAGCAGTGCAGCTCTCAACTCTTTTCCATTCTACTGGAACTTGGAACAGGCTCATCAGTTGGAAGGCTCTGCTGGCTATCTGATCTTTCTGATATGAATGATAAGGGCACCCTCAAATGCACAAGATGAGGCAAGTGGTAGACAGACTACCACAGGGGGCCCCCATTTAAGATTTGTGCCAGTCACTCTCCTTACAAGGAACACCAGTCAGGGGGCAGGGATCATTCTTGCCACTTCTCTCCACCTTGGATACCAGGAGGGAGGGGGACAAAGCAAAGGAAATGGGTCTGCTTACATCTTAAAAGTCAGCCTGGCCAGGGCCCCTGCTATCAGCTATACTTGTCACTTAATCAGGGAGGTGAGAATCTAATCAAAGTTCAGCCCCTGCCTTGCTCAGATTACACAGTGGCTGAGTCTTTTACAAAAAATGCAACTCAGGCAGAAAGAAAAGCATATATAGTAAACATATTATAGGGATTGCTGGGGACCTCCTGGCAGGCAGACCTGGGACTATGTTACCTAGGCCTTAATCCGGCCATGGCCAAGTGAGGCTAAATAATTTCTCTTTTTTCTTTGCAGGTGATAGGTTTAGTAAGAGTGTGAGTGGACAATGGATATACCATGTGGCCACCATGGTGGCTAGTTGAGTAGAGTCTAAATAATATTCTCTTGTCTTCACAGGCCTGCTGTCCTGTTGACTTCTTATCCAGCAAGCAAGACTTCTCCTTCTCTGCCTCCTCTGTATGGGGCATCTTGTGTCATTTCAAGGCATGGCCACCATCACCAATGTGACGGTAAGTATCCTTTCCAAAAGTCATTATTTTTTTTTGTGTCCTTTCTCAGGTGCAACACAATAGGGAGTGTACTACAGTCTAAGTAATTTCTGTCTTGTAATCACAGGTTTCTTTCCATTCTGTCATGAATGCCTCATCCTCCAGTGAGCCATCACCATCCTCTCCATCAGATCGTCGATGTGATCAGCACTGCAGCCTCATGCTTGGACCTCCTCCTCCTCCTCCTCCTCCTCTATCTTCTCCACCAAGTGTGGTCTTATTAAAGTCAAATCATTCTCTGTAGCCGGCATGAATACCAGTCATCAATCTGGTGCTGCTGCCTGATTCTACATTGTCACGCAGCTTTGAAATGTCTGAAACGAGAGAAATAGGAACAGAAAACAGAAGGTGACAAGCAGTGACGTTTAAGAATTAAAAAAAAAAAAAACGAAAAAAAAAAAAACAAACGAATACTTATCTTCCCTGGTAGCAGACACTGCTAAATTGAATAACCAGATCTGGACTGGACCCACGCAGCAACAGAATTTCATTATCCTAGTTATAAATACCTGAAAAGAGAGAAACAGGAAAAAAATATATGGTTAGGAAAACACTGTTTCCACTCCCCTCTGCCTACAGCCAAAAATAAAAAAATAAAAAATAAAAATGTATCTTTGTTTGTAGGACACACAGCAATGCTCGAAGATCATCATCCGGATCTGCACCCCAAACAGGCCTTATCATATCAAGAGAAAAGTTCCAGAATTTCTAGTCACTACAGTTCATCAGGACAAGTGCTGTGGAAGAAGACTTATACAGCGCAGAAGCAGCATATTAATTCCGGGAGCCCATCTCATTTAATTTCCTTGTGCAAAAATTTCCAGACAGGAGAACTTATTAGACTGAGAATCTCTGGGCACGTAAGTTCATCCTCTATAGTGCACTACAAATACTGTGTTGTTGAGACTAACACACAGTGTGGCACCATGTAGTAGGATGCAGCAGTCTGTTGTATTTTTTTTTTCTGTTGCTCTGCAGTGTTGTACGGTTTATACAAGACATGCACTGTTGTTTCTGTAATTCTGATTCAGTTGTTATTTTGGTTGTCACTATGTGTCTTGGTAAAGCATCAGCATAAATGTGTTTTAGTCCAGGGTGATACTCTACATAGTAATCATATGTGGACAGTGCTGAAAGCTGGATCTACAATGCCAGTTCAACAAATTTTTGTTGACCGACATCACAGCGACGGATTTATGTCTACCGCAAGTTGCGGTCAGCATAAATCCAGCAGGAGGACCAGTTACATTTCTATTGGGGGACTTTGCCCCCCCAAATCCCACATGTGAGGGGCTATGTCCCCCACACCCCCTGATCTTAAGGATTATGAACTCCAAGGCGGAGTTGATTTGGGGAGGGGGTGCAGGACCTGGGAAAAGTGTGCTGAGGTCCCAGGCGGACTAGTACAGTGAACTGTCGATGTTGTCAGCATCAATGTGTTCACTGTAATAGTTTTTCCATGCTGAGGGTATGCCCTGAAAGTCAATGATGACCAGTGGTGTCAAGCTTGGCTGTTGTTTTAACATAAGTTAATATATTGCTGTTAGTTCTTACTGTGATGTGGGTGCCATACAGGTATTCATGAAATTAGTCCTAACTTGTAAACTGGATGGTTGCATTCGGATGGTGTCAAATTTCTACTTGCAAAGGCCATGGGTCTAAGGTCTTCTGCATATGACTGATACAACACTGCTCCAAGTCCTTGAAAACTTGCATCTGTATGTGAAATTTATGGTTTATTTGGGTCTACGTACGCTAAGGCAAGTGCCCTTGTCAGTTGTTTAATAATGTTCTCTTAAGCTTTGTCAGAGTTGGCATCCCATCTGGCTCCAAATGGTACACTGATCTGGTAGTAACTTTTAGGAAGAGGCTCATTCCTAGGAGCTTTGTTTTTCTTGTTTGTGGGTAAATGCTCCTTTTTCAGGTTTGATAGTGGTCGAAAAATGTTGGTGTAGTCTTTAATGAATCTTCTGTAGTATCCACAGAATCACAAAAATCTTTACAATTCTTTCAACCGAGTTGGTTTTGGCCAAGTAATTAGAGCTTGTACTTTGTCAGGGTCAGTGCCAACTCCTTCTCGAAAAGCAATGTGTCCTGAATACTTCACTGAACATCTGAAGATTTGACACATGTCCACAAGTAAATTCCGTCCAAACACCTCTAGTGGATCCAGCACTTTGAAGAAATGGGTTTCATGCTCTTCCGGTGTTTTTCCAAAGATGATGACATCATCCAAGTAGACAAGACACTCAAGCAGATTCATATCATCAAGGACTCCCTCCATGAGTTGCTGGAAATTTGCTGGTGCTTCTGATATTCCGGGGGGTATCCTCAAGAATTTGTAGAAGACTTATGGACAGATGGCTGTTTTCTCCCTGTCTGACTTTGCCATGGGTATCTGATAGTACCCACTCCTCATGTCCAATACAGAAAACCACTGACTCCCATTTAAACAGTCCAGAGCATTTTGGATTCTGGGCACTGTGTACTGATCAGGGATTGTACATTTGTTCAGGGTGTGATAGTCTACGCACATCCTCTCTGTGCTGTTCTTTTTCTGTACCACCATGATGAGTGAGGCATACAGGGTGTGTAACTCTCAGATGATACCAGCTACTAACATCCCTTTCATCAGTGTCAGCAGTCACTAGGTTTCAGGATCTTTCTTGGAAAGGCCTCTTGTCATGTAAATGGATTTTGTGCTGCTCTCCCTTCACACATCCTATGTTTCCTTCAGTTATGGAAAGCACCTGGGTTCTCTGAGCCAGTTTCTGTCTCACATGATCTTCCTACTCTTTAGGCACTAGAAAATCTTCAAAGTAAAACAAGTTTTGGTCATTTTATTCTCACTAGCTGTTGAAGTCAACTTGGGTTGAACTACAATGTTAGTGCTGTATACTTGAGCCAGGGTCCTCCCCTCGTGCACGGTGATGTTATGATCTGTAACATTTTGCACAGTTATTCTCCGGACTGAAGCATGGATGTTCACTGGCAATATACTAAGCTTATAGAGCAATCTTCCTCCAGAAGTGGTATCAGGGAGGAAGCTGGAAATTACAGACCAGTCAGCCTGACCTCAGTAGTGGGGCAATTAATAAAATCACTGCTGAAGGAAAGGATTGTGGAATATCTTGATACCAGCAACTTACAGGATCCAAGGCAGCATGGATTCACCAGGGGGAGGTCATGTCAAACAAATCTGATAGATTTTTTGACTGGGGGACCAAGGAAGTAGATCAGGGTGGAGCGGTGGATGTGGCCTACCTAGATTTCAGTAAGGCCTTTGACACTGTTTGACATAGGAGACTGGTAAACAAGCTGGGCAGCCTGGGAGTAGGGCCAAAAGTGGTAAATTGGGTAAGAAATTGATTGGGGGATAGGCATCAGAGGTTAGTGGTAAATAGAGTTCACTACGAGGAAGTGAGAGTAACTAGTGGAGTGCCACAAGCATCAGTACTAGGACCAGTCCTCTTTAATGTATTTATTAGTGACATTGCAGAGGGACTAGAAGGGAATCTGTGTCTTTTTGCAGATGACACTAAAATCTGCTGTAGGGTAAACACTCTGTGGCAGGTGGAAAAAATGAATAGGGATCTAGGAAACTTGAGGAGTGGTCAAGAATGTGGCAACTAAGTTTCAATGTGAAGAAGTGCAAAATCATGCACTTAGGGTATAGAAACCCAGGGGCGGAGTACAAGATTGGGGACATGGTACTGACGACCACCAAACAGGACGGAGACCTGGGGGTAATTATATCTGATGATCTAAAAGTGGCCAAACAGTGTGACAAGGTTCTGGGGACAGCCAGTGGAATGCTAGGCTGCATAGGGATGGGCATCCCCAGTAGAAAGAGGAAGGTGGTGATATCACTGTACAAATCATTGGTGAGACATCACCTGGAGTACTGTGTGCAGTTCTGGAGACCACATCTCCGAAGGACATAGACAGAGTAGAGGCAGTCCAGAGGAGGGGGAGACCATATGAGGAAAGATTAAAGAACCTCAATATGTACAGCATGGAGGAAAGAAGGGAAAGAGGGGATATGATGGAAACTTTCAAATACCTCACGAGTATAAATAAAGTACAAGAGGGAAGCATTTTTCAGAAAAAAAGATGCTAAAGAACAAGAGGACATGCTATGAGGCTGAAGGGGGGCAGACTCAGGGGAAATGTAAGGAAGCACTTCTTCACAGAGAGAGTAATGGATGCCTGTAACAGCCTTCCAGTGGAGGTGGTGGGGGCAAAAGCTGTGGCAGGATTCAAAAATGCATGGGATAGACATAAGAGAACCTTAGTCATTAGTGAAAGGGAGGCTAAGCCAGAGATCAATTAGGGTCTACGGTATTACAGTAGGTAGGAAAATGGGCAGACTGGATGGGCCAAGCGGCCCTTATCTGGCATCAAATTCTATGTTTCTATGTCTATCTCTCAGGGAAACCTTGTTCTGCTTGGGTGTCAGTCATGAGTAACTGCTCCTCAGCATTATTTTTCAGTTGAACTATACCTCAAATGGCACACTCAGAGTTCAGGGGTAGGACAGTAGAAGAAGAAGAAGAATCAGCATTTATATAGCCACTTTTCATACACAATGTATCCCAAGGTGCTTTACAAGCAATGCTAGACTGGTAGTGAAGTGACTGAATGTGTAGTGGCGGCCATATCGCACATCGACACCCACGCACAGCCTTGACTATTGCATTAACCAGTTTTATGAGAAGGGGAATATTGGCCAGGACACCGGAAATGCTCCCTGCTCTTTGCGAAGAATGCCTTGAGTTCATTTACTTCCACCTGGACACCCACCAGGACAGCACCAGGATGGGCAGAAGGGACCTCAGTTTAATGTCTCATCTGAAGGATGGCACACCCCAACAGTACAGCACCCCCTTAATACTGCACTTGGGTGCCAGCATTTAGGAATGAGTCCAATCCCAGTGTGGGATGAGAAGCCACAACCTTTTGGTCCAGAAGCGGATGTGCTACCAACTGAGCCATGCTGACAACAGTACTTCACTGTCCCTGTGCCACACAATACTAACAGGGTAATTATCTTGATTGCTTTTCTTCTCTGCATGTCTAACATGCTCTGCTAGCCAGTTCATGCAAATTGACACTTTTTCTAGGATTTTGTTTCTCTCTTTCTTCACATAACTGTTTCAATTGCCTAAACAAATTTGCATTGGTTCCAGAGATGACTGGTGGGCTGTCATACAGTTTGGCTTTTGGGCATACCAGAGCACAGGCTTCAACAGGTCCCTCAACCCCAGTCACATTCTATGGGAAGGTGATCCAGATTAGGATTCCTCCTAGTACAGATAAATTTCATCGATCAGGCCCCGCACATTGAGTCCTTCGAGAGGCTCCAATGGTATATGACTTAGAAATTTGTCATAATGATCTTTGAATATAATAGCGACTTGCAAGCCATTATCCAGCACTGCTTGTGTAGGCTTCCCATCAATTTTGACTTTCACTTCAGATAAAGATTCAACATTTTTCTCTCAGTTACTTTCTTCACAGTTTGGCTTGTTTGAGGCATGGCTGTCCTCACATGGGAAGATCTTGTGTCCGGGGCTTCAATGCACTCCCTTAACAGAGACGCAGATACACAGAAGGTGATGGCAGATAAGGATCATAAGGCCCACCTAGTCTGCCCCTTTTCTCTACCTAATGCAGTACCACAGACCATAGTTGATCTGTGGCTTGCCCTCTCTTCCCTATTGCTAGAGTACTCTTATGTCTATCCCATGCATTCTTGAATTCCCTTACTGTTTTTGCACCCACCAGCTCCGCAGGGAGGCTGTTCCAAGCATCCACTACTCTTTCTGTGAAAAAGCACTTCCTCACATTGCCCCTGAGCATACCCCCCTTTAGGCTCATTAAGAAACATAGAAATTGTTGGCAGATAAGGACCACTAGGCCAATCCAGTCTGCCCGTAGGCCCTATACATTGTATGTGGCCACTGATCCTATATGATCAATGGCTTTTCATCACTCCTTCCCCTCTGAAGTTTCCCTTGTGCCTGTCCCAGGCATGCTTAAACCCCTCCACTGTGCTTGTTCCCACTACCTCCTGTGGCAGACTATTACAAGCATCAACTACCCTTTTTGTGTAGAAAAACTTCCTCATATTACCTCTTAATCTATTTCCTTCCAATTTCATATCATGCCCCTTGTTCTAGTACTTTTTCTACATTGGAAACGGTCCCCCACCTTCACCTTGTTTATGCCCTTGAGGTACTTGAAAGTTTCAATCATGTCCCCCTGCTGTCTCCTCTCCTTCAGTAAGTATATATTGAGGTCCCTTAGTCTCTCCTTATATGTTTTGTGGTGCAAGCCCTGCACCATCTTTGTTGCCCTTCTCTGGACAGTCTCTGCCTATCTATGTCCTTGTGCAGGTGTGGCCTCCAGAACTGCATGCAGTACTCCAGGTGAGGCCTTACCAATGTTTTATGCAATGGCATCACCACCTCCCACCTCCTGCTAGTGATACCCCTGCCTATGCACCCCAGCATGCCACTGGCCCTCCCTGCTGCCTTTGTGCACTGCTTTGATACCTTAAGGTCATCAGAGATGATAACCCCTAGGTCCCTTTCCTCTTTGGTCACAGTCAGCTCCTCCCCACCAACCTTTAGCTCTCCCGAGGGTTCCTTCTACCCAGGTGCTATATTTTGCACTTCTTTACATTGAACCTCAGTTGACACATCTACGACCATCTTTCAAGCTTCTCCAGGCCTCTCTTCATTTTCTGCACCCCTTCTGGAGTATCCACACTGTTGCAGATGTTGGTGTCATATGTAAACTGGAAGACCTTTTCTTTCAGCCTCTCTGCAATGTCACTAATGAAGACACTGAACAGGACTGGTCCTAGTACTGATCCCTGTGGCACCCCACTGATCACCCCCTCTCCCCAGATTGTACCCCATTTACCACCACCCTCTGTCTCCTGTCTGTTAACCAGTTCCTAACCCAGTTCACCACTTTGTCTCCCATGCCCAGACTACCCATCTTGTTAATCAGCCTTCTATGTGGGACAGTGTCGAAGATTTTGCTGAAATCTAGGTTTGTGATGTCTCCCTCCCCTCTCTGATTTATTTCCCTAGTCACCCAATCAAAAAAATCTATTAGATTAGTTTGACATGACCTTCCTGCTGTGAATCCATGTTGCCTCAGATCCGGAGCACCTCTGGATTCCATATGTGCCTCTTTCCTTTCTTTCAACAGTATCTCCATGATCTTTCCCACCACTGAGGTGAGGCTGACTGGCCTGTAGTTCCCCGTCTCCTTCTTACTGCCACTTTTATGCAGTGGGACTACATGTGCCCTCCTCCAGTCCTCTGGAATGACACCAGTGTTGAGTAACTCTGTGAACAGGGCCAACAGAGGTGCTGCTAGTTCCCTTCACAGCTCCTTTAATATCCTCGGGTGGATGCCGTCTGGCCCCATGGCCTTATCCACCTTCAGCTTTGTGAGTTCTTCCAGAACTCTCTCCACTGTGAATGGAATGGTGTCCACTTCTCCCCCCCAATATCATGCCCCCTTGTTCTTGTACACCTTCTTTTCTGAAAGATGCTACCCCCCTGTACCTTGTTTATACCCCTGATGTACTGGGATGTCTGTATCATATCCCCCCTTCTCTCCACCGGGGAATACATATTGAGGTCCTCTAGTCTTTTCTCATATGACTTTTGGTGCAGTCCTTGCATCATTTTTGTTGCCCTTCTCTGGACTGCCTCTATTTTGTCTATAGGCACCATTGAAGTCTCCCTGCTTCTGTCCTCTTTTGATTGGTAATTCATTCACCCTTCTCAGATTTACAGCATTGTGACATTCTCTTCTTAAATGTCCTTTATCACCACATCTGTAGCAGAAGATGTCCTCTCACCACCTTGGTGTCCATGGATAATCTGAAACTCTCTCTGATGACAAGTGTCAGTTGGCCGTATAGCTCCTGCAGAATGGGCCACTTCAGTGTCAGTAGGTACTTGTGCAGTCTCTCTTGTTTCCAGCACCAGTTGTGTTAGCTTGTCAATATGTTCTACTAGTTCTTTGTTTGGTCCTGCTGGTGTGGTCACAGGGGCAGTCCCAATTGCTTGTTTGGGGGTCATAACTCTCATCACTGGCAACAGTCTTTCTTCTTTTTCTTGCACCTCTTATATAAGTTTCTCATAGGTGGTGGCTTGTCCATTTAACCTCTCAGATTAATATTTAACAAGATTTGATTAGAATACATGGTTCCATCTAACACTTGTGCAGCATAGACAAGGTCCTTGGTGTCGGGCGTCAAGCATCCTGTAGGCATACAGCTCATTAGATTATCAGATCTGTTTTGCTGCATATAAGTCATTGTTAATTTTTCAGTAAGAAACACACAGCATGTTATGGCTTTAGTTAGAGGGATTAGAACAAAGGACCATTAGCCTAGGCTTATCAGTTTTCTAACACATACACTTGCACAATACAAAATGTACTGCTTTTGCAAACTGACTGACCATGACAACTTAGTTGTTTTCCACATGCCCGAGTTATCTATCCTGAGGAGAGGCAAGCAGGAGGATAATGTCCATTGCTTAGTTACCACCACTGATAAGGGAAAGTTATGAAATGTCCAAGGTCAGCATGTGAGAGACATTTTACGTGCTGTGGAACTACAAGCATCCTTGGAGAGATGCCTTTGTTTCATAAGGGTCCTTGTATGTTGTCATGCAACTATACATGAAACTAGGTATAAATATGGGTCTGAGAGGGCTAGGGAGTTGAGATGTGGATACCACCTTAAGAAGACCTCTACCTACTGCCCATCTCCCAGTGATGGTAATCTAGGCTTATTATCTATCTCTGTAAAATAACTGCTGTGGTAATCTTAGTCTATAGGATTATGCTGTGCTTTGTATTGTATTGTTATATTTGTGTACCAAACCACATGACTAGGGAAAATAACAAATTACCTGAGTCTTGTGTGATCATTTTGTAGCTATTGTTACCAAACATATTCTAGTTTTCCTTACAGTCCTTTCTGGTAGGCTCTCTGTACCATTTTCTCCGGCCTCACAAAAAAGTCAGACAACTGCTCTCTTTCTTGCTGCTTGGTCAACGACAACATTGCAAGGAGAGTTCTAGGTTTTTTCTACTCAGCCATACATTCATTTCAGGGCTGCCAAATAATTCTGAGTAGTAACGTTCGAGTTGCATTCGAGTTGGTAGCTTTGAGGGCAACAATAGAATCTAAAGTAGGTCCACTCTTTTCTTATCATCGGAACATTGCAAATTTTGCACCATCTGGCTGGCTTGCTCAGTCCACGTATCAAAGTCATCCTTCCCACTGGGAGTTGGTTTAATGCCAGAAAATGGTCAAAGCCTTCTATATTCTATATATTTTTGTGCTGGCTGTTGTACCTTTTCTATTAATCTTCCCATGGCATCCAACAAATCAGTTGCTTGCAGATTGTCCTGACCAGCTACATTCAGTAAGTCTTAAATCCTGCTCTGATTTACCTTCTTGTGCTAGAAGCTTCGTAACTTTGGCCTCCCTTGCTCCCTGGGGAAGGTGATTCATTCAAGCTAGCTACAGCGCTCCCATTGCTACAAAGGTACCTATATTCATCCTCACTGAGTGTCAGTGATGCAGGCAGTTCAATAGTTGTGAGATCTTTTTCAGTTTCCATGAACAAGCTTAGTATCTTTTTCTCAAGTATTCACACCACGTGCTGTACTTTCATCCTACCAGTGTTAGTCAATTCATGTTCTAACACATGCAAACATTCAGAGATGTCCTTCCCTCTGGAACATTACTGACTAACAAAACATTCTTGGGGACTAAATCCTGTTTCAGTCTTCTTTAAATGCCATTTTGAATTTTTTGAATTTTCCCAAGATTTTCAAAATTGTCACAATTTTTGAAATGTTTCAAAAATGTTCTTAAATTTCACTCAGGGTTGTGGACACTCTTCCAGTGCTCTCAGATGTGTCCAGCTGGTACACAGGAGATTTCAGTGGTGCATCCAAAGATGTAACCCAGTCACTGTACAGATATTACAGATGTTACTTCTCATTTACATTCCCTGCCCTTCATCCATGAGGGCCAAGCAAGATTTAGGGGCCTGGGCTTGTTAAACTCCTCAAATAGGGGGTTTGGTTCAGAAGAGGAACAAAGGGAATAGCGTGATGCCTGTACCCAGAGAAGGAAATAGTGGACCAGGTAAAAAGTGAGCTACTTTCCCTGGCATACAGTACGAACTCACCTCCTCAATGACTTGTGAACGCCATCCTGAGACTAACCAGTGTCAGTACCTACATTTTAAAGGGACAGGAAATGTATGCTAACTGGCAGCAGTCAGTAATTTTCCTACTAAGAAAAATGAAAGATTTGTCTCCAAATTAACTATATTTAACTGTACCTTAACAAACACTTGTGTGAAAAAATGTGTTTTCAACTGTTTTCTCTTTATGGACGACATTCTGCACAGTTCTGTTCATGGAACCAGTAAGTTTTACTGTCACGGTTTGTGCATAGAATGCTAAACATGAGCTATTGTCCTATCAGAACCATGCTTAGATTTCTCTTCACAAACTGCGACATAGTAAAACTCCAGATTAGTGGTTCTATGAACAGAACTGTAACAGAATGCTGCTCATAAATACAAAACAATGCAAAATACAGTTCATCACATCGCTTTTTATTAAGGTACAGTACTGTATGGATCATTAAGACTTATTTTATTTATTTTGAGAAGTAATCAGAATTATAAGCCTTTGAGTCAGGGACTCATTTACAAAGGCTCCTCATTGTGAAGACAAATACATTCATAGCAAGTAACAGCAAACAAAGTAAAAGACCTCAAATAAAGGCAAACAGTCAAAATTAAGGGCTGGTTACAAAGGCCCCATGTCAAGGCAAATTAGCAATAATAAACAGACATAAACAATAATGTGGGCTACAATGAGTCAAATGAAGGGCAGAGCCAAAAATAGGCAGACTGAGAGGAGTAAAGGCAGGGAAAACTCAGCCAGGGCAGTCACAGCGGAGGGAGGAGAGGATGTGGTTCTTGAAAGCAGTTTTAAAAGGCCCCAATCTTGGTAGGGAGGTGATAGCTATAGGCAGGGAATTGTACCAGGACGGGGCACGGTAATGGAATGACCTCTGTGCAAGGGAGGTCCTAACTCTGGGGACTTTGCAGAAGGGAGTGGACAGCACTGCAGGTAGAAAGGAAGGGGGTAGATAAGCTTATGACAGAAGACAGACCAGGAGGAGTCGAGAGGCAAGACTGATAGAAAAGCCTTTCTTCCAGATTAAGGAAGTTAGGAAGGGAATACAGTGTGCAAGTATGGGTAAAACATGGGGAACCTGTAAGCAGCAGGCAGGCCTTATTGAGGGATAGCTTAATTTTGTGCAGAGCAGTGTTGTCAGCGGCACCATAAATAAGCAGACCATAGTCCATGAGGGACAGTACCGAGGATGAGATGGCCAGCCTTAGTGCTTCAGTGGGAAGACAATCACAGTGGCGATACAGTAGACCTATCCTAGAGTTGATGGTGGAGCAAAGGGAACAGATGTGGTCGGGAAAGGATAGGAAGGATCAAAGAGAATGCCGAGATATTTGAAGGAGGAGGTTTGTTCAAGGGGGAAGAGGGTATGAGATAAAACCAGGAGTGGATAATCTTTACGTTTACTCTGGTTATGCGCAAAAAGCATGGTTTTAGTTTTCTTTAAGTTCAAAACCAGCCTGTGGTCAGAGAACCAGCGGTCAGCCTGGGTGAAGGAGTCCTGCAGGGAGTTTTGTAGGGGGAGAGGTTCAGCATGTAAGTCAAACAAGACAGCGTTGTCTGCATAAAGTAGAAGCTTTCCATTACAAGCGGAGGGGAGAGAATTCAGATAGAGGCTGAAAAGCAAGGGCCCTAGGATGAAGCCCTGGGGATCACTGGAACAAACCTGTCAGGCAGGAGATGGTAGACACGATTTTGACACACTGGGTGCGGGAGGAAAGATAGCTGGAGAACCAATTCAACACACCCTTCTAGAGGCCGAGGGGTTGGAGAGAAGAAAGGAGAGAGGAGAAGGGAGTGGTGGACAGTGTTAAAAGCTTTCAACAAGTCAATGAAGACAGAGCCAGCAACATGATCTTTGTCAAGAGCAGTGTGAAGGAAATTGGAGAATTCAATAAGGGCGGTAGTGGTGCTGTGTGCGCGATGAAAACCATATTGTTCATGGCAGAGGAGGTTATAGGTGGAGAGGTAGTTAGAGAGCTGATTGGCCACGATTTTTTCCAGAGTCTTGGAGAGAGGGGGGAGGATGGAGATAGGGCGATAGTTGCTGAGGGAGGTCCGGTCACCAGCTTTATGAAGATAGGTGATCACTGCTGTTTTCCAGGCAAGGGGGAATTAACTGCGACAGAGGGAACGGTTCAACAATTTGGTAAGGGGCTGAGGACAGCATCTAGGACCCTTTTAAGCAGTTTGGTGTTGAAGGAGTCACTGCTATGACCCATGCCCTTAAGTCATCCGAGCAGGTAGGACCTTGCTCCATGAGGGGAGAGGACCTTGAATTAGAATGGAGGATGAGCAACTGGATCTGAGGGGGTGGGACTGAGTTGAAAAAATTTTGAGGGAGGACAGCTGAGAGGTCAGAGAAGGAATTATTTAAGCAGTCAGCAACAGCCATAGGATCAGTAGACAAGGCACCGTAAACAAAGAGATGGGCAGGAGAGGGGGGGATCACAGCCTTGCCATTAAGTTCCTTGACATAGTTCCAGAAATTAGAGGATGAGCCCCAGGTGGAGGCAAGGGTGGACCTGTAGCATTCAGCCTTGGCTTTACAGATAGCCCAAGTACATTTATTTCTAGTGGTACGGTAACTGTGCCTGTCCGCAGTCCTACTGGATTCAACAGCCCTGTGCCAAAGGTCGTCTCTGTGGAACATGAGACCAAGCAGAGATGGAGTGACCCAGGGAGATTCACAGTCCTGGGAGACAACATTGGAAAGGGGAGCAAAGGTATCACAGGCCTTGTTGAAAACTTGGATAAAACAGAGAAGGGTGGATATCATTTCTCTAAATGGGAACATTATAAACAGCTACCACTTAGAAATCATTTCCTGTCCTCTTTAATTGCAACCAAATACAGATTTGTACTGATTTATGTGGTTCCCTAATAATATGCTCACATGCCAAACTGTAAGACACTAACAACGGAACTTTATTTTTCTGGCACATAGGTCCTGTAAAGAAATAAAGGTTATGCAATAACTACAGTAATTTGGCAATGATTTGTAGCAGTTTTTCACACACCAACACTTTCAATAATTTCAGTGGTCTACCCAAGCAGGAGATCTCCAGAGTTCATCAGGCCTCTCCATGGCGATGTTAGGTTAGACCTTCTGGTACCCAAAAACAAACGTCTCAGACAAGGTCTTCTGTACTATAAGGCTACCCGCTACCCACAGTAGTAGAGCCCTACAAATGTGACATACTTCCATTCAGCTACAGCACTGTCTTAAACTGCTGTCTAAATAAAACTACTCGGTACCTAGGTAAAATAAATTGCAGGCCTGATGTCCTGGTGCTCGGGATCTTGCCTTGGTGCTCTTAAAGAAATGCAAGCTTATTTTTAACCTAACAGACAGACTTTTTGGCTAGCACTCATTTCGGATTTCAACTGGGGGGGCAACAACCGCTGGTCAAAGGGGCTGCGGGGGCGGGACCATGGGCTGAGTGGGGATGGGGCTACGGACTGAGTGGGGGTGAGGCCAGTTGCTGAATGGGGTGGGGTCAGGGGCATGTAGGCCATGGCCACCACAAGCTAAACTGGACTGAAATAGATCTGAATCGGTCAGGGAAAAATTATACGTCTGTTGTATTGTTGGTTGCAGTGTTAATTATTTTTTATCTCCTCCTCTTCAGTGGGGGACCCAGAGATGGTGAGTGACCAAGCTGGTGGTGCAATTATTAATTTCCTCGTCTCCTGAGGGTGACTCAGAGTGGTTCACCAAGCTGGCAGAATTGTTTTTCAATGTTCTCCTCTCCTGAGGAGAACTGGGAGATACCCATCTCAGACTCTAGCAGGCAATAATGCCGCCCCCCCAAAGCTGTCAGTCATAGCACATGTTCTATTTCCCTTTCACTCCTAACAGGGAGAGACTGAAAGGGACTGACCATGCCTGCAGCCCATGCCCAGCCCAGCCAGCATTTACATTTTCTGTACCCCCTCCCCCTTCTCTTGAGGTGAGCTCTGTGCACTATGGACATAATCATCAAGCTCTGTCTGGCAGTGGCAATAACTCAGGGGACAATGCCTTGTTTACATGGCTGGGTAACCCAGGAGGAAGTAGACAACAGGCATACATTTATGCAGTACATTTAAGGTTACTTACAGACAGAGAGTGACAGATTTTATTTACAGTACATGATACCCTTCTGGCACAGGCCACTCAGAACAAGTTAAATTGATCATGTGAATATGTTTGCAATAACCCTACCTCCACACACACAAATACAAGTAAAGTGCAGAAATCTGATTAAAGCCTTCAAGCTGGCACCATTTATTTATGAATATGTCTGTTTTAATTTTAAGGGGACTGGACTTCACTCCAGGATGGCCTCAGAACCAGCAGTGGTGGACTGCCTGGGTTTTTGCTTGGCCCTGCTGCTCTGCTGATAAAGCAGCCAGTTACTTACTGTCTACTTCATTTTTGGGCAGTGGGGAGGGGACCAATCATTTCATGGCTCTCATGAGCCTAAGAGCCTTCAGCCTTGGTACACTTTTTTTCTTATTAAAAGCCAGCCTCAAGCAGAATCCCACACCCCAAAAATCCCATCATCATCTGATCACTCAGCAAGCGAAAACTGCATACCTTCAGTGCTACTT
The DNA here is from genome assembly GCA_016271365.2 of Neoceratodus forsteri. Classification (NCBI taxonomy): domain Eukaryota; kingdom Metazoa; phylum Chordata; order Ceratodontiformes; family Ceratodontidae; genus Neoceratodus; species Neoceratodus forsteri. The sequence goes on from CM057453.1 coordinate 409,322,007, forward strand.
TCTGGTCATGACAGTGGTGCCTGGTCCTCCTCCACTCTCACTCAGACTGGGATCTGATCTCCATTGGTAGCTCTCTAAGTCTGTCTGCAGTGCCCCCTGGGGCCATGGCTGCTTGCTGGATCGACGACCAAACCCGACCCATCATGTGGTGTGCCCTGCGTCACTGCCCGTCAGAGAAAGAGAGCTCTCGCAGAGCTAGCTGAGCTCACAAACTCTCGCCCCTCTGACCCAGCTCGAGTATCAAGTCATGATGCGATGAGGACTGGACTCTGAGACAGACTCTCAGTCTAGACTCCTGTCTTCGACCATCCATTGACCGTTTGTCCATTTCTTGCCTCCTCAGGCTCTGCTCACACTTTCATCAGGCTTCTCTCGATTACAAATGACGTCGGGTTGACATCACGTTTCATGCCACCCCCTGGCCTCCCTTGCCAATAGCTGTAGCCTAGTCCTGCCTCCGCACATGCGCACTGAGGTTCAGCTAGCTCTATGCACACTGGGACTTGGGTTTTTTTTGAATTAAGGAGCCATGAGCAGTCAGAGGATTGGATGGACTGCATGACCGGTCTGACGCTGTGATTGTTGCTGCCTGTGTGTGTGTGCGTGTGTGGGAGGTGGTGGTGGTAAATGCGGTTGGACATTTTTATTACAAAAAAAAAGACACTGTCTTGCTGGTTGGAGACACTGAGGGCGGCAGAAAAAAAAAACAAAACACCAGCCTGGCTGCAATGCGGGGGGGGGGGAGGCAACTGTCCCCCACAAATGGCACCCCTGCTAGCACTTTCGTCAAACAATTATTGATTATTCCAAAAGGAAATTCAGCATGAAAAAACTAAGGCAACAGGGAAATTTTGCAGAAGGCTTTTTCTGGCTAGCTGGCCAATACTCACATGTCCAGAACAGGTGCAAGAGCAGCTACAGATGGTTTTGAGCGGTTGATCTTTAACAGCAGCAGGCGGATACTTGATGCAGGGTTAGGCTTGGTCTGGTCACTCACTTTACAGCTCTCTTGCTGTCTTGTCCAGCAGCATGTAGTAGTATGGCAAGTTCAGAAGGGCCTAGACCAATGAACTACCCCACCTCATAAAAGTGGGCACTTGTTTGATCCAGGGTACAAGTACCTAGAGACAAACTCTTGCCCATCTCTTCCCATGGCACACCAGACAGGGCAGAACAGCTAGTTTTACTCTGAATATAGTAGTTCTGCAGATGTCTCAGCAGATTTGTTCTGAAATGCAGCAACTCAAACTCTAGCAGCTTTGCAGGATTCACCAGCACCGTCTCTCATTTGGGAATGAACTCCAGCAATCAGATTCAGGATACACCAGGATCCCTGGCTCTAATGTCTGGCTAGGTCCTCAGCTGTCTCCTCCACATTTCTTTCTTCTCAAAACACCAGGGAAGAACTAACCACAACTCCTCCTCAGCTGGGGGAAACGGTTCGGCACAGCACATTCCCAACCAAGCCTTCGATGTATTGATAGGCTTGTCACTTACTATTATGGCTCCCCTAGCAGCTGGAAAAAGGTGCCGAGCACTCTGCTGCTGTTCTTCCAAAGTGCCTGCGTCTCGGCCAGGATCTCTTGCATTCCAGCTGGCTGATTGCTGGGATCATGGGTCAACATGACGTCCAGGTCCATTTGTTTACATTCTGACTACAGTCTGCTGCTGTTTCACACAGTTCTTTTGCTGCGTACTGCTTACTTTAACTTTAAAACCTATTAATCAGCTGAGTTTGCAGTCTGGTTAATAGTAATGACATCAGTGACTTCTCCAGTCTATCTTCAGGTGCAGGGACACCCCTTTTATCAGTGGAACACAACAAGAAAACAGCAAGTTTAAACTATGCTCCTCTTCAGCTGGTCTCCTGTACTAGTTCCAGCAACAGGATGCAGGCACCATGAAGGGACCTCGCCCCAAGCCTCCATTGGCCCAAAAGGTAAGCCCCTCCTTTGGGTGGGGACACATACGTTCTCACAGTAGCCAAGGAGATCTTTGCTGATGAACTTGTGGTTATTGGACACTGATTTTCCAGACATTTTTGTATGAGTTAGCCTCACTGGATATCCGAGTAAAGACAAAAATTTTAGTTTTTTTTCATAAAGCCATCCTGGTAAGGTTCCTCACTCAATAGGAGACTTATTTCCAATACAGTATAAAAATCATTGCACTAGATGTCAGGAATCAATTTTGTTTAAAATTCCTTTTCACAAAACTTGTTTTGGGCAAAGAGTTTTTGATTTTATTGGTCCAAGCGCCTATAATTGTTCACCACAATCAGTCATGATATCAGATCAGAACCTGTTTTTAGGAAACATTTGTTAAGTATTTTAGATGTTCAATCTTTTTGTTGTAAATAATGTCAGCTATGTGTTTTATATCATGTGTTGCATTTTATTTTGTAAATGCTGGTCGCACTTGAAAAAGGGCAATATTGCTCAATGTGCTTTTCCAGGGTAAATAATAAAAGGAAATTAAATGAAATCTTTATTAAGTTTTGGACTAAACATGGCAAACTGCATAATAAATCTGTAAACTGTAGAATACATTATTACAGATACACAAGCATCTATAAAACAAAATTATTTTAGCTTCAGGATTTTGAGGTTAAATAATGTGATCCGTCATGTGGGGAAAACAGAATGAATAGTCCAAAACCAAAGTGTATACACATTTGTCTGCATGCGGAGCAAAAAACAACATGCATAACACTCTTAAAGATAATGAAAGTAACTAGTTACCATGCTCACTTAACCAGTGTCAGTACTCTAGATCAGTGAGGCTTTACGCTGTAACCCCTAACTTCAAACTTCAGTACATATTTCTAATTATGCAATGGGGTAAATAAAATGAGCCAAATCCTGCATCCTGATTGGTTGGCTGGCACCTTTTCAGTGTGGTAAATCCTCCAGTGTACCCACTGGAAAAGGTGCCAGCCACCACTCTGCTACATAAAAATCTATCCTTTGAATCACTCCGACTGTCAGCAGCCTAAGAGTGGCAAACACTGCGATGGACAGAGAGCCGTCTCTACAAAAATCGTCACATTCCATCTCCGCTAAACAACAGTGATTATTTACCCCTGCTCAAACAACTGTAAAAAAAAAAAAAAGAAATCTTCACACAACACTTGCCCATTTCCTCCTAGTAATTTTTTTTAAAACTAACCTCCACCTGAAAACATCACCGACTCCCTCACTGCTTCACATCTCCCTTTTGTACCCTTTTCCACCCACCTGTTGCTTGTTCACTCTCCAATAAATCCTCCCCTGCTCCGATACATTTTCTGTACAATCCCATTCTTCATCTTTAAATCTCAGCACTAAAAAAAAAAAAAAATTCAAAAACAATAAATCTAACTCTCCGCTCATATCCACATTGTAAACTCAAACCCGGAAGCTTTCCAACCACAACCCGTTACCGTTCGCTCCACTAAGCTTTTGTCCCATAATGCTGTTTTCAGGCTCAGCATCTCACCACACCACACAGTGCACCTGTAACCAGGTGCTATTTTTTTCTAGCGCACTAACAAATATAAAAAAATAAAAACAAAACCACCAAAAAAGCCACTGTTATTTTTTTTTTGTATCTTAAAAAACAACAATGGTCCATTACATAATAATATACCCCTCCAGGGAGTGGGTACATGGGTGGATTTACCACTTCTGGTGTGGTTAAGTCACTCAACCACACCTTGTGACTGAACCACACCAGGCGTGGTAAATTCACCCATATACCCACTCCCTGGAGGGGTATATTGCATAAATGAACTGCAGTATATAAAATTTAAATAACATTCAACTTTTCAGAAAACTAAAGCTAAGCATAACAGCGATTATATCCCAACCCTTACCCTCATTATTAACTCAAAGTCTCTCAAACAGTCCGCTTGTGGATTAAAGGGATAAGGTTGGTTTTCAACTGCAATAGTGCTTTGTCAAGTTCCTAAACATGAACTCACGGTCACCACCATATTTAATTGAAAATTCACACAGCTGTTAAATGCCGGATCTCTGAATGATACAAACAGTGCATTAAACCTTTTTATCAAAATTTCAGCAGTACAACCTAAATCCAGTCTTAAGTGCAGTTAAACATCTTAAAGCACGAAAGTCCAGAGCACATACTCGCTCCCCTTTATCTTGTTGCTCGGAATCGTTCATGCTACTGGTTTCAGGGGCTGACCTCAATTCTGTGGCTGTCTTTAGTGCCCATTTTCCAGCTTCTTTGGGGTCCTCAAACTGAAGTGTCTTATCTTTGTAAGACACTTGAAGCTGCAGTTGTGTAAGCAATGAATGCACTATCCCCAGTGAATGCAGCTGCTGTCAGACCATATCAAAATGCTTTCATTTATTGCACATTGCATATGCCCAGTCTGGAAACAGCCAAATCTAATGTTCATCCTGGTAGAGGGGATGATGGTCTCTGGTAGCCTGAAGAAGAAAGAACCTGACCTGACTTCAGGGCCTGAGATCACAATCAGGATTGTCTGGTACATGGTTCTGTTGGTCTGGGGGGAGTGGGGATTTATTCGATATGCTGTCTGGATATTAGACACATTTCAAGCTGTGTTTAAGTGCAAAGTCTCTGGTAACCATCCACGGAGGAAGTCCAGTAAACTATCCCTCACTGTTCCTTCAGAGGCGCCTACCAATTGAATAGTCATTGCCCTCGCCCTGTTCTCCAGGGATTCAAAGCATGCTTGGAGGTGGGAATTCTCCTGTGCAAGCTTACTAACTTACAATCAAAGTTTTCAGACTGTAGCTCTGCATCTTTTGCAGTTGCTACAGCAGTTTCTATTTTTTCATCTTGGTTTCCCATTCTCTCTAGGATCTCTTCAGTCTTATGATCCATGTCACTCATGGCTTTCAGGACCGTGTCCCAAGGTGGAGTTTCTCCTGCCTGTTTGGGGTTACTGGCTCCAGTGCTCCCTGTGGTTGCAGGCAGGGCCTGCTGTTGTTGGTGGCCCATTTTTTTTACCTGTTCTTCTGGTTCCTCTCAGGTGGCCCATGTTCTAAATAAGTTGATTTGGTGGGTGAAACACATGCCAAGTGAGGAGCTCTCTAATGCCCCCCCAAGACAGTTTATAAATTGCTTTTATTTGGGAATGTGCCTGCTTTTGTTAATTCACAGTGCCAGTATCTTTGAAGTCTTGGGGCCACTGGTTATGTAGCTAAGTATTGCCCTTTGGTAGGTGAATTCTGTTGCTTCCCAGAGGGTCTCATTAGACTTCTTCCTCTCAGCACCCCAAGCACTCCATGTCTCTTCGGAGGCATCTGAGGCGAGCTTTTGTTCCAGGACAGTTGGCTTGTTTAGGCTGACTGGTGTCTGTGCCTATTACAGTTTTTTCCAATAGATGCACAGTGAAATTATCTGGCCCCGTAGTGAACATTTAATTGTCTCTCAGATCATCTTCCATTCAGCATCCGGGAGGGCAAGAAGAAATCCTCTGTTTTTGCTTTAGCTTTCATTTTTCATCTTGTAGGATAAAAGGATTGAGTCTCCATCTAGAGGAGCGTGGTTCTTTTTGTTCCATGACCCAGATGTCTTTTACTGAAGCATGGTCTGACAAAGTGATCAGCAGTGTGATCTCCTCCCCCAGTCCAGGGACGGCCTCAGTGGAGAGCAGCTGGTAGTCTGCGCAGGAAGATGTCTTGTGGCAGTGAGAGTGGAAGGTGAATCCTGGTTCATCAGGGTGCAGCAGGTGCCAGGTATTTACTATAGTCAGGTAGTTTATGACCCCTGCCATGCCTGTTCCATTCTTGTGAGGAGACTGTGACTTCTAGAGCTATTGCTGAGGTGGTTAAAAACTTTGTTGAGATCCTCTCCTTAAAGCACTGTTTTTCCATACTTTCAGAGTACTTTTAAATTTATTTCAGTTACAAAGTCTGGGGCATCTACATTTGGTGTGTATATGTATGTTAATTAGACCATTTAGTTAATCCCAGAGCAACCGAATGTGGCCTTCCAGGGTACCCTGTGGGATTCACATGTGAACTGGTTTCCTGTCTATTAAAATAGAAACATCCCTTTCTATTGTTTATGCCATTGGTGAAGGAGTCACCTACCCTGTCCGGTCTCAGGGTGTTAGTGTCCTTCCTTAGAAGGTACATTTCCTGAAGGTTTGATATATGGTCATTGCATCGTTTATGTTGTTGTAGTGACTGTTGCTGTTCTTTTTCTCTTGCGACCCTTTTACATTCCTTAATAGTAATGCTATTGTATCATCTCCCATCATACAGATCAATAAGGTAGCATTGTGGCGGTAGTACTATTAGGACTTTCAAGACTAAGTCCAGTATGTGAGCTCCCCCTCTCTGTCCAAGAAACCCACCATCAATGGTTTCAATGCCAAAAAGTACAAAGTGATTCACCTGGGGTGGGAAAACTCAGGGGCTGTGTATAAGATGGGGGCGAGAGATACTCAGAGTCACCAACAAGAGAGGAAATTTGGGGTAGTCAGATCTAATGATCTCAAGGTGGCAGGGCAGTGTGACAAAGCAGTAAGCAAGGTTAACGGATGCTGGAATGCATAGGGATGTATGTATAGCTCTGTATCGAGTGATTTGGTGATATCAGTATTTTTAACTAAGTGGATTCATCCATAGCAATGTACAGTATTAGCAAAATCTTGGCTCAGGGAGCTGGCATTTGGAACCATCCGATAGAGTTAAACAGCACAGTGTGCCCAGCCCACATGCCTTATGCCTGGAGAGCAAGAAGGGTCTGCAGAGACAGTATAGGCAAAGGGGAAAAAATGGTCTGACTGGATGGGCCAAGCAGTCCTTATCTGCCAACAAATTCTATATAGTGTATAGTGGAATGCTGTTATGCATAGAATTCCATGCCTGGAATATGCAGTAGCACATGAAGTGGGTGCCTGAATCACAGCGCCGTCTGAAACGGCGATGCGATATGGGTGAAAGCCTGAAAGGTGAGGGGGCAGGGAGGGCGACTGGATGTGGTGGGGTGGGCAACTCTGGTGACAGGATGTCGCTACATGTACACTCGTGTGGGAGGGGGAGCGAGCATGGCGAGCATGGCCTGGGAGGGGGTGGAGGGGATGTAGGGGGTGGTGCTGCGGTCGGCTGCCAAGCTGCATCATGGCATCATGGGTTGGCCTCCACTTGCGGTGCTGGGGTTCCGGGGTTTGAGTCTGGGTCTGGATGCTACTGTGCTTTTCTTGTGCCTGGCCCAAAACCTTATTTTTTTTGCTTATGCACACCCCCTCGAGATGCACCCCCTTGGAGTTGAGAATCCTTAAGTAGTGGGTGGGTGGGGTGATGCCCCATGCAGGTAGGTGTGGGGGACAGCCTCCACAGAAAGCAGTATTTTCAGTCCCCGGCACTGTTTTTCTGTGCGCCGAGGTTGTCAGGGTGGTGAAATTGTTTTTGCCGCCCTGATGTCGTTCTTCTGTGGGTTGCCCTTCCGCGGTCTCCCATCTCACATAGAACCGAATATGCTTATTCTGCTGCACTAGTGACATCATTATGTTGTTCTTCTGCAGTAGTGATGTCACTACTGCAGCAGAACCACTTAGAATGCTGGCACATTGTTGCTTTCCTCTATTTAATTCTGTGATAAGACAGTATTCTAGAACCTCTAGAGACTTCACAAGTCAGTTTCGTTATGAAAAAGAGAAAGAAAACACAATGCACACATTTCACATAATACTACTATAGTATATGGTTGCCTCTTATTGTGCACCAAAATCAGAGGCTCTCAGAAAGTTGTTGAAGGGCAATTCAAAGGTCAAAAAAGCTGTTGTACTATCGTTTGACGTCACATCGACAGTACAACAGCTTTTTAGCCTTTACCTGCCGCCAGATTGGCTGACACAGTGGGACGTCCCAGAAAAGCAGCATAAACATGGTGATAGGATTTAGCGAGAGCCTACCAACGGACCCTCCAGAGTGAGTGAGCAGCAGCGGCACCACTGATTTTTTTTCAGAAGTTGGGACTTGAATAGCCACACACACCTCCATGTGGCAATTTGTTTTTTCCCAAAATTTAAAAATAAATGTTGTGGCCACAGATGAGCGAAGTTGGAGAGTGGGCGAGCGGCACCATAGGGAGTTAAAGCAGCACGTAAGCGAGCGGGAGTGGGAGCAGTAGCAAACAGCAAGGTAAAGGATCTTGAAGAAGTAAAATCACACAAAAAAACAATATACTATATAAAACAGTGGATAGGAGACCATCCACAACAAAGGCTGTATTTCCATCTTGGGAGTTGATGACATCAAAGACCTCTCGAGCTTCGCTCTCGAGGTCTCTATGATGTCATCATCCCCTCGTTGGAAATACAGCCTTGTTGTGGATGGTCTCCCATCTGCTATTCTATATATACACAATAAAAAATACAGGATGTGCAACTTTATGCACAACCTGTGTGTTCTGTCACCTTGGGGTTCTGATTCCCATGGACCTCTCGAGCTTCGCTCCCATGGTCAGAGGGAATCAAAACCCCTCTATGGCAGAACACACTTGTGCATAGTTGCCCATCCAGGATTCTCTATGTTCCATATGCCTATGTTTCAGCTGCCAGATCTTTCCATTCCACCAGAGAGATTAGTTGCTTCAGTTTCTGCTCCATGACATATCTGCTGCTTATCTTGTCTATGATCTGTATCTAGTTCAGTTTGACTCCACTTTGGTTTCAATTAGTTTCAGTACCATCTACCTCACACTTCCATATCTATGACCATTTATTTTGAATACTTTGCTATCTCTATGTACCATATCATCTTCTAAAGGTAACCTCACAGGGACATTCAGCCCAGCAAGGCCTATGAAAAGCAAACGTCTATGGAGGATGTTCATAAATAGTAGCTTGACTGTTTTATCCAAAACACTTTCTGGACCAAAACTGTCCAGCCTGAAATGGGATGCATAAGAGACTCATGGCTGAACTGGTCCAATGGTGCAGAGGGTTGAGGCACTGTGGGCCTCACTTGTCAGGTTTGGGAACAGACCAGGGTCGCTCAGGGCCTGGCCAGGGAAGGAGAACTGAGCAGTCAGGGATGGCTCTCCTTCTTTGGGGAGTGGGGAGTGACAGCACAAGTCACTGCCAGGCTGACACCCAGCAGAGGCTGAGTGCAGTGGCATGTGATAGCCTCCTAATTGGTCAGGCACAGACGCTGTGCATGTGCGGCATCTTAACAGCGCCTGTCCACATCATGGCACATGTGCTGGCCAGAAAAGGGGACCAAAATGGGGAAAAAAAGACAATAATAATAATAATAACTTTATTTGATTGAGCACTGGTTGCCATCCATGATGGTGTCCTGGAGCCCTCAGACCTCTCCCCCTGTGGATCTTCACTGTTGTGGAAGTGGGGGCAGCAGTGGCTGGGGATGGGGAATCAGGGTCACCCAGAGAGAGATGTATGAGGTAACCTGACTGGGGGGGGGGCAAACAGCTCAATAAAAAAAAAAAGAAACTAGTGACTGAAATACAGACCAGAATGGATACGTCCAATCAGGACTTCTTCACCTTATATCAATATACGACAAAGACAGCAGAATAAGGCCATTAGGTCTATCTAGTCTGCTCATATAGCAGGGCCCTTAGCATAAGCAATTGACTCTGTTCTCCCTCCCCAAACTGTCTTTTCTCTCCACCGATCGTTATTTTCCCGTTGACTCTATCCCAGCCAGTCTTGAAACTGCCAACCGTTTTCAATGCAACCACCTCCTCTGGAAGTTTATTCCAATCCGCCACCATCCTTCAGTGAAAAAATGCCTCCTAGCCTCTGTTCTAAACTCCACCCTCCAATTTAAGACTGTGTCCATTCAGCCTGAGGAGATCCTCTTTATCCACCCTATTTATTCCTTTCAAATACTTAAAGGTCTGAATCATGTCTCATCTCTCTCTCCTGTCTTCCAGGGAGTACACGTTCAGTGCCCTCAACCTCTCCTTGTACGTCCTACCCTGTTGACCCTTAATCATTTTGTTGCCCTCCTTGGACCATCTCCAGCAGTTTTATGTCCTTTTTAAGGTATGAGCACTAGAGCTGCACACTGTACTCCAGATATAGTCTCACTAATGACCTGTACAACGGCAGTATTACCTCATCTTACCTGCTGTTGATCCCTCTGGAAAAACAGCCCAACATTTTATTGCCTTTGCTGCTGTCCTTCTACATTGTGTGGAGTGCTTCAGATCACTAGTTAGCATCATTCCTAGGTTCTTCTGCTTCCCTGATGCAGAGTCCCTGACCCCTCCCAGGTTGTACTCAGAGCACGGGGTCATGGTGTCTGAAGCAAAAACAGCATGGCAATAAATGCTGCAAGAAAAACGGCGTGTGCGCAAATAAGGTCGGAAAAAACACTGGCCGATACAAAATGCACACTTGCCATAGAAGTTAATGGGGAAAATGTAAACTTTTGGTTTTTGCGGGGGCCTCTGCCCCTGCACCCTTGGAAACTCAGGAGGGGGGAAATGTTTGTAAAACAAAAAACAAAAAAAGAAACTAACAGCGCTAATACCAGGAGACAGGAAGCTGTACCCTAATTCCCAGTGCTCCTACACCCCAGGTACAGGTGCCTTAGCCACTCCACCATGGGAGTGACTGAACCAGGCACCACACCTTCAGCCAGTTCAGCACTCCCACATCTGACCATACAGTGACAGGGGTAGTTGTAATTCCTGAACGCTGCAAAACCCATGTCGCTGTACATGGTTTAGAGCTTTCAACAGCACAATTCTTGCTGCACTGTTTTAGCAGTGCCATATTGACCCGGTACCATACTCAGTCCTTGGGTTCTTGGCTTCAGCATGCATAACTTTGCATTTCAGCTTCAAAGCTCCCCTCAATGTCCCTTCTTCTGTGGAAATGGTTCAGTTCTGCCCTTTGAAAGGTTTATAGCCAGAGGGACTGATGGCAGAACTGGACATTTCATCTGTACTTGAAGCTTGTGCTGACGGTCCAGGGAATGCCATGATGGCCTATGATAGGGCTGTCGTCGAGGTCCTGGACTGCCTGGTGTTGATCTATGTTCATCCCCTGGTGTCATGCCTCAGCTTGCCATGGTTCAATGGTGAGCTGAGAACGTTGAAAACCAGGGGACGGAGGTTGGAGAGGCGCTGGAGGAAGACCAGGTCTTCAGAGGATAGGCTGGTTCTGATTACTCATTATGATGAGTATCAGAATGCAATCATCTAAACAAAAGCAGCTTTTATGTCTAGGATGATTGTAGCTGGGAAGAACCGACTGGCTCATCTCTTTCGGGTTGTAGACAGGTTATTACATCCGTCCTGACTGAAACCCGTCAGAGCTTTTTCAGCTCACAAATGTGAGGAGTTCACTCGGTTCTCCTGAGACAGTGTCCTCTGTGAGGGCTGGGATTTCTCAGAGCGGAATACCATTCTCCAACAGTGGTGGTCCCCGAGTGGGTGGATGCACTCAGTCGCCCTGGAGAGTTCCGGCCGGTGATGGTGGTGGAGGTCTGTGGGATGATCTCTGGGCTTAAACCAACATTCTGCAACCCTGACCCAGGCCCAGTGTGACTACCAGTTGGCTGCATCGAGGTCTTGGGTCTGTTTTTTGCCGAGATTGTTGGGATTTTCCTTATTGGTGTTTTTTTTTCCGGAGTCTCTTAAACAAGCTCTGGTCAAGCCCCTGATGAAGAAAACATCTTTGGACCCTGATGTCTTGGCAAATTACTGGCTCATCTCGAGCCTCCCCTTTCTGGGGAAGGTTCTTGAGAAGGTGGCTATGGAACAGCTTGAGGGTCACTTATGGATTTCCAAATTTACGAACCATTCCTGTCCAGATTTAGGGTCTTTTACAGCATGGAGACCACGTTGGTCAGGGTATTGAATGACCTGCTCAGGGTGAGGGATAGAGGAGAGCGAATGATTCTCATTCTCCTCGATCTCTCCTCAGTGTTTGACACTGTGGACCATGGGGTGTTGTTGGACAGGCTGAGGGGGTATGTAGGACTAACCAGCAAGGTCATCAACTGGTTCGAGTCCTTCTTCCAGGGCAGGTCTCAGAGGGTGATACTGGGGAATTATTACTCAGACCCAATGGACCCGCCCTGTGGAGTTCCCCAAGGCCAGCCAAGGGATCTGCAAGATCCTTTGCCAGCTCCTTCTGCACCCTTAGGCGTATGCTGTTTGGCCCTGGGGATTTATGTACCCTCAAAGATAACAATGCTGTCCTCACCCTGTCCACCTCTATCAAAACATCTGTTGCCCTTGCCCCCCCCTTCCCCCTAGAGGCACCTGTCCGTCTCTCTCTCTCTCTGGTGAAGTTGGAATAAAAACTCATTTAGTATCTCTGGTTTGTCCCCATTCTCCTCCACCCACCTATTCCCTTTCCTGAACCTAACAATTCTTTCTTTCTTATCCCTATTCTCACTAATAAATCAAAAAAAGGTATTTTCCCCCTTTTTAATTCCCTCAGCAAGCTGCAGTTCCTTCTGAGCTTTAGCCCCCTGGACTACCTCATCTGCTGCTTTAACCATGTTTAAGTAATCCTCCCAGACTTCCTCCCATTGGCTTCTCGTGAATTTCTTGTAGGCTTGTAGGCTGAACTCTTTTTTCTTACTGCCTGGGTGACCTCATTGCTAAACCACCAGGTGAGTGCTTTAGTTCTAGAGTGCTTCAATTTGAGCCTTACGTACTACCTTGTGGCAACCATTAATCCCTCTTTGATGATGGACCATCTTTCATCCACCCCCATATCAACTTGGATGCTAGCCAGATGACTCCTTAGCAGCCTGCCCATCCTGCAGTTTGCCTTTCTAAAATCCAGGATTTTAGTCTTAGTGAGTACCTTTTCCCTGCCCATATCCAACCAGAACCACACTGTGCGATGGTCACACCCACCCAGGGGTTCCTCAGGCTTTATATCCTGGATGTGCTCCCCAGTTGTCAGGACCAGATAAAGGATTGCTTCATCCCTGGGGGGTCATCTAATGCCCTGAAACAGAAACACACTTTGTAGTGCATCTAGGATCAGCTGACTCTTAGTGCAGGTCATGGCTGGTACACTCCATTCCACCTTGGGCAGATTGAAGTCTCCCTCTATTACCACTTCTCTCTTCCCTGCAGCAGTCAAAATTTGTGAGTTCAATTCCCTGTATATATCCTCCTCCTCCTGGCTGGATGGTCTATAACTCCTCCCACCCAACTTCACCTTTTCCTCTGTATTAGATAGTAAATGAATCCACATTGCTTCCATCCCCCCTCCTTCCAACTCTTCCTGTGAACAAGTTATGTCTTTCCTGATGTATCTGCCATCCCTCCTCCTTTCTCTACATCTCTGTCCACTCTGTATAATTCATACCCAGGGATCAAGAGGTCCCAGTTATGGTTAGGTGTGGCCCATGTCTCTGACTGCAGCAATGTCCACTTGCCTCTCTGCTAACAATGCCTGCAGGTCATCTATCTTGTTTCTAAGACTTTGTGCATTCAGGGACACCACCATCCACCTCGAATCTGAGCCTTCTTCTTTCTTTATGAAAAGGTACAATAAGCCCCATGTCCATGGTTTTGATTCCTCATTTTCTGGTTCAAGGACAGTGGGAGTAGCAACATGCCTTGATGATTCCATACAAGCATTTGCGTCTGTCACTCAATGGAAACATAGAAACATAGACTTTGACAGCAGATAAGGGCCGCTTGGCCCACCTAGTCTGCTTGTTTCCCTACCTATTGGGTAAGCTGCAGATCCTAGTTAACCAACAGCCTACTTCATCCTACTCCCCACAAGAATTGCCTTATGTCTGTCCCATGCATTCTTGAATCCCCCCCGACGTTTTTGACCCCATGACCTCCTCAGGAAGGCCATTCCATGTGTCCACCACCCTCTCTGTGAAAAAATACGTCCTCACATTGCCCCTGAGTCGTCCCCCTCTATCTTCAAATTGTGTCCCCTTGTTCTTGCACATCTCTTTTTCTGAAAGATGCTACCCTCTTGGACTTTGTTGATTCCCTTGAGGTACTTAAAAGTTTCTATCAGTCCCTCCTCTCCCTCCTTTCTTCAAGGATATACATATTAAGTTCCTTTAGTCTCTCTTCATGTGGCTTCTGGTGCAGACCCTGCACCATTTTAGTTGCCCTCCTCTGGACTGCCTCCATCCTGTCTATGTCCTTGCAGAGATGGGGTCTCCAGAACTGCACACAGTACTCCAGATGGGGTCTCACCAACTGTCTGTACAGAGGGTTAACAACTTCCTGTTTTCTACTGGTGATGTCTCTCCCTATACATCCCAGTATCCCCCTAGTCATCCCTACTGCCATCTCACATTGCTTGCTAACCTTTAGGTCATCTGATATGACTACCCCCAGGTCCCTTTCCATTGTTGTTGTTGTTAGTACCTCCTCCCAGATATTTCCAAATATTTCTCAGTGTTTCTGAAGAGATTCTCTCTAGTGGCACTACTGTGGAACTGCAGACAGGCAGGGAATTTCTCAAGAGATATCACAGTAACATCAGGACATACCTGACCATGTCTTTGACTGCAGCCGTATATACTTTATTGTCAGTGGGATGCTAACGTTCTAGGGTCAGATTACCATTTAACCTGAGAGGCCCATAAGCTCTACAATGATAGAGAAGAATACCAACTGTAGACCTTTTCTGTGCACAGATTTTTTTATCTATATGTAGGCAGTCTTAGTGGAGTTTTCTAAATTAAGGCAGAACATTTGTGCAAATGATAGTGTCAAATGCTATGGATTCCATCTAAAAATACTACAGAATTTTAGATATATTTTTTTGGCTTGAGATGTGACTGCATCAAACAATGCCTGTCACCAGAAACTGGCCCTTGACAAACTAGTTCCAAGACCTTGCTCTGCAGCATTCCTGTTGTAAAACTAACCGTAATATATTATAGTATATGGTTAGGGTTTATTGTGGATGGAAAACAATGGTTTTCCAAATCCTGCTGTAAGACAGTTCAAAGGTCAAAAAAGTTGTTGTACTATCGTTCTGATGTCATAACTTTAGTACAACAACGTCTTAACATTCAACTGTTTCCCAATTGGCTGAAACACTGGTTTTCCAAAAAATACTGTACAGCATGACGGCACTGGTAAGCCAGCGGTTGAGCACGAGCTTTTTAGGTAGTTTGGACGCGGACTGCCATAGTCAGAACCCTGTTTCCAAACTATCAGTTTGTCAGCAGTTTTTTTTTTTTTTTTTAAATAAAATCAGTGGTCCCTCCGTACAAAGCTAAGCCAGACTACAGAGAGCAATGGTACCTTCGGGGTCGGCAGCGGAGCGGAACTGCAGTGAGGACCGGGAGAAAACGGCAGTGTCTGGACAAGGTACAGAAACTAACAAATCCTTGTGAAATTAATGTGGCACAGTTTGTGGGGAACCATATACTATACAAAATAACAGTTAAGGAACTGTGCACGTCAAGGCCATGTTTCCATCTCACGTGTTTGATGACATCATAGGGACCTCTTGAGCTTCGCTCTCAAAGTCTATGATGTCATCAAAACCCTTGATGGGAACACAGCCTTGTTGTGCGCAGTTCCCTATCCATTATTCTATATGTTGTTCCATCCTGTGGAGTAGTCATGTGAACAGTTATGGCAATATGATTTGATTGTAAATATATAAAAAGCAAAAACCTGCACTCACAACCAGAGGTAGAAAATACTGCTTGCAAGCTCTTAAAGTTGTTTCATTTTATTTTCAAAAAGTGCAATGTGCCAGTTTCAGACGCGTTTCAGAATGTTAAATTCCTTTTTCAATGGATGATCCATTGAAAAAGGAATTTAACATTCCGAAACGCATCTGGAACTGGTACATCACACTTTTTTAAAATAAAATGAAGCACCTTTAACAGCTTGTAAGTAGTATTTACTACCTTAGGTGGTGAGTGCAGGTTTTTGCTTTTTACATTGTTGTTTCTATATCCTAGCACCCCAGCCCTGTGCAAACTCTTTTGCTTTCCTGTATGATTGTAAATATCCTGGTTTTACTGAACACATTTTCACATCTGAACTGAATTTATCATTAGAAAGCCTTTACAAAGGCCTGCTAATGTCTACAAAATGATAAAGTTGATCCTCACATCTTAATATGTTCATGCATGAAATATGTAAATAGTCAGAGCTGCTTAAAGAGGCTTTCCAGAGGTTAAACAGATATATCTAAAGTTATTGTCATAAATAAGTCAAATACTGTATAGACCAGCCAACAGACACAGATGGTTGTTCCGGAAACATTTGAATAGTTTTCACTGTAGCAATGTTAAACATGTGAAGAATATGAAGTGCATACTGTCAGGCTGCATTTCTGTTTTATACCTAGACATGTGCCTAGGCAGACACACACAGCCACACAAATGCAAGTTCTTTTTTAATTTATTCTTCATGCACCTTCTGTTATTTTTCCACATGGTGCTGGCATCACCTCTCAACCCATTCCAGAACCTAATACTTCACTTAGACACCCTTCTGTTCAGCTTCTTCACTCCCTGTCAACAGGTTGTGAGTTTCCATTATGGCATGGCTCTTTTTTTCACTGGCACCTGGTGTGCTTTGGGGACTTTAAGGATCCAGCAGGACAGGAGTAGGGGACGGGGCTTGAGTGTTACTCTGGCCTGTGAAGCATAGGTGATGATTGGGCCCCCATACTCTGTGCATCCAGTGGACTTGTGTCCCCTTTATGTTGCTGTCACCTGCCTTTCTTCTCTATTTGCCTCTTTTAGAAATGATCCTTGCTGTGCAAGCAGGCAGCACATGGTCACCTGCTCTACCAGTGGCAGCACTGCAAGCACCCTACAAGGTGTTGGTTAAGCAAATCTACAGACAAGCCCTACCACCCCAGGAGAAGAGGGTCCTATTTGGCATTTAGAACCTCCCTGATGGCCCCCACTTCAGCTGCCTCATACCTAGGGTGTTTTCTACAACTGCTATTATATTATTATGTGAATCTGATAACAAGGTATTTGTAATTTGTTAAAGGATTTTTTATCCTTGTGTAACCCCCAAGCAAATGCGGGTTCCCAAAAGTCTTCCAGGTGCTGGCTGAGTGCCCCTAGCCTGAATGATGTTCGGCATTTAAGCCATTTGTCTGTGAGTGCTTTTAGAGCCTCTGGTACTGTCTCTTGAAGAAGTCCACCAGTTGAAACGGGTGGCGCCCAAATGGAATACCCTGCCATTGCATCTGGAGAGGCAGATCTGTTGTGACCGTGACTGGGGAAGGAGGTCTGAGCTTCTGCGCTACAGAGTTTTGCACAGGAAGTGCGTGTGGAGGCCTAAACTCAGGCGGCGCGTTGCCGTGACGATTCGGACTGAATCTGCAGCTACCAAGAAGAGGAGAAGTTGAACAACTGGGAACCAGGCTCACCCTGTAGAGGACTGGAGAAACTGCTTAATCACGCTCAGTCTGTCAGGAAAGTGAAGCTGCAGTGTGTACTCCCGGGTTAGCAATAAGTGCGAGCGGGACCTGAGAGCAGCTGCCTGGTATAGTAATTTCCTTTACATATAAATGTGTGGGGTGTTTGTGAAGGACAGCTAAATGAGTCCTCTTGTCCCGTGTGTGTAGACGGGGAGGCAATTGCATGCAGGCAGACTGAATCCATTGCTGCTTGAAGCTGTGTGCCTGCTTGTAGAATTTCATCCCCCTGTTGTGCGAGGGCGTCCGACAATCCATGACCCCCTCGGTGACAGTATTCAGCATCAAGTCTGTGAGTACAAATTAGGGTAGCTCCCTGCCATCTGTTATCAAATTGCAAGTGTTTCATCTGATTTCTTTTCCTTTCTTTCTTCATGAACTGAGCCATCTGGCTGTGGATTACAATTAGGTATTGTGCAAGTGTTTTTCCATCACAGGGTCCCAACCAGCTGCACCGATCCTGGCTAGCCCCCCCCCATCCTGAGTATCCAGTGAAAGTGACATTTTGGGACTCTAAGTATGTGCACAGTACTGTGATTATTAAAGTGTCTAATCTAATTAACCTGATTTCCCCCCCTTCCTTGTTACAGCTCCTTAAATAAATCAGATCTGTTTGTTTCAGCAAAGTTATACTGATTGAGGTATTAGTTTATGTTAAAGTATTGTACTGTGTCTATTGTATTGCATCATCTTGTTTTACAGGGGCTCCCCAGATTCAAGCTGACCGACTGGGGCTGTGAATTCTTGCCAGACTCCTGAGAAGAGTGAGTCAGACGAGACTCAACAGCTGAAAGGGTTGATCAAGGGGTTGATGGAGACCTACCGGGAGCAGGATCTGTATCAAGCTTCTCCTGAGCCTAAAAGTGGAGTGGGAGTGCATGTTGTTTCCCCGACCCCCAGATTGAGAGCAACCTGAGAGCGAAAATTAGAGACTTAAGAGAGATGGTGAGGGAGCTGCAATAGGCTGCTCTCACCCCCAATAAAATTGGAGAACCAGAGATCCAGCAGGGTAAACACCCCATTCAAGAAGAGCCATGTAGAGCCCACGAGGTGCCCCGCCAGATAAGAGATCCCCTTCCCTCCAAAGACAACCGAGATACTAAGTTCTGTTACCATTGTGGAGGGGATGGACACTTTTAGACTGAATGTCGGCTGCCAGAGAACTTGAGGAAAGTTACCAGCAGGTTAGTGGCCTGGCATCGCAAATCCTGTGCCCGGTCACCAGGAGGGGCCAACCGGAAAAGTTTTGCCACCAGGGCCAATGCCCAAGCGACATCTCAAGTAATGCCCCCTGAATGGTCTGAAGTGGTGGGTCCCTCTGTGGAGACTACTGTGAAAGTGAATGGGGTATCCACCAGAGCTGTACTAGATAGTGGCTCCCAAGTGACAATCATGTTTCAGGGCTGGTATCAGAAGCATTTGTCTGATGTGCCCCTGCAACCCCTGCAACCCCTGGAGGGGCTACATGTGTGGGGCTTGAGTGAGAAGGCCTACCCCTACTCTGTCTATATCCGAATTTGGTTGTCCTTTCCTACTTCTGTGGCTGGAGTGGCAGAGCAAGTGGAGACCCTGGCCCCTGCCATCTGTTATCAAATTGCAAGTGTTTCATCTGATTTTTTTTCCTTTCTTTCTTTTTGAACTGAGCCATCTGGCTGCAGATTACAATTAGGTATTGTGCAAGTGTTTTTACATCACAGGGCCCCAACCAGCTGCACCGATCCTGGCTAGCCCCCTTCCCCCATCCTGGGTACCCAGTGAAAGTGACATTTTGGGACTCTGAGTATGTGCACAGTACTATGATTACTAAAGTGTCTAATCTAATTAACCTGATTTCCCCCTTCCTTGTTACAGCTCCTTAAATAAATCAGATCTGTTTGTTTCAGCAAAGTTATACTGACTGAGGTATTTGTTCATGTTAAAGTATTGTACTGTGGTTATTGTATTGCATCATCTTATTTTACAGGGGGTCCCCAGATTCAAGCGACCAAGCCAGTCCTGGGGGTAAGTGTAAATAGTAAAGATACTCATGGTGTATTGTGTGGGCCACTAGTAGGAATAAAAGGGGGTCTCAGTGTCCCAGAGGGCTGTGACAAAGTTAGTCTAACTACTGCAAACCCTGACCTCTGGGTGGAGGCACCCGCCATAGAACCTAGGCCCCTCAACCTGTTAGCAGTCAAGCAGGCAGGGGTAGTAGCTCTTGGGATAGCACCACCTGGGGGTTACACTTGGTTGAAAACATCATATATGTGCTAAACTTTGTTTAACTGATGTGAATTCTCCGAGAAAAATATTGCCTGCTGATATTATATAAACTGTATATCTATCTCTCTATCTATATTAATTGCAAAAAAACTATGTTAATGTAGAAGAACAAAAAGTGCACAAATTAAGGAAACAAAAAAAATAGGGTTTGGAGTCTCAGGAGTCTTGGCAAATTGGTGGTGTGGTGTTCCTTGGTGTTTTCTTACAGTTTCTATTTGCAGTAATTGCTGTTAACAACAACACAGGCAAAAATGCATTACAGCATCATATTTAATAACATTAACAAGTACAACTTGACAGTGGGGCTTTCTCTGTCAGTATATTACTAAGGCGCATCCTCGCTAGCTACTCAACAAATAATACCAATGGGTTGCCTTTCTCGCTCTTCTGCCTTAACTGCACCTTGCACCATTGGAAACCTGGGCCTTTTGAACGGGATGAATCTTAATGTATTCTTTGCCCACCTAATAGTACAGAGAAATTAGGATTTTATTTTAAACTATGTACACATTTACAACAGAGTAAGAGAAAGCAAACACATTTCCCTAAATCATATTGTCATATTGCCCTACTATGGTCCCAAAAGAAATGATCCTTTGGTTTCCATTGCCTCACTTTTTTCCCTGTTCTTTATCTATTCCCCAGCACACCTTAGTTTCTGTATTTCTCCCCAAGTCTTGGCCTTTATTTATGTAATCAGTCCCTGTGATCAAAACCAAGCTGTAGGATCCTTCCTTAGTCTCTAGGGCTTTTTAAAATGGAAGCCACTCCGTCATGTGCTTATCCATTTGCATCCTCAGTGAGGCTGTGATGCCTTCCATCAGCTTTACTTGTTTGCAAATATTTATCCACTTCCTCAAACTAGGAGATTCATCAGTGTTTCATGATGAATTTTACTGCCCTCATGATGAGGATCTTGTACAGATATTTCCTTTGTTTACTGTGTACCTCCCACGGTCACAACCTCAATACCATGTGTCTTATGTATAGTGGAGATTTAATTTGCATTACATTTTAAATGGCTCCCACTACCACTGGCATGTACTGGTCTATTCTGGAACAAAGCCAGAGGGTATAGGGGTGGTCTCCCCTGTCTCCACACCCTCTCCTATACTTATCGGTGTTTGTGGATGTAGAGTGACTGAGGGAGTACAGAAATAGTTACTCACACAATTCTACCTATATCCCCTCCATTCCACTGATGCTGTAGTGAAGTGAACCCCCTCCCAAATTTCTTTTGAGATCTCGGCATTTAATCCTGGTACTATGTTCCCAATATTTTATTAGCTTATTTAAGGAATCCTGGATTTGATCCTGATATATCTTATTCAGGCGGAAAATATGACCACATCCTTCCTTACTGGTGGCAGTCTCCTTCTTGTAGATCATGAAGGAATAATATGTTGCCTTAGCTCTGCCAGTGTGACATCCTCCATAATGAAGCTCCTACATTTTAATTTTTTATTTTATTTATGATCTTGGATCAACACCTTTGAGAACAAACTAATTTCATAGGTTCCACATCAGAAGTTATACAAAGTGATAACATGGAAAAAAAAAGTTGCAAAAATGCATACAATCATTAAATAAGCAGCTTAGGAGACAACTATGATACACAGAAGAAGATTATTGTACGAGTATGAGCAAGTGCAGAAAGGAGTAGGCAGTGGGTAATCAACCAGTGCAGGGGAACACAGTAGTTTACATCACTTAGGAAATTGATTGTAGGCTGGAGCCAGAAGTCAGAACAGGGGGTGGAAAACATCAGCACAGGAGGCGTCATCAGTAGTGCAAGAGAAAGAGGTAGGGAGAGAATGGTTAGGATGTCTGGGGCATGAGGGGAACACTGCATGAGGATATTGGAGATAGGAAAGGTGGCAAAAAGGGGGGCGGGTTGCAAATATTTAAAGAAATGTTTAAGTGTAAGGTTAAATGTAGCTCTCAAAGTTGTGAATAATTTTATGTCTTGGCCTTCAAAGAGGTATCCATGGGTGATTAGACTTTTTTTCACCCACTTTGTAAATGAGTTGTTCCATATCCGGGTTAAACCCCTGGAAAATGTTGTATTGGTGTAAATTTACCTATAACTGTGGGAAGATTCAGCTAGTTCAGAGTATTATATTATACTTCCAAGGTAGTATTTAACCATCTATTTAAATACTGCCAGTAGTTCTCCTGTCTAGCATTGTAAGAATGACAGTGCTCACATATTCATGTCCTCCAGTTCTCCCATTCCATATTCAGCCACCCAGTATGTCTGACATGCTCTTAACCACTCTGGTAGTCTGGTTATCATTTGTTTGCTAGGCTGTGCATTCTCTGTCACTATCATGTGTTTGACCCCTTTCGCCAAGCCTGTAACTGTGGTAAAGGTATAGTCAAATGTCTTTACTAGGTCTTGAATGTCTGTGGTTTGTTCTGTGGATCAGAGATATTCACCTTCACAATTTAGAGGTCACAAATTGTCCCTGTCTGTCATAAGCAATATCAATATCATCATTCACAGTTTCTGGTAATATCAACAATGCAATCTTTAGTTTCTTTCAACCCGTTTTCAGAAGATTAGCATGGTATATCTTGGAGGGATTTTTCTTGTCTGGGTTCTCAGTCTTACAGTTAACCGTACCCGTACATCTCATGCTTTTAGCTGACCCTTGCCACTTCATTAATAGCTTTTTTTTTAGTAGGTAAGCATAACAGAATCTTATTACCTGGCTCACAAATCTTTTACACCATGGTCATTAGAGAACTTTTGATGTTTTTGGGCTTCTTCCTGATCACCGTGGGCAGTTTGAATGTATAGTATTTTGCCAATTTCTTTTTCAGGGAATGCATATAAGATGCAATAGACTCTTTCTGAGTAGGGTAGTAGGGTTGTCTTATCATGTTTCCTTTATTACATCTAGTGGCCCTCTAGGCTGTCACCCATACAGCATTTCAAAGGGAGTAGAGCCTATAGAGCTTGTGATACTTCTAGGTAAGTAAAAGGAGGTAAGGCAAGCATTAGTCACAGTCTTCCCCTTCTCCTTTCACAGATTGCCGTATCATGTGTTTTAGGGTTTGATTAAAATGCTCAACAAGACCGTCTGTTTGAAAATGATAAGGGGAGGTTCTTAAAGAGAAAATACCCAGAACTCAGAACAGCTCCTAGAACAATGCTGCACCAAAATGTCTATCTTAATTGGTAATCATTTCCTGGGGTATGCTTACCCTGTTGAAAAATTTTGCAAGTTCTGTTGCCACTGTCAGGGCTATGACAGTGTGCACTGGAATGGTCTCTGGGTATCGAGTAGCATAGTCACATACTACAAGTACGAACTGATTGCACTGTTTGCCTCTTTTCAAAGGGCCTACCACATCCATTGAAATCCTCTCAAAGGACTCTATCAGGGGAAAGAGCACTGGGGTACCTTGTCTTTCTTAGTTGCCAGGCTTACTTTCTGACTTTCAGAGCATGAACTGTAATGGGTAGCAACTTCCTAATGGATCCCAGGCCAGAAAGCTATCCAACAATCTGGCCAGGGTATGGTCCTTTCCTAAGTAACTGGCCAGGGCCCAATGATATGCTATCTGTATCAACTCAGAGCAGTATTTCTCCGGTACTACCAGCTGTTCTATTTGCTCTTGCAGTTGATGATTCACATGTACTCTGAATAGTAACCCATTGTGACTTTTAAACATTGGGCTACTCTTTTTCTTGCTTCACCCCAATCTTTCTAAAATACCCTTGGAGAGAAACATAGAATGTCAGCATCAGCAAGCAATTTGGTTTCATCAGTTACAAATCCGCCCCTTGTGTGCCTCAGTCTTTTGTTGCCAGTGTCGTTTCTGGCACCTTCATTTTTTCTTGCACTTTCTGATCTTGGTGCTGAACTCAAACAAGTCTGGGTCAAAGTTCCCAAAAGGAATGGTGTCCTCATTAGAAGAGTGTTTATTTATTTATGACTTTGTTAGCCGAGTAAGTGCACTGGTCCGAGAGACTGTTTACAGTAACGACCCGGGCCAAGAGGCACGTGTCAGACATATATACAGAATAATGTACAAACAGAAAACATAGCATTGGTAAAAAACATCAGTGGGCAAAAGCAGTGGGGGACATCACAATATAACAATAGCCATTACAGGAAGTAGGATTACAAAGGAAGAAGCAAACAATTTGTAGTTTTTGTATGGTTAAAAAACAAGCACACAGGAGTGACATGATCAGTTGCTAGAAGGCCACTGACCCCAACCCCTCAACACAGCGATAAGCCCAACCAGTCAAGTGACTCATCATCACTGAAAGGAGGAGAGAGAGTCAAGACAGAAAGGGTGAAAAAAAATCAAAGCGAGGGGGGAAAAAGAGGGACTACTTAGCAAAGCAATTGCAAGTGTCACGATCGAGGAGCCAGGATTTGCAGTTATGCTTAAAGGTGAGATGCGTATTGGATGACCTGAGGGGTGCAGGAAGCAGATTCCAAAGTGAGGGGCTCCAACCGATAGGGCATTGCCACCCATTTTGGTAGAGGTTCTCAGAATCACCAGGGGAGGGACAATAGAGGATTGTAGACTCCTCTGGATGGTGCAGTGCACACAAAGGGAAAAGAGTGGGGAGGCAGGGCCTCTATGTATGATAGCATCTGTGAGGCATCCTAGGGTAAAATCAAACTGGCCTTGCAAAGAGAGCCATGCAAGGGAGCTATAAAGGTTAAAGTGGTGAGTGGAATAGGGGGCAGACAGGGCTAAGTGGTATATACTGTTGTAGACAGATGAGAGTCTGGCCCGAAGGGTGGATGAGACATGAGTGTAAATTGGGGAGCAATAGTCCAGGATTGGGAGTAGGCTGCCATTAGCTATTGCCAAGCGCGCCTCCACAGTCAGGTAGGGCAAGACGTGATGGTTAGCACCACGTTTCTGATTGATCCTACGGACTACGAGATTTATATGGTCAGTGAAGGAAAGGTTTGGGTCGAGTGTAACCCCCAAGTACTTGAATGAGGGGACGACTTCAAGGCAGGGTGGGACAAATAGGGTCACCAGGTCACCTAATGTGACCTGGCTAATCATTCTGGCCACTTATTTTTGTTTAAAACTAGCTATTCTGGCGAGTAGTAACCACTCGGTCAGCGCGCATGTGCGGTAGCTCAGCATGCCTTCCATTCATTGTTTTGCTGAGCTGCGCGTCATCGCACATGCGTGACATCCGTTTTTTTTTCCTTCTGGAGTGCAAGTGTATGCACGGCCACGTTGGGGAATGGAGATGCAGGGAGCGTGATTTCTGAGCCACCCAGATGCCTGTCAGCTCTACAAAAACTACAACCCTTACTCGAGTCTGCGCACACCAAGGGCCAGAATGGGTGAATCCACAATGTAAGCCTTTGTGCGTTCAAGTGGTCGGTCAGAGGGGAGGGTGCTGCATTAAGTATGTAGGAAAATTCTCTAGCCCACCACTTTGATTTTGGTGGAGATCGAGAGGGTGCTCTCTAAGAAATACTTCTTGTGTTGTGTATTGTGGCAAACTTGTCTTGCACCTAAAGCTCTTTTAAGGGTTGAAAAACTTGTTAAATATTGACCTGGCTGGAATTAAAGGCATAAAAATACACAGATTGACAACGACGTGCTGACTGAATAATGGAGGGGGGGGGAGCGAGGTCGGTGTTTCAACTGAAGTGGAGAACTGCGTTGTACTGCTGTCTTGATAGCTGACAGTAAATATATAACATTGCAGAAACTGTGGGAGTCAGGATGGACACAAGTTAAACTCACCGTTTGTGAGATTGCAGTTCTTTTTTCCCAGAGAATCTCAACAAGGTCTAATCTCTGAAAACCTTGTAAAGCAGAGCTGCATTTTCAGTAGAGGGTCTGACATAGCAGGACTGAACAGAAAAAGTTAAAAGGTCCTGGTGGGAACTGTCTGCTTCTGATGGATTGATTTCCTGTGGTGGTGGTGGGGGGGACATAAAATTGATATTTCTGTTGGTTTGGTGCATAGCTTTATAAAAAATAATTGTGTGTTGCACAAGCTACTGGCACAGCACTGCTGATACTACCTACCTGTGCAGTGTGCCATATAAAGTGATTTAATGTGGGCTGCTTCTAATCTGGGCAAAAATTAAAACGCCTGCAAAAAGTACCTGATCCCTGGTCTCTGATAGTACTGACAAAGGAGAGGACGTACTACTAGGTTAGGTTTTGTTAAAACAGGTCTACTACTGTGTGTGACTACTGCCTAGTGGTGACATCAAAGTGTCTTGTAAAATCTGTCCATATACCATAATAAACTCCATATACAGTCATCTTCCTGTGGTTGTGTGTCAGCAGTGTGTACCTCTTGTTTGTTGTAGAAAAAACAGCTTGGTATCATTATTTGAAACAAGTCCATAGGACTGTCAGACTACCTGCCTATTATCAGTTTTGACAGCAAGCATATCTTGTCCTCCAGTTGTTGGAGAGAAAAAATATATAAAAACTTGTTAAAATTAAGTCCATATCATATTATACCCACATATAGGACAAGCTGTGTGCTCCTGTTAGTGACAGGCAGCATCTTGTTGTAGCAGTCCCTCCAGTGGTTCTGTCAGGCACTCATGCTTTTTTGGGGGAGACTGACTCATTCCAAAAAATAAAACAATAAAAAATAGATATAAAAGTCTGCGGAACTTAAGTCCATGGGACTACCTATGCTGTGTGCCCCTTTTAGTGACAGTGTCTTGCTGTGACAGTCCATCTGGGCATCTCTCATCCTCCTGTGGTTGTGTCAGGTTTTCAGGGGAACCTAAATAACAAATTAAAGCTTGTTATAAGTTGTTCAAAGCCCAGATAGGACTACCTGTGTCTGTGTGTGCATATTAGTGACAGCGTCTCTGTGGTTGTGTGACATCAGTCCATCTGTCTCGTTCTACCCTTGCCCTCACAAATTTAATTTTAGTGACCCTACAGTGGTGGTAACAGCACAGCAGCAGTGCAGGCCTGGCCATGTCATGAAAACAAAATAAGGCACAAAAAAAGTAACCCCTCCCCCTCAAAAAAACACACTAGACAATAAGAGAACCACATCTATTCTGAAAGTTTTATTGCTTTACTTGAAAAAAAAAAAAGTGTACACTTTTAGGACTTGTTTCCACTTGTAAATCAGCATGATCTGGTCGGTCTCCTGTCTCTCCAGTCCACGCATGGTGTTTCTCCGCAGTTCCATCTTCAGTAGTTACCCTCTTGGTGATTTTCGTCTCATTTTCTCACAGTTGTGCCACCCTTGTTTCCCTTTTCGGATTAGACAGGCAGGCCAGGACTTTGAATTTGTTCTTCATAAATTCTCCCTCCCATGTAATACTTGATGCTGTTCTGGCAGGCTAATTCTCATCAGGATCTCTGGTAAAGACTTATCCAAATGATAATAATAGACAATTCCTTGGCGGAAAGGCAAGTTAAAAAAATGGCCACCCATATTTTATAGTAAAGTGGGGGTAAAACAATTGGCCACCTAAAAACATTTTTGGCCACCAGATTTTTATGTATGGTGGCCAAACTGGCCACCAGGGCAAAAAGTGATTTGTCCCACCCTGCTTCAAGGGCAGGGCCATCGGGAGGGAGGATAAGTAGAAAGGAGTTCGCTTTAAGGGCTCTTGCTAGGTATGGCTTGGACCCAAACAGCATAGCCTTTGTTTTATTGGCATTGACCAGCATTAGGTTAGAGGTGAACCAGTTTTGGGTGGCACAGTAATTCTGGGAGAGGACAGAGGATATGTGTGGAAGGGATTTGTCTCTGTGGCAAATAACAAGGTCATCCACATAAAGGAGGGATTTGCAGGAGAAACAGTCGGAGGAGACAGTGTTAATACATATTGTAAAGAGTAGGGGGCCCAGGAAGGAACCCTGGGGTACCGCAGAGGAGACAGGCAGGGCAGGAGAAATGACAGTGCCAATGCAGACAGCTTGGGAGCAATTGGAGAGGTAGCTCTGAAACCAGTTTGTGGTCTCTGCAGAGCAGGCTATAGAGTGAAGTTTGGATAGGAGGAGGGGATGGTTACCAAGACTGAAGGCTTTGGATAGGTCCACAAAAACTGCACCAGTGGTACCCCCATGGTCGATGTTTGTGAGGATGTGATTGGTGAATAAAGCTAGGGCAGTAGTGGTGCTGTGGAGCCTACAGAAGCCATGCTGCTGGCTGCTTAACATATTATAGTTATCTAGGTACTTAGATAGCTGCCGGTGAACAACCTGTTCCAGTAACTTACTGATGCGGGGAGAATTGATATAGGATGATAGTTATCGGATAAGAGGGGGTCATCAGATTTGAAAATAGGAATCACCTTGGCTGACTTCCAGGGAAGAGGCATGTAAGAGGTAGTCAGGGCAAGATTAAAAATAAAGGAGAGAGGTTTGGTGATAACTAGGGAAACAAGTTTGAGAAAAACAGGGGAGAGGCCAACCGAGCCTGGACTACCCAGGTTGGGCAGGCCCCTTAGTAATTTGAGAGTCTCCTTGGGAGAGATGAACTTGACATAGAAAGGGGGGCAAGGAGGGGTAGCAGTCAGGGGAGGAAGTAGAGGACAGGGGGGGTGGAGCAAGGCCCCAGGTTGAGGGACTGACTAGGTGGGGGTGGGAGAGCTAGGGAAGGGCAGGAAGCATGTGAACACTGGCTAGAGGGACTACTTGTGGGGAGTTTGCTGAGGAGGGCAGACAGGTCAGAAAATTTGTTGTTGAGTGCCTTGGTTACTTCGGCTGGGTCAGTCAATAGACCTGATGGTGAAGACAGCTGAAAACTGGTGCAACAATTGTGAGGGGTGAGTAGGGAGGTAATGGAGTCCCAGAAACTTCTAGGATTACAAAAACTCACCCTCTGCAGGTTGGTGTAGTAATTCCATTTCAGGGTTCTGGTCAGGATCTTACATCTGTTTTGCAGGTGCCAATATTCACTCCACAGGGCAGGGGAAGGGGTCAACTTATGGGCAGACCACCTGCAGTCCCTCTCTTTCATAAGGATAAGGAGTTCATTAGTGATCCAGTGGGTACAGCTGCCTCTAACTCTTCATGTGGTAATAGGGAAGTGGTGGTCATGGATGTCCAAGAGAACATCTGTGAAGTGAGTGACAGCAAGAGACGCATCAGTAAGAGCATATTGGCCCTGCCAGTTTATAGCCCTAAGTTCTTCAAGTTGGAGGGAAGTGTTAGAGTGGTTGAAGTTGTGGAAGGTTAGATATTTGGGTGGGGGGCCTTGGAGAACCATATGGCAAAGGTAGGGGAGTGGTTACTTAGAGAATCAGCTAGGGTATCAGCTTGAATGACACAGTCACCATAGTTGGTAATCACCCAGTCAATTAGGGAGTGAGTAGAGGTACGAGGGTTAAGTCGAGTAGGGAGGGTGATGATTTGAGACAGATTAAGCTGCTTAAGCAAATTAGTATAGTCGGTTTCCTGGGTACCAACCAGTTGAGGTTGAAATCACCTAGGAGGATGGCTTCCCTGGCAGAGGAGAGAGACCCAAACCTGGTGAGCAGGCTTTGGAGGCTGGCTACGCCCCCATTCAGAGGGTTGTAGCAGCAGCCCAGATAGAGTTTCTTTGTTTCACCCAAAGTAACTTCAACTGTGAGCCATTCGCTTCGGGAATCACAGTCAGCACAGAGGGAGGTAATGGCAGAGAGAGGTTCCTTGACACGTACAACAGCTCCACCACCCTTTTTCTTACCCGGCCTGTCTTTACACAAAATGGTGTAGCCTGGGGGGTAGGAGCATAGAGTCAGTATGGTGTGGATTAAGCCAAGTTTCTGTGAGACAGAGAACATGGGGCTTGTGCAGAGCAAGCCAGGCTTCAAGATCAGGACATTTTGCAGGGAGACTGCAAATGTTCATGTGGGCGATTTTTATTCCAGGAGTAGCAACTCAGATACTGCAGGTAGATGTGATAGGGGTGTTGGTAGGGCCATGGTTTTATTCAGTGTCTCCACTCAGTAGTAGTAGGAAAAAAGGTGAAGATAAAACATGGTGTGCCAAGAAGGGAAGGGAGGAAAGAAAATGAGTAAAGGGAAGAACCTAGACGGTGATGCTCATAGCTGAGGAGGAAAGTCAGGGTGTGCGATATGAGAAGGGTACTTTCCCACCTTGGAGGGAGGGGCAGAGAAAAGCATCCAATGCTGAGTCTTCATGGAGAATAAAGCAGCCAATGGAAGAGATGCGGCAGTCCCGGGTTCAGGAATTCAAATCAGTATATCTGGGCAGGTTTCTTGGTGAGCCGGTGGTTAGAGAGCGGCCAGCAGGAGAGCCGTGACCCCAGAGAATGCAGTAGTGGCGGTCTGTGGAGGACAGTGTGCCCGGTCAGGGGCCACTGAGAGGAATTAGCTGTGCAGGTTTCTTGGTGGGTCAGTGGAGGTCAGAGAGCAGCCAGCAGGAGAGCCGTGACCCCAGAGAAAGCAGCAGTGGAGGTCCATGGAGGACAGTGCCACTGGTCAGGGGCCACTGAGAGGAATTAGCTGGGCAGGTTTCTTGACAGGCTGGTGGAGGTTGCAGAGCGGCCAGCAGGATAGCCGTGACCCCATAGAAAGCAGCAGTGGTGGTCTGTGGAGGACAGTGTAGCCAGTCAGGCCACTGAGAGGAATTAGCCTGGAAGATTTCTTGGCAGGCCAGTGGAGGTCATAGAGTGGCCAGCAGGAGAGCTGCGAGCCTGGAGAAAGCAGCAGTGGCAGTCCATGGAGAACAGTGCACCCGATCAGGGGCCACTGATAGGAATTATCTGGGCAGGTTTCTTGGCAGGCCAGTGGAGGTCAGAGAGCAGCCAGCAGGAGAGCCGCATCCCTAGAGAAAGCAGCAGTGGTGGTCTGTGGAGGACAGTGCACCCGGTCAGGGGTCACTGGCCCCTTTATGCTATTAGCATGTTACCACAGCTGCAGAAATAGCAGGGTTTGTTCCCTCTGTGATTAAATTTGTATACCCTGGAAAATTTATTTTATTTTAGTCTTTGGTAACTGGTTAAGGCCCACTAGGCACAAGTGCCTGTTTTCAGGGGTGACCTGGGAGCACTGGGGGTTAAGTGGCTTGCTCAGAGTCACACAGTACACAAGTGGAGGTTGTGGGAATCAAACCCAGGTCTGCTGTATGTACCAAGCTTATTCACAGCTCATTACTCTAACCTCTAGGCTATATTGCAATCCCTTTTGATAACCATTGGTATGGGTAAGGTTGGAACTCCCCCCACTATCATTAAATGAGGCACCCATTTTCATTCAGTAGTAGATTGGTATCAAGTATCACCATGAATAAAAATGATCCCAGTGCCTGGCCCCCTTTTACAGTCTTCTCCCAAACAGTCTGCATGTACGAGGATCTATCTGCTTCCTGAATCTATCAAGCCCTTCACAATCTTTGCTCCCACCTGGACAGTAATTCAATATGTGCTCCAATTTGCTAAGGCTAAATTTACTTCAGCCTTTTCCTCTTTATTTGTAAGGCAATTTCTGGCTATGTATCCTGGCTTATTGCAAATACAGCAAAGAAAGTCATTGGGTGCACATTTATTACCTCCCTCAGATTTCTTATCTGTGTTTAGGATTAGGCTAGAAAAAAGTTGATCTTTCGAGCACTGGATTGCTGACTCTCCTCTGCAGCATATGTCTGGCCATCTGCTAGTCCTCCAACAGTGAAAAAGCATTCTCCTCACTTTCCGCTCAGTGTTCTTTCCTCTGAGTTGCACATCTGTGGATATAGGGTTGCTAATTTGATCTGTTATTGCCATAGCAATTATCTGTGCCGATGTCGTGTCCTTTGGTTGGAGCTATTTGATGCAAAGTTCTCTCAGTCTAGTTTGTACCTCTCGTAGATTGTTGAGGGTATGGCATGTCAGGGTCCAAAATCTATGTTTGTAGGTCTCTCTCCTGAGATATCATATCTTTTTAGGATTTCTCTTTTCATGATGCTGTAGTTCTCAGACATGTACTGTTCATAATGCTGCATGCTAGCTGAGGTTTACTGGTCAAATATGAACATACATACAAACATACAAAGAGGCTGGCAGAAGAAGACCATTGATCTATCTAGACTGCTTGTATTGCAGGTTCCACAGCTTGAGCTACTGAGTGGGGCAGACCTCCCTGCTCACTCCTCCCATCTACCCTACCCATGATCCTTACCTTCCCCCTATGCTTATCCCAGCCTCTCTTGAAGCTGCTCACTATCTTTTTTTTTTTTTCATAATTGTTTAACCAGGAGTGGCACACTAAGCTGAAAGCTTGTTTAAAGGTGTGATCTGGGAGCACAGGGAAGTTAAGTGACTTGCTCAGGATCACACAGTATGCAAGTGGGGGCAGTGGGATTCAAACCCAGGTCTTCAGATTTGCAGCTCAGAGCCTTAAACCACTGTGCTATACTGCCTCCTTCAATGAGACCACCTCTTCTGGCAGTGCATTCCAAGTGTTCACCACCCTCTCTGTGAAGAAGTGCTTCCTGACCTCCCTCCTAAACCTCCCCAACTCCAGCATAAGATTGTGTCCCCTCATGTTATGGTTGCCACTCAGCTTAAAGAGACCCTCCTTATCCACCTTATTTATCCCTTTCAAGTACTTGAAGGTCCCAATCATGTCCCTTCTCTTCTTTCCTCAACGGAGTATATGTTCAGTGCCCTCAACCTCTCCTGGTATGCCTTACCCTGATGACCAGCTATCATTTTTGTAGCCCCCCTCTGGACCTTCTCCAGCATGTTAAAGTCCTTTTTGAGGTGTGGGCACCAGTACTGAACTCCATACTCTAGATGTGACCTCACCAGTGACCTGTTCAAGGGTAGTATAACTTCCTCTCTCCTACTACTGAACCCCCTTGCTATGCATCCCAGCATCTTGTTTGCCCTTGCTGCTGCTTTCTTGCACTGCGTGGAGTGCTTCAGGTCATAGTAGTCATCACTGCCAGGTTCTTCTTTTCCTCTGATGCAGATACCTGGACTTCACCCAGGTAGTACTCCATACTGGTATTCTTGGCTCCTATGTGCATAACTTTGCATTTCTCGGCATTGAAGCCAAGCTGCCAGATTCCAGACCACTTCTCCAGCCTTTCCAGATCCTCCTGTAGGTCCTGTATCCCTCTAACAGTGTCCACTCTCCTGCAGAGCTTGGTGTCCTCTGTTAAAAGGCACATTTTGCCCTTAATGCCATCCCCAATGTAATTGATGAAGACACTGAACAACACCGGCCCCAGCACTGAGCCCTCTGAGGGACCCCACTGGTTACCTCTCTGGTACCAGATAATTCTCCCCCCACAACCACCCTCTGGGTTCTGTCCCTCAGCCAGTTTTCCAGCCATCTGGACATCTTATCCCCAACCCCGAGATCCACCAACTTCCTGATCAACCTTTTGTAGGGCACAGAGTCAAAGGCCTTGCTGAAACCCAGAGGATGTCTATCGCTTGGCCCCTGTCTACTGTCTTAGTGACTCAGTCAAAGAAGTCAATCTGATTCATTTGACATGATCCCCCCCCCCCAAGAACCCATGCTGCCTCGTATCCTGGAGACCATACTCCTCTAAATATTCTACCAGCCTTTTCTTAAGTGATGATAAAATAAAAAAAACAGATTAGATGAAAGGATAGAATGTGGAAAAAGTCAAATCAAACCCTGAAAATGGAAGATTGGGAACTGTTCAAAAAAAATAAGAAACAAATGCAAAGGCATGATTAAAAAGATTAGAAAAAAATACTATAATTGCAAAATAAATCAGACAAAAAAACCCAGCTCAGTACTGGAACCTTATAAAATAACTCGAAGGGAAACCAAAGAAAGATATAAAAATATCTATCCAGGATGAGAATAATGAAGAAATGAGTGTACATCAAATTGCAAATAATCTAAATCACTATTTTTGTCAACTTCCAGATTTCGATGTTAAAAGTCATCAGGATGGTCCATTTATTTCTCAAAATATCCCTTTAAAAACCAAATCAAATATATCACAATTTTATTTTAGAGACATTAAGCAGAATGAGGTACAAAAGCAAATAAAGAAGTTACATTTGCAGAAGGCTACAGGATTGGATCAGGTAGAAATAAAATTCCTAAAGGACGCTGTTGAACAGATAACTCCAGTCATAACAAATTTATTTAACGCTAGTTTACAGTAGAGAATCTATCCAGATTTCTGGAGACATTCAAAAATAATACTCATATTCAAGGGGGGAAATAGAGCTGTCCTAACCAATTGCCATCCAATAGCTCTGCTGTCTATGCTCTCCAAGGTTTTTGAGGGATTAGTATGTAATCAGATACGTGAGTTTTTAGAAAAATATAAACTACTATAGGACTGTCAGGTGGGCTTCAGGGCGGGGAGGTCGACGGACACAGCTCATGCAGACTTCATTGATGCAGTTTCAAATGGAATGGAGATGGGTGAGTCTGTGGGAGTGGTGTTCACTGACCTCTCAAAAGCCTTTGATTTGGCAGACTATAACATTTTGATGGATAGGCCGATGCTTGTAGGTATGTCCGAACCAGTTAAATCATGGATGCTGTCCTACCTGACAGAGCACACCCAGCAGGTCTGTGTGGGTGATATACTATCTGAGAAGGAAGGGGCCCATAGGGGTGTTCCCCAGGGTTTGATCCTGGGCCCCCTTTTGTTATTAGTTTACATAAATCCATTGGCACAGTTTTGATTGATGGGTGCAAAACCTAACTCTATGAGTATGATATGGCTCTGATAGCCAGAGCAGCAAATAGAACAGAACTGAAAAATACACTGCAGTCTGACTTCAGTGTGTTGCAGTGCTGGCTGCTGGCCCCCAAAATGGTTCTGAGTAAAAGAAAGACCCAGGTTATGCTGCTCAAAACACAAAGTGCAGCTAAGACATCCAACCAAGGGTTGAATATTACTACCGTAGATGGTTCCAAGTAGGATGAGGTAGAACAATGTAAATATCTGGGGGTATTTGTGGATAACAAATTAACCTTTGGGGGGCATGCAGCCAGCACAGCAAAGAAGGTAAATGTCAGACTGGGGGTAATACGCAGGAAGATTTCATTTCTGCCAAAAGAAGATCGAAATAAGGTAGCACAGCAATTGTTATTACTGGTATTAGAATATGGGAGCCTGATCTACCAACATGCGACAAAAAGTGATTTGGATAAGTTAAATAAAGTATATTTAAAGATAGCTAGATTTGTTTCAAAATATAATTTTAACACATATCATTGCAGTCTCCTACAGAGGCTAGATTGGGATCCTCTTGAAGTTCAGAGATTGGGCCAAAAAGCATATGTGGAATTTGGAGTGGTAAATAAAAATGGAACCCATTATGCACTTAAATCAACAATCAAATACCCTTTGAGAGATATCCAAAACAGGGGCCTAAGGATTCCCATAGTTAAGAACAGGTATAGTAAGATGCAAAGGAGGTATTATTTTCCAAAGATATGGAATGAATTAAATTTAGAGACCAGAAATGCAAGTAATTTGGTACAGTTTAGAAAAGGTTTAGACCAAATGTGGAAAGTAAACTGCTACTGTTTTAGGTCTTAGGACAAATTGACATGAAAAGGGCATAGTTCAAATCTGTAAATTGCTTGATGTAATGATGTTTTTAGCCCTAAGTGTATATTTGTTGGAATTACTGCATCAAAAGTGTTATCTTAAGTTACCTTTAGTCTTCTATATTGATGCCTCCTTTTAGAAATATAACCCTAGGTATTGTATGTGACAGCCCATATTCTGTCCACTCAGAGTCAGATAAATGTGATAACTCTATGGCTTCTTGTATGTAAACTGTCAAAGTATGTTTAGCTCTAAAGGTACGGTTACTGGAAATATTACATCAAAGGTGCTATTTCAAGCCTTCTTTTGTTTTTGTATACTGGCGCCACTACTAGAAATATAACTCTAGTTACCATATGTGACAAGTCAATGTGATAATTTTATGGCTCTTTTGCATGTAATTGTTAAAAAGTGTTTGATGGTGTATTTCAATGTTAGCTGATGTTTTTATGAAACCTTGTTAATATTTATACTTCTCTTTGTAGCCATTTGCTTATGCAGAACAGCCTTGTAAAACAGGGCTTGGCAGTCCTAAAGGTTTATTTTCCTGTTAAAAAATAAATATGTTTATCTATCTATCTATCAATCTATCTATCTATCTATCTATCTATCTATCTATCTATCTATCTATCTATCTATCTATCTATCTAATCTATCTATCTATGTCTCTTAAGCATGGTCTCCATGAGCTTGCACACGATTGAGGTCAAACTGACTGGTCTGTAATTCCCTGGGTCATCCTTGGGACCACTTTTGTGGAGGGGCACCACATGTGCTGTTCTCCAGTCCTGCGGTACCATGCCTGACTCTAGTGAACTATTAAATAGGCCTGCCAGTGGCCCTGCCAGCCCCTCAGCCATTTTCCTTCGTACCCTTGGATGTACTCTGTCTGGGCCTGGTGATTTGTCCATCTTTAATGCTAACAGCCCCTCCCTCACTCTATCCTCCTCTATCATCACATGTGTTCCCCTCCCCCACTTGTCTTCTCCCTCCTGAAGGCACTGGTCGATCCTTCTCCCTAGTGAAGACAGAACAGAAGTATTCATTTAGTATCTCTGCTTTTCCCCATTATCCTCCACCCACTCCTCCCCTTTCTTAAGCCTAACAATCCCATCCTTCTTGTCCCTTTTCTCACTTATATGGCGAAGGAAGGCCTTCTCCCCTTCTTAATTCCTTCAGCTATCTGCAGCTCCTTCTGTCCCTTAGCTCGCTAGACTCCCTTACTTGCCTCACCAGCCAACCTTAGGTAATTTTCCCTATCCACCTCTCTCTTGGTCTTCCTGAATTTTCTATAGGCTAATCTCTTTTCCCTTACAGCCTGGGCAACCCCAGAACTGAACCAGCTGGGCACTTTGGCCCTTGTATTCTTCCCTGTGAGCTTAATACACTTCTCTGTGGCAACCAGTATTCCTTCCTTGTTGATAAACCACCTTTGGTCCACTCCCATATCTGGTCTAAAGCCTGCCAGGTGGCTCCTTAGCACTTCGCCCATCTTCTAGAAGTCCATCCTCCTAAAATCCAAGATTCTGGTCTTAGTTGAGATGCTTTTCCTGCCCATATCCAACTGGAACCACACTGTGCAATGGTCATTCCCACCCAGGGACTCCCTGATCATTATTTCCCGTTCATGCTCCCCATTTGTGAGCACTAGATCAAGAATTGACTCTGCTGTTGTTGGTTCTGTGGTGCCCTGCATCAGGAACCCAATTGCGCAGTCCTTCTAGGATCACTTGACTCCCAGCACATGTTGTGGATGGCATGCTCCAGTCCACCTTGGGCAGATTGAAGTCCCCCACAATTACCACCTCTCCTTTCCCCGCAGCTTCCAATATATGCAAGCTCAGTTCCCTGTCCCTCTCCACATCCTGGTTGGGTGGTCTGTAAACCACCCCCAACCTCACCTTTCTCTCTCTGTTGGACTGTAATGGAACCCATAATGCCTCCACCTTTCCTTCCTCTGACTTTTCCCCAATGCAAGTTATTCCCTCCCTGATGTAAACTGCCACCCCTCCCCCTTCCCATCTACCCTATCCCTCCTGTATAGTTTGTATCCAGGGATCACAAGGTCTCAGTCATGGTGTGGTGTTGCCCAAATCTTGGTTACTGCTGCTATGTCCACTCTCCTGTCTGCTAATGGTGCCTGCAGATCGTCCATCTTGTTTCCAAGACTCTGTGTGTTCAGAGACACCACCTTCCACCTAGAATCTGACCTTCCTTCCCTTCCCTCTATTCTTCTCTTCACATTTCTCCCCTCTGTGTGTACCCCCCACCTACGCTTGTTATGTGTTCCTCACTCTCTCCATCCTTTGATAACTATTTTCTCTTCTTATGCACCTCCTTCCTCCAGACCTCTTCCATCACTGCAGGAGGTGGGGGGTTAGTGACCTCCTCCTCTCGGAGTCTTTGGGCCTGCACTCCTGCTGTCTCCTCCTTAGTAGTTTAAATTAAGTGTAGTGCTCATGTATTCGCCCAGTTTGTCCCTGAGTACCCTAGAACCCTCCCTACTGAGGTGTAGCCTGCCTGGTGAAAAGAGTGCTTTGTTTGACCAGGTCTCCTCCCAGTCCCCCATACAGATGAACATCTCCTCCCTGCACCATTTCCTCAGCCAGTCATTAAAATCCTCTATTCTTCTTTTTCTGGCCTTGCTGGCTCTTGGTACAGGTATCACCTCTGAGAAGGCCAGAGAACTTGCTTTCTCCCTGCAGAGCTTCTCTAACTCCCTGAACCTACTTTGCACTACTGCAACCTCCTCCATAGCTAGGTCGTTGGATCTGACGTGTGTAAGCAAATAAGGTACAAGCTGGATTTCCAATTGTGTCTCAGTAATTGACAGGCTTTAGTAATCTGTTCAGAAGTCATCAGGTATGCGTCACATCATCATAGTAATTTCAGGGAGCTGGGAAGGGGCCTCAAGTGGGTGGCATTCATGGTGGCTTTAGCCAAAGGTGTTATCTGTGTATGGATGAGGAGCGGCAAGGGTACTCCTCACCAGGGCATTTAACAACTGTTTGAAGACATGCTGCATGGAGAAGGGCTTTGGCTACACTGGGGACTGTGGCCCACCTTGGGATAATATGAGATGGCCGGCCTGCATTCTTCCAAGAACGGGACTACAGTCCTTGGTGCTAGGTTTAAATGCTACTTGGATGAGCATTTCAACCGACTGGGAGGGAGACAGTAAAACCAAGAAAGGCAATGTCTATTGAGGAAATCAAGGGACAGGGGAAAGGGAAAATTGTTTAACCAGGAAAGGCACACTAAGCCAGAGCTTGTTCCCAGGTGCGACCTGGGAGCACAAGGAAGTTAAGTGACTTGCTCAAGGTCACACAGTATGCAAGTGGGGGCCGATGGGATTCAAACCTAGGTCCCCAGGCTTGCAGCTCAGTGCCCTTAACCAATATGCTAAACTGCCTCAAGACTGCCATTATAGCGGTCTTATGCCTCATAAACCTGGCACTGCAAAGCATAGCCCGGGTTGAATCAGTGGGAACTGCTGGACCATTGACCATCTGCACACTCTCAACAGTGGAGCCCTTGGGTATGGGAACCAGACAGGGAAGACCCTTCTGCAGTACCCATTTTGCCCCAGGGTGCCCCCTGGATCTCAGCACCTGAATGGGTGTTTACTCACTTGGTAAAGGTGATTGTGTTAGTTGATATCCATGGCACTCCAGACATTACATCATGAGTTTTAGCCCACCTGATAGGCTAAGGATCATGTGACCCATGATCAAATTTCACAGTATACCTTGGTCCCAGGAGTTCCTGCTCCTCAGTTCTATTCTTCTACAGCTAAAACAAGGTTAGTTATGCAAACATACTACTTTGAACCAATAAATTAACAGAGAAACACTCTGAAGGTCAAGAGGAGGTCCCATCAATACCATTTACAGTGGCGTGAAAAAGTATTTGCCCCCTTCCTGATTTTCTCTATTATTGCATATTTGTCACACTGGATGTTTTCAGGTCTTTACAGAAAATGTAATATTAGATAAAGGGAACCTGAGTGAACAAATAACACTTGTTTTTTTTTTTTATTTCACTTATTTAATGAAAAAAAGTTAACCAACACCAACTGGCACTGTGTGAAAAAGTAATTGCCCCCTTACACTTAATAACTGGTTACGCCACATTTAGCTGCAATGACTACAACCAAACACTTCCTATAATTCAATATCAGTCTTTCACATCGCTGTGGAGGAATTTTAACCCACTCTTCCTCGCAGAACTGCTTTAATTCAGTAACATTTGGTAGGTTTTCGAGCATGAACTGCTCGTTTCAGGTCCTGCCACAGCATCTCTATTGGGTTTAAGTCTGGACTTTGACTAGGCCACTCCAAAACTTTAATTTTACTTTTTAGCCATTCTGATGTGGACTTGCTTTTGTGTTTTGGATCATTGTCTTGCTGCATGACCCAACTACGCTTCAGCTTCAGCTGATGGAAGGATGACCGACATTCTCCTTAAGAATTTTCTGGTACAGAGCAGAATTCATGGTTCCTTTAATTATGACAAGTCATCCAGGTCCCTAGGCAGCAAAGCATCCCACACCATCACATTACCACCACCATGTTTGACTGTTGGTATGGTGTTCTTACTGTGGAATGCTGTGTTTTTTACGCGAGACATTATGGGATCCATGTCATCCAAAAGTTCCACTTTGGACTCATCTGTCCATAGAGCATTTTCCCAAAAGGCTTGTGGATCATCCAGGTGCTTTTGGCAAATGAGAGACGAGCATTTATGTTCTTCTTGGTTAGCAGTGGTTTCCGCCTTGCTACTCTCACATGAAGCCCATTTTGCCCAGTCTCTTTCTGATTGTGGAGTCATGAACACTGACCTTAGCTGAGGCAAGAGAAGCCTGCAGTTCTTTAGATGTTGTTTTAGGATCCTTTGAGACTTCCTGGATGATTTTACGCTGCACCTTGGAGTAATTTTGGCAGGCCGCCCACTCCTGGGAAGATTCACTACTGTTCCAAGTGTTCTCCATTTGAGATTATGGCTCTCACTGTGGTTCGATGGAGTCCCAGAGCCTTAGAAATAGCTTTGTAACCCTTTCCAGACTGATGAGGGCAACAAATTTTTCTGATCTTTTCAGGAACTTCCTTTGATCATGGCATACTGTGCTTGTTGAATCTTGTGCAGGCAACGTGACTCTGATGGTAAGGGTCAAAATAAGTGAGGTTTATATTGAGCAGGGCTGGCTGTAATCAAGCCTGGCTGTGTTCAGCCTGCTGACTCTAATTATCCCTTTAACTGGGTTGATTTAACTAGGGGGCAATTACTTTTTCACACAGTGCTAGTTGGTGTTGGTTAACTTTTTTCGTTAAATAAATGAAATAACTAAAAAAAAAAAAGTGTTATTTGTTCACTCAGGTTCCCTTTATGTAATATTATATTTTGTCTAAAGACCTGAAAACATCCAGTGTGACAAATATGCAATAATAGAGAAAATCAGGAAGGGGGCAAATACTTTTTCATGCCACTGTATTTCCCTATTAATACACTTCTAATGCTCAGCCACCTAATGTGAATGATGGAAAGACACACTATGAATCAGTTACTATAGATAAAGAAAACCCCACACTGGACAGCATGCGTGGGTACTATTCTTATTCATCGTCAGCCTTTATAAAGTTCAAATGAATCACTTTCAATTCTACATATTTCTTTCAATGAATATTCTTGCCACTCTGAATGCTCTGATGGGAGGGCCATGGAGTGCCATGGATATCAACTAACACAATCACCTTTACCAGGTGAATACACACCCATTGTGTTATGTTGAATATCCATGGCACTCCAGACATTACATCATGGGTTCATTAGGCAGCAGTACCATTCCCATCAGAGCAGGACAGAGTGATCTAAGAGTGACTAGATGAACTGTTTGTGGAGAGCACTTTGTTCGCAAAGGAGGTCTTCTGCTTGTATAGGGTCTCGAGCCTGTAGTGTCTTGCAAATGTATAAGTGGAGGTCCAAGTTGCCGCCTGGCAAATATCTTTGGTGGAAACATTAGCTCTCTCAG
Source organism: Neoceratodus forsteri (assembly GCA_016271365.2). NCBI lineage: Eukaryota > Metazoa > Chordata > Ceratodontiformes > Ceratodontidae > Neoceratodus > Neoceratodus forsteri. Next base: position 409,363,145 of record CM057453.1, read on the forward strand.
CCCAGGAGGTGGCTACCACCCTGAATGAGTGTGCCATAATGCCTTCGGGCAGAATGAGGTTCTTTGCCTTGTAAGCCCCTTGGATAGTTCTTTTTAACCAACTTGTGATTGCAGTTTTGGAGGCTGTCATACCTTGCCTCTGTCCTTTCACAATAATGAACAATCTTTCAGTTTTGTGTATTGTTTGAGTTCGTGTGATGCATGCTGCCAGGGTGCTCCTGACATCCAAATGATGGGGAATGCAATTGTCTCCTGATTGTGCACTGTCATACAGAGCTGGAAGCTTGACAGATTGTTCCCTGTGGAAAGGTGCAGCGATCTTGGGTTGGAATGCAGGTACTATCCTTAGTGATACCCTTTCTGAAGTAAAGATAGTATAGGGTTCCTTGCAGGACAGTGCCCCTAGCTCACTTATCCTTCATGCTGAGCATATGGCCAGAAGGAAACAGGTCTTGACGCCCTCTCAGTACAAATGTGTCTCAAGGAAGGGCTCGAAGGGAGGGACACCGAGAGCCTCGAGATCTAGAGTTAAGTCCCAAGGAGCTATGGGCGGTCTGGTTAGGGGTCTTATTCCCTCAACTGCTCTTAGGAACCTTACTGCATTTAGGTAAGCACCTGGGCTGTGCTGTCCTATAGGACCCAGTGCCACCCTTATAGCCGAAAGCTGCACCCAGAGTGATGAGTGAGATAGACCCTTGTCCAAACCCTGTTGCAGGTAGAGCAGGATAGTTGACATATTGCCTTTTTCAGGCTCCATGTTCCTTGTCCTGCATCCGGCCAAGAAAATATCACACTGCCTTCCATAAGCTGAAGTGGTGGATGACTTTCTGGATTGCAGCATGGTCAAGATAACCGAGGCATGATAGCCAGCCTTTAGCAATCTCTGCCTCTCAGGAGCCAAGCCGATAACTTCAGGGTCTCTGAGGCCAGATTGGTCACTGGACCCTGGGTTAACATGTTGAATCTGTAAGGAAGACTCCATCTATCTATTGTCATGGCCATGGCCTGGCCCGATGAGAACCATGTTCTCCGAGGCCAGTATGGGGGCACTAGAATGATGAGTCTCTGGGATTGCCGGATTTTTGGCCAGGACCTATGGAATCAAGGGAATGGGAGGGAGCATGTAGGCCTGGTCCATTGTCCAGATCTGGGACAGAGCATTGACTCCCTTGGAACACTGTTCTCTATATCTGGAGTAGAACTTGTCTACTTGGGAGTTCACCGTGGTTGCCATCAGGTCCATAGCATGGAAGTGAAGGAAGGGATGGATTGACCAGTTTCTAGGGTTGTCAGAACAGGTTCGGTAAAGATTCGAACCCTCCTCGAACCCTGGTGTTCGAGTTCTAACTTAGAACTCGAACACTAAACGGTTCGTAAAGGGTTCAATCACCACCCAGACGACGTGGGGTCGAGAAGCTACGCTGAAATGTGATCTGGGGGGTATTTAAGGAGATGCGCCATGAGGAGGAGCCATTTGCTGAGGATCATCGGAGCAGAGGCAGCAGCAGCAGGCAGCAGGCAGCAGCCCACTAAACTGTAGCAATTAGCGGTTAGCGCAGATACCGCTACTCTTGTCCAGGGGTACTTCTTCTTCTCCTGTGAGACCGAGAACAAGAGAAAGGCCAAAAAAAGCTGAAAATCGGGGGAGACTGGGAGGGACTAGGGGAGGTTCAGGACAGAAGGAGGGATTAATCAAGATTGGGAAGGACTGGGGAATAGGGAGGATTGAGACCAATATCAGGACTGGAGGAGGCCTCGGAGAGAGAATAAAAAAAAATAAGAAGAAGACTGAAGATTAAGAACCTTTGTGAAATGTGATTATTTGAAACTGCAGCACACTGCACACTCAGCAGCTGCCAGCAACAAGCATACAAGGGGGCCAAAAAAAGGCAAATAAATCTTTCTGAACCCTAGTGTGTGTGTCACAGAGAGAAGCCAAGTGTGTGCCCATCACCCTGCTGCTGTGTGCCCTTTGACTGCACTGTACCCAGTGTGTGTGTTACAGAGAGAAGCCCAGTGGCCAGTTGTGTGGTGGCATTAACCTTACATGACAGAAACGTAGAAATATAATTCTCATTCCCTGGGTTGTGTATGTGACTCTGTCTCCTGTGGTCAGACCATCACCCTGCTGCTGTGTGCCCTTTGATTGCACTGTACCCTACCCATTGTGTGTGTTACAGAGAGAAGCCCAGTGGCCAGTTGTGTGGTGGCATTAACCTTACATGACAGAAAAGTAGAAATATAATTCTCATTCCCTGGGTTGCGTATGTGACTCCATCTCCTGTGGTCAGCCCATCACCCTGCTGCTGTGTGCCTTTGACTGCACTGTACCCTACCAGTGTGTGTTACAGAGAGAAGCCCAGTGGCCAGTTGTGTGGTGGCATTAACCTTACATGACAGAAACGTAGAAATATAATTCTCATTCCCTGGTTGTGTGTGACTGCCTCCTGTGGTCAGCCCATCACCCTGCTGCTGTGCACCTTTGATTGCTATGTGTATGCCTATGCCCAGCAGCCCAATCATTCTGTAAGCCTTGAACCTGGGATCCTTTAGTTGCAAACTGTCATATTCTTCAATTACTTTCAGTCCACGTATCACAGTGTCACACAACCAAAATAAAATTTTGGAGTTGTAGCCAGCGATTACAGATCACATTGCTTTGTTACACAGGAATTGTTTGGGTGTTGGTGTTTTCACTGCAGTATACTGGACTGGTAGTACTGGTACTTACTGTCTGTTATGGCTGACACCAACATAGATGAAGCATTTAGTGCTGGTGTTGGAGCAGGTGTTGGTGGTAGTGGTAATCCTGGTGCTAACAGAAATAATCAAAATGTTTCATGTGATAAAAATTCATCAAACAGCAAAGAGCAACAGTGAAGTGTGGTAAAGGGGACCTTTTAAGAAAACCTGTACAGCTGCTGGGGTCACACGAGAGGCACCATAAGGTATGCCATCATGCCGTTAAGATCCCTGTGACTAGCAGCAATAATGCAAGTGACAGTGAGTCCCTCTCTGACTCAGACAGTAGCTCTTTGTCTCAGTCCCACACTGTTGTGTCTCGCGACAAATCATTACTTCCTCAACAAAGTGGAAATGAGCAAGTCTGCTGACAATGAATCAGGTAGTGCACTTGCAAATACATCCAGCACTGTTGGCAATGAAAAGGACATATCCATTGAATCCACCACTTCTGTGTTGGCCAGCAATGAAAATCCATCAGAGTCTTCTGTCCACTCTTCTAGCACCAAGGAGCATGTCCCAGGTTCTGTTAGGACAGGTGAAAAGACACAAACAGTCTTTAGCTATCTTCCCAGCACTCGAACAAAATCTGTCACATCTGAGGTGTGGAATTATTTCTCAGTCAGTAAAACTGATCCATGCAGAGCAATTTGTTCCTGTGTAAACAGAGTGTAAGCCGTGGTAAAGTTGTGTCATGCCTTGGCACTCACAGCTCTTAAACGCCATCTGAAAAAGCATTCGGTTTTGCTTGATCATCCAAAACCCATGTCCTCCATCTTCCAGACCGCAGCGTGAGAAGGGTCAGGAATCTGAAATGGATACTGAATTGTCTGAACTTGATGCGGGCAGAACCACTGCCAGCCCTAGGATCACTGTTACCACCAATGCCAGCACCATTAGTACCAGTTGCACGTCCAGTGATGGCACTGAATGTATAAGTCCTAGTCCACCATCTCTGTGTCCATCTGCCCATCGAAGCACGGTGTATAATAAACCAGCAGGGACATGTTGCAAACAGCTAACACTGTCTCAGGCATTTGAAAGGAAGAATACCTTTACTAGAAATCATCCAAAGACCTTTCATCTTAATCACCGAATTGGTGAACTGTTAGCGGAGCCCTTCTCCCATACTCTTTGGTAGATCATGAGGATTTTAGGAATTCATGACATTAGCAGAGCCTCGTTACAATGTTCCTCATCGAAGGTACTTTTCCTATGTTGAAATACCAAACATTTATCAGGCTTTAAAAGCGACAGTGATGCTTGCACTTAAAACTGCAGAGGGTGGGGTTATTCATGTCACAACAGATATGTGGACCAGCACTCAAAACATAGATTACATGTCCCTTACCGTCCCTTGGGTCACGTTTTCTTGTGTTTCTTCAAAAACAAAGACACCCCAAAAGATGGCGCTGCTGCATATAAAGAAGTTTGGGCAAAGTCATACTGCTGCAAACATCTTGCAGGAATTAAATGACCTCCTTGACGAATGGGTTTATTCTCACGGTCTAAAATGTGGCTTCATAGTAAGTGACAATGGATCCAACATCTTAAAAGCAATACAGGATGGAGGATTTCTGCATGCTTCTTGCTTTGCACATTGCTTACACTTAATTGTCACGGGATTTCTCAGCAACGAAACACAAGTGGATGGTATGATTGCTGTTTGCAAAAAAATTGTGACTCACTTTTCACATTCAACCAAGGTAATACGGACATTGACCGAACTGCAAAACACAAGCTGCCCCAGCAAAAGCTGATTCAAAATGTTTCCACTGTTGGAACTCAACGCTTATATGCTGCAGCACCTCTTGGAGCAAAAAGCAAGCTGTACATGAGTACTGCTCCAGTTACGTTATTGGAGATGGCATTATGCTGTCTGTGCTGCAGTGGAAATTAATGGAGACAGTGTGCTGTATCCTAGCTCCTTTGAGACAGCTACAAGGACATGTCTTCTGAAGGTGCATCTAGTCAGGTTATTCCACTCATAATGCTCATTTCACATCATCTTAGTGTTCTAAATCTACAAATAGAAAAAGACAGATCTGAAGCGCAGACAACATGTCGCCTATATCATGGGAATCTCGTAAAGAGAATGAGCGAGCTTCAAAACCAATGACAAATTAGTTGCAATGACGAAATCAAGACACTACATCCTTGCAACTCTCTTAGATCCCAGGTTCAAGGCTATACATCTTCCAAAACAGATGATATAGAGCAGTACAAATGTATGTTGCTAGATGAGCTGCAGCACTCACAGGAGTCAAACACAGACACGCACAGTACCATCAGGTTGTCATCACCACAACATGCAGGTTCATCTTCACAAAGGGATACAGAACTGGAAAAGTCACCAAACATTAACAGTAGTTGTTCCACAACTGCCACTTCTTCAGCCCTTAGTAGCAAGCTAAATCTGTGGCAAAACCTTTTCCCAAATTGCTGCCATACCAGCTGCTTCTGCTGATTCTCTTCTGAGCAGTCTGTCCAACATGGTAGACAGTTACCTGCAAGAACTGCCTATTCCTATTGATGCATGCCCTTTTGAATACTGGAGATCAAAAAAGTCAATTTGGACAGAGCTGTATGATGAAGCCTGTAAATATCTTGGTTGTCCTGCAACAAGTGTCTCTTCAGAACGCATGTTTAGTACAGCTGGCAATATTGTGACAGACACCAGAAATAGGTTGCTGCCAGAAAATGTACACACGTTAACTTTTATTAAAGTTAATAAGTCAAGATTTTCGTATCCCTACAAGAGTATACAAACTGATCCTGAAGTGATTGATGTTGTGGATGTTGATGGTGATGATGACAACTCAGATGGTGGTGGCTGGTAAAAATACTGTGTGGGATGGAGTCTCTCTGCACCAAAAAGGAAACTTTTACAGACTGTGATGACTTTGGTTGTCGTCTCTCTCCTTTCTCGATCTACTACCTTGGACTATATACCCCCCAAAACTTTCACCATTTCATGGCAAACTGCTTTGTAGCTAGGGTCTAAACTAAAGTCAACAAGTTTTATATACAGGGCAATTTTAACATCAGTGGGAACAGGCCCAAATTTGGCATAAAAGGGACACTGTCACATCAATCCTTTCTGTATCATATTATTTATAGTTAAAGTGCAAACATATATTTTGGATTTACCTTCTGTGACTTTGTGGTGCATCAGCATGGGCTGGGACAGGAGACGGTCTATTTTCAATTTTAAAGAGGACAAAACAATGAGTTCTAATTGGTAGCTGTTTATTATTGTTTCAATTACAGAAATGTTAGCTATAAACGAAAAATGGATGCTGGTACATGGGTGAGGGTTGTGGGTTGGTTTTAACATGGGTGTAAAGTGGCATGGGTGCTACTGCACAGATGAGGGTGGTGGAAGAAAATGGAATGGGTGATGGGGTGAAAGGTGGGTGTTGTTTTAGTTCTTTCATTTACAGATTAAGTGATCAGCTGGGGATGGTGAGGAAAAAATGATGACAGACCGAACCTACTGTACACATAATATATATTCTTATTAAATACATTGCAAACTGCTGCCACCTAGCACAACTGTCCTGTCCCTTTAAAAAGAATAAAGGAATCAGAAATAAAGAAAATCTGCATCAGCAGTTTTCACAGAATGTGACGTATCATAGTGTGTTTTGCTTTATAAGTAGTGATAATTTGATACATAATGGGGTTGACAGACGCTGTCCCTTAAACATCACATGCCAACTGCTGCAGCTACATAACTGTTCCTTAGTATGTGCAGGAAACCACTGTTTTTATTTATGTGACTGAAATACAAATTTTATTGAAGTATCAGCTGCAAAATGCATCATCTTAGAATTTTTGTATGTATTACTTCAATTTGCCAACAAAAATGTTGGTATATGTATGCATTACCTTAGAAAATTGCATGCATTTGCTAGCAACAATGACTGGCATATTTTTTATTAAGAACAAAAGACACAGCACCAACACTTCAAAAATATACTGTATTGTGCGTTTTAACTGATAGCATCACAGTACAGAAGCATCATGCAGGACAAAACAGTTTAAACAGACAAAGGACCTTTTGTCTGTTTAAACTATTTTATCTACATAGCATTCTGTACTGTGATGTATCAGTTAATAACGCTACACAGTATATTTTTGGAAGTGTAGTTGTGTCTTTTGTTCTTGGTGCTCAGCTTTTCACACAGGCACAACTTAGGATTGGAGCAGCCTTCTTGTGGTTTCTGCAAATATTTTTTATTCCAATGTCTTGACTGAATATGTTATGACATAATATGTTTTGTAACAGTTCCACATGTTGCTGCTGTAGTACTTAGCTTGACTTTGTTATAAAAGCTTTCTTTTAAACATAGCAACTTTTGATTCACTCATTTAAAACTGAAAGCAGCAAATAGCTGAAATTAGGTAATATCAGTTATTTTTCTCCTAATTCATGACAATGAGTATATATAGCTGAGTACATAAATGGCTAATGTGCCTCTTTCTTTCACTAAGGAACTATGATGCAGCTGCAGCAGGAAAACTTTAACATATGGGTGGGTGGGTGGGCCTGTTACGTATTAAGTTGCTGACTTTAGCAAACAGAAGAAACTATAGATAAACCTGTTGTATTCCTATCAATGTCACACAAGATAATTTCTCTCCCCCTTATTTTGAACAGTTTTTCCTTTACATGTATTTTATTACTATCTTCGTTACTGGCAGCACAATAAAAAAATAGGGTTCGAGTTCTAAAAAGTTCTAAAAAAGATTAGAACACTAGAACTTTTTCAAAAGTTCTAGACTAGAACTAGAACCCAGAACTTCAGAGGGTTCTGACAACCCTACCAGTTTCCATCTCTCCTTCATCCGAGAACATGTCTTCCTCGTCCTCTGGCAATTCCTCGTCACCATTTTCTTCTCCTGGATTTGGCTCTGGCATGTTAGGAGCAGAATTCCCTTTCTCAGTTTGGTCATTGGGTTGCAGAGCGGAATCTGGTTTTGGGGCTGGGCGCGTTGGTGTCTTATGCTGAGTTAGTGCTTTCAGTTTCTCCATTATTTTAAGCATAAAGTTCTGCTGACTCTCCATCATGGCCACGGTGGCCTATTGATTTTGGAGAAGTAGTGTTCCCTGGTTCACCAAGTTAGTTTCACTGGTTCCTGGATTGCCAGGGTCCATGGGCAGGGATCATTAAAGGGACAGGTAATTTTCATCATGCAAACATGCAGGGCACTTTGGCCCTGAATTATGTGGCATTAGGGTGGAACTGCAGTCGTGCATTTCTTTGCCTTCACCATCTGGGAAAGAAGGAGAAGGGGAAGGAGTAGGATTAGATGGGGGCCACAGGGAGTGTCCAGGTAAGTGAGCATTAACAAATTCACCCCTTGGATACTCCACTGTCATATACTGTCAGTACCCTCATCAATGCGCATTTCGCATTAACTTGGGCCTGTGGCTAATCAAGTGGCTGGGCGTGGCTGTTAAAGTGACAATAGCTTAATCAAGTGTTGGTATTGGTACAGACCTAATTCATATGTCTGCTGTTGTCGCTGCAGCTCATGTTGTCATGCACTTCTATAGCTGCTAAGGTTGTTTATTCTGATACCCATGTATGCTCATGGATTGCTAGTTGCTCTGTTGTACACTGTCTTCTTGTCTATTTCTTAGTACTATGTTAGTGGACTTTGTTACCCCGTATGCTCATTGTACAGTATGCCTTGTTGCATTACTGTACACTGTTATATTGTCCATTTCTCCCTGCCCCTCCCCTACCCCCAGGACGCACCTGGAATCGAGCACTAGTGCTCAGTGTGCCCTCCTGGTAAAACTTTTAAATAAATAAATAAGTATACAGCAATATATATATATATTATAGTAGCACGGTAGTGCTACCATAGTTAGGGCTGAGTAGCACTTTTAAGGTTAAAGGGTGAAACTTTGCACCTTAATAACTTTGCCACCGTTCAACGGATTTGCCTGAAATTTGGTGGGCATGGGACACAACCATAGATCTTGGGATCTGCTAACTTGTGTGCAGTCCAATATACAGCTGCGGAGTTATTAAGCAACATCCGTGTGCATATTTATGTTTTTTTTTGTGCATTCTTTGCTCGCGCCTACAGGTCGCACAGTTTGCGCGACTGGTCCAAAAACTCCAGGGAACATGCGGCCACGATCCCCAATGTGCCTTTCAAAGATTTTGTGAAAAAATATTAAATGGTTCAAAAGTTATTCAAAAAACAAGTTCCCATTATAAGTCAATGGGAAAAGTTAAAAAGTTTGACGCTTTCGCAAATGCACTTTTTAGTGTCGCAAATGGCCCTAGTAGTGTCACAAATCCACCATTTTGTTTTCAGTTAGCAATCAGAAAAATGCTTGCCATTTAAATTTGGGACCCCTCTAGCAACACAATTCGTTTTGTGTTTACCTAGTCGGACCCTAAGGATGCTAGCCATGTCTTTATTTTGGGATGAAACACCCTAGAAATATGTTTTTCAAATTTCTGGAAAAAGTAGTGTCGCAAAGTAGTGTTGCACTCATGACACTTTCGCAAATGCTTTCGAAAGCTTTCGCAAATCATGACACTACTTTTTCAGACTCTGGTCAAAATGACAGCAGTTCTTTGCCACCCTGCTGCAAAAGAGCAGTTTGGTTTTTTGAGCGGAAATTTGAAGGGAACACAGCCAACATCTCACAGATGTGCCTTTTGGTAGTTTGGTGAAAAAATATTGCATGGCTGCAAAGTTACGGTACTCTGAAGTTGGCATTTTTTCCCATAGACTAACATGGTGGTGTACGCCGCGCCTTTTAGGGCTCGCATCTCGAAAACGATGTGAGATACAGATTTTTTGTTGTGAGTTACATATATAATGGCAAAAACCTAGCCAGGAAAATCATTATTTTTGTGGAATTAAAATTTTTTTTCTACATTGTGTGGTTGCTGAGATATTTGCAATTAAGTACTTCCTATGCTCGTTTTAAGCTTCGATGCCCATTACAATGCATACATTCTTTGTGTTTCTCTATCCAGCTGTCCGGCAAAAACTGGTATGCGCTTCCGTTACTGTCACACTTACTGTTTCCACTTGGGTTTATGTCCCCATTTGCGTTACAGTTCCCGTGTACGCCACTGTGTGCGTTACCCTTTGCATTGTCATTTGCACTTGTGTTTTCATTACTGTTACCATTTGCATTTCCACCCTGTGTTTGCATTGCCGTTCGGGCCCCGGACTCCCGCTGCTGCATTACATTCACTATTTCTCGTCATCATTCTCAAAAAGAAGGGAAATCTGAAAAAGAAGGAAAAACTCTCACCCCCATTCTCCTATTCCTCAGCTTCTTTACACATGTGATGGGGTGAGAGTTAGACCAACGACAATGCGCACCTGATGCGGTTGGGGGGTGGGCTGGAGGAGTCAAGGGGGTTTCAACCAACACTGAATTTCCTCGCTTTTGTCACTGTGGAACAACCCTAACTGATGCATTAAACAGAGTTTTTTGCCTCTAATATATACATATATATATATATATTTACTGCTCTCTGCCCCTTTAAATCACATTAAATACTACCCATTTCCATGAAAGGTGAAGCTCCATGGCAGAATATTATAAATAGCACAAATGGATTTAAGTTGAAGACTGTGTATAGGGCCACCACTTTGCTCTTTGCCCCTTATGTTCCTAGTGAAAACGGAGAAGGGTGGAAGAGAAAAAAACTACAAAAATAGCCACTGAGGGACATCTGCCCCATGTGTGTAGTAGTCTTATGGACTACAAGTATGGTGGCTCTGGGGAAAAATGTCATGATCAAAAACTACTAAGTTGGCCACCTGGATGAACTATTAAAATGGCAGCCATCTGAGAAGTGCGCATGTGCGGGTCCCGATGGAGCTACCAAAAGTTTGCCACCCGAGCAACTCTCATTCAAAGAAAAGGGAGGAGCCGAAAGACCACATGAATGAACTGAAGGTGAGTTTGAGAGGAGGGGAGAACTGGGTGTGGTTCAAGATGGCAGAAGTACTATGACCAAACCAAAGTTATCATTATCCTTTTCTGTAATTTGCAACCTGATCGTGTCCCCCTTTGAGCCTTAGCTCCCTTGCAGTGTAACTGCTGTGTGGATCTCTATGAGCCACTATGTGAGGGGCTCATAGATCAGTGAGAGATCACCAATAAGGGTGTATACCCACTCCACTGGATGGTAGAAGTTGGCCAAGAGGAAGGGGAGGTGTAGTAGTAGGGAATGGTGGCTGCTAACAAGAGTCATAAATGCAGTAGAGCAGCCTGGAGACCATGGTGACTGAAGGTGGTGCCTGATGAAGCCTGATCCCGCATGAGAGGGAGATCAGGGCCAAGGTTGTAAGAATACCCATGAGCCGTTTGGTAGTTGCTGAATAGGGGCTGCCGAAGGCAAGCGCTGCCTGATCCCCGGGAGGTTAATCCCATCTTGGCCCTGCTTATAGGGGAGCCGGAGAGGGCAGTGACACACAGGAGAAAAACAGTGTGGCTCGCAAGGAAAGGGAGCTACACTTACTCCTTATGTTGGATGGGCATTGCTGCCCCGCTGAGGGAGAGGAAGAGGGAGCACCCAAGGAAGTCGTCGGTATCTCTGACTGAGCAGAGAGAAACAATTCAATTCAATTCATGTTTATTTTTAAAGCGCCTTTCAAAATCAAGGCACTGTACAAATTAAATAAAACAGAGAAATCCAACACTAAACAATCATAACTATAAAGAATAAGCCAAAGTAAAAAGATATGTTTTTAGAGCAATTTTAAAACTGTCAACGGTCGGGCATTCTCTTAACCAGTGAGGTAGAGAATTCCACAGGGTAGGAGCTGAAAAGGCAAAGGCACGAGATCCCGACAACTTCAGACAAACCCTGGGAATCTCTAGCAATCCCTTACTGGCCGAGCGGAGAGGGCGAAGGGGGCAATAGGGAACCAGAAGATCTTTCAGGTAACCGGGTCCCTGATCGTGTAGGGCTTTGAAGGTTAGTAAACCAACCTTAAAGGTGATCTGCCACCGAACAGGCAGCCAGTGCAGTTAGCGAAGCACAGGCATAATATGACTGGTTCTAAGAGTCCCAGTCAAAAGCCTGGCTGCAGCGTTCTGCATCAGCTGAAGGCGGCGGATATCAACCCCTGGTAGCCCTAGGTAGAGGGAATTACAGTAGTCCAGCTGAGTGGTAACAAAGGCGTGGACCAAAGTTGGAAGGTCCTCCCGGGGAATCAGATGTTTCACCCGGGTGATATTCCTCAGATGGTAAAAAGAGGATTTGACAACAGCTGACACTTGTGATTTCAGGGTCAGACCATCATCAAAAATAACGCCTAGATTTCGTGACCTGTCGAGAGCTAGAGACGGTACACCACCAAGTAATAAACCCGATGGCTGTCCAACACCCAAACCCCTCCCAGGATGACCTGGATCACAACCAATACCTCAGTCTTATCCGGATTAAGTCTTAACCAGCTCGAACTCATCCAAATTCTGATCCCATCCAGGCAGTTATTAAGTACAGAGAGTGCATCACTCTGATCGGGAGAAAGGATAGGTACAGCTGAGTATCATCTGCATAGCAGTGAAAACTCAAACTTATCTCCTGATGATTTCTCCCAATGGCAGCATACACTGCAAACAACATGGGAGCTAAAATGGAGCCCTGTGGTACCCCACACGGTAGGGAGAAGGCGTCAGAGGAATAAATTCCGGTGACAACTCTCTGAGACCTACCAGTGAGGTAGGAACGAAACCATTTGTGGACTGTACCAGACAGCCCACAAAAAACCCGCAGTCGCTCCAGTAGCATCCCATGGTCTACAGTGTCAAATGCAGCAGAAAGATCAAGAAGGACCAGGATGGTACAAGCCTTTCGATCTCTGGCCATTAGGAGGTCGCTCAATACCCAAACCAGGGCAGTCTCAGTACTATGCCTTTTCCTGAAGCCAGATTGGAGAGTATCATAGACATTATGAGAGGTAAGATGATCATCCAATTGCAGTGCAACTGCCTTTTCAATAACCTTACCAACAAATGGCAGGTTAGAGATAGGCCGGTAGTTAGCTAGACAGTCTGGGTCCAAGGAGGATTTTTTTAGGAGTGGTCGAACTACTGCCTCCTTAAGGGGGTTAGGAAACCCCTCCAAGGATTTCCAGACAATGTCAGCAAGGATTGGGTAGATAACTTCTACACAACCTACTAACAGCGGTGTAGGACCCGGATCCAAACTACAACTAGTTGGTCGCATTGTTTGGATGATCTTCACAATGTCAACGAATTCCGGGTGGTGAAAATCCAACCAGACAGGCCGAGGACTAGATACCACCAGTCGTCTACCACAATCCCCCGAAGGAGAGGTCGGACCGATGCCGGACCTGATGCTGGCAACCTTATCTGCAAAGAAGCGAGCGAACTCCTCGCATCTAAGCTGAGAAAAGGCTTCTTTAAGCTGAAGACAGACTGGATTGCACAGTCTGTCCACAGTCCGGAAAAGCTGAGCCGGTCGATTCTTTGCAGCAGAAATCTCTCTGGACAGGAATTCTGCCTTCTTACGAGTGATTTCTGATTGGTAGCCATCATAATGGGCTAGCAATCTAAGCCTGTCAGCATCAAGGCCCGATTTCCGCCAGGCTCTCTCCAGCCTTCAGCCTACTCGCCTTAATTCCTTCAAGGGGCCATCAAACCATGGACTCCTTGGACGGATGGTGAGAGGCCGAACACGAACAGGAGCAATTTTGTCCAGAGCATCTCCCACAGCCTTATTATAGGCAAATACAAGACCATCTGGACTCATGCATTCACCCGACAAACTCGATAGATCCAACACGCCATTAGGTCATTAGGCCAATACCCTTAAAGGCGGTATTGGACCATCTCCGTGGGGCAGACCAATTAGAGGGGCCCTGAAACTGAACCTTATGGTGTAATGGTCCGACCAACTGACTGGTTCCACCCCAGGTCAGTGATCTCCATACCCAAGAGAAAGACCAGATCTAATGAATGACCCCCTATATGGGTAGAGGCGGTAACAACCTGTGTCAGGCCCAGTGTATTCATCAACTGGAGGAGACTTTGACCAAAATGAGAGAGTTCATCGTCGACCCAGGCGCTGAAGTCACCCAGAAGTATTAATCTGGGAAACCTCAACACAAGGTCGACAATGAAGTCTGCAATCTCCTGTAGGAATTCGCCACCGTCACCTGGTGGACAGTAGACGAGGAGAATCCCACAACCTGCACCCTCGCCCAGGATATATTCAAAAGATCTGGTGTTCCCCAATGGAACATCCACAAGGCCCAGTTCCGATTTAAACATAATGGCCACACCTCCGCCCCTACGATCCAGCCTTGGACGGTGTATCACTGAGAACCCAGCTGGAGTTGCCAAGGCCAATATAGGGCCAGGATTTTCATCCAGCCAGGTCTCGGTGATGCAAGTCAGATCGGATGACCCAGCAAGATCAGCTATGATAGCTGTCTTGTTTTTTATAGATCTGGCATTGCACAACACCGCCAAGGCAGGATGAGATGTCGGGGAAGACCTCGGCACCTGTCCGATATCTTCGGGACTCTTGGGTATGGGGACAAGATAACAGCAACCTCTATCCTGACCCTATTTCGCCCCAGGACATCTTCCGGACCCTAAAACCCCAATCCGCCTTCCCCTCTCCTGTCCCCCACAAGGTCCAGCTTTCCACCTTCGTCCTCGCCTCTTCAGAATGCCCAATGCTCGACACCTAAAATAGGTGTCGGATGACAATGGTGGGCACTCAAATGGACGAAGTTCCCTGAGCCTAGTGGGGGAATAATGCCCAACCATCATTAATTAAATAAATCACAAAAATAAACCTAAAAATCAAACCTATAAGTACCACACTCAATAACACACTCTTCTCACTCTCTCTCACTGAGGAGGCAAGTAAAACAAATAAACTAACATAAACCAAAATCCAACTCAAAAATAACCAAGCAATAAAAATAAAATAAAATCCAATAATCTAAAACACAATAAAATAGCTTATTAATTATTAAACAGATTTGTGTTTTAAACAGATTTGTATTTTAAAACAGTGCGGCACCTCTCACGTGCAGCACTGCTAAAGATGTTATATAATCTCCCAATACCACCTCTCACATGGCAGGGAGTCAAATAAATAATTCAGATTTGTAATAAAGTTAAAATAAATAAATATCCATCACTCTCATCACCTTTAGTCCAAGAGATAATAAAAGCTAGAGAAAACAGTTCTCCGATGATCCAAAAAATAAAATCCAGACAAGGTCAAAGAGTTCTCAGCAGAGAATCAAGGATGTTCAAACAAACAAACAGGGGAACCTAAATAATGTCCGAAAGATCTTCCAGTGGCTGCTCCTCAAACGCCAACAATAGTGTAGGAGGAACTGTGTTGCATGTCTCTGCTAGAGAGGGGAGAGGAGTGAGTGTACACAGAATGGTGAAGTCTCCAAATATCCAGGCATGCTGGAATAGAACAAGAGGGTTGGGGGGGCATTGCCACTCGGTCCCCACGGCTCCAGGAGTAGGCCTGAATGATGGCATGTGGGCGGCCCCATGCCTAGTGAATCAGGCCCAGCAAGGAAATAGACAACAGGGAATCATGGAGATTTAAACAAAGTGGAGGCGCCTGCCTCTCTAAAAAAGCAACAGCTCGCGAGCCAGAATTCTGATGGTAGAAAACTAGTAAACTCTCTGCACAGCAGAGTAAATATACACTACAATAAGCTGTGCAGCAAAATAAAATAGCCTCTACAACACAAACTGAGCAGTAAACTAAACATCTCTTTTACAGCATACAACAACAGGAAAAAGAAATTAGCCAAGCTAGACATCACTCTGATACTGACTAATAAAGGAGGGAGGCCCCTCCTACAAACAGATCTTTAACCAGCAAATTAGTCAATTGCCTAAGTAATTGATATAAATTATCAAGTTATAAGGGACCCAGCAGGTCCTATGCTAATTAATTAAGGTGGCAGACCCAAGGAAAACTCCAAGAATAAAAAAATATATTTAATTGAGGTTCAAGTATTCATGCCTACCTTAAAATAGAACACTGCAGATACACAGGGACTCCTGGAGTGCTTGTAGCCTTTTTAGATGCCCAAAGAGAACTGAGGAGCAGGGACTCCTGGGACCAAGATATACTTCAAAATTAGATCCTGGGTCACATGTGCATCCTTTGCCCATCAGGTGAGCTAAAACCCTTGATGTAATGTCTGGACTGCCACGGATATTCAACATAACACTATTGCCGATTCCCTGGCAGCCACTCCTATGTCCCTCTGCCTTGGCCTCTGACTACATGCAATCCCCAAAGCCGTTCACTTAACATATGTCTCTGCAGGTAGGGGAGGGAGCTCCAAAGGTTGGAGGTCACACAGTTGGGCCGTGGAGTAGCTACACCTTGGGATCCCATGAAATCAACATACCCTGACTATCTATAGTCATATCAAACAAAAATACTAAATTAAGGCTAAAATCCAATCCCACCCCCACTAATTCACTTAAGACAAATCCACTACTAATAACTAACCCTTCCAAATAAATCCAACTCAATAGTTTAACTTATAAACATGAACATAAAAGGATAACCACTCACCCTACACTCAAAATCACACACATCAACACACAAACCAATCACTTCAAACAAAATTTACCTCTCACCCACCCCTTCCCAAAATCAACAATTCTAATATACCAGGCAGTCCAGTATAAAATAAGTCCACAGTGCTCTGATAAATCCAGTCACTGAAATACCAGGAACTTTTAAATAATGTATAGGACTTTCACTACCAAAATTGACCATAATTCTAGAGACTGAAGCACTCACACCCCTCCTCCAGTCAGGTCTAGAAAAACAGTTGTTGCAGATAAGTCACTACATGAATAACATCCCTCTCACAACCTTTCAGAAACTGAGGACATACAACTTGCCCCCTCATGGTACTCTCACTGCCATCGAGGGCTCAACTGATGTCAACACTGAAGCACAATACCTGAGTATAGCGGTATAATCCAATAGTAGCCAACACCAATACAGCCTTGTCCATTAAGGTTGAAAAGATACAAGGGGAAAAGTCCTCTCCAAACAAGGAGCCCAAACCTCATTCCTCTGTATTGATCATAAAATACAATGTCGCTCTACAGCTTTGCTGATAAAATGCCACAGCAAAGCATGATCAATCCAAGGTCTACAGCTCATGGCAATCTCCACACACTGACCGGCAACAAAGTTAGCAACAGATCGAAAAAAGGCCACAGCAGACACCCAGCTACAGAAGATCGTCCGCCGTAGGTCAAGTAAAGCTGCAGCAACCCACTCAGCCAGGCAAACAAACCAACCAGTCCACGGGAATCACTAAGTTCTTCAGAAGGCCACTTCAGCACCAGGCCTTCTAGCTGGGAAAACTTCTCAGAACTCTTCAGGACAGGACTGCAGATCATCCACAGTATTGCCTGCCGCAAGGACAGAACCGCCAAGCTCAGGCAAGTGAACGAGAAACAGTATACTTTGAACATGACTAGCATAGTGCACTGGGACTATCCTACCTTAAAAACAAAAAATCTATCTCCTTAATCTACCTCACTATTAAACCCTAACTATCATTAATCCACTGGTTTACTAGTTAAAATTCAAGTGGCCTGCCAATTAATAAAACAAAACCAATCTAACGCTCTGTAATTTTATGTTGCAATTACCCTACCAAACAACAGTCAGCCCAGCATGGCTGCCATCTTGAAAGCTGTCCACTGAATGTAGGGGAAAACATGCCTAACCTAATAATGGAGTCATGGTGCACTGAGCACCATGACTGGGACATGGACATACTGGGCTATTCTCTGTTCAGGAGAGACAGGGCATGGAGGAGGGGATGAGGGGTTGTATTATATGTGAGGGAGGGAATCAAGGCCATGAAGGTACAGTGGTTCCGAGAGGGAAAGAAATGGCTGGAGGTGCTGGGAGTCATCCTGGAGGCAGGCTTTGGGGATGCTGTCAGCACTGTGGTAGTGTACAGACCTCCAGCACAGAGAAATAAGTTGTACAAGGCACTTGGAGAAGCTATCATCAGAATTGCAAGAAAGGGGGTGCTGCTAGTTGGGAACTTCAGTCTGCTAGACATAGTGTTAAGCCTTCCAATGGTAGCTTTGGGAAGGAGCAGGGCCAGTCTTGACTCCCTACAAGGGGCTTTTCACAGACAGCTAGTCAAGGAACCCACTAGGGACAGGGCAGTGCTGGACCTGTTGCTTACAAACAGGGAGAGCATTGCAGACATCACAGTGGGTAGTTCCCTAGGTACCAGTGATCACTGTAACCATGTGGTTTAATTTAAAGATAGGAACAGAGCAAAGCACACAAGGATGAGGGTCCTGGACTTTAGAAGGGTGGATTTTAAAGAAATGGGATACTTCGTCAAAAACTGCCTTCCTGCCAGGGAGTGGAAGAAGCACAGTGGGGAAAAATAAGGGAGGGCACAATTAAAGCAGCCAACATCTGCATGAAGGAAGTGAGCAAAAGCAGAAGGAAAAAGAGACCACTAGGGTTCTCTAAGGAAGTGGCCATGGTAGTGAAGGAAAAAAGGGTGGCATTCAGGCAGTATTAGGAAACACAAAGGGAGAATGACAAGCAGGTGTACCAGGTAAAAAAGAGGGAAGCAGAAAAGGTGGTGAGGGGAGTAAAGGTGCAGACAGAAGAAAGGATAGCCAAAGGGGTCACTAAGGGGGAGAAGGCTTTCTTCAAATACATTAGTGAGAAGAGGAAATCAAGGGGATGGATAATGACAATTAGAAGGGCCAAAGGGGAGATGATGCAGAAGAGGACTAAGAAAAGGCTACCATCCTGAAGAGGTACTTCTTCTTAGCCTTCACAGTAGAAAAAACTGGGGCAGATTATAAGGGAGTAGCAGGAATGGGATGGTGGACCAAGTCCATTTTCAGAGGAAAGTCGCAGAATCATAGAATGTGACAGCAGATAAAGAACAAGGGTCCATTCAGTCTGCCCATAATTTGTACTGCCTATCTACTAGACCTACTGTCCATTAGAGTCTATGTCAATGAGATCTTTCACTCTAACCCATCTGTTCTTGAACACATTTACAGTTCCTGCCTTCACCACGTCTGCTGCCAGGCTGTTCCGATGCTCAGCCACCTGTTCTATAAAGAAATACTTCCCCACATCTCTTCTGAATGTTCCTCCTACCAGTTTCCAGTCATGTCCTCTAGTCATGGAGTTTAGGTTCTAAGTGAAAAGCTCCTCGTCATTTATCTTGTTAACGCCCCTCAGGAATTTCAAGATCTCAGTCATAGTTTTACTATAGCGCTGTGACAGCACTGATGCTGACATCCCCGACAGCGACAGACACAATGCCGAGTGTTGGCATTGTACTGTTGGGGATGCCAGTGTGTTTTCTTCAGGGGGCTGCGTCCCTGAACCCCCCATGTGGGGGGCTCTGCCCCATACCCCCTGGTCTCTAGATATACAACTCTGAGTCAGAGTTGTTTTGGGAAGGGGACGTAACACCGGGAGATGCACCATCGGTGTCTGCAGGGACCAGCACAGCGACCTGACAATTTCAGGTGAAATCTGCCACTGTGCTGGTCTTCGCCGTGGCGGTGTCGACTTCCGGTCAGTATACCCTCAATCATATCACTCTGCTCCCCCCTAGTCTTCAGGGATGACATGTTTAGAGCCCTGAGGGTTCCATGTCATAATAGTGAAAATATCGCAGCAGCTCGCATAACAGCGAATACATTTTGCTGAAAACATAATCGGCAACACAACAACCACAGCAACAGTTACACAGTGACGGTACTATATAATGCAAACAGGACCATATAAACATTGTCCCCTGCACCACCCTTTGTGGGGGGTGAGCCCCCCACACCCCCCTTATTAAGATATCCAACTTCAGGGGGGTTGGACACTGGGGGACAGAGAATACACGGCAGGGGGGCAACAGTATGTAGCGGGATACAGCGGCTGGAGGCAACACAGTCGGGGGGAACCAGAGAACACATAATCAAAAAATAAGAACCTTAAACACCCAAAACACTCTTCAGAAGAATTACCTACAGGCGATCCCAAACCCGGAATCATGACCATGCTAACCAGGACCACATCCACTACTCCAGGCAACCAGCTTAGCAGCAGTGGGCTGCATTGCTTCATTTGTCTGTCACCACTAGACACCCCCCCATCATTCGCCCTCACTGTTGTGTCCATACTGATTCGCTATTCCCTCTTGTCGCTATCCTCTGATGGTTGCTACATGTTTGGGCACACAAATTGAGTCAGTCAAATGTGCGTCGCTCAGTTTGCTTTGCCCATATCATGGGACACTGTCTCGGAGTTGCTTCTCATAAGATTTACCTTGCTGCCCTGAATCATTTTGGTTACTCTACTCTGGACTGTCTCCAATCTGCTTTTATCTTTACTCAGGTGGGGTTCCAGAACTGGGGGCAGTACTCTAGGTGTGGCCTTAGCAAGGACATGTAGAGGGGCAATATCACCTCCTTCTTCCTCCTGTCAATGCCTCTTCCTATGCACCCCAACATCCTAGCCACCTTACTGTAGCCCTTGTCACACTGACTGGATTGCTTGAGGGAATCACTAATGATTACTCCCAGGTCTCTTTCCTCTGAAGAAACTGCCAGTCTGACCCCCCCACAGCCAGTAATCTGTTCTGGGTTCCCTTTACTGAGGTGCATAATCATGCATGTTTTCACATGAAATTTCAGCTGCCAGACCTTGGACCACTTCTCCTAACTATCCAGATCTTCTTTCAGCTCTTTTACCCCATCTTGGCTACACACTTTGCCACAGAGTTTTGTGTTATCTGCAAGGAGACACAACTTTCCCTGCATTCCTTCACCAGTATAATAGATGAACATGTTGAGGAGGAACAGGCTGAGGACTGATCCTTGTGGCACTCTACTCGTGACATCCCTGTCTCTTGACTCTAGCCCATTGACCACTACTCTCTGTTTGCAGCCTCCTAGCCAGTCTCCAACTCATCTGGTTAATCCCCCCTCCTGCTCCCAGCTCCCTTAGTTTTTTTTTCAGCACCTTCAGAACTGAAAGCTTTCCTGAAATCAAAACAGAGTATGTCAACTGCCTGCCCCTTGTCTATAACTTGAGTAACCCAGGTTTTTGTTGTTGCTGGACTCCAGTGGATCCCCAATTGTCATGTGGGTAATCCTTTCCATATTGGTGAGGACCACATCCAAAATGGCTGACTGTCTTGTGGGCTCCATTAGCAGCTGGGCCAATAGGCAGGCAGGCATGCTGTCAAGCATGCCTGGTTTCTGAGATTGTGAGCAGTGGGAGTCTCCCACCCATTTTGGTCTTCCCCCCTACTGGAGAGAAGTCTTGCCTGGGTTTGAATAGCATTTTGTAGTATCCTGATCACTTACTTTTTATGCTTTCCTAATCTGAGGATTTTTACATTTTAGGAATGTTACATGTTTGCCATGATTTCTGGTTTCCGCTTTAAAGGGAAATGTCTAAGACAAAATGGGCCACCCCTTAGTGTGAGGAAGGGCCTGTTCAGCACTATTAGAAAAAAGTGTATTTTTTATCTCCATGGTGTTTTAATTATTTAATAATTGATTTGGTCGATCCTGCATGTGTCTCTGTTGGCATTTCATAAAGCAACTCTCTGAGCGGCGTGCCAACAACCACCCGCTGCTGTCCCGAAAATTACTTACCATGAGAGGAGCAGCTGTGGATCTGTCCATTAGGTTACTGTATTGTTGGAACTTCTAATAGTTTCAGTTTGGATGGTACCTGTCTACGTGATATCCTGGGACTAGGTATAGGCTGGCAGTCCACTGGCAGTCTGTACCTGGTCCCAGGATAGCACAGAGACAGGTGCCATCCAAACCGGAGCTATTAGAAGCTCCAGCAATACAGTAACCTAAGGACAGACCCACCGCTGCTCCCCACATAATATATCATTTTTGGGACAGCCATGGGTGGTTGTGGGCACGCTGCTCAGGGAGTTGCTTTGTGAAATACCGGTGGAGACAGAGGCAGGATCAGCCAGATAAATGATTAAATAATTAAAACACCAAGAAGATAAAAAAAATATACTGTTTTCTAATAGTGCTAATCGGGCCCCTCCTCACAGCGAGGGGGAGCATTTTGTCGTGGACATTTCTCTTTAACAAGGAGACTGAGATGGGGATTTGTCTCTGCCCTCAGTCTTTCCATAAGCAAGCTCCCCATTGCCCCTCTCCCAACATCGTTCCTCACTCCTGTCATTGACACAGAGCTATTTATTCCATTTCTTTGGGGGCCTGTGCTAGGTTGGAGTGTAGCAAGAATTGTGAGAGCTGAGTGTTGTGTCTCTGGGTTGTGAGTCTGAGGGCTGTGCTGAGTGCCTAGTTCCTACCTGACTTTCAGATAGAACCATATTTAATATATGTATTGTTTACGCTTTTGCTTTTAGGTGATCTAGATGATTACTTTAACCAAAACCCTCACTTAAAACAAACCTATAAATCAACCACAAACCATATAAATAATTTAAATCGTATAAATCATATAAACCATATAAATCATTTAAACCATATAAATCATATAAATCATTTAAATCATATAAATAAGCTAAATCATATAAATCAGTTGTTAAAACCTTTATGGATGATCTGCTTGAATATTCTTTTCTTGAGTGGCACAGAATGGGAGGAAAATTGCTACAGATTTGCTCAAACTAGCAGAGATCTCTAAGGAAAATAAATTATACATACTTTTTGTAGCTTGTTTCTGTTTTTTTGTCCCTCATGATTTTTGGTAATGTGTTCTCCTTAAAAGGAGGTAAAAGCAGAATTTTGTTACTTCATTGGCCATCTCCATGGCATCCTCAAAGCAAAACTCTGGCAATTGATGATGTCATTTGGAGTACCTATAAAAATCACGCCCAGAGTGCTAAACTAACAGAGGAAACAGTCACTGTCTTAGCTTCCACCTTGATATGTGGAGTTCTTATCAAGCTGTTCATGCTTATGACCACAGAACAGTATTTGGTGCAACTATAAGTTGTAAGTTGCATGCCGTCAAGACATTTTTCATTTATTAGTTGACTGCATCCAGCTTGCAGGATCAGAACTTTAACGAACATTTGATTTGTGGTATTTAAAAATACCCAAACTAGCTAAAACAGACTTTTTGTGACTGAGCCATTTTCCTCCTTTTGGTATAACTAAAGTGGAATAAAACTCCAGCCACTGAGCAGTCAAACTATTTTAAACTACATGGCAAATGTACTGTGATAACGATTTAAAAACGAAGAAGAGGTTGCTCTTTTTTTTGTGTTCGCCATGCGTGCAAGCGCAGTCAACACTTTGGTATGAGAGTTCATTTATTTAAATACCTGGGGGTGTCCCTTGACTGCACTCTACCTTATTCAGAACACATTGATAACATTGCTAAAATTATGAATACCCGCATAGGACTTCTATACCGACATAGGAGCTGCCTCACAGCCGAAGCCCTAAGCATTGCTATTCATAGCTCAGTTATCTCAATAATTGACTTACGGGCTAGTGATATACAGATCTGCCACTGACACTACTCTTCAACCATTACCATAGCTCTCAACAAGGCCTGTTGCCTCTTGACCTCAGTCCCCCACCTTTCTACACACCTGCAATATCTACGAACAAGCAAACTGGCTCCAACTGTCTGACAGACTTAGGTACCAGACATGCATCCTTGCCAAAAAGATCACATTGGCTCTCCTACCCCCAGGGGTCCTGACTTTACTGGCCCCTCACGGATGCTGTCACCAAACCTGAAGCTTGGAAAGTCTTACTTTCTCCATTTCCCACTGTTGCACTACTCAAGGACAACGCTCCTTCAAATCCAGAGCCTCATCCTGGTACAACTCGCTTCCTCCAGAAGTTACCAACAATACTACACTGGGCACTTTCAAGAGGAGTCTTCATCAGCATCTTGTCACCAGGGCCTCCTGTGACTGCTTCTCTTAACTAGCCAAGACCTTCTTCCCTTAGAAGTCTCCTACACTCTCCAAATTTTTCACCATTTTGTCCATCCCCTACCATTTGCCCGTACCTTCCTCACCTCCTCCCCCTGTCCCTCCCCTCTCCCTTTTTGACAATGCTCTATTCTCTACTCTCCTCTCTCATTCACCTTAACTTCCTTTGATGCCCTACTGACTCCCCAACTGTACTTGCCTTTTCTACACTAAGCTCTTGACTCCCTAAAATGTACCTCACACTCAACCTGAAGTGTAGCTAACTAATGTACCTAACTCACCACTTCTTCTAGCTCCTGTCCTACTTACTCTTCCACCTGTAATTGCCTTTACTACACAACTGTTGACTCCCTAAAAACTTAAATCACATATGACCCGAAGTGTATATGTTAACTAATGTACCAGACAAAGTCTCCAGCTGCTTTGAATTGTCTTACTTGTTATGTCTTTTTTGACTGTGTTCGTTCTCATTTTCTGACATGGAACCTTTGTAAAAGAGCTTTGGCTCAAAGGTGTTATCTGAAATCTTAATAAATAAAAAATAAATAAAAAGAGTGAGCCTTTGAGGGGTGTGACACTGTCTGCCTAGTGCAGAGTAGTGTTGCAAGGGCCTGACAGTGCCACACCAATCAGCACCCAGGCCGACTGTGATGAAGTTTCTGGCTTGCTGGGTGGGGACGGTCACCAACTTCAAAAGAAGTTGCTGTCCCTTTAATCTGCACCACCCAGCAAGCCAGACTGATCTGTCATGATCAGCCTGGAATGCTTGCCTGTAACAAAGAAAACCATCCATCGATGTCTGCTGCTGGTGGCCCTTACTGTCTGAAAGCCCGAACATCCCCGCTTTCATCTTTTTTATATTTTTTCTTACAAAAGGTACCAGCAAGAACAAACAAAATAAATCATCCACCCCTTTACTTTATGACTAACTAAAAAGCCAGCTGCGAGGAATTTCTGCAGCCCGGGTGCTCACAAGATCTTCCTTCTGAGGGAAAAAATGCAAAAAATGTCAGACTTTCTGTATGTCAGGCTGTGAGCGTGGCAGCAGTGACTCAGTCAACAAACTGAAAGCAGCCTGCTGCAACACTCAGTAAGCCACACACATCTGCAAAAGTAATCAGGAAAACTCACTTTCAGGGAGAGCAGTTCCTTCTCTCTCGATGCCTGCTACCTGCTTTTCTGTGATTTTTGCACCACTTTAACCCTCTATTTATGGTCACCGACTTTTTAGCAAAAAGTACTGAAGAGCAGAAATCCTTATGAGGAGTGCATCAGCAGGTGCTGCTGAGGCTCCTGCAATCTTTGAACAAACAGCACCACTGAGAAAAACTTTCACAGTCTCTTTGTCACAGAATTTCTCAATGTGGCACTGTGCTCTGTGGTACCATGGCTGGTTTCGGCTGTCGTCTATTTCCACTAGTTCAGCGTAGCTGAGTCCTGAGCATCAATGTTCAGTTGGGCAAGTTTTGTGTTTATTTATTTCTTGTTCTCAGTCATCTTACATGGAAAAATGTGAAGTGAGAGAGTGCCACGATTGTATCTTTCTCTCTCTCTCTCTCTCTCTCGCTCTCTCTAGTGTCTGTCTTTCTTGTAGTGCAAGACCGGAACTGCCCCCAAATCCCCACTGATAAGCAGGGTAACTCATCCTAGTGTCAGGAATTGTAGTCAGGCAGTCATCACCCTCCAACTGGCAGGATGCCCATGTTCTGTACGGTACCAAGTGTATCATCAGTAGTACTCTGATGACACAGTGTGTGTGCACCGCTAGTGGTGCTTTTGTTTACCCATCTGTATGCTGTAGGCTTCCTGTGATAGCTGCCGATGAGTCCTGCAGGAAGTGTAAGAGGGTGAGTGGTAGAGAGAGAGGCACAGGGTAGGAGAAGTGGCGCAGCATTGAACATCAGACTAGACAACATTCTCGGAGCACAGCTTTAGAATACATGTGGGAGGTGGGAGAGAATGAACTCATTGCTGCCCCCCCCGCAACAGCCTCCCATACATCATGCATGGCCCTGCAGACGTCTGACAACGAGAGACAACAGAGAGGAACAGTGACAAGGAGAAAGGGACTGGTGGCGATTTCGTAGTGTCCTCTCTGTGTTTGTTTCTGTTTGCACAGTGCAGGTCACAGAAACTGAGGGTCACAACATCACAAATCGCAGGTCAGTACATATGACTGAAAAAAGTGTATTTTCCTGAGTACTGCTTTTGTTGGGGGGGGCATAAGATGCACACATGTTATTAGCAGTAAGGAACAGTGTCAAACACAACAAATGTAGCACAGCACAACAGAAAGGTCTATATAACACTGGTGTGTACAGAACACTCATGCAGTGTTTTATTATTTGAAGGAACTTTTTTACAGGCAGCAGGATACGCTGGGTTTTTGTGGCTTTCAACACTGAAAACAGTAGTTTCGTTCATGCACATGACATTGACCTGCAAAACCCATGTTATAAATGCAATAACCCACTCCAGGGTGTGGATTTATAGGCATTTAATGCACGCCTGGGGTGCTGTGAGGACACTCGGCCTGCAACCTTATGTCTCACAACGCACCCCAGTCATGCATTAAATGCTTATAAACCCACACCCTATTATGGGTTATTGCTCAGTTACACGGTGTGCTATCAGGGGATCCTGGCATCCACCGAGCAGGCCAGTGTTCTGCATGAAAGTTTAGTGTCAGTTGGAAGGTTTGTTGTGAGCCAGTTGGAAAACAATAGATTCAGTTTGGGGATGAACATGCGAAGATGGCATGTATTGGGACTTGGCACGCTGCTTCTAGTGATGCGAAGAATGCTCGGAATGAGATGAGGTATGAAGTGAACGCCAGGACCGAACTAGCAGGGGTGGGGTGTAGGGTGATGACATGCAGTAACCTAGCAAGCACAGGGGAGGGGCTGGCTTTGCAGTGATGTCATGCAAATGTCCAGGGGAAGGGGGGAGCTGGGGAGCTAATGCGTGATGTCATGTTGGTGATGACAAAGAACGTGCATCTTGGACAAGTACTGCAACTGTGAGCATCAGTACTGTTTTTTAGCCACAGTACTTTGACTGGCAAGATAAACAGATCTTTCCATTTATTATTCAGTTTATGTGTGATAGAAAACCATTTTAAATAAATTATCCTCAGTGTTGGAATGTCACACCTTGATAGCTGGACATTTTCGGGTGCACACTCCTACCTTTTAAAACATGTACATTTTTGACTGTGACATCTGTTTTCTAAATACATGGGATTATTCTGATCTCTCTACAAGGTACTGTATATCAAAGTAAAGACTGAGGAATTTTATTGTTTGTTTTTATACTTGTTAGATGAGCTTAAAGCCTGTTTTCACATGCATTAAGTTACATTTAACAATCAATAAACAGGGAAATACACCCTTAATTAGTACAAAAAATTACAATAATTCACTAACAACACACAATATCAAAATACTAAATTAAAGTTATAAGTGGATATAAAATTAATTTCTGGCCCCCAAGTAACCATAATCTCAGTGCCCCCATCCCCTGCATTATAGTTTGACCCAGTCCTCCATCCCTTTTGTGTTTGCTGTGCACACAAGTGCAGCGAACACATTGGCATGAGAGTGAGCCTTTGAGGGATGTGACACTGACTGCCCAATGCAGAGTAGTGTTGCAGGGGCCCAACAGTGCCACACTAATCAGCACCCAGGCTGACTATGACAGAGTTTCTAGGTTGCTGGGTGGGGATGGCACCAACTTTAAAATAAATTTGGAGGCAGTATAGCGCAGTGGTTTAATGCTTTGAGCTGCAAATCTGGTGACATCCAGCGGACCAGACCTGGGTTTGAATCCCACAGCGTCCACTTACATACTGTGTGACCCTGAGCAAGTCACTTAACTTCCCTGTGCTCCCAGGTCACTCCTGTAGAAAAGCTTTCAGCTTAGTGTGCTAATCCTGGTTAAACAACTAAATAAAAAAAAAAAAAAATTGCCATCCGTTTGATCCACGTCACCCAGCAAGCTAGACTGATCTGTCATGGTCAGCCTGGAATGCTTGCCTGCAACAAAGAAAACTGCCCATTGATTCCCATTGCTGGTGGCCTTTACTGTCCACCAAGTTGACCTTCCCTGTCAGTGCCCCCCCAAATAAACAGAAGTGACATTGGGGGCGCTCAATCCCCCAGTGTAGAAGAGAACCATCCATTGACATCTGTTGCATGCCCCCAACATAACTCAGTGACACTGGGGTTGCCCAAGCCTCCAGTGTCCTTAATAAGTTAAGTACTGTCCCTCCCAGTGACACTTGGGGTGCCCAATCCCCCAGTGTCCTCCATTAATAGAAAACTCTCTGAAATAAAGAAAACTGTCCCTCGTCATTTGTTTCCTGAAAAACAGTAACCTGTCCATTGTTGTCTGTTTCACCATAACCCACCCCCTATCCGAACCTGTCACTAAGGAACCACCACCCTAAACTCCCCTACCCCATACTTACCCACTGGAGGTCTGTTGCTGTAATCTTTCTTGGACCACAGACATGTCATCACTCTTCAAAGCCCAACTGTGAACTAAGGTACCGTAAGCATGTCAATGTATTTCAATGGAGTTTTCAGTTTCAGTGTACAGTATTTCAATGGAGTTTTCAACTTAATGCCATAACTTGGCCATTTTTTAATATTTTTGCCCCAGATTTTTCACATACCTTTTTTGGGACCCCAACTCATGAACAATTAAGTGACATTATGAAATTCTGTCCTAAAAGGTGATTTCACAGTCACTGCACAAAAATCACCTTTCGGCAGGCATTGACAATTTAGTCCACCTTTGTTCATGAGGTGGGGTCATTAAATGATTATGTTGAAAATTTTGTGCAAAAATATTAACCCTTGCAGGGTGCAGACTGATATATCATTCCAAAATTCCTATACGTTCTAATTCTGCTGGCAGCCTGAGGGTTAAAAAACAACTAAGTTATGAGACTGCATTGAAATTTGCAAATGCAGGCTCATAAGTTTGGCAAGTGTCAATATTTTTACCCCAAATTTTCAACATAGCCATTTCTTCACAGCACTTCATGAATGCGACAGCTGTCATTTTTCAGATCCTGGCCACATTTTTTTTTGCATCCCGAAAGGTGATTTTGCAGTTGCTGTGTGAAATCATATTTTGGGCAGGAACTGACATTTTTCTCTGTACTAGTTCATGAGGTGGGGTCATAAGAAGGCAATGTTGAAAATTTGGGGCAAAAATATTAACAGACAACAAAGTTATGAGCCTACGTTGAAATTTATGAACACAGGCTTGTAACTTTGGTAATTTTAAATATTTTGACCCCAAATGTTTATCATAGCAATTTCTTCACACCACCTCATGATTGTGACAGCTGCCATGTTTCAGAATGTGTTTTTACATCCTGGAAGGTGATTTTGCAGTCACTGTGTGAAATCATCTTTCGGCCAGGAGTTGAACATTTTCCCTGCACTTCTTATTAGGTGGGTTCATAAGAAGGGTATGTTGAAAATTTGGCACACATATTAACAAACAAAACAGTTACTCTATCCAACATCATCACTTCTACTTTGCATTATTAAATGTTAGTAAAATGATTCCTTTTACTAAAGCAATTTTCAAAAACACACCCCCTATGACATCAGTGCACACGGCAAACATTCAGCATTGGCAAATGCTTGTTTACACTACTGAGCCTTGAATGCCTAGCAGAGTACACAGAAAGCACCTGCAGCATCTACAAGTTTATTGTTTTTTCAACTTTTAAAAGTCAATTCAGAATCACCTTGCTGATGCAAAACTTGCGTGTTTGATTAGTGATCCCTGCTTTCTACCTATTAAAAATTAAACCTTGTAATTAAGACAAGTTTATTTGATAACATTTAAAAGCATTATTTATTTTCGCTAACATATCTAGCATTATATAATTTCTAAAATTAATTAAATGCTATTATATTGCTAGATACACTTCATAGTAAAATAGTTAAAGATTAAGTTTGGAGTACTGATTAATATGGTGTAAACTTCTTTTTGTTGAATGTGTTCACTAGTTGAATGTGATCAACAGAAAGCACATTAATAATTAATAAAACAACTACTGTTAGAAAGGTGATTTGTGATTTGCAGCTAATTAAATGCTTGTATTTGATCTTGAAGTAGCAAGAGTTCTCAGAGTCATCTAACTACAGAGTAAGATACCTACAGTGACCCACAGCTTTTCTTTGCTACCTCCAGATGAAGAACTGGAAGAAGATGAAAGAGGATAACAGAACTGAAGCAGACAAGAATAAAGAAAGGCAAAAATGAAAGAAGTAAAAAGTGACAGAGAACAAAGACCGAAGACAGAATTATTGATATCTGAAGTGAACCTTAATGGAAGGAGTGGGCAAGGACTGGCATAGAATCAGAAGGACTTTTATTTCATACTACTTTAGTTTTCTTTTTAACCTACAGTACTTATACTCTAAACATTATTTATTTATTGAAATGTTTCACCAGGAAAGGCACACTGAGCTAATGCAATTGCTCATCTCCCGGTGTGTCCTGGGGGACAGGAGAATAAGCAAATAAGCAACAACAATGCATAGTAGAGAATACAGATATGTACAATATTTTAATATATAACAAATCAATGCAAGTATTATGAAGACAGAGTCTGGCAACAATGTTCAAGCAAATCCAAGTATAAAGCGCTAGAGAAAAATACAAGTGCTAGAACAGATAAGGAAACATTGACAAGATTAGTTGAAGGATTGGAAAGGGCCAGAGCAAGGAGCAGGAGCAGCTGGGAGAGAGGAAGAGTGCCAGATGGGGGAGTGGTGAACCAGTGCCAGAAGCAGGAACAATTGGGAGAAATTATTTTAAAAGGAGTAAACAAAATTTAAATTTAGTTATTAAAAGTGCCTAAAAGGCATCAGTTAGCAATATAATATAATTTAGTTTTATTGCTAACTGGTATTGTTAAAAATTAGAAATACTTAAGTAAGTTCAAGAACCTTGGCTAAGATTTGTTTAAGACTGCTAGAATCTTGCTGAAGTGTCATTTCCATTAAATATTTAAAATGAGAACCAGTGCCATAAAATCAGACAATTCATTTTTAATGATGGCTTGCAAGATGAAAAGCAAATCAAATAAAAATAAACTTCACTCTCTGAAAGCTACTTCGGTTGATCTGATAGGAGATGATTTAAAACATTGTAAATTAAACAAAAAAACCTCTGAAGAATTAGAAGACAAGATAGCTCTAGCTCAATCTAGAATAATAAACTTCATGGGCAAAATAATGTCAATCCCATTTAGAAATAAATTAAGCTCATTATCCCTGCAACTATCAGAAACTGATTTCAATGGGAACTCAGGTGGTATAACTAAATCAGGCCCAAAATGTAATGGAAACACTTCATTACAAGACATTGATGACCCATTAATTAATTAAGTGTTTTCAAATCATTCTCTTAATCAAACAAGAAGTGGGGCCAAGGTAGGAGAACTTCTTCCTTAATCTCCCAAAGATGTCAGTACCTGAAGTATCTTGTATCAAAATACCCAAATCGGTCAAGATCAACAGAATATTACACTTTCCAAGAATTCTAACATTGCAGAACTGGTAAATGATTTGGGTGCTACCATTTTGGGTTTAAAAGATTCACTTGACAAAGGGGATATGGTGTTGTGGTCAGCAACATTTCAGGCAACATCTGAGGCTCAGGATTTAGAGAATGTCTCTCAAACTCTGCAGGAGCATTGCCCTTTTCCCCTGAGGTCAGGGAATTTTCATCACTCAAATTTTCATGGGAACCTTTTCTGGAGAGGGGAGGCAGCTCCAACACAGGATGTAATGGTCTAGCTCAGGGCTCCCACCCCCACTCAGGAAGGTATTAATGAACTCCCCAAATCTTTTGTGTTATCTGATGGTTTACTCAAATACATCAGACCCATATAAAGCTAATGTAGTAATCTTAGAATCTTTATGGGTCTTTATAAAAGAAATGACTGGCTTAAGAACTCGTGTCATGGAAAAGCAGTTAATAATCAAATGGTTATTAGAAGAATATCATTAGCAGAATAGTGAAATAGATTAAAATGGTTCATTGATTGTCAAACAGTACTGATGTAAAGGTCCAAATACAAGTAATAGTTAAAGAAAACAAATGTTTACAAACAAACCTTACAGCCCCATTCTCTTGGCTTGGGACATAGTAATTGAAATTCCAGATTCTCCTGTTGAAAAATGGGGAGGAAGAAAAGTCCCAACAAAAGAAGTAATATTCGGAATGGACTGGTAATGGTTCTAAAAGGAACAAGAACGATTCTAAGATTGTCAAGAAAAAAAATCAAGTAAGAAAGCTAAGCAACAATTGTACCAAAAAGGACAACTATTCCAGGCAGTCTAACCTAAAACCAAATGAAGAGTCAAGGAGAATGACACCTCTCATAGTGAAGCACATGTGGTTGACACTGAAGGGGGACAACTGATGGATAACTTAATTAACATAGATACAAGTGTAGAACAATCAGGAAAAAAGACAGAAATAGAATCTTGCTCAGAGATTGCACTTATTACAATCAAGGGAACCCCCTCCAAAAAAATGAGACTAGGGAAATGTTATGTCAAAAAGTAAAACTCTTTCTCTGCTTAAATAATACTGAAAAGAACATTCTGGATTTAACAAAGGCTATAAAAAACTCCGCAGATGTTTCATTATTTTTATCCTCCTCAAATGTAGGAATGCAAATCTGGAATGAGAAGTCAAGCTTGGGTGAAGTGGGAGTGTTTATTATTAAACCAGTATTCTTGAATATCTTAATGAATCACTGGGAAGAACAGCAACTTGTAGGTGAAAGCATTCCACAGATAGAAAACTGTATCATTATCCAGGGCATTGAGTATAATACTGAATTGGAGAGGACACTCCAAAAAAAATACAGGTTGCTTATTAAGGCTAACTACTCCACTTTCAGCCTTCAAGGTAATACGATCAGTTGATTGTCAGGTCCACCCAGCAGTTACATTAGAGGCCAAGGATAAATCAATCTTTAATGATATTTTGGACAAAAAAGAATTTTACACTAGCTTGGGTCCTGAGTTGAATTGTTTTTCTCATGAACAACACTGTACATTCTTTAACCTTCCTTAGGTATTAACCAGGCAGCAAGCCCTGGACAAAATCTTTGTCCCGTTCAGTCATGGCTAGTACAGAAGATCTAAATATAAATAAAAACAACCCAGAAAGGAAATTAAAACTGTTAACTATGTTTTGCTGGGAAGCCCCCCATACTGAGCCGATACAGAAAACCAGGAGATCAATGTTTGATTTCCTATAATGGACATTAAGGGTTGATTTAGACTAGGAGTCAAATGACTAAATACAAAAAAGCCAGAATAATATTTCAGAGTCTCAGATTGACATTTACCATGTTGCAGATTTGATCCTGAAGAAAGCAGAAGTTTTGGATCGCCTTGGGATTCATATCTTAGATACTGAGTCATTGTTTGATAAACCAGATAATCAGGGGGTGGTTAATGGCCCAAGCACTTATGTAAGTATAACTATAGAGGAATACAGTGCACCTTTTCTAAACTGTTTACAGAGGCATGAATTAGGTCAATCAGAACAACAAAAGAAGGACTGACCAAATAAACCAGACCAACTATCAGACAGGAACAGAGTAATTGCGTAGGTTTAAAATACTGTCTTGGAATATTGACGGTTTCGTTCAAGGCTTGTTGACAATGATTGTATGCCATTTGTTCTCTCAAATTATGTCATCATGCTACAGGAAACATGGTAGGCAGCTGATTCTCCAAAGTTTTGTGGTTATGATATTTTCATGACAAACGACAAGCAAACATCTAAATTAGGTATGAGCTAGATGGGTCTGCTCACAGCAGTTAAATTACAGAAGACCCTTGTTTCTTTGTTATACTCTACTAATCTTGAGAATTTACTAGTTGTAAGAATTTTGGGTCAGTACACAAATCGGTACATATAAATGTTTATCTTCCCCCTAAGAACTCTTTAAATAGTATTTCAGGAATTTGGGGCAACTTGAATGACACTGTGATCCAGATTATGAAAGAATAGCTTGATTATGATGTTTGTTTCTGGCTGGATATTTTAATGCTAGGATATCTTTTAATTATCATAACATAATAAGTGATTCTTTGGCAGATGAATATCAGGAAGATTATAGTACCTAAAAATAACCTCAGTCATGTTATCAGCTCTAAAGATAAGAAAATAAATGAAGCAGGAAACTATTTAACAAAGATTGTGCATGATTTGGACTCAATCCTTATCAATGGCAGAAGTATCAGCAATAGTCATGGAAATATTACATGCCATTTACCAAATGGTGCTTTGATTATTGGTTTATTTCTTACAAATGTTAATGCAAACAATAATGTCCTAGAGATCTTTGAAAGAATGAAATCTTCACATTTCTCAATACAAGCTTATTTGGATTACACAAAGGAGCAGGAAAGATCTATAAATTCAGTTCAAAATAGTGTAGAGGTTATTGGTTACAGAAGACTGAAATAGACTCAATTAAACATTGACCAGACTGAATGTTGCCTAAACTCAACACAGGTTGAAAAATATAGACAGGATAGTCTAGCTCCTTTGGACTTTTTAGATAGCGATTAACACTAGGAACAGTTGCTTAAGTTCATAATCCCCCATTTGTGTAAGGTCAAAAATCATGCAAAGCCTAATTAATGGTTTAAAGGATATCTAAACCATCTTTTTTACATTTGGTTTTTTTTAAAAATGACTCCATAGGCTTGCAAAGGAGAGGCTGTTGTTTACATTGATACTGAAACTGCATTTATTAAACAGGATAAATGCAGCTTCATTGCATTTGACAATTGTAAACACAGCTTCTCCTGATTCAAAAATCCTGCTCTAAGAATCCTAAAATGGCTGCCTTCATGATATCATTGAAGAAAGAAATGCCCAGCTGTGCAGATGTATTCTAGTTGTGATAACTGTATTCAAAGGTGAATAACTTTAAAATGAAAAATGATACCATGGTACTATTCAGCACAAACATATCTACAAAATGAGTGGTGTTCATTTATAGATACTGTTTAGTTTAAAAAAAAAAATAAAAAAAAGCAGCAGAAAATTAAATTATTTTTCACTCTTTCAACAAACAAATGCAAATAATATTAAAACAAAAAAATGATAACATGATACTTTGAGCACGATATTTATTCAGCACAAAAATATCTACAAAGTGAGTGGTGTTTCATGTACATGTGCCTTTTAGACTTTTTATACTTTGCAAAAAACAGCAGAAAGTTCAATTAGTTTTCATTTTTTGCAACAAACAAATACAAATAGCTTTAAACTGAAAAATGATAGCATGGTACTTTAAGCACAAAAGTTGTTCAGCACAAAAATATTTACCAAATGAGTGGTGTTTCATTTATAGATATCATTTAGATTTTTTATAATAAGCTAAAAATGGCTGGAAATTCATTTTTTTTTACTTTTTTAGTGGAGGTACTGCATAAATGGAATATGCTAACTCCCTACTGGAAATATTGTTGATATTTTTTGTTCTTGTGCCAATTGACCTGACGATATTACTCATGGCTTCGCCACTCATGATGTCTTTAGGTCAATCGGCACTCAAACAAAAATATTAACAATATTTCCAGTAGAGGGTAGCATATCCCTTATATATTCTTTGCAAAAAAACTACATTAATACATCAGTTTGTGCTGCTATTAAAGTAGCAAAAGTATGGAAATGCGATGTTAGGGTTTTCAACACTAACTCTGCACCCCCCCTCCCCCAAAGCAGCCTAAGGGAACAAGGCAAAAGCAACCATAGATATCCATCATTGGGTAAGACAAACAACATACTGTACAACTCTTTGCAAATTACATAAGAGACATCCATCATCATGGTCCAGCACTTCTGTAGCCATGGATACTCATGTACACTTTCGCACCACCTGGGCAGTGCAGTAAAAAATTCCCATAGGATCACATTGTAAGTAATAACAATTGGCAGAGTGCGCGGTAGTGCTAAATTACTACGCACCCAATGTGGGTTGTGAGACATGAGGCACAGCTGAATGCATTTGACAATATATGATTCCGATATGATCACATTGTAAGTAAGCAATAACACATGGTAGGGTGTATGACAATGCTAAATTGCTGTATGTCCCAGGTGGGTTGTGAGGCATGAGGTGCAATTGAGTGCCTTCAACCTCCTGGGAAGTGTGGTGTGTGATTCCCATGGAATCACATTGTAAATTGTAAGTAAGCAATAAGACATGGCAGGGTGTGTGGCAAACCTAAATTGCTGCATGCCCCAGGTGGGTTATAAGGCATGAGGCACAGCTGGGTGTCTACAACCACCTGGGAAGTGCAGTATATAATCTGAATAAGATTACATTATAAATTTTAAGAGAGTAGTACTACATGTCAAGGTGTGCAGCAAGGCTAAATTGCTGCATACCCCAGGTGGGTTGTGAGGCACAAGGCACAGCTGAGTGTCTTCAGCCACCTGGGAAGTATAATATAAAATTCCAATAAGATCACATTATAAATTGTAAGTGAGCAATAGCACACACCAGGGTGTGTAGTAATTCTAAATTACTGCAGGCCCCATGTGGGTTGTGATGTGGGTTCTGAGGCATGAGGTGCAGCTGAGTGCCTTCAACCACCTGAGAAGTGTGGATGCCTTCACTTAGGTGCCAAAGGCACCTATGCTGCCATTGAAGCACATGCTAAGGATGTGGGAGAGTAAGTAGGTGGCTGCTCTGAGGAGGACCAGGCCCCTGGCTTCTTTGACTGGAAAAAGAGGTAGAATTCTAATTTAAATTGCACACAGCTGAATGACACAAAATGAAACCAAAAAATGAGAAATGCATCAGAGCAAGATGTAGCTCTGGGTAGTATGGCAAAGACAGTTTTCATATGCACTGAATAAATGCAAGGAAGGCAACGAACTTATGAAGTGTTGATGGGTGGCTGCATGAGCAATGCAGCATGCCCTAGATCACTTTGCCTGATAACATAAAGTGGGAATACGAGAATCAGTGGCTCAACCTGTCACAGTGAGGCAGCACTGACAAAGAAGGGGAAAATAGAAATGGAAACATTGGTGGGAATTCTTCAAGGGGTGGGAATAATGTGCTGGAGGTGTGTATCCCACCTATGGAGTCCTGCACTCATGGAACAATGCATGATGACTGTACCCTCATCCACTGGCCACTGCATGGTCCCCTTCCACAGCCCTTCCCCCCAGTGTGCTGGTGCATGGGGGCCCATCCATGGATATGGGTGGGCATCCAATGGGATGCCAGGATCCAGTCCTCCATCGGATTACCTGCGCCTGCAAGATGCCACAGCATTCAGGCAGCCATGATGCAGCCGCAGCACTGGGACAGGTGAGTTGCCAGTCGGCCAACCCTGGTCCTCCATGAGGATCCTGAGGGCTGGGGTGGCATGTTGAGGGGGGGCTGTGCCCCTTCTGTACCACTGCCACCTGTGGTGGCATCTGGGGGGGTGGCATGTACCGGCTAAGTCTGGTGCCTGTTGGTGTAGCCTTCACCCCCCCCTCACCCAGCACTCTGTGCTTCCAAGAATAGCACAGAATATGGGCATGCCATCTGCACTCCCCTGGACTGCCCCCATGTGTGGATCACCAGTAGGTCAGGGAATCCAGAGCGCATCTGCCCCATGCCATGGTGGAGAATCAGGTGCAGGGAGTGCAGCAGCTGTGGAGTGTCTATACACTCCAGTTACATGGCGCATAGACACTCTGCACCATGGAGAATCCCTCCATTAAGCGTACAACAGTTTTGCACCCCTTCCCCCTGTTTGGAAGGCAGGAAGTGGGAGCTGTTTGAAAAGCAAATTGCAGTTTGATTAATTGGAGGACGGCATGAGAATAAAAAAATGTAACAATATTTCCAGTAGGGAAGTAGATTATTCCATTTATGCCATACTTTCAATAAAAGCGAAAATAATTAGAATTTCCTGTCATTTTTTTGTGGATTATAAAAAATCTAAAAGGTATCTATTAATGAAACACCACTCATTTGATAGATATTTTTATGCTTAACAACTTTTGTGCTTGAAGTACCATGCTGCCCCAGTGGCACTGAGGGTTGAGGCGCTGGATGTCACACCTCGCTCCACGCTGGTGACCCGGATTTGGGAATGGGCTCGGGTTATTTGGGGGTCGGCCAGAGGAGGCAAAGATCGAGCACCCAGAGGACTGCTCTCCTCCTTTTAGGGGGCAGGAATGTGTTGAGCACTGTTGGCTGACACCCAGCGGTGGCTGGGTGTCAGCGCAGTCGCTAGCAAACAAGGGGTAGGCCCCATGTCCAGGGCACTTGGCTGCCTCCGTGGAGGTGGAGACAGCAAGTTGTGCCCGTTGCATGGATGGGGGTGCGGGAGGAAAACTGGGGCCTGACAGGACCAATGATGGCCTGATCCCCCTCACGGCAGCCCCCACTTCTGGATTGCTGACTCCAGGGGATGAGAGTAGCCCGGCACTCCCGGATCCTGGCCTCACCATGGGGGGGGAAGCCATTGAGGAATGCCAGGGGTTGCAGAGCAGGACGTTCGGGGCCAGAGAACATACTCCTCTGTAGAGGAGGGTCATAGCTCCTGTCGGCTTCACGGGAGAGGATAAAGAAGTAATATATATATAAAAAAAAAAATTTAAGTACCATGCTATCATTTTTCAGTTTAAAGCTATTTGCATTTGTTTGTTGCAAGAAGTGAAAAATAATTGAACTTTCTGCTGTTCTTTGCTA
The DNA here is from genome assembly GCA_016271365.2 of Neoceratodus forsteri. NCBI lineage: Eukaryota > Metazoa > Chordata > Ceratodontiformes > Ceratodontidae > Neoceratodus > Neoceratodus forsteri. Next base: position 409,401,657 of record CM057453.1, read on the forward strand.
ATTATAAAAAAACTAAAAGGCACAAGTAACCCCTCACCCCTGCCTTTTGCCAAAACGACAGGTGGCATGCTGTTGAAGCTGACAGCAGTACCTGGTGGGGACCTGGGTTCGGGGAGGATGAGGTTACTCGGCGCAGGGGGACCTAGGTTTGGCTACTCTGCACAGGGGCACCCAACTGAATTCGAACACAGGAAGCAATAACTGTAATGTCCAGAACCAGGAATGAGATTCTTTAGTGTGGCTTTTATTCACAAACTAGCTGAACAAAACAAAGCATAGACGGACCCCCATGGGGCTACATTTCCTGGTAATGCAGATTAGAGACTACAAGGCGGTCCACTGGAAGAATGAACCAATTATACTGTTTTCAGGCTCTGGACCCACCAGGCACACAGCCCGGACTTGCACGTGCTTTGGGTACACAGCCCGACTGGCCCGGCTTCCCCGCCGGCTACTTGATCCATGGTTCATTGGAAGAATGAACCAATTATTCTGTCGTGGCTCCCCACACCACTTAGAGTCTGCAACTCCTAGAGAGAATTCTTCCTTACTTGTTATGACTCCCCATCTCACAAAGAGAATTCTTCTTTACACTTGTTGTGGTTCCCTACACCACTTAGAGTATGCGACTCCTAGAGAGATTTTCCCTTTTGCAACCCTACGTCTGGGTACTTCCCTCATCACTGGCCAAGTGCATGAGGCAAAGTAGCAACCACAGCAGAAATCCATAGATGTGGATCTGGTTACCAAAGATGGGGGGTTTTCCCACCTCCAGCTCCCACAGCCCATACCCGGCCATTTCTCTGGAAAACTGAAACTTCTGAATGTAGATTAAAGGGTAGATGAACTGGCGCATCTCCTCTACATATTACTTGAAATCACACAGCACTCCAGCATTTGACACTACTCCACTTGTTTGGTCTAGTCCTATAGGCTTCCCAAAATGTAGCTCAATTCCTAGATTCCCACATATGTCCCAGGGTGAAGAAAACATGTTTTGCCCTCTCATGTTAGAGCAAACACTCACCCTTTAGTTGCAGGTGCCCCACAGGTGAATCACAAATCTTCCAACTTTCCAAAATAAAGGCTGAACTGAAATGGCAGCTTTTCTTCCTCTTGGCAGAATTAAGGGGATTGCCCCAGGAATCTGCATGGGGATCTTTACATCCCCCCCCGGAGGGAGGAGCACTGAGACCCGAACAGCGGTCTCTACCACTTGAGCACACCTTCACTTACTCAAGACAAACTGGACACTGACTCCTTCTTACTTGAAGGCAAACTGGAGACTGAACTCTTCCCTTCGAAAACTCCCAACGTTCTATCTAACTCCGTCTGCTGCAGATTCCAACGTGGCTTATGCAGCTGCGAAAGTTCTATTGGTGATGTCATCCCTCAGTCTCAGCTGAGACTGAGAACAGAGTGAGACAGTGTGAAACCCATTTAACTGGAGTTTCACAAGCTGCCTTCCCTGCCTACCATTAGGTCTTACTGGGATTCTAGTAACCCCGGGTAACAAGGGGGTTACACTTGCCCTTGACCAGGAAAATGACTGTCCGCAGTCATTATTTACCTGGCCTTAGGCCATCCCACCCTATGTGCTACCTGCAGAGGGGGGTGATCAGGCCCTCCTACCCTCCTACCAAGGGAGGGATAGTGAGGCTTAATAAAGGGGAGGAGGGTGGGCAGAGGGAGACTGTGAAAAGGCAGAGATACGAAACAAATATTTTTGCTCAGTATTTACAAATGAGGAGGTACTTAAAACAAACAGTAGTAACACTCTGGATACAGAAGTTGATACCAGCCCATTTACAGAAGAAAGGGTTCTGAAAGAACTCTTAAAACTGAAGGTGGACAAAGCAATGGGGCCTGATGGATTCATCCCAGAATTCTAAAAGAGCTAAGGGTAGAACTAGTGACACCACTGACTACCCTTTTAACAAATCATGGGAGGATGGGGTGGTACCCGAGGACTGGAGGAGGGCAGATGTGATTCCCTCTCACAAAAGTGGGAGCAAGGCAGAAGCAGGAAACTACAGACCTGTTAGTTTAACCTCAGTGATAGGAAAATTATGGAATCACTTCTGAAGGAAAGAATTGTCCAGTATCTAGAGGCCAGAGGGGCACAGGACCCAAGGCAGCATGGATTCACAGTGGGAAGGTCATGCCAGACAAATCTGATAGATTTCTTTGACTGGGTGACCAAAGTAGTAGATCAGGGAGGGGCTGTGGACATGGCCTACCTAGACTTTAGCAAGATATTTGACACAGTCCCACACAAAAGATTAATATACAAGTTAGCCAGCCTGGCAGTGGGTCCCAAGATGACAGCCTGGGTAAAGAATTGGCTGGAGAATAGGACACAGAGTAATAGTAAATGGAGTCCACTCAGAAGAAAGGAGGTTACTAGTAGGGTACTGCAGGGTTCAGTATTAGGACGGGTCCTCTTCAATGTCTTTATAAGCAACATTGCGGAAGGACTGAAGGAAAGTATGTCTCTTTGCAGATGACACTAAGATCTGCAACAGAGTTGATGCACAGGGTGGGGTGGAAAGGATGAGAAGGGACTTGGCAAGGTTAGAGGAATGGTCAAATGTATGGCAGCTTAGATTCAATGCTAAGAAGTGCAAGGTAATGCACCTGGGAAACAAAACCCAGGGAAGAGTACACAATGGGGGTGAGATACTAACAACAACAAAAATGGAAAGGGACCTGGGGGTAGTCATATCAGATGACCTAAAGGTGGGCAAGCAATGTGAGAGGGCAGCAAGGAGGGCTGGGGGTTACTGGGATGCATAGGGAGAGGCATCACCAGTAGAAAACAGGAAGTTATTATCCCTCTGTACAGACAGCTGGTGAGACCCCATCTGGAGTACTGTGTGCAGTTCTGGAGAACCAATCTCCACAAAGACATAGACAGGATGGAAGCTGTCCAGAGGAGGGCAACTAAAATGGTGCAGGGTCTGCACTGGAAGACATATGAAGAGAGAGACTTAAGGAGCTTAATATGTATAGCCTCGAGGAAAGGAGGAAGAGGGGGGACATGATAGAAACTTTCAAGTACCTCAAGGGAATCAACAAAGTCCAAGAGGGTAGCATCTTTCAAAAAAAGAGGTGTGCAAGAACAAGAGGGCACAATTTGAAGATGGGGGCGGCTCAGAGGTAATTTAAGGAAGTATTTTTTCACAGAGAGGGTTGTGGATGCATGGAACGGCCTTCCGGAGGAGGTTGTGGAGTCAAAATCAGTGGTGGAATTCAAGCATGCATGGGACAGTCATAAGTCAATTCTGGGGGTTGGGGGTAAGAAGAAGTAGGCTGCTGGTTAACTAGGATCTGCAGCTTATCCAGTAGGTAGGGAAATGGGCAGGCTGGGTGGGCCAAGCGGTCCTTATCTGCCGTTAAATTCTATGTTTCTATGTGCAAGCACAGACAGGCAACACTAAGGGCCTAGAGGCCTGTAGCTGACATATCAGCCTCTACACTATCCACTTACTATGGACACCTAGTGGCTCTGGTAGAACCAGCCAGAGCATAGCCCTGATAGATCAGCACTGCAGTCCCTACGGCCATTCAGGATCACAGCATGTCTATGCCCCCTAACCTCTAGGGAAAACCTATCTGCCTCTAACATAATATTCCAAAACAAAAACAACACGGGGACCTCCCCAACCTTGGGCAACCTGCAACCACATACCTTTAAAATACCAATTACTGCCTCCTCCCTACCTCCACAACCACACCTGTGGAAGGAAAGAGTTAATACAGCAATAACCATAACAATAACACCACAGTACTTTAAATTTCTACATGAGTAAAGCACTGAATGAGGAACTCCAATGAGCCCCTCCTCCTCTTCTTGTCTTCTCTTGTCTTCCCGGGAACACGTGTAAGAAAAAGAAAGACAAAACACACGCTCCTAATCTGCATACACAGTCTACCTAAACCCCTACCATCAAAACACTGCAGAATCCCAAAAGATTTTTTAGAAAAAAAAAGGTAGAAAAACAGTATTTACATTAGAATACAACAATGACATTTACAATACACATTTGGGGGGATGGAGTGTCCTAAAAGTCCCAACTAATGACCATAAGGCCCGAAGGCTAGTCCAATAAAGAGTCTTTCCTGGGCCGAAGCCCGGTGAAGCACAGTTCTAACAGGCCAAAGTCCCGAAGGGGAGAGTCTTTGCGGACAGTTCACACATTTTGAAGTCTGTAGTGTAGAGTGTGTACTGCAATGTCATAAAGATAGAAAAGTTCGGACTTACCAGTCACTTGTAGTACAAGACTCGGCACCAACCTGCACCTCTGCCGAAGACTCTCCCTGGCAGCATTTCTTCCGATACAGCTGGGAGGACATCTTCCGGGAACCACAGGAGGGCACATCTGGGAACAGCTGGGCTGATGTCATCTCTGGAGATGGAACTTTAGAACAGGAACAAAAAGAAAACAGCTGGTCCGACGTCATCCGATTACCAGGCGATGAACAGGATACAGCTGGGATGGTGTCTTCTCTGGATCTGAAGTCATCTGTTGGGCCAGTTGATGGTTGCTGGACAGGACAGTACACTGTCGACTGATAAATGTGGGGCACCTGAGTCCTGGATATTCATATTGGCGGATCAATAAGGCACTTCACAGTCTGGTATGGCAGTATTGACTACCACTGCTCGGCTCTCCATTTTGTAGGCACGGGCACATTTGCTGAAAGGTCCATGCACTGAGGCCAATAGTACCGGGGGTCAGGGGCTTGAATTATTACCCCATCTGGGAGCACATAATTCACACAGTGGGAGATTTCACATCCCTCTCCGTCCACCACTCTCACTCTGTCTATGAACAGTGTCCTGCCTCTCTTCCACTGGGTATATTTTTCATGGATCAGTCTATTCTTTACATGCTTGTTGGCCCCAGGATGCACACTTTTCATTGCTTCATCCCAGATCCAGGATTTCCTGCAGTTCTCAATCTCTTCCCAGACTTTTCGAGGAAAGTTAGGAAAGGTCATACCATAGATCTCATTTGCTTTCCTACGAACCAGTCTCTCCTCTTTACTTGCTTTGGTCAATCTGAGACCGCTGGCCTGGCTTGGGGGTGGCCAGTCCTGGTTCTGCCAGCTTTGCATCCTTAAGGAAATTAGAAACGGATCCCTGACTTCTTCTTCCTGTAAAGCCAGGGTAGTGGCATCACCACTTTCTTCCATACATTCCTCTTAGACAAGATCTTGAGGCTGTGTACCCGTTCCTTTTTCACAAGGCCACATAGGTTCACCCTCATCTTCCTCTTCACTGAGGATCTGAGCCCAGGAGTGAGCAGTCATTCTCACCCCCGAGACTATCCACTCATCACTAGGCGCGGAGGTCAACACGTCCCATTCAAAGGCCTCCCGCATCTAATCTTCACCTAAGAGACTCGGGCTAGGCCCCCCCACCCAGTGGTCTATTGATGCTTTATTCGAACTTCCTTTCTGGGATCCAGCATCCAAAACTTCAACTTCTGGTTCTGTCTCTAACTCTGCACCATCTAGCTTTGTGCCACACTCCCCCGAAGGACCTTCCTCCACAGGCTCCACCTAGTGCTGTGTGCTGCCAACTGCAGATTCCTGAATTTTTGTCCATGTGGGGGCCAAACGAATTGGAGGTGCTTTATACAAGCCATATTTTTCTAGGTATCCAGCACAGTGAGGAATCATGAAGATGTCCCTTCCAGTACTCAAGCATATTTGGCATACACACACTGGATAATTAGGAATCGCCACATCAGGAGGCAGTTGCCCTCCATAGCACCACTTTTCAATATCTCTCAGTCTATTTACTGCTGCTGTTACTGCAACCCGGGCATGATCCGGGTAACGAGCTGGTCCTGAGGCCATAACTGCAGAAAAATAAACAAAAGTTCACTGTAACTGAAAGTCCCACTTTATTGAACACACTCTTTAGCTGGAGAATGGCTCCTCTACTGCTGTGTTTACTTTACTACCCCACCCTGTAATGGCAGCGGCAGCACTCCTGTGCATCAACATTTAGAATCTGGGTCAAGCCACTGCGCACCCGATTTACACAAGCTACTGATAACTTTTACTCAAACTGCACAACTTGCTCTGATCTGGCTTTACGCACATTTACAGGATTTTCCTTGGACTTTTTACATGCTGGTAACGTTCACTTTATTCACAGTCCCTTAAAAGCTTCAGGTTTTTAGCACAGGATTGCCTGTATTACTAGTGCTGCATTTTGCTACAACCCACAGTCTCTGTCTGGCTGCAAACTTTAAACTGAGGCTAATTTCACTTCCAAGCACACAGTCAATGGCCTAACAGACTTGCACTTGCTGGCAGGACTTCACACAGTCGTTACTTGCAAAGCGACTACACTGCTGCACACACATTTTATATGGCATAGGCTGAAAATCACTGTTTGAGCAGTTTCTTGGTTGTTTACTTACTATTATCAGTAGCAATTTGCTGCGATGGAGAAAAACGGCCTGCAGCCAGTTCTTGAAGGCCTCGGTACACAAATGGGCGGGCAGTCCTAGCTATCGTCGTTTTAAACACCAAACTTGCAATTTGGATGATCGATTAGCGGGTTGAGCCCGATTTTAAACTAAAAAGTCTATTTTTAAACTGTTTACAATGCTTTGAACACTCCGTGACGCTCCTCCACTGCCAGTACACGCACTCCACTCTCACTCCCTCTCGAATGCTGGGGCAGTCTCTGTAGAGCTGGCTGGGGGCGGCACTGATTGCAGCCTGACCAACCACACAACGCCATGCAAATGAGCCTCTTCTTCCTCGCGAGGGCTCTTCTCCTCACGGCGATCGTCGAGCAGGAAAATTTAAACTGCAGAATGCAACTTTTTTTTTTTTTCAACTGACTCCACGGTGGGAACCCATTTCAGCCAAATAACATAGCCATTTACTCTGCAATTTCTCAGTTCACTCAGAAAGCATTTCAATGTCCAGGGCATAATTTTCCTTTTGCTACCCCTAGTCTTCCACACTTTCCTTCACAACAGTTATTTTAAAAGCATTTCAAATGTCCAGGGCACTATTTTCCTGTTGCTACCCCTAGTTTTCCACACTTTTCTTCACAACAGTTCATTTTAAAAGCAGGCAAAAACACTGTAAACAATTTTGATGCAGGACAAGGGCACACTCTTTGGCTTTACTGCTCCTTGGTAAACAGTTGGCATTTTTAAACAGCATCACAAGATTCACAGCACACAGCAACACGCACTAGGGAAATTGCTTCAGCTTTTAGGGCTACCCACTGCCAGATAGCCAAAATTCTAGCCCTCTTCCCGGGCACCTTCCTTCCCGAACAAATCCAAAGCGGTGCCTCCATTTTTGTAACCCCTCACCCCTGCCTTTTGCCAAAATGACAGGTGGCATGCTGTTGAAGCTGACAGCAGTACCTGGTGGGGACCTGGGTTCGGGGAGGATGAGGTTACTCGGCACAGGGGGACCTAGGTTTGGCTACTCTGCACAGGGGCACCCAAGTAAATCCGAACACAGGAAGCAATAACTGTAGTGTCCAGAACCAGGAATGAGATTCTTTAGTGTGGCTTTTATTCACAAACTAGCTGAACAAAACAAAGCATAGATGGACCCCCATGGGGCTACATTTCCTGGTAATGCAGATTAGAGACTACAACGCGGGTCCACTGGAAGAATGAACCAATTATACTGTTTTTGGGTTCTGGACCCACCAGGCACACAGCCTGGACTTGCACGCGCTTTGGGTACACAGCCCGACTGGCCTGGCTTCCCTGCCAGCCACTTGATCCACGGTCCATTGGAAGAATGAACCAATTATCCTGTCATGGCTCCCCACACCACTTAGAGTCTGCGACTCCTAGAGAGAATTCTTCCTTACTTGTTATGACTCCCCATCTCACAAAGAGAATTCTTCTTTACACTTGTTGTGGCTCCCCACACCACTTAGAGTCTGCGACTCCTAGAGAGATTTTCCCTTTTGCAACCCACGTCTGGGTACTTCCCCCATCACTGGCCAAGTGCATGAGGCAAAGTAGCAACCACAGCAGAAATCCGTAGAGGTGGACCTGGTTACTAAAGATGGGGGGTGTGCCCACCTCCAGCTCCCACAGCCCATACCCGGCCATTTCTCTGGAAAACTGAAACTTCTGAATGTAGATTAAAGGGTAGATGAACTGGCGCATCTCCTCTACATATTACTTGAAATCACACAGCACTCTAGCATTTGACACTACTCCACTTGTTTGGTCTAGTCCTATAGGCTTCCCAAAATGTAGCTCAATTCCTAGATTCCCACATAAGTCCCAGGGTGAAGAAAACATGTTTTGCCCTCTCATGTTAGAGCAAACACTCACCCTTTAGTTGCAGGTGCCCCACAGGCGAATCACAAATCTTCCAACTTTCCAAAACAAAGGCTGAACTGAAATGGCAGCTTTTCTTCCTCTTGGCAGAATTAAGGGGATTGCCCCAGGAATCTGCATGGGGATCTTTACATCCCCCCCGGAGGGAGGAGCACTGAGACCCGAACAGCGGTCTCCACCACTTGAGCACACCTTCACTTACTCAAGACAAACTGGACACTAACTCCTTCTTACTCGAAGGCAAACTGGAGACTGAACTCTTCCCTTTGAAAACTCCCAACGTTCTATCTAACTCCCTCTGCTGCAGATTCCAATGTGCCTTATGCAGCTGCGAAAGTTCTATTGGTGATGTCATCCCTCAGTCTCAGCTGAGACTGAGAACAGAGTGAGACAGTGTGAAACCCATTTAACTGGAGTTTCACAAGCTGCCTTCCCTGCCTACCACTAGATCTTATTGGGATTCTAGTAACCCCGGGTAACAAGGGGGTTACACACATATAAATGAAACACTACTAATTTTGTAGATATTTTTGTGCTGAACAAATGTGCTCACAGTACCATGCTAACATTTTTTGTTTTAATATTATTTGCATTTGTTTGTTGAAAAAGTGAAAAATAATTGAATTTTCTCCTACACTTTTTACTATTTTTTTTAAAACTAAACGGTATCTATATATGAAACACCAATCATTTTGTAGATATTTTTGTGCTGAATAACTTTTGTGCTCACAGTACCATGCTATAATTTTTCATTTTAAAGGTATTCACATTTGAATATGGTTAGCACAGCTAGAATACATTTGCACAGCTGGGTATCTCTGTCTTCAATGACATCATCAAGGTAGCCATTTTATGATTCTTAGAGCAGGATTTTTGAATCAGGAGAGGCTGTGTTTACAATTTAGGGAGGCAGTATAGTACAGTGGTTTAAGGCTCTGACCTGTAAATCTGGAGAACTGGGTTTGAATCCCACAGCCCCCACTTGCATACTGTTTGACCCTGAGCAAGTTACTTAACTTCCCTGTGCTCCCAGGTCACACCTATGAACAAGCTTTCAGCTTAGTGTGCTACTCCTGGTTAAACAATTGGGGAAAAAATGTTCAAATGTCATGACACTGCATTTATCGTGCTTTAATAAATGCTGTTTCAGTATAAATGTAAATAATAACCTCTCCTTTGCAAGACTATGGAGTCATTTTTAAAAAAACAAAATATGTAAAAAAGATGGTCTAGGTAGCCTTTAACAGTAAAAATAAGACTGCAAAACAAGAACAAATGAAGCTAGTGAGAAAGGTGTGCAAAAACAAATCTAAAGTAAATTTATGGTTGTTACACAGTAAAAGCAAACAATATAATAAAATCTTAGAAGAGCAACAGCTTTAACAAAAACAACTTTTGGAAAGCCTACAACAGGTGGTTTCAGAAAATAACACAAAACAATTTGAGATTTTGGTCACTAGGGGTTGTAATACCTATTCCTCTCTTAATGCTTATATTCAATCAGTATTATGGGAAACTCGCTTTAAAAAAGTTTAGCTTGATCCTGAAGAAGAAAGTTGTGGTAAGGTTCAATTTACATTGCAACAGAATATTCGTATGGGTTTATATCCAGTTCCTGTTTGTTTTTCACGAAATAAGAGTGTGGAGGCAGTTTTATAAACTAAGACTGGTAAAGTACCAGGCCCTGACAGGATAGTTTCAGATATCTTCAAGTTTTTTTTTCAGATTGGTCTACACCATTGTTGCATTATTTATATAATTACATACTACAGCCACGTACATGTTCAGCCTCATGGGCAGGCAACATTATATTCACAATTCACAAAAAGAGCCCCCAAATGATCTCAGATATATTGTCCAATGAGCATAATCAATACTTCATACAAATTGTTTTGCCATGTTATAGTATCAAGGCTGGAACAGTGGGTAAAAGCAAGTAAAATTCTTGAAGAAGCCAACATAGTTTTAGGAAAAGTAGGTCAACCATACAACACTGTATGGTTCTTTCTCATGTAATTAAATAACTGTGTTGTAGTAAAGAAAAGTATACTCTTATGTTGTTTTGGTGACTTAAAGATGGCTTTTGATAGTGTGAGTAGGAAAACGTTACGGTTAAGACTTTATAATCTGGGAACAGATGTGTACTTATTGGATGTACTGATTACATTCACTAAAAATACCACTAACAGCTTAATCTGGTTCAAAGTCAGTTGATATTCATCTGTATCCCCCTCCCCCAGGTCGTGCCTGAAAATAGACAGAATTTGTCTAGTGCACTTACCTGGTCAACAAAAACTATATAAATAAATAAAATAAATAAAAAAAAAATTGGATTACATGAGAACACTTGGCCACATATTCGGTTATAAAAATGTGGGTAATTTAACACTCAAAATAAATACCAGTCTTGGAGTACCCATGTGCCATTATTATTTATCCTCTATTTTTTTGTTGCCTGTGTCCCTCAAAGTTCTGCCTCTGCCTCATGCCCTCCACCAAGCCCCCTAGGACTTACTTCAGGCACCAGTCTTCCCACGCTTGCCCAAGGCAGGACCACAAAGCTGCCGCTCCCCCAACAGACTCCAAGTTAGGTTCCCAGTGGTCCCCCGATACCCTGGATGCCTCTATGGCTTGCCCGCTAGGGTCTGGCCTTAGGGTCAGACCAAGCCTGATGGAACACTAATCTAGGTTGACAGCCACGTGCCACAGGTGGGTGGGGCATGACCGGTAGGGCAGAGCGTCATTAATGGGGCTGGCATTTTTCATGCTTAACCCTATGGGAGGCCTGGCATGCAATGGCATAACAGTGCAAGTGCCAATGCCCAGCACGCCTCTCTACTACTCAGAATCCAGCAGCTGCTCTCCCCTTGTTCTCCACCAGAGGTCAGTTGAGTGCTGGACATTCACCCACCTCCCCCTCGGAGGAGGAGATCAGTCTTTTGGATGCTCAGTCCTCTTCCCCCCAGCCGGCCTTCCTACTCCTTGGGTCTGTATCCAAACGTAGGGCATCGGCATCGCAGGGGCGTAAGCCCTACCACTGTGCCGGCGGGCTGGCCCATTATTTAATCTCTATATTAATACAATAATTTCTCAAATAATCAGGAATTTCAGTCACCTAAGGTAAGAAATGATGCAGTTTCTTACCTGGTGTACACTGATGATGTAGTATTAATTTCTACATCTCTTTAAGGGTTGCAGCAGAAATAAATGTAATGTAGAATGCTAACAGAAGCACTTAAAAATTAATAACAATAAAACTCAACTTTTAGTTTTTGGCAGTGCAAGAGGGGATAAATATTCTCTTTTCTTAGAACAATTTAAACTTCAAACAGTTAATACTTATGATTACCTTGGAATTCAGTAGAGTAGAGTAGAGATTTGAAATGGAAATCCCACATTAAGTATACAAAACATAAACTTCAGACTACTGTAAATGGGGTTATTAGGTTTATGAAACATTATGGAGGTTATTCAGTCAAAGGATGTCTCAAAATAATAAAGCACAGATTAAAACTTCAATTCTTTATTATTCAAAGATATGGGGAATGACAAAGTTATTTATAGAAACATTAACATCCATGTATACATAAACAAGCATTTGTCAATGCCGAATGTTTGCTTGCTGTCATTGGCAGTGGTAGTGTAGAAGTTACAGAGCTGCGTAATAGGAATGGCAGTGAAGTATTGAACTGAAGCCAACCCCACCACCACCCTGCAGAGAGTGACAGGCATTGGGGTGTGCCTTTCGGTCGAATCAGGCATAATAGCACGCATTTCAGTACACCACCCTGCAGACACTGGCGTGTCACGGTGTTTCATGGGGTCTTTGGCCCTTATCGCACCCATTCCATTAGGAAATACAGTGAGATGGGTGCGATATAGGAGAATGGGGTGAACTTTGGGGCGAAGAGTCCAAGGCATACCTCGATGCCTCTCACTGGCTGCAGGGTGTGGAATGGTATAAGCATTACAAGCAAGAATCCCAAGTCACACCCCTGATGCCTGTCATTCTCTACAGGGTTGGGCGTTATGGTTGGAAACCCTAATACCTCAGGCATTCGTTGGTATTTTCACTCCAGATGTTCAACATGTTTTTTTTGTGACCCCACCTCATGAACAGGGGGAATATCAGTTTCTTAGCCGAAAGCTGCTTATGCACAGCGACTACGGCATTTAGCACCACAGGTGCAAAAACATTCCGAACAGGATGTAAAAAATGACAGCTGTACTGTTCATGGGGAGGTGTAAAAAATGGCAATGTTGCAAATCTGCAGTAAAAATATTTAAAAAAATGGGTGAAGTCCGTGATACATAAAACTGTACAACGCACACCGTAATATAATTAGGTGAGGATTTTTACAGCAGATTGTCAACTCAGTCATTTTGGTGCCTCGATCATGAACAGTGTCACTGTGATTTTCTTTATCTGTCCGAACAATGATTTCCCACAGCGACACGCATCTCTGCGCTGAAAGTGTGAAAACACACTTGACCATGTTGTGAAAAATGACAGCTGTACTGTAAATAAGGCAGTGTGGAAAAATGCCACTGGTGAAAATCTGGACTTAAAATATTACAAAGTCATGAACTTACGAGGGTGCGTGGAAACTGTGCAATGCTCACTCGTAACACATTCATTTTATGGACTTTTGTCACCAAATTTTCAACATTGCCATTTTAAGACCTCTGCTCAAGAAAAGTGTAACTGTGATTTTCTTAATCTGTCCCAAACATTGCTTTCGCACTCCAACAGCACCATTGTGCGCTACATGTGCGAAAACACATTTTGGGCGGCATATGAAAAATGGCAGCTGTACTGTTCATAACGAAGTGTAATAAAATGGCAATGTGGAAAATCTGGAGTGAAAATATTAAATTTGCAAACTTATGAGCATGCATAAGAACTGTGCAACGCACGCTCGTAAAACAGTCATTTTTAAGAATTTTTTCACCAAATTTTCAACATAGCCATTTAAGACCTCTGCTCATGAGCAGTGTCACTGTGATTTTCTTAATGTGTCCTATACATTGATTTCGCACATCGACTGCACCATTGTGCACTACATGGGCGGAAACACATTTTGGGCAAGATGTGAAAAATGACAGCTGTACTGCTCATAAGAAGGTGTGGTAAAATGGCAATGTTGAAAATCTGGGTGAAAATATTGAAAATTTGTGAACTTATGAGCGTGCGTAGGAACTGCGCAATGCACGCTTGTAAAACAGTCGTTTTTTGGAATTTTTCCACCAGATTTTCAAAATAGGCCACTTGAGAGCCCACCTTATGAACACTGGCAGTGTCATTTTGTTAATCAGTCCTGAAAGGTGATTTCGCGCAGTGACTGTGAAATCACCCTTCGGATCTGAATAACGCCATGACAGTGACATCATTCATGAGAAGGGGTCCCAAAAACCCCATGTTGAAAATTTGGTGCAAAATTCAACAAATGTCGAAATATGCAACAAAGTTGAAAAAACCCTATCTAGCCCATTATACAGCTTACCGGCATTTCCTCAGTTCACGGTTGGCTTTGAAGTGTCAGACGTGTTCCCGGTCCACTGAAGATACGTCCGCGAGGTCCGGAGGTAGTATATGGGGTGTGGGGAGGCAGGATCGCAGTGGGTGGATGCGGGTTGTGGGAGGGGGCCAGGGAGACTATGTGGGACAGTTTTTTCTTTACAGTTTTTTTTTTCAATGACAACGCGGGACGTTTGCCATGCTGAGGTGGGCTCCCAGAGTGGCACAAGGACGGTTGAGGCGTTCAACCCGGCAGAGTTGGGCACCCCATCAGCCATAGCATCACTTGCCACGCTGGGGTGGGCTCCCAGCGTGGCACTTTCTCGGGGGAGGTGAAATGACGGGGACTACGCACCCCGTCGGTGATAACATGGGGGAGAGACAGTGAAGCCAACGGGGATTGGACACCCCGCTGGCTATGCCTGATCGAGTTGCCACACTGGGGTGCACCAGCGTGGCATTTGGGAGGCTTGGGGAGGCAGCACAGCCGACGGAGGATTGGGCACCCTGGCCGGCACAGAGTATGTGCGTGGGGGCAGCATGCAGTATGTGTGCGTGTGTGTGTATGTGTGTGGGGAGCTGCGCATGAGCAGGCGATATCTTATCACTGCTCACTGAAGCGTAGCTCCCCCTTTCAACTGTATGCCACTGCATTTTGGAGCTTGTCATAGACAGCTCCACCATGCATTGGCTTACTGGGGCCGCGCCTGCCAACACACTGACTGAATTGGAAGAGGGGGTGACACACCTCCGAAATCTCTGATGATGGCACTGTTTCTTGCACATGCATGCAAGCAAACATAAAAAATCAGCACAATGCTTAATATTAGCATAATATACCCATACAGTGTGTCAACCCTTTATGTATTCACTCTCCTTAATTCTTTTAATTTGCTCATTAAATTTTTCATAAGAATGAAATCTGTTTCATATTATTCATAACAATCCCAGTGATCCTACTATAGCTTAACAATAACACTGTTACCCACTTGTAACCCCGTGGTTTACACACCCATACCTGGGTTTCCATGTTTTGTAGGTTAATGTATAATTCTTAGCACCATCCTGTATTAAAGCAACCATCCTGTACAAGTGGGAATATATAGAAAATTAAAGGATTATTTATTGCTATTCAACATGCTATCAAACCATGCTTCTACCAATGCAGATTTATAACACTCTGTGTCTTTTAGTCCATGTAGATAGTTTTCATTTATTTATTGTATGTGGTATGGATTTACACTGGTAAATGTTTCCCCCCAATGTCCCTTCTGGGGGTCTTCTCACCCCTTCCCCATGCTGCTTCTATCTCTTGTTATGTCTGCCCTTTATTCTCTTTATCCTCCTGCTACTACTTCTCAACCCCCCCACCCCTGAACTCCTTATTTACATATCTAACTAGGCTGTACCCTTTTAAAAATAGTATTTTCAGACTTTCCAAAACTCCCCCTACCCTGAATTCTGTGCTTAGATACTTAACTGGGCTGTACACTCTTAGAAAATTGCATTTTCAGACTTTCCAATCCTCCCCTCCAATGTTAAGTGCTGAATCAGGTTATCCCTTGATATATACAGTATTAGTTTATTCAAATGTCGGGTTAGGCTGTATTTCTTATAAACAGATATATACTGAAGAATCCAACATTTTAATCATTTAGAGAGCAACACTTGATAAGGAACTCTTATGTCAATTTCTTTAAAAATTCCAGAGAAGCGTCGGCCCAATGGCATTGAGGGTTGAGGCGCTGCATGCCACACCTCACTCCACACCAGCGACCCGGGTTCGGGAGCGAGCCCAGGCCATCGGGGGTCAGCAGGGGAGGGAGAAGATTGAGCATCCGGAGGACAGCTCTCTTCTCCTGGGAGGAAGGGGGTCCCTGCTCGGCGCTTGACTGGCCTGTAGCGGAGGCTTGAGGCTCAGCAAGTGTAGAGCAGATGCCAAGGAGGGGGAGGAGTGGTGACATCAGGCAGTGCTACCTTGACATCGGTCGTGTGCCACTAACCACAAGAACAGGGGAAAACAACTCTCTGAGCTCTGGGTAGATGGAACTCCGAGGCAGACCCCTGATGGCTCCCGCCTGCCTGGTCCTGGGGTCTCCCGACGAAAAGTTGATTGTCAGGGTGTTCAGCCCCACCTCATCCTTGCCCAGGAAGGGATTTTCCTTGACTCCATGGGGGATGGACTGCGGGATCTGGTAGGTGGAGGAGCGGGGGCAAGTTCTTCATTGGAGCTCCCGAAGAAGCGGAGTTCGGAGAGTGAAGGAGGGATAAAATGTAATTTAAAAAAAAAAATTCCAGAGAAATACAGATGACACATAGGTAGTTTTGTAAAGTTCATACATAACTTTGGCTATGGGAGACCAGCTGAAAATGAACCTGTTTGAGATGATCTGGCAGTTGGGAGCAATAATAGATAACTATCATCTTTTTCTTATTAGAGCCTTGTGGAGCACATTATAAAGATACAGGAAAATGACGCTGTGGTAAAAGACATGAACATTTATTTAAATCTGTTCTGGGGTTTATGACAGGGTGGCATATAGACACAGAAGGAGGTGGTGGGAGGAGTAGATGAAATACATTGCGACGTGTGATCAACATTAATAATAAATGTTTATTAGCTTTATGATAGAAAAGACATTTGACCAGTTTTACTCAGTGTACTAGGTGTGTCCATTATGCACTTGCTAAATAAAATGACAGAGAGCTTTTACTTTATCAATAAATAATTAACTTAAGCGGGTCTTGACAGGGCTTTTTACTAGATCCAGTGTTTTAAACTTACTGGATCTTGGGAGTGGAAAGCAAGCACATTTGAGTGGGGTTTTGATCAGTCCTGAGTCCCCATGTTAAGAATGTGCCTGGCATCGTTGCTTAGCAATGATCAGTCTTTGCCTTGGGAGTGACCTTCCGGGTTTGTGCTGACATCATATGACATGGCACAGGCATAAGGGGTAATTGGAGAGACTGATTCTACTCCCAGGACTGGTGATATTTAAACAGTGACAGCGACAGTGGTCAGCACAGTTTACTATGGGTGCTGCCAAGTGAACACAGCTCTTGCAAGGGTGAGTGTGATTTGAACAATCTGATGGTCCAGAATATCTTTCACTCTGCAGTTTTTAACAACTGAATAGCAGATAACATACTCTGAATGACTTTGTGTCATTGTGGGCAACAAAACTGGGGTGGTATTAAAGAAAATGAAGGATAAATGAATAATGCATCAATATGAGATAACATTTGGTACTTCATTTTTATGTTTGCTTGCATGCATGTGCAAGAAACATAGTGCCATCATCTGAGTTTTTCGAAGGTGTGGCACCCTGTCTTCCAATGCAGTCGGTGTGTTTGCAGGCATGGCCACAGTTCACCAATGAATGCTGCAGATGTCTATGACAGCAGTTGAAAATGCAATGCCTTACAGTTGAAAGGGAGAGCTACGCTTCAGTAAGCAGCGCTAAGATATTGCCTGCTCATGCGTCCTCCCCCCATACACTGTATGGCTGAAGGGGGGGTACCCATCCCCCGTTGGCTCTGCTGCGCTCCCCCCTCAACAGAGTTCCAGGTGCTCCCAGTGTGACAACGTTGTGTATGGCTGATGGGGGTGCCCAATTCTCCGTTGGCTCCACTGTTGCGTGCTCACGGGGTGAACAGATAGACCTATTGAAAACAATACACTTAGCGGCAAGCAGCATGAATAAGTTAAGCAACCAAGGAATTAACTATTAAATTATTCACTATGCATAAGAAAAACAGAGTACATTTTTATCTTCTCTTGTTGAGTGAATTGGTTGACAATCATCCATTCCAGAGATTATTTTTTAGATGAGAAGATTCAATTGCTGTCTCCTGCTCACTGACCAACCACCCAAATCACCAGAGTTGGCTCTTCCTAATGTGTCATTTTCATATATTCCATAATCTGGAAATGTCCACATTCAAAACAAAGGAATACTGTCATGTTAAAGAGCAATATGATACTCATAACTTTTTTGTGTCAAACAGTATTCTGGTCAGCACAGCCCATGCGGTCAGACCGCAATGAAAACAGTGCACTTAGATCTCAACCTTTATTACTTTTGAACATTTCAATACACATGCTCAGCAAATGGTACATGGACAGAATGTCGCTGGTAGAAATGTAGTGGCTACACTGCCACAGACAAAACGCTTTGTGGATAAGCGGTTGCCAGCTTAATTATGGCGCACAGAATGTCACGTAAGCTCATTGCGACATTCTGGATACCATTTATTCAGGTGTTTTAGCCCTGCTTAGTTAGGTACTTTTAGCCTGAATGTGTATAGTTGCTAGTTACCTGAGGCACCTTTATTACTCTGCAGTGTTTGCTTACCAGCTTGTCGCTCTGCACCTGTTTGAATTCGCCACCCAGCATTCTCCCCTGCTCCCTCTCTCCCTCATCTGGCTCTCAGCTCCTACCCTGACCTTTCTGGTCCCTTTTGTGTTTTTCATTATCTTTTAATTCCCCCTGCATCCCTGTTTTTTAATCTCTGGCTCTTGTCTGTGTTTCCTTCTCCCTCAATAGAAGAAGTCACCTGGAGTGCAGTCCACACATGCTCTTCCTCCCAAACTAGCAGCCGACAAGTCGGACTCTCACTTGCACCACAGGTATGAGCAGATGTTTACACTACTGATGGCCTCGTGAAACATATTTAAAGTATTTTTGTTGTGACAGACTGAAAACAGTATAAATGTATTTATTTTTGAGAAAGTTTTAATTTTAATTCTACATGTGAACCAAAGGACAGCATGGTTCATTGGATCTGCACCAGCCCCCTCGATGTGTCCCACAAATTTACATTATGATCAGCAACAGGGAGTATGTAAAATAGAATAAAGTATGGGGTGTTGTGTACAATGAGAAGTTTACACACACCAGAGGGGTTAGATGTTGCATAAATGGTTTGTGCAAAGCATCTTACCCCGAGCGTGCGTGTAAACTTTGAGTTTACACACAACACCCCATATTTTATTTTATTTTACATACTCCCTGTTGCTGATCATCATAATGTAAGGTCTACATTTTATTTTATATAATTGTTGGGTCTTCTCTTTTTGGCCACAGCAACTATATAGGAGGGAGGGAGGAAGTGGGAAGTTACAGGCCCATGAGCTTGACATCAGTGGTAGGCAAGCTCATGGAGAAGCTAGTAAAAGGCAGGATCACCAGCTACCTGGAGATAAACGGCCTGATGAATCCAAGACAACATGGGTTTACTAGGGGCAGATCCTGTCAAACAAATTTGATAAGAGTTTTTTGATGGGGTCACCAAGGAAATAGATCAAAGTAGAGTAGTAGATGTAGCTTATTTGGATTTCAGAAAGGCATTTGACTCAGTGCCTCATGAGGGTCTGCTGTGTAAAATGGCAGGACTGGGGATGGGGCAGAGGGTAGTCAAATGGGTGGTAAACTGGCTGGGGAAAAGGAGGCAGAGGGTCATAATAAATGGGGTGGCATTCGGGGAGGGCAAGGTCACGAGTGGGGTCCTCCAGGGATCAGTGCTGGTGCATCTACTCTTCAATATATTCATAGGAGACATCGTGGAGGGCCTTGAGGGGTATGTGAGTATGTTTGCGGATGATATCAAAATCTACAATAGGGTGGACATGGAGAAAGGGGTGGAACAAATGCAGAGAGATTTGGGGAGACTTGAGGAATGGGCAAAAAGTGGCAGCATGAATTTAATGCAGAAAAATGTAAAATCATGCATCTGGGCTAGAGAAATCAGAAGGCAGGATACCATATGGGGGGCAGAGAGCTGGAAGAGATGGAGCAAGAAAGGGACCTAGGCATCGCTATATCCAGGGACCTGAAGGTGGAAGGGCAGTGTGGGAGGGCAATGGCCAGGGGGAGTGGAATGCTGGGATGCACCAGAAGGGGGATCACCAGTAGGAATAGGGATGTCATAGTACCCTTGTACACCCATTTGGTTAGACAACACTTGAAATACGGAGTCCAGTTCTGGAGGCCATACCTCAGGAAGGATGTGGGGAGGATAGAGAGGGTTCAGAGGAGAGTGGTAAAAATGGTAAAAGGGTTAAGTCACCTATCCTATGAAGAAAGGTTGAGAGATTTGAACATGTACTCCCTGGAGCAGAGGTGGGAGAGGGGGGGACATGATCGAGACCTTCAAGTACCTTAAGGGTATAAACAGGGTGCCAAGGGGGAGCATCTTCAAGATGAAAGGAAGTCAGAGGACGAAGGAGCATGGCCTGCAGGTAGAGGGGAGACAGTTCAGGGGTAACATTAGAACATACTGTTACTCAGAGAGAGTCATAGAAAAGTGGAACAGACTCTCAGAAGCAGTCATTGGAGAGGAAACAGTGGAGGGATTCAAAAGGGCATGGGACAACCACATGGGAGTGTTAAAGGGGGAGGCACAGGTCCAAGCAGATAGTTGGGCAAATGGGCAGACTTGGTGGGTCTAGTTCGGTCCTATTCTGCCGTCACACTTCTATGAATCTATGAATCTATTCCTACTGGTGATCCCCCTTCCGATGCATCCCAGCATTCCACTCCCCCTAGCCACTGCCCTCCCACACTGCCCTTCCACCTTCAGGTCCCCAGATATAATGATGCCTAGGTCCCTTTCTTGTTCCATCTCTTCCAGATCTCTGCCCCCCATATGGTACCCTGCATTCTGATTTCTGTAGCCCAGATGCATGAGTTTACATTTTCCTGTATTGATTGCAAGCTGCCACCTCTTTGACCAAACCTCAAGTCTCCCCAAGTCTCTCTGCATTTGTTAGACCCCTTCCACCATGTCCACCCTATTGTAGATTTTGATATCACCCGCAAACATACCCACACCCCCTTCAGGGCCCTCCATGATGTCCCCTATGAATATATTGAATAGTAGGGGCCCTAGCACTGATCTCTGAGGGATCCCGCTTGTGACCTTGCCCTCCCTGGATGCCACCCCATTTATTATTACCCTCTGCCTCCTTTTCCCCAGCCAGTTTCCCACACATTTGACTACCCTCTGCCCCAGCCCCACTCCTACCATTTTACACAGCAGCCTCCCGTGGGGCACTGAGTCAAACGCCTTTCTGAAATCCAAATAAGCTACATCTACTGCTCTCCCCTGATCTAGTTCCTTGGTGACCCCATCAAAAAACTCTTATCAAATTTATTTGACAGGATCTGCCACTAGTAAAACCATGTTGTCTTGGATTCATCAGGCCGTTTGTCTCCAGGTAGCTGGTGATCCTGCCTTTTATTAGCTTCTCCATGAGCTTGCCTACCACTGATGTCAAGCTCATGGGCCTGTAACTTCCCACTTCTTCCCTCCCTCCCCCCTTATGCAGGGGACCACATTTGCCTGCCTCCAGTCCTCAGGCACCACCCCGGTTTCCAGGGACTAATTGAAGAGTGCAGTCAAATGTACTGCCGATACCTCCTTTAGCTCCCTTAACACCCTTGGGTGCACCCCATCTGGCCCCATTGCTCTGTCCACCTTCACGCAGCCCAGTTCTTCCAATATTTCCTCCACGAGAAATGGCCTCATCTCCACTCCCCCCTCCCCAGCCATTTCATTTCCTGCTCTTCTGCCTTCTTCTTCTTCTTTCTCCTCCCTCTTGAACACAGAGCAAAAATAGGAGTTTAGTAGGTCCGCCTTTTCTCTTTCCCTTTGAAGCACCTCCCCATGTTTTGTGTATGTTTTTATTACTCTACCCCTATTTTTATGACAGGAGTGCATTTATTTTGGTTAGGGAATATTCTGTCAGCTGAAATCACCAGCCGACGGGTTCATATTTCATTTGGGCCCTCCATTTACTTTCCCCAAGCTAGAGCACCTAAATGGCCCCTTTGTTCAATTGTAAGCAAGCGACTCTTGCTTTAGGACTTTTAGCCCTTTCTTTTTATTATGTTTGCTTGCATGCATGTGCAAGAAACATAGTGCCATCATCCGAGTTTTCGAAGGAGTGGCACCCTGTCTTCCAGTGCAGTCAGTGTGTTTGCAGGTGCGGCCACAGTTCACCAATGAATGCTGCAGCTGTCTATGACAGCAGTTGAAAATGCAGTGCCATACAGTTGAAAGGGAGAGCTACACTTCAGTGAGCAGCAATAACACACACACGGGCATGATTGCATCACCCCGCCCAGACACTGTATGGCCGACTGGGGTGCCCAATCCCCCATCGGCTCTGCTCGCTCCCCAACAGAGTTCCAGGTGCCATGCTGCAGGCCCACCCAGCGTAGCACATTCTTTATGGCTGACAGGGTGCTCAATCCCCTGTCAGCTCCACTGTTTACCCCCAAGAGACTATCTGGTGCCACGCTGGGAGCCCACCCCAGCGTGGCAACATTCTGTATGGCCCACAGGGGTGCCCAATCCCCCATTAGCTCCACTGCCCCCCAAACAGCTTTCCAGCTGCCACACTGGGAGCCCAACCCAGTGTGGCACAAGTCCCGTGTCGTCCTCTTAAAAAGAAAAGCACCTGAAAAGAAAAAACCTTCCCTCGCTGACAGTCCTGACCCCTCACCCACACCCACCCTCTACGCACCCTGCCTCCTCACAGCCCCCCTCACCCCATACTTACCTCGGGAGTTTGGTGCAACGATCTTCAGTGGACCGGGAACACATCTGCACTCTTCAATGCCGACCTCGAACTGAGGAAATGCCGGTAAGCTGTATAATGGAATAAATAGGGGTTTTTCAACTTTGATGCATATCTCAGGCATTTTGGGGAATTTTTTCACCAGATTTCCAACATGGGGTTTTTGGGACCTCACCTCATGAATTCTGTCACTGTCATTTTGTTAATCAGGCCCGAAAGGTGATTTTGCGGTCACTACGCAGAACCACCTTTCAGGACTAATTTGAAATGACGGTATCTGGTCATAAGGTAGGCCCCAAAAACCTATGTTGAAAATTTGGTGAAAAAATTCCCCAAAATGACTGTTTTACGAGCATGCGTTGCACTGTTCGTACGCACTCTCATAAGTTAGCAAATTTTCAATATTTTCACTCGAGATTTTCAACATTGCCATTTTACCACACCTCCTTATGAGCAGTACAGCTGTTTTTTTTACATCTTGCCCAAAATGTGTCTCAACACATGTAGCGCACAATGGCGCAGTCGGTGTGCGAAATCACTGTTTGGGACACAGTAAGAAAATCACAGTGATACTGTTCATGAGCATAGGTGTTAAAATGGCTATGTTAAAAATTTGGTGAGAAACGCCCATAAAATGACTGTGTTATGAGCGACCATTGCGCAGTTTCCACA
Organism: Neoceratodus forsteri; assembly: GCA_016271365.2. Taxonomy (NCBI): domain Eukaryota; kingdom Metazoa; phylum Chordata; order Ceratodontiformes; family Ceratodontidae; genus Neoceratodus; species Neoceratodus forsteri. The sequence goes on from CM057453.1 coordinate 409,424,782, forward strand.
CACCCTCATAAGTTAATGGATTTCTAATATTTTCAGTCCAGATTTTCACCCTGGCATTTTTCCACACTTCCTTATGAACAGTACAGCTGTCAATTTTCACACCATGGCCGAAATGTGTTTTCGCACTTCCAGTGCAGAAATGCGTGGTCGCTGTGGGAAATCACTGTTCGGGACAGATTAAGAAAATCACAGTGACACTGTTCATGAGTGGAGGTGCCAAAATCCCTGTGTTGACAATCTGCTGTAAAAAATCCCCAAACTAATTGCATTACGGGTGTGCATTGTGCATTTTCTATGCACGCTCGTGACTTCACCAGTTTTTTTAATATTTTCACTGCAGATTTTCAACATTGCCATTTTTCACCTCCCCATGAACAGTACAGCTGTCATTTTTCATATCCTATTTGAAATGTGTTTTCGCACCTGTGGTGCAGAATGGCGTAGTCGCTGTGCAAAATCAGCTTTCAGCTAACAAACTGATATTGACACTGTTTGTAAGGTGGGGGATCACAAAAACACATGTTGAAAATTTGGAGTGAAAATGCCAACGAATGCCTGAGGTATTAGGGTTTCCAACCATAATGCCCCACCCTGTAGAGAATGGCAGGCATCAGGGGTGTGACTTGGGATTCTTGCCTGTCATGCTCATACCATTCAACCCACACCCACACCCTGCAGCCAGTGAGAGGCATCAAGGTGTGCCTTGGACTCTTCGGCCCCAAAGTTCACCCCATTCTCCTATATAGCACCCATCTCACTGTATTTCCTGATGGAATGGGGTGAGCATAAGGGCCAAAGACCACAAGGCACACCGTGACACTTGTCGGTGTCTGCAGGGTAGGGTGTGGTGAAATGGCATGCCTGTTATGCCGGATGACCTAAAGGCACACCCCAATGCCTGTCACTCTCTGCAGGGTGCTGGTGTGGTTGGCTTCAGTTCAATACTTCACTGCCATTCCTATTATGAAGCTCTCTAACTCCTACACTAACATAGAAACATAGACTTTGACGGCAGATAAGGACCGCTAGGCCCATCTAGTCTGCCCATTTCCCTACCTACAGGATAGGCCGCAGATCCTAGTTAACCAACAGCCTATTTCTTCCTACCCCCCACAAGAATTGCCTTATGTCTGTCCCATGCATTCTTGAATTCTCCACAGTTTTAGACCCCACAACCTCCTCAGGAAGGCTGTTCCATGGATCCACTACCTCTCTGTGAAATAATACTTCCTCACATTGCCCTGAACCACCCTCCTTCTATCTTTAAATTCGTCCCTTGTTCTTGCAAGTCTCTTTTTCTGAAAAATGCTACCCTCTTGGACTTTGTTGATTCCATTGAGGTACTTAAAAGTTTCTATCATGTCCCCCCTCTCCCTTCTTTCCTCAAGGGTAAACATATTAAGCTCCTTTAGTCTCTCCTCATATGGCTTCTCTTGCAGACCCTGCATCATTTTAGTAGCCCTCCTCTGGACTGCCTCTATCCTGTCTATGTCCTTGCAGAGATGGGGTCTCCAGAATTGGACACAGTACTCCAGATGGGGTCTCACCAACTGTCTGTACAGAGGGATAACAACTTCCTGTTTTCTGCTGCTGATGCCTCTCTCTATACATCCCAGTATACCCCCAGCCCTCCCTACTGCCTTCTCACATTGCTTGCTAACCTTAAGGTCATCTGATATGATTACCCCCAGGTCCCTTTCCTTTTTTGTTGTTGTTACTACCTCCCCACCCATTGTGTATTCTTTCACTGGGTTCTTGTTTCTCAGGTGCATTAATTTGCACTTCTTTGCATTGAATCCTAGCTGCCATACTTCTGAACATTCCTCCAACCTTGTCAAGTCCCTTTTCATCCTTTCCACGCCTCCTTGTGTATCAACCCTGTTGCAGATTTTTGTGTCATCTGCAAAAAGGCATACTTTTCCTTCCAGTCCCTCTGCAATGTCACTGATGAAGACATTAAAAGGACTGGACCCAATACTGAACCCTCGGTACCCCACTAGTAACCCCCTTCTTCAGAATGGACTCCATTTACAATTACCTTCTGTGTCCTGTTGTCCAGCCAATGTTTTACCCAGGCTACCACCCTGGGACCCACTCCCAGGCTGGTTAATTTGACTATTAATCTTTTGTGTGGGACTGTGTCAAATGCCTTGCTAAAGTCTAGGTAGGCCATGTCCACAGCCCTTCCCTGGTCTACTACTTTGGTCACTACCAATGCCAATGCCAGCAAGCAAACATTCGGCATTGACAAATGCTTGTTATTACTGTCAGACAAATTTGGGTAAAAGCATACATATACATTGTTTTAATAGTTTGTGATGGTGAGAACCAGGTGAGAATAATTCCGAGTTTACATTATTTTAAAGATGTTCGATAGTAGTACATGAGTGCAATAATTCTCATATACATAGAGAGATTGAACAACTGTGTGCATCTTTTCAATAACTATTGAAATTTTCAATATGATGTCACATGTGATATGAAATTAGTACAGATGACATGATTTTAGTTTGCTGGATTTATATGGTCAATTATGAAATGGATGACACAGAGTGTTATAAATCAGCATCGACTGAAGCGTGGTTTGATAGCAGGTTGAATAGCAATAAATAATCCTTGAATTTTCTATAAACAGTATTGCCACTTATCCAGGATGGTTGCTTTAATAAAGGATGTTGTTAAGACTTACGCATTCACTTACTAAACATGGAAACCCAGGGGTGGGTGTGTAAACCACAGAGTTACAAGTGGGTAATGTTTTTGTTACACTATAGTAGGATCACTGGGATTGTTATGATTGATGAAACAGATTTCATTTTTGTGAAAAATATAATGAGCATATTAAAAGAATTAAGGAGAGTGGTGACTGTACAAAGGGCCGACATACTGCATGGAGTTTTTATGACAATATTAAGCATTGTGCTGATTTTTTATGTATATATGGATGTTAGTTAATGTTTCTGTAAATGATTTATATCAAGATCCTTCCTCCTGAAGAAGCCCATGAAGGGTGAAATGTTGGGCGTGGTCAGGGGGATTGTGGTGTGTCAAGATTTTGAATAAAAGACATTTGGATTCTTTAATTGCTGGATTTCTTTTTCTTATGTTTTGGACTACTCTGCTTTTCCAGTCCCATGCATCTGGCGTTTTATGAACTTTATGGAAAGGAACCCACCTGCAACTAGCCATGTGTGAATAACAAAGATAGACACATTGGAGAAAATGTTGAACAAGTTTGTTCTATATACATTTTTTTGCTCCTCCTGGTGGAGCGGGCAGGTGGCTCAAGTCTTGGCTTCAGATCCCTTACTCTCCCACACCCGACCCTTCCCAGTAAATCCCCCATGTGTTGTCCTACCCCATGATAGGGCCGAGGGTGAAAAGCATTGACTTTTCCCCTCTCTCCCGGAGACCAACATCCAGACCTCTGAGGGGGGCCAATGTTGGCACTGCGGGGCTGTCATGGAGCCTGCTAGCTCCATTTTTCCACTTTTCTCCCCCTCCCTTGCCCCGGTTGCTCGGGCGCGTGTAGAGGCATGTGCACGCAGTGATCTGTGGCACCCTCCCTATTGTAGCTGCTCCCATCTGCATTACCCTTGAGCCTCCACTCAGGGTAGCCCAGCAGCGGGCATGACTGAGTCCCCACCCGGGAGAGGAGAGCTGCCCTATGGCAGCTCAATCCATCTCCTGGCCTCCCCCGCTGACTCCTAACTACTCAGGCTCGTTCCTGAACCCGGATCACCAGTGTGGCATGAGGTGTGGCATCCAGCGCCTCAACTCTCAGCACCACCGGGCTGGCTAAATCTTGAACAAGTTATATAAATATTTACTAAATCTACCTAACTGTATACCAGAACACATTTTGCAAGTGGACCTGGGACAGTTCCCTTCAGAAAGTTTAGTGAAGCTCAGCATTTCAACCTTTTTTTAGTGTTCTCCAGACTCTAAATAAATCAAGACTTCCAAATAAATGTTTTGAGGAACAGTCTGAATATTCCAGTAGAGGTTTTCAGTTTCCATATCTAGTTTTCCAAAAAAGAGATCTATACTGTAGGCCGTGCAGATATAGTGACTGAAATGCTATGAATACCAAGAATTAATAGTACTGATAAAACCAAACAAAGATTTAGGGATGTTCCAGCTCAGAAGGACATGGCTGCTAGGGAAAATCCAAAAATCCATAATATTCACGAGTTCTTGAAACAAAGGTTTGGAAAAAAAACATATTTGGATCTCATTCAGGATAGGAAAACTAGAAACATATATAACGTTTAGATTAGATTATATCATAATAATCAGCTTTGCTGTAGGCAGCATAGGAATCAGGCCCCTTCTCCATTCTGTAATTGTGGAAATGGTAAGACTGATTACCCTGAGCATACATTATTGAAATGTCCATTCTTTAATGAACAAAGGGACAAGCACCTAGGAGAGATATTCTCCCAGTTATACCACTCCCCAAGACAACTGGCAGTCTTTTTCTTTGCTAATTCTAGTTTAGAGATATCTGATAAAATAACTTGGCTTGTCAAGGCCCTAAAGCTGGCATAGACAAGATTTCCTGGATAAATTTCACTGCATGACCTAGAGACACCTCCTTTTTAGTAATGACCCAGCTTGGGAAATAAGAACACTTCTGTTTGATCAGAATGATTCTGTTATTCATACATACTGTGGCATTTCAGGATGAAGCTTGAGACACCTTTTATGTCCATTGGACATCTTCCAAATCTTGGTATTGGGATTACAGATTATAATAACTGTCAAGAAATGTAGGCAGCCAGACCCAAATCTTGCAGGGTTCTGTTTACACTTGGAAATTTTCCAAGTTAGATAAAGTCTTCACAAGTTCTATCCTGATTTTATCTATAAAAAATATGTAATATGAAAATATGTATTTATGTAAATCCTGCCGTCCTTCATTTTGCAACGACAGGCGGTATGCTGTTTGAATCTGACAGCAGTACCAGGTGGGCTGGGTTCGGGGAGGAATAGGTCACTCGGCACAAGGTCTAGGTTTGGCTACTCTGCACAGGGGCACTCAAGTAACTCTGAACACAGGAAGCAATAACTGTAATGTCCAATATCAGAAATAGGATTCTAAAGTGTGGCTTTTATTCACATCCAAACAGAATAAACAAAGCTTAGATGGACCCCCACGGGGCTACACTCCTGGTAATGCAGATTAAAAGAATCAAGAACACTTGTTCTACACTTTAGCCCTCAGGCTCTGAACCCACCAGGCACATAGCCCAGACTTGCACGCTGCTTTGGGCACACAGCCTGAATTTGTACACTGTTCTTGGTTTCCACTGGCTCAGCTCCCTTGCTGGCCACCCGGACACCTTCCATATGTCATGGAAATATTTACTGGTGGCTCCCTAAACCACCTAAGAGCACCTCAGCTCTATCAGGGAATTTTCCTTTTAATCCCACATCTGGGTACTTTTCTCAGGCACTGGTCAAGTACCTGAGAAAAAGTAAAGGTGCCACAGAGCAAATCCGTAGAGGTGAATTTGGTTACTACTGATGGTGGTCTCCCACCTCTCGCTCCCACAATTCATACTCGGCCATTTCTCTGGACAGTAAACACCTCATACTGTAAAGCTTGGCAATGTAGATTATGTCTAAATGTATGTCACATTTCCTCTACTTGTCTTGCTTTCCCTTTGTGCTGGACTTGAACATACTTTTAATTAGCATAGCCCATTGCTCTAAGCCCCTCACTGATTAAACAGTCCAATCTCCACATTACAACTGTACTTGGCTGTCTATTGCCTGACCCCACAGTAACAGTCCCTTTAGTTTCCTTCTGTTAAGGTGAAACACACATGGCTCTCTTTCAGAGCGAACTCACCCTTTGGTTGCAGGTGCCCCACAGGCGATTCCGCCACAGGAATTTCTGTCTCAGAGCTTCTGGTGCCGCAGCACAACTTGAATTAGGCAGCTTCTTCCCTTAGTCGGAACCAGGAGGGTTGCTTCTGGAAAACAGGCAAACCTTTCCCCCCCATCCCTCAGGAATGGAGCACTTGGACCAGTAACAGTGGTCTCCACCACTTCAACAACCACTTTCTGTGTTCCTCTTATGGTGGAAACACACACCTTCTTAGCAGTAGCTCTAAAACAGAACTTAAAGGTCTGAGAGCCTGCACACAGACAGCTGTACTACTGTCTCTCACCAAGACTGTACACAGACTGAAGTCAAAATCCCCAACGTTCTATGTTAACCTCCAACTGCAACATTGCAGTGTGGCTTATGCAGCTGCGAAAGTTCTATGGTGATGTCATCCCTCAGTATCAGCTGAGACTGAGAACAGAGTAAGACAGTATGAAATCCATTTAACTGGAGTTTCACAAGCTGCCTTCCCTGCCTACCACTGGATCTTACTGGGATTCTAGTAACCCTGGGTAACAGTGGGGTTACACTTATTTGAAATAAAAAGTTCTTATTTAATAATGTCTATACATTTATGTCACAAAACAAGTTTTCAGATGAAGAGACAGTTTTATTTAGTGTAAATGATATGTGTAACTGTTTTTTTATAACTCTTTATTTATCAAATATTTTCCAGAAATACTGTACATGGTACAACAGTCACTTCACAAAGAGACAAAGGCAAATTCCAACTCACATAACAGTCTAACAAGAAGACCTTAAAAAAAAAAAAAGGGGAGGTAGAAAAAGAACAAAACGAGCCAGCAGGTCAGTTCTTAATCAAAGCATAAATATATAAAAAGTAGATAATGCAGTATTAACACAATTAATATATACAAACAGAATGTGCACAGATAATTTCATTCAGGTGTTACATTTAATTATAGGGGATTCAGGCATTCTTTCTCCCCAACCAGTCTCTCAACCCTCACAGAGAGAGAAGCGGGACCCAAATGTTCCTCAAAAAAAGATAATCCCCAAGCCCCTCTCTTCTAAGGAACAAATTCACTGCTATGATTCATAATATATAGAACCCATCTACTCCAATAAATTTCAAATTAGTCTTTCCTATGTCTAATTAAGGCTATAATTCATTCCATGTTATAAAGTGTAATAATTAAATCTTGCTACTCTTTTAGTGGGGGGGGGAGGGTACTGCTGAAAGTCAAGGTCTGGTAATGGCTTTTTCATCACAAGGAGGAGGGTCTGAAGCAAGTTTTTAGAAGCAGGATCCCCTACCTTTTGAGGAAAATTAGAGAAAAGGAAAGACTCTACTGTAGACTGAATATGGAAACCAAATATCTCCGTTATGGCCTGTTGTAATGCTTTAAAGAAAGGCTCCAACTTCCTGCAACTCAAAAAAAACATGCCCATGGGTAGAAGGGGAAACACCACAGCCCCTCCAGCAGGTTGCTTGCTGTGTGGATGGTATTTAGCTTGAATTGCAGGAGTTCTAAAAAATCTAGTTATTATCTTCGAAGCAAATTCTTTCCATTTATAGGACACTGTGCATGAATGGATGAATTTAATATGCCGGCCCCATACTGAGTCTACCAAAACAAATCCTAAATCTGTCTCCCATCTCTGCCTAATATATTGTATTGTGTCCCCCTTCACTTCTATTAATTCTTTATAAAGATAGCATATCATATGCAGGAGAGGAACCTGTCCCTCCAGTGCTCTCCTTAAAAGATCAATAATAGTGGAATGGTATCCTTGTGTCAGTTGATCTCTAGGGAATGTCTTAAAGTTGATTACTTGTAAGTACTGAAACCTGTCTTGAAGTTGCAGGCCATTAAGCTGCTGGAGTTCATCAAAAGGTCAAAGAGCACCATCTTTAAGCATATGCCATAAAGTAAATATATCGTGTCTCTCTCATTTCTTAAAGCCAGTGTCTGTATTTGCCGGAAGAAATGACTGGTGATGAGGGAGGGATATCAGCAGAGGCCTCAATGGTTTAAACTGTTTGGAGGCCAGCAAGGCATTCCAACATTGCAATGTATTTTGTGTGTACAGATTATCTATAACGGCTTCAGCAGGGCCCTTCGGGAACTTCAATAAAATCTGAAAAAGATTTGTGAGATCCTCTTCTCGAATTTCCAACTCCTTCCATTTAGCATAATAATAAGAATGCAGCCAAATAAAAATAACTCGCAACTGTGCCATAGTGTGACAGCAGGCTAATTCAGGAAGGGCCAATCCCCCCAGCTGCTTAGGCAACTGCAAGGTAGAGAATCAAATCCTTGGAGGCTGCGTTTCCTATATATAGCGTGATTTTCTTTTTATTTAGTTCATTGAAGAACCATGTAGGAGGGCTAATTGGCAGAGTCTGTGAAAGGTACAGCACCCTTGGAAGCAAATTCATTCTTATTGCATCCACACGTTGGATGAAAGGGAGAGGGAGGGAGGGTTCTCCACATCTCCAAATCTGAGCCCAGACTCTGAAGAAGAGGTTCTTAATTATATTTAACTAATTGAGAGGGGTCTGAGGTTACTTGAACTCCTAAATACTTGAGGGAAGGTAGGTTCCATGTAAGGTATAATGCTTCTGTGTAGTCCCAGATGGGGTATAATGTAGGCACAAGACTTCTGTTTTAGATAAATTTACCTTGTATCCTGCCATAGAACCAAAGTCTTCCAAACATTTCCACAAAGGGGGCAATGAGTCCTCCAGGGCTGACAGGTACACCAGCAAATCATCAGCATAAAGAGCTACCTTATGAATGTCTCCCCCCACCTTTATACCTGCAATCTGGGGCTCCTGACAGATTGCTTGAGCCAACAGCACCAAATATAGAGCAAAAAGCAGGGGTAATAAGGGGCACCCCTGCCTGGTCCCACTTAATAAAGGAATAGGATCTGAAATCGACCCATTCATTTTGACATACACCATCGGTTTCCCATATAGACTCATTATGATTCTTTGAAAATCCATGGAAAAATACAGTGCCCCCAATGTGGCCATCAAGAATTGCCACGTCACCCGGTCGAAGGCCTTCTCCGCATCCAAACTTATGAGCAAGAACGGGGTCCACAACTGGGCAGCATGATGCAGAATGTGTAGGGTCCTTTTTATATTTTCTTGCATCTGTCTGGAGGGAATTAAACCACAATGATTTGCATTAAGCAGCAGTGGTAGGACCTCCTCCAGACGAGATGCAAGAATTTTTACTAAAGATCTTATAATAAATATTGAGGATAGAAATAGGTCTAAATGAAGAAGAGTATGTCAAGTCTTTCCTGGGTTTAGGCACACTGGAGATGATAGCACATCTCCAGGTAGGGGGGATTGCCTCCCCCTAATTACCGCCTACAGGCCCTCAAAAGTGTCGGTAGCAGTTGAGTTTTAAAAATGTTATAAAATTCACTGGTGTACCTGTTGGAGTCCTGGCTCTTACCTGATTTTAAGCTCTGGATGGCAGTCAACAATTCCGTCTTCGAGATCTGGGCCATCAGTCAAGTTTTTGGGGATTCCATCAATTTAAGTAGGTGTAAAGAGGACAGGAAAGTCTGGGTTAACTGGAAATCAAATCCCATTTCTGGGGTCTGCAAGTTTTATAAAAATCTTGAAATGCTTTCCTGATTTCAGATGGTGTATTAGTTTGCTTACTGAGTGAGGGAGAGTGGATCTGGATGATAGTTGACTGGGCTACTTTATGTCGTAGTCGATGTGCTAAAATTCTAGTAGTTCTTGGGCCAAATTCATAATACCATTGTTGTAAGTATTGAAGGGCCTGATCCATTTTAAGGTCCAAAACATGCTGTATCCTCTGCTTTGTGGCCTCCAGTAAGGGCCAGGCAGCTACATCCCCTCCGCATGTTGTTCTTGTAGTGTTTTCAGCTGGGATTGCAAGGACTCCAAAGTGGCCTGCTGTGATTTTTTATAATGGGAGGCATACATGATGACCTCTCCCCTAAGGACCACCTGTAAAGTGTCCCGTAGAGTCCCATAGAGACCTCAGCTCCCCCATTATCTCTCAGTATCTCTGGAATAAGACATTTTAACTTCTTTTGAAACTCCAGGGCATTTAAAAATAATTGTTGAAGCACCAAAGAGTCTTTCAATGCTCCTTTGTCCACTCCAATGCTAATAACACTAAGAAGTGGCCAGATGGGACAAAGGGGAGCATCTCACAACTCTTTACCAAATCGGCATGTTCAACAGAAACATGACACAGGTCTATTCTTGTGTATATTCTGTTGAACAACAGAGTAGTGTGAATACCCTCATTGCCTGGATGCATGTATCGCCATGCATCCTGCCACTTTACCATCTTCATGTAAGTACCGGCTGCTTTTTGAGCAGTCGTCTTCCTAGCTGGTCTAGGGTTGGTGGTGTCCCTCACATCATGAATCATATTATCTTACTATCAAAACCCCTGATGGTTCATGGTGATTTGCTGGAAAAGCAACCTGACTACCTCTGGACCAGATTCTGGAGGGAGATACAGGCTCGCCAACATGATCGTAGAGCCTCCCAGAGTTCCAGTCACCTCATCCAGGCAACCTTCTTTATCTGAATAAATTAGCTGGTAGGGGGTTGACAGCAAGATCAATACAGCCGAACCCCTCCACTTGCCCTTCCTGTATGAGGAGGACACCACGTGAGTATAGCCAAATCTGGACAGCTTCTGGTATGCGGCTTCACTCAGGTGGGTCTCCTGCAACAACACAAAGGAGGGATTTTGTTTTTTTAAGAAGCAACATAACCATATAATGCTGGACAAGACTATTTAGCCCATTAACATTAACTGAACATATCTTTAGCTGTATTAGCATTGCCATTTTACTTAATAACACAAAATATAAGCCCTATTGAAAAAGCAGTCCTTTGCAAGGAGCCCATCTGCAGTCATACACTTAAGACCACAAGTATGTTTCCCCAGCCTGTGCTGTGTATCTTGTTTCCCTTTTGTTTGCCCCACAAATACCTTCACTTTTAATATGAGATCTATAGTGACCTGCCTAAAAAAAGGAGTAAATAGAAAGAACTATACATAGAGAAACAATTAACAAAACTTTCAAACTACCAAACAGTAAACACTGAACAGTGTTCCCAAGGGAGAAAGACAATATCCTATGCCCTTTCATTAGCTGAGGAAGGCCCTAGTTTATCTGGGAAGCGCAGCTAGGAGGCGGAATAAAGTACACAGGTACCCCACTTCCCGGGTCGGCCCATGGCCATGGCCCTAGGGATGTCCAGGTTAGAGCATAAAGTAAAAAACAGAGCCAAAAACCTCATATCCTGAGGGGTGCAACATCCTAAATGATATCACATCAGTCATGTCCTATCACTTTGCTTATAAATTCTCAGAAATTGCAATCTCTGCAATATGTAAAGAAACCAATATATTAACTCAGGGTGCATATTCATACCATATACAGCTGAACTTATAATTAGTGAAAAAATGGTGTGGAGCACAGGGGTTTGGTTTCATTGGGGACTGGGGTTCCACCTGGAGGGACATCAGCCTATACTGGCAGGATGGTCTGCATCTGTCCAGGAAGGAAACAAGTCTTTTGGGCAATCGGTTTAAATGCTTCATTGGCAAGCTTTTAAATTAGTCAAGGGGAGAGGCACTGATAAGCAACAGGAAAATCCCAGCCTGCCCCTACAAAACAGGGTACTAAATGAGAAAAAGACCAAGGTAGAAAGGTCAGTGGGGGATGCTGCTACAGAAGGAAAAGCCATCAAAAAATGGAGAGCAATGAGTACCAATGCCTGTAGTCTGGGTAACAAGCTTCCTGAATTAGTGGCCTTGAATGAGGAGGAACGTCTGGATATTGTGGCAGTCACAGAAACATGGTACACACAGAACCATGACTGGGATTTAAACATACCAGGACACACTATCTACAGGAGGGACAGGGAGGGTAAAAGAGGAGGAGGAGGAGTAGCTCTCTACATAAGGGAAGGAATCAAAGCAACAGAACAAAAGGGTAAACAGGGAGGAGAAGAAGCATTATGGGTCAATTTGGAGACAGGCAATGGCACCACAATCCGCACAGGGGTTGTATACAGACCTCCCTCTCAGGGGGAGGAAATGGACAAGGAAATGATAGAAAGTATACTTAGAATGGCAGAAAAAGGGGAGATATTGCTGATGGGTGATCTGAATATGCCAGATGTTAACTGGAGTGCAGTTGCAGCAACCACTTCTAAGAGTGGGGTTATTCTAGATGCCCTACAGGGGGCATGCCTTAGACAACTAGTATTGGAACCCACTCGAGAGGGAGCAGTCTTAGACCTGGTTCTCTCAAATGGAGATGGAACGAGGATCACAGATGTAGAAGTGGGTAGTCATCTGGGAACTAGCGACCATCGAACAGTATGGTTCACAATAAACACGGCAATACAGTCAAGCCATACAAAGGCAAAAGCACTGGACTTCAGGAGGGCTGACTTTGCCAAAATGGGTGAGTGCCTAAGGAATGCACTAGCAAATGGGCAGGAAGGAGGGGTTGAAGAACAATGGGGAATAATAAAAACTACCATCACAGAGGTAACAAGCCTTTATGTGAAGCAAATAAACAAAACAAAACGATGTAAGAAACCACTATGGTTCTCAAAGGAAGTGGCAGTGAAGGTTCAAGAGAAAAAGAAAGCATTCAGGAAGTACAAGGAATCATAGAAAGAGCTGGACAGAGAATAGTATTAGTTAAAGCAAAAGGAAGCTGAGAAGGCAATCAGAACAGCAAAGGCCAGAACCAAGGAAAAGATTGCCAACTCAGTTAAGAAGGAGGATAAAACCTTTTATAGGTACATCCGGGAGTGAAGGAAGACCAAGGGAGGGACAGTGAGGCTTAATAAAGGGAAGGGGGTGGACAGAGGGTTACTGTGAAAAGGCAGAGATACTAAACAAATATTTTTGCTCAGTATTTACAAGTGAAGGGGGGAGGTACCTAAAACAAACAATAGAAACACTCTGGATACAGAAGTTGATACCAGCCCATTTACAGAAGAAAGGGTTCTGAAAGAACTCTTAAAACTGAAGGTGGACAAAGCAATGGGGCCTGATGGGATTCATCCCAGAATTCTAAAAGAACTAAGGGTAGAACTAGTGACACCACTGACTACCCTCTTTAACAAATCATGGGAGGATGGGGTGGTACCTGAGGACTGGAGGAGGGCAGATGTGATTCCCCTTCACAAAAGAGGGAGCAGGGCAGAAGCAGAAAACTACAGGCCTGTTAGTTTAACCTCAGTGATAGGGAAAATTATGGAATCACTTCTGAAGGAAACAATTGTCCAGTACCCTAGAGGCCAGAGGGGCTGGGACTGAAGGCAGCATGGATTCCTGTGACAAAGGTCATATGAGACGAATCTAATAGATTTCTTTGACTGGGTGACCAAAGTAGTAGATCAGGGAGGGACTGTGGACGTGGCCTACCTAGACTTTAGCAAAGCATTTGACACAGTCCCACACAAAAGATTAATATACAAGTTAGCCAGCCTGGGAGTGGTTCCCAAGATGATAGCCTGGGTAAAGAATTGGCTGGAGAATAGGACACAGAGGGTAATAATAATTGTAGTCCACTCTGAAGAAAGGAGGGTTACTAGTGGGGTACCGCAGGATTCAGTATTAGGACCAGTCCTCTTCAATTTCTTTATAAGCGACATTGCAGAGGAACTGGAAGGAAAAGTATGTCTCTTTGCAGAGGATACAAAGATCTGCAACAGAGTTGATGCACAAGGTGGGGTGAAAAGGATGAGAAGGGACTTGGCAAGGTTAGAGGAATGGTCAAATGTATGGCAGCTTAGATTCAATGCTAAGAAGTGCAAGATAATGCACCTGGGAAACAAAACCCAGGGAAGAGTACACAATGGGGGGTGAGATACTAACAACAACAAAATGGAAAGGGACCTGGGGGTAGTCATATCAGATGACCTAAAGGTGGGCAAGCAATGTGAGAGGGCAGTAAGGAGGACTAGGGGGATACTGGGATGCATAGGGAGAGGCATTACCAGTAGAAAACAGGAAGTTGTCATCCCTCTGTACAGACAGCTGGTGAGACCCCATCTGGAGTATCGCGTGCAGTTCTGGAGACCCAATCTCCGCAAGGACATAGATAGGATGGAAGCTATTCAGAGGAAGGCAACTAAAATGGTGCAGAGTCTGCACTGGAAGACATATGAAGGGAAACTAAAGGAGCTTAATATGTATAGCCTCGAGGAAAGGAGGGAGAGGCGGACATGATAGAAACTTTCAAGTACCTCAAGGGAATCAATAAAGTCCAAGAGGGTAGCATCTTTCAAAAAGAGGCATGCAAGAACAAGGGGGCACAATTTGAAGATGTGGGGGTGGTTCAGAGGTAATGTAAGGAAGTATTTTTTCACAGAGAGGGTTGTGGATGCATGGAATGGCCTTCTGGAGGAGGTTGTGGAGTCAAAAACAGTGGTGAAATTCAAGCATGCATGGGACAGTCATAAGACAATTCTAGGGGGTGGGGGTAGAAAGAAGTAGGCTACTGGTTAACTAGGATCTGCAGCTTATCCATTAGGTAGGGAAATGGGCAGACTGGGTGGGCCAAGCGGTCCTTATCTGCCGTCAAATTCTATGTTTCTATGTAGTTACCCTCAGTACCAACTCTGATAGATACTAGGTTCCTGCTACTATCTAGTGGCTAAAATGAGGTACAGCAAATGTAATTTAGAAGAACAGAAACATAAACCATTCAGACAAGCGTCCCCCCTTTGCCCTTCTAAAATATCTCAGAAGTGCAGACATTATAATTGATGTCCAGAGCAAATAAATCATGTTGCAAAGTCTGCTTCGCTGCAGGTTGAATTAAACTAATCATTTCAAATCCATGCAAAACAAAATCAAACTCTGTAGGCTGAGAAGAAGTAAAAGAAAACATCGCAGGGCACCAGTTCTGTCCTTTATGTCATGCTACTTTGCCAAGTTTAAAACACTAGATATCAGGAAGAAAAAGAAACCCAGTGTAGAGGGCATGATCTCTAAAAATAAAGAGGGGAAATTAGCTCTGAAGTTCAAATTCCTGTTATTAAGTCACCTGAAGTTCACTTGCAACCTCAGCCACCTCTGGTCGACCTGTCTATAGATATTATACCGCTGAGTAGCATGTTCAGTCAAGTTGTACTACTGTTTGCAGAACTCTGTTTGTTGTCAGCAGCAGAATGTGTAAGGGCTGATAGCATTTGCTTACTGTCCTGCAACGCAGCTGGGGCCGCCCTCTTGCCTGATGCTCGTACATTGTGCTTTCTGGCTGACTGCCATTGGGATCTCTGGGGTTTCACAGATGCTATATCCTTGGTACCTGGTTTCACTAGACCCCAGCCCTTCTTCTCTATGATCTTTTTTTTAATTCAGTATGCTTTATAAGTTTTTTAAAGCAGAATACATGCAAAAAGAAGATAACACAGTACAATGACCAAGAAGAGGCTATCTTGTTTAATGAATTTGTAAATCCCTCTCCAAATCTTCCCCTAAAACTCAGCCTCTGGAGGAAGAGGCAGTACATGCACCCAATAAAAACAAACCCCTGTTGGGAGCTGTGGGTCTAGGGTTTGTAACTGCTGATACATACCAGAGACCATGTGCGGTTGATCTGCTGCAGCCAAAACTGCATCTAGATCTACAGAAGGACATAATACCTGTGGCC
This sequence comes from Neoceratodus forsteri, assembly GCA_016271365.2. Taxonomy (NCBI): domain Eukaryota; kingdom Metazoa; phylum Chordata; order Ceratodontiformes; family Ceratodontidae; genus Neoceratodus; species Neoceratodus forsteri. The sequence goes on from CM057453.1 coordinate 409,440,344, forward strand.
TGGTCCCCAGGAAGGTAAGTATTGTGTTCTTGATCTGGAGAAATTTAATATTGTCTCCTTGACGAAGGTGAAATCTATCCTGGAGGGCTGGAAATGGGGCTATGTCATCCCCCTGAAGGAAATCCTTCAGTGTGGCACATCTCAATTGAGGGAGAAAGGAAAGGGGAATGGGATGGTTACCTATTAGAAAATGGGGGTTATTAAGAAGAGGCTGGGTTGGGGATTGATGCCAGGCCACAGAGAGATAGGACTGCAACTGGTGAAAGACCTTAAGGGACCAGGCAAGAGGGGACCTTCTAAGTGCCTGGGGGAGCTGAGCCGGGTGTATATAACCTAGGGCCAATAAGGAACAAAGCGATTTAGGCAAGGCAAGGCAAGGCAAAATTTATTTAAAAGACGCCCAATCTCAGAGGCTCTGGGCACCGTACAGGCATTTAAACAAACATATTTAACATAGTAAATATATAAATTTACATATAAATACAAATCAATACAAAAATTAAAACCTAATAAATCCATATCTAAACATTAAATGCCTTAGAGAAAAAGAAAGCCTTTAGCTGGGCCTTAAAAACATCCACCGATGAAGCCTCTCTGACCATAGTTGGTAAGGAATTCCACAGAACCGGAGCTGCGGCACTAAATGCTGTATCACCAGCTGTTTTCAACTTAGTTCTGGGAATGGTCAGAAGGCATTCATTGGACGAACGAAGAGGGCGCGAGGAGAGGGCAGGTGACAGAAGGCCTAACAGGTAGCCAGGGCCCTGTCCGTGCAGGGCCTTTATAGGTGAGAAGACCCACCTTAAGAGGACTCTCCACCTGACTGGCAGCCAGTGCAATTCACTCAAAACTGGTGTAATGTGACAAAACTTTGCTGCCCAGTCAACAATCGGGCAGCTGCGTTTTGCACCAGCTGCAAAGCATTTACAAGCCAGATCTCTCTCTATGTCCAGCCGAATGGGGCTATATGCACTAGTCTGGGAAAGAGAGTCCAGCTTTAACCAGAGGGCTATTTTGCTCAAGTTAGGTCATATATTAAGTAAAAAGGGATGGAAGGGCCAAGCCTCCATGAGCTTTGGGGGCTGTGAGCTTTAGGTACGCTCTACGCACCATCTTATTCTTCCATAAGAAAGTATTAAAGGTCCTCTGCAGTCACATAAACCAGCATTTGGGGAGAAAAAAGCTCAGCATCCCTAAGGGGTATAGTAACCGTGGTAGTATATTCATTTTAAGAATATTAATGCATCCCCAGAGGGAGAGAGGTAGTGACCCCATCTCTCCAAATCTGATTTTAGGACTTATAGGAGGTCAGTGAGGTTTCTTTTGACCATAGTGGGGATGTCTCTAGCAATCTCTATACACAGGTATGTGAGGGTTTATGGTTTCCAGGCCAAGAGCCTCACGGTCCTCCCTGGTCGTACGGTTGTTGAGAGAAAGGATCTTTGATTTGGAGAGGTTCAGTTTATAAAACGATACTGCAGCAAAATGAGTCAATTTTGTCAGTAAACCGGGGATGGAAACTCCTGGGTCTTCAATATGCAGGAGAAGATCATCCACATATGCTGATATGGCATATCTCCTCTCTCCCACTTGAATGCCACTTATGGAGGGGGAGTTAAGAAGTCTGCATATTAAGGGCTCCAAATAAAAGTTAAAAAGAAGGGGTAGAGAGGACAGCCCTGAAGGGTGCCTCTTTGGAGAGGGAAGGGCTGTGAAAGACAGCCGTTGCACCATATTCGTGCTGTGGGGGAGCTATATAGGAGTTTAACCCACTTAATAAAATCTTCAGGGATACCAAAGTGTTTAAGGGTAGTGAAAAGAAATTGCCAGGAAACTCAAAAGCTTTTTCAACGTCTAGGGAGACCAGGATTGACGGGACATCTGACTCCCTAGATGCCAAAATCAAGTGAAGTAACTTTCTTGTATGATCACTTCAATGGCAGTTCACCATGAAACCCACTTGTTCATGGCCTATAACCTCTTGCATTACACTAGTCAGACGGTTAGCCAAAATTTTGGCTAACACCTTTACATCCATATTCAGCAGGGAAATTGGACGATAATTTTCAGGTTGTAGGGGATCTCTCCCCGGCTTGGGGATTAGAGTAATCAGGGCTTCTAGAAAAGTAGGGTCACTAATTCCCTTCCTAAACCAGAAGTTAAAAACCTCAGCCAAGACTTCTGGTTCCACTCCATGGGGAATGGCAGCATAGACGAGAGGCTGGAATCAGCCCCGACTAAAAACTCTCTCAACCCAGCGTAAATTGTGGTCCTGACATTCAAATATCTATACCGATCAATGCTGGGGAGGGTGTGCTGTAAAAACAGGGAGCAATTTATAGTTTACCTTCAAAGATGGAGGATTCTGCAGCCCAATCTGATTCAGAGGCCTTAGATTGCTCAGAACAGCGAGCGATGGCTTCCCGAGAAGTTCGTTGAATCTCTTCTAAAAATAAACCGAAGCAGGGTAAACCAAAATCTAAACAATCTGATCTATCAAGAATTGTTGACTTTCTGAGCTGAAATCAAAGAAACATACGGAGAACTTCTCCACGATGTCATGCAATTAGAGCAGCGTATGGACGAGCAGGAGCGGCAAGGGACAGTGACTGAAAACAGGGTCAATGAGCTTGAAACTAAGGTCCAGAAATTACAGGATCAGCAGGATCTGTTAGAGGCATGTCAGGAGGACTTTGAAAACTGTGCAAGGTGAAAGAATATCAGGATCTATAGTGTTCCTGAGGGCTCGGAAGGAGCAACCATAAAAGCATTCGTAGAGGTCTTACTACACACAGCCCTAGAGTTACCCCAGAGCTATGAACTGCAACTGAAGACAGGGTAGAGAAGGTTCAGAGGAGGGCAACAAAGATGGTGCATGGATTGCATCACAAGCCCTATGAGGACAGGTTGAAGGAACTGAACATGTACTCCCTGGAGGAGAGGAGGGAGAGAGGGGATATGATGGACACATACAAGTATCTTACAGGGAGGAACAGGGTGCAGGAATACATTATTTTTAAGCGAAAAAGATGTTCCAGGACTAGAGGGCATGGGATGAAGTTGGAGGGAGGACAATTCAGAGGAAACGTGAGGAAGAATTTCTTCACAGAACGGGTGGTGGACAAGTGGAACACCCTGCCAGAGGAAATAGTGGGGGCTGAAACAATCACGGGATTTAAGAATGCATGGGATAGACATAAAGGAATTCTGGAGGTCAGGGGCAAGGGGCAGCAGGCTTCTAGGAAAACATAAACTGAACTTACAAGCTCAAATGGGCAGACTGGGTGGGCCATAGGCCCTTATCTGCTGACACTGTCTATGTATCTATGTATCTATGGAGTGTATAAAATGGGCCTTGGCCCCAAAATCCACATCTTAGAATGCCCCACCTCGTTTAATTATCCTGCACTTTAACAGTAATGCTACGAAAGAGCAGGTGCTTTTTACTGCCTGGAGGAAACAGAAGACAGTCTATGGACAGACACGCATATATTTCAACCACGATTATGCCCCAAAAATGATGCGGCTGAGGTGAGCATATCTACCTTTGCTCCTGGTCATTAAAGCTGCTGGCTACAAGTTCACCACATCATATCCTGCTCGCCTTGTCGTGCAATTACCAACGGGAAAGGTGAAGTTCGTTACAGCTCAAGATGCCCGCATTGAATTAACCAAGGTTGGCCAGCACTTCCTAGACAGAACGTTCGGGCTTGGTAATCCACAACCACAACCAGTGAGATGGCAGATTGATTCCTCCAAACCCAAAGACAAACAGCAGGGCCTTGCTGCAGTTCGGAATGTGCTTGCTGCCTATTGAAAAGATGCTGGCCCTGGCGATACTTGAAGGGGTCTAAGGACATTTTGATTACTGCAGGTTAGAGGATCTGGGAGGGGGATACCCTTGCATTGGGGCAAGTGGCTTCCTCAGCCCTGGCCTGACTGTAGACCTCTAGCAGACCCTCTAAATTGGGCTAGCTTGGTGTCACTTGTTGGCTAGTCGCAGGGTGAGGCATCCCCCATGTGTTTGGGGGTATACTTAGATCCCTGCCTTATATTACTTGGGACACAATTATATTAGAATCGGACATTTACATTTTGTCTGTTAAGATGTTTTATTGTGTACCTTCTTCAGTCAACAGTTAAAATTCTGGGCCCTAAAGCCTGTGCTTTACAGTAAGGGAATCGATGGTTTTTAGGGATGTTTGTTCTTTATAACAGGTTGGCCTTTGTAGATTAATGTTAAGTGCATCAGCTACTGAATCTAAAGTGGGCAAAAATGGGCAGTCTGTTTGCAAAGAATATTTAGTTTCTTTTTGATTTCACAGAAGGTCGGGGCAGAGGAAGGGATTAGACAGCTGCTATTTTCCAATGCGGAGCTTTCCCTCACCTGAAATTCTTGTTTTGCTTATGTTTTCCTGTGTCTTAAGGGAACAATCTTCTGGTTCCTTGGGGGCCCCGAGCCTTCGGGCTTTGGGACTACATCCACCATTAGGGAGAACACCATGCTGCAAAGTTCTCCTTATGGGTACAGGGAGGAGAAATAACACCTCCTCACTGCTGGATCATTTTGATCATTTATACTGAAATATCTGTACATAGTTTTGCATATATTATGCATATGCAATTGTTAATGTTAAGGTTAACAGTTAATGTTATTTTTGATGTTCTTTGTGATTCTGGGTGCAGTGAGACAGACTATTCTATAGGTAGAGATGTAGAGAAGGGATCTGGCGTCTTACAGAAAGGGTACAGAAGCATTTCTAAACAAAGGGTGTTCTTAACAGAGTTCGATTGGAGCTCATTTCCTATGGGTGACCTTGGAACAGTCCTTGGGGGGAGGATATATATTTGGATTGTTCTGCGATGTCTGGAGAGGAGGGGATTGACCACATTCAGCTGGGAGATGTAGCACATTTCAATAAGGCCTGGTACTACAATGCTGTTAAATGGCTGATAAGGTGATTTGACTGCTTTCCCTTATCATAATTGGGATCAACAACCCTATTAAAAGATCAAAGCTCCAGCAGTATCTGTGTCAACAGGGAGCTCATCTAATTTACCTACATGAGACTCATTTGTCTCCTTTAGAGCATGCCAAACTTGCTGCAGGCAGCAGATATGTAGTTTTCTCCTCCTTGAGCAGAACTGGAAAGTGTAGGGGAGTGGCCATATTGATTCCTCAAACTACTTTTTTTTTGAAAGAGCAATAATTATTCTATTATTCTATAAGAAGCTGTAAAATGGTTGAGGGGGTCCAGAGAAAATTTACTAAAAAGATAAGAAGTCAAGAGAAACTGGATTATGCTTCCAGGTTAACTAACTTGCAATTATACTCTACAGGCTATAGACAAATACGTGGAGATTTATGCTTCACATATAAAGCACTAAAAGATAATTATTTAAGTGCAACTATAGGCCTAACATTGAACAATACTACAGCCAATACAAGAAATAATGGACTTTCTAATTAAGGGAGAATTTATGAAAACTACTAAAAGAAGCAATTTGTTTACACAGAGGGTGGTTAATGTATGGAACAGTCTACTGGCAATCGTGGTATCTAGTCCAACCATGGACACCTTCAAAATTAGACTTGATCAACATATGGGAAACAGAAAATACTTTTATCACCTATAAATAGGTGTGAGTTCTTTAAAGGGCGTCAAGCCTATTGAACTTGTATACATTCTATGAATCTATGAATCTATGAATATGAGGATCCAGCTGGATATTTTATCATAGTCCAGGGCTGCCAAGCTGACCAGGAAGTTACACTTGCCAATGTGTACTTACCCCCAGGGGCTTCCCCGCTTTTACTCTGTAGATTTCTAAACAAATTAATAGATATACATAAAGGGATAATGTTAGTTGGAGGCGACTTCAATATTACTCTCTTGCCCCAGAGGGACTCCTCCGGCCCCCAGTCATATAGAAACTCCCCTACACAAAAACTTCTATGGGTGCAGCTCCCCCAGTTGGAACTAACTTATGTCTGGAGGCATTTTTTTACCACCATGGAGGGCTACACCTTTTACTCGGCCCATCACCACACATTCTTTAGATTGGACTATATCTTTGCCTCTATGGAATTTTTAGACAAAATACAGGATATCACAATAGGGGCAAGGGTTCTATCAGACCACACACCACTGCTGCTGAAGATCTCCTTGGGAGTTTCTCAGAAGTCCGCCCTTTGGAGGCTCAATGTTTCCCATCTACAGGACCCTGAGTTTATTCAAATGATGCAAACTCGTATCCCCCAAATCATTACAGACAACTTAACCCCTGATATCTCTCCTACAGTGGTTTGGGATACCCTAAAGGCGGTAATTAGGGGGGAAATTATAGCCTATTTAGCCCGTAAGGCTAAACAAAGAGAAACCAGATATAAAACACTATTGGCTCTCCTTTCAGAGCTACAGGGAGGAGCAGCAAAGGGTGAGAGGGTCTCCCCTACTGAGCTTAGATAGGTATAGTCTGAAATACAAGGGATCCTAGACCGTAAAGTCCAGGCTGCGCTCCTATACACTAAGTGGTTTTATTATGAAGGGGGCTCCCATGGGGCCAGAAACTTAGCTAAAAGGATTCAGGCTTTTAAACACATGGGCACCGTCACCAAAATCTCAAGATTTAAATACTGGAGAGGTGAAGTATCGGAGTGCAGATATAATGAATGTTTTCCAAACCTTTTATAAAAGATTATATGCCGAGCGGTCCCTCCTCTTCTCCTGAAGCTACTAGGGTGTTCCTGTCTCCTCTGACCTTTCCAAAGCTCACAGATTCTCAAAGAGCTCATTTGCTGAGTCCCATCATGGATGCCGAAATTCAATCAGTAATAGGCAGGGCTAAGACCTTAAAATCCCAAGGCCCTGATGGATTCGCTACCGAGTGGTATAAAGCTCTAGCCCCTACATTACTGCCTCCCCTCTGTCAAGCTTTCTTAGATATTCAGCAAGGTGCCCCCCCAGCCTCATGGGCATATGCAGTCATACTGCCATATTGAAACCTGGTAAAGACCCCATAACAACAGACTCTTATAGACCCATTTCAGTCCTTAGTTGTGATTATAAACTCTACGTGTCCATATGGACCCATTAACTGGAGGACATCCTGTCAGGTCTGATCCACTCGGACCAGACCAGCTTCTTAAGGGCAAGACAAACTACTGGCAATGTCCAACGAACCATACATTTAATGGTACACATTTCCAGGAGACCTTCCCCCTCCATGTTGATTAGCCTAGATGCCTATAAAGCCTTTGACAGGGTCTCCTGGGGATTCCTCTGGGAAGTCCTGTCAGCATTTGGTTTCCCTGATGAGGTGATTAATTTGCTGAAGGGGATGTACTCCTCTCCAAAAGCCTATATTAGACTTAACGGGGAGATTTCTACTCCGATACCCCTTGAGAGGGGCACCCAACAGGCATGTCCCCTTTCTCCACTTCTGTTCACTGTTTACATCGAGCCTTTGGCTATGATGATTCAAGACTCCCAGGCTTTTTCAGGAATTGCAGCTGGAAAGAGGGAATGGAGACTGTCTCTCTATGCAGATGACATTCTTCTCTCCTTACTGGACCCTGATAAGTCTCTCCCAGCTCTTGAGGATATTTTGGAAAATTTCACCCAGGTCTCAGGATATAGCACAAATTCCTCAAAAACTGAAGTTATTCCTTTTCAATATACCCCCCAATCATATAAAGGCCCGGTTTCATTTTGGATGGAGGAACACTAAAATTAAGTATTTAGGAGTGACTCTCCCACAAGATGTCCAAAATATACTTCTTTTGAATTATGAGTCACTTACTCAACGAATAGAGGGAGACATTCATGAATGGTCCCATCTCCATCTTGCATTCTACCTTAAGATTGATCTTATTCACATGAACATTTTGTCCAGGTTGTTGTATCTATTTCAAATTATCCCTCTATTCCCTACCCCTTCCTATTTTACCTCCTGGAATTGTACTTTGGCCAGATTTGTCTGAGGAGGTAAGAAACCTTGGATTCGTTGGACTATTTTACAGCTCCCTATGGCTGGGGGGGGTCTGGCTCTCCCTAACTTGTTTAAATATGCCCAAGCCACTGTCCTGGTCCGGGTAATGCAGTGGAGTTACCCAGCCTGTACCCTTCAATGGAAAACTCTAGACCAAACCCTTAATCAAATCCAGGACTTCATTCCGGTTATTTTTTTCTCAAGCCTGCCTTCTGCTGGTTTCCCTATCTATTTTCAAGGCATGCGTTCTAATCAAGAACCCTGGTACAAACTGAGGATCTCAGGAGATTGGGAGCTGGTTTCTTATTTCTTGAAGCTAGTCAAGTCTGAGATGTCTCCCCTTTTCCCCCAAGCACTGCAGACATTTGAGCAGTGGGGTGAGAGGGGCTTAAAGTTCTTGTTCCAAGTGATGGACCCAGAGGGGCCTCTTCACTTTCAGAAGATTCAAGAAATATATGGGATTCACCAGACAGACCTTCAGATATATGTTTTACTAAAAGACCTCCTAACTCAGAGGGACCCTCGTTGGAGTGCTCTGCCAAAACCACTTCCTATGCTACTGCAGCTTTTCATTGCAGCCCTTAAGGGGCAGCAATGGCCACACCTCATTGGGGTGACCTATGGGGGACTACAGGAGCTCTCCCGGGAATCCACGGTCTCAATTTTGAAAGCATGGAGTAGGGAACTAGAGGTACCGGTCTCTGAGGAGGACTGGAGTAAATATACAAAGCTTTCATTGTGGGTCCCTCTGGTTCTCTATTAGAGGGAATTTTCTTGGAAAATGAAGAATAGATTTTTTAATACTCCAGCTAAAGTGGCCAAAATAACAGGGGATCCATATGGGAAATACTGGAGGAACTGTGGGGAGGGGAAGGTTGGCCAATGCCATGTCTTTTGGTCTTGCCCTGGTATTAGGAGGTTTTGGTGAGATATAACATCCACCCTAACTGATTTGGTGGGAGAAGAGGCAGTGCTAACCCCTGAGTTGGTCCTTTTGATGGTCCCCCCTGTGGGACTTAGTCTCCAAAGGGGATCTCTTTTGGTAACATACATCATGGCTGCCAAAAAGGTGATTACATGCCTTTGGGATAGTAGTGTCTCACCATTACTTACTGTAGTGATTGCTTTAAAATTATGAGAGACCTTTATGTATTACAGAAGCTTAATTCCAAGGGACCAAAACCAGATACTTCATTTGAAATTAGCTGGAGAAAATGGGTCATGTATACAACTCAGCAGGATCCTCTCTTCATGCCATGATGTGTAGAGATAAGAATAAAACCTTTTGTGGGGAGGACTCAGAGGACTTAGCAGGCAGGTATATGCCATCTCAAGAGGTCTACATGTTTAGCTCTAGACTGGACACCTTTAACCCTCTAATGCATACCTTAACATGGCAATTAAGTTATATTATGTGCTTTGATTTATGGGCTTTTGAAATCCAGAATGTACCAGAGCTGTCTTTTTTATCCCTATATCCACCTGTATGATTAACTCTGTATTCCACCAACTATGTCTCACTTATACTGCTGTATGGATACCTATGAGAAAAAAATCAATAAAAACTAAAGTTTAAAAAAAGAAAAACCTCAGCCAAAAGTGGTGATAGCAAGGAAGAATGAGCCTTATATAGATTGCTTGGGAGACCATCCGGCCCGGGGCCTTGTCTAAGGCTAGTTGTTTTATAACCTGCTCCACTTCACTTGAGGAGATCGGAGCCCCTAAGTGCTCTACCAAGGAGATATATATGGTAGGAAGGGCAGCAGACATCAGGTAGGCTGTTATCTCCTGTGGTGCGGGAGTATGAGTCCCCTCAAGGGAGTAAGGTACCTGGTAAAAATCTCTAAATATGGAGACAATATCTCTGGGATTGGTGATAGCATCCACTTCAGGAGATGGCCGCAACCTCAGGATCACTCTCGATGTCTCTGCCTGCTTTAACCGAAGGGCCAGGAGTTTCACGGCTTTCTCCCCTGTCTCTAAGTAGGTAAGTTTAGTTCATTGGAGAGCAAGCGCTACCTTTTGGGCCATAATATCGGCAAATTGTGACTGCAAGTGATGTAGATGTGCCCAATCTGAATCTGGGGAGGTATGGTTAATGGAGCATTCTATCTGGCGTATTTCACCCAAAGGAGCTTCCGGGGTGTCTTTGTTCTTACGAGACCGAGTGGTGGCAAGGCGAATACATTTGCCTCTAAGAGCGCACTTAAGTGCAGCCCACACCGTGTTGATCCTATCCACTGAGCCCCTGTTATTCAGGAAGAATTCTGAAATGAACTCTTGGATGTGAGCTAGAGTGGAGGGGACACATAGAAGTTCGGTATTAAAATGCCAGAGGAAGTCCTTACGGATTCCAGGCCTTAACAAATAGATAAGACTCACCGGGGAATGATCTGACAGCACTCTAGGATCAATAGTGGCATCAATGATGCCAGGGAGGGCAAAAGAGGTAACCAGGAAGTAGTCTATGTGGGATGAAGTTCTATGTGGCAGGGAAAAATATGTATATTGCCATTCTGAGGGGTACAAAATATGTCAGGTGTCCACTGCCCCCAATCCTGACATTAGGTCCCTTAATGATCTTTGGGCTGGGGTAAGATCTATTTGTTTACTGTCCGACCGATCTATATCCGATTGGGGAAGTAAGTTCCAGTCACCCCTGAGAACAGTCAGGATAGGTGGGTCAGAGACTAAAAGTGAGAGTAGGTGTATAAAAAAGTTGAGTGAGTCTGTGTTTGGTCCATAAGTGGAACCTATGATTATCAGGAGTGATTCAAGGGTACCTCGGAGAATAATAAACTGCTCTGATGGATCTCATCATTCATGGGTCAGTACAAATAGGACTGATTTAGCAAATAAGATAATTGTGCCCCCCCTTTTAGAGGAGGCGCCAGAACTGAAACCTGCCCTACCCAAAGCTGTTGGAAAAGGGAGATGTCTTCTCTCTTTAAGTGGGTCTCCTGCAAGCACACAATGTTGGCCTGTATGTGCTGGAGATGGTGCAGGACCATTAAACGTTTCTTCCTTTCTTGGGCCCCCTTTAATATTCCAGCTAACAAATTTATAAAGCCCCCCATCTTTAAGGTGGTCTACAGGTACTAGCTGTGAGGCTGAAAAACCATACCTTGCCCCATTTATTAGCCAAGTTAAACAAAAATATCCCTAATGCACAGAGATACCCCTCCCCCCCACTAGCAGCCCCCTTCATGAGTAAGTCAAGTCAAAAGTGTAGAGAAAACCCTGCTAAAACCCAAGACACAGAAAAAAAACCATCCCCATCCCCATTCCTGTAAATCCCAGAGATGGTTAAACACTAGTAGTAGAGAGATAACCCCTCCCTCCCTATAACCTAAGATCAAACAACAAACAACATGACTCTTACCCCCGATTCCAAAAACCGCACTCCTATAGTACCCCGTCAGGTGAATGTGCCATCCAGCCACCCACATGTAAGCCCATCTACCTCTTTCCCCTTCCCCGCCACCCCGCAGCTCTCTTAAGCAGATTAACAGGTGTACTAACCTATCATAAGTCTAAACATGAATCATTCTTTAGAATATTAACCTAAAAAAAAACATATCTTAGGATAAAGATTTTAAATATAAACCTTGCAAAGAACAGTAGAATTAACTGTAGTCAAAAATGGTTTTCTGCTACCTCAGGATAGTAAGAGTCCCTTACAGGGGGAAGCTCGTGAATCTTGTTCATATGACGCCAGTCCAAGGATCCAGTGTGTATAGTCGAGCCACCCCAGTGTGATTCTTGTAATTTAAAACCAAGGGCACTTACCCCTAAACCGAGGTATAAGAGATACCCACCCCAAGCATAAACAGAAGGTCATTAAACATAATAAAATTTAATGTAGCTCAAGGTAGTGAAGGGCACCAAAATCAAGTAGATCAATCAGGCTCAAATGAAGAGATCCGTGAGTAAGATCTTTAGCTTCGAGGTTGCTTGCAATGCGGTATCAAAAGTTTCCATTGTTCCGCATGTTTCATCTGCAATATGGCAGGGTAGCGAACTCTGTAGGGGATCCCTGCCGTGATTAACTTCTACAGAATAGGATGGAGCTCCTGCTTCTTGACCCTCACTGAGTGTGGTAGATCCTGGGCAACTCTTAAACGATGTCCCTCCCATTTCAACCCCTGGATGTCTCTTATCTTAGTCAGGATATGCTGTTTATCCTGATAATTAAGGAGTTTGAAGATAAGAGGACCGGGGGGGCAATGAACAATGGGCCCTCTCCACCACATATATATTGTATTGTGTGGTGAAGGACCAGCCGGGTGCTCACATAGCTTCTGGACAAATTTGATGGGGTTCGGCCCCTCTTCTTTATCAGGCAAATCAAATAAGATCAGATTATTACGCTGGCTGCGCCCTTCAAGATCTTCCAGTTTGTCTTCTATCTTATGGAGCTTCTGATGCAATAGGTTATAGTCGGTTTCCATTTTTCCCCTCCATTTCTCAGTGGAAACAAGTCTGGCTTCAGCATCGCTTATTCCTATGGTAAGCGATTCAATAGAGGAGCTCATTTTTTTAAGTCCCCAGACATATCAGCGAGAGAAGCCTGCAGTGGCTTTATTAGCTCAATGAAGCACTTTTCAGTCAGCGCCAAGCTCAGAGTCGAGGACTTAGTTGAACTAGCTGGTTGATGCTTGGGCCGTTTTGCAGCTTTTTCTTTCTCGGGCGTCTGCAGTGGAGTGTGGCACAGTGTCGGGTTTTTCATCTCCGCTTCCATTTGGACCACAAGTGACAATGACCCGACGGGAGCAAAACAGACAGGTAATCTATTGGGGCCAATTTAAACAGAAGAAAGGTGCAAAAAGTCACAAAAACTGCAAGGGTAGCAGGGAGCAACAGGGAGATACAGCTCAAAGGACGGGAGCCATCATGTGACTCTCCTCTATAATCTTAATAGCATCCTCTGGGGTGGAGTACAATTCAGTTCCTGATTGCCAGAAGACTGGGAAGCAAGCAGGGTATGGGGTTTGGAATCGTACACTGTGCTCTCGCAGGATGCGCAAGATAGAAGCATAGGCAATCCATTTCTGGAGAATAGCTGGGGGATAATTCTGGTCAAACATGAGTAGCGCTCCATTGTAGCCCACTGATTTCTGCTGCCAGGCCTGCCACAGGATTGCTTCTTTTTCCTGAAAGCTGGAGAATTTCATAACTACCAACCTGGGGTAGGTCTTTGGGTCTGTGGGCTTCAGCGTGAAAGCTGGTGCACCCTCTCAATGTGGAAATTCAATGAGGCTGGTAAGTCCAATACATGCCTGAGAAGGTCAGACATAAAATCTGCCATATTGTCTGTCTCTGACCCCTCAATTAAACTGTAAATTCTCAGGTTAACCCAGCGGGAGTGGGCCTCAAGATCTAGGCACTTCAGGTTCAATTGCTCTTGCTGGTCCACTAGAAAATTAACTGCCTGTGTGAGCTGGTGCAGATCATCTTCCATGGTGGTAATTCGATCTTCAGCCTGCCGAACTCTGGTTTCCAGTGCCATAAGTTTAGAATTCAGTTTCTTGAATTCTGTTTGATTCTCCAATCAGAAGTTTTTCATTTCAGAGAGGAGAGTCTTGAGACGAGACCATGAAAGCTTCTCTTGTTCTGCCTCTGTGTTGGTGTCAAACCCTGCCATGCTGGCTGAAGAAGTCCCACGGCTCGGCACAGAGCTGTTTGGGCTCAATCCTTGGGCATACTGACAGACTGAACGTAGTTCCAAGTGGGATCTGGTAGATTTAACCCTCTCCTTATGCTTTGAAGCCATTTTGATTCAAATGTAGTGGTTTTATTGATGAGAAGGATTTTTAAATGAAGTGGTGAAGGAGCTCCACTTCCTACCTGCCATCTGTTTGATGACATCACTGGAAGTCCATGTGTAACTGTTTTTATTCTGTGTTATGCATTTTATCATGACTTTTTAAATTGATTATATGAACTTGAGATTTGAAACCTTAAAGTTGAAACTTGGGAGTCTCCCAGTCCATGTCTGGCATGTTGAGATCCACCATCACCACCATGTCCCCTTTAGCTACACTGCAAGCCCATTTTTCCCCAGTTCCCTATCAGCTTCCTTACATTGATTTGGAGGTCTGTAAACCACCCGTACCTTCACACACTTACCAGATGGAGTAGTCAGGTTTATCCAGAGGGACTGCATCCCAGCATTGGCACTCCTAACTGGCCCTTCTTCTGTGACCTTTATGTTATCTTTCACATAAAGGGCCACCCCTCCTCCTTTGCCTGTCTCCCTATCCTTTATGAACAGAGTGTCCTCTGGCATCGCCAGGTCCCAGTCATTGTTTTCCAATGCCCCAGTTTCCATGATGGCCACCTATCTAGTTTGGCATTGGTTACCAGGGTCTGTAGTTCACTAATCTTATTTCCCAGGCTCCTGGCATTTAGGCAAACCACTCTTCATTCACGGTTCCTTCCTTTTGTCTGACCTTTTCTGGCTGATCTGCCCTCCCCTGAGGTCCCGAAGGGACTTGCAATACTGAAGGGGGACAAGGCTAAGGGACCAGATGGGATACACCCAAGGGTACTAAAAGAACTCAGGGAGGTGCTAGCTGCATCACTGATAGCCTTTTTCAACAGCTCATTGGAAGCACACATGGTTCCTGAGGACTGACTTGGTCCCTTTACATAAGAGTGGCAGCAGGAAGGAGGCTGGCAACTATAGGCCAGCCAGTCTTACCTCAGTGGTGGGGAAATTAATGAAAACCTCACTGAAAGAAAAATTGGTAGAGTATCTTGAAACCAATGAGCTGCAAGACCACAGGCAGCATAGATTTACAGGGAGGAGATCATGCCAAATGAATCAATTAGATTTTTTTGACTGGGTGACCAGAGAAATAGATCAGGGGAGGGCAGTGTACATGGTCTATCTGGACTATAGGAAGGCCTTTGACACTGTGTCACACAGGAGGCTGATAAAGAAACTGATAAGCCTAGGGGTGGGATCCAAAGTGGCAAACTGGTTAAAAACGTATTTATTTATTTCAAAAGATTTACTGGGAAAGGCATACTAAGCTGAAATAGATAATTTCCAGATGCATCCTGAGAGGATGGGGGAATGAGGAGAGTACAGCAGTCAGTTACAACAGTCGGTTGTACAAATCAAAAATATAAGTTAAACGCTTGAGAAGCAACAGTTCACAGAGAAGAGATTTGAGTGCGTGGGAGGAAGGAGCAGCATGAATAGAAATGGGAAGAGACTGCATAGTTTGGGGAAGTGGAAGGAGAAGGCAGCTTGGCCAGCAGAGGATTTTATGGAGGAGAGTGCAAGACAGCAAGGACCAAGGGCTATAAAGACAGTAGGAGATAGAAGGGGGACTTGAGGAGGGAGGAAAGGTAAGAGAAGAGGAACCCAAGCCATAATTTGGAGCTAAAAGCTGAGAGTGAGATGCCTAGCAACAAGGGAGGGAATAGAGAGGGAGAGGTAAAGTGAGCAGTGGTGGATTCTAAGGGGGCAAGCACTGGGCAAAGTGGCAGAAGGAGTTAAATATTAGGTCCAGTCTGGCTAGGGTGGTTTGTGACTAGCACTGGAAAAATGTCACTGTAGTCGAAGACAGGGAGAATCATCTTTGAGATTATCTCTCATCGTGCAGAAAGTGGGATACTCATTTTATCCCTGTAAAGCAGATCCAGTTTGGGGTGAAGCTTCTGATGTATGGTATCCACATGAACAGAGAAATCGAGGTGGCAGTTCAGCCAGAGCCTGCAGTATTTAAAGGAGGACACGTACTCAATTTCGACACCACCAAGGGTATGGAAAGTGGGGAAGGGGGTTAACTAACAAGTCTCTGCCTTATGCCAAAAGTCATGGAGACCATTTTCTTGGCATTGAGGGATAGTGTATTAAAGAGGAACTGACATCAATAGAATTTCTTAATGTCTGAAAGCCCATAAAAAGCTAATTTGATTGAGCAGTTGTGTTGATCTGTGAATCTTTGCAGTCCAGAGTTATTCATATGTAAATCACTCTGTACATAAGGGCTGGTGGCAGCCATATGTTTTGGGCTCCTGACAGGAAATGATGTCACTAAGGGTCTAGGTCTTCCTTTGACTGTATTTAATCCAACAGGTTAAATAGGAAATAGACTGTTTTATTAAGTGTGTTTTAAGATGTTATCACAACACTTTCTACATCTATAATAATTGTTTTGTATGTGTATTGAAACTAGTGAGCTATCACCTTTACATTTCAAACTGTTAGTAAAAATAATCCATCTTCAGAATTGCTTTAATCTTTAGGCTATACTGCCAGTGCCAGCTGATCATCAAAAACTACACAGCTTAATGCTGGCTCTGTGGTGCGAACAGGTATTGAGGCCCCATATCAGGATTTCTAAATCCTGGCTGTGTTCATGTCAGTACAGATTTCTGGGACTGCCACAGCATCAACTTTGGTATTTTTCCAATCCCTCTCTTTCACCCTTTTCTCTTACAATTTCAGGTGTGAACTCAGGTCTACAAGATGCAAATGTGGCTACGTACCTACTGGCCTGGCATCATGGGGCCAGCCTTGAAATGTGTAGCTTTTGATTATCAGCTGACAGTACAGCTGTGAACAAGCTTCATTCATCCATCAGAATGGGTTTTGAACATGCGTTAAGATTCTGAAAATATTATAGTCTTTCTATTCAGATTTGACTTGAAAAGAAAAAAATAGGACACAATTACTTGTTTATTAATGGCAAAAACACATAGATGGACAACATTGTTAAAACATGCATAACCTGAAATGCATTATTAAAATACAGAATAATATATGGGTGTGTGTGTAACCAGAATTTTACACAAACTCGAGGTGTGGGATGCAACATAATCCCCGAGGGATTTATAAAAGCATCACAGACTGAGTGTGTGTGTACAATTCTGGTTTTTACACACACAAACACAATTACAATTTTATTTAATTAGGGGTGATATTTTGTCCCTTTCAGCACAGTTCAGTTAGAGCAGCACTTGTGTCAGAGATAGAGACACACACACAGCCTGTCTCTCGCTTCTGTTTCTTTCTTTTCTTTTTTCTTTACTTTACAGTGGTAATGACTTTCTGGAAAGTCATGGTCCTTCAGCATTGCTGCATAGTGTAAGACGTGCTCCAAGGGTATAAGCGGCAGTATCAACCAGATAGATTTTTTTCATTTTCAAGGCAGAATCAACTAGATAGATATTTAAAAATATTTAAAATTGTATTTCTCTTAACAGTGTGTGGCAAAGCTTGAGTACTGGTACCTGTGCTCAGTAATGGAGCCACCATGTTGGGCAAGATGTTCAGTCCACCCGCAGTAAAACTACATGCCAGTTAGCTTTTTGTGGTGATGCTTAATTGACAGGTGTTGATTACAACCTCCTGGTTGTAACCACAAATATCAGCTGGGAGGTTGTAACTGGAGATAAATGTGTCTTTATCTGTATGTAAAAAATTATCACCATTAACTAAAGAGTATGTTTTTTTCATTTGTAATTTATGGTATATTACAGTTCTTTTCTCCCCTCCCCCCCAGGTCACGACATACATGTGCATGTACGTGCACACACGCCAGGATCCAGTGGCCCTATACACCCCTCCCCAGACTTCTTTACTGCTCCAACCGTCTGCACTGCCCACCGGACCTCCACCCAGTGGGAGCAGGACTACAGTGGAGTGGGCATCCACCCCTTTGGAGGGGACAGCCACAGCTCGATCCCACTCCAACCCTCCCCCCGAGCCGGCAATCTGGCGACCCGAGGTAGTTTCCAAACCCAGGTCACCGGCATAGCATGAGATAAGGCACCAGTGCCTCAGCCCTCTGTGCCACTGGGCTGGCTGCTATTAAAGAGTAACTTACTTCTTTTGAGGAAGTTAAAATTATAACAATTTCTTACTGAAATACTTTGAATGGAATGGGATTTTCTGCCATGACAATGCCAGAATTCTATTGGATTATTAGGAGGCAGTATAGCACAGTGGTTAAGGGCACTGAGCTACAAACCTGTACTGACATGAACACTGCCAGGGTATAGAAATCCTGATATGGGACCCCAATACCTGTTGGCACCACAGAGTTAGCCTTGAGATGTGTCATTTTTGATGATCAGCTGACACTGGCAGCATAACCTAGAGATTAAAGCAATTCTAAAAATGGATTATTTTTACTAAAAGTTTGAAATGAAAATGTGATAACTCACTAGTTTCAATGCACATACAAAACAACTATTATAGATGTAGGAAGTGTTTTAATAACACCTTAAAACACACTTAATAAAACAATCTATTTTCTACTTAACCTGTTGGATTAAATACAGTCAAAGGAGAACCTAGACCCTCGGTGGCATCATTTTCTGTCAGAAGCCCAAAACATATGGCTGCCACCAGCTCTTAATTACAGGGTGATTTAAATATGAATAACTAAACTGCAAAGATTCACAGATCAACACAATAGCTCAATCAAACTAGCTTTTCATGGGCTTTCAGACATTAAGAAATCCTGTTGATGACAATTTCTCTGTAACCCAGAACTGGTGCTGGATTTTGGTGAAGCTGAGTTGGAGCTGGGCTATGAGGACAGAGGTAGAGGATCCAGAAGCATAGAGGAACATGTCATCTACATACATGTGAATGGACGCAGAGGACAAGGCAGAAGGAAAGTCATTTAGGAATATGGAGAACAGAATAGAGCCAATGATGGATCCTTGTGGTATGCCATAGCAGATAGGGAGAAGAGGGTATAAAGCATTGCCAATATGGACAGCATGAGATCTGACCTCAGGGTAGGAGCGGAGCCATTCAACTGAGTAAGCAGAGAGCCCCACTGCCTTAAGCTTGTCTAGAAGGATAGTGCGGGCAACGATGTTGAAGGCTTTGGCGAGGTAGACAAAAATGGCTGAAGTGACCAAGTCCTGATCCATGCTGGATAGGATGGAGTCAGCAAGATGCAAAAGGGAAGTTGAGGTGGACTGGGACTTCCTATAACCAGACTGGAAGGGGGGTGAAGAAAGAGGAGGAATGAAGGAAATGGGAGAGTTGGGAGAGAACAAGGTGTTCCTGGAGTTTAGCCAGAGTAGGGTGGAGAGAGATAGGGTGGTGGTTACCAGGGGAGGAGGGTGCACACTTTTGGGAAGAGGAAGGACTGTAGCTTGCTTCTATAGGTCAAGGACTGAGGTGGGAGTGAAGGAGAAGTTAAGAAGCTAGGTACCAGGGAGAACAATGGCAGGAGCATAGACAGGAGTTTAGGGTCAAGACCATCTGGGCTCCCACATTTGTGAGGGCTTAGAGTCAACAGCACTTTGAGGGAAGCTTAGGGTACAGTGGGGGAGAAGGAAAAGGGAAGGGTGGAGGATGGATGAGGATTAAGGAGGGAGAGGAATGGGAGAGGGGTGGAGGAGGAGGGGGAGGAAAGAAGTGAAAGGGCACAGGAGGTAAAAAAGGAGTTGAAAGATGAGGCAACAGTTGCAGGGTCACGACAGTGCTGTTGTCCACCTTTAAGATGGGTGTAGGGGATACGTAAGAGGAAAGAAAAGGATGTGAATGACCTTCCAGAACTTAGAGGGGTGGTTAAGGTTGTTCTGGAGGGTTCTGTGTAATATCAGTGAAAGCAAAACAGCGATGGCAAAATGGTGACGGGAAAAGAGCGAGGCCAAAAGGAGTGACCATCACATAACAGCGATCTCTGAAATGAATGAATTTCTGTGGGGGCTTTGCTCACCACAGCCCCTTTCTATATATATATATATAAACATCTCTGGTGGGGGATACATTGGGGAGGGGAGAAAGCTGTAGGTTGCCTTTTTGGTGATCACTGTTTTTCCGTGTCGCCCTTTTCCCCTTGCTGTTTTACAGTCGTGGTTTTAACAATTGTGATCCTGCACTCAGGCAGGATATAGGCAGGGGCATTACCAGCAGGAAAAGGGAGGTCATAATTCCGCTATACAAGACACTAGTGAGGCCCCACCTGGAGTACAGTGTACAGTTCTGGAGACCATACCTACGTAAGGACATAGGGTAGAGAAGGTTCAGAGGAGGGCAACAAAGATGGTGCATGCATTGCATCACAAGTCCTATGAAGACAGGTTGAAGGAACTGAACATGTACTCCCTGGAGGAGAGGAGGGAGAGAGGGGATATGATAGAGACATACAAGTATCTTACAGGGAGGAACAGGGTGCAGGAAAACACTATTTTAAGCGAAAAAGATGTTCCAGGACTAGAGGGCATGGGATGAAGTTGGAGGGAGGACGAGAAAGAATTTCTTCACAGAACGGGTGGTGGACAAGTGGAACACCCTGCCAGAGGAAGTGGTGGGGGCTGAAACAATCACGGGATTTAAGAATGCATGGGATAGACATAAAGGAATTCTGGAGGTCAGGGGTAAGGTGCAACAGACTTCTAGGAAAACAAACTGAACTTACAAGCTCAAATGGGCAGACTGGGTGGGCCATAGGCCCTTATCTGCCGACACTGTCTATGTATCTATGTATCTATGTATCTATGCACTCATGGTTTTCACAGGATACCATTCTGGAGTGTTACTGCAAAGTAATCACCCTTTGCAAGCCTAGTAGCTCTGGTACAGGCATTGCAAAGGGCCCCGTAACTAGAAAGGTAAGATTGGAAACCAGTGAATTTGTAAATCCGTCAGGCAAGGTCATGCTCAAGTTCATGCTCAGACCCTAGTTTTTCTCAAGAGGGCATGGTGATCCCCGATAGACAAGAACTTGGAGTTAAAGAATTCGAGGGCCAAGATAATGTTATTGGCAGTTGAATTGCTAGGCCAATCGGTAGCATGACGAGAGAACAGGCCCAGAGATTGAAGAATCAGACCTGATCTGTATGAATTTGGGTGGAACTTTGAGATTATCTATCTTGCACACACAGTAGACCATGTGGTGGTCACTGAGGGCATTGGGAAGGGTGCCAGCCAGAAGCTGGCTAATAGATAGGAGACAGAGGGTGTTGGTTAACAGCACTCACTCTAATGATGGAAGAATGACCACAAGGCTGAATACTGGGACTGATCCTCTTGAATGTCTTCATAAGTGACATTGCAGAAGAACTGGAAGGAAAAGTATGCCTTTTTGTAGATGGTACCAAAATCTGCAATAGGGTGGACACTCAGGAGTAGCTGGAGAGAATGTGTAAGTGTAACCCCCCCCCCCGGGGGGCTTACCTGAATATGCCCAGACTGTCCCATTTCTGCTGGTGCTCCTGGGTTATTTCCCTATTTCCCACTGTTGGCATGGCTGTCTTCTGCCCTGTTTGGGCATAATTTCATGGTTGTGAGCTGCCAGCATGTTTGGTTCTGTAGGCACTCTCGTGGGGACGAGGAGTGTTTGATGCTCCTGACTGCCATTGCGGTCTGAAAGCTGGGGGTCTGCCTTCGGTCCCTCCTGGTGATCCTGGGGACTGGAGACCTGAAAGGAGCCAGGCAGAAACCCAGAATGAAGCCCAAAGGGGAGCTCATGCAATGGGACCACTTGGGGGACTCTTGAATATTAATGAGCAGTCCATACATATTAATGAGCCACTGCCTACCGCCTGGGGGGACTGAGTTTCAGTAGCAGCAACAGATAAATGGCAGGGCTACAGTGATGAGAGTGGGCTCTTTTGAAAGGGCAAAGTTGGGGCTACAATCCAGTGGTGGGATGGTGCAGCTGTGGGAAATTGTTGGGCTACACCAGTCATGAGAAGGGGGAGAGG
Organism: Neoceratodus forsteri; assembly: GCA_016271365.2. Lineage (NCBI taxonomy): Eukaryota > Metazoa > Chordata > Ceratodontiformes > Ceratodontidae > Neoceratodus > Neoceratodus forsteri. The sequence continues at coordinate 409,462,028 of CM057453.1, forward strand.
TTGCATAGAATTGAATGGACTCCATTAGACTGAATGGGAGCTGACATGTTGGTGACCCCTAACCCTTTAATTTTTAGCCAATCATAGAAATGTAGAATTTGTCAGCAGATGAGGACTGCTTGGCCCACCAAGTCTGCCCATTTTCCTGCCTAATGGATAAGCTTCAGATCCTAGTTAACCAACAGCCTACTTCCTCCTATGCCACCCACTAGAATTGCCTTATGTCTGTCCCATGCATTCGTGAATTCCCCCACTGTTTTTGACTCCAAGACCTCCTCAGAAATGCTGTTCCATGCATCCACAACCCTCTCCATGAAAAAATACTTCCTCACATTACCTCTGAGCAGTCCCCCCTCTATCTTCAAATTGTACCTCATTGATCTTGCACATCTCTTTTTCTGAAAGATGCTGTCCTCTTGGACTTTGTTGATTCCCTTGAGGTGCTTGAAAGTTTCTATCATGTACCCCCTCTCCCTCCTTTCCTCAAGGGTATACATATTAAGCTCCTTTAGTCTCTCTTCATACAGCTTCTGGTGCAGACCCTGCACCATTTTAGTTGCCCTCCTCTGGACAGCCTCCATCCGGTCTATGTCTTTGTGGAGATGGGGTCTCCAGAACTGCATGCAGTAATCCAGATGGGGTCTCACCAACTGTCTGTACAGAGGGATAACAACTTCCTGTTTTCTACTGGTGATGCCTCTCCCTATGCATCCCAGTATCCCCCCAGCCCTCCATACTGTTTTCTCACATTGCTTGCCCACCTTTAGGTCATCTGATATGACTACCCCCAGGTCCCTTTTCATTTTTTTTTTTGTTCGTATCTCACCCCTCTCCCCAATGTGTACTCTTCTCCTGGGTTTTTGTTTCCCATGTGCATTACTTTGTACTTCTTTGTGTTGAATCCAAGCTGCAATACATTTGACCATTCCTCCAGCCTTGTCAATTTCCTTCTCATTCCTTCCACCCCACCTTGTGTATCAGCCCTGTTGCAGATCTTTGTGTCATCTGCAAAGAGACATAGGGAAATGGGCAGACTAGGTGGGCCAAGTGGTCCTTATCTGCTGTCAAAGTCTATGTTTCTATGTTTCTATGTACTTTTCCATCCAGTCCATCTGCAATGTCACTTATAAAGACATTAAAGAGGACTGGTCCCAATACTGAACCCTGTGATACCCCGCTAGTAACCTCCCTTTATTCAGAGTGGACTTCGTTTACTATTACCCTCTGCGTCCTGTTGTCCAGCAAGTGTTTTACTCAGGCTACCACTTTGGGACCCACTCCAAGGCTGGCTAACTTGTTTATTAATCTTTTGTGTGGGACTGTGTCAAATGCCTTGCTAAAGTCTAGGTAGGCTATGTCCACAGTCCCCTCACTGGTCTACTACTTTGGTCACCCAGTCAAAGAAATCTATTAGATTCATCTGACATGACCTTGCCACTGTGAATCCATGCTGCTTTGGGTCCTGTGCCCCGCTGGCCTCTAGGTACTCAACAATTCTTTTCTTCAGAAGTGATTCCATTATTTTACCTACCACTGAGGTCAAACTAACAGGTCTGCAGTTTCCTGCCTCTGCCTTGCTCCCACTTTTGTGAAGTGGAATCACATTCACCCTCCTCGAGTCCTCAGGTACCACCCCATCCTCCTATGATCTGTTAAAGAGGGAAGTCAGTGGTGTCATTTATTCTTCCTTAGTTCTTTTAGATTTCTGAGGTGAATCCTGTCAGGCCCCATAGCTTTGTCCACCTTCAGTTTTAAGAGTTCTTTCAGAACCCTTTCTTCTGTGAACGGACTGGTATCAACCCCCCTATCCAGAGTGTTTCTGTTGTTTGGTTTAGGTATCTCCCCCTCCTCTTCTTATGTGAATACTGAGCAGAAGTATTCATTCAGTATCCCTGCATTTTCACTGTCACCCTCTGCCCACATTCTCTCCCATTTATTTAGCCTCAGTATCCTTCCCTTAGTCTTTCTTCACTCCCTATAAAAGGTTTTTTTCCCCTTCTTAACAGAGTTGGTAATCTTTTCTTCAGTTTGGGCCTTTGCTATTCTGACTGCCTTCCCTGCCTCCTTTTGCTTTAACTGATATAGTTCTCTGTCCTGCTTCAGTGTTTCCTTATATTTCCTGAATGCTATCCTTTTCTCCTTAACCTTCCCTGCCACCTCTTTTGAGAACCATAGTGGCTTTTTCCTTCATTGTGTTTTGCTGATTTGGTTTACATAAAGGCTTGTTGCCTCTGTGATGGCAGTTTTGATTTTTCCCCATTGTTCTTCCACCCCTCCTTCTTGCCTGTTTGCTAGTGCTTTTCTGAGGCACTCTCCCATTTTGCCAAAATCAGCCCTCCTAAAGTCCAACATCTTTTCTTTTGTATGGCTTGACTCTACAGCTGTGTTTATTGTGAACCACACTGTTTGGTGGTCACTTGTTCCCAGATGGCTACTCACTTCTAAATCTGAGATCCTCTCTCCATACCCATTTGAGAGGACCAGGGCTAAGATTGCTCCCTCCCAAGTGGGTTCCAGCACTAGCTGTCTGATGGCATGCCCCCTGTAGGGCATCGAGAATGACCCTGCTCTTGGATGTGGCTGCAGTAAAGGTGTTCCAGTTAACATCTGGCATATCCAGGTCCCCCATCAACAATATCTCTCCTTTTCCTGCCATTCTAAGGATTCCTTCTATCATATCCTTGTCCAATGCTTACCCCTGAGATGGAGGTCTGTAAACAACCCCTGTGCGGATTGTGGTGTCATTTCCTGTCTGCAGGGTGACCCACAGTGCCTCCTACCCTCCCTGTTTACCCTTCAATTCTGTTGCTTTGATTCCTTCCCTTATGTAGAGAGATACTCCTCCTCCTCTTTTACCCTACATGTCTCTCCTGTAGATTGTGTACCCTGGTATGTTGACATCCCAGTCATGGTTCTCTGTGTACCAGGTTTCTCTGACTGCCACTATATCCAGGCATCCCTCTTCCTTCAAGGCCACTAGTTCAGGGGGCTTGTTACACAGACTATGGGCATTGGTACTCATTGACCTCCATTTTTTGATGGCCTTACCCCTTTTAGGCCCATCCTTGTTCTTACTGCCTTTTTCTGGATTTACCCCAGTCCTGCTCCCTAGCGACTTCTCTACCTTTGTGTCTACTTCACTAGCTACCCTGTTTTGTGGGGGGAGGTTGGATTTCCCTTCTTCTCTTCAGTGCCTCCCCCCTTGGCTAATTTAAATGCTTGCCAATGAAGCACTTATCACCTAGGATCCTGGTCCCCCTCCCGGACAGATGCAGACCATCACGCCAGTATAGGGTTGCATCCCTCCAGGTGGACCCCCAGTCCCCAATGAAGCCAAATCCCTGAACTTCACACCAGTTTTTCAACCAGTCATTGAATTCCATGGTGCTGAGTACCCTAGCCTCATCCACGCCTTAGGCAGACAGCACTTCTGAGAAAGTTACCATGCATGCTACTTGTCTAAGGCTCCTCTCTAATGCCACAAACTCCTGATGCTCTGCTCTGATCCCATTCCCAGCCTGGTCATTTGTCCCTAGTTGGACAATGACATCCAGCTCCCTCCCCAGTGCAGCTGGTCCCATGATCCTGAGGATTCGCTTCCTGTCCCTCCAAGCATGGTGCCAGACAGGCACCTTTCCTCCCTCTCCCCTCCTTCCCCCAGTTCTACCCTCTTAATGATTGAGTCCCTTACCAGGAGTTGTTTCCTTCCCCTGTGGGGTCCTGTACCACTCTCCTGTGGGTCTCCTTTGTGGAGGTCCTCACCATCCTCCTTGGTCTCCATTGTGGGTGCCTCCAAAGAGGAACAACGCTCTGCCAGAATGGTGAATGAATTGTGAAGAGGCACAACTCGAGGGTTGTGCCTATGTTCCACCACCCTCACCCTCCCTGAGCCCACCGTGGTCCAACCGCTCCTCTTTCTTGGCAACCTCTGAGGCAGTGGTAGTGGCCAGGGTGGTCCATGGGTTGGGGGAGGAGGTTTCTCGAATCCTCGCCAGGTCATCATGGAGACTGGCAACCTCCTCCCTCACACCAGAGAGATGCCTGCAAATAAGGCAGCAAAGCAGCCTCCAGAACATCTGTCTCTCTTTGTGTTTAAGATTTTTTTGTTGTTGTTTTTGTTTTTAGTGCATCTGAGTGTGTTTACCCCTATTCAGTGTGCTGTGGTGTTAAGGATATGAACAAGTGTATGTCCTTTGCACTTTTGGGGAAGCGATGTCAGAACCCCTGATATAAAGGAAACAATGCACTTGGAATGGGTGGGGTGAGGGACAGAGTGGGTAGGACTAAGCCTGTGCCCTCCAGAAACAATCAACTACAACTCTGACCCACCACCCCAGTGAGTGCCTTCCTTCCTTTCAGACACCTATTTCACAGAGATTAAGTAACAGGTCTAGTCATAAATGACTACAAATAATCTCCCAGCTAGATTTCCTCCTTGGCAAATAAAAGTTACACTAAGTAAAGTCAACCCCCAAAACAGAGAACCAAAGCACTGACTTCTACTTACTTACACGGCCTAAAATTAAGAATTCAATTCAGTATACTCTATTAAATCACCTCCTTGCTTTAAGGAAGCTGGTGGCTGTTCTCTGTCTCAGTGACCAGTGATCTAGGCACCCAAAACTGTGTCAGAGGGACTCCTAGGAAAAAGAGGGGACTAATTCTGGTGCCTAGATCATGCCTCAATAAACAAGGAAGAAATATTGATCATTATGGATATCAGTTATTGAAAGGCTTCAACAGCCAATCAGAGGACTGGGATTGTGGTTGATACAGTGGGGATTTTCTGGGACTGGGTCAGTCTTTTGCTGGGCTCTGTACGAGTCAGGACTGCGGTGTGTGAGCAGACTGTGGACTTCAGGGGCTTATCCAGGCCCTTAATCTGAAGTGTGGGGCTGTTGAAGGATTCCCTGGGTGTTGGAAGCAGGACTGGATTGTGAAGGGGGAAAAAGAGAGGAAGCAAGACTGAATCGAGATACTGTTTCCCAGATACTGAGAAGTTGCTGAGTAAGTGTTGGGAGAAACCAAAGGTGGCAGATACCCTGCACTGGGAATTGAGTTGACCCAAAAGATTGAGCAGATTATCTGAGTTTTTACAGTTGTTTCTGAGAGGTCACTTGCTTGTGTGGCCTGCAACTGCATTTTCTTCAAAGAGGCAGAACATTTCAGGTCATGGGGTGCTAGCCAGAAAGTGTATGTGTCCTGAATGAACTGGTTAAAGAGGCTGAGATTAGCAGACTTGCTGCAGTCGAGTAAAAGAGTTGGACACTGTTAAGCTGAAAGTGCGGACTGGTGCATGGGGGGGGGGTTGTTGTTGCTGTATCCCTCTCTGTTGGATTGCACTGACACGGGTTGACTTGGAGGCTAGCACCTGCTAAAATTGGCACTGGATTTCAGTGGAGTGACTGCATATAATTTTCCCTTGTGAGAGCTCAGTGCAGAGACTGTAGGAGGACCCTCACCTTTTGGGAGTCCTCACTCAATGCCAGGGGGCTAACTCACTAACCCCTTGCAAGTGGGACTCACTGTCTCAGGAGGTCACGGGTCTCACACCCAAATGCTAGAGCACGCCGATTGGGGAGCCGGGCTGTGGAGCCACTGCCAGGTCTGGGTCTTCTGGGGCTGGTGTTATCCTGCCATAGTGCTCTGCACTGGGACAGAAGCAGCTGAAGGTGACAAGTGGCCAGAACATGTTTTGGAATTGCATATCTCACTAACATTTTTCTTGCCTTCACAGCAGCACCCACATCCAGATATCCCTTTCCCTAGTCCTTATCCCCCAAATAACGCCGTGAATTTGTTGATTTGTTATTTGAATCTGCTGTGTTAGTGAATTCCATTGCATGCATTTATTGCTGAAATATAAGGTGTATGGTAGGACAAGGTATTGGGGGACACAGTGTGCAGAGTGGCTGGTTGGGGAGGTGGGTAGGCACAGTATCCCAGGGGATTGTGCCAAGGAGCCATGAGGCTTACTAATACTTTTCTCTGGGTGGAGGCATTGCACTATTTTTCACTATTTCTGGGAACGAACCCCCAATAGTCACCATAGCAGGACCCAGGCTCCTTGCCAGATACTGGAGACAGTCACAAGGGTGTAGCCCAGTGGCACATGGCACCAGGTGGGCTACATCTTGGAAGCACCACCGGGATCTCCTGTTGAACAGCCATGTTTTCACTGATAGATCAGAGTGTCGGGGCCCCTGAAGGGTCCCCAGTCCCCAAGTTCAGGCCTACTGAGGAGGATAAGCTGAGGCTGGTGGAATGGAGTGGGGGAATGAAACCTGATCTCCAAAAGTCTTTTCTCTTGCTGGGGGTACCCCCGAGATGGAAGAGGGGGAGGCTGAAAATTATGTGTCCACCATAAAGAGATTGGGAAAAGTTAAAGTTTAAGGGAAAATGTCTGGCTCAGCTAGAGGTACATTGACCATGTTGATAGAGAGTACTCAACCTATAAAAGCCAGTTGGATGCCTGGAGTTTTGGTGGTGGACGGGTTGACTGTGGCTGTACTGGTAGTAACCTCTTTCAATGTGATCTGCCCGGGGGAGGGGTCAAGGAGTGGGGTCTTTTCCTAAGATGCCCAAGTTTGAGAGACCCCCGTCTGGTTCCATGCCTGTGGCCTTCGAGTCATACCGTAAGCTAAGAATGTTTTCAGGGGTGAAACCCACCCGAATGGTGAGGATGACTTGGAGGCTTGGATGGATGGTGCCACCCCGCTAGTCCAAGATTGGCAGTGCTCTGAAGCTGAGAAGTGTAAATTAGTAGAGTCTATGGGATTCCGCTTTAGAAGTAATACATTCTTTATGAGCCACAGACCCCGAAGCTCCAGCCCAGGTATATATCTTAGCTTTGGAAAGTGTATTTGGGAGCCTTGAAACCTGCGAGGACCTCATGTGGAAGTTCAAAACCACTAGACAGTAAGAGGGGGAATGGTTGTCTGCTTTTCTGGCCCAAGTAGAGAGGACCTTGCAGAAGGTGTTTCGGAAGGGGGAAGTAGCTGCCCAAGGTCTAAATCAGATCAGATTAGAGCATGTGGTGAAGGCAGTCTGTTATTCCCCGTTACTAGTGTTGCAGTTGCATTTAGCAGACAGGAAAGGTAATCCCCCCTCCCTATTGGGTTTTGGTCTGGGAGGTCCAGGAGGCAGAAGAAGAGCAGGGTCACTGGGGGATCTATGGGGTAATCACTGCGGTGACACAGGCGGATCGAGAGGTGCCCCCAGTGGAGTCCATGAATTGCAGATGTTATTAAGGGAATACAAGGAGGTAGTCACTTTGGCTAAGATGGTTGCGGGTTCAGGTCCCATGGAAGCTCCTGGGGTGAGTAGCATAGTTCCTAATGTAGGCCCCACCATGTTTGGCATGGATCCCCTGCCCAGACACCCCCCTCTGACTGTGGGGTTAAGGCCCAAGTAGAGGAATTGGTGCAGAGAGTGGCTGAGTTAGAGAGGGTGGGGGCACCGGATGTTGCCCAAGAAAATAAGGGGGTTGTGGAATGGAGTCCTGTAACTCAGAATGCCCCCATGGAAATGCTTGGGGCTCATCCAGTGCCACCAGATAGGCCGTGGTCCTGGGAACCGATTATTTGCTACAGATGTGGGGGTGAGGCCATCTACAAGAAGGATGTAGAGCACCCTTTGGCCAGTTAGCTAATAGATCTAGGGCACCTGCTAACCCAGCCCACAAGCAGGGAAATTATGGAGGGGCCCGGTAAAGGAGCACACCGGGGCCCCTGGCAGGCTCAGCTCTATGGCTCAGCCAAGAGTCTTACCTGGCAAAGCCAACATCAAGATGCCAGTAGATATGCGGAAGTTAGTGGGGCCAACAACTGAAACTAAAAACACTGTCAACGAGATCCCCACTTGGGCTGTTCTGGATAGCGGCTCCCCAGTTACTATCATCTTCAAACCCTGGTGTGATCAGCATTTATCAGACATGGAAATACAGCAAGTTGAAGGACTGCACATGTGGGACCTCAGTGAGAAAGCATACCCATACCTCGGCTACGTCAAGGTATGGCTGGCATTCCCAACTAAAGTGGCTGGAGTGAGTGAAGCTGTAGAGACTTTAGCATTGATTTTCCCTAAAGCTAACATCTTCAAGAGAGTGTCGGTATTGGTGGGCACCAATGCCCATATGTTTGGACATCTGACCCAACTGTGTGGTACTTGAATAGCAGAACAAAGAGGAATGGAGCACCAGCTGCATCCCCTGGTCCAGGTGGCTTACCAAAGGATGGGGAATTCCCTGCTGAGGAGCTTGATGAGAAGGGACAGAGATGAGATCGTGCTCCCACCAACTACGGAATGCAACATTGCCGGTGTAATGAGACTGAAAAAGGATGTCAAGAAGCAGATATTAATGTTGGATGCTATGGATGAACTAGGATTGCCAGTGGGACTGTTAGTCAAGCCCAGCATCCTGCCAGCCAGGGCGCATGCATATGTTTGAAGGGTGAATGTACAAGTGAAGAATGTTATGGATAAGGAAGTGGTGGTATAGAAAGGACAGACACTGAATCAGATATATTGCACCGACATGGCAGTGCATGCCACTGCAGCAAGCAGAGGTGTCCCTAGTGGGACTCGATTCCAGATTATTCAGCTTGAGTGACTCCCCCATCCTGGAGGAATGGAAAGAGAGAGTGAGAAAGAATCTGGCTGCTCGGATGGATGTATTCTCCCTGCATGAATAAGATGTAGGGTGCGTGAGCAGAGAGCAGCATCAGATACAACTCACTGATGGTATCCTTTCTGGGAGAGATCAAGGTGGCTGGCCCCAGCAGATATAGATGACATCAGGCGGCACTTGCAGGAGATGATGGCTGCGGGTATTGTCCAGGAGTCCCGGGGCCCCTACGCATCACCCATTGTGGTGGTGCAAAAGAAGTGTGGGGCCATATGCATGTGCGTGGACTACCGCGCCCTGAACAAGCATACTGTGCCAGACCAGTACACTATGCCCAGAGCGCAGGATGCACCTGACTGTTTAAATGGAAGCTAATGGTTTTTGGTTTTGGATTTGCAGAATGGCTATTACCAGATCCCGATGAACCCTCAGGATCTGGAGAAGATGGCATTTATATGTCATCTTGGGTTTTATGAATTACTGAGAATGCCCAAAAGGATCTTGGGCACCCATGTCACCTTTAAGCACCTGATGGAAAAGGCCACTGGGGATATGAACCTGCTGGAGTGCTTGGACTACCTGGATGATATCATTGTGTTTGGGAAGACATTGGAGGAGCACGAGGCCTGGTTGATGAAGGTATTGGACCACTTGGAAGAATTTGGATTGAAGCTATCCATGGACAAGTGTCAGTTCTTCCAGACTTTGGTCAAGTATGTGGGGCATATCATCTCCAAAAAGGGCATACAGGCTGCTCCCAGCAATGCTGAGGCCCTCACCACCTCACCCAAGCCACACACCTTAAAGGAATTACAGCAACTTTTGAGTTTCTGCGGGTACTACAGGAGATTTGTAAAGGACTATACCCAGGTGGTATGGCCCCTTATGAATCTGCTACAGGCTTATCCGCCCATGAACAAGAGCAAGAAGACTGCCAAATCTGCCAGCTATTTCTGCTCATCTGAACCCTTCGGCGAGAGGTGGAGTGGGGATTGTGATAGAGCTTTTGAGGACATCATTTATTGCCTGACCCATGCCCCAGTACTGGCCTTTGCAGACCCGCAGAAACCCTACGTTCTTCACACTGATGCCAGTTTCAGTGGATTGGGGGCTGTATTGTATCAGTAGCACCTGGAAGGTTTACATCCAGTTGTATTCGCCAGTCAGAGCTTGAACCCTTCACAGAGCAAAGGTATCCTGTCCATAAGCTGGAGTTCCTGGTGTTGATGTGGGCCATAGTTGGTCAGTTCCATGACTATTTGTATGGGGCCAAGATTACTGTGAAGATGGGTAATAATCCACTAATTTATGTACAGACTACAACCAAGTTGGAGGCAGCTGGTCATAGGTGGTTGTCAGCCTTGTCCACCTATGATTACTGCGTGGCGTACTGCCCGGGTCTAAACCATATCGATGTGGACATCTTGTCTCGGTGGCCCCAAGCCAGTAATGATGAGAGCTCAAACTGGGTGCGCATCTCAGAGCAAACTGTCAAGGCCCTATGTAAGAAGCATGATGGCGAGGAGATTTTTACCATGGAAGGCACCCCTCACCTGGTGGACTGCCTGAGAGTTTCAGGGGATTGTCTTCCAGTTGCCTACTGTCAGCTGGCCACCATAGATGCACGGTCCCTCCAGCAACTGACTACTTAGGACCTGCAGTGGGATCAGAAGGCCAGCCCAGTCACTGGGCAGAGTGTACAAGTGTTGAAGTGGAAAGGGAGCCTGGAGCAAGTGGACAACCTCATTCATCAGGCTCGGCTGCTGTTACATGAGTGGCCTAAACTACGCTTAAAGAAGAGGATGTTGTACCGAGAGACCCAGAATCAGCAGGGTGCCCCATGAGACCAACTGGTACTACTGGAGAAACATATTAAGACTGTGCTGAAAGCCCTGCATGATGACATGGGGCATTTGGAAGCTGAACACACTCTGGATCTGGTCAAGAGTCATTTCTATTGGCCAAAGATTGGGGCAGATGTAGAGGTGTACTGCAAGAGTTGCATGAGGTGCATTAAGCAGAAAGCACTTCCACAGAGGGCTGCTCCTTTAGTCAACATCACAACTAGCAGCCCTATGGAGCTGGTGTGCATAGATTTCCTTACAGTGGAGCTTGACTTGCTAAATATCGTCAACGTATTGGTGGTCATGGACCATTTTACCTGCTACATTCAAGCCTATCACACCAAAGATCAGTGAGCTTCTACCGTGGCCAAGATATCGATAGAGAGGTTTTTTGTGCACTATGGTGCCCCTAGAGGATCCACTTGGATTAGGGGCAGGATTTTGAAAGCTGGCTCATCAAAGAATTATTGCTGCTGTGGGGCATCAGGAAGTCCCAGACCATGCAATACCATCCCTAAGGTGACCCCCAACCCAAAAGATTAAACTGGACTCTGCTAGACATGCTGGACACCTTGGACCCCTGGGACAAGCATACTTGGAGTCAGCGGGTGAGCGCTTTGGTCCATGCTTACAACTGCACCCGGAATGATGCCACGGGATTCTCTCTCCCTACCAGCTCATGTTTGGAAGTGAAGCTCATCTGCTGGTGGTCCTGTGTTATGGAGTCTCCCAGATGGACTGGGAGCAGGAGACTACCTGCAGTATATGAAAACTCTGAGACAGCAATTAGATGATGCACACTGGCTCACCTCTGAGATGGCCAACAAGCAGAATCAGGCAAATAAAGAGCGCTATGATCAGAGAGTGCGAGTACAATATCTGGAAGCGGGAGACAGAGTGTTACTGCACAGGTTGGGCATACAAGGAAAGCACTAAATAGCTGACAGATGGGGAGGCATCCCATATGTTGTAGTGGAGAAGCTTACAGATCTGCCAGTGTACAAGATTTGGCCTGAGGGAGAGACTCATGAGCATAAGGTTATTCATCGTAACCATCTGCTGCCCATTGGTGACAAGGTAGTGAATGCCGAAAACATTGCAGAAGACCCTTCCTCACCCCCCACCACTTGAGCTGCTGCATGCAGAAGACAGAGGTGGAGAGACAGTGATGCCATGGGGTTTGGGCCTGCCCAGGGTGGGGAGGTCTCAGGTGAAGGAGACATGGAAGATGAATCTGAGAAAGAGGATAGAGAGGCTCCCCATAGTCATTACCCTACCTGGGAATTGGCCAGGTTGTTTCAGGGATCTCCCCTGGCCAGGGATGTGCCTAGAAGGCAAGGTATGGCCGGGGAGCCTGTTCCTGCTGAGCCCCTTGGGGGGACCACTCCGGACTTGAATACTGGTCCAGCTGAGCTGCTTGAGTGGTACCGGATCAGCTCCCTGAAGGATACACCCATAAAATAGATTCAGGTTGTTTCCGGTGATCAGGATGAGGAGGGGGCAGATGCATCTTTTGAAGGCCCACTTCGGAACTGAACACTGATCCGACTGCCCTTTGAAGGAGCCAGGGTTAGTCCCTTTAGAGCTGTGCCTGATGATAGTGCAGTGTTAGAGTCATTCACCCCTCTAATTGAGGACCAAGATGACCAGGGAGAAGGTGAGGAGGATGAGGAAGATACTAATGACCCAGGGGTAGGTAGGGGTACAGGTATTCAGAAGACCCCTCATAAGACAGGGAGGATGATAAGGCCTGTCCTTAAGCTGATGTATTATGCCTCTGGAGTTCCCACAGATTTGCCCCTGTTTGTAGAACATAAGGGAGTGTAAATTACTCCTAGATCCTTACAGAAGGTGGTCATGTGCTCTGTTGATGCTAAGCCCCCTAGTTCAGAGGAACAGGTGATCCGCAGAAAGAGAGGGAGGTGAACAGGGTACCTCACAGATTTGAGGCAGCATAATGTATACTGTAGGGTTTCAGTACCTGATATCTGATGAGATTATCTGATGATTGCCGCTTTTCATGTGGCCAAAGGGTTCCAGAGAGGAGAAGAGGCTTTTCCAGATGTGTATACTGTTCTATCTTGGTTATTTCATGGTTATTATCTGATAGATAGGAACCAGGTGTACAGAGAGAAATGTTATTAATGTTTGATGCTTAACTTTGGGTTTCCCCTACGCTTGCCGTGGAAGGCAAGCATTTCGGGTTGGGGGGGGGCTTACCTGAATCTGCCCTGACTGTCCTCTTTCTGCTGGTGCTCCTGGGTTATTTCCCCATTTCCCACTGTTGGCATGACTGTCTTCTGCCCCGTTTGGGTGTAATTCCATGGACCACGAGCCATTGGTGTGTTTGATTCGCCCAGCGCTCATGTGGGGATGAGGAGCATTTGATGCTCTTGACCACCGTTGTGGTCTGAAAGCTGGGAGTCTGCCTTTGGTCCTGGTGTTTCTCCTGGTGATCCTGGGGACCGGAGACCTGAAAGGAGCTGGGCAGAAGCCCAAAGGGGAGCTCAAGCAATGAGGCTGCTAGTGGGACTCATGAATATTAATGAGCAACCTCATACATATTAATGAGCCACTGCCTGCCGCCTGGGGGGGGACTGAGTTTTGGCAGCAAAGATAAACGGCTGGGGCTACAGTGATGGGAGAAGGATCTTTTGAAAGGGCATAGCTGGGGCTACAATCCAGTGGTGGGATGGTGTAGCTGGTGTAAAGTGTTGGGCTGCACCAGTCATGAGAAGGGGAGAGACTGCATAGAATTGAATGGACTCAATTAGACTGAATGGGAGCTGACATGTTGGTGACCTCCAACACTTTAATTGTTAACCAATCAGTGATCTAGGCACCCAAAACTGTGTCAGAGGGACTCCTGAGAAAAGGAGGGGGCTAATTCTGGTGCCTAGATCATGCCCCAACAAACAAGTAGGAAATATTGATCACTATGGATATCAGTTATTGAAAGGCTTCAACAGCCAATCAGAGGACTAGAATTTCAGCTGATACAGAGGGGATTTTCTGGGACTGGGTCAGTCTGTTGCTGGGCTCTGTATGAGTTAGGACTGTGGTGTGTGAGCAGACTGTGGACTTCAGGGGCTTATCCAGGCCCTTAATCCGAAGTGTAGGGCTGTTGAAGGATTTCCCAGGTGCTGGAAGCAGGACTGGATTGTGAAGGGGAAAAGAGAGGAAGAGAGACTGAATCGAGATACTGTTTCCCAGATACTGAGAAGTTGCTGAACAAGTGTTGGGAGAAACTAAAGGTGGCAGATACCCTGCAGTGGGAATTGAGTTAACTGAAAAGACTGAGCAGATTATCTGAGCTTTTACCGTTGCTGCTGAGAGGTCACTTGCTTGTGTGGACTGCAACTGCATTTTCTTCAAAGAGGCAGAACGTGTCAGGTCATGGGGTGCTAGCCAGAAAGCATGTGTGTCCTGAGTGAACTGGTTAAAGAGGCTGAGATTAGTAGACTTGCTGCATCCGAGTAAAAGAGCTGAACACTTTTAAGCTGAAAGTGCAGACTGGTGTGCAGGGGGGCTGTTGTTGCTGAATCCCCCTGACATGGATTGAATTGGAGGCTAGCACCTGCTAAAATTGGCACTAGACTGTATGTAATTTTCCCTTGTGAGAGCTCAGTGCAGGGACTGCAGGAGGACCCCCCACTGTTTGGGAGTCCTCACTCAGAGCGGGGGTGGGAACTCGCTAACCCCTTACAAGTGGGACTCACTGTCTCAGGAGGTCACGGGTCTTGCAGTCGAGTGCTAGGGCACTCCAATCAGGGAGCCAGGCTGTGGAGCCATTCCTGGGTCTGGGCCTTCTGGGGCTGGTGTTATCCTGCCACAGTGCTCTGGACCGGGCCAGAAGTGGCTGAAGGTGACAAGTGGCCAGAACTGCAATCAAGGTGACCAGCTGCAAGATCTTTGGGCAAGTTCTATCTGGGCAGAGGGATCCTGGCTGGCCTGTGTTGCTGCATTGAACCAAGGAGCTCCATTTTCCCCTGGTGTTGAGGTCGTCAAACTGTGAGTACCCAGGACTTGGTTCTTGGGAGGCAAAAAAGGGGAAATTGTTCTGTTTTCAATTTCCAGATTTCTCAAATGTTTCAGGGCCCCGACAGCTGGCCAACCTGTGGCACCGATCAGGCCTGCACCTAGTGGGTACCCCTAGAGACAGATTTGGGACACTGGTAACAGTGAGGGAGGGCTTGGCCTGTGGGCCCACATGTTTTGAAATTACATATCTCACTAACGTTTCTCTTGCCTTCATAGCAACTCCCACATCCAGATATCCCTTTCCCTAGTCCTTACCCCTAAAATAAAGCTGTGAATTTGTTGTTTGAATCTGCTGTGTTAGTGAATTCCATTGCATGCATTTATCACTGAAATAATTTCAGAGCACCTCTTTGCATTAGTGCTCGTAATACACACAGTCGGTGGCTGGCCATGGAGGTGAGAGGTAGGCTGTGCCAGTCGCCGGCTGGGGAAGGGTGTGGGATACTGGGTGGGCTGGCACGGCTGGGTGGGGGCGCCACTAGACTACCAGGAAATTGCAGATGCTTATCTATTTTATTATGATGGGGGCCACTAGACTACCAGGGATATGAATAATAATAATAATTTAATACAGATTGGGGCCACTAGACTGCGGGGATATAGAAAGGAAATATTAATGAAATACACATTGGGGCACTAGACTACCAGGGATACAGAGATCATAATCTATTTTATCATGATGTGGGGGCGCTAGACTACCAGGGATATTGAAAACATAATTTTTTTTATTCAGATGGGGCAGGATGAAGCCCCCTGAGCAAAACACACCCTCATTTAACTTTTTAGGGCTCCCCTGGGCTGAGAAAATCTATTTTTAAATCTGGCCATCTCGTCTCACGCTCTTTGTTCGTGAGCGAGCAATTTCTTTGATAGCGAGCCTGCAAATTCTTTGATCGTGAGATTCTTTGATTGCAGTAGTGCATCGTGAGTGAGGGACGAGATGGGCAGATTAAAAAATCTATTTTCTCAGCCTAGGGGTGTCCTAGAAAGACAAATGAGGGTGGGTTTTACTCACGGGGCTTCGTTCTGACGAACCATGGCAGTGGTTTACTGCAATCCTTTGAATTTTTTAAATCAGAACAGTTTTTATTTTTGGTTGTGACCCTGCAAATTCTTTGACTGCAAGCCTGCAAATTCTTTGATCGTTAGAGTCTTTGATCGCCATCTTTGATCAGGAGGAGGGGACAAGATGGCCAGATTTTTTATAATGGAATAGATAGGGACATTTTACCAATCTTTAAGATTGAATATCTTGGAAACGGTTTGGTCTTTTTACTTGAAATTTGGAGGGTGTTTATGGCATGTCCTGTAGATGTAAATTATGGTGTTTATATGTCAGAGAAACTTTTTTTTGCCAAGATATTGCATGACACACTTTACGTTTTGCGGACAGTGTTTTGGATTGTGTTGGTGGCTTGAAATTTGATAGGGTGCCTAGCCTTAGTGTCATGGATGTAGTTTTCAGTTGTTGTGTGTGTTAAATGTCAACAGGTGCAGAACTGTGCCACTCTGATGAATGAAAATTTCAAATTTGGACATGTTATATCTCGGACACGGTTTGCACTTTTTACTTGAAATTTGGAGGGTGTTGACGGCATGTCCTGTACATGTCAATAGCGGTGTTTATGTGTCGGACGATTTATTTTTTATAGAGATATTGTGTTGTGCAGTTTACATTTTGTGGACAGCGTTTTCTATTGCTCTACTAGATTAGCATTTATTTGGTGGGTGGCTTTGCTGTTGTCAATGTACTTTTTAGTCATGGGGTGTGTAATGTGGCCCGTGCTCCCACCAACTTGCGCAACTGTCTACTTTTCTATTCTTTCTTAAAAAGTAAGGAAATTCAATGCAAAAAACTTTGTTAATGCATCAGTCAGGGTTCTTCTACAGTGACAAAAGTGAGGAAATTCGCCATTAGGGTTCCCACCCGTTGAACCCCATCCCACCCCGCCCCCACCAACAGGCATTGG
The DNA here is from genome assembly GCA_016271365.2 of Neoceratodus forsteri. NCBI lineage: Eukaryota > Metazoa > Chordata > Ceratodontiformes > Ceratodontidae > Neoceratodus > Neoceratodus forsteri. Next base: position 409,478,509 of record CM057453.1, read on the forward strand.
GGTGTGCATTGGGGTCATCGGCCCTAACTCTCACCCCATCTTCTACACTGCACCACCTCAGCATTTTACACATGGGATGGGGTGAGGTAGGGCTGATGACCAACTGCGACACTCACGATGCCTGTTGGTGAGGGCGGGGTGGGGTTCAATGGGTGGGAACCATAATGGCAAATTCTCTCACTTTTCACCGTAGAAGAACCCTATCTGATGCATTAACAAAGTGTTTTGCATAGAATATATATATATATATAGATTTATATTTATATACAAATGTTGTTAGTTTTCAGACAAATTCACATAGACTTTTTTCAGTCCATCTGATGAAATCTTGAATAAGTTAAGTAAATGTTATTATTTTCTTCAAGGCCCTGATCCAGCAACTCAGTATATACACACTCAGTATATCATATTATAAAATGACAAAAAACAGTCTTCTGTTTCCAGTTGTTTGATCAGGAATTTTATAAATGGGATAAGTTCTTTTTGTCACCTTTTATTGGACCAACACAGATGTATCAAATCATTTCCTTCTGTATCACTCATGGTTTGTCAGCAATTAATTCATTAGATGAGGTCTTCCTTGCCAGGAGTTTGACTGTTTCTCCACTCCCCCCATACACACACACAGTTACTATAAGAGATCTCAGTAGCTCTTATCTCTTTATGTTTGGGAAGCAGGCTGCAGCCTTTTCTATCAAAAAGAAATTTATGTATTTAATCTGGGTGGTTCACTGAAGACCTGTCATTTTATCAGATAGGTCTTGAGAGGTTAAAAACAGTGTAAATCTTTTCAAAATTTGCTGGGAAAGGGTAACATTTATGAGGTATGAATCTTTCTTGAAAGATGGTCATCCCCAACTGAAGTTAGTAGCAAAAAATGTTTAAATGCTAGGCATTTAAATGTGCAAGTTATTGCATTTCGAAGAGGGTAACCAAATCTCCAGTTTAATAGGCAACCAATATTTAACAAGCTGTTTTAGTTTCCTAATGGCCATCTGATAAACAGCTTGGAGTTATGTCTCCAACATTCTAAACAGAAAAAATGGACTATTTTATTTTAGTTGTCATAGTGATTTGTAGATGTGGAAGGATACATTGAAAAGTCCAAAAAATGTTTTCCACGGTACTCCATTTTCAAGCTACAGATAACAAAATGGATGTAGGCTCTGCCCACAGTCATAAAAAGGCAGACATACTTTTGGTTTCTACTGCTGTCCATTTTTTTTCCTTTGCTGGTACTGTCTTTTCAGTCGCCTGTTTGATTGATGGATCCTTTGGATGAACTGCCATCTCAACCTCTTCCTTTAGTTCTTTGCTATTGTTTAAGTTCAGTTTTATTAGTAGTGAGCCATAGGCTATCACTATGTTAAGAGCAGAATATAAATTATATACAGTGGCATCAGCCAGGATAAAACGCAGCAATGCTGCAGTATATCACACAATGCTGCAATATACTGCAGGGAACACTACAGTGTAAGTCAATGGCAGTTAAGTCCTTTTGTCATGCAGTATTTTCTGATATGTAATTTGCTGCAAGTTACTGGTTGCATTGTGGCTGGTTCTGCTGTAAATCATAGTTCATTAACAGTGCAAAAACAAACAATTCCAATAACAAGTAAAAGATGAAAGTTAAGAACTGGACTTAACAGATAATCTAAAGAAGAGGTATGCTAATATACCAAAATGTGCAATATGAAAGAGAGGGTCAGATAAAAATATTAAGTTACATAATACCTTTTTTGACTATCTCTAGCAACATAAAAGGCAAATGAAGCAACAGCAAAAAGGACTGCATTATTATTTGGAGATAGGAGTTGATTTGTCATGTCAGATAGACAGGTTCTTATCTAACAAGACAGTAATAATCGATCTTTGTCTGGGCCTGGCGAGAAGTGGGCATTCCAGCAGATACTGGCTAATACTTTGAGAGATTATATTGCCGCAAGAGTACGTTAAAATTTGTTTGGTCCCACAATTTAAAGTTTCCAAAAATAACTTGGAATCCTAAATGTACCATTTACCTTCTATTTTTAGAGTTTGTGCAAAAATGAATGTAAACAGCCCCCCCCACCCCTGTGGGGTGTGCACCTATTGTACACTGTTAAGTTATTATTGGGCCCGTGATTAAATAGTCAGTATGCCTCTGCCCCACTAGCTGGGACTCTGTTTATTTATTTAATAGAAATCAGAATTGCAAACCTTTGAGTCAGGGACTCATTTACAAAGGCTTCTCATCAGGAAACAGTCAGTATGTACAAATACAGACATAGATACATAGAGTACAGATCAACGTAGGGAACAGTATACATGTATGTACATAAATACAAGGGATAAAATTCATATGAGAGCAAAAACTCTATACAGGAAAACATTATATATGTATGTACATAAATACCAGGAATACAATTCATAAGAGAGTGGGAGAGGTCACCATGGGTGCGCGGGGTTATAAGATCTAGTTTTTGGCACCAAGGGAGAGAGCCTGCTTGGGGTTTGTGTGTGGTGTGGGAGGAGTATGAGAGAGGTGGGGTGACTGCCTGCTCTCAGGAAGATCCATGAGTTCTGAGGGTGACAAAAGGAATCAAAGTGCAGCGAGTGACATGGCAGTGGCCGCCACATGGGTTTGCAGGGTTTCCCTGCTATGGTTTTCCCCTGTAATATGAATTACCCCCTCTGGCAGGGCTGCTATGAAATTCCAAGCTTGAGAGAGAAGAGCATCTGGGGACAGGACAGTGCAGTGGGAGAATAAGCTGTGGGTTCCTTCAGAGGAAGAAAGATACCTGGGGGAGAGTAGGGAGCCCAGGGACAATGGGACAGGTGCCAGTTTTGGAGCGGTAATGCCAACCCAGTTGTGGCAGCTCCAGGGTAATTGTGTGAATGGCCTAAAGTAAAAGAAAGGGAGAGAGTTTGGCACCAGAGAAGAGGAAGGCCAACTTGGCTGTGGCCATGTGTGTGGGGACATCCACCTCTGGGTCACTGATGGGAGTCACCTGCTGAAGTCCTGTTCTGCACCCTGAAGTGATGAGAATAGAGAAGAAATAGCCCCGATTTGAGACGGCTATTTCTGTAAGCCCATCTCAAATCCAGTTATGTGAGAGAGAGTGAGGGAGAGATGGATACTTAGTTTTGCTGCTGCCTGATAAAGGGTCATCCCAGCCCTGGAATAATGCTGCCCAGAACTTAATTTAGTGGGCATCTCGGCCTAGAGGATCTGTGCCCGTAAATATTGGTGGAAGACATCTGGGCCACATATAACTATTGCCACTGCAATGTGACTTCCCCGGTCTGGACTGAAAATGGACTGTTTAAATGGCACCATGAAGTTGTGTTTTAGCAATTAAATAGGGTCCCCCCATTTGAATGTTACTTTTGTGGTGAACTTCAGTTATTTCAAGTAAGAATGTTTGCCAGCTAATTACAAGATTTATTGCAGCCCAGCACCGCAAGATGGCACCCCTTTCTGCCAGTGGACCCCTGCAATGTCAGCCTTCCCAGTAAGAAAAACAAAAATCAAGAACTGTGTTTCTACCGCTATGAGCGCCCCTCCCCTTCTGTAACATCAGGCATATCCCTAAACACCAGGGTTGGGGGTCTTATATGTAGACATTGCTCATTATCCTTTGATTTTTTAAACAAGCCATATTCTGATGACATAGAGGAAACTCCAGTTCTAGCCATGTCCGATTGCATTTCAGTGTACTTTCAGTTTTCAGATTCAGTTTTATTTGTTATACTGGAAGACATGTGAGCAAGTCTGCCTGTTTTCACAGGCGTCCAGTCAAGGCACAATACGGTAACGGTAAAGGGGAAGAGGTTTTTCAACCAAACACCTTGTGGAAATAAAATGTGGCATTTGTCTTCTAAACTACTTTCCAGAGTGCTGATCCTTTTTTAAAGTACATAATGGTATTCACAGAATGTTAATCAAACAATAACATATACAGTGTAAGATTTACATATATGGGAGACCGTTTGTCAAGAAAGTGCATTTGGATGCAAAGGGGAATGGTAGACCACTTGAGGTTGAGTGGATAAGAAGACAGAGGAGAATTAATGAGTAAGGTGTAGAGTTGGGCAGGAACATTCTGTGCTGGTAAGGGGGTGGAGTTTGAGGTGGCCTTTGAATGTTCCAAGGGAAGTGCTTTGTAATAGGGAGGGTGGATGGCTGTTAAAGAGCCTGGTGCCCCCGGTGGCTGGGGGTGGAGTCCTAGGGAAGTGTGGCAAAAAGGCACTGTGAATGAGCAGTGGTGGTGGTGGGGGGGGTGAATCTGGTTGTACATGCCCTGGAGGGCCACAGGAACTTGGATGTGATGGAGTTAGGGAGTAGTCCCTGGTGGATTTTAAAGAAGAAAGTCAGGATATTGTCTTCTAAGGATAGCCATTGGGCAGCCTTGTAGAGGTTACAGTGGTGAGTGAGTCTGAGGAGGCTAGTGATGAACCTAAGGATGTTGTGGTAGGAGGCTCTTAGCTTAAGGAGGGTCTTTAAGCAAGGAGAGGAGGAGTACACTATAGATCCATAATCGAGTGGGAGTAGGAGGCTATTTGTGACCAGTGCCCTTGTTTTGGGAATGAGGAAGTCATTAACCCGATATAACATCCCAAGCCTTTGGTGAATTTTTTTGATGAGTTGGGATATGTGGTATTCATAGAAGAGGAGGCAGTCTAAGTAGATGCCGAGGTATCTAAATTCAGTAACTCTTTCGATAATGTTGCCATTGTTGTCAGAGAACAAGAAGTTGAAGTCTGTGTTTTTCCTAGCACCAGAGAAAATCATGGATTTGTTTTTCTTTTTTGCATTAAGTGCAAGTCCTTGAGAACCAGGAGTGAAGTTTGTGGAAATTGTGCTGGAGTTTGTCAAAGAAAGTTATCTGACGCCTGTCTTTGCAGAAAACAGCAGTGTCATCCTTATAAAGGATTCATTCTATATGCTTGAGATGTCAAGGATGGAGTTTATGGTGAGGGAAAAAACATGGGGGCCCAGGATGGACCCTTGTAGGACTCCATGTTAAATGGGACAGATATACGAACATATGAACATACGAAATTTGCCAGCAGATAAAGGCCTAGAGGTCTATCAAGTCTGCTTGAATGTGCAGCTAGCACCCCTTATTCTGCAGCTGCCCCTCCCTTCCACCCTTCCCCTTCATTGCCCTTCCCCCTTGTCCTGTCCCATCCCCTTTTGAAGCAGTCCACTGTTCTACTGGATACCACTTCTGCAGGTTACGCATTCCACCCAGCCACCACCCTCTCTGTAAAAAAGTGTCTCCTCATCTCCCTCCTGAACCTTCCTTCCTCCAGTCTCATATGATGGCCCCTGGTGTCCCTCCCCTCCCTTACTTTGAACAGCCCCTCTGTACGTGTGTTGTTTATTCCTTTCATGTACTTAAAGGTTTCAATTATGTCCCCCCGTCCCTCCTCTCCTCCAGTGAGTACATGTTCAACTCCCTCAGCCTCCTCTCATATGATAAGTCCCCCAACCACTTGATCATCTTTGTTGCCCTGTGCTGCACCCCCTCCAGTAACTTAATGTCCCTCTTCAAATACTGGTGCCAGTACTGCATGCAGTACTCCAGGTGCAGTCTAACTAATGACCTATACAGTGGCAGAATCACCTCCTCCCTCCTCGAGGATATACCCCTGGTAATACAACCCAGCATTTTGTTGGCCTTTGCAGCTGCCTTCCTACATTGTGCTGAGTTGTTCATTGACCAAGTAATGAGCACCCCCAGATCCTTCTTCTCCTCTGTCTGGGCTAGCTGCACTCCCCCCAGCTGGTAACTCTTCCTTGGGTTCTTCATCCCAAAATGCAGCACCTTGCACTTTTTGGCATTAAACCCCAGTTGCCAGGTGTCTGACCAGGTTTCAGGCTTTGCCAGATCATCCTGAAACCCCTGCCATCCCCCTAGGTCATCCACCACTGCTCCTACCTTGGTATCATCAGCAAACAGACTATCTGAGTAGTGCCCTTTAACTCTTAACTTAGCTCTAGTAAAAGTCTGGTCACAGTACTGATTTAATAGTTCCCTATAGACAGAAACATAATTGAAAATAGATGGTACATCTAGATATTGAAGCCAGCTAAAAGGAGCTTCTCTTTGTTTGAATGCAAGTAGTAAGGACAGACTGGATGGACCAATGTATTTTTCTGCCATCATTGTCTATGTTTCTCTGTAGTAATTTCCAACCAAATTCTCTTAAGAATTCTATTTCCAGGTAACACAAATAGACATTTTCAGTAGTTTAGTGAGAAAATTAAAGCTAGGGTACAAAGAGACCAAAACACTGGTCTCGATTTTGCAAGCCCCATCGTGGACGTAGCAAGGCATTCAACTTAGACCAGCAAGGAGGTGGTCTAAGAAACTTGCACCAGTGCCAAGCACTGTGGTGAATGAGAGGATCTGAATGTGGGGTAGGTGGCAGAAGGGGCATGGGAGGTGGCATGTGGGAGTTGGGGGACAGCTTGGGAATGAAAGTAGTGATGTATACTGCAGAAAGGCTGCTTTTGTATTAATTTTGTAATGCTCATCAGTTCGTGAGTAATGTACTACAAAGTTCGGTATCTATTACTTACACTGTTCATACAGAAACAGATCTAATCCAACGCATTTAAGGAGGGGCAAGTGATAATTCTACATAACAAAGCAACATAGTGAACCATAACATAGCAGACCTCACAACTGTTCTGTTATATAGACCAGAATGATCATCCACTATATACCTATTATTGGGGGAGTCGTATGATCATTTCAGTCTGTGTAATGGAATGTGAGATCTGCTGTGTTATGGTTCACTCTGATGCCTTGTTATGCGAAATTATCACTTACCTCTCCTTGGATGTGTTAGATTCGATCTGTTCCTGTACGTACAGTATAAGTAATAAGTACTGTACTTTGTAGTACACTACTATGAATTGATGCACATTTACAAAATTAATACAAACACAGATGTATCCTACCAGGTGCCACATCACTACCTTTCATTCCCAGCTGTTCCCCCGCTTCGCACTATACCACCTCCCGTGCCCCTTCTGCTCCCTACCCCCCCCTCCGGTCAAGCAGTTTCACCACCACCCCAACCATTCCAGCCCTTCTAGTGTTGTGCCGGTTGGGGGAACTGGATCACTGTAGCAATTCCCATAAGTGCACCAACTGATTGGCATAACTGCTGGCTTACGGCAAACCTGGGGAGTTTGGCCCCGGGACCGTGATTTTTCTAAAATTGGGTGCAGAGTCCCTGGCACACCTGGAGTTTGCCACAGCCCTAAATTGGGCTCTTTGAAAATCGAGCCCACTGTTTCAGCCCTGAGATGGGCACAAAGGTACAACTGGGCAAACCTACTGTAACTTTGTTTCCTTGTATACAGGCAGTGTTGGGTAAGTTACTTTTTCTATTACTTTCTATTACGTTTGGAAACTTGTTCCAGGAAGCTTTGTGCAGTCACTAGCAAGGATGGAGAAGTACTCGAAAAAGTAATACACCTTACAATTATAGTTACTTATGTCTTTTATTACAAAAACAATACAAAAATAATAAATAACTATGACAGATTAAATTTTTTGAAAGTAATAGGTTAGTGACTAGTTACTTTCAAATAAATGTAATCAGTTACAGTTACGTATTTCTTTTGTATAAAAATACATAAGTAAATGTAACTGTAAGGTGTATTACATCTTTCAGTACTTCTCCATCCTTGCTAGTGACCACAGAGCTTTCTGGAACAAGTTTTCAAAAGTAATAGAAAGTAATGGAAAAAGTAACTTACCCAACACTGTATACAGGACAGTTCTAAAAACAGGCAAACTTCAAACTTCAAAACCCAAACAGTATTTAAAAAAATTATTTTATAGGCTGTCCAAAAGTATTTTTTTTTATTAAACCCCCAGATCTCTGCTCCATAAAGGTTGTCACTCTTTACCTTTGCATCACACACAGCTTTCAATGCATTATATAAGCTCCCTTTATATTTATAAGCAAAACTATCAACTGCACCTAATTCTAGGTTTTGTTGCTTTTTAACAATATCCTAGTAGGATTACCAAGAACCTGAGCTAGAAATAGTCACCTAGGTGCCCTGAGGTTTTGAGCTATCTCTACTTTATGTTGATTAATATGCCAAGAATGAGATATTAAACTACATTTGCCAAATTCGGTTATTTTAGACTCCCCAGCATTGATGCTAAACTTCAGCTCTAAGTTTACCGAAAACTAAAAGATTCCTTTGAAGGCCCAAAAGAGTAACAGAGAGAAGCATTGCATCATTTGTGTAAAGCAGTGAAGGGATATAGTGGATGGTAGAGCATTATTGTGTATGGTTTCCATCTCTTTCAAAATGCTGTTGTACCACAGTTCAAAGGCCATGGGATGTGACTCTTCCCTTCTGTGATGCAACAGCATTTTGAAACACCTAGAGGGTGAACAAGCTTGCTACTGTTTACAGAATTTTGAACAAAACCACCACTCTCATCTCACTATTTTTTGTAAATATATTTTTATTGTAAATGTTTTATGCACTGATCAGTACAATAATACATTGGGATTTGCAATTATGAATTAGGTTACAGGATGAAATACTGTAAGTTATAACAGAGAAAACATTCACAGGACCGCCACTCTCCTGGTACGGTGGTTGGGGATGGCATACCATAGTAAGATACAAATTCCCTGCATGACATAGTATATTTCGGTTCCTCTTGGGGAGGGCTGGGCCAAGTTATCAGGAGCCATTGTGCCTGCTGTAGAGGAGAAACTACCCAGATAGGCGCACTCACTATGAAAAAACTCAACATGAACCAGGTTCCTCATCTGACTGCTTTCTGACTTCTTGTCTATATATATATATATATATATATATATATAAAATGGATAAGAAAAATCAGTCAAAATCCAGTGACCTGATTGGATGAAACATGTCACATGACCATGCATCATTCCACAATGACTGCACACCTCACAGTATGACCTCACACCTGCTCTACTTTCCAACCCTCAGAGCCTTCTCACTACAAGTGAGTCACTCCACACATGCCACACACAGACTGGCACACAACCAGGGCAAGCACACCAGGTAGTCAGAGCCTGACAGAACCATCATCTATTAAATGTGTTTAGCTGTCCCACAGTCATATTATCTGCTTAATCCTAGCATCATTTCGATACATTAAAAGTGATAAAAAGAACTTATCTGGCTGACCCCACCATGTTTACAATTGTGGTGTAATTACTTTCACTTTCCTGTGACTATAGCATGACCAAGCGGTGTTCACTACTGTAAACAAACTCTGGCCAGAGCTGATAGGGCTGCAGGAATGGAATCTGGGTTAAAAATAGTGAAAATGTTTTTTTTTTTCTTTTTATATTTTTATACCTACTTTTTAACACAGCCTTGTGATGAACCTGTCTCATAAAGAAGGATAGAGAAAATGTTCAACTCCTGGCCTAAAGGTGATGTTGTGCAGGGACTACAAAATCAACTTTTGGGCTGCAAACACACATTTTGGGCAAGAGTTGGAAAAATGACAGCTGTCACATTAATGAGTCACTGTACCAAAATGGCTATGTTGAAATGTGGTAAAAATACTGAATATTACCAAAGTTATGAGCCGCATTTGCAAAAGTCAGCATAGCCTCATAACTTAAAGCAGCAGTGCAAAAATCTGGTGAAAATTTTGACCTATACTTGTTCATGCTATTTTAGATTGTCACTTATGTCGTGACTTGTATGATACCCTTCTTTGCACAATTTAAGTCTGCTTGAGTACTTTTTCTCATGTCTTTTTTTTTTTTTTTTCACCTTCCTAGCTGCCAGCCACCCAATGTTCAGCCCGGTCACGGGCTGACGGCTTCCACCCCCCCACATTGGCCTCGGGTCCTCCGATACCCCGTGGCTTACCCCCCACGGTGGGGCTGTGGGATGGAGAGGGCGAGACATCCTGCAGAGACCGTAATTGGTCGGAGGACTGGCCTGGGGGCTAATCAAAGCCGCGCGGGCTTCATGGAGGGTGGCCGGCAGTCGTCCATTTTCCCTTCTCTTTCCGGGAGGCGGGGTCGCAATGACGCCCAGCATCCGCCCGCCTCCTAGAATCTTTGAGCGCTGCAGCCCTGGCCTCCGCTTAGGAGTCCCCATCGCCCGGATGCTACCCCATCCTCCCCGGAGAAGAGAGCAGTCCTCCGACGCCGATCCTTCTCCCCCCGCCGCCTCCACAACTCGGGTCCATTCTCAACTCAGGTCGCCGCGCCGCAAGCTGGAATCCAACTGCTGCGCCGACGAGCCGGCACTTTTTCTCATGTCTGAAATATTAAAAGGAGCACTACTTTTAATATGGCTTGGACCAGGTTTCATTAGTATTTGTAGCTGTTTTTGAACAACTGTTGTTCTGTAAGGTCAGAGAGCACTGTCTGCTGCATATTAGTTAATTTTAGTCACAGTAGAAGTGATGTATAAACAGATGGACAAAAACAGCTGAAAATAGTGATGAAGACCTGGTCAGTACTGTTTTAAAAGGAGTGCTCCTTTTATTATTTCAGACATGAAAGAAAGTACTAAAACAGACTCAAACTGTGGAAAGAAGAGTATAATACAAGTCAGAAGGTAAGTGGCAATCTAAAATAGCATAAAAAAGCATAGGTCAAAATTATAACCAGATTGCTGCACTGCTGTTTTAATAGATGAACATACTAGAATCATACAACACAAGAATGTGCAAAGTATAATACCACCCCATATTAAATGTATTCGAAGCCAGGGAATGCATTGCTAGTTGTTTTTTTTTTCAGCATTGAAAAAGTTTAACTTGGTCCACAGGGATGAAACTGGGATACAGTTTTATTTAATCAAGCCCTAAATATCATGATATCAGGGCAGAAAGGGAGTTAGGGTGCATTAAGATGGAAGTGAAGATAAGGTAAAGAAAATTTATTGTAGTACTATACTGTCTAAAAATCCTGCCAAAAGAATGCAACACATATGTCAAGCAGAGAATCACCAGCTTGGCATAGATGCTGAATTCTTTAGTGCGGTCTTATAGTGCAGCAAGTTAAATTGTGTCCGTATTCATTTTTGAGTGGGGATTGTGAAAAAAATGTCGGATGGTTGTCAATTCTGACCCACCTTTTTTCTTCTTTGATGACAAAAACTGCTGCTTTAAGAAAATGGGCTATGTAGACCATTATGATTCATCATAATTTCAATAACCCAACTTTTTACACCCTGTGGGTCACTGTCCCACATAGGGAAACTGACCTTCTCACTCCTGTCTGAGTGCAAACCAAGCCCCCTTTTTGTGTTGACAAATGCACCCCCACCACCGTCTGCCACTTGCTTAGTGGCTGTGAATTTATGTAGCATTTTTAGTTCTGCATATTTATACAACTGACTTCCTGACATCCTTTGTAAGCTTCCCTCTATCAGTTTCTTCATATTTCCTCCAGAGTTTGCATTTACTGTAGCAGTAAAGAGAATGTGTTTAGTACTAAAAATAAAAACACATTTGCTGGTGAGATTTCTGTTTAGATACCCCTGTTAAGGGGAAGCTGCATTTTCATAACAGGAATACCTGGAAGGATCTAACCGATAATATCCACATTTATGGTTACTAGTAGTTACTGTCTTCTCCCTGTGGAACAAAGCAAAATGGATTCGGAGTGGTGGGATAAGTAATATGGTGCTCAGCAATGAAAAACTGGAAAAACAAGCAAAAGGATAAGGAGCACCCACATATGCAGAAAGCACCAGGACTGCAAAAATATTATTTAGAGTTCTTTATTTAATGAAAGTGCATCGTGCAACCACACATAGTAAGCTTAAAAAAGTGACGGCTGAGCTGCTCTGAAAGTTATGCTTCTCCCGGCCCCTGCCAGACATCCTCAGAGTGAATCACTGTGATGATGCCTGGCAGGGGTCAGGAGAAATGTTAGTTGCAGAAAGGCTCAACCGCCATTTTTTTATGCTCACTGTGTGTGGGTATAATATGTACTTTAGTTAAATAAAGGACTTTGAATAATATTTTTATGGTCCTGGTACTTTCAGCATATGTGGGTGTTTCTCATCCTTTTGCTTGTCCTTGTGGAACAGCAGGTTGAGATGGGATATGAGCTCAGTCTTCTCATTTTCAGGGGTATTGACAGGATTGAACATATGGATATGTTCTTCAGTAGGACACAGGGACATGCTCTGAAGGTCACAGATGGCACATTTAGGGGCGACATTAGGAAGCATATTTTGTCCCAGTTGGTGATGGCCTTCTAAACTGACCTGCCAATAGAGACTATGGGCATGAAGACAGTAGTGCAGTCTCCAGAACTGTGCATGTGTGATACTCGCTCATGCACAGTTTGCTCCATAGTCAGCTGTATCATGGCAGCACTGACATGACTACATACAGTATGCACCATACTCACATATGCATAGTTTAAGTCAGCACTGGTAAAAGTAAGACCCCACTGAAAATGAGATACATGTTATCTTGGCTAAGATGCAGTATCAGTACATTGTAGAAGTGGGTAAAATTTGGACTCCTCTGAAAATGAGATCCAGCATCTCATCAAAGCTATCCTGTGTCAGTACATTGCCAAAATGGATAAAAGTATGATACCACTGAATATGACATACTGCATCTCAGCCAGGCTAGCCGGCTGTGTCAGTACATCGTAACAATGCTATAATACCATCAAGAGGTTCTGGAGACATGTGAACATTGAGAGCAAACCTTGAGAGATTCCAACATTTTTCCAGAGCCTCTGTGATATGTTGCAGGTGAGTTTTACCATTTAAAATAAATAAAAATAGCCTTAACATTTGTTATAGTGATTTTACTGACAGGCATAATGAAGTCAGTTGCATACATGTATTGATTTGAGCATATAGGAAAATGTACAGGAGTTTTGCCCCATTTTTACATGAAAAATACAGGGGAAAAAAAGGGTGCCCTACAGGGAAATGCTTTGTTCAATCTGGGAACACTGTAGTTGACACTGCTATCATTCTTTGTAATTGCCTAGGATGCCCCTTGCAACCTGTGAAAACCCCTAATACTTCAGCTGCCTAGCATTTAAAACCCTTCGTACAAGTTTAAAACCACGAGAGTTCCAATGCCATTTATTAGGTCCAGAAAGGGGTAACATAAATCAACTCTTCAGAGGAAAAACTGTAAATCATTGCTACACACACACACACACACACACATACACACACACACATATACACACACACTGGGGGAGTTGACAGACTGTAATTTGAAACTATTCTGCAGTTAGACACTGTTATCTGTTGAAAGACATGTCAGCAAATTATTAATCTCCAAAGATAACAAGTCACATTGCAATTAAAAAAAAAAGCTGAGAAAACGTGTTGAAATTGGTCTACTCAACAGCCCTCTTGCATGAGCACTACAAATGTTGTTTATCAACTTGGATTCAAAAGAAGACGTGTTTCTTGTACTCACTAAAGTGCTACAAGGTTGGGGAGGAGAGGTGATTGTCCAGAGAATTTGTTTCTTAATCCCTTGGCTGCCAAAAGAACGAGAATGAATCTATTTGATTGAGCCCTGGACAGAAGTTCAGTCTGCAGCATTGCAAGGGTTAAATTGAAGGGCTACAAAGAGTGGAAAGATCATTTGAAAACTCCAAAGGAAGTGTTCCATGGTCTGAATCTAGTAGCTCACTTTTAGAGCTGATGCAAGAGGGCTGCAGGCTCTGCCTACCTGCAGCCCTAAAAATATGGTGCCAAAGTAACAGAACGTGAAGCATCCTCTTGAAAACCATACAAGTTACTAGGTTTGAAGTCAATGTTGTGCCTTTTTTGTGCAAGAAGCCACTGACTGTAGAGCGAAGAAAGTCACCGAGTGGGTGGGCAGCTTCAGATGAGTAGACACAAGCGGGTGCAAGTGTTGCCTTAGTAACACTCGCTCACGTTTGCATCTACTCATCTGAAGCCGCCCATTCACTCACTTCCATCGCTCTATGCTCAGAGGTTTATTGTACAAAAAAGGCACAAATCTAACTTTAAACCTAGTAACTTGCATGGTTTTCAAGAGGCTGCTTCTTGTTCTGTTACTTTGGCACCATATTCTTTACCACGATGATTGGTCATGCTACAGTCACCCCAGAAAGTGAAAGTAATTACACCTCCAAGATTATAAATGACACCGGATCAATCACATAAGATTTGTAAGCACTTTTTAACTAAATCATTGCTGGATCAACCAGATTACCTTAATGAAACCAATGTTCTGCCATACAGACACTACCACAATCAACCACATCAGCTGAATGAAAGTCTAATTTTAGATGAAGCAGGACTACTTTACAACCCCCCCCCCAGCAAGCACCTTAATAAAACTCTTTATTTTTACCACATTTCTACTACACAACCAGGACAAGGATCAATCAGATTACATAGATAAAAATCTAATTCCTGATAGAAAAGGACTACTTTTTGCAACTCCCAAGGAGAAAAAAACAAACAAAACATTTGTGGCCATTTTCTAAGATAGATGACAGACTCTAGGGTGTGCGGTCGCGCTCTGATATACGCACGCCTTGGGTGGTTGAACGACTTGGCCTGCAGCCCTCATGCTTCACAATGCACACCAAGGCATGCATATATCAAAGTGTGACCCAGACACCTTAGAGTGGTTATCTATTACATATATATATAATATATATATGTACAGTATGTGTGTGTGTGTGTGTGTATATATATATATATATATGTATATATATACAAATATTATCCACTGCATCCATCTAGTGGTGAACAGTTTTATCATTTAAACCAAAAGTTCTGTATATACTGTATCATTCACAGTGTCCCTCCAGTAGGCGATTTGCACTGGTGAGGAGTGAGCCATGGTCTAGGGATGCACTCCTTAGCTGCAAGAAGCATAATTCCCAGGAGATAGTTTGTGGTTCTATCCTTCATCCTCTTAGGGTACATGTAAAACTGGCATATTTCTGGAGACAATTGTATAAGCGAAAGAAGGTCCTCAGCGACAGCCCCCTCCAGGTCTGCCAAAAAGGACTGCAAGCCAGGGTATGCCCTGGGGCTCATGATAGTTCTACCAACATGCTGCACTCCCCCTTCCTCACCCATATTTGGCTGTGATAGTGGGAATATGGAAAACCTGGTAACATGTTGCCATGCATACTCATGCCAGACATGCGACAGTGTTATTTTGCCTGTTTCATGGCAGCCCTGTCCTAGTCTTCCAGGCAGAACTCTTTCCATATATCCCCCCCCCCCCCCAATTTACAGGCTACATATAATGTGTTGGTCTTCTGGGATTCTTGAAGTGCTTTGTAGATGGTAGAGATAAAATGTGGTGTAATTTGGGTTCCAATGTGATGGTGGCTTTAGTCTGGTCTCTATGGTCAGGGTAATGAGCAGAATGATAATGTCACAACTGAAGGTAGCAGAAAAAAACCTCTGTTCAAAGTCAAATTGCTGCTGGAGTTCCTCAAAAGACTTGAGGGCAGCACCCAGAGTTGGTCTAAGGACATTAGATTTTTTTCTCTGCTATTCCTAGTAAGTGTGGTCTATGTGGATCAGAGGAAAATCTTCCAGTTGTGCCAAGAGATACACCCATGCTAGCTGTGCTGATAGATCAACAGTGGTGATCTTGCACTGACAGGCCTCACGTACTCTGTGGATCCAAGGGTTGGCATCCACCTGTAGCCATGTGCCGTCATCCATCCCAAAGATATACCAGATCATGTTGCAGAATGGCAGTATGCCCCTTTCCATATCCAGCCACTGGGGGCCTGGTCCTACCATGTACCAGGTAAAGAGGATACAAATCTGAGCTACAATATAATAGAGTTAGAGAACTGGGAATTCAAGATCTCCCTTACCCATAGGTAGCTGTGGTGTGGTCAGATGCACTTGTGGTCTCTTCCTTTGCTAAAGAAATCTGGATTTCACTATCCTTCATTTCTGCCACTCAACTGGCAGGATGAGTAGAGGGACATTTTGGAAGATGTAGAGCAACTGGGGTAAAACCACCATTCGCACCGCATCTGCCCATCTGATAAGGGCAGTGTATCAAATCATCACTGGCTTAGACACACCAACATTTGAGCAGCTAGAAGCCTATAGTTGATCTCATAAAGTGTGTCCGAATTTAGGGGGAGCCCATTTCCCAAATATTTCAAATCAGCGAGGTCCTTTCTACATGGGTGTGCTTGGATGAAGGCAGCTGTTGGGGTATAATACTTTTCGAGTGCTTCTGTTTTGGTCATGTTTAGTTTGCAGGAAGAGATGTCACTGAACCGATCTAGAATCCAGAAGGCTTCAGAAAGCATTGTCTCAGAGATGGTAACATAAAGCAGGACATCTTCAGCATATAATGCCACCCAGTGTTCCTGGTCTCCCATCTGGATGCTCTGAAAGGTGGCACTCTCCTGAACTGCCTGGGCCAAATGCTCTATATAGAGCACAAACAAGAGAGGTGACATGGGAGGCCCTGGTGGGTGCCCCTGCCCAGTGCAAACAATGTGGAGATGTGGTTGTTCACTTTAATAAAAGCCTGTGGGGATGCATATACCCTCTGCATGAGGGAGACAAAGGCTGGTGGGATTCCCATCCTCCCCATCACTTTAACATGATAAGGCCATGATACCCTATCAAATGCTTTTTCAGTGCCTAAACTTAGCACTAAAGAGGGGAATCTGCTACAATGGACATGATGAAAGAGGTGTAAGGAGCACCTGGTGTTTCCACTCATTTGCCTAGCCTGGAGAAAACCGGTTTGGTTCTGATGTATGAGAGAAGGCAGCAGAGGGTCCCAACTTTGGGCCAAGATGGAGATAAACTTATAGTCTGCATTCAGGACAGAAATAGATGTGTAGGAGGGCCACTCCTTAAGATTTTTCCCATGTTTAGGGATGACAGATCATGGCATACCGTCAAGTGGGTGAAATCATACTTCCAGCGAGGACTTCATTACAAACCACCAACATAGAGGATAGGAGGTGCTCCCACTGGCTTTTATAAAGCTTGATAATACAATCATCCAACCTAGGAGTCTTCTGGGATTTTGGTCTCGAAGCAGTCCTTCAAGCTCTGACATCAGGATGGGGCTTGTGAGCCACTCTGCCTGCTCCTCAGCCAAGCCAGAGAGGGCCAATGGTGCCAGAAATGCTGCTGCTTATTCCACGTCATGTGGTCCCTCCGGGGAATAGAAGGTAGAGTAAAAGGAGTGGAAAGCCTCTGCTATCTGAGTGGTTCTTCTGAGGGTCTGATCTGTGGGGGGTTAGGCTGGCGACCATTGCACTCACCTTCTGTTTCCTTCAGTGGTGTGTGAGGAACTCTGTAGCTCTGGGACCCACCTCATAGTATTTTAGATGCAAGTAGGACAACGCTATCTTTGTTTTATGGAGAAGGAAGGCATCTATTTCCTGCTTAACATGGTCTAGCATTCAAATGCCATTGTATTCATAGTGTCTCCTGAATCAGTTGAAGTGTCATACAGATCCGGACATGGTCTCACAGAGAATATCTCCCATTTCGCAGGCCCTGACTGAGTGCATATGTTCCTGCTGTACATAGTCATAATCACTATGGGTGTACACACCATAGGCTGCAGAATAGTGGAGTGTAGTCCTTAACAGGGGTGCAAGACCAGCCAAACACGTGTCTATTCCAGGTAACGGAGAAGAGATGCACAGAACTTACGTGCTGCCAGCTGTCGAGGTAATCGGGGGTTGGAGGTATCCTAGGTGTTAGAGTGGAGCATATTAAAGTTTCCTGCCAGAATTAACATTCCCCGGATGTTAGTAAGGAGCATGTCAAAGAGCTGCTTGACCTCAGGGGTTGAGCCTGGGGGCAAATATAAGGAGGCTAAGGTAACTGTCTGACTGAAGAGGCCATGAACAATAATAAGCCACCCTTCCTTATCACAAATTACCTTATTTTCCTACAGAGGAGTGCTATGAAGGATGAGTATGGCAAATCCCAATCATTTTCCCCAGTGCAGTTCTGAACTATACACCTTTTGGAAGCCACATTTCTGGAGTTTCCCATGTTCCTGTGCCACAACATGAGTTTCTTGTAGGTATATAAGATCAGGACACTCCCTTTTAATGCAGGATAATGCTTTAGACCATTTGACTGGATTGTTAAGTCCAGTGACATTTAATGAAAAAAGTGTAATGTCAGGGCCCCATCTGATAGTCCATTAGTGTGTCTCCCTGATGGCCTCCCACTCTACCATCCTCCTTAAAGAACTGTGTTGTTACTCTGGCTGTAAAGATGAGTTATAAGTGCAGCACTTAAAAGTACAAACAATCAATAAATAAACATAAAAATTATATAACAAAAAGATCAAACCTAACATGCCGGGCCAGCTGGGTTCCCTTGAACATTTAAATGGCAGTAGTAGGCATCCAAGGCAGGAGCCCCTCAAGTGAAGAGGCCATAATAGTGTGACCACTATTTGGTAGGGGGAAAGTGAAGTTTAGATTGGATATACTACTTCCAATAATGCATCCCCACCAAGGTCATGTTGAGCCTAGTACTGGTTTGTTGGCTAACAGAGTTAATCTGGGACAGCTGGGGTGAGCTGTATTCTGAGGCCAATGGCTTGGTCAGGTGGCTTTCTAATTCATTCCCCCCTAAATTGACTAGGAGAGTTGCGTAATATAAACAAACAAGTAATTATAATACATAGGTAACTTTATATAATAAGCCCAAATCTGGCAATGTGTAATTCCTTTACACCAAACAACGGGGGGAGGTGTAAACAGCAAAAGTCACTGACTGAGAGCAATGTTCAGTGCTAGGTACTAGCTGAGTACTCCTCACAGCTTGGAAGGAGGCTAACGGGTAAGGAAAAGTCCCAGGATCCCAGAAAACAACAGTGAGCTGCAAGCCATTGTCCATTATTTTACAGCTCCAAGGATAACGGAAGTTCAGTTGGGGAATGCAGCTTGGAATGGTGAGGCTTGGGCTTGCCCTATCTGCTGTCCCCAGTCCCTCTCCATTTGTACACAGAGGAACTTAGTCAAAAGGCTGAAGTGCCCTTGGTAAGGTTCAACAGAAAGAGGAATGACAAAGGGGGCAGTTCTGCAACAAAACTAATGTCCAGTGTTGCCTGGAAGCCATACCCATAGCCCCGGGAGTTGTCCCCTCTCAGAGTCTCCAGTTTGAAAACTCTCTTCTCTAGAGTCTTCCCCCACATCCAGGGGGACCATCCTTGATATAACTGTTCCAGCAAATTCCTGCCCCCCACAAGGCTTTAAGTGTGCTCATCGCTATGCAAATTAGTGTGAGGAATGCATTTGAAGAATACTGTGCTTAGAGAAAGGAAGGCTGGGTGGGAAAGCACTGTTCCCAGCTCCCCCAACAGTGCTGGGAGTGCCTGGATAGCGCCCTCATCCGTGGCACTGCAAGAAGTATGGTGTACTCTCAGCAGCCCGGTCTCATTACCATCCATGGGGCTGGCTTCATTCATCCATCCACACAGATCCCTGGCAGAATATGAACATACGAAAAGAGCCAGGAGAAGAAGACCACCTGGTATGTCATGTCTGCTCAATAAGTGATGCAGGGTCTGGCCTTATGACTTACACCAATGACCCTGCCCCCCCCAACTGTCCCTCTGTCTCCCCTTCCCCTTTCTTGGTCCCATGGGTTCCCTTTTTGCTTGTCCCAGGCTCTCTTGAATGCCTCCACCATCCTTGCTGATACCTGTACCAGTTCTGTGCAATGGTACAATAAGCTTACTCCACCTACTACTGAATCCCCTTGCAGTTCACCCCAACATCCTGTTAGCCTTCACCACCGCCCTTTTACAGTAAGAGGTGTGTTTCAGGTCACTCATAGTCACTACCCCTAGATCCTTTTTTCTCTTTGGAAGCAGTTACCTGAACCTCTCCTATGTAATACTCTGTCCTAGGGTTCTTGGCCCCTATATGCATCACATTGCACTTTTTGGCATTGAAACCAAGTTGGCAGATTCCTGACCATCTCCCCAGTCTGGCGAGGTCCTCCCTCAGGTCCTGTATCCCCTCCTTGGTGTCCATTTTCCCACAGAGTTTAGTATCATCCATAAACAGGAGATCTTGCCTTTAATGCCTTCCATGATGTCACTTATGAAGACATTGAACAACACTGACCCCAACACCGATCCCTGCGGGTCCCCCGCTGGTGACCTCCTTGGTGCTAGAGAACTCATTCCCAACCACAACTCTCTGGGTTCTGCCACTCAACCAGCTTTCAGCCCATCTTGCCATATTCTCCCCCACCCATAGATCACTCAGTTTGGTTCCATGTCAATACAACGACAGTGTCGTTGTCAAAACCTCTGACATCAACGGGAATCTGTCAGCAGTGTTCCCGTTGGGAAGAAGTGTTTTTTTGCGGGGGTTTTGCCCCCTGCACCACCCATGCAGAGTGCTGTGCCTCCCACACCCCCTCATCTCTAAATAATCAACTCTGAGTTGGAGTTGGTTCGGGGTGGGGGCGCAACACTGGGAATCGCTGTGTCAGCAGACAGTGGACCACCACAGCGGCCAACCTCGACCTGGCGAGATTTGTCGCTGTGGTGGCGTTCACTGTCGAAATATCATTCTGGTGGTGTGCTACCCCTCAGTTTCATTATCAGTCTTTTGTATGGTGCAGAATTTAAGTCTTTGCTACAGTCCAGGTATATGATGTCCAACACCTGGCCCCTGTCCACTGCCCTTGTGACCGAATTGAAGAACTCGATTGGGTACGTTTGACACGATCTGCCCACCACAAACCATTGCTGCCTTTCATCCTGTAGACCATTCTCCTCTATGTACCTCACCAACATTTCCTTTAGTATAGTCTCCATGAGTTTAAAAAAAACAGAAGAAGTAGTAAGAGCCCCCACAAAAATCAGAGAGCACAGGACTTTGATGAAAAAAATGAAGTCCTTTTATTTAAATACAAAACTGCATGTTACATGTGCACCAAGTCCTAAAAATAAGTGGTAAAAGCTGTACCGACACTAATGTTTCCCCTGACCACTGTCAGGCATCATCAGAGTGAGTTTACATACTATCAAGGTCAGGCTGACTGGCCTATAGTAACCTGGGTCATCCTTGGGTCCGCTTCTGTGGAGTGACGCTACATCTACCATCCTCCACTGCAGCAGCACCACTCCCAACTCCAAAGATCTATTGAAGAGAACAGCCAGTGGCCCTGCCAGATCCTCTGCTAACTCTTTTAGCACCCTGGGGTGTATTTCATCTGGCCCCGGGGACTTGTGCACCCTCAGAGCCATCAGCCCCACCCTCACTTTTTCAGTCCTGATTACCCCTATGCCCCCCCCATGACCTCCCTCCTTTGCCCTCCATATGGCACTGGTCTATCCTTTTCCTTTGTAAAGACAGACCAGAAGTATTCATTTAATACCTTTGCTTTGCTCCCGTCTTCATGAACCCAACCATCCTCCTTCCTCAGTCTAACAATGCCGTCCTTCTTGTCCCTCCTTTCGCTTATGTAGCGAAAGAAGGCCTTTTCCCCATTCTTTATTCCTTCAGGTATTTGGAGTGCTTTCTGTGCCTTTGCCTACTGCACTTTATTTCTTGCCACCTTAGCTAGCCTCCGGTATTCTTCCTCATCCTCTGCCTTTGCTGTTCTCTTTTTCTCTTACCATTCTGGCCACCTCCCTGTCAAATCACCTTATTGGTCTGGCTTTCAGTTTCTTCCCTCTCAATTTTATACAACTGCTTGTGGCCTTCTGAATGCCCCCCCCCCAATGATGTCCCATAGTTGGTCCACCTCCATGCCCTCCTCCACTCTCTCACCAGGTTTTCCCTTAGCACTTCTCTCATCTTTTTAAAGTTTGCCCTCCTGAAATCCAATGTTCTGGTCTTGGTGGGGATGTTATCCTTGCCCATGTCCAAAGTGAACCACGCTATATTGTGGTTGCTTCCACCCAGGGGTTCCCTAACTTTGATCTCATGTACGTATTCCCAATTGGTGAGCACTAAGTCCAGGATTGCCCCATCCCTTGTGGCATCAGTCACACACTGAGTCATGAAGCCATCCTGGATGGCCTTTAGGATTTCCTGACTTCTGGTGCAGGATGTGGTGGGAGTAGCACAGTCCACTTTAGGCAGGTTAAAATCCCCCACCACTACTACCTCCCCTTTTCTGGCTGATACATAGAGGCTGTCAGCAGATAAAGACCGCTAGGCCCATCCAGTCTGCCCATTTAAGCTGCCTAAGGAAGCGTCCAGTGACCCTATCTGGTCATTGGCTTTAGCTTTTTCTTCTTACCTCTATTATTCTTTTGTTTCTGTCCCATGCATGTTTGAAGCCTGCCACTGTACGGGCTGCCACCACCTCCTGGGGCAGGCTATTCCAAGCATCCGCTTGCCCTTTCTGTAAAAAAGAACTTCCTGACATTTCCCCCTATGCGGCCACCCCTCATTCTCTTGTCTTGTCCTGGCACTACTATTTATCTGGAATATGTTGTCCCCTTCCACGTTATTACTGCCCTTGAGATACTTGAATGTTTCTATCATGTCACCTCTCTCCCTCCTTTGTTCTAGTGTGTACAAACTGTGGTCCCTCACTCTCTCCTTGTAAAGCTTATGATGTAATCCCTTCACCATTTTGGTCACCCTCCTCTGCACCATTTCTGTTTTGTCAATGTCCTTTCGAAGGTGTGGTCTCCAGAACTATACACCATTTTCAAGGTGAGGTCTCACCAGGGTCTTGTACAGTGGAACTATTACCTCCCTCCTTTAGCTTGTGATTCCCCTTCCAATGCAGTCCTCAGTTGTGAACACAGACCTCTGTCTTTCTCTTCCCGCTGGTTGGGCAGTCTGTATACCACACCCATCCTGATCTTCCTTCCTCTGTCAGTCTGCAACTGGAGCCACAAAGTTTCTATGTTCCCATTTTCCTTTTCCACTACTCTCATGCAAATTATTCCCTCCCTAATGTATGCAGTCAGCCCACCCCTTTGCCTATCTCTTTGTCCCTTCTGTATAGCTTGTACCCAGAGACTTAGAGATCCCAGTTATGGTGTGCTGTAGCCCAGGTCTCAGGAACTACCACTCTATCCACCTTACCCTCTGCTAAGAGGGCATGCATTTCTGTCATCTTGTTCCTGAGACTGCGGGCATTCAGTGACACCACCCTCCACCTTGTCCCTGTAATGCTCTGGCTCTTTTGTTTAATAACTTTTCCTGGCTTGCCCTCCTACCCTCCTCCTCTCCCCCACTCCTTAGTTGCCTCCCTCTTACTGCCATTGTGAGGGGGGGATCTACCAATCTCCCCTTTTTGGTTTTGTGGGCCTTCCAGCCCCCTCCTCCCCCCTTAGCAGTTTAAACTAAGTTCCTTTCTGATATATTCCCCCACCTTGTCCTTTAGCATTGTCTTCCCCTCCCAACTAAGGTGAAGTCTGTCTGGGCAATAAGAACACAAGAACATAAGAAAAATTTTGGCAGATGGGGACCGCATGATCCATCTAGTCTGCCCAAAAAGACTACCCCCCCATGTTGCCTCCAACCTAACCTGTCTGCAATACATATCCTAAGCAAGTCTGAAATCTCTAATTGTTTTTTATGCTACCAGGTCCTGGGGCAGGCTTTTCCAAGGTTCCACCACTCTCTCCATAAAGAAGAACTTCCTGAGGTTGCTTCTGAACCTACCTCCTATGAACCTCAAATTATGGCCCTTTGTACATTCTGTTGTGTTGTGCTGAAATAGATTACCTGCCTGAGTTGTGTTTATCCCCTTCACACACTTAAATGTTTCAATCATGTCACCTCTGTTTCTTCTTTGCTTAAGGGAGTATAAATTTAGCTCCCTGAGTTGTACCTCATATATCTCACAGTGTAGATCCTGCACCATTTTAGCAGCTCTTCTTTTCGCCATCTCCAAACGGTCAATGTCCTTTGAGGTCTCCAGAATTGACCGCAGTATTCCAAGTGTGGCCTTACCAAGGACCTGTACAGCAGCATGATCACCTCCCGCTTCCTATTAGTAATGCCCCTACTGAGGATGCCATCTGCTTTCTGTGCTGCCTTCTCACATTGTTTTCCTACCTTTAAGTTGTCAGTGATCACTATGCCAAGATCTCGCTCTATCTGTGTTTCTTTGAGTTGGTGTCCTCCCAGTCTATAGTTATATCTTGTGTTCCTCCTACCTAGGTGTATTACCTTACATCATTTGGCATTAAATTTCAGCTGCCAAGCCCTGGATCATTCCTCCAACTTTCAAATGTCAGCTTTCATGTTGTCTGCCCCTTCCTGTGAGTCCACTCTGTTGCAGAGCTTAGTATTGTCTGCAAACAGGCAAACTTTTCCTTTCAAATAATTTGCGAGGTCCCCTATAAAGATGTTGAATAGTATAGGTCCCAGCACTGACCCCTGCGGGATGCCACTGGTTACCTTCCCTTCCCTTGAAACAGATCCATTTACTAGCACTCTCTGGGTCCTATCATTTAGCTAGTTGCTGATCCACTTAACTACCTTTTGTCTGACTCCTGTTTGTTCCAGCTTGTTTGTTAGCCTTCTGTGAGAGGCAGTGTCGAAGGCCTTGCTGTAATCAAGGTATACAATGTCCACTGCCCCTCCCTGATCCACTATTCCAGTGATCCAGTTGAAGAAGTCGATCATGTGAGTTTGACAAGATCATCCTGCTGTGAAGCCGTGTTACCTTAGGTCCATTTTTCCGGTATCTTTCAGGTATGCCACTATCCTCTCTTTCAGTAATGACTCCATAATTTTCCCTACGACTGAGGTCAAACTGACAGGGCTGTAATTTCCTGCTTCTTCTTTGTTCCCGCTCTTGTGCAAGGGCACCACTGTTGCCCTTTTCCAATCTTGAGGTATTTTCTCGCTGTCTAGTGACTTGTTGAAGAGCTCAGCCAGTGGTGTGACTAGTTCCGCACAAAGTTATTTTAAAACCCTAGGGCAATAAAGCCACTTATTTGACCACATGTTCCCCAACCCCCCTATAAGACTGTACCCCTCCTCTTTACACCAAACACCCAACCACTCGTTGAATTCCACTATTCTCCTTTTCCTAGCTGTGCTGGCCCTGGGGACTGGGATTGCTTCCGAAAAGGCTGGTGAGTTCACAGAATCCCTGCATAATCTTGCTATTTCCTTGAATCTGTTCTGCACCCCCCTCACCTTCTAGATCATTGGTTCCAAGGTGTATAATCAAGTCAGGCCTCCAACCTGCCTCCCATACCACCTCCTTGATCTTAAGTGTTGCTGTCCCTGCCTCCCTTCTTGGCATGCAGGCTACCAGCATATTATTCCGTGGGTCCCCCTTTCTCCCCCACTGTATACTCTTTATTATTGAATCCCCAAAGACCGCTACCTTTCTACTGACTTTCTGTTTGTACCCCGACTCCTCTTTGTCTCCTTGTAAGCTATTGCCCCCCGTCCTCTGTCCCTCCTTATCCTTTGCTGGAGTTATCCCATGTGTACCAGCAACTCCCCCTCTTTTTGCTTCCTTGCTCCCATTTGATCCCCTCTCTCACTGGTTCCCCATCCTTGCTCCCATTGTGCCTTTTCCATTCTCTCCTATAACCTTGCCTCCCTCATTGTTCCCCTCTCCCTTCTGGCTTCCTCCCCTCCTTTGCCCTCGTGAGCTACTCCCCTCCCTCTTCTTCTCCCCTTTGGCTTCTGTTTCTTGTTTGACCTTCTGAGATACTCCTTTCTCTGCCCCCTGCCTCCATCCTATGTCCTTGTGATTCCCTATCTCTTTCCCCTCCCGCAGTCCCTTGTGTCGCTATATCTGCCAATGCTGCATATCTATTAATAATAATAATAATAACATTTTATTTAAGCACAATATCAAATATCAAAGCGCTGTATAATCCATAAACTCTAAAATAAGTAAAAACAGATAAATAAAATAACTCTATTAAATATAACTATCCAATACTAAAAAGACTAAAGTCAGAGAATTCTAAAAATCGGGGAAAGCACATGTAAAGAAGTATGTTTTTACAGCAATTTTAAAGCTCTCCACTGTCTGGCATTCTCTCACCCGTCGAGGTAGAGAATTCCACAGGGTGGGACCCGCAAAAGCAAAGGCCCGAGCTACAGAGGACTTCAAATGCACCCCGGGAACCTCTAGAAATCCCTCATCAGTTGAGCGGAGTGGTCTGAGGGAGACTGTAGGAACTCAGAAATTCTTGTAGGTAAATCGGATATGGAGGAGCTCTAAAAGTTAAGCAAGCCAACTTTAAAGAGTGATCCACCACCGACAGGCAACCAAGTGCAAAACACCCAGCACAGGTGAAATATGACTGGATCGAGTAGACCCAGACTACAACCTGGCCACAGCATTCTGCACTAGCTGCAGGCAGCGGATATCAACCCCAGGAAACCCTAGGTATAGGGAGTTACAGTAGTCAAGACACGAGGTCACGAACGCGTGGACCAAAGTTGGAAGGTCACCGGACGGAACAAGGTACTTAAAACTCACTGTACCCAATGGCTCTGTATGAAGTCTGAACCATCCATTGATTCTCCTGATACAAAATGGCTGCCCAGGGTATAATGAGTTAATCTGGGTGATGTTCCTCAGATTGTAAAAAGAGGACTTGACCACAGCTGACACTTGCGAGCGCAGCGTCAACCTGTCGTCAAATGTCACCCTGAGATTCCGCACCTGTTCAAAGGTCAGCAGCTGAGAGCCCCTGAGCCAAAGCCCGGAGGACTGCCCAGCAACAGACCTCTCAATCCAGTGACCTGGTTCCACGACCAACACCTCCGTCTTGTCAGGGTTCAATCTAAGCCAACTGGAATTCATCCAGTCTTGTATTTCAGCAAGACAGTTGGAAAAGACTGAGAGCGCACTGTCCTGGTCGGGCACAAAAGACAGGTACAGCTGAGTATCATCTGCATAACAGTGAAAACTCAGCCTGTACTGTCTTACAATGTCTCCTAATGGGAGCATATACACCGTGAACAGCATGGGGGACAATACAGAACCCTGTGGCACCCCACATGGCAGAGAGTAGGAGTCAGAGGAAAATATCCCTGGTACTACCTTCTGCGACCTAACAGTGACGAAAGAGTGAAGCCATCTGAGAACTGTACCAGACAGCCCACAGATGAACCGCTGGTGATTGAGAAGTACTCCATGGTCCACGTAGGTGTAGAAATGTAGTTATCTCAATCGGGGATCTAGCCCCTGTTTCCCTTGTCCTTCTTACAGTAGATCCTCTCACCCCCTATCCCTTACCACTCACCATTCCTCCCTCTTGGTTCTGCCAGTTCTAATGATGGCATTCCATTGGCCCCTGTGTAACTCCTTTGTTTTCTGTCTTATACCTGCTATTGCTGTGCCCCGAAGCAGCTAGTACCTGCCTTATCAGCCCCTACTGATCCTCTCTGCATCCCCCTCTCCTGCGTTCCAACTCCTGGCTAAGCCACTGTACATCTCTACTTTATTGCTCCAGGCTCCTGCACACTTGGTACCCCCCTGTTTTCCACAATATCTCCATGAAGACTGTGGCCCCACATCCATTACAGCTCTTAATCCTTCCTCTGCTGACCTGTCTATTTTACCTAGCTGCTTCCCTCCACCTCCCCCCTTCCCCTCTGTTCAACTGTCTGTAACAATTCTTAGCCCCTCACATTTTCTGTATGTGGCCTATCCCAACTTAGCTAATACCAACATGGTGTCCGAGGCCCAATCGTTAGGCTCTCCCTTGGCCTCCCTTGCTCAGTACCCACTCCCACCTGATCCCCACAAACCCTCGCAATCCCCCCACAATTCGCAGTCCTCCCAGCATTTCCAAGCATATAAATTTAAATATAATAACAAGCAGACCCATACAACAGACCCTCAGTCCTCCACCACACAAAACACCTTCTGATGAATTTATTTAACAAATTCACTTTCCCAGAATGACAACCCCTCCAGTGTAACACAAAACACCTTCTGATTAATTTTTTTCTTTTTTTTTTAAACAAGTTCAGCCTCCTCAGTATGGCAACCCCGCCTGCGTAACAACCCTGAATACTCAACCTAAAGTCACCCCACATTATCTCCTCGCTCTACCGGTTAGACAAATCTCATATGCGGAAATTTAAAACAACTTCTGCTGCACTCTTTAAGCAGATTTGCTCTCCCAGTATGACAACCCCCAGTTTAACACCCCAAATGCACCAACCACAGAAGTACTCTTAATACTCCAGTAGAAATACAATCTCCAAGCCAATTTTAGGCTGATAAAGAGAGGTACTTATCTTACGCACTGCATCTGGTACCCTGAGCTCCTCTCCTTTCCTTCTTCTGACCTTTGTTCCAGGTTTAGTACCCACCGCCCCTTCCAATGGTTGCTACCATCCTGCCTGTGTGCTCTGCCTTCTTGGACCACCTGATGCTACAACCAGTGGTTATAAGGCTGCTAACCATGGGTGGGTGGGTGGGAGGCAGGTCTTCTATGACTCCACTGCTTTGGCTGCTGACTCCCCTGTCTCTCCCCTGGCTGCCGACTCCTGTGTCTCTCCCCAGTACTGCTGGTGTCCTCCGACCTCTGTCCCTGGAACTAATACTGGGTATACCGGGGACTAGAGCACTGCTGAAGGGGTGGAGCTGAAATGCTATAAGCTTAACCAGATATAGAGGACAATCTTAGGTGGTTCTGTGGCTTCCAGGGTCACTGAGGTAAGGGGAAGCACACCCCACGTCCACAGGGGTCCCCAAAGCAAAACTTAGACTGAGGAGGAGACAAGGAGAGGGGGGTTTGCATTGAGAACACAGCTTACCTGGGCAGTCTGCAGAATATTTTCTGGGCCTCAATGTGGAAGTGTAACTGCAGGATATTCAGGTAACTGATAACTTCATCTCAGGAGTAGAGAAGTGGAAGCCTTGGGATGCTGTTTGATTTCTCAGAGGGTAGTGGCTGCTTGTTGCTTTTTTGCATCTGTGGAGTACCAAGTCTGGTGTGCCACTCGAGAAGTGACGGAGGTAGTAGATACTGTGGGTTTCTCTGGTACTGGAAAGGAGATGCCCTTGCTAGTCAGCTCTTGAGTTGCTTGCTCCACAGTTTCAAAAGTCTTTTGTCCCTCAGCAAAATGAATAGTCAGTTTTGCAGGAATAAGGGTGTAAGCCCCTGCACTTTCAGGACCTTTAAAATTGGAGCACAGGCTTAAAGCTACCAACTGTCCTGATTTCCCAGAACAGTACTATTTTTAGGCAGCAAGTCCCGGTGTCCCCACATGTTTTGCAAAATGTCACTTTTGTCCTGGTTTGCTTACTTGTCCTGTTTTTGTCCCATTTTTTTGTTTGCTGACTGCTGAGCCATGAGTGACATTAATTTCATCACCACTGAGGCACTGTTTGAGCTGGACAGCAATTTGCAACTTCTGCCCCTGTACCTGTGTTGTGTTGTGTACATGAAAACTCTTGGGTAGTCAAATGGCAAGCAGGACAGCGGGAGCACTGTAAAGCACCTTCCTTCTTGTCACATTAGACTGGGTAGTAGTGCAAGCAAGCACATGCATCTATCTGCCTCCCAGCAGCTGAAAGGGACTCCACAGGAACTAGTCGACTGTAACACCTTTGACTCATTTAAAAAAGGTTTAGATGACTGGCTATCTTCCAATTATCACCGGGTTCAGTGACCCACAGTTTGTGGTGAACAATTCTGATGGGCCTTGGCCTACTTTTGTCCCTACACACCAAGTAAACCAAGCAAGTAAGAGACTGGCAGCAATGAATTAAGGTACCTGAACCTGATCAGCTGTGAGGGAGTGTGTGACAACAATCCAGTGAGGGGTTGGAGGGTCACTGAAGTGAAGTTTGTTCTGCAAAGGAGGCGAGTGTGAACGGGTTGGGATGGGACCGCCAGGTGGAGCAATGTAAGCAACTCGAATGTCTAAACATAATTTAAAGCAAGTTTACTTCTGATTTACTTACTGTACATCATGATTTGGAACTTGTTGCAGCAGAAGGAGGTATTGTTTTAATCTGGATGTTTGCTACTGGTGTTACTGTGGGGAGGCAGGGCCGGAGCAAGTGGCAAAATGTAATTGATTGAATGTATGCAGCCTTGACATCTGTGTTGGTGCGGTGCCTGGGGGAGTGAGTGATAAGGGGTTTGGGGGGGGATGTGGTCAGGTTGGGCCCTGTCCCAGTTTTAGGCTTTGGAAAGTTGGTAGCTTTGCATAGGCTTCCTGCTTGTTCTGCAGAGTAGTAGTATAGTTATGATCAAACAATATTCAGCAGTTATTCATTACGATTTTTGCTCTCCAAACAGCCATTAAGACTTTCTGTTTCTCATTCCACTAGAGGATGCAGGCGATGACCAAGCCAGGGCAGGCATCAAAGTTTGTTGGTTTGGGGCTTAGGACCCAATGGGCCCTCTCAGTCTCCAGGGAGCATGGTGGGGAAAGAGATAATGCTGTGCAAGGAAACTGCTGAAGGAAGAGTATGAGTGGGGTACCTTCCTTACCCTGTGGCACTCCATACAGTCTCAGATTACTTCACTGATAGCAGCTCTTGGCATCTTCCATTTTCTCCTGAAGGTGCTGTATTGTTGTGTGGAGATGCAGGAGGGCTACCTTGGAGGTATGAACTCCTCAGTCTATAAGATGAGCTGTATCTCATGCTCTTCTGCACGCTGTTCCATTTTTGTGATACCTGTTCTGATGGTGGTAGCCGTGTTGCATGATTCTTGATGAAAGTCCTAAAGTTTAGCTACAAGGAGGTCAAGTTTGTGATCAAGTCACTTGGTGGGGGTGATCTATATTTTTGTTTTCCTGCATCACACCAGCGAAAGGAGTGAGAGGAGGCCACCAAGGCCTACGAGTGCTCGCTCTTAGAACCTCCCTTCTTGAAATTGGTCACTATCCTCTGCGTGTGAACCCGACAGCCTTGGTTCAGACTTTTCCATAAGATAAGTATAGAGCTCTCTGTTCAACTGTAAAAAGATTTAGCCAGAATAATGGTTGGTTTGAGGAATTTGGTCAGGAGTGGGTTCCCTGCTGCATTCCTCAAGCTGCCATCTTGAGGGTGATGTCACTGGAAGTCCCTGCTCTCATCTCAATCAGTCTGTGGCAGCTGATGAGATGGCCATGATGGGAGGGCGAGGTTCCAAAACTACAACTGCTGAGTGGATAGCGTGTGCAGAGCCTACTAGTGTGACAGTTTAAAAAAATAATGAAAAAACAGTTTCACAAACCGTACTCTATAAAAAATGCTGAATGTGCAACTCTATGCACAACCAGCCTGAGCTGCCACCTCGGGGTTGTGATTCCTTCAGACCTCTCGAGATATACTCTTGAAGTCAAAGGGAACCAGAACCCCTCTGTGGCAGCAGAGGCTGGTTGTGCATAGTATCCTGTGAATACGGCATCTGCAATTGAGCACCTACAAAAACGGTGACTCAATTACGATGCCTGCATTCAGGGCTACCTGGCAGGGTAGTGCCCAGATACCGGGATGGGTGAGGTGGGGCGAGGGGAAGCTACACGCGTATGCGAGTGCACATGTTTGGGGGGGAGGAAGTGGAGGGAATGTATGTGGGAGGAGGTGTGATGGGTAGCTGCTGAGCTGGTCTGCTAGTGCGGTGGGGAGGGTTGTCATTTAGGAGATGCAGGGTTGGGGTCCAGCGCAGTGTTTTTTTTTTTTTTTGCCGACAGCTGGCTTTTTTTTTACAAGTATTTCACCCCCCCCAACATGGATCCCCCTGGAACTGAGAATCCTTTAGTAGGGGTGTGTGGTGGGTGAAGCTCCCCTGGGGGTGTGTGGGGGTCGTAGCCCCCCACATTAAAAAATATAGCCATGGAGCTCAGGCACCCTCTTGCCAGTTGCTGTGAGTGTGCATTGCCGAAATTCATTTTCAGTGATGTACACTCGCTGTAACGGCGGTCGCTATTTCGCAATCGCTGTTATCATATAGAACCGTTGTGCATAGTTGCTCTTCCAGTAATCTCTATTTCTTGATCCAAGATTTTTTTTTTGATGGGGGGAATAGTCTTTATATTTCTTAACATTAGCAACCCTATTAATGTTGACACTGAAGAAAAAAAGGGTCAGAAGGCACTCTTGTTTTACCACTCCCTCTGAACCAGAAGGGATTTAGAGAGGCATCCATGCAATGCTACTCAGATTATAATAAGATTATTACTGTAGAAAAGTTTAATAATTTCAAGCAATTTAGCCTGCAATCCATTTTGTTCCAAACTCTGCCACAACAGCTGCCAACAGAATCAAAAGCATTCTTCAAGTCAATACATGTCGCATATAACCTTTTGCTGTTTGATTTAGTGTACTTATTATTCAGATGTTGCAAAGTTGTTATGTCATCAATCATTTATCTGTTAGATCTAAAATCAGCCTTTAATTCTGGGAGAAGGCATTTTTCTAGCTCCCAGTTTTCCAAAAAATTTAAATAATAATGAGTACATTTTCTGGGAAACACAAAGTAAGGAAATAAGTTGGTAGAAGGCAAGACTTGTTCTACTACTTTTTTTGGATAGTTAAAAAATTATACTAGTATTCCAGTTAGTAGGAAGGTTAAATGAAGGTTAGTGTTCCAGTTAGTAGGAAGATTAAATGAAGGTTAGTGTTCCAGTTAGTAGGAAGATTAAATGAAGGTTAGTATTCCAGTTAGTAGGAAGGTTAAATGAAATATTAACTGAAGCAAATAATGGTGCCAAGATGTTTGCACAGTAACAAGATTGGGTATATTAAATTTTATCAGGAGTGAGGCTGGTACTCAGATCTTTATTTCTCTTTTGAAGGGCTATTAAACTTTCAACCAGCACAGGAGATACATAACACAAATTGGACATTTTATCAAAATCAGTAAGGAGCTTAGGTTTAATTTTCTAAGATTTTCCACTAACACCGTAAGTAACACTGACATGTTTAACTAGTCTTCTTTATTGATTTGTTCATCTGAATTTGCACAGTCTGTTCTCATACCACAGTCCACTAGACTTCAAAATAACGTGAGATTTTTATTGTCTATACCTTCCTGAAGCTGGATCCAAATATTTGCTTGAAACTTCCATTTTTAGGGCTGTAGACAGAGCCTACAGCTGTTTTGGGATCGCTCTGTAGCTCTAAAACCAGCCAATCATGGTCTTTTGGAAGAATCCTTCTGAAAGCCCAACGGAGCTTAAAACCCTCCGCCAAGATCGGTCGCTATGGAATAACAGACACACTATTTCGGCTGTTACTTCCACATTCCATGGCATGAACTGCGCATACGCACCTCGCTTGCATATGCAGTTCTGCTGGCATCATCATGTTGTGAATGGCAAAATGCCATTCACTACAATTGCACATGCGCGAGTGTCGTGCATGTGCAGTTGTGCCACTGCTAGCTCTGCGGCATTCTGTCACCCCCCCCAACTCATGTGGCACACTGGGAGCCCACCCAAGTGTGCCCAAAGAGAAATGATTTTACCTGCCACCGCCACCTCCGCGGCATTCTGTGGCCCACAAACTCATGTGGCATACTGGGAGCCCACCCCAGTGAGCCCAAAGCAAAAAGCATCATGAGCAACACCCCCCACTCATATGGCACACTGGGAGCCCACCCCAGAGTGCCCAAATGTTTTCTTTTTTGTTTTTCCTGTAAAACAGAAAACAGTCCCTCATCGTCACGCCAGTCGTTTTTTTTCCTCCTGTAAAAAAGAAAATGGTCCCTCATCATCGCTCCAGTCCCCCTCTCCCATCCCCACCCTCCAACTGAGCACCTACCTCCCCACACACCCCCTTACCCCATACTTACTTCTGGAGGTCAGCACTGTCTTCTTCTCTGGACTGGGACACTTCTGCGCTCTTCAAAGCTGAACCACAAACCGAAGAATCAAAGGTAAGCGTACTATAATGCCATTCAATGGGATTTTCAACTTATGCTGATAAATCAGCAATTTTATGGATTTTTTGGCCCAAATTTTTAACATTGGGTTCTTGGGACCCCACTTTGTGAAAACTGTCACTGTCATTTTGTTACCCGGTCCTGTAAGGTGATTTTGCGGTCGCTATGCGGAATCACCTTTTGGGACGGATTCATGAAATGACACTGCTACTGTTCATGAAGTGGGGTCCCAAAAAGCCCATGTTGCAAATGTGGTGCCAAAATTACAAAAAATTACTGCATTATGGAGCATGCATTGCACAGTTTCTACGCACACTTCCTAACTTCGCCAATTTTTTAATATTTTTACTCCACATTTTCAACATTGCCATTTTTGCACACCTCCTTCAAAACAGCACAGCTGTCATTTTCCACAACCTGCTCAAAACGTGTTTTCACACCTGTGGCTCAGAATAGCGTGTTCGCTCTGCGAAATCACGTTTTGGGACAGGTGAACAAAATTACACTGGCACTCTTCTTGAGGCCCTCCCCAAAAGGCCGTGTTGAAAATTTCATGCAACACCTCCAAAAAATGGCAAAGTTACACCTGGGCGTTGAATAATTTCTATGCACATGTGTAACTTTGGTCATTTGGTAGCTCTTCACAGCCCTATCGGCTCTGGCTAGAATTTGTTTTATCCATCAGTAGCTTCCTATATTCCTTTCTCATACTACATAAGGCATGTAGAGTATCCTTGTTTGAAATACATCTGACAAATTTGGAAAACTATATAACCTTTTTTATCAGTCTACATTCTTTGTTAAATATGAACAAGTACCTTGGGTTTTGCTGGCACCTACTAAAAGGCCACAGGGTACATGGACAGCACTTTCTATTTAGGAAACTTGCTACCCACAAACAAGGTTGTGAGAAAGGGAGCTGTGTGAGGCATCATCATTTTCCGCTTTGTTTTTTATGAAATCGATTGTGTTGGATTTCATTTGGATTTATTGCTGCTACACTGAAATTTTCTTATTAAAAGAAGGAACTATGAGCAGAAGATCCTAAAGTGTGGAATATCTTTTGTTGTACTAAATAGGAAGTGCTCTCCATGTACCCTGTGGCCTTTTAGTAGGTGCCAGCAAAACCCAAGGTACTTGTTCATATTTGTTATTCTTAGCTGTGCATTGCTTACCCTTGGTGCAGTTACTATCTTGTTCTTGAATTCTTTGTCAAACCAGCATTTGTTCACTTGTCATTGTTCTTTTATGTTTCTTTTGCATGTTGCTAGTTTGTTATAAAAGTTTTTGATTAAATCATCACAGATCTTTATGATTTCACCACAGGACTTAAGGTCTGCTCCCTCTACAGCTAAATTGTTTTTATAGGTGGGGGTAATGTTATACACTATGGCCCAGATATTCAAAGCTTTGTGCGGTGCACAAACCGTTTACGTGGCTTTAGCACGGGATTAACGTGGGTCTGCTGTATTCAAAAGGCCAAATAACGCACGCAAACTGCATTAGCGCCAGGTAAACCATAATTATATGCAAGGGGAAAACTGAACGTGAATACGGGTGCTATGAGATGTTCAGTGACTAGCACCACTCTAAGGTGTTTAGCAGGACCCTTCGCATGGTACAAATTACCACCCAGGAAAAGCTGGTCTTAACTGTGGGCAAACAGCTTTGTGTGACATTGTGGCCTTGCACGGCATTAGCCCGGCCTTGCGCGACCCTAACATATGACTTTGACACAGAGAAAATGCCAGACATGGAGGAAACATGCTGCTCACTGACGGCACCACAATGATGCCGACTGCTGCCACCAGTCCCAGCCATGCCAGGCAGTATGTGGTGACCCGGCCCCCAGGGGCCACCATGGTAGTGTGGCCATACAGCACACATCTGCAGACCATATGTCTGTGGTGACCAACAGATGCCAGCACACACATGCAGCACTGTGGGCATGGTGGGTGCTGAGGGAAGGGTGTACGGGTGGCCAGGCCTCACCACAGACCAGGTGTGTCCACAAGGCTGGGACATGGCATGCAGTGCACATGGGCCAGTATTGGGAGTACCCCAATACCAGTGTGCCTGTCTGATCGTACATGCCCCCCCAGTCACATACCGCACAGCTATACATACACCACAGTACACACAGCCGGCCATGTCCATGTCACTATGAGCATCCCATGCCAGACGTACATCATCTGTGGGTCACACAACAGTGTGACAGTAATGTCCACTGGCAGTACACACCTGCAAGGTGGGCTTGTCACTGTGTACAGTGTAGTGGTCTCCACTACCCTACACACCATAGGCAGTGCTGTGTCCCTCACACTACTGGCCCCCTTGCTACTATGGTGTCTGCTGTGCACTGTAGCATGCCCTACAGTGTGATGGTTGCATGCAGCACCACCACTGCCTGTGCCTATGCTGTGTTGTCCCCTGGGGTACACAATGCTATGCTGTACTGCATACATGTAGCCTACAGCAACCATCATGCACTGTCAGACTAACCTACAGGTGGAGCTGCAGCCAGACCTAGCTAGCCCCTGTACTTCCAGACTGACCTACAGGTGGAGCTGTGGGATCCTGCAGTAATGCTGGGCAAACTGCATGCAAATCAGGGCATAATGAGATGCTAATCTGGATGTTTGCTCAGAGTCTACCTAAGTAGGCTCATTTGCATGTCACTTTTGAATATGGCAAATCTTAGCACCGGGCAAACGTGTTTGCACCGGGCAAATGGCTTAGCTCCATGCTAAAGCTGCACAAACCTGTTAGCGCTGCGCTAATGGTTCAGGGAATATTGTACAGTTTTGAACACTGTTCTTTCACATCCGCTGCTGCCTGCAGCTGTACTTGGTCCACGCATTTGCTGGCACACACATTGGCCACATAGTTCACCTCTACCTACCCTCATGTCGCTGTGCACTGTGTTGTTATGGTTTGCACTTCCTGGTTGCTATATCCAGTACTGTCTTATTCCAGGGCTACATTTGCCCTGCACTCTCAGACCAGTTTGCACGGCCTCATTCTCATACTATATTCAGAAGCTGTTTGCCCCGGGCTATTCCTTTTGAATATAGCTTGCTTTGTGCTCAGGGCTAAGTTTGCCCGCCGGGCAGTGCTAATACAGACCTGGGGCACAGTTTTGAATATCTGGCCCAAGGACTTCAAAAACCTTTTAATGCTATTTTCAATAAATGGGCACCACTTAATTCTTTTCCCTGTGTTCACGGTGAAAAAGCTATTCCTATACTGACTCTTGAATGTATTAGTCCATTATTCAATGATAGTATACAGCAAACAAGAAAGTGATCCCTTTCTGATCTGATTCTTTGGTATTGGCTACTGTGGCTGCTTTGGCTAACATTTATCTGGTGGCTACCCTTAGGCTTGTTGTTGGAGTGACTGCGGTACCTTTCTGTATTTCAGTCTTCTACTATACTATCCTTGTATCAGCTCTAGCACCCACATGCAATATTCCTGGAGTCTGAGTATGCACAATAAATATCCCACTGTCAACCCCAACTGTGGAGGAAGAGTGAGGCAGGATATACAGACAGACCATGGCAAAAGGTTCAAGGCTCAAATCTTATTCAAAACACAATATAAAATGCATATGTATTTTGTTGGATAGCTTCAGAATTGTAAACAGGCGTGCAAAACTGATTTAGCAGCTGCTCTACATTAGATATAAACAAAGTCTGTCGCATTCCATATCTGCTCTAAAAGTTCTTGCTTGTAACAAAATTAAAGCCCCTTCCTAGCAACAGGAAGTAATACCTTGCAGCTTCAGGTTAACCTGTTTCACTAGGTTAGATGTTTTTTTTGTGCTCAGCTTTTAAGTCAGTCTGCCCCACTCAATTAGCTGCCATTTCTGAGCTCCTGAGAGAAACAAACAAGCAAAACAAATAACCACTCTAGCTCAAGCTTGCAAACATTAACCACTACCTGCCTACAGAGTTAATTTATTTTAACAAACTCATAGTTTGTGTAAAAAACACTGGCTCGTTTTCATGGCTTTAGGGACAGCTCCCATTCTTTTTAACAACGCCTAAGTGTGCAATTACAAACCTTGTAAATCTAATTTCAAGGGGGTGGTGGTTCACCATGAACTGCGGTGAAGAGGAGAAGGGAAGAAAAAGAAAAAGAAAAAACAAAGGGCCAGATATTCAAAGCATTGCACCTGGTGCAAAGCTGTAGCATTGGAATAGTGCTGGATTTGTGCCAGGCTGCAATATTCAGAAGCGCTAATAGCACCGGCACTGTGTAATAGCGCCGATGCTAAAAGTAAATGTATGCAGGAGCGGGAGTTAGGGGAGTGACCAGGAATGCCAGCTGCACGGCACATTCAAAAGTATAGCGCCATGCTACAGGCATTAGCATGACCTGTAGCATGGCTCTGAATGCCGCTGACAAAAAACTGGCAGTAATGTGGTCCCCCCACCCCCAGCACGATCCTCAACCCCCATAGCCACGGTATTTAAATACTTTCCTGGTAGTTTAGTGGTCCCCCACCCCCCAGCATGATCCCCAACCCCGTAGCCACAGTATTTAAATATGGTCCCTGGTAGTCTAGTGGTCCCCCACCCCAGCATGATCCTTGACCCCAGTAGCCCCAAAAGGACAGAAATACCTCTTGGTCTAGTGGTCTCCCCACCCGGAAGTGCGCCACCCATTATCCTGTACACAGAATATGTACTGCACCGGCGACTGGCTCAGCCCTCCTCTCCCCACCGACTGCAGCATGCATGAGCACAGTGTAGGGTGTGTAACAGGCACACAAGGGAACAGGGACCATGACGGCAGAGAAGGACTGCCCAGCATAGCCAGTCTGCGCTGTTTTCATTCTAATGGATATGCTGCATATCCTAGTGAACCTACAGCCCATGGCCCCACCTGGTTTTGCCTTATGCCTGTCCTTGCATTGAGTCCCCCACTGTGTTTCACCCGTACTGCAGTGGGGTACCTATGTTGTTTGGCGGGGGCATCCTCCAGGGCATGTATGGCCATGGGCAGTGTGTCTGTGTTTAGCTATCGATCTGTATATATATATATATATATATATATATATATATATATATATATATATATACACACACACACAAATATATATATATATTTCCATATACAGGTCCTGCTTGCACAGATGCATGGGTGCATTGTATGCACTGACTGTGCCTGCCAGCACACAGTTCCTGCAGCGTTTAGCCTGTACTGCCATTCCGACCAAAAAGGTGGAGCTGTGTGCACCATGCAGTAGCACCGGGCAAACTGCATGGTAATGTATGCTAAACAGCACACAATGAGATGCAAATGTACCTGTTTGCCCACAGATTACCTAGGTAGACTCATTTGCATGGGAGCTTTGAATATAGCTCCGATTTGCCCTGGGCTAACCAGTTTGCACCAGGCTAATGTGTTAGCACTGTGCAATCAGGTTAGCCCTGGGCAAACCTCACTTCAGCATAGCACAGTTCTGCAGTGTGTGACTTACATTGTTGTTTGCAGTAGATGTGAGACATCGCTGTGCAATCACACACAATGTTCTTCAACTGCAACACTGGCTTTCTCCAGAGTCCAATGAGCTGCAGTTGCAGTGTGCACTCCCCTGTTGCTATATTCAGTGCTGTCTTATTCCTGGGCAATTTTTGCCCTGAACTCCTGGCCCTGTTTGCCCAGCTTCCTTTGCTTGCTATATTCAGCTGGTTTTGCACCAGGCTATTCCTTTTGAATATAGCTTGCTTTTTGCTCTGGGCTAAGTTTGCCCACCGGGCAGTGCTAATTTAGCCCCAGGGCAAAGTTTTCAATATCTGGCCCAAAGAGTATTAAAAGCAAGACAGGGAAGTATAGGAGGAGCAAGGAATAAGGAATTGTCATTAGACCACTGGTGGGGCCAGCTCCTAAGTTCAATGGAGATACAGTATGGTTGCGTAAGTATTTATTAATTCATTATAGCTGTTAAGGCTACTTTAGCAACTGGTTATAATTCTTCTTTATTCAATAATGATTTATAATCAAAAGATTGTCCCTGACTCTTCTCCCTTTAAATGTTTTTGGAGAAAATTATTTGGCAATGGTCATCATCTGAATCCACAATTTGCTGTTCTTCCTCTAATCTCATCATTGAAAGAAAGTAGGAGTGAGAGGTATAGGAAAGCAAGAGAAGAAAAGGAACACAACAGGCCAGATATTCTGAAAGGGGCAATAATGGAGTGCAAAGGTTTGTGCTGTGCGTACCCTTGCCCATGACCCTGAGAATGCTACAGTATATTCAATTAGACAGCAGACTGGCACTATCCAACTGAATATAGGCCCATGTCAGGGCAGTGCAAAGTCGAGTAGCACTGCCCCGACATGGATCTGGGCTTTAAGCAATCCACAGGGATGTGCAGGGAACTGTGTCCTAAGACCTGATAGCACTGGAAGCCCCTGGTGTGATATTTAGCCAGCACCATGCAAATGAGTCCATTGGACAAGCAAGGTACTAAGGGCCGTATGCATGCCAATTGTGGGCTCATTTGAATGGGAAGTGGCAGTGGGTTTGTGCCCCTCCTGTGGCCTCCCACCACAGCAGGCATGTGGCATGCAGCTCCCCACACCCCAAACACTCGTTCCCCACACTTTACATGTACTCCATGGTATACTACGGCACCCCTCACCCTCTGATTGTCTATTCCTCTTACATAGATGAACTCCTTGGTGTCTGGTGGCACCCCCACCCTCCAATCACTCATCCTTGTAAATGGTTAGCTGTCCCTGGTGTTTAGTGGCCCCTGCCCAAATACATGTCCCAGTAATAATGTAGACAGACCCTAGTGTCTATTGGCACCCTTCACCCCCAAACACATGTCCCAGTCATGGTGTACACATGCCCTGGTGTCTAGTGGCACCCTCCACCCGCCAGTCATCCATCCCCAGTGGAACCTTCCACCCTCTGATCACCTGCTGCCACATCAGCAAGGTACTTCCTGGTGTCCAGTGGCACCCCCACCCTCGAGCACCTGACCCAGGTGAGAATGCATACTTCCTGGTGTCTAGCGGCCCCCCCACTACCCACACTGAGAATCCAACCCTGCCATCCCCCACCTCCATCACCAGTGTTTGGGTTCCAAGAGGGCAGCTGGCACAGCCTTCCTCTCACCTCCTCTCACCTCCTCAGCCATCTGCCCTATGGAATGACAGGGAGCTTGCATACTGTATGTGCACTCCCTTTCATTCCAAAGGGTGGCCGGCTCAGGAGATGAGAGGAGGGCTGTGCTGGTCACCCTCTGGGAACCACTGCACAGCACTGGTAATAGAGGTGAGAGGGTAGAGGGGTTGTGTGCTTAGTGTGAGCAGTGGGGTGCCACTAGACACCAGGAACCACAGGCTCTTGCCTGGGTCGGGTGCTTAGGGGTGGGGGTTGCCACTGGACACCAGGGAATACCTTGTTGATGTGGTGGTGGGTTATCAGAGGGTGGCGGTGTTCAACTGGACACCAGGGACAACTACATGTGTACTGGGACAGGCGATCAGAGAGTAGGGGGTTGCCACTAGGTACTAAGGCATGTCTACACCATTACTGGGATGTGTGTTTGGGAGCAGGGGGTGTCACTAGACACCAGGGACAACTAATCATTTACTGGGATGGACGACTGGATGGGTGGGGGGGTGCCACTAGACACCAGGGCATCCATACCTGCAATAGATCAGGGCTGGGGGGTTGGGGTGTTGGCTGCAGAACCTTTGACCACCATCGGGGCCTTGTGCTTATAAAGTCAGGGTTTGCAAATGCAGTAACATGCACCCATTCAAGTGGTATTTACTGCCTGTGCAAACCTCTCAATTTCATACTGCACCCGTATGCAGGGGACGACCACCTCATTTGCATGGGTACAGGGGTGACTTAGTGCTTGGGTGCTAACAGGTTTTGCCCACACTGTGGGGGGTTCTAAATATAGACTCCAGCCACAGGTTGGGCTCAAAACCTTATTAGCATGGGCAAACATCCCTTAGCACCTGGGCTGAGTTTTGAATACCTGTCCCAAAAAGTCTTCCAGTGTCTATTTGGATTTTGTTGACTGGGTAGGTCCACTGAGACTAGAAGTCCCTTTTCCGGGGTGACCCAGAATTAGTTACATACAGTAGTCAAATACAGATACACAGACATCACATAGTACAACGGTTCAACTAATAACAGTAAATTAGCATACAAACAGTGATTTGAGAAGACATTACAATTGTTACAAGGTCAAAGTCGAGGCACATAGTGCAAACAATGATAAGAGAATAAATTACAATAGTTGCAGAAGTCAGGGCACACAAAACAGACTAAAATATACAGACCTTAAGTAATAACTTGGGCAGGGGTAGCCTGGGCAATATCATGAATCACTCCTTTGGGAAAGTCTAAAGCAGCAGTCTGGAGGAAAGGAAAAAGAATGGAAAACACATAAACTTGATCTGAACAGCATATCACATTGCAGCCATACCTGAACTCTGGGTCATGTGAGTACCAAAAGGTAAAATAAGACTGCTATTTCTTAATTTTTTATTTTTATCTGTGATAAACTGGATGTAAACAAAATTGAAGTAATCAGTTCACTTCCTAGGTTACACTGTACTTCCGTTTGTCCTGAGATATTCTATTTATGTGTCCCCTGAGAATTTCTGTTATTGTTCTTCTGTGTAGAGATGTGTCTGATGAATGCATTTGAATTGCAGCATTTTTTTAAATACACTGTGACTATATTGATATGAGCCAATCTGGTGATTCAAAAAGGAAAAATGAGATACAAAGACATGACCCACCCATAACATTTGATTTTTGAGTAAAGAATATGAAAACTACTAATCAAAGTAGAAGGAAGTTTGCAGGTTTTGATTATTTAAGTTTTGTCAAACTACAACAACCTTTGATCAAAATGAAAATGTACTGCATGCACTTATAAAAAAAATAAAATTAGAGAAGTACCACGGACTATAAGC
Organism: Neoceratodus forsteri; assembly: GCA_016271365.2. NCBI lineage: Eukaryota > Metazoa > Chordata > Ceratodontiformes > Ceratodontidae > Neoceratodus > Neoceratodus forsteri. The sequence goes on from CM057453.1 coordinate 409,521,255, forward strand.
ATCAAATTTTGCACATTAATCGTGTCTAAAAGTAATAAGTCTCAGGGTTCAAGTTATAGTTAATAACTCTCTGTTATAGGCTCTTTAAGTACTTCTAAGAATAGTAATAACTAGGTAGTGTTTTGAATGGAAACCACAAGTGAAGTCAAATTCTTTTCATATTACAGTTTGCCAGGAAAGTTTTCTAGATAGCATTAACATGCCTCAGCAGTGTTTCTAATGACCACTAGATTTTCATTCTTCTTTTAAGAGACACTAGCAGCTGAGTGATAGTTATTGTTCAGAAAGCTTTCATTTTGTACATCTCAATAAGTCCACCTTGTAAATGAACCTGCTCAATGGTGTTCGCCTAGATAAATAAAGACTTGATTGATTAATTGAATAAGTGAATGTTGAGCACATAAAACATAATAGTTGTTCTTCTAGAAATAATGAGATTCCGAGACTGACAAAAATGGTAAGTGGAGTTAGAGGAGGATTTAGTTCAGATTGTTTAAATAGCATTGACTGTCAAACTGGCAATGCATGTATCATTCACTTTTGCTATCACACATGAAATGTAAAATGATGACTCACAGAGCTTAATTCTATTCAGGCTTTTCACTTTCTTCAAAGAGATGCTTTCATACCTTAAACCTTTGGTTGGAGATACACAATCAGTGCTTGATTAAAAGAACTTGACACTGAATTGCGGGAAGCAGACATTTCTCTTTCATGCAGTTTTGATGTATCATCCTCATTCCTTGTCCATTTACTTCATAAGGGGCCAGACTGCAACCTAAAACTGGTTATGGTTACTGGTATTTGCAGAGTAAATGATCTGTGTCAGTAGAACCAGTACTGCAACTGACTTAAGACCAGTTGAGCAGAACCTGAGCTGGGTAGTTTCTGTTCTCACTTTCAAAGACTAGTATAATAGTCTGATTGTATAACCAGTTTAAGAAAAGAAAATTTAATAAGAAAAACTAAGAGCAAAGCAGAAATCAGATTTGATGGCATAAAACTGGAGACAGTTGTGTCTTTCAGATCAACCACTGAAAACTAATGCCATTGCACGTTTACTGGATTGACTGTCTAAATTCTTGGTCCTAATATAAACTTGATCAACTGTACGATGCTTTCTGGAACACAATGTCCTCAACTGTTGCTTTCTTGTTATGTATTTTTGTTTACTGCACTGTAATGACTTGCCTTTGTATCCAGGTACTCACTATCTGTTGCTATTTCCTGTTGCTGCTGTTAACTAGAGTGCGAAGTGCCATCTAAATGGCCCGGGCCGTAGCTGAAAATGGTCCCTGGGACCAGCACACTTATCTAGTTATCAAATAAATAAAATAAATAAAACAAGTGCAGCCTTGATATGCTCTCTTGAAGTTTTATTGTCTAGACCCTTATCACAGATTTGTGTCATGATCTCTGCTGCAGTACTGCAGGGCACAAAACCAGACTGTTTGAGATACTGTACCCTACCGCTTTCAACAAATTGTCACAAAAATGTCATAAAATATTGTGCTTTTGCCCCTTTTAGGGTTCTCCCAGCTGGAGGAAGTTCCCACCTTTAAATATCTAGGTATTTAGATGGACTGACGTCTCAATTTTTAAGGCACATCACTGCCACGCATAAGAAACTTCTCCCAATGCTATGTGTACTACACACACACACGCAGTATATATATATATATATATATATATTTTTTTGTAGTGGCGCAGTACTATTACTATAGTTAGGGTTGAGTAGGCCATTTAGCTTCACCCTTGTTCAATAGAATTGCACAAAATTATGCATGTGCAGTCTGGAGGGCAAGGTCTCAATTTGTCGAGTTTCATTCTGGTCGGAGGTGCAGATTCTAAGATAGTGCAATTTTAGGAAAAATGTATTTATTTTTTGTTGTTTTTTTTGTCATCACCTACAACCCAGACAGTTTGGAATTTTGTTCTGAAATGTTCAGGGTAGAAAGAGCTTGTCCTAGAATGGTGCCTTTCATAGGTTTGGTGAAAAATATAAATCTGTTCTCAAGTTATAAAGATTTAAAATGTTGATTCTGAGCATGCTCAGTAGGGTATTCTGGATAGATGTTTGGTACAAAACAAGAATGTGGTCATACGAAAGAGGATTCTTTCATGAGGGAACATTTCTCTTTTGTGAGGACAAGCATTTTTTTTCATATGGTACCCATCTTGTTTCTGTTTTTTTTTTCACAGATGAATCACTTTCCAGATAGCCCTAATTCATAGAAATATAGAAACATAGACTTTGATGGCAAATAAGGGCCGCTTGGCCCACCTAGTCTGCCCATTTCCCTACCTACTGGATAAGCTGAAGATCCTAGTTAACCAACAGCTTATTTCTTCTAACCCCCACAAGAATTGCTTTATGTCTGTCCTATGCATTCTTGAATTCCCCCACTGTTTTTGACCCCACAACCTCCTCAGGAAGGCCGTTCCATGCGTCCACCACCCTCTGTGTGAAAAAATACTTCCTCACATTGTCCCTGAGCCATCCCCCAATTATCTTCAAATTGTATCCCCTTGTTCTTGCACATCTCTTTTTCTGAAAGATGCTACCCTCTTGGACTTTGTTGATTCCCTTGAGGTACTTAAAAGTTTCTATCATGTCCCCCCTCTCCCTCCTTTCCACAAGGGTATACATATTAAGCTCCTTAAGTCTCTCCTTGTATGGTTTCTGTTGCAGACCCTGCATCATTTTAGTTGCCCTGCTCTGGACTGCCTCCATCCTGTCTATATCTTTGCGGACATGGCGTCTCTAGAATTGGATGCAGTATTCCAGATGGGGTCTCACCAACTATCTGTACAGAGGGAAACAACATCCTGTTTTCTACTGGTGATGCCTCTCCCTATACATCCCAGTATCCCCCCAGCCTTCCCTACTGACTTATCACATTGCTTTCTAACCTTTAGGTCAACTGATATGATTACCCCAGGTCCCTTTCTGTTTTTGTTGTTGTTACTACCTCCTCCCCCCCACATTGTGTACTCTTCCCCTGGGTTTTTGTTTCCCAGGCACATTACTTTGCACTTCTTTGCATCGAATCCAAGCTGCCATAATTCTGACCATTCCTACAACCTTGCCAAGTCCCTTCTCATCCTTTCCAGCCCCCCTTGTGTATCAACCTTGTTACAGATCTTTGTGTCATCTGCAAAGAGGCACACTTTTTCTTCCAGTCCCTCTGCAATGTCACTTATAAAGACATTAAAAAGGACCGGACCCAGTACTGAACCCTCTCATACCCCACTAGTAACCCCCCTTTCTTCAGAGTGGACTCCGTTTACTATTACCTTCTGTGTCCTGTTGTCTAGCCAATGTTTTATCCAGGCTACCATCCTGGGACCCACTCCCAGGCTGGCTAGTTTGTTTATTAATCTTTTGTGTGGGACTGTGTCAAATGCCTTGCTAAAGTCTAGGTAGGCCATGTCCACAGCCCCTCCCTGGTCTACTACTTTGGTCACCCGGTCAAAGAAATTGATTATATTCATCTGACGTGACCTTCCTACTGTGAACCCATGCTGCCTTGGGTCCTGTGCCCCATTGGCCTCTAGGTACTCAACAATTCTTTCTTTCAGAAGTGATTCCATCATTTTCCCTACCACTGAGGTCAAACTAACAGGTCTGTAGTTTCCTACCTCTGTCTTGCTCCCACTTTTGTGAATGGGAATCACATCTGCCCTCCTCCAGTCCTCAGGTACCATATCATCCTCCCATGATTTGTTAAAAAGGGTAGTCAGTGGTGTCACTGATTCTCCCCTTAGTTCTTTTAGAATTCTGGGATGAATCCCATCAGGCCCCATTGCTTTGTCCACCTTCAGTTTTAGGAGTTCTTTCAGAACCCTTTCTTCTGTGAAAGGACTGGGATAAATCCCCCTATCCAGAGTGCATCTGTTGATTGGATTAGGTATCTCCCCCTTCTCTTCTTTTGTGAATACTGAGCAGAAGTATTCATTCAGTAGCCCTGCTTTTTCACTGTCCCTCCCTGCCCAGCCACCCTCCCCTTTATTCAGCCTCAGTGTCCCTCCCTTTGTTATTCTTCAATCCCTAATGTACCTATAAAAGGTTTTATTCCCCTTCATAATAGAATTGGCTATCTTATCCTTGGTTTGGGCCTTTGCTATTCTCACTGCTTTCCCCGCTTCCTTCTGCTTTAACTGGTACAGTTCTTAGTCCTGCTCCTTCTGTGTTTCCTTATACTTCCTAAATGCTATCATTTTCTCCCTAACCTTCCATGCTACCTCTTTTGAGAACCATAGTGTTTTTTCCTTTTGTTTTGATTTGTTTATTTGCTTCACACAAAGGCTTGTTGCCTCTGTGATGGCAGTTTTGATATTTCCGCATTGTTGATCCATCTCTCTTTCTTGCCTATTTGTTAGTGCTTTTCTGAGGCACTCTCTCATTTTGACAGAGTCAGCCCTCCTGAAGTCCAGTACCCTCACTTTTGTATGTCTTGACTCTGCAGCTAAGTTTATTGTGAGCCAAACTGTTTGGTGGTCACTTGTCCCAGATGGCTACCCACTGCCAGATCTGAGATCTTCTCTCCATCCCCATTTGAGAGTACTAGGTCTAAGATTACTCCCTCCAGAGTGGGTTTCAACACTAGCTGTCTGAGGCATGCCCCCTGTAGGGCATAGAGAATGGCCCTGCTCTTGGATGTGTCTGCAGCAAAGATGCTCCAGGCAACATCTGGCATATTCAGGTCCCCCATCAGTAATATCTCCCCTTTCTCTGCCATCCTAAGGATGCCTTCTATCATTTCCTTGTCCATTTCCTCTCCCTGAGATGGGAGTCTGTATACAAGCCCTGTGTGGATTATGGTGCTATTTCCATCTCCAGGTTGACCCACAGTACCTCCTCTCCTCCCTGTTTACCCTTTTGTTCCATTGCTTTGATCCCTTCACTTATGTAGAGAGCTACTCCTACTCCTCTTCTACCCTCCCTGTCCCTCCTGTAGATTGTGTACCCTGGTATGTTGATATCCCAGCCATGGTTCTCTGTATACCATGTTTCTGTGACTGCTATGATATCCAGGCATCCCTCTTCTATTAAGGCCACTAGTGCAGGGAGCTTGTTACCTAGACTCTGGGCATTGGTACTCATTACCTTCCATTTTTTGATGGCCTTACCCTTTTTGGCCCCATCCCTGTCCTTACTGCCTTTGCCTTTTTCTCCATTTACCCCTGCCCTTCTCCCTATCCATGTCTCTATCTTGGTGTTTACCTCACTAACTATCCTGATTTTTTGGGGGGAGGTAAGATTTCCCTGCTCCTTTCATGTGCCTCCCCCTTGGCTAGTTTATATGCTTGTTAAAGTCCCTTAACAATAATCTGGCAACATAATTATATCCCTAAGTCAAAACATCTTTCTTACTGTAATCTGCCAACATATTTCTAATTGTAAATCAGGAAAATATTTCTAACCCTAACTCAGCAACCTATTTCTAACCCTATGTCCCTAAGAAATACCTACTGAAAATAGACATAGAAAGAACACAAAAATAAGAAATGTAAATTCCCATAGGATAACATTGCAACTTTAACAAGCCATAACCCTACTTCACTTTTTTGGGGAAAAAATATAATATATATATATATATATATATATATATATATATATGTTACTGGCACGGTAGCTCCAGTATAGTTAGGGTTGATGACTGTGTTTAATGTTAAAGAGTAATTTTTGGGAGTCTATGACTTTATGATGGTTTGAGATATTTGTATGGAATTTGGCATGCTGTGTCAGCTTGGATAGCTCTTTGTATGTGATAAAATTTGTTTGTATAGGTGTAACTGTTTATGAGATACAGGGGGTTGAAAATAAAGGTTTTGGCAGTTTTTTTGTCCATGTCTATCTCGGAAACAGTTTAAAGTTCAGGCATGAGATTTTCAGGGTAGAAAGCCTTGACCTCACAGATGTGCCTCTTGAAGATTTGGTTTAACAATATTTATCTGTTCCAAAGTTATTGATTTAGGTATTTCCCATTATTTACTAAGAGAAAAAATAGATGTCAAGCACAATGCAGGGTTACAGGCTTTCTCGATGCAGAATCCTTTATCAAACTGTCATGTTAGATGCAGAATCCTGCATTGAAGTGCCATTTAAGGCATTGTGCTCTATTTATTGCATTGCCTACATCAGGAGGCCCAATCCCTGTGTCAGCGGCAGGAATCCCCCCCCACCAGCACCACTGATGTGGCACACTGGGAGCCCACTCCAGTGTGCCCAAATGTTTTTTT